>JASDDO010000031.1:140719907-143597615 GCA_030015575.1 Agapanthus africanus
ACGCCGGCAGTAGGTGATGATCATATCAAACACCCACAAGCTGCAAGCGGTCAGCTAAACGTAACAGCTACCCAGGTATTGAGCGCTCAGAAGATCAACAAGCAAGACTGTAACTTCTCCTGTGAATCCGAACAGTAACCACTCCCGTACAGTCCGGTCTCGTCGTCTGATATGTTGCATATCTCGCCTAGGGGTGGTAAACGTCAGACTCCAGTAGCTCGATAAGTAGTGTCGATATGAGGTCTATAACAGTTCGAGAAACTACTGATAACACTTACCAGTAAATCTCAGCAACCCTGGCCAGGGATTTCCGGTTATAGCCAATCGAACACAGCACAACATCAACTCCCTATACCGGGAGAGACGAATCCCCTCCTATCGCTCATTGCCTCCATGTGATTCGGGACTGTACCCAAAAGCCACTTTTTTGCACGCCTCTTGGACGTGGTATGATGGAAATCAAAGCATAGTGGGAATCACACAAGACTCTATGACGATCTCGGGTCAACAGACTACTCTATACCAATGTCACCGGAGAACTGCCATCTAACGTGAGGTATAATACCATCTGGGAGTTCTCGGCGAGTCCGTCCAGTGTACCCAGTCTCTACTGAGCACCCGTACACCATCCTTGATGTCAAACACCGATGGATATGGGATCATCCATCGCCCATCATATGGGTCAAGATGCGTATACGCTAGTTGATTGTAAATGAGTTCGGATTGTATATGTGAAAATTGTAAAGAAATCACAACCAAAAATTATTTGACCGCAATCAACTACGGTGTCGGATGTAGTTTGTTAGTGAGTGCGGATCGCCCACAGGGAAAGTGTAATCGTTCGTCTCTTGAATTAGATGAGTCGAAACTTTAATGAAAAGAAAAGAAAACAATTCATGATTTAAAGTTGAAGTTCAAGAATTAGAAAATATAGATCTAATAACAAGAAAAAGATAGAATCAAGAATTGATAATTTGTTGATTTTTCCAAACCAAATCTCAAGAATCGAAATGAGGCTCGTAGGAATCGATCGGATCTATAGATGTGATGCAATCTTACAATTACGTATTCTTATCCTTCGATGAATTGATACTAGATCGATGATGATCGATAAGAATTAGGGATTTCTAGTGAAACTAGGGTTTCATCTTATCCTTTGTTCCTTCGTCGATATCATTCATATTCTAGCCTCTAGTAAATTCAAGAAACGATCGTAGATCCCTAATTTCGAGCGATCGCAATCAAGAAAGCATCGCAACGAAACTAGGTCATCGATTCTTGAACTTGCTAGGGTTTACAAAACTAGTAGGACTTAAAAATCGTTTTAAAGATTTGTCACATCATCATTCTATTTATCGTCTCGACTCCTTAACGAGCGGAGTTTTACTCAAACATCACAACAAGAACAACAATTACAAATTGAGATCTAATCATGATGCAAGAATTAAAAGAAAGCAAGATAAAAGAATTTCACCTTTTATTTATATCAACAATTTCGTTACATTCGCTCAAGAACTACAAGATGAAGAACTCGATCGTCGATTTGGCTTCGCTCGTCTCCGTGGGTCGCGGATCGGCTTGGATCACTTGCCCGATTGAAGATCGGCTCGGCTCCTAAAAGGTTGAAGGCTTCTCGCTTGATTGGTACTCAAGATCTTGGATTTGGAGTGGAATTAGGGTTAGGGTTCCGCACAAGTCTTGTCACTAGACTTGTGGAAGAAGATGAAGAATTGAAGAAGAGAATGAGGAACTAATGAAGAACTATTGATGAACAACCAACTAACCCTAATTATTGATTAGCCTTTAACCCTAGGTCTAGGTTCCTATTTATAGACATCTAAACCCTAGATCTAGGATTTCAAATTCTAAGTTTCCCTCCTAAAGTTTGTTGAAGAAATTTGAATTTCCCTCCAAAAGTTAGTTAGAGGAGAAGCTTCTAGATGTGATTAGTTAGGAGGGAGCTTCTAGAAGAGGTTAGTTAGGAGCTTAATTATGTTTAGCTTTGCTTAATCTTCTTTGCTGATCTGGCAGTAGCTTCTAGGTCTTTCTGGAATTTGAGGTATCATAACTGAATGTAGGCCCAAAGATGAGAATTGTACACTCAAAATGAAACGATGACGTGGCAAAAGAGCCGCGGAACCGCGTCACAAGCTGGCTCCCGCCGCGGTTCCGCGGCCATGTTGGAGTCTTGGGCCTTGGTCTTTCTGGTTCTCTCTTGGGCTGATGTATGGGACTTTGTTTGATATATAGAATTGTATAATTCCTTCTGAATTGCTACCAGATCTGAAATGATTGAGTTGGCGTAATGTTTGATCAGCTAAATAACAATTTTGGCCTGTCTCCTGGATTTTCCTGCACAAATCTCGAAACAAGTGTTGCGCAAATACAGAAATGAGGCGATGCCATGAAATGCGGTCAATTTCCCTTAAAGTGCCGGTTTAAAAGTCTAATACATGAAATCTGATATTTTACGACTGTTTTGCTAATATGTGAAATATGAATACCGAACACTTCTAAATGAGTGCAAATGTTAAGGAAATTGCCGTGTTAAAAATACATTATTTTCGACTAATCAAATACCCCCAAACTTAATTTCGATTGTCTCGAGCGAATGTTTTATTAAAAAGAGAAGGAGAAAATAAAGAAAGAGAAAAACCAACTAGCACACTTTCGTAAGCAACACGATTGCACTGAGCACGTGCAACAAGCCTTTAAACCTCTAGGTGTCCCTAGTAGGAGGAGTGTTGTCTCCTGAGGGTTTTCAGCAGATTGCACCCACAAAATCCAATAATAAAAGAAAGATCATGAATATTACATTTAAAGACAAGAATTGTAAAAGAAAAGCCTTGAAAATTAGGGTTTCCAACTAAGCTAGCTTTTCGATTGTCATGAGCCCTATCTTAATGGTCATGAAAAGATGTTAAAAATCACGTCCTGCCTCAATAAAACATCGTCTTATTCTTCATTCCTATCTTTCTTCCAAACATCGATCATATAACCCTGCGTGTGTGTAAAGAACATCCCTACACCCGGAGAATTCAATTCAAGCTATCATACTCTTGCCCATCAGCCTCAGTACTTTTTAATTAATGAATATTTAGATGAGATTGCTCACACACTTTCATGCGACCGTTAATACTTCTTGAGGTACTAACCGACCGATTACTCCTGTGCTTGCTTACTTGGTGTATTTTCCTCGTCTTGCACCACCTCAGGCATAGCAGTGACTCCCAGACCAGTTGGCCTTAGGGCACTAGGTGAAGAAGCACCCTTGCTATAAATTTTTTTTATTGCCCTTGGTGATAACAAATCCAGTGTCCATTTTTCTCACCACTTTATATTTTCTTTATTCACTTTTTTTTCTTTTTATTTCCTTCATACATCGGCTTTAAGACAAGAGCATTTCAAGGTATCCTCTACTATCCCAGGCTTTAAGACGTGTGTAAGTGCGAATAGCAGGGTAGCAACGTTCAAAATGTTTGGCTTCCAGAATAGAAACTATTTTTCAGACTTATTTTTATCCTCAGATTAGTGACTTCCTTCATCTTACTAACCCTTGGGACAACGGCTCATAACTACTTATTACTAGTTCGTATAAGAAAACTTCTAATTTTCTTAGTTTTCTTAAATTTTTCTAATCTCATGGATGTAATTGTTCACTATCTAATCTTTTATTATCTTATTTATGTACAAAAATTATTTTTACAATTTTGAAAATTTTTAAATTTTTATAGGTTTTCAAAAAAAATGTTTTGTGCTTATGCAAATGATATGCAAATGATGCAAAAATAAACACAAACCTCCCCCAAACTTGTTTTCAACAGTGTCCTCACTGTTGCCTTCTGCTAAATCTGAAAAACCTGTAAGCTTGGGAGGAATTTATTAGTGGGGGCAAAATATTTAAGTGAAGAACCTCCCCCAAACTTATTCTTGGCTCAAAATTTTGTAAAATTTTTCTTTTCAGGAGCCAGAAAAAATGTACCCCCCCCCCAAACTTATGCAATGTTAATCTTTGAAAAATCACATGAGGGGGTCAAAAATCAGTGGTCGATGCCAAGCTTTGCAAAGACCGACTGTTAACACCAACCATTCAAAAAATTTATCAATGCAGTGCTCTGGTTGGTGGAAGAAGAAGTGGGGAAAGGTTAAGTGGTGGAATAGAATGTGTGTGCGTCTCATTTTGGAGAGACGATGCAGTGAATGTGATGGATTACTCGCATTCTTCTTACAAGTCAGAAGAAGGGGTGGAGGTTCAATTTCTTTGATTTGGAGATGATTCATCTGAACACCCGTGTCATTTAAAAATGCGAGTTCATCAGCGAAGATCTCCTCAAAAGTTCCATTTATACCCCGATGAATAATATCGTCACAAAGTGCGGGGTGATCTTCAGACTCTAAAAACAGTTCATAATCAGTGTTAATTGTTGACCCGGACATCTCGGTGGAAGATTCCGTATGTGTATGATACATAGTTGGGTCAAACAATAACATATGAAAAGAGTCTAGATCAATATCAGGAGGATCATCAAATTCACTGCTGTCGACATCCATTAAGTCGACAGAACAGACCTGAGCAGTAGGTTCGGAGGGTACACTTCCCAACTTGTAAATATTCAGCTCTATTGACCTATTCCCGAAAGATAGGGTCATAGAACCATTACGACAGTTGATTATTGCATTGGAAGTGGCCAAAAAGGGGCGACCTAAAATCACCGGAATTTGATTCCGTGGGTTCGCTACTGGCTGTGTATCAATTACAATAAAGTCCACAGGGAATATGAATTCCCCGATTTTTATTAACACATCCTCCAGTTCACCCCTAGGTTTGGTGATTGATCGGTCAGCCATCTGGAGAGTGCAATTGGTTGGCTTCAAATCTCCGATACCTAGTTGCTCATAAACAGAATATGGAAGCAAGTTAACACTAGCGCCAAGGTCTAGTAGAGCACGGTTGATGTGTTTTTCCCCAATAGAAATGGAAATAGTAGGATATCCAGGATCCTTACGTTTCCTCGGTAATTGTTGGGGGAAAGCCGTGTCTACAGTCTTTGCCATGAAAATTTTCTTGGGCACTTGAGTCTTCCTCTTCCTAGTGCACAAGTTCTTAAGAGTTTTCGCATAGGACGGAACTTGTTGGATGGCATCTAGGAGAGGGATGTTGGTGTTTACTTGCTTAAAAATGTTCATAATCTTCTCCATATGTGGACTCGGTGTGTTAGCCCTTAACCGATTAGGATAAGGTGCTTTAGCAATAAGCGCTGGGTCCATCATAGGAGAAGGAAGTGGGTGTGGAACCGATCCCAAAATAGAAGTGGGGATCGTCCGTGGAGGAGTAAAAGAGGTGGGCTGTAGTGGCGAGCCTTTTGGGAAACGAAGAATAGGCTCGGAAGAAGATGGTGGGGTAGAAGAACTGGGGTCAGAACTAGAAGTGTGTGTGTGAGGAAATGTCTCAGCCGGGGTGTTATTGATTGATTTTTCAGTATCATCAAACTCTTCCCCAACGTAATTATCAAGCACTCTTCCAGATCTCAACGTGAGTGCATCCACATGATGTGAATAGCCAGGATTGGGTAAAGGTTGAGCTGGAAGTTTTCCTTTCTCTCGTGCACTCATTTCGGCTTTTAGTTGTGCAATTTGTTCTTCCATCGATTTGATGTTCTCATTTTGAGAGACAATGATCTTCATCACATTCTCGACAGAAGATTGCAAACTTGCCGTCCCTTGGATGGATTGTTTCATGAAAGTATCCAAGGTTTGTGCTAGTGCAGAGGTATTATCTGTACCGGTCAATTGCAAAGGACTAGATGGTGCAAAAGTGTTGGCCGGATTTTGAAAGTTTTGTGCTTGGAAGGGGTGCTGACTCAATTGAAGTGGTGGCTGCTGTTGTGGTGGAGGGACCCTTTGGAAATGATTTGTGTTTGGAACCGTGTTTTGAGATTGTGATTGGTTCCAAGCAAAGTTAGGGTGATTCCTCCAACCTTGATCATATGTGGAGGAAGATGGATCGTTTCTAGGTCTTTGAAATGCGGCATTGGTATGCTCATGACCTTGAAACGGACATTCTTCCGTCAAGTGAGACGGATCAGAACAGCATCCACATACAGTTTTGGAGAGTGATATTTGACTTAGGGCGGCTA
Organism: Agapanthus africanus; assembly: GCA_030015575.1. NCBI lineage: Eukaryota > Viridiplantae > Streptophyta > Magnoliopsida > Asparagales > Amaryllidaceae > Agapanthus > Agapanthus africanus. The sequence continues at coordinate 140,726,045 of JASDDO010000031.1, forward strand.
AAAATTTGTTTTCCATAGTCTCAAGTTTCTTTTGCATAGCCGAAATGTCAGCTCTAACTCCTATGGAAATATCATTGCCATCCCTAGATGATTGACTCACACCCTCCCACTGTAAAGATTTTTCAGCGAAATTTTCTAGAAAGTTCCAGGCTTCCTCATCATCTTTGGTCATAAAATTGCCTTGACACATGGATTCAAGGGTCTGTCTTGTGTAAGGAGTAATGCCCTCATAAATGATTCGGCACAATTCCCATTTCGGGATGTCGTGATGTGGACATTGGACTAACAGATCCTTGAAGCGTTCAAGACATTTTGAAAATGTTTCATTTGGAAGCTGGGTGAATTGATAGATTTCGCTACGGACTCGAGCTGTCTTTTGATGTGGATAGAATTTCTTAAGGAATGCTTTGACGAATTCGTCCCAATTTGAAATGGAATGTGCGGTAGTGTTATATAGCCACTTCTCGGCTAAATCGCACAAAGTGAATGGGAGAAGACGAAGACGGAAAGCATCCACAGAAAGCTGTGAGGTACCCATCATTGCGCATACATTTTCAAATTTCGTGATAAACACGTATGCGTCTTCAGACTCGAGACCGTGAAATTTTGGTAGAAGATTGATGTATTGGGGTTTTATTTGAAAATTTTCCCCGTTGGCTGGTGGAATGGAAAGACAAGTGGAAAGTGGACCTCGTGTTGGATAGCACCTCTCTTGGAGAGAGATGCGAGGTGGATTCTGCGCACCAACGGACGGCGGCAGAGTAGTGGAAAAGAAGTTCGATGGAGGTGGATCCATCGATGTGGGTGTGGTGGTGGGTAAAAGAAAGGGTAAATATAGAAATACCGACTTTAGTGTCGATAAAAGGAAACGCGGACTAACGGGCACTAGAAACCCGTGTCCAGCCTATCTTGCACTAAAAAGGGTTAGTACAAGTGGCAGTGAGAATTTATAATTAGGGGAAATGATATGAATGCGGTGTTTGTTTTGAAAAGTGGACGGATTTTTGAAAATATGATGCAAATCCCAAAATGCAACAAGCAAAACCCTAATTCTAGTGGTCACCTAGGTTCGGCTCTAGACCGCTCCTAACTGCCAAAAGACAAATCGCAGGATAAATCCTCCACTGCCTCTTTGTTCCCCTGTGGCTGGATAAGTGCCAGGTAAGTGGGAAGGTACTCCACTACGTAAGTAGTGGGCCTAATTAAAAACCACTAGCCTTAGACACACTCGCCTTAGGCACCACAAGAAAACGCGGATAAGCAATGAATTACCCACGGCCTTCTTCTATCCTAATTGAGCGCGACGGTCCTTAGAGTCATCTCTAGATATTTTTTAGTTAATGTGGGACAATGCGGATGCAAGTTTTGCGATTTTCGGGGCCTAGGAAGGGTAATGAACTCCCCACCTAATTTGGATTTGGTCGTGCCCCTTAAATTCCGTATTAATATGCAAACAACCAAAAGAATCAAAACACGCACAAAATTTTTTATTGCTTTTTGCGGCGCTGCGATTATTTGCAAAGAAACCTGCACAAAATGTTAATTGGAGTAGATGAGGAAGTAGATAAGAAAGTAAATAGAGTTACCAAAAATTTTTGAACATTGATTCCACTGTAGCACCACGGTTCCGCCGCGGGAGTCGCCTAATGCCGCGGTTCCGCGGTGGAAATATCAGATCACTGCACGAAACTTTCACAGTAGGTTCCTGTTCACTTAAAAAGCTCTCTGGAATTTTCAGAATAATTTTTCCCAAGCTCCAATGATCCCAGATTTCCTCGCAATCAAATCACAAAACACGTATTAGGGTTTGTGCGAGTTTAGATCTAAAAATTATAATGGAATAAAATTTTCAACTCAAATTTCAAAATACGAACAATTAGCGCACTATCCCCGGCAACGGCGCCATTTGATTGTAAATGAGTTCGGATTGTATATGTGAAAATTGTAAAGAAATCACAACCAAAAATTATTTGACCGCAATCAACTACGGTGTCGGATGTAGTTTGTTAGTGAGTGCGGATCGTCCACAGGGAAAGTGTAATCGTTCGTCTTTTGAATTAGATGAGTCGAAACTTTAAAGAAAAGAAAAGAAAACAATTCATGATTTAAAGTTGAAGTTCAAGAATTGGAAAATATAGATCTAATAACAAGAAAAAGATAGAATCAAGAATTGATAATTTGTTGATTTTTCCAAACCAAATCTCAAGAATCGAAATGAGGCTCGTAGGAATCGATCGGATCTATAGATGTGATGCAATCTTACAATTACGTATTCTTATCCTTCGATGAATTGATACTAGATCGATGATGATCGACAAGAATTAGGGATTTCTAGTGAAACTAGGGTTTCATCTTATCCCTTGTTCCTTCGTCGATATCATTCATATTCTAGCCTCTAGTAAATTCAAGAAACGATCGTAGATCCTTAATTTCGAGCGATCGCAATCAAGAAAGTATCGCAACGAAACTAGGTCATCGATTCTTGAACTTGCTAGGGTTTACAAAACTAGTAGGACTTAAAAATCGTTTTAAAGATTTGTCACATCATCATTCTATTTATCGTCTCGACTCCTTAACGAGCGGAGTTTTACTCAAACATCACAACAAGAACAACAATTACAAATTGAGATCTAATCATGATGCAAGAATTAAAAGAAAGCAAGATAAAAGAATTTCACCTTTTATTTATATCAACAATTTCGTTACATTCGCTCAAGAACTACAAGATGAAGAACTCGATCGTCGATTTGGCTTCGCTCGTCTCCGTGGGTCGCGGATCGGCTTGGATCACTTGCCCGATTGAAGATCGGCTCGGCTCCTAAAAGGTTGAAGGCTTCTCGCTTGATTGGTACTCAAGATCTTGGATTTGGAGTGGAATTAGGGTTAGGGTTTCGCACAAGTCTTGTCACTAGACTTGTGGAAGAAGATGAAGAATTGAAGAAGAGAATGAAGAACTATTGATGAACAACCAACTAACCCTAATTATTGATTAGCCTTTAACCCTAGGTCTAGGTTCCTATTTATAGACATCTAAACCCTAGATCTAGGATTTCAAATTCTAAGTTTCCCTCCTAAAGTTTGTTGAAGAAATTTGAATTTCCCTTCAAAAGTTAGTTAGAGGAGAAGCTTCTAGATGTGATTAGTTAGGAGGGAGCTTCTAGAAGAGGTTAGTTAGGAGCTTAATTATGTTTAGCTTTGCTTAATCTTCTTTGCTGATCTGGCAGTAGCTTCTAGGTCTTTCTGGAATTTGAGGTATCATAACTGAATGTAGGCCCAAAGCTGAGAATTGTGCACTCAAAATGAAACGATGACGTGGCATAAGAGTCGCAGAACCGCGTCACAAGCTGGCTCCCGCCGCGGTTCCGCGGCCATGTTGGAGTCTTGGGCCTTGGTCTTTCTGGTTCTCTCTTGGGCAGATGTATGGGCCTTTGTTTGATATATAGAATTGTATAATTCCTTCTGAATTGCTACCAGATCTGAAATGATTGAGTTGGCGTAATGTTTGATCAGCTAAATAACAATTTTGGCCTGTCTCCTGGATTTTCCTGCACAAATCTCGAAACAAGTGTTGCGCAAATACAGAAATGATGCGATGCCATGAAATGCGGTCAATTTCCCTTAAAGTGCCGGTTCAAAAGTCTAATACATGAAATCTGATATTTTACGACTGTTTTGCTAATATGTGAAATATGAATACCGAACACTTCTAAATGAGTGCAAATGTTAAGGAAATTGCCGTGTTAAAAATACATTATTTTCGACTGATCACTAGTCTACTCTAGTGTATCGATGCCCTGTCTCGATACACCCTCGACTAGGAATAGTTATAGGATGTACTCGTCGACTACCGTGGCCCCACTAGTATGATCTCATCATAGTCCCAGTAGTCGAGTACATATCCTAAGGGCTTTATCAACATGTAATATAGAGACTATCAGAGTACATGTTAAGATAAAGTACAACCAGATAGCATACTATCATGTCGAGCAAGAAAGTCCTCCCTATATATGTCCTAGCATCCACTACAATATACATCGTATGTACAGTAATGGCCTCTAGGGAATACATATAACTAACAATCTCCCACTTGCACTAGGGCCATCTGTTGTGGTATCACATACCCAACAATTAGCTGCGGTTGAAGTATCTCATACTCAACCATCCCATAAAAGTCTCTACTGGGAAAAAATGCCTTTGTGAGTGGATCCGCGCTGTTGTCCTCTATGTCTACTCTCCTAACCTCGATCTCCCTGGAGATCAACCATCTCCATGATCAGCTGATACTGCCTAAGAATTATATCTGGATTTCTGATGGGACGGTAGTTCCTTGGCATAAGCCACAACTCCATTGTCACACAATGGTAGGAACGAAGTTCATCTCATGAACTTATATATATCCAGACTGCCTCTTTGGTAGTACCCTTGGTAACGATGTATCTTGCCTTTAATCGTCTAGTATGTCACGGTATCTAGCTTGGAACTCTTCCAACATACCGTCCCTCCACGGAGGGTATAGACAATGTCTGCGACTGACATTCAGTCGTCCTTATCAGCCTGGAACCTTTCCAGTGATTCTCCCCAGGATTGATTAATACCATCTCACTACAACCGTGAGAATCCTAACATCCAATCAGATCTATCTCATAGATCCAAAACCCAGGATTTAGGAGGTATTATTTTGATCATATATGGAGAGTCCTTGTGATAAGCGGAGATTAACCGAGCGTAGCATAGGAAACTCCTTCCCTATCAAGAGTATGTCATCCACGTACTCTACGAGGATCTCCACCATACTTTCTACTACCTTTTTGTATATACAAGGTTCATCTACCATTTTGATGAAGTCAAACTCTTTGACTACCACATCAAAACAGATGTTCCAACTCCGCGATGCCTGTTTTATCATATAAAACATCTTGTACACATTTTCGCTGCTCCCACTGTCTACGAAGCCCTCTGGCTGTGTACTTATAGACGTTCTCTTCTAAAACATCACTTAGAAAAGCAGTCATGACACCCAACCACCAGATATCGTAGTCATGGTATGTAGCCGTGGCAAGTAGGATCTGGATGGACTTAAGCATAGATCCTTAGAAAAGGTTTCAACATAATCCATACCTGGTCTATGATGCAAACCTTTAACAAGTCTAGCTTTGAAAGTCTCAACTTTTCTATGTACACCAAGTAATCTTCTCAAGATATACTTGCTCCTGATGGGGATTTAACCCTTCAGATAAAGCAACCAAAGTCCATACTTTGTTGGTGTATAAGGATTCCATCTCAGATCGATAAGCACCCAGCCATTCTTACAGAGTCCCACTCCTGATGGCCAGCTCGAAACTAGTTGGGTCATCATCTCATGATGCAATCCTCTCTCCCACTGTCATAGAGAAACCGAAGTATCTCTCAGGTGGGTGAGGAACCCTACTAGATCGGCGGAGAGGCTGAGATTCGTTGGAAACTATTGAATCCTTTGGTTCTACCAAATCATCAGCTGTAGTTTGTATAGCTGGAACATTTCCAGTTCTACATAACAGTCCTTGCCTCGAGCTTGTCCGGATTTTGCTTTTAGACATAGGCCGGACAACCCCAAATCTTAACTAACTTAAGATATAGGCTCTTCCCTTTCCATATCACATATGAAGTAGTAGGCAACTGATTTGATTTGAACCCTATTCAATAGGTATGCATCTTCTCAAGTGCATAACTCCCAAAAGGAAATAGGAAACTCAGCAGTACTCATCATAGAGCACACCATAACAAATAGGGTGCTATTGCTCCGCCCCGATACACCGACGTGCTGTGGTGTATACGGAGGAGTAATGCTGAGAGAGAATCTCATTCTCCTTTAGAATAGTCCAGGAATTCCGTACTCAAGTATTCTCCTCCTTGATCACATCAAAGGACATAATACTTATACCCATTTTTGGTTCTCTACTTCTAATTTATATTCTGTGAATATCTCAAAAGCTTCGAACCTGTGTTTCAACAGAAACATATGTCTGAATCTTGAGAGATTATCAGAGAATGTAATGAAGTAGAAAGAACCGATCTTGGCATGTGTAGACAGGGGACCTTACATACATCAACATGTATCAATCCCAAGAGTTCACTAACTCTTTCTCTGTTTCCAATAAACAGAGCTGTGGTCATCTTATCTTTGTGACATGACCGGCAAGTTTCACAAGATGTAAATTCAAACTAATTTAAATATGCATCTATATGTAACTTAGCTAGTCGGGTCGCATTGATATGACCTAGTCTACAATACCTCAAGAAGGATTCGTTCATTTCTGAACTCTTCCTCTTGTGTGTGTTCTGTATACTAAGAACTGTAGTTTGATTTAGAACGTCAATGCTTTTAGATAACGTGCCTGAACCGATCAACTCTTGATATAGGAAATGTTCAAAACATTATCCAACAATACAAAATTATATCATTTCCTTACTAATAAAGAGATTGATATGATGTTGTATATTAGGTTCGGTATCTAATAACATTCGTTCAGAATCAATGTATTCTGGTAATACAGGGTGACAGTGACCAACAGACTTGGCTGCAACACTTGCACCGTTTTCTATCTCATGAAACTTATCACCCGTTCTCAGTTCTCTACCTATCTGTAGCCCATGTAACAGATTACATATGTGAGATCCTGATCCGGTATCACATACCCAGGACGTAAAGGATACTGAGAAACAGTTCTCTGTAATGAACACACCCGAAGAAGATGAATCAGCATGCACTTTCTTCGTTTGGGCGGCACGGGAATTCTGGTAATCCCCAATTTCCTGCTCTGTCTTATAACAATTATAAGTTGGAGCGGGACCAACGTTCCCCAGCTCAGTATAACAAGCGGGTTCGGTCAATACATCCGTATTATTATCTTGATTAAGGCGTGATATGGTCGCTACCTGGAGGGAGAGAGAAGAAAACACTCAGCGTATGCTCTTGCAAGATTAGATTGGTTATCTAATATATCTAATCAGGATGTCTCCCACTGTTTTAATCAAATCTTCGTTCAAACCCTAAAAGGAAAGACTAGCCGGGATTAATCACACGCTATAAGTTCGCCAATCTTTCAGCCAGGCCAGTGTCGGTACTTTGAGGGAGGTCCCCCGTGCTTTCGCACGAACCTAATTAAAGTAAACCTCGTTTTCCCAGGGGCGTAACCCCGTTAACACCTTTCTAGACACCTACTTGATCGGCTAATTGTAATGTGTAAAACTCTCCCAGGAGTAACTCTTACTCGCAGCGGGTATCGGGATCCAACTATCTCATAGATGGTATGCAATCTCATTGCAAATTTCAACACTTGAAATTCCCAATAATGTTTTCCCCTAGCGTGCTATGACCTTGACGAATACCAAACCACCCATAGTCCGCTAGCCAAGTTCAACCCGTACATTTCTTGATTGAATTAAACCCACCCGCACGACCCTTGACGAATGCCAAACAACGCCGTACGAATACCCTAATCCAATCGCATCGTATGCTGGCAGATAAGCACTAGTTAGCTACCGTACACTACGCCTTGACGAATGCCAAACTACCGCAGCACGAATACTAATTAGTACTTATCTGAAATGACAGAGGGCTACGACGGGTTTTTAAGAAAACCCTTTGCGTAATGAACTTGATATCGTTGTAGAATCGAGTGATTTTAAATGGAGTGTTTTTTAGGCTTTTCTAGTTTTTCTAAAAGGGTCACTCCCGGTGAAGGGATCGTCGGCCCTTTCCTCATCGAATAAGGTGCAGGATATTTCACAAATATCACTATGCAAAGCAAGAACTATAGAAGCAATCAAAAGACAAACCGAGTTTGTAGCATCTGCCAGTTATTGCTAAAGGAGTCACTCCCGGTGAAGGGATCTCGGTCCTTTCCTTATCGAATAAGGTGCTGGATGTTCTACAAGGAACACCGCTATGCAAAGCAAGAACTAGAGCTACCAGTTTTTATTAAACAAGTTTCTACAACATCTTAGGTTTCTTTTATTTCATTAATCTCATTAATGAAGTCCCATTTTAATATGCTTCACAAGCATCTCTTTTGAAACTAAATCTGCAATATAACATATAACTCATATATATAATATAAACATTCGTCTCAGGCAGTAATATGATCTCATCACAGAACATTGCAGCAGAAGAAACATATATGAAATATTGGATATACTAGGACGTCCGTGTTTTAAATACTAGCCTGTATAAAACACGGATTCCACGGTCGCGATGAGTAGCCAAACCCACATCCCTAGACCCCTACGAGAGCGGTAAGTAACACTGCCAATTCTTGGGTTAGGAGACCCGGTCTCGACTCCTCGAGATGGTCTCCCACTGGACCCTAGAACCCGGTTACTTGTGCTCCCCGCCTTGGGTCTACCTAATGCGGAAAAGTAAATAATATACAACGGTGACATCTTCCACTACCTGGAAGTGCCCCAATAAAAGAATATTATATACAAATGAAGTTTACATGAATGAAAAAGAAAAAACTCTCATCTCACATAAAACCCCCGGCTATTCAAAACGCGACGATCCAATATAACATATCACAGCAACACATAATATCTCATATCATCAACGTAAGCAAGTATGCGTATCCCGATTGTCGTTGATGTATAGCAATGAAGCCGGCGATACACCACATACTACGCTTACGGTCACAGAAAAGAAAGTGTAAAACTACAACAGTTGGAATCCGCAACCTCCTTAGACATCGCATACCTAACCAAATGAATTCCTTAGACATCACATGCCTAACAATTATAAACCCCGCATTTTAGTCTCATTATCGAAAACTCTTTTCAATATCAAGTCGGGCAATTCAACAAGATTCCCAACGTCTTGATCGAATGCTCGTCGCAAACTTTAGTAGACGGCCGCACCCCCAGATGCCGTCGACGAAGTGCACTAAGGCGGAACACCGCTGCCGCGAGCACCCGAACGGATGCTTTCGGCGACGGGGTTCTCCTACAGTCACTTGGTCGGGGCTATGGGGCGTGGCTGTCTATTAAGTTTACCCGGCGAGTATCCGCGTACGCTACGTGACTGCGACGGACTTTTGATCACATCAAAATTCCGTGGCAACCGATCATCGAGACTAAACTGCTATGTTTATAACATTCAAATTAGTTTTCTCATAACTTTTTGTGGATTCCAAATATTGTATCACATTCCAGATAAATAGACAAAGTTAAACTTTCCGATCGAATAATCAAACACCCAAGATTTCCCCAATATATCTCAACACTTGAAATCATTTTAAAAACATCCATCACGTGCCACAGTACCAATGGTCCAGCCGTAGAAGGGTCAAGCCAACGCCTCACATGTGGCACGTCGTATTGCCCCAAACCCTAAGGTTCAAAAGGCAGTTCAAGACGGTCACATAATCGAGTTAAGGTTTGTTGTCTTCTAGAGGGTCCACCGCGTTACTTGCACGACTTAGAACGTTCTTAAACACGAGGAAAAATCCAACTTTTGAAAAAAATTCCGACAGGGGAAAAAATGAGTTATTGATATCCGTTCGAACTTTTTAACAGTTTCTAAAAGTTATCCGGACAAAACACAAAGACGCAGTTAAAGTTCCCGATCGAATCATCGAATCCCCAATACAACCCAGAAAATTCAACAGTTGAATAAATATTAAACATTCCCAGAAAATACAGCACTAAAAGATAAGAATTACTGTGCAAATTTCAAATGCTGAAGTGACTAACTGGCCGCGGAACCGCCGCACAAGCCATGCTTGTGCCGCGGTTCCGCCGCGCTTTTGTGGAATCAGGCGCACGTGCTTCACAGTATTTCTTACGATTCCCTGCTGAATTTTTTAGGTATTTTTAATATGGAAAAAATCACATTTCAGAAAAAATTCCAGAGAATGGGTTTTATCGGGTTTTCCGGGTTCGATCGGACTTTAAACTTCGTCTAGACTTCGCCTAAAGCTCTAGCTTGGCTCTGATACCACTGTAGGGTTGCTAGGCACGCGCACAAGGGTCTACGAGGCATCAACCATGCCCGATTAAAATTTTAGCCGTGCCGAACAACCCGAATACGGATCTTTAAACTAGGGTTTAGGCGAAAACGAACATGTTAAACGCTTTAACACTAAGTGAGAGGGATTACAACCTTTGTAGATCCAGTCCTTCACTTCTTAAGCTCCGTGTTGAGGTCCCTTCGCTGCGATCATCATGTTCCCGACTCTCGAGAGGCTTCACGAAGAGAATGATGCAACCTTTGCTTCCGATTTTCGATACAAAGATGATCTACCTTGAAGTTTCGTTAACACAGGCTAACACTCATGAAATGATGTGAACACCCTCATCTAAATGGCAAGGATAGATGAGGATGATGAAGTAGGATTTTTACTCTCATTTATAATCTTTTTCTCACTCACTTTCATCATAAAAGAAAGCTTTTTCATGAAGAAGCTCAAGCAAGAAGAAGAAGAATGAAGATGATAACTTTTTTCCTTTTGTGATGAACAATGAATTATTGTAGTGGTTACAAATCTAACCAAGGGTTAATCATGAGAGAGTTAACCCTTGTAGAGAGTTAACTAGGGTTAATGGTTTGGATTGGGTTAACATAATATCTCACAAAAATATCAAGCAACCACAAAGTCAAAACTTCATGAAGCTTCATGGAAGCTTCATGCAAAAGCTAACCCTAATCCAAACCCTAACCAAGTTTAAACCCTAAACCATAGTTAAATTTGCAACCCTAACATGTTACAATATTATATATCACATATACAATATATTTTGTAACAATAGAAAATAATACAATTAACATATATCGCATATATATCAATGTATTATCCCGTGAGAAAATGAATCTTTTAGTGAGCTAATATTAGTTAATGTAATTTAATATATCATATATATTATTATACATTAAATTATCGAATCAACACTTGATCCGACAATCCGGCTATATCGCATATAACCGACTAATACGATGACCCGGCTATATCACATATACCCGGCCGATATCTCATATCGCGAGAATCCAATACGGTATCATATACCGCATTATCCTCGGTCCCGCACATATCACATATGTGCTCCTACTCCGTTTTTCCTGAGCCAAGAAACCTCTGTGTAGGACTCTAAAGAATCATCAATACGCCGGCAGTAGGTGATGATCATATCAAACACCCACAAGCTGCAAGCGGTCAGCTAAACGTAACAGCTACCCAGGTATTGAGCGCTCAGAAGATCAACAAGCAAGCCTGTAACTTCTCCTGTGAATCCAAACAGTAACACTCCCGTACAGTCCGGTCTCGTCGTCTGATATGTTGCATATCTCGCCTAGGGATGGTAAACGTCAGACTCCAGTAGCTCGATAAGTCGTGTCGATATGAGGTCTATAACAGTTCGAGAAACTACTGATAACACTTACCAGTAAATCTCAGCAACCCTGGCCAGGGATTTCCGGTTATAGCCAATCGAACACAGCACAACATCAACTCCCTATTCTGGGAGAAACGAATCCCCTCCTATCGCTCATTGCCTCCATGTGATTCGGGACTGTACCCAAAAGCCACCTTTTTGCACGCCCTCTTGGACGTGGTTTGATGGAAATCAAAGCACAGTGGGAATCATACAAGACTCTATGACGATCTCGGGTCAACGGACTACTCTGTACCAGTGTCACCGGAGAACTGCCATCTAACGTGAGGTATAATACCATCTGGGAGTTCTCGGCGAGTCCGTCCAGTGTACCCAGTCTCTACTGAGCACCCATACACCATCCTTGATGTCAAACACCGATGGATATGGGATCATCCATCGCCCATCATATGGGTCAAGATGCGTATACGCTAGTCTACTCTGGTGTATCGATGCCCTGTCTCGTTACACCCTCGACTAGGAACAGTTATAGGATGTACTCGTCGACTACCGTGGCCCCACTAGTATGATCTCATCATAGTCCCAGTAGTCGAGTACATATCCTAAGGGCTTTATCAACATGTAATATAGAGACTATCAGAGTACTTGTTAAGATAAAGTACAACCAGATAGCATACTATCATGTCGAGCAAGAAAGTCCTCCCTATATATGTCCTAGCATCCACTACAATATACATCGTATGTACAGTAATGGCCTCTAGGGCATACATATAACTAACAAGTGTATGGTAGCAGTGTGTGTGCCTATTTGTTGCATAGATAGATGCATTAGTTTAAGACAGACGTACACCTTGTTGGCCTACGTCAAGGGCTTGTATGATGTACTTAGATTGATCAGGACAACGACGGGTAGAACTTGACTTGCGTCTTATGACTTGTTGGCCTACGTCAAGGTCTATAAGAGCTTGGGGTAAAAATCACATCGGGAGTTTCAAACATAAAGGAAACTTGCAGATTAAGCATACCTTCTGGAGTGTGGTGACTAGAATGGCTTCCATCTAGTGCATCATGTAATGATAGTTGGATCCCGATCCCACTGATGAGTAGGATTACTCTCGGGAAACATTCTCACTTAACAATCAATGCTGTAAACCAAGTAGGTGTCCAGAAAGGTGTTAGAGGGGCTACGCCTCCAGGGAAAAGAGGTTATTTAATTAAGGAACTTCGCGAAAGCGTTGGAAAACCTCCCTCGAAGTACCAACACTAGCCTGGCTGAAAGGTTAAGCAAGTATTGTGACGTGTGATTAAATCCTGACTAGTTCTTCTTTTAGGTTTTGAAGAAGGATTTGAGGGAACAGTGGGAGCCATCATGTTTAGATAAACTAATAACCAATCTAAACTTGCAAGAAGCATATGCTGAGTGTTTTCTTTTCTCTCTCTCTAGCAGATACCATGACAGGATTAAAACTATTACTTGAGAAAAATATACTGACCGGACAGAACTATAAAGATTGGCTAAGAAACGTCAAAATTGAACTGACTTATGACAAAGTAGCATATGTTACCACCGCTGTTCCTCCCCTTATCCCTGGACCAGATTCCTCAGTTGTGGACAAGGAAGTTCGCAAAACTTGGGATCTGGATTGTGAGCGAGCTAAGTGTATCGTGCTGGCGTCCATGAACAATGAACTCCAGAAATAGCACGAGAGTATGGATATTGTATCCATCTTCCTCCATGTAAAGGAATTATATGGAGAACACTCCCGTATCGCAAGGTACGAGACCTCAAGGAAACTCTTCCAGATGAGGTTAGCTCCAGGATCGCCTGTAGGAGAGCACGTCCTCAAAATGATCAGCCTCATTGAGAAACTCGCAAATCTGGGATGCGTGCTAGAGAATGATTTGTATATCAACTTGATTTTGTAGTCCCTTCCCCACACCTTCTCTCAGTTCGTGCTTAGCTTCAACATGCACGAAATGGAAGCTAATCTTCCAAAGCTCCTCAACATGTTGAGGGTAGCAGAGACCTCCTTGAAAAAGGAGAAGACCCCCGTTCTGTATGTTGGCCAATCATCCTCTTCTAAATCTAAAGCGAAAGCTAAAGGGAAGAAGAAGATGAAAGCCACCAAACCGAAGGGTGGGGTCAAGAAGGTGCAGGGAAAGAACAAGGCAGGAAGGGTGAAAGCGGATACAAATGAATGCCATTATTGTCACAAGCAAGAGCACTGGAAGAAGGACTGTATGGCCTTCAAGGCAAAGGACACGAAGCAAGCGGTTGCTTCTGCTTCAGGTGTGTTCGTAATCGAATATTGTCTTTCAGTAAACTCTACTTCATGGATACTTGATACCGGTTCTGGTTCTCACATCTGTAATTCATTGCAGGATCTGAGAAATAGTAGAGTACTGGGGGCAGGTGATATGACTCTCCGGATGGGCAATGGAATGCATGTAGATGTTGTTGCAATAGGGGAGTATCACCTAGGGTTGACTAGTGGGCACGTTTTGGTGTTGTACAGCTGTTTTTGTATTCCCAGTATGCTGTGTAATATTATATCAGTATCTTTGTTGTCTAATAAAGGATATAATTTTGCGCTTGAAAGTAATGTCATGAACATTCTCCTAAATCAAGAACTGATTGGGTATGGCACACTGGAAAACGGCATATACATACTTAATCAACCTTGAATTTTCAATATTCAAAACACACATAAAAGAAAGGCTCCAGATTCAAATCAAGCCTTCTTATGGCATTGTAGACTTGGTCATATAAACGAAACAAGGTTGACTAAGTTACATAAAGATGGATATCTAGATCCGTTTACATATTCATCATATGCAACTTGTCAATCATGTATCAAAGGAAAAATGACCAAATCTCTGTTCTCCGGTCACGGAGCAAGAGCTACTGAACTCTTGGGACTTGTACACAGTGATGTATGTGGTCCAATGTCTACGCATGCACGAAGCGGTCACTCCTACTTCATCACTTTTACTGATGACTTCTCTAGGTATGGACATGTGTTCTTAATGAAACATAAATCAGAGACCTTTGAGAAGTTTAAGGAGTATAAAAATGAAGTAGAGAAACAAACTGGTAAAAGCATCAAGACACTTCGATCTGATCGAGGTGGAGAATACTTAAGTACCAGTTTCCTTGAATACTTAAAAGAGAATGGAATTCTCTCTCAGCTTACTCCGCCTTATACACCTCAGCATAATGGTGTATCAGAAAGGAGGAATCGCACGCTATTAGATATGGTGCGTTCAATGATGAGTAGTGCTGAGTTACCACTTTCCTTCTGGGGATTTGCTCTAGAATCAGCGGCATACTTATTGAATAGAGTTCCAACTAAGTCTGTGTCTACCACTCCATATGAAATGTGGAGTGGGAAGAGACCATATCTCAAGTATATTAAGATATGGGGGTGCCCGGCATATGTTAAAAAGCATAAACCGGATAAGCTCGAGTCACGATCGGTTTTGTGCAAGTTTGTAGGATACCCCAAACATTCAAGGGGGTACATGGTCTACCACACTGAAGAACAAAAGGTGTTTGTCGCTCGCCACATTGTCTTCTTAGAGAGCAAATTTCTTGCAAAAGAAATTAGTGGGAGCGCGGTAGAGCTGGAAGAAATTCCAGAACCTCAAACTGCTACCGAGGACTTAGAAGAACCTCATATTTCAATAGAACATGACGAACCAACGCCACTCCGCAGATCTAGTAGTCTTTCTCATCCTCCAGAGAGATACTATGGTTTTCTTCTAGATGGGGATCGAGAGGATTGCATCATCGATGATGATGAACCTACTAGTTTTCAGCAGGCTATCACGAGTATTGACTCAATGAAGTGGATGGATGCTATGAGATCCGAAATGGAATCCATGTACACCAATAAAGTATGGACTTTAGAAGTTGCTCCTCCCGGGGTTAAACCAGTTGGATGCAAATGGATCTTTAAAAAGAAGATTGGTGCACTTGGACAAGTGGAAACCTACAAAGCTAGACTCGTTGCAAAAGGTTTTCGTCAAAGACCAGGACTGGACTATGATGAAACCTTTTCACCTGTAGCTATGCTTAAATCCATTCGGATCCTACTTGCCATTGCTGCCTTCCATGACTATGAAATCTGGCAGATGGACGTTAAAACAGCTTTTCTAAATGGACATTTAGAAGAGAGTGTTTGCATGGATCAACCAGAAGGTTTCTTAGACAGTGGGAACAGCGGAAGGGTGTGCAGGTTGCTTAAATCCATTTATGGATTAAAGCAAGCATCGCAAAGTTGGAACATCTGCTTTGATGAGACAATCAAAGAGTTTGACTTTATCAAAAATGTAGATGAACCATGTATTTATAGGAAGATTGTAGAAAGAGCAGTAGTCTTCCTCGTTTTGTACGTCGACGACATACTACTGATAGGGAATGATGTCCCTATGCTACAATCAGTAAAGCTCTTCTTGTCACAGAAATTCTCCATGAAAGACTTGGGTGATGCAACCTACATTTTAAGCATTAAGATCTATAGTGATAGATCTAATAGAATGTTGGGACTTTCACAGTCCAGGTATATTGACACTATACTAAAGAGATTTAGTATGGAAGATTCCAAGTGCGGTAACATGCCCTCTTGTCACGGGATCACCCTCTTCAAAGAGATGTCTCCAAAGACTGATGAAGAGAGGGATCGCATGAGCATTTTACCCTACGCTTCGGCGGTAGGATCTATAATGTATGCGATGTTATGTACAAGACCGGATGTAGCTTACGCACTTGGTGTGGTAAGCAGGTATCAGTCTAACCCAGGTGAGAAACATTGGATAGCGGTGAAGAACATTCTCAAGTACCTGAGAAGGACTAAGGAGATGTTCTTGATTTACGGTAATGGGGAACTCCAGGTAGAGGCTTTTACCGACTCCGGCTTCCAAAGTGACAAAGATGATTCTAAATCCATTTCGGGCTTTGTGTTTACCCTCAATAGAGGGGCTGTATGTTGGAAGAGTTCCAAACAGGATACCGTCGCAGACTCAACTATGGAGGCTGAGTATATAGCTGCTAGTGAAGCCGCAAAAGAGGCTGTCTGGATGAGGAAGTTCATTTCTGAACTTCAGGTGGTTCCGTCCATTGCCAATCCAATACCTTTGTATTGTGATAACAATGGGGCCGTAGCACTGGCAAAGGAACCCAGGTCCCATCAGAAATCCAGGCATATCTTTAGGCGTTTTCACCTGATCAGGGAGATCGTTGATCGTCGGGAGATCGAGGTACGGAGAGTGGATACAAAAGAGAACACGGCAAATCCATTCACAAAGGCCATTCCTCAAGTTCAGTTCGAGAGGCTGTTTGAGATGTTGGGCATGCGGTACTCCAGCAACTGTATATAGTGAAGACAGTGGGTACTCATTGCGCCAATTATAGGCCCTAGTGCAAGTGGGAGATTGTTGGATATATATGCCCTAGAGGCCTTCATTGTATAGGATACTGGGATATGTATGTACATAAAAGTCTTGCTTAATATGATAGTACGCTATTTGGTTTGTCTTTATCTTAACGTATGATATATTTTGCGTAGTATTCATATATATATATATATACATATTGATAAATCCCTTAGGATGTTTGCCTGACTTCCGGCGTTATGATGGCAGTCATACTAGTGGGAGCTGGATAGTCAATAGGCACATCCTTAGATGTCCCTGGTCGCAGGAGTATCGAGACTGGGCATTGATACTCCAGAGTAGACTGGTGTATACATATCTAGACCCTGAGGAGGGGAGATGGATTGGTCCCGCAGCCATTGGTGGAGTGCACCTAAGATTGTATACAGATGCTCACTGGGTGTGAGTACACCGGACAGGACTCGCCGAGAACTGACTGGATGGTATTTATACCTAACGTCAGATAGCAGTTCTCAGGTGACATGTGTGCAGATAGTCCGTTGACTTAAAGTCGTCATTTGTCTCGTGTGAGTTCCCACTGTGCTTTGATTACTACCCTACCACGGTTCAAAGGAGTCGTGCAAACAGGTTTTAGTTGGGCACAGTCCCGGGCCACGTGGAGGCAGTGAGTGACTGTTAGGGATTCGTCTCTCCCGGTATAGGGAGTTGATATCGCACAGTGATCGGTTAGTCATTACCATAAGTCCCTGGCCAGGACTGATTGAGAATTACTGATAGATTGATCAGTAGATTCTCGGATGGTGATAGAGCCATACCGACACGACTTGTACGGTTATTAGAGGTCTGATGTTCACCACCTCCCTAGACCATACATGCGATACTCTTAGACGAACAGACCGGACTGCATGGATATTGTCACACACAGGCTCAGTAGGAGTTCGGATGGGTATCCTCACCGGCCTTCTTATCGACATCTACCTGGGGACCGTTACGTACAGCTAGTGCCGCTTGCGGTCTGTGGTTAAACCCACTGCCAGCGTAGTAGTCGAGTCTTTAGAGTCCCACACAGAGTTTTCCCAACTCCAGGCGAAATGATATAGAGGTCGTACGGTTTTACGACAAGGGTTCGGACGAATACGTGTTTAAACGCACGTACGACATTCGGACAGTTTTTACTAGACAGTTTTGGTTTAAGCCAGATTTTAGTATCAGGTTATTGGATTTATACAGTCTTTAGTTTTTCCGTGTTTTCACGGATGCGAAGGGCGTTCTCGTAATTATTCGAGAAGCTTCTAGAAGGAGGGTGACTAAGGAGGTTAAGGTGGCATTTTCATTAATTGCTTTGTGTGACTCATTTATATGATTCATCATATCATTAATGCTTCATTAATGATCTAATGACTCACATAATGAATCACTCTCTTTGAATAAATGAAGCATGGTGAATAATCATTTAATAGATATTATTTGATAATTCATTATGTATCATATATTCAAGTGAGAAGGATTTTTATTCTCATTATTCTCTCCACCTTCTCTCTCCTCAAGCTCTCTCTCCTTCTCCAAACCCTAATCCTACCACTCAGGAGTTGAGTACAAGGATTAGTAAAGACTAAACACTCCATAACCTAACTCTACATCATCTTAGTTACTTTGGTTAGCAACTAGAGAAACAAAGTTACCTCAAGTCTTGAGGTGTAGCTTGGATTAGGGTACTCAGGTGGATCATCTATCACGGATAGAAGGCCGAGGAGGACATAGAGATCACAAAGACGAAGGACTAGAATCTTTTGGTATAATCTCTTCACATAGTAGCTTAGAACTCTATGCTTATCATTAAGTATTGTTTAGAAAAGATCTTCGGTTAGTCGATGTATGCTACCAAACAAGATTGTTTTTCATATTTCCGCCTCCCCGCAACTCGTGGGGTGTTGCACATCGACTTAAAGATAGAAGGGGAGAGGGATCTACATGATTAGCATATCACTTGCTTTGGCAATTGAGTTAATCATGAATTTTCAAGTACCACACCAGAAGTTATTTTTGCACTAGCAGCAATAAACATATATTAATCCAATCTTAGAGAAATGCAGGGAAGCAGTTTATGAACATAAATGGATGTTCTAGGGATATGGTAATGGCAGCCTCCTTATGGAGACGGTTATCATTTCAGGCTTCCAAGGTGACATCGATGACACAGTGGACGTCTGAGTTATAGTTTTTCCCTCTTTTGAGGGACAGTATGTTGGACAGGTGGTCCAAGCGGATACTGAGAAAGGCATGGCGCAGGATACTGATTAAATTCAGTGGATGGTACAGTCTAAGAAGTTTCCTGGGTTTGGAGTTCACTTGTGAACTGGATCCCATCAGATATCCAGACAAATTCTAAGACAAGGTATTGCTTATTTTGGGAGATGGTTATTCTCCGCGAAGTTGAGATCTAGAGAGATAAAGATAGAAACACTGGAGCGGATCTACTCACTGAGGCTATTTCTCGAACACAATAGTTTCACAAACGAGCTTTGCGAAACTGCATAGTAGAGAAGTTGGGTGTTCGGTATCATACGAGCTGTGAGTATGCGACACCGCAATAATTGGCCTTAAGTGCAAGTGGGAGATTGTTGGATATAGTGCCCTCAAGGAAATTATCGTAGTCGCAGGCAGGTGATTATGATGATTGAGGGAGGACCTATACCGGTAGAACAGTCTTATTCGAGATGATAGTATGCTATCTGGTTTATCTTTATCATCACTATTACATGTTGATAGAGCCCATAGGATTCTTGCTTGACTACCAATGTTATGATGGCGATCATATATGTGGGAGCTGGGGGTCTATAAGCAAATCCTTAAATGTCCCTAGTCGTGGGAGTTTCGAGACTGGGCATCGATACTCCAGTGTAGACTAATGTATACTGATCGAGACCCCGACGAGGGGCGGTGGCCAGATCTCACAAGCCATTGGTGTTAGTTTGTTCACCTAAGATAGTATACAGGTGCTCATTGGGTTATGAGTACACTGGACGGACTCGCCGGGAACCTGCTGGTTGGTATTATACCTATTGTCAGATAGCAGTTCTCTGGTGACATGTGTACAGGTCAGTCTGTCGACCTGAGATCGTCATTTATCTCGTGTGAGTTCCCACTGTGCTTTGATTACTACCCTACCACGGCTCAAAAGAGTCGTGCAAACCGGTTTTACTTGGGTACAGTCCCGAGCCACATGGAGGCAGTGAGCGGATCGTCGGGGATTCGTCTCTCTCGGTATTGGGGGTTGATGTCGCGTTGTACACGGGTGGCCATCACCAGAAATCCTCGGCCGGGGTAGACGAGAATTACTGATCCTGGATCGATAGTTTCTCAGGTGGTGATGGGTTTCATGCCGACACTAATTTTCACGTTATTAGGGGTCTGACTTTATCCACCCCCATAGACTCGATATGCGATACTCTTAGACGAACAGACCGGGCTGTACGGATATTTTCACTGTCAGGCTCAGTAGGGGCTCTAGATGAGTTTGCTCGTCGGCCTCCTTTTCGCTCAATACCTGGGTAGCCGTTACGTACAGCTAGTGCCGCTGACGTGCTTGTGATTAAACCCGCTGCCAGCGTATTGACGAGTCTTTAGAGTCCAACACAGAGGGTTTCTCTGGTTCTGGCGAAATGATGTAGTAGCCGTATTGGATACGTGCAGGGTTCCGATCGATTGATATACTTTGTACCTGGACTTTCGATCGTACAGTTGATAATACTAGATGGCTCGGGTTTGAGCCGGATTATTAAGTCATGTATTGATTTAATAATTTACGTATATGTATTTCGATACGTATATTCTAGTATTATGTTCTTTGTGTTATTCTATCTCTTTGGGTATTCGTATTTCGGTGCGAATGCAGGTATGTATATACAGTAGTATGTAATCCGTATTTTATCCGGAAAACATTCTAGAAGGTGGCCACCTCATTTTTGGATTTGACCATTTTTTAGAAAATGGTAAATGAGGTTGAAAATGGAAAATGGGGAGTATGGTGATGACCATGCTTGCATAGTGTGCACAAATGAATTTTTAATTCATTTGTGCATACTATTCAAGTATGGGTGTTTTTTTTAAAATGGAAGATATTGTTTTACAAAACCTAGCATGCTTGATTTTCTTTCTCATGAAAACTTCATTAATTTTGATGGTTGGTTTTCTCTTGAGCATGCTTTGTTCTCTTCACCATTTTGTGCTTCACTCTTCTCTTGATTTTCCATGGTTGCATCCACCTTCATTCTCCACCTCCTATCAGCCCTCTCATGAGTTGAGAAACATGAAAGGAGGTGAGATGAGATAGACCTACACTTAGTTCACACACTACATCCTAGGCTTTCTAGATTAGAATCCTAGAAACCTTAGTTGCTTCACTTGCATCCATTATGTGAAGCTAGAGCTATAACTACATCCCTCGGGTGGATCATCTTCGATGGAGGGAGACCGGCGACTAAGCTTGATCAAGGAGCCTCTAGGAGCTTGGGAAGATGGTTGAAGACCGAAGGACACGGATCAACTCGGTATAACTATCCTAACTCTTTATATTGCTTACGAGTATAAGGTTTAGGGTAGATCCGGGAATCTGGTCATGGTAGCGTCAGTTTAAAAAAATTTGTTCCGCGTTTGGCCACGGTTTGATAGCTGGGGCGCTGCCGTAACCTAACAGATTCAGTCATTTTATTGTCGAGATGTAACCTAGTCTTGGTCACTGGGTCGCTGCAATTAAGAGAGAGAGAAAAAAAAACACTTAACATGATGCTCTTGCAAGTTTAGATTGGTTTTTAATATATCTAAACAGGATGGCTCCCACTGTCTCTCGAATTCTTCCTCAAACCATAAAAGAAGAATTAGTCAGGATTGATCTCACCGTACAATTCTTGCTTAACCGTTCGGCCAGGCTAGTGTCGGTACTTTGAGGAGGGTTTACGACGCTTTCGCGAAGTTCCTTAATTAAATAACCTTTTTTCCCTGGAGGCGTATCCCCATTAACACTGTTCTAGACACCTATTTGGTTTATAGCATTGATCGTTAAGTGAAAATTCTCCCGAGGAGTAACGGATACTCACAGTAGGATCGGAACCCAAATATCATTGTGTGATAATGCTGAAGGAATCCTACCAACATTATCAAACTCCAAATGGTATGCAGCACTAGCAAGTTTCAGTTTCTTTAGAAACACCCGATGTGGATTTTTGCCCCATGCTCTTATGACCTTGACGAAGGTCAACAAATCATAAGTCACATGTCAAGTTCTACCCATCATTGTCCAGGTTAATTTGAACCCACCCGTACATACCCTTGATGAAGGTCAACAAGGTAATACGACTGTCCCAAACCAACGCGTCTATCTATGCTACATATGAACACCCAGCAGCTACCAATCATTATGCCTTGACGAAGGTCAATAAACATAGCTTGAATACTATTGAATATTCATATGAAATGACGGAGGGCTACGGCTGGTTTTGGCAAAACCGTGAACGTAGTAAACTTGATATGATCGAAGGAACCTGATAACTTTTAAAAGGAGTGGTTTAAGCTCCGCATTTAAAAGTCTCTTGTTTTAAAATAACCGAGTGGTTTTTAAAATTTGTTCCAATGATTCAGCTTTGGTTTGTTTTCTTTGCATTAATTTAATGCGGTCCAATCAATTAACCTACCATTGCAGAAAACAACGAAAATACAACGTACGCTTATTCCATCCGCATTCGCCACGGGGCCCCGTCATCACCCGTTAGGTTACTTAACTAACGACAGAGCGGGGGTTGGAATAGCACGGATGCAAAACATAAGAAACATCTATTATATAATATATATATATATATAATATCCATTCGTCAGACGCAATGATAGGCTTTCCAGATCACAGATGAATACATTGGATATACTAGGAATTCCGCGTTTCGTTTGAGCCTGTAACGAAATACGGATTCCACGGTCGTGATGAATAGACAAACCCCGCCCTAGACCCCTATGGGTGCGGCAAACTATTTGCCAAATTCCCGAAGTGAAGCAACCTACCTCAACAAAGTGAGTAGGCCACTCGGCACTTCAAGAATCCGGTAGTTTGTGCACCCCACCTTGGGTCTATCATAGGAGCAGAAAACAGTAAGAGAAATAATACAACAGTGTCTACAACCTCAACCCGGATGTGCCCCGCAAAATAATATTACATCACTTTACAATTTTTACATCGAATGAAAGAATGAAAACCCTCATCTCACATCCCCGGCTATTCATCCACGACGATCCAACAAGTTCATATACACAAACCATCATAACAACATCACAGATATGTGCAACCCCGACTAATCGACGTATAGCAATTAGTCGACATTTCCAAACACATATATACAACACAAAGCTTGTAAAGTAACTACGGCATTATAATTTCGCACGTAATTAGCAAACTTAACCAATTTTCCAAGACATGAAATCCAGTGAGCTAAAGTTCCAAAACTGATCGTTTTGAGCCAATCCGGGAGTCGAAACGAAATCGAAACCCGCCTGAATCTTCGCAGAGGAGAAGACACAAGAATAACTGTCGAATAGGGGGCCTCGAGGGGGTACCCACCCCCGGGGGCCACCACGAGGTTGCCCCGAAGGGGAGGCAGACCCGAGAGCACCAAACTGTGGTGCTCTCGGGTCACCAGCCCCCAAGACCACCTTGTGGTGGTCTTGGGGGGTAGTCCAGGCCTTTGGTCCCCCCCCCCCAAGGTGTCCCTGAGGTACGCACGGTTCACTCCGCGGCTTCTCAGTTCAAACCGTGAGCCCGCGGGGTGTGCAAACAACACAAAACTTCATTTTTGAAAACTGTTTTTGTTGGCAGTTTTTGCGCGACAAAAACGGAGGAATTCTAGCATCTCTACAAGCTATCCAAGGCTTATGAGAGGCTCTGATATAACTATAAGTCGATGTCGCCCACCCCACGAGTTCGCGAGGAGGCGTAATTTGCAAAAAATGATTTTTTACGGGCTTCGCAACACCGACTAGAACCAAGGATCGACCATAAACCTTAGCTAGCAAACTATATGAGATTTAACTACTCGGAAAGAATGTTATACCTCATGATACAAGTCCTTTGGATCTTCTTCGCTATCCTCCTCATCTTCGTAGGCTCCGAGGATCGATCCGGATCGTAGCTTCCTCGTCGGCTTTCTCGAGTCAAAGACGATCCACCCGAGAGTCTATAATCCGAGCTCCAACCTCAAATACGAGGTAACTAGGGAAACAAGCTTGCTAAACTTAATGTCCTTGGTGATGTAGATAATGAAGATGGATTTATTTATCTCTTAGAACCCTAGTTTACTCAACTTATGAGACCTTGAGGGTTGAAAGTTGAGAGGAAGAAGAAGAGAGTTAACTTGAGGAAAGAGAAATGGTTTTTGATAATGATAATTGAAAATGAGATGGCTCAGTTGATATGACTACAAGAATGGCAAGAAAATATCTCATCCAAAAATATCTAGTGCCACAAAAATATCTCATAAGAAATATCTAAGTCATGTGGTCAAACCAAGTCAAGTAGTCAAAACAAGTAGTCATGCCACAATTATCATTTACAAAAATTAACAAATACTTTCCTCCACTTCATAATTGTTTTAATCAAGTCAATGGTCAAAACCCTAATGAGGTGTCTCCTTCTATGCCCCTCTCATCAGTATATACATACCCGCATCCGTGTTCCGAGAAACACAAATACAAAGAGACAAAACTGATCCATCAATATAATACTAGGATCCGGCTTAAACCAAATCCCACTAGTATTATCTGCCCGAACATCATACACGCACAAGTGCACGTACGTGATTGAAGCCCTGTCGTAAAACCATACGGCCTCTACATCTTTCGCCCGATGCAGGGAAACTCTCTATGTGGGACTTTAAAGACTCGACAGTACGCTGGCAGTAGGTTTAACCACAAGCCGCAAGCGGTACTACCTGCACGTAACGGCTACCCATGTATCTGTCGATAAGAAGGACGATGAGGAAACATATCCGAACTCCTACTCAGCCTGAATGTGACAATCTCCGTACAATACGGTCTGTTCGTCTAAGAGTATCGCATATCGGGCCTAAGGGCGGTAATCATCAGACCCCTAATAGTGCAATAAGTCATGCCGGAGTGAAGCCCAAAACACCCTGAGAAACTACTGGAATACCTACCAGTAAATCTCGCTTTCCCTGGCCGGGGACTTTGTGTAATGGCTCTCCGAACACAGCACGATATCAACCCCCAATACCGGGAGAGACGAATCCTCTCTAATCGCCACTGCCTCTAAGTGCTTCGGGACTGCACCCAACTACTACCTGTTTGCATGACTCCTTTGAGCCGTGGTAGGGTAGTAATCAAAGTACAGTGGGAACACACTCGAGGCGAAGTAGCAATGTCAAGTCAACGGACTAAGCTGTACTCATGTCACCTGAGAACCGCTACCCGACGATAGGTATAATACCCACCAACAGTTCCCAATGAGTCTTGTCCAGTGTACTCATAACCTAATGAGCACCTGCATATTATCTACAGTACGACATACTAATGGCTGTGGGACAGACCATCTCTCCTGCTAGGATGAGAAGCGTATACACTAGTCTACTCCGGAGTATCGATGCCCTGTCTCGATAATCCTATGACTAGGGACCTGTATAAGGATGTGCTTGTAGATTACCCAGCCCCCACTAGTGTGACTGCCATCATAACACTGGTAATCAAGCAAAGATCCTAAGGGCTCTACTAATATGTATAAACGATATGCTAAAAGAAACACATGCACGTATTGAAGTAGAAACAAACCAAGTAGCATACTGCCATTTTGAGCAAGTATATCAATACAACTGTGAATATCCCAAGCTTCCATTAAGTAATATACAAACCAGTATGATACAATAATGGCCTCTAAGGCATACATCACTAACAATGCCTCACCCATGCTCAAAATATCTCCCCATTTACACCTCATTTTCTATTTTCCAAAAATAGAAAATCCATGTCATGCTTCATTTAATATATATATATATATATATATATATATATATATTGATATATAGTTATATATCATATATATATATATATATTGATATATATATTATGAAGAAAATAATTAGTAAGCTAATAATATTAGTTAATATATAATTATATCAAATATAAATATATATCATATTATTAAATCAACACTTGATTCAATAATCCGGTTATACCACATATAACCTACTAATATCATTTATTTGTATATCACATTATCAAATCAACACTTGATCCGATAATCCGGTTATATCTCATATAACCTGACTGATAACAAATAACCGCCAGATTAGAATACGGTATCTCATACTCGTATTTAATTAGGCCCCCGCACATATCAGCATATGTGGCCTACTTCGTTTCGCTTGAACCAGGAAACTTTTATGTAGGACTTTAAAGACTCGTCGTTATGCCAGCAGTAGGTGATGATCACATCAGTCACCCACAAGCCGTCAGCAGTACTAGCTGGACGTAACAGCTACCCAGGTATTGAGCGAATAGAAGATCAACAAGCAAGCTTGTCCAAACTCCTATGAAACCTATAGGTAACACTTACCGTACAGTCCGGTTTCTTCGTCTGATATGTCACATATCGAGTCTATGGGTGGAATCATCAAACCCCAATAACTTGATAAATCATGCCGATATGTGGCCTATAACGGTTTGAGAAACTACTGATAACACTTACCAGTAAATCTCATCAATAGCCCTGGCCAGGGACTGTTAGTTGTATGTATGCCCTAGAGGCCAGTATTGTACATATGATGTATATTATATTGGATGCTTGGACATATATAGAGAGGACTTTCTTGCTCGACATGATAGTATGCTATCTGGTTGCTCTTTATCTTAACATGTATACTTGTCTCTTGATACTGTCTTATGGTTACATGTTGGTAAAGCCCTTAGGATGTGTACTTGACTACCAGGACTATGATGTAGATCATACTAGTGGGGCCATGGTAGTCTATAAGTTCATCCTTTAATGTCCCTAGTCGTAGGTGTATCGAGACGGGGCATCTATATATCAGAGTAGACTAGCGTGTACGCTTCTCGACCCATGAGATGGGCGATGGATGATCCCATATCCATTGGTGTTTGACATCAGAGATGGTATACGGGTGATCAGTGGAGACTGGGTACACTGGACGGACTCGCCGAGAACTCCCAGATGGTATTATACCTCACGTCAGATGGTAGTTCTCTGGTGACACTTGTACAAGTTAGTCTGTAGACCCGAGATCGTCATAGAGTCTTGTGTGATTCCCACTGAGCTTTGATTTCCACCTTACCACATTCAAGATGGCATGCAAAACGGTGGTTTTTTGGTACAGTCCCGAGTCACATGGAGGCAATGAACGATAGGAGGGGTTTCGTCTCATCCGGTATTGGGAGTTGATGTTGCGCTGTGCTCGATTGGCCATAACAGGGAAGTCCCTGGCCAGGGCTAATTTAGAGATTTACTGGTAAGTGTCACCAGTAGTTTCTCGACCCGTTATGAGCCTCACATCGGCATGACTTATCAGTTATTAGGGTCTGACGTTTACCACCCCTAGACTTGATATGCGACATATCAGACGAGGAGACCGGACTGTACGGCAAGTGTTACCGTCTGGCTTTTGCAGGAGTTTGAGCGGGCTTGCTTGCTGATCTTCTGATCACTCAATACCCGGGTAGCCGTTACGTCCAGCTAGTACCGCTGACGTCTTGTGTGTTCCCTTTACCTTCTCTCGGGTTGTGAGGGCTCCTAGGATTAGGAGAGGGTACACCTATTGGGCTTATTGGATAGTCTTCTTCCAAACCATAGGCAGGTGCCGAACAGTAGGGAAGGAAGAAAACCAATTAAGCTTAAGTGTGGTGTACAGAAGGTGATAAGTAAAGACATTTAAAGGGATTAGAATAATGGCAATGGAAATTGTGATCACCATCATTCACGACAAAGACCATGTATACCCCTGCCACTCCTACATCCACTTTGATTTTCTCCAGAACACCTCGTATCACTACGAACATCCACTTCCATTGGATAAATCCATCGTATGGTTATATACGAACTCGAAGGAACTTTTTCGAGGATGGATTCTGGTTCTGGAGAGATTGGATAGGATTATTCAGATGTCTTTTCCCATTACCTTCTCTCAGGTTGCGAGGGCTCCTACGATTAGGAGAGTACACCTATTACGCTTATTGGATAGTCTTCTTCCAAACCTTAGGCTGGTGCCGAAGGGTAGGGAAAGAAGAAAACCAATTAGCCTAAAGAATGTGTAAAGAAGGTAATAAGTAAAGACGTAATAAAGGGATTGGAGTGAGGGCAGGTAAATATATGGTTACTGTCGTGAATCAGGATTGTGGAAGAGGCGTTACTAGGAATACCAGTTAAACCTTTTGAAACATTTTCATGTTTCAGTTTGACTGTGTGATGTTCATCGAAAACTGTTTTCCCAGTTAGAATCTAACTCCAGGGTATATATTTACCAGGACAGTTTCTCACATCTGCATGTTATTACGGATGGTGAGTGGGAGTAAGATATTGGGAATTGGGTGATTAGATCCTCATTATATCGGAATTCATTGTAATTGGTGATATTTGAGGAAATCATCTGGATTTTGCCGGATGGCAAATATATGGATTTGAATATCCGTTGTTATGCACCAATTTTAAACTGATATATCTGTACGTTTTTTTTTAAAGTGAGAAATAACTTTTTGATATTATGTCTGTGACATTTACCTATATCAGTTGGTGATTAGGTAAGGTGCATTTAACAGCGGTGTAATTCTTCTTAACCATAGTACAGTTTTTCAACCTACGACGCACAGGGTTTGAGTTATTGAACTCAGGGGACTTGTACAAAGTATTGTATGTTGTTCAGTGTCCATTAGGACAATGGGATTGGTACTCGTACTATATTCTTTTTACTTGTGACTTCTCCAGTTCTGGACAAGTATTTCGTAGAAATGCAAAGTCCAGATATTGAGAAGTTATAAGTATAAGACTAAAGTAGAGAACCATTTATTGGAAGTATCAGGATTCTTCGAGGAAGTCGAAGATGTAGATACTTATGTTTGGTATTTCGTTGATAGTAATGGTTTTGAGAACTTGCTTCTCTTTCAGGTTACTCATATATGGATGCACTCCTAGATGAGTAATGTTGAATGGCCTCCTTCCATTTTGGTTGATATGCACTGGAGACAGCTGCATGATTTTTAATCTGGTTCCAATTAAATTAGTGCTTTTGTTTCTATATTAGATATATGTAAAATCAATTTATATCTTAACGATATTAAGGTATAGGGAGTTGTCCGGCTGATGCTTAAAACCAGAATCCGGATAAACTCAAGGCACGTTTTAGTAATATCTGTTTGTGGGTTATCCCGGGCTTTAACGAGTGTTAACTTTCTACCATCAGGAAGATCAATATTTATATTGTTCTTGACTCGCCACAGTTTTAGTAAAATTGACTTTTTCAGAAAAACAAAAGTGGGAGTATGGTAGAACTGGAAGTGATTCCAGAACCACAAACGATTACTGAAGATTTAATAGAACCTAAGGATTCAACTGTTTTTGACGTTCCATTAGCCACTCCGTAGATTTGGTGGGTAACCTCAAGCACCCGAGGGGTACTTCGGTCTTCTCAGAGACGGTGACAGGAGGTTCTTGTTTACCCAGACTTGCCATTGCTGCTGTTCTAAACTATAAGACCCGGCAGGAGGATGAGTATAGCGTTGTTCTAAACTAGCTTTGGAAGTGC
This sequence comes from Agapanthus africanus, assembly GCA_030015575.1. NCBI lineage: Eukaryota > Viridiplantae > Streptophyta > Magnoliopsida > Asparagales > Amaryllidaceae > Agapanthus > Agapanthus africanus. The sequence goes on from JASDDO010000031.1 coordinate 140,755,600, forward strand.
ACGTGTATATAACTCTACCAGAGGGTTGTTGTAGTCAGTGGGAGCAGCGGAAGCATAATGGGAAAGTAGCTTATGTCTATTTATAGACTAAAGCAGGTATAGCGGAAATAGATCATCTATTTTTGATGTGACAGTCATAGTCTTTGACTTCATCAGAATAGGAGATAGATCTGGTAAGAAGGTAGTAGAAAGTGATGTCCAGGTACTAGGATGGCATGCACTTGATAGGAAGAGATATTCCTATACTACGATCGGTTATACTGTGGTTGTCACAAAGTTGTTTCTCTCCATAGGATATGGATATAATATCAAGTTTTCTGGTTACTAGATCTATGGTTTTAGATCTAGATTTGGGAAGTATCCCAATTTGGGTAATTTGACATTATTCTAAAGATATTTTAGAATGGAAGACTTCTGGCATGGTGGTGTACCTGCAGGTGATAGAGTCACCCTCTCTAAAGGTGTCTTATAGACTAAAGGGGAGAAGGATCTGCATGATTAGCATATCACTTGCTTAGGCAATTGAGTTAATCATGAAATGTCAAGTACCACACCAGATATTGCTTTTGCACTAGATGCAATATGCAGATATATTAATCCAATCCTGGAGAAACATTGGGAAGCAGTTATTGAACATAAGTGAATGTTCTAGGGAAATGATTACGGCAGCCTCTTTCAGGAGACGGTTATCATTTCAGGCTTCCAAGGTGACCTGGTTGATAGAGTGACTGTCAGAGTTATAGTTTTCCCCTCTTTTGAGGGACAGTATATTGGACAGGTGGTCCAAGCGGATACTGAGAAAAGGCATGGCGCAGGATACTGATTAAATTCAGTGGACGATACAGTCTAAGTAGCTTGCTGGATTTGGAGTTCATTTGTGAACTGGGTCCCATCAAATATCCAGACAAATTCTAAGACTAGTATTGCTCATTTCGGGAGATAGCTTTCTCCGCGAAGTTGATATATAGAGAGATACGGAAAGAAACATTGGAGCGGATCCACTCACTGAGGCTATTTCTCGAACGCAATCATTTTCGCAAATGGGCTTTGCGAAACTGATTAGTAGAGAAGTTGGGTGTTCGGTATCACACGGGCTGTGAGTATGCGACATCGCAATAATTGGCCTTAAGTGCAAGTGGGAGATTGTTGGCTATAGTGCCCTCAAGGCAATTATCATAGTCGCGGACTTGTGATTATGATGATTGAGGCATGACCTATACCGATAAAACAGTCTTACTCAAGATGATAGTATGCTATCTGGTTTTTCTTTATCATCATGTATATGTTGATAGAGCCCAAAGGATTCTTGCTTGACTGCCAGTATTATGATGGCGATCATATATGTGGGAGCTGGGGTCTATAAGCACATCCTTAAATGTCCCTAGTCGTAGGAGTATCGAGACCGGGCATCGATACTCCAGTGTAGACTAGTGTATACTGATCGAAACCCCGACGAGGGGCGGTGGCCAGGTCTCACAAGCCATAGGTGTTAGTTTGTTCACCTAAGATAGTATGCAGGTGCTCATTGGGTTATGAGTACACTGGACGGACTCGCCGGGAACCTGCTAGTTGGTATTATACCTATTGTCAGATAGTTGTTCCCAGGTGACATGTGTACAGGTTAGTCTGTCGACCTGAGATCGTCATTTGTCTCGTGTGAGTTCCCACTGTGCTTTGATTACTACCCTACCACGGGTCAAAGGAGTCGTGCAAATAGGTTTTGGTTGGGTACAGTGCCGAGCCACATGGAGGCAGTGATCGGATCGTCGGGGATTCGTCTCTCCCGGTATTGGGGGTTGATGTCGCATTGTGTACGGGTGGCCATCACCAGAAATCCATGGCCATGGTGAACGAGAATTACCGATTCAGGATCGATAGTTTCTCAGGTGGTGATGGGTTACATGCCGACACTAAATATCGCGTTGTTAGGGGTCTGACTTTATCTACCCCCCTAGACTCGATATGCTATACTCTTAGACGAACAGACCGGACTGTACGGATATTGTCACTGTCAGGTTCAGTAGGGGTTCAGGATGAGTTTGCTCGTCGGCCTCCCTTTCGCTCAATACCTGGGTAGCCGTTACGTACAGCTAGTGCCGCTGACGTGCTTGTGGTTAAACCCACTGCCAGCGTATTGACGAGTCTTTAGAGTCCCACACAGAGGGTTTTCACGGTTCAGGCGATATGGTATACATGTCGTATGTTGGTACATACGGGTGTCCTATTAAATATGTGCACTTGCTGCGCAGACTTTAATCGGACGGTTGATAATACTAGCGGCTTAGGATTAAGCCGGATTATTAAATCGGGTTTTGATTTAATAATTTATATATGTATTTGTATATACGTATTCTAGTATTATTGTTCACTATTCGTTTTCTCTCTAGGCTATTCGTATTTTGGTACGAATACGCGTATATGTATTTTGATACATGTACCGGGAAGTATTCCGTATTTTGTACGGAATAGCTTCTAGAAGATGCCACCTCATTTATATGATTTTCCATTTATGGAAATTCATTTGTTTTTTTATAAATGAGGTGGAATGTGTGAGGTGGCATGAACATAGTTCATGGTATGGGCATAAGTCAATGCATAGTGTATGGTATGGTTTGCAATTGTTTAAGTGTATTATTTGATGAGATATTTTTTAGTGGGAATGAGAGAAGGGGGGCCGGCCACTATGATGGAGGAGGGGCTCATTTCATTTGGTTTTAATTGATATTACACACTTGCTCTCTCTCATTCTCTCATGCTCACCAAAACACTTAGTATTTTCTTTATTGCTCATGCCAATGCTTCATCACTTCTTCATCTTTCTTGAGTTTCTCATTGAGCTCATATGTAGAGAGAAAATTATAGTGACATTTTCATACACCCCCACTCTCCATCGCTAGCGACTTTGGAGCGTCGGTTGCCTCGTTTGTCGAGGCTGGAGCTTGCGTCGTTTCCCTCAGGTGGATCATCGGAGATGGAGGAAGACCGGCAACCAAACCATATCAAGGAGCCGCTAGGAGCTTGGAATGAAGACCGAAGGACACGGATCAACTCGGTATAAAGATTCTAACTCTTAGTTAGTTTTCTAATTTAGGGTTTAAGGTCGATCCGGGATTCGGGTAGCGGTAGCGCCGTTTCAGAAATTTTTGTTCCGCATTTTGGCCGCGTTTCGATGGCCGGGGCGCTTCCGCGACCCAACATATAGTATATATAATATATTATATAGACGTTACTTATGCTTTACACCCGTGCTAGCCCTGCCCCGCTCTGCCGTTAGTTACCTAACCTAACGGTGCATGACGGGACATCGAGGCGAATGCGGATGGCATAAGTGTACGTTGTATTTATCTGTGATGTTTAGGTAACTTAAATGATGGGACTTCATTAATGTGATTAATGAAAGAAAAGAAACCTAAAAGATATTTTAGAATCAAATTTTCAAAAAGGGTAGCTACAGTTATTGCTTTGCATAGTGATATATATGATATATCCCGCACCTTATTCAATGAGGAAAGAGCCGAGATCCCTTCACCGGGAATGACCTATTTAGCAAAACTGGCAGATACTACAACACCCGGTTTTTCTTTTGATTGCTTTTGGAGTTTTGCTTTGCATAGTGATATATATGATATATCCCGTACCTTATTCGATGAGGAAAGAGCCGAGATCCCTTCACCGGGAATGACCTCTTTAACAAAACTAATGAAAGCCTCAAAAACACTCCTTTTCAAAATTCACTTGTTTCTACAACGATATCAAGTTCATTACGCAATAGGTTTTCAGAAAAACCTGTCGTAGCCCTCCGTCATTTCAGATAAGTCCTACTTAGTATTCGTGCAACGTTTGTTGGCCTGCGTCAAGGCGTAGTGTGCGGTAGCTAACTAGTATTTATCTGCTTATGCATATGATGCAGATTGGATTAGGGTAGTCATGCGACTTTGTTGGCCTGCGTCAAGGGTCGTGCGGGTGGGTTTAATTCAATCAAGAAATGACGGGTTGAACTTGACTAGCGCACTATGATTTGTTGGCTTGCGTCAAGGTCATAGGACGCTAAGGGCAAAATATTATCGGGAATTTCAAGTGTTGAAATTTGCAATGAGATTGCATACCTTATATGAGATAGTTTGATCCCGATAACCACTGCGAGTAATTGTTACTCCTGGGAGAGTTTTACACAGGACAATTAGCCGATCAAGTAGGTGTCTAGAAAGGTGTCAACGGGGTTATGCCTCTAGGAAAACGAGGTTTATTTTAATTAGGTCCGTGCGAAAGCACGGGGAACCTCCCTCAAAGTACCGACACTGGCCTGGCTGAAAGATTGGCGAAATTGTAGGGTGTAATTAAGCCCGGCTAGTCTTTCCTTTTAGGGTTTGAACGAAGATTTGATAAAAACAGTGGGAGCCATCCTGATTAGATAAAATAATAACCAATCTGATCTTGCAACGCTAAAGTGTTTTCTTCTCTCTCTCTCCAGGTAGAGACCATATCATGCCTTAATCAAGATAATAATATGGATGTATTGACCGAACCCGCATGTTACTGTGTTGGGGAACGTTGGTTCCGTTCTTTCTTGTAAAAGTTATAAGGCTGAACAGGATATAGGGGAATACCAGGATTCCCATGCCACCCGAATGAAGAAAGAACATATTGATGCATTTTCTTTGGGTGTGTTCGTTACAGAGAACTGTTTCTCCATTTGCTCTACGTCCTGGGTATTAGATACCGGGTCAGGATCCCATATATGTAATTTGTTACATGGGCTTAGAAAAGGTAGAGAACTTGGAGAAGGTGATAAAGACATAAGGGTTGGAAATGGTGCAATTGTTGTAGCTAAATCCGTCGGGGAATATCACCTTGTATTACCAACTGGTAATACATTGATTCTGAACGAATGTTATTACATGCCGAACCTGATATGCAACATTATATCGGTTTCTCTATTAAGTAAAGAGGGATATAATTTTGTGTTACAGGATAATGTTATGAACATATTCCTGAACCAAAAGTTGGTTGGATCAGGCACGTTGTGCAATGGCATTTATGTTCTAAATCAATCAACAGTTCTGAGCGTAACAAACACACACAAGAGGAAGAGTTCAGAAATGAACGAATCCTTCTTGTGGCAATATAGACTTGGTCATATCAATGCGACACGGCTAGCTAAGTTGCATAAGGATGGATATTTGAATCCTTTTGAATTTTCATCTTATGACACTTGCCAGTCATATCTCAAAGGCAAGATGACCAAAACTCCGTTTACGGGACACGGAGAAAGAGTTACGGAACTCTTGGAACTGGTACATAGTGATGTATGTGGTCTCATGTCTACACATGCCAGGAATGGTTCTGCGTACTTCATTACATTCACTGACAATCTCTCTAGATTCGGATATGTGTTCCTGATGAAACACAAATCAGAAGCTTTTGAGAAATTTAGAGAATATAAACAAGAAGTCGAGAACCAAACCGGGAAAAGTATTAAAATCCTTCGATCTAATCGAGGAAGAGAATACTTGAGCAATGAATTCCTGGACTTCCTAAAAGAGAATGGGATTCTCTCTCAGCTAACTCCTCCATATACACCACAGCACAACGGTGTATCTGAACGGAGGAACCGCACCCTATTAGATATGGTGCGCTCTATGATGAGCACTGCTGAGTTGCCTATTTCCTTTTGGGGATATGCACTGAAAACAGTTGCAGACCTATTGAATATGGTTCCCACCAAATCTGTGTCAACCACTCCATATGAGATATGGAAAGAGACCATATCTTAATTATGTTAAGATATGGGGTTGTCCGGCATATGTGAAAACACAAAATCCGGAAAAGCTCGGGGCAAGTTCCATTCTGTGTAAGTTTATTGCATATCCCAAACATTCGCGCGGGTATATCTTCTACCACACCGAGAAACAAAAGATGTTTGTTTATCGACATGCCACCTTTTTATAAAAGGAATTTCTTGAAAAAGAGATTAGTAGCAAGGAGGTAAAACTGGAAGAGGCTCCAGCAATACAGACTACGACAGAAGATTTGGTGGAACCGGAGGATTCGGTAGTTCCCGATGAACCCCAGCCACTCCGCCGATCTAGTAGGGTTCCTCACCCACCTGAGAGATACTACGATTTTCTCATGGATGGTGGGAGCGAGGATTGCATCATGGAGGATGATGACCCAACTAGCTTCGAGAAGGCCATCATGAGTGGTGACTCAGTGAAATGGCTGGATGCAATGCGTTCTGAGATGGAATCCATGTACACCAACAATGTATGGACTTTGGAAGATGCTCCTTTAGGGGTAAAACCCATTGGGAGCAAGTAGATCTTCAAGAAAAAACTTGGTGTAGATGGGAAAGTGGAGACTTTCAAAGCTAGACTTGTTGCAAAGGGTTTTCGTCAACGACCAGGTGTCGATTATAATGAAACCTTTTCTCCAGTAGCTATGCTTAAATCCATCCGGATCATGCTTGCCATCGCTGCATATCATGACTACGAAATCTGGCAAATGGATGTTAAGACCGCCTTTCTAAATGGTGATTTAGAAGAGAGCGTGTACATGACTCAGCCAGAGGGCTTCGTAGCTAGTGGGAGCAGCTGGAAGGTGTGCAAGAAGCTTAAATCCATTTATGGATTAAAGCAAGTATCGCGGAGTTGGAACATCTGCTTTGATGTCATTATCAAAGAGTTTGATTTCGTCAAAAACGTAGATGAACCTTGTATATACAAGAAGGTGGCAGAGAGTAAGGTTTTCTTCCTCGTATTGTACGTGGACGACATACTCTTGATAGGAAATGACATTCCTATGCTGCAATCGGTCAAGCTCTTCTTATCACAAAGATTCTCAATGAAAGATCTAGGGGATGCCTCCTACATCTTGGGGATTAAGATCTATAGAGATAGATCTAAACGGATACTGGGATTGTCCCAATCTAGATATATTGGCACCATACTGAAGAGGTTTAGTAAGGAAGAATCCAAGCGTGGGTTTTTACCCACGATCTCTGTACTCACTCTCTCCAAAGAGATGTCTCCCAAGACTGATTTGGAGAGAGCTCGCATGCAGGGATACCCTATGCTTCAGCATTAGGCTCTATCATGTACGCGATGCTATGTACCAGACCCAATGTAGCACACTCACTAAGTGTAGTGAGTAGGTATCAAGCAGATCCTGGAGAGAGTCACTGGACAGCTGTGAAGAGTATTCTCAAGTACTTATGAAGGACTAAAAAGATGCTCTTGGTGTATGGTAATGGAGAACTACAAGTGGAGTCCTTTACCGATTCGAGCTTCCAGAGTGATAAGGACGACTCTAAGTCGCACTCGGGATTTGTCTTTACCCTCTACGGAGGGGCGGTATGCTGGAACAGTTCCAAGCAGGAAACCGTGGCAGATTCAACGATGGAGGCAGAATACATCGCTGCCAACGATGCTGCCAAAGAGGCTGTCTGGATCAAGAAGTTCATAACTGAACTTAGAGTGGTTCCATCCATTAAGGATCCAATACCTTTGTATTGTGATAATAATGGAGCGGTGGCTTTGGCCAAGGAACCCAGGTCCCATCGGCGATCCAGGCATATTCTGAGGCGGTATCACCTGATCCGGGAGATAGTTGATCGCCGGGAGATCGAGGTCAGGAGAGTTGACACGAAGAACAACAAAATGGATCCACTCACGAAGGCCATTCCCCAGATACAGTTCGAGAGACTCTTCGGGATGCTCGGTATGAGATACTACAGCAGCTGGCCCTAGTGCAAGTGGGAGAATGTTAGTTGTATGTATGCCCTAGAGGCCAGTATTGTACATATGATATGTATTATATTGGATGCTTGGACATTTATAGAGAGGACTTTCTTGCTCGACATGATAGTATGATATCTGATTGCTCTTTATCTTAACATGTATACTTGTCTCTTGATACTGTCTTATGGTTACATGTCGGTAAACCCCTTAGGATGTGTACTTGACTACCAGGACTATGATGCAGATCATACTAGTGGGGCTATGGTAGTCTATAAGATCATCCTTTAATGTCTCTAGTCGTAGGTGTATCGAGACGGGGCATCGATATACCAGAGTAGACTAGCGTGTACGCTTCTCGACCCATGAGATGGGCGATGGATAATCCCATATCCATTGGTGTTTGACATCAGAGATGGTATACGGGTGCTCAGTGGAGACTAGGTACACTGGACGGACTCGCCGAGAACTCCCAGATTGTATTATACCTTACGTCAGATGGCAGTTCTCTGGTGATACTTGTACAGGTTAGTCTGTAGACCCGAGATCGTCATAGAGTCTTGTGTGATTCCCACTGTGCTTTGATTTCCACCTTACCACGTCAAAGAGGGCGTGCAAAACGGTGGTTTTGGGGTACAATCCCGAGTCACATGGAGGCAATGAACGATAGGAGGGGTTTCTTCTCTCCCGGTATTGGGAGTTGATGTTACGTTGTGCTCGATTGGCCATAACAGGGAAGTCCCTGTTGGATATATATGCCCTAGAGGCCTTTATTGTATAGGATGCTAGGGATATGTATGTACATGACAGTCTTGCTTAATATGATAGTACGCTATTTGGTTTGTCTTTATCTTAATATATGATATATTTTGCGTAGTATTCATATATATATATACATATTGATAAAGCCTATAGGGTGTTTGCCTGACTACCGGTGTTGTGATGGCAGTCATACTTGTGGGAGCTGGCTAGTCAATAGGCACATCCTTAGATGTCCCTGGTCGCAGGAGTATCGAGACTGGGCATCGATACTCCGGAGTAGACTAGTGTATACATATCTAGACCCTGAGGAGGGGAGATGGATTGGTCCCGCAACCATTGGTGGAGTGCACCTAAGATAGTATACAGATGCTCACTGGGTGTGAGTACACCGGACAGGACTCGCCGAGAACTGACTGGATGGTATTTATACCTAACGTCAGATAGCAGTTCTCAGGTGACATGTGTGCAGATAGTCCATTGACTTAAGGTCGTCATTTGTCTCGTGTGAGTTCCCACTGTGCTTTGATTACTACCCTACTACGGTTCAAAGGAGTCGTGCAAACAGGTTTTAGTTGGGCACAGTCCCGAGCCACGTGGAGGCAGTGAGTGACTGTTAGGGATTCGTCTCTCCCGGTATAAGGAGTTGATATCGCACGGTGATCGGTTGGTCATTACCATAAGTCCCTGGCCAGGGCTGATTGAGAATTACTGATAGACTGATTAGTAGATTCTCGGATGGTAATTGAGCCATGCCGACACGACTTGTACGGTTATTAGGGGTCTGATGTTTACCACCTCCCTAGACCATACATGCGATACTCTTAGACGAATAGACCGGACTGCGCGGATATTGTCACGGACAGGCTCAATAGGAGTTTGGATGGGTTTTCTCATCGGCCTTCTTATCGACATCTACCTGGGGACCGTTACGTACAGCTAGTGCCGCTTACGGTCTGTGGTTAAACCCACTGCCAGCGTAGTAGTCGAGTCTTTAGAGTCCCACACAGAGATTTCCCAACTCCAGGAGAAACGATATAGAGGTCGTACGGTTTTACGACAAGGGTTCGGACGAATACGTGTTTAAACGCACGTACGACATTCGGACAGTTTTTTCTAGACGGCTTTGGTTTAAGCCAGATTCTAGTATCAGGTTATTGGATTTATACAGTCTAAAGTTTTTCCGTGTTTTCACGGATGGGAGGGGCGTTCTCGTAATTATACGGGAAGCTTCTAGAAGCATGGTGACTTGAGGGTTTAGGTGGCATTGTCATTAAATGATATTGTGACTCATAATGTGTGATTCATTATGTCATTAATGCATTATTAAATGCTTAATGACTCACATAGTGAATCACTTATAATGCATTAATGTAGCATGATGAATAATCTCATTTTATTCATTTATTCATTATGCTTCATATATCAAGTGAGAAACAATATCATTATCATTATTCTTGTTCACCTTCTCTCTCCTCAAGCTCACTCTCTCTTCAAACTCTAATCCTACCACTCATGAGTTAAGAACAAGGATTAGAATAGACTAAACATTCCATAACCTAACTCTATATGATCTAAGTTCCTTTGATTAGCAACTAGAGAAACTCGGTTACCTCAAGTTTGGAGGTGAAGCTTGGATTAGGGTTCTCGGGTGGATCATCTATCACTTAGAGGAGGCCGAGGAGGACGTAGAGATCGTAAAGACGAAGGTCACGATTCACTAGGTATAATCTCTTAACATAGTAGCTAAGAACTTCTATGGTTGTTGTTAATTATCGTTTAGCAAAGATCTTCGGTTAGTCGATGTATGCTTATAGAACAAGATCGTTTTTCATATTTCCTCCTCCCCGCAACTCGTGGGGTGTTGCACATCGACTTACAGTCCCTGGCCAGGGCTGATTTAGAGATTTACTGGTAAGTGTTACCAGTAGTTTCTCGACCCGTTATGAGCCTCACATCGGAATGACTTATCGGTTATTGGGATCTGACGTTTACCACCCCTAGACTTGATATGCGACATATCAGAAGAGGAGACCGGACTATACGGCAAGTGTTACCGTCAGGCTTTTGCAAGAGTTGGAGCAGGCTTTCTTGCTGATCTTCTGATCGCTCAATACCCGGGTAGCCGTTACTTCCATCTAGTACCGCTGACGGCTTGTGGGTGCTTGATGTGATCATCACCTACTGCCGGCGTATTGACGAGTCTTTAGAGTCCTACATAGAGGTTTTACTGGCTCAGGCAAAACGAAATAGGTGCACATATGTGATATGTGTGGGACCGAGAATAATGCATGTATGTGATACCGTATTCTATTCTCGCGACTTTTGTATCGGTCGATTATATACGGTATAGACGGGTTATCGAATCAAGTGCTGATTCGATAAGTTGGTACATTTAGTGTTAGTCGGTTATATGTGATATAGCCGGATTATTAAATCAAGTGTTGATTTTATAATTTAGTGTATAATTGTATATTTGATATACTAATTTACATTAACTAACATTGGCTCACTTAAGCATTCTTTTCTCACTTGTGTGTACATGTAATATATATGTGATATATATTGATGTGCATTGTTTATTGTGTGTGTGTGTCATGGTTGTTGATACACACTACATGGGTGTATGAGACATACACCATACTAATTAAAGTGGTGGGGTTTTAATATTTAAAGTAAATCAAAATTAATGGATTATTTGTTTTGTGCATGAAGCTTGTAGAAGTTTGTGGATGCTTTGACAAAGTCCACTCACTTTGTTTTAATTTAGATATTTGTTAACCTAACCATTTTAATTATCCATGGTTATGACTCTACATGAGTTAGTATATGATACTCACTCACCATGGTTCACTCTCTCACTTGATCATTTTTCATTCTCTTCTTCTTTCTTCATCTTTTTCCTCCAAAAGAAAAGGCTCTCTAGGGTTTGAAAAAAGTGAGAAAATATTGTGAGAAAAAGAATTCTAAAGTGAACTCACTTCCTATTTCATCATCCTCTACTAGATTAGCATTTTAGTATTGGGTGTTTGCTTCACAAATCCTTCATTGGTGAAGTAGTAGCTTGAGTTAGTATTCCCTCGACGTAGATCATCTTCGGCCTCGAAGACTTCAAGCAAGAACGTTCCATTCACTTTGTGAAGTGTTCAGTTGATAAAACTGCACTTTTAATATGACATTTTTCCTACTATTTCTATATAAAAATGTGTTTATTATAATATATGACACATATGAGGGTTTATCTGTAAAAATACTATTTTCATGGGTTTATATATTATAATTAACATTATGAAGGAAAAAGTAAGCATATAATATCCATGTAACATTTGGCCCATTTAATATGCTTACCTTATTAAATACCTTTGACCAATTCTCTTAAAACTAAAATATCATGACAAATGGTTAAAGATAATATCTCAATAAAAACAAATTCTACTAATATCATTTATTGAGATAATTGTGCAGGAATTATATCATGACTAAAATCAAGGAAATCCGAGTTGGCAAGATCAAATATGCCAAAAATATTCAAGTAAATTGAAGAAACTAATTCTGGCAGAAACGTAGAGAAGATTTTCAAAGTCTAGATACTCAAAAGATCACCAAGTATTACAGATATGAAACTACAAAAATTAGTGGCCATGATCTCACCAAAAAGAGGCGGATCCGCGGCAAAACCTATCCAATGGTCGCGGTTCCGCCGCACTTCTAAGGATTTAGGGCTCGGGATTTTGGTGGTTGGGATCCTAACAACTAGTTTCCATATTAGGAAACTAGGGTTCTGGCTTTGTGACTATAAATAAGGACCGAGAGCCTCTTAGAAAATCATCAAGCTGAAGAGATCACGAAGTCCACGACAGGCTCACGCATCCAAGCTGATCATCAACTGTTCATCTACCTCCTTAGAAGAGATCGAGAAGCAAACTATCATTTTCTAATCATTTTCTAAGGGAATAAAGTGTAAATGATTTTTGTTGATTAATAAAGATAGTAGTTTTCTTATTCTATCTCTTTGTAGTTTTTAATATGATTTCTCTCTCCATTTTTTCTTCTCCCAACATGCGCGAGTAATTCTTCGCTTGTTAGGGTTCATAGGATTAGGGTAGATTAATGGATGATGAAGATTCTTAAACTCTTTTTAAGTCCTATAAAGTTTATAAATTTTATCAAAAGAATAGTTAACATCCTAATTGGGCGCGCTATCAATTCATTGATAATCACGACCACGATTAGAGATTAGATTAACAATTGTTTTGGTAAAGGCTAGACATGAACGGAGATCCATGTCAAGATAGGGGTTAAGAGTGGGAACCATTTTTCCCTCCAGAAACCCTAATCTACATGCATCACTGTCGTTCTAGTTTTAAATCTATTAAAGGATAAAAAGAGTAATCTTTAATTAATCATCCATAACTACTAGATCCCAATGAACCCTACAAACCCCCTTTTAATATTAAACTTAAATCCGTAGTTAATCTAGATCTATATTTTACATCCGTGTTTATCGTAGATCTAGAAACTATTTCCACCATTCTTTATTCTTCCTCATTTCTTTCTCAACACGCCTAAAGTAAGATTAAAAGATTCAACGTTTCCTTGAGGACGACCCGTACTCACCTCGGTTTAGCTACGCGTGACACCGCAATCAGAACGGTGTCGTGCGTAGCTAGACCGAGGTAAGTACGGGTCGTCCTCAGAGAAACGTTGAATCTTTTAATCTTACTTTAGGCGTGTTGAGAAAGAAATGAGGAAGAATAAAGAATGGTGGAAATAGTTTCTAGATCTGCGTTAAACACGGATGCAAAATATAGATCTAGATTAACTGCGGATGTAAATTTAATATTAAAAGGGGGCTTGTAGGGTTCATTGTGATTTAGTAGTTATGAATGATTAATTAAAGACTACTCTTTTAATCCTTTAATAGATTTAAAACTAGAACGACGGTGATGCATGTAGATTAGGGTTTCTGGAGGGAAAAATGGTTCCCACTCTTAACCCCTATCTTGACATGGATCCCCGTTCATGTCTAGCCTTTACCAAAACAATTGTTAATCTAATCTCTAATCGTGGTCGTGATTATCAATGAATTGATAGCGCGCCCAATTAGGATGTTAACTATTCTTTTGATAAAGTTTATAAACTTTATATGACTTAAAAAGAGTTTAAGGATCTTCATCATCCATTAATCTACCATAATCCTATGAACCCTAACAAGCAAAGAATTACTCGCGCATGTTGGGAGAAGAAAAGATGGAGAGAGAAATCATATTAAAAACTACAAAGAGATAGAATAAGAAAACTACTATCTTTATTAATCAACAAAAATCATTTACACTTTATTCCCTTAGAAAATGATTACAAAATGCTAGTTTGCTTCTCGATCTCTTCTAAGGAGGTAGATGAACAGTTGATGATCAGCCTGGATGCGTGAGCCTATCGTGGACTTCGTGATCTCTTCAGCTTGATGATTTTCTAAGAGGCTGTCGGTCCTTATTTATAGTCACAAAGCCAGAACCCTAGTTTCCTAATATGGAAACTAGTTGTTAGGATCCCAACCATCAAAATCCCGCGCCCTAAATCCTTAGAAGTGCGGCGGAACCGCGACCATTGGATAGGTTTGGCCGCGGATCCGCCGCTTTTTGGTGAGATCATGGCCACTAATTTTTGTATCTTCATATCTGTAAAACTTGGTGATCTTTTGAGTATCTAGACTTTGAAAATCTTCTCTACGTTTCTGCCAGAATTGGTTTCTTCAATTTACTTGAATATTCTCGGCAGATTTGATCTTGCCAACTCGGATTTTCTTGATTTTAGTCATGATATAATTCCTGCACAATTATCTCAATAAATGATATTAGTAGAATTTATTTTTATTGAGATATTATCTTTAACCATTTGTCATGATATTTTAGTTTTAAGAGAATTGGTCAAAGGTGTTTAATAAGGTAAGCATATTAAATGGGCCAAATGTTGCATGGATATTATATGCTTACTTTTTCCTTCATAATGTTAATTATAATATATAAACATATGAAAATAGTATTTTTACAGATAAACCCTCATATGTGTCATATATTATAATAAACACATTTTTTATATAGAAATAGTAGGAAAAATGTCATATTAAAATTGCAGTTTTATCAACTGAACATGAAACCATGCAAGGGTCCGGGAGTTCCATTAACGCAGCGAAGGGACTACTACAAGGAGCTTATGAAGTGAAGGACCGATCTACAAAGGTTGTATTTCTAGTTCACTTAGTTGTAAATGGTTTACTATAGTTTCCGTATAATATTCTAGTTAACGATTCTAGTTTAGAGTTCCTTGAAACGGCAAATTTTTGAAAATGGCATGGACGATGGCTCTCGAAACCTTGCTGCCGTCGATAGGAACCCAACAGGGACTTCCTATTATAGCCAATCGAGTATAGCGCAACATCAACTCCCTATACCGGAGATACGAAACCCCTCTTATTGCTCATTTACTCCATGTGACTCGGAACTGTACCCAAAATCTACCTGTTTGAACGACTCCTTTGAGCCGTGGTAGGGAGGAAATCAAAGCACAGTGGGAACCATACAAGGCTCTATAACGATATCGGGTCTACAGACTAACCTGTACTAGTGTCACCAGAGAACTGCTATCTGACGATAGGTATAGTACCATCTAGGAGTTCTCGGCGAGTCATGTTCGGTGTACCCATTCTCTAATGAGCATATATGTACAATCTTTGATGTCAAACACCAATGGATATGGGACCATCCATCGCCCTATACAGGGTCAAGAAACGTACACACTAGTCTACTCTGGAATATCGATGCCCTGTCTCGATATTCCCTCGACTATGAACAATTGAAGGATGTTCTTGTGGACTACCCAGGTCCCAGTAGTATGATCCGCATCATAGTCCTGCTAGTCAAGCCAACATTCTAAGGGCTTTATCAACATGTATATGAGAGACGGTATAATAATACCAGTGAACATGTTAAGATAAAGGAAACCAGATAGCATACTATCATGTCGAGCAAGAAAGCCCTCCATATATATGTCCAAGCATCCACTATATCATGCAATAATGGCCTCTAGGGCATACATATCACTAAAAAGTACGGACATCTAGTCACGTACACACACAGCGACTGGTGTGGACATCTCGTCGATGCGCTCACCCATCAATCGGTATGGACATCTAATCACGTACACGCACGGTAACTGGTACATTCCCCTAATCACGTATTCGCCCAACAATCAGTACAGACTTCTAATTGCATACATAAACATAACGTTGAACATATATTTAATCATACTAATATATATAAAGCATGACAAGTCCTACACGTGACATGGCAATTACTACTAATGTGTACATGTTAACATGCAAGTTTGTGATTGTGCCGCATGGCAATTACTAGAAAACGTACAAGTGTTCTAGTGTATATGTGGCAGTTACTAATGATGTGTACGTGTAGCATATGAGTCTGTGTTGGTACCGCATGGTAATCATTAGCAATTGTGCAAGTGTCCTAAAAATTGTATTCGCAAAAGTATACCAAAAGAAAAGAAATATCGTATTGGTAACTTAGCATATTCATGATAAGCGTGCTAAAGCGAAACTCATGAAGTTTACTAATTAACGGACAAGTGCCAATATACGTGGTATAAATCATAAGCATATCAATTGTATAAAATATCAATTTAAATATATTTCATGAGGGTGCTATACGCCATCCACCCGATTTCTCACTCATAGATACAAATCTACTCACCGACTGTAGCACTAGCTAGTCGAATCTCACAACTGATGCGCCTCTCCTCAACGCCTCGGGATCTCCCGCACCCGATCATATCGCCAATAATAATCACAAATATACAAGGAAAACCCCATCAATATCGGTATAAACTCAAGTAACTAAATATGGCGCAAACTCAAGTTAATTAGGCCATAGAAAAAGTATCGGACGTCTGAAACTCAAAGCTCAAACGTCTGCAGAAGACGTCTCATTGAGACATAAAAGAGACAGATGGCAAAAGCTCAAAGCTCAGACGTCTGAAAAACAACATAAAATAGTTACAGAGAGATCACAGATGTCTCATGAACAACATGAAGACGTCTGAAGAAGACACAGAGGAAAACCAGAGAAGGAATAAACGTCCGAAAAATAAGTCTCTGACGTCAGACAAATAACCTGAAATACAAACAGAGACATCGCAAATGTCTGAAGCTCAAGCCTCAGAAGTATTGGAATTTGCAAAACATTTTAAAACCAAAACTCTTAACAAATTTCCAACTCAATCAAACCCGAACAAGTTATAACAACAAGAAAACTTGTACTAACATACTACAACTATAAGTAACCATTTAAAACTCCATTTGTACAAGATTTAAACCATTAAAAACATTATTTGTAAGTAGAAGATGTAGTTTTCATGGAACATACTAAAAAGTTGTCAAAGGATGGATTTTTACCTATTGAAATGGGAACAAAAGGAGATCCAAGATTGAATGAACTTGATGATGGCTTCTACTTAAAGTCTTGAGTTTGGTGTTTGAGAAGATGAAGAAGTGTAGGGTTTTGTTTGGAGTTGGGTTTGAGGGATTGTGAGAGTGAGAGTGAGAGTGATGATATTTTGGAGGAGAGAAAGAAATGAGGAGAATGAAGAAATGGGGAGAAGAAACAAATGAGAAGAAGGCATGGTGAGCCCATGCCTCACCCATGTCTCTCTCTCTCAACTAGTTCATTTAAAACAAAAAGAAAAGAATAAGGAAAATGTTAACCTTGGATTGTGCTTACCCTAACCCTACCATGCCATAATAATTATAATTAGAAAAATAAATAATATTTTTATTATTACAAATTGTATAGATATATGTATATATACCAAATTATGATAACTCAATTTAATAGTTGGTATCATTTTACTAAAACTCATTATATCGTTATTTAAATTAAGTCTAAAATAAACTTTCGAAATTCAGAAATGTTACAACAGGAAACCTATACATTAATGATAATATCATCTTCCTGCATTCCTGACATGTTCACTCCATACTTGTATATAAATTTCCGGACATCTATTGTCATTATTTACATGTACCCTCACATGTTGTACATCAAGCCGTTTATTTGTTATGATTTGCTTTCTTTTCCTTGATAATATGTTAAATCCCGGACATGTACTATCTTGCCTATGCTAATATTTTATTCTTCACTGTCATGCGTTCCTAGTAATTTGTTTAGTTTTTATGTTGTTTCCTCTTGTATGAGTTGCGTATTTTTAAGTCTTCTGTTATTAAACTTATGTATCGCTGATTTTCATGTAATTAGTTGTCGTTTCTTAAATATTTTACATTGTCTTTTTTCAAATATAAATGTTTTAATGAGGTACTCAATGGACGCAAGTGTTAGTGATATATGCCCTAGAGGCCATTGTTGTACCATACTGGATTGTATATTACTTAATGGGAGCTTGGGATATACACGGATATAGTAACAGTCTTGCTCGAAATGGTAGTATGCTACCTGGTTTGTTTCTACCTCAATATGTGCATGTGTTTTCTTAGCATATCGCTTATACATATTGGTAGAGCCCTTAGGATCTTTGCTTGATTACCAGCGTTGTGATGGCAGTCATACTAGTGGGGGCTGGGTAGTCTATAAGCACATCCTATACAGGTCCCTAGTTGTAGGATTATCGAGACGGGGCATCGATACTCCACAGTAGACTGGTGTATACACTTCTCATCCCAGCAGGGGAGATGGTCTGTCCCACAGCCATCAGTACGTCGTACTGGAGATAGTATGTAGGTGCTCATTAGGTTATGAGTACACTGGACAGGACTCGTCGGGAACTGTTGGTGGGTATTATACCTGTCGTCGAGTAGCAGTTCCCAGGTGACATGAGTACAGCTTAGTTCGTCGATTTGACACTGCTGCTTCGCCTCAAGTGTGTTCCCGCTGTACTTTGATTACTACCCTACCGCGGCTCAAAGGAGTCATGCAAACAGGTAGTAGTTAGGTGCAGTCTCGAAGCACTTGGAGGCAGTGGCGGTTAGATAGGATTCGTCTCTTCCGGTATTGGGGGTTGATATCGCGCTGTGTTCGGAAGGCCATTATACAAAGTCCTTGGCCAAGGCAAGCGAGATTTACTGGTAAGTATTCCAATAGTTTCTCAGGGTGTATTGGGCTACTCTCCGACATGACTTATTGCGCTATTAGGGGTCTGACGATTACCTCCCCCTAGGCCCGATATGCGATACTCTTAGCGGACTGTACAGAGATTGTCACATTCAGGCTCAGTAGGAGTTCGGATGGGTTTCCTCATCGGCCTTCTTATCGACATCTACCTGGGGACCGTTACGTGCAGCTAGTACCGCTTGCGGCCTGTGGTTAAACCCACTGCCAGCATAGTGTCGAGTCTTTAGAGTCCCACACAGAGAGTTTCCCTGCATCGGGCAAAAGGTATAGAGACCGTATGGTTTTACGGCAGGGCTTCGATCACTAATGTGTACTTGTGTACATATGATGTTCGGGTGGATAATACTAGTGGGTTTTGGTTTAAGCCGGATCCTAGTATTATATTGATGGATCAGTTTCGTCTCTTTGTATTCGTGTTTCTCGGAACACGAATGCGGGTATGTATATACGGATGAGAGGGGCCTAGAAGGAGATACCTCATTAGGGTTTTAACCATTGACTTGATTAAAACAATTATGAGGTGGAGGAAAGTATTTGTTATTTTTGTAAATGATAATTGAGGCATAGCTACTTGTTTTGACTACTTGACTTGGTTTGACTATTTGACTTGGTTTGACCACTTGACTTGGTTTGACTCTTTGACTAGATATTTCTTGTGAGATATTTTGTGGCACTAGATATTTTGGGTGAGATGTTTTCTTTCCATGATTGTAGTCAAGTCAAGGGAGCCATCTCATTTTTTATCATTATCATTATCAAAAACCATTTCTCTTTCCTCAAGCTAGCTCTTTTCTTCTTCCTCACATCAAAAACCCTTAAGGTCTCATGAGTTGAGTAAACTAGGGTTCCAAGAGACAAATAAATCCATCTTCATTCTCTACATCACCTAGGCTATCTAGTTTAGAAAGCTAGTTGCCCTAGTTACCTCGAATTTGAGGTTGGAGCTCGGACTATAGACTCTCGGGTGGATCGTCTTTGACTCGAGGAAGTCGACGAGAAAGCTACGATTCGGATCGATCCTTGGAGCGTACAATGATGAGGAGGACAGAGGAGAAGACCCGAAGGACTTGTATCATGAGGTATAACATTCTTTCCGAGTAGTTAAATCTCATGTAGTTTGCTAGCTAGGGTTTATGGACGATCCTTGGTTCTAGTCGGTGTTGCGAAGCCCGTAAAAATCATTTTTTGCAATTTTCGCCTCCCTGCGAACACGTAGGGTGCGCGACATCGACTTACAGTGGTATTATAGCCTCTCATAAACCTTAGATAGCTTGTAGCGACGTTATAAATCCGCCATTTTTGTCGCGCAAAAACTGCCGAAAAAAACAGTTTCCAAAATTGATGTTTTGAGTTGTTTACACACCCCGCGGGCTCACGGTTTGAACCGAGGAGCCGCGGGGTGGAGCGTGCACACCCCGGGGACCCTACGGAGGGGCTGAACGGCTGGTCCCATTCCCCAAGAGCACCACAAGGTGGTCTTGGTGGTGGGGACCCGAAACTGCCCCACCTTGGGCAGTTTCGGGTTTGCTTCACCCCCTGGCCACCTCGTGGTGGCCTCAAGGGTGGGGTACCCCCTATAGGCCCCCCGAATTTAATTTAATTTCATTCTCTAACTTCCTGTGAAGGTTCGGGCGCGTTTCATTTAGATTCAGACTTCCGAATTGTCTCAAAACGATCGGTTTTGGAAGTTTAGCTCACTGGATTTTCATGTCTTGGAAAATTGGTTAAGTTTGCTAATTGCGCGCGGAATTTTAATGTCGTGGTTACTTTACAAGCTTTGTGTTGTAGATATGTGTTTGGAAACGTCAACTAATTGCTATACGTCGATTAGTCGGGGTTGCACATATCTGTGATGATATTATGATGGTTTGTGTATATGAACTTGTTGGATCGTCGTGGATGAATAACCGGGGATGTGAGATGAGGGTTTTCATTCTTTCATTCGATATAAATTTGTAAAGTGATGTAATATTATTTTTGCGGGGCACATCCGGGTTGAGGTTGTAGCCACCGTTGTATTATTTCTTTTACTGTTTTTGCTCCTAAGATAGACCCAAGGTGGGGTGCACAAACTACCGGGTACTTTGAAGTGCCGAGTGGACTACTCACTTTGTTGAGGGAGGTTGATTCACTTTGGGTATTTGGCAGGTAGTTTGCCGCACCCGTAGGGGTCTAGGGTGGGGTTTTGGCTATTCAGGATCGTGGAATCCGTCTTTCGTTACAGGCTCAAACGAAACGCGGAATTCCTAGTATATCCAATGTGTTCATCTGTGATCTGAAATGCCTATCATTGCGTCTGACGAATGGATATTATTATATATATTATATAATAGACGTTGCTTATGTTTTGCATCCACGCTAGTCCAGCCCCCGCTCTATTGTTAGTTAAGTAACCTAACGGGTGATGACGGGGCCCTGTGGCGAATGCGGATGGCATAAGCGTACGTTGTATTTTCGTTGTTTTCTGCAATGGTAGGTTAATTGATGGGACTGCATTACATTAATGCAAAGCAAACAAACCAAAGCTGAATCGTTGGAACAAATTTTAAAACCACTCGGTTATTTTAAAACAGCAGACTTTTAAATGTGAAGCTTAACCCTCCTTTCAAAGCTATTAGGTTCCTTCGATTATATCAAGTTCACTATGTTCACGGTTTCGCCAAAACCAATCGTAGCCCTCCGTCATTTCATATGAATAGTCAGTAGTATTCAAGCTATGTTTGTTGGCCTTCGTGAAGGCATAGTGATTGGTAGCTGCCGGGTGTTCATATGTAGCATAGATAGATGCGTTGGTATGGGACAGTCGTATTACTTTGTTGGCCTTCGTCAAGGGTATATACGGGTAGGTTCAAATTAACCTGGATAATGATGGGTAGAACTTGACATGTGACTTATGATTTGTTGGCCTTCGTCAGGGTCATAAGAGCATGGGGCAAAAATCCATATCGGGGGTTTCTAAAGAAACTGAAACTTACTAGTGCTGCATACCATTTGGAGTTTGATAATGTTGGTAGGATTCCTTCAGCATTATCACACAATGATATTTGGGTCTCGATCCTACTGTGAGTATCCGCTACTCATCGGGAGATTCTTCACTTAACGATCAATACAATAAACCAAGTAGGTGTCTAGAACAGTGTTTGCGGGGCTACGCCCCCATGGAAAAGAGGTTATTTAATTAAGGAACTTCGCGAAAGCGTCGTAAAACCTCTCTCGAAGTACCGACACTAGCCTGGCCGAACGGTTAAGCAAGTATTGTACGGTAAGATTAATCCTGACTAATTCTTCTTTTATGGTTTGAGGAAGGATTCGAGAAACAGTAGGAGCCATCCTGTTTAGATAAATTAAAAACCAATCTAAACATGCAAGAGCATCATGCTGAGTGTATTCTTCTCTCTCTCCTAATTGCAGCGATCAGATGACCAGATTAGGTTACAGATAGATAATAAAATGACTGAGTTATACTATATTGACTAGCAAAGGTTTGTCCAGATGTCTATTACCTATAACAAGCTGGACCACCTCATTACTACTCATAGCCTCCGCTGTCCCAGGTCCAGTTTCCACCGTCGCGGATGTTGATATCCGTGAGACAAGGGAAAAGGACAGTGCGAATGCCAAGTGCCTCTTGTTGGCCTTAGTTGATGGTGTATACCAGAGGCAGGCAGTACGAGAAGATGGACTTAGTTTCCATCTTCCTCCATAACAATATTTTATACGGAGAGCAATCTCGTATCGCAAGATATGATACCTCGAAGGAATTGCTTCAAGCGAGGTTGGCTGTCGGATCATCTGTAGGGGACCACATCCCTATAATGATTAGCTATATTAAAAAGCTCACGGACCTGGAGACCTCGTTGGAGAACGAGTCATATGCTGACTTGATTCTACAGTCCCTACCTCCTACTTATGCACAGGGGAAGAAAGTTATACTTCCAGTTGAGGGCACCCTGAAGGAAACCAGGGAGACACCCACTCTACTTATTGGGGAATCTTCCTCTTCTGGATCTAAGGCAGATGCCAAAGGTGAAAAGAAGAAGACCTCCACAAAGCCGATAGGCGGTGTCGGTAAAGTAGAAGAAAAGGGAAGGGCAAAAGTTTCGGAGTTAACAGTAGGGAAGGAGGGATGTTCCTATTGTTATGGGAAAAGGCATTGGAAGAAGGGATGCAGGGCTTGGAAAGCCAGAATCCAGGATCCGAAGCATGTTGTGGCTTCGACTTCGGGTGTGTTTGTGATTGAAAATAGTCTGTCAATTAACTCTACTTCCTGGGTACTAGATACCGGATCAGGATCTCATATCTGTAATTCATTACAGGCTTTGAGAAACTATAGAGTTATCAGGGCAGGTGATATGACTCTCAGGGTTGCTAACGGAATGAGCATGGACGCTGTATCCGTAGGGTATATCACATAGAATTGACATGTGGGAAGATATTGATTCTACGTAACTGTTTGTGTGTACCAAGTCCAGTTTATAAGCGATGTGGTTCACATCCACCTAAATAAAATTTTGATTGGGTCAGGTACACTAGAGAACAGTATATATTGAATCAAGCTCAGGTTTTCAGACATCCAGAACACACTTAAAAGAAAGTGTCCAGAATTAAATAAAACTTTCTTATAGCATTGTAGACAGGGTCACATCAATGAAACACGGTTATCGAAGTTACATAGAGAGGGATATTTGGATCTGTTCGAATATCAGTCTTATGGAACTTGTCAATCTTGTCTCATAGGAAAGATGACAAAGACTCCGTACACTGGACACGGAGTAAGAGCGAGCGAGCTCTTGGGACTCATACACAGCGACGTGTGTACTCCAATATCTACAGATGCACGAAGTGGTTATTCCTATTTCATTACTTTTACGGATAATTTCTCTTGGTTAGGACATGTCTTTTTTATGAAAGCATAAATCCGAACCCTTTGAAAAAATCCCAGGAATATAAGAATGAAGTGGAAAAACAAACAGGCAAAAGTATCAAGACACTGAGATCTGATCGACGTAGTGAATACTTAAAATTTCCGAGTTCCTGGATTACTTAAAAGAGAATAGAATTCTCTCTCAGCTTACTCCTCCATACACACCACAACACAACGGTGTATAGGAAAGATGGAACAGAACCCTATTGGATATAGTTCGTTCCATGATGAGTAACGCTGAGTTGCCGCGATCCTTCTGAAGTTATGCACTAGAATAAGCTGCATATCTATTGAATAAGGTTCCTATCAAGACTGTGCCCACCACATCACATCAGATGTGGAGTGGGAAGAAACCCCATCTTCAGTATCTGAAAATATAGGTATGTCCAGCTTTTGTTGAAAAGAAGTATACGGACAAGCTCGAGGCATGCTCAGTACTGTATAGGTTTGTGGGATACCCAAAGAACTCCAGGGGGTATTTTTCCTATTACGCGGAGGAACAAATGGTTTTTGTTCCTCGTCATGCCCATTTTTTTTTGGAAAATCAATTTTTTGTAAAAGGACATAGTGGGAGCGCAATAGAACTGGAAGAAATTCCAGAAACACAAACTATTACTGAAAGTATGGTAGAAACAGAGGTTTCAAAAGAACCGGACATCCCTACGCCAATCCGCAGGACTAGTAGGCAGTCCTCATCCGCCTGAGAGATACTATGGTTTTCTTATAGACGGGGATCGAGAGGATTGCATCATTAACAATGATGAGACAACTAGCTTCTAGTAAGCCATTCAGAGCGGCGACTCGGTAAAATGGCTGGATGCAATGTGGACCGACACCAACAAAGTATGCACTTTGAACATTGGTCCAGAAGGGGTAAAACCTGTAGGCTGCAAATGGATCTTCAGAAAGAAGATTGGTGTAGATGGATAGCTTGAAACCTATAAGGCTAGACTTGTTGCAAAAGGTTTTCATCAAAGACCTGGTTTGGACCATGATGAAACATTTTCTCCAGTGTCTATGCTCAAATCCATTCGGATCCTTCTTGCCATTGCTGCCTTCCAAGATTTTGAGATCCTGCAGATGGACGTAGAGACGGCTTTTCTAAATGGTAACTTGGAAGAGTGCGTCTATATGGATCAGCCATAGGGTTTTTTAATCAGAGTGGGAGCAGCGGGATAGTGTGCAAGTTGCGTAAGTCCATTTATGGACTAAAGCAGGCATCGCGGAGTTGGAACATCTGTTTTTATTGAGACGGTCAAAATAATTCGACTTTATCAAAAATCCAGATGAACCATGCATTTATAGTAAGATTGTAGCAAGAACTGTGGAATTCCTCATTGAGTAAGTGGATGACATTCTCTTGATAGGAAATGACATTCCTATGCTACAATCAATCAAAGGATTCTTGTCACAGAGGTTCTCCATGAAAGACCTAGGTAATACCAACTACATTCTAGGGATCTAAATCTGTCGTGATAGATCAAAGAGGATGGTGGGACTTTCATAGTCAAGGTACAACAACACCATACTAAAATATTTAGTATGGATGATTCGAAGCGCGGTAGTCTACCGGCTTGTCACGGAATCACCCTCTCCAAAGAGATGTCTTCCAAGACTAATTTGGAAAGGGCTCGCATGTCAATTATACCCTACGCTTCTGCGGTGGCTCTATAATGTACGCGATGTTGTGTACCAGACCAGATGTAGATTATGCACTGAGCGTGGTAAGCCGATATCAGTCAAACCCAGGGGAGAACCACTGGGAAGCAGTAAAGAACATTCTCAAGTACCTGAGAAGGAAGAAGGGAGATGTTCTTGGTGTATGGCGAAAAAGGACCTCCAGATCGAGGTCTTTGCTAACTCCAGCTGCCAGAGTGATAAGAATGACTCTAAGTCCATGTCAGGTTATGTCTTTACCCTCAGTGGAGGGCCGGTCTGTTGGAAGAGCTCCAAGCAGGACACCGTTGCAGAATCGACGATGGAAACGGAGTAGTTCGCTACATGAGACGCCGCAAAAGAGACAGTCTGGATATGGAAGTTCTTAATTGAACTTCAGGTGGTTCCTTCCATTTGTTGGTCCAATACTTTAGTATTGTGACAACATACAGCGCTATAGCTTTAGGGAAGGAACTCGGGTCCTATCATAGATCCAGACATATCTTGAGGCGGTACCACCTGATCAGGGAGATCGTTGATCCCCAGGAGATCGAGGTGAGGAGAGTAGATATGGAGAACAACACTGCAGATCCACTCACAGAGGCCATCCCTCAGACAATGTTCAAGAGGTTATTCGAGATCTTCGGTCTGCGATATGCCAGTATATGGTCTTAGTGCAAGTGGGAGATTTTTAGTGATATATGCCCTAGAGGCCATTGTTGTATCATACTGGATTGTATATTACTTAATGGGAGCTTGGGATATACACGGATATAGTAACAGTCTTGCTCGAAATGGTAGTATGCTACCTAGTTTGTTTCTACCTCAATAAGTGCATGTGTTTTCTTAGCATATCGCTTATACATATTGGTAGAGCCCTTAGGATCTTTGCTTGATTATTAGCGTTGTGATGGCAGTTGTTCACACCATAATATTGTATTATTATATTCCCCATTCTTATTCGTTTTATAAATAAACAGGTGCTTTTGACGCATGTCTGTTACTTATTACAGGTTACAGGTTCTTGGACAGAAAACAGTGAAAACGATGAAAAGACGATGCAAAAGTGGACTTTGACCAACAAACTGAAGACTCTTGATCAAGCCTACATCAAAGATAAAATTCACAAAGTACAAGGCAATGCAAGGTCCAAGATTACAAAGCGAACGGTTAAAAGTCCACCGCAATTATTCACTGGAGATCTGGAAGAAACATAAAAGCTATTTTAATAAAAGAACCAAATAATAAGGAAGCCCAAAGACAGAAGAACCAACAAAGGAATTTCAAGGCCCGATACTTCCTTTTAAAGAGACAGAGACATAAATTTTACCAAAGCTTGGAGTCTACTTTGACTAGGTCTTCCTAAGGATATTTTGGTAAATGTAGACGTGCGAATCAATTGTAACCTAGGGTTTCCTATCCTCTATAAATAGGAACTATAAATCATTGTAAAGGCTATGCCTCCCTATGCCTCTTTTTATCAATAAAATTTAGATTTCTTTTGGAGAGCATCGATACCTCTTTTCATTTCAGAAATTCAGATCTGACAAGTCTTGTGTTGATGTTTGGAGAGAGCCATCTGTAAAGTAAGTAGGTAATTTCAATTCTTGCCCTGGGTAATTTTTCATTCTCTACCCTAGATTAAATTTAATTACTTGCCCTAATTAGATAGTTAGATCTTTAATTCAATTGCCCTAGATTAATTTAGTTTTTAGATTTAATTAATCCATTCACACCGTTTGGAATTAACTCGTAAGAGCGATTAGGAAATTCACAACATCCCTGTGGACCGACCCGTACTCACCGGCTAGCTGCAAAGCGACGCCGTTCTTGATTGAGGTAATAGATAGTTTTTTAGACCAATCAAATAGCGTCGTTGCCGGGGATGGCGTGTTATTTCCTTTTTGCAATTTCGGGTTAATCTAAAATTAAAAAATCATAAAAACTGGAAAAAATATATATATAAAAATTTGTCATTTTGTTATTTTGTGAAGGGTATCTTTGTTTGAATTTTGCAAGATCTACAATCAAGTTCGGATCTGGAAATCTTCAGAGATCAAAACAGCAAATATCAAATCTGAACAAACAGAGGAATATCACAACAGACAACAGAAGAAATTTGAAGGACCGAGTCAACAAGTCAACCGCGGTGATCTTGTGACAAAAAAAAATCCGGAGAATTGATCCGTTCCTGCCACCGCGGAACCGCCGTGCGAGCCTACCTGCGACCGCAGAACCGCCGCGTTTTGGTCGAGTCAAAAAAAAAAGGCAGAAGGGCGGTAAAAAAAAAACTCTTTGTCTTCTGATCTCCTACTCTGCAAATCTCGATATATCTTCTGTAAAATCTCCTGCAGGATTCTTTGCGCTTAAAAAATCTTCCCCCTTCCAATAACAAATCTTGTGCAGGAATCTTTGCGCCGCGCATAAAATAAAAAATATTTGATTGCAAGTGATTTACTGTTTTGCATATCTTTAATCGGATTTTAAGGGGGTTTTGACCAATTCAGATTGGGTGGGGATTTCATCACCCTTCCCAGGACCCCAGAAATCACATAAAGCATTTGCATTGACCATTCTTAATTAAAAAATAATATACTCGGCCCTAAGGACTTCGAGCTCAATAGGACAGAGGACTAGTTATAGGCATCGGCCGTTTATCCTAACCTGACTTTGAGGTGTCTATGCAAGTGTGTCTAAGGTAAGTGGTTACTTAATTAGGACCGCTACTTGTAGCGGGGAGCCTCCCACTTACCTGGCACTTATCTGGACGCAATTGGCGGTGAAGAGGCGGTTTGAGGTCCTATTTCTAGCCCTTTAAAACAGTTAGGAGCTGTCTAGCTGACCTAGGTGACCCTAGATCTAGGTCTGATTGTGCATTTTTGGTTGATCGAAAGTGTGTCTTGGATCTTTTCTCGAAAATCTTTTTGCGAAAAGTTCCAAACAAATAGAAAAAAAAAAGGAAAATTTTTATTAGAAAACTTGCAAACTTTTGTCGCTAAGAAATCCTTACACCACCCTACATTCTTTCTCTTCTCTTTCTTCTGTCATGGGTACCCCACATAATAAATCACTTGCCGAACTTTGGTATCCCGAACCTAACTTTGCCTCGTACGTCAATTGTTTCGGTCGATTTAAAGAAAATCCCTCCATGCCAAAAATATCTTTGAAAGATCAAATAGAAGCGTCTAAGAGAAACAGTTCGACTTTGCAACCCACTTTGTGTCAACCAAGTCAACCTTTACCACCTTCATATGTTGATACCACTTTTTCAAGCCCTGCTGTAACTCCTAAACCGATGTCCATTGCTGAGCATATTGCTCAATCTCGTAGCCGATCTTTCACCCCTCTCCACTCATCTAGTTCTAGGGATCCACAAGACTATTCATCTTTTTATCGACATGTTGATCCTAATCCTGTCCAACCATCCACTTCCTACCAGTCCTACCCGACTTTCCCACCTTTACTAGACACTGTTTCTACACAGCCATTATGGAGTTTCACGTATCCAAACAGTTTTGAATCTTTTACTGAAACCCCTTCACAAACCATGTCTAGTTTGGAACAGTCGTTGGAGGCATACATCGCAGCAACAAACAAAATGATTAGGAATGTGGATGCGTCCATTACCGCCCTTATGCAACCTAGTGAACCGGCGGCTAGTTTCCAACTAGCTCCAAATTTTTCAATGTATGAGGAGGCGGTTGGACAGAGTGAGAATTTGAGAGGAGCGAGTGAGTTCTACACATTCCCAAATCAGACCTACCCATAGCCACTTGAAGCCCACAACTCCGGTTTTCCATCGATTGTCCCAAATAGTTCACCAGTTAAAAATAAAAACGAGTTGTGTGACTTTGTAGTGCTTGATTTGCCAGACTGTGAAGAACCCCTTTCGAGTGAAACCACACCTAATCCTTTTGACCTTTACACCTCCACTCTAGAACCGAAAGTGATAAATATCCATGCTTTTGATGAGGAGTCAGAAAAAATTGATTTTCACTTGATTGAGGATATAGACGCCGGGAATATTTCGGATGATGAACCTGTCGATTTGATTGAAATTTTATGTCCAATTCTTCATCCCGAGTCATTAAATGTTTCTCCCGAACTTCATATGCGTCTTGATTTTGATGATAATAGCATGGATGAGTTAAATATTGAGGAGAATTATGAAGATAGTATTGAGGAGAGTATTGAGGATAATATTGAAGTTGAACCATTTTTGTTTGATGTGTCGGATTTTCCAATTCATCCTCTTGAACCTTTAACTAAATCACCCTCCCTCCTTTCCATCGTTCCGTCCACGCCTAATATCACGCTTAAAGACTGTGAGCTTGAATTTTTTTCCTTTGAATCTGACACAGTCCTCACAGCCGATAACATTTACGAGTGTTTCACTTTTTCGGACGATGTTGATGACTCACCGCCCGAGTTTGAGTCCTTTGAATTTTCAGATGAGTTAGTTGAACCATTAGACTCGGTTGCATACAGTCGTTTCGAACCATTGATGGAATCTTTCAAGTTCGAGACAGTTTACTACTGTGAGAATGAGACTATCCCTAATTCACTCCCTTTCGTCCTTCCTATCGTTCCGACCGTACAAGAGACCGTTACGCTTTCATCTCCAATACCAAGTTCGGCATACCCATGCTTTCTTGCGAATCTTGAGGGATTTGACCCTATTTCTCGACGGAGTGATAGGTTAGCACAACCGCTTTTAACACATTGGTCATCACAAATTGCGCTAATTTATTCACTCGATTCACACCCTCAAGATCGTACTCCATTTCTTTCCCTTTTCCGCCATTCTTCTCCCCTACCGAGACCGTATCCCGTTTCTACCTCCACACGGTCTCGTGTGCTTCTCATCTCTTTTCTTTCCACTCCATTCTTTCACCAACTCGACCATTACCACGATAAGATTTTTGAATGGTTGGTGCTAACTTTTGGCTTGTGTAAGGCCAAGCTTAAGTTTGGGGGGAACCTTGTTGTATATATGTACATATATTTTTTTTGTTTTCTTTTTCTATAAAAAATTCAAAAAAAAATTCAAAAATATATAAAATTATAAATAAATAAACAGGGGAGTGCCGACATTCTCAACCCTCTTGGTGTAGTATGACAGTGAGGACACTGTCAAGTTTAAGTTTGGGGGTATGCTCGGTAAGTCTTCTTCCATCGCATTCATATGTACATTTTTGCATGTGCATAATTATTTTAAAATCCATACAAATTGAAAATTTTCAAAAATTATAAAAATTCAATTTTGGCTTATTTGACTTGAGTTTGACAAATAGGTTAACTGGCTAGGAACAACTAGATCTTAGACTTAGTAAATTAAAAACCCTAAAAATAAGCTTCCTTAAAGTTTAACGGTAGAAGGTATATATCTTTATAGTTTATCTAGAAATAGGCAAATTTTGAGTTCACTTTTTGGGCTAAGTCGAAATAAGGGAAGAGTATTGATATTTTTATTAAAGTATGAGTTTGAAAAATAATTCCTAGCTTAAGTCTAGATTCTGAAAATGTATACCCTACAAATTGCACAAACACGCACCTTGAAACTTGGAATAGTAGAGGAGACCTTAAAATGCTCTTGTCTAAAGTTCTTAGTACGAAGAAAATAAAATAGAAATTCAAGTGTGAATAAAGAGATAAAAAAATGAACACTGGTTTTTGTGATTACTTAAGGCTGTAAAAATATAAAAATATTTAGCGAGGGTGCTTCATCACCTAGTGCCTTAGACCAACTGGTTTGGGAGTCACTGCTAAAAGCCTTGGGTGTTGCAAGACTAGGAATTACGCTTTAAAGTGCAAACATATCTTGTAATAGGTTGTTGGTACCTCAAGAAGTATTAACGGTCGCATGAAGGATGTGTAAGCAAAATTCAATTAAAAATTCGCATACTGATAAGTACTTTGGACAACGGACAAGGGTATGATTGCTTGATTTGAATTTCCAAGTGTAGGGGTGATTTATACACACACGTAGGGATATGTGATTGGAGTTTAGATGAGAGAAAGGAGTGAAGAATAGAACTTATATCTTTAGTAGAGTTGATAAAAATTCCTAAGTGGAGATGGAACCCTAGAACGAAAACTTAAGAGATGCTGAAAGCTAAGTAGGTCTGCAGAACATATATAATCTTAAGTTAGATGATGAGGAAGTGTGAAGAATATGGGTGGATAATTTACGAGTCGAAGATAATAGAGTTCCTTGTTAGAAACCCTAATTGGAGAATTAAAGTCGAAAAAGCCAAATTGATAGGATTTTGTGGGTAGTATCCGCTGAAAACCCTCAGGAGACAACACTCCTCCTACTAGGGACACCTGGAGGTTTCACGGCTTGTTGCACAAGCTCAGTGCAATCGCGTTTCCCTGCGAAAGTGCGGTTAGGTTTTTTGTAGAGAATAAAAATAAGTTTGCTCGAGAACGAGCAAAAGATAAGTTTGGGGGTATTTGTTCACACCATAATATTATATTGTTATATTCCCCATTCTTATTCGTTTTATAAATAAACAGGTGCTTTTGACGCATGTCTGCTACATATTACAGGTTACAGGTTCTTGGACAGAAAACAGTGAAAACGATGAAAAGACGATGCAAAAGTAGACTTTGACAATAAACAGAAGACTCTTGATCAAGCCTGCAACAAAGATAAAATTCACAAAGTACAAGACAATGCAAGGTCCAAGATTACAAAGCGAACGGTTAAAAGTCCACCGCAATTATTCACTGGAGATCTGGAAGAAACATAAAAGCTATTTTAATAAAAGAACCAAATAATAAGGAAGCCCAAAGACAGAAGAGCCAACAAAGGAAATTTCAAGGCCCAATACTTCCTTTTAAAGAGACAGAGACATAAAATTTTACCAAAGCTTGGAGTCTACTTTGACTAGGTCTTCCTAAGGATATTTTGGTAAATGTAGACGTGCGAATCAATTGTAACCTAGGGTTTTCTATCCTCTATAAATAGGAACTCTAAATCATTGTAAAGGCTATGCCTCCCTATGCCTCTTTTTATCAAAAAAAATTAGATTTCTTTTGGAGAGCATCGATGCCTCTTTTCATTTCAGAAATTCAGATCTGACAAGTCTTGTGTTGATGTTTGGAGAGAGCCATCTGCAAAGTAAGTATGTAATTTCAATTCTTGCCCTAGGTAATTTTTCATTCTCTGCCATAGATTAAATTTAATTACTTGCCCTAATTAGATAGTTAGATCTTTAATTCAATTGCCCTAGATTAATTTAGTTTTTAGATTTAATTAATCCATTCACACCGTTTGGAATTAACTCGTAAGAGCGATTAGGAAATTCACAACATCCCTGTGGACCGACCCATACTCACTGGCTAGCTGCAAAGCGACGCCGTTCTTGATTGCGGTAATAGATAGTTTTTGAGACCAATCAGCAGTCACACTAGTGGGGTTGGATAGTCTATAAGCACATCCTTTACAGTTCTGTAGTCGTAGGATTATCAAGACGGGGCATCGATATTCTACAGTAGACTAGTGTATACGCTTCTCATCTCAGCAGGGGGGATGGTTTGTCCCACAGCTATCAGTACGTCGTACTGGAGATAGTATGCAGGTGCTCATTAGGTTATGAGTACACTGGACAGGACTCGTCGGGAACTGTTGGTGGATATTATACCTGTCTTCGGGTAGCAGTTCCCAGGTGATATGAGTACAGCTTAGTCCGTCGACTTGACACTGCTGCTTCGCCTCAAGTGTGTTCTCACTGTACTTTGATTACTACCCTACCACGGCTCAAAGGAGTCGTGCAAACAGGTAGTAGTTGGATGCAGTCCCGAAGCACTTGGAGGCAGTGGCGGTTAGATAGGATTCGTCTCTCCCGGTATTGGGGTTTGATATCGCGCTGTGTTCGGAAGGCCATTACACAAAGTTTTTGGCCAAGGCAAGTGAGATTTACTGGTAGGTATTCCAGTAGTTTCTCAGGATGTATTAGGCTACTCTCCGACACGAATTATTGCGCTATTATGGGTCTGACGATTACCGTCCCCTAGGCCCGATATGCGATACTCTTAGACGAACAGACTGGACTGTACAGAGATTGTCACATTCAGGCTCAGTAGGAGTTCGGATGGGTTTCCTCATCGGTTTTCTTATCGACATCTACCTGGGGACCGTTACGTGCGGCTAGTACCGCTTGCGGCCTGTGGTTAAACCCACCGCCAGCATAGTATCGAGTCTTTAGAGTTCCACACAGAGAGTTTCCCTGCATCGGGAAAAAGGTATAGAGACCGTTTGGTTTTACGGCAGGGCTTCGATCACTTACGTGTACTTGTGCGCATATGATGTGTTGGATATATATGCCCTAGAGGCCTACATTGTATAGGATGCTTGGGATATGTATGTACATAACAGTCTTGCTTGATATGATAGTACGCTATTTGGTTTGACTTTGTCTTAACGTATGATATATTTTACTTGGTATTTATATATATATGTTGATAAAGCCCATAGGGTGTTTGTCTGACTTCCGGCGTTGTGATGGCAGTCATACTAGTGGGAGCTGGATAGTCAATAGGCACACCCTTAGATGTCCCTGGTCGCAGGAGTATCGAGATTGGGCATCGATACTCCGGAGTAGACTAGTGTATACATATCTAGACCCTGACGAGGGGCGATAGATTGGTCCCGCAACCATTGGTGGTGTTCACCTAAGATTATATACAGATGCTCACTGGGTGTGAGTACACCGGACAGGACTCGCCGAGAACTGACTGGATGGTATTATATCTAACGTCAGATAGCAGTTCTCAGGTGACATGTGTGCAGATAGTCCGTTGACTTAAGGTCATCATTTGTCTCGTGTGAGTTCCCACTGTGCTTTGATTATTACCCTACCACGGCTCAAAGGAGTCGTGCAAACAGGTTTTAGTTGGGCACAGTCCCGAGCCACGTGGAGGCAGTGAGTGACTGTTAGGGATTCGTCTCTCCCGGTATAG
Source organism: Agapanthus africanus (assembly GCA_030015575.1). Classification (NCBI taxonomy): domain Eukaryota; kingdom Viridiplantae; phylum Streptophyta; class Magnoliopsida; order Asparagales; family Amaryllidaceae; genus Agapanthus; species Agapanthus africanus. The sequence goes on from JASDDO010000031.1 coordinate 140,789,835, forward strand.
GGAGTTGATATCGCACTGTGGTCGGTTGGTCATTACCATAAGTCCCTGGCCAGGGCTGATTGAGAATTACTGATGGACTGATCAGTAGATTCTCGGGTGGTCTTGAGCCATACCGACACGACTTGTACGGTTATTAGGGGTCTGACGTCCACCACCTCCCTAGACCATACATGCGATACTCTTAGACGAACAGACCGGACTGCACGGATATTGTCACAGACAGGCTCAGTAGGATTTCAGATGGGTTACCTCATCAGCTTTCTTATCGACATCTACCTGGGGGCCGTTACGTACAGCTAGTGCCGCTTGCGGTCTGTGGTTAAACCCACTGCCAGCATAGTAGTTGAGTCTTTAGAGTCCCACACAGAGATTTCCCAAACCCAGGCGAAAAGATATAGAGGTCGTATGGTTTTACGACAAAGGTTCGGACGCATACGTGTTTGAACGCACGTACGACATTCGGACAGTTTTTACTAGCCGGCTTTGGTTTAAGCCAGATTCTAGTATCAGGTTATTGGATTTATACAGTCTAAAGTTTTTCCGTGTTTTCACGGATGAGAGGGGCGTTCTCGTAATTTTCCGAGAAGCTTCTAGAAGGATGTGACATGGAGGGAGAGGTGGCATTTTCATTTAATGATTTAGTGACTCATTGTGAGTGATTCATCATGTCATTAATGCGTTATTAAATGCTTAATGACTCACATAATGAATCACCCACTTGCATTAATGAAACATGATGAATAATCTCATATTATTCATTTCTTTTTATTCATTATGTTTCATATATCAAGTGAGAAGCTATTTCATTATTATTATTATTATCATTATCATCTTCTCACTCTCTCTCTTCAAGTTCTCTCTCCTTCACCAAACCCTAATCCTACCCTCATGAGTTGAGAACAAGGATTAGGAAAGACTAATTACTCCATAACCTATCTCTACATCACCTTAGCTACTCTATTTAGCAACTAGAGGAACTAAGTAACCTCAAGTTTAGAGGTTATAGCTTGGATTAGGGTTCTCGGGTGGATCATCTATCACGGGGGAAAGCTAAAGAGGACATGGAGATCCAAAGAGGCCGTAGATTACATTAAGACGAAGGACTAGAACCGTTTGGTATAATCTCTTAACATAGTAGTTTAGAACTCTATAGCTTTTGTTAAAACTTGTTTAGCAAACGATTCATACGGTTGTTCGATGTTTAACAATAGAACAAGATTGTTATTCATATTTCCGCCTCCCCATAAGTATTGGGGTGTTGAACATCGACTTACATGATGTTCGGGCGGATAATACTAGTGGGCTTTGGTTTAAGCCGGATCCTAGTATTATATTGATGGATCAGTTTCGTCTCTTTGTATTCGTGTTTCTCGGAACACGAATGCGGGTATGTATATACGGATGAGAGGGGTATAGAAGGAGACACCTCATTAGGGTTTTGACCATTGACTTGATTAAAACAATTATGAGGTGGAGGAAAGTATTTGTTATTTTTGTAAATGATAATTGAGGCATGGTTACTTGTTTTGACTACTTGACTTGGTTTGACCACTTGACTTGGTTTGACTCTTTGACTAGATATTTCTTGTGAGATATTTTGTGGCACTAGATATTTTGGATGAGATATTTTCTTGTCATGCTTGTAATCAAGTCAAGGGAGCCATCTCATTTTTTATCATTATCATTATCAAAAACCATTTCACTTTTCTCAAGCTAGCTCTCTTCTTCTTCCTCACATCAAAAATCCTTAATGTCTCATGAGTTGATTAAACTAGGGTTCCAAAAGACAAATAAATCCATCTTCATTCTCTACATCACCTAGACCATCTAGTTTAGCAAGCTAGTTGCCCTAGTTACCTCGGATTTGAGGTTGGAGCTCGGACTATAGACTTTCGGGTGGATCGTCTTTGACTCGAGGAAGCCGAAGAGGAAGCTACGATCCGGATCGATCCTTGGAGCCTACGATTACGAGGAGGACAGCGGAGAAGACCCGAAGGACTTGTATCATGAGGTATAACATTCTTTCCGAGTAGTTAAATCTCATGTAGTTTGCTAGCTAGGGTTTATGGACGATCCTTGGTTTTAGTCGGTGTTGCGAAGCCCGTAAAATCATTTTTTGCAATTTTCGCCTCCTCGCGAGCACGTGGGGTGCGCGACATCGACTTACAGTAAGTTCGCTGATAGGCATTCTTTTTTCTTGTTTTCTTTCTTCCTGGAGATGTCTGTCAGGAGGTACAGATAATGAGGCTCAGTACATGACCGAGTTAGGTGAGGAGGAGTTCGTTCAGCTAACTTCATAACAACTCCTTGATTTCTTTTCAGTATGCTTCATTCCACGGTCTTACAGCTTTCATGTCATCTTTTTATGTTTGAACACTTGTTTCCGATTAGACTAACTTTGTAATATTTATTGTTTGATTTAGTTGTTCAATATTCCTTTTTGTTATGCTTTAAATTCTTCTATTATTTTCTTATTACCACTTGTACATACGCTTAACGTATTCATATCAGGAAGATGTGTTTCTCGGTGTGAATACATCGCGGACTTGTCAACTCTCGCTCCTCATTTTTGGGAAGCGGGACGTAACATATCTCAACACTCCCCCTAACATGCAACTTGTTTTTCACGTGGATCTTATGGGCATATTTAGAGGCTAGTCTCTCAGAGGTAAGTAGACGGCTCTCTCAAAAATGCAACAACGACACAAGGAAGTTAGTCTATCAAGGAAATGTAAATGGCTCTCTCTCTTCAGAGGTGTTATTAAAGTATAAATCCACCAATATTATCAACCTAGCTCTGATAACATAATAAATTTAACTATACATAAACGAGGGGGCGGTTATCAATTTATATATGAGAGGCACACACGGGCTTTCAAAATTAGGCTTGAGTCTTATTGAATAGAACCCGCTTATGTTGAAAGCACGTGTGTGCCTCTCATATATAAATATATAACAGCCTCTCTCGTTCGTGTATTATTAAATTTAATATATTTATTTTTGTTTTTATTGTAAACCACCTAGGAACAAGATACATGAGGTTGGCGGTCCTGCGAAACATGCCAGTGAATACCCCGGTGAGTGGGGGCTAAAGCAGGGGGCCTGAGACCCGCTGAGGTGTACGGGGCCCCTATCAGCCCCTGGTTCGCAATGGAATCGCAGGCCTAAGGGTCACATGCCTCTTTTCCTCTATAAGTGTGTCTGAGTGCGTACACACACAGACAGACACACATTGTAGCGATAACTTTAATTTGAATCTACACTATAACAAGAGAAAGAAGAATGATTTTGGAATTTATTTTGTTGAGTGGTTTGGCTACTCTTTTAAATTTTTATCAGATTTCGGCTTCTACGAATTTACAGTCCTGGTCCATTGCTTTACTTAAATTTCTACATAAAATAGATCACTTAGTTCCTTCATTCGACACAAAATAAGCGAACCAGCAGACGCTAAGGTACAAATTGGATACACAAATTAAATCCACCATGGTGATGAACGATGTCTAAGCACTTAAACCGTTGTTATGACCACCGACTGTTTGCTGAAGTTATGCACCGATGAAAACTATGCGGGTATCATGATCGTGAAAACTTTGGTGCAGGTATCAACTCTAGGAACTGTTATAGAAAAATCATTGAATATCCCATGGTTTTGTACAATAATGTAGTTGAGTCTTGTTATGACTCTGAAAAGTCATTTTTTGTTCTAATAGTTTAGGCAGCCTGTTTCATGGACTAAGCTATGCACATTGTTTCAGATAAATCACTTATATCAACTTATCTCTATACAGTATAGAAACCTCCAGGTATAGCTAAAATAAAGTCGCACACTCAACTATAAATCTGAATTCCAATTGTAATTACTGTAGTTTATAATAGCCAAAAAGTAGCATGCTAACGTAATGCTCTAATTTCTCAATATGAAGATGACTATGGTTACCGGAAAAAGGATTTTTCCTTTCCCGAATTCAAACTTGCAGTACTAATGAAAGAGATAGATGCATGATGAAGACTTAATCAGTGAGCAGGCAAAAATTTACAAAAAGAACACTTATAGCACCATTACTTCATGTCGTTCTAATTTTTCAATCAAATGAGTCCTGCATTATTGTTTCATTCAGGAAACTGGGAAGTGGAAGGTCAAAACTTCGCCAACTCAGTTGCCTGATTGAGCCGACTTGCAACAAAAGAAATATTTTGGAACAAAAAAACATATCTAATCAACATATGGAATCCAAAAGAAACACACAAAATAACGGGAATGCAAAACGTGGCGCCGCAATTCGGAAAAAGAAAATAGAAATATAAGAACATACACTTAGTACATATAGACTTCAATATTTGAGTAGGAAATATGTCAAAATGGTATCACTATCATGCCCAGATGGGTTAACCCTGTACACACACTTGTGATACTTGCATATAGAAGAAACACTTATCTAAAAGCCAAATAAAGCCTGTTCTGGTTCTATCGACATTAATTAGAGACTTCGATCATGTGTTAGCATCACCAAAACTTGTATATTCTTTTTTCGGAGAGATTTCGTACTATTGACCAGTCAAAGTACAGGCCGCAAGCTCAAATTTTGCCACATACACAAACTGCACAAAAGGTGTTGTATGGATTTTGCCAACACTTGTATTTCAAACCATTAGCCACATCTGCATCATATATATTGTCAAAAATAGATAAGAAACATTTGAGAGTCAGTGTTCAAAGTGTCGTTCTCAGGAAAATGTCTCGAACGTGCCAAACATAAGCCTCAGATTCAAACTAGAGAACAAATGCTAATGAACTATGTTGATAGAGACCTAAATTATTAATTCTAAGTGAGATATCCTTTGTAGTTTCTACACACACAGGTTAGAGAGTAGGTTAAATAACCTCAAGATTAGCAAAAGCTTATAAACTTGGGCAGGGTGAAATAGAGGTTAAAGTGTTGTAACAACAGTGATGTTTGATGTGTCAAATGAGATAATATAATCCAAAATGGCAACTTTTTTTGCCAAAGTATGGCCCCTTTAGTATTACTTATATGAACTATGGAGTGTTTTAAGCATATCACAAAACTCAGTAGGATTTTGGATTAAACAAAGCATGACATGTCAGATAAGAACTACCAAATTGTCTTAGTTTTAAGAGTTTTATATTCAGCCGATAATACAAATCAAATTCGCCCGGAGGGACCATATTATATCCACACTGGCTTTCGCAATAGCACGATGTACTGTGATCCTCCATGTAAGAGAAGGCTATGAACCATTTAGTGGGGCTCATGCGTTTTTTGAGAGTCCGAAACAAGATAGTTTGGCTTAGATTATCTCAAATTATTTTGGCTAACCGGTTAATTACTTGTGTAGTTTTGTTTCAAAATACTTTTTACGCCCGTTCTTGGATCAGACATAGAGCTAGTTCAAACTACAATGAGTTGCAGGCAAGAAATGCTGCAAGGCCATATGGTTAGAGAGCCGTCATGAAATCCGCACAATACACCAGTGCTCATCACATTGCAGGGAGGCACACACATGGAACCTTCACAAATCAGTTGCAAACTTCCTTCAGCGAGCCGTGTCTTCTCATCTTCACCGACCCCAGAACTGACCATCAGCCGATCAAAGAGGCTGCTATTGGAAATATCCCTACCATTGCTTTCTGCGACACTGATTCTCCGATGTGTTATGTTGATATCGGAATCTCCGCAAATAACAAGGGGAAGCACAAGCATTGATTGACTTTTTTGGTTGTTGGCTAAGATGGTGCTACAGATGGGAGGCACGGTTGCTCCCGGACATAATAGTTGATTTGTTCTTCTATAGAGTTCTCAGTCCTTGGTGTTCAAGAAACTGTCCTGTTTGTGACCAATTTGGATCAAGATAGAGTTTGTTGAAATCGATTCATATATTCAAAGTTTAAAGCCCCGGATATAAAGCCCACTTTAAAGGCCCAGAAGAAGCACATCAGTTGAGCATGTGCCCTGCACGGATGATCAATTCTCATGCTCACGTGAATTGCTTAGCGCAGAGATAGTTGCCATGTGTCGGTAGTTCGTTGGCTAGTGGTGAGGAACGGCTACGGGTTTTGAAGTTGGGGTGGCTTTTGTTTAAGATTTGAGTTAATCTAACTAATTAAATCCTAAGCTTATCACCTAATATTCCCTCTTCACTGCATATTAGATTAATGTTTTATGATTCCATGCACCAAAATTATATAAAAAAGAAAATTATAAAAAATATGATCCATCCATTTTGAATCCGACGAACCAGATTAAAAGATCACAATGACCTGATGTAAAGTTGAATGACTAGAACGTAAAGCTGAAATTTTGCACGGAGACACGTGTGCATGCCAAAAAAATTAAGTGTCCTCTTTTTCAACTTAAAATTTTCATAACTTTCATATACTGTCATGATTAACTCAAACTTGGCTCATTGGATTCGTATTGAAATTCTCTTTTAAATGAGTACCAATTTGACATATTTCGTATTGTTATTTGACAAGTGGAATATTTTTCTTTCCAAGTGTTATTTTTATGTTTCCAAGTGGTATTTTTATATTTCCAAATGGAACTTTAAAATTTTAAGAATAAATATGCATATACATGAGTAAAAGAAGAGAGAATTAAATGCCTCTTTTGCTTTGTCAATTGTACTTGTTGAAAGAGACATGTGTCGTGTTTCAATTAGTCCAATTCGTTGTAAAACAAATCTTCAACTTAAAAATTTTATAACCTTCACATGCGGTATTAAAATTAACTCAAGCTTGGTTCATTGAATTCGTATTGAAATTCTCTTTCATATGAGCACCAATTTAACATATTTTGAAAGTCTCATTTAGTAAATCCCGCTTAGTAAACAAAATTACCCATTTAAAAGAACAAATAGTACCACCTAGAAAAATCCTTAGTGAAAATTTGAATTTTTTTATTTAGACCCTTTTATCACCATATACCAAATCGGTACGGTTGGATTTAAAAAGAAAAATACATATTTATGACTCAATGTTCAACTTTAATAGGTTACATAACATGTAAAACTATCAAGACTGCTACGCACTAATTAAGGTTAAACTGAGAGTTCTATGTAGGTTTTTTTTTTTAAAATTCCAATCGTACTGATTTGATGTACGGTGATAACATAGCCTAAATAAAAACATTCAATTTTTTTGAAGTTCGTATGAATCTCGACAATAAACTTTTAAGATTATTTTTTCTTTGTTCATTAATTTTGTGAGCTTATGATCAAGGGACAACTGACCTTCAAATTATTTGATTTTTTTGTGTAAGCTATCTTAACATCGTAGATCACATCCTTACGGCAGTAATTTCGTTTTTGTTCGTAAATTTTTTGATATAATTATTTGAATTTAATAATTATAACCGTTAAATTCTCAAGACCCGATTGCAAAAATTCTATTTCAATCTTACGGAGATGTTTTAAAATACATAAATAGGCCATATACCAAAAATTACCTAATTTGAAGGCCATTTATTTCTTGATCGTAAAATCACAAAATTAATGCACAAACAAAAAATAATCTGAAAAGCTTATGATCGAGGCCCAGATGAACTTCAAAAAAATTGGAATTTTTTATTTAGCCTATTTTATCACCATATATCAAATCGGTACAGTTGGATTTAAAAAAAATACCTATATAGGATTCACAGTTCAACCTTAACTTGATCATAAAATCACAAAATTAATTCAGGAAAAATAATCCGAAAAACTTATGATTAAGGTCCAGATGAACTTAAAAAAAATTGAATTTTTTTATTTAGGATGTTTTATCACTATATATCAAATAAGTACAGTTGGATTTTTAAAAAAATACTTATATAAAACTCACAGTTCAACCTTAACTAGTTAGTTACACAAATGACCTTCAAATCAAATAATCATAATATCACAAAATTAATGCACAAAAAAAATAATCTTAAAAGCTTATGATTGAGGCCTAGATGAATTTCAAAAAAATTAATTTTTTTATTTAGACTATTTTATCACAATATATCAAATCGGTACTGTTGGATTTTTTTAAATAATACATATATAGACTCAAAGTTCCTTAACTTGATCATAAAATCATAAAATTAATGCATAAAGAAAATATAATTTTAAACGCTTATTATTAAGGCCCAAATAAACTTCAAAAAAAATTGAATTTTTATTTTGGCTGTCTTGTCACCATATATCAAATCGGTACGGTTAGAGTTTTAAAAGAAAATACTTATATAGAACTCACAATTCAACCTTAACTAGTTAGTTACACAAATGGTCTTCAAATCAGGTAATTTTTTGTGCGTGGCCTATTTATGCATTTTAAAACATATCCGTAAGATTGAAATTAAAATTTTGCAATCGGTTCTTGAGAATTTAGTCGTTATAATTATTAAATTCAAATAATTATATCAAAAATTTTACGAACAAAAACGAAATTACAACCGTAAGAATACGATCTACGATATTAAGATAGCTTACACAAAAAAATCAAATAATATGAAGATCATTTGTCTATTGATCATAAGCTCACAAAATTAATGCAAAAAAAATAATCTTAAAAGCTTATGATCGAGACTCACATGAACTTCAAAAAATTTGAATGTTTTTATTTAGGCTATTTTATCACCATATATCAAATTGGTACTGTTAGAATTTTTAAAAAAAATACATATATAAGACTCAAAGTTCAATCTTAACTGGTGTGTAGCAGCCTTAATAGTTTTACATGTTATCTAACTAATTAAGGTTGAACTTTGAGTCATAAATATGTATTTTTCTTTTTAAATCCAGCCGTACCGATTTAATATATGGTGATAAAATAGCCGAAATAAAAAAATTCAATTTTTTTGAAGGTAATCTGGGACTCGATAATAAGTTTTTAAGATTAGTTTTTCTTTGTGTACTAATTTTGTGAGTTTATGATTAAGAAACAAAGGAACTTCAAATCATGTAGTTTTTTGTACGTACGTATTGTACAATATATCCGTGAGATTGAAATTGAATTTTTGCAATCGGATCTTGAGAATTTAACCGTTATAATTATTAAATTCAAATAATTATTTCAAAAAATTTACGAACAAAAACAAAATTACAACCGTACGGATGCGATCTGCGATCTTAAGATAGCTTACACAAAAAACCAAATAATTTGAAGATCATTTGTCTCTTGATCATAAACTCACAAAATTAATAAACAAAGAAAAAATAATTTTAAAATCGATGATCAGATCTACAAAAAATGAATTTTTTTATTTAGGCTATTTTATTATCATATATCAAATCGGTTCGGTTGAATTTTTAAAAAAAATACCTATATAGTACTCAAAATTCAATCTTAATTAGTGGTTAGCAACCTTAATAGTTTTACGTGTTATTTAACCAATCAAAATTGAACTCTAAGTCTTAAATATGTATTTTTCTTTTTAAATCCAACCGTACCAATTTGATATATGGTGATAAAATAGCCTAAATAAAAAAATTCAATTTGTTTGAAGTTCAGCTGTGCCTCGATCATAAGTTTTTAAATTTTTTTTTTGTGCATTAATTTATTGAGTTTATGATCAATAATTAAATGGTCTTAAAATCAGCTAATTTTTGGTATGTAGTCGATTTGTGTATTTTAAAATATATCTGTAACGTTGAAATTGAATTTTTGCAATCGGGTATTGAGAATTTAGTCGTTATAATTATTAAATTCAAATAATTATGTAAAAAAAATACGCATAAAATCGAAATTACAACCGTACGGATGCGATCTACGATGTTAAGACAGCTTACAAAAAAAACCAAATAATTTAAAGGTAATTTGTCTCTTGATCATAAACTCACAAAATTAATGCATAAAGAAAAAATAATCATAAAAATCTAAGCCAAGTTCAACTTCAAAAAAATTGAATTTTTTTATTTAGGCTTTTTTTATCACCATATATAAAATCGGTACAGTTGGATTTTAAAAAAAATACATATACAACACTCAAAGTTCAACCTTAACTAGTGTGTAGTAGACTTAATAGTTTTACATGTTTTATAACCAATCAAGGTTGAATTTTGAGTCATAAATATGAATTTTTCCTTTTAAATCCAATTATACCGATTTGATATATGGTGATAAAATAGCCTAAATAAAAAATCAAATTTTTTGAAGTACATCTGGATTTCGATGACAAGCTCTTAAGATTATCTTTTAATTGTGCATTAATTTTGTGAGTTTATGATCAAGGGACAAATGTCCTTCAAATCAGGTAATTTTTGATACGCAGCCTATTTATGTTTTGTAAAACATATCTGTATGGTTGAAATTGAATTTTTGCAATCGGATCTTGAGAATTTAGCCGTTATAATTATAAAATGCAAATAATTATTTCAAAAAATTTACGAACAAAAATAAAATTACAACCGTTCTACGATGTTAATATATCAAGTGTTTAAGTTAATGTGTATTATAACATTTTATATATTGTAAAATATATCCGCAAGGCTTAATTGCTCTAACATTTTCGAGTGAGACTAAAATGTTCTTAAGTGAAATTATAAATATTGTAAGTGGAACTACTAATCTACCTAGTGGAACTAATGATTTACCAATATAAAATGAATTTTAACTGAGAATTTCTCCAGGTGGCACTATTTTTTCTTCTAAGTGGGACTTTTTGATTATTAAGTGGGACGTTCTGTTGAATAAATAAGACTTTCTAAATAGGATTTTTTGATGTGGACTAAGTCCAAAATATGTCAAATTGGTGCTCATTTGAAAAAGAATTTCAATACGAATCCAATGAACTAAGTTTGAGTTCTGACACCGTATGAGAAAGTTATGAAATTTTTAAGTTGGAGATTTGTTTTATGACGAATTGGATTAATCGGGACGCGACACACATCTCTTTTAAAAAGGACAATGGATAAGAAAAAAGAGACATTTGATACTCTTTTCTTTCTCTGTCATGTGTATGCATGTTCATTCTTAAAATTTTAAAGTTCACTTCGAAATATAAAAATACCACTTGTAAAAGAAAAATGTTTTACTGGTTAGTTAACAAATTTCACTTAGTTTAATATATGAAATAAAGAATAATAGTTTCATTTAGTTTAATAAAAAAATTTAAGAAAGAGCATGCATACACATAACATAGAAATAAGAGAACATTAAACGCCTCTTGTGTTTTGTCCATTGTCCTTATTGAAAGAGACATGCTTCATTCATATTTAAAAAATAAAACCCAACTATTTTTAAATCTGCGACAACATGTCACCATCATTTTCGCAATTTAAAAAAAAACTTTTTTGATGCAAAGAATCATAACAGTATATTAGATTAATTAAAGGGAATTAATCCACATAGCCAATTCTTTGTTCTCTGTGCGGCAAAAACAGAGTAGAAGAGAGAGGGGGAGGGGGCATTTTAGAGAGAGATTTCATTCTACTGGATTCTCGTGTAATTCTTTCTTGACAGTGGAAGCTTATATCGTCGGTTTGCAGAATTAGGTGCAGCTGTATCGAACCTAGGTAAATCTTGTGTTTTTTGTTTGTTGTGTGCTTTTGATAACTTGGTGTAATTTGGTAATTATTCGGTAATTCTTTTTCAAGTAAATTGGAATCTCACGTTCTTGATAGATTTTCCATTGCAACTCTTGATGTGCTTTGTGATTCTTTCGAGAATCACGGGTATAAAAATTACAACATAAATATTTAATTTTTAAAAAAATCTTTCACCTAATTAAATTATCTATCTTTATATAGTTAGACTTCCTGACTTACTCAAATTAATTCCTAACCATTATTAATATTTGTAGTGTTCTAATTCTATTGAAACCAAATTTGAACTAAATCCCCTGGAGGATTGCATTTGTAGTAAACTAATGGTAACCTTCCATAGTGATGATGCTCGATATTGGCGATCCCCGAGATCATGACACGTAGCAGATGACGTGTCTCAGAACTCAAAAAAAATGGTCCACAGGGGCCAACCGGGCCACCTCTGTACCCGACCTGCAAGCACAAGCTGGCTCTCCTCGTTGCCCCTTGCAAATTGGCCTCCTCGGCCCCTCAGCTCGCCCCGAGTTGCCACAGGAACAAGACTCCTCGGCCCTCTTGCTCGTCTCCGAGCTCTCCAGCCAAGGCCATCTTCCTCGGTCCCTCCGACCGACCAACTCCACCACTCACAGGCATAACCGCCGTTCCGCAAATCTCGCCATGCGCAGATTCACCGCCAGCAACATCCCACGTTCCACACCATCACAATCCTCATTAATGGGCGATCCGCTCTTCACGCGGGCGTGACGTCGGGAGCGTAACTGCCGGCGAGATTCTCGAGCCTGTTGCTGCATACTGCCGCCCTAAATAAACCCCATCATAGAGGGGTCAAGTAGGCCATTGTTTTTACTCCACTTGGCCGTTACTCTGCTCGGATCTTGTGCTAACTTGATCGTCGGAGGGTCCTCGGTGGTACTAAACCATCCCGGGACTTCTTTGTAGGTACTCGGCGCTAAAATCCTCAAATCACCAATCTCCTCAAAACCCATTGAGACCCACACGCAATAGGAGATCACCTCCAAAATTCACCGGGAGATCAACGGAAGACAACATCTGAGGGAGACCCGAAAAGGACCTCCATCAGTTGGCGCCGTCTGTGGGAAAACAAAACTCCACAAAAACAAAAGTTGGCCTTCCGATCTTCATCCACATGGCGTGTGATCACCCTGAAGATCCAGGTACCAGCCGCCGCCTCCCCCTCATCGGAGGCGCGGATGAACCTCCTCCGGCGACCGTCATCAACGCCCTCGCCGGCCGAATAGACCGACTAAAGTCCAAACGGCCAGGCCAGGGCCCCACATCGCCGCTCCTCCGCCTCCAGAAGACTCTGCCCTCGTCGGCACGGCTGACCACCGGCAGGCTACGTCCTATGGCCACAGATCTCACGGGCCGATACTCGTCCGCTGGGCGATCATTGAGCCTCCTCTGGCGGAATCGAAACGACGCAGCTCTGGCGCTTCGCCTCCCCGCACAATCGATGCGCGTACTTCGCGCACGTTCACCGCGACCGTTCCTGTTCCCCATACCTGCAACTGGATGGTCGGGCGAAACCTCATGAAGAATCAGCCGAGCAGCTACCCTGCTCGGTTATCCCTGGCTGGTAGCTTCCCCACTCGCAATGCCAGGGATCAAAGCCCTCGCCAAGAGGCAACCACGCAGCTTCACTGCCCGGTTATCCTTAGCATGCCTCCTAAGGCCCCTCCAACGCTAAGGATTAAAGTCCTCCGTAGAGGCAGCCGAGCAGCTTCTCTGCTTGGCTATCCCTGGCCGGTAGCTTCCCTACTCGCAACGCCAGGGATCAAAGACCTCGCCAAGAGGCAACCTAGTAGCTACCCTATCCGTGGCGGGTAGCTTCCCTACGGAAACGCCAGGGATCAGAAAGCCTTCCCAGAGGCAGTCGAGCCTGAGGATCCATCGCTCGGCTATCTTTCAGGACAAAAGCCCTCGCCAAGAGGCACCAGGCAGTAACCCTGCCCGGCCAAGGGTCCTTGGTAGTCTTCTTACAGCCCCTCTCGCGCCAAGGACCAAAGTCCTCCCAGAGGAAGTCGAGTCCTTGCTCGGCTATCCTCGGCCGGTAGCTTCCTACCACAACCGACAGGGATCAAAGTCCTCGCCAAGAGGCACTGGGCAGTAACCCTGCTCGATCCTCGTCCCGAAGGATCAAAGCCCTCGCAAGAGGCAACCGAGCAGCTACCCTGCTCGGTCATCTTCGGCTGGTAGCTCCCTACCCATGACGCCAGGGATCGAAGCCCTCGCAAGAGGCATCCGAGTGGCTACCCCGCTCGGTCATCACAGGCTGGTAGTTGCCTACCCACGATGCCAGAGATCAAAGCCCTCGCCAAGAGGCAACCGCGCAGCTTCATTTCCCGGCCATCCTTAGTGGGCTTCTTACAGTCCCTCCAACGCTAATGATCCAAAGTCCTCCCAGAGGCAGTCGAGCCCGACCCTCGCTCGACCATCCCCAGCTAGTGGTCGTTGATCGCAACGCCAGAAGTCAAAAGCCCTCGCCAAAGGGCAACCGAGCAGCTTCCCATTCATGCTCGGCACAAATACGGCGGACGGCCCTCTGCCCATCACATGCAGAGGATCCGAGGCCCCAACAAGGGACATCGGGTCTATACAAGTCTGGGCGATCCCCCCTCGACTTCGGGGCCGTGGGGATGCCTCCTTCTCAGCAGCGCTTGGCGCGCTTGGCAAGTGACAGATAGCCGACCTGACATGGAAGCCCAACAGTGCAAGCAGAGATATTTTACGAGCATTCTTCACAAACAGAAGATAAAGTGCAAACCGATGAAACCAAAGAAAAAAGTTTTATTACCAAAGGCAAAGTCTTTACAAAGGGTATTTTGGGCTCCCCATCCTTACAAACTTCCCGGAGGCTTACAAAAATTCCAGAAGCAACAAAATAAAAAGAGGAAGACAGGGGCTTTAGGCTTCGGGGCCGGGCGCGACCTCGGGGTCCTCGACATCCACCACGGGACGAGCAGGGTCCTCGGCGACCTCTTTGTCAGGAATCTCTTCCCCCTGCTCATCAGCGTCCGCGAGGGGATATTCGGCTCGGATCTTTTCATCGGCGAACTCCGGCATCCGGGACTTAACGGTGTCGAGGGCCTCGTGCCAGATGAGTGTTGTGGCCACGGCCAAGTCATCATAGAAGTCCTTCGACTTCTTGTAGCCCTCCACCGCCTTCGCCGCCGAGAGGTCGGCCAACTTCGCCGCTCTCAGGTTGGCCGACTTCGCCGCCTCAGCCGCCGCCCCCAGCTCCTTCCGGAGGGTCTTCACCGACTTCTTCAGGTTGCCGGTGAGCACCTGAGCGTCCTCAAGCTTGGCCTCAGCGGCCAAGCGGTACCGGTCAACCTCCCGTTTCCCGGTCTCCACCTCGCCCTCCAGGGCGGAAACCCTCGCCATCACCGTCTCTAGCTCCCGCTTGGAGCTCTCTTCCAGCGAGGCAAGCTGGTCTGCGGCCTTCATCGCCGGGGCTATCACCTCGGTCTCCATGCGCAGGGCAAGGGCGACGTGCTGGAGAACCTGAAAAATGGGAAAGAGGTCAGGAAGAAAAAGGAGGCACCGAATTTCACGAACAACCGAGTACTAACCTGCATGGACTCCTGGGCGATGGACGCCATCTGAGCCCTGAAGGTCCCCCCGGGGACCCTACCCCATGCTGACTTCTCTATGTCGTGCAGCAGGCTATCCGCGACTGATAGCCCCGAGGGCACCGCGAACTGCCCCTCCACCATGATCGGCGAGGGCGGGCCCCGGGAAGTCCTTCGGGAACCCCTCTTGAGTGGCTCCGATGGAGAGCCAATCTCCTCCGAGGTCGGGTCTTCCAGAATCCGAGCCCGCTTCTGACCCGACGCTCTGCTAGGCCCCGGGGTGGGATCCGCCCCCGAACGCTCACGGGACACGACCATCGGAGGAGAGGGAGCCGGGGCAAGATTCACACGAGAAGAGATGGCGCCCCCAGCCTTCGTGACCTTCCTCGGCTGGCGCATGGAAGATCGGAGCTCGTCCATATCCATGGGTCCTGCACAAAACCAAATGCAAAGAAGTCAGCAACACAAGCAATATACTAGCCAAAAAGTAAGCCTAACTTATCGACGAACTCAGCAGGGCTGAGCCCGGCCCAACTCAGGACCCTCTCAGACAATAGCACGTCGAATCGGGGGATGGGCTCCCACGACGCCACTCTCACCGCGGCGGGGTCATTGGACTGGTTCCCCGACAAGCATTTTTCCCTCGACCACTCGGTAGGCACGGGCAGTCCTCGCCCTCGGGAGGGGAAATAAAGAAGAACTTCCTCTTCCAGTCGTGAACGGAAGAAGGCAGGGCCACAACTTCTGTCCCGGCGGCGCCCCTCTGTCGCTTTCTAAAAGAGAGGTAGACCCACCTTGGGTCGCCCGCTCGGCCCCCAGGATGATTTTTGAAAATGAGGGAAGAATCAAAGAGGGAGAGGCTGAAAGGAACTGTCTGTAACTTCAGGCGGATCAAGAAACCGAGGAGAATCCTCCATGAGTTCAGCACTAATTGGCCAGGGGCTAATCCGAAGAAGTTCAGCGCTCCGACGACCTCGGGAGAGAAGGGCAGGCGCATTCCGCCCCAAAAAGCTTCCAAGTACAGGGCGATCTCCCTACCCCGTACTTGGTCTGCCCTCTCCCCCTCCTTGGCCAGATGAAGCGTATAACGCGGGGGGATGTGGAAGCGAACCCGAGCATTGGCGAGCTCGTCCTCATGCCTCACCCAACACGGCACGCCGGGGGCAGCGTCTACCGCCTACTCCCTGGGGGCTGCCCTCGCTGCACGATCCCGGGAAGAGGATCCGACCCCTGCTTCCCGGGAAGACTCAGGCTCAACTAGAGGGTCCCTAGAACCTATCCGGGAAGACTCAGGCTCAACTAGAGGGTCCCTACAACCTACTCTTACGACATCTGCAGATTCCACGAAAGAAGACATTTAGCCTAAAGAAGAGAGATCCTCGGGAAATGAAAGCGGAAGAAAGAAGACGAGCGCCTAGCAGCCAAGATTTAGAAGAAAGGAAATATGAAAGAGTAGGGGCCCTGGAGTGGGCCCCACCTCTACTTATCGCCGCTAACGACCTCATCCAACGGTGCCCTTCATCTCCCGCCGAAACGCCTCCTCGCGTCCAACGGCTCCGATTGCTCCACTTGTCGTTCCCGCACTGAACCGCACCCCATCAGACGGCGCAGGTCTGCACACGTCGCGTCGGCCAACCGATGCTTGACACGCGGACCGTCGCCTCAGTGGCAGGATGCACGAACCGGCGCACCTTCCTTAAATGCAGAGATCTCGCCCTGATTTGCTGGCAGAAAAGATAGCTGACAGTCCGGGGTTGCGTCCCGACGAAATCTTAGGAGGGAGCTTACCCCAGGCGGCCCGGCAGTCCACTCCTGACCCGACCTGCTAGCTGGTCGGGACAAGAGTGGGGGGCTAGTGATGATGATCGATATTGGAGATCCCCAAGATCAGAACACGTGGCAGATGACGTGTCCCAAAACTCAGAAGAAAGGGCCCACAGGGGCCGACCAGGCCACCCCTGTACCCGACCTGCAAGCACAAGCTGGCCCTCCTCGGAGCCCCTTGAAAATTGGCCTTCTCAGCCCCTCAGCTCGCCCCGAGCTGCCACAGGACCAAGACTCCTCAGCCCTCTTGCTCGTCTCCGAGCTCTCCAGCCGAGGCCATCTTCCTCGGTCCCTCCAACCGACCAACTCCACCACTCACAGGAGTAACCGCCGCTCCGCAAATCTCATCATGCGCAGATTCACCGCCAGCAACATCCCACGTTCCACGTCATCATGATCCCCATTACATAGATTGAATATGTGTGATAAATTTCCGTTGAGACCCACACGCAACAGGTGATCACCTCCAAAATCCACCAGGAGATCGACGGAAGACAACATCTGAGGGAGACCCGAAAAGGACCTCCATCACATAGATTGAATATGTGTGATAAATTTCCGTATTTGATCTGGATGGTCAAATGTGGCTTTCATCTTAACCGCACCCTAGTAATTGTATCTTTAGTATAAATTACTAGTAGGTGGTCCTGCCCAAGTCGCAGGGACCCAATACAAATATCTTGAAAATCGAAGGGGCGGAGGATAATTTTCCTCGTTAGAATTAGGCCCTAACCGAGCGGGTACTGAATGAAAATATCCTTAAATTCCTGGAGGGAGAGGATAATTTTCCTCGCTAGAGAACGAAAAATTGCCGGATGTGCCGGACGCCTAGCTTTAATAAAAACCATGCGTCTTATGACCACCTACTGTCGATTATAATGCAATGCTCCAATAAAAACTATCCTTAATTAATTTATGAAGCAAATATTGTCCGGATTACATCACATCTAAATATTTTCATGGCTGTATACCAATATAATGTGAACATGACATTGTTTCAGTCATTAGAACAATAACATCTAATTTTTATTTTAGAATAAGTTGTATACATGAGATTGAAAGCTCTAATGCAGGTATGACCTCTAGGAATTAATTATTCAACATGCCATTCTTTTGTGATATATAGTTGAGTCATGTTATGCCTTTGAAAAAGGGCTTTTGTTCTAATAATTTAGGCAGCCATTGTAAAAGGACTATGCTATGTACTCTGTTTTCAGATGAATCATGTAGCGCAACTTATTTCTATACCAAACAAGGACCTTTAGTGATGGCTAAAATAAAGTTGTATACTCAACTATATATGAATCTAAAATCCATTTGCTATTGCAGTAGTCTATGATGGTCGGCATGTCCATTGACTCTCTGAAAAGGAATAGGTTGTCTTATAATAATATAATCATATCACTAGTTGCATACCGAAATCGTGGTAATGCACTTGTTCTCAATTTAAATATGACTTTGCCTCCCAGTAACTTTCTAAAGAAAATGACTCGTATATGTTCTTTTCCCATAAATTTCAGGAGACTGTGAACTCAAAAATAAGCAAACTCAACTGCAGCCTTGGGCGTGGCAGATGCAAATTTTGGAATATAAGATAAATGTAACCATTAAATTGAATAGACGAGAAATGCGCACTAGGTAGCATGAAATTAAAATATCACGCAGCAATACAGAGAAAAGATAATAAAATGACAAGTAATTTGAAAGAACAACTTGCTTCGGCGCACACAGAGATTTTATTGGAGTACAAAGGATATCAAGATTTTATCAATGTCATACTCAGTTGGGTCGACCCTGTACACACACCTGTGCACATCTGCACATACAAGAAACCCTCTGATTCTATCTACATCAATTAGGGACTTAATTTTTCTTATAGTTTTTGCATAATTGACCAAGTAAAAGTACACGTGACGAGCTCAAATCGAGCTACATGCACAAACTGTTAAGCCTAGAACATTGTTATATTCGATATTGCTAGCACTTGAATCTCAAACCATTAGCCACAAGTCTTCATCATATGTATGGTCAATAATAAATACAAAATTTTCGTGTTCAAAGCGCCGTTTTCAGGAAGAAAAAAATGTCTCAAACGTGCAAAGCATTAGCCTTGGATTGGGACTAGAGAGCAAATCCTAATTAAAAATGTCGTTAAACACTTAATTTGTATTTAGGGATAAATTAATATAAAGGGACACCAAGAGTCTTCAAAGTGACTTATCCTTTGTGGTTTCTACACAAAGTGTTTATAGAGTGGGTTAAAAAACCTTATCAACTTTGAAGTGTAACAATAATAGCGAGGTATGACTCTCGCTTTAACAATAATAGTGATGAATGATGAATGAAATGAATATTATATTTAAGTGAGACTAAATTGACTAAAAATGCTCTTAATTTCTACCCAAAATGCTCACTTTAATGCAAAGCATGGTCCCTTTTGTTTACTTGGTGTTCAAAACCATTGGATTTTGCACTATTCAAATTATATCATGTCATATTAGAGCTAATTAAGTGCCTTAGTTTTATTTTCAATCACTAGCAGGGAGCCATTATATCCACATCAGTTGCCACCTGAATGCCTTTTGTTGAGATAGGATAATTATAGCTGTCTCTTCCTCCAAGTTTAAGGGAAGACTTTCAATTTCAGCTAGGCTTTGGGTCAGCTCATATCGTTTTGGTTCAGAATTAATTACATATTTATTTTTGTTCCGCCGTAGGTCTTGAGTCCGTTGTCCAATGAGAGTTTGAGCTAGTTCCCTTGGGATGAATTGTGCAAGGAAATGTTGGATAATTTTTTGTATTTCTAATTTAACTATGGACGAGTGTGTGTGTAAGTTAAGCTCGGTCATATTTGCTTAAGGGTGGTGATATTGCCAAACCATTATTTGATAAATCCCAATACAAATTCCTGAAAAGTCTAAAATCCCATGTGATGATGCTCGATATTGGGGATCTCCAAGATCAGGACACGTGGCAGATGACGTGTCCTAGAACTCAGAAGAAAAGGCCCGCAGGGGCCGACTAGGCCACCCTTGCACCTGAACTGCGAGCACAATCCGACTCTCCTCCGGACCCCCAGCAAATTGACCTCCTCGGGCTCTCAGCTCACCCCGAGCTACCACAAGACCAAGATGTCTCGACCCTCCCGCTTGTTCCCGAGCTCTCCCGCCAAAGCCATCTTCCTTGGTCCCTCCGACCGACCAACTCCACCGCTCACAGGCGTAACCGTCGCCCCGCAAATCTCTGTTGGGTTGCGGCAGCGCCCCGGCCGTCGAAACGCGGCCAAAGTGCAGAACAAAAATTTCTGAAACCGGCGCTACCGCTACCCAAATTCCGGATCGACCTTAAACCCTAAACTAGCAAACTAACTAAGAGTTAGAATCGTTATACCGAGTTGATCCGTGTCCTTCGGTCTTCATTTCAAGCTCTTCGTGATCCTTTGATGATGTTTGGTTGCCGGTCTTCCTCCATCTCCGATGATCCACCCGAGGGAAACGGCGCAAGCTCCAATCTCGTCGAACGAGACAACCGACGCACCAAAGTCACTAGCGATGGAGAGTGGGGGTGTATGAATATGTCACTATAATTTTCTCTCAACTCAAGTGATCATGAGAGCAACCATAGAAGATGCATGGAGGTGATGAAGCTTTTGGCATGAAGAACTAAAAATGGCTAACTCTTTTTGTATGAATGAGAGTGAGCAGCTTCCAATGTGGAAAAAATTCTCAAATAAATGAAAATGAACCCCCATCAAGAAAGTGGCCGTCCCCTCCTCTCTCCTCCACACAAAAATGTAATGAAAAAAAATCTCATGCCAATTTCAATAAACAAATCAAAGCCATCCTTTGTAACATGCTTTGACCCATGCTTATGCCACATCATCCCTTTCCACCTCATTTATAAAACAAATGATTTTCCAAAAAGGAAAATCATATAAATGAGGCGGCATCTTCTTCCAGAAGCTATTCCGTATAAAATACAGAATACTTCCCGATACATATATCGAAATACATATATGCGTATTGGTACAAAAATACTAATAGCCAAGAGAGAATACGAATAGTGAACAATAATACTAGAATACGTATATACAAATACATATATAAAATTATTAAATCAAAACCTGATTTAATAATCCGGCTTAATCCTAAGCCGCTAGTTGTTAGTTGTATGTATGCCCTAGAGGCCAGTATTGTACAGATGATGTATATTATATTGGATGCTTGGACATATATAGAGATGACTTTCTTGCTCGATATGATAGTATCCTATCTGGTTACTCTTTATCTTAACATGTATACTAGTCTCTTTAAACTGTCTTATAGTTATATGTTGGTAAAGCCGTTAGGATGTGTACTTGACTACCTGGACTATGGTTCAGATCATACTAGTGGGGACATGGTAGTCCATAGGTACATCCTTCAAGGTCCCTAGTCGTGGGTGTATCGAGACGGGGCATCGATATACCAGTGTAGACTAGCGTATACGCTTCTCGACCCATGAGATGGGCGATGGATGATCCCATATCCATTGGTGTTTGACACCAGAGATGGTATACGGGTGCTCAGTGGAGACTGGGTACACTGGACGGACTCGCCGAGAAATCCCAGATGGTATTATACCTCACGTCAGGTGGCAGTTCTCAGGTGACACTTGTGCAGGTTAGTCTGTAGACCCGAGATCGTCATAAAGTCTTGTGTGATTCCCACTGTGCTTTGATCTCCACCTTACCACGTCCATAAGGGCGTGCAAAACGGTGGTTTTTAGGCACAATCCCGAGTCACATGGGGGCAAAGGGGTATCGTCTCTCCCGGTATTGGGAGTTGATGTTGCGCTGTGCTCGATTGGCCGTAACAGGGAAGTCCCTGGCCAGGGCTGATCAGAGATTTGCTGGTAAGTGTTACCAGTAGTTTCTCGACCCGTTATGAGCCTCACATCGGCACGACTTATTGGTTATTGGGGTCTGACGTTTACCACCCCTAGACTTGATATACGACATATCAGACGAATAGACCGGACTGTACGGTAAGTGTTACTGGTTGGATTCACAGGAGTGTGAGCGGGCTTGCTCGTCGATCTTCTGATCGCTCAATACCCGGGTGGCCGTTACGTTTAGCAGACCGCTTGCGGCTTGTGGGTGCTTGATATGATCATCATCTGCTGCCGGCGTATTGACGAGTCTTTAGAGTCCTACACAGAGGTTTCCTGGCTCAAGCGAAACGAAATAGGAGCGCATATGAGATATGTGCGGGACCGAGAATAATGCGTGTATGTGATACCGTATTTCATTCTCGCGATGAATGTTTCGATTGGTTGTATGCGATATAACCTAGTTATCGAATCGAAAATTGATTCGATAAGTCGATACATTGGATACTAGTCGGTTATGTGCGACATGACCGGATCATTGAATCAAGTGTTGATTTAATGATTTAATGTATAATTATATATTTGATATATTACTTTGCATTAACTAGTATTGGTTCACTTTAAAAGGATTTTCTTACTTGATGTGCACATTGTATATGTGATATATTTTTGTGTGCACTTGATTGTATCATGTTTGATGATACATGTTAACTTGTGCATGTGTAAAGATTAAACCATGGTTATATGAATGGTTAGGGTTTTGTTTACTTATTCATTTATTGATTTTGATTATTTATTTTGGAAAAGAAAATGGAAATGGTGGCTTTCTTTGTTTCTTTCATGAAGCTTCATGAAGAGTTGAAACCTTGACCATTTTTGTTTTCTTCTCCTAACCTAACCATTCACCTAACCCTAGTTTACTCTCTACACTTGACCATAGTTAGTATATGATAAGTATTCATATTATTTTCATTTTAAAAGTAACACTTATCATATTCTATCTTCTTCTTCTTCCTTTTGATCAAGAAGAAAGCTTGACTCCATTAATGGCATCTTGAGTAAAAGAGTGAGAAATCCAATTCTAAAGTGAACCCACCTCCTATTTCTTCATCCTCTACCTCTTGCCAAGTAGTATAGGGTGTTTTCTTCACAAGTTTCATTGCTTGGTGAAGTTGGAGCTTGATCTTGTGTTGCCTCGACGTAGATCATCTTCGGCATCGAAGCCGACGACCTAGCCCGCCCATTTCTCCGATGAAGCCGATGCTAGAGTCCGGGATCCGATATGTACAGCGAGAGGACGTCTACGTGGAGCTAAGGAAGCGGAGAACCGGATCTACAAAGGTTGTATCCTCTTTCTTTTAGTTAAAATATTAACTAGTTTAACTTTTCGCCTAAACTCTAGTCAACGAATCCGTATTAGGGTTTCTCGGCACTTGTAAAATTTGAAATTGGCATGGTTGATGCCTTGTGAGACCTCATTAGTGTGCCTAGGAACCCTACAGTGGTATCAGAGCCTAGCTAGAGCCTTAGGCGAAGTGTAGACGACGTTTGAAACCCGATCGAACCGAAACCCTAATTCCAAAATGCTCTCTGGACTTTTTTCAAAAACTGGGTTTTTTCCAGATTAAAAATTCTTAAAAAAAATTCAGCAGGAAATTATAAGAATTATGGTGCAAAATTTTCCAAAAGATACGTCCAAACTGCGGCGGAACCGCGGCAGAAGCCTGGCTTCTGCGGCGGTTCCGCGGCCATCTGATGACGTCAGCCTTCTAATTTTGCACAGTAATTTGTTATTTGAGGTGCTGAGTTTTCTGGGATTTTTTAATCTAAACTCAAGAGTTGAGTTTTCTGGGGTGTTTTGGAGCTTAGATGATTCGATCGGATTATCAGACTTTGTCTATGTGGCTTTCCGGATATTTTAGAATATGTTAAAAAGTTCGACCGGATGTAAATACCCAATCTTTCCCCTGCCGGGAAATTTCCAATTGTTGGACTTTTCCGTAGTTTAATGACGTTCTAAGTAGTGCAAGTAACGCGATGGTCCCTCTAGAAGACAACAAACCTTAACTCGATTATGTGACCATCTTGAACTACCCTTTGAACCTTAGGGTTTGGGGCAGTACGTCGTGCCACATGTGAGGCGTTGGCTTGACCCTTCTACGGCTGGACCGTTGGTACTGAGGCATGAAGTGAATGTATTTGAACCTATTTCATGTATTGAACGGTTTCGGGAAAACTTGGGTGTTCGAATGTTCGATCGGAAAGTTTAATATTTTCTATTTATCCGGAATGGGATACAATAAATGGAATTCACAAATAGTTATGAGATAACTGAATGAATGTTATAAATATAGCGGTTTAGTCTCACTTGATATTGAAAAGAGTTTTCGATAATAAGACTAAAATGCGGGGTTTATAATTGTTAGGCATGTGATGTCTAAGTATTTCATTTGATTAGGCATGCGATGTCTAAAGAGGCTGCGGATTCCAACTGTTGTAGTTTTACACTTTCTTTTCTGTGACCGTAAGTGTAGTATGTCAATATCGCCGGTTTCGTTGCTATACGTCAACGACAATTAGGGTATGCATACTTACTTACGTTGATGACATGTGATGTTATGTGTTGCTGGATATGTTATATTGGATCGTCGTGTTTGAATAGCCGGGGTTTTTTTTATGTGAGATGAGTGTTTTTTTATTTTCATTCATGTAAAAAACTTGTATGTAATATTCTTTTATTGGGGCACTTCCAGGTTGCGGAAGATGTCACCATTGATGTATATTATTTACTTTTCCGCATTAGGATAGACCCAAGGAGGGGAGCACAAGTAACCGGGTTCTAGGGTCCAGTGGGAGACCATCTCGAGGAGTCGAGTCCGGGTCTCCTAACCCTAGAATTGGTAGGGTTGCTTGCCTCTCTCGTAGGGGTCTGGGGGTGTGGGATTAGCTATTCATCACGACCGTGGAATCCGTGTTTTATACTGGCTCGTATCAAAAACACGGACGTCCTAGTATATCCAATATTTCATATGATATTTTCTGCTGCGATATCTGTGATGTGATCATTTGATATGTTCTGATGGATACAGTATATAGTATATATGATATATTATATAGACGTTACTTATGTTTTGAACCCGCACTAGCCCAGCCCTGCTATGTCGTTAGTTACCTAACCTAACGGTGCACGAGGGGACATCGAGGCGAATGCGGATGGCATAAGTGTACGTCGTATTATCTGTGATGTTTAGGTGACTTAAATGATGGGACTTCATTAATGTGATTAATGAAAGAAAAGAAACCTAAAAGATATTGTAGAATCAAATTTTAAACAAAAAGGGTAGCTACAGTTTTGCTTTGCATAGTGGTATATATGATATACCCTGCACCTTATTCGATGAGGAAAGGGCCGACGATCCCTTCACCGGGAGTGACCCCTTTAGCAGTAACTGGAAGATGCTACACACTCGGTTTGTTTTTGATTTCTTCTATAGTTTCTGCTTTGCACAGTGATATATATGATATATCCCGCACCTCATTCGACGAGGAAGGACCGACGATCCCTTCACCGGGAGTGACCCCTTTAGCAAAACTAGAAAAGCCTCAAAATCACTCCATTTCAAAACTTCATTTGATTCTACAACGATATCAAGTTCATTACGCAATAGGTTTTCAGAAAAACCTGTCGTAGCCCTCCGTCATTTCAGATAAGTACTAGTTAGTATTCGTGCTACGTTTGTTGACTATGTTAAGGCGTAGTGTGCGGTAGCTGATTGGTGCTTATCTGTATAAGCATATGATGCGATTGGATTAGGGTAGTCGTGCGACTTTGTTGACTATGTTAAGGGTCGTGCGGGTGGGTTTAATTCAATCAGGAAATGACGGGTTGAACTTGACTAGCACTTATGATTTGTTTACTATGTTAAGGTCATATAGCTGCTAGGGGCAAAATATTATCGGGAATTTCAAGTGTTGAAATTTGCAATGAGATTGCATACCTTCTATGAGATAGTTGGATCCCGATACCCACTGCGAGTAAGAGTTACTCCTGGGAGAGTTTTGCACATTACAATTAGCCAATCAAGTAGGTGTCTAGAAAGGTGTCAACGGGGTTACGCCTCTGGGAAAATGAGGTTTACTTTAATTAGGTCCGTGCGAAAGCACGGGGAACCTCCCTCAAAGTACCGACACTGGCCTGGCTGAAAGATTGGCGAAGTTGTAGGGTGTAATTAATCCCGGCTAGTCTTTCCTTTTAGGGTTTGAAGGAAGATTTGATAAAAACCAGTGGGAGCCATCCTGATTAGATAAGATAATAACCAATCTGATCTTGCACGAGCATACGCTAAAGTGTTTTCTTCTCTCTCTCTCCAGGTAGCGACCATGTCATGCCTTAATCAAGATAATAATATGGATGTATTGACAGAACCCGCATGTTATACTGTGCTGGGGAACGTTGGTTCCGTTCTTTCTTATAAGAGTTATATGACTGAACATGATATAGGGGAATACCAGGATTCCCATGCCACCCGAATGAAGAAAGTACATGTTGATGCATTTTCTTCGGGTGTGTTCGTTACAGAGAACTGTTTCTCCATTTGCTCTACGTCCTGGGTATTAGATACCGGGTCAGGATCCCATATATGTAATCAGTTATATGGGCTCAGGAAAGGTAGAGAACTTGGAGAAGGTGATAAAGACATTAGAGTTGGAAATGGTGCAATTGTTGCAGCTAAGACTGTCGGGGAATATCACCTTGCATTACCAACTGGTAATACATTGGTTCTGAACGAATGCTATTACATGCCGAACCTGATATACAACATTATATCGGTTTCTTTGTTGAGTAAAGAGGGATATAATTTTGTATTACAGGACAATGTTATGAACATTTTCCGTAACCAAAAGTTGGTTGTATCAGGCACGTTGTGCAATGGCATTTATGTTCTAAATAAATCAACAGTTCTGAGCATAACAAACACACACAAGAGGAAGAGTTCAGAACTGAACAAATCCTTCTTGTGGCATTGTAGACTGGGTCACATCAATGCGACACGACTGGCTAAGTTGCATAAGGATGGATATTTGAAACCATTCGAATTTTCATCTTATGACACTTGCCAGTCATGTCTCAAAGGCAAGATGACCAAAACTCCGTTTACGGGACACGGAGAAAGAGTTACCGAACTCTTGGGACTGATACATAGTGATGTATGCGGTCCCATGTCTACACATGCCAGGGATGGTTCTTCATACTTCATTACATTCACTGACGATCTCTCTAGATTCGGATATGTGTTCCTGATGAAACACAAATCAGAAGCTTTTGAGAAATTTAGAGAATATAAACAAGAAGTCGAGAACCAAACCGGAAAAAGTATTAAAATCCTACGATCTGATCGAGGAGGTGAATACTTAAGCAATGAATTCCTGGACTTCCTAAAAGAGAATGGGATTCTCTCTCAGCTGACTTCTCCATATACACCACAGCACAACGGTGTATCAGAACGGAGGAACCGCACCCTATTAGATATGGTGCGCTCTATGATGAGCACAGCTGAGTTACCTATTTCCTTCTGGGGATATGCGCTGGAGACAGCAACATACCTATTGAATCAAGTTCCATCTAAATCTGTACCTTCCACACCATATGAGATATGGAGTGGGAAGAGACCATATTTTAAACGAGTTAAGATATGGGGTTGTCCGGCCTATGTCAAAAGGCAAAATCCAGACAAACTCGAGGCACGGTCAGTTCTTTGCAAGTTTGTAGGATATCCTAAGAATTCCCAAGGATATTTTTTCTACCACGCTGAAGAACAAAAAGTGTTTGTTTCTCAATATGCCACCTTTTTAGAAAAGGAATTCCTTGAAAAAGAAATTAGTGGCAAAGTGGTAGAGCTGGAAGAAGTTCCAGATACACAAACCGTAACTGAAGATTTAGTGGAACCAAAAGATTCAGTAGCTCCCAATGAACCTCAGCCTCTTCGCCGATCTAGTAGGGTTCCTCGCCAACCTGAGAGATACTATGGTTTTCTCATCGATGGTGGGAGCGAGGATTGCATCATGGAGGATGATGACCCAACTAGCTTCGAGCAGGCCATCACGAGTAGGGACTCAGTGAAATGGCTGGATGCTATGCGATCCGAGATGGAATCCATGTACACCAACAAAGTATGGACTTTGAAAATTGCTCCTGAAGGGGTAAAACCCATTGGGAGCAAGTGGATCTTCAAGAAAAAACTTGGTGTAGATGGGAAAGTGGAGACTTTCAAAGCTAGACTTGTTGCAAAGGGTTTTCGTCAAAGACCAGGTGTGGACTATGACGAAACCTTTTCTCCAGTGGCTATGCTTAAATCCATCCGGATCATGCTTGCCATCGCTGCATATCATGACTACGAAATCTGGCAAATGGATGTTAAGACCGCCTTTCTAAACGGTGATTTAGAAGAGTGCGTGTACATGACTCAGCCAGAGGGCTTCGTAGACAGTGGGAGCAGTGGGAAGGTGTGAAAGCTGCTTAAATCCATTTATGGATTAAAGCAAGCATCGCGGAGTTGGAACATCTTCTTTGACGTCGTTATCAAAGAGTTTGATTTCGTCAAAAACCCAGATGAACCTTGTATTTACAAGAAGGTGGCAGAGAGTAAAGTTGCCTCCTCGTATTGTACGTGGATGACATACTATTGATAGGAAATGATATTCCTATGCTGCAATCGGTCAAGCTCTTCTTATCACAAAGATTCTCAATGAAAGATCTTGGTGATGCCTCCTGCATATTGGGAATTAGGATCTATAGAGATAGATCCAAACGGATATTGGGATTGTCCCAATCCAGGTACATTGACACCATACTAAAGAGGTTTAGTATGGAAGAATCCAAGCGTGGGAACTTGCCCACGATCTCTGGAGTCACTCTCTCCAAAGAGATGTCTCCCAAGACTGATTTGGAGGGAGCTCGCATGCAAGGGATACCCTATGCTTCGGCTGTAGGCTCTATCATGTACGCGATGCTATGTACCAGACCCGATATTGCATACTCACTAAGTGTAGTGAGCAGGTATCAAGCTGATCCTGGAGAGAGTCACTGGACAGCTGTGAAGAGCATTCTCAAGTACTTGCGAAGGACTAAAGAGATGCTCTTGGTGTATGGTAACGGAGAACTCCAAGTGGAGTCCTTTACCGATTCGAGCTTCCAGAGTGATAAGGACGACTCTAAGTCGCAGTCGGGATTTGTCTTTACCCTTTACGGAGGGGCGGTTAGCTGGAAGTGTTCCAAGTAGGAAACCGTGGCAGACTCGACGATGGAGGCTGAATACATCGCTGCCAACGATGCTGCCAAAGAGGCTGTCTGGATCAAGAAGTTCATTACTGAATTTGGAGTGGTTCCATCCATTGAGCATCCAATACCTTTGTATTGCGATAACAATGGAGCGGTGGCTTTGGCCAAGGAACCCAGGTCCCATCAGCGATCCAGGCATATTCTGAGGCGGTATCACCTGATCCGGGAGATAGTTGATCGCCGAGAGATCGAGGTCAGGAGGGTTGACACGAAGAACAACACGGCGGATCCACTCACGAAGGCCATTCCCCAGATACAGTTTGAGAGACTCTTCGGGATGCTCGGTATACGATTCTACAGCAGCTGGCCCTAGTGCAAGTGGGAGATTGTTAGTTGTATGTATGCTCTAGAGGCCAGTATTGTACAGATGATGTATATTATATTGGATGCTTGGACATATATAGAGATGACTTTCTTGCTCGATATGATAGTATGCTATCTGGTTACTCTTTATCTTAACATGTACACTAGTCTCTTTAAACTGTCTTATAGTTACATGTTGGTAAAGCCCTTAGGATGTGTACTTGACTACCTGGACTATGATGCAGATCATACTAGTGGGGACATGGTAGTCCATAGGTACATCCTTCAAGGTCCCTAGTCATGGGTGTATCGAGACGGGGCATCGATATACCAGTGTAGACTAGCGTATACGCTTCTCGACCCATGAGATGGGCGATGGATGATCCCATATCCATTGGTGTTTGACATCAGAGATGGTATACAGGTGCTCAGTGGAGACTGGGTACACTGGACGGACTCGCCGAGAACTCCCAGATGGTATTATACCTCACGTCAGGTGGCAGTTCTCAGGTGACACTTGTGCAGGTTAGTCTGTAGACCCGAGATCGTCATAGAGTCTTGTGTGATTCCCACTGTGCTTTGATCTCCACCTTACCACGTCCATAAGGGCGTGCAAAACGGTGGTTTTTGGGCACAGTCCCGAGTCACATGGAGGCAATGAGCGATAGGAGGGGTTTCGTCTCTCCCGGTATTGGGAGTTGATGTTGCGCTGTGCTCGATTGGCCGTAACAGGGAAGTCCCTAGCCAGGGCTGATCAGAGATTTGCTGGTAAGTGTTACCGGTAGTTTCTCGACCCGTTATGAGCCTCACATCGGCACGACTTATCGGTTATTGCGGTCTGACGTTTACCACCCCTAGACTTGATATGCGACATATCAGACGAACAGACCGGACTGTACGGTAAGTTTTACTGGTTGGATTCACAGGAGTGTGAGCGGGCTTGCTCGTCGATCTTCTGATCGCTCAATACCCGGGTGGCCGTTACGTTTAGCAGACCGCTTGCGGCTTGCGGGTGCTTGATATGATTATCATCTGCTGCCGGCGTATTGACGAGTCTTTAGAGTCCTACACAGAGGTTTCCTGGCTCAAGCGAAACGAAATAGGAGTGCATATGAGATATGTGCGGGACCGAGAATAATGCGTGTATGTGATACCGTATTTCATTCTCGCGATGAATGTTTCGATTGGTTGTATGCGATATAACCTAGTTATCGAATCGAAGATTGATTCGATAAGTCGATACATTGGATACTAGTCGGTTATGTGCGACATGACCGGATCATTGAATCAAGTGTTGATTTAATGATTTAATGTATAATTATATACTTGATATATTACTTTGCATTAACTAGTATTGGTTCACATTAAAAGGATTTTCTCACTTGATGTGCACATTGTATATGTGATATATTTTTGTGTGCACTTGATTGTATCATGTTTGATGATACATGTTAACTTGTGCATGAGTAAAGATTAAATGTAATGTTTTAAAAATAATTAAATAAATAATTAAATGAATAAAATTGTTTAAGTGAATTTTATGATTTTCGGTAAAGCAAAATGTATTTTTCGTAAAATCAAACCGCAATTGTTTTTCATTATAAATTCAAAAATACCTATTTAATTATGTAATTACTAGTAAATAGTGTTTATTTAGCCACTTATAAATTTTTAGTTTAATTAAAAAAAATTTCCTAAATTAATTATTTTAAATATTAACATAAGCTTTATTTTTACACTAAATTAGTGTAAATTACAAATTTAAATGGTTTTAATTTGTAAAAATGAACCATGGCATGTTAGAATTTAGTATGTATCATGCAAAAATTATTTGCAAATTTTTCCTATTTTCTAGAGCTTTCTTGAGTTGCTATAGTAAACAAATAAATAAATAATTAAATAAACCATGAAAAGACCTTTAAGTGACATTTCTCCTCTTGAAACTTCTACACTTTTCCTTAATCATTTCTTTCTCTCCTTCACTCCCTCAAGGCCGGCCACAACCCTCCCATGGCTGCCCCCCATTTCCCACCTCATTTTTGCACAAAAATCCATCAAATTACATAAAAAATTCAACAAAAAATACACAAAATCCTAATCTCTTCATACCCTTTATTCTCTACCCTTTTTTATATGGATTTTGGAGTGGGAAAGCATGTATTTTGGAGGCTCATTTCTTGTTTGGATTTCACATTTTGGAGGTATAATTTTCTTTCTTTTGATTTATTGTTATTAGATGATCATTTAAGCTTAATTAGATTTAATGAATTAATTCTATGTTTTTTTTTAAAATGCAAGTTAGGGTTGTAAATTCAAGTTAGGGTTTTAATAATTAATTAGGGTTATAATAGTTAGTTTAACACTTTTAGAATTGGAAAATATTGCATGGTTGTTAAATTGTAAAATTTTCATTTAAAATTGTTTTAACTAAGGAAATTAGCTAACTAGATTTTTCTAAAATGTGTTTGTGGGTAATATAAAATTCCAATTAAAGTTGCTATCATTAGATTGTAGTTTTAGTGAGAGTATTAGCATGTAAATGGAAAGAAAAACTTAGTTTGATCACTAGATTACTTTGAGAATTGGAAAATACTAATAAAATGCTATTATTTTGTAAACTAGATTTTGAAAATTCCTAAATAAAGGAGATTAAAAATATAATTTATGGTTTCATTAAATCATTATCATCATGAATTGTGGTTTAATACATTAATTCATGCAAAATTATGTTTTGTGATGGAATTGTGGTATTTTGCTTGAAAAATGTTAAAATTGTTAAAAGTTGCAAACTTGAAATTTCAAATAAATGCAAAATTGTGTAATAAAAATATAGTAATGGTTTGTATAGTCTAGTAATGCTATTTAATGAGTTTTATGACCATTGGTTTCATTTAAATGTCAAGTTTCGATGAAAAAACGGTAAATTGGCATTTTCGGGTTTTTCGAAAACGGACGATTTGATCGATTTTAGTGTTTCGATGAATTTGATCATGTTTTACAATATAAGTAATGTGTTTTAAAACTACAAGTTGTTTGATGATGTTATCTCGATCCATCGGAGTTTGTACGCCGATATCGAGCGGTATTTGGTTCTTTTGCGTGGACGAGACATAGGTTTTAACCTGTGCTTGTTCCTTGTATCGTTTGACTTTTGTATGTGATTCGGTTTACGATGCTATTTATATGCTTGCATTTAGGTACCCCTCATGTGGACTGCGGGCGATGAAGAGGAGGATGGAGACACCGTCTTCGGCAGACATGGACCGGGTGAGTAGATGTATATCTACGGGGGAAAGTCGGATGTGACCCTAGTATACATATATATACATTAGGAAATGGTACTTATTGACATTAGGAAATCAGATGTGACCCTAGTATGACCCTAGTATTGACCCTAGGCTCGACTAGACTGATTTAGAAAAACTATATCCGAGAATGAGTACCTTGGAAGAGGTTCGTAGGTTTCAGATGAAAACACACCCATGCACACACACTGAAACTCGACATGGGGTATACGTGTATATGTATATATATAGAACGAGGTATAGGTATATACATATATATACAACACGTATATGTGATTCATTGATGTGATATGATATCCGAGATATGATGAAACAATGTAGCGGGGCTTGATGCCGTAATTCTTGGCTATACAGTCGTATTAAAGTGTTAGCGGATCATTAGAAAATGAGATAATGAACATGAATATATATAAATCATAAAGAGTGGTGGTGATATTGATGTACATGGGACGCTAGAATAGTACCCGGACTGTAACTTGTGACTGATCATGATATGATATATGTATAACTTGATTACGACATTATATTGGTGTGACCTGATGCCGATATCATATAAGTATGACTTAATCACAATATGATACATATGACATGATATTTCTGAGGATAAACTAATGATGCTTATCATGATGGCAATGATATATGATTGATGTATGCGATCACAGTTTAGAACCTTGATCATGAGATGTGTTGATGATGACACATTACGAATAATGAGACACCTAGGAGATACTTGACCCGTACCCCGATATAGGGATACCGTACGATGGATTTTACCGTACGAGGCTTAGATATGATGATTGATCCGCATTCTTGATTCGAGGAAGCCGTACTACGTACGCAACGCTATAGAGGCGGGATCGCCGACTATTAGAGATATTGGTTCAGACCTTAGGTAGATGCTTGTTTCTTATTGACTAGTTTCTTAGGTTAGTTCCTTAGGATATTAGATGGACACTGGTTTAGGTTCGACTCACATAGTGGTAGTTGTACTCGTATCTCGCAGAGGAGTGGATAATGCACACCCGTATTTACATTCGTACTGTAATCATCATGGTGCATGTTCCTTTATATGTTGCTATAATCTGTATGAACTTTACCTGTTAGGACACCAGCACTATTACCGATGATGCGCATATTCCATGCACACTTATTTTCCGGCTCACACACATCATCATCGGTAATTGCTATGTCACGTACACTTTAGATCATATTGTCTTTCATGGATAGAATCAGTTAGCAACTAGACAGATATAATATTGTGATTATTCTCTGACATTAGTATAAGACATGATATTTATTACTTAGACATTCATGCATTCATATTTCACGTTATCGCACAGTAGTATGGGCATATGCTGACACTTATCATATACTTACTCATGATTTTGAGATTTGGATTTCTATGAGATTTCTGGATTTTTGGGGAAAACCGCAAAAATATATAAAAACTTCTCTCTCTCTCCTCTTCTCTTTTTTTAAATAAGATGCGGTTTTCTCGTGATGTATGAGTCGTCCACCATGAGTATTTCATGTTTTCTGTTGGATTTCGAGACCCGATTCGAGGAGTGGATGAACCGTCTCGGGTACATGGTGGGCCCGGTATGGTACCCCGGGGCAAGAAGATCGAGTTGTAGACGATGAGCCTGGCAGGGAAAGACTACCTACCGGTGATGTCTGGCGCGGCGGGTATCCGGAGGATACCGACCTTTGTCGTGAGATTTGATGATATGGGCCGATCCGGATTGACGGAGCCCGAGATATTGAGACTTGAGATTACCTGTGTTGTGTCGATGCTTGACACGAATTTCCATGGATTTCATTGTTGAGATTTCAGATTCTTATACACATTCTACTATGATAACAGCTAAAGATTTCTTATACATATATATATGGATTTCAGGATTTGTTACTTTACATTCATGGTGCATGCATTTCATTCATATGACATGGTACTATATGAGGCACTGACACGAGCACGGAGTATCTGCACTTACACGTATTGTTACCCTGCTATTACTTGAGGTTTGAGACTTAGTAGTGTATTATTATTATGACCTAGGATAGCGTCGTGCATTCGATTTCTTTTCGTAGATGTCTTCTACTCACGAGTTGGCAACTCACCCCCATTGTGCCAAATTTTATTACAGGTTCGGTGTACAGGTTTCCCTGGCAGCTTGCTGGCACATTTATTCTTTCATGGTGACTTGCACGGTAGGTTGGTTCACTTGTATCCGAACCACCATTGTACTTTTATTCACTCATTTGTATCTAGTAAGCTCCATCAACCATATTTGTATTACTTGATAAGTTTATTGGACCAGTCTGTTATTTCGACCTTAGAGTCACGCATGTATTATTCTGATCTGGTGGTTTTGTTTTCTTTTGAGTTTTGAGCCTCGCCCTTTTGCGTTGTATATTATTGTGTTTGTTGTGGTTGTTTCCGCCTGTTGGCGTTGAGCTTGCACCCGTTTGGGGATGCTTTTTATTGTTTATTCATATTATACTTGTTGTACCCGTTTGGGGGCCAGTTTTTACAGAGGAGACTCTGCCGAATTTTTTGGTAAAATTTGCTGATGTTTTTATACTTGTTTTCTTTTCTTTTCTTCTTTTTCTTCTTTTATGGTTTAGATTTCTGGGCTTCGGCTTACTTAGGTCACGTGGCGCCTCTAGACGCTTCGTAATCTAAGTGCCGGTCACGTTCCGTATTTTCGGGTCGTGACATTAAACCATGGTTATATGAATGGTTAGGGTTTTGTTTACTTATTCATTTATTGATTTTGATTATTTATTTTGGAAAGGAAAATGGAAATGGTGGCTTTCTTTGTTTCTTTCATGAAGCTTCATGAAGAGTTGAAACCTTGACTATTTTTGTTTTCTTCTCCTAACCTAACCATTCACCTAACCCTAGTTTACTCTCTACACTTGACCATAGTTAGTATATGATAAGTATTCATATTATTTTCATTTTAAAAGTAACACTTATCATATTCTATCTTCTTCTTCTTCCTTTTGATCAAGAAGAAAGCTTGACTCCATTAATGGCATCTTGAGTAAAAGAGTGAGAAATCCAATTCTAAAGTGAACCCACCTCCTATTTCTTTATCCTCTACCTCTTGCCAAGTAGTATAGGGTGTTTTCTTCACAAGTTTCATTGCTTGGTGAAGTTGGAGCTTGATCTTGTGTTGCCTCGACGTAGATCATCTTCGGCATCGAAGCCGACGACCTAGCCCGCCCATTTCTCCGATGATGCCGATGCTAGAGTCCGGGATCCGATATGGACAGCGAGAGGATGTCTACGTGGAGCTAAGGAAGTGGAGAACCGGATCTACAAAGGTTGTAGCCTCTTTCTTTTAGTTAAAATATTAACTAGTTTAACTTTTCGCCTAAACTCTAGTCAACGAATCCGTATTAGGGTTTCTCGGCACTTGTAAAATTTGAAATTGGCATGGTTGATACCTTGTCAGACCTCATCAGTGTGCCTAGGAACCCTACACTAGTATTATCAACCGTCCGATTAAAGTCTGCGCAGCAAGTGCACATATTTAATCGGACACCCGTATGTACCAACATACCTCATGTACACCATATCGCCTGAACCGTGAAAACCCTCTGTGTGGGACTCTAAAGACTCGTCAATATGCTGGCAGTGGGTTTAACCACAAGCACGTCAGCGGCACTAGCTGTACGTAACGGCTACCCAGGTATTGAGCGAAAGGGAGGCCGACGAGCAAACTCATCCAGAATCCCTACTGAGCCTGACAGTGACAATATCCGTACAGTCCGGTCTGTTCGTCTAAGAGTATCGCATATCGAGTCTAGGGGGTTGGATAAAGTCAGACCCCTAACAACGCGATATTTAGTGTCGGCATGAAATCCATCACCACCTGAGAAACTATCGATCCTGGATCGGTAGTTCTCGTCCACCATGGCCACGGATTTATGGTGATGGCCATCCGTACATAACGCGACATCAACCCCCAATACCGGGAGAGACGAATCCCCGAAGATTCGATCACTGCCTCCATGTGGCTCGGGACTGTACCCAACTAAAACCTGTTTGCACTACTCCTTTGAGCCGTGGTAAGGTAGTAATCAAAGCACATTGGGAACTCACACGAGACAAATGACGATCTTAGGTCGACAGACTAACCTGTACACATGTCACCTGGGAACTGCTATCTGACAATAGGTATAATACCAACTAGTAGGTTCCCGACGAGTCCGTCCAGTGTACTCATAACCCAATGAGCACCTGTATACTATCTTAGGTGAACAAACTAACACCAATGCCTTGTGAGACCTGGCCACTGCCCCTCGTCAGGGTCTCGATCAGTATACACTAGTCTACACTGGAGTATCGATGCCCGGTTTCGATACTCCTACGACTAGGGACATTTAAGGATATGCTTATAGACCCCAGCTCCCACATATATGATTGCCATCATAATGCTGGCAGTCAAGCAAGAATCCTATGGGCTCTATCAACATATATATGATGATAAAGACAAACCAGATAGCATACTATCATCTTGAGTAAGACTGTTTTATCGGTATAGTTCCTGCCTCAATCATCATAATCATCTGTCCGCGACTATGATAATTGCCTTGAGGGCACTATATCCAACAATCTCCCACTTGCACTTAAGGCCAATTATTGCGATGTCGCATACTCACAGCCTGTGTGATACCGAACACCCAACTTCTCAACTAATCAGTTTCGCAAAGCCCGTTTGCGAAAATGATTGCGTTCGAGAAATAGCCTCAGTGAGTGGATCCGCTCCAATGTTTATTTCTGTATCTCTCTATATCTCAACTTCGCGGAGAAAGCTACCTCCCAAAATGAGCAATACTTGTCTAAGAATTTATCTGGATATCTGATGGGACCCAGTTCACAAATGAACTCCAAATCCAGCAAACTACTTAGACTATATCGTCCACTGAATTTAATCAGTATCCTGCGCCATTCCTTTCCTCAATATCCGCTTGGACCACCTGTCCAATATATTGTCCCTCAAAAGAGGGAAAAACTATAACTCTGACAGCCACTCTGTCATCCAGGTCACCTTGGAAGCCTGAAATGATAACCGTCTCCCGAAGGAGGCTGCCGTAATCATTTCCCAAGAACATCCATTTATGTTCAATAACTGTTTCCCAATGTTTTTCAGGATTGGATTAAAATATGTTTATTGAAACTAGTGCAAAAACAATATCTGGTGTGGTACTTGACATTTCATGATTAACTCAATTGCCTAAGCAAGTGATATGCTGATCATGTAGATCTCTCTCCCTTTTAGTCTGTAAGACACCTTTAGAGACGTTAACTCCATCACCTGCAGGTAGACTACCATGCCAGGAGTTGTCCATTCTAAAATCCCTTTAGAATAATATCAAGGTACCCAGATTGGGATACTTCCCAAATCTAGATCTAAAATCATAGATCTAAAATCATAGATCTAGTAACCAGAAACGCTGATATTATATCCATATCCTATGTGGAGAAACAACTTTGTGACAACCATAGTATAACCGATCGTAGTATAGGAATATTTCTTCCTATCAAGTGCATGTCCTCCCAATACCTGGACATCACTCTCTACTACCTTTTTACCAGATCCATCTCCTATTCTGATGAAGTCAAAACCTATGACCATCACATCAAAAATAGATGATCTATTTCCGCTATACCAGCTTTAGTCTATAAATAGACATAAGCTATTTTCCCACTATGCTTCCGCTGCTCCCACTGACTACACCAACCCTCTGGTAGAGTCATATACACGTGCATTTCCAAAGCTAGTTTAGAACGACGCTATACTCATCCTCCTGCCGGGTCTTATAGTCTAGAACAACAGCAATGGTAAGTCTGGGTAAACAAGAACCTCCCTGTCACCATTACTGAGAAGACCGAAGTACCTCTCGGGTGCCTGAGGTTACCCACCAAATCTTGCGGAGTGGTGTTACGACCCAAAATTGGCCCGTGACGGCCCTAATACTACGCAACGCCCTAAGACGTAACATAGCAAAAGAAAGCCAAAACCCAGAAGTCTAAACCATAAAAATACGGAAAAGATAATAAAAGTTTTGAAACATTTTAAATCGCAACCCAAATTCTTTAAAAGTCTTACTTTCCTTCTTTAAAATTTGGCAACACCCCCTTTTTGTAAAAATCAGCCAAGATGAATACAATACAAAAATACGACGCCGTAGCGAAGAAATAAAGACAGTAGAGAGAAAGCTGTATATAAAAGAAAACAAATCCACAATAATATACAAATACGTCCTCACCAAGTCTCTAAGTCCACAATACAATAGTAGATGGAGAGTACAAATACAACGAAGGTACAATAGGAAATACAGATAAACATCTAACCCACATAAGAAAAACGGTATACTGTGAGCTGATGCGGTATCTGTGGCAAAAGATAGTAGCTGAATGGCTGAATAGAGAAATAGCCTGCCTCGACTACTCTGGGGAACAACCTGAAACACCTGTGGCACAACGGGGGTGAGTTGCCAACTCGTGAATAGTATAAAACATATGCAGGTAATCACAGGAATGCACGTACAGCATGAATCTAAGATATGCGATTACAGTAATAATATGTCATGCAAATGCTGAAATAAGGAGAGTATACTAGCAGGTACAATCAATATGTGAAGCAATAGTAACATGACAATAGTATGCAATAACCATACAAAAAGGATATGAGAATGTAGATATGCAACTATCATAAGGGTACACTAACAGGTACTGCCACTATATGAATCTGTGCATAAAAAAAAGTAAGGGTGAGATATAGGGTGGAATATGTCATTTCCACGGAAACCTGACATCGTGGAAGGATCACAATCCATCAAGACACTCAGATCCCAAATCCTCAAATCAGCCCCCACATTGGGCTCTCACAACACATAAGTCTCACATCACCTCAATGTACAATATCGAATAGCTCTCCTATATCTCGAATGTACAATTCAACAGTCTCATTCATATCCAATATCCAATGTCAATGAATCACCTATATCCCAAGTCGAATCTCAAGTAAAAATCTAACATCCTAAAGGTAAATACATAGAAATAAGTATGATGGAGGCAATACACATATATTAGCGTCCCATTCCACTAATATTGGTGTAAGGGTATATATAACAACGGCTAAATCCCCTGTTATATATACAAAAGGGGGTTAAAAAAATATCATGAAAACAGTGTGCCAAGCATCGACACAGAAATCCTCGTATATCGGGCTCCGTCAGTCCGGATCGGCCCACGAGGTCCGTCTGCGGTGTCGGCCCTCGGCCCCGACAGTACAGATCATTCCGCATCCATCTCTCGACTCTGGCCAGTATCCTCCGGACAACTGCCAGGTCCAACCAATCACCGGTAGGTACTCGCCCGCCTCCAGGCTCAATCGGCAAACCCATCGATCTTCTTGCCGAGGGGAACCATACCGGGCCCCACCATGTACTCTCATACGGCAACCACACCTCGTATGGAATATATAATCAGCACCGATAAAACTCATGGTGGACGCGCAAATATCATATCAAGGAAACCGGGTTGTTCAATGTATGCATAATTTCATGAACTCCCGCGGTTCCCAAATCCCGAAAACATCATATAAAATCTAGATAAACAATGTACAAATCCAGGAATAAATATATGCGATATATCTGAATGCGAGCAGATAAACAAAAATATATAGCTGAACCAGATGCATGCGAAATCAAGATGGTACAGCTAAGTGACATCAGTAAAGGTAAATAGGTATCTGCAACTGAATATGTGTGTAGCATACATGTGTAGCAATGTATAGGTATCTACCTATAGGAACTGATGTCGTATACCCCCTGGGTATAAGAAGAATATGAGTAAGATATCCCCCCGGTATAACTAAAATATCTAAAAGGTATACCTGTAGCTGTATCGCAAGGTTTAAATGTACCTATCACTAAAGGTATGATACACTATAGGTATACCGGTAGCTAGATGTCATGTGTGGTAAGCAATAGTAGCTATAAGGGGTAGTGTGTGACATGGCAATTATTGACGGTGTGTGTGTAGCATACAATCCGTGCTCGTGCAACATGGACCGTCAATAATATGTGCAGTGTCCTACGGCTGCTAGTCACATTATAACAATATCTAAGGAAATACAGTAAAGTCGCAATTCTACAATGACGTAGAATGTGCGACAGGTATTTGAATCCTAGCCCAGACGCATAACGCCATGCGGGCGATTCCCCTGTAGATGTTAAATCTACTCACCTACACTCCGCGCTAGGTGAATCCTACCATCTGCTCCCCCTGTAGGTGTGCCCGTAGCACCTACCTGTAAACCTGCAAATACGACAAGAAATCATATATAAGCCAAACTATTCCGCGAAACGCGATATCGAACCAAAACGAGAAACTCGCGTCGCGAACTAAACGCGCGTGCGCACGATACGCTGAATCGTGTGTGTACGCGTCTAAAACCATCGCGACACGCCGCGATACGCTGGATCACAGAACCCACTCACGTATCGCGCGTATCGCGCAAACACAACGGACACCAAAAACGATATATGACCCCAGATTTTCCTATAGATAAGATATCACAAAACTAGACATGCCAAAGACCTAGAAAATACTTCAGAGAACCCTACACAAAACCCCAACACCCCAGTCCCCCTCTGGACCGCAATTTGCGGCCAATATGGAGAAATTGGCGGCCAGGTTAGGGAGGGGTGGGTTCTCACTCCAGTGGTGTGCTCTATACCTAGGTAGCATGTCCCAGTTTCCTCAATTTTACCCTGAAGGCATCGGGTCACAAGCAGATTCCAGATGTCACAATTCTCACTTTAAAATCACCAATTTGCACAATATGGAAAATCTATGGTATTTTTGTGAAACCTGGGTTGAATCTCGGTTGAGGTGACCTAACAGCACTACAATGAGCTAGGTTAACCAATTCCAACACATTCCCACCAAAATTCCACATAAAACACCTAAACTAGCACTAAACTAGCAATTAACCACAAACCGACACTAACAATCACACCACTAAGCAAACTAGGGATTTGGGTTAAGGAAATATACCCAAAAGACCTCCAAGAAGCAGGTGAAGAAGTGAAAGGAGCTGCTCCAAGTGGCTGGAGCTCTTGCTGCTGCTGCTGATGTCTGTTGCTGCTGCTGCTGCTGCTAATGATGCTGTTGTTGTTGTAGTTGATGTTGCTGTTGTTGCTGAGATGATGATGGTGATGCTGCAGCCACTGCTGTAGGGGTGTGTGTGTGTGTGAGGGAGTGTGAGAGAATGAGAGTATGAAAATGAGATGGAGAAATGAGAACACAACAAAGACCCCTTCTCCCTCTCTCTCTCATAATGAGGCATGGCTCATGCTCACTCTCTCTCCTCAAAGTCAACTAAGTATAAAAATTCTAATTTAAAACCCTTTTAAATTCATTTTCACTTTAAAACTATCATTACTAATTACAACCATAACTCTTAAACTAAACACAAACTAACTTAAGACAAATGGTTAGCTAACCATGATTGCTAATCATGTTTAACCCCAAAAAAACAACCCTAGTTATCATGCACAAGTGTGTGTGCGCCTAACAAAATTCTAATAAAATACACATTAAATAGGATAAAATATTTAAAACTTAATTTGGTAAACTTTTTATTAAAAACCACATATTAAAATATAATTAGCTACAAAACACAATCTAAGGTGTTACAATCCCCCCCTTAAAAGAAATTCGTCCCCGAATTTAAAAATATACTTTTACGCGTACCTTCAAAGAGAAGATTACAACTCCCAAATCTCGCTCGCAGCCTCCCAAGTGATTACCTCACTATACGGTTACGTCCAAGAAAACCTTTCACAGATGGAAAGACCCT
Organism: Agapanthus africanus; assembly: GCA_030015575.1. Classification (NCBI taxonomy): domain Eukaryota; kingdom Viridiplantae; phylum Streptophyta; class Magnoliopsida; order Asparagales; family Amaryllidaceae; genus Agapanthus; species Agapanthus africanus. Next base: position 140,832,484 of record JASDDO010000031.1, read on the forward strand.
TGACCGATGTTCCTCCACCTGCCGAGCCATTAACACACATGGCTGCTGGTGAACGAAAGATCGCGTCCATCTAAATGGTCTGGTGCCAAATCATGTGAGAAAGTCATGAAGGTAATTGTAAAGTATCATCACAAGGAATACGGGGTGAAAATCCAATAATCTGGGCGGAAGTGCCAAACTAAAGGCAACGAAACTAACTCGCTTATAGGATCTCAGAAGGACCTAAATCCTGGGATAAGCTTCCCAAAATCCAACACCGTCATTCATCGGGAAGTCCATAGGAATACATGATCTGTCCCTGCGAACTCGAGTCTATGACCAACACAGTCTTCATAAGACCTCAGTTCGAAATGGACAATCCCCATCCTGACCTAACACAACTGGACCATCTCCGAAGTCTCTAGACTAGCTGGGGTCCAAAGTCCTACTTACGTGGAGTCAGAAAAACAACAGACTGGTGATCGACACGACCTAACCCCTAAGCCTAAGGGTGGCCAATTGGAGTGTCTCCTGATAACAGCTATCGAAGGAGAACCCTAACGATGGCGAGTGACGATCCCCAACTGCTGACAACAATCAACACAAACACTCAACTTAACAAGAACAACTGAGCAAACTGAGTATAACCGGACGGCAAGAATCCGAATGGAGTCACACCCTGGCTAAACCTGGGTAGACACCATAACGAAACTCGTGGAGATCTGCTTCCACTCCTACCTCGGAACGGTAAAAGATTGCAACTCTCCAGCCGGCCTCAGATGCTCGACCAAGCACACAACAAGACAGACACCTTGAAACAAAACCTGAAACATCTCTTTACATCCCGGCCCACCCGTAACTATCTCACAAGTCACGCAAAATGTTGGTGGAACTTGAATGCATATAGAGAATTGACAGATGTGCATGCTTTAGGGTTTCACGTCTCTACCCGATGAAACCAGGTACACAAACGCATCCCTAACTTAGCATATCATTGTCACAAATCAAGGTCTCTGAATCATTACCCAGCCGAGTATGCTCAAGTATCACTGACGAACGAGCTTCGGCGGGCAGTGTCTCGCGAAAACGATTTAAGGAAAGTGGTCGGGCGCGGACATGAGCAAGCTGTCCCCTCCGTAGATACGAACTAAGCCATACTCGACGATCACACAAGAACTGTAGATCTGCAGAAGACTAACACAACAATCCAAATCCGCTGCAGGAAGATGTACATCAAGCTCTAGTGGTCCGTGGAAAATCTGACACGACTCTCAACCAAGTAGTGTCCCCAAATTTCCAACGCAACACCACCGCGGCCATCTCCAGATCATGAGTGGAATATCCTCCTCATACTCCCTCCAGATGTAGGGAAGCAAAAGTGATAACTCTATAGTGTCACCTCAGTACACAATCGAGCCCACTCAAGAAACACTACAGTTAGACAACAAGGTCTCCCGGACCAAAAGCAAAGAAAGACTGATGCAGTTGTTAACTGAATCTTCAACTGCTGAAAACCCCGTACACATGCCTCAGTCCAAAGAAAAGAAACCTTCTTACTGGTCAATTCAGTCGACGGTGCAGCACTACTCTAGCAATCCTGCATGAAACGGCGGTAAAAACCTGCTAAGCCCAAAAATCTGCGGATCTCCGTCCTGCACACAAGTCTGGGCCTAAGTTGTACGGCCACGATCTCCCTCGGAACCATACGAAACCGTCTCCCGTGACTACAAGACCTAGGAGTCAACACAAACAAGCCTGAAGAAACACTCTGAGAATTTAGCAACTGCTGGTACTCTCCCAGTATCTGCATAACAAATCCTCAGTGCTACTCCTGTCCCTCAAGACACATTAAATAGACCAGAATGTCGTAAATAACACAACAGAAATTGGTCGAGGAACGGCCTGAAGAAATCTGGTTCATCATATCTACGAATGCTGCCAGGGCATCAGGGAATCCAATGACTTACTGAAACACACAAAGCCCGTAGCACGCACAAGGCAGTCTTCGGAATGCCATCACTCCGAAACCGCAATAATGATGACCTGATCCCAAACAAACTTAGAAAATGTCTCGCACTCTGGAGCTGATCGAAGAAATCGTAACGGCGAGGTGAAGGATACCTATCCGCACCGTAAGCCGGTTCAATTGACGATCCGTCGATACGCAACCCCAAACTGCCGTCTTTCTCCTCGACGAACAGAAATCGGAGCCTCCAAAAGCGAAACACTCAGACACATAAAACTCCCCAAACCACAACTCTGCAGCTGATCCTTTAAGCTCCCTCAGCTTCGCCGGCCCATCTGGAACAGCGTCGGAAAACTCTCGCACGAAAGGAACCCGGTCCAACATTCACACTGTGGCTCCGGTATCACGAATGAACGCCAAGAATCCACGACATCTCCTCAGTAGCCGACTAGCGAAAAAGGCTGAATTCAAGCTGTGAAAGGCGGCACAACTATTCACCTGCACAACAAAAACTGACCCGCCGGAAACAACCCTGACTGTTTCCTCACGGTAGTCCACAGACGCCTAGCACGTAATTAACCAATCCGTGCCCAGGAGAACGTCAAATCCAACATCTCAAGAAGGATCAAACGACGGATGAATCTCTATCTCCTATCCGATTGGCACGAAACTGAAATACGTGTCGCGCAACTAAAGAATCGCTGACAGAAGTTAACACCACTATGACTAATCTACCCAACCACGGTACAAGCAAGAAAATAAACGAATACATCAAAAGAACATATAAATAAAAGATACCTGAAAACTCCACATTGGACGTCTGCGCGTCCCGATGAGTAGAAGCAAACTCCTGTGCCTGCCCTCTACTCGCAGCTGGATGAACTCCTCTGGTAGACTGAGCCCTCTGAGCGAATCTTCCACGTCCACGGCCTATCTGAAAACGATCCTGACGAGGTGCCAAGGAACAATTCCTGACGAAGTGATGAAGGCTCCCGCATCGAAAACATCCACGTGCTGACTGCTGACCATCCTGGGGCTGAGAGCTGAACGACTGTCCTCGTCCTAAGCCTCTGCTACTCCCGCGACGGCCACAAAATATTTCTCGACGACCAAACCTCTGTCTCTGGGCTGGTACGCTGGTACGAATCCTCCACTGTCCTGGAATATGTGCCTCGTCAGCTGGAGCTGCAACCACTGGTGCTATGTAGGTGAGGGACTGCTGCATATTGATCGTAAGGGACAGCTGAGTAACAGGGGTGACAACCTCCTGTCGTAGCTCCCGAACGACGTCAACTAAAGAAATCATCGTCTGGCGGAACTCCTGCATCTCTACAAAAAGTCTATCCATAGTATAGGTCGTAGGCTGATCCGTCTACACCTGTGCAACTAGAGTGCCATCCTGGTCAGTACTCGTCTCACCCGAGCTAACTCTGACCTCGGCCCTCGCTGCATCGCTCTGAATCCCCATAGTCATCGGCGACAAGGCTATAAATAGATATAAAATGAGATTCGATAAGAATAAGAAAATCGAATCTCAAAGATATGGATCATCAAGGAAGGAATTTCAAACAAAATTGTACTTAGGTCACTCAATGCGAAGTACCGCATCGTGGGTATGCTGCAGACATACACACTCTACGTTACTCTGCTTAGGCTACCTACTCCATCATACTAAGGTCATCCTACACTCCGAAAGGTAAAACCTAGCGCTCTGATACCAACTTTGTCACGAACCAAAATTGGCCCGTGACGGCCCTAATACTACGCAACGCCCTAAGACGTAACATAGCAAAAGAAAGCCAAAACCCAGAAGTCTAAACCATAAAAATACGGAAAAGATAATATAAGTTTTGAAATATTTTAAATCGCAACCCAAATTCTTTAAAAGTCTTACTTTCCTTTTTTAAAATTTGGCAACACCCCCTTTTTGTAAAAATCAGCCAAGATGAATACAATACAAAAATACGACGCCGCAGCGAAAAAATAAAGACAGCAGAGAGAAAGCTGTATATGAAAGACAACAAATCCACAATAATATACAAATACTTCCTCACCAAGTCTCTAAGTCCACAATACAATAGTAGATGGAGAGTACAAATACAACGAAGGTACAATAGGAAATACAGATAAACATCTAACCCACCTAAGCAAAACGGTATACTGTGAGCTGATGCGGTATCTGTGGCAAAAGATAGTAGCTGAATGGCTGAATAGAGAAATAGCCTGCCTCGACTACTCTGGGGAACAACCTGAAACACCTGTGGCACAACGGGGGTGAGTTGCCAACTCGTGAATATTATAAAACATATGCAGGTAATCGCAGGAATGCACGTACAGCATGAATCTAAGATATGCGATTACAGTAATAATATGTCATGCAAATGCTGAAATAAAGAGAGTACACTAGCAGGTACAATCAATATGTGAAGCAATAGTAACATGACAATAGTATGCAATAACCATGCAAAAAGGATATGAGAATGTAGATATGCAACTATCATAAGGGTACACTAACAGGTACTGCCACTATATGAATCTGTGCATAAAAATAAGTAAGGGTGAGATATAGGGTGGAATATGTCATTTCCAAGGAAACCTGACATCGTGGCAGGATCACAATCCATCAAGACGCTCAGATCCCAAATCCTCAAATCAGCCCCCACATTGGGCTCTCACAACACATAAGTCTCACATCACCTCAATGTACAATATCGAATAGCTCTCCTATATCTCGAATATACAATTCAACAGTCTCATTCATATCCAATATCCAATGTCAATGAATCACCTATATCCCAAGTCGAATCTCAAGTAAAAATCTAACATCCTAAAGGTAAATACATAGAAATAAGTATGATGGGGGCAATACACATATATTAGCGTCCCATTCCACTAATATTGGTGTAAGGGTATATATAACAACGGCTAAATCCCCTGTTATATATACAAAAGGGGGTTAAAGAAATATCATGAAAACAGTGTGCCAAGCATCGACACAGAAATCCTCGTATATCGGGCTCCGTCAGTCCGGATCGGCCCACGGGGTCCGTCTGCGGTGTCGGCCCTCGGCCCCGACAGTACAGATCATTCCGCATCCATCTCTCGACTTTGGCCAGTATCCTCCGGACAACTGCCAGGTCCAACCAATCACCGGTAGGTACTCGTCCGCCTCCAGGCTCAATCGGCAAACCCATCGATCTTCTTGCCGAGGGGAACCATACCGGGCCCCACCATGTACTCTCATACGGCAACCACACCTCGTATGGAATATATAATCAGCACCGATAAAACTCATGGTGGACGCGCAAATATCATATCAAGGAAACCGGGTTGTTCAATGTATGCATAATTTCATGAACTCCCGCGGTTCCCAAATCCCGAAAACATCATATAAAATTCAGATAAACAATGTAAAAATCCAGGAATAAATATATGCGATATATCTGAATGCGAGCAGATAAACAAAAATATATAGCTGAACCAGATGCATGCGAAATCAAGATGGTACAGCTAAGTGACATCAGTAAAGGTAAATAGGTATCTGCAACTGAATATGTGTGTAGCATACAGGTGTAGCAATGTATAGGTATCTACCTATAGGAACTGATGTCGTATACCCCCTGGGTATAAGAAGAATATGAGTAAGATATCCCCCCGGTATAACTAAAATATCTAAAAGGTATACCTGTAGCTGTATCGCAAGGTGTAAATGTACCTATCACTAAAGGTATGATACACTATAGGTATACCGGTAGCTAGATGTCATGTGTGGTAAGCAATAGTAGCTATAAGGGGTAGTGTGTGACATGGCAATTATTGACGGTGTGTGTGTAGCATACATTCCGTGCTCGTGCAACATGGACCGTCAATAATATGTGCAGTGTCCTACGGCTGCTAGTCACAGTATAACAATATCTAAGGAAATACAGTAAAGTCGCAATTCTACAATGACGTAGAATGTGCGACAGGTATTTGAATCCTAGCCCAGACGCATAACGCCATGCGGGCGAGTCCCCTGTAGATGTTAAATCTACTCACCTACACTCCGCGCTAGGTGAATCCTACCATCTGCTCCCCCTATAGGTGTGCCCGTAGCTCCTGCCTGCAAACCTGCAAATACGACAAGAAATCATATATAAGCCAAACTATTCCGCGAAACGCGATATAGAACCAAAACGAGAAACTCGCGTCGCGAACTAAACGCGCGTGCGCACGATACGCTGAATCGTGTATGTACGCGTCTAAAACCATCGCGACACGCCGCGATACGCTGGATCACAGAACCCACTCACGTATCGCGCGTATCGCGCAAACACAACGGACACCAAAAACGATATATGACCCCAGATTTTCCTATAGATAAGATATCACAAAACTATACATGCCAAAGACCTAGAAAATACTTCAGAGAACCCTACACAAAACCCCAACACCCCAGTCCCCCTCTGGGCCGCAATTTGCGGCCAATATGGGGAAATTGGCAGCCAGGTTAGGGAGGGGTGGGTTCGCACTCCAGTGGTGTGCTCTATACCTAGGTAGCATGTCCCAGTTTCCTCAATTTTACCCTGAAGGCATCGGGTCACAAGCAGATTCCAGATGTCACAATTCTCACTTTAAAATCACCAATTTGCACAATATGGAAAATCTATGGTATTTTTGTGCCTGGGTTGAATCTCGGTTGAGGTGACCTAACAGCACTACAATGAGCTAGGTTAACCAATTCCAACACATTCCCACCAAAATTCCACACAAAACACCTAAACTAGCACTAAACTAGCAATTAACCACAAACCGACACTAACAATCACACCACTAAGCAAACTAGGGATTTGGGTTAAGGAAATATACCCAAAATACCTCCAAGAAGCAGGTGAAGAAGTGAAAGGAGCTGCTCCAAGTGGCTGGAGCTCTTGCTGCTGCTGCTGATGTCTGCTGTTGCTGCTGCTGCTGCTAATGATGCTGTTGTTGTTGTAGTTGATGTTGCTGTTGTTGCTGAGATGATGATGGTGATGCTGCTGCCACTGCTGTAGGGGTGTGTGTGTGTGTGAGGGAGTGTGAGAGAATGAGAGTAAGAAAATGAGATGGAGAAATGAGAACACAACAAAGACCCCTTCTCACTCTCTCTCTCATAATGAGGCATGGCTCATGCCATGATGCCCATGCTCACTCTCTCCCCTCAAAGTCAACTAAGTATAAAAATTCCAATTTAAAACCCTTTTAAATTCATTTTCACTTTAAAACTATCATTACTAATTACAACCATAACTCTTAAACTAAACCCAAACTAACTTAAGACAAATGGTTAGCTAACCATGATTGCTAATCATGTTTAACCCCAAAAAAAAACCCTAGTTATCATGCACAAGTGTGTGTGCGCCTAACAAAATTCTAATAAAATACACATTAAATAGGATAAAATATTTAAAACTTAATTTGGTAAACTTTTTATTAAAAACCATATATTAATATATAATTAGCTACAAAACACAATCTAAGGTGTTACAATCCCCCCCCCTTAAAAGAAATTCGTCCCCGAATTTAAAAATATACTTTTACGCGTACCTTCAAAGAGAAGATTACAACTCCCAAATCTCGCTCGCAGCCTCCCAAGTGATTACCTCACTATACGGTTACGTCCAAGAAAACCTTTCACAGATGGAAAGACCCTTGACCGATGTTCCTCCACTTGCCGAGCCATTAACACACATGGCTGCTGGTGAACGAAAGATCGCGTCCATCTAAATGGTCTGGTGCCAAATCATGTGAGAAAGTCATGAAGGTAATTGTAAAGTATCATCACAAGGAATACGGGGTGAAAATCCAATAATCTGGGCGGAAGTGCCAAACTAAAGGCAACGAAACTAACTCGCTTATAGGATCTCAGAAGGACCTAAATCCTGGGATAAGCTTCCCAAAATCCAACACCGTCATTCATCGGGAAGTCCATAGGAATACATGATCTGTCCCTGCGAACTCGAGTCTATGACCAACACAGTCTTCATAAGACCTCAGTTCGAAATGGACAATCCCCATCCTGACCTAACACAACTGGACCATCTCCGAAGTCTCTAGACTAGCTGGGGTCCAAAGTCCTACTTACGTGGAGTCAGAAAAACAACAGACTGGTGATCGACACGACCTAACCCCTAAGCCTAAGGGTGGCCAATTGGAGTGTCTCCTGATAACAGCTATCGAAGGAGAACCCTAACGATGGCGAGTGACGATCCCCAACTGCTGACAACAATCAACACAAACACTCAACTTAACAAGAATAACTGAGCAAACTGAGTATAACCGGACGGCAAGAATCCGAATGGAGTCACACCCTGGCTAAACCTGGGTAGACACCATAACGAAACTCGTGGAGATCTGCTTCCACTCCTACCTCGGAACGGTAAAAGATTGCAACTCTCCAGCCGGCCTCAGATGCTCGACCAAGCACACAACAAGACAGACACCTTGAAACTTGCGCTGTGCTCGATTGGCCGTAACACCGACCATGAGGGCATGCAAAACGGTGGTTTTTGGGTATAGTCCCGAGTCACATGGAGGCAATGAACGATAGGAGGGGTTTCGTCTCTCCCGGTATTGGGGGTTGATGTTGCGCTGTGCTCGATTGGCCGTAACAGGGTAGTCCCTGGCCAGGGCTGATCAGAGATTTGCTGGTAAGTGTTACCAGTAGTTTCTCGACCCGTTATGAGCCTCACATCGGCACGACTTATCGGTTATTGGGGTCTGACGTTTACCGCCCCTAGACTTGATATGCGACATATCAGACGAACAGACCGGACTGTACGGTAAGTGTTACCGGTTGGATTCACAGGAGTGTGAGCGGGCTAGCTCGTCGATCTTCTGATCGCTCAATACCCGGATGGCCGTTACGTTTAGCAGACTGCTTGCGGCTTGTGGGTGCTTGATATGATCATCATCTGCTACCGGCGTATTGACGAGTCTTTAGAGTCCTACACAGAGGTTTCCTGGCTCAAGCGAAACGAAATAGGAGCGCATATGAGATATGTGCAGGACCGAGAATAATGCGTGTATGTGATACCGTATTTCATTCTCGCGATGGATATATCGAATGGTTATATTCGATATAACCTAGATATCGAATCAAGGATTGATTCGATAAGCCGATACATTGGATACTAGTCGGTTATATGCGATATGACCGGATCGTTAAATCAAGTGTTGATTTAATGATTTAATGTATAATTATATATTTGATATATTACATTGCATTAACTAGTATTAGTTCACTTTATATGGATTTTCTCACTTGATGTGCAAGAAGTATATGTGATATACTTTTGTGCACATATTTGTATCATGTTTGATGATACTTGATCATTTTGTTAAGTGTAAAGAATTAAAACCATGGTTAAGTGTTGATTAGGGTTTGCATATTCATTTATTTATTTATTTATTTATTTGAAAAGGATTATGATGAGAATGGTGGCTTTCTTTGTTTTAAGTTGAAGCTTCATGAAGCTTTGACTTTTGTAACCATTCTTGTCATCATGCTTAACCCTAACCCTCTCAAGTAACCATGGTCTATTCTCTAAACTTAACCTTAGTTAGCTTATGATAAGTATTGAATTATTATTCATTTTAACTCATAACTTATCATATTCTATCTACTTCTTCTTCATCTTCAAGAGAGAAAGCTTGATGCCATTAATGGAAACTTGAGTTTCAAAGTGAGAAATCCAATTCTAATGTGTACCCACCTCCTATTTCTTCACCCTCTACCTCTTGCCAAGTTGTTTAGGGTGTTTTTTTCACAAGTTTCACAAATTTGTGAAGTCGGAGCTTGAACTTGTGATGCCTCGACGTAGATCATCTTCGGCACGAAGCCGACGACCTAGTCCGCCCAAATCTCCGATGAAGCCGACGTTTGAGTTCGGGATTCGAGATGGACAGCGAGAGGGTGCCTACATGGAGCTAAGGAAGTGGATAACCGGATCTACAAAGGTTGTAACTTTCTTCTTTTAGTTAAGTTATTAACTAGATTCGAATATCGCCTAGAATTCTAGCCGACGATCCGTATTAGGGTTTCTCGGCACCCATAAAATTTTAAATTGGCATGGTTGATGCCTTGTGTGACCTCTATAGTGTGCCTATGAACCCTACAGTGGTATCAGAGCCTAGCTAGAGCCTTAGGCGAAGTCTAGACGACGTTTGAAACCCGAATACGCATCGAAACCCTAACACATCATGCTCTCTGGACTTTTTCTAAAAACTGGAATTTTTCCAGATTAAAAATGCTTAAAATATTCAGCAGGGAAATCTAAGAATTACGATGCAAAATTTATTCCATGAACAGTAAATAGTGCGGCGGAACCGCGTCATAAGCCTGGCTTCTGCGGCGGTTCCGCGGCAGTATGATGACGTCAGACCTCATGCTTTGCACAGTAATTCCTCATTTCAGCAGCTGAGTTTTATGGGTATTTTAAATATTTTTTCAAGAGTTGAATTTTCTGGGGTGTTTTAGAGCTTCGATGTTTCGATCGGATTATCAAATTTCGTCTTTGTATTTTTCCGGATGACTTTAGAATATGTTAAAAAGTTCGACCGGATATAAATACCCAACTTTTCCCCTGCCGAAAACTATCCAAGTGTTGGATTTTTGTGTGGTTTAAGGACGTTCTGAGTAGTGCAAGTAACGCGATGGTCCCTCTAGAAGACAACAAACCTTAACTCGATTATGTGACCGTCTTGAACTGCCCTTTGAACCTTAGGGTTTGGGGCAGTACGGTGTGCCACATGTGAGGCGTTGGCTTGACCCTTCTACGGCTGGACCGTTGGTACTGAGGCATGAAGTGAATGTCTTTGAACCCATTTCATGTGTTGAACGGTTTCGGGAAAACTTGGGTGTTCGAATCTTCGATCGGAAAGTTTAATATATTCTATTTATTCGGAATGTGATACAATAATTGGAATTCACAAACAGTTATGAGATAACTGAATGAATGTTATAAATTTAGCAGTTTAGTCCCATATGATATTGAAAAGAGTTTTCGATAATGAGACTAAAATGCGGGATTTATATCTGTTAGGCATGTGATGTCTAAGTATTTCATTTGATTAGGCATGCGATGTCGAAAGAAGTTGCGGATTCCAATTGTTGTAGTTTTACACTTTCTTTTCTGTGACCGTAAGTGTAATATGTGATATCGCCGGTTTCGTTGCTATATGTCAACGACAATTGGGATGCGCATATTTACTTACGTTGATGACATGTGATGTTATGTGTTGCTGGATATGTTATATTGGATCGTCGTGTTTGAATAGCCGGGGGTTTTTATGTGAGATGAGTGTTTTTCATTTTCATTCATGTAAAAACTTGTATGTAATATTCTTTTATTTGGGGCACTTCCAGGTTGCGGAAGTTGTCACCTTTTGTATATTATTTACCTTTCCGCATTAGGATAGACCCAAGGAGGGGAGCACAAGTAACCGGGTTCTGGGGTCCAGTGGGAGACCAACTCGAGGAGTCGAGTCCGGGTCTCCTAACCCTAGAATTGGCAGGGTTGCTTGCCGCTCTCGTAGGGGTTTAGGGGCATGGGATTGGCTATTCATCACGACCGTGGAATCCGTGTTTTATACTGGCTCGTATTGAAAACACGGACGTCCTAGTATATCCAATGTTTCATATGTTTCTTCTGCTGCTTTATCTGTGATGCGATCATGTGATGTTCTGTGATAGATACAGTATATAGTATATATGATATATTATATAGACGTTACTTATGTTTTGCACCCGCACTAGCCCTGCCCTGCTCTGTCGTTAGTTACCTAACCTAATGGTGCACGAGGGGACATCCAGGCGAATGCGGATGGCATAAGTGTACGTCGTATTTATCTGTGATGTTTAGGTGACTTAAATGATGGGACTTCATTAATGTGATTAATGAAAGAAAAGAAACCTAAGATGTTGTAGAATCAAATTTTAAACAAAACAGGTAGCTACAGTTCTTGCTTTGCACAGCGGTATATGTGATATATCCTGCACCTTATTCGATGAGGAAAGGACCGAGATCCCTTCACCGGGAGTGACTCCTTTAGTAATAACTGGAAGATGCTACACACTCGGTATGATTTTTGATTGCTTCTATAGTTTCTGCTTTGCACAGTGATATATATGATATATCCCGCACCTCATTCGACGAGGAAAGGGCCGACGATCCCTTCACCGGGAGTGACCTCTTTAGCAAAACTAGAAAAGCCTCAAAATCACTCCATTTCAAAACCTCATTTGATTCTACGACGATATCAAGTTCATTACGCAATAGGTTTTCAGAAAAAACCTGTCGTAGCCCTCCGTCATTTCAGATAAGAACTGTTTAGTATTCGTGCTGCGTTTGTTGGCCTTTGTCAAGGCGTAGTGTGCGGTAGCTGAATAGTGATTATCTGCTTGTGCATATGATGCAGATTGTTTCAGGGTAGTCGTACGACCTTGTTGGCCTTTGTCAAGGGTCGTGCGGGTGGGTTAGATTCAATCAAGAAATGACGGGTTGAACTTGACTAGCATGCTATGATTTGTTGGCCTTTGTCAAGGTCATAGGACGCTAGGGGCAAAATATTATCGGGAATTTCAAATGTTGAAATTTGCAATGAGATTGCATACCTTCTATGAGATAGTTGGATCCCGATACCCACTGCGAGTAAGAGTTACTCCTGGGAGAGTTTTACATATTACAATTAGCCGATCAAGTAGGTGTCTAGAAAGGTGTTAACGAGGTTACGCCTCTGGGAAAACGAGGTTTACATTAATTAGGTTCGTGCGAAAGCACGGGGGACCTCCCTCAAAGTACTGACACTGGCCTGGCTGAAAGATCGACGAAGTTGTAGGGTGTAATCCCGGCTAGTCTTTCCTTTTAGGGTTTGAAGGAAGATTTGATAAAAAGCAGTGGGAGCCATCCTGATTAGATAAGATAATAACCAATCTGATCTTGCACGAGCATACGCTAAAGTATTTTCTTCTCTCTCTCTCTCCAGGTAGTGACCATTTCATGCCTTAATCAAGATAATAATATGGATGTATTGACCGAACCCGCATGTTATACTGTGCTGGGGAACGTTGGTTCCGTTCTTTCTTATAAGAGTTATAGGAATGAACAGGATATAGGGGAATACCAGGATTCCCATGCCACCCGATTGAAGAAAGTACATGTTGATGCATTTTCTTCGGGTGTGTTCGTTACAGAGAACTGTTTCTCCATTTGCCCTACATCCTGGGTATTAGATACCGGGTCAGGATCCCATATATGTAATCAGTTACATGGGCTAAGGAAAGGTAGAGAACTTGGAGAAGGTGATAAAGACATTAGAGTTGGAAATGGTGCAATTGTTGCAGCTAAGACTGTCGGGGAATATCACCATGAATTACCAACTGGTAATACATTGGTTCTGAACGAATGCTATTACATGCCGAACCTGATATGCAACATTATATCAGTTTCTTTGTTGACTAAAGAGGGATATAATTTTGTATTACAGGACAATGTTATGAACATTTTCTGTAACCAAAAGTTGGTTGGATCAGGCACGTTGTGCAATGGCATTTATGTTCTTAATCAATCAACAGTTCTGAGTATAACAAACACACACAAGAGGAAGAGTTCTGAAATGAACGAATCCTTCTTGTGGCATTGTAGACTGGGTCACATCAATGCGACACTGTTGGAGATAGTGCCCTCAGAGTCAATTATTAGGTCACAGGTACGTGATTGCAATGATTGATGGAGGACCTATCCCGGTAGGACAGTCTTACTCGAGATGATAGTATGCTATCTGGTTTACCTTTATCATCGTGTACTGCTTTAGGTGACCTGACAAGTCGCTATTACACGTTGATAGAGCCCCTAGGATTCTTGCTTGACCACCAGCAGTATGAGGGCGATCATATAAGTGGGAGCTGGGGTCTATAAGCATATCCTGAAATGGTCCCTAGTCGTGTGAGTTTCGAGACAGGGCATCGATACTCCATAGTAGACTAGTGTATACAGTCGAGACCCCGACAAGGGGCGGTGGCCGGTCTCACAAGCCACTGGTGTCAGTTGGATCACCTAAGATGTATACAGGTGCTCATTGGGTTATGAGTACACCGGACAGGACTCCCCGGGAACATGCCAGTTGGTCATTTACCAGACGTCAGATGGCAGTTCCCTGGTGACATGTGTGCAGGTTAGTTCATCGACCTGGGGATCGTCATTTGTCTTGTGTGAGTTCCCACTGTACTTTGATTACTACCCTACCACGGCTCAAAGGAGTCGTGCAAACAGGTTTTAGTTGGGTACAGTCCCGAGCCACATGGAGGCAGTGAGCGTATCTTCAGGGGTTCGTCTCTCCCGGTATTGGGGGTGAGGTCGTGCTGTGTCTAGGAGAGCCATTACACGAAGCCCTCGGCCGAGGCAAGGAGATTTACTGGTAGGTATTCCAGTAGTATCTCAGGGTGTTCTGGGCTACACTCCGACACGACTTGTACCGCTTTTGGGGGTCTGACTTTTACCAACCCCCTAGGCCCGCCATGCGATGCTCATAGACGAACGGACCGGACTGTACGGATATTGTCACTGACAGGCTCAGTAGGGTTGTCAGGCTGAGTTCACTCACAGACATCCCTTTTAGTCAGTACCTGGTAGCCCATTACGTATTGGCTTATACCTCTGACGTGCTAGTGGTTAAATCCACAACCAAGGTGTTGACGAGTCTTTAGAGTCCCCCACATTCAGTTACTCAGCTTTCGGGCGAAAGGTTGTAGAGGCTGTATGGAGATATGGCAAGGTCCGATCAGATACGTGCGGTATTGCACGGATCAGGATCGGACAGTTTGTACTATTGGCCGTATGATTATATGGCAGGGTTCGATCAGATACGTGCGGTATTGCACGGATCAGGATCGAATAGATATTACTAGCCGGCTTTGGTTTAAGCCGGATCCTAGTATAGTACAGTGGAGATTTTGTCTCATTGCATTTGTATTTCGGTCGAAATACAGATGCGGGTGTGTATGCACAGTTTCGGGGTTTTCCTGTAATTTATTACGGGACCAGTTTTATGGAGTTGCTAGTTTGCTTTCCGTTTCGGCTGATTTCCATTGTTCCGTTCATTGGCCGAAGATTGGTGGAGGAGGGTTTATTTGCATTGTTGCAAATAGGCTTTAGTGGAGGGGGTTCTTTGCATCTTGTTGCATCATGATGGCTTTCATGATTAGCACCATCACTTGACTTCTTCTTCTCATGATGGCTTGACTTTTTGAAGCCATCATGCATGAGATGATGGTTGCCTTGGAGTGTTGGATTTGTTGTGATCATTCACTTTTGCATGATATCCTTTGACTTTCTCTCTCTTGCATGATATGAGTAAGGCTCCCATTATTTTTGAGACTCTCTCCATTCTCACTCTCCTCTCTCTTGTGGTGGCCGGCCATGCTCCTATGGGGGCTGTCCAAAATTCTTGGGGTGGGTTTTTAGCTCATTTCATGTTGCAAAATCCCATATGATCAATCCCAAAAGCTCCAAGTTCAATCCCTCCACCAAATGGCAATGCTCCAAAACCCCAAATGAGACTTCTTCTCTAGATATTCTACAGCATATCTTGGGCACGTCGAGTAGCCGGCTTCGTGCCCGAGTTGCCTCGGCATTGAGGTGGGAGCCCGTAAAAGAAGTAGGCGATGTGGTGCACTTCCGGCGACGAGGAGGAGACGGGACATTCCGCAGGAGATCGGGACGACGACGAGAAGACCGGAGGACTCGGATCTGTCGGTATACTTCTCTTCCCTATCTAGTTAGTAGCTTAGACTTGTTAATGGTTACGATCCGGATGTTTAGTGCGCGGTGGTGCCGGTTTGCTAAGTCCGCAAAATTAAAGTTTATCACCGCTTCCGCATTCCGGCGTCGGATTGACGGCCGGGGCGCCGCCGTGCACTTATAGTGGTATCAGAGCCTCGCCATTAACTTAGTCTAGCTTGGTTTAATGTGTTTGCATTTCCGATCGATCAAAAAGTTCCAAAACTGCATTTTACCTTCGCATCAGTTTCTGTTGAAAATTTTTGGTCTCGAAATTTTTTTCAGGTTGTAAAACATTGATGTACTGGAGGTAACAAGCTCACTGTAGAAATTCGACGCCGTAATTCAGTCACCAGAGCGTGGAACCGCGGCAACTACCCCCTTTGGGCCGCGGTTCCGCCGCGCAATGGTGGCCTTACTGTATCGAACTTCTTCAGTTGCTTTCTGGGCTTATAATATGGGTTTTGGAATATTAATTTTGGGCCCAGGATTTCTTGATCTGCTACAGTATCGCTTGGGGCCCACTTGTTAAAGTTTGATCGATCGAATATTTAAACACATTATTTCACAGTATTTACATTATATCTGCGACCGTGAATGTCACTTGATCGGTAAATCCGGTCTAACTGCTATAGCCCGGTTAGACGGATTTGCGAACGTGACTTTCACGTTGATGTTCTGTTTTTGCTGTGATGTTGCGGATCGGTCGTGGGGGATAGCCTGGATGCAATGCTAGTACAGTTGTGGTTGTATTATGTACATTTGATATTGCGGGGCGAGCGTCCGACATGTGGACTGCCGTCACTGCTTGATTGTATTATTATTTTGGGGCACGACCAGGTTGCGGTCGATGCACCCGTTGTATGTATATTTTACTTTCTGTACTAGGATTACCCCGTGGAGGGGTGCACGGATAGCCGGGTTCTGGAGGGAAACAAGCCCGCATCTCATGGCATTGAGACGGAGGGGGCTTCACTCTAGGATTGGCGGGCTATTCGCCGCACTCGTAGGGGGTACAGGTTGACCCAGGAGGGGTGCCCAAGTTACCGGATTCCGTGAAGTGCTGGGTGGTCCATTCACGGTGCTGAAGGGGGCTGCCTCGCTTCAGGTTTTGGCGGGTGACTTGCCGCGCCCGTAGGGGTCTAGGATTTCATTGCACAGGCTATCCACACGACCAAGGGAACGTCGGGTTTCAGTAGTGGCTCTGTGAAACCCGGGGATCCCAGATATCTGTATTGTTTCTGTGATGCTGTACATTTCTGTGATGTTGCATTTCTTTTCACGCCTTGAGCGAATATAATATATTGGTATATATATTAGTAGATGTTGTATATATTTTGCATCCGCGCTAGTCCAGTCCCCGCTCTGTCGTTAGTAAGCTAACCTAACGGGTAATGACGGGACCCAGTGGCGAATGCGGATGGCATATACGTACATCAGTATATTTTCGTTCTTTTTGGTGTGATCAATTGATGGGACTGCATTGATTCGGATCAATGCAAGTTAAAAACAAACCTAATCTGATGTTGTTGGAACACTTTTCAAAAAGCTGTTATTGCAAGGACGTTCACTTTTGTTTTGCATCGTGATATTCAGTTGGAACATCCTGCTCCTCAGTCGACGAGGCAAGGGCCGAGATCCCTTCACCGGAAGTGACCCCTTGGACAAAAGTTTGCGTCGGGGCATTAACTTCACTATAGCCGATTACTTTTGCATTGCATCGCGGTATTCATTTGGAATATCCTGCACCCCATTCTACGGGGAAAGAGCCGAGATCCCTTCACCGGGAGTGACCTCTTTAGCAACGGTTTTCGTCACTATAATTTTTAAAAGCTATCCGTTCCTTCGATGATATCAAGTTCTTTACGTTAAAGGTTTTCGCCAGAAACCATTCGTAGCCCTCCGTCGTTTCATATGGGTGGTCAATAGTATTCAAGCTGTGTATGTTGGCCAAAGTCAAGGCACAGTGATTGGTAGCTATTGGGGTCTTCATATGCAGCATAGATAGATGCGTTGGTTTGGGACAGTCGTACTGCCATTTTGGCCAAAGTCAAGGGTATGTACGGGTGGATTCAAATTAACCTGGAGAATGACGGGTAGAACTTGACATGTGACTTATGATATGTTGGCCAAAGTCAAGGTCATAAGAGCATGGGGCAGAAATCACATCGGGAGTTTCAAAAGAACTGAAACTTGCCAGATATGCGCATACCTTCTGGAGTGTGATACCGTGAGCGGATTCCGTCACGTTATCATGCGATGATAGTTGGATCCCGATTCCCACTGATGAGTTGGTATACTCCTCGGGTGATCCCGACTAATTCTTCTTTCAGGTTTGGAGGAGAATTTGAGGTACAGTGGGAGGTTTCCAGATTAGATAAATTGGTAACCATTCTGATCTAGGTTAGAGTGCACGCTGAGTGTTTCTTTTCTCTCTCTCTTTGGCAGCGACCATTGACCCGACCCTATGACTATGACTCAGTGACCAAGTTGACCGAACCTTCTTAACACTGGCTTTTGGATTGTCAGAGTTGCAAACCTCATTGCCACTCCTACTTTTACCCTTTTCTCCAGGACACCCCGTTTTACTACGAACGTCCACTTCCATTGGACAAAACCATCGTATGGTTAGATACGAACTCGAAATAATTTATTCGAGGATGGTTCCCGGTTCTGGAGGAAACGGATAGGATTATTCAGATGTCTTTTCCTTTTACCTTCTCTCAGGTTGTGAGTACTCCATGGTTTAGGAGATAGTACACCTATTACGCAAATTGGATAGTCTTCTTCCAAACCTTAGGCTAGTGCCGACCGGTAGGGAATGAAGAAAACCAATTAGCCTAACGAAGGTGTACAGAAGGTATTAAGTTCAGACAAAGAAAGGGATTAGTAAGAGGGCAAAGTAAATTGCAACAGATATTCACGACCAAACCAAGTATTCCTTCGCCAATCCTAAATCACCTTTGTATTTCTCCAGGACACTCCGTATCACTACGAAGATCCACAGTTTATTGGATACTCCATCGTATGGTTATATACGAACTCGAAAGGAACTTGTTCCAGTTTGGGGATGGATCCTGGTTCAGGAGAAATAGGAATAAGATTTATTCAGGTGTCTTTTATCTTCACCTTCTCTCGCATTGCGAGTGCTCCTAGGATTAGGACAGTACACCCATTATGCTTATTGGATAGTCTTCTTCCAAACCATAGGCTGGTGCCGAACGGTAGGGAAGGAAGAAAACCATTTGGCCTAAAAGGGTGTGCAGAAGGTAATGACTAAAAACATATGAAGGGATTTGGAGAGGTGGCAAAGAATTACACGGTTACAGTTGTGAATCTGGATACTGGAAGAGGCATTACTAAGAATACCAGGATACCCCATCGAAACATTTCAATGTTTCAGCTTCACTGTGTACTGTTAAAGGAAAACTGATTTCCCAGTTAGACACTTGCTCCAGGGTATGCATTTACCAAGTATGATTCTCACATCTGTATGGTTTTACAGATGATGAGTAGGAGTAAGTTGTTGGGAATTGGGTGACTATCCTCATTATATCGGGATTCATTGCAATCGGTGATATTTGAGGAAATCACCTGGGCTGTTTGCCGGTCGGCAAATATTTGGTTTTGAATATCTGCTGTTATGCACCAATTTCAAATTGATATATCTGTACGTCTATTTTCATAGAGTGAGATATACCTTTCTGAAATTATGTCTACGACATTTACCTATATCAGTGGATGGTTAGGTAAAGAGCATTAAACATCGGTGTAATTCTTCTTAACCATAAGTACAGTTTTCAACCCACGACACACAATGATTGAGTTATCAGACTCAAGGGACTTATACAGAGTATTGTATGTTGTCCAGGGTCCATCAGGACAAAGGGGTTGGTCCTCGTACTATATTCGGTTTACTTATGACTTCTCTAGTTTTTAGACAAGTGTTTCGTGGAAACACAGGGTCCGAATTTTGAGAAGTTATAGGTATTTGAATACAGTAGAGAACCATGTGTAGCAAGTATCGGGATTCTTCAAAGTGATCGAAGATGTAGATACTTGTGTATGGTATTCAGTTGATAGTAATGGTTAAGAGAACTTGCTTCTCTTTCAGGTTACTCATAATTGGAAATGCTCCTAAGTTGTGTAACGCTGATCGGCCTCCTTCCATTTAGTTGACATGCACTGGAGACAGCTGCATGATTTGAATCTGGTTCAATTAAATCAGTGCCTCTGGTTCTATATTGGATATAGAACAGTTCATATCTTAACGGTGTTAAGGTACGGGGAGTTGTCCGGCTTATGATTAAAACCAGACTCTGGATAACTCAAGGCACGTTTCTGTAATGGCTGTTTGTGGGTTGACCCAGGCTATGACGAGGGTTGACTTTCTACTATCTGGATGAACAATAGCGATATTGTTCTAGACTCGCCACAGTTTTATTAAAAATGGATTTTTTCAGAAAACAGTAGTGGGAGTATGGTAGAACTGGAAGTGATTCCAGAACCACAAACGATTACTGAAGATTTGATAAGGAACCTAAAGATTCAATCTGGATTGACATTCCATTGGCCACTCCGCAGATAAGGTGGGTAACTTCAGGCACCCGAAAGGTACTACGGTAGCCTCAAGGACGGTGACAGGGAAGTTCTTGTTTACCCACAACTATCATTGCTGTTGTTCCAGGCTGCGAGACCCGGCGGGAGGATGAGTGTAGCGTCGTTCTAAACTAGTTTTAGAAGTGTACGTTTATATGACTCTGCCAGAGGGTTGTCGTAGTCAGTGGGAGCAGCGGAAGCATTGGTGGACAGGTAGCTTATGTCTATTTATAGACTAAAGCAGATGTAGCGGAGATAGATCATCTATTTCTGACGTGACAGTCATGGGTTTGACTTCATCAGAATAAGGGATGGATCTGTTGAGAAGGTAGTAGGGTGTGATATCCTGGTATTTGGATGACATACACAGAGTAGGAAAAGAAACTCCTATACTACGATCGGTTATACTTTGGTCGTCACACAGTATTTTCTCCACAAAGGAATTGGATATTATATCAGACATACTGGTTACTAGATCTATGGTTTTAGATCTAGATTTGGGTGGTTTCCCAATCAGGGTACTTTGACAGCATTCTAAGAGTATTTAGAATGGACGACTCCTAGCATGGTGGTGTACCTGCAGGTAATGGAGTCACCCTCTCTAAAGATGTCTTATAGACTAAAGGGGAGAGGGATGTGCATGATTGGCAGATCACTTGCTCAGGCAATTGAGTCAATCATGAAATGTCAAGTACCACACCAGATATTGTTCTTGCACTAGATGCAATAAGTTGACATTGATCCAATCCTGGAAAAGCAGTCGGAAGCAGTTTTAGAACATAAGTGGATGTTCTAGGGATATGATAACGACAGCCTTATTCAGGAGACAGTTATCATTCCAGGCTTCTAAGGTGACATGGACGACAAGGAGGTTGTCAGAGTTATAGTTTTCCTTCTGATGAGGGGCAGTATTTTGGACAGGTGGTCCAAGGCAATACTGAGGGTGGCATGGCGCAGGATACTGATTAAGTTCAGTTGACGATACAGTCTAAGAAGTTTGGATTTGTAGTTCATTTATGAGCTATGTCCCATCAGACATCCAGACACATTCTAAGACAGGTATTGCTCATTTCGGGAGATGGGTTTCTCCGCGAACTTGAGATATAGAGAGACATAGAAAGAGACTACGAAGCGGATCCACTCACTGAGGCTATTCCTCGAACGCAATAGTTTCGTAAACGCGCTTTGTGAGACTGACTAGTAGAGGAGTTGGGTGTTCGGTATCACACGGGCTGTGAGTATGCGACATCGCAATAATTAGCCTTGAGTGCAAGTGGGAGATTGTTGGAGATAGTGCCCTCAGAGTCAATTATTAGGTCACAGGTACGTGATTGCAATGATTGATGGAGGACCTATCCCGGTAGGACAGTCTTACTCGAGATGATAGTATGCTATCTGGTTTACCTTTATCATCGTGTACTGCTTTAGGTGACCTGACAAGTCGCTATTACACGTTGATAGAGCCCCTAGGATTCTTGCTTGACCACCAGCAGTATGAGGGCGATCATATAAGTGGGAGCTGGGGTCTATAAGCATATCCTGAAATGGTCCCTAGTCGTGTGAGTTTCGAGACAGGGCATCGATACTCCATAGTAGACTAGTGTATACAGTCGAGACCCCGACGAGGGGCGGTGGCCGGTCTCACAAGCCACTGGTGTCAGTTGGATCACCTAAGATGTATACAGGTGCTCATTGGGTTATGAGTACACCGGACAGGACTCGCCGGGAACATGCCAGTTGGTCATATACCAGACGTCATATGGCAGTTCCCTGGTGACATGTGTGCAGGTTAGTTCATCGACCTGGGGATCGTCATTTGTCTTGTGTGAGTTTCCACTGTACTTTGATTACTACCCTACCACGGCTCAAAGGAGTCGTGCAAACAGGTTTTAGTTGGGTACAGTCCCGAGCCACATGGAGGCAGTGAGCGTATCTTCAGGGGTTCGTCTCTCCCGGTATTAGGGGTGAGGTCGTGCTGTGTCTAGGAGAGCCATTACACGAAGCCCTCGGCCGAGGCAAGGAGATTTACTGGTAGGTATTCCAGTAGTATCTCAGGGTGTTCTGGGCTACACTCCGACACGACTTGTACCGCTTTTGGGGGTCTGACTTTTACCAACCCCCTAGGCCCGCCATGCGATGCTCATAGACGAACGGACCGGACTGTACGGATATTGTCACTGACAGGCTCAGTAGGGTTGTCAGGCTGAGTTCACTCACAGACATCCCTTTTAGTCAGTACCTGGTAGCCCGTTACGTATTGGCTTATACCTCTGACGTGCTAGTGGTTAAATCCACAACCAAGGTGTTGACGAGTCTTTAGAGTCCCCCACATTCAGTTACTCAGCTTTCGGGCGAAAGGTTGTAGAGGCCGTATGGAGATATGGCAAGGTCCGATCAGATACGTGCGGTATTGCACGGATCAGGATCGGACAGTTTGTACTATTGGCCGTATGGTTATATGGCAGGGTTCGATCAGATACGTGCGGTATTGCACGGATCAGGATCGAACAGATATTACTAGCCGGCTTTGTTTTAAGCCGGATCCTAGTATAGTACAGTGGAGATTTTGTCTCATTGCATTTGTATTTCGGTCGAAATACAGATGCGGGTGTGTATGCACAGTTTCGGGGTTTTCCTGTAATTTATTACGGGACCAGTTTTATGGAGTTGCCAGTTTGCTTTCCGTTTCGGCCGATTTCCATTGTTCCGTTCATTGGCCGAAGATTGGTGGAGGAGGGTTTATTTGCATTGTTGCAAATAGGCATTAGTGGAGGGGGTTCTTTGCATCTTGTTGCATCATGATGGCTTTCATGATTAGCACCATCACTTGACTTCTTCTTCTCATGATGGCTTGACTTTTTGAAGCCATCATGCATGAGATGATGGTTTCCTTGGAGTGTTGGATTTGTTGTGATCATTCACTTTTGCATGATATCCTTTGACTTTCTCTCTCTTGCATGATATGAGTAAGGCTCCCATTATTTTTGAGACTCTCTCCATTCTCACTCTCCTCTCTCTTGTGGTGGCCGGCCATGCTCCTATGGGGGCTGTCCAAAATTCTTGGGGTGGGTTTTTAGCTCATTTCATGTTGCAAAATCCCATATGATCAATCCCAAAAGCTCCAAGTTCAATCCCTCCACCAAATGGCAATGCTCCAAAACCCCAAATGAGACTTCTTCTCTAGATATTCTACAGCATATCTTGGGCACGTCGAGTAGCCGGCTTCGTGCCCGAGTTGCCTCGGCATTGAGGTGGGAGCCCGTAAAAGAAGTAGGCGATGTGGTGCACTTCCGGCGACGAGGAGGAGACGGGACAATCCGCAGGAGATCGGGACGACGACGAGAAGACCGGAGGACTCGGATCTGTCGGTATACTTCTCTTCCCTATCTAGTTAGTAGCTTAGACTTGTTAATGGTTACGATCCGGATGTTTAGTGCGCGGTGGTGCCGGTTTGCTAAGTCCGCAAAATTAAAGTTTATCACCGCTTCCGCATTCCGGCGTCGGATTGACGGCCGGGGCGCCGCCGTGCACTTACAGACACGACTAGCTAAGTTGCATAAAGATGGATATTTAAATCCGTTTGAATTTTCATCTTATGACACTTGCCAGTCATGTCTCAAAGGCAAGATGACCAAAACTCCGTTTACGGGACACGGAGAAAGAGTTACCGAACTCTTAGGACTTATACATAGTGATGTATGCGGTCCTATGTCTACACATGCCAGGGATGGTTCTTCATACTTCATTACATTCACTGACGATCTCTCTAGGTTCGGGTATGTGTTCCTGATGAAACACAAATCAGAAGCTTTTGAGAAATTTAGGGAATATAAACAAGAAGTTGAGAACCAAACCGGAAAAAGTATTAAAATCCTTCGATCTGATCGAGGAGGAGAATACTTGAGCAATGAATTCCTGGACTTCCTAAAAGAGAATGGGATTCTCTCTCAGCTGACTCCTCCATATACACCACAGCACAACGGTGTATCAGAACGGAGGAACCGCACCCTATTAGATATGGTGCGCTCTATGATGGGCACAGCTGAG
The DNA here is from genome assembly GCA_030015575.1 of Agapanthus africanus. Taxonomy (NCBI): domain Eukaryota; kingdom Viridiplantae; phylum Streptophyta; class Magnoliopsida; order Asparagales; family Amaryllidaceae; genus Agapanthus; species Agapanthus africanus. Next base: position 140,856,868 of record JASDDO010000031.1, read on the forward strand.
TTACCTATTTCCTTCTGGGGTTATGCGCTGGAGACAGCAGCATACCTATTGAATCAAGTTCCATCTAAATCTGTACCTACCACACCATATGAGATATGGAGTGGGAAGAGACCATGTCTTAAACGAGTTAAGATATGCGGTTGCCCGGCCTATGTTAAAAGGCAAAATCCGGACAAACTCGAAGCACGGTCAGTTCTATGTAAGTTTGTGGGATATCCCAAACAGTCACATGGATATCTTTTCTACCATACAGAGGAACAAAAAGTGTTTGTTTCTCAACGTGCCACCTTTTTGGAAAAGGAATTTCTTGCAAAAGAAATTAGTGGCGATAAGGTAGAACTGGAAGAAATTCCGGCTACACAAACTCAAACTGAAGATTTAGTGGAACCAGAGGATTCAGTAGCTCCTGACGAACTTCAGCCTCTCCGCCGATCTAGTAGGGTTCCTCGCCAACCTGAGAGATACTACGATTTTCTCATGGATGGTGGAAGCGAGGATTGCATCATGGAGGATGATGACCCAACTAGCTTCGAGCAGGCCATCACGAGTGGGGACTCAGTGAAATGGCTGGATGCTATGCGGTCCGAGATGGAATCCATGTACACCAACAAAGTATGGACTTTGGAAGTTGCTCCTAAAGGGGTAAAACCCATTGGGAGCAAGTGGATCTTCAAGAAAAAACTTGGTGTAGATGGGAAAGTGGAGACTTTCAAAGCTAGACTTGTTGCAAAAGGTTTTCGCCAAAGACCAGGTGTGGACTATGACGAAACCTTTTCTCCAGTGGCTATGCTTAAATCCATCCGGATCATGCTTGCCACCGCTGCATATCATGATTACGAAATCTGGCAAATGGATGTTAAGACCGCCTTTCTAAACGGTGATTTAGAAGAGTGCGTGTACATGACTTAGCCAGAGGGCTTCGTAGACAGTGGGAGCAGCGGGAAGGTGTGCAAGCTGCTTAAATCCATTTATGGATTAAAGCAAGCATCACGGAGTTGGATCATCTGCTTTGACGTCGTTATCAAAGAGTTTGATTTCGTCAAAAACCAAGATGAACCTTGTATTTACAAGAACGTGGCAGAGAGTAAGGTTGTCTTCCTCGTATTGTACGTGGACGACATACTCTTGATAGGAAATGATATTCCTATGCTGCAATCGGTCAAGCTCTTCTTATCACAAAGATTCTCAATGAAAGATCTTGGTGATGCCTCCTGCATATTGGGAATTAGGATCTATAGAGATAGATCCAAACGGATATTGGGATTGTCCCAATCCAGGTACATTGACACCATACTAAAGAGGTTTAGGATGGAAGAATCCAAGTGTGGGAACTTACCCACGATCTCTGGAGTCACTCTCTCCAAAGAGATGTCTCCCAAGACTGATTTGGAGAGAGCTCACATGCAAGGGATACCCTATGCTTCGGCAGTAGGCTCTATCATATACGCGATGCTATGTACCAGACCCGATGTAGCATACTCACTAAGTGTAGTGAGCAGGTATCAAGCTAATCCTGGAAAGAGTCACTGGACAGCTGTGAAGAGCATTCTCAAGTACTTACGAAGGACTAAAGAGATGCTCTTGGTGTATGGTAACGGAGAACTCCAAGTGGAGTCCTTTACCGATTCGAGCTTCCAGAGTGATAAGGACGACTCTAAGTCGCAGTCGGGCTTTCTCTTTACCCTTTACGGAGGGACGGTTAGCTGGAAGAGTTCCAAGCAGGAAACCGTGGCAGACTCGATGATGGAGGCTGAATACATCGCTGCCAACGATGCTGCCAAAGAGGCTGTCTGGATCAAGAAGTTCATTACTGAACTTGGAGTGGTTCCATCCATTGAGCATCCAATAACTTTGTATTGCAATAACAATGGAGCTGTGGCTTTGGCCAAGGAACCCAGGTCCTATCAGCGATCCAGGCATATTCTGAGGCGGTATCACCTGATCCGGGAGATAGTTGATCGCCGGGAGATCGAGGTCAGGAGGGTTGACACGAAGAACAACACGGCGGATCCACTCACGAAGGCCATTCCCCAGATACAGTTTGAGAGACTCTTCGGGATGCTCGGTATGCGATACTACAGCAGCTGGCCCTAGTGCAAGTGGGAGATTGTTAGTTATATGTATGCCCTAGAGGCCAGTATTGTACAGATGATGTATATTATATTGGATGCTTGGACATATAAAGGGATGACTTTCTTGCTCGATATGATAGTATGCTATCTGGTTACACTTTATCTTAACATGTACACTTGTCTCATTAAACCGTCTTATAGTTACATGTTGGTAAAGCCCTTAGGATGTGTACTTGACTACCTGGACTATGATGTAGATCATACTAGTAGGGACATGGTAGTCCATAGGTACATCCTTCAAGGTCCCTAGTCGTGGGTGTATCGAGACGGGGCATCGATATACCAGTGTAGACTAGCGTATACGCTTCTCGACCCATGAGATGGGCGATGGATGATCCCATATCCATTGGTGTTTGACATCAGAGATGGTGTACGGGTGCTCAGTGGAGACTGGGTACACTGGACGGACTCGCCGAGAACTCCCAGATGGTATTATACCTCACGTCAGATGGCAGTTCTCAGGTGACACTTGTACAGGTTAGTCTGTAGACCCGAGATCGTCATAGAGTCTTGTGTGATTCCCACTGTGCTTTGATCTCCACCTTACCACGCCCATGAGGGCGTGCAAAACGGTGGTCTTTGGGTACAGTCCCGAGTCACATGGAGGCAATGAGCGATAGGAGGGGTTTCGTCTCTCCCGGTATTGGGGGTTGATGTTGCGCTGTGCTCGATTGGCCGTAACAGGGAAGTCCCTGGCCAGGGCTGATCAGAGATTTGCTGGTAAGTGTTACCAGTAGTTTCTCGACCCGTTATGAGCCTCACATCGGCACGACTTATCGGTTATTGGGGTCGGACGTTTACCGCCCCTAGACTTGATATGCGACATATCAGACGAACAGACCGGACTGTACGGTAAGTGTTACCGGTTGGATTCACAGGAGTGTGAGCGGGCTAGCTCGTCGATCTTCTGATCGCTCAATACCCGGATGGCCGTTACGTTTAGCAGACCGCTTGCGGCTTGTGGGTGCTTGATATGATCATCATCTGCTACCGGCGTATTGACGAGTCTTTAGAGTCCTACACAGAGGTTTCCTAGCTCAAGCGAAACGAAATAGGAGCGCATATGAGATATGTGCAGGACCGAGAATAATGCGTGTATGTGATACCGTATTTCATTCTCGCGATGGATGTATCGAATGGTTATATTCGATATAACCTAGATATCGAATCAAGGATTGATTCGATAAGCCGATACATTGGATACTAGTCGGTTATATACGATATGACCGGATCGTTAAATCAAGTGTTGATTTAATGATTTAATGTATAATTATATATTTGATATATTACATTGCATTAACTAGTATTGGTTCACTTTATATGTATTTTCTCACTTGATGTGCAAGAAGTATATGTGATATACTTTTGTGCACATATTTGTATCATGTTTGATGATACTTGATCATTTTGTTAAGTGTAAAGAATTAAAACCATGGTTAAGTGTTGATTAGGGTTTTGCATATTCATTCATTCATTTATTTATTTATTTGAAAAGAATTATGATGAGAATGGTTGCTTTCTTTGTTTTAAGTTGAAGCTTCATGAAGCTTTGACTTTTGTAACCATTCTTGTCATCATGCTTAACCCTAACCCTCTCAAGTAACCATGGTCTATTCTCTACACTTAACCTTAGTTAGCTTATGATAAGTATTGAATTATTATTCATTTTAACTCATAACTTATCATATTCTATCTACTTCTTCTTCTTCATCTTCAAGAGAGAAAGCTTGATGCCATTAATGGCAACTTGAGTTTCAAAGTGAGAAATCCAATTCTAAAGTGAACCCACCTCCTATTTCTTCACCCTCTACCTCTTGCCAAGTTGTTTTGGGTGTTTTCTTCACAAGTTTCACAAATTTGTGAAGTCGGAGCTTGAACTTGTGATGCCTCGACGTAGATCATCTTCGGCACGAAGCCGACGACCTAGTCCGCCCAAATCTCCGATGAAGCCGACGTTTGAGTTCGGGATTCGAGATGGACAGCGAGAGGGTGCCTACATGGAGCTAAGGAAGTGGATAACCGGATCTACAAAGGTTGTAACTCTCTTCTTTTAGTTAAGTTGTTAACTAGATTCGAATATCGCCTAGAATTCTAGCCGACGATCCGTATTAGGGTTTCTCGGCACCCATAAAATTTTAAATTGGCATGGTTGATACTTTGTGTGACCTCTATAGTGTGCCTAGGAACCCTACATAATATACATACTAGTATGATACAGTAATGGCCTCTAGGGCATATACACTAACACCACCGCCCTTCGTCGGGGTCTCGACTGTATACACTAGTCTACTCCGGAGTATCGATGCCCTGTCTCGAAACTCCCATGACTAGGGACCACAATTAAGGATATGCATATAAACTACCTAACTCTCACATATATGATCGCCATCATACTGTTGGTAGTAAAGCAAGATCCTAAGGGCTCTATCAAAGCGTAACATGTAATCAGTCACCTGAACATGTACACGACTGATAAAGGCAAACCAGATAGCATACTATCATCTCGAGTAAGACTGTCCTACTGGTATAGGTCCTCCACAATCATTGCAATCACGTACCTGCGATCCAATAATTGACTCTGAGGGCACTATCTCCAACAATCTCCCACTTGCACTTAAGGCTAATTATTGCGATGTCGACTACTCACAGCCCGTGTGAAACCGAACATCCAACTCCTCTACTAATCAGTTTCACAAAGCCCGTTTGTAAAACTATTGTGTTCGAGAAATAGCCTCAGTGAGTGGATCCGCCCAGATGTTTCTTTCTTTATATCTCTCTTAACCTCAAGTTCGCGGAGAAAACGATCTCCCGAATTGAGTAATACCTGTCTTAGAATATGTCTGGATATCTGATGGGATCTAGTTCATAAATGAACTCCAAATCCAAACTTCTTAGACTGTATCGATCACTGAACCTAATCAGTATCCGGCACCATGCCTCCCACAGTATCCTCTTGGACCACCTGTCCATAATACTGTCCCTCTTCGTCAGAGAAAAAAACTATAACTCTGACAATCATTCTGTCAACCATGACACCTTTGAAGCCTGGAATGATAATCGTCTCCCGAAAGAGGCTGCCGCCATCAAATCCATAGAACATGTACTTATGTTCTAAAACTGCTTCCTTATGTTTCTCCAGGATTGGATTAATACAAACTTATTGCATCTAGTGCAAAAACAACATCTGGTGTGGTACTTGACATCTCATGATTGACTCAGTTGCCTAAGCAAGTGATCTGCCAATCATGCACATCCCTCTCCACTTTAGTCCGTAAGACACCTTTAGAGAGGGTGACTCCATCATCTGCAGGTACACCACCATGCCAGGAGTCATCTATTCTAAAAACCATTAGAATACTGTCAAAGTACCCACATTGGGAAACTACCCAAATCCAGATCTAAAACCATAGATCTAGAAACCGGAATGTCAAATATTATATCCATATCCTGTCTGGAGAAACAACTGTGTGACGACCACAGTACAACCGATCGTAGTATAGGAATTTTACTTCCTACCCTGTGTATGTCATCCAAATACCATGACATCATACCCTACTACCTTCTTAACAGATCCATCCCCTATTCTGATTGAAGTCAAAACCCATGACTGTCACATCAAAAATAGATGATCTATCTCCGCTATAACTGCTCAAGTCTATAAATAGATATAAGCATCTTGCCCACTATGTTTCCGATGCTCCCACTGACTACGACAACCCTCCTACCGGGTCTCATAGCCTGGAACAACAGTAGTGTCAAGTCTGGGTAGATAAGAACCTCCATGTCACCGTCCTTGAGGCTACCGGAGTACCTCTCGGGTGTCTGAGGTTACCCACCATATCTGCGGAGTGGCTAATGGAATGTCAAACCTGATTGAATATATAGGTCCTATTAAATTTTCCGTAATCGTTCGCGGTTCTGGAATCACTTCCAGTTCTACCATACTCCCACTACTGTTTTCTGAAAAAGATCCATTTTACTAAAACTGTGGCGAGTCAAGAACAATATCACTATTGATCTTCCATAATGGTAGAAAATCAACCCTCGTCATAGCCAGGGTCAACCCACAAACAGCCATTACAGAAACGTGCCCTGGGTTATCCAGAGTCTGGTTTTAAGCATAAGCTGGACAACTCCCCGTACCTTAACATCGTTAAGGTATGAACCATTCTATATCCAATATAGAAACTTTGACACTTATTTAATTGGAACCAGATTCAAATCATGCAGCTGTCTCCAGTGCATATCAACTTAATGGAAAAGAGGCTAATCAGCATTATTCAACTTAGGAATCCATCCAATTATGAGCAACCTGAAAGAGAAACAAGTTTCTCAAAACCATCACTATCATCTGAATACCAATCACAAGAATCTACATCTTCGATCTCTTTGAAGAATCCCGATACTTGTGACACCTGGTTCTCTACTTTATTCTTATACCCAACACAACAACAACTGAGCCTTTTATCCCAAGCATATGGGGTAGGCTATATGAACCAACATGAGAATCACGCCGGGTCCAGCACATGAATCCTCTGTCTCCACTCACTTCTATCGAACAATATACTTTCATTTATTCTTATACCCACAACTTCTCAAAACTTAGACCTTGTATTTCTACGAAACACTTGTCTAAATACTAGAGAAGTTATAAGTCAATAGAACATAGTACGAGGACCTACCCCTTTGTCCTGATGGACACTGGACAACATACAATACTCTGTATAAGTCCACTGAGTTTAAGCAACTCAAAACCTGTGCGTCGTAGGTTAAAAACTGTACCCTGGCGATTTACTCAAATATCACCAATTACAACGAATTCCGATATAATGAGGATAATCACCTAATTCCCAATAACTTACTCCCACTTATCATCTGTAAAACCATACAGATATGAGAATGAAACCTGGTAAATACATACCCTTGGAGTAAGTATCTAATTGGGAAAACAGTTTTCTTTTAACAATGCACTGAAACATGAAAATGTTTCGTAGGGGTACCCTTGTATTCATAGCAATGCCTCTTCCATAATCCAATTCATGACTTTAATCGTATATTTTACTTCCATCTCTCCAAGTCCCTTTATTTGTCTTTAGTCGTTACCTCCTGTACACCATCGTTAGGCTAAATGGTTTTCTTCCTTCCCTACCGTTCGGCACCAGCCTATGGTTTGGAAGAAGAAAATCCAGTAAGCATAATAGGTGTACCCTCCTAAACCAAGGAGTACTCGTATCTTGAGAGAAGGTGATGATAAAAGACAACTGAATAATACCTTATTCTTTTAAAGGTGAAATAGGAGTGGCGATGAAGTACGCGGTTTGGTCGTGAATGATAACAGTCGCAATTTACTTTGCCCTCTTTCTAATCCCTTTATTTTGTCTTTACATATTACCTTCTGCACACCCTACTTAGGCTAATTGGTTTTCTTCATTCCCTACTTTTCGGCACCAGCCTATGGTTTGGAATAAGACTATCCAATAAGCGTAATAGGTGTACTCTCCTAAACCAAGGAGCTCTCGCAACCTGAGAGAAGGTGATAATAAAATACAACTGAATAAACCAATTCTATTTCTTCTGAACCTGGATCCATCCTCGAAGAAGTCCCTTCGAGTTCGTATATAACCATACGATGGATCTATCCAATGGAAGTGGATGTCCGTAGTAAAACGGGTGTTCTGAGAAATGCAAAGGGTAAAAGAAGGAGTGGCAATGACTTATGCAACATAGACAATCCAAAAGCCAGTATTTTAAGAAGGTTCGGTCAACTTGGTCACTGAGTCATAGTCTAGGGTCGGTCAAAGGTCACTGCCAAAGAGAGAGAGAAAAGAAACACTCTGCGTGCACTCTAACCTAGATCAGAATGGTTATCACTTTATCTAATCCGGAAACCTCCCACTGTCCTGTCAAATTCTCCTCCAAACCTGAAAGAAGAATCAATCGGGATCACCCGAAGAGTAAACCAACTCATCAGTGGGAATCGGGATCCAACTCTCATCGCATGATAACGTGATAGAATGCATCCACGTTACTCATACTCCAGAAGGTATGCGCATACTTGGCAAGTTTCAGTTTCTATAGAAACTCCCGATATGAATTTTTCCCCATGCTCTTATAACCTTGGCTTTGGTCAAAATGTCATAAGTCACATGCCAAGTTCTACCCGTCACTATCTTGTCAATTTGAACCCACCCACACATGCCCCTGGCTTTGGCCAAATGGCAGAACGACTGTCCCAAACCAACTCATCTATCTATGCAACAAATGAATACCCAGCAGCTACCAAACACTATTCCTTAACTTTGGCTAAAATGCATAGCTTGAATACTACTGAATACCCAAAAGAAGTGACGGAGGGCTACGACTGGTTTTTGGCGAAAAACCTTTAATGTAGTGAACTTGATATCGCTGAAGGAACCTGATAGCTTTTTAAAATATAGTGGCGAAAACCTTTTGCTAAAGAGGTCATTCCCGATGAAGGGATCTCGGCTCTTTCCTCGTGGAATGAGGTGCAGGATATTCCACTGTATACCACGATGCAAAGCAACTTGTGATCGACTATAGTGAAGTTATTACCCTGACGCAAACTTCTGCCCAAAGGGTCAGTCCCGGTGAAGGGATATCGGCCCTTGCCCCGTCGAATGAGGTGCAGGATATTCCACTGAATACCGCTATGCATAACAAAAGGAAACGTCTTTACAATAACACTTTTTAAATTTGTTCCAACAACAGTAAACAGGTTTGCTTTACTTTGCATTGATCAGAATCAACGCAGTCCCATCAATCAATCACACTAGAAAAGAACGAAAATAAAATGTACGTATATGCCATCCGCATTCGTCACTGGGACCCGTCATCACCCGTTAGGTTACTTAACTAACGACAGAGCAGGGACTGGACTAGCACGGGTGTAAAACATATACAAAATCTAATAGTATATAAACCAATATACAATAATCGCTCCAGGCGTGATAATATGCAACATTACAGAAAAGTAAAAGGCATCACAGAACAATACAGATAATCTGGGATCCCCGGGTTTCACAGAGCCGCTGCTGAAACCCGACGTTCCCATGGTCGTGTGGATAGCCTGTGCAATGAAACCTAGACCCCTACGGGTGCGGCAAGTTACCCGTAAAAACCTGAAGCGAGGCAGCCCCCTACAGCAAAGTGAATGGACCACCCAGCACTTCACGGAATCCGGTAGCTTGAGCATCCCTCCTTGGGTCAACCTGTACCCCCTACGAGTGCGGAGAATAGTCTGCCAATTCTAGAGTGAGGCCCCTCTGCCTCTCAAAGCCATGAGATGCGGACCCGTTGCCCCCAGAATCCGGCTATCCGTGCATTCCGTCGCGGGGTAAAACCTAGTACAGTAATGAAAAATAGTACAACAGGTACATCGACCGCAACCTGGTCGTGCCCTAAAAGAATATTATACAACAGGCAGTGACGGCAGTCCACATGTTGGACGCTCGCCCCGCAATATCAAATGTACAAATAAACTCAAACTGCACTACCATTGCACACTGCTATCCACTACGACAAATCCGCAACATCACAGCACAACACAGAACATCAACGCAAATGTCACGTTCGCAAACCCGTCTAAAAGAACTATAGCAATCAGACGCGGTTTACCGATCAAATAACATTCCCGGTCGGAGATATAATGTAAGCACTGTAAACTAACGTGTTTAAATTTCGATCGACTAAATATCACGAAGTGGGCCCTGTAAGGTTCCTAGGAACACTATAGAGGTCTCACAAGGCATCAACCATGCCATTTTATAATTTTATGGGTGCCGAGAAACCCTAATACGGATCGTCGGCTAGAATTCTAGGCGATAAACTAAACAAGTTAACATCTTAACTAAAGGAGAGAGGCTACAACCTTTGTAGATCCGGTTCTCCACTTCCTTAGCTCCACGTAGGCGTCCTCTCGCTGTCCATCGCGAATCCCGAACTCAACCGTCGGCTTCATCGGAGAATTGGGCGGACTAGGTCGTCGGCTTCGTGCCGAAGATGATCTACGTCGAGGTTGCACAAGTTCAAGATCCAACTTCACCAAGTAGTGAAACTTGTGAAGAAAACACCCAAAACAACTTGGCAAGAGGTAGAGGGTGAAGAAATAGGAGGTGGGTTCACTTTAGAATTGGATTTCTCACTTTGGAACTCAAGATGCCATTGATGGCATCAAGCTTTCTCTCTTGAAGATGAAGAAGAAGAAGTAGATAGAATATGATGAGTATGTTTTTAAAATGAAAAGTAAATGAATACTTATCATATACTAACTAGGGTAGAGTGTAGAGAATAGACCATGGTTACTTGGATGAGTTAGGGTTAAGCATGAAGACAAGAATGGTTAAGAAGTCAAAGCTTCATGAAGCTTCAACTAGAAACAAAAGAAGCCACCATCTTATCTAAATCATTTCCAAATAAATAAACAAATAAATAAATGAAAAAGCAAAACCCTAATCATCTCTTAACCATGGTTTAATCCTTTACACTTAACCACATGATCAAGTATCATCAAACATGATACAAATATGTGCACAAAAGTATATCACATTTACTTCTTGCACATCAAGTGAGAAAATCCATTTAAAGTGAACCAATACTAGTTAATGCAAAGTAATATATCAAATATATAATTATACATTAAATCATTAAATCAACACTTGATTTAACGATCCGGTCATATCGCATATAACCGACTAGTATCCTATGTATCGGCTTATCGAATCAATCCTTGATTCGATATCTAGGTTATATCGAATATAACCAATCGATACGTCCATCGCGAGAATGGAATACGGTATCACATACACGCATCATTCTCGGTCCTGCACATATCTCATATGCACTCCTATTTCGTTTTGCTTGAGCCAGGAAACCTCTGTGTAGGACTCTAAAGACTCGTCAATACGCCGGTAGCAGATGATGATCATATCAAGCACCCACAAGCCGCAAGCGGTCTGCTAAATGTAACGGCCACCCGGGTATTGAGCGATCAGAAGATCGACGAGCCAGCCCGCTCACACTCCTGTGAATCCAACCAGTAACACTTACCGTACAGTCCGGTCTGTTCGTCTGATATGTCGCATATCAAGTCTAGGGGTGGTAAATGTCAGACCCCAATAACCGATAAGTCGTGCCGATGTGAGGCTCATAACGGGTCGAGAAACTACTGGTAACACTTACCAGCAAATCTCTGATCAGCCCTGGCCAGGGACTTCCCTGTTACGGCCAATCGAGCACAGCGCAACATCAACCCCCAATACCGGGAGAGACGAAACCCCTCCTATCGCTCATTGCCTCCATGTGACTCGGGACTGTACCCAAAGACCACCGTTTTGCACGCCCTCATGGACGTGGTAAGGTGGAGATCAAAGCACAGTGGGAATCACACAAGACTCTATGACGATCTCGGGTCTACAGACTAACCTGTACAAGTGTCACCTGAGAACTGCCATCTGACGTGAGGTATAATACCATCTGGGAGTTCTCGACGAGTCCTTCCAGTATACCCAGTCTCCACTGAGCACCCGTATACCATCTCTGATGTCAAACACCAATGGATATGGGATCATCCATCGCCCATCTCATGGGTCGAGAAGCGTATACGCTAGTCTACTCTGGTATATCGATGCCCCGTCTCGATACACCCACGACTAGGGACCTTGAAGGATGTACTTATGGACTACTATGTCCCCACTAGTATGATCTACATCATAGTCCAGGTAGTCAAGTACACATCCTAAGGGCTTTACCAACATGTAACTATAAGACAGTTTAAAGAGACAAGTGTACATGTTAAGATAAAGAGTAACCAGATAGCATACTATCATATCGAGCAAGAAAGTCATCTCTATATATCTCCAAGCATCCAATATAATATACAACATCTGTACAATACTGGCCTCTAGGGCATACATACAACTAACAATCTCCCACTTGCACTAGGGCCAGCTGCTGTAGTATCGCATACCGAGCATCCCGAAGAGTCTCTCAAACTGTATCTGGGGAATGGCCTTCGTGAGTGGATCCGCCGTGTTGTTCTTCGTGTCAACTCTCCTGACCTCGATCTCCCGGCGATCAACTATCTCCCGGATCAGGTGATACCGCCTCAGAATATGCCTGGATCGCTGATGGGACCTGGGTTCCTTGGCCAAAGCCACCGCTCCATTGTTATCGCAATACAAAGGTATTGGATGCTTAATGGATGGAACCACTCCAAGTTCAGTAATGAACTTCTTGATCCAGACAGCCTCTTTGGCAGCATCGTTGGCAGCGATATATTCAGCCTCCATCGTCGAGTCTGCCACGGTTTCCTGCTTGGAACTCTTCCAGCTAACCGCCCCTCCGTAAAGGGTAAAGACAAATCCCGAATGCGACTTAGAGTCGTCCTTATCACTCTGGAAGCTCGAATCGGTAAAGGACTCCACTTGGAGTTCTCCGTTACTATACACCAAGAGCGTCTCTTTAGTCCTTCGTAAGTACTTGAGAATGCTCTTCACAGCTGTCCAGTGACTCTCTCCAGGATCAGCTTGATACCTGCTCACTACACTTAGTGAGTATGCAACATCGGGTCTGGTACATAGCATCACGTACATGATAGAGCCTACAGCCAAAACATAGGGTATCACTTGCATGCGAGCTCTCTCCAAATCAGTCTTGGGAGACATCTCTTTGGAGAGAGTGACTCCAGAGATCGTGGGCACGTTCCCACGCTTGGATTCTTCCATACTAAACCTCTTTAGTATGGTGTCAATGTACCTGGATTGGGACAATCCCAATATCCTTTTGGATCTATCTCTATAGATCCTGATTCCCAATATGCAGGAGGCATCACCAAGATCTTTCATTGAGAATCTTTGTGATAAGAAGAGCTTGACCGATTGCAGCATAAGAATATCATTTCCTATCAAGAGTATTTCGTCCACGTACAATACGAGGAAGACAACCTAACTCTCTGCCACCTTCTTGTAGATACAAGGTTCATCTGGATTTTTGACGAAATCAAACTCTTTGATAACGACGTCAAAGCAGATGTTCCAACTCCGCGATGCTTGCTTCAATCCATAAATGGATTTAAGCAGCTTGCACACCTTCCCGCTGCTCCCACTATCTATGAAGCCCTCTGGCTGAGTCATGTAGACGCACTCTTCTAAATCACCATTTAGAAAGGCGGTCTTAACATCCATTTGCCAGATTTCGTAATCATGATATGCAGCGATGGCAAGCATGATCTGGATGGATTTAAGCAGAGCCACTGGAGAAAAGGTTTCGTCATAGTCCGTACCTGGTCTTTGACGAAACCTTTTGCAACAAGTCTAGCTTTGAAAGTCTCCACTTTCCCATCTACACCAATTTTCTTCTTGAAGATCCACTTGCTCCCAATGGGTTTTACCCCTTCAGGAGCAACTTCCAAAGTCCATACTTTGTTGGTGTACATGGATTCCATCTCGGACCGCATAGCATCCAGCCATTTCACTGAGTCCCCACTCGTGATGGCGTGCTCGAAGCTAGTTGGGTCATCATCCTCCATGATGCAATCCTCGCTCCCACCATCCATGAGAAAACCGTAGTATCTCTCAGGTGGGCGAGGAACCCTACTAGATCGGCGGAGAGGCTGAGGTTCGTCGGGAGCTACTGAATCCTCTGGTTCCACTAAATCTTCAGTTTGAGTTTGTGTAGCCGGAATTTCTTCTAGTTCTACCTTATCGCCACTAATTTCCTTTGCAAGAAATTCCTTTTCCAAAAAGGTGGCATGTCGAGAAATAAACACTTTTTGTTCCTCTGTATGGTAGAAAAGATATCCATGTGAATGTTTGGGATATCCCACAAACTTGCATAGAACTGACCGTGCCTCGAGTTTGTCCGGATTTTGCCTTTTGACATAGGCCGGGCAACCCCATATCTTAACTCGTTTAAGACATGGTCTCTTCCCACTCCATATCTCATATGGTGTGGTAGGTACAGATTTTGATGGAACTTGATTCAATAGGTATGCTGCTGTCTCCAGCGCATAACCCCAGAAGGAAATAGGTAACTCAGCTGTGCTCATCATAGAGCGCACCATATCTAATAGGGTGCGGTTCCTCCGTTCTGATACACCGTTGTGCTGTGGTGTATATGGAGGAGTCGGCTGAGAGAGAATCCCATTCTCTTTTAGGAAGTCCAGGAATTCATTGCTCAAGTATTCACCTTCTCGATCAGATCGTAGGATTTTAATACTTTTTCCGGTTTGGTTCTCAACTTCTTGTTTATATTCCCTAAATTTCTCAAAAGCTTCTGATTTGTGTTTCATCAGGAACACATACCCGAACCTAGAGAGATCGTCAGTGATTGTAATGAAGTATGAAGAACCATCCCTGGCATGTGTAGACATGGGACCACATACATCACTATGTATAAGTCCCAAGAGTTCGGTAACTCTTTCTCCGTGTCCCGTAAACGGAGTTTTGGTCATCTTGCATTTGAGACATGACTGGCAAGTGTCATAAGATGAAAATTCAAACGGATTTAAATATCCATCCTTTTGCAACTTAGCCAATCGTGTCGCATTGATGTGGCCCAGTCTACAATGCCACACGAAGGATTCGTTCAGTTCTGAACTCTTCCTCTTGTGTGTGTTTGTTATGCTCAGAACTGTTGATTGATTTAGAACATAAATGCCATTGCACAACGTGCCTGATCCAACCAACTTTTGGTTACGGAAAATGTTCATAACATTATCCTGTAATACAAAATTATATCCCTCTTTACTTAATAAAGAAACCGATATAATGTTGCATATCAGGTTCGGCATGTAATAGCATTCGTTCAGAACCAATGTATTACCAGTTGGTAATACAAGGTGATATTCCCCGACAGTCTTAGCTGCAACAATTGCACCATTTCCAACTCTAATATCTTTATCACCTTCTCCAAGTTCTCTACCTTTCCTAAGCCCATGTAACTGATTACATATATGGGATCCTGACCCGGTATCTAATACCCAGGACGTAGAGCAAATGGAGAAACAGTTCTCTGTAACGAACACACCCGAAGAAAATGCATCAACATGTACTTTCTTCAATCGGGTGGCATGGGAATCCTGGTATTCCCCTATTTCCTGTTCATTCCTATAACTCTTATAAGAAAGAACGGAACCAACGTTCCCCAGCACAGTATAACATGCGGGTTCGGTCAATACATCCATATTATTATCTTCATTAGGGCATGAAATGGTCGCTACCTGGAGAGAGAGAGAAGAAAACACTTTAGCGTATGCTCGTGCAAGATCAGATTGGTTATTATCTTATCTAATCAGGATGGCTCCCACTGCTTTTTATCAAATCTTCCTTCAAACCCTAAAAGGAAAGACTAGCCGGGATTAATTACACACTACAAGTTCGCCAATCTTTCAGCCAGGACAGTGTCGGTACTTTGAGGGAGGTCCCCCGTGCTTTCGCACGAACCTAATTAATGTAAACCTCGTTTTCCCAGAGGCGTAACCCCGTTGACACCTTTCTAGACACCTACTTGATCAGCTAATTGCAATGTGTAAAACTCTCCCAGGAGTAACTCTTACTCGCAGTGGGTATCGGGATCCAACTATCTCATAGAAGGTATGCAATCTCATTGCAAATTTCAACACTTGAAATTCCCGATAATATTTTGCCCCTAGTGTCCTATGACCTTGACAAAGGCCAACAAATCACAGGATGCTAGTCAAGTTCAACCCGTCATTTCTTGATTGAATCAAACCCACCCGCACGACCCTTGAAAAAGGCCAACAAGGTCGTACGACTACCCCGAAACAATCTGCATCACATGCATAAGCAGATAAGAACTATTCAGCTACCGCACACTACGCCTTGACAAAGGCCAACAAACGCAGCACGAATACTAAACAGTTCTTATCTGAAATGACGGAGGGCTACGGCAGGTTTTTCTGAAAACCTATTGCGTAATGAACTTGATATCGTTGTAGAATCAAATGAAGTTTTGAAATGGAGTGATTTTGAGGCTTTTCTAGTTTTGCTAAAGGGGTCACTCCCGGTGAAGGGATCGTCGGCCCTTTCCTCGTCGAATGAGGTGCGGGATATATCATATATATCACTGTGCAAAGCAAAAACTCTTAAAAGCAATCAATAACCAAACCGAGTGTGTAGCATCTGCCAGTTATTGCTAAAGGAGTCACTCCCGGTGAAGGGATCTCGGTCCTTTCCTCATCGAATAAGGTGCAGGGTATATCATATATACCGCTATGCAAAGCAAGAACTGTAGCTACCTGTTTTATTTTCGAAATTCGATTCCACAACATCTAAGGTTTCTTAACTTTCATTAATCATATTAATGAATTCCCATCATTTATGTACCTAAACATCACAGATAAATACGACGTACACTTATGCCATCCGCATTCGCCTCGATGTCCCTTCGTGCACCGTTAGGTTAGGTAACTAACGACAGAGCAGGGCAGGGCTAGCGCGGGTGTAAAACATAAGTAACGTCTATATAATATATCATATATACTATATACTGTATCCATCACAGAACATCACATGATCACATCACAGATATCGCAGCAAAAGAAACATATGAAATATTGGATATACTAGGACGTCCGTGTTTTCAATACGAGCCAGTATAAAACACGGATTCCACGGTCGTGATGAATAGCCAATCCCACACCCCTAGACCCCTACGAGAGCGGCAAGCAACCCTACCAATTCTAGGGTTAGGAGACCCGGACTCGACTCCTCGAGTTGGTCTCCCACTGGACCCCAGAACCCGGTTACTTGTGCTCCCCTCCTTGGGTCTATCCTAATGCGGAAAAGTAAATAATATACAAAAGGCGACAACTTCCGCTACCTGGAAGTGCCCCAAATAAAAGAATATTACATACAAGTTTTTACATGAATGAAAATGAAAAACACTCATCTCACATAAAAAACCCCAGCTATTCGAACATGACGATCCAATATAACATATCCAGCAACACATAACATCACATGTCATCAACGTAAGTAAGTATGCATACCCCAATTGTCGTTGACGTATAGCAACGAAACCGGCGATATGAACATACTACACTTACGGTCACAGAAAAGAAAGTGTAAAACTACAACAGTTGGAATCCGCATCCTCTTTAGACATCACATGCCTAATCAAATGAAATACTTAGACATCACATGCCTAACAGTTATAAACCCCGCATTTTAGTCTCATTATCGAAAACTCTTTTCAATATCAAGTGAAACTAAACCGCTAGATTTATAACATTCATTCAGTTATCTCATAACTGTTTGTGAATTCCAATTATTGTATCACATTCCAGATAAACAGAAAATGTTAAACTTTCCGATCGAACAGTCGAATACCCAAGTTTTCCCGATACAGCTCAACACATGAAATAAGTCTATCAACATTCAGTTCGTGCCTCAGTACCAACGGTCCAGCCGTAGAAGGGTCAAGCCAACGCCTCACATGTGGCACGCCGTACTGCCCCAAACCCGAAGGTTCAAAGGGCAGTTCAAGACGGTCACATAATCGAGTTAAGGTTTGTTGTCTTCTAGAGGGTCCATCGTGTTACTTGCACTACTTAGAACGTCGTTAAACTACGGAAAAATCCAACACTTGGAAATTTCCCGACAGGGGAAAAATTGGGTATTTATATCCGGTCGAACTTTTTAACATATTCTAAAAATTATCCGGAAAAACACAAAGACAAAATTTGATAATCCGATCGAATTTTTGATTCCCAATACAACCCCAGAATACTCTTCTGTAGAGTCACAATAAAAATACCACAGAAAATATAGCATTAAATTATATGAGTTACTGTGCAGAAATCATCATACAAGGGAAGAGTACGGCCGCGGAACCGCCGCACCATGCATAGCTTGTGCCGCGGTTCCACGGTGGAAAAGTCGACTTAGGCCCTTGTATTTCACAGTAATTCAAATAACACCCTGCTTAATTTTCTGCATATTTTTAATTGACAAAAATCCACGATTTCAGAAAAAGTACAGAGAGCATTTTAGGGTTTGGGTTTCGGTTCGATCGGGTTTCAAACGTCGTCTAGATTTCTCCTAAGGCTCTAGCTAGGCTCTGATACTACTGTAAGGTTCCTAGGCACACTATAGAGGTCTCACAAGGCATCAACCATGCCATTTTATAATTTTATGGGTGCCGAGAAACCCTAATACGGATCGTCGGCTAGAATTCTAGGCGATAAACTAAACAAGTTAACATCTTAACTAAAGGAGAGAGGCTACAACCTTTGTAGATCCGGTTCTCCACTTCCTTAGCTCCACATAGGCGTCCTCTCGCTGTCCATCGTGAATCCCGAACTCAACCGTCGGCTTCATCGGAGAATTGGGTGGACTAGGTCATCGGCTTCGTGCTGAAGATGATCTACGTCGAGGTTGCACATGTTCAAGCTCCAACTTCACCAAGTAGTGAAACTTGTGAAGAAAACACCCAAAACAACTTGGCAAGAGGTAGAGGGTGAAGAAATAGGAGGTGGGTTCACTTTAGAATTGGATTTCTCACTTTGGAACTCAAGATGCCATTGATGGCATCAAGCTTTCTCTCTTGAAGATGAAGAAGAAGAAGTAGATAGAATATGATGAGTATGTTTTTAAAATGAAAAGTAAATGAATACTTATCATATACTAACTAGGGTAGAGTGTAGAGAATAGACCATGGTTACTTGGATGAGTTAGGGTTAAGCATGAAGACAAGAATGGTTAAGAAGTCAAAGCTTCATGAAGCTTCAACTAGAAACAAAAGAAGCCACCATTCTTATCTAAATCATTTCCAAATAAATAAAAAAATAAATAAATGAAAAAGCAAAACCCTAATCATCTCTTAACCATGGTTTTAATCCTTTACACTTAACCACATGATCAAGTATCATCAAACATGATACAAAATATGTGCACAAAAGTATATCAGCATGTTACTTCTTGCACATCAAGTGAGAAAATCCATTTAAAGTGAACCAATACTAGTTAATGCAAAGTAATATATCAAATATATAATTATACATTAAATCATTAAATCAACACTTGATTTAATGATCCGGTCATATCGCATATAACCGACTAGTATCCTATGTATCGGCTTATCGAATCAATCCTTGATTCGATATCTAGGTTATATCGAATATAACCAATCGATACGTCCATCGCGAGAATGGAATACGGTATCACATACACGCATCATTCTCGGTCCTGCACATATCTCATATGCACTCCTATTTCGTTTCGCTTGAGCCAGGAAAGCTCTGTGTAGGACTCTAAAGACTCGTCAAAACGCCGGTAGCAGATGATGATCATATCAAGCACCCACAAGCCGCAAGCGGTCTGCTAAACGTAACGGCCACCCGGGTATTGAGCGATCAGAAGATCGACGAGCCAGCCCGCTCACACTCCTGTGAATCCAACCAGTAACACTTACCGTACAGTCCGGTCTGTTCGTCTGATATGTCGCATATCAAGTCTAGGGGTGGTAAATGTCAGACCCCAATAACCGATAAGTCGTGCCGATGTGAGGCTCATAACGGGTCGAGAAACTACTGGTAACACTTACCAGCAAATCTCTGATCAGCCCTGGCCAGGGACTTCCCTGTTACGGCCAATCGAGCACAGCGCAACATCAACCCCCAATACCGGGAGAGACGAAACCCCTCCTATCGCTCATTGCCTCCATGTGACTCGGGACTGTACCCAAAGACCACCGTTTTGCATGCCCTCATGGACGTGGTAAGGTGGAGATCAAAGCACAGTGGGAATCACACAAGACTCTATGACGATCTCGGGTCTACAGACTAACCTGTACAAGTGTCACCTGAGAACTGCCATCTGACGTGAGGTATAATACCATCTGGGAGTTCTCGGCGAGTCCGTCCAGTGTACCCAGTCTCCACTGAGCACCCGTATACCATCTCTGATATCAAACACCAATGGATATGGGATCATCCATCGCCCATCTCACAGGTCGAGAAGCGTATACGCTAGTCTACTCTGGTATATCGATGCCCCGTCTCGATACACCCACGACTAGGGACCTTGAAGGATGTACTTATGGACTACCATGTCCCCACTAGTATGATCTACATCATAGTCCAGGTAGTCAAGTACACATCCTAAGGGCTTTACCAACATGTAACTATAAGACAGTTTAAAGAGACAAGTGTACATGTTAAGATAAAGAGTAACCAGATAGCATACTATCATATCGAGCAAGAAAGTTATCTCTATATATGTCCAAGCATCCAATATAATATACAACATCTGTACAATACTGGCCTCTAGGGCATACATACAACTAACAGGCCCCACGAACATCTGTTGAACAGTAACAAAATCTGGGCCCCAAAGATATATACCAAAAACCCCCAAATTCCAACAGAGAAGAAACTGTGCAAATTTGGTGCACTGATTCAATAGAACGGCCACGGATGGGCGGCCAAACCATGGGTTTGGCCGCGATTCCGCGGCAGTTTGGTGGAATCACGTGCTCAAATTTGGTCGGTGTGCTTCTAAAACCCTGCACAACTTTCTGTGATATGTAGAATAATTTTAGGACTCCATTTAAAATCGACAGAAACTGTGAACTTGAATTTTGCAGTTTTTGATTTCCGGTTCGATCGATATTTTAAACGCGTTAGCACAAGTTAGTATAGCATAATGGTGAGGCTCTGATACCACTGTAAGTCTACGGTAGCGCCCCGGCCGTCCACAGACGCCAAATGCGGAACAAAAACTTTTTAACTGGCGCTATCATATACTTTAATCCGGATCTGCCATTATTGCTAAACTAACAAACTGTAAAGAGAGCAGAAAGGTTATAACGAACGATCCGAGTCCTTCGTTCTTTAACTATCATCCCACGCTCCGTTGTGACTGCTCCGATCTCTTAGATCTCCGATCTGCTTATCCAGGTGGCACCACGTCGACGATTCTTTAAACGGGCTCCCGCCTCTGACTCGAGGCAACTCGGTCGTCAAGTTTGCTAAAAGAGAAGACCAAGAATGATGTAGAGAATGAATAGATTACTTAGTCTCATTTCGTCCAAAGCCGTGGACGATCGGTAAATGAAGTTGCCATTTTTATCGGGTGATGGAATGAAAGAGGCTATGAAATTTCCATGCACCATAAACCATAGTCTTTTTTACCAAAAATGAAATCAATCTCTCTCCCCTTCTCAAAGGATGGCCGGCCACTATTTAACCAAGAGGGAGGTGAGTGTAGGAGTGAGGAGGTGACCACAAGAAGAAAAGATCAAGAGAAAAAATCTATGGCAAAACAAAACACATTAATGAAATGAATGACTCACTAAACCTAGTCATCCATTCATTAATGCAAACTTAAGGTTCATGAACCTAGTCACCATCCTTGTCATCTCTTCTAGAAAATTCTAGAAGATTCTACTCTCAACTCAAGAAAAGATAAATCCGTCTTTAACCGAATGTTAAAAGACGGCTGATAGAAAACTGGAAACTGACAACTTCCAAAAGTGATCCCGAAAAGAATTTCAGGATAACCCCGTAACTGTATAAATATACCCGCATTTGTATTACGACCGAATACAAATGCAACTGAGACAAAGATATTGTAAGTCCACGTTGCCCACCCCGGTGCTTACGGGGAGGCGGAAAACGGAATAAAAATCAAATTTTTATCAACTATAGGCAACATGGACTAGACAAAGAAGGATCTTTGCTAAACAAAAACAAGCTAAAGCTAATTAGAAACTAGCTAAGTGTTAGAACGGTTATACCTAGGGCTTTATGTCCTTCTCTCCTTGCTCCTTGGAGTAGTAGAAAGAGATCACCTTTGTTGTCTTCTCACGTCGAAGAAGGATCCACCCGAAAGCCTCAACCTTTGGCTTCAACTCCAAGGTAGAAGTAACTAGAGTGCTAGAAGTGCTAATCCTAGAACCCTAGATGAGAGTAGAGATTATCAAGAAGAGGTTTTTCTCAAGCTCAAGTGTTTCTCAACACATGAGAGGAGAGAGCTTGAGGGAGAGGAAGAACAAGAGAGAGAAAATGAATGATAGAAATGAGAGAATAATAACCATTCTCACATATATGTGTGAATTATTGTAATTAGATAATTAGTGAGATAATTGTCATGGCTTAATCAAGACATGACCATTATCATTTCATATTTAATGCAAATTGCAAGGATCAAAGAGCATCTTTTATATGGAATGATGATGGTCAACATGTCAACTAAGGTCAACAAGTCAAGATAGTCAAATGGTCAACAACCATAACCATGCACAATTATATTAAACTAATATCAATTAACCATAATACACACATAAGCATTAGGGTTAATAAAATGACAATAGTCATTAACCCTAATCAAAGCCCTCTCCCTCTGTCTCAAGCAACTGTGCATACGTACCCGTATTCGTGATCCGAGGAACACGAATACAATGAGATAAAACCAATCCCAAATCATATACTAGGATCTGGCTTAAACCAAAGCCCGCTAGTATAAGCTGTCCGGACAACAAACGTGCACAAGTGCGCGGATGTGAACGAACCCTGTCGCAAAACCATGCGACCTCTACTCATTTTGCCTAAAGGCGAATAGCTCTATGTGTGGGACTCTAAAGACTCGACACTACGCTGGCAGTGGGTTTAACCACAGACCGCAAGCGGCACTAGCTGTACGTAACGGTCCCCAGGTAGATGCCGATAAGAAGACTGACGAGGTGAACCCCATCTGAACTCCTACTGAGCCTGTATGTGACAGTCTCCGTACAGTCCGGTCTGTTCGTCTGATACATCTCATGGCGGGCCTAGGGGGGCGGTGAACGTCAGTCCCCTAATAGTGGTACAAGTCGTGTCGGAGTGTAGCCCAGAACACCCTGAGATAACATTGGAAACCTACCAGTATATCTCGCTTGCCCTGGCCAGGGACTACTCGTGTAATGGCTCTCCTGGACACAGCGCGATGTCAACCCCCAATACCGGGAGAGACGAATCCTGTCTAACCGTCACTGCCTCCAAGTGCTTCGGGACTGCACCCATAAACTACCTGTTTGCATGACTCCTTTGAGCCGTGGTAGGGTAGTAATCAAAGTGCAGTGGGAACACACTCGAGGCGAAGTGACAGTGTCAAGTCAGCGGACTAAGCTGTACTCATGTCACCTGGGAACTGATAACTGACGATAGGTATAATACCAACCAACAGTTCCCGACGAGTCATGTCCAGTGTACTCGTAACCTAACGAGCACCCGCATACAATCTCAAGTATGACGTACTGACGGCTGTGGGACAGACCGTCTCCCACGCTGGGATGAGAAGCGCATACGCTAGTCTACTCCGAAGTATTGATGCCCTGTCTCGATAGTCCAACGACTAGGGACCTGTATAAGGATGTGCTTATGGATTACCCAGCCCCCACGAGTGTGAGCGCCATCACAACGCTGGTAATCAAGCAAAGATCCTAAGGGCTCTACTAATATGTATATCAGCGATATGCTAAAAGAAACAATTGCACATATTAAAGCAGAGACAAACCAAGTAGCATACTACCATTTCGAGCAAGATTGTATATACAACTGTGTATATCCCAAGCTTCCATCAAGTAATATACAAACTAGTATGGTACATTAATGGCCTCTAGGGCATATACACTAACAATCTCCCACTTGCACTAAGGCCATGTACTGGCGTATCGAAGACCTATCATCTCGATCAGCCGCTCGAACTGAGTCTGGGGCAAGGCCTTGGTGAATGGATCTGCTGTGTTATCTTCTGAAGCAACCCTCCGAACCTCGATCTCCTGGCGATCCACGATCTCCCTGATCAGGTGATACCGCCTTAAGATGTGTCTGGATTTCTGATGGGACCTGGGTTCCTTCGTTAAAGCTATAGCCCCGTTGTTGTCGCAATACAGAGGTATTGGGTCAACAATGGACGGAACCACCTGAAGTTCTTTCAAGAACTTCCTCATCCAGACAGCTTCTTTTGCGGCATCAGATGCAGCGATGTATTCCGCTTCCATAGTCGAGTCAGCAACGGTTTCCTATTTGGAGCTCTTCCAACACACCCCCCTCCATTGAGGGTGAAGACAAAACCCGACATGGACTTGGAATCATCCTTGTCACTCTGGAAGCTGGAGTCAGCAAAGACCTCAATCTGGAGGTCTTTTCCGCCATACACCAAGAACATCTCCTTAGTCCTTCTCAGGTACTTGAGAATGTTCTTTACCGCTATCCAATGTTTCTCCCCAGGGTTTGACTGATACCTCCTTACTACACTTAGTGCATAAGCTACATCCGGTCTGGTACACAACATCGCATACATTATAGAGCCTACCGCAGAAGCGTAGGGTATAATAGACAGGCGATCCCTCTCCAAATCAGTCTTGGGAGACATCTCTTTGGAGAGGGCGATCCCGTGACAAGCCGGTAGATTACCGCGCTTGGAATCTTCCATACTGAATCTCTTCAGTATGGTGTCGATATACCTGGACTGTGAAAGTCCTAATATCCTCTTGGATCTGTCACGGTAGATCCGGATACCCAGAATGTATGAGGCATCACCCAGTCTTTCATGGAGAACCTGTGTGACAAGAACCCCTTGACAGATTGTAGCATAGGAATGTCATTTCCTATTAAGAGAATGTCATCCACGTATAAAACGAGGAATACTACAGTTCTCGCTACAAATCTACAATAGATGCATGGTTCATCTGGATTTTTGATAAAGACAAATTCCTTGACATTCTCATCAAAACAGATGTTCCAACTCCGCGATACCTGCTTTAGTCCATAAATGGACTTAAGCAACTTGCACACCTTTCCGCTGCTCCCACTTTGAATGAAACCCTCTGGCTGGTCCATATAGACACACTCCTCTAAATGTCCATTTAGAAAAGCTGTCTTTACGTCCATCTGCCAAATCTCATAATCGTGGAAGGCAGCAATGGAAAGAAGGATCCGAATGGATTTCAGCATAGCTACTGGAGAAAAGGTTTCGTCATAGTCCAAACCAGGTCTTTGACGAAAACCCTTTGCAACCAGTCTAGCTTTATAGGTCTCAACCTGTCCATCTACACCAATCTTCCTTTCGAAGATCCACTTGCATCCTACGGGTTTTACCCCATCTGGAGCAATGTCCAACGTCCATACTTTGTTGGTGTACATGGACTCCATTTCGGTCCTCATTGCATCCAGCCATTTTACCGAGTCGACGCTCTGAATGGCTTGCTGGAAGCTAGTAGGCTCATCACAATCTATGATGCAATCCTCTCTATCCCCGTCAATGAGAAAACCGTAGTATCTCTCGGGCGGATGAGACTGCCTACTACTCCTGCGGAGTGGCGTGGGAATGTCCTGATCTTTCGAACCCTCTGGTTCTTCTAAGCTTTCAGTAATAGCTTGTGGTTCTGGAATTTCTTCCAGTTCTATTGCGCTCCCACTTATTTCTTTTTCTAAGAACTGATGTTCCAGAAAATGGGCATTACGAGAAACAAGGACTTTTTGTTCCTCTGCGTAATAGAAAAGATACCCCTGGAGTTCTTTGGGTATCCCACAAACTTGCACAGTACTGAGCGTGCCTCGAGCTTGTCCGCATGCTGCTTTTTGACATAAGCTGGACATCCCAAAATCTTCAGGTATTGAAGATAGGGTTTCTTCCCACTCCATAACTCATATAGTGTGGTAGGCACAGTCTTAGTGGGAACTCGGTTCAAAAGGTTTGCAGCTGATTCTAGCTCATATCCCCAGAACGATCGCGGCAACTCAGCGTTACTCATCATGGACCGTACCATATCCAATAGGGTTCGGTTCCGTCTCTCCGATACACCATTATGTTGCGGAGTGTATGGAGGAGTAAGCTGAGAGAGAATTCTATTCTCTTTTAAGTAATCCAGGAACTCGACACTCAAGTATTCACCACCTCGATCAGATCTTAGTGCCTTGATACTTTTGCCTGTTTGTTTTTCTACTTCATTCATATATTCCTGGAACTTTTCGAAAGCTTCGGATTTATGCTTCATCAAGAAGACATGTCCGAATCTTGAGAAATCATCCGTAAAAGTAATGAAGTAAGAATAACCGCTTCGTGCATGTGTAGATATTGGACCGCACACGTCGCAGTGTACGAGTCCCAAGAGCTCGCTCACTCTTACTCCGTGTCCAGTGAACGGAGTCTTTGTCATCTTTCCTTTGAGACAGGATTGACAAGTTGCATACGATTGATATTCGAACGGATCCAAATATCCTTCTGCATGTAACTTAGTCAACCTTCTCTCATTGATGTGACCCAGTCTACAATGCCATAAGAAAGTTTTATTGATTTCTGGAGACTTTCTTTTGTGTGTATTCTGGACATTGAAAATCTGTGGTTGGTTTAATACGTATATACCGTTGTTCAATGTACCTGACCCAATCAAAACTTGATTAAGGTGAATGTTCACTACATTACTTACAAATGCAAATTCATAACCTTCTTTAGATAATAAAGATACAGAAATGATATTACAGGTTGCATTTGGTACATAATAACAACTACGCAAAACCAAAAAGTGTCCATCCGACAATCCCAGGTGATAGTCCCCCACGGCCTCAGCATCCATGCTAGCACCGTTTGCAACTCTGAGGGTCATGTCACCTGCCTTCAAAACTCTACGCTTTCTCAACGCCTGCAAAGAATTACAGATATGAGATCCTGATGCGGTATCCAATACCCAGGATGTAGAGTTTATTGATAGACAGTTTTCAATAACATACACACCTGAAGCTGAAGCTGCAACTCGCTTCAAATCTTGTGTTCTGGCCTTCCAAGCCTTGCAATCCTGTTTCCAGTGACCACTTTTGTGACAGTAGAAGCATTCTTCCTTCCCCACCAGCTTTCCCGCTACCTTTGTTGCTTTTCCCTTCGTATCCACTTTACCGACACCGCCTCTTGGTTTGGCGGGGGCTTTCTTCTTCTTACCCTTGGCTTTCGCCCTGGATCTAGAAGAGGAAGATCCTCCTTCAAAAAAAGTGGATGTCTCCCTACCCTTCTGTAGGGTGCCCTCAGCACTCCTCAACATGTTCAGAAGTTCGGAAAGTTCAACCTCCTTTCCTTGCATGTTGAAGTTAAGGATAAACTGGGCGTAAGTGGAAGAAAGGGACTGGAGATCAAATCAGTATAGATTTCATTCTCCAACGTGGTCCCATGGTCCGCGAGCTCCTCTATGTAGCCAATCATCTTAAGCACGTGTTCCGCTACCGATGATCCGACGGCCAATCTTGCCGAAAAAAGCTTCTTCGACACTTCGTATCTTGCGATACGAGACTGCTCTCCATACAGTTCTTTTGTATGAAGAAATATGGACTCTAGGTCCATATTCTCGTGCCTCCTCTGATGTTCGTTGTCCATCGAGGCTAGTACGAGGCATTTGGCCTTCGCGCAATCGATCTCCCATGTCTTACGGATTTCCTTATCCGCGACGCTGGAGGTGGGACCTGGGACAGGGGGAGCTTTGGTGGTAAGGACATACCCCAACTTGTCGTAAGTGATTGCCATCTTGACATTCCTGAGCCAATCTTTGTAGTTTGGCCCTGTCAATATGTTTTTATCTAGTAATAACTTAAGTCCGGTCATGTTGAATGGTCGCTGCAATTAGGAGAGAGAAAAGAAACACTTTAGCATGATGCTCTTGCAAGTTTAGAGTGGTTTTTAATTTGTCTAAACTGGATGGCTCCCACTGTCTCTCGAATCCCTTCTCAAACCGTAAAGAAAGGATTAGTCAGGATCAATCCCACCGTACAATACTTGCTTAACCGTTCAGCCAGGCCAGTGTCGGTACTTCGAGGGAGGTTTTCCAACGCTTTCGCGAAGTTCCTTAATTAAGTAACCTCTTTTCCCTGTGGGCGTAGCCCCGCTAACATCTTTCTAGACACCTACTAGGTTTATAGCATTGATCGTTAAGTGAGAGTTTTCCTGAGGAGTAGCATATACTCACAGTAGGATTGGGATCCAAATATCACCGCGTGATAAAACCGAAGGAATCCTACCAGAATTATCACACTCCAAATGGTATGTAGCGCTAGAAAGTTTCAGTACTTATGAAACTCCCGATGTGGATTTTTGCCCCATGCTCTTATGACCTTGGCGTGAGGTCAAAATGTCATAAGTCACATGTCAAGTTCTTCCCATCATTATCCCGGTTAATTTGAACCCACCCGTACCTACCCTTGACGTAGGCCAAAATGGCAGTACGACTGTCTCAAACCAACGCATTCTATCTATGCAACAGATAAATATCCGGCAGCTACCAATCACTATGCCTTGGCGTGAGGTCAAAATACATAGCTTGAATACTACCGAACATTTAACTGAAATGATGGAGGGCTACGAATGGTTTTGGCGAAACCGTGAACGTAGTGAACTTGATATAATCGATGGAACGAGATAGCTTTTAAAAGGAGTGGTTCAAGCTCCGCATTTAAAAGTTTAGTTTTGAAAAGAACCGAGTGGTTTTCAAAGTGTTCCAATCGACTTTTACTTGGTTTATTTTCTTGCATTAGTTTTTTTAATGCGTCCCATCATTTAATCCTACCATTGCAGAAAACAACCAAAATATGACGTACGCTTATGCCATTCGCATTCGCCACGGGGCCCCGTCATCACCCGTTAGGTTACTTAACTAACGACAGAGCGGGGGCTGGGCTAGCGCGGCTGTAAAACATAAGCAACGCCTAAATAGTTATCATATATAAATATATAGCAATGATAGACATTACAGATCACAGATGAATACATTGGATATACTAGGAATCCGCAATCCGTTCGAACCTGCAACGAAAAGCAGATTACACGGTCGCGGTGAATAGCCAAATACCCCACCCAAGACCCCTACGGGTGCGGCAAACTACCCGCCAGGTACCCGAAGCGAAGCAACCTCCCTCAACACCGTGAGTAGGCCACTCGGCACTTCGAGATACCCGGTAGTTTGTGCACCCCCTCCATGGGTCTATCCTAAGAGCAAAAACAGTAAAAAGAATTATACAATGACGGCTACAACCCCGACCCGGTTGTGCGGCCAAACAAATATTATTACATCAATTTACATATTACAATGAATGAAAGAAAAATAAACACTCATCTCACATCCACCCCGGCTATTCTCCCGCGACAATCCAACGCATTCATATACACATACCAGCATTAAACACAGATCACAGATATGTATAACCCCGACTAATCGACATATAGCGATTAGCCGACGTTCAATACATATAAACATCACAGATATAACCATTTAGTCAAAGTGTAGTGAAGTTCGATAAAAAATACGGATTTATAGGCCCCCAAAAACAAATTTCTTTTCTGGAAAACCTGGGCACATATAAACCATCTTAAAAATCCCAAAACCAAGCCAGAAAAACACTGCACCAAACTCGACCCAGAGCCGAGCCAAAACGGCCGCGGTTGCGCGGCAATAGCTTGCTATTGCCGCGGAACCGCGGCTCTTTGAGCGAATCTCTGGATCGTTTTTGGTGGCTTTCTTCACAAAACCCTGAGATGATTTTTGGAGGATGATTTATTTTATTTTGAACAGGAAAAATTTTAACAGAAAGTTAGGGTTTTGAAAACTCGGTTTTGCGATTTTTCCGATTGAACTTCCATACACTTTACTACCTAGCTAGTTTATGTTTAGTTAGGCTCTGATACCACTGTAAGTCCATGTTTCCCACCCCGGTGCTTACGGGGAGGCGGAAAACGGAATAAAAATCAAATTTTTATCAACTATAGGCAACATGGACTAGACAAAGAAGGATCTTTGCTAAACAAAAACAAGCTAAAGCTAACTAGAAACTAGCTAAGTGTTAGAACGGTTATACCTAGGGCTTTATGTCCTTCTCTCCTTGCTCCTTGGAGTAGTAGAAAGAGATCACCTTTGTTGCCTTCTCACGTTGAAGAAGGATCCACCCGAAAGCCTCAACCTTTGGCTTCAACTCCAAGCTAGAAGTAACTAGAGTGCTAGAAGTGCTAATCCTAGAACCCTAGATGAGAGTAGAGATTATCAAGAAGAGGTTTTTCTCAAGCTCAAGTGTTTCTCAACACATGAGAGGGGAGAGGTTGAGGGAGAGTGTAACGTTTTGAAAATCGTTTCGGTGAAATTTCGAAAAATCGGTAAAATAAGAGGGTTTTCTGTAAAAAGTCAAAATACAAATATCTTATTATAAAAATTAAATATACATATTCTAGCTATGTAATTGCTATTATTTGGTGTTTATTGAGCCGATAGTGAAATTTCAAATTTTCTGAAAAAAATATTATTTTATTATTATTTTAAGCCGTCACTAATACATTTAATTAGGGAAAATTACAAATTGGAATGAGTTGAAACAAATTTTGTGCATCATAAAACATTAAATAAAATTTTATCATGTGGTTTTTGGAACGAAATCATTTTCCAAAACGGTTTAGAAATTATTGAAGAAAAAAGGCTTTTTTTTTACGTAAATGGATGTTTGGGGTATTGTATTTATCATTTTTCATCCCCCACACCCGTACCCACACCCACACACCCCCATTCACTTCTCCCCTTGGCTGAATTCAGCAGCCCCCATCTTTTTCCCCACTTGAATTTCAAAGAAAAGAAAAGAAAGAAAACAAAGGAAATGAAAGGAAATTGTAAAATGACTTGGACCTTTCACTTTATGCCTTGACTTGGACTATTTTCCTCACCTCCCTCTCTCTCCTCTCCCCTCCATTTTCAGCCGAGCCCCCCCTTTGTACAGCCCCAATTTCCCCCCTCTCTTTTCCTCATCAAAAAGTCTTCAAAATCCATCAAATTTCCATCAAAAATTAAACCAAAACTCAAATCTAACTCCTACCCATTTTTCATTAGCTATTCTTGCATTGATCTAGGGAGCAAGTTGGCATTTTAGAGGCTTTGAATTTCATGTTTGATCTCTTGATCATGAGGTATAAATTCTAACCTTTTCTTAAATTGTGTTAATTGTTTCATGTTAGCTTAATTAGGTTTTTTTTAATTAGTTCTAGGTGCTTGAATTAAAATTCAAGAGAAGGGTTTTGAATTAATGATTAGGGTTTGTGATCAAGTGAGGTTTTTATCAATTGGTTATGGGTGTAATGAGGAGATTAACATGTGGTTATATGCAAAATCTAAGTTAGTTGCTATTTACTAATTTGTTAATTTAAAATTTTGATAACTTTGCTAATTGCTAACTAGGTTTTTATAATTAGTCTAATAATTAGGTTAAAAATCTAATTATGGTTTCATAGCATTATTAACATTTTAATGAGTGGTTTAATACTTTAGGTTATGCAAATCTAAGCTTAATTCTTAAATCGAGAATTTTTTTGCTTGAAAATTGTTAAAATTGGATAATTTGTAAACTAGGTTTTTGGGGTTTATGGAATTTAATGAGATTAAATTATGGGAATCATTTTTATGACTTATTTAAGATATTTAGTGAATATTGTGGTCTCTAGATTCGTCTATACAACGAGTTTTGTACAAAAACGGTGATTTGTGCTTGCTAGATTTTCGGAAAAATGACTTTTAAGTGAAATTGGGGTTTTTGTGAATTTTTAAGCTATTTTATATTATAATTAGTGCTTGTAATTGTACAAATTAGTGTGTTGGTAGCTTTCTCGATGGTTTGGCGTTTGTACGCCGACATCGAGGGTTTTTGGGTCGATTTGTGAAGCAACCATAGGTTTTGACCTATGTGAGATTCGTGCGTCGTTTTGGTCATGAGACGGATTTTAATGCGATACGGTGCGTTATGATATATAGGTACCCCATGTGGACTTCGAGACGACAAGCAAGCGCGTGGCGGCGTCGGCACCGGCAAGCGAGGACCAGGTGAGTAGATTTATATCTACGGGGAGAAGTCGGGTGGATGGCGTATAGCACCCCCGCAGTTCGTGGTGATGCATACGAATACGTATGCACACATATATAAATATTGTTTATATATTGTTTAAGATTATTGATGATAGAGATGGATCCTTGGTGTGATTGGATTGGTTTAGTATTGCGAAACCCTAGAGTAGTGGTTGCACCACACATACACACACACCCATATTTGCATACATTCTTCTTTCTTATGTGCGTACATGGGATTATATATTGATGTGTATATTTACACATGGGTATGGGACTATGTGTTTATATACTGGATTTTAGGATAGTAATTGGGATTTGAGATGAGTCGATGATATTGGGCTTGAGGCCAGAAGATCCGTGATGTGTTTTCGTTCGTATTGAGATACGACATGATGTTTTAGCGGGTCTTTTGACGTAGTGATTCTTATACATGCATGCGTACATAGATGGTATCAATATTGTACTAGACGTAGATCAGTACCCCGATCATGATATTTGATAAAGAGGATACCAGGTGAATAGTATGATGAATGTGATATTGACCCGT
This sequence comes from Agapanthus africanus, assembly GCA_030015575.1. NCBI lineage: Eukaryota > Viridiplantae > Streptophyta > Magnoliopsida > Asparagales > Amaryllidaceae > Agapanthus > Agapanthus africanus. Next base: position 140,889,421 of record JASDDO010000031.1, read on the forward strand.
ACCCAGATTTGGGATGCCGTACGACGGATTTACGTACGAGCTATATTGATGATTGATCCACACACTTGACTTGGGATGCCTGATTATAGATATGACTTGGGATGCCTGATTATAGATATGGTATCGGATATGATATTATTGAGGCGGGATCACCGACTATACATATACAGGTATGTATATGTATCGACTCAGATGATAGGCGGTTTCCTTACCTGTAGTTCAACTTGTTAGTTCAGCCGTATAGTTTAGTGTAGTTGTTAGATTAGATTAGACTTCTTACCTATTTCAAAAACTAACAAATCGTGGGTATTTTAGAAGACAGCCCAAGGGATCCTACGGATATTTCAAAAGACGCATCTTTTCATAAAAACACCGTAGCCCCTATTTTCAAAACCCCATGATTCGTGTTATTTCAAAAGGCACCATTTGTAGGACTTATATTAGATTATTGCAGATTAGTTATAGTTGCGTCTAGTATTCAGCTCCCGCTCATTTTTACTGTTCGCTCCGCATCGCATACTTATATTATAATTTCTTATTGCATTATTAATATCATGCTGTTAGGACACCAGCACCATTACCGATGACGCGTATGTACCACGTACACTTACTTGCCGGCTCACACACATCTTCATCGGTAATTGACATGTCACGAACACTTTAGAAAATACTATTTCATTTGACATAGGTTGTTAGCTAATAGTTTAGACATGATATTAGTGTACTTGCCTTAGATGCTGGTTAGACATTGTAGTTATTGCCTACTACTTCATGCATGTTATTATTCACTGTTGTGTCGCATTCATGGATTCTCATGCCTATATTCACTGCTTAAATGCTATTGATGACTTGGATTCGGATTTCATGAGATTTCTTGGATTTGGAGGAAAACCGAAAAAACATAAATAAACCTTTTCTCCCTTTTAAAATAAAAAGTGCGGTTTTCCCATGATGTATGAGTCGTCCACCATGAGTTTGCTGATGGATTTCGAGACCCGATTCGAGGAGTGGAGGAACCGTTTCGGGTACATGGTGGGCCCGGTATGGTACCCCAGGGCAAGAGGAATGTGGTGTTGACGTTGAGCCTGGCTGGGGAGCACTACCTACCGGTGATATTACCCGACGCGTCGGATATCCGGAGGATACCGTCGTGGTCTTGAGATGGATGGTAGGGGCCGGTCTGGACTGACGGCGCCCTAGATATTGAGATTGAGACATTGATATTTCGAGACAGTGAGATTTATGTTTTGTGTCGATGCTAGACACTGTTGATACTGATTTCATTTATGATACCTCAGTTTAAAAATACGAAGGAAATCTCACTAATTTATGAAAACAGTTTCTTCATTTACATGTATTCTGTTTTCATGCATGCATACCTCATTCATATGATATATTGCTACCTGAGGCACTGACACGGGCACATGAGTTTACACTCGGGTTAGATATTTACCCTAGCCATTGTTATAGGCTGCATGTTATATACATTTCTGAGGACATATTATTATCATTGACCTAGGATTGCGTTATTTATGCGATTTTTGTGCGTAGATGTTTTTCTATTCACGAGTTGGCAACTCACCCCCGTTGTGCCCCAGTTTCTTGCAGGTTTGTCGTACAGGTTTCTTTACGGCTTGCGGGCTCGGTTTCATTCGGGTGATTTGCTAGTAGGTGGGTTTTTCTTGTATCGTACCCATCATATTACCTTGTATAATATTATTCCGTTGTATCTAGTAAATTCCATCAACCAAACATGTATTTATTGAGATAGAGACCAGTGTTGTTTATTCTTTCGACCTTAGAGTCGCTCGTTTTATTTCTGGTGGTTTTGAGTTTCCTTTTGAGTTTTGATCCTCGCCGTTGGCGTTGTATATTATATTGCTTGTGTGGTTGTGACCGTCGATTGACGAAGAGCTAGCTCCCGCTTGGGGATGCCTTTTTCTTGATTTCGTATACTATTCATGTTGTATCCCGTTTGGGGGCCAGTATTTACAAAGGAGACTCTGCCGAAATTTTCAGTAAATTTTGATGTTCTTAAAAACCGCATAATTCGGCTTATGCTATTAAAACTACTTGTTTTAAATTGGTTTTCCTTCACTCTACTACTTTTCTTGGTTTGGATTTCTGGGTTTTCGGTTTACTTAGATTACGTAGCCTCGAGACGTTTCGTAGTTTAAGTGCCGGTCATGTTCCGTACTTTCGGGACTTGACAAAGTTGGTATCAGAGCGTTAGGTTTTAACCTTCGGAGCGTAGGATGACCCTTGGTTGATGGAATAGGTGACTAAAGTAGAGTGACGTACCGTTGGTATGTTCCGCGGCATATTTACGACACGCCACTCCACTTATGAAGTCTTAGGATGTACATTTCCTTGTTCAGTATTATATTCCTTCCTGATCTAGCTTCATCGGTACCAGTTTGGTTTTGCTGCTACGGTTACGGGCAGGGAGAGCTACGTCTAGAGTTGCGGTCTGCACAAGCTCGTCACGAACGAGGACTGACCAGGGCGAAATTCCGGCCACACACGATTGCAGAGATGTGTCTTTTTACTGTGTTTCCGCGCCATGAGCGTTTGGATGGATCGCTGTACGAGATTTCTCGGATGTGCCGATCAGTACCGGAGGATCGAGCCAATGATAGAGGCCAACCAGATTTTGATGACCGTTGGTGTATTGCTTATTCATGATGTTTGAGGCACTGTTCAGCGTGCAGACGAGTGAGCTAGTTATTGCTGCGAAAGACGAGATATCGCCCCAGATGTTAGAGCTATTGCAGTACGAGTTGTATTAAGAGATGATAGGAGGTCGCTAGTCACCCGATGATGAATGACTAGGACAAGTGGTTCGTTCGCTTACCCCGATGCGAGGTCATCGGATAGATTGATTCCAGCTAGAGACGACTTCACGCGGAGACGTTGAGAGTCGACAGAGACGATCGAATGTCAGAAACCTATTATTCCAAGTTTAAAGTAGTCGGAAAGACATGCAGGCAATTCTATGGTCCCTCTAGAAGAATGAAACCCTAACTCGACTTAATGACCGTGTGAAAGCCTTTGAACCTTCGGGTTTGCGGCAGTTCTACGGCGCCATTAGTGAGGCTTAGGTTTGCCCTTCTACGGCTGGACCACCGATGCTGTGGTATGTACTCGATACTATTAAACTGTGCCCAAGAGGTTTAGCTCTTGGGGGATTATGAGGTTTTGACGACTCGATCGAATGGCTCGACTTCATTCGGATACTAGGTGGTGAGATGCATTCTTGGGAGGCTCCAGATACGAGGATAACCGTTGGAGCTCAGTCCACGCAGCCACGACGAGACGAGTCCGAAGTAGTCGACATTAGAGAAAAGTGGAGTAAGAGGTTCGTACAAGATCTGGATGTGATGACGTTCCACTCCGCCGATATCAGAGATGCGATGCGCATGCCGAGGCATTGTACTTGGATATACCTTCCAGAATGAGTCGCGATGAGTATGCAGCCGTTCCGGAACAAGAAGCAGATATAGTAAAGGACGATGACTCCCGGACAGTTGGCAGAGTTGAGACTGGAAGAGACCTTGAGTAGGATTCCTTTCAGGACACTGCTGCAATGATAATTGCACCCAGGATCAGACGTGTCACGTACATTTAGAGAGCCAGAGGCTGACTCCAGTGACAGGTTGCTTTACGAGTGGTTGTGCGGATTGACCGAGAGATGACCAGAAAAGTGCCAAAACGGAATCGTCCCCGTTAGCACACCTGACAGGGCCGATGAGCCGGTGGATCGTGAGATTGGTAATCCACAAGAAAGACTTGAAACCAGGAGCGGTCATGTTACGCACACCAGCAGGCCAGAGTTCAGGATCGTCGATGAGACATGCTATGAGTGACCACGACAGTTGGCCCGAGATTCTTAGAGGATGCACTTGAGTGGTACTATTCCGCCATTATTGATTTCGATGTTTTGGGTGATTTATTCGTATGATTTGATTTTGATGATTGAGGATTTACGATCTTTGCACAGTGTTGCACTTGATATCGTTTTCGTGCTTTAGTTTCACATGTTTGTGATTTTACGGTTTTAAACAGTTGAGTTGGTTTTGTGCGTATGCATGCACACGAATTGGTTCCTGCACTCTGTATAGTTATTATATGCTTGCAGTGCAGCGATACGCCTTCCATGCACTTAGATGCACTGGACTTCGATTTCGATTGTGATACTCGATAATTGTTTTGTGCACCTTGTGCACCTGATTGATTTTGCGCACGTTCGGCGCTTGATATTGGATTTCATGATTTCGTGCACGAGGGATGCACTTGATTTGGATTTTCGCGCATGTTGGGCGCATATTTTGAAGGGTGATTTTGGTGCACACCAGAGGCACTAAATTGAGAATTTTTCGTGCATGTCAGGTGCACCTGATTTTGCTGTCAGGCACACATGTTGCCTACGACAGATGTTTCGTGCACACCCGATGCACTTAGATGTTGTTTCTGTGCGCATGTATGGCACATTCATGGATTTTGATTTTCGTGCACACCAGACGCACGTAGCATTCATGTGCATATTTTGGGGATTGATTTCGTATAGAGCAGTACGTTTTTATGATATTGCTATGTGTTTTCGTACTGAGCAGGACTAGTCAGAGGACAGTACCTGAATATATTTTGCATGCATTGATAGTTATAGAAGGGATTTCCAAAAATCGAGCTATAGCCTCAGTATTTACCTACGTGTCTGATATGACACGAAATGTTTAAAACAAGGAGACCCTTCTAAATTGTTTCCAAAACGGCGGAACGTACATTTCAAACAAAGGTATATATGTATATAGTTATTTTCTTATGATAGACGTCCGCCACTGTGCAGTGTTATACGCGTTGCACAGCGACTTAAAGAGATTGGCATGCATTTCCTTCAGATATTTACAGATATAGATTCGATGTGTACATGTATAGTTTCGAGTTATATCATATTGGTTTGATTTGGATTTGGCATTGATGTCTTCTCCATGACTCTGATGATTGCGGGATGCTTGACGGAGTTTTGATTTGAGTTATATGCTCATTTTTCAAGCGCATGCGCTGCGCTACGATTTGTTTTATGTATTTACACGTTCGGAGCCCCGACGACTTGATGGGTTTTCTTAGATGTTTTAGTATTTGGGGGAGTTTGAATTTAAATTCGGGGACCGAATTTCTTTAAGGAGGGAAGATTGTAACGTTTTGAAAATCGTTTCGGTGAAATTTCGAAAAATCGGTAAAATAAGAGGGTTTTCTGTAAAAAGTCAAAATACAAATATCTTATTATAAAAATTAAATATACAAATTCTAGCTATGTAATTACTATTATTTGGTGTTTATTGAGCTGCTAGTGAAATTTCAAATTTTCTGAAAAAAATATTATTTTATTATTATTTTAAGCCGTCACTAATACATTTAATTAGGGAAAATTACAAATTGGAATTAGTTGAAACAAATTTTGTGCATCATAAAACATTGAATAAAATTTTATCATGTGGTTTTTGGAACGAAATCATTTGCCAAAACGGTTTAGAAATTATTGAAGAAAAAAGGCTTTTTGTTTTACGTAAATGGATGTTTGGGGTATTGTATTTATCATTTTTCATCACCCCACACCCGTACCCATACCCACACACCCCCATTCACTTCTCCCCTTGGCTGAATTCAGCAGCCCCCATCTTTTTCCCCACTTGAATTTCAAAGAAATGAAAAGAAAGAAAACAAAGGAAATGAAAGGAAATTGTAAAATGAGTTGGACCTTTGACTTTATGCCTTGACTTGGACTATTTTCCTCACCTCCCTCTCTCTCCTCTCCCCTCCATTTTCAGCCGAGCCCCCCCTTTGTACAGCCCCAATTTTCCCCCTCTCTTTTCCTCATCAAAAAGTCTTCAAAATCCATCAAATTTCCATCAAAAATTAAACCAAAACTCAAATCTAACTCCTACCCATTTTTCATTAGCTATTCTTGCATTGATCTAGGGAGCAAGTTGGCATTTTAGAGGCTTTGAATTTCATGTTTGATCTCTTGATCATGAGGTATAAATTCTAACCTTTTCTTAAATTGTGTTAATTGTTTCATGTTAGCTTAATTAGGTTTTTTTTAATTAGTTCTAGGTGCTTGAATTATAATTCAAGAGAAGGGTTTTGAATTAATGATTAGGGTTTGTGATCAAGTGAGGTTTTTATCAATTGGTTATGGGTGTAATGAGGAGATTAACATGTGGTTATTTGCAAAATCTAAGTTAGTTGCTATTTACTAATTTGTTAATTTAAAATTTTGATAACTTTGCTAATTGCTAACTAGGTTTTTATAATTAGTCTAATAATTAGGTTAAAAATCTAATTATGGTTTCATAGCATTATTAACATTTTAATGAGTGGTTTAATACTTTAGGTTATGCAAATCTAAGCTTAATTCTTAAATCGAGAATTGTTTTGCTTGAAAATTGTTAAAATTGGATAATTTGTAAACTAGGTTTTTGGGGTTTATGGAATTTAATGAGATTAAATTATGGGAATCATTTTTATGACTTATTTAAGATATTTAGTGAATATTGTGGCCTCTAGATTCGTATATACATCGAGTTTTGTACAAAAACGGTGATTTGTGCTTGCTAGAATTTCGGAAAAATGACTTTTAAGTGAAATTGGGGTTTTTGTGAATTTTTAAGCTATTTTATATTATAATTAGTGCTTGTAATTGTACAAATTAGTCTGTTGGGAGCTTTCTCGATGGTTTGGCGTTTGTACGCCGACATCGAGGGTTTTTGGGTCGATTTGTGAAGCAACCATAGGTTTTGACCTATGTGAGATTCGTGCGTCGTTTTGGTCATGAGACGGATTTTAATGCGATACGGTGCGTTATGATATGTAGGTACCCCATGTGGACTTCGAGACGACAGGCAAGCGCGTGGCGGCGTCGGCACCGGCAAGCGAGGACCAGGTGAGTAGATTTATATCTACGGGGAGAAGTCGGGTGGATGGCGTATAGCACCCCCGCAGTTCGTGGTGATGCATACGAATACGTATGCACACATATATAAATATTGTTTATATATTGTTTGAGATTATTGATGATAGAGATGGATCCTTGGTGTGATTGGATTGGTTTAGTATTGCGAAACCCTAGAGTAGTGGTTGCACCACACATACACACACACCCATATTTGCATACATTCTTCTTTCTTATGTGCGTACATGGGATTATATATTGATGTGTATATTTACACATGGGTATGGGACTATGTGTTTATATACTGGATTTGAGGATAGTAATTGGGATTTGAGATGAGTCGATGATATTGGGTTTGAGGCCAGAAGATCCGTGATGTGTTTTCGTTCGTATTGAGATACGACATGATGTTTTAGCGGGTCTTTTGACGTAGTGATTCTTATACATGCATGCGTACATAGATGGTATCAATATTGTACTAGACGTAGATCAGTACCCCGATCATGATATTTGATAAAGAGGATACCAGGTGAATAGTATGATGAATGTGATATTGACCCGTACCCAGATTTGGGATGCCGTACGACGGATTTACGTACGAGCTATATTGATGATTGATCCACACTCTTGACTTGGGATGCCTGATTATAGATATGACTTGGGATGCCTGATTATAGATATAGTATCGGATATGATATTATTGAGGCGGGATCACCGACTATACATATACAGGTATGTATATGTATCGACTCAGATGATAGGCGGTTTCCATACCTGTAGTTCAGCTTGTTAGTTCAGCCGTATAGTTTAGTGTAGTTGTTAGATTAGATTAGACTTCTTACCTATTTCAAAAACTAACGAATCGTGGGTATTTTAGAAGACAGCCCAAGGGATCCTACGGATATTTCAAAAGACGTATCTTTTCATAAAAATACCGTAGCCCCTATTTTCAAAACCCCATGATTCGTGTTATTTCAAAAGGCACCATTTGTAGGACTTATATTAGATTATTGCAGATTAGTTATAGTTGCGTCTAGTATTCAGCTCCCGCTCATTTTTACTGTTCGCTCCGCATCGCATACTTATATTATAATTTCTTATTGCATTATTAATATCATGCTGTTAGGACACCAGCACCATTACCGATGACGCGTATGTACCACATACACTTACTTGCCGGCTCACACACATCTTCATCGGTAATTGACATGTCACGAACACTTTAGAAAATACTATTTCATTTGACATAGGTTGTTAGCTAATAGTTTAGACATGATATTAGTGTACTTGCCTTAGATGCTGGTTAGACATTGTAGTTATTGCCTACTACTTCATGCATGTTATTATTCACTATTGTGTCGCATTCATGGATTCTCATGCCTATATTCACTGCTTAAATGCTATTGATGACTTGGATTCGGATTTCATGAGATTTCTTGGATTTGGAGGAAAACCGCAAAAACATAAATAAACCTTTTCTCCCTTTTAAAATAAAAAGTACGGTTTTCCCATGATGTATGAGTCGTCCACCATGAATTTGCTGATGGATTTCAAGACCCGATTCGAGGAGTGGAGGAACCGTTTCGGGTACATGGTGGGTCCGGTATGGTACCCCGGGGCAAGAGGAATGCGGTGTTGACATTGAGCCTGGCTGGGGAGCACTACCTACCGGTGATATTACCCGACGCGTCGGATATCCGAAGGATACCGTCGTGGTCTTGAGATGGATGGTAGGGGCCGGTCTGGACTGACGGCGCCCTAGATATTGAGATTGAGACATTGATATTTCGAGACAGTGAGATTTATGTTTTGTGTCGATGCTAGACACTGTTGATACTGATTTCATTTTTGATACCTCAGTTTAAAAATACTAAGGAAATCTCACTAATTTATGAAAACAGTTTCTTCATTTACATGTATTCTGTTTTCGTGCATGCATACCTCATTCATATGATATATTGCTACCTGAGGCACTGACACGGGCACATGAGTTTACACTCGGGTTAGATATTTACCCTAGCCATTGTTATAGGCTGTATGTTATATACATTTCTGAGGATATATTATGATCATTGACCTAGGATTGCGTTATTTATGCGATTTCTGTGCGTAGATGTTTTTCTATTCACGAGTTGGCAACTCACCCCCGTTGTGCCCCAGTTTCTTGCAGGTTTGTCGTACAGGTTTCTTTACGGCTTGCGGGCTCAGTTTCATTCGGGTGATTTGCTAGTAGGTGGGTTTTTCTTGTATCGTACCCATCATATTACCTTGTATAATATTATTCCGTTGTATCTAGTAAATTCCATCAACCAAACATGTATTTATTGAGATAGAGACCAGTGTTGTTTATTCTTTCGACCTTAGAGTCGCTCGTTTTATTTCTGGTGGTTTTGAGTTTCCTTTTGAGTTTTGATCCTCGCCGTTGGCGTTGTATATTATATTGCTTGTGTGGTTGTGACCGTCGATTGACGAAGAGCTAGCTCCCGCTTGGGGATGCCTTTTTCTTGATTTCGTATACTATTCATGTTGTATCCCGTTTGGGGGCCAGTATTTACAAAGGAGACTCTGCCGAAATTTTCAGTAAATTTTGATGTTCTTAAAAACCGCATAATTCGGCTTATGCTATTAAAACTACTTGTTTTAAATTGGTTTTCCTTCACTCTACTACTTTTCTTGGTTTGGATTTCTGGGTTTTCGGTTTACTTAGATTACATACGCCTCGAGACGTTTCGTAGTTTAAGTGCCGGTCATGTTCCGTACTTTCGGGACTTGACAGAGAGGAAGAACAAGAGAGAGAAAATGAATGATAGAAATGAGAGAATAATAACCATTCTCACATATATGTGTGAATTATTGTAATTAGATAATTAGTGAGATAATTGTCATGGCTTAATCAAGACATGACCATTATCATTTCATATTTAATGCTAATTACAAGGATCAAAGAGCATCTTTTATATGGAATGATGATGGTCAACATGTCAACTAAGGTCAACAAGTCAAGATAGTCAAATGGTCAACAACCATAACCATGCACAATTATATTAAACTAATATCAATTAACCATAATAAACACATAAGCATTAGGGTTAATAAAATGACAATAGTCATTAACCCTAATAAGCCCTCTCCCTCTGTCTCAAGCAACTGTGCATACGTACCCGTATTCGTGATCCGAGGAACACGAATACAATGAGATAAAACCAATCCCAAATCATATACTAGGATCTGGCTTAAACCAAAGCCCGCTAGTATAAGCTGTCCGGACAACAAACGTGCACAAGTGCGCGGATGTGAACGAACCCTGTCGCAAAAGCATGCGACCTCTACTCATTTTGCCTAAAGGCGAATAGCTCTATGTGTGGGACTCTAAAGACTCGACACTACGCTGGCAGTGGGTTTAACCACAGACCGCAAGCGGCACTAGCTGTACGTAACGGTCCCCAGGTAGATGCCGATAAGAAGACTGACGAGGTGAACCCCATCTGAACTCCTACTGAGCCTGTATGTGACAGTCTCCGTACAGTCCGGTCTGTTCGTTTGATACATCGCATGGCGGGCCTAGGGGGGCGGTGAACGTCAGTCCCCTAATAGCGGTACAAGTCGTGTCGGAGTGTAGCCCAGAACACCCTGAGATAACACTGGAAACCTACCAGTATATCTCGCTTGCCCTGGCCAGGGACTACTCGTGTAATGGCTCTCCTGGACACAGCGCGATGTCAACCCCCAATACCGAGATAGACGAATCCTGTCTAACCGTCACTGCCTCCAAGTGCTTCGGGACTGCACCCAAAAACTACATGTTTGCACGACTCCTTTGAGCCGTGGTAGGGTAGTAATCAAAGTGCAGTGGGAACACACTCGAGGCGAAGTGACAGTGTCAAGTCAGCGGACTAAGCTGTACTCATGTCACCTGGGAACTGATAACTGACGATAGGTATAATACCAACCAACAGTTCCCGACGAGTCCTGTCCAGTGTACTCGTAACCTAACGAGCACCCGCATACTATCTCAAGTACGACGTACTGACGGCTGTGGGACAGACCGTCTCCCACGCTGGGATGAGAAGCGCATACGCTAGTCTACTCCGGAATATCGATGCCCTGACTCGATAGTCCAACGACTAGGGACCTGTATAAGGATGTGCTTATGGATTACCCAGCCCCCACGAGTGTGAGCGCCATCACAACGCTGGTAATCAAGCAAAGATCCTAAAGGCTCTACTAATATGTATATCAGCGATATGCTAAAAGAAACACATGCACATATTAAAGAAGAGACAAACCAAGTAGCATACTACCATTTCGAGCAAGATTGTATATACAACTGTGAATATCCCAAGCTTCCATCAAGTAATATACAAACTAGTATGATACATTAATGGCCTCTAGGGCATATACACTAACAGATATTATATCTACTCAATATAATACTCGGATCCGGCTTAAACCAAAACCGACCAGTATCATCTGCCCGAAAACTGACACGTGCGTAAACGCACGTGCATTTTCCGAACCCTGCCATAAAACCATACAGCCTCTACAACGTTTCGCCCGAACTTGCGAAACTGTCTGTGGGGGACTCTAATGACTCGTCAGTATCCTGGCAGTGGGTTTAACCACAAACCGTCAGCGGCACTAGCTATGCGTAACGGCTGCCCATGGACTGACCTCAAGGGAGGCCGATGAGCGAACTCACCCGGAAACCCTACTGAGCCTAACAGTGACATTGTATATACAGTCCGGTCCGTTCGTCTATGAGTATCGCATATCTGCCTAGGGGGCTAGTAACGTCAGACCCCCAATAGCAGTATAAGTCGTGTCGGAGTGTAGCCCAATAACACCCTAAGATACTACTGGAGTACCTACCAGTAAATCTCCTACCACGGCCGTGGGCTTTGTGTAATGGCTCTCCTAGACACAACACGGCCTCGCCCCCAATACCGGGAGAGACGAATCCCCTGCCGATCCGCTCACGTGCCTCCATATGGCTCGGGACTGTACCCAAAAACTACCTGTTTGCACGACTCCTTTGAGCCGTGGTAGGGTAGAAATCAAAGCACAGTGGGAACTCACACGAGACAAATGACGACCTCAGATCGATGAACTAACCTGTACACATGTCACCAGGGAACTGCTATCTGACGATACGTATAATACCAACTAGCAGGTTCCCAGCGAGTCCTGTCCGGTGTACTCATAACCCAATGAGCACCTGTATACATCTTAGGTGATCCAACTGACACCAGTGGCTTGTGAGACCGGCCACCACCCCTCGTCGGGGTCTCGACTGTATACACTAGTCTACTCCGGAGTATCGATGCCCTGTCTCGAAACTCCCACGACTATGGACCACAATTAAGGATATGCTTATAAACTACCCTTCGGATGCTGCTCCAAGAGAGCTTTATTCGGCCTTCTCACGTATATGATCGCCATCATACTGTTGGTAGTAAAGCAAGATCCTAAGGGCTCTATCAAAGTGTAACATGTAATCAGTCACCTGAACATGTACACGACTGATAAAGGAAAACCAGATAGCATACTATCATCTCGAGTAAGACTGTCCTACTGTTATAGGTCCTCCGCAATCATTGCAATCACGTACCTGCGATCCAATAATTGACTCTGAGGGCACTATCTCCAACAAAACGTGCCTCGAGTTTATCCGGATTCTAGTTTTAAGCATCAGCCGGACAACTCCCTATACCTTAACATCGTTAAGATATAAATTGATTCTATATAAATTTGATATAGAAACAAAAGCACTAATCTAATTTGAACCAGATTCAAAATCTTGTAAGTGTACGGTAGCGCCCCGGCCGTCAATCTGACGCCAAATGCGGAACAAAAACTTTTATAACTTGCGCTATCGCATACTATAACCCGGATCTGCCATTAACGCAAACTAACAAACTACAAAGAGGGTAGAAAGGTTATACCGAACGATCCGAGTCCTTCGTTCTTTAACCATCATCCCACTCTCCGTTGCGGCTGCTCCGATCTCGTCGATCTCCGATCTTCTCATCCTGGTGGCACCACGTCATCGGATCTTTAAACGGGCTCCCGCCTCTGACCCGAGGCAACTCGGTCATCAAGTTTTCCAAAAGAGATGACCAAGATTGATGTAGAGAATGAGTAGAACACTTTGTCTCGCTTCGTCCAAAGCCATGGACGAACGGTTAATGAAGTTGCCTTTTGGAATTGGGTAAATGAGAAATGAGCATACAAATTTTCATGAACCAAAATCTATCATCTTTTTTAACTAAGTGAGTTTTTGAGGTGGAGGGGAGGGGCCAGCCATATATGAGGAGGGGGTGAGGGTAGGAGCAAGGGAGGGTAACCATAAGCAAAGCTTATCATAACATTAATGAAAGCATGAGTCATATAACACCTCACCCAAAACAATTAATGCAAATGGTGACACACTAATCCTAGTCATCAACCATTAATGCAAAATGGTGACTCACAATCCTAGTCACCATAACTAGAACCTTCCACACTCATGACTCACTCTCAAGAAAAGATAAATCCGCATTAAACCGAATGTTTAAGACGGGTGATAGAAAACTTGAAACTGGCAACTTCCAAAAGCGATCCCGAAACGGATTTCAGGATAACCCCGTAACTGTATAAATATACCCGCATTTGTATTACGACCGAATACAAATGCAACTGATACAAAGATATTATATCTACTAAGTATAATACTCGGATCCGGCTTAAACCAAAGCTCACCAGTATTATCTGCCCGAAATATGACACGTGCGTAAACGCACGTGCATTTTTCGAACCCTGCCATAAAACCATACGGCCTCTACAACGTTTCGCCCGAACTTGGGAAACTATCTGTGGGGGACTCTAATGACTCGTCAGTACCCTGGCAGTGGGTTTAACCACAAGCCGTCAGCGGCACTAGCTGTGCGTAACGGCTGCCCATGTACTGACCTCAAGGGAGGCCGATGAGCGAACTCATTCGGAAACCCTACTGAGCCTAACAGTGACAATGTATATACAGTCCGGTCCGTTCGTCTATGAGTATCGCATATCCGGCCTAGGGGGCTGGTAACGTCAGACCCCCAATAGCGGTATAAGTCGTGTTGGAGACAAGCCCTGAACACCCTGAGAAACTACCGGAGTACCTACCAGTAATTCTCACCTGCCTTGGCCAAGGACTTGGTGTAATGGCTTTCCTAGACACAGCGCGATCTCCACCCCCAATACCTGGAGAGACGAATCCCCTGCCGATCCGCTCACGTGCCTCCATGTGGCTCGGGACTGTACCCAAAAACTACCTGTTTGCACGACTCCTTTGAGCCGTGGTAGGGTAGAAATCAAAGCACAGTGGGAACTCACACGAGACAAATGACGACCTCAGGTCGATGAACTAACCTGTACACATGTCACCAGGAAACGTCTATCTGATGATATGTATAATACCAACTAGCAGGTTTCCGGTGAGTCCTGTCCGGTGTACTCATAACCTAATGAGCACCTGTATACATCTTAGGTGATCCAACTGACACCAGTGGCTTGTGAGACCGGCCACCGCCCCTCGTCGGGGTCTCGACTGTATACACTAGTCTACTCCGGAGTATCGATGCCCTGTCTCGAAACTCCCATGACTAGGGACCACTATTAAGGATGCGCTTATGGACTACCCAACTCTCACGTATATGATCGCCCTCATACTGTTGGTAGTAAAGCAAGATCCTAAGGGCTCTATCAACGTGTAACATGTAATCAGTCACCTGAACATGTACACGACTGATAAAGGCAAACCAGATAGCATACTATCATCTCGAGTAAGACTGTCCTACCGGCATAGGTCCTCCTCAATCATTGCAATCACGTGCCTGCGATCCAATAATTGACTTTGAGGACACTATATCCAACAATCTCCCACTTGCACTTAAGGCTAATTATTGCGATGTCGTATACTCACAGCCCGTGTGATACCGAACATCCAACTCCTCTACTAATCAGTTTCACAAAGCCCGTTTGTAAAACTCTTGTGTTCGAGAAATTGCCTTAGTGAGTGGTTCCGCCCTGATGTTTCTTTCTATGTCTCTCTTAATCTCAAGTTCGTGGAGAAAGCCATCTCCCAAATTGAGTAATACCTATCTTAGAATATGTATGGATATCTGATGGGACCTAGTTCATAAATGAACTCCAAATCCAAACTTCTTAGACTATATCGTCAACTGAACCTAATCAGTATCCTGCACCATGCCTCCCACAGTATCCTCTTGGACCACCTGTCCATAATACTGCCCCCTTCGTCAGAGGGAAAACTATAACTCTGACAATCACTCTGTCATCCATGCCACCTTTGAAGCCTGGAATGATAACCGTCTCCCGAAAGAGGCTGCCGTCATCAAATCCGTAGAACATGCACTTATGTTCTAAAACTGCTTCCTTATGTTTCTCCAGGATTGGATTAATATTAACTTATCGCATCTAGTGCAAAAACAACATTTGGTGTGGTACTTAACATCTCATGATTGACTCAATTGCCTAAGCAAGTGATCTGCCAATCATGCACATCCCTCTCCCCTTTAGTCTGTAACACACCTTTAGAGAGGGTGACTCCATCACCTGCAGGTACACCACCATGCCAGGAGTCATCTATTCTAAAAACCATTAGAATACTGTCAAAGTACCCACATTGGGAAACTACCCAAATCTAGATCTAAAACCATAGATCTAGAAACCAGAATGTCAGATATTATATCCATATCCTGTCCGGAGAAACAACTGTGTGACGACCACAGTACAACCGATCGTAATGTAGGAATTTTACTTCCTACTCTGTGTATGTCATCCAAATACCAGGACATCACACCCTACTACCTTCTTAACAGATCCATCCCTATTCTGATGAAGTCAAACCTATGACTGTCACATCAAAATTAGTTGATCTATCTCCGCTATAACTGCTCAAGTCTATACTTGCCCACTATGCATCCGCTGCTCCCACTGACCACAACAACCCTCTGACAGAATAATATACACGTGCACTTCTAAAACTAGTTTAGAACGACGCTATACTTAACCTCCTGCCGGGTCTCATAGTATGGAACAACAGTAGTGTCAAGTCTGGGTAAACAAGAACCTCCCTGTCACCGTCCTTGAGGCTACCGGAGTACCTCTCGGGTGTCTGAGGTTACCCACCATATCTGCGGAGTGGCTATTGGAATGTCAAATCTGATTGAATCTATAGGTTCTGGAATCACTTCCAGTTCTACCATACTCCCACAACTGTTTTCTGAAAAAATCCATTTTATTAAAACTGTGGTGAGTCAAGAACAATATCACTATTGATCTTCCAGATGGTAGAAAGTCAACCCTGGACATAGCCCGGGCCAACAGACAAACTGCCATTACAGAAACGTGCCTTGAGTTATCCAGAGTCTGGTTTTAAGCATAAGCCGGACAACTCCCCATACCTTAACATCGTTAAGATATGAACTATTCTATATCCAATATAGAAACTTTGGCACTTATTTAATTGGAACCAGATTCTAATCATGCATCTGTCTCCAGTGCATATCAACTTAATGGAGAGAGGCTAATCAGCATTACTCAATTTAGGAATACATCTAATTATGGGTAACCTGAAAGAGAAATAAGTTTCTCAAAACCATTATTATCATCTGAATACCAATCACAAGTATCTACATCTTCGATCTTTTTGAAGAATCCCGATACTTGCGACACCTGGTTCTCTACTTTATTCTTATACCCACAACTTCTCAAAACTTAGACCTTGTAATTCTGCGAAACACTTGTCTAAAATACTAGAGAAGACATAAGTAAACAGAACATAGTACGCGGACCAACCCCTTTGTCCCGATGGACACTGGACAACATACAATACTCTGTATAAGTCCGTTGAGTTTGAATAACTCAAAACCTGTGCATCGTAGGTTGAAAACTGTACTTATGGTTAAGAACTACTCCGCTGTTCAATGCTCCTTACCCAATCGCCAACTGATATAGGTAAATGTCATCGTCATAATATCAAAAAGTTATATCTCACTTTATAAAAATAAACGTACAGATATATCAATTTGAAATTGGTGCACAACAGCGGATACTTAAAACCAAATACATGTCGTTCGGAAAAAACCCAGGCGACTTCCTCAAATATCACCAATTACAACGAATTGCGATATAATGAGGATGATCACCTAATTTCCAATAACTTCCTCTCACTCATCATCTGTAAAACCATACAGATGTGAGAATGAAACCTGGTAAATACATACCCTGGAGTAAGTATCTAATCGGGAAAACAGTTTTCCATTAACAATGCACTGAAACATGAAAATGTTTCGTTGGGGTATCCTGGTTTTCATAGTAATGCCTCTTCCTTAATCCAATTCATGACTTTAACCGTATATTTCTTCGCCATCTCTCCAAATCCCTTTATTTGTCTTTAGTCCTTACCTTCTGTACACCATCGTTAGGCTAAATGGTTTTCTTCCTTCCCTACTGTTCGGCACCAGCCTATGGTTTGGAAGAAGACTATCCATGTCACGACCCAAAATATTAGCTCGTGAACAGCACTTGAATCACGCCACGTCTAAAGGCGTAACGGAATTCAAGTAAGCTGAAACCCAGAAATCTAAACCTTTTTAGAAAAAAATAAAGGAGATGATGTTTTGAAATAAAGGTATAATGAAAACAAGTGTGCTTAATGCATAGAAAGAAACATGAATGATGCAAATGAAATTTTCTAGTTTAAAAACATGTTTCGTCTTTTGAAAAATTTTGGCAGCACCTCCTTTGTATATTTTGATCCAAAACCATAAATACATAACAAGAATAATGGCATCCCTAAGCAGGAGCTAGCTCTTCGCCAAACGGCGGATCAAAACCACGCAATATAGAATAAATAAATATATGACGCCCAACGGCGAAGTTCACCACAAAAGACAGTGAAAAGAGCAAGATATAGCCCCAAAAGTGAATATAAAACCCATCGCTCAAATCTCGCAACTACAAGTCTCACTAAGTCTCATCACCTATACAAATACAACTTTTGATTGATTGATGGAGTTAACTAGATACAATATGAAATATAATACAAGAGTGGGTACGATACAATGCCCCACCTACCAATGCAAAACACCCGAATGGAACTGTATGCCAGCGAAGTCGCTACTGATCCAAGCGGTCAACCTGCAAGAACTGTGGCACAACGGGGTGAGTTTCCAACTCGTGAATAGAAATATATCTACAAGTAGAAATCGAATAAACAATGACTCCTAGGTTAACTATATCAAAAGGTAATACTATAATATCTAGGGTGACCGGGTCGTACATGTGCCAACAAGGTAATCACTACATATGCATGCTGATAACATCCAACAGTAAAAATCAAGATATGTATGCATGTGGATCTCTTCCACCCAATAATCAATGTCTGTATGCACGTAAATATTATAAGGGAGTGTGCATGAAAGAATGAGGATATATATATCAACGGTGTCCCTCCCGACACATCAAAATCATGGAACCTGAGTGCCTAGCATCGACACTCGAAAACATCATGAAAACCGTGCCCAGCATCGGCACGTAAATCCTCATATATCGGGCTCCGTCAGTCCGGATCGGCCCACGGGCTCCGTCAGTCCGGATCGGCCCACGGGCTCCGTCAGTCCGGATCGGCCCATCTCATCTCTCGACTCCGGTCGGTATCCTCCGGATATCCGCCGAGCCAAAATACTATCACCGGTAGGTACTCGCCACCCTGCCAGGCTCATCGTCAACTCCACGAAAAACATTTCTCGCCCCAGGGAACCATACCGGGTCCACCATGTACCCGCATTCGGCTTCGTCCACTCCTCGAATCGGGTTTCACATGCCACTCTCAGAACCGAGGAAACACATGGTGGACGCACTGAAATATCATATCAAGAGAAACCGGGTTTTTAAAACTGTACACGCTTTCTTTGAAATAGCCACGGTTCTCAAATCCAGAAATCTCATAAAAACAGCATATCTCAATGCGTAATATCATTAAGCATGATGTATAGAGTCATATCATGATGCAGCAATCCTACTGTATAGTGACATGGCAATTATCGATGATGAAGTGTGTGAGCCGGCAAATCTGTGTACGTGTAACATACGCATCATCGATAATGGTGTAAGTGTACTAATACAGGTTTACGCAATGCAATGTAAATAATATGAATGCAGAAGAAGGTAAATCATATGCCATGCTGACGGGTATACGTATCTAATATGACCGAGTCGGGCAATCTATCAACTGTCATCCAGCCCAAAAACATCGCGTACGGTACAATCCATCATATGGCAACCTCTAGTCAAGGGTAAGGATCAATCATCAAGTCAACCTCATCACGCACGGAATATCATCGTGCGGCGGCATTATACTAAAAGGGATCCTATCATCCTATACGACAACTGAGGGTACGGCCTAATATCACATACCGCCTATCATCCATGATTCACAACATTCTAAATATATATGTAACCCTATATACCTATGTCCCAGGTCTCATCTGCAATAATCGCATATCAGGGGACCGGTAGGGTATAAATCATTTCGATCGACTCGCATCCGTATACCATCATATCATATCATCATCTCATCATATCATCAAATTCGTCTTGTATTCTTTCATCACAATTATGTCTCATATCAATTCGAGTTCACATAAACATGCTACCTCTACTAAGTATAAGTACCTAATCTAACCAACACACCCGAACCATACAATCGGATTTTTGAAGAAGTGAATCGTAGTTTTGAAAACAGGAGTTACGGTGTTTTTAAGGAAAAGATATCATTTGAAAATTCGTAACATCCCTCAAGATATACATTTAAAAGGTACATAAGATTCTTTAGTTTAGAAAAAGGTATGGTTCGGATGACGCTTCTATATGGCTATCTAGTCCTACAGTACCCTAAGCGGTAATATCGCTAAATATCATCCTAAGGTAGTAGTAGTAGCATGTCACACTTAACTATCCTCTAGTTTCTTATATGACTCCATAGCTATCTATGTTCTAACCCTAGTTTCCTAATCTAGGTTCCCTAACCATACTCTATAAATCAGTTTTTCCATCAAAAGCTGCGGGGGGTGCTATACGCCATCCACCCGACTTCCCCGGTAGATATAGATCTACTCACCTGGTCTTCGCTCGCCCAAATCGATGACGCCACGCTTCTTCACCTCGGAATCCATGTGAGGGTACCTACAATAATAACCAATCGCAATACGTATTAAAATCGAGGCAGAAATCCGATACAGCGCACAGTGTGCTCATAGGTTGGAACCTATGGCCCAAACGTGCAAATCAATCAAACAACCCCTGTCGTCGATTTACGAACACCGACAACAAAATATAAATCTAAATATCAAGAAAGTACATTTTAAAATACGGAAAACATCGCCTAAAACACACCAAAATGCTCCCAGATTTTCCCCAGATGACAATTAGCCAAAACTGCACATAGGAGGGGTCTAATTTAGTGCAAAATGAGCCCTGGAACAAAAATGAACCTATTCCCTTCTACTCTGGCCGCAAATTGCGGCCAGAATGATTAAATCTGCGGCTGGGGAATTGAATTAGGGGCTCGGGTCTTGGTGGTAGCTTCCTAGGTGCCTGCACGACTCACTGTCAGCTCAATTTAATTTTTAGTGCCCCCGGGTTGCTCCAGATTCCAGAACACCTTCACAGATCACACATTTTTCCGATGTCGGGTTTATAAATCCGTGTTTTGGGGTTTCTAAGGTCTGGTCTAGGTCACTAAACAGCACCTAAGTTTAGTTATCAGCTACTAGGAATCACCCAATTCAAACCAACACTCAAATCTTCACTAGGGTTTCCCAATGTTCACTACCTCCACAATATCACATCTAAACACATATAAATACTTAAGTAAATGGAAAACTACCCAATTAGTGAAGGTATTACCTCATAAAGCACCCATGAATCCCCCAAGACCATCAAAACTAAATTTTTCTTGGTCGCATGTGTAGAGGTTGAAGAGGGGATTAATATTTGTGAAGGGTGTGTAGGGTTTTGGGGCATGGTTGGAGATGGATCTAGGGATTTTTGTGGAGGGTTGTGGAGTTGAGAAGACGAAGGAGAAGGAGGAAAATGGTGAGGGATTTTGATTTGGGCAGCAGCCCCCCTCTCTCATTATAATTCACACACACACTCTCTCTCATCACTAGTATACCTACCCCATCATTATATCCCCTTGACTTTTCCTCTTTCTTTTTCTTTTCCCACCAAAAATCATAATATAAAGCCCAAATGAAATGAAACATGTAATAAAATGAAACATGTCATGTTGCACTAACCATGGAAACTGTAAAAACGCGGATTTGGCTTAATCGCGATTAGCAGTGCACTAATCGGGTTTTTGTCGAAACTGTATATAATAAATTTTAAAATTGCCAAATCCTTTAAATATATTTTTAAATGAATAAATCATTTTAATTTCTATTTATTTCACAATTATTGGTATATATTTATACCCTTTTCGAAAACCCCAATTTCGCAAATCGGCAGTTTTCGGGAAAAATATTATTTTAATATTAAATTCTCAAAAATAGTATTTTATATTTTCTGTAATGTTACAATCGTCCCCCCTTAAATAAATTCGGTCCCCGAATTTAAATTTAAACCCCCAAAATCTAAAACATTTCAATAATCATCTCAAACAACGGGGTTCCGAAATCATGGAAAACGCAGAAATAACACAACACATCGCGTCAAATGCGCATGAAAACGAGTAAAAACTAAAAATCGAACTCCGTCAAACGTCACACAAATCATCGGATTTGCACGCATATCCTCAGAGTTACAATAGAGATGCAGATCTCGAATCCACTCTGAAATCCAATACATACTAGTCAAATTCTATAATACGTGTATAGTACGCATCTTTGAAAAACTCAAAATCTGAATGAAAGACATGCAAAATCTTTTCTAAATCTCCACGGGAATGCGTAACTCACGGCATAACTGACGGACGCTCATTCTAAAATAATAATATATGTCCATATATGTTTTCTTAAATACACGTTCCGTCGTTTTCAAAATATCCCAAAAGGTTTTCCTTTTATAAACGTCCGCGTCGCTCACGGACACGTAGAAAATAGCGAGACTATAGCTCCTCTGTTTCAAAAACCTATTGGTAAACTTTTAATGCATGCAAAGTATTCAGGTACTGTCCTCGGATCAGTCCTGTTTGGCTACTACACAAAATAGTGCCCAACATGAAAGCAAAGTGCTCAAAAGCAAAATCAGCCTCAAAAGGCATATCCAATAATCACATGCATCTGGTGCGCATGGAAATCAAATCCAAATACAGGTGCCACAATAAGCATAAAAACCCAAAACTACGTGCAATGGGTGTGCACGAAAGCATCTGTCCACTGCAACGAGTGTGCAGGACAACAATATCTGGTGCACCTATTGTGCACGAAATGCGAATACAAATCCATAAAAAGTAACACCGAGTACACCAAGGTGTATAAATCAATATCGTGTGCAAATGTGTGCACAAAACACATATCAATGCACTGCAAGTACATATAAGCAATACCGAATGCAAAAATCAAATCATCTATAAGAAATCAATGAAATCAATATTAGGAAACTCGTCATCAAAACTCAAATCCAAGCGATATAAGAGTGATACTCATATCACAAGCACAAATCGCAACAAAGGACATTGAGGTACACCTCCTACAATGTCGAGAAATAAATCGGTGCGCCTAGAAACTGGCAGAACAAGAACATTCGCTCGCCTCCTGCTCACGTTCTGGCGTCCTCTATCTCTGGGTACTCATCTTCTCTATGAATTACCAATCTCGCAATCTATCTGCTCATCGGCCCTGTCAGGTGTGCTAACGGTGACGATTCCGCTCTAGTACTTCTCTGGTCATCTCTCGGTCAATCATCATGACCACTCATAAAGCAGCACGTTGCTGGCGTCGGCCTCTGGTCCTCTGACTGTACATGGCACATCTGATCCTGGGTGCAAATCTCATTGCAGCAGTGTCCTGGAAGGAATCCTGCTCAAGATCTCTTCCAATCTCGCCTATGCCGAACTATACGGAGGCTGGTACTCTTACATAATCCTTTCTCATTTTCTGGACATCTACGTGTTCCGCACACCGTTCCTCGGAAACTCGTCCCAACCATCGAAGATATACTCCATACTCGCCGAATTCTCGTGCGAACTCTCTACTTCACTCGGCCCAAATGTCGACTGATTCGGACTCGTCTTCTCGTGACTGCAAGGACTGCGCTCCAATGACTATGCTCGTATCTGGAGTCTCCCAAGCAATGTATCCCATCACATGATATCCGAATGATGTCGAACCATCCGATCGATATGTCAAAACCTCATAATCCCTCAAGAGATCAACATCTTGGGTACAGTTTAATAGTGTCGAGTACATACCACAACATCAGTGATCCAGCCGTAGAAGGGCAAACCCAAGCCTCACTAATGGCGCCGCGGAACTGCCGCAAACCCTAAGGTTCAAAGGCTTTCACACGGTCATTATGTCGAGTTAGGGTTTCATTCTTCTAGAGGGTCCATAGAATTGCTTGCACGTCTTTCCGAATACTTTAAACTTGGAATATGGTTTCCTGACATTCGATCGTCTCTATCGACTCTCAACGAATCTGCGTGAAGTCGTCTCTAGCTGGAATCTGTAGGGTTGCTAGGCACGCGCACAAGGGTCTACGAGGCATCAACCATGCCCGATTAAAAAATTAGCCGTGCCGAACAACCCGAATACGGATCTTTAAACTAGGGTTTAGGCGAAAACTAACATGTTAAACACATTAACACTAAGTGAGAGGGATTACAACCTTTGTAGATCCGGTCCTTCACTTATTAAGCTCCGTGTTGAAGTCCCTTCGCTGCGATCATCGTGTTCCGGACTCTCGAGAGGTTCCACGAAGAGAAAGATGCAGTCTTGCTTCCGATCTTCGATACAAAGATGATATACCTTGAAGTTTCGTTACCACAAGCTAACACTCATAATATGAAGTGACCACCCTCATCTAGATAGCAAGGGAAGATGAGGATGATGAAGTAGGATTTTTGCTCTCTTTTATAATCTTTTTCTCACTCATTTATCATCACTTAGAAAAAGCTAGAAAGCTTTTTCAATGAATAACTCAAGGAAGAAGATGATGGAATTCATTTGTGATGAATAATAAAAAGTTATCATAATCATTTATGCAACCATGGTTGTAGTAACCAATGTAGAGAGTTTACTAAGGTTAGGGTTTGGGTTGGGTTAAAGGGTGAGTCACAAAGAAATATCTATCATAATATCTTAGCAAATGACAAAGTAAAACCATCTAGAAACATCTAGAATACATTAACCCAAATCAAACCCTAATCTTGTTTAAACTCCTCTAAACATGTTGCATTAATAATTATAATATGTTACATTATTATATATCACATATACAATATTTATTGTAACAAAATAAAATAATACATTTAACATATATCGCATATATATCAATGTATTACCTGAGTGAGAAAAAGAATCTTTTAGTGAGCTAATATTAGTTAATGTAATTTAATATATCATATATATTATTATACATTAAATTATCGAATCAACACTTGATCCGACAATCCGGCTATATCGCATATAACCGACTAATATTTATCCGTACCGATTCATCGAATCAACACTTGATCCGATGACCCGGCTGATATCATATATCGCGAGAATAGAATACGGTATCTCATATCGCATTATCCTCGGTCCCGCACATATCACATATGTGCTCCTACTCCATTTTTCCTGAGCCAAGAAACCTCTTTGTAGGACTCTAAAGAATCGTCAATACGCCGGCAGTAGGTGATGATCATATCAAACACCCACAAGCTGCAAGCGGTCAGCTAAACGTAACAGCCACCCAGGTATTGAGCGCTCAGAAGATCAACAAGAAAGTATGTACATTCTCCTGTGAATCCAAACAGTAACACTCCCGTACAGTCCGGTCTCGTCGTCTGATATGTCGCATATCTCGCCTAGGGGTGGTAAACGTCAGACCCCAGTAGCTCGATAAGTCGTGTCGATATGAGGTCTATAACAGTTCAAGAAACTACTGATAACACTTACCAGTAAATCATAGCAACCCTGGCCTGGGATTTCCGGTTATAGCCAATCGAACACAGCACAACATCAACTCCCTATACCGGGAGAGATGAATCCCCTCCTATCGCTCATTGCCTCCATGTGATTCGGGACTGTACCCAAAAGCCACCTTTTTGCACGCCCTCTTGGACGTGGTATGATGGAAATCAAAGCACAGTGGGA
Organism: Agapanthus africanus; assembly: GCA_030015575.1. Lineage (NCBI taxonomy): Eukaryota > Viridiplantae > Streptophyta > Magnoliopsida > Asparagales > Amaryllidaceae > Agapanthus > Agapanthus africanus. Next base: position 140,914,726 of record JASDDO010000031.1, read on the forward strand.
ATCACACAAAACTCTATGACGATCTCGGGTCAACAGACTACTCTGTACCAGTGTCACCGGAGAACTGCCATCTGACGTGAGGTATAATACCATCTGGGAGTTCTCGGCGAGTCCGTCCAGTGTACCCAGTCTCCACTGAGCACCCGTACACCATCCTTGATGTCAAACACCGATGGATATAGGATCATCCATCGTCCATCATATGGGTCAAAATGCGTATACGCTAGTCTACTCTGGTGTATCGATGCCCTGTCTCGATACACCCTCGACTAGGAACAGTTATAGGATGTACTCGTCGACTACCGTGGCCCCACTAGTATGATCTCATCATAGTCCCAGTAGTCGAGTACATATCCTAAGGGCTTTATCAACATGTAACATAGAGACAATCAGAGTACATGTTAAGATAAAGTACAACCAGATAGCGTACTATCATGTCGAGCAAGAAAGTCCTCCCTATATATGTCCAAGCATCCATTACAATAGACATTGTATGTACAGTAATGGCCTCTAGGACATACATATAACTAACAGAATCAATCTATCTGATGACCTCGCATCGGGTAAGCGAACAAACCACATGTCCTAGTCCTTCACCCTTGGGTGGCTAGCGACCTTCCATCATATCTCTAAGTATATACTTATGCTGCAGTAGCTCCAACCTCTGGGCGATACCTCGTCAATTGCAGTAGCGACTGGCTCATTCGTCTGTACGCTGAACATCGCCTCAATCCTCCAGGAAAGGCGATACATTGGCGGTCATCTCTAAATCGGTCTGCTCTAGATCTGAGTAAGACTCTTCACACTGGAAATCTTCAACTCAACCGGGCCTGCGTCGGCACATCAATCTGACGAATCACCTTCGTCTCTAAAATCGGGGTAGACTAGCTATCATCTGTCTCATATCTCCCTGGAAGCTCCGGCGATCTCAGCTCGTAAGCTCCGGAAGCGACATCTTATCAATCTCAGCAACAGCTGGGTCATCTGTCTGCACGGTAGGCGACATCATAATCTCTGAGGTATGCTGTACATCAATAGTCCTCTCTCAACTGGAAGCTCTAACAATGGCCCGATCATCCGGTGTATAACCAAGCACTCGCCTCTACAAGAGGTCACAATCATCAGTGCTAACTCGAGACGTCCCCATGTCACCAGAAAACACAATGGTCGGCCCTCGTATCAAACGAGCTCGCCCTGACCGCAACGCTAGCAGTAGCTCAAACTGAGCTCAAACTATGGTGAAAGGAACCTCAATCGAGTATCGAATAAAGCAGATCAACGGCATGAGAGGAAACGACAAATCCAGTATGGATACATGATCATAAAAAGGAACAGCATCAATGAAAGTATGATCATGGAAACAAATAGAATCAAGGATCTCCAATGGATGTATAATCATGGATACGAAGAGAATCACTGGTCTCAAAAATAGGTACATCCTAAGGTTTCTTAAGTTGAGTATCGTATCGTAAATATGCCGCGGAACATACGTACGTTACGTCACACTACTCAAGCTACCTACTCCATCAATCAGGGTCAGCCTATGAAACGAAAGTTCGGGTCTAATACCCCCCGTTCAAGTCTAAGTTCCGTAAGGTCAAGCCTAGGTTCCGAAATACATAACCGCCCTAGATTCCGCATAGTCAAACATAGACACGAACAAAGGTTAAAACTAGCACTCTGATACCACCTTTGTCACGACCCGAAATATTAGCTCATGACCAGCACTTGAATCACGCCACGTCTAAAGGCGTAACGGAATTCAAGTAAGCTGAAACCCAGAAATCTAAACCTTTTTAGAAAAAAATAAAGGAGATGATGTTTTGAAATAAAGGTATAATGAAAACAAGTGTGCTTAATGCATAGAAAGAAACATGAATGATGCAAATGAAATTTTCTAGTTTAAAAACATGTTTCGTCTTTTGAAAAAAATTGGCAGCACCTCCTTTGTATATTTTGATCCAAAACCACAAATACATAACAAGAATAATGGCATCCCCAAGCAGGAGCTAGCTCTTCGCCAAACGGCGGATCAAAACCACGCAATATAGCATAAATAAATATACGACGCCCAACGGCGAAGTTCACCACAAAAGACAGTGAAAAGAGCAAGATATAGCCCCAAAAGTGAATATAAAACCCATCGCTCAAATCTCGCAACTACAAGTCTCACTAAGTCTCATCACCTATACAAATACAACTTTTGATTGATTGATGGAGTTAACTAGATACAATATGAAATATAATACAAGAGTGGATACGATACAATGCCCCACCTACCAATGCAAAACACCCGAATGGAACTGTATGCCAGCGAAGTCGCTACTGATCCAAGCGGTCAACCTGCAAGAACTGTGCCACAACGAGGGTGAGTTGCCAACTCGTGAATAGAAATATATCTACAAGTAGAAATCGAATAAACAATGACTCCTAGGTCAACTATATCAAAAGGTAATACTATGATATCTAGGGTGACCGGGTCGTACATGTGCCAACAAGGTAATCACTACCTATGCATGCTGATAACATCCAACAGAAAAAATCAATATATGTATGCATGTGGATCTCGTCCACCCAATAATCAATGTCTGTATGCACGTAAATATTATAAGGGAGTGTGCATGAAAGAATGAGGATATATATATCAATGGTGTCCCTCCCGATACATCAAAATCATGGAACCTGAGTGCCTAGCATCGACACTCGAAAACATCATGAAAACCGTGCCCAGCATCGGCACGTAAATCCTCATATATCGGGCTCCGTCAGTCCGAATCGGCCCACGGGCTCCGTCAGTCCGGATCGGCCCATCTCATCTCTCGACTCCGGTCGGTATCCTCCGGATATCCGCCGAGCCCAAATACTATCACCGGTAGGTACTCGCCACCCTGCCAGGCTCATCGTCTACTCCACGAAAAACATTTCTCGCCCCGGGGAACCATATCGGGTCCACCATGTACCCGCATTCGGCTTCGTCCACTCCTCGAATCGGGTTTCACATGCCACTCTCAGAACCGAGGAAACACATGGTGGACGCACTGAAATATCATATCAAGAGAAACCGGGTTTTTAAAACAGTACACGCTTTCTTTGAAATAGCCACGGTTCTTAAATCCAGAAATCTCATAAAAACAACATATCTCAATGCGTAATATCATAAAGCATGATGTATAGAGTCATATCATAATGCAGCAATCCTACTGTGTAGTGACATGGCAATTATCGATAATGAAGTGTGTGAGCCGAAAAATCTGTGTACGTGTAACATACGCATCATCGATAATGGTGTAAGTGTACTAATACAGGTTTATGCAATGCAATGTAAATACTATGAATGCAGCATAAGGTAAATCATATGCCATGCTGACGGGTATACGTATCTAATATGACCGAGTCGGGCAATCTATCAACTGTCATCCAGCCCAAAAACATCGCGTACGGTACAATCCATCGTATGGCAACCTCTAGTCAATGGTACGGATCAATCATCAAGTCAACCTCATCACGCACGGAATATCATCGTGCGGCGGCATTATACTAAAAGGGATCCTATCATCCTATACGACAATTGAGGGTACGGCTGTAACACTTTGAATTTCTGTTTGATTGTCTGTAGTAATAATTAGTGATCGTACGTGTGATTTTAGATAAGGGTTCCTGGGGTTATTAGTTATTTTTGGGTAATGTTAGCATATTGGGAATTTTCTTGTGTTTTTGTACACCTTGCACACTTAGACATTTTGAGACTTAGGATTTTGGTAGCATGTAACCATTTTTCTTGTGTTGCATGGTTGTTATGTTTCCCCCACCATTTTAGCCTAAGCATAACCCCATTTTTATGATTACAAATTCTATTAAACAATGAGGCATGGGGGGTAGGTAAAAGCTTGACTTTTGACCATTTCTTTCCCTCTCTTCTCTCTCTCTTTCCCCACTCCAGAATTCTGGAGAATTCCAGCAGCAAACCCTCCCATTTTCTTCATCTTTTCTTCTCCTCTTCATGTCTCTTTGATCTCTACACTTTTCCTTCACAAAAACAACACTTTTTCATCACCAAACCTTAAGAAAAGTGAGCTTTTTAGGGTGTTTAAGGCAAATCTGCACACTAGAGGGGAAAGCTGAAAGTTTTGGTGTTCTACAAGGTTCTTAGAAGGTATTAACTCATATTTGCACTTCTTTTTCTTAGACTACTTGTATTCCTTAGTAAAAATCTCATTTTTGTGCATTTTTAGTGATATTAAGGGATAATTGTGATTCACATGTTAGATTAGGGTTTTGTTAGTTGTGTTAGCTCTATTAGGTGTTATTAGAGCTATCTTAGGCCAAGTTTTGTTTCAGTTTGCACAAAAATACCCTAAAGTTTGATTTTAGTGCAAAAGTGTGGTTTTTAACTAGAAATAAGGCTTTGTAGGATCTGCTGTTACTCGAGACTTTTCAGTGTAAATCTAGATGTTACTGTAGCATGTATGGGGGGTATATAGTGCACACACCAAACCTGGGGGCCCAATTCCCAAGTGAGGCCGCCAAATATTGCATTCTGGCCGCAATTTGTGGCCAGATGGGGGAGCCATGGTTTGGGGTTTGGGGTGTGGGTGTCTGATGCTATTTGGGTTGTTTTGATATATATAGTTTTGCAATATCTTTCCTGTATCAAAATCTGGGGTAGAATACCTATTTTCCCGTATTTTCAACCTTTCGCGACACGCGTGATACGTGTGTGTGGGTTTTGAGTTTCTGCGTATCGCGACGCGTCGGAGTGGTTTCAGGCGTGTAACCACACGTTTTAGCGTATCGCGCACATGCGCGCTTGGTTCGCGACACGAGTTACTAGTTCGGCTTTTATGTCGCGTTTGTGTGACTTCAAGCTTACATATGATATATTGTGTAATTCTAGGTTCGCAGGCGAGTACGGCGGACGCCGCGAAGAAGGGGAAGCAGGTTGTTGGCTACACCTAGCGAGAGACTACAGTGAGTAGATTTCACATCTACGGGGATATCGCCCGCATGGCGTTCTACGTCAGGGCTGATAGGACCTTATAGTGTTCCTTATATATATATTGCATGTTCATGGTTACTAGCTAGTGCATTGCATACCTACTACACACCTCACATTGGATCATTGCATTGCAGCTCATCTCTATGTGACATGACTTGATATTCATACTTGATACCTATTGTAACCCTTCGAAAATCGTTTCGGCAGTTTTTCGGTAATCGGCAAATTTTTCGGCTTTTTCCGTAAAAAGTCAAAATTGATATTTTTCATTGTAGACCTAATTATACAAAATTTAAATAAGATATTACTATAATTTTGTCACTAAAATGTCATTTATAATTTTCTAGTTAAATAAAAAAAAATTCGTAATTAATTATTTTTTTATTATTTTAAGCCTTTTTAAATACATTTAATTAGGGATAAATACAAATTTAATTGGGTAAATTTCTTAATTAGGAGTCTTTATAAGCTAAAATATGGTGTTAAAAAAAATTATATCATGTCTTGCAAACTTTTAGATTTTTTTGTGGGAAAATTATGAAAAAAATGGCTTAAAATGGGTTTTTTTGTAAAAAGGTTGAAATGAAAGCATTAAATGATCATGTGGGGGTGTTTTAGACCTAGAATCTTCTCCAAAATTTCCCCACTCCCTCCTCATTGCTGCAGCCGACCTCTTCCTGCAGGTTTCCCCCCCTCTTCACTTCTTTTTTTGCCTCATTTTCATGCAAAAATTCAAGAAAAATCCACAATTTCTTTCTCCATTCAAAGCCTAACCCTAATCCCTTCTCTCTTCAACCCAAATTTGTTCAAAAACATGATGAAAGGAGGCTTCTTGGAGACTTGATCAAGTTAGGGTTTAAGATTGAGAGGTGAAAATCCTAATCTAGTTGTTAATTGTTGTTTAAGTTGCTAGATTTAATGGTTTTAGTGTGTAATTTGCTTATGAATTCTTGTTTAGGAAATTCAAGAAAGGGGAATTGATGTTGTAATTAGGGTTTGAAGCATGGTTGATGTATTAAAGTTGGGGTTTGGTTATCTAATTAATTAGAGTGATTTAATTATGCTAGAATCTCAATTCTAAATATTAGTTTAGTAGTAAATGTTTGATTTGGAAAAATCAAGTGAAGGTTTTAATTTTGGAAATTAGGGCTTGTAGCATGATGCTTGGATTATGCTAGGGATGGTTATCTAGGTGATTGGAGTGGTTAATTGTGTATTGGTATGCTCGCTAAAACGACAAATTTCAATGTTGTATCGAATTGGTTTGATAATCGCTTACTAGATTTTTTCGAAAAATAGTATGCGTTCAAATTGCGCTAGGTTAGCAATATTATTAGCTTCGTATAGGATTATTAGAATGCACGAACGCGGGGTTTCGTCTAGTCGGGTTGTAGTTTAATCGATTTCCCCGATACGGCGATTTTAGTTAAGGTTTTAGCGATTTTCGTGTATTTTCCGCGTACCGAGTGCACGTTGTGATTAATTCAAGAGCGTCGATCTTTTCTTAGTGTGAGTTGCATCATTTCAGAAATCTGTAACCTTATATTTTGTGTTATGCAATTCTAGGATTGGTCGGGGAAACTTCGGATACGGCGCGAAAAGGCAAAGCGGTGGCCGGATCAGATTAGCGGGGATTTCTGGTGAGTAGATATATTCATCTACGGGGGAATCGTCTGGATGGCGCGAGGTGCCCCCTCCCTAGTTAGGATTACTCTACTTTATGCAATAATTATATTGTTAGCTAGCTTATCCATTTACGCACATTGCATACCCTTACAGCTAACCCTATACTAGATTGCATGGACATTCATATGACATTCATATATACATATGCGATATCATTTCGTAGGACACGAACATCTTACCATTGGCATCTATTGCACACGCACTATTCATGTGACACACACGCCTTTGGTATTTGCCATGCCACGTGCACTATAAAAACCTGTTTAGCTTAGTAACGCCATTGCATTCATGCATTATATTTGAGATTGTATCGTACGCATATACCTCGCATTACTATCATATTTACATAGATCTCTAGCCAAACTCTCACATCATATACATTGATATCATAGACACTTATCATACATAACATGTGGACATTATGATTTCTTGAGGATTTCAGTTTGCTGCGATTTCTGGATTTTGGGGGAAAACCGCAAGAATTTAACAAAACCTTATATTTCTCTTTTTCAAAACAAAGTTGCGGTTTTCTCGTGATGTATGTGTCGTCCACCATGAGTTTTCATGTTTTCTGTTGGATTTCGAGACCCGATTCGAGGAGTGGATGAACCGTCTCGGGTACATGGTGGGCCCGGTATGGTACCCCGGGGCAAGAAGATCGAGTTGTAGACGATGAGCCTGGCAGGGGAAGACTACCTACCGGTGATGTCTGGCGCGGCGGATATCCGGAGGATACCGACCGTTGTCGTGAGATTTATGATATGGGCCGATCCGGACTGACGGAGCCCGACATTGAGACAGATATGATTCCTATTTGGTGTCGATGCTTGACACGGGTTTTCTGAGGATTTCTTGATGATATTTAGTTATTATGCAGACATTCGTTTTCTAAAAGTTAAGAATCCAGTAACTTTAACATTTAAAACACTTAAAGAGTTAGAAAAGATATTGCATACATGTGCATGCATACTAGAGTTATTATATCACATATGGACATACATGTTGTTCCGCATTGCGTGCATTCTTACGATTGCCTTAGTAGATGTTATATTTACTCACGAGCTGGCAACTCACCCCCGTTGTGCCACAGTGTCTTGCAGGTCGGACCCGTCATCTTTGTAGCGGCGGGCTATCTTATCATCAGCTCATTTTGCTCAGACTCGCGACATCGCCCGTAGGTGGGTTGCGAGTATACTTTATTTCTTTTTGGCTTTATCATTGTATCTAGTATTCTCCATCTACCACTTGTATTGTATATGCGACCTAGTGATGAGACTGAGAGATTTGTATATTTGTGGTTTCTTTTGGGTCGAGCTCACTTGAGCCGGCGTTGCGTTTTCTGATATTTTGGGTTTCTTCTATGTTTTTTTTTCTTGGTATTGCTTATATATTGCATGTGGTTGTGATCCGCCTTGGGCGAAGAGCTAGCTCCCGCTTGGGGATGCCATTTTTATGATTTCATATGTATTATCTTGTTGTACCCATTTTGGGGGATAGAAAATACAGGGGAGACTCTGCCGAAATTTTTGGGAATTTTTGATGTTTTTTTAAAAAGGGATTCTTTGCAACTTAATTGATTTGAAAATAGTTTTCATTAAAGGTTTTCCTTCACTCTCTTTTGATTTTAGGTTAGATTTCTGGGCTTTGGCTTACTTACGATACGGTACGCCTTTAGACGTCTCGTAATCTAAGTGCCAGTCACGTTCCGTACTTTCGGGTCGTGACAAAGTTGGTATCAGAGCGTAGGTTTTACCTTTCTGAGTGTAGGACGACCTTGGTAGATGGAGTAGGTGACTTAAGCAGAGTGGCGTAGCGTGGGTATGATCCGCGGCATACTTACGATACGGTACTCCGCCTAAGTAACCTTAGGACATAATTGCTTGTATTTCCTTTCTTGATTCCTTGCATTCCTTGATTCAATTGCAATGTCCTTATCGGTCCTGTTTCTTATTCCAGCTTCGATGCCGCCAAAGACTACGAGAGCTCAGCGGGCTGCCGCTAGGGATGAGATTCGGGCGGGCCCGTCTGAGGCGAGGATCGAGCGGGAGGATACGCCTACCCCTCAGGGTCCTACTGATCCGCCTTATCCTGACCGTATTGCCAGATTAGAGGCCGGCATGCAAGAGTTGCGGCAGATGATGGGATCTTTAGTTGAGTCCAGCCGGGCACAGAGATCCGAGGACGTTCCTTCCACCGCACAGACTACGATCGTACCTGCTGCACAGATGGTCACTCCTGCTGCTACTACGGAGACTATCCCTGTTTCACTACAGGAGTTTATGAGATTGAGACCTCCAGCTTTTACCGGTACAGATGCGACAGAGGACCCACAGACATTTCTCGATAGGATGGCACGGATTGGCCGTTCGTTGAGGTGTTCTGAGGATAGATTGGTGGAGTTTGCGAGTTTTCGTCTGGAGGGTCTTGCCCAGACATGGTACGACTCAGTAGAGAGAGGCCGAGCTGCAGGTCTGCCTTCTATGACCTGGGATGAGTTTACATCTGCATTTCTTGCCCGTTTTCTTCCGGAGAGTGTCCGAGATGCTCGAGCCCGTAGTTTTGAGTCTTTGCGCAAGACTCCTGGGATGACAGTGTCGGAGTATGATATACAGTTTACCCAGTTGTCTCGATATGCACCGTACCTAGTCGACACAGAAGAGAAGAGGCTAAAGAGGTTTGTACGAGGGCTTGATACACAGCTATTCCTTGCCATTGGCACCCAGCACTTTGATACATACGCTGCCGCGATGGATGCAGCCTTACTTTTGGAGGAGCGTATTTCTGAGACTCCGGTCGTTTCTGGGCCGAAGAGGATCCGTACTGATACGCCAGCTCAGCGGCAGATGGGCAGACGTCGTGATAGATTATTTCTGGGAGATGGAGGAGGCAGAGGATTGAGACGGGGTCAGTTATTTGGTTCATATCCACAGACCCAGCAGTCGTCTTCAGGGTGTTTTCGGTGTGGGAGTCAGTACCACCGTGTCAGAGACTGTACCATGGGACGTCCGGGCGCGGTGACAGTTCCGCATGTGACTCTACCACCTTCACCACCATCGCAGAGAGCTTTACTTCCTACTCCTGATGATGCTTCACGCCAGCCAGATGCTTCTAGAGGCCGTGGGCATGGCGGTCCGGTTCAGAGAGGACGAGGCGACAGAGGCAGAGGCAGAGGCCGAGGTAGAGGCAGGGCACAGCCAGCTATTAGTGGTGGACAGGCTCGAGTGTTCGCGTTGACTCCTCAGGATGCACAGGCATCCAATGCCGTCGTGACAGGTACTCTGCCAGTATGTTCTTTTGATGCACGGGTATTATTTGATCCAGGCTCCACACATTCCTATGTTTCCACGTATTTTGCACCGAGGTTGGGCCGAGAGTCTTCTCCGTTAGATCAGCCGCTTGTCGTTATTACCCCGGTAGGCGAGTCTTTTGTTGCCCGTTTTGTGTACCGATCTTGTTCCGTTCGTATCGGGGGTAGAGATTCTTCAGTAGATTTGATTCTCCTCGATATGCTAGACTTTGACGTTCTTCTTGGTATGGACTGGCTAGCCACCTGCTATGCATCCGTGGACTGCCGTGAAAAAGCAGTCAGATTCAGTTTTCCTGGTGAGCCGGTTCTTATTATTCAGGGAGATCGTAGTGCTACCCTTCCCAGCTTGATTTCTTCTCTTCACGCTGGTCAGCTCTTAAGGAAAGGGTGTCAGGGATTCTTAGCTTATGTTTGTGATACTAGCTCCACAGAGGTTCCGTTGGACCAGGTCCCTATTGTGAGAGAGTTCCCTGATGTATTCCCTGACGAGCTGCCTGGTCTGCCACCAGAGCGCGAGATTGAGTTCTGTATTGACTTGATCCCTGGCACGGGGCCTATTTCTATACCTCCTTATCGGATGGCCCCGGCGGAGCTGAGAGAGCTAAAGGATCAGTTACAGGACTTGCTGGACAAGGGGCTTATCCGACCGAGTGTGTCACCTTGGGGTGCTCCCGTCTTGTTTGTTAAGAAGAAGGACGGAAGTATGCGTTTATGCATTGATTATCGTCAGCTGAACCGGGTTACTGTGCGGAACAGGTATCCCCTACCCCGCATTGATGACTTATTTGATCAGCTCCAGGGTGCAGGGTTCTTCTCGAAGGTTGATTTACGGTCAGGTTATCACCAGTTACGGGTTCGGAAGGAGGATATTCCGAAGACAGCTTTCCGTACTCGATATGGTCATTATGAGTTCTTGGTGATGTCGTTCGGGCTCACCAATGCCCCGGCAGCATTTATGGATTTGATGAACCGCGTATTCAGGCCGTATCTCGATCAGTTCATCATTGTGTTCATTGACGACATCTTGGTTTATTCTCGGAGCCGGGAGGAGCATGAGCAGCACTTACGTATCACATTGCAGACTTTGAGGGAGCATCAGCTGTTCGCCAAATTCTCCAAGTGCGCATTCTGGCTTGACAGTGTCGACTTCTTGGGTCATGTGGTGACGAGAGATGGTATTTGCGTGGACCCGAAGAAGATCGAGGCAGTTCAGCGTTGGCCTAGACCGGTATCAGTCACAGAGGTTCGCAGTTTTCTAGGTCTGGCCGGCTATTATCGACGTTTCGTCCAGGATTTCTCCCGCATTGCTGCACCGTTGACCGGGTTGACCCGGAAGGGGGTTCCTTTTGATTGGACCCAGGCATGTGAGGATAGCTTCCAGCAGTTGAAGACTCGTTTGACTACTGCTCCAGTGTTAGCATTGCCTTCAGGATCAGGCGGGTTCGTGGTATATTGTGATGCTTCTAGAGTGGGGCTGGGATGTGTACTGATGCAGCACGACAGAGTTATCGCGTATGCTTCTCGGCAGCTGAGGAAGCACGAGCAGAACTACCCCACCCATGATTTAGAGATGGCTGCAGTGGTATTTGCACTCAAGATCTGGAGACATTACCTATACGGTGAGTCGTGCCAGATATTCACTGACCACAAAAGTTTGAAATATATCTTCCAGCAGCGAGATTTGAACCTGAGGCAGCGCCGTTGGATGGAGTTGGTGAAGGATTATGACTGCGAGATTTTATACCATCCGGGCAAGGCGAATGTGGTGGCAGATGCTTTGAGTAGGAGGCCCGGAGGCAGCTTATCTTGTTTGAGCGCAGTACAGATGCAGTCGACGGCGGATTGGCAGGTTTTATGTGATAGCAGAGTACAGTTCGAGTTTACTCCTACAGGGGGACAGCTGGCCCATTTCAGAGCACGCCCACAGTTACTTGACCGTATCCACGAGGCACAGTCCGGCGATGCCCGTATCTTAGAGATTATTGAGCAGATTCGACAGGGCAGAGTTTCCGAGTTCGTGATTGATGATCAGGGGATACTTCGATTTGGGACTCGACTGTGTGTGCCAGATTCAGAGGGACTGAGGCGTGATATTCTCGAGGAGGCACATAGATCCGTATATAGTGTGCATCCAGGTTCCACCAAGATGTACCGTGATTTGAGAGAGGTTTACTGGTGGGACGGGATGAAGAAGGATATTACAGATTTTGTGTCGAGATGCCTGACTTGTCAGCAAGTCAAGGCCGAGCACCAGAGGCCAGCCGGCGAGTTACAGCCTTTGCCCATCCCTGAGTGGAAGTGGGAGCAGGTCTCCATGGACTTCGTTGTGGGTCTACCCAGGACCAGTCGAGGGTATGACTCTATTTGGGTGATTGTGGATCGACTGACGAAAGCGGCTCACTTTCTGCCAGTGAAGACCACTTTTGGATTTTCTCAGTACGCCCAGGTTTATATTGATGAGATAGTGCGACTGCATGGCGTTCCGACTTGCATCGTGTCCGACCGTGGCACCCAGTTTACCAGCCGATTGTGGCAGAAACTACAGGAAGCTTTGGGCACCCGATTGAGTTTTAGCACAGCCTTTCATCCTCAGACTGACGGTCAGTCGGAGCGTACGATTCAGACTCTTGAGGACATGCTCAGAGCTTGTGTTTTAGATTTCGGTGGTAGCTGGGATCGTCATTTGCCTTTGATCGAGTTTTCCTACAATAATAGCTTCCAGGAAACGATTCAGATGGCACCTTTCGAGGCTTTATATGGGAGGAGATGTCGATCGCCTGTATGTTGGACAGAGCTCAGGGAGAGCTGTATTTTGGGGCCTCAGATCGTACAGGAGACGACCGAGAAGATACAGCTGATTCAGGACAGGATGAGAGCGGCACAGAGCAGGCAGAAATCTTATGCTGACAGGCGTCGTCGCCGACTCGAGTTCGCTGCTGGCGATCATGTTTTCCTGAAGGTCTCTCCGATGAAGGGTGTGATGAGATTTGGGCGGAAAGGAAAACTGAGTCCTAGATATGTTGGTCCTTTCGAGATCCTAGAGCGCGTTGGTCCAGTCGCTTATCGGTTAGCTCTTCCGCCCAGCTTCCCCGATGTTCACCCCGTATTCCATGTCTCGATGCTCCGCAAGTACCTTCATGATCCTTCCCAGGCGATTCAGCACCAGACGATCCAGTTAGAGCGTGATCTTTCTTTCACCGAGCAGCCGGTGGTCATCTTGGATCGGCAGGTGAAGAAATTGAGGTCGAAGGTCATACCGTCTGTCAAAGTCCTTTGGCGTGGCCCGAACAGCGAGGAGGTCACCTGGGAGGCCGAGGTCGAGATGAGGAAGAGATATCCCCATCTTTTTGAAGGTACGCGTAGTTAAATTCTAAATTCGGGGACCGAATTTCTTTAAGGAGGGAAGATTGTAACCCTTCGAAAATCGTTTCGGCAGTTTTTCGGTAATCGGCAAATTTTTCGGCTTTTTCCGTAAAAAGTCAAAATTGATATTTTTCATTGTAGACCTAATTATACAAAATTTAAATAAGATATTACTATAATTTTGTCACTAAAATGTCATTTATAATTTTCTAGTTAAATAAAAAAAAATTCGTAATTAATTATTTTTTTATTATTTTAAGCCTTTTTAAATACATTTAATTAGGGATAAATACAAATTTAATTGGGTAAATTTCTTAATTAGGAGTCTTTATAAGCTAAAATATGGTGTTAAAAAAAATTATATCATGTCTTGCAAACTTTTAGATTTTTTTGTGGGAAAATTATGAAAAAAATGGCTTAAAATGGGTTTTTTTGTAAAAAGGTTGAAATGAAAGCATTAAATGATCATGTGGGGGTGTTTTAGACCTAGAATCTTCTCCAAAATTTCCCCACTCCCTCCTCATTGCTGCAGCCGACCTCTTCCTGCAGGTTTCCCCCCCTCTTCACTTCTTTTTTTGCCTCATTTTCATGCAAAAATTCAAGAAAAATCCACAATTTCTTTCTCCATTCAAAGCCTAACCCTAATCCCTTCTCTCTTCAACCCAAATTTGTTCAAAAACATGATGAAAGGAGGCTTCTTGGAGACTTGATCAAGTTAGGGTTTAAGATTGAGAGGTGAAAATCCTAATCTAGTTGTTAATTGTTGTTTAAGTTGCTAGATTTAATGGTTTTAGTGTGTAATTTGCTTATGAATTCTTGTTTAGGAAATTCAAGAAAGGGGAATTGATGTTGTAATTAGGGTTTGAAGCATGGTTGATGTATTAAAGTTGGGGTTTGGTTATCTAATTAATTAGAGTGATTTAATTATGCTAGAATCTCAATTCTAAATATTAGTTTAGTAGTAAATGTTTGATTTGGAAAAATCAAGTGAAGGTTTTAATTTTGGAAATTAGGGCTTGTAGCATGATGCTTGGATTATGCTAGGGATGGTTATCTAGGTGATTGGAGTGGTTAATTGTGTATTGGTATGCTCGCTAAAACGACAAATTTCAATGTTGTATCGAATTGGTTTGATAATCGCTTACTAGATTTTTTCGAAAAATAGTATGCGTTCAAATTGCGCTAGGTTAGCAATATTATTAGCTTCGTATAGGATTATTAGAATGCACGAACGCGGGGTTTCGTCTAGTCGGGTTGTAGTTTAATCGATTTCCCCGATACGGCGATTTTAGTTAAGGTTTTAGCGATTTTCGTGTATTTTCCGCGTACCGAGTGCACGTTGTGATTAATTCAAGAGCGTCGATCTTTTCTTAGTGTGAGTTGCATCATTTCAGAAATCTGTAACCTTATATTTTGTGTTATGCAATTCTAGGATTGGTCGGGGAAACTTCGGATACGGCGCGAAAAGGCAAAGCGGTGGCCGGATCAGATTAGCGGGGATTTCTGGTGAGTAGATATATTCATCTACGGGGGAATCGTCTGGATGGCGCGAGGTGCCCCCTCCCTAGTTAGGATTACTCTACTTTATGCAATAATTATATTGTTAGCTAGCTTATCCATTTACGCACATTGCATACCCTTACAGCTAACCCTATACTAGATTGCATGGACATTCATATGACATTCATATATACATATGCGATATCATTTCGTAGGACACGAACATCTTACCATTGGCATCTATTGCACGCGCACTATTCATGTGACACACACGCCTTTGGTATTTGCCATGCCACGTGCACTATAAAAACCTGTTTAGCTTAGTAACGCCATTGCATTCATGCATTATATTTGAGATTGTATCGTACGCATATACCTCGCATTACTATCATATTTACATAGATCTCTAGCCAAACTCTCACATCATATACATTGATATCATAGACACTTATCATACATAACATGTGGACATTATGATTTCTTGAGGATTTCAGTTTGCTGCGATTTCTGGATTTTGGGGGAAAACCGCAAGAATTTAACAAAACCTTATATTTCTCTTTTTCAAAACAAAGTTGCGGTTTTCTCGTGATGTATGTGTCGTCCACCATGAGTTTTCATGTTTTCTGTTGGATTTCGAGACCCGATTCGAGGAGTGGATGAACCGTCTCGGGTACATGGTGGGCCCGGTATGGTACCCCGGGGCAAGAAGATCGAGTTGTAGACGATGAGCCTGGCAGGGGAAGACTACCTACCGGTGATGTCTGGCGCGGCGGATATCCGGAGGATACCGACCGTTGTCGTGAGATTTATGATATGGGCCGATCCGGACTGACGGAGCCCGACATTGAGACAGATATGATTCCTATTTGGTGTCGATGCTTGACACGGGTTTTCTGAGGATTTCTTGATGATATTTAGTTATTATGCAGACATTCGTTTTCTAAAAGTTAAGAATCCAGTAACTTTAACATTTAAAACACTTAAAGAGTTAGAAAAGATATTGCATACATGTGCATGCATACTAGAGTTATTATATCACATATGGACATACATGTTGTTCCGCATTGCGTGCATTCTTACGATTGCCTTAGTAGATGTTATATTTACTCACGAGCTGGCAACTCACCCCCGTTGTGCCACAGTGTCTTGCAGGTCGGACCCGTCATCTTTGTAGCGGCGGGCTATCTTATCATCAGCTCATTTTGCTCAGACTCGCGACATCGCCCGTAGGTGGGTTGCGAGTATACTTTATTTCTTTTTGGCTTTATCATTGTATCTAGTATTCTCCATCTACCACTTGTATTGTATATGCGACCTAGTGATGAGACTGAGAGATTTGTATATTTGTGGTTTCTTTTGGGTCGAGCTCACTTGAGCCGGCGTTGCGTTTTCTGATATTTTGGGTTTCTTCTATGTTTTTTTTTCTTGGTATTGCTTATATATTGCATGTGGTTGTGATCCGCCTTGGGCGAAGAGCTAGCTCCCGCTTGGGGATGCCATTTTTATGATTTCATATGTATTATCTTGTTGTACCCATTTTGGGGGATAGAAAATACAGGGGAGACTCTGCCGAAATTTTTGGGAATTTTTGATGTTTTTTTAAAAAGGGATTCTTTGCAACTTAATTGATTTGAAAATAGTTTTCATTAAAGGTTTTCCTTCACTCTCTTTTGATTTTAGGTTAGATTTCTGGGCTTTGGCTTACTTACGATACGGTACGCCTTTAGACGTCTCGTAATCTAAGTGCCAGTCACGTTCCGTACTTTCGGGTCGTGACACCTATATCACATTGGATCATTACATTGTAGCTCATCTATATGTGACATGACTTGATATACATACTTGGTGCACATATCACATCACAATTACTTGTATTATTGGTTGAGATTTCATGTAATTTCTGGATTTGGGAACCGTGGCCTTTTCAAATAAGTAATCATTTAAAAACCCGGTTCCCTTGATATGATATTTTGGGGCGTTACCCCGTGTTTTCTCGGTGCTAGAGGCATGTATTGAGAGAGGGCTGACCCGAACTGACGGATGCCCGATGTATTGAGAGAGGGCTGACCCGGACTGACGGATGCCCGATGTATTGATAGAGGGCTGACCCGGACTGACGGATGCCCGATGTATTCAGAGAGGGCTGACCCGGACTGACGGATGCCCGATACAGGATGCTTTGCTTGTGGATGCTAGACACGAGTATTTATGATATTTGGGTGCCGATGTTGGGCACTCGGGATTCTCAGAGATGTACAGGATTTGAGGGCCGATGAGAGTGCCGGCGCATGAGCTATTTTTGGGAGATCTGGGTGCATTGAGAAACCGATTATATATTCCACGTTGACATTCGTGTAGATATTATATTGCCCCTGCTCAGCATTACATTTGTACCTCATCCTGTAGATGCATTACTTGTTAGGGCATTTGTACCACATCCGGTAGTACAGTACCCTATAGAGCACTTGCATGATTATTGCACATACTGCTTATCACATATTGATATCATCTGTTGGTATATGATAGAGTAGCGTAGTACGTGCATGCTCGCGATTACCTTTATATGTTATCTCTATTCACGAGTTGGCAACTCACCCCCGTTGTGCCACAGTGTTTGCAGGTTGCCCTTCGGAGTAGTCGCGGCAGGCTGCTTTGCATCTTTTGACACAGATACCCCCATAGTTGGTGTACTAGCTCTTTTGCTGATAGGTGGGTTTTTTGCGGTATCTGTTTATCTTTCAGTATGTACATTGTTGTATCTAGTATTCTCCATCTACCATGTATGTATTTGACTTAGAGACGGTGTGAGGACGATGTTGTATTATTTTGTATTCTGGTGTCGAGCTCGTTGTGAGCCGACTGTACTTGCAGTTTATCCCATCTGTTTTATTCCCACTTGTGGATCTTGATCTTCGCTACGGTGTCGTATATTACTATCTTGGTGATTGTTTACTTAGATTTCTTATCATGTTTAGTTAGTGCCTTCTTTAAAAACTTATAACACTCTATACTTTCACTGGTTTGATTTCTGGGTTTTCGGTTCACTTAGTCGCGTTACGCCTGTAGACGTTACGTGGTTAAGTGCCGGTCACGGGCCAAACTTCGGGTCGTGACAAAGTTGGTATCAGAGCGTAGGTTTTACCTTTCGGAGTGTAGGATGACCCTGGTATGATGGAGTAGGTAGCTGCGGCAGGGTAGCGTAGCGTGTGTATGTTCTGCGGCATACTCACGACACGGTACTCCGCCTACGCGACCTTAGGACTTGTTGATTTAAATTCCTCCTTGAGTATATACATTCTTGCGATTCGATTTCCGTATCCTTATCGAATCTTGTTGTTTCTGATAGCCAATATGCCGCCAAGGACTACGAGGGCGCAGAGAGCGGCCGCGAGGGCCGAGGTTCGAGTTGATTCATCTGAGACAAGGACTAATCCGAGTAGTACTCCTGTTGTATCAGGACAGATTGTTTCCCCTACGACAGCTCAGATCGCTAGACTAGTGGTAGAGATGCAGGGCCTACGCCAGACGATGAACTCGTTGGTAGAGGTCGTGCGAGCGCAGCGATAAGTGGTTGTCACCCCTGTTACCCAGTTGTTCCTTGCGATCATCATGCAGTATTCCGTCCCCTACATAGCACCGGTGGAGGCAGCTCCCGTTTATGAGACACGTCTTCCAGAGACCGTGAGAATTCCGGAACAGTTGTGGAATCATACTGGTGTACCAGCCCAGAGCAGAGGCTTAGGTCGAGGACAATTGTTCGGCTCTCATCCCCAGGGAGGACGGCAGCCAGCGCGTAGATGTTTGCGATGTGGGAGCCTTCAACACCTCATCAGGCAGTGTTCCTTCACACCACGTCAGGGTCGTGTTCTGAGACGTCGTGGACGCGGAGGGTTTGCACAGAGGGGTCAGGCTAGTAGAGGAGGAGTTCGGTCAGTCGCAAATGAGGGACAGGCACAAGTTTTCGCTTCGACTTATCGGGACGCGCGGGTATCCAATGCTGTGGTTTCAGGTACTCTTTCAGTTTGTCCTTTGTTGCACACGTATTGTTTGATCCGGATCCTTGTGCTCATATGTTTTCACGTACTCGTATGCATCTACACACCTTGTGCCGAGTTTGAGTAGAGAGTCCGGTTTGCTTGGTCAACCGCTTGTTGTGACTACTCCTGCGGGAGAGTCGTTTGTTGCTAAGCACGAGTTCCGATCCTGTACCGTCCGTATAGGCGATAGAGAGTTGCCGGTCGATTTGATCCTTCTTGAGATGTTGGACTTCGACGTTCTTTTGGGGCATGGATTGGTTAGCCACGTGCTATGCTTTTGTTGACTACCGCCAGCTGAATAGGGAGACAGTGCGGAACAGATATCCTTTGCCACGCATCGACGATTTGTTCAACCAGCTTCAGGGGGCAGGATACTTTTCGAGGATCGATTCGCGATCGGGCTACCATCAGCTGCGGGTTCGACGGGAGGATATTCCTAGGACAGCCTTCCGCACACGTTGCGGCCATTATGAGTTTTTGGTGATGTCGTTCGGACTCACCAACGCGCCAGCAGCATTTATGGACATGATGAACCGTATTCTCCGGCCGTATCTTGATCTGTTCATTATGGTGTTTATGGACGATATCTTGGTATATTCTCGGAGTAGATAGGAGCACGAGCAGCACCTGCGGATTTCACTGCAGACCTTGAGGGAGCATCAGCTTTTCGCCAAATTCTCCAAGCGTGCCTTCTGGCTAGATAGCGTGGACTTCTTAGGGCATGTGATTACACGAGATGGTATATGTGTCGACCCGAGGAAGATCGAGGCAGTTCGGAGTTGGTCTAGACCCACGTCAGTGACGGAGATTCGCAGCTTTCCAGGGATGGCAGGCTATTACCGGCGATTCGTGCAAGACTTCTCTCGCATTGCTATACCTTTGACCGGGTTGAACCGGAAGGGAGTTCGCTTCGATTGGACGAGGGAGTGTGAGCACAGTTTTCAGCATTTACGGGCTCTACTGACTACGACACCAGTGCTATCATTGCCTTCGGGATCAGGCGGATTTGTGGTCTACTGCGATGCTTCACGAGTAGGGTTGGGATGCGTTTTGATGCAGCATGATAGGGTGATTGCGTATGCTTCGCGGCAATTAAGGAGACATGAACAGAATTACCCTACTCATGATCTGGAGATGGCTGCAGTGGTCTTTGCACTCAAGATCTGGCGACATTATCTGTATGGAGAGTCATGCCAGATATTCGCTGACCACAAGAGCTTAAAGTACATATTTCAGCAGCGAGACCTGAACCTTAGACAGCGCCGATGGATGGAGTTAGTGAAGGATTTCGATTGTGAGATCTTGTATCACCCGGGCAGGGCGAAGGTAGTGGCGTATGCTTTGAGCAGGAGGCCCGGGGGTAGTCTATCCTGTTTGAGCGCAGTACAGAGGCAGTCGTCGGCGGATTGGCAGATCTTATGCGACAGCCGGGTACAGTTCGAGTTTACGCCGATCGGGGGACAGATTGCGCATGTTCGTGCACGCCCACAGTTGCTTGACCGTATACATGAGGCACCGCACAGTGATGACCGCTGTTCAGAGATCAGGACACAGATGGGACAGGGCAGATTTTCCGAGTTCGTGATCGATGATCAGGGGATACTACGATTTGGAGCTAGACTGAGCGTACCAGATGCTGAGGGATTGCGGCGTGAGATTCTTGAGGATGCACATCGATCGGTATATAGTGTTCATCTCGGTTCCACCAAGATGTACCATGACTTGAGAGATATTTACTGGTGGGACGGTATGAAGAGGGACATTGCAGATTTTGTGTCGAGATGCCTGACTTGTCAGCAAGTCAAGGCTGAGCACCAGAGGCCCGCGGGAGAGCTACAGCCGTTACCCATTCCGGAGTGGAAGTGTGAGCAGATTTCGATGGATTTCAGTGTGGGTCTATCCAGGACTAGTCGAGGGTATGACTCCATCTGGGTGATCGTGGATCGTTTGACGGAAGCGGCTCACTTCCTACCGGTGAAGACGACTTTCGGATTTGCCCAGTATGCCCAGATTTACATTGATGAGATTGTACGACTGCATGGAGTTCCGACATCCATCGTGTCCGATAGAGGCACCCAGTTTACCAGCCGGCTATGGCAGAGGCTTCAGGAGGCTTTGGGCACTCGCTTGAGTTTTAGCACAGCATTCCATCCGCAGACCGACGGGCAGTCAGAGCGGACTATTCAGACTCTCGAGGACATGCTCAGAGCATGCGTTTTAGACTTTGGAGGTAGCTGGGATCATCATTTGCCCTTAGTAGAGTACTCCTACAACAACAGCTACCAGGAGACCATTCAGATGGCACCGTTTGAGGCTCTTTATGGGAGGAGATGCAGATCACCCACCTGTTGGACGGAGCTCAGTGAGAGCAGTATCTTAGGGCCACAGATTGTGGAGGAGACGACAGCGAAGATCCAGTTGATTCGCGATAGGATGAGAGCAGCCAGAGTAGGCAGAGATCTTATGCGGACCGTCGTCGACGCAGACTTGAGTTTTCTGTTGGTAACCACGTCTTCTTGAAGGTCTCCCCAATGAAGGGCGTAATGAGGTTTGGAAAGGAGGGGAAGCTTAGTCCCAGATATGTGGGCCCCATTGGAGATCCTTGAGCATATTGGTGCAGTTGCGTATCGATTAGCACTTCCGCCCAGTTTTCCAGACGTGCATCCCGTATTTCACGTTACGATGCTCCGCAGATATCTTCATGATCCTTCGCATGCGATTCAGCACCCGACGACCCAGCTTGAGCGCGACCTTTCCTATGCAGAGCAGCCGGTGATGATCTTAGATCGACAAGTGAAGAAATTGAGGTCGAAGGAGATACCGTCCGTCAAGATACTTTGGCGTGGCCAGAGCGGCAAGGAAGTCACTTGGGAGACCGAGAGCGATATGATGAAGAGGTGTCCCCACCTTTTTGAGGGTGCGTATGGTTAGATTTTTAAATTCGGGGACCGAATTTCTTTAAGGGAGGTAGATTGTAACACTTTGAATTTCTGTTTGATTGTCTGTCGTAATAATTAGTGACCGTACGTGTGATTTTAGATAAGGGTTCCTGGGGTTATTAGTTATTTTTGGGTAATGTTAGCATATTGGGAATTTTCTTGTGTTTTTGTACACCTTGCACACTTAGACATTTTGAGACTTAGGATTTTGGTAGCATGTAACCATTTTTCTTGTGTTGCATGGTTGTTATGTTTCCCCCACCATTTTAGCCTAAGCATAACCCCATTTTTATGATTACAAATTCTATTAAACAATGAGGCATGGGGGGTAGGTAAAAGCTTGACTTTTGACCATTTCTTTCCCTCTCTTCTCTCTCTCTTTCCCCACTCCAGAATTCTGGAGAATTCCAGCAGCAAACCCTCCCATTTTCTTCATCTTTTCTTCTCCTCTTCATGTCTCTTTGATCTCTACACTTTTCCTTCACCAAAACAACACTTTTTCATCACTAAACCTTAAGAAAAGTGAGCTTTTTAGGGTGTTTAAGGCAAATCTGCACACTAGAGGGGAAAGATGGAAGTTTTGGTGTTCTACAAGGTTCTTAGAAGGTATTAACTCATATTTCCACTTCTTTTTCTTAGACTTGTTGTATTCCTTAGTAAAAACCTCATTTTTGTGCATTTTTAGTGATATTAAGGGATAATTGTGATTCACATGTTAGATTAGGGTTTTGTTAGTTGTGTTAGCTCTATTAGGTGTTATTAGAGCTATCTTAGGCCAAGTTTTGTTTCAGTTTGCACAAAAATACCCTAAAGTTTGATTTTAGTGCAAAAGTGTGGTTTTTAACTAGAAATAAGGCTCTGTAGGATCTGCTGTTACCCGAGACTTTTCAGTGTAAATCTAGATGTTACTGTAGCATGTATGCGGGGTATATAGTGCACACACCAAACCTGGGGGCCCAATTCCCAAGTGAGGCCGCCAAATATTGCATTCTGGCCGCAATTTGCGGCCAGATGGGGGAGCCATGGGTTGGGGTTTGGGGTGTGGGTGTCTGCTGCTATTTGGGTTGTTTTGATATATATAGTTTTGCAATATCTTTCCTGTATCAAAATCTGGGGTAGAATACCTATTTTCCCGTATTTTCAACCTTTCGCGACACGCGTGATACGTGTGTGTGGGTTTTGGGTTTCTGCGTATCGCGAAGCGTCGGAGTGGTTTCAGGCGCGTAACCACACGTTTTAGCGTATCGCGCACGCGCGCTTGGTTCGTGACACGAGTTACTAGTTCGGCTTTTATGTCGTGTTTGTGTGACTTCAAGCTTACATATGATATATTGTGTAATTCTAGGTTCGCAGACGAGTACGGCGGACGCCACGAAGAAGGGGAAGCAGGTTGTTGGCTACACCTAGCGAGAGACTACAGTGAGTAGATTTCACATTTACGGGGATATCGCCCGCATGGCGTTCTACGTCAGGGCTGATAGGACCTTATAGTGTTCCTTATATATATATTGCATGTTCATGGTTACTAGCTAGTGCATTGCATACCTACTACACACCTCACATTGGATCATTGCATTGTAGCTCATCTCTATGTGACATGACTTGATATTCATACTTGATACCTATATCACATTGGATCATTACATTGTAGCTCATCTATATGTGACATGACTTGATATACATACTTGGTGCACATATCACATCACAATTACTTGTATTATTGGTTGAGATTTCATGTGATTTCTGGATTTGGGAACCGTGGCCTTTTCAAATAAGTAATCGTTTAAAAACCCGGTTCCCTTGATATGATATTTTGGGGCGTTACCCCGTGTTTTCTCGGTGCTAGAGGCATGTATTGAGAGAGGGCTGACCCGGACTGACGGATGCCCGATGTATTGAGAGAGGGCTGACCCGGACTGACGGATGCCCGATGTATTGAGAGAAGGCTGACCCGTACTGACGGATGCCCGATGTATTGAGAGAGGGCTGACCCGGACTGACGGATGCCCGATGTATTGAGAGAGGGCTGACCCAGACTGACGGATGCCCGATGTATTGAGAGAGGGCTGACCCGGACTGACCGATGCCCGATGTATTGAGAGAGGGCTGACCCGGACTGACGGATGCCCGATACAGGATGCTTTGCGTGTCGATACTAGACACGAGTATTTATGATATTTGGGTGCCGATGTTGGGCAGTCGGGATTCTCAGAGATGTACAGGATTTGAGGGCCGAGGAGAGTGCCAGCGCATGAGCTATTTTTGGGAGATCTGGGTGCATTAAGAAACCGATTATATATTCCATGTTGACATTCGTGTAGATATTATATTGCCCATGCTCAGCATTACATTTGTACCTCATCCTGTAGATGCATTACTTGTTAGGGCATTTGTACCACATCCGGTAGTACTGTACCCTATAGAGCACTTGCATGATTATTGCACATACTGCTTATCACATATTGATATCATCTGTTGGCATATGATAGAGTAGCGTAGTACGTGCATGCTCGCGATTACCTTTATATGTTATCTCTATTCACGAGTTGGCAACTCACCCCCGTTGTGCCACAGTGTTTGCAGGTTGCCCTTCGGAGTAGTCGCGGCAGGCTGCTTTGCATCTTTTGACACAGATACCCCCATAGTTGGTGTACTAGCTCTTTTGCTGATAGGTGGGTTTTGTGCGGTATCTGTTTATCTTTCAGTATGTACATTGTTGTATCTAGTATTCTCCATCTACCATGTATGTATTTGACTTAGAGACGGTGTGAGGACGATGTTGTATTATTTTGTATTCTGGTGTCGAGCTCGTTGTGAGCCGACTGTACTTGCAGTTTATCCCATCTGTTTTATTCCCACTTGTGGATCTTTATCTTCGCTACGGCGTCGTATATTACTATCTTGGTGATTGTTTACTTAGATTTCTTATCATATTTAGTTAGTGCCTTCTTTAAAAACTTATAACACTCTATACTTTCACTGGTTTGATTTCTGGGTTTTCGGTTCACTTAGTCGCGTTACGCCTGTAGACGTTACGTGGTTAAGTGCCGGTCACGGGCCAAACTTCGGGTCGTGACAACGGCCTAATATCACATACCGCCTATCATCCATAATTCACAACATTCTAAATATATATGTAACCCTATATACCTATGTCCCAGGTCTCATCTGCAATAATTGCATATCAGGGGACCGGTAGGGTATAAATCATTTCGATCGACTCGCATCCGTATACCATCATATCATATCATCATCTCATCATATCATCAAATTCGTCTTGTATTCTTTCATCACAATTATGTCTCATATCATGTCGAGTTTACATAAACATGCTACCTCTACTAAGTATAAGTACCTAATCTAACCAACACACCTGAACCATACAATCGGATTTTTGAATAAGTGAATCGTAGTTTTGAAAACAGGGGTTACGATGTTTTTAAGGAAAAGATATCATTTGAAAATCCGTAACATCCCTCAAGATATACTTTTAAAAGGTACATAAGATTCTTTAGTTTAGAAAAAGGTATGGTTCGGATGACGCATCTACATGGCTATCTAGTCGTACAGTACCCTAAGCGGTAATATCGCTAAATATCATCCTAGGGTAGTAGTAGTAACATGTCACACTTAACTATCCTCTAGTTTCTTATATGACTCCATAGCTATCTATGTTCTAACCCTAGTTTCCTAATCTAGGTTCCCTAACCATACTCTATAAATCAGTTTTTCCATCAAAAGCTGCGGGGGTGCTATACGCCATCCACCCGACTTCCCCGGTAGATATAGATCTACTCACCTGGTCTTCGCTCGACGAAATCGATGACGCCACGCTTCTTCGCCTCGAAATCCATGCGATGGTACCTACAATAATAACCAATCGGAATACGTATTAAAATCGAGGAAGAAATCCGATACAGCGCACAGTGTGCTCATAGGTTGGAACCTCTGGCCCAAACGTGCAAATCAATCAAACAACCCCTGTCGTCGATGTACGAACACCAACAACCAAATATAAATCCAAATATCACGAAAGTGCATTTTAAAATACGGAAAATATCGCCTAAAACACACCAAAATGCTCCCAGATTTTCCCCAGATGACAATTAGCCAAAACTGCACATAGGAGGGGTCTAATTTAGTGCAAAATGAGCCCTGGAACAAAAATGAACCTATTCCCTTCTACTCTGGCCGCAAATTGCGGCCAGAATGATTAAATCTGCGGCCGGGGAATTGAATTAGGGGCTCGGGTCTTGGTGGTAGCTTCCTAGGTGCCTGCACGACTCACTGTCAGCTCAATTTAATTTTTAGTGCCCCCGGGTTGCTCCAGATTCCAGAACACCTTCACAGATCACACATTTTTCCGATGTCGGGTTTCTAAATCCAAGTTTTGGGGTTTCTAAGGTCTGGTCTAGGTCACTAAACAACACCTAAGTTTAGTTATCAGCTACTAGGAATCACCCAATTCAAACCAACACTCAAATCTTCACTAGGGTTTCCCAATGTTCACTACCTCCACAATATCACATCTAAACACATATAAATACTTCAGTAAATGGAAAACTACCCAATTAGTGAAGGTATTACCTCATAAAGCACCCATGAATCCCACAAGACCATCAAAACTGAATTTTTCTTGGTCCCATGTGTAGAGGTTGAAGAGGGGATTAATATTTGTGAAGGATGTGTAGGGTTTTGGAGCATGGTTGGAGATGGATATAGGGATTTTTGTGGAGGGTTGTGGAGTTGAGAAGATGAAGGAGAAGGAGGAAAATGGTGAGGGATTTTGATTTGGGCAGCAGCCCCCCCTCTCTCATTATAATTCACACACACTCTCTCTCTCATCACTAGTATACCTACCCCATCATTATGTCCCCTTGACTTTTCCTCTTTCTTTTTCTTTTTCTTTTCCCACCAAAACCATAATATAAAGCCCAAATAAAATAAAACATGTAATAAAATGAAACATGTCATGGTGCACTAACCATGGAAACTGTAAAAACGCGGATTTGGCTTAATCGCGATTAGCAGTGCACTAATCGGGTTTTTGTCGAAACTGTATATAATAAATTTTAAAATTGCCAAATCCTTTAAATATATTTGTAAATGAATAAATCATTTTAATTTATATTTATTTCACAATTATTGGTATATATTTATACCCTTTTCGAAAACCCCAATTTCGCAAATCGGCAGTTTTCGGGAAAAATATTATTTTAATATTAAATTCCCAAAAATAGTATTTTATATTTTCTGTAATGTTACAATCCAGTAAGCATAATATGTGTACCCTCCTAAACCAAGGAGTACTCGCAACTTGAGAGAAGGTGATGATAAAAGACAATTGAATAATACCTTATTCTATTTCTCCCGAACTGGGGAAAAAAGCAAAGGTGAAATAGGAGTGGCGATGAAGTACGCGGTTTGGTCGTGAATGATAGAAGTCGCAATTTACTTTCCCTCTTTCTAATCCCTTTATTTTGTCTTTACATATTATCTTCTGTACACCCTACTTAGGCTAATTGGTTTTCTTCATTCCCTACCTTTCGGCACCTGCCTATGGTTTGGAAGAAGACTATCCAATAAGCATAATAGGTGTACTCTCTTAAACCAAGGAGCCCTCGCAACCTGAGAGAAGGTGATAATAAAAGGCAACCGAATAAACCAATTCTATTTCTCCTGAACCTGGATCCATCCTTGAAGAAGTCCCTTCGTATTCGTATATAACCATACGATGTATCTATCCAATGGAAGTGGATGTCCGTAGTAATACGGGGTGTTCTGAGAAATGAAAAGGGTAAAAGAAGGAGTGGCAATGACTTATGCAACATAGACAATCCAAAATCCAGTATTTTAAGAAGGTTCGGTCAACTTGGTCACTGAGTCATAGTCTAGGGTCGGTCAAAAGTCGCTGCCAAAGAGAGAGAGAAAAGAAACACTCTGCGTGCACTCTAACCTAGATCAGAATGGTTATCACTTTATCTAATCCGGAAACCTCCCACTATACTGTCAAATTCTCCTCCTAACCTGAAAGAAGAATCAATCGGGATCACCCGAAGAGTAAACCAACTCATCAGTGGGAATCGGGATCCAACTCTCATCGCATGATAACGTGACGGAATCCACTCACGTTATCACACTCCAGAAGGTATGTGCATGCCTGGCAAGTTTCGGTTTCTTTGGAAACTCCCGATATGATTTTTACCCCATGTTCTTATGACCTTGACGAAGGCCAACAAATCATAAGTCACATGTCAAGTTCTGCCCGTCATTATCTTGTTGATTCGAACCCACCCGTACATACCCTTGACGAAGGCCAACAAGGTAATACGACTGTCCCAAACCAACTCATCTATCTATGCAACAAATGAATACCCCAGCAGCTACCAAACACTATGCCTTGACGAAGGCCAACAAACATAGCTTGAATACTACTGACCATCCATAAGAAATGACGGAAGGCTACGGCTGGTTTTTGGCGAAAAACCTTTAACGTAATGAACTTGATCTCGTTGAAGGAACCTGATAGCTTTTTATAAAAATATAGTGGCGAAAACCATTGCTAAAGAGGTCACTCCCGGTGAAGGAATCTCGGCTCTTTCCTCGTGGAATGAGGTGCAGGATATTCCAACTGAATACCGCGATGCAAAACAACATGTAATCGACTATAGTGAAGTTATTACCCTGACGCAAACTTCTTCCCAAGGAGTCACTCCCGGTGAAGGGATCTCGGCCCTTGCCTCGTCGAATGAGGTGCAGGATATTCCAACCGAATACCACTGTGCAAAAGAAAACGACTTTGTAATAACACCTTTTAAAACTGTTCCAACAACATCCAAACAGGTTTTTTTTCCTTTGCATTGATCAGAATCAACGCAGTCCCATCAGTTAATCACACCAAAAAAAACGAAAATAAAATGTACGTATATGCCATCCGCATTCGTTACTGGGTCCTGTCATCACCCGTTAGGTTACTTAACTAACGACAGAGCGGGGACTGGACTAGCGCGGGTGTAAAACATATACAACATCTAATAGTATATATACCAATATACAATAATCGCTCCAGGCGTGATAATATGCAACATTACAGAAAAGTAATAAGCATCACAGAACAATACAGATAATCTGGGATCCCCGGGTTTCACAGAGCCGCTGCTGAAACCCGACGTTCCCCTGGTCGTGTGGATAGCCTGTGCAATGAAACCTAGACCCCTACGGGTGCGGCAAGTTACCCGCCAAAACCTGAAGCGAGGCAGCCCCTTACAGCAAAGTGAATGGACCACCCTGCACTTCACGGAATCCGGTAACTTGAGCACCCCTCCTTGGGTCAACCTGTACCCCCTACGAGTGCGGCAAATAGTCTGCCAATACTAGAGTGAGGCCCATCTGCCTCTCAAAGCCATGAGATGCGGACCCGTTGCCCTCCAGAACTCGGCTATCCGTGCACTCCGTCGTGGGGTAAACCTAGTACAGAAATGAAAAATATGTACAACGGGTACATCGACCTCAGCCCGGTCGTGCCCCAAAAGAATATTATACAAACAGGAAGTGACGGCAGTCCACATGTTGGACGCTCGCCCCGCAATATCAAATGTACAAATAAATCCAAACTGCACTACCATTGCACACTGCTATCCACCACGACAAATCCGCAACATCATAGCACAACACAGAACATCAACGCGAATGTCACGTTCGCAAACCCGTCTAAAAGAACTATAGCAATTAGACGCAATTTACCGCCCGAATGACATTCACGGTAGAAGATATAATGTAAGTACTGTAAACTAACAAGTTTAAAATTTCGATCGACAAAATTTCCCGAAGTGGGCCCCACGTACATCTGCTGTACAGTAATAAACACTGGGCCCAAAAGAACCATTCCATAAACCACAATTTCCCATGTAGAAGCTACTGTAGAAATTTGGTGCACTGTTGCTACAATACGGCGGCGGATCCGCCGCCAAAACGTGGTTTTGGCCGCTGATCCGCCGCTCTACAATAAAATCAGCCCACCAAATTTTCACAGTTTTCTTAGAAAAGCCTGCTCGATTTTCTGAGATGCTCAAAATGATTTTTAGGCCTGTTTTAAAATCGACAGAAACTTTAGACTTGGAAATTGCGATTTTGAAAATTCCGCTCGATCGATATTTTAAACGCGTTAGCACAAGTTAGTAAAGCTTAATGGCGTGGCTCTGATACCATGTAAGTCTACGGTAGCGCCTCGGCCGTCAATCTGACGCCAAATGCGGAACAAAAACTTTTATAACTGGCGCTATCGCATACTATAACCCGGATCTTCCATTAACGCTAAACTAACAAACTACAAAGAGGGTAGAATGGTTATACCGAACGATCTGAGTCCTTCGTTCTTTAACCATCATCTCACGCTCCGTTGCAGCTGCTCCGATCTCGTCGATCTCCGATCTTCTCGTCCAGGTGGCACCACGTCATCGGATCTTTAAACGGGCTCCCACCTCTGACCCGAGGCAACTCGGTCATCAAGTTTGCCAAAAGAGATAACCAAGATTGATGTAGAGAATGAGTAGAACACTTTGTCTCTCTTCGTCCAAAGCCATGGACGAACAGTTAATGAAGTTGCCTTTTGGAATCGGGTAAATGAGAAACGAGCATACAAATTTTCATGAACCAAAATCTATCATCTTTTTTAACCAAGTGAGTTTTTGAGGAGGAGGGGAGGGGCCGGCCATATATGAGGAGGGGGTGAGGGTAGAAGCAAGGGAGGGTAACCATAAGCAAAGCTTATCATAACATTAATGAAAGCATGAGTCATATAACACCTCACCCAAAACAATTAATGCAAATGGTGACACACTAATCCTAATCATCAACCATTAATTCAAAATGGTGACTCACAATCCTAGTCACCATAACTAAAACCTTCCACACTCATGACCCACTCTCAAGAAAAGATAAATCTGCATTAAACCGAATGTTTAAGACGGGTGTTAGAAAACTGGAAACTGGTAACTTCCAAAAGCGATCCCGAAACGGATTTCAGGATAACCCCGTAACTATATAAGTATACCCGCATTTGTATTACGACCGAATACAAATGCAACTGAGACAAAGATATTATATCTACTAAGTATAATACTCGGATCCGGCTTAAACCAAAGCTCATCAGTATTATCTGCCCGAAATATGACACGTGCGTAAACGCACGTGTATTTTCCGAACCCTGCCATAAAACCATACGGCCTCTACAACGTTTCGCCCGAACTTGGGAAACTATCTGTGGGGGACTCTAATGACTCGTCAGTACCCTGGCAGTGGGTTTAACCACAAGCCGTCAGCGGCACTAGCTGTGCGTAACGGCTGCCCATGTACTGACCTCAAGGGAGGCCGATGAGCGAACTCATTCGGAAACCCTACTGAGCCTAACAGTGACAATGTATATACAGTCCGGTCCGTTCATCTATGAGTATCGCATATCCGGCCTAGGGGGCTGGTAACGTCAGACCCCCAATAGCGGTATAAGTCGTGTCGGAGACAAGCCCTGAACAACCTGAGAAACTACCGGAGTACCTACCAATAATTCTCACCTGCCTTGGCCAAGGATTTGGTGTAATGGCTTTCCTAGACACAGCGCGATCTCCACCCCCAATACCGGGAGAGACGAATCCCCTGCCGATCCGCTCATGTGCCTCCATGTGGCTCGGGACTGTACCCCAAAACTACCTGTTTGCAGGACTCCTTTAAGCCGTGGTAGGTGATTGGTAGAGTTTTTGCGTGCTAAGTTTATTACCGCAATCAAGACGGGTTCGCTTGTAGCTAGCCGGTTGAGTACGGGTCGTTCGCAGGGAGATGGGAATCTTTTTCTATGTGCTTTAACGAGTTAAGTCCAAATGTACAGGTTTGTTTTTAGATTACTTATGTGCTAAAATGATATATAAAGAGAGCTTGTTAGGGTTAGGATTAGGTTAGTTTGAGTTAGGAGTCGCTCACTTCTTTTGTTGCCACTCTTAATATCAGTGTTACGGTAATCGGCAACAACGGGGATTAGCACGACTAGGAAGGAACTTGCGAGTATAAGCTAGGCTTTCAAACACTTAAGTTCTTCCTTCTAGTGCTTGTCCGTCCGTTCTTGGCTCTTAGCCTTAACCTCCGGTTAATTCAACCACAACCGGTCTCACTAAGGAATCACCGCTATCATGTAGGATAGGATGCCGTAGGGAGCGGATTGTGGTTCAATTAACGGGAGTCCGAATTAAGATGTTGGGCAAGAAAAGAGTGAGAGAGATTTCCTTCTCTCAAACTTTCCTTATCCTACCCTAACAAGTATGAAAACTACTCACCCATTATAAGGAAAAGAAAATAAAACAAAGGAGGAAGATAGAAAGAGGTTAGAAGATTACAACTAGCTATTTGAGACCTCACCTTGGCAAGGATCAAGCTTAAGCATCATAGTTGTTTTAAGGATAAAGAAAAAGAGAACAAGAAAGAAATAAACAACAAATAACAACAACTAGATTAGCAAATGAAAAATACAAGCAAATATAATTAACAATTACAACAAGATAAGCATGGTAAGAACAAGAACTCCTTTATTCATTCTCCACTCACAAAAGCTCGCCACAAGTTTTTAATGGAGAAGAGATGAGAGGAGGAAGAAGAACAACACATGTATTCTAAAATCTAAATACAAGAATATGGACCCTTGGCTTTGGCAAGTTCTGGACTATTTATAGGCAGGAAACAGAAATTCTAGGGCAACATTATGAACCATCATAAAAAGACCAAACAGCCCCTAAAAGATGATCGTCCACTGAGCCAATATGGCCGCGGTTCCGCGGCCTAAGCGCGCTTATGCCGCGGAACCGCGGCCGTCTAGAGGAGTTAGGTCACATGATTTTGTGGCTTTCCCTGGTTTGTAGTCCTCTACAGTGTGGTACAATACTTTTCTCAGAAGCTCTTCATATTTCTTCCAGAATTTTAGTAGATCAAAAGGTGATGCGATGTGGATCTTTTGCCA
Organism: Agapanthus africanus; assembly: GCA_030015575.1. Taxonomy (NCBI): domain Eukaryota; kingdom Viridiplantae; phylum Streptophyta; class Magnoliopsida; order Asparagales; family Amaryllidaceae; genus Agapanthus; species Agapanthus africanus. The sequence continues at coordinate 140,947,553 of JASDDO010000031.1, forward strand.
TGATTTCCTTGAGCTCCGTGTAGATATGTTGGATCTTGTGTTGACATTGAGCTTTGTGCATGAAGATGACATCGATTTGCCATTTTGTCCCTTAAACTGGTGTGCGGCAACATACGGATAGAGAGCGGAGACCCGTGTTTTATCTGTGGTTGGCAGTAATCCGGAATTTGTCGTGCTTTTCCATCAATTTCACTGTTCAGAGCCGAGAACCTGTATCCTGCAATTGACTAGCAAACACGGCTCAAGAGTACCTACCGATAAGCAATGTGATAAAAATTGGGCGATATAAAAATGCAAAAATCTGATATGAACAAATACCCCCAAACTTATCATTTGCTCGTCCCGAGCAAAGCCAATTTATTCACAAAAAATTCCTAACCTCATTTTCGCAGGGAACACGATTGCACTGAGCATGTGCAACAAGCCGTTAAACCTCTAGGTGTCCCTAGTAAGAGGAGTGTTGTCTCCTGAGGGTTTTCAGCGGATACTACCCACAAAATCCGGTCAAGCTAGTTTTGCAAAATAACTATGATTCAAATCCTGAAGTTTTGTTTCAGAAAATAACAATTCTATTATCCTAAGTCTAGACTATCGAACCTTCATTTTTCACATCTCGCTTCTTATTTAACTTAAGATTTTATATGTCTTTACGTGTAGTGCAAATAGTGTCTTTAAGTTCCAGAAAGGTCGAATAAAGTCATCATGTCACACAATAAAGCCCAGATACGAATTTTGAAAGGATCACATAAGTTTTATAAAGAGTTAAGCATTTTTCAAGTTTCGTTTTCCAGTAAAATTTCAACTTCAGAATTTCTATCTTCCTTAACAGGAAACTAGGTCTTATTTTTCACTCCACCTTTTTCACACCTCTGTGAACGTGCAATAGTCTTTATCATAGAATAAAACCTTCATATCTCTGCTAGAAATATTTTTTATAAAATCCTGTCTTTTGTCAAGATTATTCTCACACAAAGAACTGTTAGGAATTTTAACTCGGAAAGAACACTTGCTTGACTTTGTTTTAATCTGGACTTTCTAGGCTTCTTAGCGAGCTTTGGGCCAATGCACCCAAACCAGTTGGCTTTAGGGCATTAGGTGTAGAGACACCCCAGCGGACTTAATTACTCAAGTTACCTAAGCCCAAAAACAAAAGACAATTTAGCGTGAAAATCATGATGATTCAATGTGAACGGAGATATAACCGGCAGTTCAGTTATTTTTTTGGATAAAAGACGTGTTTAGTGGGTTAGGTGTGTAATCATTCCAATCAAGTTTCAGATGGGTTATTTTTCAGAATTAGTTCCAATTAAGGCATCAATAACATTCCTTCATATTCACTTCACTTCATAAACTATTCTTGATATTACCTATTTCAGAACAAACCTGTTTGATCCTCAGAAAATCATTTATCCATTTAAAAAGTTTTTAAACAAAAAAGACTTGTCATCGAATTTCCAAAACTCACGACACGTGTAGTGTGATGTAAAGACGTATATCAGCTATAGTTAACTTCAAAGGAGAGTTATCTTTCAGGTTTTCAAAATCTAAAAATAAGATTTAGTTATTCTTATCTTATCAAACAAAACCGTCGAAATGTTGAATTAGAGTTCTCCCACTAGCTAACTTGACAGAAATGTTTTTATGTTTTTAGATAATTTTCTGATTTTTATAGATTTTAGTATGCAGATGCAAAATATACATATGAATGCGAAGGATAAAAATGCGTACCGAGCGTACCCCAAAAATTAAACCAAACAGTGTCCTCACTGTCATTGCATGAAGAGATTATTGAAGGGTCAAAATTGTCGGTTAGATATACACACATTTTTTTTTATGTTTTTAAGGAGTAAAAATGGAAAAGAATATCCACAAATAAATACAAAATGGTATATACATACCCCCAAACTTATTTGGAACAGTGTCCACTGTTCTTGGCTGGATAACCGAAGTTTGGTGGTAGGCAGAGGAAGATTATGCAGGGTAAACCGGCTCCTGTAAGACCAGGAGCTCCTCTTTTGGTTCGGCGCTAAGGTACGGTTTAAGTCGGTGTCCATTTACTTTAAAAAAATGAACCGTCCTTTGGATTCTCCAAATCCACAGCGCCATGCGGATACACATTCCGCACAAAATACGGCCCTTTCCAGCGAGATCTGAGCTTTCCTGGATGGAAGTGTAGCCGGGTGTCGTAAAGCAGTACCTGTTGACCAGGTACGAAAGTTTTGCGCAAAAGGTGTTTATCGTGAAACACCTTCGTTCGGTTCTTAACGACAACCGCGTTATCGTAAGCCTCATCCCTAAGCTCGCTCAATTCGTTCAACTGCAGCTTCCGATGGCTGCCCGCATCTTCGAGAGACAGATTCAGTTCTTTTATCGCCCAAAATGTACGATGCTCTATTTCGACAGGGAGGTGGCAAGCCTTTCCGTACACAAGCCGATAGGGAGACATGCCAAGATCGGTCTTATAAGCCGTTCGAAATGCCCAAAGGGCATCAGTGAGTTTCAACGACCAATCTTTTCGGTTCTTGGAAACCGTCTTCTCCAGTATCTGCTTGATTTTCCGATTTGAAACTTCGTCTTTCCCATAGGTTTGGGGGTGGTAGGGCGTAGATAGCTTATGATTAATGGAATATTTCCGCATCAAGGCTTCGAAAGTCTTATTGCAGAAATGAGTTCCATTGTCGCTAATGATCGCTCAGGGGTGCCCAAACCGGGAGAAAATGTTTTCTTTAAGAAACCTAACGACAACCTTGTTGTCGTTAGTCTGGCTGGGCACAGCCTCGACCCACTTAGAGACGTAATCAACAGCGAGAAGGATGTACAAGTTCCCGAAAGAGCTGGGAAACGGCCCCACGAAATCTATCCCCCAAACGTCGAAAATCTCCACAACCAAGATCGGTTGGAGTGGCATCTCGTTCCTCCGGGATATCCGGCCCAAGTGTTGGCACCGGGAGCAAGTCTTGCAGTAGTCATGAGCGTCTTTGAAGAGTTGTGGCCAGTAGAAACCACATTGCAAGATCTTCTCAGCTGTCTTTTTGGGGCCAAAATGCCCGCCACATGCTTGATAATAGCAAAATGACAGCACACTCTTGAATTCATCGTCAGGGACACACCGACGAATAATCTGGTCGGGACAGTACTTGAACAGATAGGGTTCGTCCCAGTAAAAGTGTTTTACTTAGGATAAGAATCGAAGTCTGTCCTGACTTGACCATTCAGTCGGCAGTAACCCTGTGGCCAAATAGTTCACAATATCTGCGAACCAGGGTTCGCGAGATACTGTCAAGAGTTGTTCATCCGGAAAAACGTCGTTGATCATAATTTGAGGCGACGGCGAAGAAGGAAGTCGTGAGAGATGGTCGGCGACTACGTTTTCACATCCTCTTTTGTCCTTAATGACAAGGTCAAACTCTTGAAGCAAGAGGATCCAACGTATTAGCCAAGATTTTGCATCTTTCTACGCAAAAAGATGGCGCAGAGCAGAATGGTCTGTGTAGACAATGACTGGAGAGCCGATGAGGTGGGGCCTGAACTTTTCTAAAGCAAATACAACAGCCAAGAATTCCTTCTCAGTTGTTGTATAATTGAGTTGGGCGTCGTTCAGGGTTCGGCTGGCATAATAGATTACGTGCGGCATCTTGTTGATGTGTTGTCCAAGGACAGCACCAATGGCAAAGTCGGATGCATCGCACATAATCTCAAATGGGTGCGTCCAGTCAGGTGAAGAAAGAACGGGAGCAGAAGTGGGTGAGCTTTTTAATGACTCGAATGCAGTCACACAGCTCGAGTTGAAGTCGAATGGCGTGTCCTTGGCCAGTAGAAGAGTCAAGGGCCTAGCAATCTTGCTAAAGTCCTTGATGAACCGTCTATAGAAACCGGCATGGCCAAGGAAGGCTCGGATGTTTCTGATGCATCTGGGAGGAGGGAGATTGGAAATGACCTCAATCTTCGCTTTGTCAACCTCTATGCCATTTTGCGAAATGATATGTCCTAAGACAATACCTTCGCGCACCATGAAGTGGCACTTCTCCCAATTCAAAGTGAGGTTCTTGTCCTTACACCGGGTAAGGACAGCGTCAAGATGCAGCAAACACTCGTTAAAGGAATCGCCGAAGATGGAGAAATCGTCCATGAAGATCTCCAGGAATTTCTCCACCATGTCTGAGAAGATTCCCATCATACACCGCTGGAAGGTAGCGGGCGCATTGCATAACCCAAAGTGCATGCGACGATATGCGAACGTGCCGAAAGGACAAGTGAATATGGTCTTGTCCTGGTCTTTTTCGGCGATGGGAATCTGATTATAGCCGGAGTAGCCATCAAGAAAGCAGTAGTACTCGTGTCCGGCCAATCGTTCAAGCATTTGGTCAATGAAAGGTAGCGGAAAGTGGTCTTTCCGCGTTGCGGCATTGAGTTTTCTGTAATCGATGCATACTCGCCATCCAGTTTGGGTGCGAGTAGGGATTAACTCATTCACCTCGTTAGTAATGACCGTTATGCCTGATTTCTTGGGGACAACGTGAATGGGGCTAACCCACTGGCTATCAGAGATAGGGTAAATGATACCACTATCCAGACACTTCACGATTTCCTTTTTCACAGCCTCCTTCATGACTGGGTTGAGTCGCCTTTGTGGATCCCTGGCTGGTTTGGCATCATCCATCAGATGAATGTGATGTTCAACGATCAGGGGACTAATCCCCTTGATGTCCGCCATGGACCAGCCAAAAGCTTGCCTATTGCTGTGCAAGACCGCAAGAAGGGCTTTCTCTTGCTCTGGAGCTAGAGAAGCCGGGATGATAACAGGGAGGGTCTCGTTCTCACCCAAGTAAGCGTACTTAAGGTGAGACGGCAAAGGCTTGAGTTCGAGCGTTGGAGGTGAAACGATTGAAGGCAAGATTGGTGAGAAGGTCTCGAACTCGAAGGATTCCAGCAAAGGTTCAAAACGAGTGTAAGCGACCGAGTTGGATGGTTCAGGTAACTCATCCGGAAATTCGAAGGATTCAAACTCGGGTGGTGAGTGGCTAAGATCGTTCGAGAAAGTGAAACACTCGTAGTCATTGTCGGACACAGAAACAGCAGCAGGTTCGAAGAGGAACGCACTAGTGGCGTTAAGGTTATCGTGATCGAACAAAAACTCCTCAAATTCACACTCTTCTGGGGTGATCTCCTGGATTGAGCAAACGTCTAGTATATGAGCATTAGGTTCGGAGGGCTGATTCCCCAACCTAAAAATGTTGAGTTCAATTGTCATGTTTCCAAAAGATAGGTTCATCGAACCATTGCGACAATTGATCACAGCATTTGAGGTTGCAAGGAATGGGCGACCGAGTATCACTGGAATTTGATTCCGGGGGTTAGCTACAGGCTGTGTGTCTAATACAATGAAGTCAACGGGGAATATGAAGTCCCCAACCTTGATTAACACATCCTCTAGCTCACCCCTAGGATGGGTGATCGATCGGTCGGCCATTTGGAGAGTGCAGTGTCTGGGTTTCAGCTCTCATACACCTAGTTGCTCATATACTGAGTACGGAAGCAGGTTAACACTGGCACCAAGATCTAATAGTGCGCGGTTGATGTTCTTATCCCCAATGGTAATAGAAATCGTAGGACAGCCAGGGTCCTTCCGTTTTTGCGGTAAAGATTGAGTAAGAGCATCACTCACAGCACTAGCCAAGAAAACTTTCTTGGGTACCTGAGACTTCCTTTTTTTCGTGCACAAGTCCTTTAAGATTTTCGCGTAGGACGGGACTTGTTGGACAGCATCTAAAAGGGGAATGTTGATGTTAACCTGCTTAAACAACTCCAAAATCTTCTCCATTTGTGGATTTTGTTTATTGGACCTCAACCGGTTTGGAAATGGAACGTTTTTAAAATTGGTTGAGTCCAATGCTTATGGAGGAGATTGTGGAGCTGGAACGGAACCCAGAGCTGGTGCTTTCGTGGAGTGAGAAGCGGGTCCGTTCAGAGCAGAAGAAGAAGAAGAAGAGCCTTTTGAAGAATGGAGAATAGGCTCAGAAGACGAAGAAGAAGAAGAAGAAGTGGCCGGGGTGTCATTATCCTCAATTGCTGTGCCGATGTTGTTGTGCAGCATCCTTCCCGATCTCAATGTAGTCACGGCACTCACATTATGGTTCTGTTGTTCAAGAGCAACATGTACATTATGTGGGTGACCGGGATTTGGGAGTGGTTGAGATGGAAGCTTCCACTTTTCTCGCTCGCTTAACGCCGCATTCAGCTGTGCAATCTGGGCTTCGATGGTCTTGATGCTTTGCCCCTGTGCAGCAGTGTGTTGCACCAAATACTGAATAGACGACTGGATGTTGGCGGTGGATTGTGTCGATTGTTTAACGAACGCCTCCAGACTTCGTTCTAGCGAGGAAACCTTATCGTTGTTTGACGGAACAAAATTGTTTTGTGGAAAAGAATTGTTGGGTGCAAAGTTGTTCGTTTGATTTTGAAAAGGTTGGGGTTGGAAAGGCTGCTGAAACTGTTGTTGAGTTTGTTGTTGCGCTTGTTGTTGCGGAGAGGGGGCCTCTGAAAATTGTTGCCTTGGAATTGTTGCTGATTCTGATTCCAGGCGAAATTGGGGTGGTTCCTACAACCGGGATTGTAGGTGGAAAAGTATAGATCATTTCTCGGTCTTTTCTGAAATGCAGCATTAACCTGATCTTGTCCTTGAGATGGTAGATTGTAAGGACACTCTTCGGTTAAGTGAGAAGGATCGGAACAAAAAACACAAATAGTACGAAGGGGAAGAACAGGGGCAGGAGCAGGAGATGAAAATGTTCTCTCTATCGCTTCAAGTTTTCTTGTTATTGCAGCCATTTCAGCTTTCATCGCAATAAAGACATCGAGTTGGTGAATTCCTACCCTAGACTGACCAGTAGAAGTGGAGGAAGAAGAAGAAGAAGTTGGTCTAGTGCTCTCCCATTGAAGCGTTTGTTCCGCAAGGTCGTCGAAGAATTGACACGCTTCCTCATCAGATTTCGATAGGAAGTGGCCCTGACAAATGGTTTCCAACAACTGCTTGGTTGCTGGGTTCAGGCCCTCGTATAAGGTTTGGCACAGTTGCCATTTCTCGATACCATGGTGAGGACACTGAACAAGAAGGTCTTTATACCGGTCGAAGCACTTCTAGAAGGGTTCAGAAGGAAGCTGAGAGAATTGGTTGATTTCGTTACGGATCCTTGCGGTTTTATGATTCGGATAGAATTTCTTGAGAAACACTTTCACAAACTCGTCCCAACTGGTTATGGAGTGGGAAGCGGTGCTATACAGCCATTTTTCAGCAAGATCGCATAAAGTGAACGGAATGACCCGTAGCTGTATAGCATCGTCCGACAGCTGGGTGGTTTTCATCATGGCACAAACATTTTGGAACTTGTTGATGAAGATATAGGCATCTTCAGATTCAAGCCCATGAAATTTCGGAAGCATGTTAATGAAGTGGGGCTTAATTTCAAAATTATCCCCATTGGCCGGTGGAAGGAAAAGACAGGTGGGAAGTGCAGAACTGGTGGGATAGAAACGATCCTGGAGCGCGATTCGCTGCGGCGCTACAACAGGCGGTGCTGGTGGGTTATTTGCCTCCATAGGAGGTGGAGTCAATCCCGGGGGAGTCAAAGAGATGTTTGGATTAAATCCTGACATCGCGGAAGAAGAGGTTGGTGATGGTGAAGGTAAGGATGTATGAACAGAATTCCGATCAACGTCGGAGTTGGCCGGCAAAGGTAAGGGTGAAAGAGGCGTGGACGGAGTTTCGACGTCTGAGTCGATCGCGTAGTCGGTAGCGACTAACGTAACGCGGACTAGGCGGGCGCTAGTGTCCCGAGTCCAAGAGGACATACACTAAACGAGTTTAGTATAGTCAAAGCGTAGAAGGTGAGGGTAAGAAAACGTCAATGGAGAAATACGATGGGTGGTGGGTAAAAAAAATGGATTCTGGCGACAAAGGGCAAGTTTTTATAAAAGTTTTTGGTTTTGTGTTTTTTTTCTTTTTTTTTAGAAAGAGCTTTACAGAAATATGTACGGGCTTATGGCTTCAAGCAATCACAAACAAGATATGCACAATCACACCTAGATCTAGGGTCACCTAGGTCAGCTAGACAGCTCCTAACTGTTCCAAAGGGCTAGAAATAGGACCTCAAACCGCCTCTTCTCCAACAATTGTGGCCAGGTAAGTGCCAGGTAAGTGGGAGGCTCCCCACTACGTAAGTAGTGATCCTAATTAAGTGACCACTTGCCTTGGACACACTTTCCTAGACACCGCAAAAGTCAGGATAGGATAAACGGCCGATGCCTGTAACTAGTCCTCTGTCCTATTGAGCGCGAAGTCCTTAGGGCTGAGTCTAGTATTTTTTAATTTAAGCAATGGTCAATGCATATACTTTTTGTGATTTCTGGGGTCCTGGGAAGGGTGATGAAATCCCCACCCAATCTGAATTGGTTTCAAGCCCCTTAAAGTCCGTATTAATATATGCAAAGCGGTAACAATCAACTGCAAACAATTTTTATTTTAGCGCGGCGCAAAGAATCCTGCACAAAAACAATTTATTGGAAGGGGGAAGAGAATTTGCGCAAAGAATGCTGCAGAAAACACAGTTCAGTGGAGTTCAGAGGAGTGGGGAGGAGATAAGGAACACTCACAGGGAATTTGGCACCCTGAAGGCACCAAAGGGCCGCGGTTCCGCAGCCTAAGCCTGCTTATGCCGCGGCGGTTTGTTGGACTTGGTTCTTGATTTTTCTTGTCGGTGCTTCCTTGGTTGTCCTCTGCTTGTCTGGATTTCCTGAATCTTGATTTACTCACTGTATCTGCTCCAGATTTTTACAGTACACCGTTGGCTTCGTCTTGATCCGTCACGGTGTAGCCGCGAGATATGGGTCTAACTTCCTACGTCTTTGGCACTGAACTCGACCGTCTTTTTATCCTGCACACTTGCACAAAAACTAATCAAAAATAACAAGATGGTTTTTTACAATGTATAATTTTTTTTGTTTTGTTTTTCGGTTATATTTATATTCACAAATTAACCCGAAATTACACAAAGAAATAAAAACTGCCGTCTCCCCGGCAGCGACGCCATTTGATTGGTAGAGTTTTTGCGTGCTAAGTTTATTACCGCAATTAAGACGGTTTCGCTTGTAGCTAGCCGGTTGAGTACGGGTCGTCCGCAGGGAGATGGGAATCTTTTTCTATGTGCTTTAACGAGTTAAGTCCAAATGTCCAGGTTTGATTTTAGATTACTTATGTGCTAAAATGATATATAAAGAGAGCATGTTAGGGTTAGGATTAGGTTAGTTTGAGTTAGTAGTCGCTCACTTCTTTCGTTGCCACTCTTAATATCGGTGTTACGGTAATCGGCAACAACGGGGATTAGCACGACTAGGAAGGAACTTGCGAGTATAAGCTAGGCTTTCCAACGCTTAAGTTCTTCCTTTTGGTGCTTGTCCGTCCGTTCTTGGCTCTTAGCCTTAACCTCCGGTTAATTCAACCACAACCGGTCTCACTAAGGAATCACCGCTATCATTTAGGATAGGGTGCCGTAAAGAGCGGATTGTGGTTCAATTAACGGGAGTCCGAATTAAGATATTGGGCAAGAAAAGAGTGAGAGAGATTTCCTTCTCTCAAACTTTCCTTATCCTACCCTAACAAGTATGAAAACTACTCACCCATTATAAGGAAAAGAAAATAAAACAAAGGAGGAAGATAGAAAGAAAGAGGTTAGAAGATTACAACTAGCTATTTGAGACCTCACCTTGGTAAGGATCAAGCTTAAGCATCATAGTTGTTTTAAGGATAAAGAAAAAGAGAACAAGAAAGAAACAAACAACAAATAACAATAACTAGATTAGCAAATGAAAAATACAAGCAAATATAATTAACAATTACAACAAGAAAAGCATGGTAAGAACAAGAACTCCTTTATTCATTCTTCACTCACAAAAGCTCACTACAAGTTTTTAATGGAGAAGAGATGAGAGGAGGAAGAAGAACAACACATGTATTCTAAAATCTAAATACAAGAATATGGACCCTTGGCTTAGGCAAGTTCTGGACTATTTATAGACAGGAAACAGAAATTCTAGGGCAACATTATGAACCATCATAAAAAGACCAAACAACCCCTAAAATATGATCGTCCACTGAGCCAATATGGCCGCGGTTCCGCGGCCTAAGCGCGCTTATGCCGCGGAACTGCGGCCGTCTAGAGGAGTTAGGTCACACGATTTTGTGGCTTTCCCTGGTTTGTAGTCCTCTACAGTGTGGTACAGTACTTTTCTCAGAAGCTCTTCATATTTCTTCCAGAATTTTAGTAGATCAAAAGGTGATGTGATGTGGATCTTTTGCCATGATTTCCTTGAGCTCCGCGTAGATATGTTGGATCTTGTGTTGACATTGAGCTTTGTGCATGAAAATGACATCGATTTGCCATTTTGTCCCTTAAACTGGTGTGCGGCAACATACGGATAGAGAGCGGAGACCCGTATTTTATCCGTGGTTGGTAGTAATCCGGAATTTGTTGTGCTTTTCCATCAATTTCACTGTTCAGAGCCGAGAACCTGTATCCTGCAATTGACTAGCAAACACGGCTCAAGAGTACCTACCGATAAGCAATGTGATAAAAATTGGGCGGTATAAAAATGCAAAAATCTGATATGAACAGTAGGGTAGAAATCAAAGCACGGTGGGAACTCACACGAGACAAATGACGACCTTAGGTCAATGAACTAACCTGTACACATGTCACCAGGGAACTGCTATCTGACGACAAGTATAATACCAACTAGCAGGTTCCCGGCGAGTCCTGTCCGGTGTACTCATAACCCAATGAGCACCTGTATACATCTTAGGTGACCCAACTGAAACCAGTGGCTTGTGAGACCGGCCACCGCCCTTCGTCGGGGTCTCGACTGTATACACTAGTCTACTCCGGAGTATCGATGCCCTGTCTCGAAACTCCCACGACTAGGGACCACTATTAAGGATGTGCTTATGGACTACCCAACTCTCACGTATATGATCACCCTCATACTGTTGGTAGTCAAGCAAGATCCTAAGGGCTCTATCAACGTGTAACATGTAATCAGTCAGTCACCTGAACATGTACACTACTGATAAAGGCAAACCAGATAGCATACTATCATCTTGAGTAAGACTATCCTACTGGCATAGGTCCTCCTCAATCATTGCAATCACGTGCTTGCGATCCAATAATTGACTTTGAGGGCACTATATCCAACAAATCTTGCAGCTGTCTCCAGTGCATATCATCAAAATGGAAAGAGGCCATTCAGCATTACTCACCTAGGAGTGCATCCATATATGAGTGACCTGAAAGAGAAGCAAGTTCTCAAAACCATTACTATCAACGGAATACCAAACACAAGTATATACATCTTCGACTTCATCGAAGAATCCTGATACTTCCAAAAAATGGTTTTTGTACTTTATTCTTATACCTATAACTTCTCAATATCTAGACCTTGCATTTCAACAAAATACATGTCTAGAACTTAGAGAAGTTATGAGTAAACGGAATATAGTAAAAGTACCAACCCCATTGTCCTAATGGACACTGGACAACATACAATACTTTTTATAAGTCCCCTAAGTTCAACAACTCAAACTCTGTGTGTCGTAGGTTGAAAACTGTACAATGGTTAAGAAGAATTACACCGCTGTTGAATGCACCTTACCTAATCACCAACTGATATAGGTAAATGTCACAGATATAATTTCAAAAAGTTACATCTCACTTTATAAAATAAACATACAGATATATCAGTTTGAAATTGATGCATAACAACGGATATTCAAAACCAAATATTTGCCGTCCGGCAAAAACCAGATGATTTCCTCAAATATAACCAATTACAACGAATTCCGATATAATGAGGATCTAATCATCCAATTCCCAATATCTTACTCCCACTCACCATCCGTAATAACATATAGATGTGAGAAACTGATCTGGTAAATACATACCCCGGAGTTAGATTCCAATTGGGAAAACAGTTTTCAATTAACATCACACAGTAAAACTGAAACATGAAAATGTTTCAAAAGGGTTAACTGGTATTCCTAGTAACGCCTCTTCCGTTATCCGGATTCATGACAGTAACTATATACTTACCTGCCTTCACTTCAATCCCTTTATTATGTCTTTACTTATTACAATCTGTACACCTTCTTTAGGCTAATTGGTTTTCTTCTTTCCCTACCCTTCGGCACCAGCTTAAGGTTTGGAAGAAGACTATCCAATAAGCGTAATAGGTGTACTCTCCTTGTCCTAGGAGCCCTCACAACCTGAGAGAAGGTAATGGGAAGAGACATCTGAATAATCCTATTCAATCTCTCCAGAACCAAAATCCATCCTCGAAAAAGTTCCTTCGAGTTCTTATGTAACTATACGATGGAATTATCCAATGGAAGTGGATATCCGTAGTGATACGGAGTGTCCTAGAGAAATGCAAAGTGGATGTAAGAGTGGTAGGGGTATACACGGTCTTTGTCGTGAATGATGGTGGTCGCAATTTCCTTTGCCGTTATTCCAATCCCTTTATATGTCTTTACTTATTATCTTCTGTACACCACACTTAAGCTTAATTGGTTTTCTTCCTTCCCTACCGTTCAGCACCTGCCTATGGTTTGGAAGAAACTATCCAATAAGCTCAATAGGTGTACCCTCTCTTAATCCTAGAAGCCCGCACAACCTGAGAGAAGGTAAAGAGAAAAGACAACCGAATAATCCTATTTATTCTCTCCAGAACCAGAATCCATCCTCGAAAAAGTTCCTTCGAGTTCGTATGTAACATACGATGGATTTATCCAATTGAAGTGGATGTTCGTAGTGATACGAGGTGTTCTGGAGAAAAGTAAAGGTGATATAGAAGTGGCAATGATGTATGCAAACCGTGACATTCCAAAAGCCAAAGTGTTTTAAGAAGGTTCGGTCAACTTGGCTTCATGAGTTTTAGTCAAAGGTCGGGTCATAGTCGCAGCCAGAGAGAGAGAGAGAGAGAAGAAACACTCAGCGTGCACTCTAACCTAGATCAGAATAGTTAATCATTTTATCTAATCTGGATGGCTCCCACTGTTTCCTCGAATTCTCCTCCAAACCCAAAAGGAGAATTAGTCGGAATCACCCGAGAAGTAATCCTACTCATCAGTGGGAATCGGGATCCAACTATCATCATATGATAACTTGATGGAAGCCACTCAAGTCACCACACTCCATAAGGTATGCGCAAGCCTGGCAAGTTTCCTGTATGTTTGAAACTCCCGATGTGATTTTTACCCCTAACGACCTATAACCTTGACGCTTGCCAACAAGTTATAGGCCACTAGTCAAGTTCAACCCGTCATTGTCCTGGATTAACTCGAACCCACCCGTACGAACCCTTGACGCTTGCCAACAAAGCTGTACGACTGTCCCGATCAATCGCATATGCATACTACAAATAAGTATTATTCAGCTACCGTAAACTATGCCTTGACGCTTGCCAACAAACATAGCACGAATACTAAATAGTACTTATAAGAAATGATGGAGGGCTACGGCTGGTTTTTGGCGAAAAACCCTTAACGTAATGAACTTGATCTCGTTGAAGGAATCCAAGTGGTTTTATAAATATATAGTGGCGAAAACTTTTGCTAAAGAGGTCACTCCCGGTGAAGGGATCTCGACTCTTTCCTCGTAGAATGAGGTGCAGGATATTCTAAACTGAATACCACGATGCAAAGCAAAAGAATCGACTATAGTGAAGTTATTACGTTGACGCAAACTTTTACTCAAGGGGTCACTCCCGATGAAGGGATCTCGGCCCTTGCCTCGTCGAATGAGGTGCAGGATATTCCAAACTGAATACCACGATGCAAAGCAAAAGAGAACGTCTGTAATGTTAGTTTTTTTAAAAAACTTGGTTCCAACAACATCAAATATAGGTTTGTTTTATCCTTACATTGATCAGAATCAACGCAGTCCCATCAATTAATCACACCAGAAAAGAACGAAAATAAAATGTACGTATATTCCATCCGCATTCGCCACCGGATCCCGTCATCACCCGTTAGGTTACTTAACTAACGACAGAGCGGGGACTGGGCTAGCGCGGGTGAAAAACATATACACCATCTACTAGTATATATAAATATATAACAATCGTCCTAGGCATGATATAAAGCAACATCACAGAAACATCACAGAAATAACACAAAATGGTGGATAATCTGGAGCCCCGGGTTTCATTTGAGCCGCAAGTGAGACCCGACGTTCCCTGTCGTGTGGATAGCCTGTGCAATGAAAACCTAGACCCCTACGAGCGCGGCAAGCTATCCGCCAAAACCAGAAGTGAGGCAGCCCCCTTCAGCAAAGTGAATGGGCCACCCGGCACTTTACGGAATACGGTAACTTGAGCACTCCTCCTGGGTCAACCTATACCCCCTACGAGTGCGGCGAATAGCCCGCCAATTCTAGAGTAAGGTCCCCTCCATCTCAACGCCATGAGATGCAGACACGTTGCCCTCTAGAACCCGGCTATTCGTGCACTCCACCGCGGGGTAATCCTAGTACATAAAAGAAAATAATATACAAAGGTGACATCGACCTCATCCCGGTCGTGCCCCAAAAGAATAATATACAAACTGGCAGTGACGGCAGTCCACATGTCGGACGCTCGCCCCGCAATATCAAATGTACAAATGAAATTAACTGTACTAATATTGCACCCAGGCTATCCACCATGACGATCCAACCAACATCACAGCACATCACAGAACATCAACGTGAATGTCACGTTCGCAAACCCGTCTAAAAGAACATATAGCAGTTAGACGGGTTTACCGATCAAATGACATTCACGGTCACAGATAGAAATGTATGCACTGTCAAACGCACACTTAAAATATCGATCGACAAAATTCCAAATTGTCCCCAATAGCAATAACAACACTGCACAGAAAACTGGGCCAAAACAGAATATCACAAAAATCACAATTCGAAGTAAATAAGCTACAGAAAAAATTTGGATGCCCGTTGCAACTAAATAGCCGCGTAACCGCCGCCAATAGGGCCTCAGTGCGGCGGTTCCGCGGCGCTTTAGAGGAATCATGAGCCCAAAATTTTTGTGTACCCATAAAAAAGAATGCACGGATTTTTAAGCCTCTGGAAAATATTTTTAGACCACATTTGAAAATCGGCAGAAACATGAAAAATGAAATCGTGATTTCGGAAAGTTTGGTCGATCGATCTTTTAAGCACGTCTAAACAAGCTAGTAAGGGGTTTAAAGGGTGGCTCTGATACCATGTTGGGTTACGGCAGCGCCCTGGCCGTCGAAACGCGGCCAAAATGCGGAACAAAAATTTCTGAAACCGGCGCTACCGCTACCCGAATCCCGGATCGACCTTAAACCCTAAACTAGCAAACTAACTAAGAGTTAGAATCGTTATACCGAGTTGATCCGTGTCCTTCGGTCTTCATTCCAATCTCCTCGTGATCCTTTGATGATGTTTGGTTGCCGGTCTTCCTTCATTTCCGATGATCCACCCGAGCGAAACGGCGCAAGCTCCAACCTCGTCGAACGAGGCAACCGACGCTCCAAAGTCGCTAGCGATGGAGAGTGGGGGTGTATGAATATGTCACTATAATTTTCTCTCAACTCAAGTGCTCATGAGAGCAACCATAGAAGATGAATAGAGGTGATGAAGCTTTTGGCATGAAGAACTAAAAATGGCTAACTCTTTTTGTATGAATGAGAGAGTGAGGAGCTTCTAATGTGGAAAAAATTCTCAATCAAATGAAAATGAACCCCCATCAAGGAAGTGGCCGGCCCCTCCTCTCTCCTCCACACAAAAATGTAATGAAAAAAAATTTCATGCCAATTTCAATAAACAAATCAAAGCCATGCTTTGTAACATGCTTTGACCCATGCTTATGCCACATCATCCCTTTCCACCTCATTTATAAAACAAATGATTTTCCAAAAAGGAAAATCATATAAATGAGGTGGCATCTTCTTCTAGAAGCTATTCCGTACAAAATACGGAATACTTCACGGTACAAGTATCGAAATACATATACGCGTATTCGTACAAAAATACGAATAGCCAAAAGAGAAAACGAATAGTGAATAATAATACTAGAATACGTATATACAAATACATATATAAAATTATTAAATAAAAACCCAATTTAATAATCCGGCTTAATCCTAAGCCGCAAGTATTATCAACCATTCGATTAAAGTCTGCGCAGCAAGTACACATATTTAATCGGACACCCGTATGTACCAACATACCTCATGTACACCATATCGCCTGAACCGTGAAAACCCTCTGTGTGGGACTCTAAAGACTCATCAATACGCTGGCAGTGGGTTTAACCACAAGCACGTCAGCGGCACTAGCTGTACGTAACGGCTACCCAGGTATTGAGCGAAAGGGAGGCCGACGAGCAAACTCATCCAGAACCCCTACTGAGCCTGACAGTGACAATATCCGTACAGTCCGGTCTGTTTGTCTAAGAGTATCGCATATCGAGTCTAGGGGGGTGGATAAAGTCAGACCCCCAACAACGCGATATTTAGTGTCGGCATGAAACCTATCACCACCTGAGAAACTATCGATTCTGGTCAGTAGTTCTCGTCCACCGTGGCCACAGATTTATGGTGATGGTCATCCGTACACAACGCGACATCAACCCCCAATACCGGGAGAGACGAATCTCCGACGATCCGATCACTGCCTCCATGTGGCTCGGGACTGTACCCAATTAAAACCTGTTTGCACGACTCCTTTGAGCCGTGGTAGGGTAGTAATCAAAGCACAGTGGGAACTCACACGAGACAAATGACGATCTCAGGTCGACAGACTAACCTGTACACATGTCACCTGGGAACTGCTATCTGACAATAGGTATAATACCAACTAGCAGGTTCCCGGTGAGTCCGTCTAATGTACTCATAACCCAATGAGCACATGTATACTATCTTAGGTGAATAAACTAACACCAATGGCTTGTGAGACCTGGCCACTGCTCCTCGTCGGGGTCTCGATCAGTACACACTAGTCTACACTGGAGTATCGATGCCCGGTTTCGATACTCCTACTACTAGGGACATTTAAGGATGTGCTTATAGACCCAAGCTCCCACATATATGATCGCCATCATAATGCTGGCAGTCAAGCAAGAATCCTATGGGCTCTATCAACACATATATGATGATAAAGACAAACCAGATAGCATACTATCATCTTGAGTAAGATTGTTTTATCGGTATAGGTCCTGCCTCAATCATCATAATAATCTGTCCGCGATTATGATAATTGCCTTGAGGGCACTATATCCAACAATCTCACCATACGAAGATTCTCCGCCAGCAACATCCCACGTTCCACGCCATCACGATCCCCATTAATGGGTGATCCGCTCTTTACGCGGGCGTGACGTCGGGAGCGTAACTGCCGGCGAGATCCTCGCGCCTGCTGTTGCGTGCTGCCGCCGCTATATAAACCCCCATCACAGAGGGGTCAAGTAAGCCATTTTTACTCCACTTAGCCGTTACTCTGTTCGGATCTAGTACTAACTTGATCATCGGAGGGTCCTCGGTGGTACCAAACCACCCCGGGAATTCTTTGCAGGTACTCGGCGTAAACTCCTCAAAACCACCAATCTCCTCAAAATCCATTGAGACCCACACGCAACAGGAGATCACCTTCATGATCCACCGGGAGATCGACGGAAGACAACATCTGACGGTGACCCGAAAAGGACCTCCATCACCATGGTACCGAGCTTGCTCGTTACTGTCACTTGCAACAATAAAAAGTTAGCGACTCTACAGAAAATCTATACGCAAGCATCAATCATGATCACAGCTACTTCTCTAAAGATTGTACTTTGTGTACTCAGCACTACAAGAAAATACGGGCTATTTCATGAGGCAACTTATTCCGTCGGCTATAATCCTACGGGATAGACCAATTTTAAATTAAAGGGTGGCCCTGTCGCGGAATTGGTTTTTGGCCGACGAAAAAACAATCCCCCCATCCCCCAATCCCTAAATCGAAGTCATTCCCCCATCTAAAATTTTGAAGTACTCTAAGCCTATCCATCGCAACCACCATCGCTAGGACCCTCGCCACCACCACCTTCACCAACGCCTCACCTCCAACATCGACTTCACCATCTCCATCACCGCCTCCACCACGACTTCACTATCGACATCATCCCCTCTACCATCAGATTCACCACCTCCACCATCCACTTCACCATTACCATCACCATTGAATCCACTGTCTCCTCAAATTTCTCCACTGTCTCCACCAACGCCTCCCTAAAACCCTAGCTGCCGTGGTCATCCACATAGTATCACCGGCTTCCACCATCACCACTACTATCGGCTTCCACTAATCATGGTAAGCCCCCTCTCTCTATGTCTCACACACACACACACACACACACACTCATTGTGTGTGTCTCTATCTCTCACTCACTCACTCTATCTCTCTCTCGCAGTCGTGATTGTCCACATAGTGTTGACCGCCTCCACAATCGCCGCCACCATCATCCTCCTCTACTCATGGTAAGCCCTCTCTCTCTCTCTCTCTGTGTGGAAACATTGAAAATGTGGAATAAATTGAATATTAGGTTTATGGAAAAATTGAAAATGTGGAAAAATTCAGAAACTTATCGTTGATTATGTGGAAAAAAATTGAATGTTAGGTTTATGGAATTTGTGATTATATTGAAAAAAATGTTGATAATGTGGTAAAAAAATTTGATTATGTGGTAATATTTCCACTACAGGAAAATATGCCCTATTTTGTCAGAGGGTTTATTCCGTCGGCTATTATCTGACGGAATAAAGCCTATTAAGTTGCCACCGCGGCGCCAAAATGTTAATTATTTTTGTTTGTCTATTCCGGAGATTGTTGTAGATGACGGATCATCAAGATTCGCTGCCCGTAGACGAAAACGAACAACGCGTGAACCTGACCAATTCATCGATGACTCCGACCAAAATTCTGCGAATGAGAGTAGCGCTACAGAGGATGATGATTACTAAATTTTACCTGTCTGTACTATTCATAATTTTGTAAACAATTAAACACTTTAGTTTATCTCAATTTTCTTTTTCGTCTCCTTTATATACATGCAGCTTTTAGATATGCAGAATTTAAATTAAGTATTGAATATCCTGACCATGATAAATTTAATTTCAGCTAGAAATATGTAATTTTGCTTAACTGTTTCTTGAAATTGTTATTGTATATGTATATAGCATTAGATATTTTTCAGGATACGAGTTCTCGACGTGGTCGTGGATGTTGACCTATGAGTCTCATTTCCTTTAGTTTTGATTATTTTATAAAAAACTATATTTTAAAGATATCATATGTTACTAAGCATACCAGATAAGTTAAAGTACTAAAACAATAAATTTAGTTAAGAAACAGAACAATCAATACTGCAACTAGCATCTCAACAGTAATAACGAAAGAATTTGAAGATCAAATTGTAAGTTCAAAGAAAATATCGAAGAAATTAAACAATTGATGTATTCAAGACCTTTTATTTTCATTGAGTCTAGATTCGATCTCAATGGTTTGAATCGCTTTCTAAATATTAATTTTTAGTACTAGATAACTCTTTAATGAAAGAGGTATCCAAATATGAGTTCCCACTGTACTAGATTACTTGTGGCATGGGTACAGATCAATCCTTAACCTGAGATTTTCATTTGTCTCGTATGAGTTCCCACTGCACTTAGATTACTACCCTACCACGGCTCAAGAGAGTCGTGCAAACAGGTTTTAGTTAGGTACAGTTCTGAGCCATATAGAGGCAGTGAACAATCGTCAGGAATTCATCTCTCCTGGTATTGGGAGTCGATGCCGCGCTGTATTCGGTCAGCCATCACCAAAAATTTTTGGCCAAGGTGAATGAGATTTACTGATGTGATATCAGTAGTTTCTCTGTGGGTGATGAGCTTCAGACCGGCATGACTTATCGGATTAGTAGGGGTCTGACGTTATCACCCCCTAGACCCGGTATGCGATTATCTTAGACGAAAAGACCGGACTGTACGGAGATTGTCACAGACAAGCTCAGTAGGGGTACGGATGAGTTTGCTCGTCGGCTTTCCTTTCGCTCAATACATGGGTAGACGTTACGTACAGCTAGTACCGCTGACGTGATTGTGGTTAAACCCACTGCAAGCGTATTGACGAGTCTTTAGAGTCCTACACAGAAGGTTTTTCCAGTTCAGGCGATATGATGTTGATGACGTATATTGGTACATACAAGTGTCCGATTAAATATGTGTACTACATGGAATTTAATCGGACGGTTGATAATGCTAGAGGCTTAGAATTAAGCCGTATTATTAAATCAAGTTTTGATTTAATAATTTATATATATGTATTATAGTATTATTGTTCACTATTCATTTTCTCTCTTGTCTATTCGTGTTTTTATACAGATACGCGTATATGTATTTCGATATGTATATTGGGTTGTATTCCGTATTTATAATGAATATCTTCTAGAGGATGGGCACCTCATTGTATGATTTTCTTTTTAGAAAATCATTTGCATATGAGGTGGAGGGTAGGGTGGCATGAGCATGGTTGAAGGTATGTAGAGAGGAATGAGTTTTATTTGTTTATTATAAAATGAGTTATGATATTTTTTTGTATGGTTGAAAAATGAGGAAGTCATTCTATTCTACATACTACACTTCATTTCATTCATGCTCTCTGGTTTTTCTTGAGTTGCTCATGGCCACTTCTTCACCTCCTCCTTTTTCTTTGATTGCTCACTTGAGCTTTAGAAATGAGAGAAAAGGATAGTGAAAAATTCTTACATCCCCACTCTCCATTCCTAATGATCTTGGAGTGTCGGTTGCTTCGCTAGGCGAATCTGGAGCTTGGATCGTTTCTCTCAGATGGATCATCTTCGGCGAGTGAGGACCGGCTTGCAAGCGCGATCCGGAGCACTTGAAGAAATCTTGAGGATGTGAGTATTGCTAACATAGTAGACTAGCATGGCTCACTAGGTTTTTTGTTAGCAAGTTCTAGTTCTTTAATTCGATTCTTGGTTTGGGAATTTTAGCAAACTAGAAATTTTTTGAAATCCATGTTTCCATTTTGCAAAATTAGCCTGCTAGTGTGCCCAAGTTCCCTAACAATGTGTCACGACCCAAAGTTTGGATGTGACCGGCACTTAGATTGTATGGTATCTAAAGATATTGACACAATCTGAGTAAGCCAAAAACCAAGATCAAAACCCTTTTTGCGGAATTTAGAACACTTTAGTTTTTAAATAAAAGAATGAAGTAGCATGCCGAATGGTTTTTAATAATTGAAGTTTCAACAACTGGTTTTAAAATTTCGACAGTATTCCCTTTTAATTATTAATAAAGCAGTTATAGGGTGTGTGAATAAGTTGCATCCCTAGTTGGGAGCAAAACGATACCAAACAGTGGAAGTCAATACACAATAATAATACGCCACTCAAAATGAAGAATCTCATGCATAAGTAAAAGAAATATAATTTAACACCACTAAACGATCTCATCAGTCGAAATAAGATACATAGAACCACATCTCGTTCTAAGTCAATTATACAGGGCCTGATGGAGTAATACTAGATCCAATATACAAAACCAAAATAGGAGGTTACTGCGTAGGTAACCCACCTAGCAAAAAGAGCGATAGTAACTGATAAGTGGATCCGCACTGCTGCTACGCGTCCACACGACTCCTGTAAGGAACTATGGAACAACGAGGGTGAGTTGCCAACTCAGTGAATAAAACTAACATATATCGGCTGATAATGTAAGTATGACGAAATAGAGCTAATATCAACAAGGATGAATATAATGCATGATAATAGTGTGCAGCATGAACATGTACTACTAAGTATATAAACCAAAACTGAAATCACATCAATTATTTCCAAATAAGGTTCATTTTTCCGTGTCCAACATCGACACAAATCTTCTATTTCCGTCAGGCATCGTTCCCCGAACGATCCTGTCATCCAATAACACCGGTCGGTATCACCTAGATATCCGTCGTGTTTCACAACTTTCTCCAGTATCGAGTATCCTCGCTAGGCTCCCCGCCTCAAATGCGGCTTTCCTGCCCCTCGGTCTCGACCGGATCCACCATGTATCCAACTGTATATCCCCCCCCACTCAGTCTGGATAACGTATAAATCTGCAACTGTATGGCGCCCCCCACTCGGTTCGGAATAAATCCAAATCATAAAAACGACATCTCATGGTGAACGTATCACATCATTCAGGAAGAATCAATGAATATAACTTAATAATATATAAAACTCAAAACCAGAAATCCTTAAATCCAACACACCTGATGATACAATTTACGACTAATTAAAAGTAAGCCATGATAGGTATCAATCAATAACAACGATGCACATAATCATTAATAATGATACATATGGTATGAAAGGAATCATATAGCATATGGCAAGTTCTAAGTAATACGTGACATGTCAATATCGATGAGGTGTGGTGTAACATATAGGTATGTGCGCGTGCAACATGACTCATCGATAGTTTGTGCAGTGTTCTAGCAAGTGTTATTTTATAGATATGAATGCATATGACGAAGTTTCTTAATTTTAAACATGTACTCAATATAAAGGAAATTATTATCCAACTAAAATTTACGGGCGTTTTAATGCCATCCATACAAAATCCCCCGGTAGATGTTTAGTCCACTCACCGGAATACGCCGAATCTACTCATATATCACCAATCCCTTTCCCTTCCTTGCGGCCTCCGAAATTTCCGTACTCGAATCTAACATCGATATTAACTCGTATAAGAAACGGCTAAACTCCGATACGGAGAAAACATGAAAATACAAGTTGTACGTATTAACTATACTACGAACGACTATTGTAAACTATCTAATACTTCTGCTAACTGGATTTTAACCATTCGCTGCTCATAACAGAAAACAGAAACGTGTTAAGAAACATCCGTGTTGTATTTTAGAATTTTAACCTATTTACAGATATTATCTTCCAAATTTCATATACTGATAAACTAAGTTAAACTAGCAATACCAAACATCCTAATACATATACATAGAGCTACCCTAAAAATCCCAACACCCAACTCCCATAAAAATCCGGCGAGCTCGGAATTTTGGCAATTGTCGCCGGACAAAATCCGAGGGAATGGGGTCGTCTTCCTATGGGTTATTCTAAATCCAATTTATAAGATTATGGCACTGTTTGATTATTTTTATTATCATCTAAATTATAGCAGATTTAACACAGAGCCTATAATTACCACAATACGATATTTCCGATATCCGATTTCTACGTTTAAACTTTTCAGAACTAGAATTCTATAGAGTTTAGAGATTATACCTACAGAAGATTACTGAAAAGGATTCCTCCAAGATGCACAACTAAAAGATCCTAGCTTGATGGTGGTGGTGAAATCCTTAGCACCTAGTTCATTCTTCTCTTCTCTCTTTTCTTTTCTCTTCTTTGTTGTGTGCTAAGGTGTCTCTTTTTTCTTCTTCTCTAAACCAGTTTATTTTCCCTAACTTAATATATATCAACTGAACTAATTGTTAAAATTAAAGGATAAGAAGAGATAAGGTAGTAGGTGGTGTCACCATACAAGAAGGTGGAGGTTTCATGCAAGGAGGAGGTGTGGCCATTAGATTAACCTAGGGTGTTGTTGGAGATAGTGCCCTCAAAGTCAATTATTGGATCGCAGGTACGTGATTGCAATGATTGAGGCAAGACCTATACCGATATGACAGTCTTGCTCGAGATGATAGTATGCTATCTGGTTTGTCTTTATCATCGTATATATGCTTTAGTTCACTATTGCATGATGATAGAGCCCATAGTATTCTTGCTTGACTACCAGCAGTATGATGGCGATCATATATGTGGGAGCTGGGGTCTGTAAGCACATCCTTAAAGTGTCCCTAGTCATGGGAGTTTCGAGACAGGGCATCGATACTCCAGAGTAGACTAGTGTATACAGTCGAGACCCCGACGAGGGGCGGTGGCCGGTCTCACAAGCCACTAGTGTCAGTTGGATCACCTAAGATGTATACAGGTGCTCATTGGGTTATGAGTACACCGGACAAGACTCGCCGGGAACATGCTAGTTGGTATTATACATATCGTCAGATAACAGTTCCCAGGTGAAATATGTACAGGTTAGTTCATCGACCTGAGGTCGTCATTTGTCTCGTGTGAGTTCCCACTGTGCTTTGATTTCTACCCTACCACGGCTCAAAGGAGTCGTACAAACAGGTCTTTTTTGGTTACAGTCCCGAGCCACATGGAGGCAAGTGAGCGGATCGGCAGGGGATTCTTCTCTCCCGGTATTGGGGGTGAGATCGCGCTGTGTCTAGGAGAGCCATTACACAAAGCCCTCGGCCGAGATAAGATATTTACTGGTTGGTACTCCAGTAGTATCTCAGGGTGTTCTGGGCCACTCTCTGACACGACTTATACTGCTATTGGGGGTCTGACGTTACCAGCCCCTAGGCCGATATGCGATACTCATAGACGAACGGACCGGGCTGTATGTATATTGTCATTGTTAGGCTCAGTAGGGTTTATGGATGAGTTCGCTCGTCAGCTTCCCTTCCAATCAATACATAGGCAACCGTTACGTACAGCCAGTACCTATAACGTGCTAGTGGTTATACCTACTGCCAGTGTGTTGATGAGTCATTAGAGTCCCCCACAGACACTTTCCAAAGTTCGGGCGAAACGTTGTAGAGACCGTATGGTTTTATAGCAGGGTTCAGAAAATGCACGTGCGTTTACGCAAGTGTCATATTTCGGGGGGATAATACTGGTCGGCTTTGGTTTAAGCCGGATCCGAGTATTATGCTGTGTAGATATAATATCTTTGTCTCAGTTGCATTTGTATTCGGTCGTAATACAAATGCGGGTACGTTGATACTGTTACGGGGTTATCCTGAAATTCGTTTCAGGATCGCTTTTGGAAGTTTCCAGTTTCCAGTTTTCTATCAGCCGTATTTAACATTCGGTTAAATGCGGATTTATATTTTCTTGAGATGAGTGTGGAAGCTTCTAGATCGTAACTAGGATGGTGACTAGGCTAGTGAGTCATTAGTGCTTTAAATGTTCATTTAATGATATGATGACTAAGGGTTATGATTCATTGTTTCATTAATTGTGTTCATACAAGGTGTTTAAATGACTCATCCTCTTCATTATTGTTATGGTGACCCTCCCCTCTCCTACACTCACCTCCCCCCTCTATAAATATGGCCGGCCCCCTCTTGGTGAAGTGCAATGGTTGCTTGAGAGAAAAAAGATGATAGTTTATAGTGTATGGAAATTTCATAGCTCCATTTTTTCCATCACCCGATTCAAATGGCAACTTCATTAACCGTTCGTCCGTAGCTTTGGACGTAACGAGAAAAAGCATTCTACTAATTCTCTACATCAATCTTGGTCATCTCTTTTAGCAAACTTGATGATCGAGTTGCCTCGGTTCAGAGGCGGGAGCCCGTTTAAAGATCCGTCGACGTGGTGTCACCTGGACGAGAAGACTGGAGATCCAGGAGATCGGAGCAGCCGCAACAAAGCGTTGGATGATGGTTGAAGACCGAAGGACTCGGATCGTTCGGTATAACTCTTCTACCCGCTTTGTAGTTTGTTAGTTTAGCTTTAATGGCAGATCCGGGTTATAGTACGCGATAGCGCCAGTTGTAAAAAGTTTTTGTTCCGCATTTTGCGTCTGTTAGACGGCCGGGGCACTACCGTGGATTTACAGTGGTATCAGAGCCTCACCATTAAGCTATACCAACTTGTGCTAACGCGTTTACAACATCGATCGAACGGATTTTTGAAAACCGTAAATTCCAGGGTTAAAGTTTCTGTCGATTTTAAACAGTGTCTAAAAATTATTTTACATATCACAGAAAACTAAGCAGGCTTTTCTAAGCATTATGGTAAAATTTGGGCACGTGGTCTCACAAGACCACCGCGGATCCGCGGTCAAACCTAGGGTTTGACCGTGGAACCGCGGCAAGTTTATGGGAACAGTGCTCCAATTTTTTCCAGAGAGCTTCTTTTTGGAAATTGTGGTTTTTGTTATATATCTTTTGGGCCCAGATTTTGTTACTATACAGCAGATGTTTGTGGGGCCCACTTTGGGATATTTGGTCGATCGAAATTTAAACATGTTAGTTATGAAATACTTACTTTATATCTCCGACCGGGAATGTCATTCGAGCGGTAAACCGCGTCTAATTGCTATAGTTCTTTTAGACGGGTTTGCGTACGTGACATTCGCGTTGATGTTCTGTGTTGTGCTGTGATGTTCCGGATTTGTCGTGGTGGATAGCAGGGTGCAATGATAGTGCAGTTTGGATTTATTTGTACATTTGATATTGCGGGGCGAGCGTCCAACATGTGGACTGTCGTCACTGCCTGTTGTATAATATTCTTTTGGGGCATGACCGGGTTGAGGTCGATGTACCCGTTGTACATATTTTTATTTCTGTACTGGGTTTATCCCGCGAAGGAGTGCACGGATAGCCGGGTTCTGGAGGGCAATGGGTCCGTATCTCATGGCTTTGAGAGGCAAAGGGACCTCACTCTAGAATTGGCAGACTATTCGCCGCACTCGTAGGGGGTACAGGTTGACCCAAGGATGGGTGCTCAATTTACCGGATTCCGTGAAGTGCCGGGTGTTCCATTCACTATGCTGTGGGGGACTACCTCGCTTCAGGTTTTGGCGGGTAACTTGCCGCACCCGTAGGGGTCTAGTTTTCATTGCACAGGCTATCCACACGACCAGGGGAACGTCGGTTTTCAGCAGCGGCTCTGTGAAACCCGGGGATCCCAGATTATCCGTATTGTTCTGTGATGCTTATTACTTTTCTGTAATGTTGCATATTATCACACCTGGAGCGATTATTGTATATTGGTATATATACTATTAGATGTTGTATATGTTTTACACCCGCGCTAGTCCAGCCCCCGCTCTGTCGTTAGTTAAGTAACCTAACGGGTGATGACGGGACCCAGTGACGAATGCGGATGGCATATACGTACATTTTTATTTTCGTTCTTTTCTGGTGTGATTGATTGATGGGACTGCGTTGATTCTTATCAATGCAAGTTAAAACAAACCTATATTTGATGTTGTTGGAACATATTTTAAAAAGGTGTTATTACAAAGATGTTTCCTTTTGTTTTGCATAGCGATATTCAGTTAGAATATCCTGCACCTCATTCGACGAGGCAAGGGCCGAGATCCCTTCACCGGGAGTGACCCCTTGGGCAGAAGTTTACGTCAGGGTAGTAACTTACTATAGTCGATTACAAGTTGCTTTGCATCGCGGTATTTAGTTGGAATATCCTGCACCTCATTCCACGAGGAAAGAGCCGAGATCCCTTCACCGGGAGTGACCTCTTTAGCAAAGGTTTTTCGCCACTATATTTTTTATAAAAAGCTATCAGGTTCCTTCAACAAGATCAAGTTCATTACGTTAAAGGTTTTTCGCCAAAAATCAGCCGTAGCCCTCCGTCATTTCTTTTGGGTATTCAGTAGTATTCAAGCTATGTATTTTGGCCCTTAGTCAAGGCATAGTGTTTGGTAGCTGCTGGGTATTCATTTGTTGCATAGATAGATGAGTTGGTTTGGGACAGTCGTTCTGCCATTTTGGCCCTTAGTCAAGGGCATGTGCCGGTGGGTTCAAATCAACCTGGATAATGCGGGAAGAACTTGACATGTGACTTATGATATTTTGGCCCTTAGTCAAGGTCATAAGAGCACGGGGAAAAAATCATATCGGGAGTTTCTGAAGATATAGGAAACTTGCCAGGCATGCGCATACCTTCTGGAGTATGATAAACTGAGTGGCTACTATCAAGTTATCATGTGATGATAGTTGGATCCCGAGTGGGATCCCGATTCCCACTGATGAGTTAGTTTACTCTTCGGGTGATCCCGACTAATTCTTCTTTCAGGTTTGGAGGAGAATTTGAGATTACAGTGGGAGGTTTCCTGATTAGATAAATTAATAACCATTCTGATCTAGGTTAGAGTGCACGCAGAGTGTTTCTTTTCTCTCTCTTTGGTAGCGACCTTTGAACGACCCTAGACTATGACTCAATGAACAAGTTGACTGAACCTTCTTAATATACTGGCTTTTGGATTGTCTAATGTTGCATAAGTCATTGCCGCTCCTTCTTTTACCCTTTGTATTTCTCAGAACACCCCGTATTACTACGGACATCCACTTCCATTGGATAGATCCATCGTATGGTTATATACGAACTCGAAGGGACTTCTTCGAGAATGGATCCAGGTTCAGGAGAAATAGAATTGGTTTATTCAGTTGACTTTTATTATCACTTTCTCTCAGGTTGCGAGGGCTCCTTGGTTTAGGAGAGTGCACCTATTACGCTTATTGGATAGTCTTATTCCAAACCATAGGCAGGTGCCGAAAGGTCGGGAATGAAGAAAACCAATTAGCCTAAGTAGGTTGTACAGAAGGTAATAGCTAAAGACAAAATAAAGGGATTATAAAGAGGGCAAAGTAAATTGCGACTGTTATCATTCACGGCCTAAACTACGTACTTCATCGCCACTCCTATTTGACCTTTGCTTTTTTCCTAAGTTCGGGAGAAATAGAATAAGGTATTATTCAGTTGTCTTTTATCATCACCTTCTCTCAAGTTGCGAGTACTCCTAGGTTTAGGAGGGTACACCTATTATGCTTACTGGATAGTCTTCTTCCAAACCATAGGCTGGTGCCGAACGGTAGGGAAGGAAGAAAACCATTTAGCCTAACGATGGTGTACAGAAGGTAATGAATAAAGACAAATAAAGGGATTTGGAGAGATGACAATAAAATATACGGTTAAAGTCATGAATTGGATTATGGAAGAGGCATTACTAGGAATACCAGGATACCCCTACGAAACATTTTCATGTTTCAGTGCATTGTTAAAAGAAAACTGATTTCCCGATTAGATACTCCAGGGTATGTATTAACCAGGTATGATTCTCACATCTGTATAGTTTTACAGATGATGAGTGGGGGGAAGTTATTGGAAATAAGGTGATCATCCTCATTTCGGAATTCGTTGTAATTGGTGATATTTGAGGAAGTCGCCTGAGTTTTTGCCAGACGGCATGTATTTGGTTTTGAATATCCATTGTTGTGCACCTATTTCAAAATGATATATCAGTACGTTTATTTTTATAAAGTGAGATATAACTTTTTGAGATTATGTCCGTGACATTTACCTATATCAGATATGATTGGGTAAGGAGCACTGAACAACGGAGTAGTTCTTAATCATAAGTACAGTTTTCAACCTACGATGCACAGGTTTTGAGTTATTCAACTCAATGGACTTATATAGAGTGGTGTATGTTGTCCAGTGTCCGTCTGGACAAAGGGGAAGGTCCTCGTACTCTGTTATGTTTACTTGTAACTTCTCTGGTTTTTAGACAAGTGTTTCGTAGAAATACAATGTCTAAGTTTTGAGAAGTTGTGGGTATAAAAATAAGATAGAGAACCAGATGTTGCAAGTATCGGGATTCTTCAAAAGAAATCGAAGATGTAGATACTTGTGATTGGTATTCAGATGATAGTAATGGTTTTGAGAAACTTGTTTCTCTTTCAGGTTACTCATAATTGGATGGATTCCTAAGTTGAGTAATGTTGATTAGCCTCTCTCCATTAAGTTGATATGCACTGGAGACAGCTGCATGATTTGAATCTGGTTCCAATTAAATTAGTGCCTCTATTTCTATATTGTATATAGAATGGTTCATATCTTAACGATGTTAAGATATGAAGAGTTGTCCGGCTTATGCTTAAAACCAGACTCTGGATAACTCAGAGCACGTTTCTGTAATGGCAGTTTGTGGGTTGACCCGGGCTTAGTCGAGGGTTAATTTTCTACCATCTGGAAGATCAATAGTGATATTGTTCTTGACTCGCTACAGTTTTAGTAAAATGGATTTTTTCAGAAAACAGTAGTGGGAGTATGGTAGAACTGGAAGTGATTCCAGAACCGCAAACGATTACGGAAAATTTAATAGGACCTATATATTCAATCAGGTTTGACATTCCAATAGCCACTCCACAGATATGGTGGGTAACCTCAGACACCCGAGAGGTACTCCGGTAGCCTCAAGGACGGTGACAGGGAGGTTCTTGTTTACCCAGACTTGACACTACTATTGTTCCAGACTACGAGACCCGGCAAGAGGATAAGTATAACGTCGTTCTAAACTAGCTTTAGAAGTGTACATAGATATTATTCTGCCAGAGGGTTGTCGTAGTCAGTGGGAGCAATGGAAGCATAGTGGGCAAGTAGATTATGTCTATTTATAGGCTTGAGCAGATATACCGGAGATAAGATCATCTAATTTTGATGTGACAATCATGGGTTTGACTTCATCAGAATAGGGGATGGATCTGTTAAGAAGGTAGTAGGGTGTGATGTCCTGGTATTAGGATAACATACACAGAGTAGGAAGTAAAATTCCTGTACTACGATCGGTTGTATTTTGGTCGTCACACAGATGTTTCTCCACAAAGGACATGGATATAATATCTTGTTGCGCCACGGCAGCGCCCCGGCAGCGCCCCGGCCGTCTATCCGAGGCCAAAATGCGGAATCAAAATTTTTCTTAACTTTCAAACTGGCGCTACCGCGGACAATAAACCCGGATCGTAACCATTAACCTAATGCTAGCAATCAAGAGAAAGGGTGAGAGATATACCGAGTGATCCGAGTCCTCCGGTCTTCTCGTCGTCGTCCCGATCTCCTGCGGATACTCCGGTCGTCGCCTCCTCACCGGAAGGGCACCACATCGCCTGCATCTTTTATGGGCTCTCACCTCAATACCGAGGTAACTCGGGCGCGAAGTAGGCTGGCCGACGCGTCCAAGATTTGCTGTAGGCTAGTGTAGAGTCTATGTCTCATTGGGGTTTTGTTGCCATGGAGGATGGAGGAGGAGGTTAGGAAAATTGGTGCTTTCAATTCTCTAGCAAGCAAAAATGATATGAAGAAATATGCCACCACAACCAAAAATCAATCTCTCTCATTTTT
This sequence comes from Agapanthus africanus, assembly GCA_030015575.1. NCBI lineage: Eukaryota > Viridiplantae > Streptophyta > Magnoliopsida > Asparagales > Amaryllidaceae > Agapanthus > Agapanthus africanus. The sequence goes on from JASDDO010000031.1 coordinate 140,978,687, forward strand.
CCTCTCCCTCTCCAAATGGCCGGCCTCTCCTTCTTAAAGGAAAATGGTGGAGGGCAAAAACAAATATAAGAAGGGAGGTGATGGTAGTAAAAGGTGAAGGGGTGACCACATCCAAACATCATGATAACAAAACTCAAATCAATTTCTAATCCTTTCATATCTTAATTAATGCAAAGGAAAAGACTAAGAAAGCATCTCATGATTATGAACCATCATGAAACCCCACAAATGCAAGATACCCCCTCCATAAATGTTATTTGCAAACTTGCAAATAACCCCCTCCATCGGAAAAGTCCGGCCGGGAAAGAACAAAGGAAAACCGGCCGGAACTGATTGCAAACTGGCAACTCCAGAAAACTGGTCCCGTAATAAATTACAGGAAAACCCCGATACTGTGCATACACACCCGCATTTGTATTCCTACCGGATACAAATGCAATGAGACAAAATCTACACTGTACTAAACTAGGATCCGGCTTAAACCAAAATCGGCTAGTAATATCCGTCCGATCCTGATCCGTGCAATACCGCACGTATCAGATCGAACCCTGCCATATATCCATACGGCCACTAGTACAAACCGTCCGATCCTGATCCGTGCAATACCGCACGTATCTGATCGGACCCTGCCATATCTCCATACGGCCTCTACAGCGTTTCGCCCGAAAGCTTGAGTAACTGAAAGTGTGGTGGACTCTAAAGACCCGTCAATATTATGGCTGTGGATTTAACCACTAGCACGTCAGAGGTATAAGCCAATACGTGACGGGCCACCAGCTATTGACCAAAAGGGACGTCGATGAGCGAACTCATCCTGACACCCTACTGAGCCTGTCGGTGACAATATCCGTACAGTCCGGTCCGTTCGTCTATGAGCATCGCATGGCGGGCCTAGGGGGTTGGTAAAAGTCAGACCCCCAAAAGCGGTACAAGTCGTGTCGGAGAATAGCCCAGAACACCCTGAGATACTACTAGAATACCTACCAGTAAATCTCCTGCCTCGGCCGAGGGCTTTGTGTAATGGCTCTCCTAGACACAGCGCGACCTCACCCCCAATACCGGGAGAGACGAACCCCTACAGATCCGCTCACTGCCTCCATGTGGCTCGGGACTGTACCCAACTAAAACCTGTTTGCACGACTCCTTTGAGCCGTGGTAGGGTAGTAATCAAAGCACAGTGGGAACTCACACGAGACAAATGACGATCTCAGGTCGATGAACTAACCTGTACACATGTCACCAGGGAACTGCTATCTGACATCTGGTATAAGACCAACTAGCATGTTCCCGGCGAGTCCTGTCCGGTGTACTCATAACCCAATGAGCACCTGTATACATCTTAGGTGAACCAACTGACACCAGTGGCTTGTGAGACCGGCCACCGCCCCTTGTCGGGGTCTCGACTGTATACACTAGTCTACTAATGGAGTATCGATGCCCTGTCTCGAAACTCCTACGACTAGGGACCTTTTAAGGATGTGCTTATAGACTACCAGCTCCCACGTATATGATCGCCCTCATACTGCTGGCAGTCAAGCAAGAATCCTAGGGCTCTATCAACGTGTAATAGCGACTTGTCAGGTCACCTAAAGCAGTACACGATGAAAAAGATAAACCAGATAGCATACTATCATCTCGAGTAAGACTGTCCTATCGGGATAGGTCCTCCCTCAATCATTGGAATCACGTGCCTGTGATCCAATAATTGACTCTGAGGGCACTATCTCCAACATATCTGACATTCTGGTTACTAGATCTATGGTTTTAGATCTAGTATTGGGTAGTTTCCCAATCTGGGTACTTTGACAGTATTCTAATAGTATTTTAGAATAGATGACTCCTGGCATGGTAGTGTACCTGCAGGTGATGGAGTCACCCTCTCTAAAGGTGTCTTACAGACTAAAGGGGAGAGGGATGTGCATGATTGGCAGATCACTTGCTTAGGCAATTGAGTCAATCGTGAAAAGTCAAGTACCACACCAGATGTTGTTTTTGCACTTGATGCATTAAGTTTATATTAATCCAATCCTGAAGAAACATAAGGAAGCAGTTTTAGAACATAAGTGCTTGTTCTACGGATTTGATGACGGCCGCCTCTTTCGGGAGACTGTTATCATTCCAGGCTTCAAAGGTGACATGGATGACAGAGTGATTGTCAGAGTTATAGTTTTCCCTCTGACGAGGGACAATATTATGGACAGTTGGTCCAAGAGGATACTGTGGGAGGTATGGTGCTGGATACTGATTAGGTTCAGTTATCGATACAGTCTAAGAAGTTTGGATTTGGAGTTCATTTATGAACTAGGTCCCATCAGATATTCAGACATATTCTAAGACAGGTATTACTCGATTCGGGAGATAGCTTTCTCCGCGAACTTGAGATTAAGAGAGACATAGAAAGAAACATCAGGGTGGATCCACTCACTGAGGCTATTTCTCGAACACAAGAGTTTTACAAACTAGCTTTGTGAAACTGATTAGTAGAGGAGTTGGATGTTCGGTATCACACGGGCTGTGAGTATGCGACATCGCAATAATTAGCCTTAAGTGCAAGTGGGAGATTGTTTAAAATAGTGCCCTCAAAGTCAATTATTGGATCGCAGGTACGTGATTGCAATGATTGAGGCAGGACCTATACCGATATGACAGTCTTGCTCGAGATGATAGTATGCTATCCGGTTTTTCTTTATCATCGTTTATATGCTTTAGTTCACTATTGCATGATGATAGAGCCCATAGGATTCTTGCTTGACTACCAGCAGTATGATGGCGATCATATACGTGGGAGCTGGGGTCTGTAAGCACATCCTTAAAGTGTCCCTAGTCGTGGGAGTTTCGAGTCAGGGCATCGATACTCCAGAGTAGACTAGTGTATACAATCGAGACCCCGACGAGGGGCGGTGGCCGGTCTCACAAGCCACTGGTGTCAGTTGGCCACCTAAGATGTATACAGGTGCTCATTGGGTTATGAGTACACCGGACAGGACTCGCCGGGAACATGCTAGTTGGTATTATACATATCGTCAGATAACAATTCCCAGGTGAAATGTGTACAGGTTAGTTCATCGACCTGAGGTTGTCATTTGTCTCGTGTGAGTTCCCACTGTGCTTTGATTTCTACCCTACCACGGCTCAAAGGAGTCGTACAAACAGGTCTTTTTTGGGTACAGTCCCGAGCCACATGGAGGCAAGTGAGCGGATCGGCAGGGGATACGTCTCTCCCGGTATTGGGGGTGAGATCGCGCTGTGTCTAGGAGAGCCATTACACAAAGCCCTCGGCCGAGGCAGGAGATTTACTGGTAGGTACTCCAGTAGTATCTCAGGGTGTTCTGGGCCACTCTCTGACACGACTTATACTGCTATTGGGGGTCTGACGTTACCAGCCCCTAGGCCGATATGCGATACTCATAGATGAACGGACCGGACTGTATGTATATTGTCACTGTCAGGCTCAGTAGGGTTTATGGATGAGTTCGCTCGTCAGCTTCCCTTCCAATCAATACATAGGCAACCGTTACGTACAGCCAGTACCTATGACGTGCTAGTGGTTATACCTACTGCCAGTGTGTTGATGAGTCATTAGAGTCCCCCACAGACACTTTCCCAAGTTCGGGCGAAACGTTGTAGAGGCCGTATGGTTTTATGGCAGGGTTCGGAAAATGCACGTGCGTTTACGCACGTGTCATATTTCGGGCGGATAATACTGGTCGTCTTTGGTTTAAGCCGGATCCGAGTATTATGCTGTGTAGATATAATATCTTTGTCTCAGTTGCATTTGTATTCGGTCGTAATACAAATGCGAGTACGTTGATACTGTTACGGGGTTATCCTGAAATTTGTTTCAGGATCGCTTTTGGAAGTTGCCAGTTTCCAGTTTTCTATCAGCCGTATTTAACATTCGGTTAAATGCAGATTTATCTTTTCTTGAGATGAGTGTGGAAGCTTCTAGATGGTGACTAGGATGGTGACTAGGCTAGTGATTCATTAGTGCTTTAAATGTTTATTTAATGATATGATGACTAAGGGTTATGATTCATTGTTTCATTAATTGTGTTCATACAAGGTGTTTAAATGACTCATCCTCTTCATTATTGTTATGGTGACCCTCCCCTCCTACACTCACCTCCCCCCTCTACAAATATGGCCGGCCCCCTCTTGGTGAAGTGCAATGGTTGCTTGAGAGAAAAAAGATGATAGTTTATAGTGTATGGAAATTTCATAGCTCCATTTTTTCCATCACCCGATTCAAATGGCAACTTCATTAACGGTTCGTCCATAGCTTTGGACGTAACGAGACAAAGTGTTCTACTCATTCTCAATCTTGATCATCTCTTTTAGAAAACTTGATGATCGAGTTGCCTCGGTTCAGAGGCGGGAGCCCGTTTAAAGATCCGTCGACGTGGTGTCACCTGGACGAGAAGACTGGAGATTCAGGAGATCGGAGCAGCCGCAACAAAGCGTGGGATGATGGTTGAAGACCGAAGGACTCGGATCGTTCGGTATAACTCTTCTACCCAATTTGTAGTTTGTTAGTTTAGCTTTAATGGCAGATCCGGGTTATAGTACGCGATAGCGCCAGTTGTAAAAAGTTTTTGTTCCGCATTTGGCGTCTGTTAGACGGCCGGGGCGCTACCATGGACTTACAGGTGTGGTGTCTAGGAGGTATTTCTTAACCATAACCATTCTCTAACCCTATTTGCATAAAAACCCTCATACAACTCTAATAATCATAAGGAAACTAACCGTTTCACATAAACCCCTCATTACACATGTTATTATATAAACACTATTTTCTTTACTAATTTATTTCCATTTTAATTTAAAAAGCCCTCTTTACTATAATAAAAATTAAATAACATTATCTATTTAACTACATAATTTAATTAATTATCTAAAATATTTCAAAATGTTACAATATCCCCCCCCTTAAAAAAATTCGGTCCCCGAATTTAAAACTTAACTACACGTACCTTCAAAAAGATGTGGAAATTTCTTCCGCATCGCATCCTCGGCCTCCCAAATTACCTCCTCGCGATTCGTTCCTCGCCAAAGAACCTTTACAGACGGAAGTACCATTGATCTTAGTTTCTTTGCCTGTCGGTCTAGGATAGCTGCTGGCTACACTGTGTACGATAAATCCTGCTCAACCTGTAAGGTCTGATGCTGGATCGCGTGAGAGAGATCGTGAAGATACTTGCAAAGCATAGACACGTGGAACACCGGATGCACATCGGGAAAACTCGGTGGAAGTGCTAAACGATAAGCTACAGCACCCACCCTCTCCAGAATCTCATAGGGTCCGACATACCTGGGGCTGAGCTTCCCCTTTTCCCAAAACGCATCACACCCTTCATCGGGGATACACGAAAGAACACATGGTCTCCCACATCAAACTCGAGTCTACGACGGCGTCGATCGGCATATGATTTCTTTCTGCACTGAGCCGCTCTCATTCTCCCGTATCAACTGGATCTTTTCTGTAGTCTCCTGTACTATCTGCGGTCCCAAAATGCTACTCTCGCTGAGTTCTGTCCAGCAAACGGGTGATCGACACTTTCTCCCATACAAAGCTTCGAAGGGTGCCATCTGGATCGTCTCCTGAAAACTGTTGTTGTAAGAGAATTCTATCAAAGGTAAGTGTCGATCCCAACTACCACCGAAATCAAGACTGCAGGCTCGAAGCATATCCTCTAGAGTCTGTATGGTCCGCTCCGACTGACTATCTGTCTGCGGGTAAAAAGCTGTACTAAAACTCAATCGGGTACCTGAGCCTCTTGAAGTTTCTGCCATAGTCGGCTGGTGAACTGTGTACCCCTATCGGACACTATGCATGTCGGAACTCCATGCAATCGGACAATCTCATCAATATAGATCTGAGCATACTGCGCATATCCAAATGTTGTCTTTACCGAAAGAAAGTGTGTTGTCTTTGTCAATCTATCTACAATCACCCAGATGGAATCATACCCTCTGCTAGTCCTGGGTAGACCCACAATGAAATCCATAGAGATCTTCTCCCATTTCCACTCCGGCATAGGCAAGGGCTGCAACTCCCCTGCCGGCCTCTGGTGCTCGGCCTTGATTTGCTGACAAGTCAAGCATAATGAAACAAACTCCGCGACATCTCTCTTCATGCCTTCCCACCAATAGACCTCTTTCAAGTCATGATACATCTTGGAGGAACTTGGATGAATACTATATGCTGACCGATGGGCCTCCTCTAAGATCTCACGTCTCAGTTCCTCCGAATCCGGCACACAAAGAAGAGTCCTAAAACGTAATGCTCCACGGTCATCTATCACGAACTCGGACTCTCTACCCTGTCTAACCTGATCCATGATCTCCGACAAGCGAGCATCCGTGGGCTGTGTCTCTCGGATACGATCCAATAACTGAGGACGGGTGCGAACATGAGCTAACTGTCCTCCTGTCGATATGAACTCAAACTGTATACGGCTATCACACAGAATCTGCTAGTCTACAGAAGGCTGTCTGTGCACAAATGAGATAAGATACCTCCAGGCCTCTGACTCAATGCATCTGCTACAACATTCGCTTTGCCCGGATGATAAAGAATCTCGCAATCGTAATCCTTCACGAGTTCCATCCATCGACGCTGCCTCAGATTCAGATCCCGCTGCTGAAAAATATATTTCAAACTCTTGTGATCTGTGAATGTATGGCACGACTCACCGTATAAGTAATGCCTCCAAATCTTCAGTGCAAATACCACAGCATCCATCTCTAAGTCATGAGTGGGATAGTTCTGCTCGTTCCTCTTCAGCTGCCGAGAGGCATAAGCGACGACCCTGCCGTGCTGCATCAACACACAGCCTAAACCCACTCGAGAGGCGTCACAATAAACAACAAACCCACCTGACCCAGAAGGTAAAGATAAAACTGGTGCAGTCGTCAAGCGAGTCTTCAACTGCTGGAAACTCTGCTCACACGCCTCTGTCCAAAGAAATGGAACCTCCTTCCTGGTCAACCCGGTCAGCGGTGCAGCGATCCGAGAAAAATCCTGCACAAAACGTCGGTAGCCAGACCCAAGAAGTTGCGAACCTCTGTAACTGATACTGGTCTGGGCCAGTGCTGTACTGCTTCGATCTTCTTTGGGTCCACACGTATACCATCTCTCGTAACTACGTGATCCAAGAAATCCATACTATCCAGCCAAAAAGCACACTTGGAGAATTTAGCGAACAGCTGATGCTCCTTCAAAGTCTGCAATGTGATAAACAAATGCTGCTCGTGCTCCTCCCGACTCCGGGAATAAACAAGAATATCATCAATGAATACAATAATAAACTTATCGAGGAATGGCCTGAAAATGCGGTTCATCATATCCATGAAAGCTGCTGGGGCGTTGGTGAGCCCGAACGACATCACCAGTAACTCATAATGCCCATATCGTGTGCGAAAAGCAGTCTTCGGAATGTCATCCTTCCGAACTCTCAACTGGTGATACCCTGACCGCAAATCAATCTTCGAGAAATAGCCAACTCCGTACAGCTGATCGAATAAGTCATCAATACGAGGTAGTGGATACCTATTTCGCACAGTAACTCGATTCAACTGCCTGTAGTCAATGCACAGTCTCATGCTACCATCCTTCTTTTTAACGAACAAGACATGAGCTCCCCACGGCTATACACTCGGACGAACAAGTCCTCTATCCAACAACTCATGCAACTGACCTTTGAGTTCCTTCAACTCCGTCGGGGCCATCCGATAAGGTGGTGTAAGTCCACGTTACCCGTCCCCGGTTCTTTGGGGTTGCGGAAATGGTGAAAAACGATTTTCTATGGTGGAGGCAACATGGACTCAAAAATGGATCTTTGTTAAACTAACTATCTAACAACCTAACTAAGAGTTTTACCTACTCGGTTAGGGGGTTATACCTTAACTTGAACTCCTTCTCTTCGACTCCTTGTGGTGGTCGGATGGTTCTCTCCTCGTCGTCTCGTTGTGCCGAAGATGGATCCACCCGAAAGCTTCTACCTTTGGCTCCAACCTCAATCTAAAGGAAAATAGAACACTTGGCTTGCTAGACCTTGTATACTAGGATGAGTAGAGAAGTGTTTTGGGTTTTTATCTCCAAGGCAAATGGTTCTCAACACATGAGAGGTTTTTGCCTTGAACTAGAGAAAGAGGGAGAGCAAGAGGAAGAGGAGAGCTTTTGCATGAGAGAGAATGCAAATGGTAGAATGAGAAAGACTTTTACAACCATCCTCTTCATAATCCAAAATAATCATAACAAATAATAATAATTGAGTATTATGTGATGGTTGTTATCATATCAAATGGCAATATCGTTTCATGCATTAAATGCAATGTGTGAACAAACAAGCAAGCAAAAGTCTTTGCCATGAAATGATAGCCATTGTCTTGATGATGGTCAACAAGTCCAACCTAGTCAACCGGTCAACAAAGTCAACAAGTCAACCTTTCAACCCAACCATGGCACAATAATACTTAATTAATATTATCATTAATCATATTTCTTATTCTCATTAGGGTTTAGCAAAAGTCAACAGTCAACAACCCTAATGAGAATCCTCTACCTCTGTCTCAGTCAACCGTGCATACACACCCGCATCCGCGTTCCGGGGAACACGAATACAAACGAGATAAAACCAATCCGAAAACGTATACTAGGATCTGGCTTAACCCAAAGCCCGCTGGTAATAACTGCCCGGATACTAAACGTGCACAAGTGCACGGATGTGACCGAACTCTGTCGCAAAACCATGCGACCTCTACTCTTTTTTCCTAAAGGCGAATAGCTCTATGTGTGGGACTCTAAAGACTCAACACTATGCTGGAAGTGGGTTTAACCACAGACCGCAAGCGGCACTAGCTGTGCGTAACGGCCCCCCAGGTAGATGCCGATAAGAAGACTGACGAGGTGAACTCATCCGAACTCCTACTGAGCCTGAATGTGACAATCTGCGTACAGTCCGGTCTGTTCGTCTGAGAATATCGCATGGCGCGCCTAGGGGGTGGTAAACGTCAGTCCCCTAATAGTGGTATAAGTCGTGTCGGAGTGTAGCCCAGAACACCCTGAGATAACACTGGAAACATACCAGTGCATCTCGCTTGCCCTGGCCAGGGACGACTGTGTGTAATGGCTCTCCTTGACACAGCGCGATATCAACTCCCAATACCGGTAGAGACGAATCCTGTCTAACCGTCACTGCCTCCAAGTGCTTCGGGACTGCACCCAACTACTACCTGTTTGCACGACTCCTTTGAGCAGTGGTGGGGTAGTAATCAAAGTACAGTGGGAACACACTCGAGGCGAAGTGACAGTGTCAAGTCAGCGGACTAAGCTGTACTCATGTCACCTGGGAACTGATAACTGACGATAGGTATAGTACCAACCAATCAGTTCCCGACGAGTCCTGTCCAGTGTACTCGTAACCTAACGAGCACCCGCATACTATCTCAAGTACAACGTACTGACGGCTGTGGGACAGACTGTCTCCCCTGCTGGGATGAGAAGCGCATACGCTAGTCTACTCCGGAGTATCGATGCCCTATCTCGATAGTCCTATAACTAGGGACCTGTATAAGGATGTGCTTGTGGATTACCCAGCCCCCACGAGTGTGACTGCCATCACAACGCTGGTTATCAAGCAATGATCATAAGGGCTCCACTAATGTGTATAGGCGATATGTTAAAAGAAACACATGTACACACATTGAAGTAGAGACAAACCAAGTAGCATACTACTATTTTGAGCAAGATTGTCTATACAATGGTGAATATCCCAAGCTTCCATTAAGTAATATACAAACTAGTATGATACAGTAATGGCCTCTAGGGCATATGCACTAACAATCTCCCACTTGCACTAAGGCCATGTACTGGCGTATCGAAGACCTATCATCTCATTCAGCCGCTCGAACTGAGTCTGGGGTAAGGCCTTCGTGAATGGATCTGCAGTGTTATCTTCTAAATTTACTCTCTTCACCTCGATCTCCCGGCGATCTACGATCTCCCTGATCAGGTGAAACCGCCTCAAAATGTGCCTGGACTTCTGATGGGACCTGGGTTACTTCGCTAAAGCTATAGCGCCATTGTTGTCACAATACAGCGGTTGGATCAACAATGGTAGGAACCACCTGAAGCTCCGCGAGGAACTTCTTCATCCAGACAGCTTCCTTTGCGGCATCGCAAGCAGCTATGTACTCCGCTTCCATAGTTGAGTCAGCAACGGTCTCCTGCTTTGAATTCTTTGTTGGGTTCCTAGGCACTCTTGTGAAGGTTCATAAGGCATCAAACATACCAGGATAAAAATTTAGACGTGCCGAACAACCCAAAGCCGGGATCTTTGCTAGATTATTAGGGTTAAACATGCAAGATGATAACTTTTTATCTAAGTGTGAGGGATTACAACCTTTGTAGTCCGCTCCTTCGCTTCACAAGCTCCGAGTAGAAGTCCCTTTGCCGCGATCCATGATCTCCCGGACTCATGAGAGGCTCCACGACTCGAACGATCCATGCTAGCTTGAAGTGTTCCAAATCTCCGATGAACTACGTCGAAGTTGCAAAGACTCAAGCTTTCTCACTCTAAAGAGATGAACACACTAATCTCATGGGCTAGATGAGATGAGGATGAGAGAGTAGTATTTTTGCTTTCCTTTTAAATCATTTTCTCATATTTATTCATCACATAAAGAATTTCTAGTGAGCTTTTTCAAGAGAGAAGAAGATGATAATGGAAAAAGATAATGATCAAAATCCTTTTGTGATGAATAGAAATAAAAGTATATGATTGATGTATAAACTATGGTCAAGGATGAGTGGCTAATAATGTGTAGAGAATAAACTAGAATTAGGGTTTGGTTAGGTTTAGAAATGTGTCATCAACAAATATCTTAACCATGACAAAAGAAATAGCTTCTAGAAGGTGCATGAAGCAACTAACCCTAATCAAACCCTAACCTCATTTAATCATCCTTAAACATGTTTAACAATAAATCATATCATGTCACAATAATATATATCACATATATATTATATATTTGCAACAAAAGAAAATAATACAATTAACATATATCGCATATATATCAATGTATCATCCAGAGAGAAAATGAAATAATAAAGCAAGCCAATATTAGATGATGTAATACAATATATCACATATATTATTATACATTAAATCATCGAATCAACACTTGATCCGACGATCCGGCTATATCGAATATTACCGACTAATATATCATGTACCGATTCATCGAATCAACACTTGATCCGATGACCCGGTTCATATCTAAATATCGCGACAATATAATACGGTATCTCATATCGCATTATCCTCGGTCCTGCGCATATCACATATGTGCCTCTACTCCGTTTCGCCTGAGCCAAGAAACCTCTGTGTAGGACTCTAAAGAATCGTCAATACGCCGGTAGCAGGTGATGATCATATCAAACACCCACAAGCTGCAAGCGGTCAGCTAAACGTAACAGCCACCCAGGTATTGAGCGATCAGAAGATCAACAAGCTAGCCTGTGCGTTCTCCTGTGAATCCAATCAGTAACACTCCCGTACAGTCCGGTATGTTCGTCTGATATGTCGCATATCAAGTCTTGGAGTGGTATACGTTAGACCCCAGTAACCGATAAGTCGTGTCGATGTGTGTCTCATAACGGGTCGAGAAACTACTAGTAACACTTACCAGTAAATCTCTATATCAGCTCTGGCCAGGGACTTCCAGTTATAGCCAATCGAACACAGCACAACATCAACTCCCTATACCGGGAGAGACGAATCCCCTCCTATCGCTCATTGCCTCCATGTGATTCGGGACTGTACCCAAAAGCCACCGTTTTGCACGCCCTCTTGGACGTGGTAAGGTAGAAATCAAAGCACAGTGGGAATCACACCAGACTCTATGACGATCTCGGGTCTACAGACTACCCTGTACCAGTGTCACCAGAGAACTGCCATCTGACGTGTGGTATATCACCATCTGGGAGTTCTCGGCGAGTCCGTCCAGTGTACTCAGTCTCCACTGAGCACCCGTACACCATCTTTGATGTCAAACACCGATGGATATGGGATCATCCATCGCCCATCATATGGGTCAAGATGCGTATACGCTAGTCTACTCTGGTGTATCGATGCCCTGTCTCGATATACCCTCGACTAGGAACAGTTATAGGATGTACTCATCGACTACCGTGGCCCCACTAGTATGATCTCATCATAGTCCCAGTAGTCGAGTACAGATCCTAAGGGCTTTATCAACATGTGAGAGAAAAACAGTAAACCAATACAAGTCAACATGTTAAGATAAAGTGAAACCAAATAGCATACTATCATGACGAGCAAGAAAGTCATCTCTGTATATATCTAAGCATCCATCATAATATACATCATATGTACAACAATGGCCTCTAAGGCATATACATAACTAACAATCTCCCACTTGCACTAAGGCCAGCTGCTGTAGTATCTCATACCTAGCATCCCTAATTATCTCTCAAACTGTATCTGGGGAATAGCCTTCGTGAATGGATCCGCAGTGTTGTCCTTCGTATCTACTCTCCTGACCTCGATCTCCCGGCGATCAACTATCTCCCTGATCAGGTGATACCGCCTCAGAATATGTCTGGACTTTTGATGGGACCTTGGTTCCTTGGCTAAAGCCACAGCTCCATTGTTATCGCAATACAAAGGTATTGGATGCTCAATGGATGGAACCACACCAAGTTCACTAATGAACTTCTTTATCCAGACAGCCTCCTTGGCAGCATCGTTGGCAGCGATGTATTCAGCCTCCATCGTCGAGTCTGCAACGGTATCCTGTTTGGAACTCTTCCAACATACCGCCCCTCCATTGAGGGTAAAGACAAATCCCGAGTGCGACTTAGAGTCGTCCTTATCACTTTGGAAGCTGGAATCGGTAAAGGACTCCACCTGGAGTTCTCCGTTACCATACACCAAGAACATCTCCTTAGTCCTTCGTAAGTACTTGAGAATGTTCTTTACAGCTGTCCAGTGACTCTCTCCAGGATCTGCTTGATACCGACTCACTACACTTAGTGAGTATGCTACATCGGGTCTGGTACATAGCATCGCATACATAATAGAGCCTACTGCCGAAGCATAGGGTATCCCTTGCATGCGAGCTCTCTCCAAATCAGTCTTGGGAGACATCTCTTTGGAGAGAGTGAGTCCAGAGATCGTGGGTTGGTTCCCACGCTTGGATTCTTCCATACTAAACCTCTTTAGTATGGTGTCAATGTACCTGGATTGGGACAATCCCAGTATCCGTTTCGATCTATCTCTATAGATCATGATTCCCAATATGCAGGAGGCATCACCTAGATCTTTCATTGAGAATCTCTGTGATAAGAAGAGCTTGACTGATTGCAGCATAGGAATATCATTTCCTATCAAGAGTATGTCATCCACGTACAATACGAGGAAGACAACCTTTCCCTCTGCTACCTTCTTATAGATACAAGGTTCATCTATATTTTTGATGAAGTCAAACTCTTTGACTACAACATCAAAACAGATGTTCCAACTCCGCGATGCTTGCTTTAACCCATAAATGGATTTAAGCAGCTTGCACACCTTTCCGCTGGTCCCACTATCTACGAAGCCCTCTGGCTGAGTCATGTACACGCTCTCTTCTAAATCACCGTTTAGAAAGGCGGTCTTAACATCCATTTGCCAGATTTCGTAGTCATGATATGCAGTAGATCTGGATGGACTTAAGCATAGCCACTGGAGAAAAGGTTTCGTCTTAATCCACACCTGGTCATTGACGAAAACCCTTTGCTACAAGTCTAGCTTTGAAAGTCTCAACTTTTCCATCTACACCAAATTTCTTTTTCAAAATCCACTTGCTCCCAATGGGTTTTACCCCTTCAGGAGCATTTTCCAAAATCCATACTTTATTGGTGTACATGGATTCCATCTCAGATCGCATTGCATCCAGCCATTTCACAGAGTCACTACTCGTGATGGCCTGCTCGAAACTAGTCGGTTCATCATCATCCATGATGCAGTCCTCGCTTCCACCATCAATGAGAAAACCGTAGTATCTCTCAGGTGGACGAGAAACCCTGCTAGATCGGCGGAGAGGCTGGGGTTCGTCGGGTACTACTGAATCCTCTGGTTCTACTAAATCTTCAGTTGTAATTTGTGTTTCTGGAACCTCTTCCAGCTCTACCTCTTTGCCACTAATTTCTTTTGCAAGAAATTCCTTTTCCAAAAAGGTGGCATATTGAGAAACAAACACTTTTTGTTCTTCAGCGTGGTAGAAAAAATATCCTTGGGAATTCTTAGGATATCCCACAAATTTGCAAAGAACTGATCGTGCCTCGAGCTTGTCTGGATTTTGTCTTTTGACATAGGCCGGACTACCCCATATCTTAACTCTTTTAAAATATGGTTTCTTCCCACTCCATATCTCATATGGTGTGGTAGGCACAGATTTAGACGGAACTTGATTCAATAGGTATGCTGCTGTTTCAAGCGCATAACCCCAGAAGGAAATAGGCAACTCAGCCTCGCTCATCATAGAGCGCACCATATCTAATAGGGTGCGATTCCTCCGCTCAGATACACCGTTGTGCTGTGGTGTATAAGGAGGAGTAAGCTGAGAGAGAATCCCATTCTCTTTTAGATAATTTAGGAACTCACTGCTTAAGTATTCACCTCCTCGATCAGATCGAAGAATCTTAATACTTTTGCCCGTTTGATTCTCTACTTCGTGCTTATATTCTCTGAATTTCTCAAAAGCTTCAGACTTGTGTTTCATCAGGAACACATGTCCGAATCTAGAGAGATCGTCAGTGAATGTAATGAAGTAGGAAGAACCGTTCCTGGCATGCGTAGACATGGGACCGCATACACAACTATGTATTAGTCCTAAGAGTTCATTAACTCTTTCTCCGTGTCCACTAAACGGAGCTTTGGTCATTTTTCCTTTGAGACATGAATGGCAAGTATCATAAGATGATAATTCGAACGGATTCAAATAACCATCCTTATGTAACTTAGCCAGTCGTGTCGCATTGATATGACCAAGTCTACAATGCCACAAGAAGGATTCGTTCATTTCTGAACTTTTCCTCTTGTGTATGTTTTGTATATTCAGGACTGTATTCTGATTTAGAATGAATATGCCATTATGTAACGAGCCTGATGCAATCAACTTTTGATCTAGGAATATGTTCATAACATTATCCTTTACTACAAAATTATATCCTTCTTTACTTAATAAAGAAACTGATATAATGTTGCACATTATGTTCGGTATATAATAACACTCATTCAGAATCAGTGTATTACGACTTGGTAATACAAGGTGATACTCGCCAACTGCTTTGGCTATAATACTTGCACCGTTTCCTACTTGAACGGAGTGATCACCTTTTCCTAGTTCTATACCTTTTCGTAGCCCATGTAACAATTTACATATGTGGGATCCTGATCCGGTATCTAATACCCAGGACGTAAGGTGAACTGAGAAACAGTTCTCAATAACTAACACACCCGAAGAAGATGCATCAACATGCATGTTCTTTTGGGTGACGTGAGAATCCAGATATTTTCTTGTTTCATGTTCAGTCTTATAACTCTTATAAGAAAGAATGGGTCCAACGTTCCCTTGCTCAGTACAATAATCGGGTTCAGTCAATACATCCATATTATTATCTTGATTATGGCCTGACATGGTCGCTACCTGGAGAGAGAGAGAAGAAAACACTTTAGCGTATGCTCTTGCAAGATTAGATTGGTTATTATCTTATCTAATCAGGATGTCTCCCACTGTTTTTATCAAATCTACCTTCAAACCGTAAAAGGTAAGATTAGCCGGGATTAATTACACCCTACAATTTCGTCAATCTTTCAGCCAGATCAGTGTCGGTACTTTGAGGGAGGTTCCCCGTGCTTTCGCACGGACCTAATTAAAGTAAACCTCGTTTTCCCAGAGGCGTAACCCCGTTAACACTTTTCTAGACACCTACTTGATCGGCTAATTGTCCTGTGTGAAACTCTCCCAGGAGTAACACTTACTCGCAGTGGGTATCGGGATCCAACTATCTCATAGAAGGTATGCAATCTCATTGCAAATTTTAACACTTGAAATTCTCGATAATATTTTGCCCCTAGCAATTTATGACCTTAACATAGTCAACAAATCATAATTGCTAGCCAAGTTCAACCCGTCATTTCCCGATTGAATTAAATCCACCTGCACGACCCTTAACATAGTCAACAAAGTCGTACAACTACCCTAATCCAATCACATCTCATGTTTTAGCAGATAAGTATTAATTAGCTACCACACACTACGCCTTAACATAGTCAACAAACGTAGCACGAATACTAACTAGTCTTTATCTGAAATGACGGAGGGCTACGCAGGTTTTTCAGAAAACCCTGAGCGTAATGAACTTGATATCGTCGTAGAATCGAGTGTTTTTGAAAAGGAGTGTTTTTGAGGCTTTTCTTGTTTCGCTAAAGGGGTCACTCCCGGTGAAGGGATCGTCGGCCCTTTCCTCATCGAATAAGGTGCAGGATATATCATATATACCGCTGTGCAAAGCAAAACTCTAAAAGCAATCAAAAGACAAACCGAGTTTTGTAGCATCTGCCAGTTTCGCTAAAGAGGTCACTCCCGGTGAAGGGATCGGCGGCTCTTTCCTCATCGAATAAGGTGCAGCATATATCATATATATCACTGTGCAAAGCAAAACTGTAGCTACCCTTTTTATAAAGTTTTGATTCTACAACATCTTTAGGTTTCTTTTCCTTTTATTAATCTTATTAATAAAAATTCCATCAGCTTATGCTTCCTAAGCATCACAGAAGAAACGAAAGCAGTAATATTTATATATCAGCATATATATATAGTATAAGCATTCGTCTCAGGCAGTAATATGATCTCATCACAGAACATTGCAGCAGAAGAACATATATGAAATATTGGATATACTAGGACGTCCGTGTTTTCAATACGAGCCTGTATAAAACACGGATTCCACGGTCGCGACGAATAGCCAAACCCACATCCCAAGACCCCTATGAGAGCCGCAAGTAACACTGCTAATTCTAGGGTTAGGAGACCCGGTCTCGACTCCTCGAGATGGCCTCCCACTGGACCCTAGAACCCGGTTACTTGTACTCCCCTCCTTAGGTCTACCTAATGCAGAAAAGTAAATAATATACACTGGTGACATCAACCTCAACCTGGAAGTGCCCCAAAAAAAAGAATATTACATTACAAATGAATTTTACATGAATGAAAATAAAAACCCTCATCTCACATAAAACCCCCGGCTATTCTGAACGCGACGATCCAATATAACATATCACAGCAACACATAATATCTCATATCATCAACGTAAGTAAATATGCGCATCCCAATTGTCGTTGACATATAGCAACGAAACCGGCGATATCACATATTACACTTACGGTCACAGAAAAAAAGTGTAAAACTACAACATTTGGAATCCACAATCACTTTAGACATCGTAAATCCGAAATATCACATACTTCGCATTTCATGCCTAACTCTATGAATTCCACATATTGTATCACATTCCAGATAAATAGACAGTATTAAACTTTCCGAACAGATAATCAAATACCCAAAATTTCCCAAAGTGCTCAACTCTTGAGCGGAGTTCAAATAATCCCAGAATATGTCAAAGTACCAGTGATCCAGCCGTAGAAGGGTCAAGCCAACGCCTCACATATGGCACGCCGTACTGCCCCAAACCCGAAGGTTCAAAAGGCAGTTCAAGACGGTCACATAATCGAGTTAAGGTTTGTTGTCTTCTAGAGGGTCCACCGCTTAACTTGTACAATTTTTTTGAAAGATTTAAACCCGATAAAAATTCAACACTTGAATGTTTTACGTGCCGGGAAAAAGTGGGTTAATGATATCCGTTCAACTAGTTTAACAGTTTCTAAATATCCGGAAAGAAATACGAATTTAAAATTTCCGATCGAGTCTACTATTACAAAACAAACCCCAGAATATTCAACACTTGAAATAGATTAAAAATATCCATAAAATAGTAAACATAGAGGCAAGAATTACTGTGCAAACAACCGTGGCTAATTCCCTTATACTGCCGCGGAACCGCCGCCAATGGGGGGTCTTTGCGGCGGTTCCGCGGCCACATGGTCGAATTAGAGGCAAGAATTTCACAGTAATTCTTATCTTTTGTTGCTGTATTTTTCAGGTATTTTTAATTCAGAAAAATCCCAGTTTTTAAAAAATTTCCAGAGAGGGGGTATATTTTGTCGGTTCGGGTTCGATCGGAGTTTTAACTTCGTAAACACATCGCCTAATGCTCTAGCTAGGCTCTGATACCACTGTTGGGTTCCTAGGCACTCTTGTGAAGGTTCATAAGGCATCAAACATGCCCGGATAAAAATTTAGACGTGCCGAACAACCCAAAGCCGGGATCTTTGCTAGATTATTAGGGTTAAACATGCAAGATGATAACTTTTTATCTAAGTGTGAGGGATTACAACCTTTGTAGTCCGCTCCTTCGCTTCACAAGCTCCGAGTAGAAGTCCCTTTGTCGCGATCCATGATCTCCCGGACTCATGAGAGGCTCCACGACTCGAACGATCCATGCTAGCTTGAAGTGTTCCAAATCTCCGATGATCTACGTCGAAGTTGCAAAGACTCAAGCTTTCTCACTCTAAAGAGATGAACACACTAATCTCATGGGCTAGATGAGATGAGGATGAGAGAGTAGTATTTTTGCTTTCCTTTTAAATCATTTTCTCATATTTATTCATCACATAAAGAATTTCTAGTGAGCTTTTTCAAGAGAGAAGAAGATGATAATGGAAAAAGATAATGATCAAAATCCTTTTGTGATGAATAGAAATAAAAGTATATGATTGATGTATAAACCATGGTCAAGGATGAGTGGCTAATAATGTGTAGAGAATAAACTGGAGTTAGGGTTTGGTTAGGTTTAGAAATGTGTCATCAACAAATATCTTAACCATGACAAAAGAAATAGCTTCTAGAAGGTGCATGAAGCAACTAACCCTAATCAAACCCTAACCTCATTTAATCATCCTTAAACATGTTTAACAATAAATCATATCATGTCACAATAATATATATCACATATATATTATATATTTGCAACAAAAGAAAATAATACAATTAACATATATCGCATATATATCAATGTATCATCCAGAGAGAAAATGAAATAATAAAGCAAGCCAATATTAGATGATGTAATACAATATATCACATATATTATTATACATTAAATCATCGAATCAACACTTGATCCGACGATCCGGCTATATCGAATATTACCGACTAATATATCATGTACCGATTCATCGAATCAATACTTGATCCGATGACCCGGTTCATATCTAAATATCGCGAGAATATAATACGGTATCTCATATCGCATTATCCTCGGTCCTGCGCATATCACATATGTGCCTCTACTCCGTTTCGCCTGAGCCAAGAAACCTCTGTGTAGGACTCTAAAGAATCGTCAATACGCCGGTAGCAGGTGATGATCATATCAAACACCCACAAGCTGCAAGCGGTCAGCTAAACGTAACAGCCACCCAGGTATTGAGCGATCAGAAGATCAACAAGCTAACCTGTGTGTTCTCCTGTGAATCCAATCAGTAACACTCCCGTACAGTCCGGTCTGTTCGTCTGATATGTCGCATATCAAGTCTAGGGGTGGTATACGTCAGACCCCAGTGACCGATAACTCGTGTCGATGTGTGGCTCATAACGGGTCGAGAAACTACTAGTAACACTTACCAGTAAATCTCTATATCTGCCCTGGCCAGGGACTTCCAGTTATAGCCAATCGAACACGGCACAACATCAACTCCCTATACCGGGAGAGACGAATCCCCTCCTATCGCTCATTGCCTCCATGTGATTCGGGACTGTACCCAAAAGCCACCGTTTCGCACGCCCTCTTGGACGTGGTAAGGTGGAAATCAAAGCATAGTGGGAATCACACAAGACTCTATGACGATCTCGGGTCTACAGACTACCCTGTACCAGTGTCACCAGAGAACTGCCATCTGACGTGTGGTATATCACCATCTGGGAGTTCTCGGCGAGTCCGTCCAGTGTACTCAGTCTCCACTGAGCACCCGTACACCATCTTTGATGTCAAACACCGATGGATATGGGATCATCCATCGCCCATCATATGGGTCAAGATGCGTATACGCTAGTCTACTCTGGTGTATCGATGCCCTGTCTCGATATACCCTCGACTAGGAACAGTTATAGGATGTACTCATCGAATACCGTGGCCCCACTAGTATGATCTCATCATAGTCCCAGTAGTCGAGTACAGATCCTAAGGGCTTTATCAACATGTGAGACAAAAACAGTAAACCAATACAAGTCAACATGTTAAGATAAAGTGAAACCAAATAGCATACTATCATGACGAGCAAGAAAGTCCTCTCTGTATATATCTAAGCATCCATCATAATATACATCATATGTACAACAATGGCCTCTAGGGCATATACATAACTAACATTCTTCCAGCAAACCGCCCCTCCATTGAGGGTAAAGACATAACCCGACATAGACTTGGAGTCATCCTTGTCACTCTGGAAGCTGGAGTCAGCAAAGGCCTCGATCTGGAGGTCTTTTCTGCCATACACCAAGAACATCTCCTTACTCCTTCTCAGGTACTTGAGAATGTTCTTTACTGCTATCCAGTGTTTCTCCCCTGGGTCCGAATGATACCGGCTTACAACGCTCAATGCGTATGCTACATCTGGTCTGGTACACAACATCACATACATTATAGAGCCTACCGCAGATGCGTAGGGTATTGATGACATGCGAGCCCTTTCCAAATCAGTCTTGGGAGACATCTCTTTGGAGAGGGTGATTCCGTGACAAGTCGGCAAATTACCGCGCTTGGAATCTTCCATACTGAATCGTTTCAGTATGGTGTCTATGTACCTGTACTGTGAAAGTCCCAACATCCTTTTAGATCTATCACGATAGATCTGGATCCCCAGAATGTAGTTGGCATCGCCCAGGTCCTTCATGGAGAACCTTTGTGACAAGAATCCTTTGACTGACTGTAGCATAGGAATATCATTTCCTATTAGGAGAATGTCATCGACGTACAAGACGAGGAATACCACATTTCTCCCTACAATCTTACTGTAAATGCATGGTTCATCTGGGTTTTTGACAAAGTCGAATTCTTTGACAGTATCATCAAAGCAGATGTTCCAACTCCACGATGCCTGCTTCAGTCCATAGATGGACTTGAGCAACTTGCACACTTTACCGCTGCTCCCACTCTGAATGAATCCCTCTGGCTGATCCATATAGACGCACTCTTCCAAATTTCCATTTAGGAAAGCCGTCTTTACGTCCATCTGCCAGATCTCATAATCGTGGAAGGCAGCAATGGCAAGAAGGATCCGAATGGATTTGAGCATAGCTACTGGAGAAAAGGTCCCGTCATAGTCCAAACCAGGTCTTTGACGAAAACCCTTTGCAACAAGCCTAGCTTTATAGGTTTCAACCTGTCCATCTACACCAATCTTCTTTCTGAAGATCCATTTGCAGCCTACGGGTTTTACCCCTTCTGGAGCAAAATCCAAAGTCCAAACTTTGTTGGTGTACATAGACTCCATCTCGGTCCGCATTGCATCCAGCCATTTTACTGAGTCACCGCTCTGAATGGCTTGCTGGAAGCTAGTAGGCTCATCATAATCAATGACGCAATCCTCTCTATCTCCGTCTATGAGAAAACCGTAGTATCTCTCGGGCGGATGAGACTGCCTACTACTCCTGCGGAGCGGCGCAGGAATGTCCGGTTCCCCTGAACCTTCTGGTTCTACTAAGGTTTCAGTAATAGCTTGTGGTTCTGGAATTTCTTCCAGTTCTATTGCGCTCCCACTTATCTGATTTTCTAAAAACTCAGTTTCCAAGAAGCGGGAATGATGAGAAACAGAGACTTTTTGCTCCTCTGCGTAATAGAAAAGATACCCTTTTGAGTTCTTTGGGTATCCCACAAACTTACACTGTACTGAGCGTGCCTCGAGCTTGTCCGCATGCTGCTTTTTGACAAAAGCTGGACATCCCCATGTCTTAAAGCGTTTAAGACAGGGTTTCTTCCCACTCCACATCTGATATGGTGTGGTAGGCACTGTCTTAGTAGGAACTTGGTTCAAGAGATATGCAGCTGTTTCTAGTGCATAACCCCAGAAAGATTGCGGTAACTCAGCCTTACTCATCATGGAACGAACCATATCCAATAGAGTTCGATTCCGTCTTTCCGATACACCGTTGTGTTGTGGTGTGTATGGAGGAGTAAGCTGCGAGAGAATTCCATTCTCTTTTAAGTAGTCCAGAAACTCGGCACTCAAGTATTCTCCACCTCGATCAGATCTCAGTGTCTTGATACTTTTGCCTGTTTATTTTTCAACTTCATTTTTGTATTCCCGAAATTTCTCAAAGGCCTCGGATTTATGCTTCATCAGGAAGACATGTCCAAACCTAGAGAAATCATCTGTGAAAGTAATGAAGTATGAATAACCACTTCGTGCATGTGTAGACATTGGACCACATACGTCACTGTGTATGAGTCCCAAGAGCTCGCTTGCTCTTTCTCCGTGTCCAGTGAACGGAGTCTTTGTCATCTTTCCCATGAGACAGGATTGACAAGTTGCATATGATTGATATTCGAACGGACCCAAATATCCTTCTGTATGTAACTTCGTCAACCTTCTCTCATTGATGTGACCCAGTCTACAATGCCATAAGAAAGCCTAATTTGTTTCCGGAGACTTTCTTTTAAGTGTGTTCTGGACACTAAAAATCTGAGCTTGATTCAATACGTATATCCCGTTTTCTAATGTACCTGACCCAATCAGAACTTGATTTAGGTGGATGTGGACCACATCGCTTACAAAAGTAAAATCATATCCTTCTTTAGAAAGTAAGGATAGAGATATGATATTAGAAGACGCACCTGGTACATACAAACAGTTATGCAGAATCAATATCTGCCCAGTTGTCAGTCCAAGATGATATTCCCCTACGGATTCAGCGTCCATGCCCATTCCGTTAGAAACCCTGAGAGTCATATTACCTTTCCTGATAACCCTATGGTTTCTCAGAGCCTGTAATGAATTACAGATGTGAGATCCTGATCCGGTATCCAATACCCAGGAAGTAGGGTTACCTGACATACAGTTCTCTATTACAAACACACCCGAAGCCGAAGCCACAACATGCTTCGAATTCTGGCTACTAGCTTTGCTAACCCTGCAATCTTTCTGCCAATGTTCATTCCCGTAACAATAGGAACGTCCCTCTTTTACTATATCCAGTCCCAACACTTTTGCCCTTATCTTTCCTTCTACTTCCCTGGTTTCCTTCAGGGTATATGCAGAGGGCAGAGACTGTAGAATCAAGTCAGTATCTGACCCGTTCTTCAACGTGGTCTTCAGGTCCGTGAGCTCAAAATAGATGGTCTCTGTAAGGACGTTGCCTCCTACAGATGACCCGATAGCCAACCTCGCTTGAAGCAATTCGTTCGAGGTCTCATATCTTGCGATACGAGATTGCTCTCCATATAAATCTTTGTTATGGAGGAAGATAGAAACTAAGTCCATCTTCTCGTGCTGCCTCTGGTATGTACCATCAACTGAGGCTAACACGAGGCACTTGGCTTTCGCACAGTCTTTTTCTGATGTTTTACGGATATCACTATCCATGACAAGGGAAACTAGTCCTGAGACGGCAAGGGTTTGATTAGTTGAGAGGTGTCCCAGCTTGTCATGGGCAATAGACATCTGGACAGACCTTTACCAATCAAAACAATCTGATTCAGTCATTTTATTATCTAGATGTAACCTATATGTGGTCACTGGGTCGCTGCAATTAAGAGAGAGAGAAGAAAACACTCAGCATGATGCTCTTGCATGTTTAGATTGGTTTTTAATTTATCTAAACAGGATGGCTCCCACTGTTTCTCGAATCCCTCCTCAAACCAAAAAGGAAGAATTAGTCGGGATCAATCTCACCGTACAATACTTGCTTAACCGTTCAGCCAGGCCAGTGTCGGTAGTTCGAGGGAGGTTTTCCAACGCTTTCGCGAAGTTCCTTAATTAAATAACCTCTTTTCCCTGGGGGCGTAGCCCCGCTAACACCTTTCTAGACACCTACTTGGTTTATAACATTGATCGTTAAGTGAGAAAGTTCCAGAGGAGTAGCATATACTCACAGTAGGATCGGGATCCAAATATCATCGTGTGATAAAACTGAAGGAATCCTACCAGAATCATCACACTCCAAATGGTATGCAGCACTGGCAAGTTTCAGTTTCTTTAGAAACTCCCGATGTGGATTTTTGCCCCATGCTCTTATGACCTTGACTAAGGCCAACAAATCATAAGTCACATGTCAAGTTCTACCCGTCGTTGTCCAGGTTGATTTGAACCCATCCGTTTATACCCTTGACTATGGCCAACAAAGTAATACGACTGTCCCAAACCAACGCATCTATCTATGCAACATATGAATACCCACCAGCTACCAAACACTGTACCTTGACTAAGGCCAACAGACACAGCTTGAATACTATTGAATATTCATATGAAATGACGGAGGGCTACGAATGATTTTGGAGAAACCGTGAACGTAGTGAACTTGATATAATCGATGGAACGAGATAGCTTTTAAAAGGAGTGGCTTAAGCTTCGCGTTTAAAAGTTGTTTTTGAAAAGAAACCGAGTGGTTTTGAAATTGTTCCAACGACATTACTTTGGTTTATTTTCTTGCATTAATTTTAATGCGTCCCATCATTTAATCCTACCATTGCAAAAAACAACGAAAATATGACGTACGCTTATGCCATCCGCATTCGCCACGGTGCCCCGTCATTACCCGTTAGGTTACTTAACTAACGACAGAGCGGGGGCTGGACTAGCACGGATGCAAAACATAAGCAACGCCTAAATAGATATCATATATAGATATATACATTCGTCAGATGCAATGATAGCCATTCCAGATCACAGATGAACACATTAGATATACTAGGAATCCGCATTCCGTACGAGCCTGTAACGAAAAGTGGATTACACGGTCGTGGTGAATAGCCAATACCCCACCCTAGACCCCTACGGGTGCGGCAAACTACCCGCCAAATACCCGAAGTGAAGCAACCTCCCTTAACAACGTGAGTAGGCCACTCGGCACTTCGAGGTACCCGGTAGTTTGTGCACCCCCTCCTTGGGTCTATCCTAGGAGCAAAAACAGTAAAAGAAATTATAGAATGGCGGCTACAACCTCATCCCGGATGTGCGGCCATACAAATAATATTACATCAATTACAAATTACATGAATTGAAAGATAAAGAAAACTCTCATCTCACAACCCCCCGGCTATTCATCCGCGACAATCCATTGAATTCATATACACATACCATGAACATTACAAATCATAGATATGTATAACCCCCACTAATCGACGTATAGCGATTAGCAGACGTTCAATACATATATCACATCACAGATATAACCCGTTAGCTAAAGTCTTTAGAAGTTCGATCAAAATACGGATTTTTAACCACCACAAAAACAAATTTTTATTTCTGGAAAATCTTGGCAGAAAAATCATATTCCAAAAATTCCAATACAGCACAGAGAACACACTGCAGTGAAAACGATCCACGGCCGAGTCAACTCGGCCGCGGATTCGCGACAAGAAGCTCTTCTTGCCGCGGTTCCGCGGTGAGTTGGTCGGTTCGTTGGCTCGTTTTTTTGCTGTGTTCAAATAAAACCCTGAGACGATTTTTGGTATATGTCAAATAATTTTTACAGCAGTTTAAAAATCGACAGAAAGTTTGTGTTCCGGGCATGTTTCGTGACCTTTTCTCCGATCGAACTTCTAGTTACTTTGCTAACATGTTAGATAGTGTTTAACTAGGCTCTGATACCACTGTAAGTCCACGTTACCCTTCCCCGGTTCTTTGGGGTTGCGGAAATGGTGAAAAACGATTTTCTACGGTGGAGGTAACATGGACTCAAAAACGGATCTTTGTTAAACTAACTATCTAACAACCTAACTAAGAGTTTTACCTACTCGGTTAGGGGGTTATACCTTAACTTGAACTCCTTCTCTTCGACTCCTTGTGGTGGTCGGATGGTTCTCTCCTCGTCGTCTTCTTGTGCCGAAGATGGATCCACCCGAAAGCTTCTACCTTTGGCTCCAACCTTAATCTAGAGGAAACTAGAACACTTGGCTTGCTAGACCTTGTATACTAGGATGAGTAGAGAAGTGTTTTGGGTTTTTATCTCCAAGGCAAATGGTTCTCAACACATGAGAGGTTTTTGCCTTGAACTAGAGAAAGAGGGAGAGCAAGAGGAAGAGGAGAGCTTTTGCATGAGAGAGAATGCAAATGGTAGAATGAGAAAGACTTTTAAAACCATCCTCTTCATAATCCAAAATAATCATACCAAATAATAATAATTGAGTATTATGTGATGGTTGTTATCATATCAAATGGCAATATCATTTCATGCATTAAATGCAATGTGTGAACAAACAAGCAAGCAAAAGTCTTTGCCATGAAATGATAGCCATTGTAATGATGATGGTCAACAAGTCCAACCTAGTCAACCGGTCAACAAAGTCAACAAGTCAACAAAGTCAACCTTTCAACCCAACCATGGCACAATAATACTTAATTAATATTATCATTAATCATATTTCTTATTCTCATTAGGGTTTAGCAAAAGTCAACAGTCAACAACCCTAATGAGAATCCTCTGCCTCTGTCTCGGTCAACCGTGCATACACACCCGCATCCGCGTTCGGGGAACACGAATACAAACGAGATAAAACCAATCCCAAAATGTATACTAGGATCTGGCTTAACCCAAAGCCCGCTAGTAATAACTTCCCGGACACTAAACGTGCACAAGTGCACGGATGTGACCGAACCCTGTCGCAAAACCATGCGACCTCTACTCTTTTTGCCTAAAGGTGAATAGCTCTCTGTGTGGGACTCTAAAGACTCGACACTACGCTGGCAGTAGGTTTAACCACAGACCGCAAGCGGCACTAGCTGTGCATAACGGCCCCCCAGGTAGATGCCGATAAGAAGACTGACGAGGTGAACTCATCCGAACTCCTACTGAGCCTGAATGTGACAATCTGCATACAGTCTGGTCTGTTCATCTGAGAATATCGCATGGCGGGCCTAAGGGGGTGGTAAACGTCAGTCCCCTAATAGCGGTACAAGTCGTGTCGGAGTGTAGCCTAGAACACCCTGAGATAACACTGGAAACCTACCAGTGCATCTCGCTTGCCCTGGCCAGGGACGACTGTGTGTAATGGCTCTCCTTGACATAGCGCGATATCAACTCCCAATACCGGGAGAGACGAATCCTGTCTAACCGTAACTGCCTCCAAGTGCTTCGGGACTGCACCTAACTACTACCTGTTTGCACGACTCCTTTGAGCCTTGGTAGGGTAGTAATCAAAGTACAGTGGGAACACACTCGAGGCGAAGTGACAGTGTCAAGTCAGCGGACTAAGCTGTACTCATGTCACCTGGGAACTGATAACTGACGATAGGTATAGTACCAACCAATCAGTTCCCGACGAGTCCTGTCCAGTGTACTCGTAACCTAACGAGCACCCACATACTATCTCAAGTACGACGTACTGACGGCTGTGGGACAGACCGTCTCCCCAGCTGGGATGAGAAGCGCATACGCTAGTATACTCCGGAGTATCGATGCCCTGTCTCGATAGTCCTATGACTAGGGACCTGTATAAGGATGTGCTTGTGGATTACCCAGCCCCTACGAGTGTGACTGCCATCACAACGCTGGTAATCAAGCAAAGATCCTAAGGGCTCCACTAATGTGTATAGGCGATATGTTAAAAGAAACACATGTACACACATTGAAGTAGAGACAAACCAAGTAGCATACTACTATTTTGAGTAAGATTGTCTATACAATGGTGAATGTCCCAAGCTTCCATTAAGTAATATACAAACTAGTATGATACAGTAATGGCATCTGGGGCATATACACTAACAGGTGGTATAGAAATAGGCCCCGCACCCGGAATCAAGTCAATGCAAAATTCGATATCGCGATCAGGCGGTAATCCCAGTAATTTAGCAGGAAACACATCCGTAAATTCTCGCACGATCGGAACCTGGTCCAACGGGACATCAGCGGCTCCTACGTCCTGAATGAACACTAAAAACCCACGACTGTTAGTGTATATGCCCTAGGGGCCATTATTGTATCATACTAGTTTGTATATTACTTAATGGAAGCTTGGGATATTCACATGTATATAACAGTCTTGCTAAATATGGTAGTATGCTACTTGGTTTTTCTATCTTAATATGTGAGTATACGTATTGATAGAGCTCTTAGGATCATGCTTGACTACCTGCGTTGTGATGGCAGTCACACTAGTGGGGGCTGGGTAGTCTACAAGCACATCCTTATTCAGGTCCCTAGTCGTTGGATTATCGAGATAGGGCATCGATACTCCGGAGTAGACTAGTGTGTACACTTCTCATCCCAGTTAGGGAGATGGTCTGTCCCACAGCCGTCAGTACGTCGTACTGGAGATAGTATGCAGGTGCTCGTTAGGTTACGGGTACACCGGACAGGACTCACAGGGAACTGTTGGTTAGTTTTATACCAGTCGTCAGTGAATAGTTCCCAGATGACATGAGTACAGCATAGTCCGCAGACTTGACACTGCTACTTCGCCTCGAGTGTGTCCCACTGTTCTTAGATTGCTACCCTACCACGGCTCAAATGAGTCGTGCAAACAGGTAGCAGTTGGGTGCAGTCTCGAGCACTCGGAGGCAGTGGCGGTTAGACAGGATTCGTCTCTCCCGGTATTGGGGGTTGATATCGCGCTGTGTCAGAGAGCCATTACGCAAAGTCCCTGGCCAGGGCAAGCGAGATTTGCTGGTAGGTTCCAGTAGTTTCTCATGGTGTAATGGGCTTCGCTCCGACACGACTTATACCGCTATTAGGGGACTGACGCTTGCCGCCCCCTAGGCCCGATATGCGATAGTCTTAGACGAACAGACCGGACTGTACGGAGATTGTCACATCAGACTCGGTAGGAGTTCGGATGGGTTTCCTCATCGGCCTTCTTATCGACATCTACCTGGGGACCGTTACGTACAGCTAGTGCCGCTTGCGGTCTGTGGTTCAACCCACTGCCAGCGTAGTAGTCGAGTCTCTAGAGTCCCACGCAGAGAGTTTCCCTACTCCAGGCGAAACGATATAGAGGTCGTATGGTTTTACGACAAGGGTTCGGACGCATACGTGTGTTTACGCACGTACGACTTTCGGACAGTTTTTACTAGTCGGCTTTGGTTTAAGCCAGTTACTAGTATCCGGTTATTGGATTTATACAGTCTAAAGTTTTTCCGTGTTTTCACGGATAGGAGGGGCGTTCTCGTAATTGCGCGAGAAGCTTCAAGAAGATGGTGACTAAGGAGGTTAAGGTGGCATATACATTAAATGATATTAGTGAGTCATATGGATGATTCATCCATGTCATTAATGCTTCATAATTGCTTAATGACTCATGGAGATGAATCACCATTAGATATTTATGAAGCATGGTTGTAAATCATTATCTTTTCTTTTCTTGATAAAATAAAATGCTTGATATATATTATGATAACTCATTTTCTCATTTCATTATTATGTTCATCTTCTCTCTCCTCAAGCTCTCTCTCTTCAAATCCTAATCCTCCCCTCTCATGTGTTGAGTACAAGGATTAGTTAGACTACTTAATCCATAATCATACTCTATTTCATCTAGGTACTTTGATTAGCACTTAAAGATGCCTAGTTGCCTCAAGTTTAGAGGCAAAGCTTGGAGTTTAGCTCTCGTGGTGGATCGTCTACTACTTGGAGAAGGCCGAGGAGGAGGTGGAGTTCGTAAAGACGAAGGACACTGTTCTTTAGGTATAATCCCTTCACATAGTAGTATAGAACTTCTATGTTTGATGTTAGTTATCGTTTAGCTTCGATTCATGCGGTTAGTCGATGTTTAAGCTAAGAACAAGATCGTTTTTCATATTTCCGCCTCCCCGCAAGTCGTGGGGTGTTGTACATCGACTTACAGTGGTATCAGAGAAAACTTAAATGTGTTTAATCGATCGAAATTATACGGTATTTGCTTGTTGGATTATATCTGTGTTTGTATAATGTGTTCGTAAACCTCCCCTAACTGCTAGTATGACGGTTGGCAGGGGGTTGCACATTTCTGTAATGGTTTTTACTGTTTGTGTATATGAACTGTGTTAGACTGTTATGATGATTAGCCGGGGTTATGTGATGGGTTATTATTTAATTCATTTGATGTAAATGTAATTTGTTGTAATATTATTTTGTGGGGCACATCCAGGTTGCGGTTGTAGCCACCGTTGTATTATTTCATTTTACTGTTTTTTGCTCCTAGGACAGACCCAAGGTGGGGTGCACAAACTGCCGGGGGGGTAGTTTGCCGTACCCGTAGGGGTCTTGGGTGGGGTAATGGCTATTCATCACAACTATGTAATCCGTCTTTTGTTGCAGGCTCAAAACAAACACGGATTGCTTGTAAATCCAATAAAGTTCATCTGTGATCTGGAATGCCTATTATTGCGTCTGACGAATGTACAATATCTATATATGATAGCTATTTAGATGTCACTTATGTTTTACATCCGTGCTAGCCCAGCCCCCGCTCTGTCGTTAGTTAAGTAACCTAACGGGTAATGACGGGACCCTGTGGCGAATGCGGATGGCATAAGAGGACGTTGTATTTTCGTTGTTTTCTGCAATGATAGGTTAATGATGGGATGCATTATTTATAATGCAAAGAAAATAAACCAAAAGTTTAATCGTTGGAACAATTTAAAAGAAACCACTCAGTTAATTTTAAAAACAGATATTTTTAAATGCGGAGCTTTAACCACTCCTTTTAAAAGCTATCAGGTTCCTTCGGTTATATCAAGTTCACTACGTTCACGGTTTCGCCAAAACCATTCGTAGCCCTCCGTCATTTCATCTGGGTGTTCAGTAGTATTCAAGCTATGTATTTTGACCTAACGCCAAGGCATAGTGTTTGGTAGCTACTGGATATTCATTTGTTGCATAGATAGATGAGTTAGTTTGGGACAGTCGTATTATCATTTTGGCCGAACGTCAAGGATATATACGGATGGGTTCAAATTGACAAGATAATGATGGGTAGAACTTGACATGTGACTTATGACATTTTGACCTAACGCCAAGGTCATAAGAGCATGAGGCAAAAATATATATCGGGAATTTCTAAAGAAACTGAAATTTGCAAAGAGTTGCATACCATTTGGAGTTTGATGAATGTTGGTAGGATTCCTTCAACATTATCATACGATGATATTTGGATCCCGATCCTACTGTGAGTATATGCTACTCATCAGGATATTCGTCACTTAACGATCAATGCTATAAACCAAGTAGGTGTCAAGAAAGGTGTCAGCGGGGTTACGCCCCCAGAGAAAAGAGGTTATTTAATTAAAGAACTTCGCGAAAGTGTTGGAAAACCTCCCTCGAAGTACCGACACCAGCCTGGCTGAACGGTTAAGCAAGTATTGTACAGTGAGAATGGTCCTGGCTAATTCTTCTTTTATGGTTTGAGGAAGGATTCGAGAAACAGTGGGAGCCATCCAGTTTAGATAAACTAAAAACCACTCTAAACTTGCAAGAGCATCATGCTAAAGAGTTTTCTTCTCTCTCTCCTAATTGCAGCGACCCTGAAAATGACTGGACTTAAGTTACTTTTAGAGAAAAATATACTGACAGGGCCAAACTATAAAGATTGGCTGCGGAATGTCAAAATGGCTTTGACCTATGACAAATTGGGGTACGTCCTCACCGCTACGGCACCTGCTGTCCCTGGTCCCAAATCCAGTAATGCGGATAAGGAAATCCGCAAAACATAGGATTTCGATTGCGCGAAAGCCAAGTACATCGTGCTTGCCTCGATGAACAATGAACATCAGAGGAGGCACGAGGATATGGAACTAGATGCCATATTTCTCCATACAAAGGAACTTTATGGAGAGCAATCTCGTATAGTAAGATACGAGACCTCTAAGAACTTGTTTCGAGTGAGGTTGGCTGTCGGGTCATCGGTAGGAGGACATGTCCTAAAGATGTCGGCTATATAGAAGAGCTCACAGACCTTGGGACGACTTTGGATAATGAGCTCTATACAGACCTTATTCTCCAGTCCCTTCCTCCCACCTACGCCCAGTTTATCCTGAACTTCAACATTCAAAGAAAAGAAGTTGAACTTCCGGAACTCCTGAACATGTTAAGGAGTGCAGAGGGCACCTTGCAGAAGGCAAGGGAAACACCCGCTATGTTTGTTGGCGGTGCTTCTTCTTCCGGGTCCAAGGCTAGGGCCAAAGGAAGGAAAAAGAAGGCCGCCACCAGACCTAGAGGAGGTGTAAGTAAGGTGGGAGGGAAGGGAAAGAAAAAGTTTGCGGTACCAGTAGTGGGCCAGGATGAGTGCTTCCATTGTCACAGGAAAGGGCACTGGAAAAAGGATTGCAAGGCGTGGAACGCCAAGAACCAGGAACCGAAGCAAGCTGTGGCTTCGACTTCAGGTGTGTTTGTAATTGAGAATTGTCTGTCAATCAACTCTACTTCCTGGATATTGGATACCGGATCAGGATCTCATATTTGCAATTCATTGCAGGCACTGAGAAACCGTAAAGTGCTGAAGGAAGGTGATATGACCCTGATGGTTGCTAACGGAGCTAGCGTGGGAGCTGTGTCCGTAGGGGATTATCACCTGGGATTGACGAGTGGACACATTTTGGTTTTACATAACTGTTTTTGTGTACCCAGGTTAACGTGTAATACCATATCTGTTTCCTTGTTATCAAATAAAGGTTATGATTTCACGTTTGGAAGTGGTGTTGTTAACATCCACCTTAATCATAGTTTGATTGGGTCCGGTACACTGGAAAACGGTATATATGTGTTAAACCAACTCCAAATTTTCAATGTCCAGAACACACTAAAAAGAAAGTCTCCAGATTTAAATAAAGCTTTCTTATGGCATTGTAGACTGGGTCACATCAATGAGAGAAGGTTGACTAAGTTGCATAGAGAAGGATATTTGGACTCGTTCGAATATCAAACTTATGACACTTGTCAATCTTGTATCAAAGGAAAGATGACAAAGACTCCATTTACTGGACATGGAGTAAGAGTGAGCGAGCTCTTAGGACTCATACACAGCGATGTATGTGGTCCAATGTCTACACATGCAAGAGGTGGTTTTTCCTATTTCATTACTTTCACGGATGATTACTCAAGGTACGGATTCATTTATCTGATGAAACATAAATCCGAGGCTTTTGAGAAATTCCAAGAGTATAAGAATGAAGTAGAAAACCAAACCGGCAAAAGTATCAAGACACTAAGATCTGATCGAGGTGGTGAATACTTGAGTGTCGAGTTCCTAGGTTACCTAAAAGAGAAAGGAATTCTCTCTCAGCTTACTCCTCCATACACTCCACAGCATAACGGTGTATCGGAGAGACGGAATCGAACAATATTGGATATGGTACGATCCATGATGAGTAATGCCGAGTTACCGCGATCTTTTTGGGGTTATGCGCTAGAATCAGCGGCATATCTTCTGAACATGGTACCTACCAAGACTGTGCCTACCACTCCATATCAGATGTGGAGCGGGAAGAAACCCCATCTACAGTATATAAAGATTTAGGGATGTCCAGCTTTTGTTAAAAAGCAGCATATGGACAAGCTCGAGGCACGATCAGTAAAGTGTAAGTTTGTGGGATATCCAAAGAACTCCAGGGGATATCTATTCTATTACGCAGAGGAACAAAAGGTATTTGTTTTTCGTAATGCCCTTTTTCTGGAACATCAGTTTTTAGAAAAGGAATCAAGTGGGAGCGAAATAGAACTGGAAGAAATTCCAGAACCACAAACTAATACTGAAAGTTTGGTAGAACCGGTAGTTCAAGAAGAACAGGACATTCCCGCACCCCTCGGCAGGAGTAGTAGGCCATCTCATCCGCCTGAGAGATACTACGGTTTTCTCATAGATGAGGATAGAGAGGATTGCATCATAGATGATGATGAACCTACTGGCTTCCAGCAGGCCATCCAGAGCGGCGACTCGGTACGATGGCTAGATGCAATGCGGACCGAAATGGAGTCCATGTACACCAACAAAGTATGGACTTTGGACATTGCTCCAGATGGGGTAAAACCCATAGGATGCAAATGGATCTTCAAGAAAAATATTGGTGTAGATGGACAGGTGGAAACCTATAAGGCTAGACTTGTTGCAAAGGGTTTTCGTCAAAGACCTGGTTTGGACTATGACGAAACTTTTTCTCCAGTGGCTATGCTCAAATCCATTCGGGTCCTTCTTGCTATTGCTGCCATCCATGATTATGAAATCTGGCAGATGGACATAAAGACGGCTTTTCTGAATGGAAATTTAGAAGAGTGCGTCTATATGGATCAGCCAGAGGGTTTCAATCAGAGTGGGAGCAGCGGGAAAGTATGCAAGCTGCTTAAGTCCATTTATGGACTGAAGCAGGCATCGCGGAGTTAGAACATCTGTTTTGATGAAACAGTCAAAGAATATGACTTCATCAAAAATCCATATGAACCGTGCATATATAGTAAAGTTGTAGCCAGAAGTGTCGTATTCCTCGTCTTGTACGTGGATGACATTCTATTGATAGGAAATGACATTCCTATGCTACAATCTGTCAAAGGATTCTTGTCACACAGGTTCTCCATGAAAGACCTGGGTGATGCCTCTTACATTCTGGGGATCCGGATCTATCGTGATAGATCCAAGAGGATGTTGGGACTTTCGCAGTCCAGGTATATCGACACTGTACTGAAAAGATTCAGTATGGAAGATTCTAAGCGCGGTAATCTACCGGCTTGTCATGGAATCACCCTCTCCAAAGAGATGTCTCCCAAGACTGATTTGGAAAGGGAACGCATGTCTATTATACCCTACGCTTCTGCGGTAGGCTCTATAATGTATGCGATGTTGTGCACCAGACCAGATGTAGCTTACGCACTGAGCGTGGTAAGCCGGTATCAGTCAGACCCAGGGGAGAAGCACTGGATAGCAGTAAAGAACATTCTCAAGTACCTGAGAAGGACTAAGGAGATGTTCTTGGTTTACGGCGGAAAAGACCTCAGGTTGGAGGACTTTGCTGATTCCGGCTTCCAGAGTGATAAAGACGATTCCAAGTCCATGTCGGGTTATGTCTTTACCCTCAATGGAGGGGCGGTGTGCTGGAAGATTT
This sequence comes from Agapanthus africanus, assembly GCA_030015575.1. NCBI lineage: Eukaryota > Viridiplantae > Streptophyta > Magnoliopsida > Asparagales > Amaryllidaceae > Agapanthus > Agapanthus africanus. The sequence goes on from JASDDO010000031.1 coordinate 141,014,093, forward strand.
CCAAGAAGGACACCGTTGCTGACTCGACTATGGAAGAGGAGTATATAGCTGCTTGCGATGCCGCAAAAGAAGCAGTCTGGATGAAGAAGTTCCTAACAGAACTTCAGGTGGTTCCTACCATAGTTGATCCAATACCTCTGTATTGCGACAACAACGGAGCTATAGCTTTAGCGAAGGAACCAAGGTCCTATCAGAAGTCCAGACACATCTTAAGGCGGTATCACCTGATCAGAGAGATCATTGATCGTCGGGAGATCGAGGTTCAGAGAGTTACTTCTGAAGAGAACATTGTTGATCCATTCACGAAGGCCTTACCTCAGATTTAGTTCGAGAGGCTACTCGAGATCATCGGTCTTCGATATGCCAGTACATGGCCCTAGTGCAAGTGGGAGATTGTTAGTGTATATGCCCTAGGGGCCATTATTGTATCATACTAGTTTGTATATTACTTAATGGAAGCTTGGGATATTCACATGTATATAACAGTCTTGCTAAACATGGTAGTATGCTACTTGGTTTTTCTATCTTAATATGTGAGTATACGTATTGATAGAGCTCTTAGGATCTTGCTTGACTACCAGCGTTGTGATGGCAGTCACACTAGTGGGGGCTGGGTAGTCTACAAGCACATCCTGATTCAGGTCCCTAGTCGTTGGATTATCGAGACAGGGCATCGATACTCCAGAGTAGACTAGTGTGTACGCTTCTCATCCCAGTTGGGGAGATGGTCTGTCCCACAGCCGTCAGTACGTCGTACTGGAGATAGTATGCAGGTGCTCGTTAGGTTACGGGTACACCGGACAGGACTCACAGGGAACTGTTGGTTGGTTTTATACCAGTCGTCAGTGAACAGTTCCCAGGTGACATGAGTACAGCATAGTCCGCAGACTTGACACTGCTACTTCGCCTCGAGTGTGTCCCACTGTTCTTAGATTGCTACCCTACCACGGCTCAACGGAGTCGTGCAAACAGGTAGCAGTTGGGTGCAGTCCCGAACACTCGGAGGCAGTGGCGGTTAGACAGGATTCGTCTCTCCCGGTATTGGGGGTTGATATCGCGCTGTGTCAGAGAGCCATTACGCAAAGTCCCTGGCCAGGGCAAGCGAGATTTGCTGGTAGGTTCCAGTAGTTTCTCAGGGTGTAATGGGCTTCGCTCCGACATGACTAATACCGCTATTAGAGGACTGACGCTTGCCGCCCCTAGGCCCGATATGCGATAGTCTTAGACGAACAGACCGGACTGTACGGAAATTGTCACATCAGACTCAGTAGGAGTTCAGATGGGTTTCCTCATCGGCCTTCTGATTGACATCTACCTGGGGACCGTTACGTACAGCTAGTGCCGCTTGCGATCTATGGTTAAACCCACTGCCAGCGTAGTAGTCGAGTCTGTAGAGTCCCACGCAGAGAATTTCCCTACTCCAGGCGAAACGATATAGAGGTCGTATGGTTTTACGACAAGGGTTCGGACGCATACGTGCGTTTACGCACGTACGACTTTCGGACAGTTTTTACTAGTCGGCTTTGGTTTAAGCCAGTTACTAGTATCCGGTTATTGGATTTATACAGTCTAAAGTTTTTCCGTGTTTTCACGGATAGGAGGGGCGTTCTCGTAAGTGCGCGAGAAGCTTCTAGAAGATGGTGACTAAGGAGGTTAAGGTGGCATATACATTAAATAAGATTAGTGAGTCATATGGATGATCCATCCATGTCATTAATGCTTCATAATTGCTTAATGACTCATGGAGATGAATCACCATTAGATATTTATCAAGCATGGTTGTAAATCATTATCTTTTCTTTTCTTGATAAAATAAAATGCTTGATATATATTATGATAACTCATTTTCTCATTTCATTATTATGTTCATCTTCTCTCTCCTCAAGCTCTCTCTCTTCAAACCCTAATCCCCCCCTCTCATGTGTTGAGTACAAGGATTAGTTAGACTACTTAATCCATAACCATACTCTATTTTATCTAGGTACTTTGATTAGCACTTAAAGATACCTAGTTGCCTCAAGTTTAGAGGCAAAGCTTGGAGTTTAGCTCTCGTGGTGGATCGTCTACTACTTGGAGAAGGCCGAGGAGGAGGTGGAGTTCGTAAAAACGAAGGACATGGTTCTATAGGTATAATCCCTTCACATAGTAGTTTAGAACTTCTATGTTTGATGTTAGTTATCGTTTAGCTTCGATTCATGCGGTTAGTCGATGTTTAAGCAAAGAACAAGATCGTTTTTCATATTTTCGCCTCCCCGCAAGTCGTGGGGTGTTGTACATCGACTTACAACGACAACCCTTCTTCAAGAGCCGTCCCACACAAAGAGCAGAAATCATGTTGGCAGGAGTTATACTATAGTCTCCCTGCACAACAAAAATCGGTTCTCCTGGAAAATAGAATCTAACCGCTTTCCCTCGATAATCTACATAAGTATGACAAGCGGCCAGCCAATCCATACTAAGAAGTATATCAAAATCTAGCATATCCAGGAGAATCAAATCAACTAATGAATCCCTATCACCAATACGTCCTGAACAAGACCTGAATACGTGTCGAGCTATAAAAGAATCTCCTACAGGAGTAATCACAACTAGCGGTAACTCTAACAACGACGACTCCCTCCCCAAAGAAAGTGCAAAGTGTGCAGATACATAAGAATGCGTAGAACCGGGATCAAATAAAATATGTGCATCTAAAGAACATACTGCAAGAGTACCTGTCACAACTGCATTGGATGCCTGGGCATCCTGTGGAGTCGGTGCAAAAACTCGTGCCTGGCCCCTACCCGCATCTTTTAGTCCTCTCCCTCGGTCTCCTTGGCCTCTCTGAAAGCGTCCTGCAAAGCCCTGACCTCGTGGTGCAACAGCCTGGCGCATAGTGCCAACTGGGGGAGGAAGTAAGGCCAATGAAGTAGAAGGAGGAGGGGGTAAAGCAGCCTGCGGAACAACTGTCCCTCCCTGGCATCTACACTCCCTAGACAAATGCCCTGGAAGTCCGCAACTATAACATGTAAATGGAGGCCTCTGCTCCACGGGTTACGAACTGAACACCTGGCCCTGAGTCCAACCTCGACCAAAATCGTGGCCTGGAGTGTGTCTTCCTCATCCTCTACCAAACTTCCTGGTAACAGACTCAATAGGTCTGGTTCTCTTTGGCTCCAAAACAATCACTGCCTCGCTCAGATGCTCTTCCACTCGCATAGCTGCGTCTATGGCCTGCTCATAAGTATCGAAATGCTGGGAGCCTATAGCAAGAAATAGCTGGGTATCCAGGCTCCTCACAAATCTCTTCACCCGGTGCTCCTCTGTGGGAACTAAGTACGGAGCATAGCGCGACAACTGGGTGAACAGTAAATCATACTCTGCCACCGACACACTCACAGTTTTCCGCAACACTTCAAAACTGTTGGTTCTAGCGTCCCTCACGCTCTGTGGAAGAAATCTGGCAAGGAAGATATCAGAAAACTCTGTCCATGGCATCGGAGGAAGACCTGCAGCTCGCCCTCTCTCCATCGACTCACACCATGTCTGTACAAGTCCCTCTAATCGAAAGCTGGTCAGCTCCACCGACCTCGTATCAGAACATTGCAATGACCTGCCAATCCTGGCCATCCTATCAAGAAAGGACTGAGGACCCTCTGCTGCATCGGTCCATGTAAACACCGGAGGCCTCAACCTCATGAACTCTGGAAGAGATGCCTCCATCACTCTTGGTCCTACCAGTGCGACAGTCTGCATAGGCTATTCATCTGGTTCTACCATCGTCGGTACCTGATCATGCCTCTAAACACGGGTGGCCTCAGCCAATTGTCCCACCATTTGCTGTAGGCCCAACATGCCCTCCTTTATCCTAGTCAGTCTGTCTGGAGGAGGAGGATCAACATGCTCAGGTTCCGCCGGAATGTCCGGTGCGTCAGTCGCCGTCACTGGCGGATTCGCCCTAGCTGCATCCTTGGATACGGCTCGCCTAACTCGCGTAGCCAAAGCAACTGGAACAAGAAACGAGAGTTGATAAGGTGTACGAATAGGAGCAGTAATAATAGGAAGTCAAAGGAAGGATTAAGCAAGATATACATCCTAAGGTTACTTAGGCTGAGTATCGTAGCGTAAATATGCAGCGGAACATATGTAAGGTACTCTACTCATCCTAAATCACCTACTCCATCAAACCAAAGGTCATCCTACGTAACGAAACTTAAGTCTACTAACTCCAAGTCACTACTTGGTTCCGTAAGGTTAATCTTAGGCTCTTATACCAACTTTGTCACGACCCAAAGTTTGGATGTGACCGGCACTTAGATTGTATGGTATCTAAAGATATCGACACAATCTGAGTAAGCCAAAAACCAAGATCAAAACCCTTTTTGCGGAATTTAGAACACTTTAGTTTTTAAGTAAAAGAATGAAGTAGCAAGCCGAATGGTTTTTAATAATTGAAGTTTCAATAACTGGTTTTAAAATTTCTACAGTACTCCCTTTTAATTATTAATAAAGCAGTTATAGGGTGTGTGAATAAGTTGCATCCCTAGTTGGGAGTAAAACGATGCCAAACATCGGAAATCAATACACAATAATAATACGACACTCAAAATGAAGAATCTCATGCATAAGTAAAAGAAATATAATTTAACACCACTAAACGATCTCATCAGTCGAAATAAGATATATAAAACCACATCTCGTTCTAAGTCAATTATACAGGGTCTGATGGAGTAATACTAGATCCAATATACAAAACCAAAATAGGAGGTTACTAAGTAGGTAACCCACCTAGCAAAAAGAGCGATAGAAGCTGATAAGTGGATCCGCACTGCTGCTACGCGTCCACACGACTCCTGCAAGGAACTATGACACAACGGGGGTAAGTTGCCAACTCAGTGAATAAAACTAACATATATCGGCTGATAATGTAAGTATGACGAACTAGAGCTAATATCAACGAGGATGAATATAATGCATGATAATAGTGTGCAACATGAACATGTACTACTAAGTATATAAACCAAAACTGAAATCTCATCAATTATTTCCAAATAAGGTTCATTTTTCCATGTCCAACATCGACACAAATCTTCTATTTCCGTCAGGCATCGCTCCCCGAACGATCCTGTCATCCAATAACATCGGCCGGTATCACCTATATATCCGCCGTGTTTCACAACTGTCTCCGGTATTGAGTATCATTGCTAGGCTCCCCGCCTCAAATGCGGCTTTCCTGCCTCTCGGTCTCGACCGGGTCCACCATGTATCCAACTGTATATCCCCCCACTCAGTCTGGATAACGTATAAATCCGCAACCGTATAGCCCCCCACTCGGTTTGGAATAAATCCAAATCATAAAAACAACATCTCATGGTGGACGTATCACATCATTCAGGAAGAATCAATGAATATAACTTAATAATATATAAAACTCAAAACCAGAAATCTTTAAATCCAACACACCTGGTGATACAATTTACGACTAATTAAAAGTAAGCCATGATAGGTATCAATCAATAACAACGATGCACATAATCACTAATAATGATACATATGGTATGAAAGGAATCATATACGATATGGTAAGTTCTAAGTGATACGTGACATGTCAATAACGATGAGGTGTAGTGTAACATATAGGTATGTGCGCGTGCAACATGACTCACCGATAGTTCGTGCAGTGTTCTAGCAAGTGTTATTTTATAGATATGAATGCATATGACGAAGTTTCTTAATTTTAAACATGTACTCAATATAAATGAAATTATTATCCAACTAAAATTTACGGGTGTTTTAACGTCATCCATACAAAATCCCCCGGTAGATATTTAGTCTACTCACCGGAATACGCCGAATCTACTCAGATATCACCAATCCCTTTCCTTTACTTGCGGCCTGCAAAGTTTTCGTACTCGAATCTAACATCGACATTAACTCGTATAAGAAACGGCTAAATTCTGATACGGCGAAAACATTAAAATACAAGTTGTACGTATTAACTATACTACGTACGACTATTGTAAACTATCTAATACTTCGGCTAACTGGATTTTAAACATTCGCTGCTCATAACAGAAAACAGAAACGTGTTACGAAACATCCGTGTTATATTTTAGAATTTTAACCCCTTTACAGATATTAGCTTCCAGATTTCATATACTGATAAACTAAGTTAAACTAGCAATACCAAACATCGTGATACATATACATAGAGCTACTGTAAAAATCCCAACACCCAACTCCCATAAAAATCCGGCGAGCTCAGATTTTTGGCAATTGTCTCCGGCATAAATCCGAGGGAATGGGTGTTGGATATATATGCCCTAGAGGCCTTCATTGTATAGGATGCTAGGGATATGTATGTACATGACAATCTTGCTTGATATGATAGTACGCTATTTGGTTTTTCTTTATCTTAACATGTGATATATTTTACTTTATATACATGTTGATAAAGCCCGTAGGGTGTGTGCCTGATTACCAGCGTTGTGATGGCAGTCATACTTGTGGGAGCTGGATGGTCAATAGGCACATCCTTAAATGTCCTTAGTCGCAGGAGTATCGAGACTGGGCATCGATGCTCCAGAGTAGACTAGTGTATACATATCTAGACCCTGACGAGGGGCGATGGATTGGTCCCGCGGCCATTGGTGATGTGTACCTAAGATTGTATACAGATGCTCACTGGGTGTGAGTACACCGGACAGGACTCGTCGAGAACTGACTAGATGATATTATACCTAGCGTCAGATAGCAGTTCTCACGTGACATGCGTGTAGATAGTCTGTCGACTTAAGGTCATCATTTGTCTCGTGTGAGTTCCCACTGTGCTTTGATTACTACCGTACCACGGCTCAAAGGAGTCGTGCAAACAGGTTTTAGTTGGGTACATTCTTGAGCCACATGGAGGCAGTGAGCGACTGTTAGGGATTCGTCTCTCCCGGTATAGGGAGTCGATATCGCACTGTGATCGGTTGGTCATTACCATAAGTCCCTGGCCAGGGCTGATTGAGAATTACTGGTGGACTGACCAGTAGATTCTCGGATGGTCTTGAGCTACACCGGCACGACTTGTACGGTTGTTAGAGGTCTGACGTTTACCACCTCCCTAGACCATACATGCGGTACTCTCAGACAAACAGACCGGACTGCGCGGATATTGTCACGGACAGGCTCAGTAAGGGTTACGGACGAGTTCGCTCGTTGTTCATATCAGATTTTTGCATTTTTATACCGCCCAATTTTTATCACATTGCATATCGGTAGGTACTCTTGAGCCGTGTTTGCTAGTCAATTGCAGGATACAGGTTCTCGGCTCTAAACGGTGAAATCCATGGAAAAATACGACAAAATCCGAGTTCCTGCCAACCACAGATAAAACACGGGTCTCCGCTCTTTATCCGTCTGTTGCCACATACCAGTTTAGGAGACAAAATGGCAAATCGATTGTCACCTTCATGCACAAAGCACAATGGCAACACCAAGTCCAAGAAATCTACGCGGAGCTCAAGAAAATCATGACAAAAGATCCATGTCCAATCACCTTTTGATCCACTAGAATTCTGGAAGAAATGTGGAAAGATTATCAGGAAATACATGTACCAGACAAAAGGGGACAGCAGACCAGGGCAGCACACAAGAGCCGACAGCCCAACTCACCTATAGTGCGGTGGAACCGCAGCCAATAGGGGGTATAGGCAGCGGTTCCGCTGCCGTATGGTGGCATCAGCCGACCAATTTTCAGGGGCAGATTTGTATTTTCATACTTGTTCTGATTGTTGCCCTAGATTTCTTTTTCCCTGCCTATAAATAGCTCAGAACCTTGTGAAGCCAAGGGTGCAAAATCTTGTATTTTTCTAGGTTTAGAATACTTGTTTCTTCTTCCTCTTCTCATCTCTTCTCCATTGAAAAACTTGTAGTGAGCTTTTGTGAGTGAAGAATGATGAATAAAGAAGTTCCTTTTGTTATTATATCTTGTCTTGTTCTTTAGTTAAATTATCATTGCTTGTAATTTTTATTTGTTAACTTAGTTGTTGTTATTTCTTGTTGTTTCTTTCTTTTCTCTTTTCCTTTATCCTTAAACAACCATGACGCTTACGCTTGATCCTTGCCAAGGTGAGGTCGCAAATAGCTAGTTGTTATCTTCTAATCTCCTTCTTTCTATCTTCCTCTTTTGTTTTGTTTTCTTTTCATTATGATGTGTGAGTAGTTTCATACTTGTTAGGGTAGGATAAGGGAAGTTTGAGAGAAGGAAATCTCTCTCACTCTTTCCTTGCCCAACATCTTAAAATCGACTCCCGTTAATTGAACCACAATCCGCTCCTTACGGCATCCTATCCTACATGACAGCGGTGATTCCATAGTGAGACCGGTTGTGGTTGAATTAACCGGAGGTTATGGCTAAGAGCCAAGAACGGACGGACAAGCACCAAAAGGAAGAACTTATGCGTTGGAAAGCCTAGCTTATACTCGCAAGTTCCTTCCTAGTCGTGCTAATCCCCGTTGTTGCCGATTAACGTAACACCGATATTAAGAGTGGCAACGAAAGAGGTGAGCGAATCCTAACTCAAACTAACCTAATCCTAACCCTAACAAGCTCTCTTTACATATCATTTTAACACTTACTTAATCACAACAAAATCTGGAAAACTGGACTTAACTCGTTAAAACACTTAGAAAAAGATTCCCATCTCCCTGCGGACGACCCGTACTCAACCGGCTAGCTACAAGAGAAACCGTCTTGATTGCGGTAATTAACTAAACTTGAACACGCAGAATCCCTAACAATCACTCGTCGGCCTCCTTTTCGACAGATACCTGGGTTGCCGTTGTAGGGTTCCAAGGCACACTCATGAGGTTCTACAAAGCATCAACCATGCCAAATTCAAAAATAATGTGACGAGAAACCCTAATGAAGATCGTTAACTAGAGGATAGGCGAAACAATAAGCTAGCAAACAACTTTACTAATAAGTGAAAGGGATTACAACCTTTGTAGATCCGGTCCTCCACTTCTTTAGCTCCGTGTTAACGTACTTCCGCTGCAATCATCGGGATCCCGGACTCTAGCGATGGTTTCATTGGACAAATGAGCGGGCTAGGTCGTTGACTTCGGGGCCGAAGATGATCTACGTCGGGGAGACTCAAGCTCAAGCTATTCCTTCACTTGGTCAAAAACTTTGTGAAGAGAACACCCTATACTACTTGGCAAGTGGTAGAGGATGAAGAAATAGGAAGTGGGTTCACTTTGGATTTGGATTTCTCACTCAAAATCTCATGGCACCATTAGAGGTAGCAAGCTTTCTTGAAGCTTGATGAAGATGAAGAAGAAGAAAGAATAAAAAGATAATGAATCCAAATGAAACTTATCCTTTTAATTATGGAACCATGGTTGAGTTAACCTCTCATGCTTAACTCATGTAGAGAATTAACCAAAGCATTAGGTTAAGTGTTGGGTTAACTAATATCCTATACAAATGACAAAAGGGTTGACTTTGTCAATGTTTATCAAGCTTCATGAAGCTTGATAACTTTGACCAAAGTCTCACTACTTTTGTTATTTGTTAGGAAATTAGTAAACCCTAATTTAACCTTGATTTGGTATAGGTCTCATACACACAACTTGTATGTATCATCAAGCATGATACAAACTTGTACACTTGCATATATCACATATAAACAATGTGCACATTCAAGTGAGAAAGTTAATCTTAAGTGAACAAATACTAGTTAATGTAAAGTAATATATCAAATATATAATTATACATTAAATCATTAAATCAACACTTGATTTAACGATCCGGTCATATTGCACATAACCGACTAATATCAATAGTAACAACTTATCGAATCAACACTTGATCCGATAACCCGTCTATATCGCATACAACAGATCAATGTTACAAATCACGAGAATAGAATACGGTATCTCATATCGTATTAATCTCAGTCCCGCACATATCTCATATGCGCTCCTATTTCGTTTCGCTTGAGCCAGGAAACCCCTGTGTAGGACTCTAAAGACTCGTCAATACGCCGGCAGTAGGTGATGATCATATCAAACATCCACAAGCCGCAAGCGGTCTGCTAAACGTAACGGCCACCCGGGTATTGAGCGATCAGAAGATCAACGAGCAAGCCTGCTCACACTCCTGTGAATCCAACCAGTAACACTTACCGTACAGTCCGGTCTGTTCGTCTTATATGTCGCATATCTCGCCTAGGGGTGGTAAACGTCAGACCCCAGTAGCTTGATAAGTCATGCCGATGTAAGGTCCATAACACGCATGAAACTACTGATAACACTTACCAGTAAATCAGTGCAACCCTGGCCAGGGATTTCCAGTTATGGCCAGTCGAGCATAGCGCAACATCAACCCCCAATACCGGGAGAGACGAATCCCCTCCTATCGCTCATTGCCTCCATGTGAATCGGGACTGTACCCAAAAACCACCTGTTTGCACGACTCAGTAGAGTCGTGGTAGGGTGGAAATCAAAGCACAGTGGGAGACACACAAGACTCTATGACGATCTCGGGTCAACAGACTAAGCTGTACCAGTGTCACCAGAGAACTGCCATCTGACGTGAGGTATAATACCATCTGGGAGTTCTCGGCGAGTCCGTTCAGTATACCCAGTCACCACTGAGCACCCGCATACTATCTCTGATGTCAAACACCAATGGATATGGGATCATCCATCGCCCATCACATGGATCGAGAAGATATACGCTAGTCTACTCTGGAATATCGATGCCCCGTCTCGATATTCCCACGACTAGGAACATTGAAGGATGTACTTATTGACTACCCAGGCCCTACTAGTATGATCTGCATCATATTCCTGGAAGTCGAGTACACATCCTAAGGGCTTTATCAATATGTAATAGAGAGATTGCAAATATACATGTTAAGATAAAGAGCAACCAGATAGCGTACTATCATGTCGAGCAAGAAAGTCCTACCTATATATGTCCTAGCATCCACTACAATAAACATCTAATGTACAGTAATGGCCTCTAGGGCATACATATAACTAACAATCTCCCACTTGCACTAGGGCCATCTGTAGCAGTGGTTGCAGTATCTCATACTCAACCATCCCATAAAAGTCTCTCTCTGGGAAAAAGCCTTTGTGAGTGGATTCGCCGTGTTGTCCTCTGAGTCTACTCTCCTAACCTCGATCACCGTGGAGATCAACTATCTCCATGATCAGGTGATGCTGCCTCAGAATATGTCTGGGTCACTGAGGGGATCGGGGTTCCTGGGCCAAAGCCACACTTCCATTGTCACACAATGGTAGGAACCTAGTTCATCTTATGAACCAATATACACCCAAACTGCTTCTTTGGTAGTATCTTTGATAGCGATGTCACCATCCTTTATCGTCTCGTCTGCCACGGTATCTAGCTTGGAACTCTTCTAACATACCGTCCCTTCACTGAGGGTAAAGACAATGCCTGCGACTGACATTCAGTCGTCCTTATCACCCTGGAACCTTTCCAGTGATTCTCCCCAGGATCAACTGATACCATCTCACTACAACTAGTGAGAATCCTAACATCCATTTAGATCTATCTCATAGATCCAAAACCCAGGATTTAGGAGGAATCATTTTGATCCTATATGGAGAATCCATGTGATAAGAGGAGATTGACCGATCGTAGTATAGGAAACTCTTTTCCTATCAAGAGTATGTTGTCCACGTACTCTACGAGGATCACCACCTTACTCTCTACTACCTATTTGTATATACAAGGTTCATCTACCATTTTGATGAAGTCAAACACTTTGACTACCACATCAAAACTGACGTTCCAACTCCGCGATGCCTGCTTTAATCTGTAAAGCAACTTGCACACGTTTCCGCTGCTCCCACTGTTTATGAAGCCCTCTGGCTGTGTACTTATAGACGTTCTCTTCTAAATCAATATTTAGAAAAGCAGTCATGACACCCAACCGCCAGATATCGTAGTCATGGTATGTAGCCGTAGTAAGTAGGATCCGGATGGACTTAAGCATAGGCACTGGAAAAGGTTTCATCATTTTCCACGCCTGGTCGATGACGAAAACCTTTAACAAGTCTAGCTTTGAAAGTCTCAACTTTTCCATCTACACCAAGTGATCTTCTCAAGATATACTTGCTCCTGATGGGGATTTAACCCTTCAGATACAGCATCCAAAGTCCATACTTTGTTGGTGTACATGGATTCCATCTCAGATCGCTAAGCATCCAGCCATTCTTACAGAGTCCCTACTCTCGATGGCCTGCTCGAATCTAGTTGGGTCATCATCTCATGATGCAATCCTCGCTCCCACTGTCATCGAGAAATCGAAGTATCTCTCAGGCGGATGAGGAACCCTGCTAGATCGGCGGAGAGGCTGAGGTTCGTCGGAGACTATTGAATCCTTTGGTTCTATCAAATCATCAGCTGTAGTTTGTATAACTGGAACTCCTTCCAGTTCTACAGAACTGACGTTGCCTCGATCTTGTCCGGATTTTTCTTTTGACATAGGCCGGACAATCCCAAATCTTAATTTACTTAAGATATGGGCTCTTCCCATACCATATCTCATATGGAGTGGTAGGCAGTGATCTGATTCGAGCCTAATTCAATAGGTATGCAGCTTCTTAAGTGCATAACCCCTAAAAGGAAACAGGTAACTCAGCAGTACTCATCATAGAGCGCACCATATCATATAGGGTGTGATTGCTCCGCCCCGATACACCGACGTGCTGTGGTGTATACGGAGGAGTAATGCTGAGAGAGAATCTCATTCTCCTTTAGAATAGTCCAGGAATCCCGTGCTCAAGTATTCTCCTTCCTGATCTCATCATAGGACATAATACTTATACCCGTAATTTGGTTCTCTACTTCTAACTTATATTCTGTGAATATCTCAAAAATTTCGGACTTGTGTTTCAACAGGAACATATGTCTGAATCTTGAGAGATTATCAGAGAATGTAATGAAGTACAAAGAACCGGTCCTGGCATGTGTAGACAGGGGACCTTACATACATCACTATGTATCAATCCCAAGAGTTTACTAACTCTTTCTCTGTTTCCAATAAACAGAGCAATGGTCATCTTATCTTTGTGACATGACTGGCAAGTTTCACAAGATGTAAATTCAAACTGATTTAAATATGCATCTAAATGTAACTTTAGCTATTCGGGTCACATTGATATGACCTAGTCTACAATACCTCAAGAAGGAATCGTTCAATTCTGAACTCTTCCTCTTGTGTGTGTTCTATACGTTAAGAACTGTGGTCTGATTTAGAATGTATATGCTTTTAGATAACGTGCCTGAACCGATCAACTATTGATATAGGAAATGTTCAAAACATTATCCAACAATACAAAATTGTATCCTTTTTCAATAAATAAAGAGATTTATATGATTTTGTATATCAGGTTCGGTATCTAATAGCATTTGTTCAGAATCAATGTATTGGTAATACAGGGTGACAGTGACCAACAGACTTGGCTGCAACACTTGCACCGTTTTCTGTCTCATGAAACTTATCACCCGTTCTCAGTTCTCTATCTTTCTGTAGCCCTATGTAACTGATTACATAGCTGGGATCCTGATCCGGCATCAAATACCCAGGACGTAGAGAATACAGAGAAACAGTTCTTTGTAGTGAACACACCCGAAGAAGATGCATCTTATGCACTTTCTTCGTTTGGGCGGCATGGGAATCCTGGTATTCCCTTATTTCCTGCTCGGTCTTATAACAATTATAAGTTGGAGCGGGACCAATGTTCCCCAGCTCAGTATAACAAGCGGGTTCGGTCAATACATCCATATTATTATCTTGATTAAGGCGTGACATGGTCGCTACCTGGAGAGAGAGAAGAAAACACTCTGCGTGCGCTCTTACAAGATTAGATTGGTTATATATTTTATCTAATCAGGATGGCTCCCACTGTTTTTATCAAATCTTCCTTCAAACCCTAAAAGGAAAGACTAGCCGGGATTAATTACATTCTACAAGTTCGCCAATCTTTCAGCCAGGCCAGTGCCGGTACTTTGAGGGAGGTTCCCCGTGCTTTCGCACGGACCTAATTAAAGTAAACCTCATTTTCCCAGGGGCCTAACCCCGTTGACACCTTTCTAGACACCTACTTGATCGGCTAATTGTAAAGTGCAAAACTCTCCCAGGAGTAACAATTACTCGCAGTGGGTATCGGGATCCAACTATCATATAGAAGGTATGCAATCTCATTGCAAATTTCAACACCTGAAACTCCTGATAATGGTTTTTACCCCTAGCACCTATGACCTTGGCTAAGGTCAACAAATCATAAGCACTAGTCAAGTTCTACCCTTCATTTCGTGATTAATTAGACCCACCCACATGCCCCTTAGCTAAGGTCAACAAAGCCACATGACTGTCCTAACTAATCGCATCATATGCGGTGTAGGAAGACATCACTTAGCTACCGTACACTATGCCTTGACTATGGTCAACAAACACAGCACGAATACTAAGTACTCTACTTCCTAAAATGACGGAGGGTTGCGGATGGTTTGTAAGAAAACCTTTAGCGGTTTGAACTTGATCTCGTTGCGGAATCAAATGGTTTTTAAATGGAGTGTTTTTGAGGCTTTTGCTAGTTTCGCTAAAGAGGTCACTCCCGGTGAAGGGATCTCGGCTCTTTCCTCGTCGAATGAGGTGCAGGATATTCACAATACCACTATGCAAAGCAAGAACTAGAAAAGCAGTCAAAAGACAAACCAAAGGTTGTAGCATCCGCCAGTTATTGCTAAAGGGTTCACTCCCGGTGAAGGGATCTCGGCCCTTTCCTTATCGAATAAGGTGAAGGATGTTCTACAAGGAACACCGCGATGCAAAGCAAGAACTGTAGCTACCTGTTTTATTTTTGAAATTCGATTCCACAACATCTTTTAGGTTTATTTTCTTTCATTAATCTCATTAATAAATGTCCCATCATTTAAGTCCACCTAAACATCACAGATAAATACAACGTACGCTTATGCCATCCGCATTCGCCTCGATGTCCCGTCTGCACCGTTAGGTTAGGTAACTAACGGCAGAGCGGGGCAGGGCTAGCACGGGTGTAAAACATAAGCAACGTCTATATAATATATCATATATAGTATATACAGTATCCATCTGAACAAATCACATGATCACATCACAGATAACGCAGCAGAAAATATCATATGAAATATTGGATATACTAGGACGTCCGTGTTTTATTTTGAGCCTGTATAAAACACGGATTTCACGGTCGTGATGAATAGCCAATCCCACACCCCTAGACCCCTACGAGTGCGGCAAGTAACCCTACCAATTCTAGAGTTAGGAGACCCGGACTCAAGTCCTCGAGATGGTCTCCCACTGGACCCTAGAACCCGGTTACTTGTGCTCCCCTCCTTGGGTCTATCCTAATGCGGAAAAGTAAATAATATACAATGGTGACATCATCCTCAACCCGGAAGTGCCCAAATAAAAGAATATTACATACAAGTTTTTTTTTACATGAATGAAAATGAAAAACACTCGTCTCACATAAAAAAAACCGGCTATTCAAACACGACGATCCAATATAACATATCCAGCAACACATAACATCACATGTCATCAACGTAAGTAAATATGCCCATCCCAATTGTCGTTGACATATAGTAACGAAACCGGCGATAACACATATTACACTTACGGTCGTAGAAAAGAAAGTGTAAAACTACAACAGTTGGAATCCGCAACCTCCTTAGACATCGCATGCCTAATCAAATGAATTCCTTAGACATCGCATGCCTAACAATTATAAACCCCGCATTTTAGTCTCATTATCGAAAACACTTTTCAATATCTAGTCGGGCAATTCAACAAGATTCCCGACATCCTAAATGAATGCTCGTCGCAAAATTTAGTAGACGGCCGCACCCCCGATACCGTCGACGAAGTGCACTAAGGCGGAACACCGCTGCCGCGAGCACCCGAACGGATGGTCTCGACGACGGGGTTCTCCTACAATCACTTGGTCGGGGCTATGGGGTGAAGCTGTCTATTAAGTTTACCCGGAGAGTATCCGCGTACGCAACGTGATTGCGACGGACTTTTGATCACATCAAAATTCCGTGGAAACCGATCAAGTGAGACTAAAGTTCTATGTTTATAACATTCAAATGTTGTTGATTCCAATTATTGTATCACATTCCAGATAAATAGACAATGTTAAACTTTCCGATCGAACAATCAAACACCCAAATTTTCCCGAAAAGCTCAACACATGAAATAAGTTTAAAAAACATCCACTTCATGCCACAGTACCAACGGTCCAGCCGTAGAAGGGTCAAGCCAACGCCTCACATGTGGCACGCCGTACTGCCCCAAACCCTAAGGTTCAAAGGGCAGTTCAAGACGGTCACATAATTGAGTTAAGCTTTGTTGTCTTCTAGAGGGTCCATCGAGTTACTTGCACTACTTAGGACATTCTTAGACCCTGGAAAAATCCAACACTTGGAAATTTCCCGGCAGGGGAAAAAGTGGGTATTTATATCCGGTCGAACTTTTTAACATGTTCTAAAATACCCGAAAAAACACATAGACGCAGTTAAAGTTTCCGATCGAATCATCGAGCCCCCAATACAACCCAGAAAACTCAACTGTTGAGTATAGATTAAAAATTCCCAGAAAACAGAAGAAACTCAAAAAGACATTACTGTGCAAAATTCAAAAAATAATGTGACTGTATGGCCGCGGAACCGCCGCACGAGCCATGCTCGTGCCGCGTTTCCGCGGCGCTTTGGTCGACTTAGGCGCACGTGATGCACAGTAATTCCAATAAAGCCCTGCTGAATTTTTCGGATATTTTTAATTCACAAAAATCCATAATTTCAGAAAATGTACAGAGAGGGGTCATGTTTAGGGTTTCGGGGTTCGATCGGATTCTAACATCGTCTACACTTCGCCTAAAGCTCTAGCTAGGCTCTGATACCACTGTAGGGTTCCTAGGCACACTCATGAGGTTCCACAAGGCATCAACCATGCCAAATTCAAAAATAATGTGACGAGAAACCCTAATGAAGATCGTTAACTAGAGGATAGGCGAAACTATAAGCTAGCAAACAACTTTACTAATAAGTGAAAGGGATTACAACCTTTGTAGATCCGGTCCTCCACTTCTTTAGCTCCGTGTTGACGTCCCTCCGTTGCGATCATCGGGATCCTGGACTCTAGCGATGGTTTCGTCGGAGAAATGAGCGGGCTAGGTCGTTGACTTCGAGGCCGAAGATGATCTACGTCGGGGAGACTCAAGCTCAAGCTATTCCTTCACTTGGTCAAAAACTTTGTGAAGAGAACACCCTATACTACTTGGCAAGTGGTAGAGGATGAAGAAATAGGAAGTGGGTTCACTTTGGATTTGGATTTCTCACTCTAAATCTCATGGCACCATTAGAGATAGCAAGCTTTCTTGAAGCTTGATGAAGATGAAGAAGAAGAAAGAATAAAAAGATAATGAATCCAAATGAAACTTATCCTTTTAATTATGGCACCATGGTTGAGTTAAGCTCTCATGCTCAACTCAAGTAGAGAATTAACCAAAGCATTAGGTTAAGGGTTGGGTTAACTAATATCCTATACAAATGACAAAAGGGTTGACTTTGTCAATGTTTATCAAGCTTCATGAAACTTGATAACTTTGACCAAAGTCTCACTACTTTTGTTATTTGTTAGGAAATTAGTAAACCCTAATTTAACCTTGATTTGGTATAGGTCTCATACACACAACTTGTATGTATCATCAAGCATGATACAAACTTGTACACTTGCATATATCACATATAAACAATGTGCACATTCAAGTGAGAAAGTTAATCTTAAGTGAACAAATACTAGTTAATGTAAAGTAATATATCAAATATATAATTATACATTAAATCAACACTTGATTTAACGATCCAGTCATATTGCATATAACCGACTAATATCAATAGTAACAACTTATCGAATCAACACTTGATCCGATAACCCGGTTATATCGCATACAACCGATCAATGTTACAAATCGCGAGAATAGAATACGGTATCTCATATCGTATTAATCTCGGTCCCGCACATATCTCATATGCGCTCCTATTTCGTTTCGCTTGAGCCAGGAAACCCCTGTGTAGGACTCTAAAGACTAGTCAATACGCCAGCAGTAGGTGATGATCATATCAAACATCCACAAGCCGCAAGCGGTCTGCTAAACGTAACGGCCACCCGGGTATTGAGCAATCAGAAGATCAACGAGCAAGCCTGCTCACACTCCTGTGAATCCAACCAGTAACACTTACCGTACAGTCCGGTCTGTTCGTCTGATATGTCGCATATCTCGCCTAGGGGTGGTAAACGTCAGACCCCAGTAGCTTGATAAGTCATGCCGATGTAAGGTCCATAACACGCATGAAACTACTGATAACACTTACCAGTAAATCAGTGCAACCCTGGCCAGGGATTTCCAGTTATGGCCAGTCGAGCATAGCGCAACATCAACCCCCAATACCGGGAGAGACGAATCCCCTCCTATCGCTCATTGCCTCCATGTGAATCGGGACTGTACCCAAAAACCACCTGTTTGCACGACTCAGTAGAGCCGTGGTAGGGTGGAAATCAAAGCACAGTGGGAGACACACAAGACTCTATGACGATCTCGGGTCAACAGACTAAGCTGTACCAGTGTCACCAGAGAACTGCCATCTGACGTGTGGTATAATACCATCTGGGAGTTCTCGGCGAGTCCGTCCAGTGTACCCAGTCACCACTGAGCACCCGCATACCATCTCTGATGTCAAACACCAATGGATATGGGATCATCCATCGTCCATCATATGGATCGAGAAGATATACGCTAGTCTACTCTGGAATATCGATGCCCCGTCTCGATATTCCCACGACTAGGAACATTGAAGGATGTACTCATTGACTACCCAGGCCCCACTAGTATGATCTGCATCATATTCCTGGAAGTCGAGTACACATCCTAAGGGCTTTATCAACATGTAATAGAGAGATTGCAAATATATATGTTAAGATAAAGAGCAACTAGATAGCGTACTATCATGTCGAGCAAGAAAGTCCTACCTATATATGTCCTAGCATCCACTACAATATACATCTCATGTACAGTAATGGCCTCTAGGGCATACATATAACTAACAGCCGTTACGTACAGCTAGTGCCTCTGACGGACTTATGGTTAAACCCGCTGCCAGCGTACTGTCGAGTCTTTAGAGTCCCACACAGAGGGTTTCCCTGGATCAGGCGAGACGATGTAGACGCCGTATGGTCTTATGGCAGGGTTTCGATCGCATTTGTGTACTGGCTACTCGAATGACGATCGGACGGATAATAGTAGTCGGCTTTGGTTTAAGCCGGATACTAGTATTGTAGTATTGGATTATACTGATCTCAGTGTATCCATATTTTTCGGAATACGAATACGGGTATGAAAATACGGAAAAAGGGCATTCTTGTAATTTCACAAGAATGAGCTTCTAGAAGGGGACACCTCATTATTGTTTTATTCTTTTTTCATAAAGGATTAATGAGGTGGAAATGATGGTATAAATGAGGCATGGGTTGAAAGCATGGCTAAGCATTTGTTTATTCACTTTGGAGTTACTATTCAAGTAAGGTTGTAATTTGTGAGATTAAATAATTCCATGGTTGAATTATTAGAAAAAAACTTAACCATTCTCACAACTCATTCTCTACTCATTCTAAAAATGCATTCTCTCTCCTAGGTTTTCTTCTCTCCTTCTTCCTCAAGCTCATACACTTGCATGTGTTGCAAAACAATGAGTTTTGAGATCAATTAATCCAATACACTCACTCTACATCAACTTAGTCTTCTCTCTTAGCAAGTTAGATCACTAAGGTATCTCTTTGAGGTTGGAGCTTGACCATAGTCCTCGGATGGATCCATCTTTGACGCAAAGGAGACCGGCAAGCGAACTCTTCAAGGACCTAGAAGAAGCACAAGAAAGGAGATCAACAAGAAGGTTGAACCAAGGAGCAAGGAGCCACTTGAAGAACCGAAGGACTAGACACGAGGGTATAACTTCTCAACCTAGTAGTTAACACTCTCTAGTAGTTTATTTTTGTTAGCTAAGGTTTAAACAAGATCCAATAGTGGAACAAGTTCATGATGCAAAGCTAAAACAAGTTTCTTTTGGTGCGAGAAAACCGTTTTTAATGTATTCCGCCTCCCCGCGACACGTGGGGTGTGCATCATGGACTTACACTGGTATCAGAGCCATGTTAAACCTTAACTAACTTGTTAGCAAAGTGTTAGAAATTCGATCGCTGGAAAAATTCCTAAATCACATCCGAAAATGCATGTTTCTGTTGATTTTGAAATCTGGTCTAAATTTTTTTTCAGAAGGCTTAAAAATACATGCAGGCTTTTTTAAGAACACAGAAGAAATTTGGGCTTATGAATCGGTCAAATCACCGCGGAACCGCGCCAGAACTTAGCGTTCTGTCGCCGATCCGCGGCCGAGTTGACTCCGAATCGGTCAAATTTTTTTCTGATTTTCTTATTTTCTGGATTTGTGATTTTTGGGATATTTTGCTTCTGCCCAGATATTTTGTGTACTGTATGGAACTTGGGGTAGATTCAAATTTTCTTAATCGATCGAAATTCTTATTGCTTTAGCTAATCGGTTCTTCTGTAATGTTATATGTGTTTTGAAATGTCTGCTAATCGCTATACGACGATTAGTAGGGGTTGCACATATCTGTGTTGATTGGTTTGTGTATATGAATTTTATTGGATCGTCGATGATGAATAGCCGGGGGGTGAGACGAGTGTTTTCTTTTCTTTCATTCAATGTAATTTGTAAAATTGATGTAATATTATTTTTTGCGGGGCACATCTGGGTTGAGGTTGTAGCCACCGTTGTATTATTTCTTTTACTGTTTTTGCTCCTAGGATAGACCCAAGGTGGGGTGCACAAACTACCGGGTACTTTGAAGTGCTAAGTAGCCTACTCACGTTGTTGAGGGAGACTGCTTCACTTCTGGTACTTGGCGGGTAGTTTACCACACCCGTAGGGGTCTAGGGTGGGGTTTTGGCTATTCATCACGACCGTGGAACCCGTCCTTCGTTATGGGCTTAAACGAAGTACGGAATTCCTTGTATATCCAATATATTCATCTGTGATCTGGAATGTCTATTATTGCGTGCGACGAATGTATATATCTATATATGATATTTATTAGGTGTTGCTTATATTTTACACCCGCGCTAGTCCAGCCCCCACTCTGTCGTTAGTTAAGTAACCTAACGGGTGATGACGGGTGATTGAAAAGATTTCTTTGTTTTGTAAATCAAATGATCCCCGGCAACGGCGCCATTTGATTGAGGATAAATTCGAGACTGTGTGAATCGAACAAAGCGAATGAGCATCTTTGTATCGGTAATTAGAAAGTGAATAGAATCGCAATCAAAGAATTATATTTGACCGCAATCAACTACGGTGTCGGATGTAGATTGTAAGTGAGTGCGGATCGTCCACAGGGATTGTGCGATTCGTTTTTATATTTGCTTTGTTTGAATCGAAAAGTTAATTGGAAAAGGAAACATGATTCAAGAATTTATCAATTGATTCAAGTGTCACGAGTTTAATCAAGAATCAAGAAACTGATAAACAATTAAGAATTGGGTTTCGATAATATTTCCAACCAAAATGTCAAGGATCTAAATGAGGCTCGTAGGAATCGATCGGATCTATAGATGTGATGTAACCTCAAGATTTCGTGTTCTTGTCCTTCGAAGGATTGATACTAGATCGATGATGATCGACGAGAGTTAGGGCTTTCTTGATGAAACTACGGTTTCATCGTTTAACCCTTGTTCTTTCGTTGATTTCATTCACATTCTAGACTCTAGCAATTTCAAGAAACGATCGTAACTCCCCAATCTCGAGCGATATCAATCAAGAAAGCATCGCAACGAAATGGGTCGTCGGTTCTTGAATTTGCTAGGATTTACAAAACTCGTAGGAATCAAGAATCGATTCAAGATATATTACATCATCATTCTATTGATCGTCTCGACTCCTCGACGAGCGGAGTATTACTCAAGCATCACAACAAGAATTATAACTAGAAATTTAGATTGACTCATGATGCAAGAATTTAAAGAAAACAAGATAAAGAATTTCACCTTTTATTTATATCAATAATTTGATTACAGTCGCTCAAGAACTACAAGAGGAAGAATTAAATTGTTGACTTGGCTTCGCTTGGCTCCGTGAGTCGCGAATCGGCTTGGACCACTTGCTCCGTTGAAGACCGGCTCGGCTCCTAAAAGGTTGCAAGGCTTCTTGCTTGAATGGGTACTCGGGATCTTGGATTTTGAATGGAATTAGGTTAGGGTTTCACACAAATCCTCTCACTAGACTTGTGGAAGAAGAAGATGAAGAAAGAGATAGAATGTCTCTAAATTGGCTAACTAATCAAAGATCAAGTCTAAGATATTGAATCATATTTTACAAGTGAGCCTAGGGTCTTATTTATAGAGTACCCAAACCCTAAGCCTTTGAGTTCCCTCCAAAAGTTTGTTGAAAGGATTCTAGAAGGAGTTTGTTAGGCTTAGCTTAGGGTTTAAGCTAGGGTTTAGGTAGAAGTTTCTAGAATACAAGGCGTAGTTTAGTGTAGGAACAAGGGTTTGCTGATCTGGCAGAAGTCTCTGGAGTCTTCTGGAAGTTGACATGTCTTTTTGAAGTCTGGACCCAGAGATGAGAATTTTGCACCAAATTTGGGAAGCTGATTCCTTGGACCCACCGCGGATCCGCGGCGCAAGCAGGCTCCTGCCGCGGATCCGCGGCTGTCTGTGGAGCTTGGGCCTTGGGCTTTCTGGTATGGTCTTGGAACAACATTTGGGGCTTTATCTGATATGTTGATTTTTATTTTCCCTTTTGGATTGATACCAGATCTGAAATCATTGAGTTGGCGTAACGTTTTAGCTGTACCCTGTAAATTTTGGCCTTTCTGCTGGATTTTCCTGCACAGATCTCAAAACAAGTGTTGCGCAAATGTAGGGATGATGCGATGCCATGAAATGTAGTCAATTTCCTTTATAGTGTCGGTTTTAGAGTCTAATACATGTAATCTGATATTTTGCGACAGTTTTGCTAATATGTAAAATATGAATACCGAACACTTCTATATGAATGCAAATGATGAGGAAATTGCTGGTTA
Organism: Agapanthus africanus; assembly: GCA_030015575.1. Classification (NCBI taxonomy): domain Eukaryota; kingdom Viridiplantae; phylum Streptophyta; class Magnoliopsida; order Asparagales; family Amaryllidaceae; genus Agapanthus; species Agapanthus africanus. The sequence goes on from JASDDO010000031.1 coordinate 141,037,303, forward strand.
AAATATGCAATATTTTCGACTAATCAAATTCCCCCAAACTTAATTTCGATCGTCTCGAGCGAACTGTTTTATTAGAAAGAGAAGGAGAAAATAAAGAAAGAGAAAAACTAACTAGCACACTTTCGTAGGCAACACGATTGCACTGAGCACGTGCAACAAGCCTTTAAACCTCTAGGTGTCCCTAGTAGGAGGAGTGTTGTCTCCTGAGGATTTTCAGCGGATTGCACCCACAAAATCCAATAATAAAAGAAAGATCATGAATATTACATTTCAAGACAAGAATTGTAAAAGAAAAACTTTAAAAATTAGGGTTTCCAACTAAGCTAGCTTTTCTGTTTTCATGAGCCCTATCTTAATGGTCATGAAAAGATGTTAGAAATCACGTCCTCCCTCAATAAAACATCGTCTTATTTTTCATTTCTATCTTTCTTCCAAACATCGATCATATAACCCTGCGTGTGTGTAAAGACATCCCTACACCCGGAGAATTCAATTCAAGCTATCATACTCTTGCCCATCAGCCTCAGTACTGTTTTGATTAATGAATATTTAAACGAGATTGCTCACACACTTTCATGCGACCGTTAATACTTCTTGAGATACTAACCGACCGATTACTCATGTGCTTGCTTACTTGGTGTATTTTCCTTTTCTTGCACCACCTCAGGCATAGCAGTGACTCCCAGACCAGTTGGTCTTAGGGCACTAGGTGAAGAAGCACCCTCGCTATATATTTTTTATTGCCCTTGGTGATAACAAAACCAGTGTCCATTTTTCTCACCACTTTATATTTTCTTTATTCATTTTTTTTATTTCCTTCATACTTTTGGCTTATAAGACAAGAGCATTTCAAGGTATCCTCTACTATCCCAGGCTTTAAGACGTGTGTAAGTGCAAATAGCAGGGTAGCAACGTTCAAAAATGTTTGGCTTCAAGAATAGAAACTATTTTTCAGACTTATTTTTATCCTCAGATTAGTGACGTCCTTCATCTTACTAACCCTTGGGACAACGGCTCATAACTACTTATTACTAGTTCGTATAAGAAAACCTCTAATTTTCTTAATTTTCTAAAAATTTTCTAATCTCATGGATGTAATTGTTCACTATCTAAACTTTCATTATCTTATTTATATACAAAAAAGTGTAAATATTAAAATTATTTTTATACTTGAAAATTTTTAAATTTTTATGGGTTTTGAAAATTTTTCAATTTTTTATAGATTTTTAAAAGAAATGTTTTGTGCTTATGCAGATGATATGCAAATGATGCGAAAATAAGCACAAACCTCCCCCAAACTTGTTTTCAACAGTGTCCTCACTGTTGCCAACAGCTATATCTACAAAACCTGTAAGTCTGGGAGAATTATTAGTGGGGGCAAAATATATAAGTGAAGAACTTCCCTCAAACTTACTCTTTTCACTCACCTCCATTCAAAAAGATGATGCAATGATATACTGGACATGAAGGTGAGACGGAGGAATTTTAATCCAAATAAACTGGCTCTTGTAAGAACAAGAGCTCCTCCGTGGGGTCAGTGGAAAAATACGGCTTTAGTCTATGTCCATTTACTTTGAAAACGGTGCCGTTTTTAACATTTTCTACTTCTACTGCCCCGTGCGGGTATACAGACCGCACAACAAAAGGTCCTTTCCATCGAGATCAGAGCTTACCCGCGTGAAGGTGTAATCGTGAATCATAAAGAAGGACTTGTTGACCTTGTGAAAATGTTTTCCTCAAAATGTTTTTATCGTGAAAAACCTTAGTCCTATTCTTTGTGATTACAGCGTTATCATAAGCTTCATCGCGGAGTTCGCTTAGCTCGTTAAGTTGCAGCTTCCGAAAGTTGCAAGCAAGGTTTAAATCAAAATTTATTTCTTTAATAGCCCACAATGCTTTATGCTCTATCTCGACGGGTAAATGACATGCTTTTCCAAACACTATCCTATATGGAGACATCCCTAGGTCGGTCTTATATGCAGTTCGGAATGCCCAAAGAGCATCCGTCAGTTTGGTCGACCAGTCTTTTCTATTTTTAGCAGCAGTTTTCTCCAGGATAAGTTTGATTTGTGTCACGACCCGAAAGAGCACGTGACTGGCCCTTGAACCATATGAAGTCTATAGGACTCCATCTGATCCAAGTAAGCCAAAAGCCCAGAAATCTAAAACCATTTTTAAGAATAAGTAAAGAAACTGGTTTAAAGAAGTGAAGAAAAACATGTTTGAAATCAAGGTTTTTAAATAACTAAGCCGAATATGCATTTTTAAAAACAGTACAGTCTTTTCTAAAAATTTCGGCAGAGTTTCTTTTGTAAAACTGGCCCCGAATGGGGTATAACAAGGATAACAATATATGCAATGATAAAGGCATCCCCAAGCGGGAGCTAGCTCTTCGTCAATCGACGGTCACCACCACACATGCAACAATAATATACAACGCCAAGTGGCGAGGATCAAATCCAAAAGAAAGCTCAAAAGCAACAAGAAAACCGCAACATTACTAAGCGCGACTCTATGGTCGAATAATACATCACTAGTCTAGGTCTGAAACAATATACGAGTTTTGGTTGATGGATATTCTAGATACAATGAATAATATAAATACAACGGCGGTTCTGATACAAAAGAACCCACCTATCCAAGCAAATCACCCAAAAGGAAGCAGTGTGCCAGAAATGCCGCTATAGAACTGTACGGCAAACCTGCAAGAACTGGGGCACAACGGGGGTGAGTTGCCAACTCGTGAATAGAAAGATATCTACAAGCAGAGATCGAATGCATGACCCAACCTAGGTCAATACGATCAGATATAAAGAAACCTCAATATGAATAAAGCTGAAGCATGCTAAACTGGCAATGTAATCTCTATACGTGAATGTAGTGCCAAGTGCTCGTGCTAGTGCCTCAGGTAATAGTATGTCATGAATATGAGGTATGAATGCATGAAAGCAGAATACATGTAAATGAAGAAACTGTTTTCATAATTTAGTGAGATTTCCCTTGTATTTTTAGTTGAGGTATCATAATGAAATCAGCATAAAACAGTGCCTAGCATCGGCACAAAACGTAATCCCAATATCTCGATATCTCTGTATCACAGTCTCTGTACCTCGAAATCTCGAAATCCCAATGTCTCAATCATAATATCTAGGGCGCCGTCAGTCCAGACCGGCCCCTACCATCCATCTCAAGACCACGACGGTATCCTCCGGATATCCGACGCGTCGGGTAAAATCACCGGTAGGTAGTGCTCCCCTGCCAGGCTCACATCGTCATCACCACGCGCTTCTTGCCCCGGGGCACCTTACCGGGTCCACCATGTACCCGAAACGGTTCATCCGTCTCCTCGAATCGGGTTTCCAAATCCATCAGCAAACTCATGGTGGACGACTCATACATCATGGGAAAACCGCACTTTTTATTTTAAAGAGAGAAAAGAAGTTTATATAAGTTTTGCGGTTTTCCCCCAAATCCAGAAAATCTCATGGAAATCCGAATCCAATCCTCAATAGCATGTAAACAGTGCATACAGGCATAAAAATCCATGAATAATAACATGCATGATGTAACAACTAATAATTACAATGTCTAATCTAGCATATACGGCAAGTACACTAATATCATGTCTAAATTATTAGCTAACAACCTATGTCGATGCAATAATATTTTCTAAGGTGTACGTGACATGGCAATTACCGATGAAGATGTGTGTGAGCCGGCAAGTAAGTGTACGTGGTACATACGCATCATCGGTAATGGTGCTGGTGTCCTAACAGCATAACATCAATAAAGGAGTATGAAACATAATATAAGCATGCGATGCGATGCGAACCACAATAATGAGCGGAAGCTGAATACTAGACGCAACTATAACTAATCTGCATTAATCTAAAATAACCTCTACAATTGGTGCCTTTTGAAATAACACGAATCATGGGGTTTTGAAAATAGGGGCTACGGTGTTTTTATGAAAAGATACGTCTTTTGAAATATCCGTAGGATCCCTTGGGCTGTCTTTTAAAATACCCACGATTCGTTAGTTTTTGAAATAGGTAGGAGTCTAATCTAATCTAACAACCATCTTAAACTATACGGCTGAACTAACAAGTAGAGCTACGGGTGAGGAAACCGCCTAACATCTGAGTCGATACATATACATACATGTATATATATTAGTCGGTGATCCCGCCTCAATAATATCATATCCGATACCCTATCTATAATCAGACATCCCAAGTCAAGAGTGCGGATCAATCATCAAAATATAGCTTGTACGTAAATCCGTCGTACGGCATCCCAAATCTGGGTACGGGTCAATATCACATTCATCATACTATTTATCTGGTATCCTCTTTATCAAATGTCATGATCGGGGTACTGATCTACGTCTAGTACAATATTGATACCCTCTATGTATGCATGCAGGTGTAAGAATCACTACGTCAAAAGACCCGCTAAAACATCGTGTCGTATCTCAATACGAACCAAATCACATCACCGATCTCCTGGCCTCAAGCCCAATCTCATCGACTCATCTCAAATCCCAAATACTATCCTCAAATCCAGTATATAAACACATAGTCCCATACCCATGTGTAGATATACGCACCATCATATGCACTCTAATAAATGAAAGAATGAATGCAAGTATGTGTGTAAATGTATGTGTGAGTGCAACCACTACTCTAGGGTTCGCACTAAACTAAACCAATATATTCTTATCATCAAAATATCATTATTACCATCAATAACCCTAAACAACACATAATAAATATTCGTGTGTATACGTATTCGTATACATCACCACGGACTGCGGGGGTGCTATACGCCATCCACCCGACTTCTCCCCACAGATATAAATCTACTCACATTGCTTCTCGTGTGCCAAAGCCGATGTCGCTATCTTCACCTCCTTTGCCTCAACATCACGCGGGGTACCTACAAGTATATCACAATGCTAAAGCACATGAAAATCACATCGGAAACCAAAATAGCACACGCTACCCGCATAGGTAAAAACCTATCGACTCGCATGTAAACACAATCAAAATCCACTTGTCGTTGACGTCCAAACGCCACCCGACAGGAATGAATCACCAAATACCAAAATCCATGCTAAAACAAGTCCCAAATTATACACCAACATAGGAAAATCAACCCAGATTTCACCCTAGATGGAATCAGTCAAAACTAGACATACTCAGGGTCAAAACTAGAGGAAATGGGGGCATGCACAGAAAACGAAGCAATTCCTTAAAATACCTTATTTTAGAATTTTCCATAATTTTTCCCCATTTATCTGTATTTAATTATACCAGAATATTAAAATATTCATTAAAATAATATTAAATTATAAAATTTCCCAAAAATCATATTTTATTATTTTGAAGACGTTACAATCTACCCCCCTTAAAGAAATTCGGTCCCCGAATTTAAATTTAAACCCCCAAATACTAAAATATTTCAATACAAATTCCAAGTCATCGGGGCTCCGAAATCATCTATACATAAAACATCATAGCGCAATGCATGCGCATGAGTACTGAGCAGATAACTCAAAAGCAACACTCCATCAAGCATCCGCAATCATCGGAGTCATGGTAACGACACAATGTCAAATCCAATACAAAATCAATATGATATGGACCAAGACTATACATGTAGACATCCAATCTATACATGTAAATGGCTGATGCAAATGTATGCCAAATCTTTTTAAGTCGCTGTGCGATGCGCGTAACACTGCACAGTGGCGGACGTTTCTCATAAGAAAATAACTATATATGTGTATATATATCCTTTGTTTAATAGGTACGTTCCGCCGTTTTGAAAACAGTTTAGAAGGGTTTCCTTGTTTTTAAAACGTTTCGTGTCATATCGGACACGTAGGTATATACTGAGACTATAGCTCGCTTTTCGAAAATCCCTTCGATAACTATCGATGCATGCAAAATATATCCAGGTACTGCCCACTGACTAGTCCTGCTCAGTATGAAAGCAAATATCCAACATCATAAAAATGTACTGCTCCAAAAGGAATAAATCCCAAAAATCACATAACACCACCCTGTGCGTCTGGTGCGCACGGAAATCAAAATCCATATATGTGCTAAACATGTGCACAAAACAACATCTAGGTGCAACGGGTGTGCACGAAGCATCTGTCATAGGCAACGTGTGCCTGGCAGCCAAAACAGGTGCATCTGACATGCACGAAGAATCTCGATTTAGTGCATCTGGTGTGCCCCAAAATCGTATCTCAAAACATGCGCCCAACATGCGCGAAAATCCAAATCGGTGCATCCATCATGCACGAATGAAAATCTAGACCCTGCGCACTCAATATGCACGGAATCACAAAATCCAATAGCAACGTCGAATATGCGTAAGTCCAGTCAAAAGCACGGAGTGCAAGAATCCACATCAATATCACAATCAAAATCGACATACCGAAAGGCATCAAATCGAAGTCAGGTGCAATCGTAATGCACAAAATATAAATCCGGTGCAACAAAGGCACGAAATATAAATCTGATGCGATAAACGCAAGAAACATAAAACTGGTGCGACAAATGCACGAAGTATAGAACTGGTGCATCCCATGCACAAATACCAAGCAATAACTCAAATACGTAAGCAGCAACACCAAGTGTATCCAGATATGAAGAAAATCATAAACGTGTGCAGCTGCGGGCACAAAACACATATCGATACACTACAAGCACATATAAGCTATACCGAGTGCAAAATCAAAACACTAAAATTACATGAAACTCTGCTGGAAGCGTAAATCAAATCACCAGTATAAAATAGGCATGAAATCGCAATCAACAGCTCAAGAGTAATAACTATGTACAAGGTATAAATACCCAGTAGGTGCAACCATGGTGCACAAAATCAAATATCATGAAACTCAGTCATCAAGACTAAATCATGTGAATAGATCGCCCAAAATACCGAAATCCAAAGCAACGGATACGTGATAATCAAATCACAAAATCACAAATCATAATTACCGTCGTCGGTATACCATCCTTCAGGGTCGAGAAGGTACCGGAACATCCGATGCTAGCTGCGCAAGATATCTACTTGCCTCTTGCTCGCGGCTGGCGTCCTCTGCCTCTGGTTCCTGATCTTTCCTGTAGATTACCAATCTCGCAATCCATCGGCTCATCGGCCCGGTCAGGAGTACTGACAGGAACGATTCCGTTCTGGCACTTTCCTGGTCACCTTTCGGTCAATCCTCACGACCGCTCGTAAGGCAGCGTATCACTGGCGTCGGCCTCTGGCTCTCTGAAAGCACGTCACACATCTGATCCTGGGTGCAAACATCATTGCAGCAATGTCCTGGAAGGAATCCTGCTCAAGGTCTCTTCCGATCATGCCTATGCCGATCTGTACAGAGGCTGGCTTCCTGCACAACCTCTTCTCGCTCAAAAACACCTGTGTCCTCAGCACAATATTTTCTCGGAAACTGGTCACATTCCAACATCTCTGTAAGCATATCAGGTCTCTAGTCTCGACGGGAAGCAATGACAGCTCATCAGTGTCTCACACGAACCTCTTGTTCCAACTGTCTCTATCGTCGTCCACTATGACGTCACGCCAAGCTACTACGCACTGCACTATTCTCGGCCACGGTCAATCTGAAGTCTCTCGCACGGACTCGAAATCGCATATTCTGTAGCTTCATCATTCTGTAGAGGATGTCAGGCCGAACAGGTCCTCGGGAACACGTCCCAACCATCGGAGGAATACTCATCACTCGTCCGTCCCTGATCAATCTGCAACGCATCTGGGTAAGTTCCTTTATCCGAACATGGTCAACTACCTCGTCGACAATGCCGAACTCTGTCCTGCTGGGTGTGCGCAATACGACCACTCCTGGTCTAGGTCTTCTCGTAACGTACTCCAGAAAGGTCCTGTCGAGGTTCCTTTCTCAAATCTCAATCCTGCCGAAATGCCCGGAAGTCATCATCCAATGCTGAAGCTAAAGCTTATTCCGGAACGGCTGCATACCTATCGCGCTTCTCTCTGGAAGATACATCCATATACCACGCCTCGGGGTGCATATCACATCTCTAATGTCAGCGGAGTGGGACGTCATCTCGTCAAAATCTCATACGAACTCCTTACTCCACCTTGCTCAATGTCGACTGATTCGGACTTAACTCATCGTGGCTACACGAACTGCGCTCCGACGGCTACGCTCGCATCTGGAGTCTCCCAAGCAGTGTCCCATCACGATATCCGAAAGATGTCGAACCATCCGATCGACTCGTCAGATCCTCATAATCCCCCAAGAGATCACATCATGGGTACAGTTTAATAGTATCGAGTACATGCCACAGCGTCGGTGGTCCAGCCGTAGAAGGGCAAACCCAAGCCTCACTAATGGCGCCGAGGAACCGCCGCAAACCCGAAGGTTCAAAGGCTTTCACACGGTCATTAAGTCGAGTTAGGGTTTCATTCTTCTAGAGAGTCCATAGAATCACCTGCATGTCTTTCCGTATATTTTAAACTTGGAAAATGGGCTCCTGACATTCGATCGTCTCTATCGACTCTCAACGAACCTGCGTGAAGTCGTCTCTAGCTGGAAACAATCTATCTGATGACCTCGCATCGGTAAACAAACGAACCACCTGTCCTAGTCATTCATCCTCAGGTGACTAGCGACTCGCTATCATCTCTCTAAGTATATGTTCACGCTGCAGTAGCTCCAACCATCTGGGCGACATCTCGTCATTTGCAGCAGCAACTGGCTTATTCTCCTGTACGCCGAACAGCGCCTCAATACTCCAGGAAAGGCAATACATAGGCGGTCATCTCTGAGTCGGTCTGCTCTAGATCTGAGTAAGACTCTCCACACTGGAAATCTTCAACTCATCAGGGCCCGCTCCGGCGCAAAATCGGACGAATCACCTTCGTCTCTCAAATCGGGTAGACTAGCTGTCATCTGTCTCATATCTGCCTGAAAGCTACGGCAATCTCAGCTCGTAAGCTTCGGAAGCGACATCCTGTCAATCTCAGCAACAGCTGGTCCATCTGTCTGCACGGTAGGCGACATCACAATCTCTAAGGTATGCTGTACATCAACAGTCCTCTCTCAACTGGCAGCTCTAACAATGGCCCGATCATCCGGTGCAAGACCAAGCACTCGCCTCCACTAGAGGTCACAATCACCAACACTAACTCGAGACGTTCCCATGTCACCAGAAAACACAATGGTCGGCCCTCGTACCAAACGAGCTCACACCGGCCGTAACCCTAGCAGCAGCCCAAACTGCCCTCAAACATGGTGACAGGAACCTCAATCGAGTATCAAGGAGAGCACATCAATGGCAAGAAAGGAAACAACAGATCCAAAGTGGATACATGATCATGGGAAGGAACAGCATCAATAAAGGTATGATCATGAAACTAATAGAATCGGGGATCTCAAATGGATGTATAATCCTGGATATAAAGAGGATCACTGATCTCGAAAATATGTACATCCTAAGGTTCCTTAAGCGGAGTGGCGTGTCGTAAGTATGCCGCGGAACATACCAACGGTACGTCACTCTACTTTAGTTACCTATTCCATCAACCAAGGGTCATCCTACACGACGAAAGTTCGGGTCTAATACCCCCTCGACCAAGTCTAAGTTCCGTAAGGTCAAGCCTAAGTTCCGTATATATATAAACGCCCTAGGCTCCACATAGTCAAACTTAGACTCGAACCAAGGTCAACCTAGCGCTCTGATACCAACTTTGTCACGACCCGAAAGAGCACGTGACTGACCCTTGAACCATATGAAGTCTATAGGACTCCATCTGATCCAAGTAAGCCAAAAGCCCAGAAATCTAAAACCATTTTTAAGAATAAGTAAAGAAACTGGTTTAAAGAAGTGAAGAAAAACATGTTTGAAATCAAGGTTTTTAAATAACTAAGCCGAATATGCATTTTTAAAAACAGTACAGTCTTTTCTAAAAATTTCGGCAGAGTTTCTTTTGTAAAACTGGCCCCGAATGGGGTATAACAAGGATAACAATATATGCAATGATAAAGGCATCCCCAAGCGGGAGCTAGCTCTTCGTCAATCGACGGTCACCACCACACATGCAACAATAATATACAACGCCAAGTGGCGAGGATCAAATCCAAAAGAAAGCTCAAAAGCAACAAGAAAACCGCAACACTACTAAGCGCGACTCTATGGTCGAATAATACATCACTAGTCTAGGTCTGAAACAATATACGAGTTTTGGTTGATGGATATTCTAGATACAATGAATAATATAAATACAACGGCGGTTCTGATACAAAAGAACCCACCTATCCAAGCAAATCACCCAAAAGGAAGCAGTGTGCCAGAAATGCCGCTATAGAACTGTACGGCAAACCTGCAAGAACTGGGGCACAACGGGGGTGAGTTGCCAACTCGTGAATAGAAAGATATCTACAAGCAGAGATCGAATGCATGACCCAACCTAGGTCAATACGATCAGATATAAAGAAACCTCAATATGAATAAAGCTGAAGCATGCTAAACTGGCAATGTAATCTCTATACGTGAATGTAGTGCCAAGTGCTCGTGCTAGTGCCTCAGGTAATAGTATGTCATGAATATGAGGTATGAATGCATGAAAGCAGAATACATGTAAATGAAGAAACTGTTTTCATAATTTAGTGAGATTTCCCTTGTATTTTTAGTTGAGGTATCATAATGAAATCAGCATAAAACAGTGCCTAGCATCGGCACAAAACGTAATCCCAATATCTCGATATCTCTGTATCACAGTCTCTGTACCTCGAAATCTCGAAATCCCAATGTCTCAATCATAATATCTAGGGCGCCGTCAGTCCAGACCGGCCCCTACCATCCATCTCAAGACCACGACGGTATCCTCCGGATATCCGACGCGTCGGGTAAAATCACCGGTAGGTAGTGCTCCCCTGCCAGGCTCACATCGTCATCACCACGCGCTTCTTGCCCCGGGGCACCTTACCGGGTCCACCATGTACCCGAAACGGTTCATCCGTCTCCTCGAATCGGGTTTCCAAATCCATCAGCAAACTCATGGTGGACGACTCATACATCATGGGAAAACCGCACTTTTTATTTTAAAGAGAGAAAAGAAGTTTATATAAGTTTTGCGGTTTTCCCCCAAATCCAGAAAATCTCATGGAAATCCGAATCCAATCCTCAATAGCATGTAAACAGTGCATACAGGCATAAAAATCCATGAATAATAACATGCATGATGTAACAACTAATAATTACAATGTCTAATCTAGCATATACGGCAAGTACACTAATATCATGTCTAAATTATTAGCTAACAACCTATGTCGATGCAATAATATTTTCTAAGGTGTACGTGACATGGCAATTACCGATGAAGATGTGTGTGAGCCGGCAAGTAAGTGTACGTGGTACATACGCATCATCGGTAATGGTGCTGGTGTCCTAACAGCATAACATCAATAAAGGAGTATGAAACATAATATAAGCATGCGATGCGATGCGAACCACAATAATGAGCGGAAGCTGAATACTAGACGCAACTATAACTAATCTGCATTAATCTAAAATAACCTCTACAATTGGTGCCTTTTGAAATAACACGAATCATGGGGTTTTGAAAATAGGGGCTACGGTGTTTTTATGAAAAGATACGTCTTTTGAAATATCCGTAGGATCCCTTGGGCTGTCTTTTAAAATACCCACGATTCGTTAGTTTTTGAAATAGGTAGGAGTCTAATCTAATCTAACAACCATCTTAAACTATACGGCTGAACTAACAAGTAGAGCTACGGGTGAGGAAACCGCCTAACATCTGAGTCGATACATATACATACATGTATATATATTAGTCGGTGATCCCGCCTCAATAATATCATATCCGATACCCTATCTATAATCAGACATCCCAAGTCAAGAGTGCGGATCAATCATCAAAATATAGCTTGTACGTAAATCCGTCGTACGGCATCCCAAATCTGGGTACGGGTCAATATCACATTCATCATACTATTTATCTGGTATCCTCTTTATCAAATGTCATGATCGGGGTACTGATCTACGTCTAGTACAATATTGATACCCTCTATGTATGCATGCAGGTGTAAGAATCACTACGTCAAAAGACCCGCTAAAACATCGTGTCGTATCTCAATACGAACCAAATCACATCACCGATCTCCTGGCCTCAAGCCCAATCTCATCGACTCATCTCAAATCCCAAATACTATCCTCAAATCCAGTATATAAACACATAGTCCCATACCCATGTGTAGATATACGCACCATCATATGCACTCTAATAAATGAAAGAATGAATGCAAGTATGTGTGTAAATGTATGTGTGAGTGCAACCACTACTCTAGGGTTCGCACTAAACTAAACCAATATATTCTTATCATCAAAATATCATTATTACCATCAATAACCCTAAACAACACATAATAAATATTCGTGTGTATACGTATTCGTATACATCACCACGGACTGCGGGGGTGCTATACGCCATCCACCCGACTTCTCCCCACAGATATAAATCTACTCACATTGCTTCTCGTGTGCCAAAGCCGATGTCGCTATCTTCACCTCCTTTGCCTCAACATCACGCGGGGTACCTACAAGTATATCACAATGCTAAAGCACATGAAAATCACATCGGAAACCAAAATAGCACACGCTACCCGCATAGGTAAAAACCTATCGACTCGCATGTAAACACAATCAAAATCCACTTGTCGTTGACGTCCAAACGCCACCCGACAGGAATGAATCACCAAATACCAAAATCCATGCTAAAACAAGTCCCAAATTATACACCAACATAGGAAAATCAACCCAGATTTCACCCTAGATGGAATCAGTCAAAACTAGACATACTCAGGGTCAAAACTAGAGGAAATGGGGGCATGCACAGAAAACGAAGCAATTCCTTAAAATACCTTATTTTAGAATTTTCCATAATTTTTCCCCATTTATCTGTATTTAATTATACCAGAATATTAAAATATTCATTAAAATAATATTAAATTATAAAATTTCCCAAAAATCATATTTTATTATTTTGAAGACGTTACAATTTGTCTGTTTGAGATTTCAGCCTGCCCGCTTGTTTGGGGGTGATAGGGTGTAGAAAGTCGGTGGTTGATTGAATATTTCCGCATCAGAGTCTCGAAAGACCTGTTGCAGAAGTGTCCCATTATCGCTAATAATAGCGCGTGGGTGTCCAAATCGCGAAAAGATATTCTCTTTCAAGAACTTAATGACAACTTTCTTTTCATTAGTGCGACATGGAATGGCTTCTACCCACTTTGAGACATAATCAACCGCCAGCAGTATGTACAAATTCCCAAAGGAGTTGGGAAAGGGATCCATAAAATCTATGCCCCAAACATCGAATATTTCAACAACCAAGATGGGTTGCTGAGGCATTTCATTCCTCTAGGATATTCTACCCGTATACTGACATTGTGTACATGTTTTGCAATGCTCAAATGCGTCCTTGAATAAGATCGGCCAATAAAATCCACATTGCAAAACCTTCTCCGCTGTCTTTCTCGGACCAAAGTGACCCCCACAGGCCTGATCATGACAAAAAGAAAGAACACTCTTGAACTCTTCATTCGGGACACACCGGCGAATGATCTGATCAGGACAATATTTAAACAAATAGGGCTCGTCCCAGTAAAAGTGTTTTACTTGGGATAGAAAACGGTATTTGTCCTGTTTTGACCAATCGCTGGGTATCAGTCTCGTGGCATGATAGTTCACAATATCCCTGAACCATGGTTCAGCGGATATGCTCAAAAATTGCTCGTCAGGAAATGAGTCATTGATCGGCAGGGTCACAGGGGAAGAAATGATGCGTGAAAGATGGTCAGCTACTACGTTTTCACATCCTTTCTTATCTTTGATAATAAGATCGAATTCTTGTAACAGAAGGATCCAACGTATTAGTCGACATTTTGCATCTTTCTTCGCCAGAAGATGTTTTAAAGCGGAATGGTCAGTATACACAACTATAGGTGAGCCAATTAAGTAAGGCCTGAATTTTTCTAATGCAAATACAACCGCTAAGAGTTCCTTTTCGGTGGTTGTATAATTGAGTTGCGCATCATTCAGGGTCTTACTTGCATAGTAAATCACGTATGGCATCTTTTCGATGTGCTGTCCTAAGACTGCACCTACTGCAAAATCAGATGCGTCACACATCAGCTCAAAGGGGTAATCCCAGTTTGGTGATGATAAAACGGGGGCTGAAGTGAGTGAGTGTTTAAGTGAGTCGAAAGCTGTCTCGCAGTCCGAGTCAAAATGGAAGGTCGTATCCTTGGCCAGGAGAAGAGTTAAAGGTCTAGCAATTTTGCTAAAGTCCTTAATGAATCTCCTATAAAAGCCCGCATGGCCAAGGAAAGAGCGAATATCTTTGACGCTTTTGGGATGAGGGAGGTTTTGAATGACATCTATCTTAGCTCTGTCAACCTCAATGCCTTTCTGTGAAATGACATGTCCAAGAACAATTCCTTCTTGGACCATAAAATGGCATTTTTCCCAGTTTAAAGTCAAGTTCTTCTCTTTGCAACGAGTAAGAACAGCGTCAAGATTCGCTAGGCAATCGGAAAAAGAGTCTCCAAAAATCGAGAAGTCGTCCATAAAGATCTCCAGGAAATTCTCTACCATATCAGAGAATATCACCATCATACACCGCTGAAAGGTAGCGGGAGCATTGCATAACCCAAAGGGCATGCGAATGTAAGCAAAGGTAACAAAAGGACAAGTAAAAGTGGTTTTATCTTGATCCTTTTTGGTGATGGGGACCTGATTATATCCTGAGTATCCATCCATAAAACAATAATACTCTCGTCCCGCTAAGCGTTCCAGCATCTGATCAATGAATGGTAGAGGAAAGTGGTCTTTCCTCGTGGCAGCGTTGAGTTTTCTATAATCGATACATACACGCCACCCAGTTTGGATGCGTGTCTGAATCAACTCATTCGCCTCATTGGTTATAACTGTGATGCCGGATTTCTTAGGAACGACATGTATAGGACTCACCCATTGGCTATCGGAGATGGGGTATATAATACCATTATCTAAGCATTTGACGATCTCTTTCATTACAGCTTCCTTCATGACGGGATTCAACCGTCTATGTGGTTCTCGGGTTGGTCTGGCATCATCCATCACATGTATATGATGTTCAACTATCAAGGGACTAATCCCTTTGATGTCAGCCATACTCCAACCAAACGCCTCTTTGTTAGATCTCAATACCGATAAAAGTGCATTCTCTTGCTCTAATGCTAGAGAAGCGGAAATTATAACCGGTAAAGACTCCTTCTCACCTAAATAAGCATATTTCAGATGAGAGGGTAAAATTTTGAGATCTAATTCAGGCGGAGAAATGATAGAAGAAGGGATCATTGAGTGATTTTTGGATTTACAAAGAAGCTCAGAGCCTGTGAAAGATACAGACTCGGGTGGAGAAAAGTCAGAAGTGCAGGACTCAAGTGTAGGTAAAGTGTCCTCACTAAGATCTTGTGTAAAGTCAAACAGAGATGTGGTAATGTCATCGAGATCAGTAAAGCAAAGTTCCTCAGCTCCACAACTATCGGGAGCGATCTCATGAACAGAGCACACATCTAAAATATGAGCAGAGGGTTCTGATGGCTGACTTCCAACTTTGTAGATATTTAGTTCAATGGTCATATTTCCAAATGATAAGTTCATTGAACCGTTTCTACAGTTTATAACAGCGTTGGAAGTGGCAAGGAAAGGACGACCCAGAATCACCGGAATTTGGCCCCGGGGGTTTGCTACAGGCTGTGTGTCGAGCACAATGAAGTCTACAGGGAAAACAAATTCCCCGACCTTTATCAACACATCCTCTAATTCACCCCTTGGTTTGGTGATTGAGCGGTCTGCCATCTGGAGAGTGCAGTGAGCAGGTTTCAGCTCTCCAATCCCTAATTGCTCATATACAGAATATGGAAGGAGGTTAACACTTGGGCCAAGGTCTAAAAGAGCACGATTTATGTTTTTACCCCCAATAGAAATTGATATTGTAGGACATCCTGGGTCCTTTCGTTTCTTTGGTAGCTGGGGTATAAAAGCAGTGCTGATATTATTAGACATAAAGACCTTCTTCGGCACTTGAGTCTTCCTCTTCCTAGTGCACATGTCCTTAAGAATTTTCGCATAAGCGGGGACTTGTTGAATCGCATCTAGGAGAGGGATATTGATGTTAACCTGTTTGAACATTTCTAAAATTTTCTCCATATGAGGACTTGTTCTATTACCCCTTAACCGGTTCGGGTAAGGAGCTTTCGCAATAAGCGCAGGGTCCATCATAGGAGAAGGAAGAGGGGGTAGACGAGGTCCCAAAAGAGGTGTGGGGACCGTCTGTGGAGAACTATAAGGGTTGGGAGAGGGTGTTGAGCCTAATGGGAAATGGAGAATAGGCTCTCGATAAGATGGTGTGGTAGAAGAAGAAGGATCAGAAGGAGAAGTGTGTGTGTGTGTAGAAAGGTCTCAGCCGGGGTGTTGATATGATTTTCAGTATCATCAATACCTTCCCCGACATGATTATTCAGCACTTTTCCCGATCTCAACGTTGTGATGGCATTTATATTGTAATGCCCAGGATTCTGTAGGGGTTGAGAGGGAAGTTTCCCTTTTTCTCTCGCACTCATTTCGGCTTTTAGGCGTGCGATTTCAGCTTCCATCGATCTGATACTCTCAGCTTGAGACGCTGAGTTTTTCTTTATCTCACTGACGGAAGATCTAACCTCAGTCGAAACCTCTATGAAATTTGATAAAAGTGATTTCATGGTTTGAGTGAATTGAGAGAATTCGTCAGAACAGGACAACTGCATAGGATTAGACTGTGCAGGAGTGTTGCCCTGGTTTTGGAAATTTTGTGACTGGTAGGGGTGCTGAGTGAGTTGAAGGGGTTGCTGTTGTGGTGGAGGAAGAGCCCTTTGAAATTGATTCGTGTTTGGAACCGTGTTTTGAGATTGGTTTTGGTTCCAAGCGAAATTCGGGTGATTCCTCCAACCCTGATTGTACGTGGAAGAATATGGATCGTTTCGAGGTCTTTGAAATGCGGCATTAGAATGCTCGTGACCTTGAAACGCAGAGTTTAATGGACATTCTTCCGTTAAATGTGACGGATCAGAACAGCACCCACAAACAGTTTTGGGGAGCGACATTGGGTTTAGGGAGGCTGCTGCAAATTTGTGTTCCATAGCGTCGAGCTTCTTTTGCATTGCTGCCATCTCAGCTCGAACACCTATGGACACATCTATTTGGTGTACGCCACCCCTATTCAATGGTTGGGTTCCCCTCTCCCACTGTAGTGATTTTTCCGCGAACTCTTCTAAGTACTTCCAAGCTTCCCCGTCATCCTTGGTCATAAAAGTACCTTGACACATTTTTTCAAGGCTCTGTTTAGTGCTTGAGTTAATGCCCTCATAAATGATTCGGCAAAGTTCCCATCTCGGGATGCCGTGATGAGGACACTGAACCAAAAGATCCTTGAAACGTTCAAAGCATTTTGAAAATGGTTCGGTAGGGAGCTGGGCAAATTGATTCAGTTCGCTACGGATTCGAGCTGTCTTTTGGATTGGGTAAAATTTCTTAAGGAATGCAGCGACGAATTCTTCCCAATTCGTAATAGAGTGTGCGGTAGTGTTATATAGCCACTTCTCGGCTATATCGCACAATATAAATGGAAGAAGTCGTAGACGCATCACATCCACTGAAAGTTGTGACGTACCCATCATTACGCATACGTTTTCGAATTTGGTAATGAAAACGTAAGTGTCCTCAGTCTCGAGTCCGTGGAATTTGGGTAAAAGATTGATATACTGAGGCTTAATCTCAAAGTTATCCCCATTGGCTGGTTGTGTGGATAAGCAGGTCGAAAGAGGACCTCTAAGTGGATAGCACCTCTCCTGGAGAGAGATGTGGGGTGGATTCTACGCACCAACGGACGGCGGCAGATTAGGGTTAAAGAAGTTTGATGGAGGTGGATCCATCGGTGTGGGTGTGGTAGTGGGTAAAGGAAAGGTAAATGGAGAAATATCGACTTCGGAGTCGATAAAAGGTACGCGGACTAAACGGGCACTAGAATCCCGTGTCCAGCCTATCTTGCACTAAAAAGGGTTAGTACAAGTGGCAGCGTGAATTTATAATTATGGGTAAATGAATGCGGTGTTTGCTTTTGAAAAAGGGACGGATTTTTGAAAAAATGATGCGACACAACAAATGCATCACACAAACCCTAGAATCTAATGGTCACCTAGGTCCGGCTCTAGACCGCTCCTAACTGCCAAATGACAAGTCGCGGGATAGAATCCTGCACTGCCTCTTTGTTCCCCTGTGGCCAGGTAAGTGCCAGGTAAGTGGGAAGGTACTCCACTACGTAAGTAGTAGGCCTAATTAATAACCACTAGCCTTCGACACACTTTCCTAGGCACCACAAGAAAACGCGGATAAGCAATGAATTGCCCACGGCCTTCTTCTGTCCTAATTGAGCGCGACAGTCCTTAGAGTCATCTCTAGATTTCTTTTAGTTAATATGGGTCAATGCGGATGCAAGTTTGTGGTTTTCGGGGCCTAGGAAGGGTAATGAAATCCCCACCTAATTTGGATTTGGCCGTGCCCCTTAATATCCGTATTTTGAATGCAAACAACCAAGAAACAAAATACACACAAATTTACTTTTGCAATTTGCGAGCTGCGATTATTTGCAAAGAATCCTGCAGAAAATGTCAGTTGGAGCTAAAAAGAGGAGAGAGGAGAAGTCAAGAATTCACCTGAAGAATTTTGGCACAGAGAGGGCTTCACCAAGCCGCGGTTCCGCCGCAATAGGGGGCTAATGCCGCCTTTCCGCGGTAGTTTCAAGGGATCAATGCACCAAATTTCACTACAAAGCTACTGTATACTTCCTCAACTCTCTGGAATTTTCCAAAATTTTTTCTAAATTTCCAGCAAGCTCCAGATCTCCTTGCAATGAAACACAACAAATTGTTTAGGGTTTGCACGAATTTTGATCTCAAAAATCACAATGAAATAAATCTTTCAATTCAAACTTTGATATAAAACGAATTAGCGCACGATCCCCGGCAACGGCGCCATTTGATTGTAAAGATTTCTTTGTTTTGTAAATCAAATCAAATGATCCCCGGCAACGGCGCCATTTGATTGAAAAGATTTCTTTGTTTTGTAAATCAAATCAAATGATCCGCGGCAACGGCGCCATTTGATTGAAAAGATTTCTTTATTTTGTAAATCAAATCAAATGATCCCCGGCAATGGCGCCATTTGATTGATGATAAATTCGAGACTGTGTGAATCGAACAAAGCGAATAAGCTTCTTTGTGTCGGTAATTAGAAAATGAATAGAATCACAATCAAAGAATTATATTTGACCGCAATCAACTACGGTGTCGGATGTAGATTGTAAGTGAGTGCGGATCGTCCACAGGGATTGTGCGATTCGTTTTTATATTTGCTTTATTTGAATCGAAAAGTTAATTGAAAAAGGAAACATGATTCAAGAATTTATCAATTGATTCAAGTGTCACGAGTTTAATCAAGAATCAAGAAACTGATAAACAATCAAGAATTGGGTTTCGATAATATTTCCAACCAAAATGTCAAGGATCTAAATGAGATTCGTAGGAATCGATCGGATCTATAGATGTGATGTAACTTCAAGATTTCGTGTTCTTGTCCTTCGAAGGATTGATACTAGATCGATGATGATCGACGAGAGTTAGGGCTTTCTTGATGAAACTAGGGTTTCATCGTTTAACCCTTGTTCTTTCGTTGATTTCATTCACATTCTAGCCTCCAGCAATTTCAAGAAACGATCGTAACTCCCCAATCTCGAGCGATATCAATCAAGAAAGCATCGCAACGAAATGGGTCGTCGGTTCTTGAATTTGCTAGGGTTTACAAAACTCGTAGGAATCAAGAATCGATTCAAGATATATTACATCATCATTCTATTGATCGTCTCGACTCCTCGACGAGCGGAGTATTACTCAAGCATCACAACAAGAATTATAACTAGAAATTTAGATTGACTCATGATGCAAGAATTTAAAGAAAACAAGATAAAGAATTTCACCTTTTATTTATATCAACAATTTGATTACAGTGTGTCAAGAACTACAAGAGGAAGAATTAAATTGTTGACTTGGCTTCGCTCGGCTCCGTGAGTCGCGAATCGGCTTGGACCACTTGCTCCGTTGAAGACCGGCTCGGCTCCTAAAAGGTTGCAAGGCTTCTTGCTTGAATGGGTACTCGGGATCTTGGCTTTTGAATGGAATTAGGGTTAGGGTTTCACACAAATCCCCTCACTAGACTTGTGGAAGAAGAAGATGAAGAAAGAGATAGAATGTCTCTAAATTGGCTAACTAATCAAAGATCAAGTCTAAGATATTGAATCATATTTTACAAGTGAGCCTAGGGTCTTATTTATAGAGCACCCAAAGCCTAAGCCTTTGAGTTCCCTCCAAACTTTTGTTGAAAGGCTTCTAGAAGGAGTTTGTTAGGCTTAGCTTAGGGTTTAAGCTAGGGTTTAGGTAGAAGTTTCTAGAATACAAGGCATAGTTTAGTGTAGGAACAAGGGTTTGCTGATCTGACAGAAGTCTCTGGAGTCTTCTGGAAGTTGACATGTCTTTTTGAAGTCTGGACCCAGAGATGAGAATTTTGTACCAAATTTGGGAAGCTGATTCCTTGGACCCACCGCGGATCCGCGGCGCAAGCAGGCTCCTGCCGCGGATCCGCGGCTGTCTGTGGAGCTTGGGCCTTGGGCTTTCTGGTATGGTCTTGGAACAACATTTGGGGCTTTATCTGATATGTTGATTTTTATTTTCCCTTTTGGATTGATACCAGATCTGAAATCATTGAGTTGGCGTAACGTTTTAGCTGTACCCTGTAAATTTTGGCCTTTCTGCTGGATTTTCCTGCACAGATCTCAAAACAAGTGTTGCGCAAATGTAGGGATGATGTGATGCCATGAAATGTAGTCAATTTCCTTTATAGTGCCGGTTTTAGAGTCTAATACATGTAATCTGATATTTTGCGACGGTTTTTATAATATGTAAAATATGAATGCCGAACACTTCTATATGATGCAAATGATGAGGAAATTGCTGGTTAAAATATGCAATATTTTCGACTAATCAACGGGGCCCAGTGGCGAATGCGGATGGTATAAGTGTACGTTGTATTTTCGTTTTTTTCTGCAATGGTAGGATTAAATGATGGGACAGCATTAATTCATTAATGCAAAGAAAATAAACCTAAACTAAATCGTTGGAACAATTTCAAAACCACTCGGTTTTGTTCAAAAAGCAAATTTTAAATGCGGAGCTTAAACCATTCCTTTTAAAAAGCTATCATGGTTCCTTCGATCATATCAAGTTCACTACGTTAACGGTTTCGCCAAAAACCAGTCGTAACCCTCCGTCATTTCAAATAAATAACACATCGTATTCATGCTATGTTTGTTGGCCTACGTCAAGGCATAGTGTATGGTAGCGATGTGTTGCTTATTTGTTGCACAGATAAATGCATTAGTTTAAGACAGTCGTACAGCCTTGTTGGCCTACGTCAAGGGCGAGTACGGATGGATCTAAATTAATCAGGACAACGACGGGTAGAACTTAACTTGCGTCTTATGATTTGTTGGCCTACATCAAGGTCATAAGAGCTTGGGGTAAAAATCACATCGGGAGTTTCAAACATAAAGGAAACTTGCAGATTTAGCATACCTTCTGGAGTGTGGTGACTAGAGTGGCTTCCATCTAGGGCATCATGCGATGATAGTTGGATCCCGATCCCACTGATGAGTAGGATTACTCTCGGAAGATTTTCTCACTTAACAATCAATGCTATAAACCAAGTAGGTGTCTAGAAAGGTATTGGTGGGGCTACGCCTCCAAGGAAAAGAGGTTATATAATTAAGGAACTTCGAGAAAGCGTTGGAAAACCTCCCTTGAAGTACCAACACTGGCCTGGCTGAAAGGTTAAGCAAGTATTGTGAAGTGCGATCAATCCTGACTAATTCTTCTTTTAGGGTTTGAAGAAGGAATTGAGGAAACAGTGGGAGCCATCCTGTATAGATAAACTAATAAACCAATCTAAACTTGCAAGAGCCTATGCTGAGTGTTTCTTTTCTCTCTCTGGCATCTACCATGACAGGACTAAAACTATTACTTGAAAAGAAATACATTGACCGGGCCAAACTATAAAGATTGGCTAAGGAACGTCAACATTGCACTGACTTATGACAAAGTTGCATATGTTACCACCGCTGTTCCTCCCCCTATCCCAGGACCGGATTTCTCAGTTACGGACAAGGAGGTTCGCAAAACTTGGGATCTAGACTGCGAAAGAGCTAAGTGTATCGTGCTGGAGTCCATGAACAATGAACTCCAGAAACAGCACGAGAGTATGGATATTATATCCATCTTTCTCCATTGCAAGGAACTGTATGGAGAGCACTCCCGTATCGCGAGGTACGAGACCTCAAGGAAACTATTCCAGATGAGGTTAGCTCCAAGATCACCTGTGGGAGAGCACGTCCTGAAAATGATCAGCCTCATTGAGGAAATCGAAAACCTGGGATGCGTGCTAGAGAATGAGTTATACATCGACTTGATTTTGCAGTCCCTTCCCCACACCTTCTCTCAGTTCGTGCTGAACTTCAACATGCACAAAATGGAACCTGATCTTCCAAAGCTCCTCAACATGTTGAGAGTAGTAGAGACCTCCTTGAAAAAGGAGAAGACCCCCGTTCTGTATGTTGGCCAATCATCCTCTTCTAAATCCAAAGCGAAAGCTAAGGGGAAGAAGAAGATGAAAGCCACCAAACCGAAAGGCGGGGTCAAGAAGGTGCAGGGAACGAACAAGGCAGGAAGGGTAAAGGCGGATAAGAACGAATGCTACTATTGTCACAAGCAAGGGCACTGGAAGAAGGATTTCATGGCTTTCAAAGCCAAGGACACGAAGCAAGCTGCTGCTGCTGCTTCAGGTGTGTTTGTAATCGAAAATTGTCTTTTAGTAAACTCTACATCATGGGTACTTGATACCGGTTCTGGTTCTCACATATGTAATTCTTTGCAGGCTCTAAGAAACCATAGAGCATCGAAGACTGGTGATATGACCCTCCGGATGGGCAATGGAATGCACCTGGATGCTGTTGCAATGGGGGAATATCACCTGGGGTTGACTAGTGGGCACATTTTGGTGTTGTACAGCTGTTTTTGTATTCCCGGTATGCTGTGTAATATTATATCAGTATCTTTGTTATCTAATGAAGGATATAATTTTGCACTTGAAAGAAATGTCATGAACATTCTCCTAAATCAAGAAATGATTGGGTTTGGCACACTGGAAAATGGCATATACATACTTAATCAATCTCAAGTTTTTAATATTCAAAACACGCTTAAAAGGAAGGCTCCAGATTCAAACCAAGCCTTCCTATGGTATTGTAGACTTGGTCATATAAATGAAACAAGATTGACTAAGTTACATAGAGATGGATATTTAGATCCGTTTGAATATTCATCATATGCAACTTGTCAATCATGTATCAAAGGAAATATGATCAAATCTCCGTTCACCGGACACGGAGAAAGAACCACGGAACTCTTGGGACTTATACACAGCGATGTATGTGGTCCGATGTCTACACATGCACGAAGCGGTCACTCCTACTTCATCACTTTTACCGATGATTTCTCGAGGTATGGACATGTGTTTTTAATGAAGCATAAATCCGAGGCCTTTGAGAAGTTTAATGAGTATAAAAATGAAGTGGAGAAACAGAATGGTAAAAGCATCAAGACACTTCGATCTGATCGAGGTGGAGAATACTTAAGTACCAGTTTCCTTGAATACTTAAAAGAGAATGAAATTCTCTCTCAGCTTACTCCACCATATACACCTCAGCATAATGGTGTATCAGAAAGGAGGAATCGCACGCTACTGGACATGGTGCGTTCAATGATGAGTAGTGTTGAGTTGCCACTTTCCTTCTGGGGTTTTACGCTAGAATCAGCTGCATACCTATTGAATAGAGTTCCGACTAAGTCTATGCCTACCACTCCATATGAAATGTGGAGCGGGAAGAGGCCATGTCTCAAGTATATCAAGATATGGGGGAGTCCAGCATTTGTTAAGAAACATAATCCGGACAAGCTCGAGGCACGATCGGTTTTGTGCAAGTTTGTGGGATACCCCAAGCATTCAAGGGAATATATTGTCTACCACACTGAAGAACAAAAGGTGTTTGTCGCTAGCCACATTGTCTTCTTAGAAAGCGAATTTCTTGCAAAAGAAATTAGTGGGAGCGTGGTAGAACTGGAAGAAATTCCAGAACCTCAAACTACTGCCGAGGACTTCGTAGAACCTCAGGTTTCAATAGAGCCCGACGAACCAACGCCGCTCCGCAGATCTAGTAGGCTTTCTCGTCCTCCTGAAAGATACTATGGTTTTCTTGTAGATGGGGATCGAGAGGATTGCATCATCGATGATGACGAGCCTACTAATTTTCAGCAGGCTATCACGAGTGAAGACTCGGTGAAGTGGCTGGATGCTATGAGATCCGAAATAGAATCCATGTACACCAATAAAGTATGGACTTTAGATGTTGCTCCTCCTGGGGTGAAACCAGTTGGATGCAAATGGATCTTCAAAAAGAAGATTGGTGCATTTGGACAAGTGGAAACCTACAAAGCTAGACTCGTAGCAAAAGTTTTTCGTCAAAGACCAGGATTGGACTATGATGAAACCTTTTCCCCAGTAGCTATACTTAAATCCATTCGGATCCTGCTTGCCATTACTGCCTTCCATGACTATGAAATCTGGCAGATGGACGTAAAAACAGCTTTTCTAAATGGACATTTAGAAGAAGTGTTTATATGGATCAACCAGAAGGTTTCTTAGACAGTGGGAGCAGCGGAAAGGTGTGCAAGTTGCTTAAATCCATTTATGGATTAAAGCAAGTATCACGGAGTTGGAACATCTGCTTTGATGAGACGGTCAAAGAATTTGACTTGATCAAAAATGTAGATGAACCATGCATTTATAGGAAGATTGTAGAAGGAGCAGTAGTCTTCCTCGTTTTGTACGTCGACGACATACTACTGATAGGGAATGATATCCCTATGCTACAATCAGTAAAGCTCTTCTTGTCACAGAAATTCTCCATGAAAGACTTGGGAGATGCATCCTACATTCTAGGCATTAAGATCTATCGTGATATATCCCAAAGGATGTTGGGACTTTCACAGTCCGGGTATATTGACACTATACTAAAGAGATTTAATATGGAAGATTCCAAGCACGGTAATCTACCCGCTTGTCACGGGATCACCCTCTCCAAAGAGATGTCTCCAAAGACTGATGAAGAGAGGGCTCGCATGGGCATTATACCCTACACTTCGGCAGTAGGATCCATAATGTATGCGATGTTATGTACCAGACCAGATGTAGCTTACACACTTAGTGTGGTAAGCAGGTATCAGTCTGACCCAGGTAAGAAGCATTGGATAGCGGTAAAGAACATTCTCAAGTACCTAAGAAGGACTAAGGAGATGTTCTTGGTTTACGGTAATGGGGACCTCCAGGTCGAGACTTTTACTGACTCTAGCTTCCAAAGTGACAAAGATGACTCTAAATCCATTTCGGGTTTTGTGTTTACCCTCAATGGAGGGGCGGTATGTTGGAGGAGTTCCAAACAGGATACCTTCACAGACTCAACTATGGAGGCCGGGTATATAGCTGCTAATGATGCCGCAAAAGAGGCTGTCTGGATGAAGAAGTTCATTTCTGAACTACAGGTGGTTCCGTCCATTGCCAATCCAATACCTTTGTATTGTGATAACAATGGGGCTGTAACATTAGCAAAGGAACCAAGGTCCCATCAGAAATCCAGGCATATCTTGAGGTGGTATCACATGATCAGGGAGATCGTGGATCGCCGGGAGATCGCGGTACGGAGAGTGGACACAAAAGACAACACGGCAGATCCATTCACCAAGGACATCCCTCAAGTCCAGTTCGAGAGGCTGTTTGAGATGTTGGGCATGCGGTACGCCAGCAACTGGATCTAGTGCAGACAGTGGATACTCATTGCGCCAATTAAAGGCCTTAGCGCAAGTGGGAGATTGTTGGATATATATGCCCTAGAGGCCTTCATTGTATAGGATGCTAGGGGTATGTATGTACATGACAATCTTTCTTGATATGATAGTACGCTATTTGGTTTGTCTTTATCTTAACATGTGATATATTTTACTTTGTATACATGTTAATAAAGCCCGTAGGGTGTGTGCCTGACTACCAGCGTTGTGATGGAAGTCATACTTGTGGGAGCTGAATGGTCAATAGGCACATCCTTAAATGTCCCTAGTCGCAGGAGTATCGAGACTGGGCATCGATGCTCCAGAGTAGACTAGTGTATACATATCTAGACCCTGACGAGGGGCGATGGATTGGTCCCGTAGCCATTGGTGATGTGCACTTAAGATTGTATACAGATGCTCATTGGGTGTGAGTACACCGGACAGGACTCGCCGAGAACTGACTAGATGGTATTATACCTAGCGTCAGATAGCAGTTCTCAGGTGACATGTGTGCAGATAGTCTGTCGACTTAAGATCGTCATTTGTCTCGTGTGAGTTCCCACTGTGCTTTGATTACTACCCTACCACGGCTCAAAGGAGTCGTGCAAACAGGTTTTAGTTGGGTACAGTCCCAAGCCACATGGAGGCAGTGAGCGACTGTTAGTGATTCATCTCTCCCAGTATAGGGAGTCGATATCGCACTGTGATCGGTTGGTCATTACCATAAGTCTCTGGCCAGGGCTGATTGAGAATTACCGGTGGACTGACCAGTAGATTCTCGGATGGTCTTGAGCCACACCGGCACGACTTGTATGGTTGTTAGGGGTCTGACGTTCACCACCTCCCTAGACCATACATGCAGTACTCTCAGACGAACAGACCGGACTGCGCGGATATTGTAACGGAAAGGCTCAGTAGGGGTTACGGACGAGTTCGCTCGTCGGCCTCCTTTTCGACATGTACCTGGGTTGCCGTTACGTACAGCTAGTGCCACTGAAGGACTTGTGGTTAAATCCACTGCCAGCGTATTGTCGAGTCTTTAGAGTCCCATACAGAGGGTTTCCATGGATCAGACGAGGCGATGTAGACGCCGTATGGTCTTACGGCAGGGTTTCGATCGCATTCGTGTATTGGCTACTGGAATGACGATCGGACGGATAATACTAGTGGCTTTGGTTTAAGCCGGATACTAGTATTATAGTATTGGATTATACTGATCTCAGTGTATCCGTATTTTTCGGAATACGGATACGGGTATGAAAATACGGAAAAAGGGCATTCTTGTAATTTCACAAGAATGAGCTTCTAGAAGAGGACACCTCATTATTGTTTTATTCTTTTTTCATAAAGGATTAATGAGGTGGAAATGAGAAGATAAATGAGGCATGGGTTGAAAGCATGGCTAAGCATTTGTTTATTCACTTTGGAGTTACTATTCAAGTAAGGTTGTAATTTGTGAGATTAAATAATTCCATGGTTGAATTATTAGAAAAATACTTAGCCATTCTCACAACTCATTCTCTACTCATTCTAAAAATGCATTCTCTCTCCTAGGTTTTCTTCTCTCCTTCTTCCTCAAGCTCATAAACTTGCATGCGTTGCAAAACAATGAGTTTTGAGATCAATAAATCCAATACACTCACTCTACATCAACTTAGTCTTCTCTCTTAGCAAGTTAGATCACTAAGGTATCTCTTTGAGGTTGGAGCTTGACCATAGCCCTCGAGTGGATCCATCTTTGACGCAAAGAAGACCGGCAAGCGAACTCTTCAAGGACCTAGAAGAAGCACAAGAAAGGAGATCAACAAGAAGGTTGAACCAAGGAGCAAGGAGCCACTTGAAGAAACGAAGGACTAGACACGAGGGTATAACTTCTCAACCTAATAGTTAACACTCTATAGTAGTTTATTTTTGTTAGCTAAGATTTAAACAAGATCCAATAGTGGAACAAGTTCATGATGCAAAGCTAAAACAAGTTTCTTTTGGTGCGAGAAAACCGTTTTTTAAAGTATTTCGCCTCCCCGCGACACGTGGGGTGTGCATCATGGACTTACAACGGGGTTGTCTTCCTATGGGTTATTCTAAGTCCAATTTATAAGATTAAGGCACGGTTTGATTATTTTTTATTATCATCTAAACTATAGCAGATTTAACACGGAACCTATAATTACCACAATACGATATTTCCGATATCCGATTTCTACATTTAAACTTTTCAGAACTAGGATTCTATAGAGTTTAGAGATTATACCTACAGAAGATTACTGAAAAGGATTCCTCCAAGATGCACAACTCAAAAATCCTAGTTTGATGGTGGTGGTGAAATCCTTAGCACCTAGTTCATTCTTCTCTTCTCTCTTTTCTTTTCTCTTCTTTGTTGTGTGCTAAGGTGTATTTTTTTTCTTTTTCTAAACCAGTTTATTTTCCCTAACTTAATATGTATCAACTGAACTAATTGTTAAAATTAAAGGATAAGAATAGATAAGGTAGTAGGTGGTGTCACCATACAAGACGGTGGTGGTTTCATGCAAGGAGGAGGTGTGACCATTAGGTTAACCTAAGGTGTGGTGTCTACGAGGTATATCTTAACCTTAACCATTCTCTAACCCTATTTGCATAAAAACCCTCATACAACTCTAATTATCATAAGGAAACTAACCTTCTCGCATAAACCCCTCATTACACATGTTATTATATAAACACTATTTTCTTTACTAATTTATTTTATTTTAATTTAAAAAGCCCTCTTTACACTACTACAATAGGGGGTTGCCGCTTCGGATATTGAAATCCGTAGAGGCAGATTTATTTTGGCCCTACGGATTAGTCCGTAGGGCTAGACGGTTGCCCCTACGGTCCTTACATATTTATATAAAAATTATTAAATCTTAAATTGTTGTTTGCCCCTACGGAGCCGCAAACCAAGAACCTACGGACTTATCCGTAGGGGCATCTAAATAGGGATTTAAGTTAAAAGCTCAGATCGATCCCTACGCTCATTATTCCCAATTCTCGCGCGAACAAAAAATTCCCAAACCCTCGTTCCCGCCGATCGATCGTCGTTCTCGTCGTTCTCGTCATCGCCAGCGCCGCCGATTCGTTGTAGCCACCGCCTGCTTTCGTCGTAGCCACCACCTGCTTTCGTCGTCACCGGCGCCGGCTCATCGGAGTTCTCGTCGTCGCCTCTGCACAGGTAAGGAATTCTTCAATTACTCAAATTTTTGATTGGGGGTGGGGCTGCGGGCTGCGGGCTAGGGCTGGGGCTAGGGCTAGGGTTGGGGCTGGGGCTCGGGCTGCGGCTAGGGCTGTGGTTGGGGTTGGGGCTCGGGCTAGGGCTGTGGTTGGGGTTGGGGCTCGGGCTCGGGCTGCGGCTAGGGCTGTGGTTGGGGTTGGGGTTGGGGCTCGGGCTGCGGTTAGCGTTAGGGTTGGGGCTGGGGCTGGGGCTGCGGTTGGGGTTAAGGTTCGGCAGGGGGTTGCTGTTGGGGTTGGGGTTGGGGTTAGGGTTAGGGTTAGGGTTGGGGTTGTGGATTTCAGGGTCTAAGTTAATTTCCCTTCTAATTAGCATTAAGCTCGTTAATTGAAATGTTGATGATAATCATAAGAGTAAAATTTGTCTAGTTTGAGAAGGTGTTGGAAACTGGACTAATAATGTGGGTAAAGCCCAGTTTAATTAATAATTTTATTTGTCATTCTTAAATTTTCTTGGAAACGGAGACTGTTTTGTAGAACTTTTAGCCGTTGGGCATGTTGGGGTTCTGTTTTTGGAGTCATCGGACATGGCATTTGGTAGGTATCCAAAGACCCCGTGTCTGATTTGGATATTTTTGATTGATTTAAACTGTGGGTCTGAGTAGTCCCTTAATTTGATCTGGTTGGGTTTTGAGTATGCAAAGGATTTGTAGTCTGGTGGAAATTTTGTGGGTGTTTTCGGTTGAATATGTTTGCTAATTGCATAAGATGCTCATAAGATTCTGGATTTTGAGGATGGGCCGTTGTAATTGGAAATGCTTAGAATTATAGGACCTTCTTTATTTTAGCTATATATAATTGCAAAAAAAAGACACATTTCTGATTTGAAGAAAAGGAAGGGCAAAATAGGGATTTAGTTATGGATTTTACTTGGGCGTCTCCTCTTTTAATACATGTCTATCTTTAAAAGAATATCGTGTCACATATTCGGTTTTAGCATCTGTACGCAACTGCTTTGATTATCATCGTGTTATTAACATCTTGAACTTCTATCCTTTTTCTAATATGTTTCATAGTTGGGGTTGCGGTTGCAGTTGGGGTTCGGCAGGGGGTTGCGGTTGCGGTTAGGGTTGGGGCAGGGGGTTGCGGCAGGGGGTGAGAATTTTTCTAGGTTTCTTTTAAAGCTTGTGAAGGAAATTTTGAGCCCCCTAAAAATGAACATTTCTAATGATTTTGATAAGAGACAAGGGAGCAATAAAGTTTTGTTTTCTATTTGTCTAGATTCAAATGTCTACTTATATATATATATATATATATATATATATATATATATATATATATATATATATACAATCTCAATATTCGTGGCATGTTGGTTATAAATTTCTCTCTCTGTAGAGATATATAGCCTACTTCAGCACATAGCTAGGTATGCGATAAAATTATTTTTGATAAAACAATGCATGATATAATATGGAAATATATTTGTTTCTTAGCTTCAATCATACAAACGTGTTCCAAATTAACGTAATTCAAATAGCAATTCCTTGGAATTTTTTAGTCCAGAGAATCTTGATCGAGTCTCAGGATCATATTGATTCAAGAATTTTGTGTGACACCAAAGATTGGACGTTAGACGAATAGCCGGTGGTAAAACTTCTTAAAGTGTATTAATTTTGAATCTTCTTCTAAACTCAATGATTCTACATTGATAAAGAAAAGCTTAGATATCGATGATAAATGGCCACATATTACAAGTTACAAAGATGATGTTCAACACCTTCCTAACTTTTTTCATTGCTTGTGATATTTTCTCTCCTCTCTCTCCTTTTCTCCTGGTCTCTGTCTATCATGAAACTTTGGGCATGCAAATTAAGACTCTCTCCTCTTTTTGGTTATTATTTTTCCCTTTGTCGGCTTAATTATTGAGATGGAGATTTGATTAGAGTTTTGGTGTTCATAATTTCATAATATGAGCGAGGCAATTGACAAATCATCATGATGTTGTTATGATCATAGCAAGATGTAGGTGCTTGTGTGTCGGTACTAAAGCATGATACAATCTCTTTTATTGCTAGTGGATGCGTTTTGTTCAAAGAGTCTTTTCCTTTTAGTAATTTTCCTCTTTAGGGAGTTTTCGACATTGAAATCTCACTAGTTGATAATGTTAAATGAGTTCTAGTCCTAGTTTGCTACATTTTTTGATATATAGTAGATGGTGATACTTCTTTAAGTAAAAACAACCCTACACTTAAGCGAAATCATAAATTGAAACACACATATATAGAATACAACTCATACATGGGTATCCTCAAATCTAACTTTAATTATCGATAATTTATTCTTTTCAACGACAAACGCACACACAAAGCATATACACGGATTTTCTCCTTTGTCAGTAACCATCCCGTTCTTAGATTTCTCAATATAGTCATCATAACCTACAATTTATATGATACAGTCTAACATGGCCCATGAGTACGTCAGGGTTAAGGACTGGATGTATGTGAATTGGCAACAACGTATGCAACCTAAGTTTGTCACTGGAGTTTCTGCTTTCATTGAATTTGCACGCGCACATAATAAGAAGGAGAAGACAATAATGTGGCAGAAGAAGAAGGAGAAGACAGTAATGTGGCAGAAGAAGAAAAAAATGACATTCCTTGTTTTCTATTTCAGCATCAATCTTCTGATATGAACTAATGATGGCTTTCACATTGGCTTTTCCTTTTAGAGACTTCTTAGTGTCCAATGGAAAGTATACATCATATTTGTGGAGGCCAGGTTCTTCTATGACTTTCAAGAGTTTCAACTGATTCTGTAAATTACACCCTAGTTGGGTGATGCTTTTACCACTTCTCACTGCAGGTGCGCTCTCTAATATCCATTTTGAATGTAATATTATAGATATTCATGCCTGTTTATGTCAAAATTACTTATATTGTCAATGTTTGATTGTCTAGTTGTTGGTGATGCGTCCATATCAGAGACAGAGGCCACTCCCGCTCCTCCAGGTATGTTTATATATCATATAGTGCATGTGTATTGATTTAGAATGTTATATCATAAATATACACACATTCCTTTTGCTCTTATTTAGATAGTAATTTTTATTATTGTCTAGCTGTAGGTGGTGACAGTAGTTGACAATAAAATTTGTCATCCTAGAAACTATGATTTTTATATGTGCTCGCATGCGGGAATGATTGTAAGTCGTGGACCTGTACAATAAATTCTTATTTAGTATTTTTTTGAAATCAAATTGAAT
The DNA here is from genome assembly GCA_030015575.1 of Agapanthus africanus. Classification (NCBI taxonomy): domain Eukaryota; kingdom Viridiplantae; phylum Streptophyta; class Magnoliopsida; order Asparagales; family Amaryllidaceae; genus Agapanthus; species Agapanthus africanus. The sequence goes on from JASDDO010000031.1 coordinate 141,069,912, forward strand.
ACTATATAATTGATAAGTTTGTTATATTTGTATTTAGTTTGGAATTAACACAATATTTATTCACGCAGCATGCACTTATGATCAACCAACTGCTCATGATATTTGTAGCCCAGCATAGAGATCACCACATCAACTTTTTTTATTGCCTCCACCAAGCTCTTGTGATCATGAATATCACCCTACATATATTCAACATATATATCATCAGGTCTTTCTAAAATCAATGACTTTTAATTCAAAAAAAAAAACACACACACAGGGAGTGAATTAATGAAGAAAAGAGGGTCCACTTTTCGTTAGGTGTCGTCAAAAGTTTATATCCTCCATCAATTATCAAGCTACCGAGGACGAAAAGCCACATTTGTTAGTCGAGAGTCATGGTAATAGTCATGGAGATTGATTATAAAAGAAATAGAGAGAAGAAAATAGAAATTGTAGATAGTAGAATAGCACACTCATTTCAAAAATTGCACTTTGATCTTTATGTCTACCTTTTTTTTTAATTGTAGATAGTAGAATAGCACACCCAAATTTTTATAAAACAAAAGAAAAACAGTGACCTATATACAAAATGGGTAAATGTCGTGATCAATAAATTACTTACCATTTGCCGAGACATGTATTTTTACAGCATCCATACATCATTTTCCTCTTCTTCGATGCCGTATTCTCATTATCTTCTTCTAATCCATCTGAATCTGCAATTAAGTTTAATTAAACCAAATAAAATCAAAAATTAAAATCAAACAGCAACAACAAAATCAATGAAATTTATAGCCTACCAGAGTCTTCAAGAATATCCACATATAAATCCTGGGCCTTCTTCTTTTTCTTCAAAGATCTTTTAGAAGCATAGAATTTTGTTTTCTGGCAAATGCTTTGAAGCTAAACACCATATTGCCTTTGTATTTGAAAACCAAAAAATGCCCAGTTTGCAGATTATTGGCTACTGTAAATTCATGCCACCCATCTCCACTCATGGAAGCAACTTTGTTCTCAATGTGAAGATCAACATACCATATTTTGCCATTGTGGCTCACTAGGTTAGCATTTTCTCTTCTCTTGACCATCTTGCTAATCTGCTTGGTAAATTTATTCGGAACCGGCTGCGAATCATTAAAAGACATGCATAAGAAAGGAAGCTAAAATACAGATATATAGCATACCGATTCATCGAAACTTCAAAGTTGCGATGACAATCCAGAGATATTTATTTCTACACACGTGGTGCACGTGCGAATGCGTCAGGCATCATGGACAAATATTTGAGAACATGGAAAGTATTATTAGTATAAAGTAATTAAAGCTTTTAAACACCTTGGGTAGATATTTTCTTAGTTGACGCAATCATATCATGATGACTAAATTTAAGCTATTATAGATATGCATATGTATTTTTCTAATCTAATATATTACACACACACACACACAGAGAGAGAGAGAGAGAGAACACCAATTTGGTAGAGAAATTAGGTAGCAGGACCCTGAAGAAATGGAGTCCATAGCATTGCTCATCATCATCATCCATGATCCCTTTAAAGAAATATTATCAAAAGGGGAGAATAAATCTTGCAAGCATTAACTAGCAGTAACAATTTATTCTCCCCTTTTGATAATATTTCTTCAAAGGGATCATGGATGATAATGATGAGCATGCTATGGACTTCATTTCTTCAGAGTCCTGCTACCTGATTTTTCTACCAAATTGGTTCTCTCTCTCTCTCTCTGTGTGTGTGTGTGTAATTTATTAGATTAGAAAAATACATATGCATATATATAATAGCTTAAATTTAGCCATCATGATATGATTGCATCAACTAAGAAAATATCTACCCAAGATGTTTAAAAGCTTTAATTACTTTATACTAATAATACTTTCCATGTTCTCAAATATTTGTCCATGATGCCTGACGCATTCGCACGTGCACCACGAGTGTAGAAATAAATATCTCTGGATTGTCATCGCAACTTTGAAGTTTCGATGTATCGGTATGCTATATATCTGTATTTTAGCTTCCTTTCTTATGCATGTCTTTTAATGATTCGCAGCCGGTTCCGAATAAATTTACCAAGCAGATTAGCAAGATGGTCAAGAGAAGAGAAAATGCTAACCTAGTGAGCCACAATGGCAAAATATGGTATGTTGATCTTCACATCGAGAACAAAGTTGTTTCCATGAATGGAGATGGGTGGCATGAATTTACAGTAGCCAATAATCTGCAAACTGGGCATTTTTTGGTTTTCAAATACAAAGGCAATATGGTGTTTAATTTCAAAGCATTTGCCAGAAAACAAAATTCTCTGCTTCTAAAAGATCTTTGAAGAAAAAGAAGAAGGCCCAGGATTCATATGTGGATATTCTTGAAGACTCTGGTAGGCTATAAATTTCATTGATTTTGTTGTTGCTGTTTGATTTTAATTTTTGATTTTATTTGGTTTAATTAACTTAATTGCAGATTCAGATGGATTAGATGAAGATAATGAGAATACGGCATCGAAGAAGAGGAAAATGATGTATGGATGCTGCAAAAATACATGTCTCGGCAAATGGTAAGTAATTTATTGATCACGACATTTACCCATTTTGTATATAGGTCACTGTTTTTCTTTTGTTTTAAAAAAATTTGGGATAATTACCCATCCAAATTCATTAAAAAATGGGTGGTTGTTTTTCTTAAGGTTATGCAATTGTATTATTTTCAACCGCTACATCGGCTGCGGTTCCGCAGACAGCTCCTATAGCTCCACCGCCCGCTCAGACTCCCGCAGCCGCGGCTCCGCAAGCTACTACCTCGACGGCGGCTGCGCAGACCACATCGCCAGCTCCACAGGCCGCTCAGACTCCCGCACGCGCCGAATTGCATGGTTTATTGACCGAGGAGCAGGCGCGCCAGATTCTATCGTTTATCAGAGATGGAGCTGGACCGAGCTAGGGTAGCTTTTTGATTCTTATTTTTTGAAACATGTATTTATTTATATGACACATATTGTACTACATTTTGAAACGATATTGATATTGATATTGGTTTATATTTATATCATATTCAGCTTTTGGGTTTCTTTTGTATATTATATGCGTGAGATGTGATTATGAATACTGCGATATATGTTGCGTGATGATTAATTTTATATTTTATTGTTATATATATTATTGTGCACAGGACGGAAAAAAATCAGGCAGCCCTTTTTTTAAAAATAAATACAGATAATGTGTACCTACGGATTAATCCGTAGGCACACATGTTGCTCCTACGGCTATATCCGTTGGGGCAAAATATCAGCAGTAATTGATATTCCCCCCTGATCTCAGTACCAGTGGGGTTGGGAGTGCCCCTACGGACCTATCCGTAAGGGCCATTGCTTAGCCTCTACGGACTTATCCGTAGGGGCAACATATTAGAAATCCAGATATTTTACCCCTACGGACAAGTATCTACGCATATATCCGTAGGGGATATTACGTGGCCCTACGGGTATATCCGTAGGTACAGGTAATATATTTAAAAAAACCGTAAATATTATAACTTTTTGTATCCTACGGCCTACTCCGTAGGTGCAACTGGCCCTACACAGAACTCCGTAGGGACAAGTTTTTACCTGTAGGGGCAAGTTTTTACCTTCAACTTGCACCTGCGGTCTTTGCACCTACGGGGTCTTTTTTCACCCCTACGCACATATCCGTAGGGGCAGTGGTTTGCCCCTACCGATAAATCCGTAGGGGCAACCCTTATTTATAGTAGTGTTACTATAATAAAAATTAAATAACATTATCTATTTAACTACATGATTTAATTAATTATCTAAAATATTTCAAAATGTTACACACTGTATTATCCAAGATTGATAGTCAAAATTTTCTATGGGGAGGCGGGAGAACTGCCGTGTGGCACATACCATGCAATAGAGAATGTTCACGTATGGAATTTGGAGGCTTTGGATTATGATCGGCCTCGAAATCAAACAGCCTGTTTCTTCCTAAACAAGCGGCATAATTATGCTTGATAAATCAATCGATTTGGACTAAGGCTGGTAACTGCCAAGTGCTACAGTATCGATGGGATGTTGGGCATCTGGCAGATCCATGGTAACTTGGCTTACCATTCTTTCATAATTTGAACGATTACATATCACGAATAGGAGGTAGGTGGGTGATTGGAAGAAGATTTGATTCTGGTTGGACTAGTGGATTCAGGACAATCCCTTAGCAATGTATCTGTTGGTACGAAATGGTGCATACACAAACACTATGAAAATTGTCGATTTTGTATCGAATGGAGCTTAGGATATGGCTAAACTTGCGGGGATTCCTAAATTTGCATGCATGGAGATCAAACGCAATTTATTGGCTAACGAGACGGACATGACTGCTAGGCCTTGTGGGAGACAGCCTACTTGGTATCTGTAGATTATAGAAATCGTTTGCAACAAAGAGGGTATTTAGCGGTTCCGGTAGATTCTTTGTAGGCCAAGCTAGGTGTCTCGAAACTAATGGAATGGTTCATGTGGGCGCGCGGTTGTCAAATGACAAATTAACGACAGCTATGTGGCTCCTATGTCGCCATATCCAAGTGCCATCATACCGCTGTTTGGCGAAAACCGATGGAAAGGTCTATATATTAGCGATTCTTTCGATCGAAACGGGTTGTAATTTATGCGGTACCTCATTTGTTATCATAAAGGAGATCCAGGGCTGATATTCTTTAGGACGTCCCAACACTTATTTGGTATGCCTCCTGGATTTGCTAGAAATCTGGATGTGAGTGACGATAGGTTATTCCAAGGGAAATTTTCCAATTGGCAAGAACAACTCGGAGTTTATGGGGACAACTATTGCAAGGAACGTAATTCTCTTATACAGATCATAACATTTTGTTAGATCATAACATTTTGTTAATTATTGTTGATCTAAATATACATAAGGAGCCAGCTCATTGTTTAGTATCCGGGTCTTTAGGTACTCTCCATGTGTATACAAGACCCTAACGAAACTTGAGTGACACTTGTTTGCTGTCATCCCTCCGCATGATCTGGGTTCCCATGTGTCATTCTGAAATCATGATCAGAGATTTCAAGAATCCTTGCATACCTTAGCTAAATATTTCAAGATTCTATTCATATATACACTCATGTATATTAAATACATTATCTAATTATAAAATGATGCTCATACTACAGAGACTACCTAATCACCACATTAAGTCTTCTGCTGGATAAAATAATAGTAATTCAAGTTTCCAACGTCAATATACAAAGTTCCAATAGTTTCCCTCCACTCTCCTTTAGAATTCCATTTGTTAATTCGTTATATATATAATCCCCTAGACAAAACCTATTTATATGAAATTTCATAATTCCACTGGTGTATATTAGGTAATATTTTTTATATTTGTATATTCTTTGTTTCATATAGTTAAGAAATTGTTTATAAAAAATTTCTCTTGATTTTCATGTTAACTATTGATTAATCCATTATAGAAAAAATATTTGCCTTCCAATATATATATATAGAGAGAGAGAGAGAGAACAAGAAAATGTGCCATTGGATGGAATTTCCTTTCATGGTATCAAAAAAATACATCCTTCATGATTTTATCCGACTATCGGCACCCATCATCTTCATATTTATCATCGAAGATATGGATACACCAAATTTCATGTGATTCTACAACCTTTTCACAGTTGAATTAGCAATGTAAAAAGCTCTACTGTTAGTAAACCGATAATTTTGCACCCACGAAATCAACGATGAAAAAGCGGTAGAATCACTTGAAATTTGATGTATCCACATCTTAGATAATAAGGATGAAGATGATGGGTGCTGATCATGCGAAAAAATTGGTGGAAGATATATTTTTTCGACGTCCTAGAAGGAAATTCCCTCCTATGGCCGTTTCCCCTCCCCCGTCTCTCTCTCTCTCTCTCTCTCTCTCTCTCTCTATATATATATATATATATATATATATATATATATATAAATATATATATATATATATATATATATAGAGAGAGAGAGAGAGAGAGAGAATTTCTAATGGGAGGGAATTTTCTTTTATGGCGTCGAAAAAATACACCCTTCATGGATTTTCTCGACGATCTGTATCTATCGTCATCATCTTTATGATGTAAAATGTGGATACACTAAATTTTATATGATTCCATCACTTTTTCACCTTTGATTTAGTGGGTGCAAAATTAACGGTTTACCGACAATATAAATTTTTATATTGATAATTCAACTGTGAAAAAGTTGTGTAATCACATGAAATTTGGTCTATCTACATCTTACATGGCAAAGATGAAGATGATGGGTGCGGATGGACGAAAAAATTGTGGAGGGTGTTGATATCTGATGTCACCTAACGAAAAAGACTCTTAGGACCTCTTTCCTTTATTATATATATATATTGCAAACCGGTCCGCGTTTATTAAAAACAGGAATTTCCGATCTACAACATATTTTAACGATCCGATCCGTTCATATTGATCAACCTATCCTCAAATATATGTGTATGAAAAATCAAAAAATTTAAACACCTTTATCTTAGGCATTGGATGACGTTTATGTTGCATTATCAAAAGATATTCATTTTTGCATCCATCGATGTATAGTTTAGAGATCTTTAAATTCCTTAATTTTTCATGCATATATATTTGAGGGTAGGATGATCAACTTAAACGGATCGGATCGTTAAAATATGTCATAAATCGGGAATTCCCATTTTTAAATATGCGGACCGGTTTGCAATAGATCACTTATATATATATATATATATATATATATATATATATATATATATAAATAAGGGGACATAGAATGAAACTTTCTCTTATGACGTCGATAAAATACACCATCCACGATTTTTTTCGACAATTGGCACCCATCATCAACATGTTTATCCTGTAAGATGCGGATACACCAAATTTCATGTGATTACACCACTTTTTCACCGTTGAATTATCAATGTAAAAATTTCTATTGTCGGTAAACCGTTAATTTTGCACCCACTAAATCAATGATGAAAAAGTGATGGAATCACATTTAATTTGGTGTATCCATATTTTATATGATAAAGATGATGATAATGGATGTCGATCGTCGTAAAAATTCGTGAAGGATGTATTTTTTTAACGTCTTAGAAGGAAATTCCCTCTTAAGTAACATTTCCTCCATTATATATATATATATATATATATAGAGAGAGAGAGAGAGAGAGAGAGAGAGAGATGCTAAATTGCAAAAATGTACCCATCAATTTTCAGGTTTTTTTTATTGATACCATGAACTTTAATAATTAGAGATAAGCATCATTGATCTTTTTGACATAACTACTATACGATTTTAACATTTGTGTCTTAATGAACCATTATACCTATCAAAATTTTAGGGGTTGACAGAGAACATAAAAAGAAAATGGGAAAACAAGTCAAATATTGATGGCGTGGCAGTTAAATGTAACGTTTGCCGACGGAAGAAAAATTAATGGTATCTAGTTGCAATCGGCGGAGATAGCTCATGTTATTTGTTTATAATTAAATTGGTTCATGGTATCAAATGCAAAAAACGTGAAAGTTGATGGGTGTGTGTGTGTCTATATATATATATATATATATATATATATATATATATAGAGAGAGAGAGAGAGAGAGAGAGAGAGAGAGACTAGGATCCCATCGGAAGTATTTGGATACAAATTCTTCCCACTATTTCACTATTAGATTAATTTTGGGATATGTGCTAACGATCATGAATAAAACCTTTCATTTATTACCAAACATAATATAATTGAATAAACAAATCCCAAAGTTAATCTAATGGGAAAAAAAATGGGAAGGATTTGTTTCCAAATTCTTCCGATAGTCGATATATATATATTTCCAAATTCTTCCGATAGAATTCTAGTCGATATATATATATATATAAGGAATTTCCTTCTATGACGTCGAAAAAATACACCCTCCACAATCTTGTTCGACGATCGGCAGCCATCATCATCATATTTATCATGTAAGATATAGTTACACTGCATTTCATGTAATTCCATTATTTTTTCACCGTTAGTTTAGTAGGTGCAAAATTAACGGTTTACCGATAATAGCACTTTTTACATTGTTAATCCAACGGTGCAAAATTGGGGGAATCACATAAAATTTGGTGTATCCACATCTTATGATAAAGATGATGATGGACGCCGATCGTTGAAAAATATAGTGGAGGATATATATTTTGACGCCAACTAACGAAAAAACCTTCTAGAAGCTCTTTCCTTTATTATTCTTATATATATATATATATATATATATATATATATGAAAAACCCACTTAAATGGCTGGTTACAAGTTTAGGCTTAATGCAGGTATACAAGATGAAATCATCTGATTGAAAGGAGAGAGAATTCGTATATAGTCTAATCAATTAATCATTCATATATATACATACAATCTGAATCTTAATTCATATATTAATATACATTGAGAATACATCACAAGCTCCTTCTAATCTAACATATATTTACATACTTTGAATCTCCATATATTAATACACAACTTGAAAATACTCCACAAAAACTCCGATTCTATATATGCTTAGTTAACATGAAAGGTTAAAAAAATATTACTTTCTTAAATGAGAATAATGAACAAAAATTAATTTTGCATCTTTATTTAAGATAAATTAATTTATACTCCACTAATTGAAAATGAACAATCTCGTTTAATCTCCACATGTATTCCATCACTCTGCATGAATTTATTTTCCTTCAAAAAAATGAATGAAGTCAAGGTGCCGCTGCCATGTGCTATATGGTCACCGCCAGCTATCCTATCCTATATTCCTATACAAAACACAAAGGGAGAGGAGTGGCAGCGTGCAGGTCACCGCAAGACAGGCTCACCGCCGCAACTGTTTCATGGCCCCACATATATGCCCTTTTGACGTCACCTGACCTACTCAAGGGCTTTTTTGCAGATACAGCCACCAGAAAGGTAAAAATTGATAACCGACACACTTTATAAATATCTAAATTATTTTTTTTGTCAAAATCGGCAAAACGATCTCGCTTAGATATGAAAAGTTTAACCGTAGAGCTTTGGAATTTTAGTATATTTTTATATTTATATATTATTGTATGAGGAAAATCGGTATGGGTCGGCGGCCCTTTCTTAAAAACGAGCTCTCGTCTCAAAACATGCATACCCCCATGTATTTCACCGATCCAAACCGGTCATCTTAATGTACATATAATGAATCTTTTAAGTAAAAAAACCCCGGGATTTAAAAACCTGCAACGCATTCATCAAGAGATACCGATAAACCGTTGATTTTTCTATCTGCTTGACGAACACGTTAGAAGTCTTAAATTCCCGAGATTTTTTGTACGTATGGGTTTCATGATACATAGATGAAAATGGCCAGTTTGGATCAGTGAAACACATGAAGGTATGTATATTTTAGGACGATGACTCATTTTAAAAGGGGCCGTCGGCTCATACCTCTTTTTCTCATTGTATGAATGGTTGTCGTGAATACTCTAATGTGATATTGTCCTATGTAAAATTAACTGGTGCCTTGCAGAAGTTGTGTGTGGAATATAAAAGAGGGACCTCTATATTTGGTTTCGGTGTTGTCATTAATTTATCTCTCAGCATATCATGTCAAGATATGCCAGCTGATATCTATAAGATGTTAGATATTTCCGATGACTATGACTCATGAGATTTTTCTTTTCTTTTGGTAGATGGGTTTTAGATTTATTAATAGGTTAAAAAAAACATGTTTTAAGTTATACATATGGGTAAAGACGGCCTGCAGCATATTTACTTACGGGCAACGAGATGTTGAGATGCTGCATAACATGTTTTTATGGAAGCTTAATTGCATAAAAACATGTCATGTAAATTCGATCGTCTGTACAATGGACCCTGTAAGCCTCTGTTACGAAAAATTATTCCATGTGCCGGCTGCATACACAAAGATAAGAAAGAGAAGAAATAAGAGCGCGGGGCCCACACGCTGCTCAAGATTGTCAGAAAATCCTCTCCTTCTCTAATCCTTGTCCCATGTCCGTATGTATTACGCCCAGCACACCGAATAAGTTCTCTTCAGTTACCTTGTAGATATTTACGAAAAGAAAAAAGTTTATATAATAGTTAAAATTGCTTGGCTTGACTGAGAACAAACTGACCCGAAATGTTGGCTGTAGTAGTTCGGTCGGTGGAATCTTGCCGTTAAAGTCAAAAAGTTGGTGGGGTCCTCTGACGTTACTTTTGCATCACTAAAATAGAACTTTTTCAAGGGATTTGATGCATGAAATTGTAATATAGTAATTCGATAAAGCGCGGGCTTAACTTCTTTCATATTTTGTGTACTTAAATTTTTCTAGAGTTTAACTATATCTTATATTTTTCAATTATGCCTCTAATTAGATAGACATTCAAACTAAAGAATAATTTTTGATAATTAAATGTGCATAGATCATTTTCTTTTTGTTTATAATTAAAATTAATTATGAAAAGGAAAATACAGCTTAATTTGTGGGTGTTGTTCAGTAAGTTACTAAATATTATTGAATGGATATATGGCTTAATATTATAGTTTATATTACATTAAAGATTACAAAATAATTGTTTTGATGGTATATATGAAATAAAGTTAATGCACCATTTATTGCAAAAGACTTTCTATTGGAAGATGATAAATAATTTTTTAAAAATAAAATATCATATTCCCTAATAAAATGTAGCATATGTGAAAAGAATGATGCAAATATAAAAATATATTATTTTGATAATCTTACATATATTAGACAAATATTGGGTTATAAAATGCCTTTTTTTAAGAAGGATGGAAAAGTTTCTATCCATCAACCTGCTTGAAAGAGCTTGACAGCGTCGTAAGAACGTAACTATATATATAAAATTTTAAAGTATTTTAGGTCCCATCGTCGTGGAACTCAAAATTGGTCATGCGTTGACTATAAAGGTGTCACGACCCGAAATTTAGTTCGTGACCGGCACTTAAATCACGCAACGTCTAAAACCGCAACGTAAATTATGTAAGCCGAAGCCCAGCAATCTAAATCTTTTTAAGAAAATAAAATATGTGAAGTTTTGAAATAAAGGTATGATGAAATCAAACGTTTTCTTAAATGCATAATTTATAGAACATGAAAAGTGCAAGTGGATTTTACTAGTTGAAAAACATGTTTCGTCTTTTGAAAATTTGGGCAGCACCTCTCTTTTATATTTTGATCCAAAACCACATATACATGATAATATAAAAAACATCCCCAAGCGGGAGCTAGCTCTTCGCCAATCGGCGGAATCACAACCACGCAAAACAGAATATATGTATACGACACCCAACGGCGAAGATCAACACAAAGAATAATGTAAGCAAGATATCAACCCACCAAGCGAATATATAATCCATCGCTCTGAGTCTCGCAACTACAAGTCTTGCTAAGTCTTACTACATAAACAAATACTAATTTCTGATTGATAGAATTAACTAGATACAACGGAATAGTAAATACAAGAGGGGTACGATCCAACATGTACCACCTACCAAAACAAATCACCCGAATGCATGCTGTGTGCCAGCGATGCCGCTACTGATACATGCGGTCAACCTGCAATAACTGTGGCACAACGGGGGTGAGTTGCCAACTCGTGAGTAGAAAACGTCATCAGGTAGAAATCGAATAAAACAACGATTCCTAGGTCAACTATATCATAAAGGTAATACTATGATATTTAGGGTGACCGTATCTGCATATGTGCCAACAATATAATCAATGCCTATCAGCATATGGATAATATCTACGTGTCCATCAATGACACGACGACATTACGGATGTAAATATCATGAAAACATATGCATGTAAATATGAGGATATCAACTAACGTGTGTCCATTAATGACACATCAAAATCATGGAAGCTGAGTGTTCAGCATCAACACTCGAATCATCATGAAACCCGTGTCCAGTTTCGACACGTAAATCCTCATATCTCAGGCGCCGCATTCTCAGATCGGCCCTCAGGCGCCGCATACTCTGGTCGGCCCTTATATCCATCTCATGACTCCGGTCGGTATCCTCCGGATAACCGTTGAGTCCAAATACTATCACCGGTAGGTAGTGCTCCCTTGCCAGGCTCACCGCCTAACAATACGAGTCTTCTTTCCCCGGGGTACCTCACCGGGTCCACCATGTACCTGCAGACGGTGCCTACCGCTCCTCGAATCGGGTTTCACATCCTAATCTCAGAACCGAGAAAACACATGGGGGACGTCTCGAATATCATATCAAGAGAAACCGGGTTTTTAAAACAATACATACTTTCCTTTGAAATAACCACAGTTCTCAAATCCAGAAATCTCATGAAAACAGCATCTCAATGCATATAATCGTAAAGCATGATGTATGCAAACATATAACAGAAATGTGAGCATATCCGTATATCATGCAACATGGAACAGTGATGTGACAATATCAGTATATCATGCGAATATCATAATGATGTGAGCATAGAAAGTATATCATACAATATAGAATAATGATGTGGCAGTTCTACTGTGTAAGTGACATAGCAATTAGCGATGATGAAGTGTGTGAACCGGCCAATCTGTGCAAGTGTAACATACGCATCATCTGTAATGGTGTAAGTGTACTAGCACATGTACATGTAATGTAATGAGAATGTCATGAACGTAACATAAGGTACATCGTAGGCGAAATGCTATAAGCATACGTATCTAATCTAACATCCACACATGAACCATACGATCAGTTTTTAAAAGATGCGAATCGTAGTTTTGAAAATAGGGGCTACGGTGTTTTTAAGCAAAAGACATCATTTGAAAATCCGTAACGTCCCTCAAGGTATCTATTTAAAAGATGCATACGATTCTTTAGTTTGGAAATAGGTATGGTTCGGATGACACATTTACGTCGGTTATCCAGTCTTATAGTATCCGATACGGCAATATCATCGAACATCATTCTCAAATCACGAGCACGGATCATCCATCCGGTAACTCATATCGCGTACGGTAATCCTTCGTACGGTGACATTTAACAAAAACAAGGATCTATCGACCTATACGACAATGAGGGTACGGATCTCAAGTCTCGTACGGCATATCACTCATTATTCTCATAAATATGGATATATCTTAAGCCACATCCGTATCAAATCTCATATCCTGTTATTTTGCATAAATGTCATATCTTATTGTATATAACGTTCTCACAGCATGCCACTATAAATCTTATATCAATCGTATCCGCTCGTATCATCTTATCTCATCATATTGATATCTCAAATCTCGTCATCACGTATTAATCATATCATATCACTTCTAACTATCCTTTTAACCATATCCCTAGTTTCCTAATATATGTTTCCTTAACCATATCCTATATATCGGTGTTGGGGTAAAAATTTACATCCCAGTTGACCAAGTCAAAATCAAAGTCAACCCCAATCCAAGTGGGCCTAAGCCCAGATCAAGTGGGCCAATGCCCGGGCCGAGCCCGAACATGATGTGGCCGGCCTCCCCCATGCCAAAATAAAAATTTTGTAACGAATAATTTTGGTGTATTTATTTTATTTTATTTTATGAATAAATGTAAGAAAAATGGGCATAAAGCCAAATTTTTGTAAAGGCCATGGCTTATGTGCAAAAAGAACTAGCACATGAGGTATGGGATGGGCAAAATGTCATTTTTGTAAAGCCCAAGGGGCTATGTGTAAAGTATATAGCCTATAAAGGCAAAGATAATGAAAATATCACCAACAACTTTTGCTCTCTCCCAAAAAAAATCAAGATCTGTGCTCTTTCTCCTTCCTCAAGATTCTAAAACCTTTTTCTTTCTTTTGAATTAAATCAAGAGATTTACTCTTCCTTTTCCAAAACTAAATAGTTTTTCACCACAAAACCCACAAAGGGGAGCTTGGATCTTCCATCAGATCTTAAAAGGAGAGATTTTTCAAAATCTCACCCATCATGTTATCCAAGAGCCGGCCAACAGAGGGGGAGGAAGGAGACCCATCTCCAAAGACCCCACTTTGGGGAAGATCCAGGGCTCAAGGGGAGAAGCCCCTTCATCAGCCTCAAAAATATCTTAGGAGTTTAACTCCTCATAAACACACACAGACACACGCACACAAAAATAATAAGTGTTTCTTTCTGGGAGTACAACTCCTAGTGCAGGGACTAAGTCTCTTTTGGCGCCCAAAGCGCGAGTGCCCGAGCGCCTGGCACGTGAGGCTCTAGCACCCAAAGCGCTAGCGCCCGAGCGCCCACGTGCCTGGCATGTGTGGCGCTAGCGTCTACGTTCCTGGCACGTGTGGCGCTAGCGCCCAAAGCGCTAGCGTCTGAGCGCCTAAAGCGTGAGCGCCCGAGCGCCTACGTGCTTGGCCCGTGAGGCACTAGCGCCCGAGCGCCCACGTGCCCGACACGTGAGGCGCTCGCGCCCTGGCGCCCAAGGCGATAGCGCCAGCGCCCAAGCATCCAAGCGCTCGCGTGCCACACACGTATGTCGCTGGCGCTTTCTCCTACGCATCCTTTGGATGCCCTTTCCCTTATATATATATATATATATATATATATATATATACACATATACATACATACATACATACATACATATATATATGTATGTATGTATGTATACATACACACACACACACACACACTCTACAACACTGTCCTCCGTTAGAAAAAATTTCTAATGGGGTGCTGTCCCGCACCCCGTAAGGGGGCTGCTAGCCCCCTTGACCCCCAGCCCGCTATCCGGGTAGCGGGACCCCGTAAAAACTCTGCGGGGCCCCCGATATATCCAAAACCCCTTTCAAAACACAACACACATACACTGCACATCGAGTTCGCATGACCTGTTTGACCCATTAATCGGAGGTTCTCTCGCTCCAAAGGAGAGGGGTAATTAACGACAGCTTAGTCCGCGGCTGCCGGAGATTCGGATCCCCACAATCAATAAACCCCGGCCTACCCTAAGCAGGGGGAATCTGTAATGCGCCTGACAAACGCGCGCATTCCCATCTCAATGGGGTGACGAAAAACACCCTACAGATTCTGGCACGCCAGGTGGGACTAATCTCTCCTCCCATATTTCGGGTTAAACGGTCATGCGAACTCAATCTATATACATATCGACATTTATACTAAAATAATGATCTTTCATGCAAGACTTCAAGCGATCAAGCCTCAACCATGTCTCCAAGGATCAGCTCAATTCTCGACACAGCTCCCATCTCCTACACAATGAAGATGGACGCCAGGACGGTCCTCCCGGCCAGTCTCGGGCGACAATGTGAGGAGCCGCCTGTTGGGGTAAAAATTTACACCCCGGTTGACCGAGTCAAAGTCAAGGTCAACCCCCAAGCTAGGTGGGCCCAAGCCCAGGTCAAGCGGGCCCATGCCCAAGTCGAGCCCGCGGCCAGCCTTCTCCATGCCAAAATATAGATCATGTAATAAATAATTTTTATGTAATTTTTTTATACATGAATGCATGCAAAATGAGCATAAAGCTAATATTTTGTAAGCCCATGGCTTATGTGAAAAAAGAAATGACACATGAGCCATGGGATGGCTAAAATGCTATTTTGTGAAGCCCAAGGGGCTATATGTAAATATGTAAGCCTATAAAAGGCAACATGATGATGAATAAAGCAACACTTTTTTCATTCTCTCAAAAACCTAGGGTTTGTACATCTTTCCCTTTTCTGAAGGTTTCAAACCTTTTTCTTTCTTTGAATTAAATCAAGAGTTTTACTCTTCCTTTTCCAAAACTAAATAGTTTTTCACCATAAAACCCACCAAGGGGAGCTTAGATCTGTCATTAGATCTCAAAAGAAGAGATTTTTAGATCTTACATCTCTTGATCTTCAAGATCCGGCCAAACCACAGGAGGAAGAAGAAGAACCCCCTTAATCAGCTTCAACACATCCTATGAGTTTAACTCCATATATATATATAATAAATATTTCCTTTCTGAAGCATAGCTTCTGGTTTCTGGGGCTAAAAGCCCTCTTTTCCTCGCCGGCGCCCAAGCGCTCAAGCGCCGAGCGCCCACGTTCCGACACGTGGCGCGTTAGCGCTCGAGCGCAAAGCGCCCACGTGCCGACACGTGGCGCGTTTGCGCTCCAGCGCCCTTGCGCTCGAGTGCAAGGCGCCCGCGTACTGACACGTGGCGCGCTTGCGCTCAAGCGCACCGCGCTCGAGCGTAAGGCGCCCGCGTACCGACACGTGGCGCGCTTGCGCTCCCGCACACTGCGCGCGAGCTCAAGGCGCCCGCGTGTCGACACGTGGCGCGCTTGCGCTCCGGCGCTCTGGCCCGAGCACAAGGCGCCCACATACCGACACGTGGCGCGCTTGCGCTCCAGCGCCTTGCGCTCAAGTACAAAGCGCCCACGTGCCGACACGTGGCGCGCTTGCGCTCGAGCGCCCAGTGCTCATGCGCAAAGCGCCCATGTGTCGACACGTGGCGTGCTTGCGCCTGAGCATACAGCACCTAAGCGCACAACGCTCAAGGCGCTGGCTCCACGCATCCCTTGGATGCCTTTCCCCCCTCTTTTTATGTACATACATATACATATACATATGTATACATATTTGCACACACACGTGCTCCACGACACTGTCCCTGTTAGAAAAAAATTTCTAACGCGGCGCGGCCCCGCACCCCGCAAGGGGGCTGCTAACCCCCTTGACCCCCAGCCCGCTATCCGGGTAGCGGGACCCCCGTAAAAACTCTGCGTGGCTCCCGTTATATCCAAAACCCCTTTTCAAAACACAACACACGCACACCGCACATTGAGTTCGCATGACCAGTTTAACTCGTTAATCGGAGGTTCTCTCGCCCCAAAAGCGAGGGGTAATTAACAGCAGCTTAGTCCGCGGCTGCCGGAGATTCGGATCCCCACAATCAATAAACCCCGGCCTACCCCAGACAGGGGGAATCTGTAGTACGCCTGACAAGCGTGCGCGTATTCCCATCTTAATGGGGTGACGAAAAACACCCTACAGATTCTGGCACGCCTGGTGGGACTCCAATCTCTCCTCCCATATTTCGGGTTAAACGTTCATGCGAACTCAATCAGTATACATATCTATATTTATACTAAAATAATGCACTTTCATGCAGGTCTTCAAGCAACCGCCTTTCAACAATGTCTCCAATGATGAACTCAGCTCTCATCTCTTACACGATGAAGATGGACTCCAGGACGGTCCTCCCAGCCAGTCTTGGGCGACAGTGGGAGGAGCCGCTGCTACCGTTCGGTTCTATTCTATTCGTGCCCGCTAATGCCATTCCCGCTCCTCAAGCTCCAACAACAGACAGACTGGTCTCGAAAGGAAAGAGACCAAATGTGGTGTTCTCGAGGGTGCCCCAACCCAAACGCAAGTCGGTGTCTGAACGACTTTCCTTGGCCCCAACTGGGGGCAAGGCCATCAACACCAACAAAGCTACAACGCGTCTTGAGCAATCTCTAGCGGCGCCTTCGACAACTGCTCGATTGGGTGTCTTCTCAAGCCTCCCCATCACTCAGCCTATGGCGTCTCCCCGAAGAGCAGAAGCCTGCTAAGCGCTTAAGGCAGAGAAGTTGAGGCAGAAGCGGCTCAGATATAGAGCCAACAAAAGGGCTAGGGCTCTGGCCATGTTAAAATTTATGAATTTCCAAAGCATGGACCGCTCCGCGAAATCAGCCGCCAAAGACAAAGAGATGGCTGGATATGTGTTCCGCACTGTCTATATGGTCGAACATGAAGAAACGAACCCGCCTACGCTTCACAGCCATGGTGATGATATGGTTGATGCTACCCAGCATCGGCTCGATCTAAATGATGAAGAGCCTGCTCAGACCGATAAGCCAGAGGAGCCCGTGGTTCCTACGGAATTGAGCTCAGGCAATAAAGATTACCCGGTTGTCATAGCCGGAACTACAGAACAAGCATTATTCCAATGGCTTCAAAGGCAATTTCAAGACAGGGATGAGAAGATGGCCGAGATCTATTCCAAAGTCGACGAGCTGGCAAACGTCGTGGCAGATCTCGCGACCTAAGTCGCCCGATTGCAATTACAGCAGAATCAAATTTTGGCTCATGAGCTAGGGATTGATACCCAGGGGCAGCCAACTGATATCCCTTTCAACCTAAAAGCGGAGCGCCTTCGCGAAAAACGGCCGCAATCAGCCTCCAGTCCCTCCGATACATACGCCGGGGGGGAGGGAATCGCCTCTGAAAGAGAAGATGGAAAAGGTCTATTCCTTCAAGAGGGAAAAGGTCCACAAGATATTCAGGGACGCCCTAAGAAACGGTCTACGACTTCCAGAATCAAAGAGACCGCAAGAAGAGAATATGACCGACGACCCAAAATATTGCCCCTATCACAGGGTGATAGGTCATGCCATTGAGGACTGCTTCGTCTTCAAAGATTGGGTCGAAAGGCAATACATGATGGGAGAGATAGAACTGTCTAAAGGCGTGTTAGCAAACAGTCAAGCTACGATCGCCGATTTCATGCAAATGGAGACCGAAGCCTTTCGGGAACGTAATCCTCCCAGACATGTGCCTCGAGGACCAGCATCAGTAAAGGCACCTACTCCAATGGAGAGAAAGAAGAAGGTATACTCCTTCAGGAGGGATGAAGTCCGCAAAATATTCATGGACGCCTTGAACAACTGTCTGCAACTGCCTGTTCCAAAGTGGCCACAGGAAATGAACATGACCGGCAATCCCATATACTGCCCATATCATAGAGTGGTGGGTCATACCATCGAAGACTGCTATATTTTCAAAGATTGGGCAGAGGACCAATATAAGCTTGGAAAAACCTCACAATCCTCGGATGTATCGGCAAGCCACAGAGGTAGGTCATCAACACAGCTCCGCCAAGATCAAAGTTCAAGGAGCTGGGATAAGCAAAAAGGACCACCACGAACACCCGCTGATCACCACGTCGTTAAACTGGGGATGACAGACCACCAAGTCTTTAAACTGGGAATAATCGACCACCACGTCATTAAACTGGGAATAATCGACCTCTAAGTCGTTAAACTGGAAATGTAAAAAAAATATAAAAAATAAAATATAATAATAATATATATATGTGTAAATAAACAAAAAAAAGTGTAAATAAAAGAAAAATAAAGAAAATCCGAAATGATGGGGCAACTCGGAATAAAAATCAGCGAGTAAAATAAAGATGAAAATAAAGCCGAAATGATGGGGCAACTGCGAATAAAAGCCGAAATGATAGGGCAATCGTGATCTTCGCGATAAGAAAAGCTGAAATGATAGAGCAATCGCGGTAAAACAAAACAAAAAAGAACGGCGAATGATGAGTTGCTCCCGGTACCATATTCCAGTGCAGTGATGCAGACGCCAATCAAAACCCAGTTTCCCGAAATTTGTCCGGCCCTACGGTTAGTCCCCAAATTGACCACCGTATACAATCCACGGGCTCAAATAATTCTCAGCATACCCACGCCCCACCAAAGTCACCAGTTACGCGGCTGGTCTCCGCCCTTGGATTCATGCTCCATTAGGAAGCCCACTCATGTGTCCTCACGATACATGAGGAGAAAATTCCCGCGTTAGATCCTTACGACTCACAAAGGAAAAACACACTTAGGGGTCCTCACGACTCCTAAGGAGAAAATACACCTGCGGGATCCTTACGACTCGCAGGGAGAAAATGCTTTTATGGGACCCTCACGACCCATAAAATTGAAAAAGCCTTAGGCGATAGGGACCTAAACTTGTCTCCTAAGCCATCGCTCCCCCAACAGGAACATGCAAATGATGAATTGCTCCTGGCGTCCCTGCTTCAGTGTTAGCAACGCTGATGCCGGCCCCTACCCCAAAATTCCAAGCTCGCCATCCATAGACCTCTAAGTCTTTAAACTAGAAACAGATGACCTCTAAGTCGTTAATCTGGAAACAGTAGACCTCTAAGTCTTTAAACTGGAAACAGATGACCTCTAAGTCGTTAAACTGGAAACAATAGACCTCTAAGTATTTAAACTGGAAACATATGACCTCTACGTCGTTAAACTGGAAACAGATGACCGCCAAGTCGTTAAACTGGGCACAATAGACCTCTAAGTCTTTAAACTGGAAACAGATGACCTCTAAGTCGTTAAACTGGAAACAGTAGACCTCTAAGTCTTTAAACTGGAAACAAATGACCTTTAAGTCGTTAAACTGGAAACAATAGACCTCTAAGTCTTTAAACTGGAAATAGACGACCACTACGCCGTTAAACTGGAAACAGATGATCACTACGTCGTTAAACTGGAAACAGATGACCTCTACGTCTTTAAACTGGAAACAGATGACCTCTAAGTCGTTAAACTGGAAACAGATGACCCCTAAGTCATTAAACTGGGGACGAAGGGAAATCCACTCATGTGTCCTCACGATGCATGAGGAGAACAAACCTTTGTGGGATCCTTACGACTCACAAAGGAAAAACACACTTAGGAGTCCTCACGACTCCTAAGGAGAAAATACACCTGCGGGATCCTTACGACTCGTAGGGAGAAAATGCTTTTATGGGACCCTCATGGCCTATAAAATTGAAAAGCCTTAGTGGTACCATATTCCAGTGCAGCGATGCAGACGCCAACAAAATCCCGAAAGTTTTTCGGCCCTACGGTCTGGATCATACATCTTGTAAAACCGTATACAATCCACGGGCATAAGACGATCCCAATCTCTCCCAGTCCTACCGGTGAGACCACATTCAAAGTCCCACCAAAAATAAAAAAAAATAAAAAAATGGTATGTCCACAAGCAAAATGGGCACGGATGAAAATCCGAAAGGGAGCCGTGAGTAAAAACAGCAGGACTGCCGGCGAGTTTATGAAAACCCGAAAGGGCGCAAACTCGTAAAAAAAAGATGAAATGCACTCGCAAAGTCCTCTTGACTTTGTGAGGAAAAAATTCTTGCGTGAGATCCTTACGACTCACAAAGGAGCAACACACTTGGGGGTCCTCACGACTCCTAAGGAGAAAACACACCTACGGGATCCTTACGACCCATAGGGAGAAAATGCTTTGTGAGACCCTTACGGCTCACAAAATTGAAAAGCCTTAGGTGATAGGGATCTAAACCTGTCTCCCAAGCTACCAATTTCCAAATCCTCCCGGGGCAAATGATGAGTTGCTCCTGGCATTATTCCAGTGCAGCAATGCAGATGCCAAACAAAAAAAAAATTCCCAAATCCTCCCGGGGCAAATGATGAGTTGCTCCTGGCATTATTCCAGTGCAGCAATGCAGATGCCAAACAAAAACCCCCAATTCCCAAATCCTCTCAAAGACGGATGATGATTCGCTCCTGGTACCATATTCCAGTGTAGCGATGCTGATGTCGACTCAAATCAAACAAATCAAACCAACCAATTCCAACATTGACCTCTACGTCAACAAGCGACACTCTGCATCGGGGAAACGTCCAACACAGACACTCCGCATCAGGGAAACGTCCAACAATGACACTCCGAATGGGGAAACGTCAAGCAGACACTCCGTCTCAGGGAAACGTCAACCAGCGACATTCCGCATCGGGGAAAAGTCGATCAGCGACACTCCGTATATAGAGGACTTTCTTGCTCGACATGATAGTATGCTATCTGGTTGCTCTTTATCAGAACATGTACACTTGTATTATTATATTGTCTCTCTGATACATGTTGATAAAACCCTTAGGATGTTGGCTTGACTACCAGGACTATGATGCAAATCATACTAGTGGGGCTTGTGTAGTCCACAAGTACATCCTTTAACAGTTCCTAGTCGAGAGGATATCGAGACAGGGCATCGATATTCCAGAGTAGACTAGTTTGTACGTTTCTTGACCCTGTGTGGGGCGATGGTTGATCCCACAACCATTGGTGTATGACATCAAAGATTGTATACAGGTGCTCATTAGATAATGGGTACACCGAACATGACTCGCGGAGAACTCCTAGTTGGTACCATACCTATCATAAGATAGCAGTTCTCTGGTGACACTTGTACAAGTTAGTCTGTAGACCCGAGATCGTCATAGAGTCTTGTGTGGTTCCCACTGTGCTTTGATTTCCTCCCTACCACGGCTCAAAGGAGTCGTGCAAATAGGTGGATTTTGGGTACAGTCCCGAGTCACATGGAGGCAATGAGTGATAGGAGGGGTTTCGTCTCTCCCAGTATAAGGAGTTGATGTTGCTCTATGCTCGATTAGCGATAACATCAATTCCCTGGCCAGGGCTGATGAGATTTACTGGTAAGTGTTATCAGTAGTTCCTCGAACGGTTATAGGCCACACATCGGCATGACTTATCAAGTTACTGGGTTCTGACGATTCCACCCCTAAACTCGATATGCGACATATCAGACAAAGAGACCGGACTATATGGTAAATGTTGCTTATAAGCTTTGCGGGAGTTTGGACAAGCTTTCTTGTTGATCTTATATTCGCTCAATACCTGGGTAGCCGTTATGTCCAGCTAGTACCGCTGACGGCTTGTGGGTGACTGATGTGATCATTACCTACTGCTGGCGTATTGACGAGTCTTTAGAGTCCCACACAGAGGATTCCTAGCTCAAGCGAAACAAAGTAGGGCACATATGGTGATATGTGTGGGAGCTTGATTAAATATGAGTATGTGATACCGTATTCTAATCTCGCGATATTTGATATCGGTTATGTTATATATGATATAACCGGATTGTTGAATTAAGTGTTGATTCAATGATATGTTATATGTATATATATTTGATATTGGCTGGTTATATATGATATGACCGGATTATTGAATCAAGTGTTGATTTGATATTGAATATTGAATATTGTCGGTTATATGTGATATAACCGAATTATTGAATCAAGTGTTGATTTGATATTTTGATATACATATAAATGATATTAGTCGGTTATATATGATATAACCGGATTATTGAATCTAGTGTTGATTTAATAATTTGATATATATTAATATATTTGATATATATTAATATATTTGATATATAAATATATATTAACTAATATTAGCTCACTAAAGATTTTATTCTCTTGTTATTTATAATGATATATATATACATATGATACATACATACATATATATATATATATACACATATGATATATATATATATATATATATATATATATATATATATATATATATATATATATATAAGATACTATTGTGTCATGGTGGATGATACATAGAACATGGGTGTATGAGACTCAGAACATGAGTGTATGAGACTCACACCAAAGCTAAAGATAATTATGGTAATTATTTATTAAGAATAAAACAAAATGAGTGAAAATGAGCATGGCTTAAGATGCCTGTAGAAGCATGTAGAAGTCATGACTCATCTCATTAATTTTATTTTACTCTAGATATTTTATAACCCAACCATTATTTTTAGCCCATGGTTAACTCTCTCTACTTATCACTTAAGATATTTCTTCACCCAAGTTCATCTTTTTCCTTCTCTTGAGCTCTCTAGTTTTTTTCTTGAGTTGGAAAAGAAAAAGAGAAAAGGATTTCTAAAGTGAGAAAAATTCCTACTTCATCAACCTACACTTCACTAGCCCGTTAGTTTAGGTTGTTTGCTTCACTAATATTTTGATTAGTGAAGAGTGAATTTGATTTAGAGAAACTTCAAGGTGGATTATCTTTGGCCTCGAAAACGACGAAGCAAGCTTGTTCCTTTCACCAAGTTGAGCCAAGAAGAGTTCTAGGGACCACTATTTGGAGCTAAGGGACTACTTCTTGGAGCTTTAGAAGTGAAGGACCGGTCTACAAAGGTTGTATTCTCTATTCACTTAGTGTAAAACTTGTTTACATGCCTAGAAAACCCTAATTCTCTAGTTCGATTCTAGGTTAGTGTAGCTTACACCTCTAGAATTGTTAAAATTGCATACTTGATGCATGTAGAAACCTAGTAGAGGTGCTAAGACATACTTTCAATATAAAGGGACTGAAGTGAGGGCAAAGGAAATTGCGACTACTGTCATGAATCTGGATAATGGAAAATGCATTACTAGGAATACCTGACCATCCTTTATGAAACATTTTCATGTTTCAGTTTTTCTGTGTACATGTAAAAGAGAACCATTTCCCAATTAATTCTGACACCAGGGTAAGTATTTACCAGATTTGGATCTCACATCTGTATGGTGTTACAGATGATGAGTAGGAGTAGAATATTGGGAAATGGGCGATTTGATCCTTAATATCGAAATTCGTTGCAATTGGTGATATTGGATTAAATTGTCTGGCTTTTGCCTGACAGCAAACATTTAGTTTTGAATAACCGTTGTTATGTACCAGATTTTAAAATGAAATATCTGTACCTTTATTTTTATAAAGTGAGATATACATTTTGAAAATTGTGTTGTAAATATTTACCATTATCAGTTGAGGATAGGATAAGGTGCATTGAATAACGGTGTAAGATATTCTTAACCAAGTTATAGTTTTCAGTTTACAAAACACAGAATTTAAGTTGGTATACTCTTGGGACTTATATATGAAAATGTATGTTGTCCAGTGTCCTTTAGGACAAAGGGGTTGGTACTCTTACTTCATTAAGGATTACCTATGGATTCTCTGTTTTTAGACACGCATTCGTAATAATTCAAGGTCCAAAGATTTTGAGAAGTTTGTAGGTATAAGAATAAAATAGAGAACCATACGTTGGTAGTATCGGGATTCTTCGAGATGATCGAAGATGTAGATACTTATGTTATCGAGAACTTGATTCTCTCACAGGTTACTCATCTGTCGACGCTCTCCATGATAAGTAATGATGCATTGGTCTTTTTCTATTAGGTAATATGCACTGGAAACAGCTGCATGACTATTGAATCTGGTTCCATCTAAATTAGTGCATTAATTCTATATGGATATAGAATGGTTACATTGTAAGTCTACGGTAGCGCCCCGGCCGTCTGTCCGAGGCCAAAATGCGGAAATGAAAACTTTTTCAAAACTTGAAACCGGCGCTATCGTATACTTTAAATCCGGATCGAACCATTAACCTACAACTAGAAACTAGAGAAAGGGTTGGAAAGCTATACTGATCGATCCGTGTCCTTCGGTCTTTGGCCACCATCCCAAGCTCCTCGCGGCATCTCCGATCTCGATCTCCTCGCAGGAAAGGGCACCACATCACCGAGTCTTTTTACGGGCTCCCGCTTCATCCGAAGCAACTCGGGCATGAAGTTCGCTAGCCAACGTGTCCAAGGTGAAGTGGAGAATGTGTGTGACAACTTTGTCTCTTGCATCCATTGTATGGATGGAGGTTGAAGATGAAGCCATCAATGGAGGTTGCGAGCTAGAGGAAGAAGAAGAAGATGAAGAAGAAGAAGTTCCTTTTTCCTTTTCTTATGTTTTTGCTATGATAAAATGAGAGAGAGCTTGTAAAAAATACAAGACCAAGCTCTCCTATGGCAGCCCCTCTCTCTCTCTTCTCATCATATCAACACAAATCAATCACAATATGTGACATATGCACAATAAAAGAGACCATGAGTCACAAGGTTTGCATGTGTCACAATTAATGCACAAAATGATGATTTCTAGCTCATAATTTCCATATGTAAACATTAACCCAAATGTGTACAACAATAAAAAGATACGGCAACATCTAAAATAAACTCGTGAAGGATCACAAGGATAACCCTCACCTGTAGATACGTACCTGCATCCGCATTCCGACTGAATGCGAATGCGATGAGACTTAAGTAATCCAACAAATCTAATACTAGGATCCGGCTTAAACCAAAGACCACTAGTATGATCCGTCCGATCATGATCCGTGCACTACTGCACGTATATGATCGAACCCTGCCATATATCATACGGCCTCTACAACGTTTCACCCGAAACTTGAAAACTATCTGTGGGGGACTCTAAAGACTCGTCAATACTTTGGCCGTGGATTTAACCACTAGCTCGTCAGAGGTACTAGCCATACGTAACGGGCTACCAGGTATTAACCAAAAGGAAGGTCGATGAGCGAACTCATCCTGACACCCTACTGAGCCTGTCAGTGACAATATCCGTACAGTCCGGTCCATTCGTCTATGAGCATCGCATGGCGGGCCTAAGGGGTTGGTAAAAGTCAGACCCCCAAAAGCGGTACAAGTCGTGTCAGAGTGTTGCCCAGAACACCCTGAGATACTACTGGAATACCTACCAGTAAATCTCCTGCCTTGGCCAAGGATTTCGTGTAATGGGTCTCCTAGACACAGCGCGATCTCACCCCTGATACCTGGAGAGACAAAACCCCTGCCGATCCGCTCATTGCCTCCATGTGGCTCGGGACGTACCCAACTAAAACCTGTTTGCACGACTCCTTTGAGCCGTGGTAGGGTAGTAATCAAAGTACAGTGGGAACCCACACGAGACAAATGACGATCTCAGGTCGATGAACTAACCTGTACACATGTCACTAAGGAACAGCTATCTGACGTCAGGTATAATACCAACTAGCATGTTCCTGGCGAGTCCTGTCCGGTGTACTCATAACCCAATGAGCACCTGTAAACATCTTAGGTGAACCAACTGACACTAATGGCTTATGAGACCGGCCACCGCCCCTCGTCGGGGTATCGACTGTATACACTAGTCTACTCTGGAGTATCGATGCCCTGTCTCGAAAACTCCCACGACTAGGGACCTTTTAAGGATGTGCTTATAGACCCCAGCTCCCACGTATATGATCGCCATCATACTGCTGGCTGTCAAGAAAGAATCCTAAGGCTCTATCAACGTGTAATAGCGACCTTTAAGGTGACCTAATGCAGTACACGATGATAAAGATAAACCAGATAGCATACTATCATCTTGAGTAAGACTGTCCTACCGGTATAGGTCCTCCCTCAATCATTGCAACCATGTGCCTGCGATCCAATAATTGACTCTGAGGGCACTATATCCAATAATCTCCCACTTGCACTCAAGGCTAATTATTGCGATGTCGCATACTCACAGCCCGTGTGATACTGAACACCCAACTCCTCTACTAATCAGTTTCACAAAACCTGTTTGCGAAACTATTGCGTTCGAGGAATAGCCTCAGTGAGTGGATCCGCCCTGTTGTTTCTTTCTATGTCTCTCTTTATCTCAAGTTCGCGGAGAAAGCCATCTCTCGAAATGAGCAATACCTGTCTTAGAATATGTTTGGATGTCTGATGGGACCTAGTTCATAAAAGAACTCCAAATCCAAACTTCTTAGACTGTATCGTCAACTGAACTTAATCAGTATCCTGCGCCACACTTCCCTCAGTATCCGCTTGGACCACCTGTCCAAAATACTGCCCTTCGTCAGAGGGAAAACTACAACTCTGATAGTCACTCTGTCATCCAGGTCACCTTGGAAGCCTGGAATGATAACAGTCTCCTAAAAGAGGCTGTTGTTATCATATCCCTAGAACATCTACTTATGTTCTAAAACTGCTTCCGAACGTTTCTCCAGGATAGGATTAATATCAACTTATTGCATCTAGTGCAAAAACAACATCTGGTGTGGTACTTGACATCTTATGATTGACTCAATTGCCTAAGCAAGTGATCTGCCAATCATGCACATCCCTCTCCCCTTTAGTCTGTAAGACACCTTTAGAGAGGGTAACTCCATCACCTGCAGGTACACTACCGTGCCAGGAGTCGTCCATTCTAAAACACTTTTAGAATGCTGTTTAAGTACCCAGATTGGGAAACTACCCAAATCTAGATCTAAAACCATAGATCTAGTAATCAAAATGTCTGATATTATATCTATATCCTATATGGAGAAACCACTGTGTGACAACTAAAGTATAACCGATCGTAGTATAGGAATTTCACTTCCTACTATGTGTATGTCATCCGTATACCAGGACATCATACCCTACTACCTTCTTAACAGATCCATCCCCTATTCTGATGAAGTCAAACCTATGACTGCCGCATCAGAAATAGATGATCTATCTCCGCTATATCTGCTTTAGTCTATAAATAGATATAATCTACTTTTCCACTATGCTTCCGCTGCTCCCACTGACTACGACAACCCTCTGGCAGAGTCATATACACGTGCACTTTTAAAGCTAGTTTAAAACGACGCTATACTCATCCTCCTGTCGGGTCTCACAGTCTGGAACAACAGTAGTGTCAAGTTTGGGTAAACAAGAACTTCCCTGTCACCGTCCTTGAGGCTACCGGAGTACCTCTCGGGTGCCTGAGATTACCCACCATATCTGCAGAGTGGCCAATGGAATGTCAAACCAGATTGAATTTTTAGGTCCTATTAAATTTTCAGTAATCGTTTGCGGTTGTGGAATCACTTCCAGTTCTACCATAGTCCCACTACTGTTTTCTGAAAAAAATTTCATTTTTATTAAAATTGTGGCGAGTCAAGAACAATATCACTATTGATCTTCCAGATGGTAGAAAGTCAACACTCGTCATAGCCCGGGTCAACCCACAAACAGCCATTACAGAAACGTGCCTTGAGTTTTCCAGAGTCTGGTTTTAAGCATAAGCCGGACAACTCCCTGTACCTTAACATTGTTAAGATGTGAACTATTCTATATCCAATATAGAAACAGAGACACTAATCTAATTAGAACCAGATTCAAATTATGCAGCTGTCTCCAGTGCATGTCAACTAAATGGAAGGATGCCAATCAGCGTTACTCAACTTAGGAATGCATCCAATTATGAGTAACCTGAAAGAGAAGTAAGTTCTCTTAATCATTACTATCAACTGAATACCATACACAAGTATCTACATCTTCGATCACCTTGAAGAATCCTGATACTTGCAATACCTGGTTCTCTACATTATTCATATACCTCTAACTACTCAAAACTTAGACCTTGCATTTCTACGAAACACATGTCTAAGAACTAGAGAAGTTACAAGTAAACAGAATATAGTACGAGTACCAACCCCTCTGTCCTCATGGACACTGGACAACATACAATACTCTGTATAAGTCCCCTGAGTCTAATAACTCATTCCCGGTGTGTCGTAGGTTGAAAATTGTACTTATGGTTGAGAAGAATCACACCGCTGTTTAATGCTCCTTACCTAACCATCCACTGATATAGGTAAATGTCATATACATAATTTCAAAAAGTTATATCTCACTTTATAAAAATAAATGTACAGATATGTCAATTTTAAATTGGTGCATAACAACGGATATTCAAAACCAAATATTTGCCGTCCGGCAAACAACCCTGGCGATTTCCTCAAATATCACCAATTCCAACGAATCCCGATATAATGAGGATGATCACCCAATTCCCAATAACTTACTCCCACTCATCATCTGTAAAACCATACAGATGTGAGAATCAAACCTGGTAAATACATACCCTGGAGTAAGTACTAATTAGGAAATCAGTTTTCTATTAACAATACGCAGTGAAACTGAAACATGAATATGTTTCGAATGGATATCCGGGTATTCCTAGTAATGCCTCTTCCATTATCCAGATTCATGACTATAACCGTATATTTCTTTGCCATCTCTTCAAATCCCTTTATATGTCTTTAGTCATTACCTTCTGTACACCCCTTTAGGCTAAATGGTTTTCTTCCTTCCCTACCGTTCGGCACCAGCCTATGGTTTGGAAGAAGACTATCCAATAAGCATAATGGGTGTACTCTCCTAATCCTAGGAGTACTCGTAACCTGAGAGAAGGTGAAGATAAAAGACAACCGAATAAAACCTTATTCCTATTTCTCCTGAACCAGAATCCATCCCCGAACTGGAACAAGTTCCTTCGAGTTCGTAAATAACCATACGATGGAGTATCCAATAAACTGTGGATCTTCGTAGTGATACAGAGTGTTCTGGAGAAATACAAAGGTGATGTAGGATTGGCGAAGAAATACTTGGTTTATTCGTGAATAGCAGTCGCAATTTTCTTTGCCCTCTTACTAATCCCTTTATTTTTCTTTACTTAATACCTTCTGTACACCTTTTAGGCTAAATGGTTTTCTTCATTCCCTACCGTTCGGCACTTGCCTATGGTTTGGACGAAGACTATCCAATTAGCGTAATAGGTGTACCGTCCTAATCCAAGGAGCACTCACAACCTGAGAGAAGGTAAAAAGAAAAGACAACTGAATAGTCCTATTCATTTTCTCCAGAACCGGAAACCATCCTCGAATCTGGAACAAGTTCCTTCGAGTTCGTATATAACCATACGATGGTTTTATCCAATGGAAGTGGATGTTCGTAGTATTACGGGGCGTTCTGGAGAAAAGGGTAAAAGTAGGAGTGGCAATGAGGTATGCAACTCTGACAATCCAAAAGCCAGTGTTTTAAGAAGTTTCGGCTAACTTGGTCACTGAGTCATAGTCTAGGGTCGGGTCATGGTTGCTGCCAAAGAGAGAGAGAAAAGAAATACTCTGCGTGCACTCTAACCTAGATCAGAATGGTTATCAATTTATCTAACCAGGAAACCTCCCACTGTAACCTCAAATTCTCCTCCAAACCTGAAAGAAGAATTAGTCGGGATCACCCGAGGAGTAAACCAACTCATCAGTGGGAATCGGGATCCAACTATCATTGCATGATAACGTGATGGAATCGACTCACGTTATCACACTCCACAAGGTATGCACGTATCTGGCAAGTTTCAGTTTCTTTAGAAACTCCCGATGTGATTTTTACCCCTAGGACCCAAGTGACCTTGACGAATAATCAACAAATCAAAAGGTCCTAGTCAAGTTCAACCCGTCATCATCTTGATTGCGTTAAACCCACCCGCACGACCCTTGACGAATAATCAACAAAGTCGTACGACCGTCCTAACCAATCCATATATCCATGCGACAGAAAGCACAACAGAGCTACCGCACACTACGCCTCGGCGAATAGCAACGACAAACGTAGCGCGAATACTAAGCAATACTAATCTGAAAGGACGGAGGGCTACGGCTGGTTTTTGGCGAAAAACCTTTAACGTAATGAACTTGATATCGTTGAAGGAACCGGATAGCTTTTTATAAAAATATAGTGGCGAAAACCTTTGCTAAAGAGGTCACTCCCGGTGAAGGGTGTTGGAGATAGTGCCCTCAGAGTCAATTATTGGATCACAGGCACGTGATTGCAATGATTGAGGGAGGACCTATCCCGGTAGGACAGTCTTACTCGAGATGATAGTATGCTATCTGGTTTACCTTTATCATCGTGTACTGCTTTAGGTGACATGACAGGTCATTATTGCACGTTGATAGAGCCCCTAGGATTCTTGCTTGACTGCCGGCAGTATGAGGGCGATCATATAAGTGAGAGCTGGAGTCTATTAGCACATCCTTAAAAGGTCCCTAGTCGTAGGAGTTTCGAGACAGGGCATCGATTCTCCAGAGTAGACTAGTGTATACAGTCGAGACCCCGACGAGGGGCAGTGGCCGGTCTCACAAGCCACTGGTGTCAGTTGGATCACCTAAGATGTATACAGGTGCTCATTGGGTTATGAGTACACCGGACAGGACTCGCCGGGAACATGCTAGTTGGTCTTATACCTGACGTCAGATAGCAGTTCCCAGGTGACATGTGTACAGGTTAGTTCATCGACCTGGGGATCGTCATTTGTCTCGTGTGAGTTCCCACTGTGCTTTGATTACTACCCTACCACGGCTCAAAGGAGTCGTGCAAACAGGTTTTAGTTGGGTACAGTCCCGAGCCACATGGAGGCAGTGAGCGGATCTTCAGGGGTTCGTCTCTCCCGGTATTGGGGGTGAGGTCGCGCTGTGTCTAGGAGAGCCATTACACGAAGACCTTGGCCAAGGCAGGAGATTTACTGGTAGGTATTCCAGTAGTATCTCAGGGTGTTCTGGGCTACACTCCGACACGACTTGTACCGCTTTTGGGGGTCTGACTTTTACCAACCCCCTAGGCCCGACATGCGATGCTCATAGACGAACGGACCGGACTGTACGGATATTGTCACTGACAGGCTCAGTAGGGTGTCAGGATGAGTTCGCTCATCGACGTCCCTTTTAGTAAATAGCTGGTGGCCCGTTACGTATTGGCTTATACCTCTGACGTGCTAGTGGTTAAATCCACAGCCATAGTATTGACGAGTCTTTAGAGTCCACCACACTTTCAGTTACTCAAGCTTTCGGGCGAAACGCTGTAGAGGCCGTATGGAGATATGGCAGGGTCCGATCAGATACGTGCGGTATTGCACGGATCAGGATCGGACAGTTTGTACTAGTGGCCGTATGTTTATATGGCAGCGTTCGATCAGATACGTGCGGTATTGCACGGATCAGGATCGGACGGATATTACTAGCCGGCTTTGGTTTAAGCCGGTCCTAGTTTAGTACAGTGTAGATTTTGTCTCATTGCATTTGTATCCGGACGGAATACAGATGCGGGTGTGTATGCATAGTATGGGGGTTTTCCTGTAATTTATTACGGGACCAGTTTTCTGGAGTTGCCAGTTTGCATTCCGTTCCGGCCGGTTTTCCTTTGTTCTTTCCCGGCCGGACTTTTCCGATGGAGGGTGTTATTTGCAATTGTGCAAATAACATTTGAGGAAGGGGTTTCTTGCACTTGTATTCATTATGATGGTTTCTTTTCTTTTGCACCATCACTTGCATTAATGAGATAAGAATGGGTATGGTTTTGATGTAAGGTGTAAGCATGGTTGATGTATTCTTGTCTCTTGATGTGGTCACCACTTGTGTTCTACTACCATCACCTCCCTCTTGTATTAGTTTTGATTCCTCCACCATTTGCTTGAAGAGGGGGCCGGCCACATTGAGATGGGTGAGAAAAATGAGAGGTAAAAACTTTGTATGAGGGATTAATTCACATCTCCTTTCCATGCTTGCAAAATTCTCAAAACCCTCTCCAAGTTCATGATTCTCTTCATCCTTCATGGCAACCAAAAACCCAATGAGACATAGACTCTGCACATCCTACAGCAAGTCTTGGGCATGTCGAGTTGCCGGCTTCATGCCCGAGTTGCCTCGGTATAGAGGCGGGAGCCCGTAAAAGATGCAGGCGACGTGGTGCCCTTCCGGCGAGGAGGTGACGACCGGAGATCCCGCGAGGAGTTCGGAGTGGAGATGAAGACCGGAGGACTCGGATCAGTCGGTATATCTCAAACTCATTCTCTTGTTAGCTTAGACTAGTTTAATGGCACGATCCGGAGTCTAGTGCGCGGGGGTGCCGGTTTGCAAAGTCCGCAAAATTAAAGTTTATCACCGTTTCCGCGTTTGGCCGTCGGATTGACGGCCGGGGCGCCGCCGTGCACTTACAGTGGTATCAGAGCCTCGCCATTAACATAGTCTAGCTTTGTGTAATGTGTTTTTCAGTTCCGATCGACCAAAATTCCAAAAACCGTATTTTTCCTTCACATCAGTTTCTGTTGAAATTTTTTGTCGTCTAAAAATTTTTCAGGTAGTCTCAGAATGATGTACATGAAATTCTAAGAGATCTGGGAAAATTCGACAAATTGATCTGCTAAGTGGAGCGCGGAAGCGCGGCCAATCCCCACCTCCGGCCGCGGTTCCGCCGCACTATGATATGGTCAATTGGTCAAATTTCTCCAGTGAGCTTCTGGGGTGATTTTAGGGTTTTTGGAATGTTAAAGTTGGGCTAATTATTTCTGTGAGTGCTACAGTTTTCTTTGGGGCCCACTTGTTAATTGTTTGATCAATCGGAAAATTTTAAACACATTTTTCACAGTATTTACATTATATCTGCGACCGTGAATGTCACTCGATCGGTAAATCCGGTCTAACTGCTATAGCCCGGTTAGACGGATTTGCGAACGTGACTTTCACGTTGTATTCTATGTTTATGCTGTGATGTTGCGGATCGGTCGTGGAGGAAAGCCTGGATGCAATGCTAGTACAGTGTTGTGGTATTATGTACATTTGTTTTTGCGGGGCGAGCGTCCGACATGTGGACTGCCGTCACTGCCTGTTTGTATTATTATTTTGGGGGCACGACCTGGTTGCGGTCGATGTACCCGTTGTATGTATATTTTACTTTCTGTACTAGGATTACCCCGCGGAGGGGTGCACGGATAGCCGGGTTCTAGAGGGCAACAAGCCCGCATCTCATGGCATTGAGACGGAGGGGGCTTCACTCTAGGATTGGCGGGCTATTCGCCGCACTCGTAGGGGGTACAGGTTGACCCAGGAGGGGTGCCCAAGTTGCCGGATTCCGTGGAGTGCTGGGTGGTCCATTCACGGAGCTGAAGGGGGCTGCCTCGCTTCAGGTTTTGGCGGGTGACTTGCCGCGCCCGTAGGGGTCTAGGATTCCATTGCACAGGCTATCCACACGACCAGGGGAACGTCGGGTTTCAGTAGTGGCTCTGTGAAACCCGGGGATCCCAGATATCTGTATTGTTCTGTGATGCTGTACATTTCTGTGATGTTGCATTTCTTTTCACGCCTTGAGCGAAATATAATATATTGGTATATATATTAGTAGATGTTGTATATGTTTTTCACCCGCGCTAGTCCAGTCCCCGCTCTGCCGTTAGTAAGCTAACCTAACGGGTGATGACGGGACCCAGTGGCGAATGCGGATGGCATATACGTACGTCAGTATATTTTCGTTCTTTGTGGTGTGATCAATTGATGGGACTGCGTTGATTCGGATCAATGCAAGTTAAAAAAACCTTTTCTGATGTTGTTGGAACACTTTTCAAAAAGCTGTTATTGCAAGGACGTTCGCTTTTGTTTTGCATCGTGGTATTCATTTGGAATATCCTGCTCCTCAGTCGACGAGGCAAGGGCCGAGATCCCTTCACCGGGAGTGACCCCTTGGACAGAAGTTTGCGTCAGGGCATTAACTTCACTATAGCCGATTACTTTTGCTTTGCACCGTGGTATTCAGTTGGAATATCCTGCACCCCATTCTACGGGGAAAGAGCCTAGATCCCTTCACCGGGAGTGACCTCTTTAGTAAAGGTTTTCGTCACTATATTTTCTAAAAAGCTATCCGTTCCTTTAACGAGATCAAGTTCATTACGTTAAAGGTTTTCGCCAGAAACCATTCGTAGCCCTCCGTCGTTTCATATGGGTAGTCAATAGTATTCAAGCTGTGTATGTTGGCCAAAGTCAAGGCACAGTGATTGGTAGCTATTGGGGTATTCATATGCAGCATAGATAGATGCGTTGGTTTGGGATAGTCGTACTGCCATTTTGGCCAAAGTCAAGGGTATGTACGGGTGGGTTCAAATTAACCTGGAGAATGACGGGTTGAACTTGACATGTGACTTATGATATGTTGGCCAAAGTCAAGGTCATAAGAGTATGGGGCAGAAATCACATCGGGAGTTTCAAAAGTACTGAAACTTGCCAGATATGCGCATACCTTCTGGAGTGTGACACCGTGAGCGGATTCCGTCACGTTATCATGCAATGATAGTTGGATCCCGATTCCCACTGATGAGTTAGTTTACTCCTCGGGTGACCCCGACTAATTCTTCTTTCAGGTTTGGAGGAGAATTTGAGGTACAGTGGGAGGTTTCCAGATTAGATTAAGTGATAACCATTCTGATCTAGGTTAGAGTGCACGCTGAGTGTTTCTTCTCTCTCTCTCTGGCAGCGACCATTGACCCGACCCTAGACTATGACTTAGTGACCAAGTTGACCGAACCTTCTTAACACTGGCTTTTGGATTGTCAGAGTTGCAGACCTCATTGCCACTCCTACTTTTACCCTCTTTTTCAGGACACCCCGTATTACTGCGAACGTCCACTTCCATTGGACAAAACCAT
The DNA here is from genome assembly GCA_030015575.1 of Agapanthus africanus. Taxonomy (NCBI): domain Eukaryota; kingdom Viridiplantae; phylum Streptophyta; class Magnoliopsida; order Asparagales; family Amaryllidaceae; genus Agapanthus; species Agapanthus africanus. The sequence continues at coordinate 141,105,691 of JASDDO010000031.1, forward strand.
CGTATGGTTATATACGAACTCGAAGGAATTTATTCGAGGATGGTTTCCGGTTCTGGAGAAAACGGATAGGACTATTCAGTTGTCTTTTCTTTTCACCTTCTCTCAGGTTGCGAGTACTCCTTGGTTTAGGAGTAGTACACCTATTACGCAAATTGGATAGTCTTCTTCCAAACCATAGGCTGGTGCCGAACGGTAGGGAATGAAACCAGTTAGCCTAAACGGTGTACAGAAGGTATTAAGTTCAGACAAAGCAAGGGATTAGTAAGAGGGCAAAGTAAGTTGCGACTGCTATTCACGACCAAACCAAGTATTTCTTCGCCAATCCTAAATCACCTTTGTATTTCTCCAGGACACTCCGTATCACTACGAAGATTCACAGTTTAATGGATACTCCATCGTATGGTTATATACGAACTCGAAAGGAACTTGTTCCAGTTCGGGGATGGATTCTGGTCCAGGAGAAATAGGAATAAAGTACATTCAGGTGTCTTTTATCTTCACCTTCTCTCGCGTTGCGAGTGCTCCTAGGATTAGGACAGTACACCCTTTATGCTTATTGGATAGTCTTCTTCCAAACCATAGGCTGGTGCCGAACGGTAGGGAAGGAAGAAAACCAATTGGCCTAAAGGGGTGTGCAGAAGGTAATGACTAAAGACATATGAAGGGATTTGGAGAGGTGGCAAAGAATTATACGGTTATAGTTGTGAATCTGGATAATGGAAGAGGCATTACTAAAGAATACCGGGATACCCCACCGAAACATTTCAATGTTTCAGTTTCACTGTGTACTGTTAAAAGAAAACTGATTTCCCGATTAGACACTTGCTCCAGGGTATGTATTTACCAGGTTTGATTCTCACATCTGTATGGTTTTACAGATGATGAGTGGGAGTAAGTTATTGGGAATTGGGTGATCATCCTCATTATATCGGGATTCGTTGTAATCGGTGATATTTGAGGAGATCACCTGGGCTGTTTGCCGGTCGGCAAATATTTGGTTTTGAATATCCGCTGTTGTGCACCAATTTCAAATTAATATATCTGTACGTCTATTTTCATAGAGTGAGATATACCTTTTGATATTATGTCGATGACATTTACCTATATCAGTGGATGGTTGGGTAAGGAGCATTAAACAGCGGTGTAATTCTTCTTAACCATAAGTACAGTTTTCAACCTACGACACACAGTGAAAGAGTTATTAGACTCAGTGGACTTATACAGAGTATTGTATGTTGTCCAGTGTCTATTAGGACAGAGGGGTTTGGTCCTCGTACTATATTCTGTTTACTTTTAACTTCTCTGGTTCTTAGACATGTGTTTCGTAGAAGCATAGGGTCTAAGTTTTGAGGAGTTATAGGTATTTGAATAGAGTAGAGAACCAGGTGTAGCAAGTATCGGGGTTCTTCAAAGTGATCGAAGATGTAGATACTTGTGTATGGTATTCAGTTGATAGTAATGATAAAGAGAAATTGCTTCTTTTCAGGTTACTCATAATTGGAAGCATTCCTAAGTTGAGTAACGCTGATCGACCTCCTTCCATTTAGTTGACATGCACTGGAGATAGCTGCATGATTTGAATCTGGTTCAATTAAATCAGTGCCTCTGGTTCTATATTGGATATAGAACAGTTCATATCTTAACGATGTTAAGGTACGGGGAGTTGTCCGGCTTATGCTTAAAACCAGACTCTGGATAACTCATAGGCACGTTTCTGTAATGGCTGTTTGTGGGTTGACCCAGGCTATGACGAGGGTTGATTTTCTACCATCTCGAAGATCAATAGTGATATTGTTCTTCACTCGCCACAATTTTAAAAGAAATGGATTTTTTCAGAAAACAGTAGTGGGAGTATGGTAGAACTGGAAGTGATTCCAGAACCGCAAACGATTACTGAAGATTTGATAAGGAACCTAAAGATTCAATCTGGGTTGACATTCCATTGGCCACTCCGCAGATAAGGTGGGTAACTTCAGGCACCCGAGAGGTACTTCGGTTGCCTCAAGGACGGTGACAGGGAAGTTCTTGTTTACCCACACTTGCCATTGTTGTTGTTCCAGGCTGCGAGACCCGGCAGGAGGATGAGTATAGCGTCGTTCTAAACTAGCTTTAGAAGTGCACGTCTGTATGACTCTGCCAGAGGGTTGTCGTAGTCAGTGGGAGCAGCGGAAGCATTGGTGGACATCAGGCTTATGTCTATTTATAGACTAAAGCAGATGTAGCGGAGATAGATCATCCATTTCTGATGTGACAGTCATAGGTTTGACGTCATCAGAACAGGGGATGGATCTGTTGAGAAGGTAGTAGGAAGTGATATTCCTATACTACGATCGGTTATACTTTGGTCGTCACACAGTGGTTTCTCCACATAGGACTTGGACATTACATCACACATACTGGTTACTAGATCTATGTTTTTAGATCTAGATTTGGGTGGTTTCCCAATCTGGGTACTTTGACAGCAATCTAAGAGTATTTAGAATGGACGACTCCTGGCACGGTAGTATACCTGCAGGTGATGGAGTCACCCTCTCTAAAGGTGTCTTACAGACTAAAGGGGAGAGGGATGTGCATGATTGGCAGATCACTTGCTCAGGCAATTGAGTCAATCATGAGATGTCAAGTACCACACCAGATGTTGTTCTTGCACTAGATGCAATAAGTTGATATTGATCCAATCCTGGAGGAACAGTCGGGAGGCAGTTATCATTCCAGGCTTCCAAGGTGACATGGACGACAAGGAGGTTGTCAGAGTTATAGTCATCCTTCTGACGAGGGGCAGTATTTTGGACAGATGGTCCAAGGTGATACTGAGGGTGGCATGGCGCAGGATACTGATTAAGTTCAGTTGACGATACAGTCTAAGAAGTTTGGATTTGGAGTTCATTTATGAGCTCGGTCCCATCAGACATCCAGACATTCTAAGACAGGTATTGCTCATTTCGGGAGATGGCTTTCTCCGCGAACTTGAGATATAGAGAGACATAGAAAGAAATATCTAAGCGGATCCACTCGCTGAGGCTATTCCTTGAACGCAATAGTTTCGCAAACGAGCTTTGTGAGACTGACCAGTAGAGGAGTTGGATGTTCGGTATCACACGGGCTGTGAGTATGCGACATCGCAATAATTAGCCTTGAGTGCAAGTGGGAGATTGTTGGAGATAGTGCCCTCAGAGTCAATTATTGGGTCACAGGCACGTGATTGCAATGATTGAGGGAGGACCTATCCCGGTAGGACAGTCTTACTCGAGATGATAGTATGCTATCTGGTTTACCTTTATCATCGTGTATTGCTTTAGGTGACATGACAGGTCACTATTGCACGTTGATAGAGCCCCTAGGATTCTTGCTTGACTGCCGGCAGTATGAGGGCGATCATATAAGTGAGAGCTGGAGTCTATTAGCACATCCTTAAAAGGTCCCTAGTCGTAGGAGTTTCGAGACAGGGCATCGATTCTCCAGAGTAGACTAGTGTATACAGTCGAGACCACGACGAGGGGCAGTGGCCGGTCTCACAAGCCACTGGTGTCAGTTGGATCACCTAAGATGTATACAGGTGCTCATTGGATTATGAGTACACCGGACAGGACTCGCCGGGAACATGCTAGTTGGTCTTATACCTGACGTCAGATAGCAGTTCCCAGGTGACATGTGTACAGGTTAGTTCATCGACCTGGGGATCGTCATTTGTCTCGTGTGAGTTCCCACTGTGCTTTGATTACTACCCTACCACGGCTCAAAGGAGTCGTGCAAACAGGTTTTAGTTGGGTACAGTCCCGAGCCACATGGAGGCAGTGAGCGGATCTTCAGGGGTTCGTCTCTCCCGGTATTGGGGGTGAGGTCGCGCTGTGTCTAGGAGAGCCATTACACGAAGACCTTGGCCAAGGCAGGAGATTTACTGGTAGGTATTCCAGTAGTATCTCAGGGTGTTCTGGGCTACACTCCGACACGACTTGTACCGCTTTTGGGGGTCTGACTTTTACCAACCCCCTAGGCCCGACATGCGATGCTCATAGACGAACGGACCGGACTGTACGGATATTGTCACTGATAGGCTCAGTAGGGTGTCAGGATGAGTTCGCTCATCGACGTCCCTTTTAGTCAATAGCTGGTGGCCCGTTACGTATTGGCTTATACCTCTGACGTGCTAGTGGTTAAATCCACAGCCATAGTATTGACGAGTCTTTAGAGTCCACCACACTTTCAGTTACTCAAGCTTTCGGGCGAAACGCTGTAGAGGCCGTATGGAGATATGGCAGGGTCCGATCAGATACGTGCGGTATTGCACGGATCAGGATCGGACAGTTTGTACTAGTGGCCGTATGTTTATATGGCAGCGTTCGATCAGATACGTGCGGTATTGCACGGATCAGGATCGGACGGATATTACTAGCCGGCTTTGGTTTAAGCCGGTCCTAGTTTAGTACAGTGTAGATTTTGTCTCATTGCATTTGTATCCGGACGGAATACAGATGCGGGTGTGTATGCACAGTATGGGGGTTTTCCTGTAATTTATTACGGGACCAGTTTTCTGGAGTTGCCAGTTTGCATTCCGTTCCGGCCGGTTTTCCTTTGTTCTTTCCCGGCCGGACTTTTCCGATGGAGGGTGTTATTTGCAATTGTGCAAATAACATTTGAGGAAGGGGTTTCTTGCACTTGTATTCATTATGATGGTTTCTTTTCTTTTGCACCATCACTTGCATTAATGAGATAAGAATGGGTATGGTTTTGATGTAAGGTGTAAGCATGGTTGATGTATTCTTGTCTCTTGATGTGGTCACCACTTGTGTTCTACTACCATCACCTCCCTCTTGTATTAGTTTTGATTCCTCCACCATTTGCTTGAAGAGGGGGCCGGCCACATTGAGATGGGTGAGAAAAATGAGAGGTAAAAACTTTGTATGAGGGATTAATTCACATCTCCTTTCCATGCTTGCAAAATTCTCAAAACCCTCTCCAAGTTCATGATTCTCTTCATCCTTCATGGCAACCAACAACCCAATGAGACATAGACTCTGCACATCCTACAGCAAGTCTTGGGCATGTCGAGTTGCCGGCTTCATGCCCGAGTTGCCTCGGTATAGAGGCGGGAGCCCGTAAAAGATGCAGGCGACGTGGTGCCCTTCCGGCGAGGAGGTGACGACCGGAGATCCCGCGAGGAGTTCGGAGTGGAGATGAAGACCGGAGGACTCGGATCAGTCGGTATATCTCAAACTCATTCTCTTGTTAGCTTAGACTAGTTTAATGGCACGATCCGGAGTCTAGTGCGCGGGGGTGCCGGTTTGCAAAGTCCGCAAAATTAAAGTTTATCACCGTTTCCGCGTTTGGCCGTCGGATTGACGGCCGGGGCGCCGCCGTGCACTTACAAAGGGATCTCAGCTCTTTCCCCATAGAATGAGGTGCAGGATATTCCAACTGAATACCACGATGCAAAGCAAAAAGTAAACGACTATAGTGACGTTATCACCCCGACGCAAACATCTGTCCAAGGGGTCACTCCCGGTGAAGGGATCTCGGCCCTTGCCTCGTCGACTGAGGTGCTGGATATTCATAACCGAATACCACTGTGCAAAACAAAAGAGAACGTCCTTGCAATAACAGTTTTTTTTAAAAATGTTCCAATAACATCAGAATAGGTTTGTTTAGCTTGCATTGATCCGAATCAATGCAGTCCCATCAATTAATCACACCACAAAAGAACGAAAATATGATGTACGTATATGTCATCCCCATTCGCCTCTAGGTCCCGTCATCACCCGTTAGGTTACTTAACTAACAACAGAGCGGGGACTGGACTAGCACGAGTGTAAAACATATACAACATCTACTAGTATATATATCAATATATAATATTCGCTCATGGCGTGATAAAAATGCAACATCACAGAAATGTAATAAGCATCACAAAACAATACAGATAATCTGGGATCCCCGGGTTTCATAGAGCCGCTATTGAAACCTGACGTTCCCCTGGTCGTGTGGATAGCCTGTGCAATGAAATCCTAGACCCCTACGGGAGCGGCAAGTTACCCGCTAAAACCTGAAGCGAGGCAGCCCCCTTCAACAACGTGAATGGACTACCCAGTACTTCACGGAAACCGGTAACTTGAGCACCCCTCCTTGGGTCAACCTGTACCCCCTACGGGTGCGGTGAATAGCCCGCCAATTCTAGAGTGAAGCCCCCTCCGTCTCAAAGCCATGAGATGCGGGCCCGTTGCCCTCTAGAACCCGGCTATCCGTGCACCCCACAGCGGGGTAATCCTAGTACAGAAAGAAAAAATATATATACAACGGGTACATCGACCTCAGCCCGGTCGTGCCCCAAAAGAATAATATACAAATAGGCAGTGACGGCAGTCCACATGTCGGACGCTCGCCCCGCAATATCAAATGTACAAATACAACCAAACTGTACTAACATTGCATCCAGGCTATCCACCACGATAAATCCGCAACATCACAGCACAACACAGAACATCAACGTGTATGTCACGTTCGCAAATCTGTCTAAAAGGGCTATAGCAATTAGACAAGATTTACCGATCAAATGACATTCACGGTCGCAGATATAATGTAAATACTGTGAACTAACATGTTTAAAATTTTCGATCGACAAAATTTCCCGAAGTGGGCCCTAAGCACAATACCCAGTACTCAGACAAATCTGGGCCCAAACAAAAAAATACACCAGAAACCCCATTTCCAAGACAAAGACCACTTTGGCAATTTTGGTGCATTGATGCTACAGGAGTGCAGCGGAACCGCGGCCAAAACAAGGGTATTGCCACGGTTCCGCGGCGCTACAGTGTGATCATTTCACCAAATTTCAACAGTGTTCTTATAAAAGCCTGCCTGATTTTCTACAATACTCAAAATAATTTTTCGACGACAAAAAAAAATTGGACAGAAACTCAGAATTGGAAATGCAGTTTTTGGAAATTTCGTTCGATCGAAGTTCTAAACACGTTAAAGCAAGCTAGTAAAGATTAATGGTGTAGCTCTGATACCATGTAAGTCTACGGTAGCGCCCCGGCCGTCTGTCCGAGGCCAAAATGCGGAAACGAAAACTTTTTCAAAACTTGAAACCGGCGCTATCGTATACTTTAAATCCGGATCGAACCATTAACCTACAACTAGCAACTAGAGAAAGGGTTGGAAAGCTATACCGATCGATCCGTGTCCTTCGGTCTTTGGCCACCATCCCAAGCTCCTCGCGGCATCTCCGATCTCGATCTCCTCGTCGGAAAGGGTACCACATCACCGAGTCTTTTTACGGGCTCCCGCTTCATCCGAAGCAACTCGGGCACGAAGTTCGCTAGCCGACGTGTCCAAGGTGAAGTAGAGAATGTGTGTGTCAACTTTGTCTTTTGCATCCATTGTATGGATGGAGGTTGAAGATGAAGCCATCAATGAAGGTTGTGAGCTAGAGGAAGAAGAAGAAGAGGAGGAAGAAGAAGTTCCCTTTTCCTTTTCTTATGTTTTTTCTATGATAAAATGAGAGAGAGCTTGTAAAAAATACAAGACCAAGCTTTCATATGGTAGCCCCTCTCTCTCTCTTCTCATCATATCAACACAAATCAATCACAATATGTGACATATGCACAATAAAGGAGACCATGAGTCACAAGGTTTGCATGTGTCACAATTAATGCACAAAATGATGATTTCTAGCTCATAATTTCCATATGTAAACATTAACCCAAATGTTTACAACAATAAAAAGATACGGCAACATCTAAAGTAAACTCGTGATGGATCACAAGGATACCTGATCAGTCGAAAATAGTGTATTTTTAACACGGCAATTTCCCTATCATTTGTACTCATATAGAAGTGTTCGGCATCCATATTACACATATTAGAAAATCAGTCGTTAAATATCAGATTGCATGTGTTAGACTCTAAAACCGACATTTCTGAGGAAATTGTGTGTTTATCATGGCATCGCACCATCTCTGTATTGCGCAACACTTGTGTCGAGATTTGTGCAGGAAATTGCAGGAGCAAAGCTAAAAGAGCTGATAAAAAATACGCCAACTCAATGATTTCAGATCTGGTAGCAATTCAGAAGGAATTATACAAATCAACATATCCTAAAAAGGCCTAAGAATCATCCCAAGCCTGTACCAGAAAGCCCAATCCTCAAGGCTCATAAGGCGCCGCGGATCCGCGGCAGGAGCCTGCTTGCGCCGCGGATCCGCCGCACGTCAGCAGTTTATTTTTAGCTTAGAATCTCTCTCTCAGTCCTAGAAGCTCAGAAAGACACTTCTGCCAGATTAGCAAAGTTCATTAAGCAACCTAATCTTGATTAAGCTAATCCTAATTAACCTCCTAACAAACTATTTCTAGAAGCTCCCTCCTAACTAATCACATCTAGAAGCTTCTCCTCTAACTAACTTTTGGAAGGAAATTCAAATCCCCTCAACAAACTTTTGGAGGGAAACTTAAAATTCAAATCCTAGATCTAGGGTTTAGATGTCTATAAATAGGAACCTAGATCTAAGGGTTGAGGTGAATCTTCCTTATTCCTAAATCTCTTTCTTCATCATCTTCTTCCACAAGTCTAGTGACAAGGCTTGTGCGAAACCCTAACCCTAATTCCACTCCAAATTCAAGATCTTGAGTACCAATCAAGCAAGAAGCCCTTCAACCTTTTATGAGCGGAGCCGATCTCCAACCGAGCAAGTGATCCAAGCCGATCCGCGACTCACGGAGCCGAGCGAAGCCAAATCGATAATCGAGTTCTTCCTCTTGTAGTTCTTGAGCGAATGTAATGAAATTGTTGATATAAATAAAAGGAGAAATTCTTTAATCTTGCTTTCTTTAAATTCTTGCATCATGATTCGATCTCAATTTATGATTGTAACTCTTGTGATGATGTTTGAGTAAAACTCCGCTCGTTAAGGAGTCGAGACGATCAATAGAATGATGATGTAACAAATCTTTAAACGATTCTTGAGTCCTACGAGTTTTGTAAACCCTAGCAAGTTCAAGAATCGATGACCTAGTTTCGTAGCGATGCTTTCTTGATTGTGATCGCTCGAAATTAGGGATCTACGATCGTTTCTTGAATTTACTAGAGGCTAGAATGTAAATGATATCAACGAAAGAATAAGGGATAAATGATGAAACCCTAGTTTCACTAGAAATCCCTAATTCTCGTCGATCATCATCGATCTAGTATCAATCCATCGAAGGATGAGAATACGTCATCTTGAGATTGCATCACATCTATAGATCCGATCGATTCCTACGAGCCTCATTTCGATTCTTGATATTTGGTTGGAAAAATCATCAAACTATCAATTCTTGATTCTATCTTTTTCTTGTTATTAGATCTAGATTTTCTAATTCTTGAACTTCAAATACAAATCATGAATTGTTTTGTTTTGTTTTCTTTAAAGTTTCGACTCATCTAATTCAAAAGACGAACTATTACACTGTCCCTATGGACGATCCGCACTCACTTACAATCTACATCCGACACCGTAGTTGATTGCGGTCAAATAATTTTTGGTTGTGATTTCTTTACAATTTCCAACTACACAAACAAGAATTCTTTAACAATCAAATGGCGCCATTGCCGGGGATCGTTTGATTTACTTACACAATCGGAAAATATCTTTACAATCAAATGGCGCCGTTGCCGGGGATGGTGCGCTAATTGTTCGTATTTTGAAATTTAAGTTGAAAAATTTATTCCATTATAATTTTTAGATCTAAACTCGCACAAACCCTAATACGTGTGTTGTGATTTTTGTTGCGAGGAAATCTGGGATCATTGGAGCTGGAGAATTTTTTTTCTAAAATTTCCAGAGGACTGAGGGAGTTAACAGAAGCTCTCTGTAAAAATTTCTTGCTGTGAACAGTACATACGGCGGCGCATCCGCGGTATAAGGAGACATCTGCGGCGGTTCAGCGGCTTGGTGAAGCCCTCTCTGCACAAAAATTCCACAGTGAGTTCTTACTTTCTTATCTCCTTCAAAAAATCTGCTCCAATTAACATTTTGTGCAGGTTTCTTTGCAAATAATTCGCAGTGCGCAAAAAGCAAATTAAAATTGTGCGTGTTTTTGTTTCTTGGTTGTTTGCATAATTAATACGGATATTAAGGGGCAAAGACCAAATCCAGATTAGGTGGGGAGTTCATTACCCTTCCTAAGCCCCGAAAATCGCAAAACTTGCATCCGCATTTACCCTAATTGACTAAAAAATATCTAGAGATGACTCTAAGGACCGTCGCGCTCACTTAGGACAAGAGAGGGCCGTGGGCAATTCATTGCTTATCCGCGTTTTCTTATGGTGTCTAAGGCAAGTGTGTCTAAGGCTAGTGGTTATTAATTAGACCCACTACTTATGTAGTGGAGTACCTTCCCACTTACCTGGCACTTACCTGGCCACAGGAGGACAAAGAGGCAGTGGAGGATTTTATCCTGCGACTTATATTTTGGCAGTTAGGAGCGGTCTAGAGTTTGACCTAGGTGACCCCTAGATTCTAGGGTTTTGTGTGCTGCATTTGTTTTGTTGCATCATTTTTTTTTTAAAATCCTTATATTTTCAAAACAAACACCGCATTCATATCATTTTCCCTAATTATAAATTCATGCTGCCACTTGTACTAACCCTTTTTTAGTGCAAGATAGGCTGGACACGGGATTCTAGTGCCCGTTAAGTCCGCGTTCCCTGATCGACCCAAAAGTCGGTATTTCTACATTTACCCTTTCTTTTACCCACCACCACACCAACATCGATGGATCCATCTCCATCGAATTTCTTTACCACTACCCTGCCGCCGTCCGTTGGTGCACAGAATCCACCTCGCATCTCTCTCCAAGAGAGGTGCTATCCAACACGAGGCCCACTTTCCGCTTGTCTTTCCATTCTACCAGCCAACGGGGAAAATTTTCAAATAAAACCCCAATACATCAACCTTCTACCAAAATTTCACGGTCTCGAGACTGAAGACGCATATGCATTTATCACCAAATTTGAAAATGTATGCGCAATGATGGGTACTTCACAGCTTTCTGTGGATGCTTTACGTCTTCGTCTTCTCCCATTTACTTTGTGCGATTTAGCCGAGAAGTGGCTATATAACACTACCGCACATTCCATTTCAAATTGGGATGAATTCGTCAAAGAATTTCTTAAGAAATTCTACCCACATCAAAAGACAGCTCGAGTCCGTAGCGAAATCTATCAATTCACCCAGCTTCCAAATGAAACATTTTCAAAATGTCTTGAACGTTTCAAGGATCTGTTAGTCCAATGTCCACATCACGGCATCCCGAGATAGGAACTGTGCCGAATCATTTATGAGGGCATTAATCCTAACACAAGACAGACCCTTGAATCCATGCGTCAAGGCAACTTTATGACAAAAGATGATGAGGAAGCCTGGAATTTTCTAGAAGATTTTGCTGAAAGATCTTTACAGTGGGAGGGTGTGAGTCAATCGTCTAGGGATGGCAATGATATTTCCATAGGAATTAGAGCTGAAATTTCAGCTTTACACAAGAAATTTGACGCTATGGAAAACAAATTTTTAGCTGCCGCCTTAAATCAAATGTCACTCTCCAAAACTGTATGTGGATGCTGTTCTGATCCTTCTCACTTGACGGAAGAATGTCCGTTTCAAGGTCATGAGCATACCAATGCCGCATTTCAAAGACCTAGAAACGATCCATTTTCTTCCACATATAATCATGGTTGGAGGAATCACCCAAATTTTGCTTGGAACCAATCACAATCTCAAAACACGGTTCCAACCCAAAACAATTTCCAAGGGACCCCTCCACCACAACAGCACCCACAACTTCAATTGAGTCAGCACCCCTTTCAAGCACAAAATTTCCAAAATCCGGTCAACACACCTGCACCGTCTAGTCCTTTGCAATTGACCGGTACAGATAATACCTCTGCACTAGCACAAACCTTGGATACTTTCATGAAACAATCCATCCAAGGGACGACAAGTTTGCAATCTTCCGTCGAGAATGTGATGAAGATCATTATCTCTCAAAATGAGAACATCAAATCGATGGAAGAACAAATTGCACGATTAAAAACCGAAATGAGTGCAAGAGAGAAAGGGAAACTTCCAGCTCAACCTTTACCCAATCCTGGCTATTCACATCATGTGGATGCAATCACGTTGAGATCTGGAAGAGTGCTTAACAATCATGTTGGGGAAGAGTTTGATGATACTGATAAATCAATCAATAATACCCCGGCTGAGAGCTTTCCTCACACACACACTTCTAGTTCTGATCCTTGTTCTTCTACCCCAACACCTTCTTCCGAGCCTATTCTTCGTTTCCCAAAAGGCTCGCCACTTCAGCCCACCTCTTATACTCCTCCACGGACGATCCCCACTTTTATTCTGGGATCGATTCCACACACACTTCCTTCTCCTATGATGGACCCAGCGCTTATTGCTAAAGCACCTTATCCTAATCGGTTAAGGGCTAACACACCGAGTCCACATATGGAGAAGATTATGAACATTTTTAAGCAAGTTAACACCAACATCCCTCTCCTAGATGCCATCCAACAAGTTCCGTCCTATGCGAAAACTCTTAAGAACTTGTGCACTAGGAAGAGGAAGACTCAAGTGCCCAAGAAGATTTTCATGGAAAAGACATTAGACACGGCTTTCCCCCAACAATTACCGAGGAAACGTAAGGATCCTGGATATCCTACGATTTCCATTTCTATTGGGGAAAAACACATTAAACGTGCTCTACTAGACCTTGGCGCTAGTGTTAACTTGCTTCCTTACTCAGTCTATGAGCAATTAGGGATCGGAGAGTTGAAGCCTTCGAGCATAACTCTCCAGATGGCTGACCGATCAATCACCAAACCTAGGGGTGAACTGGAGGATGTGTTAATAAAAATCGGGGAATTCATATTCCCTGTGGACTTTATTGTAATTGATACACAGCCTGTAGCGAACCCACGGAATCAAATTCCGGTGATTTTAGGTCGCCCCTTTTTGGCCACTTCCAATGCAATAATCAACTGTCGTAACGGTTCTATGACCCTATCTTTCGGGAGCAGGTCAATAGAGCTGAACATTTACAAGTTGGGAAGTGTACCCTCCGAACCTACTGCTCAGGTCTGTAGGGTTCCTAGGCACACTAATGAAGTCTCACAAGTGATCAAACATGCCCAATTGAAATTTTACATGTGCCGAGAAAACCTAATACGGATCGTTAACTAGATATATAGGCAAAGCAAGCAAGTAATCGAATTAAATGCTAAGGGAAAGTGACAACAACCTTTGTAGATCCGGTCCACCACTTCATAAGCTCCGCGATGATCTCCCTCTGCTGTCCAAATCGAACCCATGACTCTAGCATTGGCATCATCGAAGAATGGGAGGGCTTGATCGTCGGTTCGATGCCGAAGATGATCTACGTTGAAGCATCACAAGAACAAGCTCCAACTTCACCAAGCTTTGAAAACTTGTGAAGTAAACACCCTATACAACTTGGCAAGAGGTAGAGGATGAAGAAATAGGAAGTGGGTAGACTTTAGTTTTGGATTTCTCACTAGTTTTCATCACTTGCCATTGGAGTAGCAAGCTTTCTCCTTTTGTTGAAGAAGATGAAGAAGAAGAAGAAGATATGATAAGTCTTAAATAATTAGATAAAAAATTCAATACTTATCATACTTTCAACTATAGTTAAGTGTAGAGAATTAACATGGGTTAGTTAAATGGTTAGGGTTAAGCAAAACAACAAAAGAGTGACTTAGTCAAAGTTTCAAGAAACTTCAACTAAAAACAAAACATACAACCATTCATTTATCTTTTCCTTTTCCAAAATGGATATAAATAAATAAGATAAATGAATAAGTAATTAAGTAAACAAAACCCTAATCATTAACTTAACCATAGTTTAATTCTTTACACTTAACCAAATAAGCATGTATCATCAAACATGATACAATCATGTGCACAAAAGTATATCACATATACAACTTGCACAATTCAAGTGAGAAAATCCATTTAAAGTGAACCAATACTAGTTAACGCAAAGTAATATATCAAATATATAAATATGCACTAAATCATTAAATCAACACTTGATTTAACGATCCGGTCATATCGGATATAACCGACTAGTATCATATGTATCGGCTTATCGAATCAATCCTTGATTCGATAACTAGGTTATATCGCATATAACCATTCGATACATTCATCGCGAGAATAGAATACGGTATCACATACACGCATTATTCTCGGTCCCGTCCATATCTCATATGCGCTCCTATTTCATTTCGCTTGAGCCAGGAAACCTCTGTGTAGGACTCTAAAGACTCGTCAATACGCCGGCAGCAGATGATGATCATATCAAACACCCACAAGCCGCAAGCGGTCTGCTAAACGTAACGGCCACCCGGGTATTGAGCGATCAGAAGATCGACGAGCAAGCCCGCTCACATTCCTGTGAATCCAACCAGTAACACTTACCGTACAGTCCGGTCTGTTCGTCTGATATGTCGCATATCTCGCCTAGGGGTGGTAAACGTCAGACCCCAGTAGCTCGATAAGTCATGCCGACTTGAGGTCCATAACATTCGTGAAACTACTGATAACTCTTACCAGTATATCACTGCAACCCTGGCCAGGGATTTCCTGTTATGGCCAGTCGAGCATAGCACAACATCAACCCCTAATACCGGGAGAGACGAATCCCCTCCTATCGCTCATTGCCTCCATGTGAATCGGGACTGTACCCAAAAACCACCTGTTTGCACAACTCAGTAGAGCCGTGGTAGGGTGGAAATCAAAGCACAGTGGGAGACACACAAGACTCTATGACGATCTCGGGTCAACAGACTAAGCTGTACCAGTGTCACCAGAGAACTACCATCTGACGTGAGGTATAATACCATCTGGGAGTTCTCGGCGAGTCCGTTCAGTGTACCCAGTCTCCACTGAGCACCCGCATACCATCTTCGATGTCAAACACCAATGGATATGGGATCATCCATCGCCCATCGCATGGGTCGAGAAGATATGCGCTAGTCTACTCTAGAATATCGATGCCCCGTCTCGATATTCTTACGACCAGGAACAATGAAGGATGTACTCACTGACTACCCAGGCCCCACTAGTATGATCTGCATCATAGTCCTGGAAGTCGAGTACACATCCTAAGGGCTTTATCAACATGTAATCA
The DNA here is from genome assembly GCA_030015575.1 of Agapanthus africanus. NCBI lineage: Eukaryota > Viridiplantae > Streptophyta > Magnoliopsida > Asparagales > Amaryllidaceae > Agapanthus > Agapanthus africanus. The sequence goes on from JASDDO010000031.1 coordinate 141,120,880, forward strand.
GAGAGACAGAAAGTATACATGTTAAGATAAAGAGTAACCAGATAGCGTACTATCATGTCGAGCAAGAAAGTCCTACCTATATATGTCCCAGCATCCACTACAATATACATCCAATGTACAGTAATGGCCTCTAGGGTATACATATAACTAACAATCTCCCACTTGCACTAGGGCCATCTGTAGCAGTGGTCGCAGTATCTAATACTCAACCATCCCTTAAAAGTCTCTCTTTGGGAAAAGGCCTTCGTGAGTGGATCCGCCGTGTTGTCCTCTGAGTCTACTCTCCTAACCTCGATCACCCTGGGGATCAACTATCTCCATGATCAGGTGATGCTTCCTCAGAATTTGTCTGGGTCACTGATGGGACCAGGGTTCCAGGGCCGAAGCCACACTTCCATTGTCATACAATGGCAGGAACCTAGTTCATCTTATGAACCAATATACACCCAAACTTCCTCTTTGGTAGTATCTTCAATAGCGATGTTACCAGCCTTTATCGTCTAGTTTGCCACGGTATCTAGCTTGGAACTTTTCCAACATACCGTCCCTCTACTGAGGGTAAATACAATGCCCGTGACTGACATTCAGTCGTCTTTATCACCCTGGAACTCTTCCAGTGATTCTCCCCAGGATCGATTGATACCATCTCACTACATCTAGTGAGAATCCTAGCATCCAATTACATCTATCTCATAGATGAAAACTCAGGATTTAGGAGGTATCACTTTGATCCTAATTGGAGAATCCTAGTGATAATAGGAGATTGACCGATCGTAGTATAGGAAACTCTTTTCCTATCAAGAGTATGTTGTCTACGTACAATACGAAGATGACCACCTTACTCTCTACTACCCTTTTTGTTTATACAAGGTTCGTCTACCATTTTGATGAAGTCAAACACTTTGACTATCACATCAAAACTGACGTTCCAACTCCGCGATGCCTGCTTCATTATGTAAAGCAACTTGCACACGTTTCCGCTGCTCCCACTGTTTACGAAGACCTCTGGCTGTGTTCTTATAGATGTTCTCTTCTAAATCAGTATTTAGAAAAGCAGTCATGGCACTCAACCGCCAGATATCGTAGTCATGGTATGTAGCCGTGGTAAGTAGGATCTGGATAGACTTAAGCATAGCTACTGGAAAAAGGTTTCATCATTATCCACGCCTGGTCGATGACGAAAACCTTTAACAAGTCTAGCTTTGAAAGTCTCAACTTTTCCATCTACACCAAGTAATCTTCTCAAGATATACTTGCTCCTGATGGGGATTTAACCCTTCAGATATAGCAGCTAAAGTCCATACTTTGCTGGTGTACATGGATTCCATCTCAGATCGCCAAGCATCCAGCCATTCTTACAGAGTCCCTACTCTCGATGGCCTGCTCGAAACTAGTTGGGTCATCATCTCATGATGCAATCCTTGCTCCCACTGTCATCGAGAAACCGAGGTATCTCTCAGGCGGATGAGGAACCCTACTAGATCGGCGGAGAGGCTGAGGTTTGTCGGGAACTATAGAATCCTTTGGTTCTGTCAAATCATCAACTGCAGTTTTGTATAGCTGGAACCTTTCCAGTTCTACAGAACTGATCCTGCCTCGATCTTGTCCGGATTCTGCTTTTGACATAGGCCGGACAACCCCAAATCTTAACTCGCTTAAGAGATGGGATCTTCCCACACCATATCTTATATGGAGTGGTAGGCAGTGATTTGATTCAAACCTAATTCAATAGGTATGCAGCTTCTCAAGTGCATAACCCCAAAAGGAAATAGGTAACTCAGTAACACTCATCATAGAGCACACCATATCTAATATTGTGCAATTGCTCCTCCCTGATACACCGTTGTGCTGTGGTGTATTCAGAGGAGTAACACTGAGAGAGAATCTCATTCTCCTTTAGAATAGTCCAGGAATTCTATGCACAAGTATTCTCCTTCCTGATCTTATCATAGGACATAATACTTATACCCTTATTTTGGTTCTCTACTTCTAACTTATATTCTGTGAATATCTCAAAAGGTTCGGACTTATGTTTCAACAGGAACATATGACTGAATCTTGAGAGATTATCAGAGAATATAATGAAGTATGAAGAACCAGTCCTGGCATGTGTAGACAGGAGACTTTACATACATCATCATGTATCAGTCCCAAGAGTTTACTAACTCTTTCTCTGTTTCTAATAAACAGAGCTATGGTCATCTAATCTTTGTGACATGACTGGCAAGTTTCACAAGATGTAAATTCAAACTGATTTAAATATGCATCTAAAATGTAACTTCAGCCAGTCGGGTCGCATTGATGTGACCTAGTGTCACGACCCGAAAGTACGGAACGTGACTGGCGCTTAGATTACGAGACGTCTAAAGGCGTACCGTAACCTAAGTCAGCCAAAGCCCAGAAATCTAACCCAAAATCAAAAGAGAGTGAAGGAAAACCTTAAATGAAAACGGTTTTGAAATAAATTAAGTTGCATAGAATCCCTTTTTTTTTTGAAATATCAAAAAATTTCCGAAAATTTCGGCAGAGCCTCCCCTGTATTTTCTATCCCCCAAAATGGGTACAACAAGATAATAAACATTTAATCATAAAAATGGCATCCCCAAGCGGGAGCTAGCTCTTCGCCCAAGGCGGATCACAACCACATGCAATATAATAGTAATATCAAGAAAAGAGCAAAAGAAAACGCAAAAATACCAGAAAACACACATCGGCTCAAGTGAGCTCGATCCAAAAGAACCACAAATATACAAGTCCCCCTGTCTCATCACTAAGTCGCATATACAATATGAAATGGTAGATGGAGAATACTAGATACAATGATAAAGCAAAAGAAATAAAGTATGCTCGCAACCCACCTACGGGCGAAGTCGCGAGTCTGAGCAAAATGAGCTGATGATAAGATAGCCCGCCGCTACAAAGATGACGGGTCCGACCTGCAAGACACTGTGGCACAACGGGGGTGAGTTGCCAGCTCGTGAGTAAATATAACATCTAATAAGGCAATCGTAAGAATGCACGCAATGCACCACAACATGCATGTCCATATGTGCTATAATAACTCTAGTATGCATGCACATGTATGCAATATCTTTTCTAACTCTTTAAGTGTTTTAACTGTTAAAGTTACTGCATTCTTAACTTTTAGAAAACGAATGTCTGCATAATAGCTAAATATCATCAAGAAATCCTCAGAAAACCCGTGTCAAGCATCGACACCAAATAGGAATCATATCTGTCTCAATGTCGGGCTCCGTCAGTCCGGATCGGCCCATATCATAAATCTCATGACAACGGTCGGTATCCTCCGGATATCCGCCGTGCCAGACATCACCGGTAGGTAGTCTTCCCCTGCCAGGCTCATCGTCTACAACTCGATCTTCTTGCCCCGGGGTACCATACCGGGCCCACCATGTACCCGAGACGGTTCCTCCACTCCTCGAATCGGGTCTCGAAATCCATCAGAAAACATGAAAACTCATGGTGGACGACACATACATCACGAGAAAACCGCAACTTTGTTTTTAAAAATGATAAATATAAGCTTTTGTTAAATTCTTGCGGTTTTCCCCAAAAATCCAGAAATCACAGCAAAACTGAAATCCTCAAGAAAATCATAATGTCCACATGTTATATATATATGACAAATGTCTATGATATCAATGTGTATGATGTAAATTTTAGCTAGAGTTCTATGTAAATATGATGATGATGCGAGATATATGCATGCGATGCAGTTTCATATATCAAGTATGAATGCAGGTAACGATATTAAGATAAACAGGTTCTATCGTGCACGTGGCATGTCAATTACCAAAGGCGTGTGTGTCACATGAATAGTGCGCGTGCAACAGATGCCAATGGTAATGGTGTTCGTGTCCTACGAAGTGATATCGCATATGTATATATGAATGTCATATGAATGTCCATGCAATCTAGTATAGGGTTAGCTGTAAGGGTATACAATGTACATAAATGGATAGGCTAGCTAACAATATAATTATTGCATAAAGTAGGGTAATCCTAACTAAGGGGGGGCGCCTCGCGCCATCCAGACGATTCCCCCGTAGATGAATATATCTACTCACCAGAAATCCCCGCTAATCTGATCCGGCCACCGCTTTGCCTTTGCGCGCCGTGTCCGATGTTTCTCCGACCGATCCTATATTTGCACAATACCAAGCATAAGGTTACAACACCTAAAACGATGCAAGTCACTATATACAATTATTGACGCTCTCAATTTAATCATAGCACGCCCTCGGTGCGCGGGAAAACGCACGAAAATCGCTAATTTTTAGCTAAAATCGTCATTTCGGGGAAATCGACAAAACTAAAACCCGGCTAAACAAAACTCCGCATTCACACACCCTAATATTCGTATAAGATGTTAATTATATCGCCTAAATAACACAATTAGATCACCTCCTAAAATTTTAGAAAAACTAGTAAGCAATTAGCATAGCGATTCCATGTAAATGTCGAAATTTTATCGATCTAGCGAACGCAACATCGCTCAATTAATCACTCTAACCAATTGGATAACCAAAGCCCTAACTTGAATCCATCAACCATGCTACAAACCCTAATTACAACATCAATCCCCTTTCTTGAATTTCCTAAACAAGAATTCATAAGCAAATTACACACTAAAACTACTAAATCTAGCAACTTAAACAACAATTAACAACTAGATTAGGATTTATACCTTCCAAGTTATGATCCTCTTGCAATTAGCCTCTAAAGATGCCTCTTTTCTCCTTGTATTAGTCCAATTTGGGGTTGAGAAGGAATGGAATAGGGTTTAGGTTTGAATTAGAGAAGAAAAGTGTGAATTTTTGTGGATTTCGGAGGATTTTTTGCAAGAATTTTGAGCTAAACAAAATGGGGGAAATGGGAGGGGTTTGCTGCAGGTAGCACGACCTGGAGGTGGAGGAGGGTGTGTTTGTGTGAATGGTGTAGAAAATTCTACACAAAAACCCTTTCCCAAGCTCAATTAATGACTATCACATCAACTTTTACACAAAAAACCCCATTTTAAGCCATTTTTCCATTAAATTTCAAACCATAAAACTAAAAATGTGAAAGTCATGACACAATTTTTTTTTTACACCTTATTTTAGCTTATAAAGACTCCTAATTAAGAAATTTACCTAATTAAATTTGTATTTATCCCTAATTAAATGTATTTAAAAAGGCTTAAAATAATAAAAAAAATAATTAATTACGAAATTTTTTTTTATTTAACTAGAAAATTATAAATGACATTTTAGTGACAAAATTATAGTAATATCTTATCTAAATTTTGTATAATTAGGTCTACAAAGAAAAATACCTATTTTGACTTTTTACGGAAAAAGCCGAAAAATTTGACGATTACCGAAAAACTGCCTAAACAATTTTCGAAGGGTTACAATCTTCCCCCCTTAAAGAAATTCGGTCCCCGAATTTAGAATTTAACTACGCGTACCTTCAAAAAGATGGGGATATCTCTTCCTCATCTCGACCTCGGTCTCCCAGGTGACCTCCTCGCTGTTCGGCCCACGCCAAAGGACCTTGACAGACGGTATGACCTTCGACCTCAATTTCTTCACCTGCCGATCCAAGATGACCACCGGCTGCTCGGTGAAAGAAAGATCACGCTCTAACTGGATCGTCTGGTGCTGAATCGCCTGGGAAGGATCATGAAGGTACTTGCGGAGCATCGAGACATGAAATACGGGGTGAACATCGGGGAAGCTGGGCGGAAGAGCTAACCGATAAGCGACTGAACCAACACGTTCTAGGATCTCGAAAGGACCAACATATCTAGGACTCAGTTTCCCTTTCCGCCCAAATCTCATCACACCCTTCATCGGAGAGACCTTCAGGAAAACATGATCGCCAACAGCGAACTCGAGTCGGCGACGGCGCCTGTCAGCATAAGATTTCTGCCTGCTCTGTGCCGCTCTCATCCTGTCCCGAATCAGCTGTATCTTCTCGGTCGTCTCCTGTACAATCTGCGGCCCCAAAATACTGCTCTCCCTGAGCTCTGTCCAGCATACAGGCGATCGACATCTCCTCCCATATAAAGCCTCGAAAGGTGCCATCTGAATCGTCTCCTGGAAGCTATTATTGTAGGAAAACTCGATCAAAGGCAAATAACGATCCCAGCTACCACCGAAATCTAAAACACAAGCTCGGAGCATGTCCTCAAGAGTCTGAATCGTACGCTCCGACTGACCGTCAGTCTGAGGATGAAAGGCTGTGCTAAAACTCAATCGGGTGCCCAAAGCTTCCTGGAGTTTCTGCCACAATCGGCTGGTAAACTGGGTGCCACGGTCGGACACGATGCAAGTCGGAACACCATGCAGTCGCACTATCTCATCAATATAAACCTGGGCGTACTGAGAAAATCCAAAAGTGGTCTTCACTGGCAGAAAGTGAGCCGCTTTCGTCAGTCGATCCACAATCACCCAAATAGAGTCATACCCTCGACTGGTCCTGGGTAGACCCACAACGAAGTCCATGGAGACCTGCTCCCACTTCCACTCAGGGATGGGCAAAGGCTGTAACTCGCCGGCTGGCCTCTGGTGCTCAGCCTTGACTTGCTGACAAGTCAGGCATCTGGACACAAAATCTGTAACATCCTTCTTCATCCCGTCCCACCAGTAAACCTCTCTCAAATCATGATACATCTTGGTGGAACCTGGGTGAACACTGTATACTGATCTATGTGCCTCCTCGAGAATATCATGCCTCAGTCCCTCTGAATCTGGCACACACAGTCGAGTCCCAAATCGGAGTATCCCCTGATCATCAATCACGAACTCAGAAACTCTGCCCTGCCGAATCTGCTCAATAATCTCTAATGTACGGGCATCGCCGGACTGTGCCTCGTGGATACGGTCAAGTAACTGTGGGCGTGCTCTGAAATGGGCCAGCTGTCCCCCTGAAGAAGTAAACTCGAACTGCACTCTGCTGTCACATAACACCTGCCAATCCGCCGTCGACTGCATCTGTACTGCGCTCAAACAAGATAGGCTACCTCCGGGCCTCCTACTCAAAGCATCTGCCACCACATTCGCCTTGCCCGGATGGTATAAAATCTCGCAGTCATAATCCTTCACCAACTCCATCCAACGGCGCTGCCTCAGGTTCAAATCTCGCTGCTGGAAGATATATTTCAAACTCTTGTGGTCAGTGAATATCTGGCACGACTCACCGTATAGGTAATGTCTCCAGATCTTGAGTGCAAACACCACTGCAGCCATCTCTAAATCATGGGTGGGGTAGTTCTGTTCGTGCTTCCTCAGCTGCCGAGAAGCATACGCGATAACTCTGTCGTGCTGCATCAATACACATCCCAGCCCCACTCTAGAAGCATCACAATATACCACGAACCCGCCTGATCCTGAAGGCAATGCTAACACTGGAGCAGTAGTCAGACGAGTCTTCAACTGCTGGAAGCTATCCTCACATGCCTGGGTCCAATCAAAAGGAACCCCCTTCCGGGTCAACCCGGTCAATGGTGCAGCAATGCGGGAGAAATCCTGGACGAAACGTCGATAATAGCCGGCCAGACCTAGAAAGCTGCGAACCTCTGTGACTGATACCGGTCTAGGCCAACGCTGAACTGCCTCGATCTTCTTCGGGTCTACGCAAATACCATCTCTCGTCACCACATGACCCAAGAAGTCGACACTGTCTAGCCAGAATGCGCACTTGGAGAATTTGGCGAACAGCTGATGCTCCCTCAAAGTCTGCAATGTGATACGTAAGTGCTGCTCATGCTCCTCCCGGCTCCGAGAATAGACTAAGATGTCGTCAATGAACACAATGATGAACTGATCGAGATACGGCCTGAATACGCGGTTCATCAAATCCATAAAAGCTTCCGGGGCATTGGTGAGCCCGAACGACATCACCAAGAACTCATAATGACCATAACGAGTACGGAAGGCTGTCTTCGGAATATCCTCCTTCCGAACTCGCAACTGGTGATAACCTGACCGTAAATCAACCTTCGAGAAAAACCCTGCACCCTGGAGCTGATCAAATAAGTCATCAATGCGGGGTAGGGGATACCTGTTCCGCACAGTAACCCGGTTCAGCTGACGATAATCAATGCATAAACGCATACTTCCGTCCTTCTTCTTAACAAACAAGACGGGAGCACCCCAAGGTGACACACTCGGTCGGATAAGCCCTTTGTCCAGCAAGTCCTGTAACTGATCCTTTAGCTCTCTCAGCTCCGCCGGGGCCATCCGATAAGGCGGTATAGAGATAGGCCCCGTGCCAGGGATCAAGTCAATACAGAACTCAATCTCGCGCTCTGGTGGCAGACCAGGCAGCTCGTCAGGGAATACATCAGGAAACTCTCTCACAACAGGGACCTGGTCCAACGGAACCTCTGTGGAGCTAGTATCACAAACATAAGCTAAGAATCCCTGACACCCTTTCCTTAAGAGCTGACCAGCGCGAAGAGAAGAAATCAAGCTGGAAAGGGTAGCACTACGATCTCCCTGAATAATAAGAACCGGCTCACCAGGAAAACTGAATCTGACTGCTTTTTCACGGCAGTCCACGGATGCATAACAGGTGGCTAGCCAGTCCATACCAAGAAGAACGTCAAAGTCGAGCATATCGAGGAGAATCAAATCTACTGAAGAATCTCTCTCCCCGATACGAACGGAACAAGATCGGTACACAAAACGGGCAACAAAAGACTCGCCTACCGGGGTAATAACGACAAGCGGCTGATCTAACGGAGAAGACTCTCGGCCCAACCTCGGTGCAAAATATGTGGAAACATAGGAATGTGTGGAGCCTGGATCAAATAATACCCGTGCATCAAAAGAACATACTGGCAGAGTACCTGTCACGACGGCATTGGATGCCTGTGCATCCTGAGGAGTCAATGCGAACACTCGGGCCTGTCCACCACTGATAGCTGGCTGTCCTCTGCCTCTACCTCGGCCTCTGCCTCTGCCTCTGTCTCCTCGTCCTCTCTGAACTGGACCGCCACGCCCACGGCCTCTGGAAGCATCTGGCTGGCGTGAAGCATCATCAGGAGTAGGAAGTAAAGCTCTCTGCGAAGGTGGTGAGGGTGGTAAAGTCACATGCGGGACTGTCGCTGCGCCCGGACGCCCCATGGTACAGTCTCTGATACGGTGGTACTGACTCCCGCACCGAAAACATCCTGGAGACGACTGCTGGGTCTGTGGATATGAACCAAATAACTGACCTCGTCTCAATCCTCTGCCTCCGCCATCTCCCGGAAAGAATCTATCACGACGTCTGCCCATCTGCCGCTGAGCTGGCGTATCAGTACGGATCCTCTTCGGCCCAGAAACGACCGGAGTCTCAGCAATACGCTCCTCCAATAGTAAGGCTGCATCCATCGCGGCTGCGTATGTGTCAAAATGCTGGGTGCCGATGGCAAGGAATAGCTGTGTATCAAGCCCTCGCACGAACCTCTTTATTCTCTTCTCTTCTGTGTCGACTAGGTACGGAGCATATCGAGACAACTGGGTAAACTGTATATCATACTCCGACACCGTCATCCCAGGAGTCTTGCGCAAAGACTCAAAACTACGGGCTCGAGCATCTCGGACACTCTCCGGAAGAAAACGGGCAAGAAATGCAGCTGTAAACTCATCCCAAGTCATAGAAGGCAGACCTGCAGCTCGGCCTCTCTCTACTGAGTCGTACCATGTCTGGGCAAGACCCTCCAGACGAAAACTCGCAAACTCCACCAATCTATCCTCAGAACACCTCAACGAACGGCCAATTCGTGCCATCCTATCGAGAAATGTCTGTGGGTCCTCTGTCGCATCTGTACCGGTAAAAGCTGGAGGTCTCAATCTCATGAACTCCTGTAGTGAAACAGGGATAGTCTCCGTAGTAGCAGCAGGAGTGACCATCTGTGCAGCAGGTACGATCGTGGTCTGTGCGGTGGAAGGAACGTCCTCGGATCTCTGTGCCCGGCTGGACTCAACTAAAGATCCCATCATCTGCCGCAACTCTTGCATGCCGGCCTCTAATCTGGCAATACGGTCAGGATGAGGCGGATCAGTAGGACCCTGAGGGGTAGGCGTATCCTCCCGCTCGATCCTCGCCTCAGACGAGCCCGCTCGAATCTCATCCCTAGCGGCAGCCTGCTGAGCTCTCGTAGTCTTTGGCGGCATCGAAGCTGGAATAAGAAACAGGACTGATAAGATCATTGCAATTGAATTAAGGAATGCAAGGAATCAAGAAAGGAAATACAAGCAATTATGTCCTAAGGTTACTTAGGCGGAGTACCATATCATAAGTATGCCGCGGATCATACCCACGCTACGCCACTCTGCTTAAGTCACCTACTCCATCTACCAAGGTCGTCCTACACTCAGAAAGGTAAAACCTACGCTCTGATACCAACTTTGTCACGACCCGAAAGTACGGAACGTGACTGGCGCTTAGATTACGAGACGTCTAAAGGCGTACCGTAACCTAAGTCAGCCAAAGCCCAGAAATCTAACCCAAAATCAAAAGAGAGTGAAGGAAAACCTTAAATGAAAACGGTTTTGAAATAAATTAAGTTGCATAGAATCCCTTTTTTTTTTGAAATATCAAAAAATTTCCGAAAATTTCGGCAGAGCCTCCCCTGTATTTTCTATCCCCCAAAATGGGTACAACAAGATAATAAACATTTAATCATAAAAATGGCATCCCCAAGCGGGAGCTAGCTCTTCACCCAAGGCGGATCACAACCACATGCAATATAATAGTAATATCAAGAAAAGAGCAAAAGAAAACGCAAAAATACCAGAAAACACACATCGGCTCAAGTGAGCTCGATCCAAAAGAACCACAAATATACAAGTCCCCCTGTCTCATCACTAAGTCGCATATACAATATGAAATGGTAGATGGAGAATACTAGATACAATGATAAAGCAAAAGAAATAAAGTATGCTCGCAACCCACCTACGGGCGAAGTCGCGAGTCTGAGCAAAATGAGCTGATGATAAGATAGCCCGCCGCTACAAAGATGACGGGTCCGACCTGCAAGACACTGTGGCACAACGGGGGTGAGTTGCCAGCTCGTGAGTAAATATAACATCTAATAAGGCAATCGTAAGAATGCACGCAATGCACCACAACATGCATGTCCATATGTGCTATAATAACTCTAGTATGCATGCACATGTATGCAATATCTTTTCTAACTCTTTAAGTGTTTTAACTGTTAAAGTTACTGCATTCTTAACTTTTAGAAAACGAATGTCTGCATAATAGCTAAATATCATCAAGAAATCCTCAGAAAACCCGTGTCAAGCATCGACACCAAATAGGAATCATATCTGTCTCAATGTCGGGCTCCGTCAGTCCGGATCGGCCCATATCATAAATCTCATGACAACGGTCGGTATCCTCCGGATATCCGCCGTGCCAGACATCACCGGTAGGTAGTCTTCCCCTGCCAGGCTCATCGTCTACAACTCGATCTTCTTGCCCCGGGGTACCATACCGGGCCCACCATGTACCCGAGACGGTTCCTCCACTCCTCGAATCGGGTCTCGAAATCCATCAGAAAACATGAAAACTCATGGTGGACGACACATACATCACGAGAAAACCGCAACTTTGTTTTTAAAAATGATAAATATAAGCTTTTGTTAAATTCTTGCGGTTTTCCCCAAAAATCCAGAAATCACAGCAAAACTGAAATCCTCAAGAAAATCATAATGTCCACATGTTATATATATATGACAAATGTCTATGATATCAATGTGTATGATGTAAATTTTAGCTAGAGTTCTATGTAAATATGATGATGATGCGAGATATATGCATGCGATGCAGTTTCATATATCAAGTATGAATGCAGGTAACGATATTAAGATAAACAGGTTCTATCGTGCACGTGGCATGTCAATTACCAAAGGCGTGTGTGTCACATGAATAGTGCGCGTGCAACAGATGCCAATGGTAATGGTGTTCGTGTCCTACGAAGTGATATCGCATATGTATATATGAATGTCATATGAATGTCCATGCAATCTAGTATAGGGTTAGCTGTAAGGGTATACAATGTACATAAATGGATAGGCTAGCTAACAATATAATTATTGCATAAAGTAGGGTAATCCTAACTAAGGGGGGGCGCCTCGCGCCATCCAGACGATTCCCCCGTAGATGAATATATCTACTCACCAGAAATCCCCGCTAATCTGATCCGGCCACCGCTTTGCCTTTGCGCGCCGTGTCCGATGTTTCTCCGACCGATCCTATATTTGCACAATACCAAGCATAAGGTTACAACACCTAAAACGATGCAAGTCACTATATACAATTATTGACGCTCTCAATTTAATCATAGCACGCCCTCGGTGCGCGGGAAAACGCACGAAAATCGCTAATTTTTAGCTAAAATCGTCATTTCGGGGAAATCGACAAAACTAAAACCCGGCTAAACAAAACTCCGCATTCACACACCCTAATATTCGTATAAGATGTTAATTATATCGCCTAAATAACACAATTAGATCACCTCCTAAAATTTTAGAAAAACTAGTAAGCAATTAGCATAGCGATTCCATGTAAATGTCGAAATTTTATCGATCTAGCGAACGCAACATCGCTCAATTAATCACTCTAACCAATTGGATAACCAAAGCCCTAACTTGAATCCATCAACCATGCTACAAACCCTAATTACAACATCAATCCCCTTTCTTGAATTTCCTAAACAAGAATTCATAAGCAAATTACACACTAAAACTACTAAATCTAGCAACTTAAACAACAATTAACAACTAGATTAGGATTTATACCTTCCAAGTTATGATCCTCTTGCAATTAGCCTCTAAAGATGCCTCTTTTCTCCTTGTATTAGTCCAATTTGGGGTTGAGAAGGAATGGAATAGGGTTTAGGTTTGAATTAGAGAAGAAAAGTGTGAATTTTTGTGGATTTCGGAGGATTTTTTGCAAGAATTTTGAGCTAAACAAAATGGGGGAAATGGGAGGGGTTTGCTGCAGGTAGCACGACCTGGAGGTGGAGGAGGGTGTGTTTGTGTGAATGGTGTAGAAAATTCTACACAAAAACCCTTTCCCAAGCTCAATTAATGACTATCACATCAACTTTTACACAAAAAACCCCATTTTAAGCCATTTTTCCATTAAATTTCAAACCATAAAACTAAAAATGTGAAAGTCATGACACAATTTTTTTTTTACACCTTATTTTAGCTTATAAAGACTCCTAATTAAGAAATTTACCTAATTAAATTTGTATTTATCCCTAATTAAATGTATTTAAAAAGGCTTAAAATAATAAAAAAAATAATTAATTACGAAATTTTTTTTTATTTAACTAGAAAATTATAAATGACATTTTAGTGACAAAATTATAGTAATATCTTATCTAAATTTTGTATAATTAGGTCTACAAAGAAAAATACCTATTTTGACTTTTTACGGAAAAAGCCGAAAAATTTGACGATTACCGAAAAACTGCCTAAACGATTTTCGAAGGGTTACACCTAGTCTACAATGCCTCAAGAATGATTCGTTCATTTCTGAACTCTTCCTCTTGAGTGTGTTCTGTATACGAGGAACTGTAGTTTGATTTAGAACGTCAATGCTTTTAGATAACGTGCCTGAACCGATCAACTTTTGATATAGGAAATTTTCAAAACATTATCCAACAATACAAAATTATATCATTTCTTTACTAGTAAAGAGACTGATATGATTTTGTATATCAGGTTCGGTATCTAATAGCATTTGTTCAGAATCAATGTATTGGTAATACAGGGTGACAGTGACCAACAGACTTGGCTGCAACACTTGCCCCGGTTTCTGTCTCATGAAACCTATCACCCGTTCTCAGTTTTTCTACCTTTTTGTAGCCCTATGTAACAGCTTACATATCTGGGATCCTGATCCGGTATCATATACCCAGGATTCAGAGGATACTGAGAAACAGTTCTTTGTAATGAACATACCCGAAGGAGATGCATCATATGCACTTTCTTCGTTTGGGCGGCATAGGAAATCTGGTATTCCCCTATTTCCTGCTCTGTCTTATAACAATTATAAGTTGGAGCGGGACCAACGTTCTCCAGCTCAGTATAACAAGCGGGTTCGGTCAATACATCCATATTATTATCTTGATTAAGGCGTGATATGGTCGCTACCTGGAGAGAGAGAGAAGAAAACACTCTGCGTGCGCTCTTGCAAGATCAGATTGGTTATATATTTTATCTAATCAGGATGGCTCCCACTGTTTTTATCAAATCTTTCTTCAAACCTTAAAAGGAAAGACTAGCCGGGATTAATTACACTCTACAAGTTCGCCAATCTTTCAGCCAGGCCAGTGTCGGTACTTTGAGGGAGGTTCCCCGTGCTTTCGCACGGACCTAATTACAGTAAACCTCGTTTTCCCAGAGGCGTAACCCCGTTGACACCTTTCTAGACACCTACTTGATCGGCTAATTGCAAAGTGCAAAACTCTCCCAGGAGTAACAATTACTCGCAGTGGGTATCGGGATCCAACTATCATTTAGAAGGTATGCAATCTCATTGCAAGTTTCAACACTTGAAAACCCCGATAATGGTTTTTACCCCTAGCACCTATGACCTTAACTATGGTCAACAAATCATAAGTACTAGTCAAGTTCTACCCGTCATTTCGTGATTAATCAGACCCACCCACATGACCCTTAACTAAGGTCAACAAAGCCACGCGACTGTCCTAACTAATCGCATCACATGCGGTGTAGGAAGACATCACTTAGCTACCGTACACTGTGCCTTGACTATGGTCAACAAACATAGCACGAATACTAAGTACTCTACTTCCTAAAATGACGGAGGGTTGCGAATGGTTTTTGTGAAAACCTTTAACGCTTTGAACTTGATCTCGTTGCGGAATCAAATGGTTTTTAAATGGAATGTTTTTGAGGCTTTTCTAGTTTTGCTAAAGGGGTCACTCCCGGTGAAGGGATCGTCGGCCCTTTCCTCGTCGAATGAGGTGCGGGATATATCATATATATCGCTGTCCAAAGCAGAAACTATAGAAGCTATCAAAAGACAAACCGAGTGATGTAGCATCTACCAGTTATTGCTAAAGGAGTCACTCCCGGTGAAGGAATCTCGGTTCTTTCCCTATCGAATAAGGTGCAGGATGTTCTACAAGGAACACCACGATGCAAAGCAAGAACTGTAGCTACCTATTTTATTTTGAAATTCGATTCCACAACATCAATTAGGTTTATTTTCTTTCATTAATCTCATTAATGAATATCCCATCATTTATATTACCTAAACATCACAGATAAATATGACGTACACTTATGCCATCCGCATTCATCTCGATGTCCCCTCGTGCACCGTTAGGTTAGGTAACTAATGGCAGAGCGGGGCAAGGCTAGCGCGGGTGTAAAACATAAGTAACGTCTATATAATATATCATATATACTATAATATCTGAACAGAGCACAGAACATCGCATGATCACATCACAGATAAAGTACAGCAGAAGAAACATATGAAATATTGGATATACTAGGACGTCCGTGTTTTCAATACGAGCCAGTATAAAACACGGATTCCACGGTCGTGATGAATAGCCAATCCCACACCCCAAGACCCCTACGAGAGCGGCAAGCAACCCTACCAATTCTAGGGTTAGGAGACCCGGACTCGACTCCTCGAGTTGGTCTCCCACTGGACCCCAGAACCCGGTTACTTGTGCTCCCCTCCTTGGGTCTATCCTAGTGCAGAAAAGTAAATAATATACAAATGGTGACAACATCCGCAACCTGGAAGTGCCCCAATAAAAGAATATTACATACAAGTTTTTACATGAATGAAAATGAAAAACACTCATCTCACATAAAAACCTCCCGGCTATTCAAACACGACGATCCAATATAACATATCCAGCAACACATAACATCACATGTCGTCAACATAAGTAAATATGTCCATCCCAATTGTCGTTGACATATAGCAACGAAACCAGCGATATCACATATTACACTTACGGTCACAGAAAAGAAAGTGTAAAACTACAACAGTTGGAATCCGCAACCTCTTTAGACATCGCATGCCCAACCAAATGAATTCCTTAGACATCACATGCCTAACAATTATAAACCCCGCATTTTAGTCTCATTATCGAAAACTCTTTTCAATATCAAGTCGGGCAATTCAACAGGATTCCCGACATTCTGATCGAATGCTCGTCGCAAACTTCAGTAGACGGCCGCACCCCCGACGCCGTCGACAAAGTGCACTAAGGCGGAACACCGCTACCGCGAGCACCCGAACGGATGCTTTCGGCGACGGGGTTCTCCTACAGTCACTTGGTCGGGGCTATGGAGTGAGGCTATCTATTAAGTTTACCCGGCGAGTATCTGCGTACGCTACGTGATTGCGACAGACTTTTGATCACATCAAAATTCCGTGGCAACCGATCAAGTGAGACTAAACTGCTACCTTTATAATATTCATTCCGTTATCTCATAACAATTTGTGAATTCCAATTATTGTATCACATTCCGGATAAATAGAAAATGCTAAACTTTTCGATCGAACAATCGAACACCCAAGTTTTCCCGATACAGCTCAACACATGAAATAAGTCTAACAACATTCAGTTCGTGCCTCAGTACCAACGGTCCAGCCGTAGAAGGGTCAAGCCAACGCCTCACATATGGCACGCCGTACTGCCCCAAACCCGAAGGTTCAAAGGGCAGTTCAAGACGGTCACATAATCGAGTTAAGGTTTGTTGTCTTCTAGAGGGTCCATCGCATTACTTGCACTACTTAGAACGTCGTTAAACTACGGAAAAATCCAACACTTAGAATTTTCCCGACAGGGGAAAAGTGGGGTATTTATATCCGGTCGAAATTTTTAACATATTCTAAAAATACCCGGAAAAGCACACCGACAAAATTAGACAGTCCGATCGAATATACTGAGTTTCCAATACAACCCAGAAAATAAAACTCTGGAATAAATATTAAAAATATCCCCAGGAAAACCAGCACTAAAAACTAGGAGTTACTGTGAAAACGAATAATGCTGATGTGACAAGTAGGCCGCGGAACCGCCGCACGAGCCATGCTCGTGCCGCGGTTCCGCCGCGGTTTAGAGGAATCGTGCTGCCGAATTTCACAGTGATTCTTAGTATTACCTGCTGATATTTCTGCATATTTTTAATATGGAAAAATCCCCGAAATTAAAAAATGTACAGAGAGCATATTTAGGGTTGGGTTTTCGGGTCGTTCGGACTTCAAATTCCGTCAGGACTTCGCCTAAGGCTCTAGTTAGGCTCTGATACCACTGTAGGGTTCCTAGGCACACTAATGAAGTCTCACAAGTGATCAAACATGCCCAATTGAAATTTTACATGTGCCGAGAAAACCTAATACGGATCGTTAACTAGATATATAGGGAAAGCAAGCAAGTAATTGAATTAAATGCTAAGGGAAAGTGACAACAACCTTTGTAGATCCAGTCCACCACTTCATAAGCTCCGCGATGATCTCTCTCCGCTGTCCAAATCGAACCCATGACTCTAGCATTGGCATCATCGAAGAATGGGCGGGCTTGATCGTCGGTTCGATGCCGAAGATGATCTACGTTGAAGCATCACAAGAACAAGCTCCAACTTCACCAAGCTTTGAAAACTTGTGAAGTAAACACCCTATACAACTTGGAAAGAGGTAGAGAATGAAGAAATAGGAAGTGGGTAGACTTTAATTTTGGATTTCTCACTAGTTTTCATCACTTGCCATTGGAGTAGCAAGCTTTCTCCTTTTGTTGAAGAAGATGAAGAAGAAGAAGAAGAAGAAGAAGATATGATAAGTCTTAAATAATTAGATAAAAAATTCAATACTTATCATACTTTCAACTATAGTTAAGTGTAGAGAATTAACATGGGTTAGTTAAATGGTTAGGGTTAAGCAAAACAACAAAAGAGTGACTTAGTCAAAGTTTCAAGAAACTTCAACTAAAAACAAAACATACAACCATTCATTTATCTTTTCCTTTTCCAAAATGGATATAAATAAATAAGATAAATGAATAAGTAATTAAGTAAACAAAACCCTAATCATTAACTTAACCATAGTTTAATTCTTTACACTTAACCAAATAAGCATGTATCATCAAACATGATACGATCATGTGCACAAAAGTATATCACATATACAACTTGCACAATTCAAGTGAGAAAATCCATTTAAAGTGAACCAATACTAGTTAACGCAAAGTAATATATCAAATATATAAATATGCACTAAATCATTAAATCAACACTTGATTTAACGATCCGGTCATATCGGATATAACCGACTAGTATCATATGTATCAGCTTATCGAATCAATACTTGATTCGATAACTAGGTTATATCGCATATAACCATTCGATACATTCATCGCGAGAATAGAATACAGTATCACATACACGCATTATTCTCGGTCCCGTCCATATCTCATATGCGCTCCTATTTCATTTCGCTTGAGCCAGGAAACCTCTGTGTAGGTCTCTAAAGACTCGTCAATACGCCGGCAGCAGATGATGATCATATCAAACACCCACAAGCCGCAAGCGGTCTGCTAAACGTAACGGCCACCCGGTTATTGAGCGATCAGAAGATCGACGAGCAAGCCCGCTCACACTCCTGTGAATCCAACCAGTAACACTTACCGTACAGTCCGGTCTGTTCGTCTGATATGTCGCATATCTCGCCTAGGGGTGGTAAACGTCAGACCCCAGTAGCTCGATAAGTCATGCCGACTTGAGGTTCATAACATTCGTGAAACTACTGATAACTCTTACCAGTATATCACTGCAACCCTGGCCAGGGATTTCCTGTTATGGCCAGTCGAGCATAGCACAACATCAACCCCCAATACCGGGAGAGACGAATCCCCTCCTTTCGCTCATTGCCTCCATGTGAATCGGGACTGTACCCAAAAACCACCTGTTTGCACAACTCAGTAGAGCCGTGGTAGGGTGGAAATCAAAGCACAGTGGGAGACACACAAGACTCTATGACGATCTCGGGTCAACAGACTAAGCTGTACCAGTGTCACCAGAGAACTGCCATCTGACGTGAGGTATAATACCATCTGGGAGTTCTCGGCGAGTCCGTTCAGTGTACCCAGTCTCCACTGAGCACCCGCATACCATCTTCGATGTCAAACACCAATGGATATGGGATCATCCATCGTCCATCGCATGGGTCGAGAAGATATGCGCTAGTCTACTCTGGAATATCGATGCCCCGTCTCGATATTCCCACGACCAGGAACAATGAAGGATGTACTCACTGACTACCCAGGTCCCACTAGTATGATCTGCATCATAGTCCTGGAAGTCGAGTACACATCCTAAGGGCTTTATCAACATGTAATCAGAGAGACAGAAAGTATACATGTTAAGATAAAGAGTAACCAGATAGCGTACTATCATGTCGAGCAAGAAAGTCCTACCTATATATGTCCCAGCATCCACTACAATATACATCCAATGTACAGTAATGGACTCTAGGGCATACATATAACTAACAAGGTCTGTTCTGTCGACTTAATGGATTTCGACAGCAGCGAATTTGATGATCCTCTTGATACCGATCTTGACTCTTTTCATACGTTATTGTTTGACCCAACTATGTATCATACACATACGGACTCTTCCACCGAGATGTCCGGGTCAACAATTAACACTGATTATGAACTGTTCTTAGAGTCTGAAGATCACCCCGCACTTTGTGATGACATTATTCATCGGGGTATTAATGGAACTTTTGAGAAGATCTTCGCTGATGAACTCGCATTTTTGAATGACACGGGTGTTGAGATGAATCATCTCCCAATCAATGAAATTGAATCTCCACCCCTTCTTCTGAACTGTACAAAGAATGCGAGTAATCCATCACATACACTGCATCGTCTCTCCAAAATGAGACGCACACACATTCTATTCTACCACTTAACCTTTCCCCACTTCTTCTTCCACCAACCAGAGCACTGCATTGATAAAATTTTTGAATGGTTGGTGTTAACATTCGGTCTTTGCAAAGCTTGGCATCGACCAATGATTTTTGACCCCCTCATGTGATTTTCAAAAGATTAACATTGCATAACTCAAGTTTGGGGGGGGGCATTTTTTCGGGCTCTTGAAAAGAAAATTTTTACAAAATGATGAGCCAAGAATAAGTTTGGGGGAGGTTCTTCACTTAAATATTTTGCCCCCACTAATAAATTCTTCCCAGGCTTACAGGTTTTTCAAGATTTAGCAGATGGCAACAATGAGGACACTGTTGAAAACAAGTTTGGGGGAGGTTTGTGCTTATTTTCGCATCATTTGAATATCATTTGCATAAGCACAAAACATTTTTGAAAACCTATAAAAATTTAAAATTTTTCGAAAAATATAAAAATATTTTTGTACATAAATAAGATAATGAAAGTTTAGATAATGAAAAATTACATCCATGAGATTAGAAAAATTTAAGAAAACTAAGAAAATTAGAAGTTTTCTTATACGAACTAGTAATAAGTATAGTTATGAGCCGTTGTCCCAAGGGTTAGTAAGATGAAGGACGTCACTAATCTGAGAATAAAAATAAGTCTGAAAAATAGTTTCTAGTCTGGAAGCCAAACATTTTGAACGTTGATACCCTGCTATTCGCACTTACACACGTCTTAAAGCCTGGGATAGTAGAGGATACCTTGAAATGCTCTTGTCTTTAAGCCAAAAGTATGAAGGAAATAAAAAAATGAAGAAAATATAAAATGGTGAGAAAAATGGACACTGGTTCTGTTATCACCAAGGGAATAAAAAAAATATATAGCGAGGGTGCCTCTTCACCTAGTGTCCTAAGGCCAACTGGTCTGGGAGTCACTGCTATGCCTGAGGTGGTGCAAGACGAGGAAAATACACCAAGTAAGCAAGCACAGGAGTAATCGGTCGGTTAGTACCTCAAGAAGTATTAACGGTCGCATGAAAGTGTCTGATCAATCTCATCTAAATATTCATTAATTAAAAAGTACTAAGGCTGATGGGCAAGAGTATGATAGCTTGAATTGAATTCTCCGGGTGTAGGGATGTCCTTTACACACACGCAGGGTGATATGATCGATGTTTTAGAAGAAAGATAGGAATGAAAAATAAGACGACGTTTTATTGTGGGAGGACGTGATTTCCGACATCTTTTCATGACCATTAAGATAGGGCTCATGATAACCGAAAAGCTAGCTTAGTTGGAAACCCTAATTTTCAAAGTCTTTCTTTTACAATTCTTTTCTTTAAATGTAATATTCACGATCTTCCTTTTATTATTGGATTTTGTGGGTGCAATCCGCTGAAAACCCTCAGGAGACAACACTCCTCCTACTAGGGACACCTAGAGGTTTAAAGGCTTGTTGCACGTGCTCAGTGCAATCGTGTTGCCTACGAAAGTGTGCTAGTTAGTTTTTCTCTTTCTTTATTTTCTTCTTCTTTTTAATAATAAGTTCGCTCGAGACGATCGAAATTAAGTTTGGGGGAATTTGATCAGTCGAAAATAATGTATTTTTAACACGGCAATTTTCCTATCATTTGTACTCATATAGAAGTGTTCGGCGTCCATATTACACATATTAGCAAATCAGTCGTTAAATATCAGATTGCAAGTGTTAGACTCTAAAACCGACATTTCTGAGGAAATTGTGTGTTTATCATGGCATCGCATCATCTCTGTATCGCGCAACACTTGTGTCGAGATTTGTGCAGGAAATTGCAGGAGCAAAGCCAAAAGAGCTTATAAAAAATACGCCAACTCAATGATTTTAGATCTGGTAGCAATTCAGAAGGAATTATACAAATCAACATATCCTAAAAAGGCCTAAGAATCATCCCAAGCATGTACCAGAAAGCCCAATCCTCAAGGCTCATAAGGCGCCGCGGATCCGCGGCAGGAGCCTGCTTGCGCTGTGGATCCGCCGCATCCTTGACACGTCAGCAGTTTATTTTTAGCTTAGAATTTCTCTCTCTGTCCCAGAAGCTCAGAAAGACACTTCTGCCAGATCAGCAAAGTTCATTAAGCAACCTAATCTTGATTAAGCTAATCATAATTAAGCTCCTAACAAACTATTTCTAAAAGCTCCCTCCTAACTAATCACATCTAGAAGCTTCTCCTCTAACTTACTTTTGGAGGGAAATTCAAATCCACTCAACAAACTTTTGGAGGGAAACTTAAAATTCAAATCCTAGATCTAGGATTTAGATGTCTATAAATAGGAACCTAGATCTAAGGGTTGAGGTGAATCTTCCTTATTCCTAAATCTCTTTCTTCATCATCTTCTTCCACAAGTCTAGTGACAAGGCTTGTGCTAAACCCTAACCCTAATTCCACTCCAAATTCAAGATCTTGAGTACCAATCAAGTAAGAAGCCCTTCAACCTTTTATGAGCGGAGCCGATCTCCAACCGAGCAAGTGATCCAAGCCGATCCGCGACACACGGAGCCGAGTGAAGCCAAATCGACAATCGAGTTCTTCCTCTTGTAGTTTTTGAGCGAATGTAATGAAATTGTTGATATAAATAAATGGTGAAATTCTTTAATCTTGCTTTCTTTAAATTCTTGCATCATGATTCGATCTCAATTTATGATTGTAGTTCTTGTGATGATGTTTGAGTAAAACTCCGCTCGTTAAGGAATCGAGACGATCAATAGAATGATGATGTAACAAATCTTTAAACGAATCTTGAGTCCTACGAGTTTTGTAAACCCTAGCAAGTTCAAGAATCGATGACCTAGTTTCGTAGCGATACTTTCTTGATTGTGATCGCTCGAAATTAGGGATCTACGATTGTTTCTTGAATTTACTAGAGGTTAGAATGTGAATGATATCAACGAAAGAATAAGGGATAAATGATGAAACCCTAGTTTCACTAGAAATCCCTAATTCTCGTCGATCATCATCGATCTAGTATCAATCCATCGAAGGATGAGAATACGTCATCTTGAGATTGCATCACATCTATAGATCCGATCGATTTCTACGAGCCTCATTTCGATTCTTGATATTTGGTTGGAAAAATCATCAAACTATCAATTCTTGATTCTATCTTTTTCTTGTTATTAGATCTAGATTTTCTAATTCTTTAACTTCAAATACAAATCATGAATTGTTTTGTTTTGTTTTCTTTAAAGTTTCGACTCATCTAATTCAAAAAACGAACTATTACACTGTCCCTGTGGACGATCCGCACTCACTTACAATCTACATCCGACACCGTAGTTGATTGCGGTCAAATAATTTTTGGTTGTGATTTCTTTACAATTTCCAACTACACAAACAAGAATTCTTTAACAATCAAAAGGCGCCGTTGCCGGGGATCATTTGATTTACTTACACAATCGGAAAATATCTTTACAATCAATACCCCTCACCTGTATATACATACCTGCATCCACATTCCGACTGAATGCGAATGCGATGAGACTAAAGTAAACCAACAAATCTAATACTAGGATCCGGCTTAAACCAAAGCCCACTAGTATGATCCGTCCGATCATGATCTGTGCATTACTGCACATATATGATTGAACCCTGCCATATATCATACGGCCTCTACAACGTTTCGCCCGAAACTTTAAAACTGTCTGTGGGGGACTCTAAAGACTCGTCGATACTTTTGCTGTGGATTTAACCACTAGCTCGTCAGAGGTACTAGCCGTACATAATGGGCTACCGGGTATTGACCAAAAGGGAGGTCGATGAGCGAACTCATCCTGACACCCTACTGAGCCTGTCAGTGACAATATCCATATAGTCTGTTCTATTCGTCTATGAGCATCGCATGGCGGGCCTAGGGGGTTGGTAAAAGTCAGACCCCCAAAAGCGGTACAAGTCGTGTCGGAGTGTAGCCCAGAACACCCTGAGATACTACTGGAATACCTACCAGTAAATCTCCTGCCTTGGCCATGGACTTCCTGTAATGGCTCTCCTAGACACAGCGCGATCTCACCCCCAATACCGGGAGAGACGAAACCCCTGCCGATCCGCTCACTGCCTCCATGTGTCTCAGGACTGTACCCAACTAAAACCTGTTTGCACGACTCCTTTGAGCCGTGGTAGGGTAGTAATCAAAGCACAGTGGGAACTCATACGAGACAAATGACGATCTCAGGTCGATGAACTAACATGTACACATGTCACCAGGGAACTGCTATCTGACGTCAGGTGTAATACCAACTAGCATGTTCCCGGCGAGTCTTGTCCGGTATACTCATAACCCAATGAGCACCTGTATACATCTTAGGTGAACCAACTGACACCAATGGCTTGTGAGACCGGCCACCGCCCCTCGTCGGGGTCTCGACTGTATACACTAGTCTACTCTGGAGTATCGATGCTCTGTCTCAGAAACTCCCACGACTAGGGACCTTTTAAGGATGTGCTTATATACCCCAGCTCCCACGTATATGATCGCCATCATACTGCTGGCAGTCAAGCAAGAATCCTAAGGCTCTATCAACGTGTAATAGCGACCTTTAAGGTCACCTAAAGCAGTACAAGATGATAAAGATAAACCAGATAGCATACTATCATCTTGAGTAAGACTGTCCTACAGGTATAGGTCCTCCCTCAATCATTGCAACCACGTGCCTGCGATCCAATAATTGACTCTGAGGGCACTATATCCAACATACATATCTTCAGGTTGTTAAGATATGGAGTTATCTCGTTCTTGTCTAAAAGCAGAATCCAGACAAACTCGAGGCACGCTTTGGTAATGACGGTTTGTGGATTATCCCAAGCATTTGCTAGGATTTTGTTTCTACCATTTTCAAGGTCAATGGTTATATTGTTCTTGACTTGCCACCATTTTATAAAAGGACCTTTTTGCAAAAAAAATTAGTGGGAGTATGGTAGAATTGGAAGTAATTCCAGAACCAAAAATGGTTAGCGAAAATTTAATAGAACCTAAAGATTCAATTGGACTTGATAAACCGTTAGCCACTCCGCAGATTTTAGTAGGTGGCCTCAGACACCCGAGAGACACTTCGGTTTTCTCATAGACGGTGACAGGGAGGTTAACATCATGGTGATAATGAACTTACTAGTTATCAGTAGGTCATAGGAAGTGGTAACTTCCAGGTGACCATATGCTTCATACCCAAGATGGACTCCACGCACTTCAGCAAATTATGGATTTTGCTGGGTGCTCCTATACGGGGTAAATCCCATTAGGAGGAAGAAGCTCTTTCGAGATCTGTGCAGGTGGAAAGGTACTAATCTAATAAGGTTAGACTTGTTGTAAAGTGTTTTCATCAAATATCCATTGTGGATTGTGATGTGACTTTTACTTCAGTGTCTATACTGAAGTCCATATGGATATATTTTGGCGCTGATGCAGTTCATGGCTATGATATTTGGCAGGTAGATGACTATAACGTTTTTCCAAATGGGATTTTGGAAGTTCACGTATATATGACTCTGCCAGAGGGTTATCGGAGTCAGTGGGAGCAGCGGAAGGTGTGCAAGTTGCTTATGTTTATTCGTAGACTAAAGCAAGGATAGCTGAGACGGATCATCTGTTATTGATGTGACAGTCAAGGTGATTGACTTCGTCAAAACAAAGGTGAACTTAGTAAGAATGATATAAGGAGTATTGTCCATGTTTTAGATGACATACTCCAGATAGGAAGTGATGTTCCTATACTACAATCGGTCAGAGTTTGGTTGTCACACAGTGTTTTCTCCACGTTGGATATGGTTATTATATCAGGAGTTCTGGTGATTAGATCTATGGTTTTAGATCTAGATTTAGAAAGTTCCCTAATCAGGTACTTGGACAACATTCTAAAAGTATTTTAGAATGGACAACTCCTGGCGTGGTAGTGTACCCGCAGGTGATAGAGTCACCTTCTCTAAAAGGATGTCCTTTTGGGCTGATGAGGAGAGGGACTGGCATGAATGACATATCATTTGCTTAGGCAGCAGAGTCAATCATGCAATGTCTTGTACAACAACGGATATTGTTTTTGCACTAGTTGCAATAAGCATATATTAATCCAATTCTCGAGAAACAAAGCGAAGCTGTAAAGAACATAAGAGAATGTTCTTGGTATAAGATAACGACAGTCTCTTATGGGAGGCGGTTATCGGTTATGTCTTCCAAGGTGACCGAGATGACAGAGATGCTGTCAAGTTTTGAGTTTAGTCTCTTCTAAGGATTAGTATATTGGATAGTGTTCCAATAGAGATACTGAGGTAATCATGGTGCAGGATGCCGGTTATAACTCAACAGAGAATACAACCCAAGAAGTTTGTTGGATAAGAGTTTTTCATTGATGAACTTGGTCCCATCAGGTATCTAGACAAATTCTTGAGGCGGGGTATCGCTTATATTGGGAGATTGTTAATCTCCGCAAAGTTAAGATATAAAAAGAAGAAGTTGGAACATTGTAGGTAGTCCACCACTGAGGCTATTTCTCGAACACGTTATGTTTCACAAACGTAGTTTGGAAAACTGATTAGTAGAGAAGTTAGGTATTCGGTAGCACATGAGCTGTGGGTACGCGATACCGCAATAATTAGCCTTAAGTGCAAGTGGGAGATTGTTGGATATAGTGCCATCAAGGTAATTATTGTAATTGCAGGCACGCGATTATGATAATTGAGGGAGGACCTATACAGGTAGAGCAATCTTACTCGAAATGATAGTATGATATCTGGTTTATCTTTATTATTGATGTGTACACATTTTACTTGTTATTACGTGTCGCTAATATATAATGATGAATCCCATAGGATTCTTGCTTGATTACCAGCATTATGATGGCGATCATATACGTGAGAGCTGGGTGGTCTATAAGCACATCCTTAAATGTCCCTAGTCGTTGGATTATTGAGACTGTGTATCGATATTCCGGAGTAGACTAGTGTATACGTTTCGAGACCCCGACGAGGGGAGGTGGCTGGTCTCACAAGACATTGGTTTTATGTCACCTAAGATAGTATACAGGTGCTCACTGGATGTCAGTACACTGGACGGACTCGCTGAGAACTTCTAGATGGTATTATTCCTATCGTCAGATAGAAGTTCTCAGGTGGCATGAGTAAAGGTTAGTCCTTTGACCTGAAGTCGTTCTCGTGTGAGTTCCTACTGTACTTTGATTTTACTACCCTACCATGGCTCAAAAGAGTCGTGCAAACATGTTTTAGTTAGGTACAGTCCCGAGCCACATGGAGGCAGTGGTCGACTGTCAGGGATTCGTCTCTCCTGGTATTAGGAGTCGATGTCGTGCTGTGTTCATTTGGCTATCACCAGAAATCTTTGGCCACGGTAGGGGAGATTTACTGATAGTTAATCAATAGTATCTCAGTTGGTGATTAGCTAGACTTAGACATGACTTATCGGGTTAGTAGGGGTCTGACGTTATCCACCCCCTAGACCTGATATGCGATACTCTTTGACGAAGAGACCGGACTGTACGGAGATTGTCATATTCAGGCTCAATAGGGTAAGGACACACTTGATTGTCGACCCCCTTTTTCGACAACTATCTGGGTAGCCGTTACGTACAGCTAGTTCCGCTGACGTGCTTGTGGTTAAAGCCACTGCCAGCGTATTGTCGAGTCTTTAGTGTCCCAAACAGAGGGTTTTTCCTGGTTTATGCGACAAATGTAGGAGCTGTACGGTGGTACGTGTAGGGGGGTCGATTAAATACGTGTGCGCGATACACAGACTTTAATAGGACGATTGATAATACTAGCCGGCTTAGAATTAAGACGGATTATTAAATCAGGTTTTGATTTAATCATTTATATATGTATTTTGATATATGTATTTTAGTATTATTATTCACTATTTATTTTCTCTCTTTGGTGCTATCCGTATTTTTATACGGATACGCGTATATGTAGTGATACATATACCAGGTGAAGTATTCCGTATTTGTACGGCAATGCTTCTAGAAGAAGGACACATCATATTTAATTTTCTATTTAGAAAATTAAATGGGAAATGAGGTGTAAAGTTAGAGACAATGAAGTATGGCTACACCATTGTAAAGATGCATGGTTTTCTTTTAAAATTGATTAAATCATTTGTGTGCACTATTCATGTATGGTTGAAAAAGTGCAAGCCATCCTCACTTCAACACTTTATGTTTTTTCTTGACTTCCTCACTTGAGCTCCATGGTTCATGCTTCACCTTCTCCTTTTCCTTCTTCTTCTTGCTCCTATATTTAAGCAAGATTCTAGAGAGAAAAATTTAGTGGAGTATTCCTACATCACCGACCATCCAAACCTAGCAATTTTGGGTCGTCGGTTTGAGCCTCCTCCGTGTTCCCTCGGATGGATCGTTTTCGGCAAGGGTCAATTCTTTAGCATGATTCCGGTGGCTACGAGCTTGGAGGGGTCTTCCACAATTGGGTGGACACGCGATAAAGGTTGTATTTCTTAAACCTTGTATATTTTAGATTTCTAGTTTAGGGTGTTTGGATCGATTCTTGGGTTTACGCGTCCGGTGCCCGCAAAAAGTTTTTGTTTTCGCTTCCGCCTTTCCCGCAGCCTCCACGGCGCGGACGCCGAATCCCAACAGTTTTCACAGTAGGGGTTTCTCTTCTGGTATCGTATAGGCAACCAAAAAAGTTAATTTTGTCTGTAAACTTGCCCATAAAGTTACCATCATAGGGGCAGCCTAAAATTGCCCCTATGTCTTTTCTCACACGTAAGGACAAGCCATCTTTATACTAGTGTATAAAAATTCCTTTCTCGAAGATAATATTAGGTGTCGTGATGGGTTTGGATCGAGATGCCGCTTTCTAAGGAATCAGATTGCCCAATCCACAAATCAATCAGTTGAATTCACAAATCTTACGTCGGATTGATGTTTTCTTGAAGATGGTATTAGGTAATGGTGATATTAATCATCATATTTGATTGGTGCATTTTAATGCATATTCATATAGCTAAATTTTTCTTAATTTTGCCTATTTTATGTTGTTCCGAATATTTTTTGTCAATAAATACATAATGCAGGGATAAAAGGGAAAGTGTGCAAAATACGGACTATGTGCATTGGATGTGGACTTTATATAGCTTTAAATAGAATCAGGATGCAAGTTATCAAAAACTGTGAGTGGAACACGATTGCCAAAGTCAAGATGAAGAGACACTAGAAAGTTGGAGCCCTGACCCCACTAAAAACCGACATGGCCGAAAATTACCAAAAAGTGGCCTAAATTTTAAGGAGTTAGGATTCCAGATTTTTAGGCAAAATTATATTCTCTCGTATCTTATGTAACTCATCTTGGATTTTTCATAGGCCCTATAAATACCTCTATATAATTCAT
This sequence comes from Agapanthus africanus, assembly GCA_030015575.1. NCBI lineage: Eukaryota > Viridiplantae > Streptophyta > Magnoliopsida > Asparagales > Amaryllidaceae > Agapanthus > Agapanthus africanus. Next base: position 141,150,220 of record JASDDO010000031.1, read on the forward strand.
TAGGGTTTCATTTCTTCATTTGCTTTTGTTAGGGTTTTTAATTAGGAGAGATCAAAACTTTTGTAAGTTATTTATTTTTAATGCGGAAATTTTATTTGAAATTGTTTGCTTTGATTATGCACAGCTAAATACTTTTTCTAGAGTTAGAATTGTTTTTCTATTATGGTTGGATGAATTAAACTATGTACTTCTTTTCTTTGTTTTCAATATGAATTTCTCTTGATTAAAAGTTTTAACATTTTGTTATTACTCTCATAAACTAAATCTTATGATTATAGTTTGACGTACTTGAATATGCTTAGGAAAATGTGATAACACCGAAAAACTAGTTAGGTTAATGATAGCGTGACGAACTAGAATTCTAATTAGGTAAGGTAAAGATGATATTTTTATTAAGGAAATTCAACCTAGTTAATTAGGATAATCTAGGTTACGCGGATAATATGATAGTTTGTAGATTGATCGTCTACAAGTTATTTAATAGAAGGGTAAAACTAGGTTATTTATAATTAATTAAAAATATTTGGTTTTAATTGGTTTCTACATGATTTTATATAATTGATAAGGTAGATCTAATTGTATGAAGTATGCTTACTTGTTTCTTTGATATTTTATTGCTATATTATTTTATCCTATGCTTTGATATAATTAATAGATCACTAATTAAAACAACGAAATAGAAAAGAAGTAGAATCATATAAACCAACCATAATAGTTAAAGTAATTCGACATCCTAGGATCACTTTCTTATAAAAAAAAATTCTTACTTTAATTTAACTTGCACTTTTAAATTCTTTTTTTAAATTTAATTCTTAGTTTTAAATCAACTATTTCTTTACTTGTTTTAGAATTAATTAAAATCTCAATGCCTCCCTTTGGTACAATCCGTAAGTATTACAATGATATAACTGTGCACTTGCGGTTAAAATATAGGGAACGATAAAATTCTCCAACAATTTTTTAGCGTCGTTGCCGGGGAGGCGGTAAAAGTTTTAGAATTTTAATTCAAGTAATTATCTTTACTTTTTGTTCTATTTTATTCTACAAATTTCTGTTTTTAATTTCAGGAAAACAGGAGCGGACTCGAGAACTTGGGAGTACACAGAGCAGAACAACACAAGATTTTCGGCCAGAACCTGCAACTTTTCGGCCATATCCGAAAAATGGCCGGTTTTGGGCCGATTCTGGAGCCCAGATTTATTCTGTAGATGTTCAATTTTTTGCCTATGTTCAGAACCGGTGCTCGTTTCTAGTTTTAGTATTACTTTTTCCTGTTTTAGTTTTTGTTTAATTGTAGTTTTTATTTCCGCATTTACTTTTTTGCATTTTAATATAAAAAAGAATAAATTTATATTCTTTCTTTTGTGTTGTATGCATGGTTGGAGTCGAGACGAAAATCACCGATTAATTCGTCTAGACTTAATTGACACGATGGGCAATGTTATCCCTGTTGCACCTACACTACAAGATAGATACTATCCTGTGCATACTTCTTTACCATCTTGCATAATCCTACCGCTTGCTGCTGGTGATTATGAAATTAAACCTGCTTTCATTAGTTCACTTTCCAAATTCCACGATCTCAAATAAGAAGACGCTTACATCTTTATTATGGAATTTGAATATTTGTTTCAACTATTTAAATTAAAGCAATTAAACACCGATGCGGTTAAACTTAGACTCATTCCCTTTGCCCTAACTGATAAAGCGAAACATTGGCTTTACAACGTACCCACAAACACTATTCACGGTTGGGAGGAATTTACTAAAACTTTTCTAAAAAATTCTACACTCATTTTAAAACGGTTAAATTTAGAAATGAAATTGGAACTTTTCGTCAAATAGGGGGTAGATCTTTTTAGGAGTTTTTTGAATGATTTAAAGACCTCTTAATTAAGTGTCCATACCATGAAATAACAAAGTGGGAGCTCTTCCAGATAGTGTATGATCGTTTAGAGTCTAAGTTGATGCTCGAATCTATATGCCAAGAAAATTTTATGATGAAGTAAGAGGATGATGCATGGAACTTCTTAGAAAAATTAGCTAATAAAACTATGCAATGGGAGAGAACAAGTGAGAGGACTGTTTTCCCCAATCAGAGCAAAGCTCTCTTCAAATTTTCAAAATTTGAAATGAAGCAGTGCTTCATAAAAGCGCCAGCAAGCAGCGCTCATGTGCAGAGCACGGGTGCGCTCGCGCTAAGAGCGCCAGCGCTAAGAAGCAGCGCTCACGTGCAGAGCACGGGTGCGCTAGCGCTAAGAATGCCAGCGCTCTGAAGCAGCGGTCACGTGCAGAGCACGGGTGCGCTAGCGCTAAGAACTAAATGTTCCCCACCGTTGGATCAAAGATCCAACGAAGATGATAAATCATCAAGTTGCCAGAATAAAAATTCTGTTAAGAAAACATTCTTCAGAATCTTTCCAAACAAAAAGATTTTGCTCTGTAAATCAGAGCACCGTCGGATCAATGATCCAATGGTGCAGAATAAATTCTGTATGAGAAAATATTTCTCAATCTTGTTAAAAACAAGAAGATTGCCTTCTGTAAAATAGAAGCCCTAGGATCAAAGATCCAACGGGGGAAAAATGCCCAAATCAATTAGAGAAAAGATTTCTTCAACCGATTCAACAAATCAGCTTGCCCTATATAAAGACCCCAAGACTTCAAGTCTCATATAGAGGAACCCCCCCATAAGCTTTGAGAAATTTCAAAGAAAAGAGCAAGCTCTGAGAAGAAGAACTTTTCTTCAAGGTAAAAACAGAGAGATCAAAACATCTCATCAGAAAAAGAACTTAGTTCTTATGTTAGATCATAGATCTTCAAGGAAAATCGTCTTTCACAAAAAGAGATCATAACATCTTATTATAAAAGGGGGGGAGATCAATTCAATTCTCTTAGGATCACAGATCCATAAAGGCAAAGCCTTTCATTAAAAACATAAGAGATTGAAATATCTCCTATAAAATAAGAACTATGTTCTTAGATCTATGAGACAAAGTCTCTTATAAGAGAGAACTTAATTCTTAGAGTGCAAATCTACCTAAAAAGAGCCTTAGCGCTATAGTTAAAAGAAGCGCCTCAGCGCTTCAATTCTAGCGCACATCGCGGCAAAGACTTAGCGCTCAAATTTAAAAGAAGCGCTCCACGCTCATTTGTCTGGCGCACAGCACCAAGCGCCCACGTGCTCCTCACGTGTGCGCTACTTAATAGAAGTGCTTTGCGCTCATGGACTGGCGCACAACGCCAAGCGCGTCACGTGCTCCTCACGTGTGCGCCATTTCACAGAAGCGCCCTACCGCTCCAAAGTCTGGCGCACAGCGCCAAGCGCGCCACGTGCTCGTCACGTGTACGCTACTTAATAGAAGCACCCCAGCACTCAAGTTTAGCGCACAACGCCAAGCGCGCCACGTGCTCCTCACATGTGCGCTATTTAACAGAAGCGCCCCAGCGCTCCAAAGTTTTACGCACAGCGCCAAGCGCACCGCGTGCTCCTCATGTGTTTGCTACTTAACAGAAGCGCTCGGCGCTCATGATCTGGCACTCAGCGCCAAGCGCACCATGTGCTTCTCACGTGTGCGCTAAGAGAACAAAAACTGTTCTATAAAAAAGGGCCCCAGAGCTATAATGAGTGCCAACACTCAATAAAAGACAAAAATATTGTCAGAGCCCCAAACCAATGCTCAGCATTGTCAAATGTTCAACATCTTAATTAAATGGGCCGAGGCCAAAGTGGCCACAGATCCCTAATTCAGATCAATTGAGCCTATGTGCTCATAAATCATTGATCTTAGTCCCAAATTGGACTACAGATCTTCCAACCAATATTGGTTCAAGGGTACATCTCTTCACTCCTCTGATATTTGTCGTTGTAATCCTTCAACGTCTTCAGAGAGGTGACGGGTCCCGACAACCAGACAAACCACGGACTGTGGGGTCCTTAAACTCATGGACTATGATGTCCTTAAACATTACAGAGTATGATGTCTCTAAACTACTACGGACTGTGGGGTCCTTAAACTCATGGACTATGATGTCCTTAAACTTTACAGACTATGACGTTTTTAAACTGTACCGCAAAGTCCCTAAACTAAAACAATAGAGCTCAAATGCTCTTTTGTTGGATCTAAATGATCCTGTTAAGTAGATCTTAGAATTAGACTAACGTATCCTTAACAAACGTTAAGTTGATCTTAGTCTAAAATTAGACTAACATATCCTTAACAAATGTTTAAGTTGATCTTTGTCTCAAAGGAGATTAACGATCCTTAAATCCAAAAAAAAACCCAAATCTAAGAAAATACAGATTTGGACTAATCCACGCCCTACGAGCGACAACATAAATTAGTCTCCGTATACAATCCACGGGCAACCAAGAACAAAAAAAACACACATGACACGAAGTGACCATCTGGAGAAGGAGAAAGTGGTTACCGCGATGCGGTAGCGTAATTAACTGCAGGGGCTTGCGCCTGCAGGGAAGAGCGTCCCCACAATCAAAACCCCCTCAAACGAGTGGGGATCTGATGAATTCTGCTACATCGGCCGCATCCGTCTAAACCTCCGATACATGGTGCCATAAATCAACTTGGCATCTTCGGAGAGGTGGACAGATAAATATAAATAGCATCTGCCCCCAAAATTCAGGCCGGACGTCCCAACGTCCCGGTCGCGTTTTTCGGCGGCGAACAGATTCTGGCACGCCCGGTGGGACCTTTTCCTATTTCCACTCCACACTTCGTGTGTCGTGTTCGCGAATGAATCGTTATTTAATATGGTTGCCCCTGGATTCGAGGTACTAGGGTTTGGTGTCTTGCTCCCCTGCAGAGAAAATGACTTCCAACTGCACTAGCTGCAACAACTCTCACTCTGTCATCGCTGGAGGAGTGACTTACGGGCCTCAGGCGGCCTCCGTTTTCAAGATGCCAGTGGAACAGGTGACGCAAGCCACCACTGGGCTATTATTTGGGACCATGCCCCCCCAATAAGCTTCAATGCCCCAATACCGTTGCAAGAGGCTCCGAATAAGTCGGTCTTTGATCGGCTTGCAACTACTGCGGCCTCTCTCAACGGGTCGCGCAAATCCAACGCCTCAGTTTTCAACAGATTGGGCCAAAACTCTGATGGGCCTACGAAGAAACCTGCGATACCTGAAAGGGTTATCCCGAAACGGATAGCCATCCCTCCTCCAGTGAAATAAGTCGTCAAAGTGGATTCTCCTGCTAAAAGATCAGTCTTTGAGAGACTGGCTGCTCCAACTCCAATTCCGGGCGAAACCGCCAACGCTGCTACCCCTGTCCGAAAGTCTGCCTTCGACAGGTTGGCCATTCACTCTTAGCGGAAGTCGGTTTTCGAGAGGCTAACGACGACAACAACCCCTTATCAGAGCAGGGGGCATGAAAAAGCCACCCCCATAGTTGAGCCACTCCCGTCTGCTCGACACGCTCGACGCCACCACTAGCGCCGAGTGAGGAAGGCTGGAGGCAGCTCTCCTTCTGGACTGACTCTACCAGCTCCGATGGTGGAAATTGATGCTTCTGTTCCAACTGGGAACAACTTTGAACCACTTAGGAGGGTGCGCAAGAACTCTTCGACTGCCGTGCTGAAAAGATTTCCTCCACCTATGGAAAACGCTACAAAGGTGAAGCCAGAGCAGCCCCTCAGCGTCTGTCCTATAAAATTCACAAGGTCTAGCGACAGGTCCAAAACTTGGTGATCAACCAAGACTACTCCCGCCGATCGAAAAAGATGAAAGTTCGGCAAGAGAAGGACCACACTGTTATACCACAGGAGATGTCATCTATTTGGGTGCCCGTTGCAACGGTTCCTTCAACTTCGACCGCCCACAAAAGAAGGAGGCCGGAGAAACTCTCCATGTCCACAATGAATCTTAAGAACACTGAATCTAAATTCCCCAAGTCTGGGGGCATGGTGGTGCACACTTTTTATATGGCATCTGGAAAAGAGGATAGCCGTATCTCTACGGGATATCGACCGCTCACCAGATCGGTGACAAAGGCCCAGGAGCAACAACAGAAGCTCCAGGAAATGTTAACACAGATGGCCACACTCACTGGACCAAAAGCAGGCCCGGAGACATCTTCGGAGCAGCGTCATGAGCAGGAAACAGATGCCGAATTCCTTCGGAGAATGTTTGAGAAGAAGGACAAAGAGGCTGCAGAACAAGCGGCCAACACAAAACAAATGGCCCTTTTATTCCAAGATATGGTGGGCCTGACGATCCAGCCGGACCCTCCAGCCGAAGATCCTCCAGTAATAATTGAAGATGATAGAGGAGAGACATCAAATCCTCTACCGGCTCTGTCAGCAGCCAAGGAGGAGACCATCTCCAAAGCCACGCTCAATGATTATATAGCTCAACAAATACGAGCTCATCAAGCGAATGAAGCAAACGACCAAGTTGTCAGAACTTGGCGACCATATCCAGGATGGTATGATCAGATCAAGTATCCGTCAGGATACACGATTCCTAAGTTCCACGTATACAAGGAGACAGGCAATCCCCATCAATATGTCGCTCAGTTCAGGGCTCTCTACGGCAATACCGGAGGTGATGACAAATTTTTACTTCGTCAGTTCGTCGGCAACTTGGTGGAAATGGCCTTTGAGTGGTATTCAGAGCTGCCCAACGACTCCGTCAAAATTTTTACGGAGATGGAATTGCTGTTCACCCAACGTTTCGCAAGCGCTAGCGAACGCACCCCGATCACCGCATTAATTAACGCCAGAGTGAAGCCAGGCGAAACATGGGTGCAGTACGCGATACGGTGGCGGAATTTATGGTCGAAGTGCGAACAACGCATCGAGGAAGCTCCTACGGTAGGCATGTTTGTGGGTACTCTTGATCCGCAGGCGACCATATCCCAGTTCATGATGTTCTTTAAGCCGACCAACTTCCAGGCCCTGATAGACAAGCTGGCCCAGATGGACCAAATGGGCCACAGGCCGTCCTCTTCAAAAACGGAGCTCCAAAATGAAAAGGGGAAAGGGAAAGCAACCTTCGTCGCCAACGTTCAACAACAACCAAGTAGTCCAAAACCGGTTGTTCGCCAAAGCAACAAGCGACAATCCCTCAATGAGAAGTTGAGACGTCCTTACTCGTTTCTCCGGGATAAAACAAGGAGACTGTTCGAACTAGCAGTGCGCAATGGGCTCATCACTCTACCGGAGCCGAGACACCCACTACAACCGAACAATGCCAACGATCCTAACTACTGCCCCTACCATCGAGTAATGGGTCATCCAATCGATAATTGCTACGTCTTCAAAAACTGGGTTGAAGACCAGTACCAGCAAGGCAAATTCGCGTTGTTTGAAAACTGGAAGGTGAACCCGCCACAACCACATGCTCCGAAAAAGATAGACATGCCGGGGGCATCGTGCTCATTCATAGGGGAAGCTCCATGGGAATTTGTTCTTTCGGAAAAAACTAAAAGGATGCTGGAAGATCTTCAAACATGTCCGGCGATCAGGTAGAAAAGCCCGCAAGAGCCGGAGATCATCGATGGGATGCTGAAACCACTCCCAACATCAGGAGTTAGTAGCAATGGGCAAAACGCCCATGCCCAGCTGTCAAAATCTTCAAAGAAAAATAAGAAGACCAAAAAGCCCGTGAAGCTTGATGACAAGCGCACGGATCTGCAAAAGAATATTGACGCGCTGGAGGAATATAACCAGAAGGCACAGACCCCAATCACATTGGATGAATTCTTTAAGCATGTTCTTGAGAATGAAACTGATGACAATGACGAGGGAGACGACGCGTCAAAAGAACCCGAAGATTACGTGGTAGGTTGTCACATGATCTCTCACTCGTCAATAGATGATAAAGAAGCTCCTGATGTAGAGAAACTCCGGGCAGATCCAGAACCGGAATCAAAATTCTTGGAGCCATCGGACGGATTGATTGACAGACTGCTGAACGAAGCTCTTCAGAAAAACAAAGCTGACAGAGAGCGGGAAACGGCTATATACGAAAGGGCCAAGCGTCGGCGTCAAGTTAAAGAAGCTCCGGTAATGAGAAGCCATAGAATACCCCAACCGGATCGAAGCATACCTCTCGCCAACAAAAGCAAGCTTAAAGCAAGGAAACGATTCGCTAGGGCCCTGTCAACGGGAATGAAGCTGCCGCCTTTTAAAGGAAATACTCCTGGCAGTATACATCTTGACAAAGCAGATGCACATCTAAATTGCTGCTTATACCATCGGAGGATCACGCACCCTACCGAAGAGTGCATGGCCTTTAAAAACTGGTGGCAGGGATATGTTGCCCACCGACAACATGTCGAGCGAGTGAAGCGCAAGGCTCGTCGGGAACAGAGAAGCACGATAGATGAGCGCAAAAGAACTGCCAGCAACTGTCACATGGTTGACACCAAGGGATCACAAGCTATTACCTTTGGAAGCGACTCTGACGAAGAAATAACTCTCAACCCTCTCTTCAAGGAATCCACCTCCGACACAAAAGATGCCCAGACTTGCGAGGGAATCTAGCTGCGTAATCGTATGTTGGCCGGGAAAAATCCCGGACCTACGAACAACTGACCGAGACGTCTATAAACTACTAAGGACCGCAGCATCCCAAGGCTGATAAAAAAAACGGTATGTTCACAAGCAAAATGGGCACGGATGAAAACCCGAAAGGGCGCCGTGAGTAAAAACAGTGGGACTACCAGCGATGTTTGTGAAAACCAGAAAGGGCGCAAACTCGTAAATAAAAAAAAGGTATGTCCACAAGAAAAATGGGCACGGATGAAAACCCAAAAGGGCTCCGTGAGTAAAAACAACAGGGCTACCGGTGAGTTTGTGAAAACCCGAAAGGGCGCAATCTCGTTAAAAGACACTTGGAAGGTCCTCTCGACCTTGTAAGGAGAAAATATCCGCGTGAGATCCTTACGACTCACAAGGGAGAAACACACTTAGGAATCTCCACGATTCCTAAGGAGAAAACACCCTTACGAGATCTTCATGACTCGTAGGGAGAATTCCCCTTTGAGACCCTCACGGCTCATAGGATTCAAAAGCCTTAAGCTACAGGGATCTGAACCTGTTCTTAAGCCATCACATTTCGAGATGCCCTACAAGTGGTTCAATATTGACCCTTGTATACAATCCATGGGCATGAATAAACATTTCCCTAACAAAGTCCCACCAGCGACTAGGGATATGCTCACACGATGGACAATCCTTGTAAGTCCTTTCGACTTATAAGGAGAAAACACTCTAGTAAGATCTTTACGACTTATAAGAGAACATACACTTAGGGATCCTTACGATTCCTGAGGAGAAAAGACACGTACGATATCCTCACGACTCGTAGGGAGAAATACCTTTATGAGACCCTTACGGCTCATGAAGTCAAAAGCCTTAGTCGACAGGATCCTAACCCTGTTTGCTAAGCCACCTTTGTTCGAATCGACAGAGGCAAATGATGATTCGCTCCTGGCAATATCCCAGTGGTAGCAATGCAGATGCCTACATCGGTATCAATCTCTGAGTCCTTTCAAGGCAAATGATGATTCGATCCTGGTAATGTCCTAGTTGTAGCGATGCTGATGCCTTAATCGGAATCAAATTCCAAGTCTTTTCATGGAAAATGACGATTCGCTCATGGCAATATTCCAGTCGCAGCGATGCTGATGCTAAGATTAGTACCAGATTTCAAGTTCCACACTCGCGATAAAAATCAGCGAGCCAAAAATGCATATGAAATAGCCGAAATGATGGGGCAACTTGCAACAAAATCAGCAAGTAAAAATATATATGCATACAAAAATAGCCGAAATAATTGGGCAACTCGCAATAAAAAGCAGCGAGTTAAAAACAAAAATAGCCAAAATGATTGGGCACTGCGAAAAATAGCCGAAATGATTGGGCAATCGCGACTTTCGCGATATAAAAAGATGAAATGATAGAGCATCGCGGAAAGAAATAAAAAAATTATGAAAGAATGAAACTATTTCCCTACAGGCAGTCCATACTGACCCCTGTATACAATCCATGGGCATAAACGAAAAGGGAACCACATGTCCCCCACCAGATCCAATCAAATGGGAAAGTCAGATCTCAACAGTAACATCTGCATCCCAGAAGATCAACAACGGCGTTCCTTCTTATGCCAGCAGGGCACGGAAGCAACACAACGAAACGGAGCCATGGCAAAGTCCATAGTTCCAAATCTTAACGGCAACATCTACGGCCTAAAAATCAGCAACGATAATTGTCACGACCCGAAATAGTACGTGACTGGCCCTTGAATCATATGAAGTCTATAGGACCTCATCTAATTCAAGTAAGCCAAAAGCCCAGAAATCTAAAACCATTTTAAATAATAAATGAAGGAAAACTAGTTTTAAAGAAGTGAAGAAAACATGTTTTAAAAACAAGGTTTTTAAATAAGTAAGACGAATATGCATTTTTAAATCCTCAAGTTTTTTTCTGAAAATTTCGGCAGAGTTTCCTTTGTAAATACTGGCCCCAAACGGGGTACAACAAGAATAATATATGCATAATGATAAAAGGCATCCCCAAGCGGGAGCTAGCTCTTCGTCAATCGACGGTCACAACCATGCAAGCAATATAATATACAACGCCGAAGGGCGAGGATCAAAACTCAATAGGAAACTCAAAATTATCATGAAAACCATAATACTACAATGCGCGACTCTAAGGTCGAAATAATACACAACTGGTTTTCTAAATATGAAATAAATATACAAGTCCGGTTGATAGAATTACTAGATACAACTGATTAAAATAAATACAAGGGTGGTCACGATGCGAGTGAACCCACCTACCAAAGCAATCACCCAGAAAGGAAGCAGTGTACCAGAAAGTCGCAATGAAACCTGTACGGCAAAACCTGCAAGAACCGTGGCACAACGGGGGTGAGTTGCCAACTCGTGAGTAGAAAACATCACAGAGCAGAAATCGTATGTATGTCTCAATCCTAGGTCAAACAATCAGTAATAATATATCCTCAATATGAATAAGTCTGAAGCATGATAAGGTGATAAGGGTAAACATCTATACATAAGTGTAGTACCAAGTGCTCGTGTCAGTGCCTTAGGTAGCAACATATCATAAATATGAGGTATGATCAATGTAATCAGTGTCAACTATATCATGAAGTTTATGAGTATGTAGATATCATCCAACTATGTAATCAATGTCTGTATGCATGTAGATCTCGCCCATGTGTCAACCAATGACATAACAACATCCTGCATGTAAAAGTCATAAAAGTAAATGCATGAAAGTATGAGGATATAAATCAACGTGTGTCTCTCGCGACACATCAAAATCATGGAACCTGAGCGTCCAGCATCGACACTCGAAAACATCATGAAATCTGTGCCTAGCATCGGTGCGTAAATCCTCATATATATATAGGGCCCCGTCAGTCCGGATCGGCCCACGGGCTCCGTCAGTCCGGATCGGCCCGTATCATCTCTCAACTCAGGTCGGTATCCTCCGGATATACGCCGAGCTCAAATACAATCAACGGTAGGTAGTAGTCCCTCTGCCAGGCTCACCGTCTGTATACACCGCATCCTTTTCTTGCCCCGGGGTACCATACCGGGCCCCACCATGTACTCGTACACGGCTCACGACTCCTCCTCGCATGGGGTATATACATTTCAGAACCGATAAAACTCATGGTGAACGCAGAGAAATATCATATCAAGAGAAACCGGGTTTTTAAACAATGCATACTCTCTTTTGAAATGACCACGGTTCTCAAATCCAGAAATCTCATGAAAACGGCATATCTCAATGCGTAAAATCATAAAGCATGATGTATGCCATAAATAACAGAAATGTAAGCATATCCGTATATCATGTAACATAGAACAGTAATATGCACATATCGAGGGAAACCACTCTTTTAAAATGAATCCAGTTTTAAAATATATCTCGCGGTTCCCAAATCTCCAAAATAAAGCCAGAATCATCTATGCATGTGCAAATACGTATGTATGCAAGTATGGGTGTATAATATGTGTGTACGCAAGTATGAGTGTAAAATATGTATGTGCGCCAATATAGATGTTCAAATAGTCATATCCTGATGCAACAATCCTACTGTGTAGTGACATGGCAATTATCGATGATGAAGTGTGTGAGCCGGCAAGTAGGTGTACGTGGAACATACGCACCATCGATAATGGTGCTGGTGTCTTGACAGCATGTGTTTAATATAACAATAAACACGTTTACACATGCAATGCGATGCGAATAGCAAGAATATGCGGGAATCGAATAATAAACGCGACAGTGAAGAATCTACATCAATACGTAAATGTCATACAGTTTTGCCATTTGAGATAAGACGAATCGTGGTGTTTAGAAAAATAAGGGCTACGGTGTTTTTAAGAAAAGATGCGACTTTTGAAAATATCCGTAGAATCCCTTGGCCTGCCTTTTAAAATACTCACAACTCGTTAGTTTTGAAATAGGTACGACTCGGGTCTAGTCTAACATCTACTAAGTACTACAGAACTAAACGAACAGTCTAACCGAAAGGGTAATGGAAACCACCTAAATCTGAGTCGATATACATATAAATATAATAGTCGGTGATCCCGCCTCAATAGTATCACATACGATAGAATATACGATATAACATCCTCGAGTCAAGAGTGTGGATCTATCATCAATATATAGCTCGTACGTAAATCCGTCGTACGACATCCCAAATCTGGGTACGGGTCGAATCTCACATTCATCTCATCATTTATATGGTATCCTTATCATCATATCTCATGAACTGGGGTACTGATCTAAGTCTAGTACAAACTGATACCATCAATATATATATGCGTGTGTAAAACACACGCCTAAAGGCCCGCTATAACTCATGGCGTATCTCATAATACGAACCGCATCATATCACTGATCTCATGGCACCATGCCCAAACTCATCGACTCATCTCCAATTATCATCCACTATCCTCATCATCCAAGTGTAGGTATACGTGTATATATAAACGTCGTCCCATACCTAAGTGTGTGTGTGTGTGTGTGTATACGTATCCCCATATACGCACAAGTATAAAAACTAAGCATGTGTGCGCGTATGGGTGTAAACCCATTCTAGGGTTCGCAACTAAGAAGCTATACTAGTTCACTTCTAACAACCCTAATCTAACCATTGAACACCTAATCACATCTTGAATATCCATATCACACATAAAAGATATCATATATATATATAGTATATATATAGCATACTATACATCGAACTGCGAGAGTGCTATACGCCATCCAACCGACTTCCCCCGTAGATATAATCTACTCACATTGATCCTTCTTGCCAATGTCGATGTCACCATCATCTTCTTCATCGTATCAAATCATCATGGGGGTACCTACACATATAACACAAGCGCAATGCGCATTAAAATCACATCGGAAAACCAAAACGACACGCTAAGGCCTATAGGTTAGGACCAGTGGACCATACTTTCAAAACCACCAAACAACCCTCGATATCGTCGTACAAACGTCAAGTGATCGAGGTAAAACATAGATACAAAAATCCAGAATTCAAAATACGAGAAACTAAACCCCGAATCAAAACAGAAACTGTTGAAAAAGGTCCCAGATTTTACCCTAGGTCAAATTATCCAATTTTGCACATGCCAAGGGTCTAGATTACAGATATAGGAGCTACAGGAGAAGCATGAAGCCCAAACTTCATGCTCTTGCCGCAAATTGCGGCCGGAAGGGTTTTATTTATGGCCCAGGTGAGAGGGTAGGGGCTGAGGTCTTGGGTGGTGCTTCCTAGGTGCCTGCTGGTATCTCTGTATATGCTAAATAATTTTCAGAGGCTCCGGGTGATAGCAGATATCAAAATACCCTCACAGAATTCAAAAAATACGATGTCGGGATTTCTAAGTTCACTAATTGGGGTTCAAGTCTCTTGTTTAGGTCTCCAATCAATCACCACAGGGGTTTAAGGTCAATATTAAGCATCAATTACACTATCTCAAACCAATTCAACCCTAACTAGTTATGTCCAAAGTTCACCAAATCGCACCAAATCATAAATAAACACATATATGGTTTAAAGTGAAGGAAAAACTACACTAAGTGTGAAGGGACACCTCATTTGGCACTCAAGAAACCCCTACAGTGCCAAAATGCGAACTTTCTTGGTCCAAGGTGTAGCTTGTGAGCTCGTGCACAATTTTTGTGAAGAGGAGATGATGTTTTGGTGTTTTTTTGATGATGAAGTGGGGTGTTTGAGGAGGGAGGAGGTGGAGGGCAGCAGCAGCAACTGAGCTTAGAGGGAGAGGGGAAAAATGTTGAGGAAAAAGTGAAGGGAAAAGATCCATGGTCCAAGGTTTGACCCCTCACCCTCTCTCTCTCTTGACCATACCTAATATTCTAATCCTTTATCTTTTTATTTTCATTTCCTTTCCTCTCTCAAATAAAACAACAACCATGATATAAAACATGAAGAAAAGCCATGATAAAAATTTAACAAGTGTAAAAATGACATGGTGCATGTCATGTGCACAAATTCGGTTTAATACACGATTAGCGATTTTTAATCGCGATTAGCACTAAATTAGTGTCAAATAAATCGTAAAACCTCATAGTTTGCATAAATCCAACAAAGTACCATCATTTTAGAAATTTCCAAAATTTTCAAAATTTTCCCCAATTTATCGGTATTTAATTATACCGCCTTATTAAAATATTCAATATTTTATTATTTAACTATAAAAATTTCCAAAAATAATATTTTATTTTTTTGAAATGTTACAATCTTCCCCCCTTAAAGAAATTCGGTCCCCGAATTTAAATTTAAACCCCTCAATACTAAAACATTTCAGTAAAAAGTCCAAGTCGTCGGGGCTCCGAAATCATCAATACATAAAACGCATCATAGCGCAATGCATGCGAATGAATAATGAGCGGATAACTCAAAAACAAAACTCCGTCAAGCATCCCGCAATCATCGGAGTCATGGGAAAGACATCAATGTTTAAATCCAATACGAAAACCAATATGATATACATCAACACTATACATATAAACACCTGAAGGGAATGCATGCCAAACCGTATCAAGTCGCTGTGCGATGCGCATAACACTGCAAAGTGGCGGACGTCTCTAGTAAGAAAATAACTCTCTCTCTATATATATCTTTTGTTTAATATACACGTCCCGCCGTTTTTGAAAACAATTTAGAAGGGTTCCCTTATTTTAAACGTTTCGTGTCATCTCAGACACGTAGGTAAATACTGAGACTATAGCTCTCTTTTGGAAATCCCTTCGATAACTATCAATGCATGCAAAATACATCCAGGTACTGTCCTCTGACTAGTCCTGCTCAGTACGAAAACAATAGTAAATATCATAAAAATGTACTGCTCCATAAGAAATCAACCCCAAAATGTGCATATGAATGCTACGTGCGTCTGGTGCGCACGGAAATCAAAATCCATATATGTGCCATACATGTGCACAGAAACAACATCTAAGTGCAACGGGTGTGCACGAAACACCTGTCAGAGGCAACGTGTGTGCCTGACAGAAAAATCAGGTGCATCTGACATGCATGAAGAATCTCGATTTAGTGCATCTGGCGTGCACCCAAATCGTATCCCATAACATGCGCCCAACATGCGCGAAAATCCAAATCAGGTGCATCCATCATGCACAAATAAAAATCTAAATTGTGTGCATCCAACATGCTCGAAATCACGAAATCCAATATCAAGCGCCGAACATGCGCAAAATCCAATCCAAGCGCTTCAAATATGTGCAAGAATCTAATCAGGTCCACAAGGTGCACAAAACAAATATCGTGTATCACAATCCAAATCCATATCTCAAAAGATATCAAATCATAGTCCAGTGCAACTGCGGTGCACAAATACGTATCAATGCACTGCAAGCATATGTGAACTATACCGAGTGCAAAAACCAAATCGTGTGTGTACATATGCACAAAATCAACTCAACTGTATGAAATCCATGGAATCATAAACATGTGCAACCAAGGCATGAAAACGATATCAAGTGCAATAACTGTGCACAAATCGTAAATACTCAGTAGGTGCAACCATGGTGCACGAAACAAATATCATGAAACTCAATCATCAAAACTCAATCATGAGAATAGATCGCCCAAATACCGAAATCAAGTATGGCGGAATAGTCCCGCTCAAGCACATCCTCTAAAAATCACTGGCCAACTGTCGCGGTCATTCATAACATATCTCGTCGACGATGCCGAACTCTGGCCGGCTGGGTGTGCGTAAAATGACCACTCTTGAGTCCAAGTATTCTCGTAATTTATTCTAGAAAGGTCCTGTCGAGGTCTCTCCCAAATCTCGTCCCTGCCAAACTGTCCGGAAGTTATCACCCTTCACTAAATCTGTTTCTTGCTCAGGAACGGCTGCATACTCATCGCGACTCCTTCTGGAAGATATATCCATATACAACGCCTCTGCATGCGTATCACATTTCTGATGTCGGCGGAGTGGAACGTCATCTCATCAAGATCTCGTACGAAACTCTTACTCCACCTTTCTCTACTGTAGACTGCTTCGGACTCGTCTCATCGTGGCTGCATGGACTATGCTCCAACGGCTATACTCGTATCTGGAGTCTCCCAAGCAATGCATCTCACCACATAACATCCGAATGAAGTCGAACCATTCGATCGATTCGTCAAAACCTCATAATCCCCGAAGAGCTCAACATCTTGGGTACAATTTAATAGTATTGAGTATATACCACATCATCGGTGGACCAGCCGTAGAAGGGCAAACCCAAGTCTCACTAATGGCACCGCGGAACTGCCGCAAACCCTAAGGTTGAAAGGCTTTCACATGGTCATTATATCGAGTTATGATTTCATTCTTCTAGAGGGTCCATAGAATTACTTGCATGTCTTTCCGAATATAAACTTGGAATATGGGTTTCTGACATTCGATCGCCTCTATCGACTCCCAAAGTACCTGCGTGAAGTCGTCTCTAGCTAGAATCCATCTATCTGATGACCTCGCATCGGGGTAAGCGAACGAACCACATGTCATAGTCATTCATCCTCGGGTGAATAGCGACCTTCTATCATATCTTTAAATACAACTCGTACTGCAATAGCTCCAACATCTGGGGCGATATCTCGTCGTTCGCAGCAACAACTGGCTCATTCATCTGCACGATGAATAGTGCCTCAATCTTCATGAATAAGAGATACATCAATGGTCATCACATTCTGGCTGGCCTTTATCAGTGGCTCAATCCTCTGGTGCAGATCCGCACGTCCGAGAAATCTCGTAAAAGCGATCCATCAAACGCTCATGGCGCGAAAACACAATAAGACGACGCCTCTCTAGGAAATCGTATGTCCCTGGAATCACGCCCTGGTCATCCTCGCCCGTGACGAGCTCGTGCTGACTGCAACTCTAACCGTAGCTCTTTCTGCCCGTGTAATCGTGGCAGCAAAATCATAACCAGTATCGATGAGGATAGATCATAGGAATGAATATAATACTGTGCAAGGAAATGTACATCCTAAGGCTCCTTAAGCGGAGTGGCGTATCGTAAGTATGCCGTGGAACATACACACGGTACGTCACCCTACTGAAGTCACCTACTCCATCAACCAAGGTCAACCTATTCTACGGAAGTTCGGGTCTAATACCCCCTTGACTAAATCTAAGTTCTGTAAGGTCAAGCCTAAGTTCCGAATATATACAAACGCTCTAGGCTCCGCATAGTCAAACTTGTTAGTTATATGTATGCCCTAGAGGCCATTACTGTACATGAGATATATATTGTAGTGGATGTTGGGACATATATAGGTAGGACTTTCTTGCTCGACATGATAGTACGCTATCTGGTTGCTCTTTATCTTAACATGTATACTTATTGTCTCCCTGTTACATGTTGATAAAGCCCTTAGGATGTGTACTCGACTTTCAGGACTATGATGAAGATCATACTAGTGGGGCCTGGGTAGTCAATGAGTACATCCTTCATTGTTCCTAGTCATGAGAATATCGAGACGGGGCATCGATATTCCAGAGTAGACTAGCGTATATCTTCTCGACCCATGTGATGGGCGATGGATGATCCCATATCCATTGGTGTTTGATATCAGAGACGGTATGCGGGTGCTCAGTGGAGACTGGGTACACTGAACGGACTCGCCGAGAACTCCCAGATGGTATTATACCTTACGTCAGATGGTCGTTCTCTGGTGACACTGGTACAGCTTAGTCTGTTGACCCGAGATCGTCATAGAGTCTTATGTGTCTCCCACTGTGCTTTGATTTCCACCCTACCACGGCTCTACTGAGTCGTGAAAACAGGTGGTTTTTGGGTACAGTCCCGATTCATATGGAGGCAATGAGCGATAGGAGGGGATTCGTCTCTCCCGGTATTGGGGGTTGATGTTGCGCTATGCTCGACTGTCCATAACTGGAAATCCCTTGCCAGGGTTGCACTGATTTACTGGTAAGTGTTATCAGTAGTTTCATGCTTGTTATGGACCTTACATCGGCATGACTTATCAAGCTACTGGGGTCTGACGTTTACCACCCCTAAGCGAGATATGCGACATATCAAACGAACAGACCGGACTGTGCGGTAAGTGTTACTGGTTGGATTCGCAGGAGTGTGAGCAGGTTTGCTCGTTGATCTTCTGATCGCTCAATGCCCGGGTGGCCGTTACGTTTAGCAGACCGCTTGTGGCTTGTGGGTGATTGATATGATCACCACCTACTGCCGGCGTATTGACGAGTCTTTAGAGTCCTACACAGAGGTTTCCTGGCTCAAGCGAAACGAAATAGGAGCGCATATGAGATATGTGCGGGACCGAGAATAATACCAGTATGTGATTTGTATTCTATTCTCGCGATTTGTATCATTGATCGGTTATATGTGATATAGCCGGGTTACCGAATCAAGTGTTGATTCGATACATTGATACACTTGATATTAGTCGGTTATATGCGATATGACCGGATCGTTAAATCAAGTGTTGATTTAATGATTTAATGTATAATTATATATTTGATATATTACTTTACATTAACTAGTATTGGTTCACTTAAGATTGATTTTCTCACTTGATGTGCACAAGTTGTATATGTGATATATATTTGTGCACTAGTTTGTATCATATTTGATGATACATGCAAACTTGGGTGTGTGTATGACTTACACCATGTTTAGGTTAATGGTTAAGGTTTTTAATTATTTAGTAATTCAAAAATGGTGGTTTTCTTTGTCTTTGCTTGAAGCTTCATGAAGCTTTCAAGCATATTTGACAAAGTCCATCATTTTGTTTTACATGACATTTTCACTAACCTAACCATTAACTTAAACTCTAGTTTAGTCTCTACAAAGGTCAAACTCACCCATGGTTGCATTATGATATACTTCACTTGATTATTCATTTTTGTTAATTCTATTATTCATATTCTTTTCTTTCTTCTTCATCTTCTTCAAGTGTAGAAAGCTTTCTAGAAAAATATCAAGTGAAGATTTAGAGTGAGAAATCCAAATCTAAAATAAACCCACTTCCTATTTCTTCATCCTCTACCACTTGCCATGTAGTATAGGGTGTTCTCTTCACAAAGTTCATGACCAAGTGAAGATGGAGCTTGAGCTTGAGTCTCCTCGACGTAGATCATCTTCGGCCTCGAAGTCAACGACCTAGCCCGCTCATTTCTCCGAAGAAACCATCGCTAGGGTCCGGGATCCCGATGATCACAGCGAAGGGACGTCAACACGAAGCTTTAGAAGTGAAGGACCGGATCTACAAAGGTTGTTATCCCTTTCACTTAGTAGCAAAGTAGTTTGCTTGCTTTTAGTTTCGCCTTATCTCTAGTTAACGATTTTGCATAGGGTTGTTCGGCACATCAAAATTTTGAAACGGGCATGGTTGATGCCATGTGGAACCTCATGTGTGTGCCTAGGAATCCTACAGTGGTATTAGAGCCTAACTAGAGCTTTAGGCGATGTGTAGACGAAGTTAGAAACCCGATCGAACCCCGAAACCCTAATCGATACCCTTCTCTGTACATTTTCTGAAACTGTGGATTTTTTCTAATTAAAAATACTCAAAAAATTAACAGGTTTTTCTAGGAATTACTGTGCAGCACGTGCCCCCAAATCGACCAATGCGCCGCGGAACCGCGGCGCCACCCTGGCTTGTGCGGCGGTTCCGCGGCCATAAAGGTGCATCTTGGCACGTGGTTTGCACAATAATCTCCTTCTGTGATTCCTGTGTTTTCTGGGTATTTTTAATTTATACTCAAGAGTTGAGTTTTCTGGGTTGTATTGGGGAATCGATAATTCGATCGGAAACTTTAACTTCGTCTATGTGTTTTTCCGGGTAGTTTAGAACGTGTTAAAAAGTTCGACCGGATATCAATATCTCATTTTTTTCCCTGCCGGAAAATTTCCAAGTGTTGGATTTTTCCGTAGTTTAAGAACGTTCTAAGTAGTGCAAGTAACGCGATGGACCCTCTAGAAGACAACAAACCTTAACTCGATTATATGACCGTCTTGAACTGCCTTTTGAAGCTTAGGGTTTGGGGCAGTACGGCATGCCACATGTGAGGCGTTGGCTTAACCCTTCTACGGCTTGACCGTTGGTACTGTGGCATGAAGTGGATGTTTTTAAACTTATTTCAAGTGTTGAGCTTTTCGGGAAAACTTGGGTGTTTGATTGTTCGATCGGAAAGTTTAACATTGTCTATTTATCTGGAATATGATACAATATTTGGAATCCACAAGTAGTTATGAGATAACTAATTTGAATGTTATAAATCTAGCAGTTTAGTCTCACTTGATCGGTTGCCACGGGATTTTGATGTGTTCAAAAGTCCGTCGCAATCACATTGCGTACGCGGATACTCTCCAGGTAAACTTAATTGATATCCACGCCCCATAGCCCCGACCAAGTGACTGTAGGAGAACCCCGTCGCCAAAAGCATCCGTTCGGGTGCTCGCGGCAGCGGTGTTCCGCCTTAGTGCACTTCGGCGACGGTATCTGGGGTGCGGCCGTCTACTAAAGTTTGCGACGAGCATTTGTTCAGGATGTCGGGAATCTTGTTGAATTTCCCGACTTGATATTGAAAAGAGTTTTCGATAATGAGACTAAAATGCGTGGTTTATAATTGTTAGGCATGCGATGTCTAAGGAATTCATTTGGTTATGCATGCGATGTCTATGCAGGTTGCGGACTCCAACTGTTGTAGTTTTACACTTTCTTTTCTGCCACCGTAAGTGTAATATATGATATCTGTAAGTCCACGTTGCCACCCCCGGTTCTTACGGGGAGGCGGAAACGGTATAAAAATCAAATTTTTAGTGCAAGAGGCAACATGGACTATGCAAGGTCGGGATCGTTACCTAAACTAAAACTAGCAAACTTAGCTAAAGAAGTTTAGCTACTCGGATGAAGATGGTTATACCTAGACTTGAACTCCTTCGTCTTCAAACTTCGTAGAGGTTGATGGTTCTCCTTTGTCGCCTTCTCCCGTCGAAGATGGATCCACCTCGAAGGCTCGACCTTTGGGCTCTTTCTCGTACTTGGAGTGAACTAGAATCGCCGGCTTGCTAGACCCTTGATCCTAGAGTGAGTAGATAGTGTTTAGGGTTTGCTTTTCTTTTTCAAGAGAAGGCTTCTCAACTCATGAGAAGGTTTCTCTTGACTAGAGGAAGAAGAAGATGAAGTGAAGAGAGAGAGTGAGAATGATAGAATGAGCTCTCTCTTTTCCTTTTGCAACCATAACAAAAGAAAAAGAATAATCAAATAATAATAATAATCAAAATGAAAAAGGTTTGATGGATAGTTTAGAATGACTAATATCATTACATGCATTAAATGAATAAAGCAAGAATGAAAAGGCATCTTGCATTTGTAATGATGGTAGTCAAATGTTCAACCATGGTCAACAAGTCAACCATGGTCAACAAGTCAACAAAAACTAATGATGACACAATTTCATTTTATTATATATTATTAAATGATATAATACAAATCCATTAGGGTTTGGAAAAAGACGACTGTCAACTGTGCATACGCACCCGTTCCGAAACCCTAATGGAAATCATCTTCCTCCTCCTCAAATAACTGTGCATACACACCTGCATTCTTGTTCCGAGGAACATGAATACTGAGAGATAAAAGCAATCCCAAAAACTATACCAGTATCCGGCTCAAACCAGAGCCCGCTGGTAGTATCTGTCCGGACTCCAAACGTGCACAAGTGCGCGGATGAGAACGGACCCTGTCGCAAAACCATGCGACCTCTACTCTGTTTTGCCCATAGGCGAATACCCTCTGTGTGGGACTCTAAAGACTCGACACTACGCTGGCAGTGGGTTTAACCACAGACCGCAAGCGGCACTAGCTGTGCGTAACGGTCCCCAGGTAGATGTCGACAAGAAGGCTGACGAGGTGAAACCCCATCGGTACTCCTACTGAGTCTGAATGTGACAGTCTCCGTACAGTCCGGTCTGTTCGTCTGATACATCGCATGGCGGGCCTAGGGGGCGGTAAACGTCAGTCCCCCAATAGCGGTACAAGTCGTGCCGGAGCGAAGCCCAAAACACCCTGAGATAACACTGGAAACCTACCAGTATATCTCGTTTGCCCTGGCCAGGGACTACTTGTGTAATGGCTCTCCTAGACACAGCGCGATGTCAACCCCAATACCGGGAGAGACGAATCCTGTCTAACCGTCACTGCCTCCAAGTGCTTCGGGACTGCACCCAACCACCACCTGTTTGCACGACTCATTTGAGCCGTGGTAGGGTAGTGATCAAAGTGCAGTGGGAACACACTCGAGGCGAAGTGCCAGTGTCAAGTCAGCGGACTAAGCTGTACTCATGTCACCTGGGAACTGATGACTGACGATAGGTATAATACCAACCTGTCAGTTCCCGACGAGTCCTGTCCAGTGTACTCGTAACCCAACGAGCACCCGTATACTATCTCCAGTACGACGTACTGATGGCTGTGGGACAGACCATCTCCCACACTGGGATGAGAAGCGCATACGCTAGTCTACTCCGGAGTATCGATGCCCTGTCTCGATAGTCCTGCGACTAGGGACCTGTATAAGGATGTGCTTATAGATTACCCAGCCCCCACTAGTGTGACTGCCATCACAACACTGGTAATCAAGCAAAGATCCTAAGGGCTCCACTAATGCGTATAAGTGATATAGTAAAATAAACACAAGTACACATTGAAGTAGAGACAAACCAAGTAGCATACTACTATTTTGAGCAAGATTGTATATACAAGGTGAATATCCCAAGCATCCATTAAGTAATATACAAACTAGTATGATACAGTAATGGCCTCTAGGGCATATACACTAACAATCTCCCACTTGCACTAAGGCCATGTACTGGCGTATCGAAGACCTATCATCTCGATCAGCCGCTCGAACTGAGTCTGGGGCAGGGCCTTGGTGAATGGATCTGCAGTGTTGTCTTCTGAAGCAACTCTCCGAACCTCGATCTCCTTGCGATCCACGATCTCCCTGATCAGGTGATACCGCCTCAAGATGTGCCTGGATCTCTGATGGGACCTGGGTTCCTTCGCTAAAGCTATAGCCCCATTGTTGTCGCAATACAGAGGTATTGGATCAACAATGGACGGAACCACCTGAAGTTCTTTCAAGAACTTCCTCATCCAGACAGCTTCTTTTGCGGCATCAGATGCAGCGATGTATTCCTCTTCCATCGTCGAGTCTGCAACGGTTTCCTGTTTGGAACTCTTCCAACACACCGCCCCTCCATTGAGGGTAAAGACAAAGCCCGACATGGACTTGGAATCATCCTTGTCACTCTGGAAGCTGGAGTCAGCAAAGGCCTCAATCTGGAGGTCTTTTCCGCCATACACCAAGAACATCTCCTTAGTCCTTCTCAGGTACTTGAGAATGTTCTTTACCGCTATCCAGTGTTTCTCCCCAGGGTTTGACTGATACCGGCTTACCACACTCAGTGCATAAGCTACATCCGGTCTGGTACATAACATCGCATACATTATAGAGCCTACCGCAGAAGCGTAGGGTATAATAGACATGCGATCCCTCTCCAAATCAGTCTTGGGAGACATCTCTTTAGAGAGGGTGATCCCGTGACAAGCCGGTAGGTTACCGCGCTTGGAATCTTCCATACTGAATCTCTTCACTATGGTGTCGATGTACCTGGACTGAGAAAGTCCCAATATCCTCTTGGATCTATCACGATGGATCCGGATCCCCAGGATGTATGAGGCATCACCCAGGTCTTTCATGGAGAACCTGTGTGACAAGAACCCCTTGACAGATTGTAGCATAGGAATGTCATTTCCTATCAAGAGAATGTCATCCACGTATAAAACGAGAAATACTACAGTTCTCGCTACAAATCTACTGTAGATGCATGGTTCATCTGGATTTTTGATAAAGCCAAATTCTTTGACCGTCTCATCAAAGCAGATGTTCCAACTCCGCGATGCCTGCTTTAGTCCATAGATGGACTTAAGCAACTTGCACACCTTTCCGCTGCTCCCACTCTGAATGAAACCCTCTGGCTGGTCCATATAGACACACTCCTCTAAATTTCCATTTAGAAAAGCTGTCTTTACGTCCATTTGCCAGATCTCATAATCGTGGAAGGCAGCGATGGCAAGAAGGATCCGAATGGATTTCAGCATGGCTACTGGAGAAAAGGTTTCGTCATAGTCCAAGCCAGGTCTTTGACGGAAACCCTTTGCTACCAGCCTAGCTTTATAGGTCTCAACCTGTCCATCTACACCAATCTTCCTTTTGAAGATCCACTTGCATCCTACGGGTTTTACCCCGTCTGGAGCAATGTCCAACGTCCATACCTTGTTGGTGTACATGGACTCCATCTCGGTCCGCATTGCATCCAGCCATTTCACTGAGTCAACGCTCTGAACGGCCTGCTGGAAGCTAGTAGGCTCATCATAATCTATGATGCAATCCTCTCTATCCCCGTCTATGAGAAAACCGTAGTATCTCTCGGGCGGATGAGACTGCCTACTACTTCTGCGGAGCGGCGTAGGAATGTCCTGTTCTGTTGAACCCTCTGGTTCCACCAGACTTTCAGTAACAGTCTGTGGTTCTGGAACTTCTTCCAGTTCTACTGTGCTCCCACTTATCTGGTTTTCCAAAAACTCAGTTTCCAAGAAGTAGGCATGACGAGAAACAAGAACTTTTTGTTCCTCTTCACAGTAGAAGAAATATCCTTTTGAGTTCTTTGGATACCCCACAAACTTGCACTGTACTGAGCGTGCCTCGAGCTTGTCCGGATGCTGCTTTTTGACAAAAGCCGGACATCCCCATGTCTTAATGTGCTTAAGATAGGGTTTCTTCCCACACCACATTTCATATGGTGTGGAAGGCACAGTCTTAGTCGGAACTCGGTTCAAAAGGTATGCGGCTGATTCTAGCGCATATCCCCAGAATGATCGCGGTAACTCAGCGTTACTCATCATGGACCGCACCATATCCAATAGGGTGCGGTTCCGTCTCTCCGATACACCGTTATGTTGCGGGGTGTATGGAGGAGTAAGCTGAGAGAGAATTCCGTTCTCTTTTAAATAGTCCAGGAACTCGACACTTAAGTATTCTCCACCTCGATCCGATCTTAGAATCTTAATACTCTTGCCGGTCTGTTTCTCTACTTCATTCTTATACTCCTGGAATTTTCCAAAGGCTTCGGACTTATGTTTCATTAAGAAAACATAACCGTACCTTGAGAAGTCATCCGTAAAAGTAATGAAGTAAGAATGTCCGCTTCGGGCATGTGTAGACATTGGACCGCACACGTCACTGTGTACGAGTCCCAAGAGCTCGCTCACTCTTTCTCCATGTCCAGTAAACGGAGTCTTTGTCATCTTTCCCTTGAGACAGGATTGACAAGTGGCATACGACTGATATTCGAACGCATTCAAATACCCTTCTGTATGTAACTTCGTCAACCTTGTCTCATTGATGTGACCCAATCTACAATGCCATAAGAAAGTCTGGTTTATTTCTGGAGACTTTCTTTTGTGTGTATTCTGGACATTGAAAATCTGTGGTTGGTTCAATACGTATATACCATTACTCAATGTACCTGACCCAATCAGAACTTGATTAAGGTGAATGTTTACAACATTACTTACAAACGCAAATTCATAACCTTCTTTAGAAACTAAAGATACAGAAATGATATTACAAGTTGCGTTGGGTACAAAAAAGCAATTACGCAAAACCAAAACATGTCCATCTGACATTCCCAGGTGATAGTCCCCCACGGCTTTAGCATCCATGCTAGCTCCGTTCGCAACTCTGAGGGTCATGTCACCTGCTTTCAAAACCCTACGGTTTCTCAACGCCTGCAAAGAATTACAGATATGAGATCCTGATCCGGTATCCAATACCCAGGAAGTAGAGTTTATTGAAAGACAGTTTTCAATAACATACACACCTGAAGCTGAAGCTGCAACCTGCTTCAATTCCTGTGTTCTGGCCTTCCAGGCCCTGCAATCATTCTTCCAGTGTCCTTTCTTATGACAAAAGAAGCATTCTTCCTTATCCACAAGCTTTCCCGCTATCTTTGTTGCTTTACCTTTTCCCTTCGTATCCACTTTACTAACACCGCCCCTTGGTTTGGCGGGGGCTTTCTTCTTCTTTCCCTTGGCTTTCGCCTTGGACCTAGAAGAAGACGATCCTCCTACAAACAAAGTGGATGTTTCCCTACCTTTCTGTAGGGTGCCCTCTGCGCTCCTCAGCAGGTTGAGGAGCTCTGAAAGTTCAACCTCCTTTTCTTGTAGGTTGAAATTCATTATAAACTGGGCGTAAGTGGAAGGAAGGGACTGGAGAACTATATCCGTATATAGCTCACTCTCCAATGTGATCCCTAGGTCAGCGAGCTCCTCAATGTAGCCGATCATCTTTAGCACGTGCTCGGCTACTGATGATCCGACGGCCATTCTTGTCGAAAACAACTTTTTCGACGCTTCGTATCTTGCGATACGTGATTGCTCTCCATACAGTTCTTTTGTATGAAGCAATATGGACTCCATGTCCATATTCTCATGCCTCCTCTGATGTTCGTTGTCCATCGAGGCAAGCAGGAGGCACTTGGCCTTCGCGCTATCAATCTCCCAAGTCTTGCGGATTTCCTTATCCGCGACGCTGGAAGTTGGACCAGGGACAGGGGGAGCTTTGGTGGTAAGAAGATACCCCAGCTTGTCATAAGTGATTGCTATCTTGACATTCCTGAGCCAATCTTTGTAGTTTGGCCCTGTCAGCTTGTTTTTATCTAGGAGTAACTTAAGTCCAGTCATGTTGATGGGTCGCTGCAATTAGGAGAGAGAAGAAGAAACACTCAGCATGATGCTCTTGCAAGTTTAGAGTGGTTTTTAGTTTGTCTAAACAGGATGGCTCCCACTGTTTCTCGAATCCCTCCTCAAACCATAAAGGAAGAATTAGTCAGGATCAATCCCACCGTACAATACTTGCTTAACCGTTCGGCCAGGCTGGTGTCGGTACTTCGAGGGAGGTTTTCCAACGCTTTCGCGAAGTTCCTTAATTAAAGAACCTCTTTTCCCTGGGGGCGTAGCCCCGCTAACACCTTTCTAGGCACCTACTAGGTTTATAGCATTGATCGTTAAGTGAGAAATTTCCCGAGGAGTAGCATATACTCACAGTAGGATCGGGATCCAAATATCATCGCGTGACGAAACTGAAGGAATCCTACCAGAATCACCACACTCCAAATGGTATGCAAATCTAGCAAGTTTCAGTACTTATGAAACTCCCGATGTGGATTTTTGCCCCATGCTCTTATGACCTTGACTTTGGCCAACAAATCATAAGTCACATGTCAAGTTCTACCCGTCGTTCTCCAGGTTAATTTGAATCCACCCGTACCTACCCTTGACTTTGGCCAACAAGGCAGTATGACTGTTCCAAACCAACGCATCTATCTATGCTGCACATGAATACCCAATAGCTACCAATCACTGTGCCTTGACTTTGGCCAACAAACACAGCTTGAATACTATTGACTATTCATGTGAAACGACGGAGGGCTACGGATGGTTTTGGCAAAACCTTGAACGTAGTGAACTTGATTTGGTCGATGGAACGAGATAGCTTTTAAATGGAGTGGCTTAAACTCCGCATTTTTAAAAGTTAGTTTTGAAAAGAACCGAGTGGTTTTTCGAAAGTGTTCCAACGACTTTAACTTGGTTTATTATCTTGCATTAGTTCTTTTAATGCGTGATATTCTTGCATTAGTACTTTTAATGCGTCCCATCATTTAAAACCTACCATTGCAGAAAACAACCAAAATATGACGTACGCTTATGCCATTCGCATTCGCCACTGGGCCCCGTCATTACCCGTTAGGTTACTTAACTAACGACAGAGCGGGGGCTGGGCTAGCGCGTCTGTAAAACATAAGCAACGCCTAAATAGAAAGCAATGATAAACATTTCAGATCACAGATAAATACATTGGATATACTAGTAATCTGTAATTTGTACGAGCCTGTAACAAAAAACAGATAACACGGTCGCGGTGAATAGCCAATACCCCACCCAAGACCCCTACGGGTGCGGCAAACTACCCGCCAAGTACCCGAAGCGTAGCAACCTCCCTCATCTCCATGAGTAGGCCACTCGACACTTCGGCATACCCGGTAGTTTGTGCACCCCTCCATGGGTCTATCCTAGGAGCAAAAAACAGTAAAAGAATTATACAATGACGGCTACAACCCCGACCCGGTTGTGCGGCCAAACAAATAATAATTATTACATCAATTTACATTTACAATGAATTGCAAGAAAAGAAAACTCTCGTCTCACAACCCCCGGCTATTCACCCGCGACAATCCAACATATCTATATACACATTCCAGCACATTACAGATCATGTATAACCCCGACTAATCGTCTTATAGCGATTAGTCGACGTTCAATACATGCAAACATCACAGATATAACCATCATAGTCAAAGTGCAGTGAAGTTCGGAAAAAATACGGAATTATAGGCCCCCAAAAGTAAATTTTAGTTCTGGAAAATCTGGGCATATAATATATATCCTAAAAATCCCAAAATCAACAAATAAAGACACTGCACGAAAATCGATGCAGAGGGGACATCAAGTCGCGGCGGAAGGGCGGCGGCCAAGAAGGCTCACGCGGCGGAAGGGCGGCGGCTTAGATGAATCTCTGTGTCGTTTTTCATGGGTGTTTTTAAAAAACCCTGAGATGAATTTACAAATATAAAGTTTTTCATTTTGAGCCCAAAAAATTTCAACAGAAACTCAGGTTTTGATAAAAATACGGTTTTTGGGTTTTTTACGGTTCCGAACTTCGTTACACTTTACTACCAAGCTAGTTTAAGTTTAGTTAGGCTCTGATACCACTGTAAGTCCACGTTGCCACCCCCGGTTCTTACGGGGAGGCGGAAACGGTATAAAAATCAAATTTTTAGTGCAAGAGGCAACATGGACTATGCAAGGTCGGGATCGTTACCTAAACTAAAACTAGCAAACTTAGCTAAAGAAGTTTAGCTACTCGGATGAAGATGGTTATACCTAGACTTGAACTCCTTCGTCTTCAAACTTCGTAGAGGTTGATGGTTCTCCTTTGTCGCCTTCTCCCGTCGAAGATGGATCCACCTCGAAGGCTCGACCTTTGGGCTCTTTCTCGTACTTGGAGTGAACTAGAATCGCCGGCTTGCTAGACCCTTGATCCTAGAGTGAGTAGATAGTGTTTAGGGTTTGCTTTTCTTTTTCAAGAGAAGGCTTCTCAACTCATGAGAAGGTTTCTCTTGACTAGAGGAAGAAGAAGATGAAGTGAAGAGAGAGAGTGAGAATGATAGAATGAGCTCTCTCTTTTCCTTTTGCAACCATAACAAAAGAAAAAGAATAATCAAATAATAATAATAATCAAAATGAAAAAGGTTTGATGGATAGTTTAGAATGACTAATATCATTACATGCATTAAATGAATAAAGCAAGAATGAAAAGGCATCTTGCATTTGTAATGATGGTAGTCAAATGTTCAACCATGGTCAACAAGTCAACCATGGTCAACAAGTCAACAAAAACTAACCATGACACAATTTCATTTTATTATATATTATTAAATGATATAATACAAATCCATTAGGGTTTGGAAAAAGACGACTGTCAACTGTGCATACGCACCCGTTCCGAAACCCTAATGGAAATCATCTTCCTCCTCCTCAAATAACTGTGCATACACACCTGCATTCTTGTTCCGAGGAACATGAATACTGAGAGATAAAAGCAATCCCAAAAACTATACCAGTATCCGGCTCAAACCAGAGCCCGCTGGTAGTATCTGTCCGGACTCCAAACGTGCACAAGTGCGCGGATGAGAACGGACCCTGTCGCAAAACCATGCGACCTCTACTCTGTTTTGCCCATAGGCGAATACCCTCTGTGTGGGACTCTAAAGACTCGACACTACGCTGGCAGTGGGTTTAACCACAGACCGCAAGCGGCACTAGCTGTGCGTAACGGTCCCCAGGTAGATGTCGACAAGAAGGCTGACGAGGTGAAACCCCATCGGTACTCCTACTGAGTCTGAATGTGACAGTCTCCGTACAGTCCGGTCTGTTCGTCTGATACATCGCATGGCGGGCCTAGGGGGCGGTAAACGTCAGTCCCCCAATAGCGGTACAAGTCGTGCCGGAGCGAAGCCCAAAACACCCTGAGATAACACTGGAAACCTACCAGTATATCTCGTTTGCCCTGGCCAGGGACTACTTGTGTAATGGCTCTCCTAGACACAGCGCGATGTCAACCCCAATACCGGGAGAGACGAATCCTGTCTAACCGTCACTGCCTCCAAGTGCTTCGGGACTGCACCCAACCACCACCTGTTTGCACGACTCATTTGAGCCGTGGTAGGGTAGTGATCAAAGTGCAGTGGGAACACACTCGAGGCGAAGTGCCAGTGTCAAGTCAGCGGACTAAGCTGTACTCATGTCACCTGGGAACTGATGACTGACGATAGGTATAATACCAACCTGTCAGTTCCCGACGAGTCCTGTCCAGTGTACTCGTAACCCAACGAGCACCCGTATACTATCTCTAGTACGACGTACTGATGGCTGTGGGACAGACCATCTCCCACACTGGGATGAGAAGCGCATACGCTAGTCTACTCCGGAGTATCGATGCCCTGTCTCGATAGTCCTGCGACTAGGGACCTGTATAAGGATGTGCTTATAGATTACCCAGCCCCCACTAGTGTGACTGCCATCACAACGCTGGTAATCAAGCAAAGATCCTAAGGGCTCCACTAATGCGTATAAGTGATATAGTAAAATAAACACAAGTACACATTGAAGTAGAGACAAACCAAGTAGCATACTACTATTTTGAGCAAGATTGTATATACAAGGTGAATATCCCAAGCATCCATTAAGTAATATACAAACTAGTATGATACAGTAATGGCCTCTAGGGCATATACACTAACAATATCACCGGTTTCGTTGCTATATGTCAACGACAATTGGGATGAGCATATTTACTTACGTTGATGATATATGATGTTATGTGTTGCTGGATATGTTATATTGGATCATCGTGTTTGAATAGCCGGGTTTTTTTATGTGAGATGAGAGTTTTTCTTTTTCATTCATGTAAAATTCATTGTATGTAATATTCTTTTATTGGGGCACTTCCGGGTTGAGGATGATGTCACCATTGTATATTATTTACTTTTCCGCATTAGGATAGACCCAAGGCAGGGAGGACAAGTAATCGGGTTCTAGGGTCCAGTGGGAGACCATCTCGAGGAGTCGAGTCCGGGTCTCCTAACTCTAGAATTGGTAGGGTTGCTTGCCGCTCTCGTAGGGGTCTAGGGGTGTGGGATTGGCTATTCATCACGACCGTGGAATTCGTGTTTTATACAGGCTCGAAATAAAACACGGACGTCCTAGTATATCCAATATTTCATATGATATTTTCTGCTTCGTTATCTGTGATGTGATCATGTGATATGTTCAGATTGACACTGCATATAGTATATATGATATATTATATAGACGTTGCTTATGTTTTACACCCGCGCTAGCCCTGCCCCGCTCTGCCGTTAGTTACCTAACCTAACGGTGCAGACGGGACATCGAGGCGAATGCGGATGGCATAAGCGTACGTTGTATTTATTTGTGATGTTTAGGTGGACTTAAATGATGGGACATTCATTAATGGGATTAATGAAAGAAAATAAACCTAAAAGATGTTGCGGAATCGAATTTCAAAAATCAGGTAGCTCTAGTTGTTGCTTTGCATAGTGGTGTTCCTTGTAGAATATCCAGCACCTTATTCGATAAGGAAAGAGCCGAGATCCCTTCACCGGGAGTAACCTCTTTAGCGATAACTAGCAGATGCTACAACCTTCGGTTTGTCTTTTGACTGCTTTTCTAGTTCTTACTTTGCATAGTGGTATTGTGAATATCCTGCACCTCATTCGACGAAGAAAGAGCCGAGATCCCTTCACCGGGAGTGACCTCTTTAGCGAAACTAGCAAAAGCCCAAAAAAGACTCCATTTAAAAACCATTTGATTCTGCAGCGAGATCAAGTTCAAAGCGTTAAAGGTTTTATTAAAAACCATCCGCAACCCTCCGTCATTTTAGGAAGTAGAGTACTTAGTATTCGTGCTGCGTTTGTCGACCATAGCCGAGGCGTAGTGTACGGTAGCTAAGTGATGTCTTCCTATACAGCATATGATGCGATTAGTTAGGACAACCATGTGACTTTGTTGACCTTAGCCAAGGGTCATGTGGTTGGGCCTAATTAATCACGAAATGACGGGTAGAACTTGACTAGTGCTTATGATTTGTTGACCATAGCCAAGATCATAGGTGTTAGGGGTAAAAACCATTATCGGGAGTTTCAAGTGTTGAAATTTGCAATGAGATTGCATACCTTCTATGAGATAGTTGGATCCCGATACCCACTGCGAGTAATTGTTACTCCTGGGAGAGTTTTGCACTTTACAATTAGCTGATCAAGTAGGTGTCTAGAAAGGTGTCAACGTGGTTACGCCCCTGGAAAAACGAGGTTTATTTTAATTAGGTCCGTGCGAAAGCACGGGGAACCTCCCTCAAAGTACCGGCACTGGCCTGGCCGAAAGATTGGCGAACTTGTAGAGTGTAATTAATCCCAGCTAGTCTTTCCTTTTAAGGTTTGAAGGAAGATTTGATAAAAACAGTGGGAGCCATCCTGATTAGATAAAATATATAACCAATCTAATCTTGCAAGAGCGCACGCAGAGTGTTTTCTTCTCTCTCTCTCCAGGTAGCGACCATATCACGCCTTAATCAAGATAATAATATGGATGTATTGACCGAACCCGCTTATTATACTGAGCTGGGGAACGTTGGTCCCGCTCCAACTTATAATTGTTATAAGATCGAGCAGGAAATTGGGGAATACCAGATTTCCCATGCCGCCCAAACGAAGAAAGTGCATGATAATGTATCTTTTTCGGGTATGTTTATTACATAGAACTGTTTCTCGGTATCCTTTACGTCCTGGGTATTAAATACCGGATCATGATCCCGAATATGTAATTTTTTACATGGGCTACAGAAAGATAGAGAACTGAGAACGGGTGATAAGTTTCATGAGACAGAAAACGGTGCAAGTGTTGCTGCCAAGTCTGTTGGTCACTATCACCCTGTATTACCAGAATACATTGATTCTGAACGAATGTTATTAGATACCAAACCTGATATACAACATCATATCAGTCTCTTTATTAGTAAAGAAAGGATATAATTTTGTATTGTTGGATAATGTTTTGAACATTTCTTATATCAAGAGTTGATCGGTTCATGCACGTTATCTAAAAGCATTTACGTTCTAAATCAAACTACAGTTCTTAGTATACAGAACACAAACGAGAGGAAGAGTTCAGAAATGAACGAATCCTTCTTGAGGTTTTGTAGACTAGGTCATATCAATGTGCCCCGACTAGCTGAAGTTACATTTAGATGCATATTTAAATTAGTTTGAATTTACATCTTGTGAAACTTGCCGGTCATGTCACAGAGATAAGATGACCACAACTCCGTTTATTAGAAACAGAGAAAGAGTTAGTGAACTCTTGGGACTGATACATAGTGATGTATGAAGGTCCCCTGTCTACATATGCCAGGACTGGTTCTTTGTACTTCATTACATTCACTGATGATCTCTCTAGATTCAGACATATGTTCCTGTTGAAACAGAAGTCCAAAACTTTTGAGATAATCACCGAATATAAGTTAGAAGTAGAGAACCAAAAATGGGTATAAGTATTATGTCCTTTGATGTGATCAGGGAGGAGAATACTTGAGCACGGGATTCCTGGACTATTCTAAAGGAGAATAAGATTCTCTCTCAGCATTACTCCTCCGTATACACCACAGTACGTCGGTGTATCGGGGCGGAGCAATCACACCCTATATGATATGGTGCACTCTATGATGAGTACTACTGAATTACCTATTTTCTTTTAGGGGGTTTTGCACTTGAGAAGCCGCATACCTATTGAATTGAGTTCGAATCAAATCAGTGCCTACCACTCCATATGAGATATGGTATGGGAAGAACCCATATATTAAGTTTGTTAAGATTTGGGGTTGTCCGGCCTATGTCTAAAAGCAAAATCCGGACAAGCTCGAGGAAAAGTCAGTTCTGTAGAAGTTTGTTGGATATCCCAAGCATTCGCAAGGGAATATCTTCTACCTAACAGAGGAACAAAATATGTTTTGTTTCTCAACATACCACCTTTGTAAAAGGGAATTTCTTATGAAGAAATTAGTGGTCATGAGGTAGAACTGGAAGGAGTTCCAGCTATATAAACTACAACAGATGATTTGGTAGAACCAAAGGATTCAATAGATTTCGACGAATCTCAGCCTCTCCGCCGATCTAGCAGGGTTCCTCATCCGCCTGAGAGATACTTCGGTTTCTCGATGATAGTGGGAGCAAGGATTGCATCATGAGATGATGACCCAACTAGTTTCGAGCAGGCCATCAAGAGTAGGGACTCTGTAAGAATGGCTGGATGCTTAGCGATCTGAGATGGAATCCATGTACACCAACAAAGTATGGACTTTGGCTGCTATATCTGAAGGGTTAAATCCCCATCAGGAGCAAGTATATCTTGAGAAGATTACTTGGTGTAAATGGAAAAGTTGAGACTTTCAAAGCTAGACTTGTTAAAGGTTTTCGTCATCGACCAGGCGTGGATAATGATGAAACCTTTTCCAGTGGCTATGCTTAAGTCCATCCGGATCCTACTTAACACGGATACATACCATGACTACGATATCTGGTGGTTGGGTGTCATGACTGGTTTTCTAAATATTGATTTAGAAGAGAACGTCTATAAGTACACAGCCAGAGGGCTTCGTAAACAGTGGGCGGAAACGTGTGCAAGTTGCTTTACAGAATAAAGCAGGCATCGCGGAGTTGGAACATCTATTTTGATCTGGTAGTCAAATAGTTTGACTTCATCAAAATAGTAGATGAACCTTGTATATACAAAAAGGTAGTAGAGAGTAAGGTGGTCATCCTCGTATTATACGTGGACAACATACTCTTAATAGGAAAAGAGTTTCCTATGCTACGCTCGGTCAATCTCCTCTTATCACATGGATTCTCCATATAGGATCAAAGTGATATCTCCTAAATCCTGGGTTTTGGATCTATGAGATAGATCTAAATGGATGTTAGGATTCTCACTAGGTGTAGTAAGATGGTATCAATGGATCCTGGGGAGAATCACTGGAAAGGTTCCAGGGTGATAAGGACGACTGAATGTCAGTCGCAGGCATTGTCTTTACCCTCAGTGGAGGGACGGTATGTTGGAAGAGTTCCAAGAGAGATACCGTGGCAAACTAGACGATAAAGGCTGGTGACATCGCTATCAAAGATACTACCAAAGAGGCAGTTTGGGTGTATATTAGTTCATATGATGAACTAGGTTCCTACCATTGTATGACAATGGTGTTGTGGTTTTTTCTGACCTAGGAACTACGATCCCATCAGTGACCCAGACATATTCCAAGGCAGTACCACCTGATCATGGAGATAGTTGATCTCCAGGATGATCGAAGTAAGGAGAGTAGACTCAGAGGACAACACGACGGATCCACTCACAAAGGCTTTTTCCCAGAGAGAGACTATTATGGGATGGTTGAGTATGAGATACTGCAACCACTACTACAGATGGCCCTAGTGCAAGTGGTGTTAGTTATATGTATGCCCTAGAGGCCATTACTGTACATGAGATGTATATTGTAGTGGATGCTGGGACATATATAGGTAGGACTTTCTTGCTCGACATGATAGTACGCTATCTGGTTGCTCTTTATCTTAACATGTATACTTATTGTCTCTCTGTTACATGTTGATAAAGCCCTTAGGATGTGTACTCGACTTCCAGGACAATGATGAAGATCATACTAGTGGGGCCTGGGTAGTCAATGAGTACATCCTTCATTGTTCCTAGTCGTGGGAATATCGAGACGGGGCATCGATATTCTAGAGTAGACTAGCATATATCTTCTCGACCCATGTGATGGGCGATGGATGATCCCATATCCATTGGTGTTTGACATCAGAGACGGTATGCGGGTGCTTAGTTGAGATTGGGTACACTGAACGGACTCGCCGAGAACTCCCAGATGGTATTATACCTTACGTCAGATGGCCGTTCTCTGGTGACACTGGTACAGCTTAGTCTGTTGAACCGAGATCGTCATGGAGTCTTGTGTGTCTCCCACTGTGCTTTGATTTCCACCCTACCACGGCTCTTCTGAGTCATGCAAACAGGTGGTTTTTGGGTACATTCCCGATTCACATAGAGGTAATGAGCGATAGGAGTGGATTCGTCTCTCCCGGTATTGGGGGTTGATGTTGCGCTATGCTCGACTGACCATAACTGGAAATCCCTGGCCAGGGTTGCATTGATTTACTGGTAAGTGTTATCAGTAGTTTCATGCTTGTTATGGACCTTACATCGGAATGACTTATCAAGCTACTGGGGTCTGACGTTTACCACCACTAGGCGAGATATGCGACATATCAGACGAACAGACCGGACTGTGCGGTAAGTGTTACTGGTTGGATTCACATGAGTGTGAGCAGGCTTGCTCGTTGATCTTCTGATCGCTCAATACCCTGGTTGCCGTTACGTTTAGCAGACCGCTTGCGGCTTATGGGTGATTGATATGATCACCACCTACTGCCGGCGTATTGACGAGTCTTTAGAGTCCTACACAGAGGTTTCCTGGCTCAAGCGAAACGAAATAGGAGCGCATATGAGATATGTGTGGGACCGAGAATAATACCATTATGTGATACTGTATTCTATTCTCGCGATTTGTATCATTGATCGATTATATGTGATATAGCCAGGTTACCGAATCAAGTGTTGATTCGATACATTGATACACTTGATATTAGTCGGTTATATGCGATATGACTGGATCGTTAAATCAAGTGTTGATTTAATGATTTAATGTATAATTATATATTTGATATATTACTTTACATTAACTAGTATTGGTTCACTTAAGATTGATTTTCTCACTTGATGTGCACAAGTTGTATATGTGATATATATTTGTTCACTAGTTTGTATCATGTTTGATGATACATGCAAATTTGGGTGTGTGTATGACTTACACCATGTTTAGGTTAATGGTTAAGGTTTTTAATTATTTAGTAATTCAAAAATGGTGGTTTTCTTTGTCTTTGCTTGAAGCTTCATGAAGCTTTCAAGCATCTTTGACAAAGTCCACCATTTTGTTTTACATGACATTTTCACTAACCTGACCATTAACATAAACTCTAGTTTAGTCTCTACAAAGGTCAAACTCACCCATGGTTGCATTATGATATACTTCACTTGATTATTCATTTTTGTTAATTCTATTATTCATATTCTTTTCTTTCTTCTTCATCTTCTTCAAGTGAAGAGAGCTTTCTAGAAAAATATCAAGTGAAGATTTAGAGTGAGAAATCCAAATCTAAAGTAAACCCACTTCCTATTTCTTCATCCTCTACCACTTGCCATGTAGTATAGGGGGTTCTCTTCACAAATTTCATGACCAAGTGAAGATGGAGCTTGAGCTTGAGTCTCCTCGACGTAGATCATCTTCGGCCTCGAAGTCAATGACCTAGCCCGCTAATTTCTCCGAAGAAACCATCGCTAGGGTCCGAGATCCTGATGATCGCAGCGAAGGGACGTCAACACGGAGCTTTAGAAGTGAAGGACTGGATCTACAAAGGTTGTTATCCCTTTCACTTAATAGCAAAGTAGTTTGCTTGCTTTTAGTTTCGCCTTATCTCTAGTTAACGATCTTGCATAGGGTTGTTCGGCAGATCAAAATTTTGAAATGGGCATGGTTGATGCCGTGTGGAACCTCATGTGTATGCCTAGGAACCCTACAAAACTTAGACTCGAACCAAGGTTAACCTAGCGCTCTGATACCAACTTTGTCATGATCCGAAATAGCACGTGACTGACCCTTGAATCATATGAAGTCTATAGGACCTCATCTAATTCAAGTAAGCCAAAAACCCAGAAATCTAAAAACATTTTAAATAATAAATGAAGGAAAACTAGTTTTAAAGAAGTGAAGAAAACATGATTTAAAAACAAGGTTTTTAAATAAGTAAGCCGAATATGCATTTTTAAATCCTCAAGTTTTTTTTCTGAAAATTTTGGCAGAGTTTCCTTCGTAAATACTGGCCCCAAACGGGGTACAACAAGAATAATATATGCATAATGATAAAATGCATTCCCAAGCGGAAGCTAGCTTTTCGTCAATCGACGGTCACAACCACGCAAGCAATATAATATACAACGCCGAAGGGCGAGGATCAAAACTCAAAAGGAAACTCAAAATTATCATGAAAACCATAATACTACAACACACGACTCTAAGGGTCGAAATAATACACAACTGGTTTTCTAAGTCTGAAATAAATATACAAGTCTGGTTGATGGAATTACTAGATACAACTGATTAAAATAAATACAAGGGTGGTCACGATGCGAGTGAACCCACCTACCAAAGCAATCACCCAGAAAGGAAGCAGTGTGCCAGAAAGCCGCAATGAAACCTGTACGGCAAAACCTGCAAGAACTGTGGCACAACGGGGGTGAGTTGCAAACTCGTGAGTAGAAAACATCACAGAGCAGAAATCGTATGTATGACTCAATCCTAGTTCAAACGATCAGTAATAATATATCCTCAATATGAATAAGTCTGAAGCATGATAAGGTGGCAAAGGTAAACATCTATACATAAGTGTAGTACCAAGTGCTCGTGTCAGTGCCTCAGGTAGCAACATATCATAAATATGAGGTATGATCAAAGTAATCAGTGTCAACTATATCATGAAGTCTATGAGTATGTGGATATCATCCAACTATGTAATCAATGTTTGTATGCATGTGGATCTCGTCCACGTGTCAACCAATGACATAACAACATCCTGCATGTAAAAGTCATAAAAGCATATGCATGAAAGTATGAGGATATAAATCAACATGTGTCCCTCCCCGACACATCAAAATCATGGAACCTCAGTGTCTAGCATCGACACTCGAAAACATCAAGAAACCTGTGCCCAGCATTGGCACTTAAATCGTCATATATATATATATATATATATAAGGCTCCATCAGTCCGGATCGGCCCACGGGCTCCGTCAGTCAGGATCAGCTCGTATCATCTTTCAACTCCGGTCGGTATCCTCCGGATATCCGCCGAGCTCAAATACAATCATCGGTAGGTAGTAGTCCCTCTGCCAGGCTCACCGTCTGTATACACAGCATCCTTTTTTGCCCTGGGTACCATACCGGGCCCCACCATGTACCCGCACACGACTCACGACTCCTCCTCGCATGGGGTATATACATATCGGAACCGATAAAACTCATGGTGGACGCACTGAAATATCATATCAAGAGAAACCGGGTTTTTAAACAATGCATACTTTCTTTTGAAATGACCACGGTTCTCAAATCCAAAAATCTCATGAAAACGGCATATCTCAATGCGTAAAATCATAAAGCATGATGTATGCCACATATAACAGAAATGTAAGCATATCCGTATATTATGCAACATGGACCAGTAATATGCACATATCGAGGGAATCTACTCTTTAAAAATGAATCCAGTTTTAAAATATATCTTGCGGTTCCCAAATCTCCAAAATAAAGCTAGAATCATCCATGTATGTGCAAATACGTATGTATGCAAGTATGGGTGTACAATATGTGTGTACGCAAGTATGAGTGTACAATATGTATGTGCGCCAATATGGATGTACAAGTAGTCATATCCTGATGCAACAATCCTACTGTGTAGTGACATGGCAATTATCGATGATGAAGTGTGTGAGCCGGCAAGTAGGAGTACGTGAAACATACGCATCATCGATAATAGTGCTGGTGTCCTGACAGCATGGGTTTAATATAACAATAAACACGTTTACACATTCAATGAAACGCGAATAGCAAGAATATACGGGAATCGAATAATAAACGCGACAGTGAAGAATCTACATCAATATGTAAATGTCATACAGTTTTGCCATTTGAGATAAGACGAATCGTGGTGTTTAGAAAAATAAGGGCTACAATGTTTTTAAGAAAAGATGCGTCTTTTGAAAATATCTGTAGAATATCTTGGCCTGTCTTTTAAAATACTCACGACTCGTTATTTTTGAAATAGGTATGACTCGGGTCTAGTCTAACATCTACTAAGTACTACAGAACTAAACGAACAGTCTAACCGAAAGGGTAAGGGAAACCACCTAAATCTGAGTCGATATGCATATAAATATAATAGTCGGTGATCCCGCCTCAATAGTATCACGTACGATAGAATATACAATATGACATCCTCGAGTCAAGAGTGGCGATCTATCATCAATATATAGCTCGTACGTAAATCCGTCGTACTGCATCCCAAATCTAGGTACGGGTCGAATCTCACATTCATCTCTTCATTTATCTGGTATCCTTATCATCATATCTCATGAACTAGGGTACTGATCTAAGTCTAGTACAAACTGATACCATCAATATATATATATGCGTGTGTAAAACACACGCCTAAAGGCCCGCTATAACTCATGTCATATCTTATAATACGAATCACATCATATCACTGATCTCATGGCACCATGCCCAAACTCATCGACTCATCTCCAAATATCATCCACTTTCCTCATCATCCAAGTGTAGGTATACGTGTATATATATACGTCGTCCCATTCCTAAGTGTGTATATATATATACATATCCCCATATACGCACAAGTATAAAAAGTAAGCATGTGTGTGCGTGTGGGTGTAAACCTATTCTAGGGTTCGCAACTAAGAAGCTATACTAGTTCACTTCTAACAACCCTAATCTAACCATTGAACACCTAATCATATCTTGAATATCCATGTCACACATAAAAGATAATATATATATATATATATATAGTATATATATAGCATACTATACATCGAACTGCGGGGGTGCTATACGCCATCCACCTGACTTCCCCCGTAGATATAATCTACTCAGATTGATCCTGCTTGCCGATGTCGATGTCGCCATCAACTTCTTCATCGTCTCGAATCATCGTGGGGGTACCTACACATATAACACAAGCGCAATGCGCATTAAGATCACATCGGAAAACCAAAACGACACGCTAAGGCCTATGGGTTAGGACCTGTGGACCATGCTTTCAAAACCACCAAACAACCCTCGATATCGTCGTACAAACGTCAAGTGATCGAGGTAAAACATAGATACAAAAATCCAGAATTCAAAATACGAGAAACTAAACCCCGAATCAAAACAGTAACTTTTGAAAAAGGTCCCATATTTTACCCTTGGTCAAATTATCCAATTTTGCACATGCCAAGGGTCTAGATTACAGATATAGGAGCTACATGAGAAGCACGAAGCCCAAACTTCATGCTCTGGCTACAAATTATGGCCAGAAGGGTTTTATTTGCGGCCCAAGTGAGAGGGTTGGGTCTGGGGTCTTGGGTGGTGCTTCCTAGGTGCCTGTTGGTATCTCTGTATATGCTAAATAATTTTCAAAGGCTCCGGGTGATAGCAGATATCAAAATACCGTCACAGAATTCACAAAATACGATGTCGGGGATTTCTAAGTTCGCTAATTGGGGTTCTAGTCTCTGGTTTAGGTCTCCAATCAATCACCACAGGGGTTTAAGTTCAATATTTAGCCTCAATTACACTATCTCAAACCAATTCAACCCTAACCCTAACTAGTAATGTCCAAAGTTCACTAAATCGCACCAAATCACAAATAAACACATATATGGTTTAAAGTGAAGGAAAAACTACACTAAGTGTGAAGGGATTACCTCATTTGGTACTCAAGAAACCCCTACAACGCCAAAATGCGAACTTTCCTGGTCCAAGGTGTAGCTTGTGAGCTCATGCACAATTTTTGTCAAGAGGAGATGATATTTTGGTGTTGTTTTGATGATGAAGTGGGGTGTTTGAGGAGGGAGGAGGTGGAGGGCAGCAACAGCAGCTGAGCTTAGAGGGAGAGGGAAAAAATGATGAGGAAAAAGTGAAGGGAAAAGATCCATGGTCCAAGGTTTGACCCCTCACCCTCTCTCTCTCTTACCTATACCTAATATTCTAATCCTTTATCTTTTTCTTTTCTTTTCCCCTCTCAAATAAAACAACAAGCATGATATAAAATATGAAGAAAAGCCATGATAAAAATTTAACAAGTGTAAAAATGACATGGTGCGTGTCATGTGCACAAATACGGTTTAATACACGATTAGCGATTTTTAATCGCGATTAGTACTAAATTAGTGTCAAATAAATTGTAAAACTTCAGAGTTTGCATAAATCCAATAAAGCACCCTCATTTTAGTAATTTCCAAAATTTTCAAAAATTTCCCCAATTTATCGGTATTTAATTATACCGTCTTATTAAAATATTCAATATTTTATTATTTAATTATAAAAATTCCAACAAATAATATTTTATTTTTTCGAAATGTTACAGTGATCCTCCTCATTCCAACAAGATTCGGATTGAATATCACCAAACGGAGCCACGACAGAATCCCTAGTTCCATGACTCTACGGTCCATAGACAACCTAGAGTCAACCAATGTCCTCCCCGCCGGATCAACGCTCTATCTCGGAAACAAGTCAACTAATCCCAGGGAAATCAGTGTCCTTGGGAAAATACCTCGATTCAGGGAAATCAACGTCTTTGACGAGAGCATCTCGATTCGTGTCGACCCGTAAGGAAATCAGTGTCTTTGCAGGAATCTCTCGATTCGTCTCAACTCCGAGGAAATCAGTGTCCTTGGAAAAAACCTCGATTCAGGGAAATCAGCATCTTTGACGAGAGCATCTCGATTCACGTTGACCCACAGAGAAATCAGTTTCTTTGCAGGAATACCTCGATTCGTCTCAACTCCGAGGAAATCAGTGTCCTTGGTAAATACCTCGATTCAGGGAAATCAGAGTCCTTGACGAGAGCACCTCGATTCGCGTCGGCCCGCAGAGAAATCAGTGTCTTTGCAGGAATACCTCGATTCGTCTCAACTCCGAGGAAATCAGCGTCCTTGGAAAATACCTCGATTCAGGGAAATCAACGTCCCTGATGAGAGCATCCCGATTTGCGTTGACCCGCAAGGAAATCAGTGTCTTTACAGGAATACCTCGCCTCGTCTCAACTCCGAGGAAATCAGTGTCCTTGGAAAATACCTTGATTCAGGGAAATCAGCGTCTTTGACGAGAGCATCTCGATTCGTGTCGAACCGCAGAGAAATCAGTGTCTTTGCAGGAGTACCTCGATTCGTCTCAACTTCGAGGAAATCAGTGTCCTTGGCAAATATCTTGATTCAGGGAATTCAGCGTCCTTGATGAGAGTATCTCGATTCGCGTTGACCCGCAGAGAAGTCAGTGTCTTTGCAGGAATATACGACATCACCAAACGGAGCCACGGCAAAGTCCCTAGTTCCATGTCCCGACGGTTCACCAACAACCTAGAGACCACCTCGACGTTCGTCTCGATACAACAAACGCGATGTCACCCCAGCGTTCTTCCTCCAATAGGTTGCTGACGCGACACCAACAGCGGAGCCATGACAAAGTCCCTAGTTCCAAGGCTCGACGGTTCACCAACAACCTAGAGACAATCGCGACATTCGTCTCGATACAGCAGACACAATGCCAGCAAACGAAACAAAGGCAATATTCCTAGCTTCAGGGTCTTGATAGCAACTCATAT
Organism: Agapanthus africanus; assembly: GCA_030015575.1. Lineage (NCBI taxonomy): Eukaryota > Viridiplantae > Streptophyta > Magnoliopsida > Asparagales > Amaryllidaceae > Agapanthus > Agapanthus africanus. The sequence continues at coordinate 141,194,589 of JASDDO010000031.1, forward strand.
AAAACCTGAAAGACTATCGGAGATCATCCCACTCCAGCGCGGAGTGGTTATGACTCATCGGGGCTCCCAAACTGAGCCTAATCTTAAGTAAAAAGCGACATGGAATATCCCTAATGCTTGCTCTTCCGACGGTAATACTACCTGGAAGATTGCTTGAAGACGTCTTGTCCAGCCCCTGAAGGGATCAGAGACACGACAGTCGCGGGGCTACTTGAACAGCAAGATTGGGCATCGAGGAATACACCAGCCAACGCGACGGTGTGACGGGTAGAAAACCCTTGTACCACAGAACCTAACAGACTTCTATTAGCAGGAGTTAACTGTGACGTTAGGAAACCCTTGCGAGAACTTCTCGATTCGGCTCGACCCATGAGGAAATTAGTGTTCTTGCGATAACTTCTCGATTCGTCTCGACTCGTAGGAAAAAGCCTTAGGAAATGGGGATAAAGACCTGTTTCCTTAGCACCGGGGCCCTGCAAGTCAGTCTAAGATAGACTATTGCATACTATTCACGGGCCACACTCTCCAAAGCCGAACATCAACAAGGAGGGAAACAACCACTTATGAGTCCACTCGACTTGTAAGCGGGAAAATTCTCTTCGGAGATCCTTAAGACTCTTAAGAGAAAAACACATTTAGGAATCCTCACGATTCTTAAGGAGAAAATACACCTACGAGATCCTTTCGACTCGTAGGGAGAAAATCTTTATGAGACCCTCATGGCTCATAAATTTGAAAAGTCTTAGATGGTAGATCCTAACCCTGTTTCCTAAGCCATCACCACCTTGCAAAAAGTCCAAGATAGACAGCTACATACTATCTACAGGCCACACTTGCTAAAATCACATGGCAACAACACAGCAAAGAGAAGAAAGCAACAGCGGGAGATAAAAAATGTGTGTATCTTTTATTCATGAATTCAATTGAGTACAAAATGAATCATATAAAAGAATAAAAAATGGATACATGTTATTCCAAAATTTACAAATGATACAAAGGTAGATACTGAGAAGGAGGCGTTTTCAATAAGTCAGCAAGTTACTCGCGCGCTCCCATCAACTCCTTTTCATGGTCAGCCGCTGCGGCCAACTCGGCTTCGACTCGAGCCCGATGCTGCAAACATGATGAAAACTTCTCATCAATTTCCTATTGGGCAGCTTCGCGACTCTGCGTAACCCGCTCAATGAAGTCGAGCTTCCACCTCAATGCCAGCCCGTCCGAAATATATCGCTGCAAATTTTCAAAGACAGCTCTCAGTTGCGCGGCATTCGCTTCAACTTGGGCGTGCAGCCGGGCAGTTTCACCTGAAGCCTCCTCGCATTCCTTCCACCTCAAGGTCGCTTCATGTTCAAAATGGCGAAGGAAGGGCACGCTCTGCTCAACCCATGCATCCCGCTGGGAGTTCAAAGCCAACATTTCCGGAGCAGGACGCCTGAGCTCAATCTTATAAAGACATGCCTCAATCTTCCTACAGTGATTAACCCAAGACTCGAAGACATCCTCGTTGTGGAAGTTCGCGAGCATCGCCAGCATGAGATTAACCCCAGCAGCAAAATCCACAGCAGATGCGAAAGCCTCGGCGTCAAGATCCTCGACGAACTCACTTAACTTTCACAGGATGTTTGGGACACCCCTAGAAGATGGGCGTTTAACAAAGGGCCCTACCGTCATTGGAATTCGAGACTCAAAGGGAGTTGGAGTCGGTGCGACCGCTGCAAAACAAATCTTAGTCAGATGTCGGCTCAAGAATAAAGAGAATACACGAACAATAGAGTCTACTATACCGGCTGCAACAGGGGGCAGAGCTGGGAGTACTGGTGGCGCGACGACACCCTCGTCCCCTCCTTCAATTTGTAAAGCTACAAGTAATACAAAGAAGAATTAGCAATAACATGGCGGCCCGTCGAAGAAAGGAAAAGACGTCGTTAAAAAAACTATACTCACCGGCACCGGTAGGCAAAGCGACTTCCGACTGGAAGGAGAAGTGCGGGTTCAGCACTTGATACAGATGATCAAAGAGAACTCCTGCAAGATTACGATGATACATGGTCAGTAAACGAAAGATGCTGTCCCCTATTCAAATTAATCGCAAACCCATACCTTCCAGCATTTGAGAGGATATAAGAGGAGACAAAGGGACTGCGACCGTCAGAGTGGCAGCTGGTAATGCTTCTTCAGATGGCACAACCTCAGCGCTCACCACACCTATACACGAAAGGAACAAAATGTCATTAGAAGGGACCCAAAGGGATTGCAGAACGAAAAGTATACAGCGATCTGAGACCTACCAAACTGGTCATCAGCCAAAACTGGGACGGAAGCGTCACCAAGCATCGCGACTTCTTCAGTCTCATTTGGGGGGACAGTTTTGGCACCAGTGGCTTCATCCCCCGATTCTATGAGAGCCGTCGTGACACTCGCAATGCCGGGCGATGGCAGGGAACTACAAGGGGAAAGGGCGACAATTGAAGCAGTCCCGGACTCCTGGGAATGAGTAGCTATTTCAGGCTCAGCGGTTGCCGTTATCTCACCTGCTCCCTCATCGCCATGACTTAGCCCTACAGGATACGATATATGAGAATTTGAAGATCAAACTCTAATAAAATGACCCGGTGTTACGTTACCTTGAGGCGGCTTTTCGATTGCCTCCCGAGCCGCGCGCAAAACCTGTCTACGAATGGTAGACAAGGCGGCTGGAGCATCTTCGGAAGAAATAGTGACGGATGGAATAGCGCTTGAGCCTGCACCTATAGCCAAAGCGGCATCATGTTCCTTAGTTGCGCGCTTTCTACGCTTCTTGTCGGCCTTGGCAGAGTGAAGTGACCTCATCAAAGCCTCCGTCAAGGAGATGTCATCATTCGAACCAAGTTATAGATCTGGAGCCTCTACGGCGTCCGTCATCGGCTGTTTGAGCGAAGCTTCTTTCGGAAATACTTGGGGAGCTGGGACTTCGGCAGCCGGCCTTGGGAGCGTCGCCGCGTCACCACTCGCGCTCGGCACTGCACTTGGGATAAACTGAGTCAAGGTAGTCCCTGCAATAAGATGGAAAAAAGAGTTAGTTTACCTATAAAAACGGTAATGGAGGCACAGTGAGCCGAAATGTATAAATGCCCAAGGAAGCACGAAGCCTTTCCTCCTCTTCAAAAGTCTTGAGAGAAGCCGCGAGAGCTTCTTCAGTGGAAATGCCTGTTGAAGAAGAAGTGTCAATCAAAGCATGATAATAAAAACGTAACAGCGGGAAGATACGACAGAAGTCTACCTGACTGTGCAAGGGTGACCGGTCCTGCTTTGTGGTTAGCTAATCGCTCGGAAGCTGCAATAGCAGCCTCTAGATCAGTATCATCCAGTGCCATGAATAAGCCTTCGTTGGTCCCGTATTCACTTATGCCCTCGCTTTAAGGAGCATGAGGCTCCTGGCCGAATGCAACATCTGCAGAGAGTATTGACTTCTTTCTCTTCTGTGAGCGAGTGCCGGTAGCCGCTAGCACAAGTTTACGCTTGGTGGGCACCTTTGGACGATGATCCCCGATCTCCGCACCCAAGCCGGACTCGGGAGACGCCACTGCCATCGCTTTCACGGGAGCACGAGGAAGGGGAAGCTCAGATATGGCGCGCGGGACCACAATCGTAGCAACCTCTCTCAAGGGAGGATGAACGATGGTCCGCTGCTTTAGGGGAACGGTCGGATTACCAGCCGGGGCTGCACCATTGCGATCAAGCAACAGTCGCTTCTCCTCCTTGATAACAGCACCCATCGCATGTTGATCCCACGCCACGTATACATTCAGGGCTTTCTGAACACAAATCGGCTCACTGATGAAGAAATTGAACCCTGTGTTTAGGCGTATGAAATGGTGCAAAGCGCTCCGGATGCCCTCTTTAGTATTAACCGGTTCTGCCAAGAATGCCTCGAGCGGGACGCCCTGATTAAAACTTAATTGCTGGGCAAAACGGAGGGGGTTATTTCTCATGAACAAAGCCGAGTCGTTCTGCCTGAACACCAAGTAGCCCGGCCTGATCGAGTACAAATGGAGAATCTCACGAGCTTTCAAGGTAGAAGCTTCGTCCTTAAAGGTGTCCCGCAGCGGTTGTACCGTCTTAGCGGATTCCTTACCGACGGTCATGACCATATCAACAAAGGTCATGCTGTCCCCGACTGTACGCGGGCGAAGAATCACACCCCGAGCATCTCGCTGACTTGGCTCCACAGTGAAAGCATCGACCGGCCGCATGATCCGTGGAAAATTGCAAATTTCATAGAAATGGGGCCGCTTTTGCATTCCAAAAGCATCGAGCACATGAAGCTCGAGCAATGAAGTAAAATAATATATCGGGAAGTTCACGGGCTGCACCCCCGGTTGAGTAGTGTCGGCTGCCAAGCTAAGACCGTGATACAAATGAGCCAGCCCGGCAATCCCAACAGCGACCTGTCTCCCTTCAACCATCCGATGAGTTGGGTAGAAGACAGACGGCCTCATGTAGCGAGGGTGCATAGGAAGCGCGAAACAGCTTAACCACAAACCAAGGAACCCTAGAAATAACACTTCTTCATCAATGTCCTGAGCGGTGATTTCTGAAAAGGGGGCGACCGCGACGTTTGGAAGGAAGAAACTCTTTTGATCGGCTTCCGTTATTGGCCAGCTATCCAAGCCAAAACCGAAAGGATCATCAAGTTTGGCAAACCTTTCACCTTGTTGCGATAAAGCTTCTGGGCAGAGAAAACGGGCGATGAAGTCCACAAAGCTAACCCCATGGCTTCCAGATTCAAGAAATAGGCCTTCGTAAATGTTTAGCACCTTGATCAAGCTGGGGAATCGGTGCTGAATGGCATTCTCTGGGGTTAGACCCGTCATCACCAGTCAGGTAGCGAAAATATACTCGTCAGGGAGCAAGATCTCCTCATAATGCTCCCCTCTGACAGGAAAGCCGGAGATATCCGCAAACTCCTCCAAAGAGATGGAAACTTCCCGATCTAGCATAAGGAAGGTGTGAGTTGGAACGTTCCATTGTTCCAAAAAGGCTTTGACCCACCATGCTGGAGGTGTGGAATACTGGAACAGAGAAGCATAGATCACGGGGTACAACCCGAGCCTCAGCAGCTCTAACTTCTTTGCCGATAAGATGTTTCGGGACCACTGCAGATATCCAACTGAGTGATGGGGAGTTGATTGAAACGATTTCGGATTGTGTAGTATGAAAATTGTAAAGAAATCACAACCAAAAATTATTTGACCGCAATCAACTACGGTGTCGGATGTAGATCGTTAGCGAGTGCGGATCGTCCACAGGGAAAGTGTAATCGTTCGTCTTTTGAATTAGATGAGTCGAAACTTTAAAGAAAAGAAAAGAAACAATTCATGATTTGTAAATTGAATTTCAAGAATTAGAAAAATCTAGATCTAATAACAAGAAAACATTAAAATCAAGAAGTGTCAATTGATGATTTCCAATCCAAATATCAAGAATCGAAGTGAGGCTCGTAGGAATCGATCGGATCTATAGATGTGATGAAATCTAGCGATTATGTATTCTTATCCATCGATGAATTGATACTAGATCGATGATCATCGACGAGAATTAGGGATTTCTTGTGAAACTAGGGTTTCATCATTTATCCCTTGTTCCTTCGTCGATATCATTCACATTCTAGCCTCTAGTAAATTCAAGAATCGATCGTGGATCCCTAATTTCGAGCGATCACAATCGAGAAAGCATCGCAACGAAACTAGGTCGTCAATTCTTCAATTTGCTAGGGTTTACAAAACTCGTAGGACTTAAGAATCGTTTTTTGATTTGTTACATCATCATTCTATTGATCGTCTCGACTCCTTTACGAGCGGAGTTTTACTCAAACATCACAACAAGAACAACAATCACAAATTGAGATCTAATCATGATGCAAGAATTTAAAGAAAGCAAGATTAAAGAATTTCACCTTTTATTTATCAACAATTCCGTTACAAATCGCTCAAGAACTACAAGAGGAAGAACTCGATAGTCGATTTGGCTTTGCTCGTCTCCTTGAGTCGCGGATCAGCTTAGATCACTTGCTCGATTGAAGATCAGCTCCGCTCCTAAAAGGTTGAAGGTTTCTTGCTTGAATGGTACTCGGGATCTTGAATTTGGCTTGGATTTTGGATTAGGGCTACAAGATGTGTCACTCAACTTGTAGATGGAAATGGGGGGAATTGGAGATTAATGAACTAATGAACCCCTTTTAACCCTAGATCTAGGCTCCTATTTATAGACCATCAAAACCCTAAATCTAGGATTTGAATTTTGAATTTCCCTCCAAAAGTTTGTTGAGGAGATTTGAATTTCCCTCCAAAAGTTTGTTGAGGAGAAGCTTCTAGATGGAGTTTGTTAAGCTTAGTCTTCTAGATGTGCCACGTGGAGAATCGGGAGTCTTCTGGAAGCTTGTACAGTTATTGGAAAGCACGTGAGGAAATATGAGCACTTGAAGCCACCATAGCGCCGCGGAACCGCGGCGCAAGCGCGCTCCCGCCGCGGAACCGCGGCGCCTTTGAAGCCTTGGAGCTTGGGATTTCAGGTACGCGTTTGGGCTGACTTTTGGGCCTTTATAAAATATGTTGAATTTTATTTTTTTCTTCTAGATTGCTACCAGATCTCAAAACTTAGAGTTGGTGTATTTTTGATCAGCTTCTCTTGGCTTTATTCCTGAAATTCCCTGCACAAATCTCGAAACAAGTGTTGCGCAATACAGGGATGATGCGATGCCATGATAAACACACAATTTCCTCAGAAATGTCGGTTTTAGAGTCTAACATATGAAATTTGATATTTTACGACTGATTTGCTAATATGTGTAATATGAATGCCGAATACTTCAAGATGAGTGCAAAAGATAGGGAAATTGCCGTGTTAAAAATGCAGTATTTTCGACTGATTAAATTCTCCCAAACTTATTTTCGATCGTCTCGAGCGAACTGTTTTATTAAAAAGAGGAGGAGAAAATAAAGAAAGAGAAAAACTAACTAGCACACTTTCGTAGGCAACACGTTTGCACTGAGCATGTGCAACAAGCCTTTAAACCTCTAGGTGTCCCTAGTAGGAGGAGTGTTGTCTCCTGAGGGTTTTCAGTGGATTGCACCCACAAAATCCAATAATAAAAGGAAGATCATGAATATTACATTTAAAGAAAAGAATTGTAAAAGAAAAGCCTTGAATATTAGGGTTTCCAACTAAGCTAGCTTTTCGGTTGTCATGACTTCTATCTTAATGGTCATGAAAAGATGTCAGAAATCACGTCATCCCTCAATAAAACATCGTCTTTATTCTTCATTCCTATCTTTCTTCCAAACATTGATCATATAACCCTGCGTGTGTGTAAAGGCATCCCTACACCCGGAGAATTCAATTCAAGCTATCATACTCTTGTCCATCCACCTCAGTACTTTTTAATTAATGAATATTTAGATGAATTTGCTCACACACTTTCATGCGACCGTTAATACTTCTTGAGGTACTAACCGACCGATTACTCATGTGCTTGCTTATTTGGTGTTTTTCCTCATCTTGCACCACCTAAGGCTTAGCAGTGACTCCCAGACCAGTTGGCTTTAGGGCACTAGGTGAAGAGGCACCCTCGCTATATTTTTTTATTGCTGCCTTGGCGATAACAAAACCAGTGTTCATTTTTCTCACCATTTTATATTTTATTCATTTTTTTATTTCCTTCATACATCGGCTTTTAGACAAGAGCATTTCAAGGTATCCTCTACTATCCCGAGTTTCAAGACGTGTGTAAGTGCGAATAGTAGGGTATCAATGTTCAAAATGTTTGGCTTCCAGAATAGAAACTATTTTTCAGACTTATTTTTATCCTCAGATTAGTGACTTCCTTCATCTTACTAACCCTTGGGACAACGGCTCATAACTACTTATTACTAGTTCGTATAAGAAAACTTCTAATTTTCTTGGTTTTCTTAAATTTTTCTAATCTCATGGATGTAATTTTTCACTATCTAATCTTTTATTATCTTATTTATGTACAAAAAAATTTTATTTTTATTTTTTTGAAAATTTTTAAATTTTTATAGGTTTTCAAAAATTTTTTCTGCTTATGCAAAGTATGATGCAAATGATGCGAAAATAAGCACAAACCTTCCCCAAACTTGTTTTCAACAGTGTTCTCACTGTTGCCTTCTGCTAAATCTCAAAAACCTGTAAGCATGGGAGGAATTTATTAGTGGGGGAAAAATATTTAAGTGAAGACCCTCCCCCAAACTTAATTTTGGCTCATTATTTTGTAAAAAATTTCTTTTCAAGAGCCAGAAAAAATGCCCCCCCCCCAAACTTGAGTTATGCAATGTTAATTTTTGAAAATCACATGAGGGGGTCAAAAATCAATGGTCGATGCCAAGCTTTGCAAAGACCGAATGTTAACACCAACCATTCAAAATTTTTATCAATGCAGTGCTCTGGTTGGTGGAAGAAGAAATGGAGAAATGTTAAGTGGTGGAATAGAATGTGTGTGCGTCTTATTTTGGAGAGACGATGCAGTGAATGTGATGGATTACTCACATTCTTTTTACAGTTTAGAAGAAGGGGTGGAGGTTTAATTTCATTGATTAGGAGATAATTCATCTCAACACCCGTGTTATTTAAAAATGCGAGTTCATCAGCGAAGATTTCCTCAAAAGTTCCATCCATACCCCGATGAATAATGTCATCACAAAGTGCGGGGTGATCTTCAGACTCTAAAAAAAGTTCATAATCAGTGTTAATTGTTGACCCGGACATCTCGGTGGAAGAGTCCGTATGTGTATGATACATAGTTGGGTCAAACAACAACGTATGAAAAGAGTCAAGATCGGTATCATGAGGATCATCAATTTCGCTGTTGTCGACATCCATTAAGTCGACAGAACAGACCAGAGCAGTAGGTTCGGAGGGTACACTTCCCAACTTGTAAATGTTCAGCTCTATTGACCTATTCCCGAAGGATAGGGTCATAGAACCATTACGACAGTTGATAATAGCATTGGAAGTGGCCAAAAAGGGGCGACCTAAAATCACCGGAATTTGGTTCCGTGGGTTCGCTACAGGCTGTGTATCAATTACAATAAAGTCCACAGGGAAGATGAATTCCCCGATTTTTATTAACACATCCTCCAGTTCACCCCTAGGTTTGTTGATTGATCGGTCAGCCATCTGGAGAGTTATGCTTGGGGGCTTTAACACTCCGATACCTAGTTGCTCGTAAACCGAATATGGAAGCAAGCTAACACTAGCGCCAAGGTCTAGTAGAGAACGGTTGATGTGTTTTTCCCCAATAGAAATGGAAATAGTTGGACAACCAGGGTCCTTACGTTTCCTCGGTACTTGTTGGGGGAAAGTTGTGTCTACTGTCTTTGCCATAAAAATCTTCTTGGGCACTTGAGTCTTCCTCTTCCTAGTGCAAAAGTTCTTAAGAGTTTTCGCATAGGACGGAACTTGTTGGATAGCATCTCGGAGAGGGATGTTGATGTTAACTTGCTTAAAAATGTCCATGATCTTCTCCATATGTGGAGTTGATTTGTTAGCCCTTAACCGATTAGGATAAGGTGCCTTGGCAATAAGCGCTGGGTCCATCATAGGAGAAGGAAGTGTGTGTGGCCCCGATCCCAAAATAGAAGTGGGGATCGTCTGTGGAGGAGTAAAAGAGGCGGGCTGAAGTGGCGAGATGAAGAATAGGCTCGCAAGAAGGTGGTGGGGTAGAAAAACTGGGGTTAGAATTAGAAGTAGAAGTGGAAGGAATGGTCTCAGCCGGGGTGTTATTGATTAATTTATCAGTATCATCAAACTCTTCCCCAACGTGAGTGTCAAGCACTCTTCCAGATCTCAACGTGATTGCATCCACATGATGTGAATAGCCAGGATTGGGTAAAGGTTGAGCTGGAAGTTTCCCTTTCTCTCTTGCACTCATTTCGGCTTTTAATCGTGTAATTTCTTCTTCCATCGATTTAATACTCTCACTTTGGGACGCAGAGTTTTTCTTTATATAATCGACAGAAGTCTTTTTTTCAGCCGATACTTGCATGAGATTTGTTAGAAGCAAGTTTATGAATGAAGAGGATTCATCAGTCCCGGTCAACTGCAAAAGACTAGATGATGCGGGTGTGTTGACCGGATTTTGGAAATTTTGTGCTTGAAAAGGGTGCTGACTCAATTGAAGTTATGGTTGCTATTGTGGTGGGGGGACCTTTCGGAAATTGTTTTGGGTTGGAACCGTGTTTTGAGATTGTGATTGGTTCCAAGCAAAATTTGGGTGATTCCTCCAACCCTGATTATATGTGGAAGAATATGGATCGTTCCTAGGTCTTTGAAATGCGGCATTGGTATGCTCATGACCTTGAAACGGACATTCTTCCGTCAAGTGAGAAGGATCAGAATAGCATCCACATACAGTTTTGGAGAGTGATATTTGACTTAGGGCGGCTAAGAATTTGCTTTCCATAGTATCAAGTTTCTTTTGCATAGCTGAAATGTCAGCTCTAACTCCTATGGAAATATTATTGCCATCCCTAGACGATTGACTCACACCCTCCCACTGTAAAGATTTTTCAGCGAAATCTTCTAGGAATTTCCAGGCTTCCCCATCATCTTTAGTCATGAAGTTGCCTTGACACATGGATTCAAGGGTCTGTCTTGTGTTAGGATTAATGCCCTCATAAATGATTCGGCACAGTTCCCATCTCGGGATGACGTGATGTGGACATTGGACTAACAGATCCTTGAAGCGTTCAAGACATTTTGAAAATGGTTTATTTGGAAGCTGGGTGAATTGATCGATTTCGCTATGGACTCGAGCTATCTTTTGGTATGGGTAGAATTTCTTAAGGAATGCTTTGACGAATTCATCCCAATTTGAAATGGAATGTGCGGTGGTGTTATACAGCCACTTCTCGGCTATATCGCACAAGGTAAATGGGAGAAGACGAAAACGCAACGCATCCACAGAAAGCTGTGAAGTACCCATCATTGCGCATACATTTTCAAATTTCGTGATAAACACGTATGCGTCCTCAGACTCGAGACCGTGATATTTGGGTAGAAGGTTGATGTATTAGGGTTTTATTTGAAAATTTTCCCCGTTGGCTGGTGGAATGGAAAGACAGGTGGAAAGGGGACCTCGTGTAGGATAGCACCTCTCTTGGAGAGAGAGGCAAGGTGGATTCTGCGCACCAACGGACGGCGGCAGATTAGTGGAAAAGAAGTTCGATGGAGACGGATCCATCGAAGTAGGTGTGGTGGTGGGTAAAAGAAAGGGTAATGTAGAAATACTGACTTTTGGGTCGATCAAGGAAACGAGGACTAACGGGCACTAGAATCCCGTGTGCAGCCTATCTTGCACTAAAAAGGGTTAGTACAACAGGCAGCGTGAATTTATAATTAGGGGAAATGATATGAATGCGGTGTTTGTTTTGAAAATTGACATGGATTTTTGAAAAAAAAATGATGCAACACAACAAATGCAACACACAAAACCCTAATTCTAGTGGTCACCTAGGTCAAAGCTCTAGACCGCTCCTAACTGCCAAAAGACAAGTCGCAGGATAAATCCTCCACTGCCTCTTTGTCTCTCCTGTGGCCAGGTAAGTGCCAGGTAAGTGGGAAGTTCTCCACTACGTAAGTAGTGGGCCTAATTAAGTAACCACTAGCCTTCGACACACTTGCCTTAGACACCACAAAAGAAACGCGGATAAGCAATGAATTACCCACGGCCTTCTCTTGTCCTAAGTGAGCGCGACGGTCCTTAGAGTCATCTCTAGATATTTTTTAGTTAATGAGGGTAAATATGGATGCAAGTTTGTAATTTTCGGGGCTTAGGAAGGGTAATGAACTCCCCACCTAATCTGGATTTGGTCTTTGCCCCTTAATGTCCGTATTAATTATGCAAACAACCACAAAGATTAAAACAAGAACAATTTAATTTTGCTTTTTGCGCGCTGCGATTATTTTGCAAAGAAACTTGCAGTAAATTATTATTTGGAGCAGACAAAGAAGAAGATAAGAAAGTGAGAGGCTTACAGAGAAATTTTGGTACACTGAAGCAGCAAGGACGCCGCGGAACTGCTGCAGGAGGTGGGTATATGCCGCGTAATCACGGTCACCTAGGCAGTTCTATGCACAAAATTTTAGGGCAATACTTCTGTTGCTCCCTTTAGCTTACTGGAATATTCAGAAAAAAATTTCTCCAGCTCCAATAATTCCAGATTTCCTCGCAATCAAATCACAACAACACGTATTAGTGTTTGCGCGAATTTTGATCTAAAAAATGGTAATGGAATAAACTTTTCAACTCAAATTTCAATATAGAACGAATTAGCGCGTAATCCCCGGCAACGGCGCCATTTGATTGAAACGATTTCGGATTGTGTAGTATGAAAATTGTAAAGAAATCACAACCAAAAATTATTTGACCGCAATCAACTACGGTGTCGGATGTAGATCATTAGCGAGTGCTGATCGTCCACAGGGAAAGTGTAATCGTTCGTCTTTTGAATTAGATGAGTCGAAACTTTAAAGAAAAGAAAAGAAATAATTCATGATTTGTAAATTGAATTTCAAGAATTAGAAAAATCTAGATCTAATAACAAGAAAACATTAAAATCAAGAAGTGTCAATTGATGATTTCCAATCCAAATATCAAGAATCGAAGTGAGGCTCGTAGGAATCGATCGGATCTATAGATGTGATCAAATCTAGCGATTACGTATTCTTATCCATCGATGAATTGATACTAGATCTATGATCATCGACGAGAATTAGGGATTTCTTGTGAAACTAGGGTTTCATCATTTATCCCTTGTTCCTTCGTCGATATCATTCACATTCTAGCCTCTAGTAAATTCAAGAATCGATCGTGAATACCTAATTTCGAGCGATCACAATCAAGAAAGCATCGCAATGAAACTAGATCGTCGATTCTTCAATTTGCTAGGGTTTACAAAACTCGTAGGACTTAAGAATCGTTTTTTGATTTGTTACATCATCATTCTATTGATCGTCTCGACTCCTTTACGAGCGGAGTTTTACTCAAACATCACAACAAGAACCACAATCACAAATTGAGATCTAATCATGATACAAGAATTTAAAGAAAGCAAGATTAAAGAATTTCACCTTTTATTTATCAACAATTCCGTTACAAATCGCTCAAGAACTACAAGAGGAAGAACTCGATCGTCGATTTGGCTTCGCTCGTCTCCTTGAGTCGCGGATCGGCTTGGATAACTTTCTCGATTGAAGATCGGCTCCGCTCCTAAAAGGTTGAAGGCTTCTTGCATGAATGGTACTCGGGATCTTGAATTTGGCTTGGATTTTGGATTAGGGCTACAATATGTGTCACTCAACTTGTAGATGGAAATGGGGGGAATTGGAGATTAATTAACTAATGAACCCCTTTTAACCCTAGATCTAGGCTCCTATTTATAGACCATCAAAACCCTAGATCTAGGATTTGAATTTTGAATTTCCCACCAAAAGTTTGTTGAGGAGATTTGAATTTCCCTCCAAAAGTTTGTTGAGGAGAAGCTTCTAGATGAAGTTTGTTAAGCCGAGCCTTCTAGATGTGCCACGTGGAGAATCGGGAGTCTTCTAGAAGCTTGTACAGTTATTGGAAAGCACGTGAGGAAATATGAGCACTTGAAGCCACCATAGCGCCGCGGAACCGCGGCGCAAGCGCGCTCCCGCCGCGGAACCGCGGCGCCTTTGAAGCCTTAGAGCTTGGGATTTCAGGTACGCGTTTGGGCTGACTTTTGGTCCTTTATAAAATATGTTGAATTTTATTTTTTTTCTTCTAGATTGCTACCAGATCTCAAAACTTGGAGTTGGTGTATTTTTGATCAGCTTCTCTTGGCTTTATTCATGCAATTCCCTGCACAAATCTCGAAACAAGTGTTGCGCAATACAGGGATGATGCGATGCCATGATAAACACACAATTTCCTCGGAAATGTCGGTTTTAGAGTCTAACATATGCAATCTAATATTTTACGACTGATTTGCTAATATGTGTAATATGAATGCCGAACACTTCTAGATGAGTGCAAAAGATAGGGAAATTGCCGTGTTAAAAATGCAGTATTTTCGACTGATCAGGAGTCAAGCCTATGTTATATGGCTGTCCCCAAGGGCGCGACTAACCCTGGTATATCCGCCGCCCTAGAATGTCCAAAGCCATTGGCGGTTGTACAGGTATTGAAGCCATAGAGGGCTGAAGGCAACCTTCTGAAGTCCAATTAACCATCTCCACGGCATAGTTCACCTGGGGTACGTCAGTATAATGAATCGCCGAAATGGGCTCTGAAGGTGTTGCGCAAGAGAAACTGCGCCGACCCATGATGATCTGGTTGTACCATGTTCCTCATAAATGTATATTCTTTCGCTCTGGGCCGTGATCCTTGATCAGTGCGAAAACTTCTCGGTCTACTGGCACTGCAGGGAACCCGCTTTCTGAACGGACAAAAGGAAACGAAGTATCGAAAGACACGGTACCTACGCGAAAAAGAGCAAAAAATTAGCCGTCAATGCTACAGCTCAAGACCTGGCACTTGGTACTTTAATTTCGTACCGCACTGCAATGCAGTGAAAAGAGACCAAAGGGGACCCACTCAATCTAGATGACAGTACATCATTAATAAAATAGTCTCATCATTTGATGAGACTGTCATTAAATGAGGAAATCCTCAAAGGACAAAGCTTAAAGCAATGCTTTTTAATGAATCAAAAATTTCGAGATCTTCAAGATCTATGAACAAACTCTAAGGGTTTTCATGAAAGATTAACAAATCTATATGATTTGAAAAGAGCAAAGCTCTGTTAATGGGTTAAGAAACGCTAAGAAAGATCTCTTTAGATCTATGAAGAGCAAAGCTCTATTAAGAAACCCTAAAAATCTATATGATTTGAAAAGAGCAAAGCTCTGTTAATGGGTGAAACCCTAGAAATATTTAATCTTTACCTAAATTTTTGACAGAGTTCTGTCCCTAAGAAAATTCTTAAGACGAAGAGTTATGCTCCGAAGGAGAAATAATTCTTAGAAAAAAGTAAGAAGATGAACAAAGATCATCTCAAAGGGCCAAAGGCCCTATTTATAGGCATTGGAGCCGTTTCAACTTCTAAGTTGATCTAAGGGCGCAGATGCTGCCACCGCTGCACTCACGTGTAAGCCACGTGAGCGCAAAGATGGGGGGGAGGCATTTGTTTTCCCCAATCATAGCAAAACTCTGTTCAAATTTTCAAAATTTGAAATGAAGCAGCGCTTCATAAAAGAGCCAGCAAGTAGCGCTCACGTGCAAAGCACGGGTGCGCTGGCGCTAAGAGCGCCAACGCTCTGAAGCAGCGCTCACATGCAAAGTACGGGTGCGCTGGCGCTAAGAGCGCCAGCGCTCTAAAGCAGCACTCACGTGCAAAGCACGAGTGCGCTAGCGCTAGAACTAAATGTTCCCTACCGTTGGATCAAAGATCCAACAAAAGATGATAAATCATCAAGTTTCCAGAATAAAAATTCTGTTAAGAAAATATTCTTCAGAATCTTTCTAAACAAAAAGATTTTGCTCTGGAAATCAGAGCACTGTCGGATCAAGATCCAATGGTGATTAAAAATCACAATGGTGCAGAATAAATTCTGTATGAGAAAAGATTTCTCAATCTTGTTAAAAACAAGAAGATTGCCTTCTATAAAACAGAAGCCCTAGGATCAAAGATCCAACGGGGGAAAAATCCCCAAATCAATTAGAGAAAAGATCTCTTCAACTGATTCAACAAATCATCTTGGCCTATATAAAGTCCCAAAGACTTCAAGTCTCATAGAGAGGAACCCCCCCCATAAGCTTTGAGAAATTTCAAAGAAAAGAGCAAGCTCTGAGAAGAACAACTTTTCTTCAAGGTGAAAACAGAGATATCAAAACATCTCATCAGAAAAAGAACTTAGTTCTTATGTTAGATCATAGATCTTCAAGGAAAATCGTCTTTCACAAAAAGAGATCATAACATCTCATTATAAAAAGGGGGGAGAACAATTCAATTTTCTTAGGATCACAGATCCATAAAGGCAAAGCCTTTCATTAAAAACATAAGAGATTGAAATATCTCCTATAAAATAAGAACTCTGTTCTAAGATCTATGAAACAAAGTCTCTTATAAGAGAGAACATAATTCTCAGAGCGCAAATCTACCTAAAAAGAGCCTTAGCGCTCTAATTAAATGAAGCGCCTCAGCACTTCAAATCTAGCACAGAGCGCTGCAGAGCCTTAGCGCTCCAAATTTAAAAGAAGCGCTCCGCGCTCATTTGTCTGGCGCACAGCGCCACGTGCTCCTCACGTGTGCGCTACTTAACAGAAGCGCTTTGCGCTCATGGACTGGCGCACAGCGCCAAGCGCGCTACGTGCTCCTTACGTGTGTGCTATTTCACAGAAGCACCCCAACGCTCCAAAGTCTGACGCACAGCGCCAAGTGCGCCACATGCTCCTCACGTGTGCGCTACTTAACAGAAGCGCCCCAGCGCTCAAGTCTGGCGCACAGCGCCAAGCGTGCCACGTGCTCCTCACGTGTGCGCTATTTAACAGAAGCGCCCCAGCACTCCAATGTTTGGCGCACAGCGCCAAGCGCACCACGTGATCCTCACGTGTGCGCTACTTAACAGAAGCGCTCGGCGCTCATAATCTGGCGCTCAGCGCCAAGCGCACCATGTGCTTCTCACGTGTGCGCTAAGAGAACATAATCTGTTCTACAAAAAAAAAGGCCCCAGAGCTATAATGAGTGCCCAGCACTCAATAAAAGACAAAGATATTGTCAGGGCCCAAACCAATGCTTAGCATTGTTAAATGTTCAACATCTTAATTAAATGGGTCGAGCCCAAAGTGGCCACAGATCCCTAATTCCGATCAATTGAGCCCATGTGCTCACAAATCTTTGATCTTATTCCCAAATTGGACTACAGATCTTCCAACCAATATTGGTTCAAGGGTACATCTTTTCACTCCTCTGATATTTGTCGTTGTAATCCTTCAACGTCTTCAGAGAGGTGACAGGTCCAGACAACCAGAAAAACCACGGACTATGGGGTCCTTAAACTCATGGACTATGATGTCTTTAAACTTTACAGACTATGATGTCTCTAAACTACTACGGACTGTGGGGTCCTTAAACTCATAGACTATGATGTCTTTAAACTTTACAGACTATGACGTCTTTAAACTGGACCGCAAAGTCCCTAAATTAAAACAATAGAGCCTAAATGCTCTTTTGTTGGATCTAAATGAACCTGTTAAGTAGATCTTAGTCTAAAATTAGACTAACGTATTCTTAACAAACGTTAAGTTGATCTTTGTCTAAAATTAGACTAACGTATTCTTAACAAAAATTTAAGTTGATCTTAGTCTCAAAGGAGATTAACGATCCTTAAACCCAAACAAAAAACCCAAATCTAAGAAAATACGGATTTGGACTAATCCACGCCCTACGGGCGACAACATAAATTAGTCTCCGTATACAATCCACGGGCAACCAAGAACAAAACAAACACACACGAAACGAAATGACCATCTAGAGAAGGGGAAAGTGGTTACCGCGACGCGGTAGCATAATTAACTACCGGGGCTTGCGCCTGTAGGGAAGAGCGTCCCCACAATAAAAAACCCTTCAAACGAGGGGGAATCTGACAAAGTCTGCTATATCGACCGCATCCGTCTAAACCTCCGATGCAGGGTGTCATAAATCAACTTGGCATCTTCGGAGAGGTGGACGGATAAATCCAAATAGCATATGCCCCCAAAATTCAGGCCAGACGTCCCAACATCCCGGTCGTGTTTTTCGGCGGCGAATAAGGACGACACCCACATCTAAGGGAGGGATATATGACATGGAGTCTTCTATTGGTATGAAAGAAGAATTAGCCGCTCTTCGATGAACAATAGAAAAGCTAACAACTACTCCTTCCCCTATTTAACAAGTCAATAAACCCTTTCCCTGTTTAAATTGTCAAGACTCCTTTCATCTGTTTGAAGAATGTCCTCTTTATTGCGGTCTTCAAGGTCAAGCGTCCACGAACATAGAAAACCAATTGGCTGCTTTTATGCAAACATCTGCTCAATCTTCGCCTAATTTAGAGAAACATTTATCCGCTTTTATACAAATATTTGGTCAAGCTATATCTACTAATCAACCAACAATTGTGAGATTTGAAACGAAAACTGACCAGATAACCGCAGAGCAAGAGATGTGCACTTTACCTAGTCTACCTATTCTAAATCCTAAGGATCCAAAGACAAATCCCGCAAAAATTCATGCTATAACAACCTTGAGATCGGGAAAACAGGTTGATAATCAGGTACGGATGCCTATAGATACCGATGATGATGAGCAGCTACCATCACATTCACCTACACAGCCATCATCTATACCTATTCTTGCTTCTATATCCCAGTCTCCTTCGATTGATAATACGCTACGAGCATCTTATCCTAATCGTTTAAAAACCAAGAAGTATGATGCAAAAGTGGAGAATATGATGGAGATGTTTAAGTAAGTTGAAGTAAACATACATCTTCTCGACGTTATTGACCAAGTTCCTACCTACGCAAAGTTTCTTAAAGACCTGTGCATGAAAAAGAGGCAAAGAAACGTGCCTAAGAAAGTTTTTTTAGCCAGCAATATTAGTGATGTCTTGCATAATGTTATACCCATAAATTATAAGGACCCTGGTTGTTCTACTATCTCATGCATTATAGGAGAAAATACCATCAATAAGGCTTTACTTAACTTAGGTGTTAGTGTAAACCTTCTTTCTTATACGGTCTATGAGCAGTTGGGATTGGGTGACCTTAAACCCATTAAAGTAACTTTCCAATTGACCGGCCGATCTATCAAGACGCCTAAGGGTGAGATACTGGATGTGTTCATTAAGATAGGGGAATTTATATTCCCTCTTGATTTTATAGTTTTAGAGACACAATCAGTATCAAATCCAAGGAATCAAATTCCTGTAATTGCAGGTCGACCTTTTCTAGCCACGTCTAATACTTTAATTAATTATAGAAATGGATCAATGCGATATTCTTTTGGAAACATGAAAGTTGAATTAAATATTTTTAACTTAGGTAGTTAACCTCATAAGCTGAATGACCAACCTCTTGAAGTCAACGCTTTATTTGAAATATCTAAAGAGTAAAAAAGTGACGATGATGGGTGTTTGTTTCTACAAGAAGAAAATTTTGATTTTAAGGACCGTAATTCTTCATTTGATGGTACGCATGATGAACTTAGTGATACTTCTTCTAGTCTTCATGATGAACTCAATATGGTAATGTCTCGAAATAGCTTCCTTGAAAACCAAATTTTATTGTTAGAAATGAAGAAAAAGGAATTGGTTTGTTTTAATAAATCTTTGAAAATTAAATAAGAGAATTTGATTTTATCTTGTAATTCGTTGAGAGAAGTGAATGTGTGTTGTGCTCGCACCGCGGAAGCCGCTGCCAAGGCAGAAGCGAAAACAATGATTTTTTTAAGTAAGCATAAAACAAATATTCCCTAAGAATCAAACCATAAAACTAAACTAGCAACTAACTAGAAGACTACCTTACTCAGTTGATAAATACAACTTTTGATGCATGTCTACCCAATCGTAGAAGACCTCTCCAAACTCCTTGTAGACCGTCGGGAACAAGCTTGAATGGCGACCGCCCTTGCCGAAGATGATCCACCCAAGAGAACCGTTCCAAGCTCCAGTTTCACCTAGTGAAGCAACCGACGCTCCAAACTCGCTAAGAATGGAGAGTGGGGATGTAGGAACTGTTCACTATAATTTTCACTCTATTTTGAAGCTCAAGAGAGAATACAAGATGAAGGAGGAGGAGGAGGAGGAAGGTGCTAGCCATAACAAGAATGAGCTAAGTTCTAGCACGAATGAATGTAGAAAAGAATGGTTTCATAATTTTTCTAACCATACAAATAAAATATCACAATCTTTTTCCAATAAACAAATGAAGGCCTATTCCTCTCTACATGTCTTCAACCATGCTCAATGCCACCTCTGTTAGTTATATGTATGCCCTAGAGGCCATTACTATACATACATGTATATTGTAGTGGATGCTTGGACATATATAGGGAGGACTTTCTTGCTCGACATGATAGTATACTATCTGGTTGCACTTTATCTTAACATGTACACTTATTGTCTCTCTATTACATGTTGATAAAGCCCTTAGGATGAGTACTTGACTACCAGGATTATGATGCAGATCATACTAGTGGGGCAGAGGTAGTCGGTAAGTACATCCTTCAAATGTTCCTAGTCGTAGGAGTATCGAGATGGGGCATCGATATTCCAGAGTAGAATAGCGTATACGCTTCTTGACCCATATGATGGGCGATGGATGATCCCACATCCATTGGTGTTTGACATCAAAAAAGGTATACGGGTGCTCAGTGGAGACTGGGTACACTGGACGGACTCACCGAGAATTCCTAGATGGTATTATACCTATCGTCAGATAGCAGTTCTATGGTCACACTGGTACAGGTTAGTCCATCGACCCGAGATCATCATAAAGTCTTGTATGATTCGTACTGTGCTTTGATTTCTACCTTACCACGTTTAAGAGATCGTGCAAAATGGTGGTTTTTGGGTACAGTACCGAGTCACATGGAGGCAATGAGTGATAGGAGGGGATTTCGCCTCTCCCGGTATTGGGGGTAGATGTTGCGCTATGCTTGATTGGCCATAATAGGAAATCCCTGGCCAGGGTTGCTGAGATCTACTGGTAAGTGTTATCAGTAGTTTCTCGAACCGTTATGGGCCTCACATCGGCATGACTTATCAGGGCTATTGGGGTTTGACGTTTACCACCCCCAGGCTGAGATATGTGACATATCTGACGAAAATACCGGATTGTACCGTAGTGTTACTGATTGGATTCGCAGGAGTATGAGCAATATTGCTTGTTGATCTTCTGATCGCTCAATACCCGGGTGGCCGTTAAGTTTAGCAGATCGCTTGCGGCTTGTGAGTGACTGATATGATCACCACATACTGTCGGCGTATTGACGAGTCTTTAGAGTCCTACACAGAGGTTTCCTTGCTCAAGCGAAACGAAGTAGGAGCACAGATGTGATATGTGCGGGACCGAGATTAATACGCGTATGTGATACCGTATTCTATTCTCGCGATATGCGATATCGGTCGGTTATATATGATATAACCGGGTCGTCGAATCAAGTGTTGATTTGACAAGTTGATACATTTGATATTAGTCGGTTGTATGTGATATAGCCGGATTATTAAATCAAGTGTTGATTTAATAATTTAATGTATAATTTTATATTTTATATATTGTCTTACATTAACTAATATTAGCTCACTTAATTATTCTTTACTCACTAGTGTACACTTAGTATATATGTGATATATATTAATGTACATCTTTTGTGTCATGCTTGATGCCACATGCTACATGGGTGTATGAGACTCACACCATGCTTATAATAATGTAAGGTTTTGTTTATTTAAAGTAAATCAAATTAGTTGGAAAATGTCACATAGTTGATGCTTGTAGAAGCTTGTGGAACCATTGACCAAGTCCACTAATTCTATTTTACTTGAAAATATTTATTAACCCAACCATTATTGTTTAGCCATGGTTTAGTCTCTACATGGGTTAGTATATGATATTAAATCACCCATGGTTGCTATTCTCACCACTTGATTCACTCTTCACTTGCTTCATTCCATGGTTGTTTTCTTCATCTCCTTCCTCAAGCTTTCTAGCTTCATGAGAGGTGAAGAAAATAGTGAGAAAATAATTTCTAAAGTGAGAAAAATTCCTACTTCCTCAACCTCTTCTCTTCTAGCCATTTAGATTGGGGTTTTTCTTTATTAGTTCATCACTTAGTGAAGAGGTAGCTTGCGTTAGTGTCTCCTCGACGTAGATTATCTTCGGCCTTGAAGACTTCAACCAAGCGTGTTCCTTTCATCTTGTGGAGCCTTTCTAGAGTCTGGAAGTTTACTACTTGGAGCGAAAGGACTGCTACACAGAGCTATTGAAGTGAAGGACCGGTCTACAAAGGTTGTATTCCTTGTTCACTTATATGTAAAGTTGTTTACATTATTGTTTCGTCTAATTCTCTAGTTAAGATTCTAGGTTAGGGTTCTTTAGCGTGCCATTTTTTTTAAAATGGCATGGTCGATGCCTCCCGAACCCAGCGGCGACCTAGGGAACCCTGCAGTGGTATCAGATCCATGCTAGAGAATTAGACGATGTTGTAGTATTACGAAACCGAAACAACTCCAAAACACTCGAAACATAATCCCAGTTTCTGTCGAATTTTTTAGAGTGTCAAATTTTTTTAAGCAATTGCAGAATGTTATATGAGATGTAACATGAAAACCAAAAAAATTTGACCCCCCTCGCCGGATTTTGGCCGGCGACATCACCTTAAAATCCGGCCTGGCCGGTCCTGTTCAAGTGTCTGGGCTTCGAATTTTTCTGGTGTTCCAGTCTCTGGGTTTTGGTGTTTCAGGTGTTGCATGTTTTTACTGATATTGCATGTGATGTTATATTTTTGTAAAGGCAATTCGGAGTGTTTCGTAGTCGTAATTCTGACATCATTTCAGGTTATTTTAGACGACGTTAAAAAGTTCGAACGGATATCAATAACCCAATTTTTCCCTCGCTGGAAATTTTCCAAGAGTTGGATTTTTCCAAGTTTAAAATCTTCAGAAACTCATGCATGTGTTTTCTATGGACACTCTAGAAGAACGAAACCCTAACTCGATTCTGTGACCATCGGAACTGCCACCAAACCCTAGGGTTTGTGGTAGTTCCGCGGCGCCATAGGTGAGGCAAGGGTTGACCCTTCTACGGTTGGTCCATAGGTGCTGTGGTATATTCTGGGTACTTTTTATACTCCGCTCAAGTGTTGAGCTCTTTGGGAAATTTTGGGTGTTTGTTGATTCGATCAAAAAGTTTAATATCGTCTAGCTATCTGTGACTGTGATACAATATTTGGAATCCACATAATCGGTTTTGTGAAAACTGATTTGAATTTTATAAATCTAGCAAGTTAGTCTTATTTGATCGGTTGCCACGGGATTTTGATGTGGATCAAAAGTCCGTCGCAATTACGTAGTGTACGTGGATACTCGCTTGGTAACCTTACTAGATAGCCACGCCCCATAACCCCGACCAAGTGACTGTAGGAGAACCTCATTGTCAAAAGCATCCGTTTGGGTGCTCGCGGCCGCGGTGTTCCGCCTAAGTGCACTTCGTCGACGACATCGTGGGTGCGGTCGTCTACTAATGTTTCCGACAAGCATTCGATCAGCTTGTCGGGAATCTTATTGAATTACCTGACTGGTTATTGAAAAGCGTTTTCAATGTCGAGACTAAAATGCGGGGTTTATAATTGTTATGCCTGTGATTTCTAAGAAATTCATATTGGTAAGGCATGAAATTCAAAGTATTTTAGGGTTACGGCAGCGCCCCGACCATCAATCCGTGGCCAAACACGGAACAAAAACTTTAAAAACCCGGCGCTAACGGAATCCTAATCGACGGATCGTACCATTAACCCGATACTAGTGTACTAAAAAGGAGTTTAAGAGATTATACTGATCGATCCGTGTCCTTCTGTCTTCAATCTCTGTCCTTAGCTCGTCGCGTCTGCCTCGATCAAGTTCGTTCTCCAGTCTCCTTCGTCTTCGACGATCCACGTCGAGGATTGGTAATATGGGCTCTCGCTTCAAAAAACCGAAGCAACTCGGGCATCCAGTTTGCTAGCCTAGATACCCAAGATGAAGTAGAGAGTGTGTGTGAATACTTTGTCTCAAAACATCCATGGATTCTCAACTCATGAGAGGGTATGGATGTAGGTGAAGAAGAAGCCAAGTGAAGAAATTGTGAGCTCAAGTTGAGGAAAAGTTCCTTCTCTTTTCTTTAGTTGTGTTGAGTGTTGTGTTTGATGTGAGATATTTCTTAGCAACTAAAGAAAATCACAAGCCAAGAAAAAAGATCTGCCTCTACAATAATATCTCACAAATATCTCACACCAAACAAAACCCTTCATGTCACGATGAATGCAAACAATGAGTCACTATTTTTCCACACAAATAAAAATTAAACCCTAAATGTTTAATAAAAAAGAGAATGGCAACTTCTAAAGTAAACTCGTAACGAATTACAAGAATACCCCTCAACCGTATATACATACCTACATCCGTATTCCGACTGAATACGAATACAACGAGACGAAAATAATCCAACAATATAATAATAGGATCCGGCTTAAACCAAAGCCCACTAGTATTATCCGTCCGATCATGATCCGTGCACAAGTGCACGAGTATGATCGAACCCTGCCATAAAACCATACGACCTCTACAACGTTTCATCCGAACTAGGGAAACCCTCTGTGTGGGACTCTAAAGACTCGTCAATACGCTGGCAGTGGGTTTAACCACAAAAACATCAGTGGAACTAGCTGTACGTAACGGCTACCCAGGTATTGAGCGAAAGGGAGGCCGACGAGCAAACTCCTCCTGAAATCCTACTGAGCCTGACAGTGACAATCTCCGTACAGTCCAGTCCGTTCGTCTATGAGTATCGCATATCGAGTCTAGGGGGTGGATAAAGTCAGACCCCTAATAACTTGACATTTAGTGTCGGTATGAAGCTTGTCACCAACTGAGAAACTACTGATCCAAATCAGTAATTCTCGTCTACCTCGGCCGAGGATTTTTGGTGATGGCCACCCGTGCACTCCGCGATATCAACCCCCTATACTGGGAGAGACGAATCCCCTGATGATCCGCTCACAGCCTCCATATGGCTCGGGATTGTACCCAACTAAAACCTGTTTGCATGACTCCTTTGAGCCGTGGTAGGGTAGTAATCAAAGTACAGTGGGAAATCACACGAGACAAAGGACAATCTCAGGTCGATAGACTAACCTGTACACATGTCACCAGGGAACTGCTATCTGACAATAGGTATAATACCAACTAGCATGTTCCCGGCTAATCCCTCCGGTGTACTCATAACCCAATGAGCACCTGTATATATCTTAGGTGAACCAACTTACACCAATGGCTTGTGAGACCGGCCACCGCCCCTCGTCGGGGTCTCGATCCGTATACACTAGTCTACTCTTGGAGTATCGATGCCCGGTCTCGAAACTCCTACGACTAAGGACACTTTAAGGATGTGCTTATAGACCACCCAACTCTCACGTATATGATCGCCATCATACTGCTGGTAGTCAAGAAAGAATCCTATGGGCTCTATAAACATGTAATAATGATCTGTAATGTCACCTGAAGCATGTACATGATGATAAAGACAAACCAGATAACATACTATCATCTCGAGTAAGACTGTTCAACCAGTATAGGTCCTCCCTCAATCATTGCAATCACGTGCCTGTGATCCAATAATTGACTTGAGGGAACTATAGCCAGCAATCTCCCACTTGCACTTAAGGTTAATTATTGCGGTGTTGCATACTCACAGCCCGTGTGATACCGAGCACCCAACTTCTCTACTAATCAGTTTCACAAAACTCCTTTGTAAAACTATTACGTTCGAGAAATAGCCTCAGTGAGTAGATCCGCTCTAATGTTTCTTTCTATGTCTCCCTTTTCTCATGTTCGCGGAGAAAGCCATCTCCGGAAATGAGCAATACCGGTCTTAGAATATATCTGGATATCTGATAGGACCCAGTTCACAAATGAACTCCAAATCCAGTAAATTTCTTAGACTGTATCGTCAACTGAATTTAATCAGTATCCTGCGCCATGTCTCCCTCAGTATCCACTTGGACCACCTGTCCAAATAACTGCCCCTCGTTAAGAGGGAAAACTATAACTCTGACAGCCACTCTGTCATCCAGGTCACCATGGAAGCATGTAATGATAACCGTCTCCCAAAGGAGGATGCCGTTATCATATCCCTAGAACATCCACTTATGTTCATAAACTGCTTCCGAACGTTTCTCCAGGATTGGATTAATATATCAACTTATTGCAACTAGTGCAAAAACAACATCTGGTGTGGTACTTGACATCTCATGATTGACTCAATTGCTTAAGCAAGTGATATGCCAATCATGCACATCCCTCTCCCCTTTAGTCTGTAAGACACCTTTAGAGAGGGCGACTCCATCACCTGCAAGTACACCACCATGCCAGTAGTCGTCCAATCTAAAACACCTTTAGAATAGTGTCAAAGTACCCAGATTGGGAAATTACCCAAATCTAGATCTAAAACCATAGATCTAGTAACCAGAATGCCTGATATAATATCCGTATCCTATGTGGAGAAACCACTGTGTGACAACTACAGTATAACCGATTGTAGTATAGAAATTTCACTTCCTACAAAGTGTATGTCATCCAAATACAAGGACATCACACCTTACTACATTTTTAACAAATCCATCTCCTATTCTGATGAAGTCAAAGTCTATGACTGTCACAACAAAAATATATGATTCATGTCCGCTATATCTGCTTTAGTCTATAAATAGACACAAGCTACTTGTTCACTATACTTACGTTGCTCCCACTGACTACAACAACCCTCTGGTAGAGTCATATACACGTGCACTTCTAAAGCTAATTTAGAACGACGCTATACCCATCCTCATGTCAGGTCTCATAGTCTAGAACAACAGTAATAGAAAGTCTGGGTAAACAAGAACCTCCCTGTCACCGTTTTTGAGGATACCCAAGTACCTCTCGGGCGCCTAAGGTTACCCACCATATCTGCGGAGTGGCTAATGGAATGTCAAACATGATTGAATCTTTAGGTTCTATTAAATTTTTAGTAATCTTTTGTGGTTCTGGAATCACTTCTAGTTCTACCATACTCCCACTTCTGTTTTCTGAAAAAGTCCATTTTACTAAAACAGTGGCGAGTCAAGAACAATATCACTATTGATCTTCCAGATGGTAGAAAGTTAACTCTCGTCATAGCCCGCGACAACCCACAAACTGCCATTATAGAAACGTGCCTTGAGTTATCCAGAGTTTAGTTTTAAGAATAATCCGGACAACTCCATATACCTTAACATCGTTAAGATATAAACCATTCTATATACAATATAGAAACATAGGCACTGATTTAATTGGAACCAGATTCAAATCATGCAGCTATCTCCAGTGCATATTAACTAAATGGAAGGAGGCCAATCAGCATTACTCAACTTAGGAGTGCATCCAGATATGAGTAACCTGAAAGAGAAGCAAGTTCTCAAAACCATTACTATCAACTGAATACCAAACATAAGTAACTGCATCTTTGATCACCTTGAAGAATCCTGATACTTGAAACACATGGTTCTCTACTTTATTCATATACCTATAACTTCTCAAAATTTGGACCTTGTATTTCTACGAAATACTTGTCTAAAACTGGAGAAGTTACAAGTAATAAGAATATAGTACGAGGACCAACCCCTCTGTCCTAATGGACACTAAACAACATACAATACTTTGTATAAGCCCCCTATATTTAATAACTCAAACCTTGTGCATCGTATGTTGAAAACTGTACTATGGTTAAGAAGAATTAAACCGCTGTTTAATTTTCCTTACCCAATCATCGACTGATACAGGTAAATGTCATGGACATAATTTCAAAAAGTTATATCTCACTTTATAAATTAAACGTACATATATATCAGTTTGAAATTGGTGCATAACAACGGATATTCAAAACCAAATATCTGCCATCAGGCAAAAGCCAGGCGATTTCCTCAAACATCACCAATTACAACGAATTCCGATATAATGAGAATATAATCACCTGATTCCCAATAACTTACTCCCACCCATCATCTGTAAAACTATATAGATGTGATAATCAAGTCTGGTAAATACATACCCTGGAGTAAAGATCTAATTGGGAAATCAGTTTTCAATTAACAACGCATAGTGAAACTGAAACATTAAAATGTTTCGAAATGGTATCCGGGAATTCCTAGTAATGCCACTTCCATTATCCAGATTCATAACTGTAACCGTATATTTCTTTGCCATCTCTCCAAATCTCTTTATTTGTTTTTACTCATTACATTATGTACACCATCCTTAGGCTAATTGATTTTCTTTCTTCCCTACCGTTCGGCACTAGCCTATGGTTTGGAAGAAGACTATCTAATAAGCGTAATATATGTACTCTCCTAATCTAAGGAGCCCTCGCAACCTGAGAGAAGGTAATGATAAAACACAACCTGAATAATCTAATTCAATTTCTCCTGAACCGGAGAAATGCAAAGGTGAAGCAGGAATGGCGATGAGCTATGCGGTTTGGTCGTGAATGATAGCGGTCGCATTTTACTTTGCCCTCTTTCTAATCCATTTATTTTTCTTTACTTATTACCTTCTGTAAACCACACTTAAGTTAATTGGTTTTCTTCCTTCCCCACCTTCGGCACCTGCCTATGGTTTGGAAGAAGACTATCCAAAAAACGCAATAGGTGTACCTTCTCCTAATCCTAGGAGCCCTCATAACCTGAGAGAAAGTAAAAGGAAAAGACAACTGAAAAGTCCTATTCTATTTCTCCAGAACAGGAAACCATCCTCGAATCTGAAACAAGTTTCTTTGAGTTCGTATGTAACTATACGATGGTCATATCCAATAAATGTGGATCTTCGTAGTGATACAGAATGTTCCGAAGAAAAGCAAAGGGTAAATGTAGGAGTGGCAATGAAGTATGCAACTTTGACAATCCAAAAGTCAATGTTCTAAGAAGGTTCGGTTAATTTGGTTTATGAGTTCTAGTCTAGGGTCGGGTCATGCTCGCTGCCAAAGAGAGAGAGAGAAAAGAAGCACCCAGCATGCACTCTAACCTAGATCAGAATGGTTAATCACTTTATCTAATCAGGATGTCTCCCACTGTTTCCTCAAATTCTCCTCCAAACCTGAAAGAAGAATTAGTTGGGATCATCTAAAATCACCCGAGGAGTAAACCAACTCATCAGTGGCAATCAGGATCCAACTATTATCGCATGATAACCTGATGGAATCCACTCAAGTTATCACACTCCAGAAGATATGCGCATGCCTGGCAAGTTTCCTGTATGTTTGAAACTCCCGATGTGATTTCTACCCCATGCTCTTATGACCTTGACGAAGGATAACATATCATAAGTCACATGTCAAGTTCTACTCGTCATTGTCTAGGTTAATTTGAACCCACCCGTACATACCCTTGACGAAGTCCAAAATAGTAGTATGACTGTCCCAAACTGTCACGACCCGTAATTTAGCATGTGACCGGCACTTAAATTACGCAACGTCTAAAGGCGTAACGTAAATCAAGTAAGCCGAACCCAGAAAATCTAAACCTTTTTTGCGGAAAATAGTGGGGGTGCAGTTTTGAAATAAAGGTATAATGAATCCTATTTTGTCTTTTAAAAATTTGGGCAGTACTTCCCTTGTATATTTTGATCCAAAAACATATATACAACAATATATATAGGCATTCCCAAGCCGGAGCTAGCTCTTCGCCAACTGGTGGAATCACAACCACGCAACAACATATATACGACGCCCAACTGCTAAGAATCGACCCAGAAAGAACTAATAAAGAAGCAAGAGCTCAAAACTTTAAGAAAGTGATCATAAACCCATCTCTCTAAGTCTTGCACAATACCCAAGTCTGACTATGTCTACAAATATACAATTCTAGTCTCTGATTTGATGTGATGGAGTTTATCTAGATACAATAGAATTTAACAGTACGAGAGTGGGCACGATCCAACATGTGTCCCACCTAACAAAGCAAAACACCCTGGATGAAGCTGTGTGCCAGCAATACCGCAACTGATCCCAAGTGGTCCAACCTACAAGAACTGTGGCACAACGGAGGTGAGTTGTCAACTCGTGAGTAGAAAATATCAGCAAATAGAAATCGAATAAAACAACGATTTCTTAGGTCACTATATCCTGAAGGTAAAACTATGATATCACTATATCCTGAAGGTAATATTATGATATCTAGGGTGACCAAGTAAGTATATATGTCAACCATCAAGTCAATGCAATGATATATATAAATAAACATCTGACATCATATGCCTATATGCCTGTGGATATCATCCACGTGTCCATCAACGACATAAATAATATCATGGAACCTAAGTTTCCCACACTGACACTCGAACATCATGAAAACATAAGCCTATATATATATATATATATGTATGTATGTATATATATGAGGATATCAACCACGTGTCCATCAACGACACATCAAAATCATGGAACCTGAGTGTCCAACACCGACACTCGAAACATCATGAAACTCGTGTCCAGCATCGACACATAAATCCTCATATCTCAGGCGCCGCATCCTCAGATCGGTCCTCATATTCATCTCATATCATAACTCCAAAACTGTATCCTCTGGATATCCGCCAAGTTCTATACAATCACCGGTAGGTAGTGTGCCCACTGCCAGGCTCATTGTCTACACAACAAAAATCATTTCTTGCCCCGGGGTACCATACCGAGTCTACCATGTACCCGCAAACGGCATCTGCCAACTCCTCGAATCGGGTCTCGAAAACAAGCTCAGAACTGAGAAAACTCGTGGCGGACACCTTGAAATATCATATCAAGAGAAACCGCATTTTTAAAACAATACACAATTTCCTTTGAAATTAAACTGCGGTTCTCAAATCCAGAGATCTCATAAAAACAACATCTCAGTGCATATAACAATAAAGTACGATGTATGCAACATAGAGTAGTGATATGAGCATATCGGGTATAACATGCAAGCATGTCAAGTGATAGTACTGAACAATGGATGTACTTTTACTTTTAAGATTAATATCATGAAAGGGCAGTCCTCCTGTGTAAATAGCACGACAATTCTACTGTATAAGTGACATGGCAATTACCGATGAAGAATATGTGTGAGCCAGCAAATCTGTGTTTGTGTAACATGCGCATCAACGGTAATTGTGCATGTGTACTAGCAATTGATATCATATAGCATTAAATACCGGCACGTGGTATGTCCATCACGTGGGGTAATATACTACACAACATGAACAATAAATGGGTATTCTATCTACACAAGAATCATACGGTCACTTCTTAAATGATACACATCGTCATTTTGAAAATAGGTATGGTTTAGGTGGCAAAATTTATATCGGCGATCCCGCCTCATAATATCCGATATGACAATAATCATCGATCATTATCCTCAAATCACTAGCGCGGATCAATCATCCGGTACATCTTATCACGTACGATAATCCATCGTACGTGGTCATCAAAGAGAATAGGGAATCTATCGACCTATACAATAATGAAGGTACAGATCTAAAGTCTCGTACGACATATTACTCATAAATATATATACACATATATCTCAAATTACATTTGTATAAACGTCATATCTTATTAATTTCACAACACCTCTATCTCAATATCGTGTCGTGTTTATCGATCTCAATCTCATATCCTATCATTATCAAACCATACTTGTCATCTTTCACTTCTCATTTCATATTATCTTATATACCTATATCCTATTCTCAAGCCAATATATATTCATTAGTGTAAAATTTATCATATCATCTCTTTACTAAACCTTACTAAATCCTATTACTAAATCCTATAATAAGGTTATCCTATGTTCGTAGTATATCCGTTATCAAATATAATTTAAAACACAATCTTCTATATCAATGGTTGTGGGGGTGCTATACGCCATCCATCCGACTTCCCCCGTGGATATAAATCTACTCATCTGCTAAACTCCTCGCTTAGCTGAAGTCGATGTGCCTCGTCGTCTCGGAAGTCCACGCGAAGGTACCTACAATCAATACACAATCGAAATTCTATTAAAACCAATATCCGAAAACCGTTAGGGCACACGGATTGCTTATAGGTTAGAAAAACCAAATAAGCCTCGTCCGATGACGTACAAACGTCCAACGATGGAATCCAAACTCAAATACAAAATCACGCATTCCAAATATAAAAACCAAGAATTCACATATCGGAAAACATAGCCAATACACTCTCAAGTACTTCCCAGATTTTGGCTCAGGTAAATAGGGACTAAACAAGCAAGTACATGGGATAGGTTATAGGGTAAGTGAGCTACAGGAAAAATCATAACACCAATGCCCACAGGAAGTCCGGCAACATCATGGTAAAATCTGGCCTCGCCGGTCAAACTAGGATGAAATGGGCTCGTTTTCTGGTGGTGGTCTTCTAGTGGTCTATCTAAGTTAACAGACTTGTTTGATTTTCTTAAAAATATCCCATATTTCTCCAGATACCATGTAGGCTAACAACTCCACAAAACTGACACGGAACAATTCTAACTTCGTGTATCAGGTTCTAAACTAATTTCCAGGCCTCTAAATCAATCTCTAAGGTTTTGAAAACACTCACTAAATCTAAATTAACCACTTAACAACAACTTAGAGTTTTCTAAGTTCACATATCCTATTTACATCAAATTCTAAACTAAACTAGCATATTTAACAAAAACACTAATTTAAAGTGTATGGATTACCTCATTAGCAACTTGGGAAAATTCTTGAGTTGCCAAAAGTCTTCAAAATCCAAACTTTAATGGTTCTAAGGGTGAATGATACTTTGTGCATTTTTTAAAGAAAGGGGCATGATGTTTTGATAATGGATTGGAGGTGATGCATAGAGGTAGTGGGAATAAAGCATGAAGCAATTGGGTTGAAGAAAATAATGGAGAAGGAGGGAAAGGGCAGCCAAGTCAATCCCTTAAGCTCACTCTCACACACTAATATCTACCCCTACACCCACTCTCTCACAAAATATCAATTTTGTTTCTTCTCAAATCTTGTTTTACTCTTATATCTCTTTTCCCCTTATTCTTTTCTTTCTTTGTTTTCCTTTTCTTTTCACAACTCTTTTCTTTTCTCATTCACACCACTCACAACCTCATAAGTCACAAACACAAAACAACATGCACATGACATGGTGCACAAGTTATGGAAAAATATAAAAATACGGATTTGGCCACAAATCTGATAAATATCATTAAAATAAATAAATCATTTTAATCTCCGATCAATTTCCAAATATTGGTATATACTTGTACCATTTTACGAAAAATCTCTATTCGTAAATCGAATAGTTTTCGCGAAATATATTATTTTAATATTAAATTTCCAAAAATGATATTTTATATTTTCTGAAATGTTACAGTCTTCCCCCCTTAAAGAAATTCGGTCCCCGAATTTAAAATTTAACTCCCCAAATATTAAAACATTTCAATAATCAGCTCAAATCAATGGGGTTCCGAAATCACGGAAGATACGTACCACAGCATCGATGGTCCAGCCGTAGAAGGGCAAACTAAAGCCTCACTAATGGCGCCGCGGAACTGCCGCAAACCCTAAGGTTCAAAGGCTTTCACATGGTCATTAAGTCGAGTTAGGATTTCATTCTTCTAGAGGGTCTATAGAATTGCCTGCATGTCTTTACGAATACTTTAAACTTGGAATAATAGGTTGCTGACATTCGATCGTCTATGTCGACTCTCAACGCCTCCGCGTGAAGTTGTCTCTAGCTAGAATCAATCTATCTGATGACCTCGCATCGGGGTAGCGAACGAACCACATGTCCTAGTCATTCATCCTCGGTGACTAGCGACCTTCTATCATCTCTTAGTACAACTCGTCCTGCAATAGCTCCAACATCTGGGGTGATATCTCGTCGTTCGCAGCAATGACTGGCTCACTCGTCTGCACGCTGAACAGTGCCTCAATCATCATGAATAAGCAATACACCAACGGTCATCAAAATCTGGTTGGCCTCTGTCATTGGCTCAATCCTCTGGGGTTGATCTGCACGTCTGAGTAATCTCATACAGCAATCCACCCAACACTCGTGGCGCGAAAACACAATGAAAAGATACATCTCTGCAATCATGTGTCGCCGGAATCACGCCCTGGTCAGTCCTCGTTCTTGACGAGCTCGTGCTGACCGCAACTCTAGCCGTAGCTCTCCCTGCCCGTAATCATGGAAGCAAACCGTAACTGGTACCGATGAGGCTAGATCAGGAATGAACATGATACTGAGCAAGGGAATGTATATCCTAAGGCTCCTTAAGTCGAGTAGCGAATCGTAAGTATGCCGCGGAACATACCACAGTATGTCACTCTACTTTAGTCACCTATTCCATCAACCAAGGGTCATCCTACGCTCCGAAGGTAAAACCTAACGCTCTGATACCAACTTTGTCACGTCCCGAAAGTACGGAATATGACCGGCACTTGAACTACGAACGTTTCAAGGCGTACGTATTCTAAGTAAGCCGAAAACCCAGAAATCCAAACTAAGGAAGTAGTAGAGTGAAGGAAAACCAATTTAAATCAAGTAGTTTTAATAGCATAAGCCGAATTAAGCGTTTTTAAAACATCAAAAATTTCATGAAAATTTCGGCAGAGTCTCCTTTGTAAATACTGGCCCCCAAACAGGATACAACATGAATAGTATACGAAATCAATAAAAGGCATCCCCAAGCGGGAGCTAGCTCTTCGTCAATCGACGGTCACAACCACACAAGAAATATAATATACAACGCCAAGGGCGAGGATCAACACTCAAAAGGAACTCAAAACAATAAGAAATCCACAGAAAAATAACGCGCGACTCTAAGGTCGAAAGAATAACATCGCGTCTCTAGCTCAAAAATAAATACATGTTTGGTTGATGGAACTTCTAGATACAACTGAATAATAATATACAATGTATAATGATGGGTACGATACAAATAAACCCACCTACTAGCAA
Source organism: Agapanthus africanus (assembly GCA_030015575.1). Taxonomy (NCBI): domain Eukaryota; kingdom Viridiplantae; phylum Streptophyta; class Magnoliopsida; order Asparagales; family Amaryllidaceae; genus Agapanthus; species Agapanthus africanus. The sequence goes on from JASDDO010000031.1 coordinate 141,229,399, forward strand.
GTCACCCGAAAGAAGCAGTGCTAGCAAAGCCGTAATGAAACCTGTACGGCAAAACCTGCAAGAAACTGTGGCACAACGGAGGTGAGTTGCCAACTCGTGAGTAGAAAAATATCCACGAACAGGAACCGCATGAACAACACAATCCTAGGTCAACGATCATAATATATCCTCAATATATATAATATGCAGCCTATAACAATGGCTAGGGTAAATATCTAACTCGAGTGAAATCCTATGTGCCCGTGTCAGTGCCTCAGGTAGCAATATATCATATGGATGATGTATGAATGCATGAAAACAGAATACATGTACTAAGGAAACTGCTTTCATAGTTTAGTGAGATTTCCTTTGTATTTTTAAAATGAGGTATCATAAATGAAATCAACATAAACAGTGTCTAGCATCGACACAAAACATAAATCTTAATGTCTCAAAATCTCAGGCTCCGGCTATCCGGACTGGCCTGTATCATCAAATACCAGTACCTCAATATCTCGAAATCTCAATGTCTAAATCTCAATATCTAGGGCGCCGTCAGTCCAGACCGGCCCCTACCATCGATCTCAAGACCACGATGGTACCCTCCGGATATCCGACGTGTCGTGTAAAATCACCGGCCGGTAGTGCTGCCCTGCCAGGCTCAACGCCATCATCTGCGATCCTCTTGCCCCGGGGTACCGCACCGGGTCCACTATGTACCCGAAACGGTTCCTCCACTCTTCGAACTCGGGTCTCGAAATCCATCAGCAAACTCATGGTGGACGACTCATACATCATGGGAAAACCGCACTTTTTATTTAAAAAGAGAGAGAAGAAGTTTATATAAGTTTTGCGGTTCCCCCCCAAATCCAGAAAATCTCATAGAAATCCGAATCCAAAACCTCAATAGCACGTAAAACAGTGAATATAGGCATGAGAATCCATGAATGCGGCATAACGATGAATAACAGTATGCATGAGGTGACAAGTAATAACTACAATGTCTAAACTAGCATATAAGGCAAATACACTAATATCATGTCAAAACTACTAGCTAACAAGCTAAGTTAAGCAACAATATTTTCTAAGGTGTACGTGACATGGCAATTACCGATGAAGATTTGTGTGAGCCGGCAAGTAAGTGTACGTGGTACATACCCATCATCAGTAATGGTGTTGGTGTCCTAACAGCATGATATCATCAATGCAATATGATGTTACAACATAAGTATGCGATGCGGAACAAACAGCAATAATGTGCGGGAGCTGAATACTAAACACAATGATATTATAAGTCAACAGTAGTGCCTTTTGAAATAACACGAATCGCGGTGTTTTGAAAATAAGGGCTACGGTGTTTTAAAGAAAAGATACTTCTTTTGAAATATCCGTAGAATCCCTTGACCTGTCTTTTAAAATACCCACGATCGGTTAGTTTTGAAATAGGTAGGAATCTAATCAAGTCTAACAACTACACTAAACTATACGGCTGAACTAACAAACTGAACTACAGGTAAGGAAACCGCTTAACATCTGAGTCGATACATATACATACCTGTATATATATTATTCGGTGATCCCGCCTCAATAACATCATATCCGATGCCATATCTATAATCAGACATCCCAAGTCAAGAGTATGGATCAAACATCAATATATAGCTCGTACGTAAATCCGTCGTACGACATCCCCAAATCTGGGTACGGGTCAATATCATACTCAATCATTCTATGCATATCACTATTCACATGGTATCGTCGTCCAAAGATCCTCTATAAACATCAGGACGTATCTCAAGTACGAATCCTGCCATATCACCGATATCATAATCTCAAATCAAATCTCATCGACTCATCTCAATCCCAAGTATCATCCTCAAATCCAGTATGTGAACACATAGTCCCATACCCATGTGAACACATAACAATATAACCCTATATAAGCACATATGAAAGAAGAATGTATGCAAGTATGGGTGTGTGTCTGTAAATGTGGTGCAACCTCTACTCTAGGGTCTAGCAACACTAAACCTATCTAATCACACCTATAATCTATCTTTAACCAATAAACTCAACAATATATAATCAATACATATGTGTGTATACGTATTCGTATACATCACCACGAACTGCGGGGGTGCTATACGTCATCCACCCGACTTCTCCCCGTAGATATAAATGTTGGAGATAGTGCCCTCAGAGTCAATTATTGGATCATAGGCACGTGATTGCAATGATTGAGGGAGGACCTATACCGGTAGGACAGTCTTACTCAAGATGATAGTATGCTATCTGGTTTATCTTTATCATCGTGTACTGCTTTAGGTGACATTACTGATCACTATTGCACGTTGATAGAGCCCCTAGGATTCTTGCTTGACTGCCAGCAGTATGAGGACGATCATATTCGTGGGAGCTGGGGTCTATAAGCACATCCTTAAAAGGTCCCTAGTCGTGGGAGTTTCGAAACAGGGCATCGATACTCCAGAGTAGACTAGTGTATACAGTCGCGACCCCGACGAGGGGCGGTGGCCGGTATCACAAGCAACTGGTGTCAGTTGGTTCACCTAAGATGTATACAGGTGCTCATTGAGTTATGAGTACACCGGACAGGACTCGCCGGGAACATGCTAGTTGGGATTATACCAGACGTCAGATAGCAGTTCCCTGGTGACATGTGTACAGGTTAGTTCATCGACCTGAGATCGTCATTTGTCTCGTGTGAGTTCCCACTGTGCTTTGATTACTACCCTACCACGCTCAAAGGAGACGTGCAAACAGGTTTTAGTTGGGTACAGTCCCGAGCCACATGGAGGCAGTGAGCGGATCTGCAGGGGTTCGTCTCTCCCGGTATTGGGGGTGAGGTCACGCTGTGTCTAGGAGAGCCAGTACATGAAAGTCCTTGGCCAAGGCAGGAGATTTACTGGTAGGTATTCCAGTAGTATCTCAGGGTGTTCTGGACTACACTCCGACACGACTTGTACCGCTTTTGGGGGTCTGACTTTTACCAACCCCCTAGGCCCACCATGCGATACTCATAGACGAACGGACCGGACTGTACGGATATTGTCACTGACAGGCTCAGTAGGGTGTCAGGATGAGTTCGCTCATCGACGTCCCTTTTGGTCAATACCTGGTAGCCCGTTACGTATTGGCTAATACCTCTGACGTGCTAGTGGTTAAATCCACAGCCAAAGTATTGACGAGTCTTTAGAGTCTCCCACAGACCAGTTTCTCAAGTTTCGGGCGAAACGCTGTAGTGGCTGTATGGAGATATGGCAGGGTTCGATCAGATACGTGCGGTATTGCACGGATCGTGATCGGACGGATAATACTAGCGGGCTTTGGTTTAAGCCGGATCCTAGTATTGTACAGTGTAGATTTTGTCTCTTTGCATTTGTATTCAGTGGGAATACAAATGCGGGTATGTATATACAGTCGCGGTGTTTTCCTGTAATTTATTACGGGATCAGTTTTCTGAAGTTGCCAGTTTGCAATCCGTTCCGACCAGTTTTCCTTTGATCCTTCACGGCCGGATTTATCTGGTGGAGGGGCTAATTTGTAATTGTGCAAATTAGTATTTGTGGAGGGGTTCATTTGTAAATGAGGGTTTATGATTTGACTATCATCATGAGATTCTTTTTAAGTCTCTTCCTTTGCATTAATGATGATGGGGTTTGATTAGGTTTAGATAAGGATTTTTGATGTGAGATTGTTTGATCATTATCTTCATATATTTGTTTATGCCTTTTTCCCTCCTCCATATCAATCATGGCCGGCCACTTGAGGGGATAGAGGAGAGAGGGGTTCATTTTTTGTGAGTGGATTTGCTTCATCTCATTTTCTTACACCAAAAATCCCATAGCTCATTTTTCCATTGCTCACTCCTCCACATACATACAAGGCAACTTCACAACCCCAAAGAGACATACCTTCTACACTTGCCTACAGCATTCCTTGGGCACGTCGGCTCGCCAACTTCGTGCCCGAGTTGCCTCGGTCCAGAGTGGGAGCCCGTTAAAGAACCCGGCGATGTGGTGCCCGTTTCGACGAGGAGGCGACGACCGGAGATTCCGCGAGGAGATCGGAGTGGAGGCAAAGACCGAAGGACACGGATCGCTCGGTATAGCATTCTACCCTTTCTCGTATTTGCTAGGAGTAGGTTAATGGCCCGATCCGGGATTTTAGTGCGCGGTGGTGCCGGTTTCTAGTTTTTAAAAAAGTTTTCGTTTCCGCTTTCCGGCGTCGGATTGACGGCCGGGGCGCCGCCGTGCACTTACACTGGTATCAGAGCCACTCCATTAACCTAGTCTAGCTTGCTCTAACGTGTTTACAAGTTCGATCGAACGGATTTTCAAAAAACCGTATTTCCATGTCGTACTTTCTGTCGAATTTTTCTGTGCTCTAAAAATTATTTGGTACATTGGAAAATTACGTGCAGGGTTTTTTATGAATTCTGGGAAACTTTGGTACGCTGATGTTACTGTAGCGCGGTGGTTCAGCGGCCAAAAACACGTTTTGGACGCGGAACCGCCTCCATTTTATGGCCAAACCGTACCAAATTTTCACAGTAGGCTTCTGACATGGAAATAGGGTTTCTGGTATATTCTTTTTGGGCCCAGATGTTTTTGAGTGCTGCAGTTGTGCTTGGGGGCCCACTTCGGAAAATTTAGTCGATCGAAAATTTTAAACATGTTAGTTCACAGTATTTACATTATATCTGCGACCGTGAATGTCACTCGATCGGTAAATCCAGTCTATCTTCTATAGACCTTTTAGACGGATTTGCGAACGTGACATTCACGTTGATGTTCTGTGTTGTGCTGTGATGTTGCAGATTGGTCGTGGGGATAACCTGGATACAATGGTAGTACAGTTTTGTTTTATATGTACATTTGGTATTGCGGGGCGAGCGTCCGACATGTGGACTGCCGTCACTGCCTGTTTGTATATTATTCTTTTGGGACACGACCGGGATGAGGTCGATGTACCCGTTGTATATTTTACTTTCTGTACTAGGATTACCCCGCGGAGGGGTGCACGGATAGACGGGTTCTAGAGGGCAACGAGCCCGCATCTCATGGCTTTGAGACGGAGGGGGCTTCACTCTAGAATTGGCGGGCTGTTCGCCCACTCGTAGGGGGTACAGGTTGACCCAAGGAGGGGTGCCCAAGTTACCGGATTCCGTGAAGTGCTGGGTGGTCCATTCACGTTGCTGAAGGGGGCTGCCTCGCTTCAGGTTTTGGCGGGTAACTTGCCGCGCCCGTAGGGGTATAGGATTTCATTGCACAGGCTATCCACACGACCGGGGGAACGTCGGGTTTCAGTAGCGGCTCTTTGAAACCCGGGGATCCTAGATATCTGTTTTGTTCTGTGATGCTGGTTACATTTCTGTGATGTTGCATTTTATCATGTCTTGAGCGAATATTATATATTGATATATATACTAGTAAATGTTGTATATGTTTTGCATCCGCGCTAGTCCAGTCCACGCTCTGTCGTTAGTTAAGTAACCTAACGGGTGATGACGGGACCCAGTGGCGAATGCGGATGGCATATATGTACATCATTATTTTCGTTCTTTATTGGTGTGATCAATTGATGGGACTGCGTTGATTCGGATCAATGCAAGCTAAACAAACCTATTCTGATGTTGTTGGAACACTTTTCAAAAAGTTGTTATTGCAAGGACGTTCACTTTTGTTTTGCACAGTGGTATTCAGTTGGAATATCCTGCTCCTTAGTCGACGAGGCAAGGGCCGAGATCCCTTCACCGGGAGTGACCCCTTGGACAAAAGTTTGCATCAGGGCAATAACTTCACTATAGCCGATTATTTTTGCTTTGCATCATAGTATTCAGTTGGAATATCCTGCACCTTATTCCACGGGGAAAGAGCCGAGATCCCTTCACCGGGAGTGACCTCTTTAGCAAAGGTTTTCGTCACTATATTTTTATAAAGCTATCCAGTTCTTTCAACGATATCAAGTTCATTACGTTAAAGGTTTTCTCCAGAAACCATTCGTAGCCCTCTGTCGTTTCATATGGATAGTCAATAAGTATTCAAGCTGTGTTTGTTGGCCAAAGTCAAGGCACGGTGATTGGTAGCTATTGGGTATTCATATGTAGCATAGATAGATGCGTTGGTTTGGGACAGTCGTATAGCCTTGTTGGCCAAAGTCAAGGGCTTGTACGGGTGAGTTCAAATTAACCTGGAGAATGACGGGTAGAACTTGACATGTGACTTATGATTTGTTGGCCAAAGTCAAGGTCATAAGAGCATGGGGCAAAAATCCCATCGGGAGTTTCTAAAGAAACTGAAACTTTCCAGATATGCACATACCTTCTGGAGTGTGACAACATGAGCGGATTCCGTCACGTTATCATGCGATGATAGTTGGATCCCGATTTCCACTGATGAGTTGGTTTACTCCTCGGGTGATCCCGACTAATTCTTCTTTTAGGTTTGGAGGAGAATTTGACGATACAGTGGGAGGTTTCCAGATTAGATAAAGTGATAACCATTCTGATTTAGGTTAGAGTGCACGCTGAGTGTTTCTTTTCTCTCTCTCTTTGGCAGCGACCATGACCCGACCCTAGACTATGACTCAATGACCAAAATTAACCGAACCTTCTTAAACACTGGCTTTTGGATTGTCAGAGTTGCATACCTCATTGCCACTCCTACTTTTACCCTTTTCTCCAGGACACCCCGTATTACTACGAACGTCCACTTCCATTGGACAAAACCATCGTATGGTTATATACGAACTCGAAGGAATTTATTCGAGGATGGTTTCCGGTTCTGTAGGAAACGAATAGGACTATTCAGTTGTCTTTCCTTTTACCTTCTCTCAGGTTGCGAGTACTCCTTAGTTTAGGAGATAGTACACCTATTACGCAAATTAGATAGTCTTCTTCCAAACCTTAGGCTGGTACCGAACGGTGGGGAATGAAGAAAACCAATTAGCATAACGATGATGTACAGAAGGTATTAAGTAAAGACATATTAAGGGATTAGTAAGAGGGCAAAGTAAATTGCGACTGCTATTCACAACCAAACCAAGTATTTCTTCGCCAATCCTAAATCACCTTTGTATTTCTCCAGGACACTCCGTGTCACTACGAAGATCCACAGTTTATTGGATACTCTATCGTATGGTTATATACGAACTCGAAAGGAACTTGTTCCGGTTCGGGGATGGATTCTGGTTCGGGGGAAATAGGAATAAGGTTTATTCGGTTGTCTTTTATCTTCACCTTCTCTCGCATTGCGAGTGCTCCTAGGATTAGGACAGTACACCCATTATTCTTATTGGATAGTCTTCTTTCAAACCATAGGCTGGTGCCAAACGGTAGGGAAGGAAGAAAACCATTTAGCCTAAGAGGGTATACAGAAGGTAATGAATAAAGACATATAAAGGGATTTGGAGAGATGGCAAAGAATTATACGGTTACAGTTGTGAATCTGGATAATGGAAAAGACATTACTAGGAATACCGGGATACCCCATCGAAACATTTCATTGTTTCAGTTTCACTGTGGACTGTTAAAAGAAAACTGATTTCACAATTAGCCCTTGCTCCAGGGTATGTATTTACCAGGCATGATTATCACATCTGTATGGTTTTACAGATGATGAGTGGGAGTAAGTTATTGGGAATTAGGTGATCATCCTCATTATATCGGAATTCGTTGTAATTGGTGATATTTGAGGAAGTCACCTGGGCTGTTTGCCGGACGACAAATATTTGGTTTTGAATATCCGTTATAATGCACCAATTTCAAATTGATATATCTGTACGTTTATTTTCATAAAGTGAGATATAACTTTTTGAAATTATGTCGATGACATTTACCTATATCAGTAGATGGTTAGGTAAGGAGCATTAAAACAACGGTGTAATTTTTCTTAACCATAAGTACAGTTTTCAACCTATGACACACAGGGAATGAGTTATTAGACTCAGAGGACTTATACAGAGTATTGTATATTGTCCAGTGTCCATCGGGACAGAGGAGTTGGTACTCGTACTATATTCTGTTTACTTGTGACTTCTCTAGTTCTTAGACATGTGTTTCGTAGAAACACAAGGTACAAGTTTTGAGAAGTTATAGGTATAAGAATAGAGTAGAGAACCAGGTATTGCAAGTATCAGGATTCTTCAAGGTGATCGAAGATGGAGATACTTGTGCATGGTATTCAGTTGATAGTAAAGATTAAGAGAACTTGCTTCTCTTTCAGGTTACTCATAATTGGAAGGATTCCTAAGTTGAGTAACGCTGATCGGCCTCCTTCCATTTAGTTGACATGCACTGGAGACAGCTGCATGATTTGAATCTGGTTCAATTAAATCAGTGCCTCTGTTTCTATATTGGATATAGAACAGTTCATATCTTAACGATGTTAAGGTACGGGGAGTTGTCCGGCTTATGCTTAAAACCAGACACTGGACAACTCAAGGCACGTTTCTGTAATGGTTGTTTGTGGGTTGACCCGGGCTATGACGAGGGTTGATTTTATACCATCTGGAAGATCAATAGTGATATTGTTCTTGACTCGCCACAGTTTTAATAAAATTGGATTTTTTCAGAAAACAGTAGTAGGAGTATGGTAGAACTGGAAGTGATTCCAGAACCGCAAACGATTACTGAAAATTTGATAAGAACCTAAAGATTCAATCCGGATTGACATTCCATTAGCCACTCCGCAGATATGATGGGTAACCTCAGGCGCTCGAGAGGTACTTCGGTATGCTCAAGGACGGTGACAGGGAGGTTCTTGTTTACCCAGACTTGCCATTGCTGTTGTTCCAGACTGTGAGACCCGGCAGGAGGATGAGTATAGTGTCGTTCTAAATTAGCTTTAGAAATGCACGTGTATATGACTCTGCCAGAGGGTTGTCGTAGTCAGTGGGAGCAGCGGAAGCATTGGTAGACAAGTGTCTTATGTCTATTTATAGACTAAAGCAGATGTAGCGGAGATAGATCATCTATTTTTGATGTGACAGTCATAGGTTTGACTTCATCAGAATTGGGGATGGATCTGTTAAGAAGGTAGTAAGGTGTGATGTCCTGGTATTTGGATGACATACACAGAGTAGGAACTGATATTCCTATACTACGATCGGTTATATTTTGGTTGTCACACAGTGGTTTCTCCACATAGGACTTGGATATAATATTAGACATTCTGCTTACTAGATCTATAGATCTATATTTGGGTGGTTTCCCAATCAGGGTACTTGACAGCATTCTAAAGGTATTTAGAATGGACGACTCCTGGCATGGTGGTGTACCTGCAGGTGATGGAGTCACCCTCTCTAAAGGTGTCTTACAGACTAAAGGGGAGAGGGATGTACATGATTGGCAGATCACTTGCTTAGGCAATTGAATCAATCATGAGATGTCAAGTACCACACCAGATATCGTTTTTGCACTAGGTGCAGTAAGTTGATATTAATCCAATCCTGGAGAAACGATCGGAAGCAGTTTTAGAACATAAGTTAATGTTCTAGGGAAATGATAACGGCAGCCTCCTTTGGGAGATAGTTATCATTCCAGGCTTCCAAGGTGACCTGGATGACAGAGTGACTGTCAGAGTTATAGTTTTCCCTCTGACAAGGGGCAATATTTTGGACAGGTGGTCCAGGTGGATACTGAGGGAAGGATGGCGGAGGGTACTGATTATATTCAGTTGACGATACAGTCTAAGAAGTTTGGATTTGGAGTTCACTTATGAACTAGGTCCCATCAGACATCCAAACATATTCTAAGATAGGTATTGGTCATTTCGGGAGATGGGTTTCGTCGCGAATGATTGGTTCGAAAGAGTGTGTTTGTAGTGTAACCGCAATCAGAACGGTGTCGCATGTAGCTAGACCGAGGTGAGTACGGGTCGTCCTCAGGGAAACGTGGAATCTTGTACTCTTACTTTAGATGTGTTGAAAGAGAGAGAAGGGATAAAGAATTTTGAAGAATGGTTTCTAGATCTACGTTAAGCAAGAATGCAAAAATATAGATCAAGATTATTTTAAGGATGGAGTTAATATAATAAGAGGGCTTGTAGGGTTCGTTAGGATTTAGTAGTCATGGACAATTAATTAAAAGTTACCATTTTTATCCTTTAATAGATTTAAAACTAGAACGACGGTGATGCGTGTAGATTAGGGTTTCTGGAGGGAAAAGGAATCCCACTCTTAACCCTTATCTCGACACGGAACTCCGTTCATATCTAGCCTTTACCAAAACAATCATTAATTTAATCTCTAATCGCGGTCGGAACTAACAAAGAATTTTTAGCGCGTCCGATTAGGATGTTAATGATTATTTTGATAAAGTTCATAAACTTTATAGGACTTAAAAAGGGTTTAGGGATGTTCATCATCCATTAACCTACCCTAATCCTACGAACCCTAACAAGCGGAGAATTACTCGCGCATGTTGGGAAAAGAAGATAAAAAGACAGAGAGGGAAAACATAATGTAAAATGCAAGAGAATTAAATAAAACAACTACCTTTATTAATCAACTTGAACAATCTACACTTTGATTCCTTAGAAAATGATTACAAAGACTAGTTTGCTTCTCGATCTCTTCCAATGAGGTAGACGAACAGTTGATGACCATCCTGGATGCGTGAGCCGTCTTGGACTTCGTGATCGCGTCGGCTTGATGATTTTTCCAAGAGGCTCTCGGTCTTTATTTATAGTCCCAAAGCCAGAAATTTAGCTTCCAAAATTGGAAGCTAACAGTATAGATTCACCCCCCAAAAGTGCATGCCCTAACTCCCCAATATTGCCGCGGATCCGCGGCCCAAGGGTGGGTATGGCTGTGGATCCGCGGCCATTTGATCATATCCATTGATCAAAATTCTGGGGATGGATCCTTGTGACATGTGGCAATCTCTGGAACTTTTGGATCTTTGAAATCTTCTCATAGTTGCTGCCAGACTTGATCTCCAAGTTTTTGATTCCTTAATTAGGCAGGTTTTCTTTAACAACTTGATTTCCTTGATTTTAGTTTTGGAAAATCCTGCACAACTTGGAAAAATTCTGCACAACAACTCAAATAATATTTAGTAGACTTTGTTCTACTAGGATTTGGTCAATGATATTATTTGCATACATTTTCCTACCAAAAGCTAATTATAATTTATCAACACATGGAAAATAGTATTTTTACAAATAAACCCTCATATGTATGATATATTATAATAAAGACCTTTTTAAATATGGAAATGGTAGGAAAAATTTAATAACAAATGTGCAGTTTTATCAACTGAACAAATACCCCCAAACTTATCTTTGATCATCCCGAGCAAACTAGTTTATTTAAGAGAAGGAGAAAAAAGAAAGGAGAAAACTAAGCACACTTTCGTAGGCAAACACGATTGCACTGAGCACGTGCAACAAGCCGTTAAACCTCTAGGTGTTCATAGTAGGAGGAGTGTTGTCTCCTGAGGGTTTTCAGCGGATTACACCCACAAAATCCTATAATAAAAGAGAGATGGTGAAATTTACATATAAAGATAAGAACCATAAAAGAAATACTTTGAAAATTTAGAGTTTCCAACTATACTAGCTTTTCAGTTATCATGAGCCCTATCTTAATAGTAATGAAAAAATGTTAGAAATCACTTTATCCCTCAATAAAACATCGTCTTTATTCTTCATTCCTACCTTTCATCCAAACATCGATCATATACCCCTACGTGTGTGAAATGGACATCCCTACACTCGGAGAATTCAATTCAAGCTATCATACTCTTGTCCGTCTACCTCAGTACTTTTTAACTTGATGAATATTTTGATTTGCTCACACATTTTCATGCGACCGTTAATACTTTTTGAGGTACTAACCGACCGATTACTCATGTCCTTACTGATTAGGTGATAATATTTTCCTCGTTTTGCACCACCTAAGGCTTAGCAGTGACTCCCAGACCAGTTGGCTTTAGGGCACTAGGTGATGAAGCACCCTCGCTATATTTTTTTTATTACTGCCTTGGCGATAACAAAACCAGTGTTCATTTTTCTTTTCACCATTTTTATATTTTTCTTCATTTATTTTCTTTTTATTTCTTTCATACTTTGGCTTTTAGACAAGAGCATTTCAAGGTATCTTCTACTATCCCGAGTTTCAAGACGTGTGTAAGTGCATATAGTAGAGTATCAACATTCAAATGTTTGGCTTCCAGAATAGAAACTATTTTTCAGACTTGTTTTTATCCTCAGATTAGTGATTTCCTTCATCTTACTAACCCTTAGGACAACAGCTCATAACTACTTATTACTAGTTCGTTTAAGAAAACTTCTAATTTTCTTGGTTTTCTTAAACTATTCCTATCTTTCATATATAATTTTTCACTTTCTATTCATTTATTATCAAAAAAAATTTGTGCTTATATATAGTATAATGCAAAGTATGCGTAAATAAGCACAAACCTCCCCCAAACTTGTTTTCAACAGTGTCCTTACTGTTGCTATTTGCTGAATCACAACAACCTGTAAGCTTGGGAGGACATTATTAATGGGGGCAAGAATATATGAAAGTGAAAATGCTCCCCCAAATTTATTTTTGGCTCACAAATTTGAGGACAAAAGTTATGTTCAAAGCCAAAAATATACCCCCCTCAAACATGAGTTAGACAATACGGAGCATTTTAAGTAGGGGTGAGTCATTTGGTCAAAATAAGACTTTACAAAGACCAAAAGTTAACACCAACCATTCAAAATTTTTATCAGTATAGCGTATAGGTTGGTGGAAGAATGTGTTGTCTCGAGTCAAGAAAAAATGGGGAAGGGATAAGAGGTGGTCTGGAAAGGGTTTGAAATTAGAGAAAAGAAAGAATGAGGATGAATGTGAATGATTATGAAGAAGGAATGGTGACGGTTCAACCTCTATAGGTGGAGATTGATTAATCACAAAATCCGTATTGTTTAAAAATTCAAGTTCGTCAGCAAAAAGTTCTTCAAAACTTTTATCAATGGTATGATTGAACATTTTGCTGTCAAAGAGTTTTGTGCCAGAATTTATCCTACTTGATTCAAAAATTATTGAGGTAGAGGACTCGAAAAACTCATCTACCTCATTTTCAAAAATATCCAAATCAAGTTGAATTTCTGGTATTATTGAACTTGAATTAACGGATTGTGATTTATCAAACCTCACTGAAACTATAGGAACAGAAGAAGAACTGGAGAAAGTAGAAGGTGAAATGGGTAAACAAATTGGTGTGTCGAGTGTTGCTGAACCAGATGTGGAAGATGGAGGCTGTATTTCGGTCTGATCTTCGGGTATACCATTATCATCAACTTCAAGACATATTTGGGGTTCGGGAAGAATTAAAGGCTCAAGATGATGACCACAAGGAAGTGAAAGGATTTGATGAATTGGTGGGACAAAATCATCCAAAATTTCGGGTTCATCAACCAATATATCCCCAACGTCAATCACTTTATTCAAGTGAAGGTTAAAATTCTCAAACACCTCATCAAAAGAATGGTTTTCAATCAGCTTTGGTTCAAGAGTGGAGGTGTAGAGATCATAAGGGTTGGGTATGGTTTCACTTGAAATGGACCCTTCACAGTCGGGTAAATCAAACACTACAAAGTCACACAACTTATCAGTCATTCTATTTGGTGTACTTGATGAATCTGTGAAACTGGAGTTGTGGATTTCAGTTTGGAAATAGGAGGTTTGATTAGGAAGGGTGTACAGTTCTGTCTTACCACCCAAATCCTTCCTAATTTGGTTCAACAGTTCTAGAAATTTTTCTAATGTCTGCTCCAGACTAGTCTTGGGTTGATAAGGGGTTTCGGTATAAGATTGAAATTCCTGTGGATAATTAAAACTCCCAAATGACTGATTAGAAGAACTGTCTAGAGTAGGTGGAAAAGTCGGATTGGATTGATAGGAATAGAATGGTTGCGGAACTTGGGTAGGAGTAGGATCAATATTATGATAAGAAGAATATTGATATGGGTTGGTTGGTTGGCTATTTTCAACAGACATCTTATATGCCACAAACCGCATATCAAACTCTTCTCCGGACAGTGGTGGTGATGGTTGATATTGGTCCGGATTGAAACTTTGGCCTCTAGACCTAACTATGTGCTCAGCAATGGACATTCGTCTAGGGGCTTCCTCACTCTGGGTATGAACTGAAACAGGTGTAGGATTAGGATACGGTTGATAAGACCTAGACTGGGGTGGCCAACTGTTTCTTCTTGCTTGTTCTATATGATCTCTTAAGGACATGGAAGAGCCGGACGGTATACCGAAGGGATTACGAAAACAAGAGATATCTGGTTGTGGACAGCAAAGCTCGGCAAGTGTTCTTCTGTTTAGGTCACCCATTATAAGAAGAGAAGAAGAGGTAAGGGGTAAAAAGGGGATAAAATAATTGGTTTGTTTTGAAAAATGACGGATTTAGACAAATCACACAAAAATGCACAAACAACCCTAGAACTATGGTTACCTAGGTCCAGTCTCTAGACCGCTCCTAGACTTCTAATGGACAAGCCGCAGGATAAATCCTCTACCGCCTCTTTACTACCCTTGTAGCCAGGTAAGTGCCAGATGAGTGGGAGGCTCCCCACTACAAAAGTAGTGGTCCTAATTAAGTAACCACTCGCCTTGGACACACTTGCCTAGTCACCACAAAAGTAATGCGGATAAGCGATAGATTACTCACGACCTTCCTCTGTCCTTATTGAGCGCGACAGTTCTTAGAGTCTGGTCTAGATATTTTTTAAATTAATGTAGGGTTGATGCAGATGCTCGGTTTGTGATTTGTGGGGCTTAGGAAGGGTGATGAAATCCCCAGCTAATCTGTATTTGGTCTTGCCCCTTAAAAATCCGTATTAAAATATGCAAAAACAAACCGCAAAACAAAACTTTGCAAAAAGATTTTTGAGCGGCGATATTTTGCAAAGAATCCTGCAGAAAATAGATTTTATTGGATTTGAGAGGAGAGAGAAGGAGTTAAGAAAGATACCAGAGAAGTGTGAAACCCTAGATCTCCAGTTTCCTCAAGTCCGTGACTCCAGATTCCCTCGCAAAATTCACACACAAATCGTTAAATATGCAATTTGCAGTTTTGTTTTAATAATGATATGAATCGTCTAAGAATTCAACACAAATAGTAAGAATAAAAAATTACGCACGTATCCCCGGCAACGGCGCCATTTGATTGGTTCGAAAAAGTGTGTTTGTAGTGTAACCGCAATCAGAACGGTGTCGCGTGTAGCTAGACCGAGGTGAGTACGGGTCGTCCTCAGGGAAACGTGGAACCTTGTACTCTTACTTTAGATGTGTTGAAAAAGAGAGAAGGGATAAAGAATTTTGAAGAATGGTTTCTAGATCTACGTTAAGCAAGAATGCAAAAATATAGATCTAGATAATTTTAAGAATGTAGTTAATATAATAAAAGGGCTTGTAGGGTTCGTTAGGATTTAGTAGTCATGGACGATTAATTAAAAGTTAAAATTTTTATCCTTTAATAGATTTAAAACTAGAACGACGGTGATGCGTGTAGATTAGGGTTTCTGGAGGGAAAAGGAATCCCACTCTTAACCCTTATCTCGACACGGAACTCCGTTCATATCTAGCCTTTACCAAAACAATCATTAATCTAATCTCTAATCGCGGTCGGAACTAACAAAGAATTGTTAGCGCACCCGATTAGGATGTTAATGATTATTTTGATAAAGTTCATAAAATTTATAGGACTTAAAAAGGGTTTAGGGATGTTCATCATCCATTAGCCTACCCTAATCCTACGAACCCTAACAAGCGGAGAATTACTCGCGCATGTTGGGAAAAGAAGATGAAAAGACAGAGGGGGAAAACATAATGTAAAATGCAAGAGAATTAAATAAAACAACTACCTTTATTAATCAACTTGAACAATCTACACTTTGATTCCTTAGAAAATGATTACAAAGACTAGTTTGCTTCTCGATCTCTTCCAAGGAGGTAGACGAACAGTTGATGACCATCCTGGATGCGTGAGCCGTCTTGGACTTCGTGATCGCGTCGGCTTGCTGATTTTTCCAAGAGGCTCTCGGTCTTTATTTATAGTCCCAAAGACAGAAATTTAGCTTCTAAAATTGGAAGCTAACAGTATAGATTCACCCCCAAAAATTGCATGCCCTAACTCCCCAATATTGCCGCGGATCCGCGGCCCAAGGGGGGTATGGCCGCGGATCCGCGGCCATTTGATCATATCCATTGATCAAAATTCTGGGGATGGATCATTGTGACATGTGGCAATCTCTGGAACTTTTGGATCTTTGAAATCTTCTCGTAGTTGCTGCCAGACTTGATCTCCAAGTTTTTGATTCCTTAATTAGGCAGGTTTTCTTTAACAACTTGATTTCCTTGATTTTAGTTTTGGAAAATCCTGAACAACTTGGAAAAATTCTGCACAACAACTCAAATAATATTTAGTAGACTTTGTTCTACTAGGATTTGGTGAATGATATTATTTGCATACATTTTCCTATCAAAAGCTAATTATAATATATCAACATATGGAAAATAGTATTTTTACAAATAAACCCTCATATGTATGATATATTATAATAATGACCTTTTTAAATATGGAAATGGTAGGAAAAATTTAATAACAAATGTGCAGTTTTATCAACTGAACAGTCCCTAAACTGGAACAATAGAGCCCCCAAATGCTCTTTTGTCGGATCTAAACGATCCCGTTAAGTTGATCTTAGTCTCAAATCAGACTAACGTATCCTTAACGAACGTTTAAGTTGATCTTAGCCTCAATATGGCTAACGTATCCTTAAACTAAAATACCAAACCCAAATCTAAGTAAATACGGATTTGGACTAATCCACGTCCTACGGGCGACGGCATAACTTAGTTTCCGTATACAATCCACGGGCATCCACAAACAAAACAAACACACACGACATGAAGTGAAATTCTGGAGAAGGAGAAAGTGGCTACCGCGATGCGGTAGCGTAATTAACTGCAGGGGCTTGCGCCTGCAGGGAAAAGCGTCCCCACAATCAAAAACCCCTCAAACGAGGGGGAATCTAACGAAGTCTGCTACATCGGTCGCATCCGTCTAAACCTCCGATATACGGTGCCATAAATCAACTTGGCATCTTCGGAGAGGTATACGGATAAAACCAAATAGCATCTGTCTCGAATCTCAGGCAAGACGTCCTAATGTCTTGGCCGCCATTCGGAGGGGAACAGATTCTGGCACGCCCGGTGGGACCTTTTCCTCTTTCCACTACACACTTCGTGTGTCGTGTTCGCGAACGAATCGCGGTTTCCTGTGGTTGCCTGTGGATTCGAGGTACTAAGATTTGGTATCTTGCTCCGTGCAGAAAACAGAAGATCAATGGCTTCAAACTGCACTGCTTGCAACTGCAACTCTCGCTCGGTCTCTGCTGGAGAAGTGACTTACGGGCCCCAAGCAGCTTCTCTTTTCAAGATGCCAGTGGAGCAGGTCACTCAAGCCACCACGGGGCTGTTCTTTGGGACCATGCTCCCACCAATGAGCTTCAATGCCCCTCTGCCATTGCAAGAAGCTCCGAAGAAGTCGGTCTTTGATCGGCTTGCAACTACTGCGACCCCTCTCAACGGGTCGTCCAAATCCAGTGCATCGGTTCTCAATTGACTGGGTCAAAACTCCAATGGGCCCGTGAAGAAGCCCACAATACCAGAAGGTGTTATCCCCAAGCGGATAGCCATTCCTACTCATGAAATCGTCAAGGCTGCTTCACTTGCTCGGAAGTCTGCTTTCGATAGGTTGGCTATCCCCATTCAACGGACGTTGGTCTTCAAGAGGCTGGTACCAGCAGCGCCTCACCAGAATAGGGGGCATGACAAAGACATCCCCATCGCCGAACCAACTCCATCCGCACGACACGCTCGACGTCGCCACTGGCGCCGAGTAAGGAAGGCTGGGGGCAACTCCCCCTCCGGATTTACGCCACCAGCTCCGATGGTGGGGATCGAGGCTGCTCTTCCAACCGAGAACAGCTTTGAATTGCTGAACACGGTGCGCAGAAACTCTCCTACTGCGGTGTTGAAATGAACTCCTTCACCTGTGGAGAATACTCCAGAGAAGAAGCTAGAGCAGCCCCCTCAACGGCTGTCCTCTAAAATTTACAAAGTCTGGCGACATGCCCAAGAGTCGGTGATTGATGAAAACTATCTCCGCCGATAGAAAAAGATGAAGGTTCGGCAGGAGAATGATTACTCTGTCAAGCCACAAAAAGCAACAGCCACCTGGGTGCCCACTGCAACGGCCCCCTCATCTCCAATCCCTCAAAGGAAAAGGAGGCCGCAAAGAGCCCCTGTGAACATGGCGAAGCGTAAAAGCGCTGAACACAAACGCCCCAGGTCTGGGGGCATGGTGGTGCACACTGTTTATATGTCTTCCGGAAAGGAGGAAAGCCGCGCTTCGACGGGTCACCGACCGCTCACCCGATCCGTGACAAAAGCCCAGGAGCAGCAACAGAAGCTTCAGGAAATGATGGCTGCGATGACTGCACTTACCGAACCGAAAGAAAGTTCGGAAGTATCATCAGAGCAGCGTCGCGAACAAGAAACTGATGCTGACTTCTTACGTAGAATCCTCGAAAAGAAGGACAAAGAAGCCGTAGAACAAGCGGCTAATATAAAACAAATGGCACTCCTCTTCCAAGACATGGTAGGGATGATGTTACAGCCGGACCCTCCAGCTGAAGACTCTCCAGTCATTGTCGGAGACGACAGAGGGGAGACACCTAATCCTCTTCCGGCTCTCTTAGCAGCCAAGGAAGAAACCATTTCCAAGGTCGCACTGGATGACTATATAGCTCAGCAAATACGAGCTCATCAGGCGAGTGAATCGGCTAGGCGAGCTGTTAGAACTGGACGACCCTACCCGGGCTGATATGACCAAATCAGTTACCCACCGGGATATACGATCCCTAAGTTTCACGTATATAAAGGGACAGGGAATCCACATCAGCATGTCGCTCAATTTTGGGCCTTATGCGGCGATACTGGAGGCGATGACAAATTGTTGCTTCGCTTATTCGTCGGCAGCTTAGCAGAAACAGCCTTTGAATGGTATTCGGAGCTACCTAATGACTCTGTCAAAACATTTGCGGATATGGAGCTACTATTTACACAAAGATTCGCGAGTTCTAGTGAACGCACCCCGATAACAGCACTGATCAATGCCAGGATAAGGCCAGGCGAAACGTGGGTCCAATACGCAACACGATGGCGGAACCTATGGTCGAAATGCGAACAACGCATAGGAGAGGCACCCGCGGTAGGCATGTTCGTGGGCACTCTTGATCCGCAAACGACCATCTCGTAATTCATGATGTTCTTCAGGCCGACCACCTTCCAGGCCTTGATCGACAAATTAGCCCAAATGGACCAGATGGGCCATAGACCGTCTCCTCCAAAACCAGACTCTCGAAATGAGAAAGGAAAAAGGAAAGTGACTGTCATTGCCAATGCTCAACAACAGCCGAGCAACTCAAAGACGGTGGTTCGCCAAAATAACGCGCATCCACGCCCGTCCCTCGAGGAGAGACTAGGACGTCCTTACTCGTTTCTTCAGAATAAAACGAGAAGACTGTTTGAACTGGCAGTACGCAACAGACTCATCAATCTGCCGAATCCAAAATGTCCATTGCAGCCAGGCGATCTCAATAATCCTGATTACTGCCCTTACCACCAAACGATAAGTCACCCGATCGAGGATTGTTTCGTCTTTAAGGGATGGATCGAGGATCAATACTTACAAGGCAAATACGCGCTGTCTGAAAACTGGAATGTAAACCCACCACAGCCGCACATTCCAAAGAAGACAGACACGATGGGGGAAGCTTGTTCTTTTGTCGAGGACGAAAATGATGGAGAAGACTCATCGGATGAGTCTGAAGACTACGTAGTGACTTGTCACGTGATCTCTCACTCATTGGCAAATGATAAAGAGGCTCCTTGCGCTGATAAACCGAGGGCGGACCTTGAACCAGAAATTCCGCGGCCGTCAGACGAGTTGATCGATGCCTTCCTGAATGAGATTCGCTTGAAAGTTAAAGCCAATCAAGAGCGTGAGACGACCATACTGGAAGGAGCCAAACACCGACGACTGGACCAAAGAGTCGAGGCACTCCCGTCAAATCAAAAGCCATCTGCTGCGGATAAAAATAAATTCAAGACGAGGAAAAGGTTCGCAAAAGCCCTGTCAGCGGGAATGGAGCTACCACCTGTTAGTGTATATGCCCTAGAGGCCATTACTGTATCATACTAGTTTGTATATTACTTAATGGAAGCTTGGGATATTCACAGTTGTATATACAATCTTGCTCGAAATGGTAGTATGCTACTTGGTTTTTCTCTGCTTTAATATGTGCATGTGTTTCTTTTAGCATATTGCTGGTATACATATTAGTAGAGCCCTTAGGATCTTTGCTTGATTACCAGCGTTGTGATGGCGCTCGCACTCGTGGGAGCTGGGTAATCTATAAGCACATCCTTATACAGGTCCCTGGTCGTTGGACTATCGAGACAGGGCATCGATACTCCGGAGTAGACTAGCGTATGCGCTTCTCATCCCAGTGTGGGAGACGGTCTGTCCCACAGCCGTTAGTACGTTGTACTTGGGATAGTATGCGGGTGCTCGTTAGGTTATGAGTACACTGGACAGGACTCGTCGGGAACTGTTGGTTGGTAATATACCTATCGTCAGTTATCAGTTCCCAGGTGACATGAGTACAGCTTAGTCCGCTGACTTGACACTGTCACTTCGCCTCGAGTGTGTTCCCACTGCACTTTGATTACTACCCTACCACGGCTCAGAGGAGTCGTGCAAACAGGTAGTTTTTGGGTGCAATCCCGAAGCACTTGGAGGCAGTGACGGTTAGACAGGATTCGTCTCTCCCGGTATTGGGGGTTGACATCGCGCTGTGTCCAGGAGAGCCATTACACGAGTAGTCCCTGGCCAGGGCAAGCGAGATATACTGGTAGGTTTCCAGTGTTATCTCAGGGTGTTCTGGGCTACACTCCGACACGACTTGTACCACTATTAGGGGACTGACGTTCACCGCCCCCCTAGGCCCTCCATGCGATGTATCAGACGAACAGACCGGACTGTACGGAGATTGTCACATACAGGCTCAGTAGGAGTGCAGATGGGGTTCACCTCGTCAGTCTTCTTATCGACATCTACTTGGGGACCGTTACGTACAGCTAGTGCCGCTTGCGGTCTGTGGTTAAACCCACTGCCAGCGTAGTGTCGAGTCTTTAGAGTCCCACACAGAGAGCTATTCGCCTTTAGGCAAAACGAGTAGAGGTCGCATGGTTTTGCGACAGGGTTCGTTCGCATCCGCGCACTTGTGCACGTTTGCTGTCCGGACAGTTTATACTAGCGGGCTTTGGTTTAAGCCGGATCCTAGTATATGATTTGAGATTGGTTTTTCTCAGAGTGTTCGTGTTCCTCGGATCACGAATGCGGGTGCGTATGCACAGTTGCTTGAGATTGAGGGAGAGGACCTTGTTTAGGGTTAATGACCATTGTCATTTTATTAACCCTATTGTTTTTGTGTGTATTATTGTTAATTAATAATTAGCTTAATTATTGTGCATGGTTGTTGTTGTTGACATTTTGACTTCATTGACTTGTTGACCAAGTTGACCTTTTGACCATGATCATTTCATTTGGAAGATGCTCTTTGATCCTTGCAATTTGCATTAATAAGTGAAATGATAATGGTCACCTCTTGATTAAACCATGACAATTTTCTAGCTAATTAGTTAATTAAAATATTACACACATATTAGTGAGAATGGCTCACTAATAATTCATTCTATCATATCCTTTCTCTCTCTTGCTCATCCTCTCCCTCAAGCTCTCTCCCTCTCATGTGTTGAGAAACATAAAAGCTTGAGAAAAACCTTCACTTGATCTTCTCTACTCACTTCTAGGGTTCAAGTCTTAGCATTTCTTGCACTCTAGTTACTCCTAGCTTGGAGTTGAAGCTAAAGGTCAAGGCTTTCGGGTGGATCCTTCTTTGACGGAAGAAGACTAGCAAGGTGAGGCTTTTCAACCATTCCGACGAGCAAGGCGAGAAGGAGTTCGAGCTCAAGGTATAACCTTTCTACAACTTTGTTAGTTGTTAGTTTTCTTTAGCTAGTTTTAGTTTAGCAAAGATCCTCCAAGTCAAGGTCCATGTTGCCTAAGTCATTAAAAATCCAATTTTTATTATGTTTTCCGCCTCCCCGTAAGCACCGGGGTGGGCAACGTGGACTTACAGTGGTATCAGAGCCTAACTAAACTCAAACTAGCTAGGTAGTGAAGTGTAACGAAGTTTCGAAACCGAAAATCCAAAAACCGAACTTTTGAAAAACCCTAGTTTCTGTTGAATTTTTTTCTGCTCAAAATAGAAAACTTTATACTTGTAAATTCATCTCAGGGTTTTTTGTGAACACCCATGAAAAACGACACAGAGATTCGTTCAAACCGCCGCCCTTCCGCCGCACGAGGTAGGCTCGTGCCGCCGAAGCGCCGCGGCTTGATGTCTTCTCTGCATCGTTTTTCGTGCAGTGTCTGTATGTGTTGATTTTGGGATTTTTAGGATATATAATATATGCCCAGATTTTCCAGAACTAAAATTTACTTTTGGGGGCCTATAAATCCGTATTTTTCGAAACTTCACTACACTTTAACTACATTGGTTATATCTGTAATGCTTGCATGTATTGAACGTCGGCTAATCGCTATAAGACGATTAGTCGGGGTTATACATGATCTGTGATTGTTATTGGTTTGTGGATATGAATGGATTGGATTGTCGCGGATGAATGGCCGGGGTGGATGTGAGATGAGCGTTGTTTTTCTTTCATTCATTTGTAACATGTAAATTGATGTAATAATATTATTTGTATGGCCGCACAACCGGGTCGGGGTTGTAACCGTCATTGTATAATTCTTTTTACTGTTTTTGCTCCTAGGATAGACCCATGGAGGGGGTGCACAAACTACCGGGTACTCGAAGTGCCGAGTGGCCTACTCACGGTGGTGAGGGAGGTTGCTTCGCTTCGGGTGCTTGGCGGGTAGTTTGCCGCACCCGTAGGGGTCTTGGGTGGGGTATTGGCTATTCACCGCGACCGTGTAATCCGCTTTGCGTTGCAGGCTCGAACGCATTGCGGATTCCTAGTATATCCAATGTATTCATCTGTGATCTGTAATGTCTATCATTGCTGTATATTTATATATAAATAACTATTTAGGCGTTGCTTATGTTTTACAGCCGCGCTAGCCCAGCCCCCGCTCTGTCGTTAGTTAAGTAACCTAACGGGTGATGACGGGGCCCCGTGGCGAATGCGAATGGCATAAGCGTACGTCATATTTTGGTTGTTTTCTGCAATGGTAGGGTTAATTGATGGGACGCATTAAAAGAACTAATGCAAGAAATAAACCAAGTAAAAGTCGATTGGAACACTTTGAAAACCACTCGGTTCTTTTCAAAACTAAACTTTTAAACGCGGAGCTTGAACCACTCTTTTTAAAAGCTATCTCGTTCCATCGATTATATCAAGTTCACTACGTTCACGGTTTCGCCAAAACCATCCGTAGCCCTCCATCATTTCGGTTAAATATTCGGTAGTATTCAAGCTATGTATTTTGACCTCACGCCAAGGCATAGTGATTGGTAGCTGCCGGATATTTATCCGTTGCATAGATAGAATGCGTTGATTTGAGACAGTCGTACTGCCGTTTTGGCCTACGTCAAGGGTAGGTACGGGTGGGTTCAAATTAACCAGGATAATGATGGGAAGAACTTGACATGTGACTTATGACATTTTGACCTCACGCCAAGGTCATAAGAGCATGGGGCAAAAATCCACATCGGGAGTTTCATAAGTACTGAAACTTGCTAGCGTTGCATACCATTTGGAGTGTGATGATTCTGGTAGGATTCCTTCGGTTTTATCACGCGATGATATTTGGATCCCGATCCTACTGTGAGTATATGCTACTCCTCGGGAAAACTCTCACTTAACGATCAATGCTATAAACCTAGTAGGTGCCTAGAAAGGTGTTAGCGGGGTTACGCCCACAGGGAAAAGAGGTTACTTAATTAAGGAACTTCGCGAAAGCATTGGAAAACCTCCCTCGAAGTACCGACACTGGCCTGGCTGAACGGTTAAGCAAGTATTGTACGGTGAGAATGATCCCGGCTAATCCTTTTCTTTATGGTTTGAGAAGGGATTCGAGAAACAGTGGGAGCCATCCAGTTTAGACAAACTAAAAACCACTCTAAACTTGCAAGAGCATCATGCTAAAGTGTTTCTTTTCTCTCTCCTAATTGCAGCGACCATTCAACATGACCGGACTTAAGTTACTGTTAGATAAAAATATATTGACAGGGCCAAACTACAAAGATTGGCTCAGGAATGTCAAGATGGCGATCACTTATGACAAGTTGGGGTATATACTTACCACCAAAGCTCCCCCCGTCCCAGGTCCCACCTCCAGCGTCGCGGATGTAGAAATCCGTAAGACATGGGAGATAGATTGCGCGAGGGCCAGATACCTCGTACTAGCCTCGATGGACAACGAACATCAGAGGAGGCACGAGAATATGGACCTAGAGTCCATATTTCTCCATACAAAAGAACTGTATGGAGAGCAGTCTCGTATCGCAAGATACGAAGTGTCGAAGAAGCTTTTTTCGGCAAGGTTGGCCGTCGGATCATCGGTAGCGGACCACGTGCTTAAGATGATCGGCTACATAGAAGAGCTCGCGGACCTCGGGACCACGTTGGAGAATGAACTCTATACCGATTTGATTCTCCAGTCCCTTCCTTCCACTTACGCCCAGTTCGTTCTTAACTTCAACATGCAAGGAAAGGAGGTTGAACTTGCCGAACTTCTGAACATGTTGAGGACTGCTGAGGGCACCCTACAGAAGGGTAGGGAGACATCCACTTTGTTTGTAGGAGGATCTTCCTCTTCTAGGTCCAGGGCGAAAGCCAAGGGCAAGAAGAAGAAAGCCCCCGCCAAACCAAGAGGCGGTGTCGGTAAAGTGGATACGAAGGGAAAGGGTAAAGCAACAAAAGTAGCGGGGAAGATGGTGGGGAAGGAAGAATGCTTCTATTGTCACAAAAGTGGTCACTGGAAACAAGATTGCAAGGCTTGGAAAGCCAGAACACAGGTTTTGAAGCGAGTTGCAGCTTCAGCTTCAGGTGTGTATGTTATTGAAAACTGTCTATCAATAAACTCTACATCCTGGGTATTGGATACCGGATCAGGATCTTATATCTGTAACTCTTTGCAGGCGTTGAGAAAGCGTAGAGTTTTGAAGGCAGGTGACATGACCCTCAGAGTTGCGAACGGTGCTAGCATGGATGCAGAGGCCGTGGGAGACTATCACCTGGGATTATCAGATGGACACTTTTTGGTTTTGCGTAGTTGTTATTATGTACCAAATGCAACCTGTAATATCATTTCAGTATCTTTATTATCTAAAGAAGGTTATGAATTTGCATTTGTAAGTAATGTAGTGAACATTCACCTTAATCAAGTTTTGATTGGGTCAGGTACATTGAACAACGGTATTTACGTTTTAAACCAACCACAGGTTTTCAATATCCAGAATACACACAAAAGAAAGTCTCCAGAAATTAATAAAACTTTTTTATGGCATTGTAGACTGGGTCACATCAATGAGAGAAGATTGACTAAGTTATATACTGAAGGATATTTGGATCCGTTCGAATATCAATCGTATGCAACTTGTCAATCCTGTCTCAAAGGAAAGATGACAAAGGCTCCGTTTTCTGGACACGGAGAAAGAGCGAGCGAGCTCTTGGGACTCGTACACAGCGACGTGTGCGGTCCAATGTCTATACATGCGCGAAGCGGTTTTTCTTACTTCATTACTTTTACGGATGATTTCTCAAGATTCGGACACATCTTCTTAATGAAGCATAAATCCGAAGCTTTTGATAAGTTCCAGGAATATAAGAATGAAGTAGAAAAACAGACCGGCAAAAGTATCAAGATCCTAAGATCGGATCTAGGAGGAGAATACTTAAGTGCCGAATTCCTGAACTACTTAAAAGAGAATGGAATTCTCTCTCAGCTTACTCCTCCATACACTCCGCAACATAACGGTGTATCGGAGAGACGGAACCGGACCCTATTGGATATGGTACGGTCCATGATGAGTAACGCTGAGTTGCCGCGATCGTTCTGGGGATATGCGCTAGAAACAGCTGCATATCTTGTGAACCGTGTTCCCACTAAGACAGTGCCTACCACACCATATGAGTTATGGAGTGGGAAGAAACCCTACCTTCAATACTTGAAGATTTGGGGATGTCCAGCTTATGTCAAAAAGCAGCATACGGACAAGCTCGAGGCACGCTCAGTACTGTGCAAGTTTGTGGGATACCCAAAGAACTCCAGGGGGTATCTTTTCTATTACGCAGAGGAACAAAAAGTCCTTGTTTCTCGTAATGCCCATTTTCTGGAACATCATTTTTTAGAAAAAGAATTAAATGGGAGCGCGATAGAACTGGAAGAAATTCCAGAACCGCAAGCTATTACTGAAAGCTTAGTAGAACCAGAGGGTTCAAAAGAACAAGACATTCCTATGCCACTCCGCAGGAGTAGTAGGCAGTCTCATCCGCCCGAGAGGTACTACGGTTTTCTCATTGACGGGGATAGAGAGGATTGCATCCTAGATTGTGATGAGCCTACTAGCTTCCAGCAAGCCATTCAGAGCGTCGACTCGGTAAAATGGCTGGATGCAATGCGGACCGAGATGGAGTCCATGTACACCAACAAAGTATGGACGTTGGACATTGCTCCAGACGGGGTAAAACCCGTAGGATGCAAGTGGATCTTCAAAAGGAAGATTGGTGTAGATGGACAGGTTGAGACCTATAAAGCTAGACTGGTAGCAAAGGGTTTTCGTCAGCGACCTGGTTTGGACTATGACGAAACCTTTTCTCCAGTAGCTATGCTGAAATCCATTCGGATCCTTCTTGCCATCGCTGCTTTCCACGATTATGAGATTTGGCAGATGGACGTAAAGACAGCTTTTCTAAATGGTCATTTAGAGGAGTGTGTCTATATGGACCAGCCAGAGGGTTTCATTCAGGGTGGGAGCAGCGGAAAGGTGTGCAAGTTGCTCAAGTCCATTTATGGACTCAAGCAGGCATCGCGGAGTTGGAACATCTGTTTTGATGAGACGGTCAAAGAATTTGGCTTTATCAAAAATCCAGATGAACCATGCATCTATAGTAGATTTGTAGCGAGAACTGTAATATTCCTCGTTTTATACGTGGATGACATTCTCTTAATAGGAAATGACATTCCTATGCTACAATCTGTCAAGGGGTTCTTGTCACACAGGTTCTCCATGAAAGACCTGGGTGATGCCTGATACATTCTGGGTATCCGGATCTACCGTGACAGATCCAAGAGGATATTAGGACTTTCTCAGTCCAGGTACATCGACACCATACTGAAGAGATTCAGTATGGAAGATTCCAAGCGCGGTAATCTACCGGCTTGTCACGGGATCACCCTCTCCAAAGAGATGTCTCCCAAGACTGATTTGGAGAGGGATCGCATGTCTATTATACCCTACGCTTCTGCGGTAGGCTCTATAATGTATGCGATGTTGTGTACCAGACCGGATGTGGCTTATGCACTGAGTGTGGTAAGCAGGTTATCAGTCAAACCCTGGGGAGAAACATTGGATAGCAGTAAAGAACATTCTCAAGTACCTGAGAAGGACTAAGGAGATGTTCTTGGTGTATGGCGGAAAAGACCTGCAGATTGAGGCCTTTGCTGACTCCAGCTTCCAGAGTGACAAGGATGATTCCAAGTCCATGTCGGGTTTTGTCTTTACCCTCAATGGAGGGGCGGTGTGTTGGAAGAGCTCCAAACAGGAAACCGTTGCTGACTCGACTATGGAAGCGGAATACATCGCTGCATCTGATGCCGCAAAAGAAGCTGTCTGGATGAGGAAGTTCTTGAAAGAACTTCAGGTGGTTCCGTCCATTGTTGACCCAATACCTCTGTATTGCGACAACAACGGGGCTATAGCTTTACCGAAGGAACCCAGGTCCCATCAGAAATCCAGACACATCTTAAGGCGGTATCACCTGATCAGGGAGATTGTGGATCGCCAGGAGATCGAGGTCCGGAGAGTTGCATCAGAGGATAACACAGCAGATCCATTCACCAAGGCCTTGCCCCAGACTCAGTTCGAGCGGCTGATCGAGATGATAGGTCTTCGATACGCCAGTACATGGCCTTAGTGCAAGTGGGAGATTGTTAGTGTATATGCCCTAGAGGCCATTACTGTATCATACTAGTTTGTATATTACTTAATGGAAGCTTGGGATATTCACAGTTGTATATACAATCCTGCTCGAAATGGTAGTATGCTACTTGGTTTTTCTCTGCTTTAATATGTGCATGTGTTTCTTTTAGCATATTGCTGGTATACATATTAGTAGAGCCCTTAGGATCTTTGCTTGATTACCAGCGTTGTGATGGCGCTCGCACTCGTGGGAGCTGGGTAATCTATAAGCACATCCTTATACAGGTCCCTAGTCGTTGGACTATCGAGACAGGGCATCGATACTCCAGAGTAGACTAGCGTATGCGCTTCTCATCCCAGTGTGGGAGACGGTCTGTCCCACAGCCGTTAGTACGTTGTACTTGGGATAGTATACGGGTGCTCGTTAGGTTACGAGTACACTGGACAGGACTCGTCGGGAACTGTTGGTTGGTAATATACCTATCGTCAGTTATCAGTTCCCAGGTGACATGAGTACAGCTTAGTCCGCTGACTTGACACTGTCACTTCGCCTCGAGTGTGTTCCCACTGCACTTTGATTACTACCCTACCACGGCTCAGAGGAGTCGTGCAAACAGGTAGTTTTTGGGTGCAGTCCCGAAGCACTTGGAGGCAGTGACGGTTAGACAGGATTCGTCTCTCCCGGTATTGGGGGTTGACATCGCGCTGTGTCCAGGAGAGCCATTACACGAGTAGTCCCTGGCCAGGGCAAGCGAGATATACTGGTAGGTTTCCAGTGTTATCTCAGGGTGTTCTGGGCTACACTCCGACACGACTTGTACCGCTATTAGGGGACTGACGTTCACCGCCCTCTAGGCCCGCCATGCGATGTATCAGACGAACAGACCGGACTGTACGGAGATTGTCACATACAGGCTCAGTAGGAGTGCAGATGGGGTTCACCTCGTCAGTCTTCTTATCGACATCTACCTAGGGACCGTTACGTACAGCTAGTGCCGCTTGCGGTCTGTGGTTAAACCCACTGCCAGCGTAGTGTCGAGTCTTTAGAGTCCCACACAGAGAGCTATTCGCCTTTAGGCAAAATGAGTAGAGGTCGCATGGTTTTGCGACAGGGTTCGTTCGCATCCGCGCACTTGTGCACGTTTGCTGTCCGGACAGTTTATACTAGCGGGCTTTGGTTTAAGCCGGATCCTAGTATATGATTTGAGATTGGTTTTTCTCAGAGTGTTCGTGTTTCTCGGATCACGAATGCGGATGCGTATGCACAGTTGCTTGAGATTGAGGGAGAGGACCTTGTTTAGGGTTAATGACCATTGTCATTTTATTAACCCTATTGTTTTTGTGTGTATTATTGTTAATTAATAATTAGCTTAATTATTGTGCATGGTTGTTGTTGTTGACATTTTGACTTCATTGACTTGTTGACCAAGTTGACCTTTTGACCATGATCATTTCATTTGGAAGATGCTCTTTGATCCTTGCAATTTGCATTAATAAGTGAAATGATAATGGTCACCTCTTGATTAAACCATGACAATTTTCTAGCTAATTAGTTAATTAAAATATTACACACATATTAGTGAGAATGGCTCACTAATAATTCATTCTATCATATCCTTTCTCTCTCTTGCTCATCCTCTCCCTCAAGCTCTCTCCCTCTCATGTGTTGAGAAACATAAAAGCTTGAGAAAAACCTTCACTTGATCTTCTCTACTCACTTCTAGGGTTCAAGTCTTAGCTTTTCTTGCACTCTAGTTACTCCTAGCTTGGAGTTGAAGCTAAAGGTCGAGGCTTTCGGGTGGATCCTTCTTTGACGGAAGAAGACTAGCAAGGTGAGGCTTTTCAACCATTCCGACGAGCAAGGCGAGAAGGAGTTCGAGCTCAAGGTATAACCTTTCTACAACTTTGTTAGTTGTTAGTTTTCTTTAGCTAGTTTTAGTTTAGCAAAGATCCTCCAAGTCAAGGTCCATGTTGCCTAAGTCATTAAAAATCCAATTTTTATTATGTTTTCCGCCTCCCCGTAAGCACCGGGGTGGGCAACGTGGACTTACACCACCCTCTGAAGAAAATACTCTCGGTGGAGTAGAGATGCATCCTAACTTCTACTTATATCATCAGAAGATCATACATCCTACCGAAGACTGCGACTCCTTTAGGTGTTGGTGGCAAGGGTAAGTCGCTCAAAAGCAACACTTCAACAGGACAAAGCGTGGAGCTCATAGACATCAGAAAAATGCGATAGATGAGCGCGAGAGAGCCGCCGACGACTGTCACAGAGCCGACTCCAAGGGATCGCAAATTATCACCTTCGGAAGCGACTCTGATGAAGAAGCTGCCCTCAACCCTCTCCTCAAGGAATCCGTGAAAGAATTGAGAAGTTGCGATAGCGTTCAGCCGTGTAATCGCACGCTGCTCGAAAAAAGCTCGGCCCCGCAAACAAGGGATCGAGCAAAAAGGATAAAGGGAAGGAAAAAATAGCCTTCATAGCCAATACTCAACAGCAATCGAGTGGCCCTAAACCGGTTGTTTACCGAAACAACAAGCAGCAACCCCTCCAGGAAAAGTTGAAACGTCCTTACTCGTTTCCTCAAAATAAAACAAGGAGACTGTTCGAGCTGGCAATGCGCGACAGACTCATCAATCCGCCGAGACCAAAACGTCCGTTGCGGCCAGGCGATGTAAACGATCTCGATTATTGCCCTTACCACCAAACGGTAGGTCACCTGATCGAGGATTGCTACGTCTTTAAGAACTGGGTTGAAGATCAATACCAACAGGCCAAGTTTGTCATATCCGAAAACTGGAAGGTGAGCCCGCCACAACCGCACGCTCTGAGAAAGACGGATACGCCGGGGGAATCATGCTCATTCATAGAGAAAGTCCCATAGACCGCAAAGTCAGTAAACTAGAGATTCGCCTCAAATATGGCGACAACGGACCGCAACGTCCTTAAACTAATAGCAGACCGAAACGTCTTTAAACTAATGAAAGACCGAAACGTCCTTAAACTAATACCGCAGCATCCTTAGGCTGACGAGATAAATAAAAAAAATATAAAAAAAATATAATAAACGGTATGTCCATAAGCAAAATGGGCACGGATGAAAACCCGAAAGGGCTCCGTGAGTAAAAACAGCAGGGCTAGCGGCGAGTGTTCGTGAAAACCCGAGAGGGCGCGACCTCGTAAAAAAAAGAATAAAAAGAATATAAAAAAAAGACGGTATGTCTATAAGCGAAATGGGCACGGATGAAAACCTGAAAGGGCTCCGTGAGTAAAAACAGCAGGGCTACCGGCGAGTGTTTGTGAAAACCCGAAAGGGCGCAACCTCGTTAAAAGACACTTGCAGGGTCCTCTCGACCTTGTAAGGAGAAACCACCCGCGTGAGATCCTTACGACTCACAAGGGAGAAACACACTTAGGGATCCCCACGATTCCTAAGGAGAAAATACACTTGCGAGATCCTCACGACTCGTAAGGAGAACTCTCTTATGGGACCCTCACGGCTCATAAGATTTGAAAGTCTTAAGTTACAGAGACCCAAACCTGTGCTTAAGCAACCCCCACAACCTTCGATATTTCCCTACAAGTGGCTCAATACTGACCCTTGTATACAATCCACGGGCGCGAATAAGCATTTCCCCAGCAAAGTCCCACCCGTGACTAGGGATATGTTCGCACGGTGAACAACCCTTGTAAGTCCTCTCGACTTATAAAGAGAAAGCACTCTTGTAGGATCCTTACGACTTATAAGAGAACATACACTTAGAAATCCCCACGATTCCTAAGGAGAAAACACACCTACGAGATCCTCACGACTCGTAGGGAGAAATACCTTTGTGACCCTTACGGCTCATGGAGTCAAAAGCCTTAGTCGACAGGATCCTAACCCTGTTTACTAAGCCACCTTTGTTCAACATTGACAGAGGCAAATGATGATTCGCTCCTGGCAACATCCCAGTTGCAGCGGTGCTGATGCCAAAATCGGTGTCTAATCCCAAGCTTGCGGCGAAAAGACAGCAAGCCAAACATGCATGCAAAATAGCCGAAATGATTGGGCAATTCGCAATAAAAAGCAGCGAGTAAAAATAAAACAAATAACCGAAATGATTGGGAAACTCGCAATAAAAAGCAGTGAGTAAAAATAAAACAAATAGCCGAAATGATTGGGCAACTCGCAATAAAAAGCAGCGAGTAAAAATAAAACAATTAGCCGAAATGATTGGGCAACTCGCAATAAAAAGCAACGAGTAAAACTAAAATAAATAGCCGAAATGATTGGGCAATCGTGATTTTCGCGATAAAAAAGCTGAAATGATAGAGCATCGCGGAAATAAAATAATCACATAAAAAAATTGAAAAATGTATGAAACTTTTGCCCTACAGGCGATAGCACAGCAATCCCTGTATACAATCCAGGAGCACAAACAAAAAGGGAACCATACCTTCCCAACAGGCTCCAACAGAAAGCGAAGCCAAATCTCGACGGTACATAGACAACTAAGAGACAACCCCGACATTTGTCGCAATATTGCAGACACAATGTCAGCAAACGAAGTGAAGGCCAAATTCCTAGCTTCAAGGTCTTAACGGCAAGTCATATAAAGCCTGAAAAGACAGCCAGAGATCATTTCACACCAGTGCGGAGTGGTCACCATCTCGACATTCGTCTCGATACAACAGATGAGATGTCACTACATCGTCCTTCCCCCAACAGGATTCGGACACGCCAAAGCAAACGAAGCGAATGCCAAATTCCTAGCTTCAGGGTCTTAACGGCAAGTCATATAAAGCCTGAAAGTCAACTGGAGATCGTCTCACACCAGTGCGGAATGGTCACCACTTCGACGTTCGTCTCGACACAGCAGACGCAACATCATCGAACAAATGGAGCCACGGTAAAGTCCCAGCTCCACCTCGGCATTCGTCTCGATACAGCAGACGAGATGCCATGACAGCGTTCTTCCCC
This sequence comes from Agapanthus africanus, assembly GCA_030015575.1. Classification (NCBI taxonomy): domain Eukaryota; kingdom Viridiplantae; phylum Streptophyta; class Magnoliopsida; order Asparagales; family Amaryllidaceae; genus Agapanthus; species Agapanthus africanus. The sequence goes on from JASDDO010000031.1 coordinate 141,262,673, forward strand.
CAATAGGGTTCGGACGTGACAAAAGCAAACGAAGCGAAGGCCAAATTCCTAGCTTCAAGGTCTTAACGGCGAGTTATATAAAGCCTGAAAGATAACTGGAGATCGTCTCACACCAGTGCGGAATGGTCACCACTTCGACGTTCGTCTCGACACAGCAGACGCAACATCATCAAACAAATGGAGCCACGGCAAAATCCCTAGTTCCAAACCTCGACGGTTCACCAGCAACCTAGAGACAACCGCGACGTTCGTCTCGATACAGCAGACGAGATGTCACCCCAGCGTTCTTCCTCCAACAGGATTCAGAAGCGACAATCAAACAAACGGATCCACGGCAAAAACCCTAGTTCCCACTGCGACATTCGTCTCGATACAGCAGACGCGATGCTAGCAAACGAAGCAAAGACCAAATTCCTAGTTTCGGGGTCTTAACGGCAACTCACATAAAACCAGAAAGACTATCGGAGATCATCCCACACCAGCACGGAGTGGTTATGACTCATCGGGGCTCGCCAAAATGAGCCTAACCTCAAGTAAAAAGCGGCATGGCAAATTCCTAACGCTTGCTCTTCCGACGGTCAAACTGCCTAGGAAGATTGCTTGAAGACGTCTTGTCCAGCCCCCGAAGGGATCAGAGACACGACAGCCGCAGGGCTACTCGAACAGCGCGATTGCCTATCGAGGAATATATCAGCTTATGCGACGGTACGACGGCCAAAACCCTAAGTACCATAAACCCTAACGGACTTCTGTCATAAAAAGCAGAGGTTAACTATGACGTTAGGATGTTCTTGCGAGAAATGCTCGATTCGTCTCGACTTGCGAAGAAATTGATGTCTTTGCGAGAAATTCTCGATGCGGCTCGACTCGTGAGATAAAGCCTTAGGCAGTAGACATAAAAGAAGCCTGTTTCCTAAGCACTGGGACCCTGCAAGTTAGCCCAAAACGGTCTCTTGCATACTATCCACGGGTTTCACTCTCCAAACTCGAATCTCGACGAGGAGGGAAACAACCGCTTACGGGTCCTCTCGACTCGTAAGAGGGAAAATTCTCTTATGAGATCCTTACGACTTATAAGAGAAAACACACTTAGGAATCCTCACGATTCCTAGGGAGAAAATCCACCTACGAGATCCTCTCGATCCATAGGGAGAAAAGTCTCTATGAGACCCTCACGGCTCATAGAGTTGAAAAGTCTTAGGCAGCAGATCTGAACCTGCGGCCTTAGCCATCGCTATTTCTTGAGGAAATCAAGATTCTTGCTCTATTATCTGTCAACCATGTTTACTAAGGTAGCATGCTGATAATAAAAGAAATAAAAAGGAGGAGAAATGACACAAAACATTACAAAGAATGTGTATCTTTTATTCATAAACTTGATTGAGTACAAGATACATTGTGTTAAAGAATAAAAAAAAATATACATTTTTATTTACAAGTACAAATGATACAAAAAGTAGCTACTGAGAAGGAAGTGTCTTTAACAAATCCGCGAGCTGCTCTCGCACTTCCTTCAGCGCCTCCTCCTGAGTGGCTGTCGCGGCCACTTCCGCTTCTACCTAGGCCCACTGCTGCAAATAGGATGAAAGTTGCTCCTCAGCTGCCTGCTGGGCTGCTTCCTGATTAGGTGCATCCCGCTCGACGACGTCAAGCTGTTGCCTCAGTGATAACCCTTCGGAGAGGCATTGCAGAAGGCCTTCAAAGATAACCTTCAGCCGTGCAGCGTTGGCCTCCACCCGAGCATGCAGTTGGGCAGATTTTCTCGAAGTCTCACCGCGCTCCTTACGCCTTGAAGTAATTCTTGTTCGAGATGGCGGAAGTAAGAAGCGCTCTGCTCAATCCAAGCTGCTCTTTGATTGCTTGCAGCTAAGGTCTCGGGAGCGGGACGCATCGACTCCAGCTGATGCAGGCGAGCCTCGATCTCCCTGCAATGGTTAACCCAAGACGCGATGATGCCCTTGTCATGGAAATTTACGAGTATCACCAGCATCGGGTTAACCGCCGTAACGAAATCCGCAGCAGACATAGGAGTCTCGACGTCGAGCTCCTCGATGTAGTCGCTCAACATACGCAGACTGTTCGCGGCGCCTTTCGAGGACGGGCGTCTCATTGAGGCGTCTTCGTCCGTGAACAGGGATGCCTCTAAATTTTTCAAGGCATCTCTCGTCGTTTTGTCAAGTCGAGGCTCCCGCGGCAGCCCCGAGGAAGCTGGGGCTTCAGTAGAAGATCCGGGGATAGTCCCCACATCAGCTGGCGCAGCCCCTGCAAAGAAACAAAGGAAGAATGTTAGATTGGCCATCAGAAAAGAAGAAAAAAATTTCTGATAAGGCGATACGTACCAACTCCATTAAAGCGCGCTTATTCTCTTCCTCCTGGAAGGTTTTCAAAGAAGCAGCGATGGCTTCTTTGGTAGTGACCCCTGTTTAAAAAAGGAGAAAGCATTAGTCAAAAATAATGATAAAAAATGCGATAAAATGACGAAGAAAGCAACTAATGGTTACCTGACTCAGCGAGTTTACTTAACATCGCTTCGAGCCTCGCTGATCGCTCAGAAGCTGCAATAGCAGCCGCCAAATCGGTGTCTGCGGAGTCTACCGAGAAGCCCTTATTGCTGCCATATTCGCTTATTCCTTCGGTAAGAGGGGCTTCAGGCTCTAAACCGAGGATCACGTCGAGGGAGAGGAGCGACTTCTTCTTCTTTTGCCCGCCAGCTCTGGATGCACCCGGGGCTGATTTGCGCTTGGCAGACACCTTGGGGCGGCGGGTCCCGATATCCGCGCCTGCGCCGGACTTCGGCGATACCACATTTACCACCTCCACTGGAGCACGGGGGGCTGGTGGCGCATCCACAATATCGCGAAGCAGCAATCCGTACGGAGGGCTCAACACGCGCGGAGGTCCAACTCCAGCACCTTTCAATGGAGGAATGACCGGGGTCCTCAGCTTCAGGGGAGCCTTATGATCGCCGCCGGGAGGCGCACCGTTGCGGTCGACCAGCATGCGCTTTTCCATTTGGATAACTGGACCCATAGCATGCGCATACCAGGCCACGTACGCGTTGAGGACCTTGGGGACGCAGCTCGGCTCGCTGATGAAGAAATAGGAACCCGTGTTAAGCCGCATGAAGTGGTGTGTGTTCCCCTCCGAATGGCGGCCTAGACTTTGCGTCTCGCCTGAGATTCGGGGCAGATGCTATTTGGTTTTATCCGTCTACCTCTCCGAAAATGCCAAGTTGATTTATGGCACAGTGTATCGGAGGTTTAGACGGATGCGGCCGATGTAGCAGACTTCGTCAGATTCCCCCTCGCTTGAGGGGTTTTTGATTGTGGGGACGCTCTTCCCTGAAGGCGCAATCCCCTGCAGTTAATTACGCTACCGCATCACGGTAACAACTTTCTCCTTCTCCAGAATTTCACTTCGTGTCGTGTGTGTTTGTTTTGTTTGTGGTTGCCCGTGGATTATATACGGAGACTGGGTAATGTCGTCGCCCGTAGGACGTGGATTAGTCCAAATCCGTATTTACTTAGATTTGGGTTTGGTGTTTTAGTTTAAGGATACGTTAGCCGTATTGAAGCTAAGATCGACTTAAACGTTCGTTAAGGATACATTAGTCTTGTTTGGGACTAAGATCGACTTAACGTAGTGATATATGGCCATCAGGACTCGTCACCTCTCTGACGTCGTTGAAGGATTACAACGACAGGTGTCAGAGGAGCTCAGAGATGTACCCTCGAACCAAAGTTGATTTAGAGTTTTATCATTCGTATTTGGGGCTAAGATCGACTTAAACGGGATCGTTTAGATTCGGCAAAAGAGCATTTGGAGGCTCTATTGTTCTAGTTTAGGGACATAGAGGTCCATGCTCCAGTTTAGGGACGTGGTGGTCCATATTACAGTTTAGGGACATGGTGGTCCATATTCCAGTTTTAAGGACGTGGTGGTCCGTGTTCCAGTTTAAGGACATGGTGGTCCGTGTTCCAGTTTAGGGACATGGTGGTCCATGTTCCAGTTTAGGAACGTGGTGGTCCAATATTAGTTTAAGGACGTCTCGGTCCAATATTAGTTTAAGGACGTCTCGGTCCGACATTAGTTTAAGGACGTGTCGGTCCAATATTAGTTTAAGGACGTTCCGGTCCGATATTAGTTTAAGGACGTCTCGGTCCGATATTAGTTTAAGGACGTCTCGGTCCACGAGTTTAAGGACCCCGCCGTCCATATTGACATATGTGGTTGTCGGGACCCGTTACCTCTCTGACGTCGTTGAAGGATTACAACGATAAGTGTCAGAGGAGCTCGAAGATGTACCCTCGAGCCGGATATAAATTGATTTAAGAGAGAGTTGTGCTCAGTCAATTTAGTTTGAGGACTTACGGCCATGATTGGGCTAAGTCCAGTTTCAGCATCTTTTGTCTTTGGCCTATGCTAGGGCTTTGCCCCTTTTTAGTAATGCACTGCATTATTCTTGTTTTGGTTGGGCTCTGCCCTTTTATAAATGATGCAGAGCATCTATTTTGTTTGGGCTCTGCCCTGCATAGCACTTTTTTATTAGGCATGTCAGGCCTTTTAACTGGGCTCTGTCCCTTTTCTTTAATAATGTAGAGCATTAAATACTTTGACAGTGCCCCACGTGGCTTGTCGGGCGCTTTGCGCTAAATAATGAGCGCAAACTCATATGGTGGTGACACGTGTCGCGCTCTGGTGAGCGCAAGCGCAATAGCGCAGCGCGCTGCGCTAGTGCGCTGCGCTAGGGTGCTGCGCTGTTGCGCGGCCGACACGTGGCGCGCTCTGGTGAGTTGCGCCAATTCCAGAGAGCAAAGCTTTATTTCAAGAGCGCATAGCGCAAGTGGTTCTATAGCTGACACGTGGCGCTCTCTTAAGAGCGCAACAGCGCAGTTTGTAAGTGCAGAGCACTAAGAATCTTTTAGATTCAAGAACAGAAGTGCAAAGCACTATTTAATTTCTTGATCTAAATTAGATCAAAGAAAAATAAATTTTTCTTTTTTGTTTCAAGAACCAAAGGTTCATAAAAGTGCAAAGCACTATTTTTTTATTTTGTTGTTTTCTTGTTTTTTAAAGAACCAATGGTTCAAAAAGAAGTGCAAAGCACTGTTATGTGAAAATCATTGATCTGGTTTTTAGATCAATAATTTATTTAAAAGAGATTTCTTCTCTCTCGTGAAGGTTTTTTACCTCTTTCTTGAAATTTTCTCAGAGTTCTCTCTGTTTGAAGCCCTTGACTTTTTTTTAAGAAAAATTCATGCTTTGAATTGAGGCCTAGGGTCCTTTTTATAGTGCCCAAAAATTAGTTAAATTTGTTAAAGAGATCCTTCTCTGAGTGATTTGGGGAATTTTCCCCACCGTTGGATCTTTGATCCAAGGGCTTCTGCTTTGCAGAAGAAAATCTTCTTGTTTTAACAAGAACATAAAAGATTTCTTAGAAATTTAATTCTGTTTGGCGCAGATGCCCCAGCGCGTGACACGTGTCGCGCAGCGTACAGTGCAGCGCAACTGCGCTGACACGTGTCGCGCAGCGCAAAGAGCAGCGCAACTGCGCTGACACGTGTCGCGCAGCGCACTGCGCTAGCGCATCTGCGCTAACACGTGTCGCACAGCGCACTGCCTGCACAACTGAAGCGTTGCTTCCTTCAAATAGAGCTTTGTTCTGATTGGATGCGTCTTCTTGGGCGCTGCGCTGACGTATCAGCGCCTTACATGTGGCGCGTTGCGCCCGAGATTTGAAGCGTTGCTTCAAAATTTTGAATTTCAACAGAGCTTTGCTCTGATTGGGCGAAACAAATGCCCCCCCACCGTTGCGCTCACGTGGTGCACACGTGAGTGCAGCGGTGGCAAACTCCTGATCGTTGGATCAAGGGGTGAGCTCAAGGGGCGCAAGCGCCTTATAAATAGGAACTATGGCCCTTTAGAAAACTTCACCATTTTCTAGATTTTGATTCCAGAGCTTTGCTCTTGCTTAGAACTTCAGATCTTTGCTCTCGTTTCCAGAACTTTAGAGCTTTGCTTTTCCAAGTTAGAAAACTTTAGGTATAATTAATCTTAAGTTAAATTAATTTTAATTAACCAATAGAGCTTTGCTCTCACAGATCTTCAGATCTAAGGAAATCCCCTTTGGGGTTTCATCAACAGAGCTTTGCTCTCATGAATCTGTTTCAGGGTTTCTCAACCCATGAACAGAAACTTGCATTTTTGGCAAAACATAGATCCCTTTAATCTAAAAGAACTCTTAAGAGTGTTTCATTGATCTTAGAGTTTGAAGATGACATTTTATTCCTCAGTGCATTATATTGTTTTGCTTAATCAGTTTTTCTGATAATTCTGTTGATCCTCTTTCACAGGAACAATGGACGCCCACATGTATGCTCTTAACGAGATCATCTCTTACGAGGACATCCGCCGACTTGGCCGCTCTCAAAATCGAGAGTTCACAAACGAGGAGTGTGCTGAAATAATGAGTCGCTTCGACGCGTACAATGGTCCACTGCTTCCCCGACGTTCCTCCCTCCTTAAGCTTATCGTGGGAGCCATCTGGGAAGCGCTTCCCCTCTTCTATTCCGGCATGCCACTTAGGGCGTTGGATGCTGCTGAGGACAAGGTGCACTCGGTGTACCTGTTGAACTTTATCTCGAAGAGACGGCGAGACAGTCTTATCGATCTCTTGCATGAGGTCTTTCAACAGTCCGCCATACTCGCTGCTTAACGGAGGGTGGAAGACATCAGGGGGACCCTGACGCTTGTGCTCGCGAAAGAAAGCATACTAGGATGGTCCGCGAGGCCTGGAAAGTCATAGATAAAGTCGCTTTTGAATTCCTCAATCCATGCCCTGGATCTGAGGTTATTCCATTGTAACTTTCGTTTATTGTTTTTATGATTGTAAGAACTCCGGGCAATATTAATGAAAATTTTTGTTTTTCCTAGCCTGTCTTATCTTTTGTTCTGAGTCTTTTGCCCATGCATGAATGAATGTGTTTTGAAGGCTTGATCAAATGTAAATCGGATGCTCTTTCTGTTGCTTTTCTTCTTTCTCAGCATGTCGACACAATTAGCATACACTAGAGTAGGCCTCTTGATTTCTTTACAGGATAGCGATGGCTTAGGTCGCAGGTTTAGATCTGCCTCCTAACACTTTTCAACTCTATAAGCCGTGAGGGTCTCATAGAGACTTTTCTCTCTACGGATCGAGAGGATCTCGAAGGTGGGTTTTCTCCTTAGGAATCGTGAGGATTCCTAAGTGTGGTTTTCTCTTATAAGTCGTAAGGATCCTATAAGAGAATTTTTCCCTCTTACGAGTCGAGAGGACTTGTAAGCGGTTGTTCCCCTCCTTGTCGAAGTTCGACGTTGGAGAGTGAGACCCGTGGATGGTATGCAAGAGACCATTTTGGGCCAACTTGCGGGGTCCCAATGCTTAGGAAACAGGCTTCTTTTATGCCCACTGCCTAAGGCTTTATCTCACGAGTCGAGCCGCCTCGACAATTTTTTCACAAGTCGAGACGAATCGAGCGTTTCTCGCAAGAACATCTTAATGTCGCATTTAACCTCTGCTCTTTACGACAGAAGCCCGTTAAGGTTGGTGGTACTTAGGGTTTTGGCCATCGTACCGTCGCATAAGCTGATATAGTCCTCGATAGGCAATCGTGTTGTTCGAGTAGCCCTGCGACTGCCGTGTCTCTGATCCCTTCGGGGGCTGGACAAGACGTCTTCAAGCAATCCTCCTTGGCAGTTTGACCGTCGGAAGAGCAAGCGTTAGGAATTTGCCATGTCGCTTTTTACTTGAGGTTAGGCTTATTTTGGTGAGCCCCGATAACCACTCCGCGCTGGTGTGGGGATGATCTCCGATAGTCTTTCGGGCTTTATGTGAGTTGCTGTCAAGACCCTGAAGCTAGGAATTTGGCCTTTGCTTTGTTTGCTGGCATTGCGTCTGCTGTATCGAGACGAATGTTGCGGTGGGAACTAGGGATTTTGTCGTGGCTCTGTTTGTTTGATGACGTTGCGTCTGCTGTTTCGAGACGAACGTTGGGGTGACATCTCGTCTGTTGTATCGAGAGGGACGTCGAGGTTGTCTCTAGGTTGCTGGTGAACCGCCGAGGTTTGGAACTAGGGATTTTGCCGTGGCTCCATTCGTTTGATGACGTTGCGTCTGATGTGTCGAGACGAACATTGGGGTGACATCTCGTCTACTGTATCGAGACGGACGTCGAGGTTGTCTCTAGGTTGCTGGTGAACCGTCGAGGTTTGGAACTAGGAATTTTGCCGTGGCTCCATTCGTTTGATGACGTTGCGTCTGCTGTGTCGAGACGAACATTGGGGTGACATCTCGTCTACTGTATCGAGACGGACGTCGAGGTTGTCTCTAGGTTGCTGGTGAACCGTCGAGGTTTGGAACTAGGGATTTTGCCGTGGCTCCATTCGTTTGATGACGTTGCGTCTGCTGTGTCGAGACGAACGTTGGGGTGGCATCTCGTCTACTGTATCGAGACGGACGTCGAGGTTGTCTCTAGATTGCTGGTGAACCGTCGAGGTTTGGAACTAGGGATTTTTCCGTGGCTCCATTCGTTTGATGACGTTGCGTCTGCTATGTCGAGATGAACGTTGGGGTGACATCTCGTCTACTGTATCGAGACGGACGTCGAGGTTGTCTCTAGGTTGCTGGTGAACCGCCAAGGTTTGGAACTAGGGATTTTGCCATGGCTCCACTTTGTTTTGACCATGGGGTCTTTTGTTAACTTTGCTTGTACACCCTGCTGGACTGTGAAGGAACGCCGTTGTTGACATTGTGTCTGCTGTAACGAGACGAATGCTAAGGTGGAGTTGGGATTTTGCCGTTACTCCGCTTTGTTTCGACCGTGAGGTCTTTTGTTGACGTTGCATCTGCCTCCAGCTGGACTGCGGAGGAACGCTGTTGTTGACATTGCGTCTACTGCATCGAGACGAATGCTGAGGTGAAGCTGGGATTTTGCCATCGCTCCGCTTGTTTCGACCGTGGGGTCTTTTGTTAACCTTGCATGTACACCCTGCTGGACTGCGAAGGAACGCCGTTGTTGACATTGCGTCTGCTGTAATGAGACGAATGCTAAGGTGGAGTTGGGATTTTGCCGTTACTCCACTTTGTTTCGACCGTGAGGTCTTTTGTTGACGTCATGTCTGCATCTAGTTGGAGTGAGGAGAAATGCCGTTGGTGATCTCTAAGTTGTCGATGTTGACGTCGAGACCCTGAAGCTCGGGATCTTCGTTTGCTTCATTTGTTGACATCGTGTCTGTAATATTGCGACAAATGTCGAGATGGTCTCTAGGTTGTCTATGAACCGTCGAGATTTGGATTCGCTTTCTGATGGAGCCTGTGGGGAAGGTATGGTTCCCTCTTTATCTGTGCCCCTGAATTGTATACAGGGATCGATGTGATTTCACCTGTAGGGCAAAAAGTTTCATTCTTTCATTTTTTTTATTCTTTCCGCAATGCTCTATCATTTCAGCTTTTATATCGCAAAGGTCGCGATTGCCCAATCATTTCGGCTATTTTTCGCGGTGCCCAATCATTTCGGCTGTTTACTTTATTTTTACTTGCTGCTTTTTATTGCGAGTTGCCCAATCATTTCGGCTATTTCGCATGCATACATTTTACTTGCTGCTTTTTATTGCAAGTTGCCCCATCATTTCGGCTATTTCCTATGCATGTGCGGCTTACTGGCTTTTCGCCGTAAACCTGAAATTAGACACCGATTTCGGCATCAGCACCGCTACAACTGGGATATGGCCAGGAGCGAATCATCACCTGCCTTTGTCGATGTCAAACAAAGGTGGCTCAGCGACCAGGGTTAAGGTCTTGTCGGCTAAGGCTTTTGACTTCATGAGCCGTAAGGGTTTCACAAAGGTATTTCTCCCTACAAGTCGTGAGGATCTTGTAGGTGTATTTTCTCCTTAGGAGTCGTGAGGATTCCTAAGTGTATGTTCCTCGGTAAGTCGTGAGGATCCTACAAGAGGGTTTTCTCCTTGTAAATTGAGAGGACTTACAAGTGTTGTTTGCTGTACGAGCATATCCCTAGTCACGGATGAGACTTTGTTAGGGAAATGTTTATTCACGCCCGTGGATTGTATACAAGAGCCAGTATTGGACCACTTGTAGGGCCATAACGAAAGTTGTGGGGGTTGCTTAAGCACAGGTTTAGGTCTCTGTAACTTAAGACTTTCAAATCTTATGAGCCATGAGGGTCCCATAAGAGAGTTCTCCTTACGAGTCGTGAGGATCTCGCAAGTGTATTTTCTCCTTAGGAATCGTGGGGATTCCTAAGTGTGTTGTTCCCTTGTGAGTCGTAAGGATCTCACGCGGGTTGTTTCTCCTTATAGGGTCGAGAGGACCCTATAAGTGTTTCTTAACGAGGTTGCGCCCTTTCGGGTTTTCATAAACACTCGCCGGTAGTCCTGCTGTTTTTACTCACGGAGCCCTCTCGGGTTTTCATCCGTGCCCGTTTTGCTTATGGACATACCGTTTTTCTTTTATATTTTTTTTATCTCGTCAACCTAAGGATGCCGCGGTATTAGTTTAAAGACGTTTCGGTCTGCTATTAGTTTAAGGACGTCTCGGTCCACTATTAGTTTAAGGACATTTCGGTCCATTGTCGCCGTATTTGAGGCGAATATCTGGTTTATTGACTTTTCGATCTATGAGTCCTTCTCCATGAATGAACATGATGCCCCCGGCATAACCATCTTCTTCGGAGCGTGCGGTTGTGGCGGACTCACCTTCCAGTTCTCAGACAGCGCAAACTTGCCCTGTTGGTATTGGTCTTCAACCCAGTTTTTGAAGACGTAGCAGTCCTCGATCAGGTGACCTACTGTTTGGTGGTAAGGGCAATAATTAGGATTATTAACATCGCCTGGCCGCAACAGACGTTTTGGACCCGGCAGATTGATGAGTCTGTCGCACACTGCCAACTCGAACAGTCCCCTTGTTTTATCTTGCGGAAACGAGTAAGGACGTCCTAGCCTCTCTTCGAGGGATGGGCGTGGGCGCACGTTGTTTTGGCGAACGACCGGCTTTGAGTTGTTCGACTGTTGCTGAGCATTGGCGACGACGATCGCTCTCCCTTTTCCTTTCTCATTTCGGGAATCTGGTTTTGGAGGAGACGGTCCATGGCCCATCTGGTCCATTTGGGCTAATTTGTCGATCAAGGCCTGGAAGGTAGTCGGCCTGAAGAACATCATGAATTGTGAGATGGTCGTCTGCGGATCGAGAGTGCCCACAAACATGCCTACCGCAGGTGCCTCTTCTATGCGTTGTTCGCATTTCGACCATAGGTTTCACCATCGTGTTGTGTATTGGACCCACGTTTCGCCTGGCCTTATTCTGACATTTATTAGTGCTGTTATCGGGGTGCGTTCACTAGCACTCGCGAATCTTTGTGTGAACAGTAGCTCCATCTCCGCAAATGTTTTGACAGAGTCGTTAGGTAGCTCCGAATACCATTCAAAGGCTGTTTCTGCTAAGCTGCTGACGAATTGACGTAGCAACAATTTGTCATCGCCTCCAGTGTTGCCGCATAAGCCCCTGAATTGAGCGACATGCTGATGCGGATTCCCTGTCCCTTTATATACGTGGAATTTAGGGATCGTATATCCCGGCGGGTAACTGATTTGGTCGTACCAGCTCGGATACGGTCGTCCGGTTCTAGCAATTTGCCCAGCCGCTTCATTCACCTGATGAACCCGGATCTGCTGAGCTATATATTCGTCCAAGTCAGCTTTGGAGATTGCCTCCTCCTTGGCTGTTGACAGAGCCGGTGGAGGATTTGACGTTTCTCCCCTGTCGTCTTCAAGGACGATCGGAGGATCTTCAGCAGGAGGGTCCAGCTGTAACATCATCCCTACCATATCTTGGAAGAGGAGCGCCATCTGTTTTATGTTAGCCGCTTGCTCTGCAGCTTCTTTGTCCCTCTTTTCGAGGATTCTGCGTAAAAAGTCAGCGTCGGTTTCTTGTTTTTGACACTCATCCGAAGATGTTTCAGAGCTTTCTTTTGGCTCAGTGAGTGCAGCCATTGTAGTCATCATTTCCTGAAGCTTTTATTGTTGCTCCTGGGCTTTCGTCACGGATCAGGTGAGCGGTCGGTGGCCCGTAGAAGTGCGGCTTTCCTCCTTTCCAGAAGCCATATAAACAGTGTGCACTACCATGCCCCCAGATTTGGGGCGTTTGTGTTCAGCGCTTTTATGCTTCGCCATGTTCACAGGGGCTTTTTGCGGCCTCCTTTTCTTCTGAGTGATTGGAGTTAAGGGGGCCGTTGTAATGGGCACCCGGGTAACTATTGGTTTTTGTGGTTTGACAGAGTAATCCTTCCCCTGCTGAACCTTCATCTTTTTCTGTCGTCGGAGGCAGTCTTGATCGATCACCGACTCTTGGACCTGTCGCCAGACTTTGTAAATTTTAGAGGACAGCCATTGAGGGGGCTGCTCTAGCTTCTTCTCTGGAGTATTCTCCACAGGTGAAGGAGTTCGTTTCAACATCGCAGTAGGAGAGTTTCTGCGCACCGTATTCAGCAATTCAAAGCTGTTCCCGATAGGAACAGCAGTATCGATCCCCACCGTTGGAGCTGGAGGAGTAAATCCAGAGGGGAAGTTGCCCCCAGCCTTCTTTACTCGGCGCCAGTGGCGACGTCGAGGATGTCGTGCTAATGGAGTTGTTTCAGCTATAGGGGCGACCTCCTCATGCCCCCTGTGTTGGTCAGAATATGCTGGTACCAGCCTTTTAAAGATCGACGTCCGTTGAACGGGGACAGCCAACCTGTCAGAAGCGGACTTCCGAACATGGGAAGCAACCTTGGTGACTTCGCCAAGAACGGGAGCTGGGATGGCTATCCGCTTCGGGATAACGCCTTCTGGTATGGCAGGCTTCTTCATGGGCCCGTTGGAGCTCTGACCTAGTCCGTTAAAAACTGAAGCAGTGGAGTTGGGCGACCTGTTGAGAGGGGTTGCGGCAGTGGTAAGTCGATTGAAAACCGACTTCTTTGGAGCTTCTTGCAATGTCATTAGGGCGTTGAAGCTTATTGGTGGGAGCATGGTCCCAAAAAATAGTCCAGTGGTGGCTTGAGCCACCTGCTCCACCGGCATTTTGAAAAGGGAGGCCGTTCGAGGCCCATAAGTCACTCCTCCAGCAATGACGGAGCGAGAGTTGCAGCTGCAGGCGGTGCAGTTCGAAGCTATCGATCTTCTGTTTTCTGCATGGAGAAAGACACTAAATCTAAGTACTTTGAATCCACAAGCAACCACAACAAACCGCGATTGGTTCGCGAGGACGACACACGAAGTGTGGAGTTGAAAGAGGAAGAGGTCCCACCGGGCGTGCCAGAATCTGTTCCCCTCCGAATGGCGGCCTAGACTTTGCGTCTCGCCTGAGATTCGGGGCAGATGTTATTTGGTTTTATCCGTCTACCTCTCCGAAAATTCCAAGTTGATTTATGGCACTGTGTATCGGAGGTTTAGACGGATGCGGCCGATGTAGCAGACTTCGTCAGATTCCCCCTCGCTTGAGGGGTTTTTGATTGTGGGGACGCTCTTCCCTGCAGGCGCAAGACCCTGCAGTTAATTACGCTACCGCATCACGGTAACAACTTTCTCCTTCTCCAGAATTTCACTTCGTGTCGTGTGTGTTTGTTTTGTTTGTGGTTGCCCGTGGATTGTATACGGAGACTGAGTAATGTCGTCGCCCGTAGGACGTGGATTAGTCCAAATCCGTATTTACTTAGATTTGGGTTTGGTGTTTTAGTTTAAGGATACGTTAGCCGTATTGAGGCTAAGATCGACTTAAACGTTCGTTAAGGATACATTAGTCTTGTTTGGGACTAAGATCGACTTAACGTAGTGATGTATGGCCATCAGGACTCGTCACCTCTCTGACGTCGTTGAAGGATTACAACGACAGGTGTCAGAGGAGCTCAGAGATGTACCCTCGAACCAAAGTTGATTTGGAGTTTTATCATTCATTTAAATGTCTAAGGATACGTTGGCCGTATTTGGGGCTAAGATCGACTTAAACGGGATCGTTTAGATCCGGCAAAAGAGCATTTGGAGGCTCTATTGTTCTAGTTTAGGGACATAGAGGTCCATGCTCCAGTTTAGGGACGTGGTGGTCCATATTACAGTTTAGGGACATGGTGGTCCATATTCCAGTTTTAAGGACGTGGTGGTCCGTATTCCAGTTTAAGGACATGGTGGTCCGTGTTCCAGTTTAGGGACATGGTGGTCCATGTTCCAGTTTAGGGACGTGGTGGTCCAATATTAGTTTAAGGACGTCTCGGTCCGATATTAGTTTAAGGACGTCTCGGTCCGACATTAGTTTAAGGACGTGTCGGTCCAATATTAGTTTAAGGACGTTCCGGTACGATATTAGTTTAAGGACGTCTCGGTCCGATATTAGTTTAAGGACATCTCGGTCCACGAGTTTAAGGACCCCGCAGTCCATATTGACATATGTGGTTGTCGGGACCCGTCACCTCTCTGACGTCGTTGAAGGATTACAACGATAAGTGTCAGAGGAGCTCGGAGATGTACCCTCGAACCGGATATAAATTGATTTAAGAGAGAGTTGTGCTCAGTCAATTTAGTTTGAGGACTTACGGCCATGATTGGGCTAAGTCCAGTTTCAACATCTTTTGTCTTTGGCCTGTGCTAGGGCTTTGCCCCTTTTTAGTAATGCACTGCATTATTCTTGTTTTGGTTGGGCTCTGCCCTTTTATAAATGATGCAGAGCATCTATTTTGTTTGGGCTCTGCCCTGCATAGCACTTTTTTATTAGGCATGTTAGGCCTTTTAACTGGGCTCTGTCCCTTTTCTTTAATAATGTAGAGCATTAAATACTTTGACAGTGCCCCACGTGGCTTGTCAGGCGCTTTGCGCTAAATAATGAGCGCAAACTCATATGGTGGTGACACGTGTCGCGCTCTGGTGAGCGCAATAGCGCAGTGCGCTGCGCTGTTGCGCTGCCGACACGTGGCGCGCTCTGGTGAGTTGCGCCAATTCCAGAGAGCAAAGCTCTATTTCAAGAGCGCATAGCGCAAGTGGTTCTATAGCTGACACGTGGCGCTCTCTTAAGAGCGCAACAGCGCAGTTTGTAAGTGCAGAGCACTAAGAATCTTTTAGATTCAAGAACAGAAGTGCAAAGCACTATTTAATTTCTTGATCTAAATTAGATCAAAGAAAAATAAATTTTTCTTTTTTGTTTCAAGAACCAGAGGTACATATAAGTGCAAAGCACTATTTTTTTATTTTGTTGTTTTCTTGTTTTTTAAAGTACCAATGGTTCAAAAAGAAGTGCAAAGCACTGTTATGTGAAAAACATTGATCTGGTTTTTAGATCAATGATTTATTTAAAAGAGATTTCTTCTCTCTCGTGAAGGTTTTTTACCTCCTTCTTGAAATTTTCTCAGAGTTTTCTCTGTTTGAAGCCCTTGACTTTTTTTTAAGAAAAATTCATGCTTTGAATTGAGGCCTAGGGTCCTTTTTATAGTGCCCAAAAATTAGTTAAATTTGTTAAAGAGATCCTTCTCTGAGTGATTTGGGGAATTTTCCCCACCGTTGGATCTTTGATCCAAGGGCTTCTGCTTTGCAGAAGAAAATCTTCATGTTTTAACAAGAACAGAAAAGATTTCTTAGAAATTTAATTCTGTTTGGCGCAGATGCCCCAGCGCGTGACACGTGTCGCGCAGCGCACAGCGCAGCGCAACTGCGCTGACACGTGTCGCGCAGCGCACAGCGCAGCGCAACTGCGCGAGCGCATCTGCGCTGACACGTATCGCGCAGCGCACTGCCTGCACAACTGAAGCGTTGATTCCTTCAAATAGAGCTTTGCTCTGATTGGGTGCGCCTTCTTGGGCGCTGCGCTGACGTATCAGCGCCTTACATGTGGCGCGTTGCGCCCGAGATTTAAAGCGTTGCTTCAAAATTTTGAATTTTGAATTTCAACAGAGCTTTGCTCTGATTGGGCGAAACAGTGTGTTGCGTTCTTTATCCCCTCTCGGCTAACCATGAGCATTTCCAAGAAAGCTTCCATCGGGATCCCTTGGTTATAGCTCGATTGCTGAGCAAACCGGTGCAGGTTATTCCTCATAAAGAGTGATGTCTCATTCTGCCTGAACACCAAGTAGCCTGGCCGAATGGAGTAGAGATGGAGGATTTCCCGAGCCTTCAATATGGAAGCCCCGTCTTTAAAATCATCGCGTAGCGACACTACCGACTTGGTGGTCTCTGAGCCTATTGTTATGACCTTATCCAAGAAAGAAGTCATCGCTCCAACCAGGTGTGGTCGAAGGAGCAGCCCCCTAGCCTCCCGCGGAGGTGCAACTACAATCGAAGCCCCGACCAACCGTATGACCCTCGGGAGTCTGCATCTCTCAAAAAAGGGAGGAATCTTATGGGCGCCGAACACCCCGTGCACGTGCATTTCCATCCAAGAGGTAAAATAGTGCATCGGAAAGTTAGCGGGTTGCACCCCAGGCTCATTGGCGTCCGCCGCTACGCTGAGTCCATTATAGAGATGAGCCAGCCCGGGGATTCCTACTGATAAGTGCAAACCAGCCACCATCCGATGCGCTGGGTAGAAAACGGATGGCCGCATATGGCGCGGGTGCATGGGAAGCGCAAAGCTACACAACCACAAGCCCAGGAACCCTACAAAAAGGTCTCTTCATCCATGCCTGGGACGGCAATTTCTGAAAAAGGGACGATGGCGGCACCGAGGAGATAAAAGTCTTTGTGGTCATCCTCCGATGTGGGTCGACGATCCAAACCGAACCCAAAAGGGTCGTCGAGCTAGGCGAACTTCTCGCTCCGCTCCGATAAGAACTCCGGTCGAACGAAACGGGCAATAAAATCTACAAAACTGACGCCCCGGACGCCCGATTCCAAATAGAGTCCTTCATAGATCTCCAGCACCATAACCAAGCCCGGGTACTGGTGCTGAATAGCGTTCTCCGGCGTCAGGTCAAACACCAGCGGCTTGGTGGCAAAGACGTATTCATCGGGAGGAAGCAGCTCCTCGTAAAGCTCTCCCCTCATCGGCAGACCCGAGATTTCAGCAAACTCCTCCAAGGAGATAGAGACTTCCCGGTCCGTCATCTGGAAGGTGTGGGTGGGGATGTTCCATTGCTCGATAAAAGCCTTAACCCACCATGTTGGAGGAGAAGGATACTCAAAGAGCGAGACGTAAATGGCCGAGTACAAACCAATCCTCATCAGATGAGTCCTCTTCGCTGATAGGATGTACCGTGCCCATTGCAAATATCCGGCAGGCGGTCGTGGGATCAATCCAATATTATAGGCCTGTCCCCAAGGGCGTGCTTCACCCTGACAAATTCTCCTCCCTAAAATATCTATTGTTGGCGGCGGCTGCACGGGGATAGCACCAATCGCAGGCTGGAGGAGGTCATCCGAATTCCAATTTTTGACCTCCACGGCATACTTCACCAGGGGTTCATCTGCGTAGGGGAGTGAAGATGTTGGCTCAGACGGCGTGGCGAAACTGAAACTTCAGCGACCCTTGATGATCTCATTGTATCACCTACCCCAAAAGTGAAGGCTCTTGTGCTCGGGGTCATGATCCTTGATGAGAGCGAGCACCACGCGGTCCACCGGTGCCTGGGGAAACCCTCCCTCCGAGCGAACAAACGGAAAAGACAAATTGGCAGACATGTTTCCTGCGAAGAGACAAAAATTAGCCGTCAGTGTTATAATTCCAACGCTCAATATTTTAAAATTTTTACCTCACACTGCAATGCAGTGGGTAGGGGAACCAAATGGGGACCCACAAAATCTGGATGACAGTGCATCATTTAACAAGACAGCCCCATCATTGGGTGAGACTGTCAACTAATGAAAAGATCCTCAAGAGAATATTCACATTGATGGGAAATCCCTAGAGACAAGGAGAAAATCTCCTCCTTTAGAGCAAAACTCTGTCACAGAGTGACATTTGTCAAACTCTGGTCTCAAGGGAATAAAATTTCCTTAAAAAGAGCCTAGCTCTATAATAATGATGGAAAAATCCATCAAAAAGAAATTTTAACTCCTGAAGATTAAAAAAATTGGGATCTTAAAGATCCATAAAAACTTTTAGGAGTTCTCCATTTTTAGATCAAAAAAGATCTACATTTGATCCATGAGCAAAGCTCTGTTCATGGGTTAAAACACATGGACAAGATCTCTGTAGATTTATGAACTTTTAAGAGCAAGGCTCTGTTAATAAAACCCCAAGGGGTTTCTTTTTTAGATCAAAGATCTATGAGAGAAAGGCTCTATTAATCAACTTTAATTTAATTTAATTTAATTTAATTATACCTAAGATGGTTTTAAGTTCTGAACTCTGGAGTTCTTGGGAAAAAGAAAGAGCAAGGCTCTAAAATTCTTAAGCAAGAGCAAGGCTCTGAAAATCAAGATTCTTGAAAATGGTAAAAAAATTACCAAGGACCAAGGGTCCTATTTATAGGCGCCTGCGCCCTTTCAGATCACCCATTGATCCAACGGTTGGGATCTTGCCATCGTTGCACTCACGTGCGCGCCACGTGAGCGCAACGGTGGGGGGGGGGCATTTGTTTCCCCCAATCAGAGCAAGGCTCTGTTTGAATTTCAAAAATTCAAATTTTGAAGCAACGCTTCAGATTCCTTGCGCTGCGCACAACGCGCCACGTATCAGAAGCTGATACGTCAGCGCAACGCCTAAAACAGTGCGTCCAATCAGAGCAAGGCTCTATTAAAAAACAAAATTAAAAGAAGCAAAACATCAGTTGCGCAAGCGCTGCGCTACGCGACACGTGTCAGCGCAGTGGCTTTTGCGCAAGCGCTGCGCTGCGTGACACGTGTCAGCGCAGCTGCGCTGCGCTGTGCGATACGTGTCAGCGCAGCTGCGCTGTGCGCTCCGTGACACGTGTCAGCGCAGGTGCGCAAACGCAGTTGCGCTGCGCTGTGCGCTGCGTGACACGTGTCACGCGCTGGGGCATTTGCGCCAAACAGAATTAAAATTTTAAAGAAATCTTTCTGTTCTTGTTAAAACGAGAAGATTTTCTTCTGTAAAACAGAAGCCCTTGGATCAAAAATCTAACGGTGGAAAAAATTCCCCAAATCACTCAGAGAAAGATCTCTTTAACAAATCTAACAAAATTTATGGGCACTATATAAAGGACCCTAGACCTCAATTCAAGAGGAGGAGGATCATCATTGAGAACACTGAAGAATTGGAGAGAATTCCTCAAGAACAAAAAATGTAAAACCTTTAGAAAAAAGAGAAAATTCTCTTATGAACAGATCATTGATCTGAGAACAAGATCAATGATCTTCAATAAAAAGAAAAATAAATAACAATAGTGTCTTGCACTTTTTTATGAACCATTGGTTCTGGAATCTAAAAGATTCTCAGGTTAATAGTGGTTTGCACTTGCAAAACTGCACTGTTGCGCTCTTGGGTTGGCGCAAGCCACCAGAGAGCGCCGCGTGTCAGCACTTGAAACACTTGCGCTCTGCGCTTTTAAGATAGAGCCTTGCTCTCTAAAATTGGCGCAACTCACCAGAGCGCGCCATGTGTCAGCAGCGCAAACGCAGCGCACTACGCTTGCGTGACACGTGTCACCTCCATAAGCGCTTGCGCTCATTAATTGGCGCAAAGCGCCTGACAGGCCACATGGCCACTGTCAAATGATTGATGCGCTGCATCATTAAAAAGAAGGGCTGAGCCCAATTAAAAAAGCCTAACAGGCCTAGTAAATGCTATGCATTATTTTCAAACAGATGCAATGCATCATAGCCCCAAATAAAAACAGATGCAATGCATCAGAGCCCAAACAAGGGTCTGTCAGACCAGAACAAATGATGTGCATCATTTAAAAGGGGCCAAGCTTTAGCACAGGCCATATAGGCCAAAAACAAATAAAAGCGTTGAACACTTTTCAACTGGACTTAGCCCAATCATGGCCGTAAGTCCTCAAATTAAATTGACGGAGCATAGCTGCTCTCCTAAATCAATTTACATCCGGTTCGAGGGTACATCTCCGAACTCCTCTGACTCCTATCGTTGTAATCCTTCAACGACGTCAGAGAGGCGTCGGGTCCCGACAACCATACATCAACACGGACTGTGGGGTCCTTAAACTCATGGACTTATGCATCCTTAAACCAAAACACGGACTGCGGGGTCCTTAAACTCATGGACTCATGCGCCCTTAAACCACAATACGGACTGTGGGGTCCTTAAACCCTTGGACTAATGCGTCCTTAAACTCATGGACTAATGCGTACTTGAACTAATATCCGTCCCAAAACGTGAATATGGACCACCATGTCCTTAAACTGGCAATGGACCACTATGTCCCTAAACTGGAACAATAGAGCCCCCAAATGCTTTTTTGTCGGATCTAAACGATCCCGTTAAGTTGATCTTAGTCTCAAATCAGACTAACGTATCCTTAACGAACGTTTAAGTTGATCTTAGCCTCAATATGGCTAACGTATCTTTAAACTAAAACACCAAACCCAAATCTAAGTAAATACGGATTTGGACTAATCCACGTCCTACGGGCGACGGCATAACTTAGTCTCCTTATACAATCCATGGGCATCCACAAACAAAACAAACACACACGACACGAAGTGAAATTCTGGAGAAGGAGAAAGTGGCTACCGCGATGCGGTAGCGTAATTAACTGCAGGGGCTTGCGCCTGCAGGGAAAAGCGTCCCCACAATCAAAAACCCCTCAAACGAGGGGGAATCTGATGAAGTCTGCTACATCGGTCGCATCCGTCTAAACCTCCGATATACGGTGCCATAAATCAACTTGGCATCTTCGGAGAGGTAGACGGATAAAACCAAATAGCACCTGCCCCGAACCTCAGGCAAGACGTCCTAATGTCTCGGCGGCCATTAGGAGGGGAACAACACTCCCCGAAATCCACGCAACCGCTCCGATCCCCCTCGCTTCCCTCATCCTCGCTCTCTTCTTACAACCGACCCCTCTCTCTTCACTCCTCTATCTCTCCACTCGTGAAGCCCCACCTCTCGAGCTCTTCACCTCCCCGACCCATTACCTCCTCTCCTAGCCCCAACCAACCGAGCTCCCCTGCAACCTCCTCATCCCCTCCTCTTCCGACCGTGAGGACCCCACCGCGACACCAAGCTTCCCCTCGAGCTCCCCCACAGCCAGCGCCGAAACCTCCATCACTTCTGCCACCTCTCTGCCGACACCACCACCTAACAGCCACCACCGAGCCCTCAACCCCACCGCTGATGAGCCATTGACCCCCCACAACATCACCTCCCATCTCTTCGCCTCCGAGCTCCACCTCTTTGCACTGAGCCCCTCCTCATCCAGGCAAAGAACCCACATTCCCAATCGACTCCTCCTCTCACTGGCGAAACCATCTCCGTCTGAGAACCACCGACAAGCTCCTCTTGCCGCCAACCCCTTTCGCCACCGTCAGAGCTTCCCCAAACAGCTGCGACCTTCACCAACGAGCAGCCCCACAACTCTTCCTTCACCACCCGTCGTCTCGTCGCTGCCCCGTGCCGTCCCCGGAGCCGAGCCCAAGCTGGTGCTGCTGTCGCTGCTTGCATTGCATCCATTTGCTGTTGGCGTCGTCATCACGTTTGTGTCTCCGATCATCTTCAGGCAGGATAAACGGTAGCTATACATGCTAATTGTACATACATACATAGATACATACATACATACATATATATATATATATATATATATAGTTTATATTTGACACATCTAGATCCAATTAATTATTGCTAATCATCTTGTTAATTTAACGTTGGGGTCTCCTAAAGGTTACAATCAGTGTTTAAATCAAGTAGGATATGTGAGGAAATGATTTTCATGTGGATGAATAAACGAAACTAAAAATTCGTTGGAAATCATCGTATGCGTATATAGCCGAAGTGTTTGATATGAATCTCATGAGAAAATAAAATCTATAATGGCAGGACTCATGATGTTTAGACCCTAACACTGTTAACAAATGCTATGTAGAAATTGGGTAGCAAATCGTTGCCATTTTTCATACATAAGTGATGCCCTAACCTTAATACCAAAACATGCATTTTACCGAACGCTTGATACCATTAACTTCATAATTAATTCAAGAAAAACCCAATCGCAGCATGTCTAGGTTCGTTGCGAAGGGTACTGCGTAATATTTAATACGACGTGTAGCTTTACTATCAGGTGTGTCATCTGAATATCGAAAACAAAGAACTTACCTGACCTTGGTCCACAGTCAAGTGCAGGAACTTACCTGTTGACTTGCTTTTATACACCTGAAACCTTAATGTTTAGTTGTGATAGTGCGCGGAGCCTATTACCGCTGCGTATAAAATTGTTTTATCTTTCCAATGGTACTGATTTCACTAAATTCTAGTGTTATTTGGTATTTAAATCATATTTTAACGGATGACTTGTATGGCAGTTTTCTGTCATTTCAATTTGTAACCTTTGTCAGTAATCTGATCATAACTCCTAAACCAGGATGACTATTGTTAATCCGTTAGGTGCGTTGGAAACATAAAACAAAAATATACATGTTATTTAACTTTAGCGTCGCCTAATTATGCTCCCAACTAGGAGTAAAGCGTGTTACAAAACGGACTTCCAGTTCAGAAACTGAATTTCCGACAGTAAACACTTAAAATGAAATGACCATAACTAGCAAACCTGAAACCCGATTGACACAAAACTAATTTTTTGTGTAGATGATTAAATATACTGCCTACTCCTTTTATATCGTTTTGCTTAATTATGCACGTGTGATTTTATATGAATTTTATTGTCTAACCGACACCAGTTGCTCATATATTTTAGCAGTGCATTTACTATATCCCCATCATGTGCATGATTGTCATACTCTTGTAGATAGTCTTCATTTGCATCGATAACCTAGCGACCGTGTTACATTACTAAGTGATAACATTAGTGATTGGATTGTGGCAAGTACGTTAGTGTAAAAGTGTGGATGAATAAGTGAAATGACACGTACTTGTATACAATCAGCAGAACCAGTTAAATTATTGCATTGTCGACACCTATTGGACATATATATGGGTAACTATAACTAGAATGTGACGGTTATGGAAGCACGTATATTAGTGTCATAGGTAAGACATCGAGTACTGTCCATTTATCTTGGATACCAGTCGAGACATGCTTGATGGAGATCCTGTCTCCGGTTCTCGCGTAGACTTTTCATGGAGCGACTAGTATTTGGGGTTCATGGTCGGTGTTTGATGTAGACCGCGGGTGTAGGGTAGTTTGAGTGTGAGTTCGATCAACGGAATCTCAGAAGTCCCACTGCCGGCATATATAGCGATTTCGGGAATCGTATGGATGGTATTACTGATTATTAGCGAGCGTGATTCGGGCCCGTGTTCCCTTGCCCCTGCGGTCTACCCTTGGGTTGGGGATACTCCTGTGGTGACTAACGATAGCTTTAGTGACTTGGATATTAAGACTGATAGGTTTAGTGACATGGACATTGCATTGATTACTAATTCGATATGCCTACTTTATTGTTTACCCGTACCGGTTACTTCATGCTCATGTCATCACTCCATGTTTACTGTTTCATATTCATCATCATTGCACGTGTCTACATATGTATTTATATATATTGATATTGTGTCGCTCTGACGACCTGAGTATGCATGCTCAGAGTGAGAAGTGGACTTAGCTCGAATCAGGATCTGTCATACCCCGAGGATATCGAGCACATCTAGATCAGCGACGCCATCGTTATCTTTCCCTTGATCTCTATCTGGTTAGTTCTATATCTGTTTTGATAGAATTAGTGACTGCATTTCTCATTACCGGTGCATTGATTACTGATTACCATGTAATGATAGAAGCCGAAATGTGAGTAGGGAAGGATATTTTCTTGACTGTAGGAGCATGGCCGACCTTGTCACCCCTCGTATTTCGTATTTTGGGAAGCGGAGCGTGACACATATTGAGCTAGAATCAAACCAAGTAGCATACTACCATTTTGAGTAAGACTGTTATTATATCTGTAAATATCTCAAGCTTCCAAAATATAATATACAATCTAGTAATATACAATAATGGCCTCTAGGGCATATATCACTATCAGTAGCAATGTCTTTATGCTCCGGCCGTCAATGGTACAAAGTGACTGAAATCATAAAATGAAACTTGGGTATTTGTGTGCTTCTTTTATAAGTAGATATTTATTTACTACGGTAGAATAAAATATAATTTGGTTATTTAAGGATTGTTCTCAAATCCTTGAATATTTTATTTAAATAATAAACTGTAATTAATTAGGATAATTTGAAGGGATTAAGACGAAGTGATGAGGATGATGATGAGAGAGAATGAGGGAAGGAGAGAGAAACACGTTAAGGAGAGGAAAGGCAGCGTTGTATGGAACACGTAGCTGGATCTCAGCCGCGCCACTGCGGGGTTTCGGCCCATATTTATCAGGCGACACGTAACAGATTCCCCAGCGCGCTTGTGGGCCCCACAGCGGGGTAGGGTGGGGGCGACAACTGCCTCTTTTGGACTCTAGTGGACAGCTGGCACCCTCTCTTTAGCTTTTGCAGTCCCAACTCCTCATTGGCCCACCAGTTATTTATTTATTAGCTTTATCTTTTTTCTTTTTTTCTTTTTTTTCTGATTATTTTAGAAATTCCAGAAAACCGCAGCCCGATTTATCACTGTTGGTTTGACGAATACAATCATCTGTTTTGTATCTACTATTCTTGGATTTTTTTTTTTGTCTTTTTTAGATATAGATTGACCTTATTTAGGTAAATCTTCATGACTATTTCTTAATATTCAAAAGGTATTTTGAGAATAAATACAATGGTAAGAAAAAACCTCCGGATATTAAAATTTAGGGTAAATTTTTATGGGCTTTCAATGTATAAGTTTCGGGAAGATTATTGAATGTGTTTGTTCAAGATTTTTAATTTTTATAGATATAAAGTTTAATTACAAATTGACTTTTCATGAAAGTTGACCAAGTAACTATAATAGCCTAGGAGAAAATCTCTCTTAGTTCTGGCCAGTGGAGGGGCTATGTTTAAATTTTTTGAAACAAACTTGACCATGAACTTCTCAAAGTCTAACATTTCGAAAAATATAATGTTATTTTGGAATTTAATTACTTATATGAAAATGAGTCGTATTTGGTTTTCACAAAATACCCTATAAATATATTTATATATTTTGTGATAAATTAATATTTTAATTTCCCAGTTATAAATTATTTAATATGGCAAGCAAAATTATATGTAAAATTTGATAAAATGTTGGGATTTACCCGGTTGGATTTTGGTAGGGTTTTTATTTAATTTGTTTTAATTAGGAGGGAGAGAGAGAAAGATTTTTTTTATTTTCTTTTTCTTTATTTTCTCCTTATTTTTAATCCTTCCTTCTTATACTTTTTTTTATTATCCCTAACCCTCCACCTCAATTCCTCTCTCCTCATTATTCATCCTCGTCGGCTATCTTATAAATATCCTAACTTCTCGAATCCAAACTAAAAATGCTATTTTCCTCCACTAAAATCTATGGATTTTCTCAAGTTTTTCCCACTAAAATCCATCTAGATACTACTACAAAAATGGGTTGCACTTATGTCTTTCTCTTTAGGATCAAAGCACTGCCCCTACGGATATACGTGTAGGGGCTCGAAAATACACCGTAGGTGCAATGGTCCCAGGTGCAAGTCTTCGCCCTGAACATGCCCCTACGGATAAATAATCGCCCCTACGGTTTTCTCCGTTGGGACTCGTCCCTACGGTATATTCCGCAGGGACAAAATATTTATTTAATTTAGTGGTTTATAAAATAAAATACTTGCCCCTCCAGTGTTATCCGTAGGGGCTACTTTCTGCCCCTACGGAGTTAGCCGTAGGTCCAGAAATAAGCCCATACGGATATAGTCGTAGGGGCAAGTGTAACGTCTGTTACTGAGTCCATAGGGGCAAAATGTCAGGTATCCTGATATTTTGTCCCTACGGATAAATATGTAGGGGCAAACTATAGACCTACGGATTACTCTGTAGGGGCAAATGATGGACCTACGGATTAATCCGTAGGGACCAAATATCAGGGTTTTTTTTTATAAAAAAAAGGGCTTCTTATTTTTTTCTCGTCCTGTGCAAAATAATATATACATCATATAATCAAATACCACTGTATTCATAATCAACATCTACACATAATATATAAAAGAAATCAACAGACAGAATACGATATAAATCTAAATCATCATGAATACGCAAACACCACCAATATCGTCCAAAATATATACAATATGTATCATATATGTACATACATGCTTAAAATATAAAAAAAGCTACCCTAGCTCGGTCCAGCTCCTCCACCTCTGATAATCACCGTAATCTGGCGCATCTGCTCCTCGGTGCAGCCCTGAGTCGTCAAAAACTCGACCAATGAAGGAGCGGACTGTGCGGGAGTCTGAGCGGGCTGTGGAGCTGCAGGAGTGGTTTGCGCAACCGCAGTCGAGATAGTGGCTTGCGTAGCCACAGCCGAAGGAGATGCATGTGGAGCCATAGCCGAAGTACCCTGTCGCATCTGTTCAATTTTTTGTGTAATAAATGAGTAAGAACCGTGTATTAGTCGAATTAGTTTCATTATCAGGTTATTGCGAAACCCCAATCTAAGATTAATCAAAGTGAAGTGCAAGATTCACGCCAGCCGTTACGCCCCTGGTGTTACGCCCGCGTGAAAGGAGGATTTCCCATTAATGACGAGATATGCTCGTTAATGGGGGAACGCGATGGCGTGGAACGCGGGATCATGGGCGGTGGATATCTCGCGTCTGGCGAGATTCACAGAGCCGTGGCAGAGACGCCTGTGATTGGTGCTGAGGGCCGGTCGATGAAACCGAGGAAGATAAGCTCGGCGGGAGGCTCGGGAACGAGCGGGAGGCCAAGGGATCTTGGATATGCGATAGCTCGGAGGCCAGCCGGAGGGCTGAGGGATGTCAGCGTGTGGGAGGGCTCGGAGGCGAGCCGATGGTTGTTTGTAAGGTGAGCGTAGGAGTGGTCTGGAAGGCCACCAAAGGTCGGGAATATCCTCGGGTCGGAAACCCGAGGTATGCTTTTAATGTACCGTTCTTGATCTTCTCTTGTAAGCTCTGTGACACGTCATCTGCCATGTGTCATGATCTAGGAAATCCCCGGTATCAAGCATCATCATTAGCCCCCCACTCCCGTCTCGACCCATTCATGGGTCGGGTTAAGAGTGGTCTGACCAGTCATCCAGGGTAAGCTCTTATTTGAAGATATCGTCGGTGCGTATTCCCGGGCAGTTAGTCGTATTTTCTTGATGACGTCAGCGGATCAGGGGAAGGATCTCGCATTAATGAGGAAGCGCCGGTTCGTGCATACATTCGTCGAAGCGCCAGCCCACGTGTCTGGCGCTAGTTGGCTGACGCGACGGGCCGCCGGTGTTCTCGCGCCCGATGGGGCACGCCCAATGCGCGTGCGACAGGTGGAGCACTGATGGCCGTTGAATGCGAAGTATTGTTTTGGCGGGAGACGATCGGCGGCGTTGGATGTGTATGCCGGCTTCTATAAATAGAGGTAGGATCCTCTTCAGGGTCCATACCTCACCATAATTTCCTCGTCCCTTTGCGTGTTAGCTCGGCGCTCTTCTCCGTAGGTCGGGTTCCTTGTCGCTTCGCGTGTTAGCTCGGCGCTCTTCCACTTAGGTCGGAATCTTTGCGTTTTCTCTTCCGATGACCCATCCTTTTGATCAGGTTAGATGTCTTCTACCAGGAGTCTGTAGAAATAGTCCCGGAAGAGTCTAGCGAGTCTTCTGTAACTTCCTCTTCTGCTTCTTCCTCGTCCTCATCTCAGTCGGAGTCCCCCGGGAAGTTAGGGTTAGTCATGATCCCCGGGGTCGCGCGACGGGGGTGTTCCCCAGAGCGCAGGTTAGGGATGTTCATGAAGCGTCATCCATGCTGAGGCATGCGGACAAGCTTGCCACCATCCGGACTCGCTTCCACATTCCTCCTGGCTACTCGCTTCGTCTGTCCGGGGAGGGGGAGAGGGCAGACCAGGTATGGGGCAAGGAGATTGCCTTGTACCTGGAAGCCTTTTGGGCCGGGATGCGCCTGCCCTTCTCCCCCGAGGTGAGTGCGGCGTTGAGTTGTTTTGAGTTAGCCCTGGGCCAGTTAGTGCCAAATTCTTGGAGGATTCTCCCCGGGTTCCTAGTCCGGTTGAAATTGCGCGAGATCCATTTCAGTCGGAGCCTTCTCATTTCTTCTTTCTGCTACAAAAACCACCCCGGCACTCGCAAGGGCGAGCCGAGCTGGGTATACATCTCTTTTAGAAAACACCGAGGAGGTGTTGCCGGGCCGGGGGTCGTCGTAGTACCTTCTTCTATTCACGAATTGAAGAAGAAATTTCTGTTTGTCGGGTCACCCGAGGATGAGGATTGGTCTATGCTCATCCAGTGGCACATGGCAAACTGCCTGCGGATGAAGCGGTCAAATGATCCCGATGCGGTGGCGATGGCGGAGTGGGAGCCCCTCCCCCAGGTCGATGTGTTGCTGTCTGAGCAGGCCCTCAGTTGGGCTAGGCTCAGCCCAGCTCAGTTTGCGGGTAAGTTAGGAGTTTTTAGGCGACCTGTTTAGACTTGTGTGTTCTTCAAATTTTTCGGGCATTGCTAACTCCTTCTTTGTATTTTCGTCTTACGCAGAACCCATGGACATAGCTAAATTTCGGGCGGCCCTAGCCGAACAGAAGAAAGGGAAGTAGGCCGGAGGTGCCGGCCCCTCTCGCCCGTCGTCGGCTCCGGCTCCACCGGAGGCCGCCCTAGCTAGGCGCTCGAGCGCACCCTGGGCCCTAGAGTCCAGCCAAGCTCCGAGCCAAAACACGCTCGGGAGAAAGAGCCCCGGGTTCTGGAGGTGGGAGATGAGACTGGCTCTGCTGCGTCTCTCCTCAAGAGGTACCACAGGACGGTGCCCCGTTCCCCGGGTTCACCGATCATCATGGACGAAGGGGAGCTTCGCTTTGAGGTGCCTTCAGGGCTTTCTGTCACCGACAGCCAGCTCTCAGAGATGGAAAGGTCGACCGGGGGCAGAATCCTTCGGGGGACCCTCAGGGCCCAAATGACGGCCATAGCCCAGGAGGCCGTGCAGGTCAGTTTTCACACCTCAATCGGGTTCTTATTCAGTACCTTTGTCTGCAAGATTGGGTGCTTCCCTTTTCTTTTTAACCCCTCCTTTGTTTTCTTCAGGTCCTCCAGCACGTCGCCCTCGTCATCAACATGGAGGACGTGGAAATTGCCCCGGCGATGTAGGTCGCGGGCGAGTTCTCCTCACGAGAGGAGAGCTCAAGGCTGGAGGTGCAAGCGGCGATGGAAAGGGTCACCGCCCTCGAAGACCGGGCGGCGGCCGGGGATCGAAAGATTGCCAGCTGCCGGGAGGCCGTCCGAGTCTCCGAGGCTAAGTTGGAAGATTCTAGGGTGCTTGTCGCCCTCCTGAAGAAGACGGCGAACACCCTATGGAGGGAGAATGAGGCAGCGAAGGAAGGAACAAGGCGTGCCGAGCTCCGAGCTTCGAAAGCGGTGGAGAGCTACAAGGGGTCGGACTAGTACTACACCGACCTCGCTGGAGCCGCTGCCATCATTTGGCATGACGCCCTCGACGCCGTCAAGGCCCTGATACCGGAGTTTCCTGACGACAAGCTTCGGGGTAAGTACCCCCTTGAGGATGAGGCGCAGGGAAATGCCCCCGGAAGAGCTGCAGGGAGAAAGGCCCCTGGTGGGAGCATTGGGGAGAAGTCGGTCGCCCCGGCTCCCAGTGCCGAGGCTCCTGCGGTGGGTGACGATCTTCAAGATGCCACCCCGGTTGTTGTGGTGGAAGAGGAGCTTATCAAGGTTCTCCCTGGCCCCGAGGCCTAAATCTCCTCGCCTCCTCATTTTCTTTTGCGCTGAAATTTTGTAAGTCTCCGGGCGTTTTTGTAAGGTTGGAGAGCCCATAATACCTCTGTAAAGACTTCCGATCTTTATGAATGAAATTATTTTGCAGTGTTCTTTGCTCATATATTTTCCCTTTGTTTGTGGTAAAATCTCTATTTGCGCGGTACTGCTTTCATGATGCGTTAGGTCGGAGATCGGTTTTTCGTTTGGCGGTTGCACGTCGAGTTGAATTCAACCATTTGCCAAGTGTGTAAAGACCGGTGCAAGGTCGGTATCTCCATGGCCCCGAAGTCGAGGTGGGGATCGCTTAGTAAGGACGTGTAGGAAGTCACCCCCAAATTCGTGACCGAGCAGGGAAGCTGCTCGGTGGCCTCTTGATGAGGGCTTCGATCCTTAGCGCGGGAGAGCAAGGAGTTGCTTGCGAAGGAGGGACCGAGCAGGGTTCCCTAGGGCGGCAGCAAGATTTCGAAAGGCATCGTCCATGCCGTTTTCAAATTTTTGCCGTAGTAAAGAACCTTAACCCTAGAATCTTAACTAGAGATTTAAATGAACTAGCAATGCAAACAACTTTACATCTAAGTTAATGTGGAATACAACCTTTGTAGACCGGTCCTTCACTTTTAAAGCTCCGTGTAGTAGTTTCTTCGCTCCAAGTAGTGAACACCCGAACTCTAGTAAGGGTTCACATAAAGAAATGAACAACCTTGCTCGAAGTCTTTGAGGCCGAAGATGATCTACATCGAGAAGACTCAAGCTCATGCTACCTCTTCACTAATGGTGGATTGGTGAAGCAAACACCCTAAACTAAATGACTAATATAGTAGAGGATGATGAAGTAGGAATTAGGCTCACTTTGGATTAATTTTTCTCACATTATTTCTTCACCATTTGAAAAGCTAGTGAGCTTTCTCATGAGGAAGAAGAAGATGAAGTGGAGATGAAAAAAAATTCATAAAGTGAGAATAACAACCATGGGTAAGTTAGTATCATACACTAACTCATGTAGAGAATAAACCACAGCTAACAATAATGGTTAGGTTAATAAATATCTATAAGTAAAACAAAATTAGTGGACTAAGTCAAAGATGCTTCAAGCTTCTCCAAGCTTCCAAGCATGATAATTTCTAACTAATATTGAATTACTTTAAATAAATAAAACCTCACATTATTATAAGCATGGTGTGAGTCTCATACACTCATGTAGCATATGGCATCAAGCACGACACAAAATAATGTACATTTATATATATCACATATATACCAAATGTATACTAGTGAGAAAAAGAAAACTTAAGTGTGCTAATATTAGGTAATGTAAATTAATATATTACATATATAATTATACATTAAATTATTAAATCAACACTTCATTTAATAATCCGGCTATATCATATACAACCGATTAATATCAAATGTAACAACTTATCGGATCAACACTTGATCCGATAACCCGGCTTTATCACATATAACCGACCGATATCACATATCGCGAGAATAGAATGTGGTATCACATACACGTATTAATCTCGGTCCTGCACATATCACATATGTGCTCCTACTTCGTTTCGCATGAACCAGGAAATCTCTGTGTAGAGCTCTAAAGACTCGTCAATAAGCCGGCAGTAGGTGATGATCATATCAAACACCCACAAGCCGCAAGCGGTCTGCTAAACGTAACGGCCACCCGGGTATTGAGCGATCAGAAGATCAACAAGCAAGCCTGCTCATACTACCGCGAATCCAATCAGTAACACTACCGTACAGTCCGGCCTCTTCGTCAGATATGTCGTATATAACAGCCTGGGGGTGGTATAACATCAGACCCCAATAGCCTGATAAGTCATGCCGATGCAAGGTCCATAACGGTTCGAGAAACTACTGATAACACTTACCTGTAGATCTCAGCAACCCTGGCCAGGGATGTCCTGTTTTGGCCAATCAATTATAGTGCAATATCAACCCCCAATACCGGGAAAGACGAAATCCCCTCCTATCACTCATTGCCTCCATGTGACTCGGGACTGTACCCTAAAACCACCGTTTTGCACGATCTCTTGAACGTGGTAAGGTGGAAATCAAAGCACAGTGGGAATCACACAAGACTCTATGACGATCTCGGGTCGACAGATTAACCTGTACCAGTGTCACCAGAGAACAGCTATCTGACGATAGGTATAATACCATCTAGGAGTTCTCGGTGAGTCCATTCAGTGTACCCAGTCTCCACTGATCACCCGTATACCATCTCTGATGTCAAATACCAATGGATATGGGATCATCCATCGCCCATCATATGGGTCAAGAAGTGTATACGCTAGTCTACTCTGGAGTATCGATGCCCTGTCTCGATACTCCCATGACTAGGAACAATTGAAGGATGTACTTGCCGACTACCTCTGCCCCACTAGTATGATCCGCATCATAATCCTTGTAGTCAAGTACTCATCCTAAGGGCTTTATCTGTTGGAGATAGTGCCCTCAGAGTCAATTATTAGGTCACAGGTACGTGATTGTAATGATTGAGGGAGGACCTATCCCGGTAGGACAGTCTTACTCGTGATAATAGTATGCTATCTGGTTTACCTTTATCATCGTGTACTGTTTTAGGTGACCTGACACGTCGCTATTACACGTTGATAGAGCCCCTAGGATTCTTGCTTGACCACCAGCAGTATGAGGGCGATCATATAAGTGGGAGCTGGGGGTCTACAAGCATATCCTTAAAAGGTCCCTAGTCGTGGGAGTTTCGAGACCGGGCATCGATACTCCATTAGTAGACTAGTGTATACAGTCGAGGCCCCGACGAGGGGCGGTGGCCGGTCTCACAAGCCACTGGTGTCAGTTGGATCACCTAAGATGTATACAGGTGCTCATTGGGTTATGAGTACACCGGACATGACTCGCCGGGAATATGCTAGTTGGTCATATACCAGACGTCAGATGGCAGTTCCCAGGTGACATGTGTGCAGGTTAGTTCATCGACCTGGGGATCGTCATTTGTCTCGTGTGAGTTCCCACTGTACTTTGATTACTACCCTACCACGGCTCAAAGGAGTCGTGCAAACAGGTTTTAGTTGGGTACAGTCCCGAGCCACATGGAGGCAGTGAGCGTATCTTCGGGGGTTTCGTCTCTCCCGGTATTGGGGGTGAGGTCGTGCTGTGTCTAGGAGAGCCATTACACAAAGTCCTTGGCCAAGGCAAGGAGATTTACTGGTAGGTATTCCAGTAGTATCTCAGGGTGTTCTGGGCTACACTCCGACACGACTTGTACCGCTTTTGGGGGTCTGACTTTTACCAACCCCCTAGGCCCGCCATGCGATACTCATAGACGAACGGACCGGACTGCACGGATATTGTCACTGACAGGCTCAGCAGGGTGTCAGGATGAGTTCGCTCATCGACGTCCCTTTTGGTCAATAGCTGGTGGCCCGTTACGTATTGGCTTATACCTCTGACGTGCTAGTGGTTAAATCCACAGCCATAGTATTGACGAGTCTTTAGAGTCCACCACACTTACAGTTACTCAAGTTTCGGGCGAAACGCTGTAGAGGCCGTATGGAGATATGGCAGGGTCCGATCAGATACGTGCGGTATTGCACGGATCAGGATCGGACGGTTTTGTACTAGTGGCCGTATAGTTATATGGCAGCGTTCGATCAGATACGTGCGGTATTGCACGGATCAGGATCGGACGGATATTACTAGCCGGCTTTGGCTTAAGCCGGTCCTAGTTTAGTATAGTCTAGATTTTGTCTCATTGCATTTGTATCCGGACGGAATACAGATGCGGGTGTGTATGCACAGTATGGGGGTTTTCCTGTAATTTATTACGGGACCAGTTTTCTGGAGTTGCCAGTTTGCATTCCGTTCCGGCCGGTTTTTCTTTGTTCTTTCCCGGCCGGACTTTTCCGATGGAGGGGTAATTTGCAGTTTTGCAAATTACACTTTGTGGAGGACTTATTTGAATAAGGGTTGATATGATAAGCATCTTTGCTTTTCATGCATTTATGTGATTTGATGAGATTAGAAATGAAAAGAGGTTTGATGTTGATTTAGTGATGATTATGTTTTAGGTTGTGGTCACCATTTTTTGCTTCCTACACTCACCTCCCTCTTGCTATCATATGGTTTTTTGCTCCACCATTTTTCATACTCACTTGATGAGAGGTTTTTGTTCATGGTTGAGAAAAAGAAAGAGAAAAAGAAAAGAGAAGAAGAGAGTTTCATCTTCATCCTTGAGAGTGTTTCATTTCATTGATCTCATTTCATGTTAAGAAAAATGCAAGCACCATTTTTCTTGTCTTGTTTCCTCCATCATCCACAAATGGCAACCAAACCCCAAAAGAGAGACTGTGATTCTACACTACACTTCCTACAGCATATCTTGAGCATGTCGAGTTGCCGGCTTCATGCGCGAGTTGCCTCGGTATTGAGGTGGGAGCCCGTAAAAGTACCCGGCTTCGTGGTGCCCTTTCCGACGAGGAGGAGACGGACGGAGATCCCGCGAGGAGATCGGAGTGGAGATGAAGACCGGAGGACTCGGATCGTATGGTATACTTCTCTACCCCCTCTCTAGATAGCTTAGACTAGTTTAATGGCACGATCCGGAGTTTAGTGCGCGGTGGTGCCGGTTTGCTAAGTCCGCAAAATTTAAGTTTACCACCGTTTCCGCGTTTGGCCGTGGGATTGACGGCCGGGGCGCCGCCGTGCACTTACAGTGGTATCAGAGCCTCGCCATTAACATAGTCTAGCTTTGTGTAATGTGTTTATCAGTTCCGATCGATCGAAATGTCCAAAAACCCGTATTTTGTCACGACAGTTTTCTGTTGAAATTTTTTGGTCTCTAAAAATTTTTCAGGTTGTAAATTATTGATGTACTGGAAAATTTAAGACCTCTGTAAAATTTCGACGAAGTAACCCCACAGTGGGAGCGCGGAACCGCCGCGACATCCCCCCTTCCGCCGCCCTTCCGCCGCGCACTGTAGGGTTTACTGCACCAATTTTTTACAGAGGCCTTCTGGGCTTAAAATATGGGTTTTGGAATGTTAAAGTTGGGCCAATTATTTCTGTGAGAGCTATAGTTTTCTTTGGGGCCCACTTGTTAATTGTTTGATCAATCGGAAAATTTTAAACACATTTTTCACAGTATTTACATTATATCTGCGACCGTGAATGTCACTCGATCGGTAAATCCGGTCTAACTGCTATAGCCCGGTTAGACGGATTTGCGAACGTGGCTTTCACGTTGATGTTCTATGTTTATGCTGTGATGTTGCGGATCGGTCGTGGGGGATAGCCTGGATGCAATGCTAGTACAGTGCTGTTGTATTATGTACATTTGTTTTTGCGGGGCGAGCGTCCGACATGTGGACTGCCGTCACCGCCTGTTTGTATTATTCTTTTGGGGCACGACCTGGTTGCGGTCGATGTACCCGGTGTATGTATATTTTACTTTCTGTACTAGGATTACCCCGCGGTGGGGTGCACGGATAGCCGGGTTCTGGAGGGCAACAAGCCCGCATCTCATGGCATTGAGACAGAGGGGGCTTCGCTCTAGGATTGGCGGGCTATTCGCCGCACTCATAGGGGGTACAGGTTGACCCAGGAGGGGTGCCCAAGTTGCCGGATTCCGTGGAGTGCTGGGTGGTCCATTCACGGAGCTGAAGGGGGCTGCCTCGCTTCAGGTTTTGGCGGGTGACTTGCCGCGCCCGTAGGGGTCTAGGATTTCATTGCACAGGCTATCCACACGACCAGGGGAACGTCGGGTTTCAGTAGTGGCTCTGTGAAACCCGGGGATCCCAGATATCTGTATTGTTTTGTGATGCTGTACATTTCTGTGATGTTGCATTTCATTCACGCCTTGAGCGAAATATAATATATTGGTATATATATTAGTAGATGTTGTATATGTTTTTCATCCGCGCTAGTCCAGTCCCCGCTCTGTCGTTAGTAAGCTAACCTAACGAGTGATGACGGGACCCAGTGGCGAATGCGGATGGCATATACGTACGTCAGTATATTTTCGTTCTTTGTGGTGTGATCAATTGATGGGACTGCGTTGATTCGGATCAATGCAAGTTAAACAAACCTATTCTGATGTTGTTGGAACACTTTTCAAAAAGCTGTTATTGCAAGGACGTTCACTTTTGTTTTGCATCGTGGTATTCATTTGGAATATCCTGCTCCTCAGTCGACGAGGCAAGGGCCGAGATCCCTTTACCGGGAGTGACCCCTTGGACAGAAGTTTGCGTCAGGGCATTAACTTCACTATAGCCAATTACTTTTTGCTTTGCATCGTGGTATTCATTTGGGATATCCTGCACCCCATTCTACGGGGAAAGAGCCGAGATCCCTTCACCGGGAGTGACCTCTTTAGTAAAAGGTTTTCGTCACTATATTTTCTAAAAAGCTATCCGTTCCTTCAACGAGATCAAGTTCATTACGTTAAAGTTTTTCGCCAGAAACCATTCGTAGCCCTCCGTCGTTTCATATGGGTAGTCAATAGTATTCAAGCTGTGTTTGTTGGCCTTAGTCAAGGCACAGTGTTTGGTAGCTATTGGATATTCATATGCTGCATAGATAGATGCGTTGGTTTGGGACAGTCGTATAGCCTTGTTGGCCTTAGTCAAGGGCTTGTACGGGTGGGTTCAAATCAACCTGGACAATGACGGGTAGAACTTGACATGTGACTTATGATTTGTTGGCCTTAGTCAAGGTCATAAGAGCATGGGGTAAAAATCCACATCGGGAGTTTCAAAAGTACTGAAACTTGCCAGATATGCGCATACCTTCTGGAGTGTGATACCGTGAGCGGATTCCGTCACGTTATCATGCAATGATAGTTGGATCCCGATTCCCACTGATGAGTTGGTTTACTCCTCGGGTGACCCCGACTACTTCTTCTTTCAGGTTTGGAGGAGAATTTGAGGTACAGTGGGAGGTTTCCAGATTAGATAAATTGGTAACCATTCTGATCTAGGTTAGAGTGCACGCTGAGTATTTCTTTTCTCTCTCTCTTTGGCAGCGACCATTGACCCGACCCTAGACTATGACTCAGTGACCAAGTTGACCGAACCTACTTAACACTGGCTTTTGGATTGTCAGAGTGGCAGACCTCATTGCCACTCCTACTTTTACCCTTTTCTCCAGGACACCCCGTATTACTACGAACGTCCACTTCCATTGGACAAAACCATCGTATGGTTAGATACGAACTCGAAGGAATTCGAGGATGGTTTCTGGTTCTGGAGAAAACGGATAGGATTATTCAGTTGTCTTTTCTTTTCACCCTCTCTCAGTTTACGAGTACTCCTTGGTTTAGGAGTAGTACACCTATTGTGCAAATTGGATAGTCTTCTTCCAAACCATAGGCTGGTGCCGACCGGTAGGGAATGAAGAAAACTAATTAGCCTAAACGGTGTGCAGAAGGTATTAAGATTAAGACAAAGCAAGGGATTAGTAAGAGGGCAAAGTAAATTGCGACTGCTATTCACGACCAAACCAAGTATTTCTTCGCCAATCCTAAATCACCTTTGTATTTCTCCAGGACACTCCGTATCACTACGAAGATCCCATTTTATTGGATAATCCATCGTATGGTTATATACGAACTCGAAAGGAACTTGTTCCAGTTCGGGGATGGATCCTGGTTCAGGAGAAATAGGAATAAAGTACATTCAGGTGCCTTTTATCTTCACCTTCTCTCGCATTGCGAGTGCTCCTAGGATTAGGACAGTACACCCTTTATGCTTTTTGGATAGTCTTCTTCCAAACCATAGGCTGGTGCCGAACGGTAGGGAAGGAAGAAAACCATTTGGCCTAAAGGGGTGTACAGAAGGTAATGACTAAAGACAGAATAAGGGATTTGGAGAGATGGCAAAGAATTATATGGTTATAGTTGTGAATCTGGATAATGGTAGAGGCATTGCTAGGAATGCCAGGATACCCCATCGAAACATTTCAATGTTTCAGTTCAGCTGTGTACTGTTAAAAGAAAACTGATTTCCTGATTAGACACTTGCTCCAAGGTATGTATTTACCAGGTTTGATTCTCACATCTGTATGGCTTTACAGATGATGAGTGGGAGTAAGTTATTGGGAATTGGGTGATCATCCTCATTATATCGGGATTCGTTGTAATCGGTGATATTTGAGGAGATCATCTGGGCTGTTTGCCGGTCGGCAAATATTTGGTTTTGAATATCCGTTGTTATGCACCAATTTCAAATCAATATATCTGTACGTCTATTTTCATAGAGTGAGATATACTTTTTGAAATTATGTCAGTGACATTTACCTATATCAGTGGATGGTTAGGTAAGGAGCATTAAACAACGGTGTAATTCTTCTTAACCATAAGTACAGTTTTCAACCTACGACACACAGTGAAAGAGTTGTTAGACTCAGCGGACTTATACAGAGTATTGTATGTTGTCCAGTGTCCATTAGGACAGAGGGGTTGGTCCTCATACTATATTCTATTTACTTTTAACTTCTCTAGTTCTTAGACATGTGTTTCGTAGAAACACAGGGTCTAAGTTTTGAGGAGTTATTGGTATTTGAATAGAGTAGAGAACCAAGTGTAGCAAGTATCGGGATTCTTCAAAGTGATCGAAGATGTAGATACTTGTGTATGGTATTCAGTTGATAGTAATGTTAAAGAGGAATTGCTTCTTTTTCAGGTTACTCATAATTGGAAGCATTCCTAAGTTGAGTAACGCTGATCGGCCTCTCTCCATTTAGTTGACATGCACTGGAGACAGTTGCATGATTTGAATCTGGTTAAATTAAATCAGTGCCTCTGGTTCTATATTGGATATAGAACAGTTCATATCTTAACGTTGTTAAGGTACGGAGAGTTGTCCGGCTTATGATTAAAACCAGACTCTGGATAACTCTAGGCACGTTTCTGTAATGGCTGTTTGTGGGTTGACCCAGGCTATGACGAGGGTTGATTTTCTAACATCTGGCAGATCAATAGAAATATTGTTCTAGACTCGCCACAGTTTTATTAAAAATGGATTTTTTCAAAACAGCAGTGGGAGTATGGTAGAACTGGAAGTGATTCCAGAACCGCAAACGATTACCGAAGATTTGATAAGGAACCTAAAGATTCAATCTGTTTTGACATTCCATTGGCCACTCCGCAGATAAGGTGGGTAACTTCAGGCACCCGAGAGGTACTCCGGTAGCCTCAAGGACGGTGACAGGGAAGTTCTTGTTTACCCACACTCGCCATTGTTGTTGTTCCAGGCCGCGAGACCTGGCAGGAGGATGAGTATAGCGTCGTTCTAAACTAGTTTTAGAAGTGCACGTCTATATGACTCTGGCAGAGGGTTGTCGTAGTCAGTGGGAGCAGCGGAAGCATTGGTGGACATCAGGCTTATATCCATTTATAGACTAAAGCAGATGTAGCGGAGATTGATCATCTATTTCTGACGTGACGGTCATGGGTTTGACTTCATCAGAATAGGAGATGGATCTGTTGAGAAGGTAGTAGGGTGTGATATCCTGGTATATGGATGACATACACAAAGTAGGAAAAGAAACTCCTATACTACAATCGGTTATACTTTGGTCGTCACACAGTGGTTTCTCCCCAAAGGAAATGGATTTTATATCTGACATACTGGTTACTGGATCTATGGTTTTAGATCTAGATTTGGGTGGTTTCCCAATCAGGGTACTTGACAGCATTCTAAGAGTATTTAGGATGGACGACTCCTGGCACGGTAGTGTACCTGCGGGTAATGGAGTCACCCTCTCCAAAGGTGTCTTACAGACTAAAGGGGAGAGGGACGTGCATGATTGGCAGATCACTTGCTCAGGCAATTGAGTCAATCATGAGATGTCAAGTACCACACCAGATGTTGTTCTTGCACTAGATGCAATAAGTTGACATTAATCCAATCCTGGAGAAACAGTCGGAAGCAGTTTTAGAACATAAGTGGATGTTCTAGGGATATGATAACGACAGCCTCATTCAGGAGACAATTATCATTCCAGGCTTCCAAGGTGACATGGACGACAAGGAGGTTGTCAGAGTTATAGTTTTCCTTCTGATGAGGGGCAGTATTTTGGATAGGTGGTCCAAGGCAATACTGAGGGAGGCATGGAGCGCAGCATACTATTAAGTTCAGTTGACGATACAGTCTAAGAAGTTTGGATTTGGAGTTCATTTATGAGCTAGGTCCCATCAGACATCCAGACATATTCTGAGACAGGTATTGCTCATTTCGGGAGATGGCTTTCTTCGCGAACTTGAGATATAGAGAGACATAGAAAGAAACAACTAAGCGGATCCACTCACTGAGGCTATTCCTCGAACGCAATAGTTCCACAAACGAGCTTTGTGAGACCGACTAGTAGAGGAGTTGGATGTTCGGTATCACACGGGCTGTGAGTATGCGACATCGCAAAAATTAGCCTTGAGTGCAAGTGGGAGATTGTTGGAGATAGTGCCCTCAGAGTCAATTATTAGGTCACAGGTACGTGATTGTAATGATTGAGGGAGGACCTATCCCGGTAGGACAGTCTTACTCGTGATGATAGTATGCTATCTGGTTTACCTTTATCATCGTGTACTGTTTTAGGTGACCTGACACGTCGCTATTACACGTTGATAGAGCCCCTAGGATTCTTGCTTGACCACCAGCAGTATGAGGGCGATCATATAAGTGGGAGCTGGGGGTCTACAAGCATATCCTTAAAAGGTCCCTAGTCGTGGGAGTTTCGAGACCGGGCATCGATACTCCATTAGTAGACTAGTGTATACAGTCGAGGCCCCGACGAGGGGCGGTGGCCGGTCTCACAAGCCACTGGTGTCAGTTTGATCACCTAAGATGTATACAGGTGCTCATTGGGTTATGAGTACACCGGACAGGACTCGCCGGGAACATGCTAGTTGGTCATATACCAGACGTCAGATGGCAGTTCCCAGGTGACATGTGTGCAGGTTAGTTCATCGACCTGGGGATCGTCATTTGTCTCGTGTGAGTTCCCACTGTACTTTGATTACTACCCTACCAAGGCTCAAAGGAGTCGTACAAACAGGTTTTAGTTGGGTACAGTCCCGAGCCACATGGAGGCAGTGAGCGTATCTTCGGGGGTTTCGTCTCTCCCGGTATTGGGGGTGAGGTCGTGCTGTGTCTAGGAGAGCCATTACACAAAGTCCTTGGCCAAGGCAAGGAGATTTACTGGTAGGTATTCAAGTAGTATCTCAGGGTGTTCTGGGCTACACTCCGACACGACTTGTACCGCTTTTGGGGGTCTGACTTTTACCAACCCCCTAGGCCCGCCATGCGATACTCATAGATGAACGGACCGGACTGCACGGATATTGTCACTGACAGGCTCAGCAGGGTGTCAGGATGAGTTCGCTCATCGACGTCCCTTTTGGTCAATAGCTGGTGGCCCGTTACGTATTGGCTTATACCTCTGACGTGCTAGTGGTTAAATCCACAGCCATAGTATTGACGAGTCTTTAGAGTCCACCACACTTACAGTTACTCAAGTTTCGGGCGAAACGCTGTAGAGGCCGTATGGAGATATGGCAGGGTCCGATCAGATACGTGCGGTATTGCACGGATCAGGATCGGACGGTTTTGTACTAGTGGCCGTATAGTTATATGGCAGTGTTCGATCAGATACGTGCGGTATTGCACGGATCAGGATCGGACGGATATTACTAGCCGGCTTTGGCTTAAGCCGGTCCTAGTTTAGTACAGTGTAGATTTTGTCTCATTGCATTTGTATCCGGACGGAATACAGATGCGGGTGTGTATGCACAGTATGGCGGTTTTCCTGTAATTTATTACGGGACCAGTTTTCTGGAGTTGCCAGTTTGCATTCCGTTCCGGCCGGTTTTTCTTTGTTCTTTCCCGGCCGGACTTTTCCGATGGAGGGGGTAATTTGCAGTTTTGCAAATTACACTTTGTGGAGGACTTATTTGAATAAGGGTTGATATGATAAGCATCTTTGCTTTTCATGCATTTATGTGATTTGATGAGATTAGAAATGAAAAGAGGTTTGATGTTGATTTAGTGATGATTATGTTTTAGGTTGTGGTCACCATTTTTTGCTTCCTACACTCACCTCCCTCTTGCTATCATATGGTTTTTTGCTCCACCATTTTTCATACTCACTTGATGAGAGGTTTTTGTTCATGGTTGAGAAAAAGAAAGAGAAAAAGAAAAGAGAAGAAGAGAGTTTCATCTTTATCCTTGAGAGTGTTTCATTTCATTGATCTCATTTCATGTTAAGAAAAATGCAAGCACCATTTTTCTTGTCTTGTTTCCTCCATCATCCACAAATGGCAACCAAACCCCAAAAGAGAGACTATGATTCTACACTACACTTCCTACAGCATATCTTGAGCATGTCGAGTTGCCGGCTTCATGCGCGAGTTGCCTCGGTATTGAGGTGGGAGCCCGTAAAAGTACCCGGCTTCGTGGTGCCCTTTCCGACGAGGAGGAGACGGACGGAGATCCCGCGAGGAGATCGGAGTGGAGATGAAGACCGGAGGACTCGGATCGTATGGTATACTTCTCTACCCCCTCTCTAGATAGCTTAGACTAGTTTAATGGCACGATCCGGAGTTTAGTGCGCGGTGCTACCGGTTTGCTAAGTCCGCAAAATTTAAGTTTACCACCGTTTCCGCGTTTGGCCGTGGGATTGACGGCCGGGGCGCCGCCGTGCACTTACATTATCAACATGTAATAGAGTGACAATAAGTGTACATGTTAAAATAAAATGCAACCAGATAGCATACTATCATGTCGAGAAAGAAAGTCCTCCCTATATATGTCCAAGCATCCACTACAATATACATCACATGTACAGTAATGGCCTCTAGGGCATTGTTCACCGCCGAAAACCGGGAAGACATGCGTCTTGCCTGAATTTAGGGGCAGATGCTAATTGGTGCTATCCGTCCACCTCTCCGAAAATGCCAAGTTGATTTATGACACCATGTATCGAAGGTTTAAACGGATGCGGCCGATGTAGCAGACTTAGTCAGATTCCCCCTTAATGTGAGGGGTTTTTGATTGTAGGGACGCTCTTCCCTGTAGGCGCAGGCCCCTGCAGTTAATTACGCTACCGCATCGCGGTAACCACTTTATCCTTCTCCAGATGGTCACTTCGTGTCGTGTATGTTTGTTTTATTTTTGGTTGCCCATGGATTGTATAAGGAGACTAATTTATGTTGTCGCCCGTAGGGCGTGGATTAGACCAAATCCGTATTTTCTTAGATTTTGGTTTGGGGGTTTGGTTTAAGGATAAGTTAGTCTCATTTGAGACTAAAATCAACTTAAACGTTTGTTAAGGATACATTAGTCTAATTTTAGACTAAGATCAACTTAACAGTTTGTTAAGGACACGTTAGTCTAATTTTAAATTAAGGTCAACTTAACCATTTGTTAAGGATACGTTAGTCTAATTTTAGACTAAGATCTACTTAACGGGATGATTTAGATCCAACAAAAGAGCATTTGGGCTCTATTGTTCTAGTTTAGGGACTTTGCGGACATGGTGGTCCAAGGTTAAGGACATCATAGTCCGTGGGTTTAAAGGGACCCCACAATCCGAGATTAAGGACATCATAGTCCGTGGGTTTAAAGGGACCCCACAGTCCGAGATTAAGGACATCATAGTCCGTGGGTTTACGGACCCCACAGTCCAGTTTAAAGACGTCATAGTCTATGAAATGTATGGTTGTCGGGACCCGTCATCTCTCTGAAGACGTTGAAGGATTACAACGACAAATATCAAAGGAGTGAAGAGATGTACCCTTGAACCAAAGTTGATTGGGAAATCTGTAGTCCAATTTGGAACTAAGATCAATTTATTAGATTATGAGCACATTGGCTCAGTTAAATCTGAATTGAGGACTTATGGCTAACTTGGGCTAAGTCCAATTAGATTTGAAATGTTGGCCCTTTATTGGACTATTGAACATTTGCCTGGGTTCAACCCCTCATTATTTAGCAATGCTAAACAAGAGTTTGAAGGCTCTGATGACATTTTGTCTTTGGCCGAGCACTTAAACATTATAGTTCTGAATTTTAAGGCTCATTTGAAAGGGAAATTTTCCTCTGGAAAACTTAGCAAATTTGGGCTAAGATGATTTGAAAATAGTGTCAAACACTAGAGGACATCTGGCGGTCACGTGTCCTCACGTGATGTATTTAAAACAGTGTTAAACACTGGAGAAAAAATGCTCAAAATAGTGTTAAACACTAGAAAGGAAGGAGTCACGTGAGGCGCCTGAAGATAGGGCCAGACCTCCTTTATTTTATTATCTGAATATTCAAATAAGTATTAAACACTTTTAGTCTTTAGGCTATCACGTGTTGGCACGTGATGGGTAGCCATGTATTGATTATTAAAGTGTTTATTAAGGGGTCACGTGGGGACACGTGAAGGCGCCCAAAATCAGTACTGCCTTTGGCTTTGTTCTCTTCATTTATGAGGGTCACGTGTGAACACGTGAGGCATTGCCTCCAAGCTTTTTTCTTTTCATTTTGGGGAGTCTGTTTAAGGGTCACGTGGGAACACGTGACCTAGTTTTGTTCTCTCTTTTCTGTTCATTGAGAATGGGGGTCACGTGTTACCACGTGACCAAGTTCCTTACGTGCATGGAGAGCTTTTAGTCTCTTGTTTTAAGAATTAAATTCTCTCTAGCGTTAAACCCTAATTCTGTTTTTTAGAGGAATTAAATTCCTATGTATATAGTAGAATTAAATTCTTATGTAGGGTTAAACCCTAGTTCTGTTTTGGAGGAATTAAATTCCTATGAATTTGGGAGAATTAAATTCTTATATAGGGTTAAATCCTAGTTCTGT
This sequence comes from Agapanthus africanus, assembly GCA_030015575.1. Classification (NCBI taxonomy): domain Eukaryota; kingdom Viridiplantae; phylum Streptophyta; class Magnoliopsida; order Asparagales; family Amaryllidaceae; genus Agapanthus; species Agapanthus africanus. Next base: position 141,307,470 of record JASDDO010000031.1, read on the forward strand.
TTTGGAGGAATTAAATTCCTATGAATTTGAGAGAATTAAATTCTCATATAGGGTTAAACCCTAGTTCTGTTTTGGAGGAATTAAATTCCTATGAATTTGGGGGAATTAAATTCCTTAAACTCAATTCTCCCCCTAAGTTTTGGATCTGCATGGCAGAATCTCCACGATGAGAATTAAATTCTCAACTTGTGGGGAGATATGCTTCTGCAGATCTTAACCAAAGGAAGAACTAAGTTCTTATTCAGAAGAGTTAAACTCTTAAATTGAGAATTAAATTCTCTTTGTTTTATGGAACTTGGAACTCTTTCCCCTTTCTCACCTAGGGTTTCTTTTCTCTAAAGAGATCTTTTTTTTCTCTCTCTTGAGAATTAAATTCTCCTCTCCTTTCTCTTTCTGTTGTTGTTATCTCCCAAAAAAGTAGATCCCTTCTTTTCTCTTCTTGGCTCCTATTTATAGGAGAAAGAAAAGAATCAATTTGTTTTGTCAATCTTTCATTGAAAGATTTTAATTGATTTTGTAAGTAACATGATCTTTTAGATCACTCAGAGAATTTTATGCACCATTGGATTTTTAATCCAAAAGATCTTTTATCTTTTATTCCTGTCAAATTTCAGGGAAATCTTTTCTTGTAGAAAATATTTCCACAAATTGGTGATTTTTAATCACCATTGGATTTTTAATCCAACGGTAGTCCATTTTACAGAGCACCATCTTTTTTGTTTGGAAAGATTTAGAGAAATATTTTTCCAGTTAGGGTTTTTGATTCCCTCTTAATTAGAATTTAATTCTATTAATTCATAGATCTTTAGGAACCCATCACGTGTTGGCACGTGACCCCCTGATTAAGCATTTGACCAGAATTTAATTCTGTTGTTTTAAAGAAATCGGGAATTATCACGTGTCAGCACGTGATGCCCCATTGGGGTTTTTCCTTGTTATTTTATTATACTTTTAATTCTTTTCAGTGGGTTTAAAGGCACATCACGTGTTGGTACGTGACCCCACTGATTAATTATTTCCAATTATTTATTTTATTCAGTGCCTACAGGTTTTGCCTCTAAATGGTCACTTGTGTGCACGTGATGCCCGGTCACGTGTGGGCACGTGATGCCCCATAACTTTTGATCCCGGATGAATTATGAGGCCCATAATATATCAAATCGAAGGATTTTTTGAGACACTTTCAATACCATAAGAATTTAGCTGTTTCTCATTCGGGAGTTTGTCAAAATGCAGCCCGGAAAATACTGGTTCGCATTTTCTTCCTTATATTACACGTGCATAGCATATTTGCTCATAACGTTTGATCCCGGATGAATTATGAAGCCCATAATATATCAAATCGAAGGATTTTTCGAGAAGCTTTTGATACTATCAGAATTTAGCTGTTTCACATTCGGGTGTTTGTCAAAATACAGCCCGGAAAATACTGGCTCACATTTTCTTAAACGTATCTCTGCCATTTGATATCTTGGCCTCTTTTGCGCAGAATTTTTTTTTCCAGGATCAAATGACCTCCACTACTTTGCCCACGTAAGTATATATGTGGTTGAAGTAGTGCAGAGTAATTCATAGCGTGTGACCAGTTTTGGGTTGGTATATAATCTTCAGGATCTTGATCTGAGAAGATAACTAGCGGACACAAGCGTCGTCATTTATCATTGACTCAAATCTCGACTCTTAAGGGATATAGTTCCAAACCCTCAGCTCCATGAGCCACACCCTTCCGTTTCTTTATGTTTTACTCTGGCATAAAGTAGTTCATATGCTTCATGAGTAACTTCTCCATTTCAGTGGCATGTAGCTTTGGCAAGTGTGGTCCATAGATAGAAAATAACAGTTCATCTTGAACTCTTTCTAAGGTAGCGATGGCTTAGGAAACAGGGTTAGGATCAGTTGCCTAAGATTTTCCAACTTTATGAGCCGTGAGGGTCTCACAAAGGCTTTTCTCCCTACGAGTCGTGAGGATCTCGTAGGTGTCTTTTCTCCTTAGGAGCATGAGGACTCCTAAGTGCGTTTTCTCTTGAGAATCGTAAGGATCCCACAAGAGAATTTTCTTTATGCTTAGGGACACTAATTTCCTCGCAAGTTGAGACGAATCGAGAGATTCTCGCAAAGACACTGATTTCCTTACGGGTCGAAACGAATCGAGAGGTTCTCGCCAAGGACGCTGATTTTCCTGAATCGAGATAAGAAACTATGGCTTAGGAAACAGGTTCAGATCTGCCGCCTAAGACTTTCCAACTTTATGAGCCGTGAGGGGCTTATAATGATTTTTTCTCCCTACGAGTCGAGAGGATCTCATAGGTGTATTTTCTCCTTAGGAATCGTAAGGATTCCTAAGTGTGTTTTCTCTTGAGAGTCGTAAGGATCTCACAAGAGAATTTTCTTCCTTACAAGTCGAGAGGGCTCGTAAGTGATTGATGAGTTGACCTACTCCCGAGTCAAAGCATTGCTTCAATAGGGAGGTCGAGGGTTGACTTTGGGTTGTCTGTGCACCGCCGAGTCATGGAACTGAGAACTTCGCCGCGGCTCCGCATTGCTGACGTTGTATATTCCTGCAGAGACACTGATTTCTCTGCGGGTCGGCGCGAATCGAGATGCTCTCGTCAAGGACGCTGATTTCCCTGAATCGAGGAGGTTGCCAAGGACACTGATTTCCTCGGATTTGAAACGAATCGAGGTATTCTTGCAAAGACGATGATTTCTCTGCGGGTCGACACGAATCGAGATGCTTTCGTCAAGGACGCTAATTTCCCTAAATCGAGGTTTTTGGTAAGTGTAGGGTTGCTAGGCACGCGCACAAGGGTCTACGAGGCATCAACTATGCCCGAATAAAAATTTAGCCGTGCCGAACTACCCGAATACGGAACTTTAAACTAGAGATTAGGCGATAACTTGCATGCTAAACACTTTAACACTAAGTGAGAGGGATTACAACCTTTGTAGATCCGGTCCTTCACTTCATATACTCCGTGTTGTGGTCCCTTCGCTGCGATCATCGGGATCCGGACTCTCGAGAGGTTCCACGAAGAGAAAGTCGCAAGCTTTGCTTCCGATCTTCGATACTAAGATGATCTACCTCGAAGTTTCTTTAACACAAGCTAACACTCATGAAATGATGTAAACACCCTCATCTAAATGGCAAGGGAAGATGAGGATGATGAAGTAGGAATTTTGCTCTATTTATTTCTCTTTTTCTCATATTTATTCATCACCTTTGAAAAATCTAGTGAGCTTTTTCATGGAAGAAATGAAGGAGGAAGAAGAAGATCAATAATATTATTCTTTTGTGATGAATAGGAGAAGTAATAATATGATAGATTATGCAACCATGGTTCACTTAACCAATGTAGAGAATTGACTAGGGTTAGGGTTTTGGGTAAATAAAAGAATGAGTCATGAACAAATATCTTTCACAAAACAAAACAAATCCTTCTAGAAACTTCTAGAAAGATTAACCCTAATCCGAACCCTAATCAATTTTAAACTCCACTAAACGAGTTGCATTAGTTATCATATCATGTTACAATATTATATATCACATATATAATATTTACCGTAAAAAAATAAAATAATACAATTAATATATATCGCATATATATCAATGTATTACCCGAGTGAGAAAAAGAATCTTTTAGTGAGCAAATATTAGTTAATGTAATTTAATATATCACATATATTATTATACATTAAATTATCGAATCAACACTTGATCCGACAATCCGGCTATATCGCATATAACCGGCTAATATTTATTCGTATCGATTCATCGAATCAACACTTGATCCGATGACCCGGCTGATATCATATATCGCGAGAATACAATACGATATCACATATCGCATTATCCTCGGTCCCGCACATATCACATATGTGCTCCTACTCCGTTTTGCCTGAGTCAAGAAACCTCTGTGTAGGACTCTAAAGAATCGTCAATACGCCGGCAGTAGGTGATGATCATATCAAACACCCACAAGCTGCAAGCGGTCAGCTAAACGTAACAGCTACCCAGGTATTGAGCGCTCAGAAGATCAACAAGCAAGCCTGTACATTCTCCTGTGGATCCAAATAGTAACACTCCCGTACAGTCCGGTCTCGTCGTCTGATATGTCGCATATCTCGCCTAGGGGTGGTAAACGTCAGACCCCAGTAGCTTGATAAGTCGTGTCGATTTGAGGTCTATAACAGTTCGAGAAACTACCGATAACACTTACTAGTAAATCTCAGCAACCCTGGCCAGGGATTTCCGGTTATAGCCAATCGAACACAGCACAACATCAACTCCCTATACCGGGAGAGACGAATCCCCTCCTATCGCTCATTGCCTCCATGTGATTCGGGACTGTACCCAAAAGCCACCTTTTTGCACGCCCTCTTGGACGTGGTATGATGGAAATCAAAGCACAGTGGGAACCACACAAGACTCTATGACGATCTCGGGTCAACAGACTACTCTGTACCAGTGTCACCGGAGAACTGCCATCTGACGTATGGTATAATACCATCTGGGAGTTCTCGGCGAGTCCGTCCAGTGTACCCAGTCTCCACTGAGCACCCGTACACCATCCTTGATGTCAAACACCGATGGATATGGGATCATCCATCGCCCATCATATGGGTCAAGATGCGTATACGCTAGTCTACTCTGGTGCATCGATGCCCTGTCTCGATACACCCTCGACTAGGAACAGTTATAGGATGTACTCATCGACTACCGTGGCCCCACTAGTATGATCTCATCATAGTCCCAGTAGTCGAGTACATATCCTAAGGGCTTTATCAACATGTAATATAGAGACAATCAGAGTACATGTTAAGATAAAGTACAACCAGATAGCATACTATCATGTCGAGCAAGAAAGTCCTCCCTATATATGTCCTAGCATCCACTACAATATACATCGTATGTACAGCAATGGCCTCTAGGGCATACATATAACTAACAATCTCCCACTTGCACTAGGGCCATCTGTTATGGTATCGCATACCCAACAATTAGCTGCGGTTGAAGTATCTCATACTCAACCATCCTATAAAAGTCTCTACTGGGAAAAAGGCCTTCGTGAGTGGATCCGCGCTGTTGTCCTCTGTGTCTGCTCTCCTAACCTCGATCTCCCTGGAGATCAACCATCTTCATGATCAGGTGATACTGCCTAAGAATTATATCTGGATTTATGATGGGACGGGGGTTCCTTGGCCAAAGCCACAACTCCATTGTCACACAATGGTAGGAACGAAGTTCATCTTATGAACTTATATATATCCAGACTGCCTCTTTGGTAGTATCCTTGGTAACGATGCATCCTGCCTTTAATCGTCAAGTATGTCACGGTATCTAGCTTGGAACTCTTCCAACATACCGTCCCTCCACTGAGGGTATAGACAAGCCTACGACTGACATTCAGTCGTTCTTATCACCCTGGAACCTTTCCAGTGATTCTCCCCAGGATCGATTGATACCATCTCACTACAACTAGTGAGTATCCTAACATCCAATTAGATCTATCTCATAGATCCAAAACCCAGGATTTAGGAGGTATCACTTTGATCCTATATGGAGAATCCTTGTGATAAGCGGAGATTGACCGAGCGTAGCATAGGAAACTTTTTCCCTATCAAGAGTATGTCATCCACGTACTCTACGAAGATCACCACCATACTCTCTACTACCTTTTTGTATATACAAGGTTCATCTACCATTTTGATGAAGTCAAACTCTTTGACTACCACATCAAAACAGATGTTCCAACTCCGCGATGCCTGTTTTATCATATAAAACATCTTGCACACGTTTCCGCTGCTCCCACTGTCTACGAAGCCCTCTGGCTGTGTACTTATAGACGCTCTTTTCTAAAACATCATTTAGAAAAGCAATCATGACACCCAACCACCAGATATCGTAGTCATGGTATGTAGCCGTGGCAAGTAGGATCTGGATGGACTTAAGCATAGCTTTGAAAGTCTCAACTTTTCCATGTACACCAAGTAATCTTCTCAAGATATACTTGCTCCTGATGGGGATTTAACCCTTCAGATAAAGCAACCAAAGTCCATACTTTGTTGGTGTATAAGGATTCCATCTCAGATCGATAAGCACCCAGCCATTCTTACAGAGTCCCACTCCTGATGGCCAGCTCGAAACTAGTTGGGTCATCATCTCATGATGCAATCCTCGCTCCCACTGTCATAGAGAAACCGAAGTATCTCTCAGGTGGGTGAGGAACCGTACTAGATCGGCGGAGAGGCTGAGGTTCGTTGGAAACTATTGAATCCTTTGGTTCTACCAAATCATCAGCTGCATTTTGTATAGCTGGAACATTTCCAGTTCTACATAACAGACCTTGCCTCGAGCTTGTCCGGATTTTGCTTTTAGACATAGGCCGGACAACCCTAAATCTTAACAAACTTAAGATATGGGCTCTTCCCATTCCATATCGCATATGAAGTGGTAAGCAACTAATTTGATTTGAACCCTATTCAATAGGTATGCAGCTTCTCAAGTGCATAACTCCCAAAAGGAAATAGGAAACTCAGTAGTACTCATCATAGAGCACACCGTATCACATTGGGTGCTATTGCTCCGCCCCGATATACCATCGTGCTATGGTGTATACGGAGGAGTAATGCTGCGAGAGAATCTCATTCTCCTTTAGAATAGTCCAGGAATCCCGTGCTCAAGTATTCTCCTCCTTGATCTCATCAAAGGACATAATACTTATACCCGTATTTTGGTTCTCTACTTCTAACTTATATTCTGTGAATATCTCAAAAGGTTCGGACTTGTGTTTCAACAGGAACATATGTCTGAATCTTGAGAGATTATCAGAGAATGTAATGAAGTACAAAGAACCGATCTTGGCATGTGTAGACAGGGGACTTTCATACATCAGCATGTATCAGTCCCAAAAGTTCACTAACTCTTTCTCTGTTTCCAATAAACAGAGCTGTGGTCATCTTATCTTTGTGACATGACAGGCAAGTTTCACAAGATGTAAATTCAAACTAATTTGAATATGCATCTTTATGTAACTTCAGCCAGTCGGGTCACATTGATATGACCTAGTCTACAATGCCTCAAGAAGGATTCGTTCATATCTGAACTCTTCCTCTTGTATGTGTTCTGTATACTAAGAACTGTAGTTTGATTTAGAACGCCAATGCTTTTAGATATGAACCGATCAACTCTTGATATAGGAAATGTTCAAAACATTATCCAACAATACAAAATTATATCCTTTCTTTACTAATAAAGAGACTGACATGATTTTGTATATCAGGTTCGGTATCTAATAACATTTGTTCAGAATCAATGTATTCCGGTAATACAGGGTGACAGTGACCAACAGACTTGGCTACAACACTTGCACAGTTTTCTGTCTCATGAAACTTATCACCAGGTCTCAGTTCTCTACCTATCTGTGGCCCATGTAACAAATTACATATACGGGATCCTGATCCGGTATCACATACCCAGGACGTAAAGGATACTGAGAAACAGTTCTCTGTAATGAACACACCCGAAGATGATGAATCAGCATGCACTTTCTTCGTTTGGGCGGCACGGGAAATCTGGTATTCCCCAATTTCCTGCTCTGTCTTATAACAATTATAAGTTGGAGCGGGACCAACGTTCCCCAGCTCAGTATAACAAGCGGGTTCAGTCAATATATCCGTTTTATTATCTTGATTAAGGCGTGATATGGTCGCTATCTGGAGAGAGAGAGAAGAAAACACTCAGCGTATGCTCTTGCAAGATTAGATTGGTTATCTAATATATCTAATCAGGATGTCTCCCACTGTTTTAGTCAAATCTTCCTTCAAACCCTAAAAGGAAAGACTAGCCGGGATTAATTACGCGCTACAAGTTCGCCAATCTTTCAGCCAGGCCAGTGTCGGTACTTTGAGGGAGGTCCCCCGTGCTTTCGCACGAACCTAATTACAGTAAACCTCATTTTCCCAGAGGCGTAACCCCGTTAACACCTTTCTAGACACCTACTTGATTGGCTAATTGTAATGTGTAAAACTCTCCCAGGAGTAACTCTTACTCACAGCGGGTATTGGGATCCAACTATCTCATAGAAGGTATGCAATCTCATTGCAAATTTCAACACTTGAAATTCCCAATAATATTTTACCCCTAGCGTGCTATGACCTTAACGCATGCCAAACAACCCATAGTCCGCTAGTCAAGTTCAACCCGTACATTTCTTGATTGAATTAAACCCACCCGCACGACCCTTGACGCATGCCAAACAACGCCGTACGAATACCCTGATCCAATCGCATCGTATGCTAGCAGATAAGCACTAGTTAGCTACCGTACACTACGCCTTGACGCATGCCAAACTACCGCAGCACGAATACTAACTAGTACTTATCTAAAATGACGGAGGGCTACGACAGGTTTTTATGAAAACCCTTTGCGTAATGAACTTGATATCGTTGTAGAATCGAGTGATTTTAAATGGAGTGTTTTTGAGGCTTTTCTAGTCTTGCTAAAGGGGTCACTCCCGGTGAAGGGATCGTCGGCCCTTTCCTCATCGAATAAGGTGCAGGATATATCATATATACCGCTGTGCAAAGCAGAAACTATAGAAGCAATCAAAAGACAAACCGAGTTTGTAGCATCTTCCAGTTATTGCTAAAGGAGTCACTCCCGGTGAAGGGATCTCGGTCCTTTCCATATCGAATAAGGTGCTGGATGTTCTACAAGGAACACCGCTATGCAAAGCAAGAACTGTAGCTACCAGTTTTATAAACAAGTTTCTACAACATCTTAGGTTTCTTTTAATTCATTAATCTCATTAATGAAGTCCCATTTTATTATGCTTCACAAGCATGTCTTTTGAAACGAAATCTGCAATATAACATATATCTCATATATATAATATATAAACATTCGTCTCAGGCAGTAATATGATCTCATCACAGAACATTGCAGCAGAAGAACATATATGAAATATTGGATATACTGGACGTCCGTGTTTTCAATACGAGCCTGTATAAAACACGGATTCCACGGTCGCGATGAATAGCCAAACCCACATCCCTAGACCCCTACGAGAGCGGCAAGTAACACTGCCAATTCTAGGGTTAGGAGACCCGGTCTCGACTCCTCGAGATGGTCTCCCACTGGACCCTAGAACTCGGTTACTTGTGCTCCCCGCCTTGGGTCTACCTAATGCGGAAAAGTAAATAATATACAACGGTGACATCTTCCGCTACCTGGAAGTGCCCCAATAAAAGAATATTACATACAAATGAATTTTACATGAATGAAAAAGAAAAACTCTCATCTCACATAAAACCCCCGGCTATTCAAACGCGACGATCCAATATAACATATCACAGCAACACATAATATCTCATATCATCAACGTAAGCAAGTATGCGTATCCCGATTGTCGTTGATGTATAGCAACGAAGCCGGCGATACACCACATACTACGCTTACGGTCACAGAAAAGAAAGTGTAAAACTACAACAGTTGGAATCCGCAACCTCCTTAGACATCACATGCCTAACCAAATGAATTCCTTAGACATCGCATGCCTAACAATTATAAACCCCGCATTTTAGTCTCATTTATCGAAAACTCTTTTCAATACCAAGTCGGGCAATTCAACAAGATTCCCGACGTCCTGATCGAATGCTCGTCGCAAACTTTAGTAGACGGCCGCACCCCCGATACCGTCGACGAAGTGCACCAAGGCGGAACACCGCTACCGCGAGCACCCTAACGGATGCTTTCGGTGACGGGGTTCTCCTACAGTCACTTGGTCGGGGCTATGGGGCGTAGCTGTCTATTAAGTTTACCCGGCGAGTATCCGCGTGCCCTACGTGATTGCGACGGACTTTTGATCACATCAAAATTCCGTGGCAACCGATCATCTGAGACTAAACTGCTATGTTTATAATATTCAAATCAGTTATCTCATAACTACCTGTGGATTCCAATTATTGTATCACATTCCAGATAAATAGAAAAAGTTAAACTTTCCGATCGAATCATCAAGCACCCAAGATTTCCCCAATATATTTCAACACTTGAAAACAGTTTAAAAACATCCATTACATGCCACAGTACCAATGATCCAGCCGTAGAAGGGTCAAGCCAACGCCTCACATGTGGCACGCCGTACTGCCCCAAACCCTAAGGTTCATAGGGCAGTTCAAGACGGTCACATAATCGAGTTAAGGTTTGTTGTCTTCTAGAGGGTCCACCGAGTTACTTGCACAACTTAGAACATTCTTAAACACGAGGAAAAATCCAACTTTTGAAAAATTTTCCGACAGGGGAAAAAGTGAGTTATGGATATCCGTTCGAACTTTTTAACAGTTTCTAAAAGTTATCCGGACAAAACTAAACAAAGTTATAATATCCGATCAAAACTTTAAATCCCCAATACAACCTGGATAATTCAACAGTTGAATAAAAAAAAATAAAAATTTCCAGAAAATACAACATTAGAAAATAAGAGTTACTGTGAAAAGCACGTGCGCCAAATCGATCACGTGGCCGCGGAACCGCCGCTCAAACTGGGGTGGGGCCGCGGTTCCGCGGCTCTTTGATGGAATTACGCTCACGTGCTTCACAGTAATTCTTGTAATTACCTGCTGTAATTTTTGGATATTTTTAATGTGGAAAAATCCTACTTTTTAGAAAATTTCCAGAGAGCATGTTTTATCGGGGTTTCGGGTTTCGATCGGACTTTAAACTTCGTTCAGACTTCGCCTAAAGCTCTAGCTTGGCTCTGATACCACTGTAGGGTTGCTAGGCACGCGCACAAGGGTCTACGAGGCATCAACCATGCCCGAATAAAAATTTAGCCGTGCCGAACTACCCGAATACGGAACTTTAAACTAGAGATTAGGCGATAACTTGCATGCTAAACACTTTAACACTAAGTGAGAGGGATTACAACCTTTGTAGATCCGGTCCTTCACTTCATATGCTCCGTGTTGTGGTCCCTTGGCTGCGATCATCGGGATCCGGACTCTCGAGAGGTTCCACGAAGAGAAAGTCGCAAGCTTTGCTTCCGATCTTCGATACTAAGATGATCTACCTCGAAGTTTCTTTAACACAAGCTAACACTCATGAAATGATGTGAACACCCTCATCTAAATGGAAAGGGAAGATGAGGATGATGAAGTAGGAATTTTGCTCTATTTATTTCTCTTTTTCTCATATTTATTCATCACCTTTGAAAAATCTAGTGAGCTTTTTCATGGAAGAAATGAAGGAGGAAGAAGAAGATCAATAATATTATTCTTTTGTGATGAATAGGAGAAGTAATAATATGATAGATTATGCAACCATGGTTCACTTAACCAATGTAGAGAATTGACTAGGGTTAGGGTTTTGGGTAAATAAAAGAATGAGTCATGAACAAATATCTTTCACAAAACAAAACAAATCCTTCTAGAAACTTCTAGAAAGATTAACCCTAATCCGAACCCTAATCAAGTTTAAACTCCACTAAACGAGTTGCATTAGTTATCATATCATGTTACAATATTATATATCACATATATAATATTTACCGTAACAAAATAAAATAATACAATTAATATATATCGCATATATATCAATGTATTACCCGAGTGAGAAAAAGAATCTTTTAGTGAGCAAATATTAGTTAATGTAATTTAATATATCACATATATTATTATACATTAAATTATCGAATCAACACTTGATCCGACAATCCGGCTATATCGCATATAACCGGCTAATATTTATCCGTACCGATTCATCGAATCAACACTTGATCCGATGACCCGGCTGATATCATATATCGCGAGAATACAATACGATATCATACCGCATTATCCTCGGTCCCGCACATATCACATATGTGCTCTTACTCCGTTTTGCCTGAGTCAAGAAACCTCTGTGTAGGACTCTAAAGAATCGTCAATACGCCGGCAGTAGGTGATGATCATATCAAACACCCACAAGCTGCAAGCGGTCAGCTAAACGTAACAGCTACCCAGGTATTGAGCGCTCAGAAGATCAACAAGCAAGCCTGTACATTCTCCTGTGGATCCAAACAGTAACACTCCCGTACAGTCCGGTCTCGTCGTCTGATATGTCGCATATCTCGCCTAGGGGTGGTAAACGTCAGACCCCAGTAGCTTGATAAGTCGTGTCGATTTGAGGTCTATAACAGTTCGAGAAACTACCAATAACACTTACCAGTAAATCTCAGCAACCCTGGCCAGGGATTTCCGGTTATAGCCAATCGAACACAGCACAACATCAACTCCCTATACCGGGAGAGACGAATCCCCTCCTATCGCTCATTGCCTCCATGTGATTCGGGACTGTACCCAAAAGCCACCTTTTTGCACGCCCTCTTGGACGTGGTATGATGGAAATCAAAGCACAGTGGGAACCACACAAGACTCTATGACGATCTCGGGTCAACAGACTACTCTGTACCAGTGTCACCGGAGAACTGCCATCTGACGTATGGTATAATACCATCTGGGAGTTCTCGGCGAGTCCGTCCAGTGTACCCAGTCTCCACTGAGCACCCGTACACCATCCTTGATGTCAAACACCGATGGATATGGGATCATCCATCGCCCATCATATGGGTCAAGATGCGTATACGCTAGTCTACTCTGGTGCATCGATGCCCTGTCTCGATACACCCTCGACTAGGAACAGTTATAGGATGTACTCATCGACTACCGTGGCCCCACTAGTATGATCTCATCATAGTCCCAGTAGTCGAGTACATATCCTAAGGGCTTTATCAACATGTAATATAGAGACAATCAGAGTACATGTTAAGATAAAGTACAACCAGATAGCATACTATCATGTCGAGCAAGAAAGTCCTCCCTATATATGTCCTAGCATCCACTACAATATACATCGTATGTACAGCAATGGCCTCTAGGGCATACATATAACTAACAATAAGGACACTGATTTCCCTGGAGTTGAAACGAATCGAGGTATTCCTGCAAAGACACCGATTTCTCTGCGGGTCGACGCGAATCGAGGTGCTCTCGTCAAGGACGCTGATTTCCCCGAATCGAGGTTTTTGCCAAGGACATTGATTTCCCTAGAGTTGAAACGAATCGAGGTATTCCTGCAAAGACACTGATTTCTCTGCGGGTCGACGCGAATCGAGGTGCTCTCGTCAAGGACGCCGATTTCCCTGAATCGAGGTTTTTGCCAAGGACACTGATTTCCCTGGAGTTGAAACGAATCGAGGTATTCCTGCAAAGACACTGATTTATTTGCGGGTCGACGCGAATCGAGGTGCTGTCGTCAAGGACGCTGATTTCCCTGAATTGAGGTTTTTGCCAAGGACACTAATTTCCTCGGAGTTGAAACGAATCGAGGTATTCGTGCAAAGACGCTGATTTATCTGCGGGTCGATGCGAATCGAGGTGCTCTCGTCAAGGACGCTGATTTTCCTGAATCGAGGTTTTTGCCAAGGACGCTGATTTCCTCGTTGTTGAAACGAATCGAGTTATTCCTGCAAAGACGTTGATTTCTCTGCGGGTCGATGCGAATCGAGATGCTCTCGTGAAGGACGTTGATTTCCCTGAATCGAGGTTTTTGCCAAGGACGCTGATTTCCTCGGAGTTGAAACGAATCGGGGTATTCCTGCAAAGACGCTGATTTCTCTGCGGGTTGATGCGAATCGAGATGCTCTCGTCAAGGACGCTGATTTCCCTGAATCGAGGAGGTTGCCAAGGACACTGATTCCCCTGGGGTTGAGACGAATCGGGGTATTCCTGCAAAGACGCTGATTTCTCTGCGGGTCGACGCAAATCGAGATGCTCTCATCAAGGACGCTGATTTCCCTGAATCGAGGAGGTTACCAAGGACACTGATTTTCCTGGGGTTGAGACGAATCGAGATATTCCTACAAAGATGCTGATTTCTCTGTGGGTCGACGCGAATCGAGATGCTCTCGTTAAGGACGCTGATTTCCCTGAATCGAGGAGGTTGCCAAGGACACTGATTTCCCTGGGGTTGGTTGACTTGTTTCCGAGATAGAGTCATTGGATAACGTATTTCCGAGACGGGGTCATTTGATGACGTGTTTCCGCGGTGGGGTCATTTGATGATGTGTTTCCGCGACGGGGTCATTTGCTGACGTGTATCCGAGACGGGGTCATTTGATGACGTGTTTCCGCGGCGGGGTCATTTGATGACGTGTTTCCGCGATGGAGTCATTGGATGACTCTAGTTTGTCTGTGAACCGTAGAGTCTTGGAACTGAGGCTTTACCATGGCTCCAAGGCTGATTGTCGCGTCTGAATCCTGCTGGAATGTGGAGGAACGCTATTGGTGATCTTTAGGCTGTCTGTGAACCGTCGAGATTTGGAACAAGGACTTTGCCATGGCTCCAAGGTTGATTGTCGCGTCTGAATCCTGCTGAAATGAGGAGGAACGCTGTTGGTGATCTCTGGGCTGTCTGTGAACCGTCGAGATTTGGAACTCGGGGACTTTGTCATGGTTCCGTTGTTTTGACCCCGCGGTCGTTTGTTGACATCGCATCTGGTTGTCTATGAACCGTTGGTGATCTCTAAGTTGTCGATGTTGACGTCGAGACCCTGAAGCTAGGGATTTTCCTTTGCTTCGTTTGTTGACATTGTGTCTGCAGTATTATGACAAATGTCGAGATTGTCTCTAGGTTGTCTATGAACCGTCGAGATTTGGCTTCGCTTTCTGATGGAGCCTGGTGGGAAGGTATGGTTCCCACTTTATTTGTGCCCCTGGATTGTATACATGGATCGATGTGATCTCACCTGTAGGGCAAAAGTTTCATTTCATATGTATATTTTTTTGTTTTCTTTCCGCGATGCTCTATCTTTTCAGCTTTTTGTATCGCGCGAGTCGCGATTGCCCAATCATTTCGGCTATTTATTTTATTTACTCGCTGCTTTTTATTGCGAGTTGCCCAATCATTTCGGCTGTTTTTGTATGCATACATTTTTACTTGCTGATTTCGTTGCAAGTTGCCCCATCATTTCGGCTATTTCATATGCATTTTTGGCTCGCTGATTTTTTTATCACGAGTGTGGAACTTGGAATCTGATGCCAATCTTAGCATCAGCATCGCTGCGACTGGAATATTGCCAGGAGCGAATCATCATTTGCCATGAAAGGAGTTGG
Source organism: Agapanthus africanus (assembly GCA_030015575.1). Lineage (NCBI taxonomy): Eukaryota > Viridiplantae > Streptophyta > Magnoliopsida > Asparagales > Amaryllidaceae > Agapanthus > Agapanthus africanus. The sequence continues at coordinate 141,322,620 of JASDDO010000031.1, forward strand.
AATTTGATACCGATTTAGGCATCAGCATCGCTACAACTAGGATATCACCAGGAGCGAATCATCACTTGCCTCTGTCGATGTCGAACAAAGGTGGCTTAGCAAAAGGGTTAGGATCTCATCGACTAAGGCTTTTGACTTCATGAGCCGTAAGGGTCTCATAAAGGTGTTTCTTCCTACGAGTTATGAGGATCTCGTAGGTGCTTTTTATCCTTAGGAATCGTGAGGATTCCTAAGTGTGTGTTCTCTTATAAGTCGTAAGGATCTTACAAGAGTGTTTTCTCCTTGTAAGTCGAGAGGACCTACAAGTGTTTGTTCACCGTGTGAGCATATCCCTAATCGTTGGTAGGACTCTGTTAGGAAAATGTTCATTCGTGCCCGTGGATTGTATACAAGGGCCAATATTGAACCGCTTGTAGGGCAGCATTGGAGGTTGTGATGGCTTAAGAACAGGTTCAGATCCCTGTAGCTTAAGGCTTTTGAACCCTATGAGCCGTGAGGGTCTCAAAAGGGAATTCTCCTTACGAGTCGTGAGGATCTTGTAAGCGTAGTTTCTCCTTAAGAATCGTGAGGATTCCTAAGTGTATTTCTCCTTTGTGAGTCGTAAGGATCTCACGCAGGTGGTTTCTCCTTACAGGGTCGAGAGGACCTTGCAAGTGTCTTTTAACGAGATTGTGCCCTTTCGGGTTTTCAAAAAACTCGCCAGTAGTCCTGCTGTTTTTACTCACGGCGCCCTTTCAGGTTTTCATCCGTGCCCATTTTTCTTGTGGACATACTATTTTTTTTGTTTTTTTTCTTTTTTTTACGAGTCTGCGTCCTTTCGGATTTTCACAAATATTGCCGGCAGTCCTGCTGTTTTTACTCACGGCGCCCTTTCGGGTTTTCATCCGTACCCATTTTGCTTGTGGACATACCTTTTTTTTTTACCACGTCGGCCTTGGGATGCTGCAGTCCGTAGTAGTTTATAGACGTCTCGGTCAGTTGCAAGTTTTAGGACATTGCGGTCCATCGTTATTTTAGGGACGTTTCGGTCCGCTGTAGCTTTGAGGCGAAGTTTCGCCGGATGCTTTATGAACAAGGTTTCTCCTTGATAGACCTTGTCACATAATCCAAGGGTTTTGGCACTGCTCCTTCCCCCAGCTCCTCTACGTTATCTCCTAACGCCGAGTGGGCTGCTTTGTTACTTAACGACAAATGAGCGATCATGTGGCAACTTGCCACATAATCTTCGGATTCTTATGACAAGTCGTCTCCCTCATCATTGTCGTTATCTTTGTAAGTGCACGGTGGCGCCCCGACCGTCAATCCGAGGCCAAAATGCGGAAACGATACTTTACTTTAAAATTTTGAATCGGCACCACCGCGCACTATAAAACCCGGATCGGGCCATTAACATAGTCCTAGCAAACTAGAGAAGGGGTAGAGAGATATACCGAGCGATACGTGTCCTTCGGTCTTCTCGTCGTCGTCCCGATCTCTCCGCGGAATCTCCGGTCTTCAACTCCTCGTCTGAAGGGCACCACATCGCCGGGTTCTTTTACGGGCTCCCAGCTCTGGACCGAGGCAACTCGGGCACGAAGTTGGCGAGCCGACGTGCCCGAGAAGTGCTGTAGATGAAGTGTAGAACTCTATGTGTCTCATGGGGTTTATGGAAGTTGCCTTTTTGTGAAGGAATGTGATATGAACCTTTTGCAATGAACTAGGGAATTTTTGTAGCAAGAATAGAACCAAATTCCCACACCCAAATTTTGGACAGCCCCATGAAGAGAATGGCCGGCCAAAAAACATGAGGTGAAGAGAGAGGGAAAAGGTCCAAGGGGTGTGTGTATCAATAATGCAAGAGAGAGTGTGATAATGAGAAGAAATGATCACCCACCAAAACCAACACTCCAACAACCTAATCATAACTCAAAAAGTCAAGTCATCATGAAGTGAGGAAGTCAAATGATGGTGCAACCATCATGAAGCAACAATATGCAAAGACCACCCTCCACAATGCTTATTTGCACATTTGCAAATAAGCCCTCCTCCACCAATTTTCAGCCAAGAAAAGATACAAAGGAAAATGGCCGAAACGGAAAGTAAACTGGCAACTTCAAAAAACTGATCCCATAATAAATTACAGGAAAACCCCGCTACTGTATATACATACTCGCATTTGTATTCCGACCGAATACAAATGCAATGAGACAAAATCTACACTGTACAATACTAGGATCCGGCTTAAACCAAAGCCCGCTAGTATTATCCGTCCGATCATGATCCGTGCAATACCGTACGTACATGATCGAACCCTGCCATATCTCCATACGACCTCTACAGCGTTTCGCCCGAAACTTGAGAAAACGGTCCGTGGGGGACTCTAAAGACTCGTCAATACTTTGGTTGTGGATTTAACCACCAGCACGTCAGAGGTATTAGCCATACGTAACGGGCTACCAGGTATTGACCAAAAGGGACGTCGATGAGCGAACTCATCCTGACACCCTACTGAGCCTGTCAGTGACAATATCCGTACACTCCGGTCCGTTCGTCTATGAGTATCGCATGGCGGGCCTAGGGGGTTGGTAAAAGTCAGACCCCCAAAAGCGGTACAAGTCGTGTTGGAGTGTAGCCCAGAACACCCTGAGATACTACTGGAATACCTACCAGTAAATCTCCTGCCTTGGCCAAGGACTTCGTGTAATGGCTCTCCTAGACACAGCGCGACCTCACCCCCAATACCGGGAAAGACGAACCCCTGCAGATCCGCTCACTGCCTCCATATGGTTCGGGACTGTACCCAACTAAAACCTGTTTACACGTCTCCTTCGAGCGTGGTAGGGTAGTAATCCAAGTACAGTGGGAACTCACACGAGACAAATGACGATCTCAGGTCGATGAACTAACCTGTACACATGTCACCAGGGAACTGCTATCTGACGTCAGGTATAAGACCAACTAGCATGTTCCGGCGAGTCCTGTCCGGTGTACTCATAACCCAATGAGCACCTGTATACATCTAAGGTGAACCAACTGACACCAGTGGCTTGTGAGACCGGCCACCGCCCCTCGTCGGGGTCTCGACTGTATACACTAGTCTACTCTGGAGTATCGATGCCCTGTCTCGAAACTCCCTCGACTAGGGACCTTTTAAGGATGTGCTTATAGACCCCAGCTCCCACATATATGATCGCCCTCATACTGCTGGCAGTCAAGCAAGAATCCTAGGGGCTCTATCAACGCGCAATAGTGACCTGTAAGGTCACCTAAAGCAGTACACGATGATAAAGATAAACCAGATAGCATACTATCATCTTGAGTAAGACTGTCCTACCGGCATAGGTCTTCCATCAATCATTGCAATCACGTGCCTATGATCCAATAATTGACTCTGAGGGCACTATCTCCAACAATCTCCCACTTGCACTCAAGGCTAATTATTGCGATGTTGCATAGTCACAGCCCGTGTGATACCGAACACCCAACTACTCTACTAATCAGTCTCACAAAACCAGTTTGCGAAACTAATGTGTTCGAGGAATAGCCTCAGTGTGTGGATCCACCTTGATGTTTCTTTCTATGTCTCTCTTTATCTCAAGTTCGCGGAGAAAGCCATCTCCCGAAATGAGCAATACCTGTCTTAGAATATGTCTGGATATCTGATGGGACCTAGCTCATAAATGAACTCCAAATCCAAACTTCTTAGACTGTATCGTCAACTGAACTTAATCAGTACCTGCGTCATGCCTCCCTCAGTTTCCCCTTGGACCACCTGTCCAAAATACTGCCCCTCGTCAGAAGGAAAACTATAACTCTGACAACCTCTCTGTCATCCATGTCACCTTGGAAGCCTGGAATGATAACTGTCTCCTAAAAGAGGTTGTTGTTATCATATCCCTAGAACATCCACTTATATTCTAAAACTGCTTCCGTTCGTTTCTCCAGGATTGGATCAATATCAACATATTGCATCTACTGCAAAAAACAACATCTGGTGTGGTGCTTGACATCTCATGATTGACTCAATTGCCTAAGCAAGTGATCTGCCAATCATATACATCCCTCTCCACTTTAGTCTGTAAGACACCTTTAGAGAGGGTGACTCCATCACCTGCAGGTACACTACCGTGCCTGGAGTTGTCCATTCTAAAACACTTTCAGAATGCTGTCTAAGTACCCTGGTTGGGAAACTAACCAAATCTAGATCTAAAACCATAGATCCAGTAACCAGAATGTCTTGATATTATATCCAAGTCTCATATAGAGAAACCACTGTGTGACAACCAAAGTATAACCGATCGTAGTATAGGAACACTACTTCCTACTCTGTGTATGTCATCCAAATACCAGGACATCACACCCTACTACCTTCTTAACAGATCCATCCCCTATTCTGATGAAGTCAAACCTATGACTGCCACATCAGAAATAGATGATCTATCTCCGCTACATCTGCTTTAGTCTATAAATAGACATAAGCCACTTGTCCACCAATGCTTCCGCTGCTCCCACTGACTATGACAACCTTCTGGCAGAGTCATATACACGTGCACTTTTAAAGCTAGTTTAGAACGACGCTATACTCATCCTCCTGCTGGGCCTCACAGCTTGGAACAACAGCAATGACAAGTCTGGGTAAACAAGAACCTCCCTGTCACCGTCCTTGAGGCTACCGGAGTACCTCTCGGGTGCCTGAGGTTACCCACCATATCTGCGGAGTGGCCAATGGAGTGTCAAACCAGATTGAATCTTTAGGTTCTTATCAAATTTTCAGTAACCGTTTGCGGTTCTGGAATCACTTCCAGTTCTACCATACTCTCACTTCTGTTTTCTGAAAAATCCATTTTACTTAAAACTGTGGTGAGTCTAGAACAATATCACTATTGATCTTCCAGATGGTAGAAAGTCAACCCTCGTCGTAGCCCGGGTCAGCCCACAAACAGCCATTACAGAAACGTGCCTTGAGTTATCCAGAGTCTGGTTTTAATCATAAGCCGGACAACTCCCCGTACCTTAACAATGTTAAGATATGAACTGTTCAATATCCAATATAGAAACAGAGGCACTGGTTTAATTGGAACCAGATTCAAATCATGCAACAGTCTCCAGTGCATGTCAACTAAGTGGAAGGAGGCCGATCAGCGTTACTCAACTTAGGAATGCTTCCAATTATGAGTAACTTGAAAGAGAAGCAAGTTCTCTTAATCATTACTATCAACTGAATACCATGCACAAGTATCTACATCTTCGATCACCTTGAAGAATCCCGATACTTGCAACATCTGGTTCTCTACTTTATTCATATACCTATAACTTCTCAAAACTCAGACCTTGTGTTTCTACGAAACACTTGTCTGAGAACTAGAGAAGTCATAAGTAAACCGAATATAGTACGAGGACCAACCCCTATGTCCTAATGGACACTGGACAACATACAATACTCTGTATAAGTCCCCTGAGTCGAATAACTCAAACCCTGTGCGTCGTAGGTTGAAAACTGTACTTATGGTTAAGAAGAGTTACACCGCCGTTTAATGCTCCTTACCTAACCATCAACTGATATAGGTAAATGTCATGAACATAATTTCAAAAAGGTATATCTCACTCTATAAAAATAGACGTACAGATGTATCAATTTGAAATTGGTGCATAACAACGGATATTCAAAACCATATATTTGCCGTCCGGCAAACAACCCAGGTGACTTCCTCAAATATCACCAATTATAACGAATTCCGATATAGTGAGGATGATCACCTAATTCCCAATAACTTACTCCCACTCATCATCTGTAAAACCATACAGATGTGAGAATCAAACCTGGTAAATACATACCCTGGAGTAAGGACTAATTGGGAAATCAGTTTTCTTTTACCAGTACATAGTGAAACTGAAACATTGAAATGTTTCGTAGGGGTATCCGGGTATTCCTAGTAATGCCTCTTCCATTATCCAGATTCACAACTGTAACCGTATATTTCGTTTCCATCTCTCCAAATCCCTTCATATGTCTTTAGTCATTACCTTCTGTACACCCTCTTAGGCTAAATGGTTTTCTTTCTTCCCTACCGTTCGGCATCAGCCTATGGTTTGGAAGAAGACTATCCAATAAGCATAATGGGTGTACTGTCCTAATCCTAGGAGCACTCGTAACCCGAGAGAAGGTGAAGATAAAAGACAACCGAATAAACCTTATTCCTATTTCTCCTGAACCAGAATCCATCCCCGAACTGGCACAAGTTCCTTTCGAGTTCGTATATAACCATACGATAGAGTATCCAATAAACTGTGGATCTTCGTAGCGATACGGAGTGTCCTGGAGAAATACAAAGGTGAAGTGGGAGTGGTAATGAAATACTTGGTTTGGTCGTGAATAGCAGTCGCAATTTACTTTGCCTTCCTTCTAATCCCTTTATTTGTCTTTACATAATACCTTCTGTACACTATCCTTAGGCTAATTGGTTTTCTTCATTCCCTACCAGTCGGCACCTGCCTATGGTTTGGAAGAAGACTATCCAATTTGCGTAATAGGTGTACTATCTCCTAATCTAAGTGGCACTCGCAACCTGAGAGAAGGAAAAAGGAAAAGACAACTGAATAGTCCTATTCGTTTTCTCCAGAACCAGAAACCATCCTTGAATAAATTCCTTCGTGGTCGTATATAACCATACGATGGTTTTATCCAATGGAAGTGGACGTTCGTAGTAGTACGGGGTGTCCTGGAGAAAAGGGTAAAAGTAGGAGTGGCAATGAGGTTTGCAACTCTGACAATCCAAAAGCCAGTGTTTTAAGAAGGTTCGGTCAACTTGGTCACTGAGTCATAGTCAAGGGTCAGGCCATGGTCGCTGCCAAAGAGAGAGAAAAGAAACACTCATCATGCACTCTAACCTAGATCAGAATGGTTATCACTTTATCTAATCAGGAAACCTCCCACTGTAACGTCAAATTCTCCTCCAAACCTGAAAGAAGAATTAGTCGGGATCACCCGAGGAGTAAACCAACTCATCAGTGGGAATCGGGATCCAACTATCATCGCATGATAACGTGACGGAATCCGCTCACGTTATCACACTCCAGAAGGTATGCGCATATCTGGCAAGTTTCAGTTTCTTTAGAAACTCCCGATGTGATTTTTACCCCATGCTCTTATGACTTTGACGAAGGTCAACAAATCATAAGTCACATGTCAAGTTCTACCCATCATTGTCCATGTTAATTTGAACCCACCCATACAAGCCCTTGACGAAGGTCAACAAGACTATACGACTGTCCCAAACCAACGCATCTATCTATGCAGCAGAAAGGTAACAAGCAGCTACCATTCACTATGCCTTGACGAAGGTCAACAAACATAGCATGAATACTACGTGCTACTCGTCTGAAATGACAGAGGGCTACGAATGGTTTTTGGCGAAAAACCTTTAACGTAATGAACTTGATATCGTTGAAGGAACCGGATAGCTTTTTATAAAAATATAGTGACGAAAACCTTTGCTAAAGAGGTCACTCCCGGTGAAGGGATCTCGGCTCTTTCCCCGTAGAATAAGGTGCAGGATATTCCAACTGAATACCATGATGCAAAGCAAAAGGCAATCGGCTATAGTGAAGTTATTGCCCTGACGCAAACTTCTGTCCAAGGGGTCTCTCCCGGTGAAGGGATCTCGGCCCTTGCCTCGTCGACTGAGGTGCAGGATATTCCAACTGAATACCACTGTGCAAAACAAAAGAGAACGTCCTTGCAATAACAGCTTTTTGAAAAATATTCCAACAATATCAGAATAGGTTTGTTTAGCTTGCATTGATCCGAATCAATGCAGTCCCATCAATTGATCACACCAATAAAGAACGAAAATAATGATGTACGTATATGCCATCCGCATTCGCCACTGGGTCCCGTCATTACCCGTTAGGTTACTTAACTAACGACAGAGCGGGGACTGGACTAGCGCGGATGCAAAACATATACAACATCTACTAGTATATATATCAATATATAATATTCGCTCAAGGCGTGATAAAATGAAACATCACAGAAAATGTATTAAGCATCACAGAACAATACAGATATCTGGGATCCCCGGGTTTCATAGAGCCGCTACTAAAATCCGACGTTCCTTGGTCGTGTGGATAGCCTGTGCAATGAAATCCTAGACCCCTACGGGCGCGGCAAGTTACCTGCCAAAACCTGAAGCGAGGCAGCCCCTTCAGCAACGTGAATGGACCACCTAGCACTTCACGGAATCCGGTAACTTGGGCACCCCTCCTTGGGTCAACCTGTACCCCCTACGAGTGCGGCGAATAGCCCGCCAATTCTAGAGTGAAGCCCCCTCCGTCTCAACGCCATGAGATGCGGGCCCATTGCCCTCTAGAACCCGGCTATCCGTGCACCCCACCTTGGGGTAATCCTAGTACAGAAAGTAAAATATACATATAACGGGTACATCGACCTCACCCCGGTCGTGCCCCAAAAGAATAATATACAAACAGGCAGTGACGGCAGTCCACATGTCGGACGCTCGCCCCGCAATATCAAATGTACATATAAAACCAAACTGTACTAACATTGCATCCAGGCTATTCTCCACGACCAATCCGCAACATCACAGCACAACACAGAACATCAACGTGAATGTCACGTTCGCAAATCCGTCTAAAAGGGCTATAGCAGTTAGACAGGATTTACCGATCAAGTGACATTCACGGTCGCAGATATAATGTAAATACTGTGAACTAACATGTTTAAAATTTTCGATCGACTAAATTTTTCCAAGTGGGCCCCAAGCACGACTGTAGCACTCAAAAACATCTGGGCCCGAAAAGAATATTCCAAAAACCCTATTTCCATGTCAGTAGACCACTGTAGAAATTTGGTACGGTTTGGCCACAAAACGGCGGCGGTTCCGCGTCCAAAACGTGGTTTTGGCCGCTGAACCGCCGCGCTACAGTAATATCAGCCGACCAAATTTTCACAGAATGCATAAAAAACCCTGCACGTATTTTTCCAATATACCAAATAATTTTTAGAGCAAGGAAAAATTCGACAGAAAGTGCGACATGGAAATGTGGTTTTTGGAAAATCCGATCGATCGAACTTGTAAACACGTTAGAGAAAGCTAGACTAGGTTAATGACGTAGCTCTGATACCATGTAAGTGCACGGCGGTGCCTCGGCCGTCAATCCGAGGCCAAAATGCGGAAACGATACTTTACTTTAAACTTTTGAACCGGCACCACCGCGCACTATAAAACCCGGATCGGTCCATTAACATAGTTCTAGCAAACTAGAGAAGGGGTAGAGAGATATACCGAGCGATCCGTGTCCTTCGGTCTTCTCGTCGTCGTCCCGATCTCTCCGCGGAATCTCCGGTCTTCAACTCCTCGTCTGAAGGGCACCACATCGCCGGGTTCTTTTACGGGCTCCCACCTCTGGACCGAGGCAACTCGGGCACGAAGTTGGCGAGCCGACGTGCCCAGGAAGTGCTGTAGATGAAGTGTAGAACTCTATGTGTCTCATAGGGTTTATGGAAGTTGCATTTTTGTGGAGGAATGAGATATGAACCTTTTGCAATGAACTAGGGAATTTTTGTAGCAAGAATAGAACCAAATTCCCACACCCAAATTTTGGACAGCCCCATGAAGAGTATGGCCGGCCAAAAAACATGAGGTGAAGAGAGAGGGAAAAAGTCCAAGGGGTGTGTGTATCAATAATGCAAGAGAGAGTGATAATGAGAAGAAATGATCACCCACCAAAACCAACACTCCAACAATCTTCATTCTCAAGGATGTGACTGAGGAACTCTTGAAGCGTGACTGGGGTTCGCGCCCTTTGGTTGTATTTTTTCAGCGCATCAATATGCTTTTGCAGATCCGTGCGCTTGTCCTTAGACAGCGTGGGCTTTTTGGTCTTACTCTTTTTCTTCGAAGACTGTGACGGCTGTTCCTGGGTGCTTTGCCCATTGTTATTAATTCCCGATGTTGGGCGTGGTTTCAGCATCCCGTCGATGATCTCCGGCTCTTGCGGGCTTTTCCACCTGATCGCCGGACATGTTTGAAGATCTTTCAGCATTTTTTTAGTTTTTTCCGAAAGAACAACTTCCCATGGAGCTTCCTTTATGAATAAGCACGATGCCCCCGGCATGTCTTTCTTTTTCGGAGCATGTGGTTGTGGAGGATTTACCTTCCAGTTTTCGGACAGCGCGAACTTGCTCTGTTGATACTGGTCTTCAACCCAATTTTTGAAGACGTAGCAGTCTTCGATCGGATGGCCCAATACTTGGTGGTAGGGGCAGTAATTAGGATCGTTGACGTCGTTCGGTTGCGGTGGGTGTTTCGACTCCAGTAGAGTAATGAGCCCATTGCGCACTACCAGTTCAAACAGTTTCCATGTTTTATCCTGGGGAAATGAGTAAGGATGTCTCAACTTCTCATTGAGGGACTGCCGCTTGTTGCTTTGGCGAACAACCCATCTCGGGCCACTCGGTTGTTGTCGAGCGTTGGCGACGAAGGTTGCTTTCCCTTTGCCCTTTTCATTCCAAGGCTCCGTCTTTGAAGAGGAAGGCCTATGGCCCATCTGGTCCATTTGAGCCAGCTTGTCAATCAAGGCCTGGAAGGTGGTCGGCTTGAAGAACATCATGAATTGGGATATGGTCGCATGAGGGTCAAGAGTACCCACGAACATGCCTACCACAGGCGCTTCTTCAATGCGTTGTTCGCACTTCGACCATAGGTTTCGCCACTGTATCGCATACTGAACCCATGTTTCGCCCGGCTTCACCCTGGCATTGATCAATGCCGTTATTGGGGTGCGTTCACTAGCACTTGCGAATCGCTGGGTGAACAACAACTCCATTTTTGCGAAAGTTTTGACGGAGTCGTTTGGAAGTTCGGAGTACCACTCGAATGCCGTCTCTGATAGGCTGCCGACGAATTGGCGGAGCAAAAGTTTATCATCGCCACCGGTGTTTCCACAAAGAGCCCTGAACTGAGCGACATGTTGATGGGGATTGCCTGTCCCCTTGCATACATGGAATTTGGGGATCGTGTATCCTGGCGGGTACTTTATTTGGTCATACCAGCCTGGATATGGTCGCCCTGTTTTAACAATTTGGCTGGCCGCTTCATTCGCCTGGTGAGCTCGTATTTGCTAAGCAATGTAGTCATCCAGAGCGACCTTGGAAATAGTTTCCTCTTTGGCTGCTGAAAAAGCCGGAGGAGTATTCGACGTCTCCCCTCTGTCGTCTTTAATAAGTTGGAGGATCCGGCTGCAACATCATCCCGACCATGTCTTGGAAGAGAAGTGCCATTCGTTTTATGTTGGCAGCTTGTTCCGCAGCTTCTCTGTCCTTCTTTTCGAGGACTCTGCGTAGGAAGTCAGCATCGGTTTCTTGTTCGTGACGCTGCTCCGATGTCGCCTCTGGGCTTTCTTTTGGTCCGGTGAGTGCGGCCATGGCTGTTAGCATTTCTTGGAGCTTTTTTTGTTGTTGCTCCCGAGCCTTAGTCACTGATCGCGTAAGCGGTCGATGACCTGTGGAGATACGGCTATCCTTTTTTCCGGATGCCATATAGACGGTATGCACCACCATTCCCCCAGACTTAGGGCGTTTAGGTTCAGTGCCCTTGACATTTGTCGCAGACATGGGAATTTTCTTCGGCCTTCTCCTCTTATGGGCGGTCGAAGTTGAGGGGGGCGTTGCAGTGGGCACCCAAGTAGCTGTCGTCTTCTGTGGCTTAACAGGGTGGTTCTCTTCTTGCTGAACTTTCACCTTTTTCTGTCGGCGAGAGTAATCTTGATCAATCACCGAGTCCTGAATCTGTCGCCAAACTTTATAAATTTTAGAGGATGGCCGCTGAGGGGGCTGTTCTAGCTTCGCCTTAGTAGTGTTCTCCATGGGTGGAGGAGATCATTTCAGCATGGCAGCTGGAGAGTTCTTGCGGACCCTCCTAAGCGGTTCAAAGCTATTCCCAGTCGGAAGAGCAGCATCGATTTCCACCATGGGAGCTGGCGGAGTCAGTTCAGAAGGGGAGCTACCCCCAACCTTCCTTACTCGGCGCCAGTGACGATGGCGAGCATGTCGTATGGATGGGATTGTCTCAGTTGTAGGGGTGACTTCATCATGTCCCCTGTGTTGGTCAGAAGTTGTCGTTGTCAGCCTATTGAAGACTGATGTCCACTGAGAAGCAATGTCCAATCTGTCAAAGACAGACCTCTGGGCAGGGGAAGCAGCTTTAAGGACTTCGCCAAGAGCGGGAACCGGCACAGTCAGTTTTGTGAAAACCGGCCCTTTGGCAGGAGAAGCCGCTTTGACGACTTCGAGAGCAGGAATGGCTATTCTTTTTAGGATAACCCTTTCTGGTATCGCAGGCTTCTTCATGGGCCCGTTGGAGCTTTGGCCCAGTCTGTTAAAAACTGAGGCAGGGGGGTTGGGCGACCCGTTGAGAGGGGTCGCAGTAGTGGTAAGTCGATCAAAGACCGACTTCTTTGGGGCCTCCTGCAACGGCATTGGGGCATTGAAGTTCACGGGTGGGAGCATGGTCCCGAAGAATAGCCCAGTGGTGGCCTGGGTTACCTGCTCCACTGGCATTGTGAAAAGGGAGGCTGCTTGGGGCCCGTAAGTCACTCCTCCGGACTGGACAGAGCGAGAGTTGCAGTTGCAGTTAGTGCAGTTTGAAGCCATTGATCTTCTGTTTTCTGCACGGAGCGAGACACCAAATCTTAGTACCTCGAATCCACAGGCAACCATAGCAAACTGCGATCTATTCGCGAATACGACACACGAAGTGTGGAGTGGAAAGAGGAAGAGGTCCCACCAGGCGTGCCAGAATCTGTTTACCGCCGAAAATCGGGAAGACATGCGTCTTGCCTTAATTTGGGGGCAGATGCTAATTGGTGCTATCCGTCCACCTCTTCGAAGATGCCAAGTTGATTTATGATACCATGTATCGAAGGTTTAAATGAATGCGGCCGATGTAGCAGACTTCGTCAGATTCCCCCTCATTGTGAGGGGTTTTTGATTGTGGGGACACTCTTCCCTGCAGGCGCAAGCCCCTGGAGTTAATTACGCTACCGGATCGCGGTAAACACTTTCTCCTTCTCCAGATGGTCACTTCATGTCGTGTATGTTTGTTTTCTTTTTGGTTGCCCGTGGATTGTATACGGAGACTAATTTATGTTGTCGCCCGTAGGGCGTGGATTAGTCCAAATCCGTATTTTCTTAGATTTGGGTTTGGGGGTTGGGTTTAAGGATACATTAGTCTCATTTGAAACTAAGATCAACTTAAACATTTGTTAAGGTTATGTTAGTCTAATTTTAGACTAAGATCAACTTAACAGTTTGTTAAGGACACGTTAGTCTAATTTTATACTAAGGTCAACTTAATCATTTGTTAAGGATACGTTAGTCTAATTTTAGACTAAGATCTACTTAACGGGATGATTTAGATCCAACAAAAGAGCATTTGGGCTCTATTGTTCTAGTTTAGGGACTTTGCGGTCAATTACAAGTTTAAGGACATGGTGGTCCAAGGTTAAAGACATCATAGTCCGTAGGCTAAAAGGGACACCACAATCCGAGGTTAAGGACATCATAGTCCGTGGGTTTAAAGGGACCCCACAGTCCGAGGTTAAGGATATCATAGTCCGTGGGTTTAAGGACCCCACAGTCCAGTTTAAAGACGTCATAGTCTATGAAATGTATGGTTGTCGGGACCTGTCACCTCTCTGAAGACGTTGAAGGATTACAACGGCAAATATCAAAGGAGTGAAGAGATGTACCCTTGAACCAAAGTTGATTGAGAAATCTGTAGTCCAATTTGGAACTAAGATCAATTAATTAGATTATGAGCACATTGGCTCAGTTAAATCTGAATTGAGGACTTATGGCCAACTTGGGCTAAGTCCAATTAGATTTGAAATGTTGGCCCTTTATTGGACTATTGAACATTTGCCTGGGTTCAGCCCCTCATTATTTAGCAATGCTAAACAAGAGTTTGAAGGCTCTGATGACATTTTTTCTTTGGCCGAGCACTTAAACATTATAGTTCTGGATTTTAAGGCTCATTTGAAGGGGAAATTTGCCTCTGGAAAACTTAGCCAATTTGGGCTAAGCTGATTTGAAAATAGTGTCGAACACTAGAGGACATCTGGCGGTCACGTGTCCTCACGTGATGTATTTAAAAATGTGTTAAACACTGGAGAAAAAATGCTCAAAAAGGAAGGGGTCACGTGAGGCGCCTGAAGATGGGGCCAGACCTTCTTTGTTTTATTATCAGAATATTCAAATAAATGTTAAACACTTTTAGTCTTCAGGCCATCACGTGTTGGCACGTGATGGGTAGCCATGTATCGATTATTAAAGTGTTTATTAAGGGGTCACGTGGGGACACGTGAGGGCGCCCAAAATCAGTATTGCCTTTGGCTTTGTTCTCTTCATTTATGAGGGTCACGTGAGAGCACGTAAGGCATTGCCTCCAAGTTTTTCTTCTCATTTTGGGGAGTCTGTTTAAGGGTCACGTGGGAACACGTGACCTAGTTTTGTTCTCTCTTTTTTGTTTATTGAGAATGGGGGTCACGTGTTACCACGTGACCAAGTTCTTTATGTACATGGAGAGCTTTAAGTCTCTTGTTTTAAGAATTAAATTCTCCGTAGGGTTAAACCCTAATTCTATTTTTTAGAGGAATTAAATTCCTATGTATATGGGGGAATTAAATTCTCATATAGGGTTAAACCCTAGTTCTGTTTTGGAGGAATTAAATTCCTATGAATTTGGGAGAATTAAATTCTCATATAGGGTTAAACCCTAGTTCTGTTTTGGAGGAATTAAATTCCTATGAATTTGGGGAATTAAATTCCTTAAACTCAATTCTCCCTCTATGTTTTGGATCTGCATGGCAGAATCTCCCCGATGAGAATTAAATTCTCAATTTGTGGGGAGATTTGCTTCTGCAGATCTTCAACTAAAGGAAGAACTAAGTTCTTATTCAGAAGAGTTAAACTCTTAATTTGAGAATTAAATTCTCTTTGTTTTATGGAACTTAGATCTCTTTCCCCTTTCTCACCTAGGGTTTCTTTTCTCTGTAGAGATCTTTTTCTCTCTCTCTCTTGAGAATTAAATTCTCCTCTCTTTTCTCTCTCTGTTGTTGTTATCTTCCAAAAAAGTAGATCCCTTCTCTTCTCTTGTTGGCTCCTATTTATAGGAGAAAGAAAAGAATCAATTTGTTTTGTTAATCTTTCATTGAAAGATTTTAATTGATTTTGTAACTAACATGATCTTTTAGATCACTCAGTGAATTTTATTCCCCATTGGATTGTTAATCCAAAAGATCTTTTATCTGTTATTCCCGTAAAATTTCAGGGAAATCTTTCCTTGTATAAAATCTTTCCACAAATTGGTGATTTTTAATCACCATTGGATTTTTAATCCAACGGTGCTCCATTTTACAAAGCACCATCTTTTTTGTTTGGAAAGATTTAGAGAAATATTTTTCCAGTTAGGGTTTTTGATTCCCTCTTAGTTAGAATTTAATTCTATTAATTCATAGATCTTTAGGAACCCATCACGTGTTGGCACGTGACCCCCGATTAAGCATTTGACCAGAATTTAATTCTGTTGTTTTAAAGAACTCAGGAATTAGCACGTGTCATCACGTGACCCATGGTCTCGTGTTGGCACGCGATGCCCCATTTGGGTTTTTCCTTGTTATTTTATTATACCTTTAATTCTTTTCAGTGGGTTTAAAGGATCATCACGTGTTGGCACGTACCCCCACCGATTAATTATTTCCAATTATTTATTTTGTTCAGTGCCTACAGGCTTTGCCTGTAAATGGTCACGTGTGGGCACGTGATGCCCGGTCACGTGTGGGCACGTGATACCTTATAACTTTTGATCCCGGATGAATTATGAGGCCTATATTATATCAAATCGAAGGATTTTTCGAGACACTTTCAATACCATCAGAATTTAGCTGTTTATCATTCGGGAGTTTGTCAAAATGCAGCCCGGAAAATACTGGTTCGCATTTTCTTCCTTAGATTACACGTGCATAGCATATTTGCTCATAATTTTTGATCCCGGATGAATTATGAAGCTTATGATATATCAAATCGAAGGATTTTTTGAGACGCTTTCGATACCATCAGAATTTATCTGTTTCACATTCGGGAGCTTGTCAAAATACAGCCCGGAAAATACTGGCTTACATTTTCTTAAACGTATCGCTGCCATTTGATACCTTGGGCTCTTTTGCGCAGATTTTTTTTTTCCGGGAACAGGCATACATATAACTAACAATCTCCCACTTGCACTAAGGCCATTTGTTGCATTATCTCATACTCAACGTCCTATAGAAGTCTCTCTAGGTAATGGCCTTTGTGAGTCGATCCGCCGTGTTATTCTTCGCGTCAACTCTCCCAATCTCGATCCATTGGAGATCAACCATCTCCCTGATTAGGTGATACTGTCCTCAGAATATGTCTGGATCGCTGATGTGACCGGTGTTCCTAGGCTAAAGCCATAACTCCATTGTAGTCATAATAACAGTTATTGGACGCTCAATGGTAGGAACCATGTTCATCTTATGTACAAGAAATGCCCAGACAGCCACTTTGGCAGTATCGTTGGTAGCAATGTATTCAGCCTTTATCGTCTAGTATGCCACGGTATCTAGCTTGGAACTCTTCCAATATACCGTCCCTCCACTGAGGGTAAAGACAATGCCTTTGACTGACTTTCAGTCTTCCTTATCACTCTGGGAGCTGGAATTGGTAAAGGACTCCCACTGGAGTTCACATTTACCAAACACCAAGAACATTTCTTCAGTGCTTCTCAAGTACTTAAGAATGTCCTACAGAGCTATCCAGTGATTCTCCCAAGATCCGATTGATTCCTGATCACTATACCTAGTGAGTTAGCTATATCTGGTATGGTACATAACATCGCATACATGATAGAGCTTACTGCCGAAGCATAGGGTATCCCTTGCACACGAGCTCTCTCCAAATCAGTCTTGGAAAACATCTTTTTGGAGAGAGCGATTCCTGAGTAAGTTGGCGAACCACCACACTTAGAATCTTCCGTACTAAACCCCTTTAGTACGGTGTTAATGTACCTGGATTTGGGACACTCCCAACATCCACTTAGATCTATCATCATAGATCATAAACTACATGATGTAGTAGGTATCATCCAGATCTTCGATGGAGAATCTCCGTGATAAAAGGAGCTTGACCGAGTGTAGCATAAGAAATCATTTCCTATCAAGAGTATGTCATCTACATACAATACGTGGAAGACAAATTTACTCGCTACAACCTTCTTGTATATACAAGGTTCATCTACCATTTTGACGAAGTCAAACTCTTTGACTGCCACATCAAAACAGATGTTCCAACTCCGCGATGCGTACTTTAATCCTGATGGACTTAAGCATAGCCACCGGAGAAAAGGTTTCATCATAAACCACACCTGGTTATTGACGAGAATCTAGCTTTGAAAATCTTACCTTTTCCATCTACACCAAGAATCTTCTCAAGATCCAATTGCTCCCAATAGGTTTTACCCCTTCAGGTGCAACATAAAAAGTCATACTTTGTTGGTGTACATGGATTCTATCTCTGATTGCAAAGCATCCAGCCATTGCACCGAGTCCCCACTCGTGATGGCCTGCCTGAAC
Source organism: Agapanthus africanus (assembly GCA_030015575.1). Lineage (NCBI taxonomy): Eukaryota > Viridiplantae > Streptophyta > Magnoliopsida > Asparagales > Amaryllidaceae > Agapanthus > Agapanthus africanus. The sequence continues at coordinate 141,340,269 of JASDDO010000031.1, forward strand.
CTGGTTGGGTCATCATCTACCATGATGCAATCCCCGCTCCCACTGTCATCGAGAAGACCGTAGTATCTCTTAAGTGGATGAGGAACCCTACCAGATTCGCAGAGAGGCTGAAGTTTATTTGGAGACTATTGAATCCTTTGGTTTCACCAAATCATCAGCTGTTAGTTTGTCTAGCTGAAACTTTTTCTTGTTCTACCTCATGACCAATAATTTCTTCATAAGAAATTGCTTTTCTAAAAAGATGGCATGCTGAGAAACAAAACACCTTTTGGTCCTCAGAGTGGTAGAAGATATTTCCTCGCAAATGTTTGGGATATCTAACAAACTTATACAGTCCTGACCTTGCCTCGAGCTTGTCCGGATTTTGCTTTTCAACATAGGTCGGACAACCCTATATCTTAACTCGTTTAAGAGATGGTCTCATCCCATACCATATCTCATATGGAGTGGTAGACACTGATTTGGATGGAAACCCATTCAATAGGTATGCAGCTTCTCAAGTGCATGACACCCAAAAGTAAACAAGTAACTCAGCAGTACTCATCATAGAGTGCACCATATCTCATAGAGTGCGATACCTCCGTCCCGATACACCGTTGTGCTGTGGTGTACTCGAAAGAGTAAGCTGAGAGAGAATCACATTCTCCTTTAAATAATCCAGGAACTCCATGCCCAAGTATTCTCCTTCTCGATCACATCGAAGGACTTTAATACTTCTACCCGCCTGGTTTTTAACTTCATCTTATACTCCTTGAATTTCTCAAAAGTTTCAGACTCGTGTTTCAACAGGAACACATGTCCGATCTTTAGAGATCGTCTATGAATATAATGAAGTACAAAGAACCATCCCTGGCATTTTTAGACATAGGACTATATACATCACCATGTATTTGTCCCAAGAGTTCAGTAACTCTATTTCTGTTTCCAGTAAACGGATAATTGGTCATTTTACCTTTGAGACAAGACTGGCAAGTATCATAAGATGAAAATTCGAACAGATTCTAATATTCATCCATTATGTAACTTAGCTAGTCGTGTCGCATTGATATGACCTAGTCTACAATGCCACAAGAAGGATTCGTTCATTTCTGAACTACTCCTCTTGTGTATGTTCTAGATACTTTAAACCGTGGTTTGATTTAGAACGTATATGCTATTATATAACGTGCCTGATCCAATTACCTCTTGATTCTGGAAAATGTTCACAATATTATCTTTCAATACAAAATTATATCCTTCTTTAATTGAATAAATAAACTGATGTAATGTTGTATATCAGGTTCAACATGTAATAACATCTGTTCAGAATCAATGTATTAATACAAGGTGATATTTGCCAACTGATTTGGCTGCAACACTTGCACCATTCTCTATACTTAGAGACATATCACCCATTCCCAGTTTTTTACCTTTCTGTAGCCCATGTAACAAATTACATATGTGGGATCCTAATCTGGTATCTCATACCTAAGACGTAGAGGATACTGAGAAACAGTTCTCGGTAATGAACACACCCGAAGAAAATGCATCAACATGCACTTTCTTCGAATGGGTGGTATCGAAATCCGGATATTCCCCTATTTCCTTCTCAGACTTATAACAATTATAAGAAAGAAAGGAACCAACGTTTTCCAGCACAGAATAATAAGCATATTCGGTCAATGCATCCATATTATTTTCTTGATTAAGGCGTGACATGGTCGCTACCAGGAGAGAGAGAGAAGAAAACACTCAGCGTATGCTCTTGCAAGACCAGATTAGTTATTATTTTATCTAATCAGGATGGCTCCCGCTGTTTTTATCAAATCTTCCTTCAAACCCTAAAAGGTAAGACTAGCCGGGATTAATTACACTCTACAAGTTCGCCAATCTTTCAGCCATGCCAGTGTCGGTACTTTGAGGGAGGTTCCCCGTGCTTTCGCACGAACCTAATTAAAATAAATCTCGTTTTCCCAGGGGCGTAACCCCGTTAACACCTTTCTAGACACCTACTTTGATCGGCTAATTGTAATGTGCAAAACTCTCCCAGGAGTAACTCTTACTCGCAGTGGGTATCGAGATCCAACTATCTCATAGAAGGTATGCAATCTCATTGCAAATTTCAACACTTGAAATTCCCGATAATATTCTGCCCCCAACCTCCCATGACCTTGACGCAGGCCAAACTACCCATAGGGCGCTAGTCAAGTTCAACCCGTTCATTTCATGATTGAATTAAACCCACCCGCATGACCCTTGACGAAGGCCAATAAAGTCGCACGACTACCCTAATCCAATTGCATCACATGCTATAAGCAGATAAGTACTAATCAGCTATCGCACACTACGCCTTGACGAAGCCCAACAAACGTAGCACGAATACTAACTAGTCCTTATCTGAAATGATGGAAGGCTACGACCGATTTTTATGAAAACCTTTTGCTTAATGAACTTGATATCGTTGTAGAATCGAGTGATTTTGTAAAGGAGTGTTTTTTAGGCTTTTACTAGTTTTACTAAAGAGGTCACTCCTGGTGAAGGGATCTCGGCTCTTTCCTCATCGAATGAGGTGCAGGATATTTCACAAATACCACCACGCAAAGCATGAACTAAAAACGCAATAAAAAAACAACACCGAGAGGGTTGTAGCATCTGCCAGTTTCGCTAAAGAGGTCACTCCCGATGAAGGGATCTCGGATCTTTCCTTATCGAATATGGTGTTGGATATTCTACAAGGAATACCGCTATGCAAAGCAAGAACTAGAGCTACCAATTTTTAAAACAAGTTTCTACAACATCTTTAGGTTTCTTTTATTTCATTAATCTCATTAATGAAGTCCCAACAAATTATGCTTCCTAAGTATCACAGAAGAAACGAAAGCATTAATATTTATTATATATCATATATATAAAATATAAGCATTCATCTCAACATATTAAGTGATCACATCACAGAATATCAGCAGCAGAAGAACACATATGAAATTATGGATATACTAAGGATTCCGTGTTTTAAATTAAGCCAGTATAAAACACGGATTCCATGGTCGCGATGAATAGCCAAACCCACATCCCCAGACCCCTACGAGAGCAGCAAGAAACCCTACCAATTTTAGAGTTAGGAGACCCGGTCTCGACTCCTCGAGATGGTATTGTAAGTCGATGTACAACACCCCACGACTTGCGGGGAGGCGGAATATTGAAAAACGATCTTGTTCTTTGCATAAATATCGACTAACCGAGAATCTTTGCTAAACTATAACTAACAAGAATTATAGAAGTTAACAACTACTATGAAAAGTGATTATACCAGATGAACCGTGTCCTTCGTCTTTTCGTTCTCCACGTCCTCTCTGGCCTTCTCTATGTAGTAGATGATCCACCCGAGAGCTTTACTTCAAGCTTCACCTCTAACTTGAGGTAACTAGGTTTCTTAAAGTGCTAATCTATGTAACCTAGGTGATATAGAGAAGGGTTATGGATTAAGTAGTCTAATCTAATCCTTCGTCTCAACATATGAGAGGGGAGGATTAGGATTTGAAGAGAGAGAGCTTGAGGAGAGAGAAAGTGAGCAAGAGAATGGAATGAGATAATGATCTCTCATAATATATATGAAGCATTATCATTATCAAGAAAAATGAAATAATGGATTTAACAACCATGCTTCATAAATATAAATGAGTGATTCATCTCCATGAGTCATTAAGCATTTATGATGGATTAATGACAAAGATGAATCACACAAATGAGTTACTAATCTCATTTAATACTTATGCCACCTAAACCCCTAAGTCACCAACCTTCTAGAAGCTTCTCGCGAAATTACGAGAATGCCCCTCCTATCCGTGAAAACACGGAAAAAGTTTAAACTGTATAAATCCAATAACCGGATACTAGAAACTGGCTTAAACCAAAGCCGACTAGTAAAAACTGTCCGGATGTCGTACGTGCGTAAACACACGTATGCGTCCGAACCCTTATCGTAAAACCATACGACCTCTATATCGTTTCGCCTGGAGTAGGGAAACTCTGTGTGGGACTCTAAAGACTCGACTGCTACGCTGGCAGTGGGTTTAACCACAGACCGCAAGCGGCACTAGCTGTAAGTAACGGTCCCCAGGTAGATGTCGATAAGAAGGCCGATAAGGAAACCCCTCCGATCTCCAACTGAGTCTGATGTGACAATCTCCGTACAGTCCGGTCTGTTCGTCTAAGACTATCGCATATCGGGCCTAGGGGGCGGCAAGCGTCAGTCCCCTAATAGCGGTATAAGTCGTGTCGGAGCGTAGCCCATTACACCCTGAGAAAACAACTGGAACCTACAAGTAAATCTCGCTTGCCCTGGCCAGGGACTTTGCGTAATGGCTCTCTGACACAGCGCGATATCAACTCCCAATACCGGGAGAGACGAATCCCGTCTTACCGCCACTGCCTCCAAGTGCTCGGGACTGCACCCAACTGCTACCTGTTTGCATGACTCCTTTGAGCCGTGGTAGGGTAGCAATCTAAGAACAGTGGGACACACTCGAGGCGAAGTAGCAGTGTCAAGTCTGCGGACTATGATGTACTCATGTCACCTGGGAACTGTTAACTGACGACGGGTATAATACCAACCAACAGTTCCCCGTGAGTCCTTTCCGGTGTACCCGTAACTTAACGAGCACCTGCATACTATCTCCAGTACGACGTACTGACGGCTGTGGGACATACCATCTCCCCAACTGGGATGAGAAGCGTACACACCAGTCTACTCCGGAGTATCGATGCCCTGTCTCGATAATCCTACAACTAGGGACCTGAATAAGGATGTGCTTGTAGACTACCCAGCCCCTACTAGTGTGACTGCCATCACAACGCTGGTAGTCAAGCAAGATCCTAAGAGCTCTATCAATACGTATACTCACATATTAAGATAGAGAAACCAAGTAGCATACTACCATGTTTAGCAAGACTGTTATATACATGTGAATATCCCAAGCTTCCATTAAGTAATATACAAACTAGTATGATACAATAATAGCCCCTAGGGCATATACACTAACAATCTCCCACTTGCACTAGGGCCATGTATTGGCATATCGAAGACCGATGATCTCGAGTAGCCTCTCGAACTGAATCTGAGGTAGGGCCTTCATGAATGGATCAGCAATGTTCTCTTCAGTAGCAACTCTCCGAACCTCGATCTCCCGACGATCAATGATCTCCCTGATCAGGTGATACCGCCTTAAGATGTGTCTGGACTTCTGATGGGACCTTGGTTCCTTCGCTAAAGCTATAGCTCCGTTGTTGTTACAATACAGAGGTATTGGATCAACAATGGTAGGAACCACCTGAAGTTCTGTTAGGAACTTCTTCATCCAGACTGCTTCTTTTGTGGCATCACAAGCAGCAATATACTCAGCTTCCATCGTCGAGTCAGCAACGGTGTCCTTCTTGGAACTCTTCCAGCACACCGCCCCTCCATTGAGGGTAAAAGACATAACCTGATATGGACTTGGAATCGTCCTTATCACTCTGGAAGCCGGAATCAGCATAGGCCTCCATCTTGAGGTCTTTTCCGCCGTAAACCAAGAACATCTCCTTAGTCCTTCTCAGGTACTTGAGAATGTTCTTTACTGCTATCCAATGCTTCTCCCCTGGGTCTGACTGATACCGGCTTACCACGCTCAGTGCGTAAGCTACATCTGGTCTGGTGCACAACATCGCATACATTATAGAGCCTACCGCAGAAGTGTAGGGTATAATAGACATGCGTTCCCTTTCCAAATCAGTCTTGGCAGACATCTCTTAGGATAGGGTGATTCCGTGACAAGCCGGTAGATTACCGCGCTTAGAATCTTCCATACTGAATCTTTTCAGTACAGTGTCGATATACCTGGACTGCGAAAGTCCCAACATCCTCTTGGATCTATCACGATAGATCTGGATCCCGAGAATGTAAGAGGCATCACCCAGGTCTTTCATGGAGAACCTGTGTGACAAGAATCCTTTGACAGATTGTAGCATAGGAATGTCATTTCCTATCAATAGAATGTCATCCACGTACAAGACGAGGAATACGACAGTTCTTGCTACAACTTTACTATATATACATGGCTCATCTGGATTTTTGATAAAGTCATACTCTTTGACCGTTTCATCAAAAAAGATGTTCCAACTCCGCGATTCCTGCTTTAATCCATAAATGGATTTAAGCAACTTGCATACTTTCCCGCTGCTTCCACTCTGATTGAAACCCTTTGGCTGATCCATATAGACGCACTCTTCTAAATTTCTATTCAAAAAAGCTGTCTTTACGTCCATCTGCCAGATTTCATAATCATGGAAGGCAGCAATAGCAAGAAGGACCCGAATGGATTTGAGCATAACCACTGGAGAAAAAGTTTCGTCATAGTCCAAACCAGGTCTTTGACGAAAACCCTTTGCAACAAGTCTAGCCTTATAGGTTTCCACCTGTCCATCTACACCAATCTTTTTCTTGAAGATCCATTTGCATCTTATGGGTTTTACCCCATCTGGAGTAAAGTCCAAAGTCCATACTTTGTTGGTGTACATGGACTCCATTTCGGTCCGCATTGCATCTAGCCATCGTACCGAGTTGCCGCTCTGGATGGCCTGCTGGAAGCTAGTAGGTTCATCATCATCTATGATGCAATCCTCTCTATCCCCATCTATGAGAAAACCGTAGTATCTCTCAGGCGGATGAGACGGCCTACTACTCCTGCGGAGGGGTGCGGGAATGTCCTGTTCTTCTTGAACTACTGGTTCTACCAAACTTTCAGTAGTAGTTTGTGGTTCTGGAATTTCTTCCAGTTCTATTTCGCTCCCACTTATTTCCTTTTCTAAAAATTGATATTCTAGAAAATGGGCATTACGAGAAACAAACACTTTTTGTTCTTCTGCGTAATAGAATAGATACCCCTTGGAGTTCTTTGGATATCCCACAAACTTACACTTTACTGATCGTGCCTCGAGCTTGTCCACATGCTGCTTTTTAACAAAAGCTGAACATCCCCATATCTTCAGATACTGAAGATAGGGTTTATTCCCACTCTACATCTGATATGGGGTGGTAGGCACAGTTTTGGTAGGAACCATGTTCAAAAGATATGCCGCTGATTCTAGCGCATAACCCCAAAAAGATCGCTGTAACTCAGCATTACTCATCATGGAACGTACCATATCCAATAGGGTTCGATTCCGTCTCTCCGATACACCGTTATGCTGTGGAGTGTATGGAGGAGTAAGCTGAGACAGAATTCCTTTCTCTTTTAGGTAACCTAGGAACTCGGCACTTAAGTATTCACCACCTCGATCAGATCTTAGTGTCTTGATACTTTTGCCGGTTTGGTTTTCTACTTCATTCTTGTACTCTTGGAATTTCTCAAAAGCCTCGGATTTATGTTTCATCAGATAAATGAATCCGTACCTTGAGTAATCATCCGTAAAAGTAATGAAATAGGAAAACCACCTCTTGCATGTGTAGATATTGGACCACATACATCGCTGTGTATGAGTCCTAAGAGCTCGCTCGCTCTTACTCCATGTCCAGTAAATGGAGTCTTTGTCATCTTTCCTTTGAGACAAGATTGACAAGTGGCATAAGTTTGATATTCGAACGAGTCCAAATATCCTTCTCTATGTAACTTAGTCAACCTTCTCTCATTGATGTGACCCAGTCTACAATGCCATAAGAAAGCTTTATTTAAATCTGAAGACTTTCTTTTTAGTGTGTTCTGAACATTGAAAATTTGGAGTTGGTTTAAGACATATATACCGTTATCCAGTGTACCAGACCCAATCAAACTATGATTAAGGTGGATGTTAACAACATCACATACAAACGTGAAATCATAACCTTTATTTGATAACAAGGAAACATATATGATATTACACGTTAAGCTGGGTACACAAAAACAGTTATGTAAAACCAAAATGTGTCCACTCGTCAATCCCAGGTGATAATCCCCTACGGACACAGCTCCCACGCTAGCTCCGTTAGCAACCATCAGGGTCATATCACCATCCTTCAGCACTCTACGGTTTCTCAGTGCCTGCAATGAATTGCAAATATGAGATCCGGATCCGGTATCCAATACCCAGGAAGTAGAGTTGATTGACAGACAATTCTCAGTTACAAACACACCTGAAGTCGAAGCCACAGCTTGCTTCGGTTCCTGGTTCTTGGCGTTCCACGCCTTGCAATCTTTCTTCCAGTGCCCTTTCCTATGACAATGGAAACACTCATCCTGGGCCACTACTGGTACCGCAAACTTTTTCTTTCCCTTCGTTCCCACCTTACTAACACCTCCTCTAGGTTTGGTGGCGGCCTTCTTTTTCCTTCCTTTGGCCCTAGCCTTGGACCCGGAAGAAGAAGCACCGCTAACAAACATAGCGGGTGTTTCCCTTGCCTTCTGCAAGGTGCCTTCTGCACTCCTCAACATGTTAAGGAGTTCCGAAAGTTCAACTTCTTTTCTTTGAATGTTGAAGTTCAGAATAAACTGGGCATAGGTGGAAGGAAGGGACTGGAGAATTAGGTCTGTATAGAGCTCATTATCCAAAGTCGTCCCAAGGTCTGCGAGCTCTTCTATATAGCCGATCATCTTTAGGACATGTTCTCCTATCGATGATCCGACGACCAATCTCGCTCGAAACAAGTTCTTAGAGGTCTCGTATCTTGCTATACGAGATTGCTCTCCATAAAGTTCTTTTGTATGGAGAAATATGGCATCAAGATCCATATCCTCGTGCCTCCTCTGATGTTCATTGTTCATCGAGGCAAGCACGATGCACTTGGCCTTCGCGCAATCATACTCCCAGGTTTTGCGGATTTCCTTATCCGCATTACTGGATTTGGGACCTGGGACTGCAGCTGCCTTAGCGGTGAGGACGTACCCCAATTTGTCATAGGTCAAAGCCATTTTGACATTCCTCAGCCAATCTTTATAGTTTGGCCCTGTCAGTAAATTTTTCTCTAAAAGTAACTTAAGTCCAGTCATTTTCAGGGTCGCTGCAAGTAGGAGAGAGAGAAGAAACACTTTAGCTTGATGCTCTTGCAAGTTTAGAGTGGTTTTTAATTTATCTAAACTGGATGGCTCCCACTGTTTCTCGAATCCTTCCTCAAACCATAAAAAAAGAATTAGCCAGGACTATTCTCACTGTACAATACTTGCTTAACCGTTCAGCCAGGCTGGTGTAGGTACTTCGAGGGAGATTTTCCAACGCTTTCGCCAAGTTCCTTAATTAAATAACCTCTTTTCTCTGGGGGCGTAACCCCGCTGACACCTTTCTTGACACCCACTTGGTTTATAGCATTGATCGTTAAGTGACGAATCTCCTGATGAGTAGCATATACTCACAGTAGGATCGGGATCCAAATATCATCGTATGATAATGTTGAAGGAATCCTACCAACATTCATCAAACTCCAAATGGTATGCAACTCTTTGCAAATTTCAGTTTCTTTAGAAATTCCCGATATATATTTTTGCCCCATGCTCTTATGACCTTGGCGTTGGTCAAAATGTCATAAGTCACATGTCAAGTTCTACTCATAATTATCTTGTTAATTTGAACCCATCCGTACATATCCTTGACGTTGGCCAAAATGAAAATATGACTGTCCCAAACTAACTCATCTATCTATGCAATAAATGAATACCCAGCAGCTGCCAAACACTATGCCTTGGCGTTGGTCAAGATACATAGCTTGAATACTACTGAATACCCAAATGAAATGACGGAGGGCTACGAATGGTTTTGGCGAAACCGTGAACGTAGTGAACTTGATATGACCGATGGAACCTGATAGCTTTTAAAAGGAGTGGTTAAAGCTCCGCAATTAAAAAATATCAACTGTTTTAAAATAACCGAGTGGTTTCTTTTAAATTGTTCCAACGATTCAACTTTTTGGTTTATTTTCTTTGCATTATAAATAATGCATCCCATCATTAACCTATCATTGCAGAAAACAACGAAAATACAACGTCCTCTTATGCCATCCGCATTCGCCACTGGGTCCCGTCATCACCCGTTAGGTTACTTAACTAACGGCAGAGCGGGGGCTGGGCTAGCGCGGGTGTAAAACATAAGTGACGTCTAAATAGCTATCATATATAGATATTGTACATTCGTCAGACGCAAAAATAGGCATTCCAGATCTCATATGAACTTTATTGGATTTGCAAGCAATCCGCGTTTGTTTTGAGCCTGCAACAAAAGACGGATTACATAGTTGTGATGAATAACCATTACCCCACCCTAGACCCCTACGGGTACGACAAACTACCCGTCAAATACCCGAAGTGAAGCGGTCTCCTTCAACAACGTGAGTAGGCCACTAAACACTTCAAAGTACCCAGTAGTTTGTGCACCCCACCTTGGGTCTATCCTAGGAGCAAAAACAGAAAAATGAAATAATACAACGGTGGCTACAACCGCAACCTGGATGTGCCCCGCAAAATAATATTACAACATATTACAATTTCTTCGAATGAATGAATACAACAACCCATCTCAAACCCCGGCTAATCATCACAACAGTCCAATACAGTTCACAACCACAAACAGTAAAAACCATTACAGAAATGTGCAACCCCCTGCCAACCGACATACTAGCAGTTAGGGGAGGTTTACGAACACATTATACAATCACAGATATAATCAAATTAGCAAACATCATAAAATTTCGATCGAGCAAACACTTTAGATTCTACTCCAAATCTTCTCTGTGCACCTGAGATCTTAGCAGAATATAAAATATCCCAGAAATATCATTATGAACACAGGAGAGTTACTGAAGAAATTTAGGCTGACTCGGCCCCAACTCGGCCGCGGATCCGTGGCGGATCGCATGGATCAACCGTAGTTCCGCGGTGAGTTTGCCGAGTTACGAGTCTAAATTTCTGCAGTAGCCCTATTATTCTATGCTTGTTATTCTGCAGGTCCTTGAAAAATTTTTGGACCTCATTTTAAATTCGACAGAAACTGTGTTAAATCGATGATTTTTCCGGTACTTTTTGCGTTCGAAATTCTTACGACTTTGCTAACTTGTTAATTATTGTTTAGCGAGGTTCTGATACCACTGTAAGTCGATGTACAACACCCCACGACTTGCGGGGAGGCGGAATAATGAAAAACGATCTTGTTCTTTGCAGAAACATCGACTGACCGAGAATCTTTGCTAATCTATAACGAACAAGAATCATAGAAGTTAACAACTACTATGAAAAGTGATTATACCTGATGAACCGTGTCTTTCGTCTTTTCGTTCTCCACGTCCTCTCTGGCCTTCTCTATGTAGTAGATGATCCACCCGAGAGCTTTACTTCAAGCTTCACCTCTAACTTGAGATAACTAGGTTTCTTAAAATGATAATCTAAGTAACCTAGGTGATATAGAGAAGGGTTATGGATTAAGTAGTCTAATCTAATCCTTGGTCTCAACACTTGAGAGGGGAGGATTAGGGTTTGAAGAGAGAGAGCTTGAGGAGAGAGAAAGTGAGCAAGAGAATGGAATGAGATAATGATCTCTCATGATATATATGAAGCATTATCATTATCAAGATAAATGAAATAATGGATTTAACAACCATGCTTCATAAATATAAATGAGTGATTCATCTCCATGAGTCATTAAGCATTTATGATGCATTAATGACAAGGATGAATCACACAAATGAGTCACTAATCTCATTTAATACTTATGCCACCTAAACCCTTAAGTCACCTACCTTCTAGAAACTTCTCGCGAAATTACGAGAACGCCCCTCCTATCCGTGAAAACACGGAAAAACTTTAGACTGTATAAATCCAATAACCGGATACTAGAAACTGACTTAAACCAAAGCCGACTAGTAAAAACAGTCCGGATGTCGTACGTGCGTAAACACACGTATGCGTCCGAACCCTTGTCGTAAAACCATACGACCTCTATATCGTTTCTCCTGGAGTAGGGAAACTCTCTGTGTGGGACTCTAAAGACTCGACTACTATGCCGGCAGTGGGTTTAACCACAGACCGCAAGCGGCACTAGCTGTACGTTATGGTCCCCAGGTAGATGTCGATAAGAAGGCCGATGAGGAAACCCATCCGAACTCCTACCGAGTCTGATGTGACAATCTCCGTACAGTCCGGTCTGTTCGTCTAAGACTATCGCATATCGGGCCTAGGGAGGCGGCAAGCGTCAGTCCTCTAATAGCGGTTTAAGTCGTGTCGGAGCGTAGCCCATTACACCCTGAGAAAACAACTGGAACCTACCAGTAAATCTCGCTTGCCCTGGCCAGGGACTTTGCGTAATGGCTCTCTGACACAGCGCGATATCAACTCCCAATACCGGGAGAGACGAATCCCGTCTTACCGCCACTGCCTCCAAGTGCTCGGGACTGCACCCAACTGCTACCTGTTTGCACGACTCCTTTGAGCCATGGTAGGGTAGCAATCTAAGAACAGTGGAACACACTCGAGGCGAAGTAGCAGTGTCAAGTCTGCGGACTTTTCTGTACTCATGTCATCTGGAAACTGTTAACTGACGACGGGTATAATACCAACCAACAGTTCCCTGTGAGTCTTGTCCGGTGTACCCGTAACCTAACAAGCACCTGCATACTATCTCCAGTACGACGTACTGACGGCTGTAGGAAATACCATCTCCCCAACTGGCAAGACTGTTATATACATGTGAATATCCCAAGCTTCCATTAAGTAATATACAAACTATTATGATACAATAATGGCCCCTAGGTCATATACACTAACGGGTATCCCACTGGACCATAGAACCCGGTTACTTGTGCTCCCCACCTTGGGTCTATCCTAATGCGGAAAAGTAAATAATGTACATCAATGGTGACATCATCCTCAACCCGGAAGTGCCCCAATAAAAGAATATTACATGCAAGGTTTTACATGAATGAAAATGAAAAACTATCATTCTTAGAAACGCCTGCTGATTTTTCTGCATATTTTTAATTCTCTAAAATCCCCGAATTCAAAAAATGTACAGAGAAGGAATTTGCATTAGGGTTTCGGTTCGATCGGACTTCTAACTCCGTCTACGCATCGCCTATGGATCTAGCTAGGCTCTGATACCACTGTAGGGTTCGTAGGCACACCCATGAGGTTCTACAAGTGATCAAACATGGCCAATTCAAAAAATTTCATGTGCCAAAGAAACCCTAACGCTAGATCGTTAACTAGAGGTAAGGCGATGCAAGCAAGTAAACAACTTTATTGCTAGAGGAAAGTGACTACAACCTTTGTAGATCCGGTCCTCTACTTCCTTGGCTCCGTGATGACGTCCCTCCGCTGTACCCATCGGAATCGTAGACTCTCGCGGTGGTTTCATCGGAGAAATGATCGGGCTAGGTCGTCGACTTCGATGCCGAAGATGATCTACGTCGAGGCAACTCAAGATCAAGCTCCAACTTCACCAAGTCATGAAACATGTGAAGAAAACACCCTATACTACATGGAAAGTGGTAGAGGATGAAAAAATAGGAAGTGGGTTCACTTTAGATTTGGATTTCTCACTCTTTTTCACAAGGCACCATAGAAGCTAGCAAGCTTCTTTCTTCTTGAAGAAGAAGAAGAAGAAGAAGAAGAAGAATATGATAAGAATTATTGAAAATAGAAAATAAAGTGATTCTTATCATATAGCAACCATGGTTAAGTGTAGAGAATAAACTAGGGTTAGGTTTAATGGTTAGGTTAAGGCTAAGAAATAAAATTTTCAAAGCTTCAAAGCTTCATGAAGTTTCAACAAAAGACAAAAGAAGCAACCTTTTCATTTCTTTCCAAAAATGAATTAAAAGAATAAATAAATAAGTAAAATAAATTAAACCCTAACCATTAACCTAATCATAGTTAAAAGCATACACATACCCTAGTTTGCATGTATCATCAAACATGATACAAACTAGTGCACAAAACTATATCATATATACAATGTGCACATCAAGTGAGAAAATCCATCTTTAAGTGAACAAATACTAGTTAATTTAAAGTAATATATCTAATATATGATTATACATTAAATCATTAAATCAACACTTCATTTAACGATCCGGTCATATCGCATATGACCGACTAATATCCAATGTATCGACTTATCGAATCAATCCTCGATTCGATAACTAGGTTATATCACATACAACCAATCGATACATTCATCGCAAGAATAGAATACGGTATCACATACACGCATTATTCTCGGTCCCGCACATATCTCATATGCGCTCCTATTTCGTTTCGCTTGAGCCAGGAAACCTCTGTGTAGGACTCTAAAGACTAGTAAATACGCCGGCAGTAGGTGATGATCATATCAAACACCCACAAGCCGCAAGAGGTCTGCTAAACGTAACGGCCACCCGGGTATTGAGCGATCAAAAGATCGATGAGCAAGCCCGCTCACACTCCTGTGAATCCAACCAGTAACACTTACCGTACAGTCCGGTCTGTTCGTCTGATATGTCGCATATCTCGCCTAGGGGTGGTAAACGTCAGACCCCAGTAGCTTGATAAGTCATGCCGACGTAAGGTCCATAACATTCGTGAAACTACTGATAACTCTTACCAGTATATCACTGCAACCCTGGCCAGGGATTTCCTGTTATGGCCAGTCGAGCATAGCACAACATCAACCCCCAATACCGGGAGAGACGAATCCCCTCCTATCGCTCATTGCCTCCATGTGAATCGGGACTGTACCCAAAAACCACCTATTTGCACGACTCAGTAGAGCCGTGGTAGGGTGGAAATCAAAGCATAGTAGGAGACACACAAGGCTCTATGACGATCTCGGGTCAACAGACTAAGCTGTACCAGTGTCACCAGAGAATTGCCATCTGACGTGAGGTATAATACCATCTGGGAGTTCTCGGCGAGTCCGTTCAGTGTACCCAGTCTCCACTGAGCACCCGCATACCATCTCCGATGTCAAACACCAATGGATATGGGATCATCCATCGCCCATCACATGGGTCGAGAAGATATACGCTAGTCTACTCTGGAATATCGATGCCCCATCTCGATATTCCCACGACTAGGAACATTGAAGGATGTACTCATGGACTACCTAGGCCCCACCAGTATGATCTACATCATAGTCCTGGAAGTCAAGCGCGGCGGAACCGCGGCATTAGCATGGCTAATGCGACGGTTCCGCAACCACTTAGTCGCTTCTTCCATTGATTTTTGCACAGTAATTCCTATATTTTGGTGCTGTATTTTCTGGGAATTTTTAAATCTTACTTAAGAGTTGAGTTTTCTGGGTTGTATTGGGAGTTCGGAGATTCGATCGGATTATCTAATTTTGCCTGTGTTTTTTCCGGATAATTTTAGAATATGTTAAAAAGTTCGACCGGATATAAATACCCAATTTTTCCCCTGTCGAAAAATTTCCAAGTGTTGGATTTTTCCGTGGTTTAAAGACGTTCTAAGTAGTGCAAGTAACGCGATGGACCCTCTATAAGACAACAAACCTTAACTCGATTATGTGACCGTCTTGAACTGCTCTTTGAACCTTAGGGTTTGGGGCAGTACGGCGTGCCACATGTGAGGCGTTGGCTTGACCCTTCTACGGCTGGACCGTTGGTACTGAGGCACGAAGTGAATGTTTTTAAACTTATTTCATGTGTTGAGCTGTTTCGGGAAAACTTGGGTGTTCGATTGTTCGATCGGAAAGTTTAACATTTTCTATTTATCGGGAATGTGATACAATACTTGGAATCCACAAGTTGTTATGAGATAACTGATTTAGATGTTATAAACATAGCACTTTAGTCTCACTTGATCGATTGCCACGGGATTTTGATGTGATCAAAAGTCCGTCGAAATCGCGTAGCGTACACGGATACTCGCCGGATAAACTTAATAGACAACTGCACCCCATAGCCCCGACCAAGTGACTGTAGGAGAACCCCGTCGCCGAAAGCATCCGTTCGGGTGCTCGCGGTAGCGGTGTTCCGCCTTAGTGCACTTCGTCGACGGTATCGGGGGTGCGATCGTCTACTAAAGTTTGCGACGAGCATTCGATCAGGATATCGGGAATCCTGTTGAATTACCCGACTTGATATTGAAAAAAGTTTTCGATAAAGAGACTAAAATGCGGGGTTTATAATTGTTAGGCATGCGATATCTAAGGAATTTCATTTGGTTAGGCATGCGATGTCTAAAGAGTTTGCGGATTCCAACTGTTGTAGTTTTACACTTTCTTTTCTGTGACCGTAAGTGCAATATGTGATATCGCCGGTTTCGTTGCTATATGTCAACGACAATTGGGATACGCATGTTTACTTACGTTGATGACATGTGATGTTATGTGTTGCTGGATATGTTATATTGGATCGTCGTGTTTGAATAGCCGGGTTTTTTTTATGTGAGATGAGTGTTTTTCATTTTCATTCATGTAAAAAACTTGTATGTAATATTCTTTTATTGGGGCACTTCCAGATTGCGGATGATGTCACCATTTGTATATTATCTACTTTTCCGCATTAGGATAGACCCAAGGAGGAGAGCACAAGTAACCGGGTTCTAGGGTCCAGTGGGAGACCATCTCGAGGAGTCGAGTCCGGGTCTCCTAACCTTAGAATTGGTAGGGTTGCTTGCCGCTCTCGTAGGGGTCTAGGGGTGTGGGATTGGCTATTCATTGCGACCGTGGAATCCGTGTTTTATACTGTCTCGTATCAAAAACACGGACGTCCTAGTATATCCAATATTTCATATGATTTTTCTGCTGCGTTATCTGTGATGTGATCATGTGATATGTTCAGATAGAAATTTGTATATAGTATATATGATATATTATATAGACGTTGCTTATGTTTTACACCCGCACTAGCCCTGCCTCGCTCTGGCGTTAGTTACCTAACCTAACGGTGCAGACGGGACATCGAGGCGAATGCGGATGGCATAAGCGTACGTTATATTTATCTGTGATGTTTAGGTGGACTTAAATGATGGGATATTCATTAATGAGATTAATGAAAGAAAATAAACCTAAAATATGTTGTGGAATCGAATTTCAAAATAAAACAGGTAGCTACAGTTCTTGCTTTGCATCGCGGTGTTCCTTGTAGAACATTCTGCACCTTATTCGATAAGGAAAGGACCGAGATCCCTTCACCGGGAGTGACTCCTTTAGAAATAACTGGCAGATGCTACACACTCGGTTTGTCTTTTGATTGCTTCTATAGTTTCTGCTTTGCACAGTGATATATATGATATATCCCGCACCTCATTCGACGAGGAAAGGGCCGACGATCCCTTCACAGGGAGTGACCCCTTTAGCAAAACTAGAAAAGCCCCAAAAACATTCCATTTAAAACCATTTGATTCCGCAACGAGATCAAGTTCAAAGCATTAAAGGTTTTCATAAAAACCATTCGCAACCCTCCGTCATTTTAGGAAGTAGAGTACTTAGTATTCGTGCTGTGTTTGTTGACCATAGTCAAGGCACAGTGTACGGTAGCTAAGTGATGTCTTCCTACACCGCATATGATGCGATTAGTTAGGACAGTCGCGTGACTTTGTTGACCTTAGTTAAGGGTCATGTGGGTGGGTCTAATTAATCATGAAATGATGGGTAGAACTTGACTAGTGCTTATGATTTGTTGACCATAGTTAAGGTCATAGGTGCTAGGGGTAAAAACCATTATCGGGAGTTTCAAGTGTTGAAATTTGCAATGAGATTGCATACCTTCTATGTGATAGTTGGATCCCGATACCCACTGCGAGTAATTGTTACTCCTGGGAGAGTTTTGCACTTTGCAATTAGCCGATCAAGTAGGTGTCTAGAAAGGTGTCAACGGGGTTACGCCTTTGGGAAAACGAGGTTTACTGTAATTAGGTCCGTACGAAAGCACGGGGAACCTCCCTCAAAGTATCGACACTGGCCTGGCTGAAAGATTGGCGAACTTGTAGAGTGTAATTAATCACGGCTAGTCTTTCCTTTTAGTGTTTGAAGGAAGATTTGATAAAAACAATGGGAGCCATCCTGATTAGATAAAATAAATAACCAATCTAATCTTGCAAGAGCGCACGCAGAGTGTTTTCTTCTCTCTCTCTCCAGGTAGCGACCATATCATGCCTTAATCAAGATAATAATATGGATGAATTGACCGAACCCGCTTGTTATATTGAGTTGGGGAACGTTGGTCCCGCTCCAACTTATAATTGTTATAAGACAGAGCAGGAAATAGGGGAATACCAGAATTCCTATGCCGCCCAAACGAAGAAAGTGCATATAATGCATCTCCTTCGGGTGTGTTCATTACAAAGAACTGTTTCTCAGTATCCTTTGGATCCTGGGTATTTGATACCGGATCAGGATCCCAGATATGTAATCTGTTACATAGGGCTACCGAAAGGTAGAAAAACTGAGAACGGGTGATAAGTTTCATGAGACAGAAAACGGGGCAAGTGTTGCAGCCAAGTCTGTTGGTCACTGTCACCCTGTATTACCAGTACATTGATTCTGAACAAATGCTATTAGATACCGAACCTGATATACAAAATCATATCAGTCTTTTTATTAGTAAAGAAGGATATAATTTTGTATTGTTGGATATTGTTTTGAACATTTTCTATATCAAAAGTTGATTGGTTCAGGCACGTTATCTAAAAGCATTGATGTTCTAAATCAAACTACAGTTCCTAGTATACAGAACACACACAAGAGGAAGAGTTCAGAAATGATTGAATCTTTCTTGAGGCATTGTAGACTAGGTCATATCAATGCGACCCGACTAGCTGAAGTTACATTTAGATGCATATTTAAATCAGTTTGAATTTACATCTTGTGAAACTTTCCAGTCATGTCACAAAGATTAGATGACCATAACTCTGTTTATTGGAAACATAGAAAGAGTTAGTAAACTCCTGGGACTAATACATGATGATGTCTGTAAGGTCCCCTGTCTACACATGCCAGGACCGATTCTTTGTATTTCATTACATTCTCTGATAATCTCTCAAGATTCAGACATATGTTCCTGTTGAAACAAAAGTCCGAACCTTTTGAGATATTCACAGAATATAAGTTAGAAATAGAGAACCAAAAACTGGGTATAAGTATTATGTCCTATGATAAGATCAGGGAGGAGAATACTTGTGCATAGAATTCCTGGATTATTCTAAAGGAGAATGAGATTCTCTCTCGGTATTACTCCTCTGATTATACCACAGCACAACGATGTATCAGGGCGGAGCAATAGCACCCTATATGATATGGTGTGCTCTATGATGAGTATTACTGAGTTACATGTTTCTTTTAGGGAGTTATGCACTTATGAAGTTGCATACCTATTGAATAGGGTTCAATTCAAATCAGTGCCTACCACTCCATATAAGATATGGTATGGGAAGAGCCTATCTCTTAAGTAAGTTAAGATTTGGGATTGTCCGGCCTATGTCAAAAGCAAAATCCGGACAAGATCGAGGCAAGGTCAGTTCTGTAGAACTGGAAAGGTTCCAGCTATACAAAACTGCAGCTGATGATTTGACAGAACCAAAGGATTCAATAGTCCCCGACGAATCTCAGCCTCTCCGCCGATCTGGTAGGGTTCCTCACCTTCCTGAGAGATACTTCGGTTTCTCGATGACAGTGGGAGCGAGGATTGCATCATGAGATGATGACCCAACTAGATTCGAGTAGGTCATCGAGAGTAGGGACTCTGTAAGAATGGCTGGATGCTTAGCGATCTGAGATGGAATCCATATACACCAACAAAGTATGGACTTTGGTTGCGATATCTGGAGGGTTAAATCCCCATCAGGAGCAAGTATATCTTGAGAAGATTACTTGGTGTAGATGGAAACGTTGAGACTTTCAAAGCTAGACTTGTTGAAGGTTTTCGTCATCGACCAGGCGTGGATAATGATGAAACCTTTTCCAAGTGGCTATGCTTAAGTCCATCCGGATCCTAGTTAACATTGCTATATAGCATGACTACGATATCTGGTGGTTGGGTGTCATGACTATTTTTCTAAATACTGATTTAGAAGAGAACGTCTATAAGTACACAGCCAGAAGGCTTCGTAAACAGTGGGAGCAGCGGAAACATGTGCAAGTTGCTTTACAGGATAAAGCAGGCATCGCGGAGTTGGAACATCTGTTTTGATGTGGTAGTCAAAGAGTTTGACTTCATCAAAATGGTAGATGAACCTTGTATATACAAAAAGGTAGTATGGAGTATGGTTATGATCCTCGTAGAGTACGTGGATGGCATACTCTTGATAGGAAAAGAGTTTCCTATACTACACACGGTCAATCTCCTCTTTTCACATGGATTCTCCAATAGGATCAATGTGATACCTCCTAAATCCTGGGTTTTGGATCTATGAGATAGATCTAAATGGATGTTAGGATTCTCACTAACTATAGTGAGATAGTATCAGTTGATTCTGGGGAGAATCACTGGAAAAGGTTCCAGGGTGATAAGGACGACTGAGTGTCAGTCGCAGGCATTGTCTTTACCCTCAGTAAAGGGACGGTATGTTGGAAGAGTTCCAAGTGAGATACCGTGGCAGACTAGACGATAAAGGCTGGTAACATCGCTATTAAAGATACTACCAAAGAGGCAGTTTGGGTGTATATTGGTTCATGAGATGAACTAGGTTCCTACCATTGTGTGACAATGGAAGTGTGGTTTTGGCCCATGAACCCCGATCCCATCAGTGACCCAGACATAATCTGAGGCAGCATCACCTGATCATGGAGATAGTTGATCTCCAAGGTATCGAGGTTAGGAGAGTAGGCTTAGAGGACAACACAGCGGATCCACTCACAAAGGCTTTTTCCCAAAGAGAGACTTATATGGGATGGTTGAGTATGTGATACTGCAATCACTGCTATAGATGGCCCTAGTGCAAGTGGGAGATTGTTAGTTATATGTATGCCCTAGAGGCCATTACTGTACATTGGATGTATATTGTAGTGGATGCTGGGACATATATAGGTAGGACTTTCTTGCTCGACATGATAGTACGCTATCTGGTTGCTCTTTATCTTAACATGTATACTTGCAGTCTCTCTATTACATGTTGATAAAGCCCTTAGGATGTGTGCTCGACTTCTAGGACTATGATGTAGATCATACTAGTGGGGCCTGGGTAGTCCATCAGTACGTCCTTCAATGTTCCTAGTCATGGGAATATCGAGACGGGGCATCGATATTCCAGAGTAGACTAGCGTATATCTTCTCGACCCATGTGATGGGCGATGGATGATCCCATATCCATTGGTGTTTGACATCAGAGATGGTATGCGGGTGCTCAGTAGAGACTGGGTACACTGAACGGACTCGTCGAGAACTCCCAGATGGTATTATACCTCACGTTAGATGGGAGTTCTCTGGTGACACTAGTACAGCTTAGTCTGTTGACCCGAGATCGTCATAGAGTCTTATGTGTCTCCTTCTGTGCTTTGATTTCCACCCTACCACGGCTCTACTGAGTCGTGCAAACCGGTGGTTTTTGGGTACAGTCCCGATTCACATGGAGGCAATGAGCGATAGGAGGGGATTCGTCTCTCCCGGTATTGGGGGTTGATGTTGTGCTATGCTCGACTGGACATAACAGAAAATCCCTGGCCAGGGTTGCAGTGATATACTGGTAAGAGTTATCAGTAGTTTCACGAATGTTATGGACCTTACGTCGGCATGACTTATCAAGCTACTGGGGTCTGACGTTTACCACCCCTAGGCGAGATATGCGACATATCAGACGAACAGACCGGACTGTACGGTAAGTGTTACTGGTTGTATTCACAGGAGTGTGAGCGGGCTTGCTCATCGATCTTCTGATCGCTCAATACTCGGGTGGCCATTACGTTTAGCAGACCGCTTGCGGCTTGTGGGTGTTTGATATGATCATCACCTACTGCCGGCGTATTGACGAGTCTTTAGAGTCCTACACAGAGGTTTCCTGGCTCAAGCGAAACGAAATAGGAGCGCATATGAGATATGTGCGGGACCGAGAAAAATGCGTGTATGTGATATCGTATTCTATTCTTGCGATGAATGTATTGATTGGTTGTATGTGATATAACCTAGTTATCGAATCGAGGATTGATTCGATAAGTCGATACATTGGATATTAGTCGGTCATATGCGATATGACCGGACCGTTAAATCAAGTGTTGATTTAATGATTTAATGTATAATTATATATTAGATATATTATTTTACATTAACTAGTATTTGTTCACTTAAAGATGGATTTTCTCATTTGATGTGCACATTGTATATATGATATAGTTTTGTGCACTAGTTTGTATCATGTTTGATGATACATGCAAACTTGGGTATGCGTATGCTTTTAACTATGATTAGGTTAATGGTTAGGGTTTAATTTATTTTACTTAGTTATTTATTCTTTTAATTCATTTTTGGAAAGAAATGAAATGGTTGCTTCTTTTTTCTTTTGTTGAAACTTCATGAAGCTTTGAAGCTTTGACCATTTTGTTTCTTAGCCTTAACCTACCCATTAAACCTAACCCTAGTTTATTCTCTACACTTAACCATGGTTGCTATATGATAAGAATCACTTTATTTTCTATTGTCAATAATTCTTATCATATTCTTCTTCTTCTTCTTCTTCAAGAAGAAAGAAGCTTGCTAGCTTCCATGGTGCCTTGTGAAAAAGAGTGAGAAATCCAAATCTAAAGTGAACCCACTTCCTATTTTTTCATCCTCTACCACTTGCCATGTAGTATAGGGTGTTTTCTTCACAAGTTTCATGACTTGGTGAAGTTGGAGCTTGATCTTGAGTTGCCTCGACGTAGATCATCTTCGGCATCGAAGTTGACGACCTAGCCCGATCATTTCTCCGATGAAACCACCGCGAGAGTCTAGGATTCCGATGGGTACAGCGGAGGGACGTCATCACGGAGCCAAGGAAGTGGAGGACTGGATCTACAAAGGTTGTAGTCACTTTCCTTTAGCAATAAAGTTGATTACTTGCTTGCATCGCCTTACCTCTAGTTAACGATCTAGCGTTAGGGTTTCTTTGGCACATGAAATTTTTTGAATTGTCCATGTTTGATCACTTGTAGAACCTCATGGGTGTGCCTAGGAACCCTACACTCATCTCACATAAAAACCCCCGGCTATTCAAACACGACGATCCAATATAACATATCACAGCAACACATAACATCACATGTCATCAACGTAAGTAAATATGCGTATCTCAATTGTCGTTGATATATAGCACCGAAACAGGCGATACACCACATATTACACTTACGGTCGCAGAAAAGAAAGTGAAAAACTACAACTATTGGAATTCGCAACCACCTTAGACATCATAAACCCAATGTATCACATACTTTGGATTTCATGCCCAACCAAATGAATTCCTTAGACATCACATGCCTAACAATTATAAACCCCACATTTTAGTCTCGATATTGAAAACACTTTCCAATAACCATGTTGGGTAATTCAACAGGATTCCCGATAACCTGATCGAATGCTCGTCAGAAACTTTAGTAGATGGCCGCACCCCCGACGCCGTCGACGAAGTGCACTTAGGTGGAACACCACGGCTGCGAGCACCCAAACGGATTCTTTTGGCAACGGGGTTGTCCTATAGTCACTTGGTCGGGGCTATGAGGCGTGGCTATCTAGTAAGGTTACCCGGCGAGTATCCGCGTACGCTACGTAATTGCGAGGGACTTTTGATCCACATCAAAATTCCGTGGTAACCGATCAAATAGGACTAAATTGCTAGATTTATAAAATTCAAACTAGTTATCACATAACTAATTATTATGGATTCCAAATATTATATCACAATCACATATAACTAGACGATATTAAACTTTTCGATCGAATAATCAAACACCCAAAATTTCCCAAAGAGCTCAACACTTGAGCGGAGTTCAAAAAGTACCCAAAACATGCCGCAACACCTATGAACTATCCGTAGAAGGGCCGACCCATGCCTCACTTATGTCGCTACGGAACTGCCGCAAAACATAAGGTATGACCGCAGTTCCGCGATCCAAAAAGTCGAGTTCAGGTATCGTTCTTCTAGAGGGTCCACATAATCACTTGGATGATTTTCTGAAGATTTTAAACTTGGAAAAAATCCAACTCTTAGAAAATTTCCAGCGAGGGAAAAATTGGGTTATTGATATCCGTTTGAACTTTTTAACGTCGTATAAATAACCCGAAACAATGTTAAAATTATGAATACGAAGCACTCCGAATTGCCAATACAGTATGACCACATCACATGCAATCTTAGGAAAATCAAACAACACCTGAAACACCAAAGCCTAGAGACTGGAACATCACAAAAATTTGAAGCCAAAAACCCACCAAAAAACCGGTGAGCTCAGATTTTTCATGAATGTGGTCGGCCATTTTCTGACCATCTTGCTTCAAATTCCTTTGGTGTTCATGTTATATCCCATATAACATTCTGCAGTTGCTTAAAAAAGTTTTAGACACTGTAAAAAAAACGATAGAAACTAGATTTTTGTATCGGGTGTTTCGGAGTTGTTTCGGTTTCGTAATCCTACAAACATCGTCTAATTCTCTAGCATGCCTTTGATACCACTGCAGGGTTCCCTAGGGCGGCAACAAAGTTTCGGGAGGTATCGTCTATGCCGTTTTCAAATTTTTGCCGTACTAAAGAACCTTAACCCTAGAATCTTAACTAGAGATTTAGACGAACTAGCAATGCAAACAACTTTACATCTAAGTGAATGTGGAATACAACCTTTGTAGAACGGTCCTTCACTTCTAAAGCTCCGTGTAGTAGTCCCTTCGCTCCAAGTAGTGAACACTCGAACTCTAGTAAGCGTTCACATAAAGAAATGAACAAGCTTGCTCGAAGTCTTCGAGGCCGAAAATGATCTACGTCGAGGAGACTTAAGCTCATGCTACCTCTTCACTAATGGTGGATTAGTGAAGCAAACACCCTAAACTAAATGGCTAATATAGTATAGGATGATGAAATAGAAATTGGGCTCACTTTAGATTAAGTTTTCTCACATTATTTCTTCACCATTTGAAAAGCTAGTGAGCTTTCTCATGAGGAAGAAGAAGATAAAGTGGAGATGGAAAAAAATCATGAGGCGAGAATAGCAACCATGGGTGAGTTAGTGTCATACACTAACTCATATAGAGAATAAACCATGGCTAACAATAATGGTTAGGTTAATAAATATCTATAAGTAAAAAAAACTAGTGGACTAAGTCAAAGAAGCTTCAAGATTCTCCAAGCTTCCAAGCATGACAATTTCCAACTAATATTGAATTACTTTAAATAAATAAAAACTCACATTATTATAAGCATGGTGTGAGTCTCATAAACCCATGTAGCATGTGGCATCAAGCATGACACAAAATAATGTACATTAATATATATCACTTATATACCAAGTGTACAATAATGAGAAAAAGAAAACTTAAGTGAGCTAATATTAGTTAATGTAAATTAATATATCACATATATAATTATATATTAAATTATTAAATCAACATTTGATTTAATAATCCGGATATATCACATACAACTGACTAATATCGAATGTAACAAATTATCGAATCAACACTTGATCCGATAACCCGGCTATATCAAATATAACCGACCGATATCACATATCGCGAGAATAGAATGCGGTATGATATACGCGCATTAATCTCGGTCCTTCACATATCACATCTGTGCTCCTACTTCGTTTCGCATGAACCAGGAAACCTCTGTGTAGGACTCTAAAGACTCGTCAATACGCCGACAGTAGGTGATGATCATATCAAACACCTGTTAGTGTTTATGCCCTAGAGGCCGTTATTGTATCATACTAGATTGTATATTACTTAATGGAAGCTTGGGATATTCATAGTTGTATTGACAGTCTTGCTAAAAATGGTAGTATGCTACTTGGTTTGTTTTTACTTTAATATGTGCATATGTTTCTTTTAACATATCGCTTATACATATTAGTAGAGCCCTTAGGATCTTTGGTTGGTTACCAGCGTTGTGATGGCAGTCACACTAGTGGGGGCTGGGTAGTCTACAAGCACATCCTATACAGGTCCCTGGTCGCAGGATTATCGAGACGGGGCATCGATACTCCGGAGTAGACTGGTGTATACGCTTCTCATCCCAGCATGGGGAGATGGTCTGACCTACAGCCATCAGTACGTCGTACTAGAGATAGTATGCAGGTGCTCGTTAGGTTATGAGTACACCGGACAGGACTCGCCGGGAACTGCAGGTTGGTACTATACCTATTGTCAGATTGCAGTTCTCAGGTGACATGGGTACAGCTTAGTCCGTCGACTTGACATTGCTACTTCGCCTCGAGTGTGTTCCCACTGTACTTAGATTACTACCCTACCACGGCTCAAAGGAGTCGTGTAAATAGGTAGTAGTTGGGTGCAGTCCCGAAGCACTTGGAGGCAGTGGCGGTTAGACAGGATTCGTTTCTCCCGGTATTGGGGGTTGATATCGCGCTGTGTATGGAGAGCCATTACGCAAGGTCCCTGGCCAGGGCAAGCGATATTTACTGGTAGGTGCTCCAGTAGTTTCTCAAGGTGTAATGGGCTTCACTCCGACATGACTTATATTGCTATCAGGGGTCTGACGTTTATCGCCCCCCTAGGCCTGATATGCGATAGTCCTCGACGAACAGACCGGACTGTACAGAGATTGTCACATCAGGCTCAGTAGGATTTCAGATGGGTTTACTCATCGACTTTCTTATTGACATCTACCTGGGGATCGTTACGTACAGCTAGTACCGCTTGCGGCCTGTGGTTAAACCCACTGCCAGCGTAGTTTCGAGTCTTCAGAATCCCACACAGAGAGTTTCCCTACACCGGGAAAAAGGTGTAGAGGCTGTATGGTCTTACGGAAGGGCCACGATAACTTACGTACACTTGTGCACGTACTTTGATCAGGCAGATAATACTAGTGGGCTTTGGTTTAAGCCATATCCTAGTACTATACAGATGGATTTATTCGGTCTCAGTTTATCCATGTTTTTCGGAAATACGGACGGGAGGGGCAGTCTTGTAATTTGTCGGGAAGCTTCTAGAAGGAGGTGACTCATTTGTGTTTATTTCTTTTTAGATTTAAACTAAATGAGGTGGAGGAGATGAGGTGTAGTTTCATTAAATGATCAATGACTCATTAGATGATTCACCTTGTGAATTAAATGAAGCATGATGAATAATAGCTAGATATTTATTTTAATGATATTATTATGCTTCATGATATTCACAAATGAGTATAGTTCATTCATTATCACAAAACACTTCTCTCTTCTCAAGTCTTCATCTTCTTCCTCAAACCCTAAAAGCTCTCATGAGTTGAGAATCCTAGGGTTTAAAGTGACTAAGTAATCCATCTAAATACTCTACACCCTCCAGGACTTCAAGATTAGCAAAATAGAAGCCGTAGTTATCTCAGATTCGAGATAGGAGCCCGGACTATAGACTTTCGGGTGGATCGTCTTTTACTCAGGAGGCTGTTGAGGTATCCATGTTCCATAGAGCCGACGAGGTATGGAGGACAGCGATGAAGACCCGAAGGACAAGTAACATGAGGTATAATTTCGAATCAGAGTAGTTAAACCTCTCGTAGTTTGCTAGTAATGGTATAGACACGATCCGTTTGCTTAAGTCCTTATGAAGCTTTGATAATTGTTTTTCATATATTCCACCTTACCGCGAACACGTAGGGTGCATGACATAGACTTACAGTGGTATCAGAGCCTACTAAACCTTTACTAGCTTGTTAGCAACTTATTAGAACTTCGATCGTCGGAAAAACACGAAAACTTAACCCCGGAACCCTCAAGTTTCTGTTGATTTTAAACCTGTCGAAAAAATTATTTCAGAGGCAAGAAAATTCACAGCAGGCAATTATAAGAATACTGGAGAAATACAAGACCCAAACTCGGTTAGACGACCGTGGAAGCGCGGCGAGTTGGTGCAATTCGCCGCGGATCCACGGCCGAGTCGACTCCGAGTCGACTCGTATTTACACAGTTTGTCTTATTTTTGGGTGTTCTGTTTTCCTGTATATTTTGTTTCTACCCAGGTCTTTTCAGTGCTTCCTTGCATTTGGGGTAGACACGGAAAATGGTTGTCGATCGAAATTCTAAGTTATTTGCTAATTGTGTTTTTGATGTGTTCGTAAACTTCCTCTAATTGCTAGTATGTCGGTTAGTTGGGGGTTGCGCATTTCTATGATGGATATTGGTTTGTGGATATGAACTTCATTGCATCGTCGTGGATGAATAGCCGGGGATGTGAGATGAGAGTTTTTATCTTTCATTCGATATAAATTGTAATATGTTGTAATATTCTTTTGCGGGACACATCCAAGTTGAGGTTGTAGCCACCGTTGTATTAGTTCATTTACTGTTTTATGCTCCTAGAATAGACCCAAGATGGGGTGCACAAACTACCGGGTACTTTGAAGTGTTTAATAGCCTAGTCACGTCGTTGAGGGAGACTGTTTCACTTCTGGTACTAGGCGGGTAGTTTGCCGCACCCGTAGGGGTCTAGAGTGGGGTTTGGCTATTCATCACGACCATGTAATCCGTTTTTTGTTGCAGGCTTGAACGAAACGCTCCTAGTATATCCAATATGTTCATCTGTGATCTGGAATGCCTATTATTGCGTCTGATGAATGTACAATATCTATATATGATATCTAGTAGGCGTTGCTTATGTTTTGCATCCGCGCTAGCCTAGCCCCCGCTCTGTCGTTAGTTAAGTAACCTAACGGGTGAATGACGGGGCCCAGTGGCGAATGCGGATGGCATAAGCAGACGTTGTATTTTCGTTGTTTTCGGCAATGATAAGATAAACGATGGGACGCATTATTTTAATGCAAAGAAAACATACCAAAGCTGAATCATTGGAAAAAATTTAAAAGAAACCACTCGGTTATTTTAAAAGGGCAAAATTTTTGATTGCGGAGTTTTAACCACTCCTTTTAAAAAGCTATCAGGTTCCTTCGATTTTATCAAGTTCACTATGTTCACGGTTTCGCCAAAACCAGTCGTAACCCTCCGTCATTTCATATGGATGTCAGTAGTATTCAAGCTATCTTTGTTGGCCTTCGTCAAGGCATAGTGTTTGGTAGCTGTTGGGGTATTCATATGTAGCATAGATAGATGCGTTGGTTTGGGACAGTCGTATTACTTTGTTGGCCTTCGTCAAGGGTATGTAGGGGTGGATTTAAATTAACAAGGATAATGATGGGAAGAACTTGACATGTAACTTATGATTTGTTGGCCTTCGTCAAGGTCATAAGAGCATGGGGCAAAAATCCACATCGAGAGTTTCTAAAGAAACTGAAACTTGCTAGTGTTGCATACCATTTGGAGTTTGATAATGTTGGTAGGATTCCTTCAGCATTATCACACGATGATATCTGGATCCCAATCCTACTGTGAGTATATGCTACTCATCAGGAGATTCGTCACTTAACGATCAATGCTATAAACCAAGTAGGTGTCTAGAGCGGTGTTAGCGGGGCTACGCCTCTAGGGAGAAGAGGTTATTTAATTAAGGAACTTCGCAAAAGCGTCGTAAAACCTCTCTCGAAGTACCGGCACTAGCCTGGCTGAACGGTTAAGCAAGTATTGTACGTTGAGATCAGTCCTGACTAATTCTTCTTTTATTGTTTGAGGAAGGATTCGAGACACAGTGGGAGCCATCCTGTTTAGATAAACTAAAAACCAATATAAATTTGCAAGAACATCATGCTAAAGTGTTTTCTTCTCTCTCTCAACTGCAGCGACCCTGTGACCATGATTAGATTACATCTAGATAACAAGTTGACTAAATCTGACTTTTATGACTGGCAAAGGTCTGTCCAGATGTCCATTGCCTATGACAAGCTTGACCACCCTTTTACTACTCAAGCCCCCGCCGTCCCAGGTCCAGTTTCCACCGTCGCGGATATGGATATCCGTCAGACAAGGGAAAAGGACAGTGCGAATGCCAACTGCCTCGTGTTGGCTTCAGTTGATGGTGTATACCAGAAGCAGCACGAGAAGATGGACTTAGTTTCCATCTTCCTCCATAACAAAGATTTATATGGAGAGCAATCTCGTATCGCAAGATATGAGACCTCGAACGAATATCTTCAAGCGAGGTTGGCTGTCGGGTCATCTGTAAAGGACAACATCCTTACGATGACTAGCTATATTGATAAGCTCACGGACCTGGAGACCACGTTGGGAAACAGGTCATATGCTGACTTATTTCTACAGTCCCTACTCTCTACTTACACGTTGAAGGAAACCAGGGAGACACCCGCTCTGCTTAATGGGGGACCTTCTTCTTCTGCATCCAAGGCGAAAGCAAAGGGTGAAAAGAAGAAGACCTCCACAAAGCCAATAAGCAGTGTCAGTATGGTAGAAGGAAATGGAAAGGAAAAAGTTTCGGGAATTGGTGTAGGTAAGGAGGGATGTTCCTATTGTTATAGGAACGGGCATTGGCAGAAGGATTGCAGAGCTTTGGAAGCCAGTAGCCAGGATTTGAAGCATGTTGTGGCTTCGGCCTCGAGTGTGTTTGTAATTGAGAACTATTAGTCAATTAACTCTACTTTCTGGATACTAGATACCGGATCAGGATCTCATATTTGTAATTCATTACATGCTTTGAGAAACCGTAGAGTTATCAGGGTAGGTGATATGTCT
Source organism: Agapanthus africanus (assembly GCA_030015575.1). Taxonomy (NCBI): domain Eukaryota; kingdom Viridiplantae; phylum Streptophyta; class Magnoliopsida; order Asparagales; family Amaryllidaceae; genus Agapanthus; species Agapanthus africanus. Next base: position 141,370,926 of record JASDDO010000031.1, read on the forward strand.
CTCAGAATTGCGAACGGAATGAGCATGGACGCTGAATCCGTGGCGGAATATCGCCTAGGACTGAGAAGTGGGCAGATATTGATTCTATGTAACTGTTTGTATGTATCTAGTTTGACTTGTAATATCATGTCAGTATCCTCACTTTCTAGAGAGGGATATGATTTTACATTCGTAAGCGATGTGGTAAACATCCACCTAAATCAAGTTCTGATTGGGTCCGGTACATTAGATAACAGTATATACGTATTAAATCAAGCTCAGGTTTTCAATGTCCAGAACACACTTAAAAGAAAGTCTCCAGAAATAAATCAGGCTTTCTTATGGCATTGTAGACTAGGTCACATCAATGAAACACGGTTGACTAATTTACATAGAGAAGTATATTTGAATCCGTTCGAATATCAATCTTATGCTACTTGTGAATCTTGTCTCATGGGAAAGATGACAAAGACTCCGTTTACTAGACACGGAGTAAGAGTGAACGAGCTCTTGGGACTCGTACACAGTGACGTGTGCGGTCCAATGTCTACACAAGCAAGAGGTGGTCATTCCTACTTCATTACTTTTACGGATGATTTCTCTAGGTATGGACATATCTTCTTGATGAAGCATAAATCCGAGGCCTTTGAGAAATTCCTGGAATACAAGAATGAAATGGAAAACCAAACAGGAAAAAGTATTAAGACACTGAGATCTGATCGATGTGGTAAATACTTAAGTACCGAGTTCCTGGGATACTTAAAAGAGAATGGAATTCTCTCTCAGCTTACTCCTCCATACACACCACAACACAATGGTGTATCGGAAAGGCGGAATCGAACCCTATTAGATATGGTTCGTTCCATAATGAGTAAGGCCGAGTTACCGCGATCTTTCTAGGGTTATGCACTAGAATCAGCTGCATATCTTTTGAACAAGGTTCCAACCAAGACTGTGCCTACCACACCATATCAGATGTGGAGTGGGAAGAAACACTGTCTTCAGTACTTGAAGACATGTGGATGTCCAGCTTTTGTTAAAAAGCAGCATGCGGACAAGCTCGAGGCACGCTCAGTACAGTGTAAGTTTGTGGGATATCCAAAGAACTCCAATGGATATTTTTTCTATTACGTAGAGGAACAAAAGATTTTTGTTTCTCGTCATTCCCACTTCATGGAAGCTGAATTTTTAGAAAATCAGAAGAGTGGGAGCGCAATAGAACTGGAAGAAATTCCAGAACCACAAGCTGTTATTGAAAGTTTGGTAGAACCAGAAGTTTCAGAAGAAAAGGACATCCCAGCGCCAATCTGCAGAAGTAGTAGGCAGTCCCATCCGCCCGAGAGATACTACGGTTTTCTCATAGACGGGGATCGAGAGGATTGCATCATTGATAATGATGACCATACTAGTTTCCAGCAAGCCATTCAGAGCGGCAACTCGGTAAAATGGCTGGGTGGAATGCGGACCGAAATGGAGTCCATGTACACCAACAAAGTATGGACTTTGGACATTTCTCTAGATGAGGTAAAACCCGTAGGATGCAAATGGATCTTTAGAAAGAAGATTGGTGTAGATGGACAGGTTGAAACCTATAAGGCTAGACTTGTTGCAAAGGGTTTTCGTCAAAGACCTGGTTTGGACTATGACGAAACCTTTTCTCCAGTGGCTATGCTCAAATCCATTCGGGTCCTTCTTGCTATTGCTGCCTTCCACGATTATGAGATATGGAAGATGGACGTAAAGACGGGTTTTCTAAGTGGTAATTTGGAAGAGGGCGTCTATATGGATCAGCCAGAGGGATTCATTCAGAGTGGGAGCAGCGGTAAAGTGTGCAAGTTGCTTAAGTCCATTTTTGGACTAAAGCAGGCATTGCGGAGTTGGAACATCTGCTTTGATGATACTATCAAAGAATTCGACTTTATCAAAAATCCAGATGAACCATGCATATATAGTAAGATTGTAGGGAGAACTGTAGTATTCCTCATCTTGTACGTGGATGACATTCTCTTAATAGGAAATAATATTCCTATACTACAGTCGGTCAAAGGATTCTTGTCACACAAGTTCTCCATGAAGGACCTGGGTGATACCTCCTACATTCTGGGGATCTAGATCTATCGTGATAGATCTAAGAGGATGTTGGGAGTTTCGCAGTCCAGGTACATAAACTCCATATTGAAAAGATTCAGTATGGAAGATTCTAAGCGCGGTAACCTACCGGCTTGTCACGGAATTACCCTCTCCAAAGAGATGTCTCCCAAGACTGATTTGGAAAGGGCTTGCATGTCGATTATACCCTACGCTTCTGCGGTAGGCTCTATAATGTATGCTATGTTATGTACCAGACCAGATGTAGCATACACATTGAGCGTTGTAAGCCGGTATCAGTCGAACCCAGGGGAGAAGCACTGGATAGCAGTAAAGAACATTCTCAAGTACCCGAGGAGAACTAAGAAGATGTTCTTGGTGTATAGCGGAAATGACCTCCAGATCGAGGCCTTTCCTGACTCCAGCTTCCAGAGTGACAAGGATGACTCCAAGTCCATGTCGGGTTATGTCTTTACCCTCAATGGAGGGACGGTCTGTTGGAAGAGTTCCAAGCAAGACACCGTTGCTGAGTCAACGATGGAAGCGAAGTACATAGCTGCTTGCGATGCCGCAAAAGAAGCTGTCTGGATGAAAAAGTTCAGCACAGAACTTTAGGTGATTCCTACCAGGGTTGATCCAGTACCTCTGTATTGCGACAACAACGGCGCTATAGATTTAGGGAAGGAACTCAGGTCTCATCAGAAATCCAGACACATCTTAAGGCGGTATCACCTGATCAGGGAGATCGTAGATCGCCAGGAGATCGAGGTGAAGAGAGTAGATACGGAGAATAACACTGCTGATCCATTCATAAAGGCCATTCCTCAGACGCAGTTCAAGAGGCTATTCGAGATAATAGGTCTGCGATATGCCAGTACATGGCCCTAGTGCTAGTGAAAGATTGTTAGTGTTTATGCCCTAGAGGCCATTATTGTATCATACAAGATTGTATATTACATAATGGAAGCTTGGGATATTCACAGTTGTATTGACAGTCTTGCTAAAAATGGTAGTATGCTACTTGGTTTGTTTCTACTTTAATATGTGCATATGTTTATTTTAACATATCGCTTATACATATTAGTAGAGCCCTTAGGATCTTTGCTTGGTTACCAGCGTTGTGATGGCAGTCACACTAGTGGGGGCTGGGCAGTCTACAAGCACATCCTATACAGGTCCCTGGTCGCAGGATTATCGAGACGATGCATCGATACTCCGGAGTTGACTGGTGTATACGCTTCTCATCCCAGCATGGGGAGATGGTCTGTCCCACAGCCATCAGTACATCGTACTGGAGATAGTCTGCAGGTGCTCGTTAGGTTACGAGTACACTTGACATGACTCGCTGGGAACTGCAGGTTGGTACTATACCTATCGTCAGATTGCACTTCCTAGGTGACATGAGTACAGCTTAGTCCATCGACTTGACATTGCTACTTTGCCTCGAGTGTGTTCCCACTGTACATAGATTACTACCCTACCACGGCTCAAAGGATTCGTGCAAACATGTAGTAGTTGGGTGCAGTCCTGAAGCACTTGGAGGTAGTGGCGGTTAAACAAGATTTTTCTCTCCTGGTATTGGGGGTTGATATCGCGCTGTGTATGGAGAGCCATAACGTAAGGTCCCTGGCCAGGGCAAGCGAGATTTACTAGTAAGTGCTCCAATAGTTTCTCAAGGTGTAATGAGCTTCACTCCGACACGACTTATACCGCTATTAGGGGTCTGACGTTTATCGTCCCGATAGGCCCGATATGCGATAGTCCTAGACGAACAGACCGGACTGTACGGAGATTGTCACATCAGGCTCAGTAGGATTTTGGATGGGTTTACTCATTGACCTTCTTATCGACAGCTACCTGGGGACCGTTACGTACAGATAGTACCTCTTGCAGCCTATGGTTAAACCCACTGCCAGCGTAGTGTCGAGTCTTTAGAGTCCCACACAGAGAGTTTTCCTGCACCGGGCAAAAGGTGTAGAGGCCGTATGGTCTTACGGCAGGGCCATGATCACTTACGTACACTTATGCATGTACTATGATCAGGCAGATAATACTAGTGGGCTTTGGTTTAAGCCAGATCCTAGTATTATACAGATGGATTTATTCGGTCTCAGTTTATCCGTGTTTCTCGGAAATACGGATGGGAGGGGCAGTCTCATAATTTGTCGGGAAGCTAGAAGGAGGTGACTCATTTGTGTTTATTTCTCTTTAGATTTAAACTAAATGAGGTGGAGGAGATGAGGTGTAGTTTCATTAAATGATCCATGACTCATTAGGTGACTCATTAGATGATTCACCTTGTGAATTAAATGAAGCATGATGAATATTAGCTAGATATTTATTTTAATGATATTATTATGCTTCATGATATTCACAAATGAGTATAGTTCATTCATTATCACAAAATACTTCTCTCTCCTCAAGTCTTCATCTTGTTTCAAACCCTAAAAGCTCTCATGAGTTGAGATTCCTAGGGTTTAAAGTGACTAAGTAATCCATCTAAATACTCTACACCCTCTATGACTTATAGATTAGCAAACTAGAAGCCGCAGTTATCTCAGATTCGAGATAGGTGCTCGGACTATAGACTCTCGGGTGGGTCGTCTTTGACTCGAGGAGGTCGTTGAGGTACCCATGTTCTATAGAGCCGATGAGGTATGGAGGAAAGCGATGAAGACTTGAAGGACAAGTAACGTGAGGTATAACTTCGAATCAAAGTAGTTAAACCTCTCATAGTTTGCTAGCAATGGTTTAGACACGATCCGTGTGCTCAAGTCCGTGTTACGAAGCTTTGATAATTGTTTTTCATATATTCCTCCTCCCCGCGAACATGTGGGGTGCGTGACATGGACTTACAACACCCACAAGCCATAAGAGGTCTGCTAAACGTAACGGCCACCCGGGTATTGAGCGATCAAAAAATCAACAAGAAAGCCTGCTCATACTCCTGCGAATCCAATCAGTAACACTACCGTATAGTCCGGTCTCTTCATCGGATATGTCGCATATCGCAGCCTAGGGGTGGTATAACGTCAGACCCCAATAGCCTGATATGTCTTGCCGATGCAAGGTCCATAACGGTTCGAGAAACTACTGATAACACTTACCAGTAGATCTCAGCAACCCTGGCCAGTGATTTCCTGTTATGGCCAATCAAGCATAGCGCAGCATCAACCCCAAATACCGGAAGAGACGAAATCCCCTCCTATCGCTCATTGCCTCCATATGACTCGAGACTGTACCCAAAAACCACCGTTTTGCAGAATCTCTTGAACGTGGTAAGGTGAAAATCAAAGCACGGTGGGAATCACACAAGAATCTATGACGATCTCGGTTCGACAGACTAACCTATACCAGTGTCACCAGAGAACTGCTATCTGACGATAGGTATAATACCATCTAGGAGTTCTCGGCGTGTCCGTTCAGTGTACCCAGTCTCAACTGAGCACCCGTATACCATCTCTGATGTCAAACACCAATCGATATGGGATCATCCATCACCCATCATATGGGTTAAGAAGTGTATACGCTAGTCTACTGATCAGTCGAAAATACTGCATTTTTAACACGGCAATTTCCCTATCTTTTGCACTCATCTAGAAGTGTTCGGCATTCATATTACACATATTAGCAAATCAGTCGTTAAATATCAGATTGCATGTGTTAGACTCTAAAATCGGCACTATAAAGGAAATTGACCGCATTTCATGGCATCGCATCATCCCTATATTGCGCAACACTTGTCTTGAGAAATTGTGCAGGAACAAAGCCAAAACAGTGCTGATAAAATACGCCAACTCAAAGAGCAGAGATCTGGCAGAGATCAGGGACTCAATTGGAAAATCAACATATCACAAAAAGGTCCAAATATTAGCAGCAGAAAAGCCCAGAAGTTGAAAGCCCTAAGGCTTCAAAAGCGCCGCGGTTCCACTGCGGGAGTGTGCTTGCGCCGCGGTTCCGCGGCGCTATGGTGGCTTCATCAGCGCAGATTTCTTACACGTGTCCTATGTAACTACCCAAGCTTCCAGAAGACTCCCGATTCTCCACGTGGCACATCTAGAAGGCTCGGCTTAACAAACTTCATCTAGAAGCTTCTTCTCAACAAACTTTTGGAAGGAAATTCAAATCTCCTCAACAAACTTTTGGAGGGAAATTCAAATTTGAAATCCTAGATCTAGGGTTTTGATGGTCTATAAATAGGAGACTAGATCTAGGGTTCTTGAGTTGTTCATTACTTCCTTAATCTTTAGATCCCTAATCTTTAGTTGGCTAATCTTGGTTCAATCTTTAGTTAGTTAATCTTCCTCATTCTTCAACAATTCTCCATCTTATTCCACAAGTCTAGTGACAAGGCTTGTGTGAAACCCTAATCCTAATTCCACTCCAAATTCGAGATCTCGAGTACCAATCAAGCAAGAAGCCCTTCAACCTTTTAGGAGCGGAGCCGATCTCCAATCGAGCAAGTGATCCAAGCCGATCCGCGACTCACGGGGACGAGCGAAGACAAATCGACGATCGAGTTCTTCCTCTTGTAGTTCTTGAGTGAATGTAATGAAATTTTTGATATAAATAAAAGGTGAAATTCTTTAATCTTGTTTTCTTTAAATTCTTGCATCATGATTCGATCTCAATTTGTAATTGTAGTTCTTATTGTGATGTTTGAGTAAAACTCCGCTCGTAAAGGAGTCGAGACGATCAATAGAATGATGATGTAACAAATCTTAATACAATTTTTAAGTCCTACGAGTTTTGTAAACCCTAGCAAGTTCAAGAATCGATGACCTAGTTTCGTTGCGATGCTTTCTTGATTGTTATCGCTCGAAATTAAGGATCTACGATCGTTTCTTGAATTTACTAGAGGCTAGAATGTGAATGATATCGACGAAAGAACAAGGGATAAGATGAAACCCTAGTTTCACTAGAAATCCCTAATTCTTGTCGATCATCATTGATCTAGTATCAATTCATCGAAGGATAAGAATACGTCAATGTAAGATTACATCACATCTATAGATCCGATCGATTCCTACGAGCCTCATTTAGATTCTTGATATTTGGTTTGGAAAAATCATCAAACTCTCAATTCTTGATTTTAATGCTTTCTTAGATCTAGATTTTCTCTTTCTTGAATTGCAATTACAAATCATGAATTGTTTTCTTTTCTTTAAAGTTTCGGCTCATCTAATTCAAAAGACGAACTATTACACTTTCCCTGTGGACGATCCGCACTCGCTAACGATCTACATCCGACACCGTAGTTGATTGCGGTCAAATAATTTTTGGTTGTGATTTCTTTACAATTTCCAATTACACAAACAAGAATCATTTCAATCAAATGGCGCCGTTGCCGGGGACTATTTGATTTGATTTACACAAACAAGAATTCTTTACAATCAAATGGCGCCGTTGCCGGGGATAGTGCGCTAATTGTTCGTATTTTGAAATTTGAGTTGAAAGATTTATTCCATCATAATTTTTAGATCAAAATTCGCGCAAACACTAATACGAGTTGTTGTGATTTGTTGCGAGGAAATCTGGGATCATTGGAGCTGGAGAATTTTTTTTCTGAAAATACCAGAGAGCTGAGGGAGTCTACAGAAACTCTCTGTATAAAATTTTGTGCAGTGATCTTCTCACTGGACCGCGATTCCGCGGTGTAAGTCCCTTATTGCCGCTCTTCCGCGATTGAATTAGCTCTTCTCTGTACCAAAATTCTCTGGTAATTTCTATCTGTCTTATCTCTCCCCTCATCTGCTCCAATTAACATTTTGTGCAGGTTTCTTTGCAAAAATCGCAGCGCCGCGCAAAAAGCAAAATTAAATTGTGTTGTTTTGATCTTTGTGGTTGTTTGCATAATTAATACGGACATTAAGGGGCAAAGACCAAATCCAGATTAGGTGGGGAGTTCATTACCCTTCCTAAGCCCCAAAAATCGCAAAACTTGCATCCGCATTTACCCTAATTAACTAAAAAATATCTAGAGATGACTCTAAGGACCATCGTGCTCACTTAGGACAGAAAAAGGCCGTGGGTAATTCATTGCTTATCCGCGTTTTCTTATGGTGTCTAAGGCAAGTGTGTCAAAGGCTAGTGGTTATTAATTAGGCCCACTACTTACGTAGTGGAGTACCTTCCCACTTACCTGGCCACAGGGGGACAAAGAGGCAGTGGAGGATTTAACCTACGACTTGTCTTTTGGCAGTTAGGAGCGGTCTAGAGTTTGACCTAGGTGACCACTAGATTTTAGGGTTTTTGTGTGTTGCATTTGTTGTGTTGCATCATTTTTTTTCAAAAATCCGTCCAATTTTCAAAACAAACACCGCATTCTTTCATCATTCCCCTAATTATAAATTCACGCTGCCACTTGTACTAACCCTTTTTAGTACAAGATAGGCTGGACACGGGATTCTAGTGCCCGTTAGTCCACGTTTCCTTTTATCGACCCAAAAGTCGGTATTTCTACATTTACCCTTTCTTTTACCCCCCACCACACCCACATCGATGGATCCACCTCCATCGAACTTCTTTTCCAATACTCTGCCGCCGTCCGTTGGTGCGCAGAATCCACCTCGCATCTCTCTCCAAGAGAGGTGCTATCCAACACGAGGTCCCCTTTCCACCTGTCTTTCCATTCCACCAGCCAACGGGGAAAATTTTCAAATAAAACCCCAATACATCAACCTTCTACCAAAATTTCACGGTCTCGAGTCTGAAGACGCATACGTGTTTATCACGAAATTTGAAAATGTATGCGCAATGATGGGTACCTCACAGCTTTCTGTGGATGGTTTCCGTCTTCGTCTTCTCCCATTTACTTTGTGCGATTTAGCCGAGAAGTGGCTATATAACATTACCGCACATTCCATTTCAAATTGGGAAGACTTCGTCAAAGCATTCCTTAAGAAATTCTACCCACATCAAAAGACAGCTCGAATCCGTAGCGAAATCTATCAATTCACCCAGCTTCCAAATGAAACATTTTCAAAATGTCTTGAACGTTTCAAGGATCTGTTAGTCCAATGTCCACATCACGGCATCCCGAGATGGGAACTGTGCCGAATTATTTATGAGGGCATTAATCCTAACACAAGACAGACCCTTGAATCCATGTGTCAAGGCAATTTCATGACCAAAGATGATGGGGAAGCCTGGAAATTCCTTGAAGATTTCGCTGAAAAATCGTTACAGTGGGAGGGTGTGAATCAATCGTCTAGGGAGGGCAATGATATTTCCATAGGAGTTAGAGCTGACATTGCAGCTATACACAAGAAACTCGAGACTATGGAAAATAAATTTTTAGCCGCCACCCTAAATCAAATGTCACTCTCCAAAACTGTATGTGGCTGCTGTTCTCATCCGTCTCACTTGACGGAAGAATGTCCGTTTCAAGGTCATGAGAATACCAATTCCGCATTTCAAAGACCTAGGAACGATCCATATTCTTCCACATATAATCAGGGTTGGAGGAATCACCCAAATTTTGCTTGGAACCAATCACAATCTCAAAACACGATTCCAGCCCAAAACAATTTCCAAAGGGTCCCTTCACCACAACAGTACCCACAACTTCAATTGAGTCAGCACCCCTTCCAATCAAAAAACTTCCAAAATCCGGCCAACACTTTTGCACCACATGAAAACTTTTTGCAATTGACCGGTATAGATAATACCTCTGCACTAGCACAAACCTTGGATACTTTCATGAAACAATCCATCCAAGGGACGGCAAGTTTGCAATCTTCCGTCGAGAATGTGATGAAGATCATTATCTCTCAAAATGAGAATATCAAATCGATGGAAGAACAAATTGCACAACTAAAAGCCGAAATGCGTGCAAGAGAGAAAGGGAAACTTCCAGCTCAACCTTTACCCAATCCTAGCTATTCACATATTGTGGATGCAATCACGTTGAGATCTGGAAGAGTGCTTGACACTCACGTTGGGGAAGAGTTTGATGATACTGATAAATCAATCAATAATACCCCGGCTTAGACCTTTCCTCACACACACACTTCTAATTCTAACCCCAGCTCTTCTACTCCTCCACAGATGATCCCCACTCCTCTTTTGGGATCACGTCTACCCCCACTTCCTTTTCCTATGATGGACCCAGCGCTTATTGCTAAGGCACCTTATCCTAATCGGTTAAGGGCTAACACATCAAGTCCACATATAGAGAAGATCATGGACATTTTTAAGCAAGTTAACATCAACATCCCTCTCCTAGATGCTATCCAACAAGTTCCGTCCTATGCGAAAACTCTTAAGAACTTGTGCACTAGGAAGAGGAAGAATCAAGTGCCCAAGAAGATATTCATGGCAAAAACAGTAGACACAGCCTTTCCCTAACAATTACCGAGGAAACGTAAGGATCCTGGATATCCTACTATTTCCATTTCTATTGGGGAGAAACACATCAACCGTGCTCTACTAGACCTTGGCGCTAGTATTAACTTACTTCCATATCCAGTCTATGAGCAATTAGGGATCGGAGAGTTGAAGCCAACCAATTGCACTATCCAGATGGCTGACCGATCAATCACTAAATCTAGGGGTGAACTGGAGGATGTGTTAATAAAAATCGAGGAATTTGTATTCCCTGTGGATTTTATTGTAATTGATACACAGCCTGTAGCGAACCCACAGAATCAAATTCCGGTGATTTTAGGTCGTCCCTTTTTGGCCACTTCCAATGCTATCATCAACTGTCGTAATGGTTCTATGACCCTATCCTTCGGGAATAGGTCAATAGAGCTGAACATTTACAAGTTGGGAAGCGTACCCTCCGAACCTACTGCTCATGTCTGTTCTGTCGACTTAATGGATGTCGACAGCAGCGAATTTGATGATCCTCTTGATACTGATCTTGACTCTTTTCATACGTTATTGTTTGACCCAACTATGTATCATACACATATGGACTCTTCCACTGAGATGTCCGGGTCAACAACTAACACTGATTATGAACTGTTTCTGGAGTCTGAAGATCACGCCGCACTTTGTGATGACATTATTCATCGGGGTATAGATGGAACTTTCGAGGAGATCTTCGCTGATGAACTCGCATTTTTGAATGACACGGGTGTTGAGATGAATCATGTCCCAATTAATGAAATTGAACCTCCACCCCTTCTTATGGATTGTAAAAAGAATGCGAGTAATCCATCACATTCACTGCATCGTCTCTCCAAAATGAGACGCACACACATTCTATTCCACTACTTAACCTTTCCCCACTTCTTTTTCCACCAACCAGAGCACTGCATTGATAAATTTTTTGAATGGTTGGTGTTAACATTCGGTCTTTGCAAAGCTTGGCATCGACCATTGATTTTTGACCCCCTCATATGATTTTCAAAGATTAACATTGCATAACAAAAGTTTGGGGGGGCATTTTTTCTGGCTCTTGAAAAGAAAATTTTTACAAAATAATGAACCAAAATTAAGTTTGGGGGAGGGTCTTCACTTAAATATTTTGCCCCCACTAATAAATTCCTCCCAAGCTTACAGGTTTTTCGAGATTTAGCAGATGTCAACAGTGAGGACACTGTTGAAAACAAGTTTGGGGGAGGTTTGTGCTTATTTTCGTATCATTTGCATCATACTTTGCATAAGCACACAACATTTTTAAAAAAAAAAAACCTATAAAATTTTTTAAAAAAATCAAAAAATATAAAAAATAAATATTTTTGTATATAAATAAGATAATAAAAGTTTAGATAGTGAAAACTTACATCCATGATATTAGAAAAATTTAAGAAAACCAAGAAAATTAGAAGTTTTCTTATACGAACTAGTAATAAGTAGTTATGAGCCGTTGTCCCAAGGGTTAGTAAGATGAAGCATGTCACTAATCTGAGGATAAAAATAAATCTGAAAAATAGTTTCTATTCTGGAAGCCAAACATTTTGAACGTTGATACCCTGCTATTCGCACTTACACACGTCTTGAAGCTCGGGATAGTAGAGAATACCTTGAAATGCTCTTGTCTTAAAGCCGATGTATGAAGGAAATAAAAAAAAAGTGAATAAAAAAAATATATAAACTGGTGAGAGAAAAATGGACACTGGTTTTGTTATCGCCGAGGGCAATAAAAAAATATATAGCGAGGGTGCCTCTTCACCTAGTGCCCTAAGGCCAACTGGTCTGGGAGTCACTGCTATGTCTGAGGTGGTGCAAGACGAGGAAAATACACCAAGTAAGTAAGCACATGAGTAATCGGTCGGTTAGTACCTCAAGAAATATTAACGGTCGCATGAAAGTGTGTGAGCAAATTCATCTAAATATTCATTAATCAAAAAGTACTGAGGCTGATGGGCAAGAGTATGATAGCTTGAATTGAATTCTCCGGGTGTAGGGATGTCCTTTACACACATGCAGGGTGATATGATCGATGTTTGGAGGAAAGATAGGAATGAAGAATAAGACGATGTTTTATTGAGGGAGGACGTGATTTCTGACATCTTTTCATGACCATTAAGATAGGGCTCATGACAACCGAAAAGCTAGCTTAGTTGGAAACCCTATTTTTCAAAGCTTTTCTTTTACAATTCTTATCTTTAAATGTAATATTCATGATCTTCCTTTTATTATTGGATTTTGTGGGTGCAATCCGCTGAAAATCCTCAGGAGACAACACTTCTCCTACTAGGGACACCTAGAGGTTTAAAGGCTTGTTGCACGTGCTCAGTGCAATCGTGTTGCCTACGAAAGTGTGCTAGTTAGTTTTTCTCTTTCTTTATTTTCTCCTTCTCTTTTTAATAAAACAGTTCGCTCGAGACGATCGAAAATAAGTTTGGGGGAATTTGATCAGTCGAAAATACTGCATTTTTAACACGGTAATTTCCCTATCTTTTGCACTCATCTAGAAGTGTTCGGCATTCATATCACACATATTAGAAAATCCGTCGTTAAATATCAGATTGCATGTGTTAGACTCTAAAATCGGCACTATAAAGGAAATTGACCGCATTTCATGGCATCGCATCATCCCTATATTGCGCAACACTTGTCTTGAGAAATTGTGCAGGAACAAAGCCAAAACAGTGCTGATAAAATACGCCAATTCAAAGGCCAGAGATCTGGCAGAGATCAGGGACTCAATTGGAAAATCAACATATCACAAAAAGGTCCAAATATTAGCAGCAGAAAAGCCCAGAAGTTGAAAACCCTAAGGCTTTAAAAGCGCCGCGGTTCTGCGGCGGGAGCGCGCTTGCGCCGCGGTTCCGCGGCGCTATGGTGGCTTCATCAGCGCAGATTTCTTACACGTGTCCTATGTAACTACCCAAGCTTCCAGAAGACTCCCGATTCTCCACGTGGCACATCTAGAAGGCTCGGCTTAACAAACTTCATCTAGATGCTTCTCCTCAACAAACTTTTGGAGGGAAATTCAAATTTACTCAACAAACTTTTGGAGGGAAATTCAAATTTGAAATCCTAGATCTAAGGTTTTGATGGTCTATAAATAGGAGCCTAGATCTAGGGTTCTTGAGTTGTTCATTACTTCCTTAATCTTTAGATCCTAATCTTTAGTTGGCTAATCTTGGTTCAATATTTAGTTAGTTAATCTTCCTCATTCTTCAACAATTCTCCATCTTCTTCCACAAGTCTAGTGACAAGGCTTGTGCGAAACCCTAATCCTAATTCCACTCCAAATTCGAGATCTCGAGTACCAATCAAGCAAGAAGCCCTTCAACCTTTTAGGAGCGGAGCCGATCTCCAATCGAGCAAGTGATCCAAGCCGATCCGCGACTCATGGGGACGAGCGAAGCCAAATCGACGATCGAGTTCTTCCTCTTGTAGTTCTTGAGCGAATGTAATGAAATTGTTGATATAAATAAAAGGTGAAATTCTTTAATCTTGTTTTCTTTAAATTCTTTCATCATGATTCGATCTCAATTTGTAATTGTAGTTCTTATTGTAATGTTTGAGTAAAACTCCGCTCGTAAAGGAGTCGAGACGATCAATAGAAGATGATGTAACAAATCTTAATACGATTTTTAAGTCCTACGAGTTTTGTAAACCCTAGCAAGTTCAAGAATCGATGACCTAGTTTCGTTGCGATGCTTTCTTGATTGTTATCGCTCGAAATTAGGGATCTACGATCGTTTCTTGAATTTAATAAAGGCTAGAATGTGAATGATATCGACGAAAGAACAAGGGATAAGATGAAACCCTAGTTTCACTAGAAATCCCTAATTCTTCTCGATCATCATTGATCTAGTATCAATTCATCGAAGGATAAGAATACGTCAATGTAAGATTACATCACATCTATAGATCCGATCGATTCCTACGAGCCTCATTTATATTCTTGATATTTGGTTTGGAAAAATCATCAAACTCTCAATTCTTGATTTTAATGCTTTCTTAGATCTAGATTTTCTCTTTCTTGAATTGCAATTACAAATCATGAATTGTTTTCTTTTCTTTTCTTTAAAGTTTCGACTCATCTAATTCAAAAGACGAACTATTACACTTTCCCTGTGGACGATCCGCACTCGCTAACGATCTACATCCGACACCGTAGTTGATTGCGGTCAAATAATTTTTGGTTGTGATTTCTTTACAATTTCCAATTACACAAACAAGAATCATTTCAATCAAATGGCGCCATTGCCGCGGACTATTTGATTTGATTTACACAAACAAGAATTCTTTACAATCATATACTCTAGAGTATCAATGCCCTGTCTCGATACTCCCACGACTAGGAACATTTGAAGGATGTAATTGCCGACTACCTCTGCCCCACTAGTATGATCCGCATCATAATCCTGGTAGTCAAGTACTCATCCTAAGGGCTTTATCAACATGTAATAGAGAGACAATAATCGTACATGTTAAGATAAAGTGCAACCAGATAGCATACTATCATGTCGAGCAAGAAGGTCCTCCCTATATATGTCCAAGCATCCACTACAATATACATCACATGTACAGTAATGGCCTCTAGGGCATACATATAACTAACATCTGCTCGGTGTCCTCTTGATGATGGATTTGATCCTTGGCGTCGTTGGGTAAGAGACTACTAGCCAAGGATGGACCGAGCTGGGTAGCTGCTCGGTGGCCTCTTGATGAGGGCTTCGATCCTTAGCGTAGGAGGGCAATGAGTTGCCTGCTAAGGATGGACCGAGCGAGGAAGCTGCTCGTTGGCCTCTTGATGAGGGCTTTGATCCTTGGCGTCGTTGGGAAAGAGAATACCAGCCAAGGATGGACCGAGCAGGGAAGCTGCTCGGTGGCCTCTTGATGAGGGCTTTGATCCTTGGCGTCATAGGGTAAGAGATTACCAGCCAAGGATGGACCGAGAAGGGAAGTTGCTCGGTGGCCTCTTGATGAGGGCTTTGATCATTAGCGCGGGAGGGAAAGGAGTTGCCTGCTAAGGATGGACCGAGCAGGGAAGCTGCTCGGTGGCCTCTTTATGAGGGCTTTGATCCTTGGCGTTGTTGGGTAAGAGATTACCAGCCAAGGATGGACCGAGCAAGGTAGCAACTCGGTGGCCTCTTGATGAGGGCTTCGATCCTTGGCATCGTCGGGTAAGAGATTACCAGCCAAGGATGGACCAAGAAGGGAATCTGCTCGGTGGCTTCTTGATGAGGTCTTTGATCCTTTGCGTCGTTGGGTAAGAGATTACTAGCCAAGGATGGACCGAGCAGGGAAGCAGCTCGGTGGCCTCTTGATGAGGGCTTTGATCCATAGCGCAGGAGGGTAAGGAGTTTCCTGCTAAGGATGGACCGAGCAGGGAAGCTGCTCGGTGGTCTCTTGATGAGGGCTTTGATCCTTGGTGTCATTGGGTAAGAGATTACCAGCCAAGGATGGACCGAGCAAGGTAGCAACTCGGTGGCCTCTTGATGAGGGCTTCGATCCTTGGCGTCGTCGGGTAAGAGATTACCAGCCAAGGATGGACTAAGAAGGGAATCTGCTCGGTGGCTTCTTGATGAGGTCTTTGATCCTTTGCGTCGTTGGGTAAGAGATTACTAGCCAAGGATGGACCGAGCAGGGAAGCAGCTCGGTGGCCTCTTGATGAGGGCTTTGATCCATAGCACAGGAGGGTAAGGAGTTTCCTGCTAAGGATGGACCGAGCAAGGAAGCTGCTCGGTGCTCTCTTGATGAGGGCTTTGATCCTTGGTGTCATTGGGTAAGAGATTACCAGCCAAGGATGGACCGAGCAGGGAAGCTGCTCGGTGGCCTCTTGATGATGGCTTTGACTTATAGCGCGGGAGGGCAACGAGTTTCCTGCTAAGGATGGACCGAGCAGGGAAGCTGCTCTGTGGCCTTTTGATGAGGGCTTTGATCCTTGGCATCGTGGGGTAAGAGATTACCGGCCAAGGATGGACCGAGCAGGGAAGCTGCTCGGTGGCCTCTTGATGAGGGCTTTGATCCTTACCGCGGGAGGGTAAGGAGTTTCCTGCTAAGGATGGACCGAGCAGGGAAGCTGCTCAGTGGCCTCTTGATGAGGGCTTTGATCCTTGGCATCGTGGGGTAAGAGATTACCAGCCAAGGATGGACCGAGCATAGTAGCTTCTCGGTGGCCTCTTGACGAGGGCTTCGATCCTTAGCGCGGGAAGGCAAGGAGTAGCCTACTAAGGATGGACCGAGCAAAGAAGCTACTCGGTGGCTTCTTGATGAGTGCTTTGATCCTTGGCGTCATTGGACAAGAGATTACCAGCCAAGGATGGACCGAGCAGGGAAGTTTCTCGGTGGTCTCTTGATGAGGGCTTTGAACCTTGGTGTCGTTGGGTAAGATATTACCAGCCAAGGATGGACCGAGCAGGGACGCTGCTCGGTGGCCTGTTGATGAGGGCATTGATCCTTAGCTCGGGAGGGCAAGGAGTTGCCTGCTATGGATGGACCGAGCAGGGTTGCTGTTCGGTTGCCTCTTGATGAGGGCTTTGATCCTTGGCGTCGTGGGATAAGAGATTATCAGCCAAGGATGGACCGAGCGAGGAAGACGCTCGGTTTTGTGAGGTTCTGTCTGGCCTTCCATGGTGTGCGAACATGGGTAGAGTGACCGTCGCGGGCGACACGTGGCAGAAACGGATAGTGGAGGCAGAGTGTTTCGAAGAGCCACATCGGTCCGACTTTAGTTCGTCGAGAAATAAGGGATTTCCGCCACGTGGCGGTGCGGTATTGGAATAACTTGGGTGGATTCCAGGATTCGCGTCTATGCACGTGCAAATTTGGGCCCTTAGGGATTCTGTTTGAGGTTATAAATAGAGAAGGAGACGACAAGGGATTCAGCGTCGCTATTTGAGATGACTAGGTGCATGTATTCGATCGAAGAGATCATCACCTTCGACGACATCTTCATGTATGACCAGTCTCTAGCTGAGGATAGGTACCGGGGTATGGTGTAGCACCTCGAGGGTCACGTCGACCGGCTTCTCCCTCGGCGGTCGCTCCTCCTACAGTTGCTGATGTACGCAATTTGGAGGAGGTCCCCGGGGCTGTACAACCCCTTCTCTGAGGAGTTGCTGGATGAGGCGCTCGACAAGGTGCGCTCGATCTATATGCTCGGCCTTATCTCGAAGGCCAAGCACGACCGATCCTTGGCCCTCATTTTGGAGTGCTTCCAAAAGAGGTATATCGTGAGCCAGGGCGTGGAGGGCGGAGCGCCAGGTGCTTCCGTGGTGTCCTGGGTTCGCGTGCAACATCGGCGGGAGCGGGCTACAGGGGCTTGGGCCCGGTTGGCGGAAATCTACTCTGAGTATCACCAGGAGTACTTCCTCGATCCCGTTCCCCCTTTTTTGTAAATTTTTCCTTTTTCTTTTTCTGTAAGGCTGATGAGCCCACAATACCTTTCGAATAAATAAAATTCTCTTTTTTGCAATGCTCTATTATTTCCCTCTTCTTATTGAATAAAAAGAACTTTAGAAAGATTTACATCGCTTTTATGAAAGAATAAATATACATTCATAGACATTCTTTTCAGAGGTAAAGCTTGAGCTTCTCGACGTTGTAAGGCAGTGGAAACTTGCGACCATTCGCATCTTGTA
Organism: Agapanthus africanus; assembly: GCA_030015575.1. Lineage (NCBI taxonomy): Eukaryota > Viridiplantae > Streptophyta > Magnoliopsida > Asparagales > Amaryllidaceae > Agapanthus > Agapanthus africanus. The sequence continues at coordinate 141,388,991 of JASDDO010000031.1, forward strand.
AACGGTAGGCTCCTGTTGGGTTATAGCCAGCACCTCGGCCATCAATCCGTGACCAAATGCAGAACAAAAATTTATAAAACTTGGCGCTACCACAACTAATTACCCGGATTTTCCCATAAGCCCTAGCTAACAAAATATACATAGGAGTTAGAATGGTTATACCAAATAGATCCGTGTCCTTCGGTCATCAACCATCATCCCAAGCTCCTAAGGGCTTCCTTTATCAAGCTTGATCTTTGGTCTTCCTCCATCAAAGATGATCCACTCGAGAGTATATACAGCGAGCTCTAACCTCATATCCAAGGCAACTAGGGCACCTAGATCGCTACTCTAGATACCGTAGATGAGGTAGAGAGTGATGAAGAATTAATTTGTCTCAAGACACCCAAGGATTTTCAACTCATCAGAGGGTTTTGGTGGAGCTAGAGGAAGAAGAAGAAGATGCCATGAGATTGAGGTGTTGAGAGAAAACTCAAGAGAGAGTAAAAGAAATGAATTATGTCTTAATTGCTTTGTGTGTTGTGAGAGTGATTAGAAATAATGGAGCCATCACAATAAATGTCCATGTCTCCAAAATATCTAAATCAACAAAAAATATCTCAAGTCAACATAATCTCAAAACAAACAAAACCCTAAGCATGCTTAAAAAGTAACCATGGGTTACTAATTAGCCATGCCTCCAAAAATGCAATAAACACCTCATCTTACACCTCAATAAACTTTTAATCCAAAAAGGTCTAAACCATGATGAGGTGTAATCTTCTAAAAGTAATCTTGTAATAAATTACAAGAATACCCCTCAACCGTATATACATACTCGCATCCAGATTTCGAAGAATATGAATACAAAGAGACGAAAAGAATCCAACAGTATAATACTAGGATCGGGCTTAAACCAAAGCCCACTAGTATTACCTGTCTGAACATCATCTGTCCACAAGTACACGTATGTGATCGAACCCTGCCGTAAAACCATACGTCCTCTACAACGTTTCGCCCGAAGCAGGGAAACCCTCTATGTGGGACTCTAAAGACTCGTCAATACGTTGGAAGTGGGTTTAACTACAAGCATGTCAGTGGCACTAGCTGTACGTAACGGCTACCCAGGTATTGAGCGAAAGGGAGGCCGACGAGCAAACTCATCCTGAAACCCCTAATGAGCCTGACAGTGACAATATCGGTACAGTCCGGTCCGTTTGTCTATGAGTATGGCATATCAAGTCTACGGGGTGGATAAAGTCAGACCCCTAATAACGCGACATTTAGTGTCGGTATGAAGCCCATCACCACCTGAGAAACTACTGATCCGAATCAGTAATTCTCGACTACCTTAACCAAGGATTTCTGGTGATGGCCACTCGTGCGCACCGTGACATCAACCCCCAATACCGGGAGAGACGAATCCCCTGACGATCCGCTCACTGCCTCCATGTGGCTCGGGACTGTACCTAACTAAAACTTGAAGGGTTACCCTAGTGCCCCAGCCAACTTCCGTGGCCAAATGCAGAACAAAAATTTTAAGGCGATCGAAACCTTGGCACTAGATTAACCTTTAACCGGATCTTTACCATAAACATAGCTAGCTATAATAGAGTTCTATCTACTATGATGAGGAATTCTTACCAAACGAACCAAGTCCTTCGGTCTTCGTTCTTCATCCTTAGCTCTTCATAGCCACCTTGAAATTGCTTGATCTTCTTTTCCGGTTCCATCGGTCCTCCGAGATCGATCTTGTTCTCCAGCCTTGCTTTGTCATAGATGATCCACCCGAGGGGTATGATCCATGGCTCTAGCTCTTTGCTAAATGTCAAAAGAGCAACTAGAGAACTTGGGATGCTAGTCCAAGTAATCTAAGATGTAGTTTAGGAAACTCATCCTGAAACCCCTAATGAGCCTGACAGTGACAATATCGGTACAGTCCGGTCCGTTTGTCTATGAGTATGGCATATCAAGTCTACGGGGTGGATAAAGTCAGACCCCTAATAACGCGACATTTAGTATCGGTATGAAGCCCATCACCACCTGAGAAACTACTGATCCGAATCAGTAATTCTCGACTACCTTAACCAAGGATTTCTGGTGATGGCCACTCGTGCGCACCGTGACATCAACCCCCAATACCGGGAGAGACGAATCCCCTGACGATCCGCTCACTGCCTCCATGTGGCTCGGGACTGTACCTAACTAAAACTTGAAGGGTTACCCTAGTGCCCCAGCCAACTTCCGTGGCCAAATGCAGAACAAAAATTTTAAGGCGATCGAAACCTTGGCACTAGATTAACCTTTAACCGGATCTTTACCATAAACATAGCTAGCTATAATAGAGTTCTATCTACTATGATGAGGAATTCTTACCAAACGAACCAAGTCCTTCGGTCTTCGTTCTTCATCCTTAGCTCCTCATAGCCACCTTGAAATTGCTTGATCTTCTTTTCCGGTTCCATCGGTCCTCCGAGATCGATCTTGTTCTCCAGCCTTGCTTTGTCATAGATGATCCACCCGAGGGGTATGATCCATGGCTCTAGCTCTTTGCTAAATGTCAAAAGAGCAACTAGAGAACTTGGGATGCTAGTCCAAGTAATCTAAGATGTAGTTTAGGAGTTCTAAGTGTGAAGCAATCTCTTTCTTGCCTCTTCACTTGATTCTCAACATATGAGAAGGTAGTGAAGAGGAAGAAGATGAAGGTGAATGAAGCTAGAGAGGAAGGAGGAAATGAAGAGCATAAGAGAGCTCAAGAAAATAATGAATCAAGCATGAGAGAGAAAATAACACACAAAGGTTTTGTATGCTATTTTCTTTCATTAAACAATAGCAACCATGCTTCAATAGAAAATCCAAAATGAATTATAAATTCATTTGCTCACTATTGAAGCATGGTCACCTCCATTCCTCCCTTACCTCTCACTTTACACCTCATTTTCATTTGTCAAATAAATGGAAAATCCAAAATGATGTGGCCACCTTCTAGAAGGAAAACTGTAGTAAATATGGATTTCCGTTTACAGTACATATATACCGGCAATCAGATAAAAATCCGAACGCACAAAGGGATAGAATAACACGAAGAACGTAATACTAGAATATATATATATATATATATATATCGGAATACATATACGTAAATTATTAAATCAATACCTAATTTAATAATCCGGCTCAAACCCGAGCCGGCTAGTATTACCAACTGTCCGATCGAAAATCCGAGTACAAAGTACATCAATCGATCGAACCCTGCACGTATCCAATACGGCTACTACATCATTTCTCCTGAATCAGGGAAACCCTCTGTGTGGGACTCTAAAGACTCGACAGTACTCTGGCAGTGAGTTTAACCACAAGCACGTCAGCGGCACTAGCTGTACGTAACGGCTACCCAGGTACTTGTCGAAAAGAAGGCCGATGAGCGAACTCATCCGGATCTCCTACTGAGTCTATCCATGACAATATCCGTACAGTCCAGTCTCTTCGTCAAAGAGTATCGCATACCGGTTCTAGGGGATGGTGAACGTCAGACCCTAATAACCTGACAAGTCGTGCCGATGTGGCTCAGGACCAATCCGGGAAACCACTGATCAACCTATCAGTAAATCCTAACTGCCTTGGCAAGGTCTTATGCTCCTGACCAATCGTATCACAGTGCGATATCGACTCCCTATACTGGGAGAAATGAATCCCCGACAATCGCTCACTGCCTCCATGTGGCTCGGAACTGAACCCAACCAAAACCTGTTTGCACGACTCAGTAGAACCGTGGTAGGGTAGTGATCAAAGTTCAGTGGGAACTCACACGAGACAAATGTCGATCTCGGGTCCAAAGACTAACCTGTACACATGTCACCTGAGAACATCCATCTGACGATAGGTATAGTACCATATGGAAGTTCTCGGCGAGTTCGTCCAGTGTACTCACACCCAGTGAGCACCTGTATACGATCTTAGGTGCATCAGACCAATGGTTGCGGGACCAACCATCCCCCGACGGGGCTAGAAACGTACACACCAGTCTACTCTGGAGTATCAGTGCCCAATATCGATACTCATGCGACTAGGGACTATTAAAGGATGTGCTTATGGACTACCCTGCTCCCACAAGTATGATCGCCATCACAATGTAGGTAGTCAAGCAAGATCCTAGGGGCTTTATCAACATGTAACCGCAATATGTAATAAAAAGTATGACATATTCCATGTTAAGATAAAGGCAAACCATAATAGTATACTACCGTATCGAGTCTTTATCAATATATGCAAACTGGATATAACAACAATACAAATAAATACACATATCTCGATAAAGACAAGTCAAATAATATACTATAAAACTGAGAAAGATTGTTCTGTAGATACATATCCCTAGTATCCATATGTATACATATACAATACTGGCCTCTAGGGCATATACATCCAACAATCTCCTACTTGCACTAAAGGCCAGTGATTGGCGTACCGAATACCCAACGCCTGCTCTAAGGCCAGCTGCTGGCATACCACATACCCAACATCCCAAAAAGTCAATCGAACTGTGCTTGAGGGAGGGCCTTTGTAAATGGATCCGCCGTGTTGTCTTTCGTATCCACTCTCCGGACCTCGATCTCCTGGCGATCTACAATCTCTCTGATCAGGTGATACCGCCTTAAGATGTTCCTGGATTTCTGATGGGACCGTGGTTCCTTCGCTAAAGCTATAGCCCCATTGTTATCACAATACACTGGTATCAGATCAACAATGGACGGAACTACCTGAAGTTCAGCTATGAACTTCTTCATCCAGACCGCCTCTTTTGCGGCATCGCTTGCAGCAATGTAATCAGCCTTCATCGTCGAGTTTGCGACAATATCTTGTTTGGAACTCTTCCAACATACCACTCCTCCGTTGAGGGTAACCATAAAACCTGAGACAGACTTGCTGTCATCCTTGTCACTCTGGAAGCTTGAGTCGGTAAAGGACTCGACCCTGAGGTCTCCATTACCGTAAACCAGGAACATCTCCTTAGTCCTTCTCAGGTACTTGAGAATGTTCTTCACTGCCGTCCATTGGTTATCACCTGGGTCTGACTGATACCGGCTCACCACGCTTAGTGCGTAAGCTACATCTGGTCTTGTGCATACCATCGCATACATTATAGATCCTACCGCCAAAGCGTAGGGTATAGTGCTCATGCGAACCCTCTCGTCATCAGTCTTAGGAGAAATCTCCTTGGAGAGGGTGATTCCGTCTAATGCGGGTATGTTATTGCGTTTGGAATCTTCCATACTAAATCTCTTTAGTACGGTTTCTATATACTTGGACTGCGAAAGTCTCAATAATCTCTTAGATTTATCTCTGTAGATCTTGATACCTAGAATGTATGAGGCATCACTTAGGTCTTTCATAGAGAACCTTTGTGATAAGAATAGCTTGACCGATTGTAGCATAGGAATGTCATTTCTTATCAAAAGAATGTCATCCACGTACAAGACTAGGAACACGACAGTTCGTCCTACAATCTTCTTATAAATACATGGCTCATCTTCGTTTTTGATGAAGTCAAAATCTTTGACTGTCTCATCAAAACAGATGTTCCAGCTCCGCGATGCTTACTTCAATCCATAAATGGATTTGAGCAGCTTGCACACCTTCCCGATGCTCCCTCTGTCTATAAAACCTTCTGGCTGATCCATGTAAACGCACACTTCTAAACTTCCGTTTAGAAAAGACGTTTTTACTTCTATCTGCCAGATCTCATAGTCATGAAAGGCAGCAATGGCAAGCAGGATCCTAATGGATTTGAGCATAGCCACTGGAGAAAAGGTTTCGTCATAGTCCACTCCTGGTCTTCGACGAAAACCTTTTGCAATGAGTCTAGCCTTATAGGTTTCCACCTGCCCATCCACACCAAGTTTCTTCTTGTAGATCCATTTGTATCCAACGGGTTTTACCCCAGGTGGAGCAACTTGCAGGGTCCACACTTTATTGGTGTACATGGACTCCATTTCAGATTGCATAGCATCCAGCCACTTATCAGAGTCCCTACTGATAATGGCCTGTCCGAAACTAGTAGGATCATCTTCTTCCAAGATGCAATCCTCTCGATCCCCATCTATAAGAAAACCGTAGTATCTCTCGGGTGGATGAGAAATCCTACTAGATCTGCGGAGTGGCTGAGGTTCATCCGGGGTTATTGAATCCTGAGGTTCCACCAAATCTTCAGTTGAAGTTTGTCCCTCTGGAATTTCTTCCAGTTCTACCATGCTCCCACTAATTTCTTTTGCAAGAAACTCTGTTTCCAAGAAAACAGCATGTTGAGCAACAAACACCTTCTGTTCCTCGGTGTGGTAGAACAGATATCCATAACTATTCTTTGGATATCCCATAAACTTACATAAAACTGACAGTGCCTCTAGTTTATCTGGTTTATGCTTTTTAACATAAGCCAGACAACCACATATCTTAAATCTTTTAAGATATGGCCTTTTTCCATTCCATATCTCGAACGGTGTCTTAGGCACTGATTTTGACGGAACATCATTCAATAGATATGCTGCTGTCTCAAGCGCATGCCCCCAAAATGAAAGAGGCAACACAACACTACTCATCATGGAGCGAACCATATCTAATAAGGTACAATTCCTCCGCTCTGATACACCATTGTGCTGGGTGTATAAGGAGGAGTAAGTTGAGAGATAATTCCATTCTGTTTTAAGTATTCTAGGAATTCCGTGCTTAAGTACTCCCCCTCTCTATCAGATCGGAGGATCTTAATACTTTTTCCAATCTGTTTCTCTACTTCGTTCCTGAATTCTTTGAATTTCTCAAAAGCTTCAGATTTGTGTTTCATAAGATACACATATCCGAATCTAGAGAGATCGTCAGTGAATGTGATGAAGTATGAGAACCCACCCCTTGCATGTATAGACATCGGACCACATACATCACTGTGTATGAGTCCCAAGAGCTCTGCTGCTCTTTCTCCATGCCCGGTGAATGGAGATTTGGTCATCTTTCCTTTGAGACAAGATTGACAAGTTTCATAAGATGAAAATTCGAACGTATTCAAAAGTCCATCTTTATGTCACTTACTCAGTCTTTTCTCTCCGATATGACCAAGTCTACAATGCCACAAGTAGGATTCGTTCGTATCTGAACTCTTCCTCTTGCGTGTGTTTTGTACATTGAGAACTGTGTTTTGATTGAGAACATAGATACCATTACACAGTGTACCTTCTGCAACCAATACCTTATCAAGGTAAATGTTCATGATATTTCTATCAAGAACAAATTTATATCCATCTTTATCAAGTAAAGAAACTGATATTATGTTGCACAACATAGAAGGTATATAGTAGCAATTGTTCAAAATCATAGTATTGCCATTTGGCAACACTAGGTGATATTCACCGACGGCAGCAACATTAACTTGTGCTCCGTTCCCCACTCTGAGTGATATATCACCGGTTCCAACTATCCTACTTTTTCTCAGTCCCTGCAATAAATTACAGGTGTGAGATCCTGATCCGGTATCGAGTACCTAGGAGGTAGAATTGACCGAAAAACAGTTCTCAATAACAAGAACACCTGAAGAAGACGCAACATTATGTTTCTTCTTCGATGGGGTCATTAAGGAATTCAAATAATCCTCTTTCCCATGTTCATACTTATGACCATTGTCATAAGTTAGAGCCGAACCGACGTTCCCCAGCCCCGAATAAGTATTCGGATCGGTCAAGCGATACATTTTATTATCTTGATTAGGGCGTGAAATGGTTGCTACCTGGAGAGAGAGGGAAAACACTCAGCGTGCGCTCTTGCAAGATTAGATTGGTTAATAATTTATCTAATCAGGATAACTCTCACTGTTTTCTCGGATTCTTCTTCAAACCCTAAAAGAAGAACTGGTCAGGATTAATGGCACGTCATAATACTTGCTTAAACTTTCAGCCAGGCCGGTGTTGGTACTTTTAGGGAGGTTTTCCAACGCTTTCGCGAAGTTCCTTAATTACATAACCTCTTTTCCCTGGAGGCGTAGCCCCGCTAACACCTTTCTAGACACCTACTTGGTTTATAGCAATGATTGTTATGTGTGATAATCTCCCGAGAGTAATCCTACTCATCAGTGGGATCGGGATCCAACTATCATTGTGTGATGTACTAGATGGAATCCACTCTAGTCACCATACTCTAGAAGGTATGCTAAATCTACAAGTTTCCTGTATATTTGAAACTCCCGATGTGGTTTTTGCCCCTAACGATTTATGACCTTGACTAGGTCAACAAACCATAAACCGCTAGCCAAGTTCTACCCCTCATTTTCTGGATTGCATTAAACCCACCCGTACGAGCCCTTGACTAGGTCAACAAGGTCGCACGACTGTCCTAACCAATCGTATTTACAATGCACAGAAAAATACTACTTAGCTACCGTACAGTACACCTTGACTAGGTCAACAAACGCAGCACGGATACTAAATATTACTATTATGAAATGATGGAGGGCTATGGCTGGGTTTTTGGCGAAGAACCTGTTAACGTAACGAACTTGATATCGTTGAAGGAACCCGGGCAGTTTTTAAAATATATAGTGGCGAAAACCTTTGTTAAAGAGGTCACTCCCTGTGAAGGGATCTCGGCTCTTTCCTCGTCGAATGAGGTGCAGGATATTTCAAACTGAATACCACGATGCATAGTAAAAATAATTGACTATAGTGAAGTTATTATCCTGATGCAAACTTTTACTCAAGGGTTCACTCCCGGTGAAGAGATCTCGGCCCTTGCCTCGTTGAATGAGGTGCTGGATATTCCAAAATGAATACCACTGTGCAAAGCAAAAATTAACGTCTGTAATGTCAGTTTTTAAAGATTGGTCCCAACAACATCTTTTAGGTTTATTATCTTGCATTAATCAAAATTAATGCGGTCCCATCAATTTGTAACCTATCTCACTAGAAAAGAACGAAAATATGATGTACGTATATGCCATCCGCATTCGCCACTGGGCCCCATCATCACCCGTTAGGTTACTTAACTAACGACAGAGCGGGGGCTGGACTAGCGCGGGTGCAAAATATATACAACATCTACTAGTATATATATAAGTATATATAACATCCATCCCAAGCATGATAATAAACAACATCACAGATAACAATACAGAATGGTGGATAATCTTGGAGCCCCGGGTTTCATTTGAGCCGCAAATAAAACTCGACGTTCCCGGTCATGTGGATAGCCTGTGCAATGAAAACATGTACCCCTATGAGTGCGGCGAATAGCCCGCCAGTTCTAGAATGAAGCCCCCTCCGTCTTAGCGCCATGAGATGCGGGCTTGTTGCCTTCTAGAACCCGGCTATTCGTGCACCCCACCGCGGGATAATCCTAATACATAAAATGAAAATAATATATACAAGCGGTGAAATCGACCTCAACCCGGTCGTGCCCCAAAATAATATACAACCCGGCAAAGACTGCAGTCCACATGTCGGACGCCCGCCCCGCAATAACAAATGTACAAATGAAATATAAACTGTATTTCTAACATTGCATCACATGCTATCCATCACGACTATCCAACCACAATCACAGCACAACCACAAAACATCAATGCGAATATCATGTTCGCAAAACCCGTCTAAAGGAACATATAGCAATCAGACGAGTTTTACCGATCGAATGACATTCTCGGTCGCAGATAAAAGTGAAAGTACTGTAAACTGTTAAACAGTGTTAAATATAGCGAATTCGAAACACTACAAATCGCCCCGTACTCAAAACAACAGAGAATCAAATTTGGCCAAAAAGCAAACAACACCAGAAACCCAAACTCCTAGAGATAAGTTCCCAAAACAAAACTGGAAGCATTTCACCATAAGAAATCCGAGGAGGCCGGTTTTAAGGGGTAAGTGGCCGGCCAAAACTTGGTGAAAATGCCTCGTTTTTGTTATGGGTACATCTCATGGTATAAGGATCACTCTGCACTTGTTTAAAATTTTTTTTGAAAACTTTTTAAAAACAACAGAAAGCGCAGTTTTGGTGTTGCTGTTACGGAGTCCTTTCGGTTTCGTTGTTTTAACATTGTTTAAACTTGCTAGAATAAGGTTTATAGGCTGGCTCTGATACCTGAAGGGTTACCCTAGTTTCCCGGCCAACTTCCGTGGCCAAATGCGGAACAAAAATTTTAAGACGATCGAAACCTTGGCACTATATTAACTTTTAACCAGATCTTTACCATAAACTTAGCTAGCTATAATAGAGTTCTATCTACTATGATGAGGAATTCTTACCAAACGAACCAAGTCCTTCGGTCTTCGTTCTTCATCCTTAGCTCCTCGTAGCCACCTTGAAATTGCTTGATCTTCTTTTCCGGCTCCATCGGTCCTCCGTGATCGAGCTTGTTCTCCGGCCTTGCTTTGTCATAGATGATCCACCCGAGGGGTATGATCCATGGCTCCAGCTCTTTGCTAAATGCCAAAAGAGCAACTAGAGAACTTGGGATGCTAGTCCAAGTAATCTAGGATGTAGTTTAGGAGTTCTAAGTGTGAAGCTATCTCTTTCTTACCTCTTCACTTGATTCTCAACACATGAGAAGGTAGTGAAGAGGAAGAAGATGAAGGTGGAGGAAGCTAGAGAGGAAGGAGGAGATGAAGAGCAGAAGAGAGCTCAAGAAAATAATGAATCAAGCATGAGAAAGAAAATAACACACAAAGGTTTTGTATGCTATTTTCTTTCATTAAACAATAACAACCATGCTTCAATAGTAAACCCAAAATGAATTTTAAATTCATTTGCTCACTATTGAAGCATGGTCACCTCCATTCCTCCCTTACCTCTCACTTTACATCTCATTTCCATTTATTAAATAAATGGAAAATCCAAAATGAGGTGGCCACCTTCTAGAAGGAAAACTATAGTAAATACGGATTTCCGTCTACAGTACATATATACCGGCAATCAGATAAAAATCCTAACGCCCAAAGAGATAGAATTACACGAAGAACGTAATACTAGAATATATATATATATATCGAAATACATATACGTAAATTATTAAATCAATACCTGATTTAATAATCCGGCTCAAACCCGAGCCGTCCAGTATTACCAACTGTCCGATCGAAAATCCGAGTACAAAGTACATCAATCGATCGAACCCTGCACGTATCCAATACAGCTACTACATCATTTCGCCTGAATCAGGGAAACCCTCTGTGTGGGACTCTAAAGACTCGATAGTACTCTGGCAGTGGGTTTAACCAGAAGCACGTCAGCGGCACTAGCTGTACGTAACGGCTATCCAGGTACCTGTCGAAAAGAAGGCCGATGAGTGAACTCATCCGGATCTCCTACTGAGACTATCCGTGACAATATCCGTACAGTCCGGTCTCTTCGTCAAAGAGTATCGCATACCAGTTCTAGGGGATAGTGAACGTCAGACCCTAATAACCAGACAAGTCGTGTCGATGTGGCTCAGGACCAATCCGGGAAACCACTGATCAACCTATTAGTAAATCCTAACTGCCTTGGCCAAGGTCTTATGGTCCTGACCAATCGTATCACAGCGCGATATGACTTCCTATACCGGGAGAGACGAATCCCCGACAATCGCTCACTGCCTCCATGTGGCTCGGGACTGAACCCAACCAAACCTGTTTGCACGACTCAGTAGAGCCGTGGTAGGGTAGTGATCAAAGTTCAGTGGGAACTCACATGAGACAAATGTCGATCTCGAGTCCAAAGACTAACCTTTACACATGTCACCTGAGAACATCCATCTGACGATAGGTATAGTACCATATGGAAGTTCTCGGCGAGTCCGTCCAGTGTACTCATACCCAGTAAGCACCTGTATACGATCTTAGGTGCATCAGACCAATGGCTGCGGGACCAACTATCCCCCGACGGGGCTAGAAACGTACACACCAGTCTACGCTGGAGTATCAGTGCCCAGTCTCGATACTCATGCGACTAGGGACCATTTAAGGATGTGCTTATGGAATACCCTGCTCCCACAAGTATGGTCGCCATCACAACGCAGGTAGTCAAGCAAGATCCTAGGGGCTTTATCAACATGTAACCGCAATATGTAATAACAAGTATGACATATGCCATGTTAAGATAAAGACAAACCACAATAGTATACTACCATATCGAGTCTTTATCAATATGTGCAAACCAGATATAACAACAATACAAATAAATACACATATCCCGATAAAGACAAGTCAAATAATATACTATAAAACTGAGCAAGATTGTTCTGTACATACATATCCCTAGTATCAATATGTATACATATACAATACTGGCCTCTAGGGCATATACATCCAACAAATCCTATTTGCACGACTCCTTTTAGCCATGGTAGGGTAGTAATCAAAGCACAATGGGAACTCACACGAGAAAAATGACGATCTCAGGTCGATAGACTAACCTATACACATGTCACTAGGGAATTGCTATCTGACAATAGGTATAATATCAACTAGCATGTTCTCGGCGAGTCCGTCTGGTGTACTCATAACCCAATGAGCACCTGTATACATCTTAGGTGAACAAAATGACACCAATGGCTTGTGATACCGGCCACCGCCCCTTTTCAGGGTCTCGATCAGTATACACTAGTCTACTCTGGAGTATCGATGCCCAGTCTTGAAACACCCTCGACTAGGAACATTTAAGGATGTGCCTATAGGCCACCCAGCTCCCATGTATATGATCGCCATCATACTGCTGGTAATCAAACAAGAATCCTAAGGGCTCTATCAACATGTAATAGTGATTTGTAGTGTCACCTAAGCATGTACACGATGATAAAGACAAACCAGATAGCATACTATCATATAGAGTAAGACTATCCAACCGGTATAGGTCCTCCCTCAATCATTGCAATCATGTGCCTCCGATCCAATAATTGACTTAAAGGCACTGTATCCAACAATCTCCCACTTGCACTTAAGGCTAATTATTGCGGTGTCGCATACTCACAGCCCGTATGATACTGAACACCCAACTTCTCTACTAATCAGTTTCACAAAACTCGTTTGCGAAACTATTGAGTTCGAGAAATAGCCTCAGTGAGTAGATCCGCTTTAATGTTTCTTTCTATGTCTCTCTATATCTCAAGTTCGCGGAGAAAGCCATCTTCCGAAAAGAGCAATACCTGTCTTAGAATATGTCTGGATATCTGATAGGATCCAGTTCACAAATGAACTCCAAATCCAGCAAACTTCTTAGACTGTATCGTCTACTGAACTTAATCAGTATCATGCGCCATGCCTCCCTCAGTATCCGCTTGGACCACCTGTCCAAACTACTGCCCCTCAAAAGAGGGAAAACTATAACTCTGACAGTCACTCTGTCATCCAGGTCACCTTGGAAGCCTGGAATGATAACTGTCTCCCAAAGGAGGCTGCCGTTATCATTTCCTTAGAACATCCAATTTTGTTCTAAAACTGCTTCCGAACGTTTCTCCAGGTGTCACGACCCAATTTAGGCACCTGACCGGCACTTAAACCACGTGATGTCAACAGGCGTATACAATTTAAGTAAGCCGAAACCCAGAAATCTAAACCACTAAAAGGAATAAGTGATGAAAACATTGTTTAAAACCTTCGAGAATCTCAAGTAAAAATCTTTAAACATAAGTTCACTTTCTTAAAAATTTCGGCAGCACCTCTTTTGTAAAAACTAGCCCCGAAATGGGTATAACATAGAATATAAATAAAGCATCCCAAAATGGGAGCAAATCACGCCCAACGGCGGAAACAACCACCACAAGCATATATACGACGCCGTAGCGAAGAAATATGAATGAAAACAGCATAAGGAGGTAAAACTACATAACAAAGACCGGCTCCCACAAGCACGGCATCCAGAGTCACAAAATAATACAACATCGATCCTCACAACTCGTCTCTAAGTCAATACATGAAGTGGTATATGGAGAGTACTAGATACAATAAGGGATATACAATGTACATAAACGGATAACCACGAACCCACCTATAGCAAAGGTTCGAGCCAACCGTAGCGGTATCCGCCGAAAAAGATACAATATGAAGCCCTGCCGCTACTACTCTGAGGGTCAAACCTGCAAAACACTGTGGCACAACGGAGGTGAGTTGCCAACTCGTGAATAGTAAATAACATCATACTGTAATCACAAGTATGCACGAACAACGATAATCTATCACATGCAATCTGATAGCATAAGTATGGCTATATGGACCTGCAACAATCATGATCAAGGTAGACCATCAGGGTACTATATCTATATGAATCAAAATGTATATCAAGAAAATCCTGAGTGTGGAATAAATAATAAACCTCATGCACAAATTATCAACATGGAAAAACCCCGGTGTCTATCAACAACACCTCAAATGCCAATACCTCAGGCGCCGTCATTCTGATCGGCCCTCATATCTGCAAATCTCATGGAACCTCAGTGCCCAACATTGACACTCGAAACCTCATGAAAGCATATGCCTGTGTGTGTGTGTGTGTGTGTGTGTGTGAGGATATCTACCTCGTGTGTCCATCAACAACAGATTAAAATCATGGAACCTAAGTGTCCAACATCGACACTTGAAACATCGTGAAACCCGTGTTCAGCATCGACACGTAAATCCTCATATCTTAGGCATCGCATTCTCAGATCAGTCCTCATATCCATCTCATATCATAACTCCAAAACAGTGTCCTCCGGACATTCGCCTAGTTCTATACAATCACCGGTAGGTAGTACTCCCTCTGCCAGGCTCATCGTCTACACCACGAAAAATCACCTCTTGCCCTAGGGATCCATACCGGGTCCACCATGTACCTACAGACGGTGCCTCCCGCTCCTCGAATTGGGTTTCTAACACAAGTCTCTGAACCGAGAAAACTCATGGTTGACGCACTGAAATATCATATCAAGAGAAACCAGGTTTTTCAAAACAATGCATATTTTTTTGAAATATCCCTACGGTTCTCAAATCCATAATCACATGAAATCCATATCTTAATGCGTAAATCCATGAAACATGATATATTCATCATAGAACAGTAATATGAGCATATCAAGAGAAAACCGCTATTTAAATGCATCAAGTTATTAAATATATCATGCGGTTCCCAATTTCACCAAAATCCAACGCAACATCATATAAAGGTGAACATATAACTATAGCAAGGTGTATGTGTAAGCATGTAGGTTTGCATGTATGCTATACTTCATATGCGCAATCGCACAAGAACCAATGTCTCAATGTCACTAACCAATACAATATCACATATGTAAATGTGTTGTGCGTGTCATGGCAATTACCGACGGTGTGTGTGTAGCATACAATTATTGCTCGTGCAACATGAACCGTCAATAATAGTGCAGTATCCAATAGGTACAAGTCCAGGCACAACAAGTAATAATATGCGATGAAGTTCATGCACAATCTCTATATGTGCATATAAACATGCGGCTAATATCATATCGTATCTAGCCATGACACTTAACACCGTATGGGCAATTTCCACGTAGATGTTAAATCTACTCACCGATGATCTCGAACTAAGTAAATCTGACCACCTGCTTTCCTTTCTTCGCAGCGTCCGAATTCCCCGCTTGCGATCCTAAAATTTCACAAATACAACACATAAGACTAAATACACTGTGCCGATACAAAGACAACGAAACGCAAGGATAACGTCCATAAGATAAACACGCTGTGCAACTAGTGCACAAAACGCGCACGACATCGCCACAACCTTAGCTAGGTTCGCTAAATGACATAACCACCAAACCAAGAACCCGATCGTACCGATCGCATATTCACAACATAATATATATCGTAGAAGTCAATATATATATCTTCACAACGTCCATTAGAACCTATGCCCAATTTCTACCGAAAACCTAGTAAGTATCTTTTAATCATTTTAGCTTAAATCTAGAAGTTAAACAATTCTGGTGGCCACAATCATCACATAATAGCTTGATTAAGCCACACAAATCCTTACTACAATTTTAATCTCACCCAAATAAGATTTAGTAAAAGTTAGTTTGCAATCAAGCTTAATTAGACAATTAAACAACTTACAATTTGACAACTAGGTTAGGTTTTCCATACGTAAACAACTCAATTAACCATTACAAACAATCAAAACCCTAACTTGATCTTCAAAACCCTTTCTCGAATTTCAAAACATGCTAATTAAAGCCATATTTAAACATCTAATAAGCTAGCTTAATATATTTAAACAACAACTAAAACTTAGGGTTAGGATTTTATACCTCATTCTAAACTTGCAAATAGACTTCCAAAATAGCCTCCAAAATTCTATCTTTCTTCATGATCCAAGCAAGATTTAGGCTAAAAAATAATGGGTAAGGATTTATTTTAGAGTTTGTGAGATTTTTTTTTATTTTTGATGAATTTTTGGAGCTTTTAGAAGTGGAAATGGAGTGGAGAAAATGTTGGGGCAGCCGCGGGGGGGGGGGGGGGGGGGAGAGGGCTCGGCCAAAGCACAGAAGAGGGAAAAGTTGCGGATGAGTGTGGAAATTTCTAGTCTAAGTTCACCATTAAAGCACAATTAATGCACCTCCCAACATGCCACCTCTTAATCATTTCTTTTAAAATTTTCTTTAAACCCTAGAAATATCTAGAAGCCTTAAGATATTTTGAAAAGAAGACAAAAATGCTTAATCTTGTAATTAAGTTGGCATGGTTCACATTAGCATAATTAACCCAATCCAATTTGTAATTACCACTAATTAAGTGTATAATTAAAAGCTTATAATAATATTTTAATTAAGAAAAAATATTTAAGTGAACTAAAAATTATAAGCGACTAACTAAATACCGCATACTAGCAATTTCCTAGTTAAACTAGGTGCAGTTAAGTCTATACTTAAAAATGATCACTTCTTGATTTTCACGGAAAACACAAATTATTTTACCTATAATCGGAAAATTCGCCTAAACGATTTTCTAAAACGTTACAATCTCCCCCCTTAAAGAAATTCAGTACCCGAAATTTAAAATTTTAACTACGCGTACCTTCGAAGAGATGAGGGATTTCTTCCGCATCTCGCTCTCGGCCTCCCAGGTGATCTCTTCACTAGTCGGGTTACGCCAATGAACCTTTACAAATGGAAAGACCTTTGACCGAAGTTTCTTCACCTGCCGATCCAATATAACTACCGGCTGCTCGGTGAATGAAAGATCACGCTCTAACTGAACGGTCTGGTGCTGAATCATGTGTGAAGGTTCATGAAGGTACTTGCTAAGCATCGACACATAGAATACGGGGTGAACGTCTAGGAAACTTGGCGTAAGTGCCAAACGATAGGCAACGGCACCAACTCGCTCAAGGATTTCAAAAGGACCTACAAATCTGGGACTGAGTTTCCCTTACTTCCTAAATCTCATTACGCCTTTCATTAGAGAAATCCATAAGAATACATGATCCCCACTGCGAACTCGAGCCTACGGCGACGACGGTAGGCATAAGACTTTTGTCTGCATTGGGCCGCTCTCATCCTATCCTGAATCAACTAGATCTTCTCCGTAGTTTCCTGAACTAGCTGGGGTCCCAAAATCCCGCTCTCGCTGAGTTCGGTCCAACAGAATGGCGATCGACACTTTCTACCATACAAAGCCTCAAAAGACGCCATCGAATCGTCTCCTGATAACTGTTATTGTAGGAGAACTCTATCAACGGCAAGTGACGATCCCAACTGCCCCCAAAATCAAGCATGCACGCACGAAGCATATCCTCCAGAGTATGTATAGTCCGCTCTGACCGACCATCGGTCTGCGGATGGAAAGCGGTGTTAAAACTCAACCGGGTATCCAAAGCTTCCTAAAGCTTCTGCCAAAGACGGCTAGTAAACTGGGTGCCTCTTTCGGATACGATGCATGTAGGAACGCCGTGCAAACGCCCAATCTCATCTATGTACAACTGAGCATACTAAGCATAACCGAAATAGGTCTTCACTGGAATGAAGTGAGCCGGTTTCGTCAATCGGTCAACAATCACCCAAATGGAGTCATACCCTCGACTGGCCCTGGGTAGACCTGTAAGTCGATGTAGTACACCCCAGTACTTGTGGGGAGGCGGATTTTACAAAAACGATCAAGTTTAAGGAACGAACATCGACTAACCGCTTAAATCGAAGCTAAACAAATAATAACCGAACACATAGCTATACTAAACTATAGTGTTAAGGGATTATACCTAACGAAACTTGTCCTTCGTCTTTACGTCCTCCTTTGTTCTCCTCGACCTTCTCTAGGTAGTAGACGATCCACCCGAGAGCGAAACTCCAAGCTAAACCTCTAACTTGAGGTAACTAATCAACTTTGATTGCTAATCAAAGATGAAAGGATGATGTAGAGTAAAGGTTATGGATTGTTTAGTCTAACTAATCCTTTGATCTCAACACATGAGGATTAAGGATTAGGGTTTGAAGATGAGAGCTTGAGGAGAGAGAATGTGAGATAAGATAATGAGAGAAGAGAGAGAGTGTATCATAATATTATGAAGCATTCTTATTTTTCAATAATGAATAAAAAGAAATGAATAAGCATGCTTCATGAAATATCTAGTGGTGATTCATTAGCATGAGTCATTAAGCAATAAATGTGCATTAATGAAATGAATGAATCACCACCATGACTCACTCTCTTATCCAAAAGAAACCTCCTTAGTCACATCTTCTAGAAGCTTCTCGAGTATTTACGAGAACGCCCCTCCGATCCGTAAAAATACGGAAAAACTTTAGACTGTAAAAATCCAATAACCGGATACCAGTAACTGGCTTAAACCAAAGCCGACTGGTAAAAACTGTCCGAAAGTCGTACGCGCGTAAACGCACGTATGCGTCCGAACCCTTTGTCGCAAAACCATGCAACCTCTATATCGTTTCGCCTAGAGTAGGAAACTCTCTGTGTGGGACTCTAGAGACTCGACTACTACGCTGGCAGTGGGTTTAACCACAGACCGCAAGCGGCACTAGCTGTACGTAACGGTCCCCAGGTAGTTGTCGATAAGAAGGCCGATGAGTAAACCCATCCGAACTCCTACTGAGTCTGATGTGACAATCTCCATACAGTCCGGTCCGTTCGTCCATGACTATCGCATATCGGGCCTAGGGGGGCGGCAAGCGTCAGTCCCCTAATAGCGGTATAAGTCGTGTCGGAGTAAAGCCCATTACACCCTGAGAAACTGCTGGAACCTACCAGCAAATCTCGCTTGCCCTGGCCAGGGACTTTGCGTAATGGCTCTCTGACACAGCACGATATCTACTCCCAATACCGGGAGGGACGAATCCTGTCTAACCGCCACTGCCTCCAAGTGCTCGGGACTGCACCCAACTGCTACCTGTTTGCACGACTCCTTTGAGCCGTGGTAGGGTAGCAATCTAAGAACAGTGGGACACACTCGAGGCGAAGTAGCAGTGTCAAGTCTGCGGACTACGCTGTACTCATGTCACCTGGGAACTGTTCACTGACGACTGGTATCAAACCAACCAACAGTTCCCTGTGAGTCCTGTCCGGTGTACCCGTAACCTAACGAGCACCTGTATACTATCTCCAGTACGACGTACTGACGGCTGTGGGACAGACCATCTCCCCAACTGGGATGAGAAGCGTACACACTAGTCTACTCCGGAGTATCGATGCTCTGTCTCGATAATCCAACGACCAGGGACCTGAAAAAGGATGTGCTTGTAGACTACCCAGCCCCCACTAGTGTGACTGCCATCACAACGCTGGTAGACAAGCAAGATCCTAAGAGCTCTATCAATACGTACACTCACATATTAAGATAGAATAACCAAGTAGCATACTACCATGTTTAGCAAGACTGTTATATACATGTGAATATCCCAAGCTTCCATTAAGTAATATACAAGCTAGTATGATACAGTAATGGCCTTCTAGGGCATAAACACTAACAATCTCCCACTTGCACTAGGGCCATGTACTGGCATATCGTAGACCAATGATCTCGAGTAGCCTCTCGAACTGAATCTGAGGAAGGGCCTTCGTGAATGGATCAGCAATGTTCTCTTCTGAAGCAACTCTCCGAACCTCGATCTCCTGACGATCAATGATCTCCCTGATCAGGTGATACCGCCTCAAGATGTGTCTGGACTTCTGATGGGACCTTGGTTCCTTCGCTAAAGCTATAGCTCCGTTGTTGTCGCAATACAAAGGTATTGGATCAACTATGGTAGGAACCACCTGAAGTTCTGTTAGGAACTTCTTCATCCAGACTGCTTCTTTTGCGGCATCGCAAGCAGCTATATACTCCGCTTCCATCGTCGAGTCAGCAACGGTGTCCTGCTTGGAGCTCTTCCAGCACACCGCCCCTCCATTGAGGGTAAAGACATAACCCGACATGGACTTGGAATCGTCCTTATCACTCTGGAAGCCGGAATCAGCAAAGGCCTCCAACCTGAGGTCTTTTCCGTCGTAGACCAAGAACATCTCCTTAGTCCTCCTCAGGTACTTGAGAATGTTCTTTACTGATATCCAGTGTTTCTCCCCTGGGTCTGACTGATACCGGCTTACTACGCTCAGTGCGTAAGCTACATCTGGTCTGGTACACAACATCGCATACATTATAGAGCCTACCGCAGAAGCGTAGGGTATAATAGACATGCGTTCCCTTTCCAAATCAGTCTTGGGAGACATCTCTTTGGAGAGGGTGATTCCGTGACAAGCCGGTAGATTACCGCGCTTAGAATCTTCCATACTGAATCTTTTCAGTACAGTGTCGATATACCTGGACTGCGAAAGTCCCAACATCCTCTTGGATCTATCACGATAGATCCGGATCCCCAGAATGTAAAAGGCATCACCCAGGTCTTTCATGGAGAACCTGTGTGACAAGAATCCTTTGACAGATTGTAGCATAGGAATGTCATTTCCTATCAATAGAATGTCATCCACGTACAAGACGAGGAATACGACACTTCTGGCCACAACTTTACTATATATGCACGGTTCATCTGGATTTTTGATAAAGTCATATTCTTTGACTGTCTCATCAAAACAGATGTTCCAACTCCGCGATGCCTGCTTTAGTCCGTAAATGGACTTAAGCAGCTTGCATACTTTCCCGCTGCTCCCACTCTGATTGAAACCCTCTGGCTGATCCATATAGACGCTCTCTTCTAAATTTCCATTCAGAAAAGCCGTCTTTACATCCATCTGCCAGATTTCATAATCATGGAAGGCAGCAATAGCAAGAAGGACCCGAATGGATTTGAGCATAGCCACTGGAGAAAAAGTTTCGTCATAGTCCAAACCAGGTCTTTGACGAAAACCCTTTGCAACAAGTCTAGCCTTATAGGTTTCCACCTGTCCATCTACACCAATCTTTTTCTTGAAGATCCATTTGCATCCTATGGGTTTTACCCCATCTGGAGCAAAGTCCAAAGTCCATACTTTGTTGGTGTACATGGACTCCATTTCGGTCCGCATTGCATCTAGCCATCGTACCGAGTCGCCGCTCTGGATGGCATGCTGGAAGTCAGTAGGTTCATCATCATCTATGATGCAATCCTCTCTATCCCCGTCTATGAGAAAACCGTAGTATCTCTCAGGTGGATGAGACGGCCTACTACTCCTGCGGAGGGGTGCGGGAATGTTCTGTTCTTCTTGAACCTCTGGTTCTACCAAACTTTCAGTAGCAGCTTGTGGTTCTGGAATTTCTTCCAGTTCTATTTCGCTCCCACTTGATTCCTTTTCTAAAAACTGATGTTCTAGAAAATGGGCATTACGAGAAACAAATACCTTTTGTTCCTCTGCGTAATAGAATAGACATCCCCTGGAGTGCTTTGGATATCCCACAAACAAACACTTTACTGATCGTGCCTCGAGCTTGTCCACATGCTGCTTTTTAACAAAAGCTGGACATCCCCAAATCTTTATATACTGTAGATGGGGTTTCTTCCCACTCCACATCTGATATGGAGTGGTAGGCACAGTCTTGGTAGGTACCATGTTCAAAAGATATGCCGCTGATTCTAGCGCATGTCCCCAGAAAGATCGCGGTAACTCAGCATTACTCATCATGGATCGTACCATATCCAATAGGGTTCGATTCCGTCTCTCCGATACACCATTATGCTGTGGAGTGTACGGAGGAGTAAGCTGAGAGAGAATTCCTTTCTCTTTTAGGTAACCTAGGAACTCGGCACTCAAGTATTCTCCACCTCGATCAGATCTAAGTGTCTTTATACTTTTGCCGGTTTGGTTTTCTACTTCATTCTTATACTCTTGGAATTTCTCAAAAGCCTCGGATTTATGTTTCATCAGATAAATGAATCCGTATCTTGAGTAATCATCCGTGAAAGTAATGAAATAGGAAAAACCACCTCTCGTATGTGTAGACATTGGACCGCATACATCACTGTGTATGAGTCCTAAGAGCTCGCTCGCTCTTACTCCTTGTCCAGTGAATGGAGTCTTTGTCATCTTTCCTTTGAGACAAGATTGACAAGTGTCATAAGTTTGATATTCGAACGTGTCCAAATATCCTTCTCTATGCAACTTAGTCAACCTTCTCTCATTGATGTGACCCAGTCTACAATGCCATAAGAAAGCTTTATTTAAATCTGGAGACTTTCTTTTTAGTGTGTTCTGGACATTGAAAATTTGGAGTTGGTTTAACACATATATGCCGTTATTTAGAGTACCGGACCCAATCAAACCATGATTAAGGTGGATGTTGACAACATCTCTTACAAACGTGAAATCATAACCTTTATTTGATAACAAGGAAACTGATATGATATTACACGTTAAGCTGGGTACAAAATAACAGTTATGTAAAACCAAAATGTGTCCACTCGTCAATCCTAGGTGATAATCCCCGACGGACGCAGCTCCCACGCTAGCTCCGTTAGCAACCCTGAGGATCATATCACCTTCCTTCAGCACTCTACGGTTTCTCAGTGCCTGCAATGAATTGCAAATATGAGATCCTGATCCGGTATCCAATACCCAGGAAGTAGAGTTGATCGACAGACAATTCTCAATTACAAACACACCTGAAGTCGAAGCCACAGCTTGCTTCGGTTCCTGGTTCTTGGCGTTCCACGCCTTGCAATCCTTCTTCCAGTGCCCTTTCCTGTGACAATGGAAGCACTCATCCTGACCAACTATCGGTACTGCTTTCTTTTTCTTTCCCTTCCCTCCCACCTTACTAACACCTCCTCTAGGTCTGGGTGCGGCCTTCTTCTTCCTTCCTTTGGCCCTAGCCTTGGACCCGGAAGAAGATGAACCGCCAACAAACATAGCGGGTGTTTCCCTTGCCTTCTGCAAGGTGCCCTCCGCACTCCTTAACATGTTCAGGAGTTCCGCAAGTTCAACTTCTTTTCCTTGAAGATTGAAGTTGAGGATAAACTGGGCGTAGGTGGGAGGAAGGGACTGGAGAACAAGGTCTGTATAGAGCTCATTATCCAAAGTCGTCCCAAAGTCTGCGAGCTCTTCTATATAGCCAATCATCTGTAGGACATGTTCACCTACCGATGACCCGACAGCCAACCTCGCTCGAAACAATTTCTTAGAAGTCTCGTATCTTGCTATACGAGATTGCTCTCCATAAAGTTCCTTTGTATGGAGAAATATGCCATCTAGGGACATATCCTCGTGCCTCCTCTGATGTTCATTATTCATCGAGGCAAGCACGATGCACTTGGCTCTCGCGCAATCTAAATCCCAGGTTTTGCGGATTTCCTTATCCATATTGCTGGATTTGGGACCAGGGACAGCAGGTGCCGTAGCGGTGAGGACGTACCCCAGTTTGTCATAGGTCAAAGCCATCTTGACATTCCGCAGCCAATCTTTATAGTTTGGCCCCGTCAGTATATTTTTCTCTAAAAGTAACTTAAGTCCAGTCATTTTCAGGGTCGCTGCAATTAGGAGAGAGAGAAGAAAACTCTTTAGCATGATGCTCTTGCAAGTTTAGAGTGGTTTTTAGTTTATCTAAACTGGATGGCTCCCACTGTTTCTCGAATCCTTCCTCAAACCATAAAAGAAGAATTAGCCAAGACTATTCTCACCGTACAATACTTGCTTAACCGTTCAGCCAGGGCCGGTGTCGATACTTCGAGGGAGGTTTTCCAACGCTTTCGCGAAGTTCCTTAATTAAGTAACCTCTTTTCTCTGGGGGCGTAACCCCGCTGACACTTTTCTGGACACCTACTAGGTTTATAGCATTGATCGTTAAGTGACGAATATCCTGATAAGTAGCATATACTCACAGTAGGATCGGGATCCAAATATCATCGTATGATAATGTTGAAGGAATCCTACCAACATTCATCAAACTCCAAATGGTATGCATCTCTTTGCAAATTTCAGTTTCTTTAGAAATTCCCGATATAAGTTTTTGCCCCATGCTCTTATGACCTTGGCGTTAGGTCAAAATGTCATAAGTCACATGTCAAGTTCTACCCATCATTATCTTGTCAATTTGAACCCATCCGTATATATCCTTGACGTTCGGCCAAAATGATAATACGACTGTCCCAAACTAACTCATCTATCTATGCAACAAATGAATATCCAGCAGCTACCAAACACTATGCCTTGGCGTTAGGTCAAAATACATAGCTTGAATACTACTGAATACCCAGATGAAATGACGGAGGGCTACGAATGGTTTTGGCGAAACCGTGAACGTAGTGAACTTGATATAACCGAAGGAACCTGATAGCTTTTAAAAGGAGTGGTTAAGACTCCGCATTTAAAAATATCTGTTTTAAAAATAACCGAGTGGTTTCTTTTAAATTGTTCCAACGATTAAAACTTTGGTTTGTTTTACTTTGCATTACAGATAATGCGTCCCATCATTAACCTATCATTGCAGAAAACAACGAAAATACAACGTCCTCTTATGCCATCCGCATTCGCCACGGGGTCCCGTCATCACCCGTTAGGTTACTTAACTAACGACAGAGCGGGGGCTGGGCTAGCGCGGGTGTAAAACATAAGTGGCGTCTAAATAGCTATCATAAATATAGATATTTTACATTCGTCTGACGCAATGATATTCATTCCAGAACACAGATAAACAATATTGGATTTGCAAGCAATCTGTATTTCTTTTGAGCCTGCAAGAAAAGACAGATTACACAGTTGTGATGAATAGCCGTTACCCCACCCTCGACCCCTACGGGTACGGCAAACTACCCACCCGGTAGTCTGTGTACCCCACCTTGGGTCAGTCCTAGGAGCAAAAACAGTAAAATGAAATAATACAACGGTGGCTACAACCGCAACCTGGAAGTGCCCCGCAAAAATAATATTACAACAAATTACATTTACAATAAATGAATTAAACAATAACCCATTGCTAACCCCGGCTATACACCACAACAGTCCAATACAGTTTATATGCACAAACAGATATAACCATTTCAGAAATGTGCAACCCCCTGCCAACCGACATACTAGCAGTTGGGGGAGGTTTACGAACACATTAAACAATCACAGATATAATCCAATACGCAAATACCGTACAATTCGATCGAACAAACAACATCAATATTGCTCCAAAATCTGCTCTGTTAAACAGTAACCTGAGCAATTATTAAATATTCCAGAAAACACTAAATATCACAGGGGACCCACACAAAAAATTTGGGATCATGACTCGGCAACTCGGCGGCGGAACCGCGGCGGATCGGTGGGATCCGCTGCGCTTCCGCGGCGCTTTAGCCGAGTCATGGGCCCAATTTTCTTGGGTGTTCTCCTGGACCCATGTCAAGCTTTCTGAACATCCCTGAAAAATTTTAGGACATCATTTTGGATTCGACAGAAACTGATTTTTATTAGGGTTTTCCGTCTTCGTTTTTCCGTTCGAAATTCGTACAAATTTGCAACTAGGTTATTTATTGTTTAGCGAGGCTCTGATACCACTGTAAGTCGATGTAGTACACCCCAGTACTTGTGGGGAGGCGGATTTTACAAAAACGATCAAGTTTAAGGAACGAACATCGACTAACCGCTTAAATCGAAGCTAAACAAATAATAACCGAACACATAGCTATACTAAACTATAGTGTTAAGGGATTATACCTAACGAAACTTGTCCTTCGTCTTTACGTCCTCCTTTGTTCTCCTCGACCTTCTCTAGGTAGTAGACGATCCACCCGAGAGCGAAACTCCAAGCTAAACCTCTAACTTGAGGTAACTAATCAACTTTGATTGCTAATCAAAGATGAAAGGATGATGTAGAGTAAAGGTTATGGATTGTTTAGTCTAACTAATCCTTTGATCTCAACACATGAGGATTAAGGATTAGGGTTTGAAGATGAGAGCTTGAGGAGAGAGAATGTGAGATAAGATAATGAGAGAAGAGAGAGAGTGTATCATAATATTATGAAGCATTCTTATTTTTCAATAATGAATAAAAAGAAATGAATAAGCATGCTTCATGAAATATCTAGTGGTGATTCATTAGCATGAGTCATTAAGCAATAAATGTGCATTAATGAAATGAATGAATCACCACCATGACTCACTCTCTTATCCAAAAGAAACCTCCTTAGTCACATCTTCTAGAAGCTTCTCGAGTATTTACGAGAACGCCCCTTCGATCCGTAAAAATACGGAAAAACTTTAGACTGTAAAAATCCAATAACCGGATACCAGTAACTGGCTTAAACAAAAGCCGACTGGTAAAAACTGTCCGAAAGTCGTACGCGCGTAAACGCACGTATGCGTCCGAACCCTTTGTCGCAAAACCATGCAACCTCTATATCGTTTCGCCTAGAGTAGGAAACTCTCTGTGTGGGACTCTAGAGACTCGACTACTACGCTGGCAGTGGGTTTAACCACAGACCGCAAGCGGCACTAGCTGTACGTAACGGTCCCCAGGTAGTTGTCGATAAGAAGGCCGATGAGTAAACCCATCCGAACTCCTACTGAGTCTGATGTGACAATCTCCATACAGTCCGGTCCGTTCGTCCATGACTATCGCATATCGGGCCTAGGGGGGCGGCAAGCGTCAGTCCCCTAATAGCGGTATAAGTCGTGTCGGAGTAAAGCCCATTACACCCTGAGAAACTGCTGGAACCTACCAGCAAATCTCGCTTGCCCTGGCCAGGGACTTTGCGTAATGGCTCTCTGACACAGCACGATATCTACTCCCAATACCGGGAGGGACGAATCCTGTCTAACCGCCACTGCCTCCAAGTGCTCGGGACTGCACCCAACTGCTACCTGTTTGCACGACTCCTTTGAGCCGTGGTAGGGTAGCAATCTAAGAACAGTGGGACACACTCGAGGCGAAGTAGCAGTGTCAAGTCTGCGGACTACGCTGTACTCATGTCACCTGGGAACTGTTCACTGACGACTGGTATCAAACCAACCAACAGTTCCCTGTGAGTCCTGTCCGGTGTACCCGTAACCTAACGAGCACCTGTATACTATCTCCAGTACGATGTACTGACGGCTGTGGGACAGACCATCTCCCCAACTGGGATGAGAAGCGTACACACTAGTCTACTCCGGAGTATCGATGCTCTATCTCGATAATCCAACGACCAGGGACCTGAAAAAGGATGTGCTTGTAGACTACCCAGCCCCCACTAGTGTGACTGCCATCACAACGCTGGTAGACAAGCAAGATCCTAAGAGCTCTATCAATACGTACACTCACATATTAAGATAGAATAACCAAGTAGCATACTACCATGTTTAGCAAGACTGTTATATACATGTGAATATCCCAAGCTTCCATTAAGTAATATACAAGCTAGTATGATACAGTAATGGCCTTCTAGGGCATAAACAATAACAAGACCCACAACGAAGTTCATGGAAATCTGCTCCCATTTCCACTCAGGAACGGGTAAAGGCTTCAACTCTCCAGCCGGTCTCTGATGCTCAGCCTTGACTTGCTGACAAGTGAGGCACCTCGAAATGAAGTTCGAAACATTGCGCTTCATCCTTTCCCAGCAGTAAATGTCTCTCAAGTCACGGTACATCTTGGTGGAACCTGGATGAACGCTAATGGCTGACTGATAAGCCTGCTCTAGGATCTCGCATCTCAACCCATTGGTATCAGGTACACACAAATGAGTCCCGTAACATAGCACACCCTGGTCATCAATCATGAACTCCGAATCTGTACCCTGCCGAACAAGCTCAAGAATCTCAGACAAACGGGCATCGCTGGGCTGCGCCTCACGGATACGATCAAGTAGAAGTGGACGGGCACGGACGTGAGCAAGCTGTCCCCCAGTGGAAGTGAACTCAAACTGTACTCTACCATCGTACAAGATTTGCCAATCTGCAGAAGACTGTCTCTAAACTGCGCTTAACTGGGACAAGCTACTCCCGGGCCTACGACTCAAAGCATCAACTACTACATTCGCCTTGCCCGGGTGATAAAGGATCTTACAATCATAATCCTTCACAAGCTCCATCCAACGGCACTGTCTCAAATTTAGATTCCGCTGCTGGAAGATGTACTTCATGCTCTTGTAGTCCGTGAAAATCTGACACGACTCCCCATACAAGTAGTGTCTCCAAATCTTCAACGTAAAGACCACCGTGGCCATCTCAAGATCGTGTGTAGGATAATTCTGCTCATGCTTCTTTAGCTGCCGAGAAGTGTAAGCGATAAATCTATCATGCTGCATCAATACACAACCGAGCCCTACTCGAGAAGCATCATAGTAAACAACATAGCCACCCGATCCAGAAGGCAAAGATAAAACGGGTGCAGTCGTCAACCGAGTCTTCAACTGCTGAAAACTCTGCTCGCATGCCTCAGTCCAAAGAAAAGGAACCCCTTTCGGGTCAGTCCGGTCAGCGATACTCGAGAAATCCTGCATGAAACGGCGGTAATAACCAGCTAAGCCCAAAATGCTGCGGACCTCTGTTACAGATACAGGTCTGGGCCAAAGCTGTACAGCCTCGATCGTCCTCGGGTCCATAAGAATACCGTCTCCCGTCACCACATGACCTGGAAGTCAACTCTATCAAGCCAAAATGCACACTTTGAGAATTTAGCGTACAGCCGGTGCTCTCTCAATGTTTGCAAAGCAATCCTCAAGTACTGCTCATGCTCCTCTCGACTCCTGGAGTATCTCGACTCCTGGAGTAAACCAGAATGTCATCAATAAACACAATAATAGACTGGTCGAGGAACTGCCTGAAAATACGGTTCATCAGATCCATGAACGCTGATGGGGCATTGGTGAGTCCGAACGAAATCACCAAAAACTCATAATGATCGTAGCGCGTACGAAAAGCAGTCTTCGGAATGTCATCATTCCGAACCCGCAACTGATGATAACCCGATCGCAAATCAATCTTAGAAAAATGTTTCGCACCCTAGATCTGATCAAACAAATTGTCAATGCGAGGTAAAGGATACTTATTCCGCATCGTAACTCGTTTCAATTGATGATAATCTATACCCAACCTCAAACTGCCGTCCTTCTTCTTGACGAACAGAACAAAAGATCTCTAAGGAGAAACATTCGGACGCACAAGTCCCCTATCAAGCAATTCTTTCAATTGATCTTTAAGCTCTCTAAGCTCCGCCGGGGCCATCCGGTAAGGCGGTAAAGAAATAGGCCCCGTGTCGGGAATCGGATCAATGCAAAACTCAATATCGTGCTCTGGTGGAAAACCAAGTAACTCATCGGGAAAAACGTCGGGAAACTCTCGCACGATAGGAACCCAGTCCAATGACTCTACTGTGGCTCCAGTATCATAAATGAAAGCCATGAATCCCTGACATCCTCTCCTCAAAAGCGGACTAGCACAAAGGGTTGAAATCAAACTGTGAGGGGCGGCTCCACGGTCCCCCTGCACAACAAGAACTGACTCGCCGGGAAAACAAAACCTAACTGTCTTCTCGCAGCAGTCCACGAACGCGTAGCAAGTAGCTAACCAGTCCATGCCCAGGAGAACGTTGAAGACCAACATCTCAAGAAGGATCAAGTCAACGGAGAAATCTCTATCTCCTATACGAACGACACACGACTGAAACACGTGTCGCGCAACAAACGACTTGCCAACAGGAGTAGTCACGACAAGCGGCTGATCTAGCAAACATGACTCTCGGCTTAACCTCGGCACGAAGTGTATAGAAACATAAGAGTGCGTAGATACCGGATCAAATAAAACGTGTGCATTGAAGGAACATACAGAAAGAGTACCTGAAACCACAGCATGGGACGCCTGCGCGTCTTGATGAGTCAAGGCAAACACTCGAGCCTGCCCTCTACCGGCAACTGGCTGTCCTCCGCCTCTGCCACCCCGTCCTTTCAGAGCAAACCCTCCAGACGAAAACTCGCGAACTCTACCAATCTCGCGTCGGAGCATCTCAGCGAACGACATATCCTGGCCATCCGATCGATAAATGACTGCGGATCCTCAGCTGCATCAGTGCCTGTGAAAACCGGAAGCTTCAGCCTCTTATACTCAGATAACGATACGGTGATCACCTCAGTAGCTGCAGGTACAACTTCTTAAACAGTAAGCACCATCGCGGTCCCTGCAACAGGTGGAATAACCTCCTGTCTCTGTGCTCGACTGGCCTCAACCAATGACCCCATCATCTGGCGCAAATCCTGCATACCGGCCTCTAGCCTCGAAATACGATCCGTCGAAGGTGGATCAATCTGCTCCGGTACAACGGGCGTACCGTCCTGGTCAGTCTTCGTCTTAGACGAGTCAACTCTGACCTCAGCCCTCGCGGCAGCTCTCTGCGCCCTCGTAGTCTTCGGCGACATAATGGCTGGAAATGTAAATAGGATTCGATAAGAACATATAAATCGAATCGCAAGAATATATATAATCATGGAAGGAATTTCAAGCAATAAGTCTGAAGGTCACTTAGGCGTAGTACCGTGTCGTAAGTATGCCGCGGAACATACACACACTACGTCACTCTGCTTAAGCTACCTACTCCATCATAGCAAGGTCATTCTGCACTCTGAATGGTAAAACCTAGCGCTTTGATACCAACTTTGTTACGACCTAATTTAGGCACGTGACCGACACTTAAATCACGTGATGTCAACAGGCGTACGCAATTTAAGTAAGCCGAAACCCAGAAATCTAAACCATCAAAAGGAATAAGTGATGAAAAAATTGTTAAAAACTTTCGAGAATCTCAAGTAAAAATCTTTAAACATAAGTTCAGTTTCTTAAAAATTTCGTCAGCACCTCCTTTGTACAAACTAGCCCCGAAACGGGTACAACATAGAATATAAATAAAGCATCCCCAAATGGGAGCAAATCACGCCCAATGGTGGAAACAACCACCACAAGCAATTATATGACACCGTAGCGAGAAATATGAATGAAAACAGCATAAGGAGGTAAAACTACATAACAAAGACCGACTCCTACGAGCACGGCACACAGAGTCACAAAATAATACAACATCAATCCTCACAACTCGTCTCTAAGTCAATACATGAAGTGGTAGATGGAGAGTACTAGATACAATAAGGGATATACAATGTACATAAACGGATAACCGCGAACCCACCTATAGCAAAGGCTTAAGCCAACCGTAGCGGTATCCGCCGAAAAAGATTCAATATGAAGCCCTGCCGCGACTACTCTGAGGGTCGAACCTGCAAAACACTGTGGCATAACGGGGGTGAGTTTCCAACACATGAATAGTAAATAATATCATACTGTAATCTCAAGTATGCACGAACAACGATAATCTATCACATGCAATCTGATAGCATAAGTTTGACAATATGGACATGCAACAATCATGATCAAGGTATACCATCAGAGTACTACATCTACATGAATCAAAATGCATATCAAGAAAATTCTGAGTGTGGTATAAATAATAAACCTCATGCACAAATCATCAGCATGGAAAACCCCGGTTTCTATCAACGACGCCTCAAATCCCAATACCTCAGGCGCCATCACTCTGATCGGCCCACATATTTGCAAATCTCATGGAACCTGAGTGCCCAATATCGACACTCGAAACCTCATGAAAACATATGCCTGTGTGTGTGTGTGTGTGTATGAGGATATCTACCTCGTGTGTCCATCAACGACACATCAAAATCATTGAACCTGAGTGTCCAATATCGACACTTGAAACATCATGAAACCCGTGTCCAGCATCGACACGTAAATCCTCATATCTCGGGCGTAACATCCTCAGATCAGTTCTCATATCCATCTCATATCATAACAACAAAACGGTGTCCTCCGGACATCCGCCGAGTTCTATAAAATCACCGGTAGGTAGTACTCCCTCTGCCAGGCTCATCATCTACACCACAAAAAATCACCTCTTGCCCCGGGGAACCATATCGGGTCCAACATGTACCCACAGACGGTGCCTCCCTATCCTTGAATCGGGTTTCAAACACAATTCTCAGAACCGAGAAAACTCATGGTGGACGCACTGAAATATCATATCAAGAGAAACCGGATTTTTCAAAACAACGCATACTTTCTTGAAATATCCCCATGGTTCTCAAATCCATAATCACATGAAATCCATATCTCAATGCGTAAATCCATGAAACATGATATATGCATCATAGAACTGTAATATGCGCATATCAAGAGAAAACCGCTATTTAAATGCATCAAGTTATTAAATATATCATGTGGTTCCCAATTTCTCCAAAATCCAACGCAACATCATATAAAGGTGAACATATAACTATAACAAGATGTATATGTAAGCATGTAGGTATGCATGTATGCTATACTTCATATGCGCAATCGCACAAGAATCAATGTCTCAATGTCACTAATCAATACAATATCACATATGTAAATGTGTTGTGTGTGTCATGGAAATTACCGACGGTATGTGTATAGCATACAATTTGTGCTCGTGCAACATGAACCGTCAATAATAGTGCAGTGTCCAATGTGTACAAGTCCAGGCACAACAAGTAATAATATGCGATGAAGTTCGTGCACAATCTCTATATGTGCATATAAACATGCGGCTAATATCATATCATATCTAGCCCTGACGCTTAACGCTATACGGGCGATTTCCCCGTAGATGTTAAATCTACTCATCGATGATCTCGAACTAAGTAAATCCGACCACCTGCTTCCGTTTCTTCGCAGCGTCCGAAGTCCTCTCTTGCGATCTAAAATTTCACAAATACAACACATAAGACTAAATACCCTGCGCCGACACAAAGACAACGAAACGCAAGGATAACGTCCATAAGATAAACACACTGTGCACCTAGTGTACAAAACACGCACGACATCGCCACAACCTTAGCTAGGTTCGCTAAACGACACAACCACCAAGCAAAGAACCCGATCGTACCGATCACGCATTCACAACACAATATGTATCGTAGAAGTCAATATATATACCATCGTAATGTCCATTAGAACCTACGCCGAATTTTTACCGAAAACCTAGTAAGCATCTTTTAACCATTTTATCTCAAATCTAGAAGTTAAACAATTCTAGTGGCCACAATCATCACATAATACCTTGATTAAGCCACACAAACCCTTACTATAATTTCAATCTCACCCAAATAAGATTTAGTAAAAGTTAGTTTGCAATCAAGCTTAATTAGACAATTAGGAAAAATAACAACTTACAATTTCATAACTTGGTTAGGTTTTCCATGTCTAAACAACTCAATTAACCATTACAAACAATCAAAACCCTAACTTGATATTAAAAACTCTTTCTTGAATTCCAAAACATGCTAATTAAAGCAATATTTAAACATCTAATAAGCTAAATTAATGTATTTAAACAACAACTAAAGTTTAGGGTTAGGATTTTATACCTCACAACTTGATTCTAAACTTGCAAATAGACTTCCAAAATAGCCTCCAAAATTCTAACTTTCTTCATGGTCCAAGCAAGATTTAGGCTAAAGAATAATGGGGTAAGGATTTGTTATAGAGTTTGTGGGATTTTTTTTTGATTTTTGATGAATTTTTGGAGATTTTAGAAGTGGAAATGGAGTGGGGAAAATGTTGGGGCAGCCGGGTGGGGAGGGCGGGAGGTCAGCCAAAGTAAAGAAAAGGGGAAAGTGTGGAAATTTCTAGTCTAAGTTCACCATTAAAGCTCAATTAATGCACCTCCCAACATGCCACCTCTTAATCATTTCTTTGAAAATTTTCTTTAAACCCTAGAAATATCTAGAAGTCTTAAGATATTTTGAAAAGAAGACAAAAATGTTTAATCTTGTAATTAAGTTGGCATGGTTCACATTAGCATAATTAACCCAATCCAATTTTTAATTAACACTAATTAAGTGTATTATTAAAAGCTTATATTAATATTTTAATTAAGGAAAAATATTTAAGTAAACTAAAAATTATAAGAGACTAACTATATACCGCATACTAGAAATTTCCTAGTTAAACTAGGTGCAGTTTAAGTCTATACTTAAAAATGATCACATCTTGATTTTCATGGGAATCACAAATTATTTTACCTATAATCGGAAAATTTGCCTAAACGATTTCCTAAAACGTTACACCAGGATTGGATTAATATAAACTTATTGCATCTAGTGCAAAAACAACATCTGGTGTGGTACCTGATATCTCACGATTGACTCAATTGCCTAAGCAAGTGATATGCCAATCATGCACATCCCTGTCCCCTTTAGTCTGTAAGACACCTTTAGAGAGGGTGACTCCATCACCTGCAGGTTCACCACTATTCCAGAAGTCGCCCATTCTAAAACACCTTTAGAGTACTGTCTAAGTTCCCAGATTGGGAAACTACCCAAATCTGGATCTAAAATCATAGATCTAGTAACCAGAATGCCTGATATTATATCCATATCATATGTAAAGAAACCACTGTGTGACAACCACAGTATAACCGATCATAGTATAGGAATTTCACTTCCTATAAAGTGCATGTTAACTAAATACACCAGGACATCACACCTTACTACCTTCTTAACAGATCCATCACCTATTCTGATGAAGTCAAAGCCTATGACTGTTACATCAAAAATAGATGATCTATCTCCGCTATACCTGCTTTAGTCTATAAATAGACATAAGCTACTTATCAACTATGCTTCCGCTGCTCCCACTGACTACAACAACCCTCTGGCAGAGTCATATACACGTGCACTTCTAAAGCTAGTTTAGAACGACGCTATACTCATCCTCCTGCCGGGTCTCATAGTCTGGAACAACATTAGTGTCAATTCTGGGTAAACAAGAACCTCCCTGTCACCGTCTTTGAGGATACCGATGTACCTCTCGGGCGCCTGAGGTTACCCACCATATCTGTGGAGTGGCTAATGGAATGTCAAACCTGATCGAATGTTTAGGTTCTATTAAATTTTCAGTAATCGTTTGTGGTTCTGGAATCACTTCCAGTTCTACCATACTCCCACTACTGCTTTCTGAAAAAATCCATTTTACTAAAACTGTGGTGAGTCAAGAACAACATCACTATTGATCTTTTAGATGGTAGAAAGTTAACCCTCGTCATAGCCCGGGATAACCCACAAACTGCCATTACAGAAACATGCCTTGAGTTATCCAAAGTCTGGTTTTAAGGATAAGCCAGACAACTCCATATACCTTAACATCGTTAAGATATGAACCATTCTATATACAATATAGAAATAGAGACACTGATTTAATTAGAACCAGATTCAAATCATGCAGCTGTCTCCAGTGCATGTTAACTAAATGGAAGGAGGCCGATCAACAATACTAAACTAAGAGTGCATCCAAATATGAATAACCTGAAAGAGTAACAAGTTCTCAAAAACATTATTATCAATTGAATACCATACACAAGTATCTACATCTTCGATCACCTTGAAGAATCCTGATACTTGCAACACATGGTTCTCTACTTTATTCTTATACCTGTAACTTCTCAAAACACGGACCTTGTATTTCTACGAAATACATGTCTAAAACTGCAGAAGTCACAAGTAAACAGAATATTGTACGAGCACCAACCCCTCTGTCCTAATGGACACTGGACAACATACAATACTTTGTATAAGTCTCCTAAGTTCAATAACTCAAACCCTGTGCGTCGTAGGTTGAAAACTGTACTATTGTTAAGAAGAAATACACCGATGTTTAATGCTCCTTACCTAACCATCAACTGATATAGGTAAATGTCATGGACATAATTTCAAAAAGTTATATCTCACTTTATAAAATAAACGTACAGATATATCAGTTTGCAATTGGTGCTTAACAACGGATATTCAAAACCAAATATTTGCCGTCAGACAAAACCCTAGGCGATTTTCTCAAGTATCACCAATTACAACGAATTCCGATATAATGAGGATATAATCACCTAATTCCTAATAACTTACTTCCATTCATCATCTTTAAAACCATACAGATGTGAGAATCAAACCTGGTAAATACATACCCTGGAGTAAGGATCTAATTGGGAAATAAATTTTCAATTAAAAACGGACTGTGAAACTGAAACATGAAAATGTTTCGAAGGGTTATCCGGGTATTCTTAGTAATGCCTCTTTCATTATCCTGATTCATGAATGTAACCTTATATTTCCTTGCCATCTCTCCAAATTCCTTTATTTGTCTTTACTCATTACCTTCTGTACATCACCCTTAGGCTAAATGGTTTTCTTCCTTCCCTACCGTTCGGTACCAGCCTATGGTTTAGAAGAAAACTATCCAATAAGCATAATAGGTGTACTCTCTAAATATTAGGAGCCCTCGCAACCTGAGAGAAGGTAAAGATAAAAGACAAATGAATAATCCTTATTCTATTTCTCCTGAAGCAGAATCCATCCTCGAACTGGAACAAGTTCCTTCAAGTACGATGGATTATCCAATAACTGTGGCTTTTCGTAGTGATACAGGGTGTTCTAGAGAAATTCAAAGGTGAAGTAGGAGTGGCGATGATATAAGCAGTTTGGTCATGAAGGATAGCAGTCACAATTTACTTTACCCTCTTTCTAATCCCTTTATTTTGTCTTTACTTATTACCTTCTGTACACCACACTTAGGCTAATCAGTTTTCTTCCTTCCCCACCTTTCGGCACCTGCCTATGGTTTGGAAGAAGACTATCCAATAAGCGCAATAGGTGTACCATCTCCTAATCCTAGGAGCCCTCACAACCTGAGAGAAGGTAAAAGGAAAAGACAACTGAATAGACCTATTCAATTTCTCCAGAACCGAAAACCATCCTCGAATTTAAAACAAGTTTCTTCAAGTTCGTATGTAACTATATGATGGTCATATCCAAAAAATGTGGACCTTCGTAGTGATATGGAATGTTCTGGAGAAAAGAAAAGGGTAAAAGAAGGAGGGGCAATGATGTATGCAACTCTGACAATCTAAAAGCCAGTGTGTTTTAAGAAGGTTCGGTTAACTTGGTTTCTGAGTTCTAGTCTAGGGTCGGGACATGGTCACTGCCAAAGAGAGGGAGAAAAGAAACACTCAGCGTTCACTCTAATCTAGATCAGAATGGTTAATCACTTTATCTAATCAGGATCTCTCCCACTGTATCCTCAAATTCTCCTCCAAACCCAAAAGAAGAATTAGTCGGGATCATCCAAAATCACCCGAGGAAGAAACCAACTCATCAGTGGGATTCGCGATCCAACTATCATCGCATGATAACTTGATGGAATCCACTCAAGTTATCGCACTCCAGAAGGAATGCGCATATCTGGTAAGTTTCTTGTATGTTTGAAACTCCCGATGTGACTTTTACCCCATGCTCTTATGACCTTAACGAAGGCCAACAAATCATAATTCACATGTCAAGTTCTATCCGTCATTGTCCAGGTTAATTTGAACTCACCCGTACTCACCCTTGACGAAGGCAAACAAGGCTGTACGACAGTCCCAAACCAACACATCTATCTATGCAATAGAAAGGTAACAAGCAGCTACCATACACTATGCCTTGACGAAGGCCAACAAACATAGCATGAATACTAAGTGCTACCCGTCTGAAATGGCGGAGGACTATGAATGTTTTTTGGTGAAAAACCTTTAACGTAATGAACTTGATATTGTTGAAGGAATCAGATAGCTTTTTACAAATATATAGTGGTAAATACCTTTGCTAAAGAGGTCAATCCCGGTGAAGGGATCTCGGCTCTTTCCTCATGGAATGCGGTGCAGGATATTCCAACTGAATACCGTGATGCAAAGAAAAAAGTAATCGACTGTAGTGAAGTTATTACCCTGATGCAAACTTCTGCCCAAGGGGTCAGTCCCGATTAAGGGATCGCGGCCCTTGCCTTGTCAAATGAGGTGTTGGATATTCATAACCGAATACTGCTGTGCAAAACAAAAGAAAACTTCCTTGTAATAACAGCTTTTGAAAAATGTTCCAACAACATCGAATAGGTCTGTTTTCCTTACTTTGATCAGAATCAATGCAGTTCCATAAATTAATCACACCAGAAAAGAACGAAAATATGATGTACTATATGCCATCCACATTCGCTACTGGGTCCCGTCATCACCCGTTAGGTTACTTAACTTACGACAGAGCGGGGACTGGACTAGCGCGGGTGAAAAACATATACAACATCTACTATTATATATATAGCAATATATAATAATCGCTCCAGGCATGATAAATGCAACATCACAGATAATCGATAAGCATCACAGAACAATACTGATAATCTGGGAGCTCCAGGTTTCCTTTGAGCCGCAACTGAAACCAGACGTTCCCCTAGTCGTGTGGATAGCCTGTGCAATGAAAACCTAGACCCCTACGAGTGCGGCAAGTTACCCACCAAAACCAGAAGTGAGGCAGCCCTATTCATCAAAGTGAATGGGCCACCCGGCACTTCACGGAATCCGGTAACTTGAGCACCCCTCTTTGGGTCAAACTGTATCCCCTACGAGTGCAGCGAATAGCCCACCAATTCTAGAGTAAGGTCCCCTCTGTCTCAACGCCATAAGATGCGGACCCGTTGCCCTCTACAAACCGGCTATTCGTGCACTCCACCGTGGGATAATCCTAGTAGAGAAAAGAAAATATATACAACGGTGACATCGACCTCAATCCGGTCGTGCCCCAAACAAATAATATACAAGCAGGCAGTGACGACAATCCACATATCGGATGCTCGCCTCGCGATATCAAATGTACAAATAAAACTAAACTGTACTAACATTGCACCCAGGCTATCCAGCCAACATCACAACACAACACAGAACATCAATGTGAATGTCACGTTCGCAAACCCGTCTAAAAGAATTCTAGCAATTAGACAAGTTGTACCTCTCTAATGACATTCACGGTCGCAGATAGTAATGTATGGAGTGAAAACTACGACATTAGAATTTCGCACGCAATTAGCAAACCAAACAAATTTCCAAAACCATGGAAAAAAACAGTGAGCTAAAGTTCCAAAAACCGATCGTTTAAAGCCAATTCGGAAGTCCGAATCAAAATGAAACGCGCCCGAACCTTCATGGGGAGTTAGAGCATGAAATTAAATTCAAATCAGGGGGCCTAGAGGGGGTACCCCACCTCTGAGGCCACCACGAGGTGGCCAGGGGGTGAGGCAGACCTGAAACTGCTAAGGTGGGGCAGTTTTGGGTCCCCACTGCCAAAACCACCTTGTGGTGAACTTAGAAAGTGGGCCCAGCCATTCGGTCCCCCCCCCCGGAAATTCCCCAGGGTGCCCATGCACCACCCCGCAGCTTCTCAGTTCAAGCCGTGAGCCCGCGGGGTGTGCAAACATCTCAAACTTTCAGTTTTCGGAACTGTTTTTGTCAGCAGATTTTGCATGAAAAAAACGGTGGATTTCTAATGTCGCAATGAGTTAACTAAGGATTATGGAGTAGCTCTGATACCATGTTTGGATTCCGGCAGCACCCCGGCCATCAATCGGTGACCAAATGCGGAACAAAAATTTATAAAACTTGACGCTATCACAACCAATTACCCAGATCTTCCCATAAGCCCTAGATAACAAAATATAGAAAGGAGTTAGAATGGTTATACCGAATAATCCCTGTCCTTCGGTCTTCAACCATCATCCTAAGCTCCTAGGGGCTTCCTTGATCAAGCTTGATCTCCGGTCTCCCTCCATCGAAGATGATCCACCCGAGAGTCTATACAACGAGCTCTAACCTCATATCTGAAGCAACTAGGGCACATAGATCGCTACTCTAGATACCTTAAATGAAGTAGAGAGTGATGAAGGATTAATTTGCCTCAGAACACCCAAGGATTATCAACTCATGAGAGGGTTTGGGTGGAGCTAGAGGAGGAAGAAGAAGATGCCATGAGAATGAGGTGTTGAGAGCAAACTCAAGAGAGAGAAAAAGAAATGAGTTATGGCTTAATTGTTTTATATGTTGTGAGAGTGATTAAAAACAATGGAGCCATCACAGTAAATGTCCATGTCTCCAAAATATCTAAGTCAACAAAAAATATCTCAAGTCAACATAATCTCACAACAAAAAAAACCCTAAGCATTCTTAAATAATAACCACGGGTCACTAATTAACCATGCCACCAAAAATGCAATAAACACCTCATCCTACACCTCAATAACCTTTTAATCCAAAAAGGTCTAAACCATGATGAGGTGTAATCCTATAAAAGTAATATTGTAATAAATTACAAGAATACCCCTCAATCGTATGTACATACCAGCATTCGTATTCCGGAGAATACGAATACAAAGAGACGAAAATAATCCAACAATATAATACTAGGATCCGACTTAAACTAAACCCCACTAATATTATCTGTCCGAATATCATCTATGCACAAGTACACGTATGTGATCGAACCCTGCCGTAAAACCATACGGCCTCTACAACGTTTCGCCCAAAGCAAGGAAACCCTCTGTATGGGACTCTAAAGACTCGTCAATATGTTGGCAGTGGGTTTAACTACAAGCACGTCAGCGGCACTAGCTGTACGTAACGGCTACCCAGGTATTGAGCGAAAGGGAGGCCGACGAGCAAACGCATCCTGAAACCCTACTGAGCCTGACAGTGACAATATTCGTATAGTCCGGTCCGTTCATCTATGAGTATCGCTTATCGAGTCTAAGGGGTGGATAAAGTCAGACCCTTAATAACATGACATTTAGTGTCGGTATGAAGCCCATCACCACCTGAGAAACTACTGATCTGAATCAGTAATTCTCGACTACCTTGGCCAAGGATTTCTGGTGATGGCCACCCGTGCACACCGCGACATCAACCCCCAATATCGGGAGAGACGAATCCCCTGACGATCCGCTCACTGCCTCCATGTGGCTCAGGACTGTACCCAACTAAAACCTGTTTGCACGACTCCTTTGAGCCGTGGTAGGGTAGTAATCAAAGCACGGTGGGAACTCACACGAGATAAATGACGATGTCAGGTCGATAGACTAACCTGTACACATGTCGACAGGGAACTGCTATATGAAAATAGGTATAATACCAACTAGCATGTTCCCGGCGAGTCCGTCCTGTGTACTCATAACCCAATGAGCACCTGTATACATCTTAGGTGAACAAACTGACACCAATGGCTTATGAGACTGGCCACCGTCCCTCGTCGGGGTCTCGATCAGTATACACTAGTCTACTCTTGAGTTTCAATTCCCAGTCTTGAAACTCCCTCGACTAGGGACATTTAAGGATGTGCCTATAGACCACCCAGCTCCAACGTATATGACCACCATCATACTACTGGTAGTCAAGCAAGAATCCTAAGGGCTCTATTAACATGTAATAGTGATCTGTAGTGTCACCTGAAGCATGTATATGATGATAAAGAAAAACCAGATAGCATACTGTCATCTCGAGTAAGACTATCCTTCCGGTATTGGTCCTCCCTCAATCATTGCAATCACGTGCGTACGATCCAATAATTAACTTGAGGGCACTATAGCCAGCAGCTCCGCCGGGCAGGACCTCGGGAAAGAGGAAAGGACCGTCCCATTTCGGAGAAAACGTATGCAGCTTGCCTTGATTGACGAATTTGTTCCGCCTTAGGACTAAATCTCTGGTTTTGAAGAAACGGCGTTTGACCAGCACGTTGTAGTAGTGGACTGTTTGCTGTTGATAGGCGGCAGCTCTGATCTGAGCCCGGTCCCGTTTCTCTAACTATACGTCCAGATTAGTCCAGAGGTCCGAGGTGTTCTCTTCGTCGTCTAACTGCTCAACTCGGTAACTTGGGAGCCCGATCTCCGCTGGGACCATTGCCTTGGTACTGTAGCAGAGGCTGAAAGGAGTCTCTCAGGTAGGGGTCTTCTTCGACGTGCGCAAGGCCCATAAGACCCGGGGTAGTTCTTCGACCTAACTGTCCTGTCGTCCTTCTAGTCATGTCCGAAGACCTCGGATGACGTCCCAGATGGCGACCCCAGCCTTCCCATTGATCTGGGGATGCATGACCACGGCAAACTTCATGAGGATATGGTACTCGTTATAGAATTCCTTAACTTTTTCGTTCTTGAAATTTTTCTCATGGTCGGTGATGATACACCTCAGGATACCGAACCGGAGTATCGCGTTGTTCTACAGGAACTTGATAGTCGTGGTGGCGTCCGGTTTCCTGATGGGGATGGCCTCGATCCACCTCGTGAAGTAGTCCACTACGAAGAGGGCGTACTTGTGCCCGCCCATACTGGTAGGGAACTGGCCTATCATGTCCATTCCCCACTGGGCAAATGGCCAGACGGAAGTTAGGGCTGTTAGCTCGGTAGCCGGAAGGCAAGGTATGCTGCCATGGAGTTGGCAGCTTTTGCACCTCCTGACGAGCTTCTGGGCATCCTGATGAATTGTCGGCCAATAGTACCCTTAGAGAAGTGCCTTATGGATTAAGGTGCGGGCCCCTTGATGTGTGCCGCTGACTACTTTGTGAATCTCATGGAGGACGTAGTCGGCCTCGTGTGGGTCGATGCACCAGAGCAGGGGTTGAGTGAAGAATTTCTTGTAGAGGTTCCCAATTCTCCAGATGAAGTGGCGAGCTTTGGCTCGGAGACGGCGGCCTTCTCCTCGATCTTCTGGGAGTGTACCTTCCTTCAGGAATTCCACGAAGGGTCTTCTCCAACCCCGGTCCTCTTCCTTGGCGGTGTACACTCGAAGTGGCGTTGCCCCATCTTCCACGCTGGGCCGCGGAAAGACCTTGAAGAGGATGTTCCTCTTGTTTTTGGCCGTATAAGATGAAGCCAGCTTACTCAAGGCGTCGTCCCGGTTATTTAGCTGTCTAGGGATCTGCTCTACTTGGACTTTGTCGAAGTCTTTTCGTAATCTTCTTACCTCGGCTAGATACTTCACAATTAGAGGCTCCCGTGCCTCGAATTGTCCGGTTACTTGGCCAACGACTAGGGCAGAGTTGCTGTGGATCCGGATCGTTTTCAGCCCCACTCCGGAGGCTATCCGTAACCCGGCTATCAAGGCCTCGTATTCCACTGCATTGTTTGAGGCTTTGAACCCGAGATTTAAAGAATACTCCATCTCTGCCACGTTCGGGCCCTGAATGATGAGGCCGGCGCCACAACCTTCCTCGGTTGAAGACCCGTCGACATAAAGGATCCAATCAGGGACGGAGTTGGGCTTCTCATCGACTGAGGGTTGAGCTCCAGGGGTCGGCATGGAATCCGGCTCTTTATTGGGGATGGTGCACTCGACGATAAAATCGACCAAGGCTTGTGCCTTGATAGCCTGCCCCGGACGGTATTTTATGTCAAACTGGGACAACTTCCACCACCATTTCTCCAAACGACCAGAGGACTCGGGGGAGGCAATGATAGCCCCCAAAAGCCGCTCAGTAAGAATGAAGATGGTGTGCGCCTGAAAATAGTGCCGTAGTTTCCTTGAGGCCACGATGAGTGCCAATACGATCTTTTCTATAGCTGGGTACCTTGTTTCCGCATCTTTGAAGACATGGCTCACATAGTATACCGACTTCTGGACTCCCTCGACCTTTCGGACGAGCACCGAACCTGCAGCTTGGTCGGATACCACCAGATATAGCAATAGCTCGTCCCCTTCAACTGGCCGAGTGAGCAGCGGGGGAGTCGCAAGGTGCTTCTTTAATTGATCATAGGCAATCTGGCACTCCTCTGACCATTCGAACCTTGGTATCTTCCTTAGAGCTTTGAAGAACGAGAGGCACTTCTCCCCAGATCTTGACATGAAACGACTCAGAGCGACCACCCGCCCTGTTAGCCGCATGATTTCGACGTTACTCTTGGTCACGGTCATGTTGAGGATGGCGCTGATTTTCTCCGGGTTAGCCTCGATTCCACGGTGGGTGACCATGAAATCGAGGAAATTTCTACCGGTAACCCCGAATGCGCACTTGGCGGGGTTCAGTTTCATCTTGTATCTGTGGAGGACGTCGAAGGCCTCGCCTAGATCCTTGGCGTGTTCATCCGACGAGGTTGATTTGACGAGCATGTCATCGACGTAAACCTCCATGTTCCTGCCGATCTGTGGCTTGAACATCTGATTAACCAAGTGTTGGTATGTAGCCCCGGCGTTTTTGAGGCCGAAGGGCATCACCTTATAGCAGTATACCCCTCGGTCCGTTGTGAATGAGGTGAGATCCTCGTTTGCCAGATTCATACGGATCTGGTTGTAGCCGGAGAACGCATCCTTGAAGCTAAGTAGCTCATGGCCTGCCGAACTATCGACGTGCTGATCTATCCAAGGGAGGGGATAGTTTTCTTTCGGGCAGGCCTTGTTGAGGTCAGTGAAGTCGACGCACATGCGCCACTTACCGCTAGACTTTTTAACTATGACCACGTTCGCCAACCATTCCGAGTAAGGCACGTTCCGGATGAAGTTGGCGGCGAGGTGCCTGTCCACCTTGTCCTCGATGGCTTTTTGTTTGATCAGAGCGAATCTTCATTTTTTCTGTCTGACGGGTCGGACCGTAGCATCCACCCCGAGCTTATGCGATATGATTTTAGGGTCGATCCCAGGCATGTCGGCAGGCGCCCAAGCGAACACGTCAGAGTTATTTCTGAG
This sequence comes from Agapanthus africanus, assembly GCA_030015575.1. Lineage (NCBI taxonomy): Eukaryota > Viridiplantae > Streptophyta > Magnoliopsida > Asparagales > Amaryllidaceae > Agapanthus > Agapanthus africanus. The sequence goes on from JASDDO010000031.1 coordinate 141,433,907, forward strand.
GAAGTGGACAAGGTCGTCTCGCTAAGTCCCCGTTAAGAGTGACCCTATCAGGATGGTTCATTCATCGTCCTCTTCTACGAGGGGGGCCTCTGTTAGTGGCTCCACCGGGGTCCCCCGGACCTCTTTCTACTCGTCTCGAGTATCTAGGGAACCCTTGATATCATCCTCGCACTCAAGGTCATTGTTTGGCCGCTCAAACGTAAATGTTGCAGTGAAGAAAACCTTTGCGGTTTGTTGGTCTCTGTAGGCCCGACCTATCTCGCCTTGGTCGAGCGGGAACTTTATCGCTAGGTGGTAGGTCGATATCTGGGATCGGAGGGAGTTCAGTGTCGGGCGACCTAGGAGGACGTTGTAGGCCGACGGAATTCTCGCAACGATAAACTCCACAGGCATGGTGCGCATATGGCCAGCCTCCCCGATGTTAAATTGGAGGGTGCTTACAATTTCCGTCAGGATGGAGTGGTTCGTGAACCCCAACAGGATGTGGGCGGTCGGCCTTAGGTCCGACGGGGTGAGTCCCATAGGCCTGAAAACCGTCATAAAAGAGAATGTCCGCCGAGCTTCCCGAGTCGACCAATATCCTCTGCACTTCATAGCGGTCGACCCGAGCTGTGAAAATCAGCGGGTCGTTGTGAGGCAGGGATATCCCATGGAGGTCCTCATCGTTAAATATGATCAGCTTGGCTGCTTTAGCTCTCTTCCTTGGGTGGCTGCCTGTCCCTTTGACCGGTAGGGGATGCCGCGTTTCATCGGTCCCTGTCATACCCCCTACTGACATGACCATGATTTGGCCGATTGTCAACTCGCCGGGAGGGGGATGGTGCTCTTACTCACGGTCGGCTTGCCGCTTGTCTCACAAGTACCTCGCTAGGTGCCCCGAGCGGATCAGCTCCTCGATGTAGTCTCAGAGCTGCTTGCAATTCTCGGTGGGGTGGCCCTGCGGCCTGTGGAAAGCGCAGTAGGTGCCTCAGGTACGCTTTGCCGCCCTATTAGAGACTGGGGGGAGTTTGAAGAACCTCTCTCCCTTAGCCACTTCCAACAGTACCTTCTGGGAGACGTTGAGCGGGGTGTACTCCTGAAACTTCGGCGAGTAGGGCTTTTCCCGCTCAATCTTCTTTTTCTCCTCCCTGGCCCTTTTCCTTTGATCGGCTTGCTCTGTCCGGGGAAGGTTGGTGTTCACCTCAGACTCAACCTGGATCTCACATTCGGTCCAGGCCTTTACCTCGGCCATGGTCTTAGGTTGCGCTAATGCAAAAGAGCGTAGCCACTTCTTGTGCCTAAAGCTCGACCTAAGGGCCGTAATGACCGTCTCGTCCCGGTGCTCTGAGACCTCAAGGAGGGCGTTGTAGAAGCGGGTGACGTATCCTTTGAAGGATTCTTTGTTCCCTCTCTTTATGTTGAAGAGGTGATCAATGGTTCGCTTTTGCCGCCTGTTCCCGACGAAATGACCGAGGAACTGGGTGGCCAGCTCATCGAAGGTAGAGATTGAGTGTGGCGCGAGTCCTCGGAACCAGTCTCGTCCATAGCGAATGAGTGTGGTGGGGAAAGCGCGGCATTGCGCGGCGTCAGAATTGTCCTGGAAACTCATCCCGGCTGTGAATGCGTCCAAATGGTATTACGAGTAGGATTTCTCGTCGAAGAGGGAGACCTTCGGGGGCTTTTTCCGGGAGGAGACATAGACGGCGAGTAGCTCTTTGGTGAAAGGCTTCGTGAGCGATTCAGAGGAATATTTAGCCCCGTCGCTCAAAGGACGATTTTCCCGATGCATGTCTTCGATCTTCTTTTCGAGGGCGTCGAGTCAGCCGTGGTATCCCGACGATTCGACATACTCTGATTTATGGCCTCTGCTGCTGGCGACCTGCGCCTGACCTTGGCTCCGGCTCCGATCGATGAGGTTCCTTAGGTCCTATGGCGTGGTCGTCTTCGAGATACCGTGGAGAGTCCCGCCCGCGCGACCCCGACGAAGGAGGGGGTGCCGGTCATACCTGGGAGCAGGCGAGCTGACCGACACGTCCTCAGGAGAGACAGGGGCGCACGGGACCTCAGGGCGGGTGCTATGGCGAGAGACCTCGGTGTTGAGCTGTGTGGCGCCCAACGGGTCATTGAATTGGTCACCACAGGGGATCTGCGTCCGCCGGAGACAGCGAGGCGGTGCTCGGTCGTGCTGACGTGGGTAGCGTCTTCTTTCCTTCTGTAGGGGTCTCAGTCCCGAGGTGTGGGAGTGGCGACCTGGGGATTTTCCCGGCTGTTTGGACATGGACGAGCGCATCCACGACGGACGCGAGTCGATCTATCCGAGTAGATAGGGCGTGAATGGCGTTCGGGGTAGGAGGGGATTCTCCCTCGTCTCCATTGTGAGGAGGGCGACGACTGGTGCTTGGATCATCGCGGTGATCGCTCGCCATGAGGTTAAGATCGGAAGGTGAACTTTTGTTGAGTGGAACTAGAGTTTCCACAGACAAAGGTCCCCCTCGTAGATTAGGACAATGAACGAACACTAATCAACACCCTAACCCTTTCAAATTATCACTAATTAACCCAAATTAACCCTAGCCTCCAATTAACCAAAATTAACCCTAGCCTATAACCCTAAACCTGAACAAAACCCTAACCCTAACCCCTAACCTCTAACCCTAACCATACACTGAACCCTAACACTAACCCTAGCCCAAGTCTTACCCTAACCGTAACCCTAACTAATTAACCCTAACCCTAACCATAACCCTAACTGAACCAAACCCTAACCGTAACCCTTAACTGAACCTTAACCCTAACTCTAACCCTCACCCTAACCGAACCCTGAAACCTAACCTTGAACCCTAACCCTAGCCCAAGTAGCAACCCAATAATCAACAAAAACAGAAATAAAAGCATAATTAGAAGTAAAAATATGAAATTTACTAACCTGTAGCTAGGTCGGCGATGGAGGAGACCGGAGATGGTTGACGACGCAATCGGCGACGAGTCGCGGGCGGTGGCGACGAGGAAGTCGACGGTGATGTCGGGGATGACGAGGCACGCGTGGGAGGGCGGTGGCGACGGGGCACGGGCGGTGGCAACGAGAGGCGCGTGCGGGAAAGTGAGAGCGAGGAATTTTTTAGAATGAGGACTTTTCTGTTCTTTATTTTTTTATTAATAACCCATATATATGCCCCTACGGATTAAATCGTAGGTCCTTCTTTTGCAGCTCCGTGGGGCCAAATAACAAATTACGTTTTAATATTTTTAAATTAATTCGTATGGCACCGTAAGGGTAACTATGTGGACCCACGGAGTAATCCATAGGGGCAAACTTTTATTTCCCCTATGGATACCTTTATCTGTCGGGGCAACCCCTTATTGTAGTAGTGAGACTTCAAGTTGGTCACTACAACTTCAATGATTTTCAAGCAGACATCTCTTGAGCTTGGATTTCCTCCATTTCACACCCAAATAGGTAAATATCCCATTTTTACTAAGTTTTTATAAGTCTTGCCATGTTATCTTTGTGTTTCAAGCTAAAAAGTCACATTTTGATTGGCTTGTTCTTTAAAAATTGAGTTTTTAAGTGAACCACTAGTATTGTTGAATATTAGTATGGTTTACTTGATGACTACACCTTATTTTGGGAAGTTGAGGATATTTTGGTGTAATGAAATGGATTTTTAAGGTTTTAGAAATTTCATGATTTTGAAAATTTTCGTATTAGCAGATTTCTTCTTCAGACGTCTGTCTCACAGAGCTATAGACGTCTGCCATTGGTCTGTTAGTATTTTGTTTGTGATCGACAGACATCTGAAGTTCAAGTATCGAGACATCTGCCTTTCTTTTTGTAAATCTTTTTCTTAGCCTTGAAACGTCCAGGACCCTTTCTTCAGACGTTTGATTTCTTCTCAGGGTAACAATAACATTTGGTCAGACGTCTTCCTCTTATTGGTACAGACATCAGCCCTTCAGAACTTTTAACAGTTTTGAGTTTGAATTTTAAAAAGGATTCTAAACTTCGATTTGATCTTTTTGGGTTTAGACGATGCCTCGGGGGGGGGGGAGAGGGGTAGTTCTACATAGTTACTATACGTAGCACACGTTAATAAAAAACTATTAAACGTTTAGCTCGCTAATATAGTTTATGGTTTAGATAGTTATACGATTTGGTTATTGTTTTAATTATAGATTCGGTCGCGGAGAATTTCGACACGGAGAGAAAGGGAAAGAAGGTCGTTGGCTTTTGACTAGATCGAGCCATACTTAGTGAGTAGATGAGCATCTATAGGTGGGAACTTGGGTGGATGGCATATAGCGCCCCCGACTGCCAAAAAAATTATAAAACCTCGCAACAATTTTAAAAATCATGCTTATATGTACTCATTTGCTAGAACCACCATATCGGCTATATTTGCTAGAATTAACATGTTGCATATACACTTGATAGAATAGATATGATGTCTATATTTATTAGGATTACCATGTTGCACACAAATGCGAGACTTTCCATGATTGCATGTATGCACTTGATAGGACACGAGTAAAACTACTAATGATTGTCATGAGGTACAATCACAGATGCACATGTTACACTACATATCATTAGTACTGCTATGACACTTAGAAACTGCTATGCTATCCATATTTCAATGACATCCAAGCAAATATAAATGGTTAATTACAATGACTGCGATATACAAATGTTATTAATATATAAATTTATATATGATAGTTGCCAACGACTGCATAAATAAATAATGCATTGTTAATTATGATTAAATTGATATTTTTCATAGATTTCGAAATATCGCAATATGTTTATAAACTAGCTTGTCTTTGCAAAAGCGTGGTTTTCTATTGATATGATAATTTGGAACGTCCACCATGAGTTTTCTATATATTTATGAGTGATAAAAATATCTGATACTAAGGAGGGATGTAACTAGTTAAGTACATGGTGGACCCGGTAAAGAGGCTGAGGGGCAGGAAGTACGCAAAGGAAGGGTGGGAAGCCTAGAAAGGTTACCCAATACAGGTGATAATATTGAATACGGCGGATATTCATAGGATACCGATGTAAGGACCCTAGTGCTCACGCTGCAAGACAAGCGGCGAAGGCGGAAGCGAAAAACAAAAATTTAAAAGAAAGCACTAGCGACCTATTGTAACGTTTTCAAATTAAATAAATAATTAATTAAATAAATAAAACCCTTTAGGTGAATTTTCTGATAATCGGTAAAATAAACCGTATTTTCCGTAAAACTCAACTACAATTATTTTTCAATATAAACTTAAATACGCCTATTTTAATTATGTCATTGCTAGTATTTGGTGTTTATTTGGTCACTTGTAAATTTCTAATTTACTAAAATATTTTTCCTAAATTAATTAAATTAAAATATTAATATAAGACTTAATTATACATTTAATTAGTGTAAATTAAAAATTTGAATGGGTTAATTTAGCAAAAGTGAACCATGATATATTGGAATCAAGTGTGTATCATGCAAAATTCATATCCAAAACTTTCCATGGTTCTAGAATTTTCTAGGATTGATTTAGAAAAGAAAATAAATAAAATTTAATAAACTATTGAAAATACATAAATAGATGTAAATAATTAGTGAAGTTTCTACACTTTACCACACATTTCTCTTTCTCTCCCTTTCCTCAATGAAATGGCCGAGCCTAGCTAGTGGCAGGCCCAATTTTTCCCAACTCCTCATCTCATCAAAAATGTTCAATAATCCATCAAAAATCCAAAATAAAACACTACTAATTCCTAATTAAATCTCTACCCTTCATTCTTTTTCCAAACAAGCAAAGATCTTGGAGCAAAGTTAGCATTTTGGAGACAAGTTTGCATGTTTGATCTCATATTTATGGAGGTATAAATCCTAACCCCATATTTAATTTTTTGCTAATTACTTCAATCTAATCAAATTAGGAGTTTAATAATGGTTTTAATTTCAATATTTAAATTTCGAGAATAGGGTAATTAAATCAAATTAAGGTTTTCATCTTTGGATATTGATCTTAATGTGTAGTTTAACATGTTAGGTAATGTTAAACCTAATCTAGTAACAAATTTGTTAATTGTTGCATTTAAATTGTCCTAATTAGGATTTTTGCAAACTAGGTTTTTATAAAACATATATATAGGTTAGATAAAATTATAGTGAGAATGTTTATCAGTTGTTCATGTTTTTAATGGGTAGATTAACATGTTAATTGAATGCAAAGGCTAATCTAGTTACTAGTTTCAAATTGTTAGATGGAAATTATGATAAATATACTAATTTTGCTAACTAGGTTTTAGAAATTGACTAAATAATTGGGATTAAAATCTAATTAGGGTTTCATAACATTATTAACATGGTAAATTGTAGTTTAATAATTTATTTCATGCAAAACCAAGTTTAGTCACGGAATTGTGAATTTTTCTTTAAAAGGTGTTTAAATTTGATATTTTTGCAAATTAGAATTTTCAATTCAATGCAAATTGATGAGAATAAATTATAGAAATGGTTTATATAACCTAGTTATGATATTTAGTGAATATTATGGTCATTAGTTTTGTTTAAACATCAAGTTTTGAAGTAAAACGGTTAATTGACGCTTTCTAGGTTTTTGCGAAATAGAACGACTTGATTGATTTTAAGGTTTTGATAATTTAAACCTTATTTTATATTATAATTAGTGAGTTTTGGAACAACGACTTGTACGTTCGTGTTTTATCTCGATCAATCGGCGTTTGTACGCCGATGTCGAGGGTTTTTCGGTTCTTTTGCATGAGCGGGTCAAAGGTTTTAACCTATGCGCGTTTCGTGCACCGTTTTGATTTTGTCCGTGATTCGGTTTACGATATTATATATGTTTGCGTATAGGTACCCCTCACGTGGACTTTAGACGAGGAAGAAGAGGAGGGCGACATCGACTTCGGCAGACAAGGACCAGGTGAGTAGATGTATATCAACGGGGGAAGTCGGGTGGATGGCGTATAGCACCCCCGCAAACGTAGAATAGGGATATTACTTACTGTTATTAGGAAGTCGGACGTGAGCTTAGATTCTTGGCGAGTAGGGTCCTATTGAAGACTTTATGTTGGACTAGACTGATTTAGGAAGACTTAACCATGAGGATGACTGCCTTGGATGGAATTCGTAGGTTTCATGTAGACACACACACACGCACACACATAAACTTGACTTGGTGTATATGTGTGTGTATATATATAGCGATGTGTGTAGGTATATATATATATATATATACACACACACATGTGATATGAGGAGGTTATGATACATGGGGATGAGTCGATATGACTAGGCTTGATGCCGTGATTTATTGGATATATGATCGAGTTATGAAATGAGATGTGTTATGATGGTAGCGGATCCTTGGGCAATGAGATTATATAAAATATATTTATATAAACGATAATATGTGTTGATGACATTGGAATGAAAGAGACTCTAGAATAGAACCCGGATTGTAATATGTGACTTAATCACGACTTGATATATGACATGATATTTTACTGGATCATTTGACGATGTATATTTTCACAGACGATGATATATGTTTGATGATATTGGGATGTATGCGATTATTGTACAGTACCCTTTATCATGATATTGTTTGATGATGATACTATACGAACGATGATGTATATATGTGATAGTTGACCCGTACCCCGATTTTGGGATGCCGTACGATAGATTTTACCGTACGAGGTATAGATGTGATGATTGATCCACACTCTTGACTCGAGAAAGTCGTACTATGTATGTGACGCTATTGAGGATGGATCGCCGACTACCAGAGATATCGACTCAGAATTTAGAAGGATTCTTCTTACCTTTCGACTAGTGTATTTAGTTAGTTTCTTAGTTGGTTAGGTAGATCTTAGTTTAGGCTCGAGTCATAATTATTTTCATACTGTTGAATCATGCTTTTTCAAACAACAAACCGTATGATTCGTAATCAGTATGTATTTTCCTGTTGTGCGTTACTACATTTTCACCGTTATATTCATGTTGTGTTCATCGCATCGCAAATTCATACATATATTCTTTAGCTAATAAGAAGCACTACCTGTTAGGACACCAGCACCATTACCGATGATGCGCATGTTCCACGTACACTTATTTGCCGGCTCACACACATCATCATCGGTAATTGCCATGTCACGTACACTTTAGAACATATTATCTTTTATTGATATAATCGGCTAAATGCTAGTCTAATATAATATTGTGTGATTACTCTCATGTGCTAGTTTAGACATTGCATTTATTACTTAGACACTTCATGCATTAACATTTTCATATTATCATGCAGTATTGTGGGGCTTATGCCGATACTCATTATTACTTACTCATGATTTTGGGATTTTGGATTTCTATGAGATTTCTAGATTTTGGGGAAAACCGTAAGAATATATATATAAACTTCTCTCTCTCCCCCTCTCATTTTAAAATACAAGTTGCGGTTTTATCATGATGTATGTGTCGTCCACCATGAGATTTCATGTTTTCTTTTGGATTTCGAAACCCGATTCAAGGAGTGGATGAACCGTCTCGGGTACATGGTGGGCCCGGTATGGTATCCCGGGGCAAGAAGATCGAGTTGTAGACGATGAGCCTGGCAGGGGAAGACTATCTACTGGTGATGTCTGGCGCGGCGGATATCCAGAGGATACCGACCGTTGTCGTGAGATTTGATGATATGAGCCGATCCGGACTGACGGAGCCTGAGATATTGAGACTATGATATATTGATACTATGAGGTATTGAGACTTTGAGATTTACATGTTTTGTCTCAATGCTGACACGGATTTCCATGGGTTTCATTGATGATGTTTCAGATTACCATACAAATTTTACTATGATAAAAGTTAAAGATTTCTTATACAGATATATCCAGATTTCATGGTTGATTGTTTTACATTCATGGTGCATGCATACTCATACACTCGACATGTTACTACTTGAGGCACTGACACGAGCACTGAGCATTGCACTTACGCATAGATTATTACCCTGCCACTACTAGATGACTAGTGATATATTAAGTATATTATTATGACCTAGGAGAGCGTCGTGCATGTGATTTCTACTCGCAGATGTCTTCTACTCACGAGTTAGCAACTCACCCCCGTTGTGCCAAATTTTCTTACAGGTTTCGATGTGCAGGTTTCCTTGGCAGCTTGCTGGCACATCATTTCATTCAGGGTGATTTGATTGGTAGGTTGGTTCACTTGTATCAGGACCGCCATTGTACTTTTATTATTTCATTTGTATCTAGTAAGCTCCATCAACCAGACTTGTATTACTTGATAGATTTAGAAGGCCATTTGTTGTTATTTCGACCTTAGAGTCGCGCTTGTATTATTATGGTTTTTGGTGGATTTGGTTTTCTTTTGAGTTTTGAGCCTCGCCTTTCGGCGTTGTATATCATATTGCATTGTGTGGTTGTTTCCGCCTTTTGGCGTAGAGCTAGCTCCCGCTTGGGGATGCCTTTTTATTGTTGCTTATGTATATATTCTTATTTGTACCCGTTTGAGGCCAGTTTTTACAGAGGAGACTCTGCCGAAATTTTTGAGAAATTTGATTTTGCTTTTAAACATGTTTTCCTTTACATCTTCTTTTAAATGGTTTATATTTCTGGGCTTCGGCTTACTTAGATTACGTTGTGCCTCTAGACGCTTCGTAATTTAAGTGTCGGTCACGTTCCGTACTTTCGGGTCGTGACAAAGTTGGTATCAGAGCGCTAGGTTTAACCTTTGTCTAAGTCTAGGTTGACCTTGGTTGATGGAGTTGGTGACTTAGGTAGAGTGACGTACCGTAGGTATGATCCGCGGCATACTTACGATACACTACTCTGCTTAAGAACCCTTAGGATGTACATTTCTTTGCACCGTATTCTATTCGTTCCTTTGATCTATCTTCGTCAATATCGGATGGTGGTTTCTGTTACTATGGTCGCATGGGCAGAGAGAGCTACGGCTAGAATGCGATGACCGTTAGGGTATTGTCTATTCTGGAGGATTGAAGCATTGTTTAGCGTGCGGACGGAGGGTATTCACATGTCGTCTAGACGAAGTTAAAAGGTTCGAACGATTGTCAGAAACTCATTTTCCCATGTTTAAGGTATTCGGAAGAACATGCAGTTATTTCTATGGACCCTCTAGAAGAATGAAACCCTAACTCGACATAATGACCATGAGAACATCTTCGAACCTTATGGTTTACGGCAGTTCCGCGGTGCCATTAGTGAGGCTTGGGTTTGCCCTTCTACGGCTGGTCCGCAGATGCTGGGGCATGTACTGGATATTTTTAAACTGTACTTGAGTGTTGAGCTCTCGGGGAATTATGGGACTTTGATAAATCGATCGAAAAGTTTAACGTAGTCCGGAAGTCATGTGATGGGATACATTACTCGGGAGACTCTAAATATGAGTATATCCGTTTATAGCACAGTTCATACAGCTACGAAGAGACGAGTTTGAATCAGTCGACACCAGAGGGAAGAGGAGCACATCGACTTCGGTGTTACGATTTACGATTGGTGATTCGAATATCACATTTCCGTTGTTTGGATTCTGGTATTTTGATGATTTCGTTTTATGATTGGTATTTCTTATATGTACCTTCATTACACTCTATTCGTGTTTCATATATCAATTGTATTGATGTTGTTTTGTGCATACCCAGTGCACTCGATTTGGTTTTATACATTTTGAGATATTGATTTGATTTCGTGCATATGGCTTGCACATGATTTTGACGTATGCTTCGGCATAGTTTTCATGCACTTTTCGTACTGTGATTTCGATTTTGATAATCGGTATATGTTTTCGTGCACCATGTGCACTTGATTGAGATTCTTGCGCACACTTGGCGCACTTGATGCGATTTTGTGCACACCAGATGCACTAAATCGGGGTTTTATGCAGATTAGATGCACCTGATATTATTTTCGTGCACGCCCGTAGCACTTGACAGATGTTTTTGGTGCACACCCGTTGCACTCAATTTTGTTTCTGTGCATATTCATGGCATCTGTATTTGATTTCGATTTTCGTGTGCACCGGACGCACGTGGTACCTCGTATACTGTATTTGAGATTGATTTCATTTTGAGCAGTACGTTTTTATGATATTTACTATTTTGTTTGATAATCGAGCAGGACTGTCCTGAGATCAGTACCTAGGTGTTTTTGCATGCTTCTCTATTCAGATGTTTGGACGATTTTACGACGATGCGCACTATATACAAGTTATAGTTTTGATGTATTTCAAGTTGGTTTTCATATTGGACTTTGACATGGTATTTTCACCATAACTCTGATGATTGCGTTATACTTGACGGAGTTGATTTTTAGTTATGTATTGATGATTTCGGAGCCCCGATGATTTGAGTGTTTTGGTAAATGCTTTAGTATTTGGGGGGAGTTCTAATTTAAATTTAGGGACCTAATTTCTTTAAGGGGGGAAGATTGTATCATTTTAAAATTAAATAATTAAATAAATAAAACCTTTTAGGTGAATTTTCTGATAATCGGTAAAATAAACCGTATTTTCCGTAAAACCCAACTACAATTATTTTTCAATGTAAACTTAAATACGCCTATTTTAATTATGGAATTTCTAGTATTTGGTGTTTATTTGGTCACTTGTAAATTTCTAGTTTACTAAAATATTTTTCCTAAATTAATTAAATTAAAATATTAACATAAGCTTTAATTATACATTTAATTAGTGTAAATTACAAATTTGAATGGGTTAATTTAGAAATAGTGAACCATGACATATTGGAATCAAGTGTGTATCATGCAAAATTCATATCCAAAACTTTCCATGGTTCTAGACTTTTCTAGGATAGATTTAGAAAAGAAAATAAATAAAATTTAATAAATTATTGAAAAGACATAAATAAATGTAAATAATTAGTGAAGTTTCTACACTTTACCACACATTTCTCTTTCTCTCCCTTTCCTCAATGATGTGGCCGAGCCTAGCTAGTGGCAGCCCCAATTTCTCCCAACTCCTCATCTCATCAAAAATGTTCAAAAATCCAAAATAAAACACCACCAATTCCTAATTAAATCTCTACCCTTCATTTTTTTTCCAAACAAGCAAGGATCTTGGAGCAAAGTTAGCATTTTGGAGACAAGTTTGCATGTTTGATCTCATGTTTATGGTGGTATAAATCCTAACCCCATGTTTAATTTGTTACTAATTACTTCAATCTAATCAAATTAGGAGTTTAATAATGGTTTTAATTTCAATATTTAAATTTCGAGAATAGGGTTATTAAATCAAATTAGGGTTTTCATCTTTGGATATTGATCTTAATGTGTAGTTTAACATGTTAGGTAATGTTAAACCTAATCTAGGAACAAATTTATTAATTGCTGCATTTAAATTGTCCTAATTAGGATTTTTGCAAACTAGGTTTTTATAAAACATATATATAGGTTAGATAAAATTATAGTGAGAATGTTTATCAGTTGTTCATGGTTTTAATGGGTAGATTAATATGTTAATTGAATGCAAAGGCTAATCTAGTTACTAGTTTCAAATTGTTAGTTGGAAATTATGATAAATATACTAATTTTGCTAACTAGGTTTTAGAAATTGACTAAATAATTGGGATAAAAATCTAATTATGGTTTCATGACATTATTAACATGGTAAATTGTAGTTTAATAATTTATTTCATGCAAAACCAAGTTTAGTCACGGAATTGTGAATTTGTCTTTAAAAGGTGTTAAAATTTGATATTTTTGCAAACTAGAATTTTCAATTCAATACAAATTGATGAGAATAAATTATAGAAATGGTTTATATAACCTAGTTATGATATTTAGTGAATATTATGGTCATTAGTTTTGTTTAAATATCAAGTTTTGAAGTAAAACGGTTAATTGACGCTTTCTAGGTTTTTGCGAAATAGAACGACTTGATTGATTTTAAGGTTTTGATGATTTAAACCTTATTTTATATTATAATTAGTGAGTTTTGGAACTACAACTTGTACGTTCGTGTTTTATCTCGATCAATCGGCGTTTGTACGCCGATGTCGAGGGTTTTTCGGTTCTTTTGCATCAGCGGGTCAAAGGTTTTAACCTATGCGCGTTTCGTGCGCCGTTTTGATTTTGTCCGTGATTCGATTTACGATATTATATATGTTTGCGTATAGGTACCCCTCATGTGGACTTCGGATGAGGAAGAAGAGGAGGGCGACATTGACTTCGGCAGACAAGGACCAGGTGAGTAGATGTATATCTACGGGAGAAGTCAGGTGGATGGCGTATAGCACCCCCACAAACGTAGAATAGGGATATTACTTACTGTTATTAGGAAGTCGGACGTGAGCTTAGATTCTTGGCGAGTAGGGTCCTATTGAAGACTTTAGGTTGGACTAGACTGATTTAGGAAGACTTAACCATGAGGATGACTGCCTTGGAGGGAATTCGTAGGTTTCATGTAGACACACACACACACGCACACATAAACTTGACTTGGTGTATATGTGTGTGTATATATATAGGGATGTGTGTAGGTGTATATATATATATCTATATATATATATATACATGTGATATGAGGAGGTTATGATACATGAGGATGAGTCGATATGACTTGGCTTGATGCAGTGATTTATTGGATATATGATCGAGTTATGACATGAGATGTCTTATGATGGTAGCAGATCATTGGGCAATGAGATTATATAAAATATATTTATATAAACGATAATATGTGTTGATGATATTGGAATGAACGAGAATCTAGAATAGAACCCGGATTGTAATATGCGACTTAATCACGACATGATATATGACATGATATTTTAGTGGATCATTTGACGATGTATATTTACACAGACGATGATATATGTTTGATGATATTGGGATGTATGCGATTATAGTACAATACTCTTTATCATGATATTGTTTGATGATGATATTATACGAACGATGATGTATATATGTGATAGTTGACCCGTACCCCGATTTTGGGATGCCGTACGATAGATTTTACCGTACGAGGCATAAATGTGATGATTGATCCTCGCTCTTGACTCGAGAAAGTCTTACTATGTACGTGACGCTATTGAGGTTGGATCGCCGACTACTAGAGATATCGACTCAGATTTTAGGAGGATTCTTCTTACCTTTCGACAAGTGTCTTTAGTTAGTTCCTTAGTTGATTAGGTAGATCTTAGTTTAGGCTCGAGTTATAATTATTTTGAAACTGTTGAATCATGCTTTTACAAACAACAAACCGTATGACTAGTAATTAGTATGTATTTTCCAGTTGTGCGTTACTACATTTTCACCGTTATATTCATGTTGTGTTCATCGCGTCGCATATTCATACATATATTCTTTAGCTAATATGAAGCTCTGCCTGTTAGGACACCAGCACCATTACCGATGATGCGCATGTTCCACATACACTTATTTGCCGGCTCACACACATCATCATCAGTAATTGCTATGTCACGTACACTTTAGAACATATTATCTTTTATTGATATAATCAGCTAAATGCTAGTCTAATATAATATTGTGTGATTACTCTCATGTGCTAGTTTAGACATTGCATTTATTACTTAGACACTTCATGCATTCACATTTTCATATTATCATGCAGTATTGTGGGGCTTATGCCGATACTCATTATTACTGACTTATGATTTTGGGATTTTGGATTTCTATGAGATTTCTGGATTTTGGGGAAAACCGCAAGATTATATATAAAAACTTCTCTCTCTCTCCCTCTCTTTTTAAAATACAAGTTGCGGTTTTCTCGTGATGTATGTGTCGTCCACCATGAGATTTCATGTTTTCTGTTGGATTTCGAGACCCGATTCGAGGAGTGGATGAACCGTCTCGAGTACATGGTAGGCCCGGTATGGTACCCCGGGGCAAGAATATCAAGTTGTAGACGACGAGCCTGGCAGGGGGAGAATACCTACCGGTGATGTCTGGCGCGGCGGATATCCGGAGGATACCGACCGTTGTCGTGAGATTTGATGATATGGGTCGATCCGGACTGACGGAGCCCTAGATATTAAGACTATGAGATATTGAGACTATGAGGTATTGAGACTTTGAGATTTACATGTTTTGTGTCGATGCTGACACGGATTTCCATGGATTTCATTGAGGATGTTTCAGATTACCATACAAATTTTACTATGATAAAAGTTAAAGATTTTTTATACAGATATATCCAGATTTCATGGTTGATTGTTTTACATTCATGGTGCATGCATACTCATACACATGACATGTTACTACTTGAGGCACTGACACGAGCACTGAGCATTGCACTTATGCATAGATTATTATCCTGCCACTACTAGATGACTAGTGATATATTAAGTATATTATTATGACCTAGGAGAGCGCCGTCCATGCGATTTCTACTCACAGATATCTTCTACTCACGAGTTAGCAACTCACCCCCATTGTGCCAAATTTTCTTACAGGTTTCGATGTACAGGTTTCCTTGGCAGCTTGCTAGCACATCATTTCATTCAGGGTGATTTGTTTGGTAGGTTGGTTCACTTGTATCAGGTCCGCCATTGTACTTTTATTATTTCATTTGTATTTAGTAAGCTCCATCAACCAGACTTGTATTACTTGATAGATTTAGAAGACCAGTTGTTGTTATTTCGACCTTAGAGTCGCGCTTGTATTATTATGGTTTTCGGTGGATTTGGTTTTCTTTTGAGTTTTGAGCCTCGCCCTTCGGCGTTGTATATTATAGTGCATTGTGTGGTTGTTTCTGCCTTTTGGCGTAGAGCTAGCTCCCGCTTGGGGATGCCTTTTTATTGTTGCTTATTTATATATTCTTATTTATTCCCATTTGGGGCTAGTTTTTACAAAGGAAACTCTGCCGAAATCTTTGAGAAATTTGATGTTGCTTTTAAACATGTTTTCCTTTACTTCTTATTTCTGGGCCTCGGCTTACTTAGATTACGTTGCGCCTCTAGATGCTTCATAATTTAAGTGCCGGTCACGTTCCGTACCTTCGGGTTGTGACACCTATACTTTAGAATCGATACCATACACTAACTAGATCACTAAACATACAAGGTTAGGGGCTAACTACCTTTGTATCGTGTCTGCGAAATTGTGGAAGACCCCTACACCACTTCCTGGACTTTATCTCAGTTTCGAAGTCGTCCGTAATGAGCTTGGTCGTCGGTCTTCCTTGTCGAAGATGATCCATCTGAGGGAGTCCGAATCAAGCTATAGTTTCACATCAAATCATCAAGTGAAACAACTCAAGATCACAAGTTGCTAACTTGTGATGCTAAGGGATGTAGTGAATGGTTTATCACTTAGCCTCTCTCTTTTTCATTTTTTTCTCAAGTTATAAGCTTTACATCAAGAAGAAGAGAGAAGAAGAAAATCAAGAGTGAGTGTAGGAATTATCCAACCACCTTACCCTTCCTTTTCTTTTCTCTTATCTTGATAATGTAAACTCAAAGTATGAGTCACCTAATGACTCATGATATGAGTCACCTAATGACTCATGATATGAGTCATGAGCCCAAACATATGTCCAAGCTTCCAATGTATAGAAAAAAGATGTGTGTATCAACACACACTCACTTGCATACACACACAAACACAAATATCTATCAAAATACATATATCCGTATTCTTATCAAAATATGAATGCCGTATTCGTATAAAAATAAGAATACCTATATTCGTATTAAGATACAAA
Source organism: Agapanthus africanus (assembly GCA_030015575.1). NCBI lineage: Eukaryota > Viridiplantae > Streptophyta > Magnoliopsida > Asparagales > Amaryllidaceae > Agapanthus > Agapanthus africanus. The sequence goes on from JASDDO010000031.1 coordinate 141,450,631, forward strand.
TACCTGTATTTATACAAATAGCCGTATTCGTATAAATACCGTATTTGTGTCAAAATAGAAATACCGTATTCGTATAAAATACGAATATCGAAAGAGAGATAATGAGAGATATATAATACTAGCTCACAATGATCCGGCTATCTTTCAAACCTGCCAGTTGTAGGGTTTCTTCTAGTACTACTACTAGGGTTTGGTAGTATCACACATGCCATATTAAAAAATTAGATGGTGCTAAAGAAACTATCCTAAGGATCACACTAGAAAAGCTAGGGTAACAAAAGATTTAACACATTCCACAAGTAGTAAAGGGCTAGGGTTAGAGAATACAACCTTTATAGCTCCCTTCGCTAGACTCCTTGGCCACTTGAGGGTTGAAAGAAGCTTTCTTGAGACCCTCCAAGTCCACGATGATCCTCCCGGAGTCCTCTTTGTCCAAGCTCAAGGCTTCACTTGATCAAAAGAAGAAGTAGAAGCCAACACTCTAAACTAATGGGCAAGAGTAGTGTAGAATGGTGACGTGGTTTGTTTTCTCACTTAAAAACCCTAACTTGATCACTATCTTACTCACTAATGAAATCTAGAGAGCAAGAGAGAGGAGGAAGAAGATGATGGCAAAATGAGAGCTCAATAGATAATGATAAGCTTATCATAAAAATGAGAATAGAATATACATGTATTTTCTCTTTTTATTCTTAACCCAAGTTAATAAATATCTAGATATTTATCTTTGGATCAAAAATGGCCATGGAAAATAACTCATGGTTAACACAAAGGTTAGTGGAATAATAAAATAATCAACCATGATAAATTTTCCATATCCATTTTCTTTTCCAAAAATAAATATCAACATATATATATATATATATATATATAACAAGGTGTGAGTCTTATATTTCCACCATCTCATGTATCAACAACCATAATAGAATTGTGTATGCATGTATGAGCGCATGCACATCCATATGTGCATCAATGTAAACATGTGCATACATGCATGCATACACTAAAAACAAAAGGGTCCAAAGTGAAAAGCTAATGGTCAATGTTAAATCAACACTTGATTTAGAAAACCGGTCATATCTCATACGACCCGACCAATAGCAAACCGTCCGATTAATATACGATAGCACATACGCGGATTTAATCGGGTCCCTGCGCATATCTCATATGCACACCACATCGTTTCGCCTGGGATAAGTAACTCCATTGTAGGACTCTAAGACTCGTCAATACGCCGGCAGTGGGTGATGATCATATCAAGCACCCCCATGCCTCAAGAGGCCAGCTAAATGTAATGGCCACCCGGGTATTGAGCGATCAGAAGAAAATAAGCGAACTTGTCACAACTCCCTTCGAGCCAATCGACAACACTACCGTACTGTCCGGTCTTTTCGTCAGATATGCTGTATACTGAGTCTAGGGATGAGAACGTCGGCCCTAATAACTCATTAAGTCGTTCCGAAGAATGGTCTATAATAGATCGAGAACCTACTGATAACACTTATCAGTAAATCCCAACAGCCCAGGCCAGGGACTTACTGATATAGCCAATCGTGTACAGCACAACATCAACTCCCAATACCGGAAGAGATGGAACCCCTCCTATCGCTCATCGTCTTCGTGTGTCTCGGGATTGTACCCAAAAGCCACCTGTTTGCACGACTCAGTAGAGCCGTGGTAGGGTGGTAATCAAAGTATAGTGAGAGAACACACAAGACTCTATGACGATCTCGGGTCTACAGACTAACCTGTACCAGTGTCACCTGAGAACTGCTATCCGACGATAGATATAATACCATATAGGAGTTCTCAGCGAGTCCGTCTAGTGTACCGAGTCTCCACTGTGCATCCGTATATGATCTCGATGTCAAACATCAATAGATGTGGGAACATCCATCGTCCATCATATGGGTCTAGTATCATACACGCTAGTCTACTCTAGTATATCGATGCCCCATATCGATGCACCTACGACTAGGGACATTTTAGGATATGCTTATAAACTACATACGTCCAACTAGTATGATCTCCATCATAATCACAGTAGTCAAGCAAATATCCTCAGGGCTTTATCAACATGTGTAAATGAATAAAAGCATGATCAAGTCAACAAGTCAGATAAAGAAGAACCAGATAGCATACTATCATGTCGAGCAAGAATTTCATATATATATATACATGTATAAATACATCCACTATCATATAATGACCTCTAGGGCATACATATATCAAACAATCTCCCATTTGCACTAAGGCCAGTTATTGGCGTATCTCATACCCAACATCTCAAAAAGTCGCTCATGCTACGGCTGAGGGAGGGCCTTGGTGAGTGGATCTGCAGTGTTATTCTTTGTATCTACTCTTCTAATCTCGATCTCGCGGCGATCTACAATCTCTCGGATCAAATGAAAGCGCCTTAGGATGTGTCTGGACCGCTGATGGGACCTGGGCTCCTTGGCTAACGCCATAGCCCTATTATTATCACAATACAATGGTATTGGATCAATAATGGTTGGAACTACTCCTAGCTCCGAGACGAACTTCCTCATCCAGACGGCTTCCTTGGCGGCATCATTCGCAGCAATGTACTCAGTCTTCATCGTAGAGTCTGCAACGGTATCCTGTTTGGAACTTTTCCAACTTACCGCCCCTCCATTGAGGGTAAATACAAACCCGGAGATAGATTTGCTATCGTCCTTATCACTCTGGAAGCTCGAATCGGTAAAGGCCTCCATTTGAAGATCTCTGTTACCATACACCAAGAACAATTCTTTAGTTCTTTGCAAGTACTTAAGAATGTTCTTCACAGCTATCCAGTGATTCTCCCCTGGGTTGGATTGATACCTGCTTACTACACTGGGTGCATAAGCTACATCTGGGTGTGTACATAACATCGCATACATTATAGATCCTACTGCCGAAGCATAGGGTATAATGCTCATGTGAGCTCTCTCTTCATCGGTCTTTAGGCAAAAGTCCTTGGAGAGAGTGACCCCATAGAAAGCGGGTAATGCACCCCGCTTAGAGTCTTCCATTCTAAACCTGTTTATGATGGTGTTGATGTACCTGGTTTGGGACAATCCCAATAACCTTTTGGATCTATCCCTATAGATCCGAATGCCCAGAATGTATGTGGCATCACGCAGGTCCTTCATGGAGAACCATAGTGATAAGAAAGATTTGACCGACTGTAGCATAGGAATATCATTTCCTATCAGAAGAATGTCATCTACGTACAATACGAGGAATGTGACAGCTATCCCTACAACCTTCTTATAGACACAAGGTTCATCTGGATTTTTGATAAAATCAAACTCTTTGATAACATCATCAAAACAGATGTTCCAGCTCCGTGATGCATGCTTTAATCCATAAATGGATTTAAGCAATCTACATGCTTTCCCGCTGCTCCTACTGTCAATAAAGCCTTCTAGCTGATCCATATAAACCCATTCATCTAAATCTCTATTTAGAAATGCAGTTTTAACGTCCATCTGCCAGATTTTATATTCGTAGTGAGCAGCAATAGCAAGTAGGATCTGAATGGATTTAAGCATGGATACAGGAGAAAAAATTTCGTCATAGTCCAGACCTGGTCTTTAACGAAAACCCTTCGCCATAAGTCTTGCCTTATAGGTCTCTGCCTGCCCATCCACACCAATCTTTCTTTTAAAGATCCATTTGCACCCTACAGGTTTTACCCCAGGGGGTACAACGTCTAAAGTCCATACTTTGTTGGTGTACATAGACTCCATTTCAGATCTTATGGCATCCAGCCACTTCACAGAGTCTCCACTCGTGATAGCTTGCTGAAAGCTGGTAGGATCATCATCATCCATGATGCAGTCTTCTCTGTCACCATCAATAAGGAAACTGTAGTACCTCTCCGGTGGGCGAGAAGTCCTACCAGACCTACGGAGTGGCCGAGGTTCATCAGTTTTTGTTGCAACAGCCGGTTCAACCAAGTTGTCATTTGTAATTTGTGTTTCTAGAACCTCTTCTAGATCTACCACATTGGCAGCTTTATCATTTGTAAAAACCACTTTTTCAAAAAATGTGGCATGCTGAGAAAAAAACACCTTTTGTTCCTCCTTGTGATAGAATAGATATCCATAAAAATTCTTTGGATATCCCACAAAATTACACATGACTGACCGTGTCTCGAGTTTTTCCAGATTCTGCTTTTTAACATAGGCCGGACAACCCCAAATCTTAATTCGTTTAAGAGATGGTCTATTCCCATGCCATATCTCATACGGCATGGTAGACACGGTTTTGGTTGGGACCCTGTTCAGTAGAAACGATGCAGTCTCCAATGCATGCCCCCAAAATGAGACGGGTAACTCAGTATCACTCATCATGGAACGGACCATATCCAATAGGGTCCGATTCCGTCGATCTGACACACCGTTGTGTTGTGGTGTGTATAGAGGAGTGAGCTGATAGAGAATCCCATTCTCTTTTAGGAAGTCTGCAAACTCTGTACTGAGATACTATCCACCTCGATCTGATCGAAGCATTTTGATGCTCAAGCTGGTTTGTTTTTCTACTTCGAGTTTATATTCAGTCAATTTCTCGAAAGTTTCGGACTTGTGCTTTAATAAAAATACATGACCGAATCTTGAGAAATCATCAGTGAAAGTAATGAAGTAAGAAAAACCGCCTCTAGCCTGTGTAGACATTGGCCCGCATACATCACTATGTATGATGCCTAAGAGCTCAGTAGCTCTTTCTCCGTGTCCGGTAAACGGAGTTTTTGTCATTTTACCCTTGATACAAGACTAGCAAGTTGCATAAGATTTATATTCAAAAGGGTTTAAATATCCATTTTTGTGTAGCATGTTTAGTCTTGTTTCGTTAATATGACCAAGTCTACAGTGCCAAAGAAAAGCTTCATTTATTTCTGAAAGTTTTCTTTTATTAGTGTGTTGTATGCTGAAAACTGTGTATTGATTTAGGATGTATATCCCGTTATTAAGTGTACCATACCCAACCAACATTCGATTCCGGTGAATGTTCATAACATTGTTCTGCAATACAAAATTATATCTTTCATTGTCTAACAAAGAAACAGATATAATATTATAAAGCATACTAGGTACATAACATGGGTTCAAAACCAATATACATCCAGATGGCAACCCCAAGTGATACTCTCCCACTGCAACTGTATGTACATTGGAACCATTTCCAACGCGGAGAGTATGGTCACCTGTCTTCAAAAACTTGCTTTTTCTCAGCCCCTGCATAGAATTGAAAATGTGAGAACCTGAATCGGTATCTAATACCCAGGAAGCTGAGTTTATTGAAAAACATTTTTCTGTCACAAACACACCTGAAGCGGAAGCATCCCCATGCTTCTTCTTATTGAGCTCCAAGTACTCAGTGCGGTTGTGCTTCCAGTGTCCCGCTTTGTGGTAGTGATAGCATTCCCCTTTTCCCGATTCCCCAGCCCTGGACTTGTCTTTCCCCTTAGCCTTTTTGACTCCACCCTTAGGTTTGGTGGGTTTCTTCTTCATCTTTCCCTTGGCCTTAGCCTTCAGACGAGAGGAGGAAGATAGCCCAACACTCAAAATGGGAGTCTTCACTGACTTCAGCGTGCTCTCTGCACTCCTTAACATATTAAGGAGTTCATTTAGTTCCTTCTCCATGTTGTGCATGTTGAAGTTAACTATAAATTGAGGAAAGGTGGAGGGGAGAGACTGTAGAATAATATCAGTATATTGCTCATTGTCCATTGTCCACCCAAGGTCCTCAAGCTCTTCTATGAGAGCTATCATCTTCAGAACATGGTCTCCTACTGGTGTGCCAGGGGCCATTCGCATCTGAAACAACTTTCTAGATGCTTCCTATCGTAAGACACGAGATTGCTCTCCATACAACTCCTTTGTATGGAAAAATATGGCTTGGACGTCCATATTCTCGTGCTGCTTCTGATGTGTGTTATCCATCGATGCAAGCGTGAGCCATTTGGCCATGGAACAGTCAGCGTCCCATGTTTTGCGGATTTCCTTATCCGCAACTGAAGATTTAGGACCTGGGATAGGCGGGGCTGGAGCCGTAAGGACATATGATACCTTATCATAAGTCAAGGCAATGTTAAGGTTCCTCATCCAGTCTTTATAATTGGTCCCATTTAGTTTATTTTTATCTAGTAGAACCTTGAGTCCTGTCATTAGTATCTGCTATTAAGAGAGAGAAAAGAATACACTCAGCGAAAACTCTTGCAAAGATCAGATTGGTTATTATCTTATCTAATCGATGTCTCCCACTGCTTTAATCACGTTTTTCTTTCAAACCTTAAAAAGAAAACTAGCCAAGATTAATTACAGTTTACAACTTCGCTAACCGTTCAGCCAGGCCAATGTCGGTACTTGAGGGAGGTTCCCCGTGCTTTCGCACGGACCTAATTAATATAAACCTCGTCTTCCCAGAGGCATAGCCCCGTTAACACCTTTCTAGACACCTAATGGGTTAGCTAATTGTAAACTGAAAAACTCTCCTGGGAGCAACTATTGCCCACAGTGGGATCGGGATCCAACCATCATATGGAAGGTATGCAATCTCATTGCAAATTTGAACTCTTGAAATTCCCTATATGGTTTTTACCCTTAGCACTCATGACCTTGGCTTTGGTCAACAAATCACAAGCACTAGTTAAGTTTAACCCGTCATTTCTTGATTAATTAGACCCGTTCACATGACCCTTGGCTAAGGTCAACAAAGTCACATGCCCGTCCCAATTAATCTGCATCATATGAATTATAGGAAGACATCAATTAGCTACCGTACACTACGCCTTTGCTAAGGTCAACAAACGTAGCACGAATACTAAGTACTCTACTTCTTAAAATTACGGAGGGTTGCAGATGGTTTTTAAGAAAACCCTTAACGCTTTGAACTTGATATCGTCGTAGAATCAAATGGTTTTCAAAAGGAGTGGCTTAAGATCCGCAGTTTTGAAATGTAGCTTTTTCGTAAAAAGCCGAGTAATTTTCAAATCCGATTCTACAACATCTTTTTAGGTTTATTTTCTTTAAATTAATCATATTAATGTAGTCCCATCATTTAATTCCTTAAGCCAATCACAGAAAAGAAACGAAAATACAACATACACTTATGCCATCCGCATTCGCCGCAATGATCCGTTATGCACCGTTAGGTCACTTAACTAACGACATACCGGGACGGGACTAGCGCGGGTGTAAAACATAAACAACGTCTATTATATATCTTATATATAATATAGCATTCGTCTCAGATATATTAAGCGATCACATCACAAAATATAGGCAGCATAAACACAGATATGATAATATAGGATATACTAGGATGTCCGTATTTAGTATTTAGCCTACAATAGAAAATATAGATTCCACGGTCATGATGAATAGCCAATCCCACACCATAGACCCCTACGAGAGCGGCAAGTGACCCTGCCAATTCTGGAGTTAGGAAACCCGGTCTCGACGCCTTAAGATGGTCTCCCACTGGACCCCAGAACCCGGTCACTTATGCTCTCCACCTTGGGTCTATCTTAATACGGAAAAGTAAATAATATACAACAATGGTGACATCTTGCTCAACCCGGAAGTGCCCCAAATAAAAGAATATTACATTACAAATGAATTTTACATGAATGAAAAGTAAAACTCTCATCTCACATAAAACCCCCGGCTATTCAATCACGACGATCCTATACATCACAACACAGCAACACATAGTATCACATGTCATCAACGTAAGCAAGTATGCGTACCCCAATTGTCATTGACATATAGCAACGAAACCGGCGATACGCATACTACACTTACGGTCGCGGAAACAAGTATCACATACTATTAGGGGATGTTAAACCCTTCGATCGAATTAACGAACACCTGCATTCCCCAGCAAGCTCAACAATTGAGTGCCGTTAAACAATACCAAAAGTCCATGCCACAGTATTTATTGGACGAGCCGTAGAAGGGAAAACCTAAACCTCATTTGTGGTGCCACTAACTACGATAAACCCTAAGATTTAGTCACAGTTTGATGGTCACATCTCGAGTTAGGGTTCCATTCTTCTAGAGGGTCCATAGGAATACCTGCAGTATATATCGAGTACGTTCAACTTGGAAAATACGAGTGTTTGATAATTCGTTCGACCTGTTTAACGTCGCCAAAGTTACCAATAAAATGCTATAAAAATACGAATATGAAATACTCCGCAAAGAGCCCATTTCCAAACAAACATCACATGCAAATTTAGACTTCAAAACAATACCAGAAACCCCAGATCATGATGTACAGAGCACTGGTGCAATACGATGAGGAGGGGAGCAAATCGGGTCGGTGTCGCCGGTTTTAATACGAGCCCACCCATTCGCATTTCACCAGTGTTCTTATATAATCATAAATTTCACTCTGCAGTTGCTAAAATAATTTTTTGACCACTTTTTAAAAAATTAACAGAAAGCATTTTCATAGGTTTTCTAAAATCGTATTTTGCGGAGTTTTTCGGTTACGGATTATCGTAATATCGTCTAGGTTTCTAGTTAGGTTCTGATACCATGTAGGGTTTTCTCTAGCACCACTACTAGGGTTTGGTAGCATCACACATGCCATATTAAAAAATTAGATGGTTCTAAAGAAACTATCCTAAGGATCACACTAGAAAAGCTAGGGTAACAAAAGATTTAACACATTCCACAAGTACTAAAGGGCTAGGGTTAGAGAATACAACCTTTGTAGCTTCCTTCGATAGACTCCTTGGCCACATGAGGGTTGAAAGAAGCTTGCTTGAGATCCTCCTAGTCCACGATGATCCACCCGGAGTCCTCTTTGTCCAAGCTCATGGCTTCACTTGATCAAAAGAAGAAGTAGAAGCCAACACTCTAAACTAATTGGTAATAGTAGTATAGAATGGTAATGTTGTTTGTTTTCTCACTTAAAAACCTTAACTTGATCACTATCTTACTCACTAATGAAAGCTAGACAGCAAGAGAGAGGAAGAAGAAGATGATGGCAAAATGAGAGCTCAAGAGATAATAATAAGCTTATCATAAAAATGAGAATAGAAAATATATATATTTTCTTTTCTCATTCTTAACCCAAGTTAATAAATATCTAGATATTTATCTTTGGATCAAAAATGGCCATGGAAAATAACTCATGGTTAACACAAAGGTTAGTGGAATAATAAAATAATCAACCATGATAAATTTTCTATTTCCATTTTCTTTTACAAAAATAAATATCAACATATATATTACAAGGTGTGAGTCTTATACTGCCACCATCTCAAGTATCAACAACCATGATAGAATTGTGTATGCATGTATGAGTGCATGTGCATCCATATGTGCATCAATGTAAACAAGTGCATACATGTATGCATACACTAAAAATAAAAGGGTCCAAAGTGAAAAGCTAATGGTCAATGTTAAATCAACACTTGATTTAGCAAACCGTTCATATCTTATACGACCCGACCAATAGCAAACCGCCCGATTAATATATAATATCACATACGCTCATTTAATCGGGTCCCCGTGCATATCTCATATGCACACCACATTGTTTCGCCTGGGCTAGGTTACTCCATTGTCGGACTCTAAAACTCGTCAATACGCCGGCAGTGGGTGATGATCATATCAAGCACCCCCAAGCCGCAAGAGGTCAGCTAAACGTAACGGCCACCCGGGTATTAAGCGAATAGAAGAAAACAAGCGAACTTGTCACAACTCCCGTCGAGCCAACCGACAACACTACCGTACAGTCTGGTCTCTTCGTCAGATATGCTGCATACTGAGTCTAGGGATGGTAACGTCGACCCCAAAAATTCAGTAAGTTATGCCGAAGAATGGTCTATAACAGATCGAGAAACTACTGATAACACTTATCAGTAAATCCCAATAGCCCTGGCCATGGACTTACTGATATAGCAAATCGTGCATAGCACAACATCAACTCCCAATACCGGGAGAGACGAAACCCCTCCTATCGCTCATCGTCTTCGTGTGTCTTGGGACTGTACCCAAAAGCCACCTGTTTGCACGACTCAGTAGAGCCGTGGTAGGGTGGTAATCAAAGTACAGTGGGAGAACACACAAGTCTCTATGACGATCTCGGGTCTACAGACTAACCTGTACCAGTGTCACCTGAGAACTGCTATCCGACGATATATATAATACCATATAGGAGTTCTTGGAGAGTCCGTCCAGTGTACCCAGTCTCCCTTGAGCACTGATTGGTATGATGTTTTGTGATCAAAGAATATTGTTTACCGCAATCAAGAACGGCGTCGCTTGGTAGCTAGCCGGTGAGTATGGTCGGTCCACAGGGATTTTGTGTATTCTCAAATTGTTCTAATGAGTTAATTCTGATTGTTGTCGGATTGATTAAATCTAAAAACTAATGTTGATCTACAGTAGGATTAGAATCTTGCTAGGGTTAGGTTTAGGTTAAGTTTGGAAAGTCAATATTCCTCACCGCTTTCTATGCCCTAATTAAGATCTATGAGGTGTTATGGTAATAATTAATAAAGTGGATTAGTACCATCGGGAAGAAACGATGTTTCTTCCTCTAGGTTCTTGTCCTTCCTTTCTTAATTCTTACCCTAACCTCTATGGAAAATATACGGAACCGGCCTTTTAAACTACGGTATCACCGCTACCTCGTGGGATAGGGTGTCGTAGGGAGCGGTGTGTGTATGAAGGCATGGAGTCCTATAAAAACGTGTGATGGGCAAGAAAGGGGTGAGAGATCTTCATCTGTCAAACCTTCCCTATTCCTAACCCTAACAAGTGGGGAACTACTCACTCATTAGGGAATTGAAAAACATGTTCTAAACTAATTAAGTAGGGCAGATAATGAAAGTTATACTAGGGAAGATAATAAAAGTTACACTAGGGCAGATAATAAAATTAACTAGGGCAATGAAAAGAAAACTTACTCTAATTTTTATTTGATACTCTCTTCCAACATTTACAGGAATTGAATTCTGAATTTTGATAAATACATTGAGGCACAAGAAGAGGCATACCTCAAAAAGAGGTTTTAGGGTTTCTATTTATAGAGCATAGAAACCCTAGGGTTACAATCGACACACATCTGCTTTTACAATTTTACCCCTAAGAAGACTAATCAACGCACCGACACAAATTTCCACCGACACGGGCTCTTTATGGCCGTGGAACCGCGGCCAAGACCCATGTTTGGCCGCGGATCCACGGCTATATATTAGGCTTGTTGGCTATAATTTTCCTAGTTGCTTCTGGTTACATTCTGCTTCTTGTTTCTTTATTTGGTTTCTCAGTTTGTCTTCCAGATTTCTTCCAGATTTCCACAGTGAATAAAGTTGTGGACTTTTACCGCATACTTCGTGTCGAAGTCTTGAACCTTGCACTGCCTTTGTTCTTTGTGAAATCGTCCATTAATCTTCGTTTAGTCTTCAAACTGTAGGCATGATCAAGATTTTTTCATTTGTTGGTTGTAGTCTCTTCTTTTCATCTTTTTTACTGTTTTTGTTCCGAGAACCTGTAACCTGCAACTATGTAGCAGACATGAATCAAAAGCACCCGTTGATTTGTAAAATGGCTAAGAATGGGGAATATAATAATGCAAAATTATGGTGTGAACAAATACCCCCAAACTTATCTTTTGCTCGTCCTCAAGCAAACCTAGTTTTATCCTTGAAAAAGGCCTAGCCTCACTTTCGTAGGGAAACGCGATTGCACTGAGCTCGTGCAACAAGCCGTTAAACCTCTAGGTGTCCTTAATAGGAGGGTTGTTGTCTCCTGAGGGTTTTCAGCGGATACTACCCACAAAATCCTATCAATTCGGCCTATTAACTTTTATTCTCCAATTAGATTTTCCAACAAGGAATTCTATTATCTTCGACTCATAAATTATCCACCCATATTTTTCATGCGACCTTATCATTTAACTTAAGATTATATATATTCTTGTTAATTTATTTAGCTTTTGGTATCTTTTAAGCTTTCCTTCTAGGGTTCCATCTCAACTTAGGAATTTTTATCATCTCTATTAAAGATATAAGTCCTATTTTTCATTCCTATCTCTTATCTAAACCCCAATCGCATACCCCTACGTATGTGTATATATCACCCCTACACTTAGAAATTCAAATCAAGCTATTATACTCTTGTCCATCGTCCAAAGTACTTTTCAATTGGTGAAATTGCTCACACATTCTTCATGCGACCGTTAATACTTCTTGAGGTACCAACGACCGATTACAAAATGTGTTCGCACATTAAAGCGTAATTCCTAGTCTTGTAATCCCTAAGGCTTTTAGTAGTGACTCCCAAACCAATTGGTCTAAGGCACTAGGTGATGAACCACCCTCGCTAAATATTTTTTCTATTAATCAAGCCTTAAGTAATTACAAAAACCAGTATTCATTTTTTTTAATCTCTTTATTCCCACTTGTATTTTTATTTTATTTTTCTTCGTACTAAGGACTTTAGACAAGAGCATTTCAAGGTCTCTTCTACTATTCCAAGTTTCAAGGTTCGTGTTTGTGCAATTTGTAGGGTATAAATTTTCAGAATTTAGACTAAAGCTTAGGAATTATTTTTCAAACTTATACTTTAATAAAGATATTAATATTTTCCCCTTGTTTTAACTTAGCCCAAGAAGTCAACTCGAAATTTGCCTATTTCTAAATAAACTACAAAGACATATACTTTCTACCATTAAATTTTAAGAAAGGTTATTTATAGGGTTTATAATTTACTAAGTCTAAGATCTAGTTGTTCCTAGCCAGTTAACATATTTGGCAAACTCAAGTCAATTAAGGCCAAAATTAAATGTTTTTAATTTTTATAATTTAATTTTTTTCAATTTTTATGGGTTTTAAAATAAGTATGCAAATGCAAAAATATACACATGATGCGAAGGAAGAAGGCTTACTGAGCATACCCCCAAACTTAAACTTGACAGTGTTCAGGCTACACCAAGAGGGTCAAAATTGTCGGCACTCCCCTGTTTATTTATTTACAATTTTTTTTATTTATTGTTAAAAGAAAAACAAAATATATATACAAAAAGGCCCCCCCAAACTTAAGTAAGACAGTGTTTCCACTGTTTTAAGCGTTAAAGTTCAGAGTTAGGGAAGAGAAAAATCAAACTATACAAGGCCTTACACAGGTCAAAGGTTAGCACCAACCATTCAAAAATTCTATCGTGATAATGGTAGGGTTGGTGGAAGAATGGAGTGTAGAGAAAGGAGTTGAGAAACACACGAGACCGTATGGTAAGAATGGTGGAATATGGTCTCGGTATATTCGAAGAAGAATGGCGGAAGAGAGAAAGAAGTGTAGTACGAACTTGAAGGTGTAAATCGAGTGAATAACTTAGCACAAATTGTGATGACCGATGTGTTAAAAGAGATTGTGCTAATTTATCAACCCGTCGAGAAATGGGGTCAAATCCCTCAAGATTCGCAAGAAAATATGGGTACGTTGAACTTGGGAAACCATTCATTGAACATGGAAGCGCGACAGATTCTTGCGCGGTCGAAACGATAGAAAGGACGAAGGGGAGTGATTTAGGGATAGTCTTATTCTCACTTAAGTAAACTGTCTCGAACTCGAAGGATTCTGTCAATGGTTCGAAATGACTGTAAGCAACCGAGTCTAATGGTTCAACTAACTCATCTGAAAATTCAAAAGACTCAAACTCGGGCGGTGAGTTTTCAAAATCGTCTGCAAAAGTGAAACACTTGTAATCGATATCGGTTGTGAGAACTGTGTCAGATTCAAGAAGGAACGCACTAGTGGCGCCAAAACTGCTGTGATCGAATAGAAATTTTTAAAGCTTACAGTCCTCCTACGTGATCTTTTGCGTGGTCGGAACGATGGAAAGGAGGGAGGCTGATTTAGGAAGTATAACAGTTAAAGGTTCAGGAGGATGAATTGGAAAATCCGACATATCAAACAAAACTGGTTCATCCTCAATACTATCCTTAATACTCTCCTCAATACTATCCTCATAATTCTCCTCAAAAGTTATCTCATCCATGCAATTATCATCAAAATCAAGACGCATATGAGGTTTGCGAGAAACATTTAATAACTCGGGATGATGAATTGGAGATAAAATTTCAGTCAAATCTACGGGTTCATCATCCAAAATATTCCCTGCGTCTATATCCTCAATCAAGTGAAAATCAATATTTTTAGGCACCTCATCAAAGGCATGGATATTTATCAATTCAGGTTCTAGATTGGAGGTGTAGAAGTCGAAAGGATTGGTGATGGTTTCACTCGAAAGGGACCCTTCACAATCTGGCAAATCAAGCACTACAAAGTCGCACAACTCATTAAACTTTTTATTTTCAACTGGTGAATCATTTGGGACACTTGTTTGAAAACTGGAGTTGTGGGATTCAATTGGTGATAGGTAGGTTTGATTTGGAAGGGTGCACAGCTCACTCTCTCCACTCAAATTCTCAATCTGTCCAACCGCCTCATCATACATTGGAAAATTTGGAGCTAGTTGGAAACTAGGTACCGGTTCACTAGGTTGCATAAGGGCGCCAATGGACGCATCCAAATTCCTCATCTGTCAGTTTGTTGGTTCAATATACGCTTCCAACGACTCTTCCAGACTAGACATGTGTTGTGAAGGGGTTTCAGTAAAAGATTCAAAATTGTTTGGATACGTGAAAGTCCCAAATGGTTGTGTGGAAGCAATGTCTAGGGAATGTGCGAAAGTCGGGTAGGACCGGTAGAAATTGAATGGTTGGACAGAAGTAGGATCAACATTTGGATAAAAAGGTGAATGGACTTGTTGATCCCAAGAACTGTAAGTGTTGAAAGGAGTGAAAGATCGGTTACGAGATTGTTCAATATGTTCAGCAATAGACATGGGTTTCGGAGTTACAACAGGACTTGAAAAAGTAGTATCAACATAAGAAGGTGGTGAAGGTTGAAATGGTTGATACAAAGTGGATTGCGGAGTCGAACTGTTTCTCCTAGACGCTTCTATTCGATCTTTCAAAGAAATTTTAGGCATGGAGGGGTCGTCCGTAATTCGACCAAAACAATTCGCGTATGAAGCAATGTTTGGATGAGGGTACCAAAGTTCGGCAAGAGTTTTGGGAGGTGGGGTACCCATGATGTAAAAAGGAGAAGAAAAAGAATGTGAAGTGCACGGATTCTTAGCGACAAGTTGCAAGTTTTTGTAAAAAAAAATTCCTTTTTTATTCTTTGTGTGTTTTTTTTATGTAGTGCTTTTTGCAAAAAAGATTTTCGATAAAAGGCTTAAACACACGTTCAAACAATCACAAATGCACAATCAAGCCTAGATCTACGGTCACCTAGGTCAGCTAGACAGCTCCTAACTGTGCCAAAAGGAAAGAAGTAGGACTTCAAACCGCCTCTTCACCGCCAATTGTGGCCAGGTAAGCACAAGTAGAGAAAGAAGGGATCCGCTCACGAATCACCGTGAGACGGGCCTTTTAAAATTACCTTTCACTACCTGTCTAGCCTAGGCACCATAAACTCAGGTTAGGATCAACGGTCGATGCCTACAACTATTCCTTTGTCCTATTGAGAGCGAAGTCCTTAGGGCTGAGTCTAATCTTTTTTTTTTAAATTAGATTTATGGTCAATGCAATATGCCTTATGTGATTTTTGGGGTCCTGGGAAGGGTAATGAAATCCCCACCCAATCTGGATTGATGTAAAAACCCCTTAAAATCAATTTAAAATATGCAAAGCTGTAAACACAATCACTTGCAAACAAATTTTTTTTTAGCGCGGCGCAAAGAATCCTGCACAAGATCAAGTTATTGAGAAGGGGGAAATTTTTGCGCAAAGAATCCTGCAGGCAAATTTTACAGAGGAGATATCAGGGGTTCAGAGAAGAAAAGGGAAAACTTACAGTGATTTTTCCACCCGCTGACATCACCAATCCGCCGCGGTTGCGTGGTCAAAGTCGGGTCAATGCGGCGGAAGCACGGTCGGCTTGTCGGTTCAAGCCTCCAAATATCTTCTGTTGTTCTGTTATGGTACTCCTCTGATGTTCAGATCTATGATTTTTTATTTTGCTCTCTGGATTTTTCCAGATCTGAATTTGTTAATATTTTTCAGTTTTTATGATTTTATATTAACCCGAAATTACAAAAAGAAAATAACAACGTCATCCCCGGCAACGGCGCCATTTGATTGGTACGATGTTTTGTGATCAAAGAATATTATTTACCGCAATCAAGAACGGCGTCGCTTGGTAGCTAGCCGGTGAGTACGGGTCGGTCCACAGGGATTTTGTGTGCTCTCAAATTGTTCTAACGAGCTAATTCCGATTGTTGTCGGATTGATTAAATCTAAAAACTAAAGTTGATCTACACTAGGATTAAAATCTTGCTATGGTTAGGTTTAGGTTAAGTTTGGAAAGTCAATATTCATCACCGCATTCTATGCCCTAATTAAGATCCATGAGATGTTATGGTAATAATTAATAAAGTGGATTAGTATCATCGGGAAGAAACGATGTTTCTTCCTCTAGGTTCTTGTCCTTCCTTTCATAATTCTTACCCTAACCTCCATGGAAAACATACGCAACCGTCCTTTTAAATTACGGTATCACCGCTACCTCGTGGGATAGGGTGCCGTAGGGAGCGGTGTGTGTATGAATGCATGGAGTCCTATAAAAACGTGTGATGGGCAAGAAAGGGGTGGGAGATCTTCATTTCTCAAACCTTCCATATTCCTAACCATAACAAGTGAGGAACTACTCACTCATTAGGGAACTGAAAAACATGTTCTAAACTAATTAACTAGGGCAGATAATGAAAGTTATACTAGGGCAGATAATAAAAGTTACACTAGGGCAGATAATAAAATTAACTAGGGCATGAAAAGAAAACTTACTCTATTTTTTAGTTGATGCTCTCTTCCAACATTTACAGGAATTGAATTCTGAATTTTGATAAATACATTGAGGCACAAGAAGATGCATAGCTCAAAAAGATGTTTTAGGGTTTCTATTTATAGAGCATAGAAATCCTAGGGTTACAATCGACACACATCTGCTTTTACAATTTTTCCCCTAAGAAGACTAATCAACGCACCGACGCACCGACACAAATTTCCACCGACACGGGCTCTTTATGGCCGCGGAACCGCGGCCAAAACCCATGTTTGGCCGTGGATCCGCGGCTATATATGGGGCTTGTTGGATCTGTTTTTCCTGGTTGCTTCTGGTTACATTCTGCTTCTTGTTTCTTTACTTGGTTTCTCAGTTTTTGTTCTAGATTTCTTCCAGATTTCCACAGTGAATAAAGTCGTGGACTTTTACCGCTTACTTCGTGTCGAAGTCTTGAACCTTGCACCGCCTTTGTTCTTTGTGAAATCGTCCATTAATCTTCGTTTAGTCTTCAAACTGTAGGCATGATCAAGATCTTTTCATTTGTTGGTTGTAGTCTTGTCTTTTCATCGTTTTCACTATTTTTGTTCCGAGAACCTGTAACCTGCAACTATGTAGCAGACATGAATCAAAAGCACCTGTTTATTTGTAAAATGGCTAAGAATCGGGAATTTAATAATGCAAAATTATGGTGTGAACAAGCACCCGTATATGATCTCGATGTCAAACATCAATAGATGTGGAAACATCCATCGCCCATCATATGGGTCTAGTATCATACACGCTAGTCCACTCTGGTATATCGATGCCCCATCTCGATACACCTACGACTAGGGACATTTTAGGATATGCTTATAAACTACATACGTCCCACTAGTATGATCTCCATCATAATCACAGTAGTCAAACAAATATCCTGAAGGCTTTATCAACATGTGTAAATGAATAAAAGCATGATCAAGTCAACATGTCAGATAAATAAGAACCAGATAGCATACTATCAGGTCAAGAAAGAATATCATCTGTATATATATACATGTATAAATACATCCACTATCATATAATGGCCTCTAGGGCATACATATATCCAACACCAGTATTATCAAAGCACCTGATTAAAGTACGTGCACTAAATACATGTATTTAATCGAACCTGAGTGCATATCAAAATATGCACGTACTATATCGTTTCTTCTGAATTGGGAAACCCTCTGTATGGGATGCTAAATTCAACGATATGTTGGAAGTGGGTTTAACTACAAGTTAGTAGCACTAGCTGTACTTAATGGCTGCCCAGGTATTGAACAAAAGGAAGGTCGACGAGCAAACTCATCTGTATCCCTACAGAGCCTGTAAGTGACAATTTCTGTACAGTCCGGTCTATTCGTCTAAGTGTATCGCATACTGGATCTAGGGGATAACGTCGGACCCCTAATAAACCAATAAGTCGTGTCGTCATCAAGCTCATCATCCACTGAGAAACTACTGATCAACAATCAGTAAATCTCATCCACCCTGGTCAGGGATTTATAGTGATAGCCATACGAACACAGTGCGACATCGACTCCTTATACCGGAAGAGATGAATCCCTGACGATTTCTTACTACCTTTATGTGGCTCAGGACTGTACCCAACTAAAACCTGTTTTCACGAATCAGTGGATCCATGGTAGGGTAGTAATAAAAGTACAGTGGAAACTCACAGGAGACAAACGATCTCAGGTCAACAGACTATCTGCACTCATTTCACCTGAGAACTGCTATCTGACGATAGGTATAGTACCATCTAGGAGTTCTCGACGAGTCCGTCCGGTGTACTCACCTCCAGTGAGTACCTATATACAATCTTTGGTGCAACACATCAATGGCTATGAGACCTGCCATTGCCCCTCGTCGGGGTCTAAAAACGTTTACACTAGTCTACTCTGGAATATCGATGCCCAGTTTTGATACTCCCATGACTAGGGATATTTAAAGGATGTTCTTATTGAGTACCAAGCTCTCATAAGTATGATCGCCATCATAGCTTTGGTAGTTAAGCAAAGATCCAACGGGCTTAATCATTATCTATTTGCGACACATAATAAAACGTATTAACATTAATGAACAAGACAAACCAGATACCATACTATCATATCGAGAAAGATCGTTCTACCTATATAGGTACTCTTTCAGTTATCATAAACGTCTACTTTGGATTACAATAATTGCCTTGATGGCACTATAGCCAACAATCTTGCACTTGCACTTAAGGACAATTATTGCAGTATCACATACCCACAGCTCGTGTGCTATCGAATACCCAACTTCTCTACTAACATCTCGTGTGTTCAACAAATAGCCTCAGTGAGTGGATCAACTAAAATGCTTCTAACTATCATAATCGTCTACTTTCGATTACAATAATTGCCTTGAGGGCACTATAGCCATCAATCTCGCACTTGCACTTAAGGACAATTATTGCGGTATCACATACCCACAGCTTGTGTGCTATCAAATACCCAACTTTTCTACTAACATCTCGTGTGTTCGACAAATAGCCGCACTGAGTAGATCCACTAAAATGCTTCTAACTATCTCTTTCTATATCTCAACTTCGCGGACCCGAACTGAACGATACCATGCCTCAGAATTTGTCTGGATACCTGATAGGACTAAGTTCATAAATGAACAAATTTATCCAATAAATTTCTTGGGCTTTATCCTCTGTTGATTTAAGATCCTGCGCTATGACTAGCTCATCATCCGCATGGAAACCTTTCCAACATACTGCTCCTCAAAAGAGGGAAAACTTATAACTCTGAGAACCATTTTGTCATCCAGGTCACCTTGGAAGCCACAAAACTAGTAATTGCCTCCTGAAGGAAGCTGCCATTACCATACCCTAAGAACATTCTGATATGTTCTTCACTGCTTCCTTTTGTTTCTCCAGGATTAATTATCCCCTTACTACACAAAGTGTAAAAGCAATTTCTGGTCTGATACTTGATATTCCACAATTGACTTAATTGGCAAACCAATTGGTATGTAATTCATGCGAGTCTCTCTCCAAATCAATCTGGAAGACATCTCTTTAGAGATTGTGACTCCATTATATGGGAGTACTCCACAACGCTAGGAGTCCTCCATTCTAAAATCCTTTAGAATGGTGTCTAAATATCCAAATTGGGACACTTCCCAAATCTAGATCTAACGACATAGATCTAGTCACCAGAATCTCCGATATATTATCTAGATCTTATGTAGAGAAAACTTTGTGATAACCACAGTTTAACCGATTGTAGTATAGGAACATCACTTTCAATTAGGCGTATGTCATCTAAATACGTGGACAATACTCTCTACATCCTTCATACAAGGTTCATCTGTTATTTTGATGAATTCAAATACCTTGACTGTCACATCAAAACAGATGATCCTCCTTTGCAATGTCCGTTTTAATCTATAAATAGACATAAGCAGCTTGCACACCTTCCACTGTTCCCACTGATTATGACAACCCTTTGGTAGAGTCATATACACGTGCACTTCTAAATTCCTATTTTGAAAGAAATTATAGTCATCAACCTGCTAGATCTCATAGTCATGAATAGCAGCAGTGACAAGTCATATCCGTATGGACTTCAGCACAGACATCGAAGTAAAAGTTTCATCACAATCCCCATCGGGTATTCGATGAAAACTCTTTACATCAAATCTAGCCTTGTTAGGTTATCCAATCTACTTGCACTGATTTCGAAAGATCTACTTGCTCCTAATGGGTTTTACCCTTTTAGGAGCATACAACAAATTCAATAATTTGCAGAAGTGCGTAGAGTTCATCTTGGATATCTTACATCTGGCCATCATACGAAAGTCACCATTTCCTAATGGCCAGCTGATAACTAGTAGGGCCATCATAACTATGATGCAAACCTCCCTGTCACCGTTTACGAGAAAATGGAAGTTCCTCTCAGGTGGCTAAGGTTACCTACTAAAATTTGCGGAGTGGTTATGGTTTGTCGAATCTAATTGAATCCTTAGGTTTTACTAAATTTTCAGTAATTGCTTGTGGTTCTTGAATCACTTACAGTTTTACCATACTCCCACTAAATACTTCTGCTAGAAGTCCTTTAATAAAAAAGTGGCGAGTCAAGAACAATGCAACTATTGATCTTCTAAATAGTAGAAGTTATACCCTTGTGAAAGCTTGGAATAACCCACAAACTATCACTACTGAAGCGTGCCTTGAGTTCGTCCGGATTTTTCTTTTAAAAAAACGGATTAGTCCATATCTTAACAGCCATTAGATATGCAACCAATCTATCTCAAAGGCACTAATTTAGATAGAACCAGATTCAAAAAGTTATGCTACTGAATCCAATGCATATCCGCTAAATGGAAAAAGACCATACAACATTACTCATTAAGGAGCACACCCACGGATGAGTAACCTGATAAAGGATCAAGTTCTCAATATTACTATGATGGAATACCTAGAATAAGTATATACATCTTCGATCACCTCGAAGAATCTTGATACTCCCAACGTATGGTTCTCTACTTTATTTTTATATCTATAATTTCTTAAAATTTTGGACATTGTATTTTAATGAATTGCGTGTCTTAAACCATAGAAGTTATAAGTAAACGGAATATAGTACGAGTACCAACCCCTTGTCCTAATGGACACCAGACAACATACATTATAATGTATAAGTCCCAATTAAGTTTACTAATTCAAAGTCTGTATGTCATTAGATGAAAACTGTATTTTGGTTAAGAACGTCAATATCGTTATTCAATGTACCTTACCTTATCCTCAACCGATAGAGTTAAATATCCAAGACATATTTTCAAAATTCATATCTCACTTTATAAAATAAAAATACAGATATTTCATTTTAAAAATTGGTACTCAACAACGGCTGTTTAAATAACCTAATGTTTGCCGTTTGGAAAATCCAGGTGATTTTCTCAAACATCACTAATTACAAAGAATTATGATATTGAAGTTCTAATCACCCAATTCCTAATAGTCTGCTCCCGTTCATCATCTGTAATGCCATACAGATGTGAGAATCTCAACCGGTATATATATACCCTGGAGTCATAATGTAATTGGGAAAGCACTTTTCTATCACTACTGCACAGGAATACTGAAACTTAAATGATTCAAGGGTGTGGCCGGGTATTCCTAGTAATGCCTTTCCAGTACTCAGATTTACGACAGTAGTTGAAATTTCCTTTTTCCTTACTTCAATTCCTTTATATGTCTCCGCATCTTACCTTCTGTACACCATATTTAGGCTAGTTGGTTTTCTTCTTTCCCTATCTGTCGGCACCTGCCTAAGATTTGGAAGAAGACTATTTAACAAGCATAACTAGTGTTCTCTCCTTATACAAGGAACTCACAACTTGAGAGAAGGTGAAGAAGGGGAGACAACCGAATTTTACAATTCAATTTCATCAGAACCCTTGGCCATACTCGATTGAAGAAACTTCTTCAAGTTTGTATGTAACTATACGAGATGGTCGTTCCAAGCAATATGGATATTCTTAGTGATACAAAGTGTTCTGGAGAAGGCAAAGGGTAAAGTAGGAGCGGCAAGGATATATACGATTTAGTTGTGAATCATGACAAACCAAATCCAGGTTTGTAAAAGGTTCGGTCAACTTGGTTTACAAGTTTTAGTTTAAGATTAGTCATGGTCGCTACCAAAGAGAGAGAGAAAAAATAAACACTCAGTATGCACTCTATCAAGATTAGATTGGTTAATCACTTTATCTAATCAGGATGGCTCCCACCGTTTTCTTGAATTCTCCTTCAAACCTTAAAAGGAGAACTAGTCGGGATCATTTACACCTTACAAGTTCACTAACTGTTCAACCAGGCAGTGTTGGTACTCTGAGGGAGGCTCCTGTTCTTTTCTACGGACCTAATAAATAACCTTATTTCCATAGATGCATAACCTTGTTAACACTTTCTAGACACATAATATATTAGCTAGCCGTGAAGTGAAAAATCTCCCAAAGAGTAATACCTACTCAAAGTGAAAATCGGGACCCAACTATCATTGTGTGATAATTTTAACGGAAGTCGATCAAAGTCACCACACTTCAAAAGGTATGCGCATGCTTGACAAGTTTCCTTTATATTTGAAACTCCCGATATGATTTCTTCCCCTAACGACTTTATGACCATGACAATGCCAATATATCATAAGCCGCTAGTCAAGTTCAGCCCGCCATTTTCATGATTAACTTAGACCCACCCGCATAATCTTTGACAATGACAACATAGCTATGCGACTGTCCTAAATAATCGGAAACAAAACTACAAACAAGCAATGCTCAGCCACCGATCACTACGCCTTGACAATGCCAACAAACGTAATACGAATACTAAGCATTATCCGTAGGAAATGATGGAGGGCTACGACTGGTTTTTGGCGAAAATACCTTTGACGTAATGAACATGATATCGTTGAAGGAAATTGAGTGACTTTGAAATGGATTGGTTTAGGCTCCACTTTTAAAATAATTGGTTTTGAAGAAAACCGAGTAATTTTAAAAATTGGTTCCGACAACATCAATTAGGTTTGTTTACTTTGCATTAATCTTATAATGCGATCCCATCAAACTATGTTTCTAAGCTGCACGAAAACAACAAAAATAACATGTTTTTACATGCCAACCGCATTCGCCACGGGGTCCTGGGTTTTCATCGTAAGGTTTCTTAACTTACAGCAAGGCGGGGACAGGGCTAGCACGGATGCAAAACATATAGAAGCAAAAGCATCTAATAATATATATATATATATATGTGTGTGTATCAATATGATAGGTAAGTAATAAATATTACAGGCATGCGATAAACAATAAATAAGATGGACTAGCAGATAAGTTAGGAGCCCCGTGTTTCATTTGAGCCGCAAACGAAAACCAACGTTCCCCGGTCATGTGGATAGCCCGTACAATCTCGAACTAAGACCCCTACGAGCCGGGCATGTTACCTGCTAATCCTAGAAACGGGATACCCCTCTCTTTTTAGAATCCGGTAACTTGAGCACTCCTTCGTGGGTCAGAGCTATACCCTCTATAAGTGCGGCGAGCAACCCGCTAATCCGAGAATAAGGTGTCCCAGTCTTGACTCCACGAGATGGTCACCCCCTGCATTCTCGAATCTGGTTACCCGAGCACTCCGTCTCATGGTATCCTAGTACAAGTAAAGAAAAATATATACAAAGGTGAGTGCGCCCGCAACCTGGATGTGTCCCAAAATGAATATATATCAAGGGGCAATGACGGCCAGAATCCGGTCGCTCGTCCCGAATAAACAAATACAAAAAAAAGTACATACAAATCGCTCGAGGAGCTATCTGTCACGACAATCTGACTAAACCAACACAATATATATATCTAAAATAATATAACAAGTAACCAGTATGACCACGTCTAATCGAACATAGAGCAATTAGATATAACACCCTAGTTCATTTGGACCAGTTGTGTTTTGGGTGCGAATAGTGTAATCGGTATCTGTATTTGCACCCGCCCCGCTTGCTGGAAACCCATCTTGATTTCTGTTTATGATTTATCCCTGCTAGTTATGATGATCCGTGCATTTTCATGTTGTATACCCTGTTCATTTGTATTATATCTGGCATCTGCATTTTTTTTAATATAACATATAAAGTCAAATAAAATATTTTTAAAATATCTAGCACGGCCTGCATGATATCCCTAACCCTATGGTGGCATCCGTACATTCTGTTCTCGTTCCGTTTAGTGAAATGGACTCGTTTGGATTGATACCTACACGCTACGTGTATCCGTTCTTGGGGGTATGCATTTTCGTTACCCGGATATTCTATTTTGGTTTTGGTTAACACGTATATTATCCATATTTTCAAACCGTAGTTTTAGACCCAATCCGGGCACGTTTTCTACTTTTGTATTAACCAAAAATCTTAAAATATATAATATAAAATTCTTTATATATAAACTGTTTCTTTATATACGTTTATATATATTTTTAACCACATATATATATATATATATTTAAAAATATTTTCTATCCTAACAACCCCTGCCTCTTTCCTCTCTCAACCCTCTTTTAATATATTAATATTTAATATTTTACTTTACCCTATATTAATAAACCCCCACGTCCCTCACTGTTCCTTTCTCCTCTTCTTCTTTTATCCCGCCTCTTCTCGAAACCCTAACCCTAGCCTAGCCTGCCCTTACTGCTGTCGCCGCCTCCAGCTCTTCACCTTCACCGTTATCGTCTCACACCTACGACCTCCCTCACCACTTCCTCACCCTCATCCCCACAATCGCCGTCACCTTCTTTACCGACGAACCCATCACCGAGCACCCAAAGAAAACCTGAACCCTCTCGCTAGAGCTCCGACCCCGATGACCTCTTACCCTCATCACCGTCTCCATCTCCTCCTCTCCCCGCTCATCTCCCTCTGCTCCTCCTCCTAACACCACGACCACCAGCCGCGACGAACCCAAGAACCTACCGAGCGACCCATACCTCCCTCAGCCCTTGTCGCCCATGTCCTCACCGCAGATCACCTCGTCGGCCTCATCACCACCACCTCTCATCGACCCACACCTCTCCTCTCTTCCGGGAAACCTAACCCCGACCACTGCAAGAACCCGTGCCTGCAACCATGCCGCCATCTTCTCCCATCGCCGGCCGCCTTCGCCCACAACGCCGACCACCTCGTCGGCCTTCCCTTCATCACCACCATCACCTTTCTTCTCCTCTGCACACCCCAACACCAAGAACCCCAATCCCGACTTCAAGAACCCGCAACCCCACTGCCTCTCCTTCAACCTCGCCGGAAAACCCGTCAACATCGTCACCTTATCTGTCCTCGACTTCTCTGAACTCTCGAGCCAACTCCAGAACACCCAAACCAGATCACAACTCACTTTATTCTTCTTCTTCTTTTTCGTGGATTCGCATTTTCCGGTGATCGCAGGAGCCATGCCATCGCCGACAATCCGAGCGATCCAGTGCACATCCCCAGCCAGCGTGGTTGTGTTCTTGCTTTGCTTGGTTCAGTTCTGTACGCACGTGTGTATTACGACGTTTACCGACATCGGACACGCCGTACGCACCCCGTATTGAGATCCGATCAGGAAAGTTTATCTTGTTACATGCTATGATATATATTTTGCATCCATATGAATAAAAATATCACATGTTGACTGCATTGTACATCCATGTTACTGTTTTACAGTTTTTCGATACCCGTACGCATCCATATCATTAATTACATATCTGGTCGCATACAAGTAGCTTGATACAGGCTATATTATTATACTCACATCTATATTAATAAAAATATTGCATATTTATTGTATTGTGCATCCATGTTACAGTTTTACCATTTTTCCGATATCCGTTCGCATCCGTATCATTTATTGCATATCTAGCTGCATGCCATATCATATTATTTCATATTACTGTTATATTAGCACCCCATGCTTGATAACGTGCATCCTACGTAGTCATGGAGTTGTAGATGTAATCCCTGATAGGTATTTGTGCATCCGTGTTTTACTGTGCATCCGTACTTTTATCGTGCTTCCGTACTTGCTACAGTTTTATTATGAGCATCCGTTGGATACACTATGCACTACCTAACATGACCTGTTATACCACTGCTTGACTTGATACCTGATCCTATTCCTAATGCCGACAATCCTGACATGTTGTCCTGATGGACGTATCCTGTTGTCTATTTCAGACAAACCTGTACTCGCTTAATCCCGTATTGGCATTAGTTCCAGATTATCATTACCTGACTTGAACACATAACATTTGGGGCAAGGGGAAATCAAAAGTGTAACTGAAGTGTAGCTTAAAAGGGTATTACTTGATCAATGGTCCCGGGGGATAACGGGATAGAATCATTCGTGATTCTTACTTGATCCGTGGTCCTGGGGGATAACAGGACAGAGTCATTCATGACTCCCACTACCTGATCCGTGGTCCCGGGGGATAACGGGACATATTATTTGAGTTACATGGAGGAGTACACTAATTGATTTCAAACAAACTTTAGAATAGATAACCAAGTAGCACATATTAGATTTATCACTGCACGTCACATATACTGATACTCTTCACTGTTCTATATCCGTGTTTACTTATTAAATTCATGTTACTATTCATGCCTACATATCTCGTTACTTCCTGGTTGCTTATTATTATTGATACTATGACGCACTGACGTCTTGGTTTTGCATGGCCCAGATCCTTTATTTCTGTCGCAGGCCGAGCAGTGAGGATCCTGTTAGTGTCTAGTTAGTTTAGTTTTATTTCCGTATTTTCATTTCATAACGTGAGATCGTATTTTGGACGTACTTTCCAGATTGTTACTGTTTATTGGATTTATTGCTTCCGCATATTATTTCTTGACTCGTTTATTCTGGCATATGGACATATACTAGATAGTTCTTTTTATTTTATTGTTCTTGATATCTTATAGAAAGCCGTAATGTGACTGTGGAGTGATGTTTCCTAGCCACAAGTAGCATGGTTGGCTCTGTCACGTGTCGATCTTAGCGTACTCTGGGATGCGGGGCATGACAGGGTTTGTTTGGTATCGTAGCCTTAGGATTTAGGTTAATCGGGTTTGGTCCTTTTGTATTGGGTATTGGACCCAATACACGAGTCAGGAAACTCGTAATTAGGAACATGTCCTTCCACATTGTTATCGTGATTCTTGAATCATATTTTTCTCTTGACCCTTTGTCATGACGATATGCAAACAACTTTGCATCTCGACTTGAAATCCTTTTGGTTCTCTATTGTTTCTCCCTTCCTATACCTTCGATTTTGATACTAGGATTTGGGTGACTTGAACGGAGTTATGTGATTGTACCCATGAACTGCAGCATGGTTACAATGCGGTACTCTATTTAAGTAACTTGGAATCCGAGTCTTGATTCATCTCCTTGTTTTATGTTAGTTATATTACTTTTCTTCTCTCGGTTTCATTGTTTACCAGTTCATGTTTTATCGCAAGCTTGAATCCTATTTACCGTGCTTATATTCTTCAGTGTTTGGCTTCAGATGAAGTCATTTCGGGTATCCTACTTGTTTATGATTTTCCTGCTTTAGCATTATTAGATTCTGGTGCATCCCATTGTTTTATATCGTCCAATTTTATTGCTGCACATTCGATTGCATGCACGACCCTGTCTTGTTGTTGGGACATACACACTGGGAACGGGAAGATCATATCTAGTAGTGAGTGCAAGGATTGTTCTCTTGTTATCTGCGGACGAGAGTTATTCGCGGATTTCTTGGTGATTGATACTGGCAGTTACGATGTTGTCTTGGGAATGGATTTTCTCGGCAATTTCCACGCTCACATTGATTGTAGGGCAAAGAAAGTGATTTTCCAGATTCCCGGACATCCGGAGTTTGCTTTTGCTAGAGGTAGAAGATCTGTCGGGCCAGTCGAGTTTAGGGCTAGGCTGACAAGCGTCGTTCTTTCGTCGATGGAAGTTGATTAGGAGGAAGCACCAACAGTAGTTCGAGAGTTTATGGATGTGTTCGAGGACATCTCGGGTTTACCGCCAAAATGAGATGTGGAGTTCGCAATCGATCTTGTTCCTGGTGTAGCGCCAATCTCAAAGGCGTACTATCCGATGGCACCAGTGGAGTTAGAAGAAGTCAAGAAGCAGGTTACCGAATTGCTAGAGAAGGGTTGGATTCGCAGCAGTAATTCACTTTGGGGAGCTCAAGTTCTTCTAGTCAAGAAGAAAGATGACACAAGGAGGATGTGCATCGATTATCGAGAATTAAATCGGGTGACTACTAATAACAAGTACCCGATCCCTCGCATTGGCAAATTATTCGAGCAACTCAGTGGCGCGAGGGTATTCTCGAATCTGGATTTGCGATCCAGATATCATCAAGTTCGAGTAAAACTAGAGGATATTTGCAAGACTGCGTTCCGAACTCGATATGGACATTACAAGTATTTAGTGATGCCATTCGGAATCACGAATGCACCGGCGATATTTATGGACTTGATGAACCGAATCTTTTCACCGTTCTTGGACCAGTTTATAGTGGTGTTCATCGATGATATTCTGGTCTAGTCGAGGAGCCTAGAAGAGCATGCAGAACACTTGAGGATCGCACTGCAGACATTGAGGCATGAAGGATTGTATGAAAAGATGAGCAAGTGCGAGGTTTGGCTTGATGAAGTGAAGTTTTGGGGCATGTCGTATCTGGAGATGGAATCGCCGTTGACCTTGAGAAGATTGCAGCAGTTCAAGATTGGCCGATTCCGAGGAATGTAGCAGAGATCAGAAGTTTTCTGGGACTTGCAGGATATTACAGAAGATCGTGGAGCATTTTGCTCGATTGGCTGAGCCTTTGACCAAGCTTACGCGGAAGGAAGTACCGTTCGTTTGGACGAATGGTTGTGCGTCATCTTTTAGGGCATTGAAGCAAGGATTGATAACCGCTCCTATTTTGACCGTACTAGACGGTTCCGGAGGATTGGTAATTCATAGCGACGCATCTGGGAAAGGTTTGGGATGTGTTTCGATGCAGCATGAGAAGGTTATAGCCTACGCATCGAGACAGTTGAAGACTCTTGAGAAGAATTACCCAACTCATGATTTGGAGCTTGCAGCAGTGATTTTCGCTTTGAAGATTTGGAGACACTACTTATTGGGCGAAAGGGTCGAAGTATTCACCGATCACAAAAGCCTAAAGTATGTGTTCACACAGAAAGAGCTTAACATGAGGCAGCGTAGATGGTTGGAGCTGATGGCTGACTATGATCTTGATCTCAAGTACCATCCGGGAAAAGTTAATGTAGTGCCGGATGCACTTAGTTGGTTGCCAGCAATTCAGATGTTGACAGCACAGAAGGAGCTTATCGAAGATTTTTGGAGATTCGAGTTGGAGATCGTGCTACCACAGTCTTCAGGACAGTTGATGCAGCTGCAAGTACAGTCATCGTTGATCGATAATATTAAAGCAACACAGTCACAGGATCCAAGATTGTAGAAGATTTGAGAACAGGTTGAAGCGGGACTTCGAAAGGACTTGTTGATTCATGAGGATGGTCCGTTGTGATATGGTATCCGTTTGTGTGTGCCAAAAGGAGACATTCGTGAAGAAGTTATGAAGAAAGCGCACGGTTCCGCATATTCCGTACATCCAGGAGGCACAAAGATGTACTGTGATCTACGACAACATTTCTGGTTGGAAGGCATGAAAAGGGAGATTGCTCGCTTTGTAGCGAAGTGCTTGGTGTGTCAGCAAGTTAAGGCTGAACATCAAAGAGTAGCTGGTTTATTGCAACCACTTCCAATTCCATAATGGAAGTGGGAACATATAACCATGGATTTCATGACAGCTTTACCGCGGAGTCCAGAGGGAAACAATGCAATTTGGGTGATTGTTGATTGATTGACCAAGGCAGCTCATTTCGTACCATTTCGAGTTGGTCAGTCGATTGAAGCGTTGGTAGAGCGGTACATGAAGGAGATTGTGAGATTGCATGGAGTACCTGTGAGCATCATTTCCGATCGTGATACCCGATTCTTATCGCACTTCTGGTGGAGCTTACAGGAAAGTTTAGGGACGCAATTGAAGTTTAGCACTGCTTATCATTCCCAGATAGATGGCCAGTCAGAGAGAACGATCCAAACTCTTAAAGACATGTTGAGAGCTTGCATGTTAGACTTCAAGGGTTCATAGGAGGACTACACTTAGTGGAGTTTTCTTACAATAACAGATTCCGTGCGACTATTCAGATGGCTCCATTCGAAGCATTGTATGGTCGCAAATGTCGCTCACCTGTTTGTTAGGACAATGTTGGAGAACGAAGATTGTTCGGACCGTATTTGATCGTGCAAACGTGGAGAAAGTTAATACTATCCGGAATCACATGAAGGCAGCACATGATCGGTAGAAGAGTTGGGCCGATACATCGAGAAGATGTCACGACCTGAAATAGCACGTGACTGGCCCTTGAATCATTTGAAGTCTATAGGACCCCATCTAATTCAAGTAAGCCATAAGCCCAGAAAAATAAAACAATTTTAAATAATAAATGAAGGAAAACTAGTTTTAAAGAAGTGAAGAAAACATGTTTTAAAATCAAGGTTTTTAAATAAGTAAGCCGAATATGCATTTTTAAATCCTCATGTCTTTTCTGAAAATTTCGGCAGAGTTTCCTTTGTAAATACTGTTAGTGTATATGCCTTAGAGGCCATTACTGTATCATACTAGTTTGTATATTACTTAATGGAAGCTTGGGATATTCACCTTGTATATACAATCTTGCTCAATATAGTAGTATGCTACTTGGTTTGTTTCTACTTCAATGTGTACATGTGTTTATTTTTGTATATCGCCTATACACCTTAGTGGAGCCCTTACGATCTTTGCTTGATTACCAGCGATGTGATGGCCGTCACACTAGTGGGGCTGGGTAATCTATAAGTACATCCTTATGCAGGTCCCTGGTCGCAGGACTATCGAGACAGGGCATCGATACTCCGGAGTAGACCAGCACATGCGCTTCTCATCACAGTGTGGGAGACGGTCTGTCCCACAGCCGTCAGTACGTCGTACTTGAGATAGTATGCGAGTGCTCGTTAGGTAACGGGTACACTGGACATGACTCGTCGGGAACTGACTAGTTGGTATTATGCCTATCGTCAGTTATCAGTTCCCAGGTGACATGAGTACAGCTTAGTCCGCTGACTTGACACTGTCACTTCGCCTCGAGTGTGTTCCCACTGTACTTTGATCACTACCCTACCACGGCTCAAAGGAGTCGTGCAAACAGGTAGTGGTTGGGTGCAGTCCCGAAGCACTTGGAGGCAGTGACGGTTAGACATGATTCGTCTCTCCCGGTATTGGGGTTTGACATCGCGCTGTGTCTAGGAGAGCCATTACACGAGTAGTCCCTGGCCAGGGCAAACGAGATATACTGGTAGGCTTCCAGTGTTATCTCAGGGTGTTTTGGGATTCGCTCCGGCACGACTTGTACCGCTATTGGGGGACTGACGTTTACCGCCCCCTAGGCCCGCCAATGCGATGTATCAGACGAACAGACCGGACTGTACGGACAATGTCACACTCAGGCTCAGTAGGAGTTCAGATGGGTTTCGCCTCGTCGGTCTTCTTGTCGGCATTACCTGGGGACCGTTACGCACTGCTAGTGCCGCTTGCGGTCTGTGGTTAAACCTACTGCCAGCGTAGTGTCGAGTCTTTAGAGTCCCACACAGAAAGCTTTTCGCCTTTAGGCAAAAGAGTAGAGGTCGCATGGTATTGCGACAGGTCGCATGGTTTTGCAACAGGGTTCGGTCACACCCGTGCACTTGTGCACATACAGTGTCCGGACAGTTTGCACTAGCGGGCTTTGGTTTAAGCCAGATCCTAGTATACGTATTGGGATTGGATTTATCCAGTATGCATTCGTGTTCCTCGGAACGCGGATGCGGGTGCGTATGCACAGTTGACAGGGAGGCAGAGGCAGCGGATTCTCATTAGGGTTGTTGACAGTTGACCGTTGACTATTTGACTTTTTGCTCAACCCTAATGAGAATATGATATGTGATTAACTATTATATTAATTAAGTATTATGGTGACATGGCTGTTGACTTTTGTTGACTTTTGTTGACTTTGTTGACTTGTTGACTTTTGTTGACTTGTTGACTTTGTTGACCGGTTGACTAGGCTTGACTAGTTGACCATCATGATAACCATAGCTATCATTTCATGGCAAAGACTTTTGCTTGCTTGCTCATTTGTGTAAAATGAGTGCATGAAATGATATGGTTATGGTTGCTTCAACCATCACATAAGACTTTTTTGGTATGATGAGTTATCATGACTTTGGATTATGAGAGGTTGAGAGACAAAAGAGTTTCTCATTTTCTTTCTTGCTAATTCTCTCTCTTGTTCTTGAGCTCTCTTGTTTTGCTCTCACCCTCAACCTCTTGCTCCATCTCTTAACTCTATGGTTCTCTTGTCTCATGAGTTGAGAATCAAGAACCATAGATAAAATCCCATACAAACTCTTCTCTACTCATCCTAGTTCACAAGGTCTAGCAAACCAAGTGAACTAGTTTCTTCAAAGAACGAAGAAGGAGCCAAAGGTTGGAGCTTTCAGGTGGATCTATCTTCGGCGTACGGAGACGACGAGAAGAAGCCAATCCGGACCACCATCGGAGCTTGAAGACGAAGAAGTTCAAGACAAGCAAGGTATAACCCTCTAACCGAGTAGCTAGAAACTTGTAGTTAGGATGTTAGATAGATGTTTAACCAAGATACGGATTTTAGGTCCATGTTACCACCTCCGTAAAAAATCGTTTTTTTTACCAAATTCCGCATTCCCGAAAGTACCGGGAGAGGTAGCTTGGACTTACAGTGGTATCAGAGCCTAGTTAAACTCTATCTAACATGTTAACAAGTAACTAGAAGATCGATCAAAGAAAAAGTCCCGAAAACGAACCCCAAAAATTCGAGTTTCTGTCGATTTTTTTACTGTTCAAAAGTTGATTATTTTAATACCTAAAATCGGCTCGGGGTTTTTAAAAGCCACTGTAAAAAAATCACCAAGCGATCCCCCTAAACGACCGCGGAAACGAGGCAATAGCTTGCTATTGCCGCGGTTCCGCGGCCTCCTTGCCCCCTCTCTGGTGTTTCTTTGCTACAGTGTGCTTCTGGGGGTATTTTGGGAATTTTGGTACATGTATTTTCAACCCAGATTTTCCAGAACGAAAATTTTATTTTGGGGTCCCGAAAATCCGTATTTTTGATCGAACTTCTAAAAGACTTAAGCTAACGGGTTTTTTCTGTAATGTGATATTTGTATTGAACGTCTACTAATCGCTATATGTCGATTAGTGGGGGTTATACAAATCTGTGATCTGTAATGTTGCTGGAATGTGTATATGAATATGTTGGATTGTCGCGGGTGAATAGCCGGGGGTTGTGAGACGAGAGTTTTCTTTTCTTTCAATTCATGTAAATTTGTAAATTGTTGTAATAATTATTTGTATGGCCGCACAACCGGGTCGGGGTTGTAGCCGTCATTGTATAATTTCTTTTTACTGCTTTTTGCTCCTAGGATAGACCCATGGAGGGGGTGCACAAACTACCGGGTATGCCGAAGTGTCGAGTGGCCTACTCATGGAGATGAGGGAGGTTGCTACGCTTCGGGTACTTGGCGGGTAGTTTGCCGCACCCGTAGGGGTCTTGGGTGGGGTATTGGCTATTCACCGCGACCGTTGTAATCTGCTTTT
This sequence comes from Agapanthus africanus, assembly GCA_030015575.1. Taxonomy (NCBI): domain Eukaryota; kingdom Viridiplantae; phylum Streptophyta; class Magnoliopsida; order Asparagales; family Amaryllidaceae; genus Agapanthus; species Agapanthus africanus. The sequence goes on from JASDDO010000031.1 coordinate 141,484,807, forward strand.
CGTTACAGGCTCGTACGAATTACAGATTCCTAGTATATCCAATGTATTCATCTGTGATCTGAAATGTTTATCATTGCAGTATATCTATATATGGTATTATTTAGGCGTTGCTTATGTTTTACAGACGCGCTAGCCCAGCCCCCGCTCTGTCGTTAGTTAAGTAACCTAACGGGTAATGACGGGGCCCAGTGGCGAATGCGAATGGCATAAGCGTACGTCATATTTTGGTTGTTTTCTGCAATGGTAGGATTAAATGATGGGACGCATTAAAAGAAATAATGCAAGAATATCACGCATTAAAAGAACTAATGCAAGATAATAAACCAAGTTAAAGTCGTTGGAACACTTTCGAAAAACCACTCGGTTCTTTTTAAAACAAACTTTTAAAATACGGATTTTGAGCCACTCCATTTAAAAGCTATCTCGTTCCATCGACTAAATCAAGTTCACTACGTTCACGGTTTCGCCAAAACCATTCATAGCCCTCCGTCGTTTCGCATAAATGGTCAATAGTATTCCAGCTATGTATGTTGGCCAAAGTCAAGGCATAGTGATTGGTAGCTATTGGGTATTCATGTGTAGCATAGATAGATGCGTTGGTTTGGGACAGTCGTACTGCCATTTTAGCCAAAGTCAAGGGTGGGTACGGGTGGATCTAAATTAACCTGGATAATGACGGGCAGAACTTGACATGTGACTTATGATATTTTGGCCAAAGTCAAGGTCATAAGAGCATGGGGCAAAATCCACATCGGGAGTTTCATAAGTACTGAAACTTGCTAGATTTGCATACCATTTGGAGTGTGATGATTCTGGTAGGATTCCTTCAGTTTCGTCACGCGATGATATTTGGATCCCGATCCTACTGTGAGTATATGCTACTCCTCGGGAAATTTCTCACTAATCGATCAATGCTATAAACCTAGTAGGTGCCTAGAAAGGTGTTAGCGGGGCTATGCCCCCAGGGAAAAGAGGTTCTTTAATTAAGGAACTTCGCGAAAGCGTTGGAAAACCTCCCTCAAAGTACCGACACCGGCCTGGCTGAACGGTTAAGCAAGTATTGTGCGGTGGGATTGATCCCGACTAATTCTTCCTTTATGGTTTGAGGAGGGATTCGAGAAACAGTGGGAGCCATCCTGTTTAGACAAACTAAAAACCACTCTAAACTTGCAAGAGCATCATGCTGAGTGTTTCTTCTTCTCTCTCCTAATTGCAGCAACCAAATCGACATGACTGGACTTAAGTTACTCCTAGATAAAAATATACTGACAGGGCCAAACTACAAAGATTGGCTCAGGAATGTCAAAATGGCAATCACTTACGACAAGCTGGGGTATCTTCTTACCACCAAAGCTCCCCCTGCCCCTGGTCCCACTTCCAGCGTCCGCGGATAAGGAAATCCGCAAGACTTGGGAGATTGATAGCGCGAAGGCCAAGTGCCTCGTACTTGCCTCGATGGACAACGAACATCAGAGGAGGCACGAGAATATGGACCTTGAATCCATATTTCTCCATACAAAAGAACTGTATGGAGAGCAATCTCGTATCGCAAGATACGAAGCGTCGAAAAAGTTATTTTCGGCAAAGATGGCCGTCGGATCATCAGTAGCCGAGCACGTGCTAAAGATGATCGGCTACATTGAGGAGCTCGCGGACCTAGGGACCACATTGGAGGGTGAACTCTATACGGATATAGTTCTCCAGTCCCTTCCTTCCACTTACGCCAGTTCATACTGAACTTCAACTTACAAGAAAAAGAGGTTGAACATTCAGAGCTCCTCAACATGCTGAGGAGCGCAGAGGGCACCCTACAGAAAGGTAGGGAACATCCACTTTGTTTGTAGGAGGATCATCTTCTTCTAGGTCCAAGGCGAAAGCCAAGGGAAAGAAGAAGAAAGCCCCCGCCAAACCAAGGGGTCGGTGTTAGTAAAGTGGATACGAAGGGAAAAGCAAAAGCAACAAGGATAGCGGGGAAGCTTGTGGATAAGGAAGAATACTTCTATTGTCATAAGAAAGGACACTGGAAGAATGATTGAAGGGCCTGGAAGGCCAGAACACAGGAATTGAAGCAAGTTGCAGCTTCAGCTTCAGGTGTGTATGTTATTGAAAACTGTCTTTCAATAAACTCTACTTCCTGGGTATTGGATACCGGATCAGGTTCTCATATCTGTAATTCTTTGCAGGCGTTGAGAAACCGTAGGGTTTTGAAGGCAGGTGACATGACCCTCAGAGTTGCAAACGGAGCTAGCATGGATGCTAAAGCCGTGGGGGACTATCACCTGGGAATGTCAGATGGACATGTTTTGGTTTTGCGTAATTGCTTTTTTGTACCCAACGCAACTTGTAATATCATTTCTGTATCTTTAGTTTCTAAAGAAGGTTATGAATTTGCGTTTGTAAGTAATGTTGTAAACATTCACCTTAATCAAGTTTTGATTGGGTCAGGTACATTGAGTAATGGTATATACGTATTGAACCAACCACAAATTTTCAATGTCCAGAATACACACAAATGAAAGTCTCCGGAAATAAATCAGACTTTCTTGTGGCATTGTAGACTGGGTCACATCAATGAGAGAAGGTTGACGAAGTTACATGCAGAAGGGTATTTGAATGCGTTCGAATATCAGTCGTATGCCACTTGTCAATCTTGTCTCAAAGGAAAGATGACAAAGACTCCGTTTACTGGACATGGAGTAAGAGCGAGCGAGCTCTTTGGGACTCGTACACAGTGACGTGTGCGGTCCAATGTCTACACATGCGCGAAGCGGTCATTCTTACTTCATTACTTTTACGGATGACTTCTCAAGGTACGGTTATGTCTTCTTAATGAAACTTAAGTCCGAAGCCTTTGGAAATTCCAGGAGTATAAGAATGAAGTAGAGAAACAGACCGGCAAAAGTATTAAGATTCTAAGATCGGATCGAGGTGGAGAATACTTAAGTGCCGAGTTCCTGGACTATTTAAAAGTGAACGGAATTCTCTCTCAGCTTACTCCTCCATACACCCCGCAACATAACGGTGTATCGGAGAGACGGAACCGCACCCTATTGGATATGGTGCGGTCCCATGATGAGTAACGCTGAGTTACCGCGATCATTCTGGGATATGCGCTAGAATCAGCTGCATACCTTTTGAACCGAGTTCCCACTAAGACTGTGCCTACCACGCCATTTGAGATGTGGTGTGGGAAGAGGCCCCATCTTAATCACATTAAGGACATGGGGAAGTCCAGCTTTTGTCCAGAAAGCAGCATGCGGACAAGCCTCGAGGCACGCTCAGTACTGTGCAAGTTTGTGGGATATCCAAAGAATTCCAAGGGATATTTCTTCTACTGTGAAGAGGAACAAAAAGTTCTTGTTTCTCGTCATGCCCACTTTCTAGAACACCAGTTCTTGGAAAAGGAAATAAGTGGGAGCGCAGTAGAACTGGAAGAAATTCCAGAACCACGGACTATTACTGAAAGTTTAGTGGAACCAGAGGGTTCGGAAGAACAGGACATTCCTACGCCGCTCCGCAGGAGTAGTAGGCAGACTCATCCGCCCGAGAGATACTACGGTTTTCTCATAGACGTGGATAGAGAGGACTGCATCATAGATTATGATGAGCCTACTAGCTTCCAGCAGGCCGTTCAGAGCGTTGACTCAGTGAAATGGCTGGATGCAATGCAGACTGATTTGTTGATTTTCGTGGATGTGTTTATCGAATCAAATAGTAAAGAAATCACAACCAAAAATATTTGACCGCAATCAAACAACGGTGTCAGTTGAAGTTAATGAATGAGTGCGGATCGTCCTCAGGGATCTCGAGATTCGTTTGTACTTTTATTTGTTTGAAATGAAATGTTAAGCAACAATAAGAGAAAACACGATTCAATTGATTGATTTGTATTCATGTGTCACTAATCTTTTCTAAAGAATCAAGAACTATAAACAACAAGAATCGGTTTCAATGGTATTTTCCAAACGACAATCAAGAATGATAGAGAGGCTCGTAGGAATCGATAGGATCTTTAGATGTGTTGTAGTCTACAATATTTCATATTCTTGTCCTTCGAAGAATTGATGCTAGATCAATGGTTATCGACGAGAATTAGGGTTTTCTTGATGAAATTAAAGTTTCATCTCTTAACCCTTGCTCTTTCGAGGATACCATTTATATTCTAGCCTCTAGCAATTTCAAGAATCGATCGGATCACCCCAATCTCGAGCGATGTTGATCAAGAAAGCATCGAATCGAATTGGGTTGTCGATTCTTGAACTTGCTAGGGTTTACAATTTCGTGGGATTCAAGAATTGATTACAAATTTGCTACATCATCATACTAAAGATCTTCTCGACTCCTTAACGAGCGGAGTTTTACTCGCGCATCACCACATAGACAATATTCAAGAACAGTAAAGATAACATGATGCGGAATTTTAAAGAAAACAAGAATGGAGAAAATATCACCTTTTATTTAATCAACAATTGTCAATACATTCTTTCAAGATCTACAAGAAGAAAGAAAATCGATTGTTGACTCGGCTTCGCTCGACTCCGTGGATCGTGGATCTACTTTGGATCTCTTGCCCGATGGAAGATCGGCTCGGCTCATAAAAGGGTTGAAGGAATCTTGCTTGGCTTGCACTCAAGATCTTGAATTGTGGATGGATTTAGGGTTAGGGTTTCCTACAAGATTTCTCACTAATCTTGAGGAAGAAGAAGATGGAGAAAGAGAGAATGGCTAAGATCTAAGATGTTGAATCTTTTTCTCTCTAGGGTTTCATAACATCATCAATGAATGAGTCTAGGGTCCTATTTATAGAACTAGGTCTAGGTTTGAATTGGACTTTCCCTCCCAAAGTTTGTTGACAAGTTTGTTGGGTTTTAGCTTAGGGTTTAAGCAAGGGTTTAGGAAAGTTCTAGAAAGATTAGGGTAGTTTGGGAACTTGATGATCTGGTGGAAGTGTCTGGACTCTTCTGGACTTTTGTATGCATTTTTGAGCTGAAGGTACTAGCACTGGAGTTGTGATGAAGTTTGAGAAGTTGATTCCCTGGTTCAGCCGCGGATCCGCCGCGTGAGGTGGCTTTGGGCAGCGCTTCCGCCGCGCCTTGGTGGCCTCGGGATTGGTGCTTTCTGCAGTTGCTTTGTACTGCTGTATGGGTTATTCTTTGATGTTCATAATTGTAGTTGACCTTCTGTGTTGATACCAGATTTGCTTTCAATGAGTTTACGAGCAATTGTAATGGTCGAGCAATGAATTGATCGAGCAAGTATCTCTTTTCCTGCATAGACTTCAAAATAGGGGTTGCAAGATATAGAAAATATGCTATGTAATGCAATGCAGTTAATTTCCCTAGAATTTCCGGTTTAAAGGTCGAATACATGTAATTTGATATTTTGCGACCAATTAGCTAATATGTGAATTATGAATACCGTACTCTCCTATATATATGCAGATGACAAGGAAATTGCCGGTTAAAATATGCAGTATTTTCGACTGATCAAATACCCCCAAACTTAATTTCGATCGTCTCGAGAGAATGTTTTATTAAAAAGAGAAGGAGAAAACAAAGAAAGAGAAAAACTAACTAGCACACTTTCGTAGGCAACACGATTGCACTGAGCACGTGCAACAAGCCTTTAAACCTCTAGGTGTCCCTAGTAGGAGGAGTGTTGTCTCCTGAGGGTTTTCAGCGGATTGCACCCACAAAATCCAAAAATAAAAGCAAGATCATGAATATTATATTTAAAGAAAAGAATTGTAAAAGAAAGACCGTGAAAATTAGGGTTTCCAACTAAGCTAGCTTTTCGGTTGTTATGAGCCCTATCTTAATGGTCATGAAAAAATGTCAGAAATCACGTCCTCCCTCAATAAAACATCATCTTATTCTTCATTCCTATCTTTATTCCAAACATCGATCATATCACCCTGCGTGTGTGTAAAGACATCCCTACACCCGGAGAATTCAATTCAAGCTATCATACTCTTGCCCATCAACCTCAGTACTTCTTGGCAAACGAGATTGCTTACACACTTTCATGCGACCGTTAATACTTCTTGAGGTACTAATCGACCGATTACTGATGTGCTCGCTAACTTGGTGTATTTTCCTAATCTTGCACCACCTCAGGCATAGCAGTGACTCCCAGACCAGTTGACCTTGGGGCACTAGGTGAAGAAGCACCCTTTTGCTATATATTTTTCTTGCCCTTGGTGATAACAAAACCAGTGTCCATTTTTCTCACCACTTTAAAACACACTTTTCTTTTCATACTTTTGGCCTTAAGACAAGAGCATTTCAAGGTATCCTCTACTATCCCAGGCTTCAAGACGTGTGTAAGTGCGAATAGCAGGATAGCAACGTTCAAAATGTTTGGCTTCCAGAATAGAAACTATTTTTCAGACTTATTTTTATCCTCAGATTAGTGACGTCCTTCATCTTACTAACCCTTGGGACAACGGCTCATAACTACTTATTACTAGTTCGTATAAGAAAACTTCTAATTTTCTTAGTTTTCTAAAATTTTTCCAATCTCATGGATGTAATTGTTCACTGTCTAAACTTTCATTATCTTATTTATATACAAAAAGTGTAAATATTAAAATTATTTTTATATTTGAAAATTTTTAAATTTTTATGAATTTTGAAAATTTTTCAATTTTTATAGATTTTTAAAAGAATTGTTTTGTGCTTATGCAGATGATATGCAAATGATGCGAAAATAAGCACAAACCTCCCCCAAACTTGTTTTCAACTGTGTCCTCACTGTTGCCGACAGTTATACCTACAAAAATCTGTAAATCTGGGGAGAATTATTAGTGGGGTCAAATATATAAGTGAAGATCTTCCCCCAAACTTGTTTTATTTACTCACTTTCATTCAAAATATGATACAATGATATACTGGACATGAAAGTGAGACGGAGGAATTTTAATCAAGATAAACTGGCTCTTGTAAGAACAAGAGCTCCTCCGTGGGGTCAGTGGAAAAATACGGCTTTAATCTATGTCCATTTACTTTGAAAACAGTGCCGTTTTTAACATTTTCAACATCAACTGCCCCGTGCGGGTATACAGACCGCACAACAAAAGGTCCCTTCCAACGAGATCGGAGCTTACCCGCATGAAGGTGTAATCGTGAATCATAAAGAAGGACTTGTTGACCAGGTAAAAATGTTTTCCTTACAATGTTTTTATCGTGAAAAACCTTAGTCCTATTCTTTGTGATTACAGCATTATCATAAGCTTCATCGCGGAGTTCGCTTAGCTCGTTTAGTTGCAGCTTCCGAAAGTTGCAAGCAAGGTTTAAATCAAAATTAATTTCCTTTATAGCCCACAATGCTTTATGTTCTATCTCAACAGGTAGATGACATGCTTTTCCAAACACTATCCTATATGGAGACATTCCTAGGTCGGTCTTATATGCAGTCCTGAATGCCCAAAGAGCATCCGTCAATTTGGTCGACCAGTCTTTTCTATTTTTAGCAACAGTTTTCTCCAGGATAAGTTTGATTTGTCTGTTTGAGATCTCAGCCTGCCCGCTTGTTTGGGGGTGATAGGGTGTAGAAAGACGGTGGTTGATTGAATATTTCCGCATCAGAGTCTCGAAAGATCTGTTGCAGAAGTGTGTCCCATTATCGCTAATAATAGCGCGTGGGTGTCCAAATCGCGAGAAGATATTCTCTTTCAAGAACTTAATGACAACTTTCCTGTCATTAGTGCGACTTGGAATGGCTTCTACCCACTTGGAGACATAATCAACCGCCAGCAATATGTACAGATTCCCAAAGGAGTTGGGAAAAGGACCCATAAAATCTATGCCCCAAACATCAAACATTTCAACAACCAGAATGGGTTGCTGAGGCATTTCATTCCTTTGGGATATTCTACCCGTATACTGACATTGTGTACAGGTTTTGCAATGTTCAAATGCGTCCTTGAATAAGGTCGGCCAATAAAATCCACATTGCAAAACCTTTTCCGCTGTTTTTCTTGGACCAAAGTGACCCCCACAGGCCTGATCATGACAAAATGAAAGAATACTCTTGAACTCTTCATTCGGGACGCACCGGCGAATGATCTGATCAGGACAATATTTAAACAAATAAGGCTCGTCCCAGTAATAGTGTTTTACTTGGGAAAGAAAGCGGTATTTGTCCTGTTTTGACCAATCGCTCGGTATCAATCCCGTGGCATGATAGTTCACAATATCCCTGAACCATGGTTCAGAGGATACGCTCAAGAGTTGTTCGTCAGGGAATGAGTCATTGATCGGCAGGGTCACAGGGGAAGAAACGATGCGTGAAAGGTGGTCAGCTACTACATTTTCACATCCTTTCTTATCTTTGATAACAAGATCGAATTCTTGTAAAAGAAGGATCCAACGTATTAGTCGACCTTTCGCATCTTTCTTCGCCAACAGATGTTTTAAAGCGGAATGATCAGTATATACAACAATAGGTGAGCCGATTAAGTAAGGCCTGAATTTCTCTAATGCGAATACAACCGCTAATAGTTCTTTCTCTGTGGTTGTATAATTGATTTGCGCATCATTCAGGGTCTTACTAGCATAGTAAATCACGTGTGGCATCTTTTCAATGTGTTGTCCAAGGACAGCACCTACTGCAAAATCAGATGCGTCACACATCAGCTCAAAAGGGTAGTCCCAGTTTGGTGATGATAAAACGGGGGCTGAAGTGAGTGAGTGTTTAAGTGAGTCGAAAGCTGTCTCGCAATCCGAGTCAAAGTGGAAGGTCGTATCCTTGGCCAGGAGTAGTGTTAAAGGTCTAGCAATTTTGCTAAAGTCCTTTATAAATCTCCTATAAAATCCAGCATGGCCAAGGAAAGAGCGAATATCTTTGACGCTTTTGGGATGAGGGAGGTTTTGAATGACATGTACTTTAGCTCTGTCAACCTCAATGCCCTTCTGTGAAATGACATGTCCAAGGACTATTCCTTCTTGGACCATAAAGTGGCATTTTTCCCAGTTTAAAGTCAAGTTCTTCTCTTTGCATCGAGTAAGAACAGCGTCCAGATTCGCTAGGCATTCAGAAAAAGAGTCTCCAAAAATCGAAAAGTCGTCCATAAAGATCTCCAGGAAATTCTCTACCATATCAGAGAATATCCCCATCATACACCGCTGAAAGGTAGCGGGAGCATTGCATAGCCCGAAAGGCATGCGACTGTAAGCAAAGGTACCAAAAGGACAAGTAAAAGTGGTTTTATCTTGATCCTTTTTGGCGATGGGGACCTGATTGTAGCCTGAGTAACCGTCCATGAAACAATAGTATTGTCGTCCTGCTAAGCGTTCCAGCATTTGATCAATAAATGGTAGAGGAAAATGATCTTTCCTCGTAGCAGCGTTGAGTTTTCTATAATCGATGCATACACGCCACCCAGTTTGGGTGCGTGTCTGAATCAACTCATTCGCTTCATTTGTGATAACTGTGATGCCGGATTTCTTAGGAACGACGTGTATAGGACTTACCCACTGGCTATCGGAGATCGGGTATATAATACCACTATCTAAGCATTTGACGATCTCTTTCATGACAGCTTCCTTCATGACGGGATTTAACCGTCTCTGTGGTTCTCGGGTCGGTCTGGCATCATCCATCACATGTATATGATGTTCTACTATCAAGGGACTAATCCCTTTGATGTCCGCCATACTCCAACCAAACGCCTCTTTATTAGATCTTAATATCGATAAAAGTGCCTTCTCTTGCTCTGATGCAAGAGAAGTGGAAATTATAACCGGCAAAGTCTCGTTCTCACCAAGATATGCATATTTTAGGTGAGAAGGTAAGACCTTGAGATCTAATTCAGGCGGAGAAATGATCGAAGGAAGGATCATAGAATGATTTTTGGATTTACAAAGAAGCTCAGAGCCTGTGAAAGATACAGACTCGGGTGGAGAAAAGTCAGAAGTGCAGGACTCAAGTGTAAGTGTAGTGTCCTCACTAAGTGTAAGATCAAGCAGAGATGTGCTAATGTCATCGAGATCAGTAAAGCAAAGTTCCTCGGCTCCGCAACTATCGGGAGCGATCTCATGGACAGAACACACATCTAAAATATGAGCACTAGGTTCTGATGGCTGACTCCCAACTCTGTAGATATTTAGTTCAATGGTCATATTTCCAAATGATAAATTCATTGAACCATTTCTACAATTTATAACAGCGTTGGAAGTGGCAAGGAAAGGACGACCTAAAATCACCGGAATTTGGCCCCGGGGGTTTGCTACAGGATGTGTGTCAAGCACAATGAAGTCTACAGGGAAAACAAATTCCCCGACCTTTATTAACACATCCTCTAATTCACCCCTTGGTTTGGTGATAGATCGGTCCGCCATCTGGAGAGTACAATGAGCAGGTTTCAGCTCTCCAATTCCTAGTTGCTCATAGACAGAATAAGGTAACAGGTTAACACTCGCGCCAAGGTCTAAAAGAGCACGATTTATGTTTTTACCCCCAATCGAAATCGATATTGTAGGACATCCTGGGTCCTTTCGTTTCTTTGGCAGCTGGGGAATAAAAGCAGTGCTGATATTATTAGCCATAAAGACCTTCTTCGGCACTTGAGTCTTCCTCTTCCTAGTGCACAAGTCCTTTAGAATCTTCGCATAAGCGGGGACTTGTTGAATTGCATTTAGGAGAGGGATATTGATGTTAACCTGTTTGAACATTTCTAAAATTTTCTCCATATGAGGACTCGTTCTGTTAGCCCTTAGCCGGTTAGGGTAAGGTGCTTTCGCAATAAGCGCGGGGTCCATCATAGGAGAAGGAAAGGGGGGTAGACGAGATCCCAAAAGAGGTGTGGGGACCGTCTGTGGAGAACTATAAGGGTTGGGTGAAGGTGTTGAGCCTAAAGGGAACTGGAGAATAGGCTCGTGTGAAGGTGGTTTGGTAGAAGAAGAAGGATCAGAAGGAGAAGTGTGTGTATGTGGAAAGGTCTCAGCCGGGGTTTTGACATGATTTTCAGTATTATCAATATCTTCCCCGACATTATTATTCAGCACTCTTCCCGATCTCAACGTGGTAATGGCATTTACATTGTAATGCCCAGGATTCTGTAGGGGTTGAGAGGGAAGTTTCCCTTTTTCTCTCGCACTCATTTCAGCTTTGAGGCGTGCGATTTCAGCTTCCATCGTTCTAATACTCTCAGCTTGTGACGCTGAGTTTTTCTTTATTTCACTGACGGAAGATCTAACCTCAGTTGAAACCTCCATGAAATTGGATAAAAGTGATTTCATGGTTTGAGTAAATTGAGAGAAATCGTCAGAACAGGACTGCATAGGATTAGACTGTGCATGAGTGTTGCCCTGGTTTTGGAAATTTTGTGACTGGTAGGGGTGCTGAGTGAGTTGAAGGGGTTGCTGTTGTGGTGGAGGAAGAGCCCTTTGAAAGTTACTTGTGTTTGGAACCGTGTTTTGAGATTGATTTTGGTTCCAAGCAAAATTCGGGTGGTTCCTCCAACCCTGATTGTACGTGGAAGAATATGGATCGTTTCGAGGTCGTTGAAATGCGGCATTAGAATGCTCGTGACCTTGAAACGCCGAGTTTAAAGGACATTCTTCCGTTAAGTGTGACGGATCAGAACAGCACCCACAAATAGTTTTGGGGAGTGACACCGGGTTTAGGGAGGCTGTTGCAAATTTGTGTTCCATAGCGTCGAGCTTCTTTTGCATTGCTGCCATTTCTGCTCGAACACCTATGGACACATCTACTTGGTGTACGCCACCCCTATTCAATGGTTGGGTTCCACTCTCCCAAATTAGTGATTTTTCAGCGAACTCTTCTAAGTATCGCCAGGCTTCCCCATCGTCTTTAGTCATAAATGTACCCTGACACATATTTTCAAGGCTTTGTTTCGTGCTAGGGTTACTGCCCTCATAGATGATTCGGCACAACTCCCATCTCGGGATGCCGTGATGAGGACATTGAACCATTAAATCCTTGAAACGTTCAAAGTACTTTGAAAATGGTTCGGTAGGGAGCTGGGCAAATTGGTTCAATTCGCTCCGAATTCGAGCCGTTCTTTGGACTGGGTAAAATTTCTTTAGGAATGCTGCGACGAATTCTTCCCAATTTGTGATGGAGTGTGCGGTGGTGTTATATAGCCACTTCTCGGCTATATCGCACAAGGTAAAAGGAAGAAGTCGTAGACGCATCGCATCCACAGAAAGTTGAGACGTACCCATCATAGCGCATACGTTTTCAAATTTGGTAATGAAAACGTAAGCGTCCTCGGTCTCGAGTCCGTGATACTTAGGTAGAAGGTTGATATACTGGGGCTTTATTTCAAAGTTATCCCCGTTCGCTGGTGGTGTGGATAAGCAGGTCGAAAGAGGACCTCTAAGTGGATAGCATCTTTCCTGAAGAGAAATGTGTGGAGGATTCTGCGCACCAACGGACGGTGGCAGATTGGGGTTAAAGAAGTTTGATGGATTCGGATCCATCGGTGTGGGTGTGGTAGTAGGTAAAGAAAAGGTAAATGGAGAATTATCGACTTCAGAGTCGATAAAAGGTACGCGGACTAAACGGGCACTAGAATCCCGTGTCCAGCCTATCTTGTACTAAAAAGGGTTAGCACAAGTGGCAGCGTTGGCTTATAATTAGGGGTAAAATGAATGCGGTGTTTGCTTTTGAAAAGGGACGGATTTTGAAAAAAATGATGCGACAACCAATATGCAGCAACATAACCCTAAAATCTAATGGTCACCTAGGTCCGGCTCTAGACCGCTCCTAACTGCCAAAAGACAAGTCGCGGGATCAATCCTCCACTGCCTCTTTGTCCCCTGTGGCCGGATAAGTGCCAGGTAAGTGGGAAGGAACCACCACTACAGTGGACCTAATTAATAACCACTAGCCTTAGACACACTCGCCTTAGGCACCACAGAAAAACGCGGATAAGCAATGAATTACCCACGGCCCTCTCTTGTCCTAAATGAGCGCGACAGTCCTTAGAGTCATCTCTAGATTTCTTTTAATTAATGGGGGTAAATGCGGATGCAAGTTTGGTGGTTTTCGGGGCCTAGGAAGGGTAATGAAATCCCCACCTAATTTGGATTTGGCCGTGCCCCTTAATTTTCCGTATTAGCAATGCAAAACAACCAAGAAAAGCAAAATCACGCACAATTTTAATTTGCTTTTGCGGCGCAGCTATTATTTGCAAAGAATCCTGCAGAAAGGATTAGTTGGAGCTAAAAAGGGAGAGAGGAGAGAGAGAGAAATCACCTGCTGGAAAATTATCCAGAGAACCCTCAAGCCTGCGGCGCTTCCGCCGCACAAACCATGTTCTTGCCGCCCTTCCGCGGTCGAGTGTGGGGTTCACTGTACAATTTTTCTTCAGCTGCTTGATATTGCTATCTCCAGCTCTCTGGTATATCCCAAATAATTTTTCCACAGCTCAGATTGCTCCAGATCACCTTGCAATCAATTCACAACACACGTATAAGAGTTTGTACGAATTTTGAATTCAAGAAATGAAACGTAATAATTCTTTCACTTCAAACTATAAAATGTAAACGAATTAACGCGCGATCCCCGGCAACGGCGCCATTTTGATTTGTTGATTTTCGTGGATGTGTTTATCGAATCAAATAGTAAAGAAATCACAACCAAAAATATTTGACCGCAATCAAACAACGGTGTCAGTTGAAGTTAATGAATGAGTGCGGATCGTCCTCAGGGATCTCGAGATTCGTTTGTACTTTTATTTGTTTGAAATGAAATGTTAAGCAACAATAAGAGAAAACACGATTCAATTGATTGATTTGTATTCATGTGTCACTAATCTTTTCTAAAGAATCAAGAACTATAAACAACAAGAATCGGTTTCAATGGTATTTTCCAAACGACAATCAAGAATGATAGAGAGGCTCGTAGGAATCGATAGGATCTTTAGATGTGTTATAGTCTACAATATTTCATATTCTTGTCCTTCGAAGAATTGATGCTAGATCAATGGTTATCGACGAGAATTAGGGTTTTCTTGATGAAATTAAAGTTTCATCTCTTAACCCTTGCTCTTTCGAGGATACCATTTATATTCTAGCCTCTAGCAATTTCAAGAATCGATCGGATCACCCCAATCTCGAGCGATGTTGATCAAGAAAGCATCGAATCGAATTGGGTTGTCGATTCTTGAACTTGCTAGGGTTTACAATTTCGTGGGATTCAAGAATTGATTACAAATTTGCTACATCATCATACTAAAGATCTTCTCGACTCCTTAACGAGCGGAGTTTTACTCGCGCATCACCACATAGACAATATTCAAGAACAGTAAAGATAACATGATGCGGAATTTTAAAGAAAACAAGAATGGAGAAAATATCACCTTTTATTTAATCAACAATTGTCAATACATTCTTTCAAGATCTACAAGGAGAAAGAAAATCGATTGTTGACTCGGCTTCGCTCGACTCCGTGGATCGTGGATCTACTTTGGATCTCTTGCCCGATGGAAGATCGGCTCGGCTCATAAAAGGGTTGAAGGAATCTTGCTTGGCTTGCACTCAAGATCTTGAATTGTGGATGGATTTAGGGTTAGGGTTTCCTACAAGATTTCTCACTAATCTTGAGGAAGAAGAAGATGGAGAAAGAGAGAATGGCTAAGATCTAAGATGTTGAATCTTTTTCTCTCTAGGGTTTCATAACATCATCAATGAATGAGTCTAGGGTCCTATTTATAGAACTAGGTCTAGGTTTGAATTGGACTTTCCCTCCCAAAGTTTGTTGACAAGTTTGTTGGGTTTTAGCTTAGGGTTTAAGCAAGGGTTTAGGAAAGTTCTAGAAAGATTAGGGTAGTTTGGGAACTTGATGATCTGGTGGAAGTGTCTGGACTCTTCTGGACTTTTGTATGCATTTTTGAGCTGAAGGTACTAGCACTGGAGTTGTGATGAAGTTTGAGAAGTTGATTCCCTGGTTCAGCCGCGGATCCGCCGCGTGAGGTGGCTTTGGGCAGCGCTTCCGCCGCGCCTTGGTGGCCTCGGGATTGGTGCTTTCTGCAGTTGCTTTGTACTGCTGTATGGGTTATTCTTTGATGTTCATAATTGTAGTTGACCTTCTGTGTTGATACCAGATTTGCTTTCAATGAGTTTACGAGCAATTGTAATGGTCGAGCAATGAATTGATCGAGCAAGTATCTCTTTTCCTGCATAGACTTCAAAATAGGGGTTGCAAGATATAGAAAATATGCTATGTAATGCAATGCAGTTAATTTCCCTAGAATTTCCGGTTTAAAGGTCGAATACATGTAATTTGATATTTTGCGACCAATTAGCTAATATGTGAATTATGAATACCGTACTCTCCTATATATATGCAGATGACAAGGAAATTGCCGGTTAAAATATGCAGTATTTTCGACTGATCACAGACCGAAATGGAGTCCATGTACACTAACAAGGTATGGACGTTGGACATTGCTCCAGACGGGGTAAAACCCGTAGGATGCAAGTGGATCTTCAAAAGGAAGATTGGTGTAGATGGACAGGTTGAGACCTATAAAGCTAGGCTGGTAGCAAAGGGTTTTCGTCAAAGACCTGGCTTGGACTATGACGAAACCTTTTCTCCGGTAGCCATGCTGAAATCCATTCGGATCCTTCTTGCCATTGCTGCCTTCCACGATTATGAGATTTGGCAGATGGACGTAAAGACAGCTTTTCTAAATGGAAATTTAGAGGAGTGTGTCTATATAGACCAGCCAGAGGGTTTCATTCAGAGTGGGAGCAGCGGAAAGGTGTGCAAGTTGCTTAAGTCCATCTATGGACTAAAGCAGGCATCGCGGAGTTGGAACATCTGCTTTGATGAGACGGTCAAAGAATTTGGCTTTATCAAAAATCCAGATGAACCATGCATCTATAGTAGATTTGTAGCGAGAACTGTAGTATTCCTCGTTTTATACGTGGATGACATTCTCTTAATAGAAAATGACATTCCTATGCTACAATCTGTCAAGGGGTTCTTGTCACACAGGTTCTCCATGAAAGACCTGGGTGATGCCTCATACATTCTGGGTATCCGGATCTACCGTGACAGATCCAAGAGGATATTAGGACTTTCACAGTCCAGGTACATCGACACCGTACTAAAAAGATTCAGTATGGAAGATTCCAAGCGCGGTAACCTACCAGCTTGTCACGGGATCACCCTCTCCAAAGAGATGTCTCCCAAGATTGATTTGGAGAGGGATCGCATGTCTATTATACCCTACGCTTCTGCGGTAGGCTCTATAATGTATGCGATGTTGTGTACCAGACCGGATGTAGCTTATGCACTGAGTGTGGTAAGCCGGTATCAGTCAAACCCTGGGGAGAAACACTGGGTAGCGGTAAAGAACATTCTCAAGTACCTGAGAAGGACTAAGGAGATGTTCTTGGTGTATGGCGGAAAAGACCTCCAGATCGAGGCCTTTGCTGACTCCAGCTTCCAGAGTGACAAGGATGATTCCAAGTCCATGTCGGGTTTTGTATTTACCCTCAATGGAGGGGCGGTGTGTTGGAAGAGTTCCAAACAAGAAACCGTTGCAGACTCGACGATGGAAGCGGAATACATCGCTGCATCTGATGCCGCAAAAGAAGCTGTCTGGATGAGGAAGTTCTTGAAAGAACTTCAGGTGGTTCCGTCCATTGTTGATCCAATACCTCTGTATTGCGACAACAACGGGGCTATAGCTTTAGCGAAGGAACCCAGGTCCCATCAGAGATCCAGACACATCTTAAGGCGGTATCACCTGATCAGGGAGATCGTGGATCGCTAGGAGATCGAGGTTCGGAGAGTCGCTTCAGAAGATAACACTGCAGATCCATTCACCAAGGCCCTGCCCCAGACTCAGTTCGAGCGGCTGATCGAGATGATAGTTCTTTGATACGCCAGTACATGGCCTTAGTGCAAGTGGGAGATTGTTAGTGTATATGCCCTAGAGGCCATTACTGTATCATACTAGTTTGTATATTACTTAGTGGAAGCTTGGAATATTCACCTTGTATATACAATCTTGCTCAATATAGTAGTATGCTACTTGGTTTGTTTCTACTTCAATGTGTACATGTGTTTATTTTTGTATATCGCCTATACACATTATTGGAGCCCTTAGGATCTTTGCTTGATTACCAGCGATGTGATGGCCGTCACACTAGTGGGGCTGGGTAATCTATAAGCACATCCTTATGCAGGTCCCTGGTCGCAGGACTATCGAGACAGGGCATCGATACTCCGGAGTAGACCAGCGCATGCGCTTCTCATCCCAGTGTGGAAGACGGTCTGTCCTACAGCCGTCAGTACGTCGTACTTGAGATAGTATGCGGGTGCTCGTTAGGTTACGGGTACATTGGACAGGACTCGTCGGGAACTGACTAGTTGGTATTATGCCTATCGTCAGTTATCAGTTCCCAAGTGACATGAGTACAGCTTAGTCCGCTGACTTGACACTGTCACTTCGCCTCGAGTGTGTTCCCACTGTACTTTGATCACTACCCTACCACGGCTCAAAGGAGTCGTGCAAACAGGTAGTGGTTAGGTGTAGTCCCGAAGCACTTGGAGGCAGTGACGGTTAGACAGGATTCGTCTCTCCCGGTATTGGGGGTTGACATCGCGCTGTGTCTAGGAGAGCCATTACACGAGTAGTCCCTGGTCAGGGCAAACGAGATATACTGGTAGGCTTCGCTCCGGCATGACTTGTACCGCTATTGGGGGACTGACGTTTACCGCCCCCTAGGCCCGCCATGCGATGTATCAGACGAACAGACCGGACTGTACGGACAATGTCACATTCAGGCTCAGTAGGAGTTCAGATGGGTTTCGCCTCGTCGGTCTTCTTGTCGGCATTACCTGGGGACCGTTACGCACAGCTAGTGCTGCTTGCGGTCTGTGGTTAAACCCACTGCCAGCGTTGTGTCGAGTCTTTAGATTCCCACACAGAAAGCTTTTCGCCTTTAGGCAAAAGAGTAGAGGTCGCATGGTATTGCGAAAGGTCGCATGGTTTTGCGACAGGGTTCGGTCACACCCGTGCACTTGTGCACATACAGTGTCCGGATAGTTTGCACTAGCGGGCTTTGGTTTAAGCCAGATCCTAGTGTACGTATTGGGATTGGATTTATCCAGTATGCATTCGTGTTCCTCGGAACGCGGATGCGGGTGCGTATGCACAGTTGACAGGGAGGCAGAGGCAGCGGATTCTCATTAGGGTTGTTGACAGTTGACCGTTGACTATTTGACTTTTTGCTCAACCCTAATGAGAATATGATATGTGATTAACTATTATATTAATTAAGTATTATGGTGACATGGTTGTTGACTTTTGTTGACTTTTTTGACTTGTTGACTTTGTTGACCGGTTGACTAGGCTTGACTAGTTGACCATCATGATAACCATAGCCATCATTTCATGGCAAAGACTTTTGCTTGCTTGCTCATTTGTGTAAAATGAGTGCATGAAATGATATGGTTATGGTTGCTTCAACCATCACATAAGACTTTTTTGGTATGATGAGTTATCATGACTTTGGATTATGAGAGGTTGAGAGACAAAATAGTTGCTCATTTTCTTTCTTGCTAATCTCTCTCTTGTTCTTAAGCTCTCTTGTTTTGCTCTCACCCTCAACCTCTTGCTCCCTATCTTAACTCTATGGTTCTCTTGTCTCATGAGTTGAGAATCAAGAACCATAGATAAAATCCCATACAAACTTTTCTCTACTCATCCTAGTTCACAAGGTCTAGCAAACCAAGTGAACTAGTTTCTTCAAAGAACGAAGAAGGAGCCAAAGGTTGGAGCTTTCAGGTGGATCTATCTTCGGCGTACGGAGACGACGAGAAGAAGCCAATCCGGAACACCATCGGAGCTTGAAGACGAAGGAGTTCAAGACAAGCAAGGTATAACCCCCTAACCGAGTAGCTAGAAACTCGTAGTTAGGATGTTAGATAGATGTTTAACCAAGATCCAGGTTTTTAGGTCCATGTTACCACCTCCGTAAAAATCGTTTTTTTTACCAAATTCCGCATTCCCGAAAGTACCGGGAGAGGTAGCATGGACTTACAAATACTGGCCCCAAATGGGGTATAACAAGAATAATATATGCATAATGATGAAAGGCATCCCCAAGCGGGAGCTAGCTCTTCGTCAATCGACGGTCACAACCACGCAAGCAACATAATATACAACGCCGAAGGGCGAGGATCAAAACTCAAAAGGAAACTCAAGATCATCAAGAAAACCATAATACAACAACGTGCGACTCTAAGGTCGAAATAATACACAACTGGTTTTCTAAGTCTGAAATAATATACAAGTCTGGTTGATGGAATTTTACTAGATACAACTGAAAATAAATAAGTACAATGGTGGTCACGATGCGAGTGAACCCACCTACCAAAGCAATCACCCAGAAAGGAAGCAGTGTGCCAGAAAGCCGCAATGAAACCTGTACGGCAAAACCTGCAAGAACTGTGGCACAGCGGGGGTGAGTTTCCAACTCGTGAATAGAAAACATCACAAAGAAGAAATCGTATGTATGACTCATCCTAGGTCAAACGATCAGTAATATATATATCCTCAATATGAATAAGTCTGAAGCATGATAAGGTGGCAAGGGTAAACATCTATACATAAGTGTAGTACCAAGTGCTCGTTCCAGTGCCTCAGGTAGCAACATATCATAAATATGAGGCGTGATCAATGTAATCAACATGAAATCAGTGTCAACTATATCATGGAGTCTAAATACATGGATATCATCCAACTATGTAATCAATGTCTGTATGTATGTGTAAGTCCACGCCAGCGCCCCGGCCGTCTAACGAGGCCAAATGCGAAACAAAAAACATTTTACGATACTGGCGCTAACGCGAACTTAAAACCTGGTTCGTTCTATTAACCTTAAACTAGTATTCTGTAAAAGAGGGTTTAGAAATTATATCGATCGATCCATGTCCTTCGGTCTTTAATCTCTTCCCCTAGCTTGTTGCGGTTGCGCCGACGATGTTCGCTCGAATGATCTCGCTCGATCGACGGTCTCCTCCTCGCCGAAGACTGCGCCACATCAACGAATCTTTATACGGGCTCCCGCCTCTGAACCGAGGTAACTCGGACATGATGTTAGCTAGCCGACGTGTCCAAGGTTGAAGTAGAGATAAGTGTAGAATGCTTTGTCTCGAGGGTTAATTGAAGTTGCCAAATCAAGTTGTGCAGGAAAAATGAACTTAAGGGTTTTTTGCACACATGAATCAAGCACCTCTCTCTCTCACAAAATGATGCACCCCAAAAAAAAAACAGTGTTCGACCACAAGCCAAGAATGCTTGCCGAAACATAATGGTGTGGTAAGTGTAGGAACAAAAATAATGGTAACCTTAAGCACAAAAGATCACAACTAATATCCAATGTAAAACAAGAAAGCAATAATGCAAACTATGAGTCATTCAATCAAGAATCCACAAGATGTTGCTGGAATGTGCTGGGGGACAAGGCACCACAAAAAAGCCCCCCATTTTCAAAACTCACAATTGCAAATAAACCCCTTTCATAACAACATTTTCAGCCAAGAAGGAAAAAAGAAAAATGGCCGAAACAGAATCCAAACTAGCAACTTCAAAAAGCGATCCCGTAATAAATTACAGGATAACCCCGTAACTGTATATACATACCCGCATTTGTATTCCAACCGAATACAAATGCAATGAGACAAAATCTACATAGTATAATACTTGGATCCGGCTTAAACCAAAGCCCGCTAGTATTATCCGTCCGAACCGTGACACGTGCACAAGTGCACGCGTATGTTCGAACCCTGCAATAAAACCATACGGCCTCTACAACGTTTCGCCTGAACTGGGAAACTTTCTGTGGGGGACTCTAAAGACTCGTCAATACCCTGGCAGTGGGTTTAACCACAAGCCGTCAGTGGTACTAGCTGTACGTAACGGCTGCCCATGTACTGAGAGAAAGAGGAGCTGATGAGAGAACTTATCCTGGAACCCTACTGAGCCTATGTGTGACAATATCCGTACAGTCCGGTCCGTTCGTCTATGAGTATCGCATATCGGGCCTAGGGAGCTGGTAAACGTTAGACCCCCAAAAGCGGTATAAGTCGTGTCGGAGTGTAGCCCAGAACACCCTGAGATACTACTGGAATACCTACCAGTAAATCTCACTTGCCATGGCCATGGACTTCGTGTAATGGCTCTCCTAAACACAGCGCGATCTCACCCCCAACATTGGGAGAGACGAATCCCCTGCCGATCTGCTCATTGCCTCCATGTGGCTCGGGACTGTACCCAACTAAAACCTGTTTGCATGACTCCTTTGAGCCATGGTAGGATAATAATCAAAGCACAGTGGGAACTCACACGAGACAAATGACGATCTCAGGTCGACAGACTAACCTGTACACATATCACCTGGGAATTGCTATCTGACGACAGCTTTTAATAACCAGCTAGCATGTTCCCGGCGAGTCCTGTCCGGTGTACTCATAACCCAATGAGCACATGTATACATCTTAGGTGAACGAACTAACACCAATGGCTTGTGAGACCGGCCACCGCCCCTCGTCGGGGTCTTGACTGTATAAACTAGTTTTCTCCGGAGTATCGATTCCCTATCTCGAAACTCCCGCGACTAGGGACCTCTTTTAAGGATGTGCTTATAGACTACCCAACTCTCACGTATATGATCGCCATCATACTGTTGGTAGTCAAGCAAGAATCCTATGGGCTCTATCAACGTGAAATAGTGATATATATAATGTCACCTAAAGCAGTACATGATGATAAAGATAAACCAGATAGCATATTATCATCTCGAGTTAGACTGTCCTACCGGTATAGGTCCTCCCTCAATCATTGCAATCACGTGCCTGCGATCCAATAATTGACTTTGAGGGCACTATATCCAACAGTATGTGGATCTCGTCCACGTATCACCTAATGACACAAAACATCATGCAGGTAAATATCATAAAGCATAGGCATGGAAGTATGAGGATATAAATCAACATGTGTCTCTCACGACACATCAAAATCATGGAACCTGAGTGTCTAGCATCGACACTCAAAAACATTATGAAACCCATGCCCAGCATCGGCACGTAAATCCTCATATATATAGGGCTCCGTCAGTCCGGATCGGCCTATATCATCTCTCGACTCCGGTCGGTATCCTCCGGATATCTGCCGAGCCTAAATACTATCACCGGTAGGTAGTAGTCCCACTGCCAGGCTCACCGTCTGCAGCACAGCAATCCGTTCTCTCCCCGGGGTAACATACCGGGTCCACCATGTACCCGCAATCGGCCTCATCCAACACCTCGAATCGGGTTTCACATGTCATACGTCTCAGAACCGAGAAAACACATGGTGGACGCATTGAAATATCATATCAAGAGAAACCGGTTTTTTAAAACAATACATACTCTCTTTTCAAATAACCACGGTTCCCAAATCCATAAATCTCATAAAAACAAATATCTCAATGCGTATAATCTAAATCATGATGTATGCGACATATAACAGAAATATAAGCATATATGTATATCACAACATGAAACAGTAATATGCACATATCGAGGGAAAACCACTCTTTTAAAATGAATCCAGTTTTAAAGTATATCTTGCGGTTCCCAAATCTCCAAAATCAAGCCACAATCGTTTATGTATGTGCAAATACGTATGTATGCAAGTATGGGTGTACAATATGTGTGTACTCAAGTATGAGTGTACAATATGTATGTACACAAGTATGTCATATCCTGATGCAACAATCCTACTGTGTAGTGACATGGCATTTATCGATGATGAAGTGTGTGAGCCGGCAAGCAGGTGTACGTGGAACATACGCATCATCGATAATGGTGATGGTGTCCTGATAGCAAGGGTTTAATATAACAATAAACACATTTACACATGCGATGCGAATAGCAAGAATAAGCGGAAATCGAATAATAAACGCAACAGTGAAGAATCTACATCAATATGTAAATGTCATACAGTTTTGCCATTTGAAATAAGACGAATCGGGGTTTTTAGAAAAATAAGGGCTACAGTATTTTTAAAAAAAGATACGTCTTTTGAAAATATCCGTAGAATTTCTTAGCCTGTCTTTAAAATACTCACGATTCGTTAGTTTGAAATAGGTATGACTCGGGTCTAATCTAACATCTACTAAGTAAACTACAGATCTAACTAACAAGCTAATCGAAAGGGTATGGAACCACCTAAAATTGAGTCGATATATATATATATATATATATATATATATATATAAATACAATAGTCGGTGTTCCCGCCTCTATAGTATTACATACGATACAATATACAATATGACATCCTCCAGTCAAGAGTGGGGATCTATCATCAATATATAGCTCGTACGTAAATCCATCGTACTACATCCCAAATCTGGGTATGGGTCAAATCTCACATTTATCTCATCAATTATCTGGTATCCTTGTTTCCCCAATTAGAGAAAAGCTCTGTTCAGAATTCAAAATTTGAATTACAGTTGCGCTTTTATAAAAGCGCTTCGCTCCAACTAGCGCACCCCATGCAAAGCACATAGGCGGTAGCTCTAGGTGCGCTGTGCTCCAAGTAGCGCACCACGTGCAAAGCACGTGTGCGCTAGCGCTAAGAGCGCTGCGCTCCAATTAGCACACCATGGGCAAAGCGCACCATGGGCAGAGCGTATAAGCGCTAGCGCTGGAACTAAATGTTCCTCACCGTTGGATCAAATATCTAACGGATATGATTAAATCATCAGTTAACAAGAATAAAATTCTATTGAATCTTTCCAAACAGAAAAGATTGTTCCTTGAATTTGGAACACCGTTGGATCAATGATCCAATGGTGATTAAAGATCACTAAAATACAGAACAAATTCTGTAAAGAAGGAATGATTTCTCAATCTTGTTAAAACAAGAAAATTATCTTCTGTAAATCAGAAGCCCTTGGATCAATGATCCAACGGTGGGGAAATTCCCAAATCAATTGGAGAATAAATCTGTTTAACTGATTCAACAAATCAGCTTCCCCTATATAAAGGACCCAAGACTTCAAGTCCAAAAAAAAAAGGAGGAACCCTCCCATAAACTTTGAGAAAATATCAAGAAGAAGAAATAGCTCTCGGCAAAAGAAGATTTTTCTTCAAGGTAAAAAATAATGGTGATGAACAAAGAGATGAAATCATCTCATAATTATAGAGAAGAATTCTCTTATTAAAATATCATAGATCTACAAAGACCAAGGTCTTTTATAAAGAGATAAAGAAAAGATCTCATCATAAAAATAAAGAAGTACTTACTTCACAGATCATAGATCTATAAGACAAATTGTCTTTCTGAGATCATGAATATCTCATTATATAGGGGGGGGAGAGAATTATTCAATTCTCTTAGGATCACAGATCCATAAAGGCAAAGCCTTTTATCAAAAAGAGATTGAAGTATCTCCTATAAGTTAAGAACTTTGTTCTTGGAATCTTGAGATAAAGTCTCTTATCAAAGAAGATAATCTTCAGAGCGCAAAGTTAACCTAAGAAGAGCCTTAGCGCTCCTAATTTAAAAGTGCCTTAGTGCTTTTCATCTAGAGCAAAGCGTTGCAGTGCAATAGTACTTCAAACACAGCGCACCGCGCTCATTGGCTAGCGCTCAGCGCTAAGCGCGCCACGTGCTCCTCATGTGTGCGCTGCATTACTAAAAGCGCTCTGCGCTCATTACATGGCACCAGCGCCAAACGCCTCCATGCTTCAACTATAGCGCATCAGCGCTCTACATCTAACGCAAAGCGCTAAACGCATTAGCGCTCTTCATTAGCACTTTAACCATAGCGCACTGCGCTCATCGACTGGCGCTAGTACCAAGCGCGCTATATACTTTTATGTACGCTTGGGTAGAACATAAATTGTTCTTTGGATAAGCCCCAGAGCTATGATGAATGCTTAGCATTCAATAAAAGACAAACATTATCAGAATTTAAATCAATGCTCCGCATTGTTAAAAGGGCCAAGCCCAAACAAATGCTAAACAGCCCAAAACGAATGTTAAATATTTTAACTTGATTCGACTTAGCCCAAATTGGCCATAAGTCCCCAATTCAGACTTAACTGAGCTATTGTGCTCATAATGTAATTAATTGGTCTTAGTTCCAAACTGGGCTACAGATCATTTAATCCACCTTGGTTCAAGGGTACATCTCTTCACTCCATTGATATTTTTCGTTGTAATTCCTCAACGTCTTCAAAGAGGTGACTGGTCCCGACAACCATACATTTCATGGACTGTGGGGTCCTTAAACTCATGGACTATGATGTCCTTAACCTCGAACGTGATGTCTTAAAACTAACATCGGACTGTGAGGTCCTTAAACTCACGGACTATGATGTCCTTAACCTCGACCGTGCTGTCTTAAAACTAACACCGGACTGTGGAGTCCTTAAATCCACGGACTATGATGTCCTTAACCTCGACCGTGATGTCCTAAAACTAACAATGGACCGAGATGTCTTTAAACTAACAATGGACCATAATGTCTTTAAACTAATTATCGACCACAATGTCACTAAACTAAACAACAGAGCCTAATTGCTCTCTTGTCGGATCTAAACGATCCTGTTAAGTTGATCTTAGTCTAAAATAAGACTAATGTATCCTTAACAAACGTTTAAGTCGATCTTAGTCTCAAATGAGGCTAACGTATCCTTAAACCCAAACCCCAAAACCCAAATCTAAGAAAGATACGGATTTGGACTTGTCCACGCCCTACGGGCGACAACATAACTTAGTCTCCGTATACAATCCACGGGCAACCAAACACAAAACAAACACCCTTGACACGAAGTGACCATCTGGAGAAGGAGAAAGTTGTTACCGCGCAGCGGTAGCGTAATTAACTGCAGGGGCTTGCGCCTGCAGGGAAGAGCGTCCCCACAATCAAAACCCTACAAACTTTGGGGAATCTGACGAAGTCTGCTACATCGGCCGCATCCGTTTAAACCTTCGATATATGGTGCCATAAATCAACTTGGCATCTTCGGAGAGGTGGAAAGATAGCACCAATTAGTATATGCCCTGAATTTCAGGCAAGACGTCTGCCGCGTCTTTCGGAGGGGAACAGATTCTGGCAAGCCCGGTGGGACCTTTTTGTGTTTCCACTCCACACTTCGTGTGTCGTGTTCGCGAACCAATCGTGGTTTGCTGATGGTTGCATTTGGGTTCGAGGTACTAAGATTTGGCGTTTTGGTTGGTGCAGAAAGAGAAAGAATCAATGGCGTCCACTTGTGCAAGATGTTCCAACTGCAACTACAACCTATGCTCCGCCTCACCTGGAGGTGTAGCTTACGGGCCCCAAGCGGCTTCCTTATTCACTATGCCAGTGGAACAGGTCACTCAAGCCACCACAGGATTGTTTTTCGGGACCATGCTCCCGCCAACGAGCTTCAGGGCTCCTATGCCAGCACCGGAAGCTCCCAAGAAGTCGGTTTTCGATCGGCTTGCTACTAACACGACCTCTCTCAACGAGTCGTCCAGCTCCAACTCCTCGGTCTTCGCCATACTGAGCCTGAACTCCGATGGGCCTGCCAAGAAGCCCATGATACCTGAAGTGGCCATCCCAAAGAAGATAGCCACCCCTGCTCCTGAAGTCGTCAAGGCGGCTTCTCCTGCCAAAGGGTCGGTCTTTACAAGACTGACTATTCCGACTCCTGTTCCTGCTCAAAGGTCTGTCTTTGACAGATTGGATACCGCTACTCAAAAGACGTCAGTCTTCAAGAGGCCGGCACCAGCGGCGCCTCATCTGGACAGGGGGCAAGACAAAGCCATCCCCATCGCCGAACCATCCCCAACAGCTCGACACGCACGACGTCGCCACTGGCGCCGAATAAGGAAGGCCGGGGGCAACTCCCCCTCTGGGCTAACTCCACCGGCTCCAACGGTGGAAATTAATGCTGCTGTTCCAACCGGGAACAGCTTTGAGCTGCTGAACAAGGTGTGCAGGAATTCTCCTACCGCCGTATTAAAAAGTTCCCCGCCGCCGGTGGAGACTGTCACAGAAATGAAGCCGTAACAGTCCCCTCAACGACTTTCTTCTAAAGTTTACAAAATCTGGCGACAAGTCCGAGAGTCGGTGGTTGATCAAGACTATCCCCGTCGGCAGAAGAAGTTGAAGGTCCGACAGGAAGAAAACCGTCCTGTTAAGCCACAAAAGACGACGGCTACTTGGGTGCCCACTGCAACGGCCCCCTCAACTTCGACCGCTCATAAGAGGAGAAGGCCGGAGAAAATCCCCATGCCTGCGACAAATGTCAAAGTCACTGAGCCCAAACGTCCTAAGTCTGGGGGCATGGTGGTGCATACCGTTTATATGGCATCCGGAAAAGAGGATAGCCGTATCTCCACGGGTCATCGACCGCTTACGCAATCCGTGACAAAAGCCCAAGAGCAGCAGCAGAAGCTTCACGAGATGTTGACTTCTATGGCCGCACTCACAGGACCGAAAGCAAACCCAGAGGCATCCTCAGAAAAACGCCACGAGCAGGAAACTAATGCCGAGTTCCTTCATAGAATGATTGAGAAGAAGGACAAAGAGGCTGCGGAACAAGCGGCCGATATAAAGCAAATGGCTCTTCTATTCCAAGATATGGTGGGCATGATGATCCAGCCGGATCCCCCAGCCGAAGATCCTCCAGTAATAATTGAAGATGATAGAGGAGGAACATCGAATCCTCTGCCGGCTCTTTCAGCAGCTAAGGAGGAAACTATCTCAAAAGCCGCCCTAGATGATTACATCGCTCAGCAGATACGAGTTCATCAGGCGAATGAAGCGGCTAGGAAAATTGTTAAAACTGGATGACCCTATCCGGGTTGGTATGACCAAATAAAGTACCCGCAAGAATACACGATTCCCAAGTTCCATGTGTATAAGGGGACAGGAAACCGCCATCAACATGTCGCTCAGTTCAGGGCTCTTTATGGCAATACCGGTGGCGATGATAAACTGTTGCTTCGCCAAATCGTCAGCAGCTTATCGGAAACGACGTTTGAGTGGTACTCCGAACTCCCAAATGACTCCGTTAAAACTTTCCCAGAAATGGAGTTATTGTTCACCCATCGATTCGCTAGTGCCAGTGAACGCACCCCAGTAACGGCATTGATCAATGCCAGGGTGAAGCCGGGCGAGACATGGGTTCAGTACGCAATCCGATGGCGGAATTTGTGGTCTAAGTGCGAACAGCACATCGAAGAAGCACCAGCGGTGGGCATGTTCGTGGGCACCCTAGACCCTCATGCAACTATTTCACAGTTCATGATGTTCTTCAAACCGACTACGTTCCAGGCTTTAATCGACAAGCTAGCCCAGATGGATCAAATGGGTCATAGACCGTCTCCTCCAAAGCCGGAGCCGCGGAACGAAAATGGTAAGGGGAAGGCGACCTTCGTTGCAAATACCCAACAGCAGCCCAGTGCTCCGAGACTAACAGATCAGTTAGAGGAGAGACGACGCTATTATAATAAGAAAATGAAGCGCCCTTACTCTTTCCCACGGGATAAAACGAATAGGCTGTTCGAACTAGCAATGCGCAACAGGCTTATCAATTTGCCGAATCCAAGGCGACCATCGCAACCCGGCGAAGTGAATAATTCCAATTATTGCCCTTACCACCAAACGGTAAGCCGTCCGATCGAAGATTTCTTCGTCTTTAAGGGATGGATCGAGGATCAGTACCTACAAGGCAAGTTTGTGCTGTCGGAGAAGTGGAAAGTAAACCCACCACAACCGCACACTCCTAAAAAGACGGATACACCGAGGGCAACGTGCTCTTTTGTTGAAGAAGCTCTATGGGAAGTGGCCCTTTCGGCCAAAACCAAAAGGATGCTGAATGATCTCCAGACATGCCCGACAATCAGGTGGAAGAATCCGCTGGAACCCCAGGTCATCGAAGGGATGCTGAAGCCGCGCCCAACCCCAAAGATTAGTGGAGATAGCCAAAGTGCTCACACCCAGCCGTCGAAATCTTCAATGAAGAAAAAGAAATCCAAGAAGACCGTGAAGCCTGGCGACAAGCGCACGGACTTACAAAAACAGTTCGACGTGCTGGAAGAGTATAACTAGAAGGTGCGGACTCCGATCATGCTCCAAGAATTCCTCAGCCACGTTCTTGAGGACGAAGATGATGGAGAAGACTCGTCGGATGGATCTGAAGACTACATAGCAAGTTGCCATATGATCTCTCACTCGTTGACAAACGAAGAAGAAGCTCCTTGCACCGAGAAACCGGGGGCAGAGCCTGAACCGGAACTTCTATGGCCATCAGAAGAAAGGATCGACGCTTTCCTGAATGAAATTCATCTGAAAAGTAAAGCCGATCGGGAGCGTGAGATGGCTATATTTGAAAAGGCCAAACGCCGGCGACTGGACGAAAGAGTTGAAACACCTCCGCCGAATCAAAGGATATCCATCGCGGATAAAAACAAGTTCAAGATGAGGGAAAGGTTTGCTAAAGCCATATCGATGGGAATGAAGCTACCACCCTCCGAAGGAAACACTGTCGGCGAAGCAGAGATGCATCCTAGCTACTGCTTATATCATCGAAAGATTGCGCACCCCACTGAAGAGTGCAACACTTTTAAAAGATGGTGGCGGGGATATGTTGCTCACCGACAACATTTTAAGTGGAGGAAATGCAAAACTAGTCTGGAGCGAAGAAATACGACTGAAGAGCATAAAAGAACCACCGGCAATTGTCGCGTGATTAACGCCGGGGGATCATAAGTTCTCACGTTCGGGAGAGACTCCGATGAAGAGATGACTCTTGGCCCTCTATTCAAGGAATCCTTCTCGGGAAAGGAGGGAGAATCGAAGACCTGTGAAAATATCCAGCTGCGCAATCGTACGCTGCCCGAAAAGAATCTCAGACCCGCAAACAGAAAAGATAAGGGAAAAGAGAAGGTCTCTGAAGATATTACCCTAGATGACCAAGTCATGAAAGAGCTGACCGCCAAGGACCCGCCAAGGAAAAGTAAGGTGGACTACAACATTCTGGCACACTTGAGGAAGTTACCCTCGCAGCTCAGCATTCTCGACGCTCTCTTACTATCAAAATAAGAAAGGGTGTCATTGATCAAGGCGCTACATGAGCAAGAGCAATTCCAAGCTTTTCTCGCCGAAGAAAAGATGAAGGACGAACTGGAAGAAGTACACACGGCCGATATTATCTTCGGCGATGAAGATCTCCTCCTTTGGACGTGCGAGCACAATTGTCCCCTATACGTCTCCGGATATTGTCATGATATCAAGATAGGCAAAATCCTGGTCGACAATGGGTCTTCCGTCAATCTCCTCAACATGCGAGTGTTGAAGGAAATCTGCATGAGGGTTCAGCACCTCGCTCGTGATAAAATCACCATCTCCGGCTTCGATTCCCAGTCATCACGAACCCTCGGGTCTGTGATACTGACGCTGCGCTTCGGACTACTCGTCACAGATATTAAATTTCACGTCATCGATGCCAATACATGCTACAATGCTTTGCTTGGTCGGCCATGGTTACACGATTACAACATCATCCCTTCTACACAGCATCAGTGTATGAAATACTTCAAGGATGGTCTCGAGTATACCGTAATAGGAGAGCTGAACCCATTCTCCGTAAACGAAGTCCGAAAGTACGAAGATGCAAAATACTTCTTACCAGACTTTGAAGACACAGAGAGATGTCATAAACCAGAGAACAAAGCTATCACCACAATTCCGGTCTTCGGGAGTGATACCAAGGAAGAGGAAGAGATAGTTTATTCAGGGCCACCCCAGTACAACAAGCTGGGACCGTCCGCTCCTATGCTTATCTTCGGCAGCGACTCAGAAGATGAGGTCAACGCCATATTCTCTGCTCGACCTTCAATTCAAACATTCACTGATGTAGAGCAAAGTTTGCAAGTTTCCATGGTTCCGCCCAAACATCATAAAGAACTAGACGCGCTTGATACCAACAGTGTGGAAGAGCTGCAAACGTTCTATGTCCCTCCCAAGCGAGAAGGTGAAAAGACGATCCTATTTGTAGGGTTGCTGGGCACGGATACAAGGTTCTACGAGGCATCAACCATGCCCGATTTAACAATTAGCCGTGCCGAACAACCCGAAACCGGATCTTTAAACTAGAGATTAGGCGAAAACAAGCATGTTAAACACATTAACACTAAGTGAGAGGGATTACAACCTTTGTAGATCCGGTCCTTCACTTCTTAAGCTCCGTGTTGAGGTCCCTTCGCTGCGATCATCGTGTTCCGGACTCTCGAGAGGTTCCACGAAGAGAAATATGCAGTCTTGCTTCCGATCTTCGATAAAAAGATGATCTACCTTGAAGTTTCGTTAACACAAGCTAACACTCATAATATGAAGTAAACACCCTCATCTAAATGGCAAGGATAGATGAGGATGATGAAGTGGGATTATTGCTCTCTTTTATTATCTTTTTCTCACACTCATTCATCACCTGGAAAAAGCTAGTAAGCTTTTTCATGAAAAAAGGAAGAAGGAAGAAGAAGATGAATAATCATAAAATGAATAATCCTTTTGTGATGAATAATGAAAGGATAAAGATGATCAATAAAGCAACCATGGTTAACTAAACCATTGTAGAGAATTAACTAAGTCTAGGGTTTGGGTTAGGTTAAGAATGAGTCACTTGAAAATATCTTGCACAAAACAAAAAAGAAACCTTCTAGAATCAACTAGAAGTCTTAACCCAAATCTAAACCCTAATCTTGTTTAATCTCTACTAAACATGTTGCATTAGTTATCATATCATGTTACAATATTATATATAACATATATAATATTTATTGTAGCAAAAGAAAATAATACAATTAACATATATCGCATATATATCAATGTATTACCCGAGTGAGAAAAAGAATATTTTAGTGAGATAATATTAGTTAATGTAATTTAATATATCATATATATTATTATACACTAAATTATTGAATCAACACTTGATCCGACAATCCGGCTATATCATATATAACCGACTAATATTTATCTGTACCGATTCATCGAATCAACATTTGATCCGATGACCCGGCTGATATCAAATATCGCGGTATCTCATATCGTATTATCCTCGGTCCCGCACATATCACATATGTGCTCCTACTCCGTTTTGCTTGAGCCAAGAAACCTCTGTGTAAGACTCTAAAGAATCGTCAATACGCCGGCAGTAGGTGATGATCATATCAAACACCCACAAGCTGAAAGCGGTCAGCTAAACGTAACAGCCACCCAGGTATTGAGCGCTCAGAATATCAACAAGCAAGCCTATACATTCTCCTGTGAATCCAATCAGTAACACTCCCGTACAGTCCGTTCTCGTCGTCTGATATGTCGCATATCTCGCCTAGGGGTGGTAAACGTCAGACCCCAGTAGCTCGATAAGTCGTGTCGATTTAAGGTCTATAACAGTTCGAGAAACTACTGATAACACTTACCTGTAAATCTCAGCAACCCTGGCTAGGGATTTCTGGTTATAGCCAATCGAACACAGCACAACATCAACTCCCTATACCGGGAGAGACGAATCCCCTCCTATCGCTCATTGCCTCCATGTGATTCGGGACTGTACCTAAAAGCCACCTTTTTGCACGCCCTATTGGACCTGGTATGATGGAAATCAAAGCACAGTGGGAATCACACAAGACTCTATGACGATCTCGGGTCAACAGATTACTCTGTACCAGTGTCACCGGAGAACTGCCATCTGACGTGAGGTATAATACCATCTTGGAGTTCTCGGCGAGTCCGTCCAGTGTACCCAGTCTCTACTGAGCACCCGTACACCATCCTTGATGTCAAACACCGATGGATATGGGATCATCCATCGCCCATCATATGGGTCAAGATGCGTATACACTAGTCTACTCTGGTGTATCGATGCCCTGTCTCAATACACCCTCGACTAGGAACTGTTATAGGATGTACTCGTCGACTACCGTGGCCCCACTAGTATGATCTCATCATAGTCCCAGTAGTCGAGTACATATCCTAAGGGATTTATCAACATGTAATATAGAGACAATCAGAGTACATATTAAGATCAAGTACAACCAGATAGCATACTATCATGTGGAGCAAGAAAGTCCTCCCTATATATGTCCAAGCATCCATTACAATATACATCGTATGTACAGTAATGGCCTTTCGGGCATGCATATAACTAATAATCTCCCACTTGCACTAGGGCCATCTATTGTGGTATCACATACCCAACAATTAGCTGCGGTTGAAGTATCTCATACTCAACCATCCCATAAAAGTCTCTACTGGGAAAAAGGCCTTTATGAGTGGATCCGCTGTTGTCCTCTGTGTCTACTCTCCTAACCTCGATCTTCCTGGAGATCAACCATCTCCATGATTAGGTGATACTGCCTAAGAATTATATCTGGATTTCAGATGGGACGGGGGGTTCCTTGGCAAAAGCCACAACTCCATTGTCACACAACTGTAGGAATGAAGTTCATCTCATGAACTTATATATATCCAGACTGCCTCTTTGGTAGCATTCTTGGTAACGATGTATCTTGCCTTTAATCATCTAGTAAGTCACGGTATCTAGCTTGGAACTCTTCCAACATACCGTCCCTCCACTGAGGGTAAAGACAATGCCTGCGACTGACATTCAGTCGTCCTTATCACCCTGGAACCTTTTCAGTGATTCTCTACAGGATCGATTGATACCAGCTCACTACAACTAGTGAGTATCCTAACATCTAATTAGATCTATCTCATAGATCCAAAACCCAGGATTTAGGAGGTATCACTTTGATCCTATATGGAGAATCTTTGTGATAAGCGGAGATTGACCGAGCGTAGCATAGGAAACTCCTTCCCTATCAAGAGTATGTCATCCACGTACTCTATGAAGACCACCACCGTACTCCCTACTACCTTTTTGTATATACATGGTTCATCTACCATTTTGATGAAGTCAAACTCTTTGACTTCCACATCAAAACAGACGTTCCAACTCCACGATGCCTGCTTTATCACATAAAACATATTGCACACGTTTCCGCTACTCCCACTGTCTACGAAGTCCTCTGGCTGTGTACTTATAGACGCTCTCTTCTAAAACATCATTTAGAAAAGCAGTCATGACACCCAACCACCAGATATCGTAGTCATGGAATGTAGCCGTGGCAAGTAGGATCTGGATGGACTTAAGCATAGTTTTGAAAGTCTCAACTTTTCGATGTACACCTAGTAATCTTCTCAAGATATACTTGCTCCTGATGGGGATTTAACCCTTCAGATAGAGCAACCAAAGTCCATACTTTGTTGGTGTATAAGGATTCCATCTCAGATCGATAAGCATCCAGCCATTCTTACAGAGTCTCACTCCTGATGGCCAGCTCGAAACTAGTTGGGTGATCATCTCATGATGCAATCCTCGCTCCCACTGTCATAGAGAAACCGAAGTATCTCTCATGTGGATGAGGAACCCTACTAGATCGGCGGAGAGGCTGAGGTTCGTTGGAAACTATTGAATCCTTGGTTCTATTAAATCATCAGTTGCAGTTTGTATAGCTGGAACCTTTCCAGTTCTACAGAACTGACTTTGCCTCGAGCTTGTCCGGATTTTGCCTTTCAGACATAGGCCGGACAACCCCAAATCTTAACAAACTTAAGATATGGGCTCTTCCCTTTCCATATCACATATGAAGTGGTAGGCAACTGATTTGATTTGAACCTTATTCAATAGGTATGCAGCTTCTCAAGTGCATAACATCCCAAAAGGAAATAGGAAACTCAGTAGTAC
Source organism: Agapanthus africanus (assembly GCA_030015575.1). Taxonomy (NCBI): domain Eukaryota; kingdom Viridiplantae; phylum Streptophyta; class Magnoliopsida; order Asparagales; family Amaryllidaceae; genus Agapanthus; species Agapanthus africanus. The sequence continues at coordinate 141,519,595 of JASDDO010000031.1, forward strand.
TCATCATAGAGCACACCATATCACATAGGGTGCTATTGCTCCACCCCGATATACCATCGTGCTATGGTGTATACGGAGGAGTAATGCCGAGAAAGAATCAGATTCTCCTTTAGAATAGTCCAGGACTTCCGTGCTCAAGTATTCTCCTCCCTGATCTCATCAAAAGATATAATACTTATACCCATATTTTGGTTCTCTACTTCTAACTTATATTCTGTGAATATCTCAAAAGCTTCGGACTTGTATTTCAACAGGAACATATGTCTGAATCTTGAGAGATCATCAGAGAATGTAATGAAGTACAAATAACCGGTCTTGGCATGTGTAGATGGGAGACTTTCATACATCAGCATGTATCAATCCCAAGAGTTCACTAACTCTTTCTCTGTTTCCAATAAACAGAGCTGTGGTCATCTTATCTTTGTGACATGACCGGCAAGTTTCACAAGATGTAAATTCAAACAAATTTAAATATGCATCTTAATGTAACTTCAGCTAGTCGGGTCGCATTGATATGACCTAGTCTACAATGCCTCAAGAAGGATTCGTTCATTTCTGAACTCTTCCTCTTGTGTGTGTTCTTCATACTAAGAACTGTAGTTTGATTTAGAACGTCAATGCTTTTAGATAACGTGCCTGAACCGATCAACTCTTGATATAGGAAATGTTCAAAACATTATCCAACAATACAAAATTATATCCTTTCTTTACTAATAAAGAGACTGATATGATGTTGTATATCAGGTTCGGTATCTAATAATATTCGTTCAGAATCAATGTATTCTGGTAATACAGGGTGATAGTGACCAACAGACTTGGCTGCAACACTTGCACCATTTCTATCTCATGAAACTTATCACCCGTTCTCAGTTCTCTTCCTATCTATAGCCCATGTAATAAATTACATATCGGGATCCTGATCTAGTATCAAACACCCAGGACGTAAAGGATACGGAGAAACAGTTCTATGTAATGAACACACCTGAAGATGATGCATCAGCATGCACTTTCTTCGTTTGGGCGGCACGGGACTTCTGGCAATCCCCAATTTCCTGCTCTGTCTTATAACAATTATAAGCTGGAGCGGGACCAACGTTCCCCAGCTCAGTATAACAAGCCGGTTCGGTCAATACATCCGTATTATTATCTTGATTAAGGCGTGATATGGTCGCTACCTGGAGAGAGAGAGAAGAAAACACTCAGCGTATGCTCTTGCAAGATTAGATTGGTTATCTAATATATCTAATCAGGATGTCTCCCACTGTTTTAGTCAAATCTTCCTTCAAACCCTAAAAGGAAAGACTAGCCGGGATTAATTACACACTACAATTTCGTCAATCTTTCAGCCAGGCCAGTGCCGGTACTTTGAGGGGGGTCCCCCGTGCTTTCCCACGAACCTAATTAAAGTAAACCTTGTTTTCCCAGGGGCATAACCCCGTTGACACCTTTCTAGACACCTACTTGATCGACTAATTGTAATGTGTAAAACTTTCCCAGGAGTAACTCTTACTCGCAGCGGGTATCGGGATCCAACTATCTCATAGAAGGTGTGCAATCTCATTGTAAATTTCAACACTTGAAATTCCCAATAATATATTACCCCTAGTACTTATGACCTTGACTAAGGTCAACATATCATAAGTACTAGTCAAGTTCTACCCATCATTTCATGATTAATCAGACCCACCCTATATGACCCTCAACTATGGTCGACATAATCACATGAATGTCCTAACTAATCGCATCATATGCTGTGTAGGAAGACATCACTTAGCTACCGTACACTACGCCTCAACTAAAGTCGACATACGCAGCACGAATACTAAGTACTCTACTTCCTAAAATGACGGAGGGCTACGTCAGGTTTTTTATGAAAACCTATTGCGTAATGAACTTGATATCGTTGTAGAATCGAGTGATTTTAAATGGAATGTTTTTGAGGCCTTTTCTAGTTTCTCTAAAGAGGTCACTCCCGGTGAAGGGATCGTCGGCTCTTTCCTCATCGAATAAGGTGCAGGATATTTCACAAATATCACTATGCAAAGCAAGAACTATAGAAGCAATCAAAAGACAAACCAAGTTTGTAGCATCTGCTAGTTTCACTAAAAAGGTCACTCCCGGTGAAGGGATCTCGGCTCTTTCCTTATCGAATAAGGTGCTGGATGTTCTACAAGGAACACCGCTATGCAAAGCAAGAACTAGAGCTACCAGTTTTTAAACAAGTTTCTACAACATCTTAGGTTTCTTTTAGTTTCATTAATCTCATTAATGAAGTGCCATTTTAATATGCTTCACAAGCATCATATTTGAAACGAAATCTGCAATATAAAATATATCTTATATATATATAATATAAACATTCGTCTCAGGCAGTAATATAATCTCATCACAGAACATTGCAGCAGAAGAATATATATGAAATATTGGATATACTAGGACGTCCGTGTTTTAGTACGAGCCTGTATAAAACACGGATTCCACGGTCGCGATGAATAGCCAAACCCACATCCCTAGACCCCTACGAGAGCGGCAAGCAACACTGCCAATTCTAGGGTTAGGAGACCCGGTCTCGACTCCTCGAGATGGTCTCCCACTGGACCCCAGAACCCGGTTAGTTATGCTCCCCGCCTTGGGTCTTCCTAATGCGGAAAAGTAAATAATATACAACGGTGACATCATCCTCATCCCGGAAGTGCCCCAATAAAAGAATATTACATACAAATGAATTTTACATGAATGAAAAAGAAAAAAACTCTCATCTCACATAAAACCCCCGGCTATTCAGAACGCGACGATCTAATATAACATATCACAGCAACACATAATATCACATATCATCAACGTAAGCAAGTATGCGTATCCCGATTGTCGTTGATGTATAGCAACGAAGCCGGCGATACACCACATACTACGCTTACAGTCACAGAAAAGAAAGTGTAAAACTACAACAGTTGGAATCCGCAACCTCCTTAGACATCGCATGCCTAACCAAATGAATTCCTTAGACATCGCATGCCTAACAATTATAAATCCCGCATTTTAGTCTCATTATCGAAAACTCTTTTCAATATCAAGTCAGGCAATTCAACAAGATTCCCGACATCCTGATCGAATGCTCGTCGCGAACTTTAGTAGACGGCCGCACCCCCGGATGCCGTCGACGAAGTGCACTAAGGCGGAACACCGCTGCCGCGAGCACCCGAACGGATGCTATTGGCGACGGGGTTCTCCTACAGTCACTTGCTCGGGGCTTTAGGGCGTGGCTGTCTATTAAGTTTACCCAGCAAGTATCCGCGTACGCTACGTGATAGCGACAGACTTTTGATCACATCAAAATCCCGTGGCAACCGATCATTTGAGACTGAAGTGCTAGATTTATAACATTCAAATTAGTTATCTCATAACTACCCGTGGATTCCAATTATTGTATCACATTCCAGATATATAGAAAATGATAAACTTTCTGATCGAATAATCAAACTCCCAAGATTTCCCAAATAGCTCAACACTTGAGCGGAGTTCAAAAATATCCATCACATGCCACAGTACTGATGGTCCAGCCGTAGAAGGGTCAAGCCAACGCCTCACAAGTGGCACGCCGTACTGCCGCAAACCCTAAGGTTTAGAGGCAGTTCAAGACGGTCACATAATCGAGTTAAGGTTTGTTGTCTTCTAGAGGGTCCACCGCGTTACTTGCACGACTTAGAAAGTTTCAAACTCGAGAAAAAAATCCAACTTTTGAAAAATTTTCCGACTGGGGAAAAAGTGAGTTATTGATATCCGTTCGAACTTTTTAACAGTTTCTAAAATTATCCGGAAAAACTAAACGAAGTTAAATTATCCGATCGAATCAACGAGTCCCCAATACAACCCAGAAAACTCAACACTTGAGTAAATATAAAAATATCCAGAAGAATTAGGAATTACAGACGGACATTACTATGCAAACCACGTGCCATGATTCAACTTTTTGGCTGCGGAACCGCCGCGCAAGCCAGGGTACGGCCGCAGTTCCGCGGCGCTTTGATGGAGTTAGGAGCACGTGCTGCACAGTAATTCCTAGAAAACCCTGCTGATTTTTTTGAGTATTTTTAATTCACAAAAAATCACATTTTGAAAAAATTTCCAGAAACTACGGTATATCGGGTTTTCCGGGTTCGATCGGACTTTAAACTTCGTCTTGACTTCGCCTAAAATTCTAGCTTGGCTCTGATACCACTGTAGGGTTGCTGGGCACGCATACAAGGTTCTACGAGGCATCAACCATGCCCGATTTAACAATTATCCATGCCGAACAACCCGAAGCCGGATCTCTAAACTAGAGATTAGGCAAAAACAAGCATGTTAAACACATTAACACTAAGTGAGAGGGATTACAACCTTTGTAGATCTGGTCCTTCATTTCTTAAGCTCCGTGTTGAGGTCCCTTCGCTGCGATCATCGTGTTCCGGACTCTCGAGAGGTTCCACGAAGAGAAAGATGCAGTCTTGCTTCCGATCTTCGATACAAAGATGATCTACCTTGAAGTTTCGTTAACACAAGCTAACACTCATAATATGAAGTGAACACCCTCATCTAAATGACAAGGATAGATAAGGATGATTAAGTAGGATTATTGCTCTCTTTTATTATCTTTTTCTCACACTCATCCATCACTTGGAAAAAGCTAGTAAGCTTTTTCATGAAAAAAGGAAGAAGGAAGAAGAAGATGAATAATCATAAAATGAATAATCCTTTTGTGATGAATAATGAAAGGATAAAGATGATCAATAAAGCAACCATGGTTGACTAAACCATTGTAGAGAATTAACTAAGGCTAGGGTTTGGGTTAGGTTAAGAATGAGTCGCTTGAAAATATCTTGCACAAAACAAAAAAGAAACCTTCTAGAATCATCTAGAAGTCTTAACCCAAATCTAAACCCTAATCTTGTTTAATCTGTAATAAACATGTTGCATTAGTTATCATATCATGTTATAATATTATATATCACATATATAATATTTATTGTAGCAAAAGAAAATAATACAATTAACATATATCGCATATATATCAATGTATTACCCGAGTGAGAAAAAGAATCTTTTAGTGAGCTAATATTAGTTAATGTAATTTAATATATCATATATATTATTATACATTAAATTATCGAGTCAACACTTGATCCGACAATCCGGCTATATCATATATAACCGACTAATATTTATCCGTACCGATTCATCGAATCAACATTTGATCCGATGACCCGGCTGATATCAAATATCGCGAGAATAGAATACGGTATCTCATATCGTATTATCCTCGGTCCCGCACATATCACATATGTGCTCCTACTCCATTTTGCTTGAGCCAAGAAACCTCTGTGTAGGACTCTAAAGAATCGTCAATACGCCGGCAGTAGATGATGATCATATCAAACACCCACAAGCTGCAAGCGGTCAGCTAAACGTAACAGCCACCCAGGTATTGAGCGCTCAGAAGATCAACAAGCAAGCCTGAACATTCTCCTGTGAATCCAATCAGTAACACTCCCATACAGTCCGGTCTCGTCGTCTGATATGTCGCATATCTCGCCCAGGGGTGGTAAACGTCAGACCCCAGTAGCTCGATAAGTCGTGTCGATTTGAGGTCTATAACAGTTCGAGAAACTACTGATAACACTTACCAGTAAATCTCAGCAACCCTGGCCAGGGATTTCCGATTATAGCCAATCGAACACAGCACAACATCAACTCCCTATACCGGGAGAGACGAATCCCCTCCTATCGCTCATTGCCTCCATGTGATTCGGGACTGTACCCAAAAGCCACCTTTTTGCACACCCCTATTGGACCTGGTATGATGGAAATCAAAGCACAGTGGGAATCACACAAGACTCTATGACGATCTCGGGTCAACAGACTACTCTGTACCAGTGTCACCGGAGAACTGCCATCTGACGTGAGGTATAATACCATCTGGGAGTTCTCGGCGAGTCCGTCCAGTGTACCCAGTCTCTACTGAGCACCCGTACACCATCCTTGATGTCAAACACTGATGGATATGGGATCATCCATCGCCCATCATATGGGTCAAGATGCGTATACGCTAGTCTACTCTGGTGTATCGATGCCCTGTCTCGATACACCCTCAACTAGGAACTGTTATAGGATGTACTCGTCGACTACCGTGGCCCTACTAGTATGATCACATCATAGTCTCAGTAGTCGAGTACATATCCTAAGGGCTTTATCAACATGTAATATAGAGACAATCAGAGTAAATATTAAGATAAAGTACAACCAGATAGCATACTATCATGTCGAGCAAGAAAGTCCTACCTATATATGTCCAAGCATCCATTACAATATACATCGTATGTACAGTAATGGCCTCTAGGGCATACATATAACTAACACTATTCTACCGATCCGGGGAACTAAAGTGGAGAAGGAAATCTGGCACGGTGCGGATTCCACACTCGACAGGCTCCAGCCCATCCGTTTGCCCAGATATTACACAGACGGACTAAGGAGACACTTGAGACGCCAAGGTGTACCCCTTAAGCAAACTGCTCGACAAGCACGGTTCTATAACAGGATCTGGAACGTCCCTAGAACTCAGCGGAAATTGCCCAACGGGAAAATGGAAACGACCGGGCTTGGGTATGTTCAATCAAAGAAACGGGAGCTACTCCGCGACTGCTACGTCATACATGACTTTGATGAAGAGGGAGATGCATTTTGGGAAAATGCTAACCCTGAACCAGAAAGAGCTCCCGACATAAAGATGCCCAGTCCGTCGTTTGAAGAACAGATGGACAAGCTTATAAGGGAAGCGAGTCAAAAGGTTTGAGATGACCACAATCGCGAAATGGCCATCTACGAGAAAGCCAGGACGCAACGCCTTCTTCAACAGGCTGCGAAAGATGAAAATGCTCCTCCCTGTCAACCCGTCATATAAAAGGCCCAACGCAGAGGCAAAAATAAATCAAAGAGCGGGAAAAGTGTTCGAGAGCGACAAAGTGGGACCAAGAAGCCACGTGATTAGGAATCGAGTAATCAAGATTTGTCTCTTATAAAGAAGATGAGTCGAGCATACTATTTTCCTCAGAACAAAACACGAAAGATACTCGATCTCGCCATAAGACATCAACTGATTATACTCCCGGAGTCCAAGCACCCCGAACAAGCAGGCGAAGTCTCTCACCCGGACTATTGCTCCTATCATAGGGCAGTTGGACATCCTGCTTCACATTCAAGAACTGGGTCGAAGACCAATATCAGCTTGGCAGGTTTTCTCTATCCAGCAGCTGGAGGGTAACCCCGCCGCAGAAGCATGAACCCAAATCCACAAGAGTAGAGCCGAATCAACATCGGTCTTGGAAGCGAGCTCGTGCCTTTCACGTGATAACGCTGTCGGAAGAAGAGCCCGAGAATATGGATGACCTCCCCTGGTGCTTCGAAAACATTTATGACGAGGTGATCTCAGAGTTTCCACCGGCGCCGAAAGAGCTGGAAGATGGAATACATACCACTGCAGATGAGCTCAAGAAAATTGATTTGGGGACGGCAAGTGACCCGCGGCCAACGTTCGTCAGCGAACTGCTGTCTGAATAAAGGGTGGCTACACTAAAGGACGTGCTCATGCAGCATAAAGATTGCTTCGCATGGAATTATTCCAAGATGCCAGGACTAGATCCTGAGATTGCTATACACAAATTTGCAATACCCCCAGATGTCATGCTAATCAAACAAGCACCGAGGAGAATGCGGCTCGAGCTTGAGATGAGCATCAACGCCGAGGTCAAGAAGCTGATCAACTCTGGCTTCATCCAAGAGGTCCAGTACCCTGACTGGATCGCCAACATTGTCCCAATGATGAAGAAAAACAGGACACTGCGCATATGTGTGGATTTTCGGGATCTCAATAAAGCCTGCCCGAAAGATGACTTCCGAGTACCAGTCACCGAGCTAATGATTGACAATACGTCCACCCATGAGGTTTTCTCCTTCATGGACGGCTCGTTAGGATACAATCAGATAAAAATGCATCCCGAAGACCAGAAGCACACCGCTTTCCGGACCCCTTTGGGTATATTCTGCTACAAGGTGATGCCCTTCGGTCTAAAGAACGCCGGTGCTGGCCACCTATTAGAGGGCTATGACGAAGATCTTCGATGACCTAATACATGAAGTCGTCGAATGCTATATCGATGACCTCGTGGTGAAAAGAAAATCATACGAGGAACATCTAGAGCATCTGAAGATCGTGTTTCAACGCCTCCGACAATACAACTTGAAGATGAACCCTCTCAAATGCGCGTTCGGAGTGTCCTTAGGAAAATTCCTAGGATTTATTATCCGACACCGAGGTATCGAGATAGATCCGTCGAAGATCAAGGCGATCATGGAAATGCCTCCGTCAAGGACACTGAAGCAATTGCGGTCTCTCCAACGGAAGCTCGCGTATATCCGGCGATTTATAGCTAATCTTTCAGGGAAATGTCGTCCTTACGGTCACCTGATGAAGAAGGGAACCCCATTCGTCTGGGATCATAAATGCCAAAACGCGCTGGACGAAATCAAGCAATACCTGCAGAATCCGCCAGTACTGGCTGCTCCGGTCAAAGGAAAGCCTCTCATTCTTTATACAACCGCCCTTGAAGGCTCCTTAGGCGCATTATGGGCACAGGAGAACGACCAAGGGAAGGAGAGAGCCCTCTACTATTTGAGTTGAGTTCTACTGGGGACAGAAAGCAATTACTCTGCCATCGAAAAACACTGCCTGGCATTAATCAGTCTCAGGCATTATGCATTGACACATGAAGTCCGTCTCATATCGAAGATGGATGCTCTCAAGTATTTGATGTCAAAGGCCATATTGACGGGGCGACTCGCTAAATAGGCCCTGCTCTTGATGGAGTTCTCAATAACCTATCAGCCTCTTAAGGCAGTGAAAGGCCAGGCCATCGCCGACTTCCTCGCCGAGCATCCGATACCTGCCGATTCTCCCTTGAATTGCGAACTGCCAGACGAACATGCGTTTGACACGATCAATGGAAATGATATCCGGTGGGAACTTTAATTTGATGGAGCGTCTTCCATGAAGAAGCGCAAGCAAAGCACTCTTATAATCAAATCAGGGGTAGGCCTCATCTTCGTAACTCCACAAGGAGGGATAATGCGCTTTGCTTTCTCCTTAACAGAGCCAAGGACAAACAATGAAGTCGAATATGAAGCTTTGATAGCAAGTATCGAGATCGCCATCGACATGGAGATTGAAGACCGTCTCATATACGTGTTAGTGTTTATGCCCTAGAAGGCCATTACTGTATCATACTAGCTTGTATATTACTTAATGGAAGCTTGGGATATTCACATGTATATAACAGTCTTGCTAAACATGGTAGTATGCTACTTGGTTTTTCTATCTTAATATGTGAGTGTACGTATTGATAGAGCTCTTAGGATCTTGCTTGTCTACCAGCGTTGTGATGGCAGTCACACTAGTGGGGGCTGGGTAGTCTACAAGCACATCCTTATTCAGGTCCCTGGTCGTTGGATTATCGAGACAGAGCATCGATACTCCGGAGTAGACTAGTGTGTACGCTTCTCATCCCAGTTGGGGAGATGGTCTGTCCCACAGCCGTCAGTACGTCGTACTGGAGATAGTATACAGGTGCTCGTTAGGTTACGGGTACACCGGACAGGACTCACAGGGAACTGTTGGTTGGTTTGATACCAGTCGTCAGTGAACAGTTCCCAGGTGACATGAGTACAGCGTAGTCCGCAGACTTGACACTGCTACTTCGCCTCGAGTGTGTCCCACTGTTCTTAGATTGCTACCCTACCACGGCTCAAAGGAGTCGTGCAAACAGGTAGCAGTTGGGTGCAGTCCCGAGCACTTGGAGGCAGTGGCGGTTAGACAGGATTCGTCCCTCCCGATATTGGGAGTAGATATCGTGCTGTGTCAGAGAGCCATTACGCAAAGTCCCTGGCCAGGGCAAGCGAGATTTGCTGGTAGGTTCCAGTAGTTTCTCAGGGTGTAATGGGCTTCACTCCGACACGACTTATACCGCTATTAGGGGACTGACGCTTGCCGCCCCCCTAGGCCCGATATGCGATAGTCTTGGACGAACGGACCGGACTGTATGGAGATTGTCACATCAGACTCAGTAGGAGTTCGGATGGGTTTACTCATCGGCCTTCTTATCGACAACTACCTGGGGGCCGTTACGTACAGCTAGTGCCGCTTGCGGTCTGTGGTTAAACCCACTGCCAGCGTAGTAGTCGAGTCTCTAGAGTCCCACACAGAGAGTTTCCTACTCCAGGCGAAACGATATAGAGGTTGCATGGTTTTGCGACAAAGGGTTCGGACGCATACGTGCGTTTACGCGCGTACGACTTTCGGACAGTTTTTACCAGTCGGCTTTGGTTTAAGCCAGTTACTGGTATCCGGTTATTGGATTTTTACAGTCTAAAGTTTTTCCGTATTTTTGCGGATTGGAGGGGCGTTCTCGTAATTATACGAGAAGCTTCTAGAAGATGTGACTAAGGAGGTTTCTTTTGGATAAGAAAGTGAGTCATGGTGGTGATTCATTTATTTCATTAATGCACATTTATTGCTTAATGACTCATGCTAATGAATCACCACTAGATATTTTATGAAGCATGCTTATTCATTTCCTTTATTCATTATTCTTAAATAAGAATGCTTCATAATATTATGAAACACTCTCTCTCTTCTCTCATTATCTTATCTCATATTCTCTCTCCTCAAGCTCTCATCTTCAAGTGACTAATCCTTAATCCTCATGTGTTGAGATCAAAGGTTTAATTAGACTTAAGCATCCATAACCATCACTCTATCTCATCCTTTCATCTTTGATTAGCAATCAAAGTTGATTAGTTACCTCAAGTGAGAGGTGTAGCTTGGTGTTTTGCTCTCGGGTGGATCGTCTACTACCTAGAGAAGGTCGAGGAGAACAAAGGAGGACACAAAGACGAAGGACTAGTTTCGATCGGTATAATCCCTTAACACTATAGTTTAGTATAGCTATGTGTTTTGTTATTATTTGTTTAGCTTCGATTTAAGCGGTTAGTCGATGTTCGTTCCTTAAACTTGATCGTTTTTGTAAAATCCGCCTCCCCACAAGTACTGGGGTGTACTACATCGACTTACAGTGGTATCAGAGCCTCGCTAAACAATAAATAACTTAATCGCAAATTTGTACGAATTTCGAACGGAAAAACGAAACCGGAAAACCCTAAAAAATGCTAGTTTCTGTCGAATTTAAAACGATGTCAGAAAATTTTTCAGGTGTGTTCAGAGAGCTAGAAACGAGTCCAGGAGAACACCCAAGAAATTCGAGCCCATGAATCGGCAACTCGGCCGCGGAAGCGCGGCGGATCGGTGGGATCCGCCGCCCTTCCACGGCGCTTTGGCCGAGTCATGGACTCATCTTTCTTGTGTGGGTCCCCTGTGATATTTGGGGTTTTCTGGAATATTTAATTATTGCTCAGGTTACTGTTTAACAGAGCAGATTTTGGAGCAATATTGATGTTGTTTATTCGATCGAATTGTACAGTATTTGCATATTGGATTATATCTGTGATTGTTTAATGTGTTCGTAAACCTTCCCCAACTGCTAGTATGTCGGTTGGCAGGGGGTTGCACATTTCTGAAATGGTTATATCTGTTTGTGCATATAAACTGTATTGGACTGTTGTGGTGTATAGCCGGGGTTAGCAATGGGTTATTGTTTAATTCATTTGTTGTAAATGTAATTTGTTGTAATATTATTTTTGCGGGGCACTTCCAGGTTGCGGTTGTAGCCACCGTTGTATTATTTCATTTTACTGTTTTTGCTCCCAGGACTGACCCAAGGTGGGGTACACAAACTGCCGGGCGGGTAGTTTGCCGTACCCGTAGGGGTCGAGGGTGGGGTAACGGCTATTCATCACAACTGTGTAATCTGTCTTTTCTTGCAGGCTCAAAAGAAATACAGATTGCTTGCAAATCCAATATTGTTTATCTGTGTTCTGGAATGAATATCATTGCGTCAGACGAATGTAAAATATCTATATTTATTGTAGCTATTTAGACGTCACTTATGTTTTACACCCGCGCTAGCCCAGCCCCCGCTCTGTCGTTAGTTAAGTAACCTAACGGGTGATGACGGGACCCAGTGGCGAATGCGGATGGCATAAGAGGACGTTGTATTTTCGTTGTTTTCTGCAATGATAGGTTAATGATGGGACGCATTATCTATAATGCAAAGTAAAACAAACCAAAGTTTAAATCGTTGGAACAATTTAAAAGAAACCACTCGGTTATTTTTAAAACAGATATTTTTAAATGCGGAGATTTAACCACTCCTTTTAAAAGCTATCAGGTTCCTTCGGTTATATCAAGTTCACTACGTTCACGGTTTCGCCAAAACCAGTCGTAGCCCTCCGTCATTTCTTATGAATGGTCAGTAGTATTCAAGCTATGTTTGTTTGGCCCTTAGTCAAGACATAGTGTTTGGTAGCTGCTGGGGTATTCATTTGTTGCATAGATAGATGAGTTGGTTTGGGACAGTCGTATTACTTAGTTTGGCCCTTAGTCAAGAGTATACGGATGGGTTCAAATCAACAGGATAATGATGGGCAGAACTTGACATGTGACTTATGATTTGTTGGCCCTTAGTCAAGATCATAAGAGCATGGGGCAAAAACTTATATCGGGAATTTCTAAAGAAACTGAAATTTGCAAAGAGATGCATACCATTTGGAGTTTGATGAATGTTGGTAGGATTCCTTCAACATTATCATACGATGATATTTGGATCCCGATCCTACTGTGAGTATATGCTACTTATCAGGATATTCGTCTCTTAACGATCAATGCTATAAACCTAGTAGGTGTCCAGAAAAGTGTCAGCGGGGTTACGCCCCCAGAGAAAAGAGGTTATTTAATTAAGGAACTTCGCGAAAGCGTTGGAAAACCTCCCTCGAAGTATCGACACCGGCCTGGCTGAACGGTTAAGCAAGTATTGTACGGTGAGAATAGTCTTGGCTAATTCTTCTTTTATGGTTTGAGGAAGGATTCGAGAAACAGTGGGAGCCATCCAGTTTAGATAAACTAAAAACCACTCTAAACTTGCAAGAGCATCATGCTAAAGAGTTTTCTTCTCTCTCTCCTAATTGCAGCGACCCTGAAAATGACTGGACTTAAGTTACTTTTAGAGAAAAATATACTGACGGGGCCAAACTATAAAGATTGGCTGCGGAATGTCAAGATGGCTTTGACCTATGACAAACTGGGGTACGTCCTCACCGCTACAGCACCTGCTGTCCTTGGTCCCAAATCCAGCAATGCGGATAAGGAAATCCGCAAAACCTGGGATTTAGATTGCGCGAGAGCCAAGTGCATCATGCTTGCCTCGATGAACAATGAACATCAGAGGAGGCACGAGGATATGTCCCTAGATGGCATATTTCTCCATACAAAGGAACTTTATGGAGAGCAATCTCGTATAGCAAGATACGAGACCTCTAAGAAATTGTTTCGAGCGAGGTTGGCTGTCGGGTCATCGGTAGGTGAACATGTCCTACAGATGATCGGCTATATTGAAGAGCTCGCTGACCTTGGGACGACTTTGGATAATGAGCTCTATACAGACCTTGTTCTCCAGTCCCTTCCTCCCACCTACGCCCAGTTTATCCTCAACTTCAATCTTCAAGGAAAAGAAGTTGAACTTGCGGAACTCCTGAACATGTTAAGGAGTGCAGAGGGCACCTTGCAGAAGGCAAGGGAAACACCCGCTATGTTTGTTGGCGGTTCATCTTCTTCCGGGTCCAAGGCTAGGGCCAAAGGAAGGAAGAAGAAGGCCGCACCCAGACCTAGAGGAGGTGTTAGTAAGGTGGGAAAGAAGGGAAAGAAAAAGTTTACAGCACCGGTAGTTTTCCTGGATGAGTGCTTCCATTGTCACAGGAAAGGGCACTGGAAGAAGGATTGCAAGGCGTGGAACGCCAAGAACCAGGAACCGAAGCAAGCTGTGGCTTCGACTTCAGGTGTGTTTGTAATTGAGAATTGTCTGTCAATCAACTCTGCTTCCTGGGTATTGGATACCGGATCAGGATCTCATATTTGCAATTCATTGCAGGCACTGAGAAACCGTAGAGTGCTGAAGGAAGGTGATATGATCCTTAGGGTTGCTAACGGAGCTAGCGTGGGAGCTGCGTCCGTCGGGGATTATCACCTAGGATTGACGAGTGGACACATTTTGGTTTTACATAACTGTTATTTTGTACCCAGCTTAACGTGTAATATCATATCAGTTTCCTTGTTATCAAATAAAGGTTATGATTTCACGTTTGTAAGAGATGTTGTCAACATCCACCTTAATCATGGTTTGATTGGGTCCGGTACTCTAAATAACGGCATATATGTGTTAAACCAACTCCAAATTTTCAATGTCCAGAACACACTAAAAAGAAAGTCTCCAGATTTAAATAAAGCTTTCTTATAGCATTGTAGACTGGGTCACATCAATGAGAGAAGGTTGACTAAGTTGCATAGAGAAGGATATTTGGACACGTTCGAATATCAAACTTATGACACTTGTCAATCTTGTCTCAAAGGAAAGATGACAAAGACTCCATTTACTGGACAAGGAGTAAGAGCGAGCGAGCTCTTAGGACTCATACACAGTGATGTATGTGGTCCAATGTCTACACATGCAAGAGGTGGTTATTCCTACTTCATTACTTTTACAGATGATTTCTCTAGGTATGGATATGTTTTCTTAATGAAGCATAAATCAGAGGCCTTTGAGAAATTCCTGGAATTTAAGAGTGAAGCGGAAAACCAAACAGGCAAAAGTATTAAGGCACTAAGATCTGATCGAGGTGGAGAATACTTAAGTGCCGAGTTCCTAGGTTACCTAAAAGAGAAAGGAATTCTCTCTCAGCTTACTCCTCCATACACTCCACAGCACAACGGTGTATCGGAGAGACGGAATCGAACCCTATTGGATATGGTACGATCCATGATGAGTAATACTGAGTTACCGCGATCTTTCTGGGGTTATGCGCTAGAATCAGCGGCATATCTTTTGAACCAGGTTCCAACCAAGACTGTGCCTACCACACCATATCAGATGTGGAGTGGGAAGAAACCCTGTCTAAAACATTTTAGGACATGGGGGTGTCCAGCTTTTGTAAAAAAGCAGCATGTGGACAAGCTCGAGGCACGCTCAGTACTGTGTAAGCTTGTGGGATATCCAAAGAACTCCAAGGGATATTATTTCTATTACGCAGAGGAACAAAAGGTTTTTGTTTCTCGTCATGCCCACTTCTTAGAAACTGAATTTTTAGAAAATCAGAAGAGTGGGAGCGAAGTAGAACTGGAAGAAATTCCAGAACCACAAGCTGTTACTGAAAGTTTGATAGAACCAGAGGTTCAAGAAGAACAGAACATTCCCGCACCCCTCCGCAGGAGTAGTAGGCCGTCTCATCCGCCTGAGAGATACTACGGTTTTCTCATAGACGGGGATAGAGAGGATTGCATCATAGATGATGATGAACCTACTGACTTCCAGCAGGCCATCCAGAGCGGCGACTCGGTACGATGGCTAGATGCAATGCGGACCGAGATGGAGTCCATGTACACCAACAAAGTATGGACTTTGGACTTTGCTCCAGATGGGGTAAAACCCATAGGATGCAAATGGATCTTCAAGAAAAAGATTGGTGTAGATGGACAGGTGGAAACCTATAAGGCTAGACTTGTTGCAAAGGGTTTTCGTCAAAGACCTGGTTTGGACTATGACGAAATCTTTTCTCCAGTGGCTATGCTCAAATCCATTCGGGTCCTTCTTGCTATTGCTGCCTTCCATGATTATGAAATCTGGCAGATGGACGTAAAGACGGCTTTTCTGAATGGAAATTTAGAAGAGAGCGTCTATATGGATCAGCCAGAGGGTTTCAATCAGAGTGGGAGCAGCGGGAAAGTATGCAAGCTGCTTAAGTCTATTTATGGACTAAAGCAGGCATCGCGGAGTTGGAACATCTGTTTTGATGAGACAGTCAAAGAATATGACTTTATCAAAAATCCAGATGAACCGTGCATATATAGTAAAGTCGTGGCCAGAAGTGTCGTATTCCTCGTCTTGTACGTGGATGACATTCTATTGATAGGAAATGACATTCCTATGCTACAATCTGTCAAAGGATTCTTGTCACACAGGTTCTCCATGAAAGACCTGGGTGATGCCTCTTACATTCTGGGGATCCGGATCTATCGTGATAGATCCAAGAGGATGTTGGGACTTTCGCAGTCCAGGTATATCGACACTATACTGAAAAGATTCAGTATGGAAGATTCTAAGCGCGGTAATCTTCCGGCTTGTCACGGAATCACCCTCTCCAAAGAGATGTCTCCCAAGACTGATTTGGAAAGGGAACGCATGTCTATTATACCCTACGCTTCTGCGGTAGGCTCTATAATGTATGCGATGTTGTGTACCAGACCAGATGTAGCTTACGTACTGAGCGTGGTAAGCCGGTATCAGTCAGACCCAGGGGAGAAACACTGGATAGCAGTAAAGAACATTCTCAAGTACCTGAGGAGGACTAAGGAGATGTTCTTGGTTTACGGCGGAAAAGACCTCAGGTTGGAGGCCTTTGCTGATTCCGGCTTCCAGAGTGATAAGGACGATTCCAAGTCCATGTCGGGTTATGTCTTTACCCTCAATGGAGGGGCGGTGTGCTGGAAGAGCTCCAAGCAGGACACCGTTGCTGACTCGACGATGGAAGCGGAGTATATAGCTGCTTGCGATGCCGCAAAAGAAGCAGTCTGGACGAAGAAGTTCCTAACAGAACTTCAGGTGGTTCCTACCATAGTTGATCCAATACCTCTGTATTGCGACAACAACGGAGCTATAGCTTTAGCGAAGGAACCAAGGTCCCATCAGAAGTCCAGACACATCTTGAGGCGGTATCACCTGATCAGGGAGATCATTGATCGTCAGGAGATCGAGGTTCGGAGAGTTGCTTCAGAAGAGAACATTGCTGATCCATTCACGAAGGCCCTTCCTCAGATTCAGTTCGAGAGGCTGCTCGAGATCATTGGTCTACGATATGCCAGTACATGGCCCTAGTGCAAGTGGGAGATTGTTAGTGTTTATGCCCTAGAAGGCCATTACTGTATCATACTAGCTTGTATATTACTTAATGGAAGCTTGGGATATTCACATGTATATAACAGTCTTGCGAAACATGGTAGTATGCTACTTGGTTTTTCTATCTTAATATGTGAGTGTACGTATTGATAGAGCTCTTAGGATCTTGCTTGTCTACCAGCGTTGTGATGGCAGTCACACTAGTGGGGGCTGGGTAGTCTACAAGCACATCATTATTCAGGTCCCTGGTCGTTGGATTATCGAGACAGAGCATCGATAGTCCGGAGTAGACTAGTGTGTACGCTTCTCATCCCAGTTGGGGAGATGGTCTGTCCCACAGCCGTCAGTATGTCGTACTGGAGATAGTATACAGGTGCTCGTTAGGTTACGGGTACACCGGACAGGACTCACAGGGAACTGTTGGTTGGTTTGATACCAGTCGTCAGTGAACAGTTCCCAGGTGACATGAGTACAGCGTAGTCCGCAGACTTGACACTGCTACTTCGCCTCGAGTGTGTCCCACTGTTCTTAGATTGCTACCCTACCACGGCTCAAAGGAGTCGTGCAAACAGGTAGCAGTTGGGTGCAGTCCCGAGCACTTGGAGGCAGTGGCGGTTAGACAGGATTCGTCCCTCCCGGTATTGGGAGTAGATATCGTGCTGTATCAGAGAGCCATTACGCAAAGTCCCTGGCCAGGGCAAGCGAGATTTGCTGGTAGGTTCCAGTAGTTTCTCAGGGTGTAATGGGCTTCACTCCGACACGACTTATACCGCTATTAGGGGACTGACGCTTGCCGCCCCCCTAGGCCCGATATGCGATAGTCTTGGACGAACGGACCGGACTGTATGGAGATTGTCACATCAGACTCAGTAGGAGTTCGGATGGGTTTACTCATCGGCCTTCTTATCGACAACTACCTGGGGGCCGTTACGTACAGCTAGTGCCGCTTGCGGTCTGTGGTTAAACCCACTGCCAGCGTAGTAGTCGAGTCTCTAGAGTCCCACACAGAGAGTTTCCTACTCCAGGCGAAACGATATAGAGGTTGCATGGTTTTGCGACAAAGGGTTCGGACGCATACGTGCGTTTACGCGCGTACGACTTTCGGACAGTTTTTACCAGTCGGCTTTGGTTTAAGCCAGTTACTGGTATCCGGTTATTGGATTTTTACAGTCTAAAGTTTTTCCGTATTTTTGCGGATTGGAGGGGCGTTCTCGTAATTGTACGAGAAGCTTCTAGAAGATGTGACTAAGGAGGTTTCTTTTGGATAAGAAAGTGAGTCATGGTGGTGATTCATTCATTTCATTAATGCACATTTATTGCTTAATGACTCATGCTAATGAATCACCACTAGATATTTTATGAAGCATGCTTATTCATTTCCTTTATTCATTATTCTTAAATAAGAATGCTTCATAATATTATGAAACACTCTCTCTCTTCTCTCATTATCTTATCTCATATTCTCTCTCCTCAAGCTCTCATCTTCAAGTGACTAATCCTTAATCCTCATGTGTTGAGATCAAAGGTTTAGTTAGACTTAAGCATCCATAACCATCACTCTATCTCATCCTTTCATCTTTGATTAGCAATCAAAGTTGATTAGTTACCTCAAGTGAGAGGTGTAGCTTGGTGTTTTGCTCTCGGGTGGATCGTCTACTACCTAGAGAAGGTCGAGGAGAACAAAGGAGGACACAAAGACGAAGGACTAGTTTCGATCGGTATAATCCCTTAACACTATAGTTTAGTATAGCTATGTGTTTGGTTATTATTTGTTTAGCTTCGATTTAAGCGGTTAGTCGATGTTCGTTCCTTAAACTTGATCGTTTTTGTAAAATCCGCCTCCCCACAAGTACTGGGGTGTACTACATCGACTTACAATACGGAGACTCCCAACTGGTTGTTAGTCAAGTAAACGGCGACTATCAAACGTGCAAACCAGAACTAATGAAGTACGGCGAGAGGGTGGAGCAACTGCTGACCCAAATACCTTCCTACACCTTGGAAAGCATACCGCGTGCGGAAAATAGCAAAGCGGATGCATTAGCCAAGCTCGCTAAAGAACTAGCTGACGAGAACCTCGATGACGTGAGGATCATTGTACAGAGCCGTCGGGTTCTTGCACCGGCAGAAATATCTCCGGAGTCGTCCGAAGAAAAGGGAGCGACCGAGGAAATGGCTCTGCATGTAAAAGACCAGGAAAAGGTTGGGGATTGGATAGAAGTCTTTATAGACTATTTCAAATCCCGTCGAACACCTGAAAATGCGTCCTCAAAGCATCAGCTCATGAAGCGAGCTCTATCTTTTGCCTTCGTCAATGATACCCTATATAAGAGTTCATTTGATTCCCTGTGGTTAAGATGCCTGGGACCTGAAGAAGCAAAAAGAGTCGTCCAAGAAACTCACGACGGACTCTGCGGTTTTCACAAAGCCGGCCCGAAGATGAAGTTGAAGATCAAGAGGATGGGCTACTATTGGCCCACGATGATTCAGGACTGCCTCGAATACGCGAGGCGATGTCACTCGTGCCAGATTCATGGGGAATTCATCCATCAGCATCCCAATCCACTACATCCAACGGTGGCTAGCTGGTCGTTCGAAATGTGGGGAATTGACATAATCGTCCCCATCGAGCCAGCATCATCCAGAGGACAACGATTCATTTTGGCGACAACTGATTACTTCTCCAAGTGGGCAGAAGCATTACCGCTAAGGGAAGTGAAGAAGGAGAATATCCTCCACTTCTTCAAGACACACGTCATTTATCGGTTTGGAACTCCGAGAAGGATCATCTCCGATAACGGGCCAGCTTACAGAAGCCACAAGATCAGCCGCTTCGCACAGCAACACAACATAGACTGGAGATACTCATCAGTTTATAATCCCCGAGCTAACGGTCTAGCCGAGGAATTTAATAAGACCTTAACGAAGATCGTGAAAAAGACGGTATCTCAAAATAAAAAGGACTGGCATGAGAGACTGCATGAAGCTCTCTGGGCGTATCGGACCACGTTCAAGACGGTCACGAACACAACGCCGTATGCATTGGTATTCGGTACAGAGGCGGTACTCCCTCTCGAGATAGAGCTACCCTCTCTACGAGTGGCAGTTCATTACGAGCTAACAGACGAAGAGAATGCTCACATTCGGCTTGAGGAGCTCGACGCCCTTGATGAAACTCGGCTCATAGAGCAACAAAATCTAGAGGCTTATAAAGCAATGATGACGCGCTCATACGAAATATTGGCTAGGCCGAGAACATTCTGCCAAGGCGAACTCGTGCTAGTGGTCAAAAGACCTATGATCCCCAATCGTGCCAAGCGGGGGAAATTCGAGCCGAACTATGAAGGCCCATATATCATAGACAAGGTCTACCAGGGTAGAGCCTATCTACTCATGGACATGCATGGCGAAAGGCCCTTTAGGCTAATAAACGGTCGCTTCCTGAAGAATTACTACGCCTGGCGAGTCACGGCCTAGGTCAATGATAGATGACGATGCCTATGTCCGCTCGTTATCTTCCTGATCCCAAACTCTATAAGTAGTAACCGGCTTCCTTAACAGCGGACCGAAACGTCCTTAAACTAAAAACGGACTGAAACGTCCGTAAACTAACAACGGACCGAAACGTCCTTAAACTAATGACGGACCGAAACGTCCTTAAAATACCAATTGACCACTATGTCCTAAAACTATCTGTTGACCGAGAGGTCGATAAGCTACGATGGATTGCAGCGTCCCAAAGCCGATACAAAAAAAAAGGAATATAAAAAAAGAAAAGAAAAGAAAAAGAAAACGGTACGTCCATAAGCAAAAAGGGCACGGATGAAAACCCGAAAGGGCTCCGTGAGTAAAAACAGCAGGGCTACCGGCGAGTTTTGTGAAAACCCGAAAGGGCGCAACCTCGTTAGAATAAAAAAAAAGAAGAAAAAAGAAAAAATGGTATGTCCATAAGCAAAATGGGCACGAATGAAAACCCAAAAGGGCTCCGTGAGTAAAAACAGCAGGGCTACCGGCGAGTTTTGTGAAAATCCGAAAGGGCGCAATCTCGTTAAAAGACACTAGCAAGGTCCTCTCGACTTTGTAAGGAGAAACCACCTGCGTGAGATCCTTACGACTCACAAGGGAGCAACACACTTAGGGATCCCCACGATCCCTGGGGAGAAATTACACTTGCGAGATCTTCACGACACTTAAGGAGAACTCTCTTATGGAACTCTCACGGCTCATAAGATTCAAAAGTCTTAAGCTATAGAGATCTGAACCTGTTCTTGAGTATCCCCTACAACCTCCAATACTTCCCTACAAGCGGCTCAATACTGACCCTTGTATACAATCCATGGGCGCGAATAAACATTTCCCTAACGAAGTCCCATCCGTGACTAGGGATATGTATATACGGTGAACAACCCTTGTAAGTCCTCTCGACTTATAAGGAGAAAACACTCTTGTAAGATCCTTACGACTTATAAGAGAACATACACTTAGGAGTCCTCACGATTCTTAAGGAGAAAACGCACCTACGAGATCTTCACGACTTTTAGGGAGAAATACCTTCATGAGACCCTTACGGCTCATGAAGTCAAAAGCCTTAGTCGACAGGATCCTAACCCTGTTCGCTAAGCCACCTTTGTTCGATATCGACAGAGGCAAATGATGATTTGCTCCTGGCAATATCCCAGTTGTAGCGGTGCTGATGTCGAAATCGGTGTCTAATCCCGACTTTGCAGCGAAAAGCTAGCAAGCCACACATGCATACGAAATAGCCGAAATGATGGGGAAACTTGCAAATAAAAAATCAGCAAGTAAAAAAATGTATGCATGCAAAATAGACAAAATGATTGGGCAACTCACAATAAAAAGTAGCGAGTGAAAATAAAGCAAATAGCCGAAATGATTGGGCACCGCGAAAAATTGCCGAAATGATTGGGCAATCGCGACCTTCGCGATATAAAAACTGAAATGATAGAGTATCGCGGAAAGAAATAAAAAAATGATGAATGAAATTTATGCCCTACATGTGATATCACATCAGTCCTTATATACGATCCAGGGGTGCAAACAAAAAGGGAATCACACCTTTCCTCCCCAGGCTTCACGAGAAGAAGAAGCCAAATCTCAACGGTTCATAGATAGCCTGGAGATCATCTCAACATTCATCTCATTACAATAGACACAACATCAAGCAAAGCGGAACAACGGCAACTCCCAGTTCCATGACTCGGTGGTGTACAGATGACCGAGAGTCAAACCCCGACTCCGTGAAATGCGGATAAAGTCAACCCTTCCTGGTTACGTGGAACACGGATTATGTCACTCCTGTCCCCGTGGAAAACGTCCAGAGCGGATCCTGGTCCTCACAGAGCATGGCAGTGAACCCATGTAAAGCATCCACAGCGGAGCCTAGTCCTCGCCGAACACTGCAGTGAACCCGTGGGAAGCATCTAGAGCAAAATTCCTGGCTACGTGGAACGCGGATTATGTCAGTTTTGACCCCGTGGTAAACACCCAGAGCGGATCCTGGTCCTCGCAGAGCACGGCAATAATCCCGTGTGAAACATCCAGAGCGGAGCCTGGTCCTCGCCGAACACGGCAGTGAACCCGTGGGAAGCATCCAGAGCAAAATTCCTGGCTATGTGGAATGCCGATTATGTCACTTCTGACCCCATGGAAAACGTCCAAAGTGTTAGTTATATGTATGCCCTAGAGGCCATTAATGTACATTGGATGTATATTGTAGTGGATGCTGGGACATATATAGGTAGGACTTTCTTGCTCGACATGATAGTACGCTATTTGGTTGCTCTTTATCTTAACATGTATACTTTCTGTCTCTCTGATTACATGTTGATAAAGCCCTTAGGATGTGTACTCGACTTCCAGGACTATGATGTAGATCATACTAGTGGGGCCTGGCTAGTCAATGAGTACATCCTTCATTGTTCCTAGTCGTGGGAATATCGAGACGGGGCATCGACATTCCAGAGTAGACTAGCGTATATCTTCTCGACCCATGTGATGGGCGATGGATGATCCCATATCCATTGGTGTTTGACATCAGAGATGGTATGCGGGTGCTCAGTAGAGACTGGGTACACTGAACGGACTCGCCGAGAACTCCCAGATGGTATTATACCTCACGTCAGATGGCAGTTCTCTGGTGACACTGGTACAGCTTAGTCTGTTGACCCGAGATCGTCATAGAGTCTTGTGTGTCTCCCACTGTGCTTTGATTTCCACCCTACCACGGCTCTACTGAGTTGTGCAAACAGGTGGTTTTTGGGTACAGTCCCGATTCACATGGAGGCAATGAGCGATAGGAGTGGATTCGTCTCTCCCGGTATTGGGGGTTGATGTTGTGCTATGCTCGACTGGCCATAACAGGAAATCCCTGGCCAGGGTTGCAGTGATATACTGGTAAGAGTTATCAGTAGTTTCACGAATGTTATGGACCTCACGTCGGCATGACTTATCGAGCTACTGGGGTCTGACGTTTACCACCCCTAGGCGAGATATGCGACATATCAGACGAACAGACTGGACTGCACGGTAAGTGTTACTGGTTCGATTCACAGGAGTATGAGCGGGCTTTCTCGTCGATCTTCTGATCGCTCAATACCCGGGTGGCCGTTATGTTTAGCAGACCGCTTGCGGCTTGTGGATGCTTGATATGATCATCATCTGCTACCGGCGTATTGACGAGTCTTTAGAGTCCTACACAGAGGTTTCCTGGCTCAAGCAAAACGAAATAGGAGCACGTATGAGATATGTGCGGGACCGAGAATAATGCGTGTATGTGATATCGTATTTCATTCTCACGATGAATGTATCGATTGGTTATATGCGATATAACCTAGTTATCGAATCAAGGATTGATTCGATAAGCCGATACATAGGATACTGGTCGGTTATATGCGATATGACCGGATCGTTAAATCAAGTGTTGATTTAATGATTTAATGTATAATTATATATTTGATATATTACTTTGCATCAACTAGTATTGGTTCACTTTAAGTGGATTTTCTCACTTGATTTGTGCAAGTTGTATATGTGATATACTTTTGTGCACTTGATTGTATCATGTTTGATGATACATGCTTATTTGGTTAAGTGTAAAGAATTAAACCATGGTTAAGTTGTTGATTAGGGTTTTACTTATTCATTTATCTTATTTGTTTATTCATTTTGAATAAATTGAAAGATAAATGAATGGTGGCTTGATTTGATTTTAGTTGAAGCTTCATGAAGCTTTGACTAAATGACCTTTTTGTTCTCATCCTTAACCCTAACCATTTAAACTAACCCTAGTCTATTCTCTACACTTAACTAAGGTTAGAATATGATAAGAATCTTTTCTTTTTCAATTATTCAACATACTTATCATATTCTTTTCTTCATCTTCTTCTTCATGAGCAAGAAAGAAAAGCTTGCCTCAATAATGGCAAGTGATGAAATCATGTGAGAAATCCAATTCCAAAGTGAACCCACTTCCTATTTCTTCATCCTCTACCTCTTGCCAAGTAGTATAGGGTGTTTCCTTCACAAGTTTCATGACTTGGTGAAGTGGGAGTTTGATCTTGTGATGCCTCGACGTAGATCATCTTCGGCATCGAAGCCGACGACCAAGCCCGCCCATTTTTCCGATGAAGCCGATGTTAGAGTCCGGAATCCGATTTGGACAGCGGAGGGACATCATCGCGGAGCCTAGGAAGTGGTGGACTGGATCTACAAAGGTTGTACCCCCTTTCCTTTTAAGTTAAAGTCGTTAACTTGCATCGCATAGCCTATATATCTAGTTAACGATCCGTGTTAGGGTTTCTCGGCATTCATAAAATTTAAATTAGCCATGTTTGATGCCTTGTGAGACTTCATTAGTGTGCCTAGGAACCCTACAGTGGTATCAGAGCCAAGCTAGAGCCTTAGGCGATGCGTAGACGGAGTTAGAAATCCGATCGAACCGAAACCCTAACCCTAATATTGCTCTCTGTACATTTTTGAAATTCGTGGATTTTTGTAAATTAAAATTATGCAGAAAACTCAGTAGAATATTCTAAGAATTACTGCATAAAACGGGACCTCTGAATCGATTATAGTGCGGTGGAACCGCTGCATATGCATGCCTAATGCGGCGGTTCCGCGGCAAGTTGGTCTCTTCAGACACTTTTTTCTGCACAGTAATTCTTGTATTTTATTGTTGGTGTTTCTGGGAATTTTTAATATTTATTCAAGAGTTGGATTTTCTGGGGTTGTTTTGGAGATTCGATTATTCGATCGGATTGTCAAACTTTGTCCGTGTGTTTTTCCGAATAATTCCGAATATGTTAAAAAGTTCGACCGGATGTAAATACCCAATTTTTCCCCTGTCGGGAAATTTCCAAGTGTTGGATTTTTCCGTAGTTTAATGACGTTCTAAGTAGTGCAAGTAACGCGATGGTCCCTCTAGAAGACAACAAAGCTTAACTCGATTATGTGACCGTCTTGAACTGCCCTTTGAATCTTCGGGTTTGGGGCAGTACGGCGTGCCGCATGTGAGGCGTTGGCTTGACCCTTCTATGGCTGGACCGTTGGTACTGAGGCACGAACTGAATGTTGTTAGACTTATTTCAGGTGTTGATCTGTTCCGGGAAAACTTGGGTGTTCGATTGTTCGATCGGAAGGTTTAACATTTTCTGTTTATCTGGAATGTGATACAATACTTGGAATTCGCAAATAGTTATGAGATGACTGGGTGAATGTTATAAACAAAGCAGTTTAGTCTCACTTGATCGGTTGCCACGGAATTTTGATGTGATCAAAAGTCCGTCGCAATCACGTAGTGTACGCGGATACTCGCCGGGTAAACTTAATAGACAGCCTCACTCCATAGCCCCGACCAAGTGACTGTAGGAGAACCCCGTCGCCGAAAGCATCCGTCCGGGTGCTCGCGGCAGCGGTGTTCCGCCTTGGTGCACTTCGTCGACGGTATTAGTGGTGCGGCCGCCTACTAAAGTTTGCGATGAGCATTCGATCAGAATGTCGGGAATCCTGTTGAATTGCCCGACATGTTATTGAAAAGAGTTTTCGATAAATAAGACTAAAATGCGGGGTTTATAATTGTTAGGCATGCGATGTCTAAGTATTTCATTTGATTAGGCATGCGATGTCTAAAGAGGATGCGGATTCCAACTGTTGTAGTTTTACACTTTCTTTTCTGTGACCGTAAGTGTAATATGTGATATCGCCGGTTTCGTTGCTATATGTCAATGACAATTCGGATGTGCATATTTACTTACGTTGATGGCATGTGATGTTATGTGTTGCTGGATATGTTATATTGGATCGTCGTGTTTGAATAGCCGGGGGTTTTTATGTGAGATGAGTGTTTTTCATTTTCATTCATGTAAAAAACTTGTATGTAATATTCTTTTATTGGGGCAATTCCAGGTTGCGGATGTTGTCAGCATTTGTATATTATTTACTTTTCCGCATTAGAATAGACCCAAGGAGGGGAGCACAAGTAACCGGGTTCTGGGGTCCAGTGGGAGACCAACTCGAGGAGTCGAGTCCGGGTCTCCTAACCCTAGAATTGGTAGGGTTGCTTGCCGCTCTCGTAGGGGTCTAGGGGTGTGGGATTGGCTATTCATCACGACCGTGGAATCCGTGTTTTATACTGGCTCGTATTAAAAACACGGACGTCCTAGTATATCCAATATTTCATATGATATTTTCTGCTGCGTTGTCTGTGATGTGATGATGTGATATTCTGTGATAGATATAATATATAGTATATATGATATATTATATAGACCTTACTTATGTTTTACACCCGCGCTAGCCCTGCCCCGCTCTGCCGTTAGTTACCAAACCTAACGGTGCAGACGGGACATCGAGGCGAATGCGGATGGCATAAGCGTACGTTATATTTATCTGTGATGATTAGGTGGACTTTAATGATGGGATATTCATTAATGAGATTAATGAAAGAAAATAAACCTAATTGATGTTGTGGAATCGAATTTCAAAATAAAAACAGGTAGCTACAGTTCTTGCTTTGCATCGCGGTGTTCCTTGTAGAACATCCTGCACCTTATTCGATAGGGAAAGGACCGAGATCCCTTCACCGGGAGTAACTCCTTTAGCAATAACTGGAAAATGCTACATCACTCGGTTTGTCTTTTGATTGCTTCTATAGTTTCTGCTTTGCACAGTGATATATATGATATATCCCGCACCTCATTCGACGAGGAAAGGGCTGACGATCCCTTCACCAGGAGTGACCCCTTTAGCAAAACTAGAAAAGCTTCAAAAACATTCCATTTAAAAACCATTTGATTCCGCAACGAGATCAAGTTCAAAGCATTAAAGGTTTTCATAAAAACCATTCGCAACCCTCCGTCATTTTAGGAAGTAGAGTACTTAGTATTCGTGCTGTGTTTGTTGACCATAGTCAAGGCACAGTGTACGGTAGCTAAGTGATGTCTTCCTACACTGCATATGATGCGATTAGTTAGGACAGTCGCGTGACTTTGTTGGCCTTAGTTAAGGGTCATGTGGGTCGGTCTAATTAATCACGAAATGACGGGTAGAACTTGACTAGTACTTATGATTTGTTGACCATAGTTAAGGTCATAGGTGCTAGGGGTAAAAACCACTATCGGGAGTTTCAAGTGTTAAAATTTGCAATGAGATTGCATACCTTCTATATGATAGTTGGATCCCGATACCCACTGCGAGTAATTGTTACTCCTGGGAGAGTTTTGCACTTTGCAATTAGCCGATCAAGTAGGTGTCTAGAAAGGTGTCAACGGGGTTACGCCTATGGGAAAACGAGGTTTACTGTAATTAGGTCCGTGCGAAAGCACGGGGAACCTCCCTCAAAGTACCGACACTGGCCTGGCTGAAAGATTGGCGAACTTGTAGAGTGTAATTAATCCCGGCTAGTCTTTCCTTTTAGGGTTTGAAGGAAGATTTGATAAAAACAATGGGAGCCATCCTGATTAGATAAAATATATAACCAATCTAATCTTGCAAGAGCGCACGCAGAGTGTTTTCTTTTCTCTCTCTCTCCAGGTAGCGACCATATCACGCCTTACTCAAGATAATAATATGGATGAATTGACCGAACCCGCTTGTTATACTGAGCTGGGGAACGTTGGTCCCGCTCCAACTTATAATTGTTATAAGACAGAGCAGGAAATAGGGGAATACCAGAATTCCTATGCCGCCCAAACGAAGAAAGTGCATATGATGCATCTCCTTCGGGTGTGTTCGTTACACAGAACTGTTTCTCAGTATCCTCTGCATCCTGGGTATTTGATACCGGATCAGGATCCCAGATATGTAATCTGTTACATAGGGCTACATAAAGGTTGAAAAACTGAGAACGGGTGATAAGTTTCATGAGACAGAAACCGGGGCAAGTGTTGCAGCCAAGTCTGTTGGTCACTGTCACCCTGTATTACCAATACATTGATTCTGAACAAATGCTATTAGATACCGAACCTGATATACAAAATCATATCAATCTCTTCATTTATTAAAGAAATGATAAAATTTTGTAATGATGGATAATGTTTTGAACATTTCCTATATCAAAAGTTGATCGGTTCAGGCACGTTATCTAAAAGCATGAATGTTCTAAATCAAACTACAGTTCCTAGTATACAGAACACACACAAGAGGAAGAGTTCAGAAATGAACGAATCCTTCTTGAGGCATTGTAGACTAGGTCACATCAATGCGACCCGACTGGCTGAAGTTACATTTTAGATGCATATTTAAATCAGTTTGAATTTACATCTTGTAAAACTTGCCAGTCATGTCACAAAGATTAGATGACCATAGCCCTGTTTATTAGAAACAGAGAAAGAGTTAATGAACTCTTGGGACTGATACATGATGATGTATGTAAGGTCTCCTGTCTACACATGCCAGGACTGGTTCTTTATACTTCATTATGTTCTCTGATAATCTCTCAAGATTCAGTCATATGTTTCTGTTGAAACATAAGTCCGAAGCTTTTGAGGTATTCACAGAATATAAGTCAGAAGTAGAGAACCAATAACCGGGTAAAAGTATTATGTCCTATGATGAGATCAGGGAGGAGAATACTTGTGCATAAAATTCCTGGACTATTCTAAAAGAAGAATGAGATTCTCTCTCAGTGTTACTCCTCTGAATACACCACAGCACAACGGTGTATCGGGGTGGAGCAATCGCACAATATTAGATATGGTGTGCTCTATGATGAGTACTACTGAGTTTCCTATTTCCTTTTGGGAGTTATGCGCTTGAGAAGCTGCATACATATTGAATTAGGTTCGAATCAAATCATTGCCTACCACTCCATATGAGATATGGTATGGGAAGAGCCTATCTCTTAAATAAGTTAAGATTTAGGATTGTCCGGCCAATGTCTAAAGCAAAATCCGAACAAGATCGAGGCAGGATCAGTTCTGTAGAACTGGAAAGGTTCCAGCTATACAAAACTGCAATAGATGATTTGACAGAACCAAAGGATTCTATAGTTCCCGACGAACTTCAGCCTCTCCGCCGATCTAAATGAATAGGCAACGTCCAAAGGATTCTATGGTAGGATTTAAATGATGGGACGCATTAAAAGTACTAATGCAAGAATATCACGCATTAAAAGAACTAATGCAAGATAATAAACCAAGTTAAAATCGTTGGAACACTTTCGAGAAACCACTCGGTTCTTTTCAAAACTAACTTTTAAATGCGGAGCTTGAGCCACTCCTTCTAAAAGCTATCTCGTTCCATCGATTATATCAAGTTCACTACGTTCACGGTTTTACCAAAACCATTCGTAGCCCTCCGTCGCTTCGCATGAATAGGCAGTAGTATTCAAGCTACGTATTTTGACCAAAGTCAAGGCATAGTGATTGGTAGCTATTGGGTGTTCATGTGTAGCATAGATAGATGCGTTGGTTTGGGACAGTCGTGCTGCCATTTTGGCCAAAGTCAAGGGTAGGTACGAATGGATCCAAATTAACCTGGATAGTGACGGGCAGAACTTGACATGTGACTTATGATATTTTGGCCAAAGTCAAGGTCATAAGAGCATGGGGAAAAAATCCACATCGGGAGTTTCATAAGTACTGAAACTTGCTAGATTTGCATACCATTTGGAGTGTGGTGATTCTGGTAGGATTCCTTCAGTTTCGTCACGCGATGATATTTGGATCCCGATCCTACTGTGAGTATATGCTACTCCTCGGGAAATTTCTCACTAGACGATCAATGCTATAAACCTAGTAGGTGCCTAGAAAGGTGTTAGCGGGGCTACGCCCCCAGGGAAAAGAGGTTATTTAATTAAGGAACTTCGCGAAAGCGTTGGAAAACCTCCCTCGAAGTACCGACACTGGCCTGGCTGAACGGTTAAGCAAGTATTGCACGGTGGGATTGATCCCGGCTAATTCTTCCTTTGTGGTTTGAGGAGGGATTCGAGAGACAGTGGGAGCCATCCTGTTTAGACAAATTAAAAACCATTCTAAACTTGCAAGAGCATCGTGCTAAAGTGTTTCTTCTCTCCCCCCTGCAGCGACCAAATCGAAATGACTGGACTTAAGTTGATTCTAGATAAAAACATATTGACAGGGCCAAACTACAAAGATTGGCTCAGGAATGTCAAGTTGGCAATCACTTACGACAAGCTGGGGTATCTTCTTACCACCAAAGCTCCCCCCGTCCCAGGTCCCACCTCCAGCGTCGCGGATAAGGAAATCCGTAAGACTTGGGAGATTGACAGCGCGAAGGCCAGGTGCCTCGTACTTGCCTCGATGGACAACGAACATCAGAGGAGGCACGAGAATATGGATTTGGAATCCATATTTCTTCATACAAAAGAACTGTATGGAGAGCAGTCTCGTATCGCAAGATACGAAGTGTCGAAGAAGTTGTTTTCGACAAAATTGGACGTCGGATCATCGGTAGCGGACCACGTGCTTAAGATGATTGGCTACACTGAGGAGCTCGCGGAACTTAGGACCACGTTGGACAGTGAACTCTACACGGATATAATTCTCCAGTCCCTTCCATCCACTTACGCCCAGTTCATACTGAATTTCAACTTGCAAGAAAAGGAAGTTGAACTTTCAGAACTCCTCAACATGCTGAGGAGCGCAGAGGGCACCCTACAGAAGGGTAGGGAAACACCCGCTTTGTTTGTAGGAGGATCTTCTTCCTCTAGGTCCAAGGCGAAAGCCAAGGAAAAGAGGAAGAAAGCCCCCGCCAAACCAAGAGGCGGTGTTAGTAAAGTGGGTACGAAGGGAAAGGAAAAGGCAACAAAGATTGCGGGGAAGCTTGTTGGAAAGGAAGAATGCTTCTATTGTCATAAGAGTGGACACTGGAAGAAAGATTGCAGGGCTTGGAAGGCCAAGACACAGGAACTGAAGCAGGTTGCGGCTTCAGCTTCAGGTGTGTATGTTATTGAAAACTGTCTTTCTATAAACTCTACTTCCTGGGTATTGGATACCGGATCAGGATCTCATATCTGTAATTCTTTGCAGGCGTTGAGAAACCGTAGGTTTTTGAAGGCAGGTGACACGACCCTCAGAGTTGCGAACGGAGCTAGCATGGATGCTAAAGCCGTGGGGGACTATCACCTGGGAATGTCAGATGGGCATGTTTTGGTTTTGCGTAATTGCTTTTTTGTACCCAACGCAACTTGTAATATCATCTCTGTATCTTTGGTTTCTAAAGAAGGTTATGAATTTGCGTTTGTAAGTAATGTTGTAAACATTCACCTTAATCAAGTTCTGATTGGGTCAGGTACACTGAGCAATGGTATATACGTATTGAACCAACCACAGATTTTCAATGTCCAGAATACACACAAAAGAAAGTCTCCAGATATCAATCAGGCTTTCTTATGGCATTGTAGACTGGGTCACATCAATGAGACACGGTTGACTAAGTTACATAAAGAAGGATACTTGGATCCGTTCGAGTATCAGTCTTATGCCACTTGTGAATCTTGTCTCATGAGAAAGATGACAAAGACTCCGTTCACTGGACACGGAGAAAGAGCGAGCGAGCTCTTGGGACTCGTACACAGCGACGTGTGCGGTCCAATGTCTACACATGCGCGAAGCGGTTACTCTTACTTCATTACTTTTACGGATGATTTCTCAAGGTACGGTTATGTCTTCTTAATGAAACATAAGTCCGAGGCCTTTGAAAAATTCCAGGAATATAAGAATGAAGTGGAAAACCAAACCGGCAAAAGTATCAAGATTCTAAGATCGGATCGAGGTGGAGAATACTTGAGTGCCGAGTTCCTGAAATATTTAAAAGAGAACGGAATTCTCTCTCAGCTTACTCCTCCATACACTCCGCAACACAACGGTGTATCGGAGAGACGGAACCGAACCCTATTGGATATGGTACGGTCCATGATGAGTAGCACTGAGTTACCGCGATCATTCTGGGGGTATGCGCTAGAATCAGCTGCGTACCTTTTGAACCGAGTTCCTACTAAGTCTGTGCCTACTACACCATATGAAATGTGGTGTGGGAAGAGGCCCCATCTCAGTCACATTAAGACTTGGGGAAGTCCAGCTTTTGTTAAAAAGCAGCATGCGGACAAGCTCGAGGCACGCTCAGTACTGTGTAAGTTTGTGGGATATCCAAAGAATTCCAAGGGATATCTCTTCTACTACGAAGAGGAACAAAAAGTTCTTGTTTCTCGTCATGCCCACTTTCTAGAACACCAGTTCATAGAAAAGGAAACAAGTGGGAGCGCAGTAGAACTGGAAGAAATTCCAGAACCACAGACTATTACTGAAAGCTTAATGGAACCAGAGGGTTCAAATGAACAGGACATTCCTACGCCGCTCCGCAGGAGTAGTAGGCAGTCTCATCCGCCCGAGAGATACTACGGTTTTCTCATAGACGGGGATCGAGAGGATTGCATCATAGATTATGATGAGCCTACTAGCTTCCAGCAGGCCGTTCAGAGCGTTGACTCGGTAAAATGGCTGGATGCAATGCGGACCGAAATGGAGTCCATGTACACCAACAAAGTATGGACGTTGGACATTGCTCCAGACGGGGTAAAACCCGTAGGATGCAAGTGGATCTTCAAAAGGAAGATTGGTGTAGATGGGCAGGTTGAGACCTATAAAGCTAGACTTGTAGCAAAGGGTTTCCGTCAAAGACCTGGCTTGGACTATGACGAAACCTTTTCTCCAGTGGCTATGCTGAAATCCATTCGGATCCTTCTTGTCATTGCTGCCTTCCACGATTATGAGATTTGGCAGATGGACGTAAAGACCGCTTTTCTAAATGGAAATTTAGAGGAGTGTGTCTATATGGATCAGCCAGAGGGTTTCATTCAGAGTGGGAGCAGCGGAAAGGTGTGCAAGTTGCTTAAGTCCATCTATGGACTAAAGCAGGCATCGCGGAGTTGGAACATCTGTTTTGATGAGACGGTCAAGGAATTTGGCTTTATCAAAAATCCAGATGAACCATGCATCTATAGTAGATTTGTAGTGAGAACTGTAGTATTCCTCGTTTTATACGTGGATGACATTCTCTTAATAGGAAATGACATTCCTATGCTACAATCTGTCAAGGGGTTCTTGTCACACAGGTTCTCCATGAAAGACCTGGGTGATGCCTCATACATCCTGGGGATCCGGATCCATCATGATAGATCCAAGAGGATATTAGGACTTTCTCAGTCTAGGTACATCGACACCATAGTGAAAAGATTCAGTATGGAAGATTCCAAGCGCGGTAACCTACCGGCTTGTCACGGGATCACCCTCTCTAAAGAGATGTCTCCCAAGACTGATTTGGAGAGGGATCGCATGTCTATTATACCCTACGCTTCTGCGGTAGGCTCTATAATGTATGCGATGTTGTGTACCAGACCGGATGTAGCTTATGCACTGAGTGTGGTAAGCCGGTATCAGTCAAACCCTGGGGAGAAACACTGGATAGCGGTAAAGAACATTCTCAAGTACCTGAGAAGGACTAAGGAGATGTTCTTGGTGTATGGCGGAAAAGACCTCCAGATCGAGGCCTTTGCTGACTCCAGCTTCCAGAGTGACAAGGATGATTCCAAGTCCATGTCGGGTTTTGTCTTTACCCTCAATGGAGGGGCGGTGTGTTGGAAGAGCTCCAAACAGGAAACCGTTGCAGACTCGACTATGGAAGCGGAATACATCGCTGCATCTGATGCCGCAAAAGAAGCTGTCTGGATGAGGAAGTTCTTAAAAGAACTTCAGGTGGTTCCGTCCATTGTTGACCCAATACCTCTGTATTGCGACAACAACGGGGCTATAGCTTTAGCAAAGGAACCCAGGTCCCATCAGAGATCCAGGCACATCTTGAGGCGGTATCACCTGATCAGGGAGATCGTGGATCGCAAGGAGATCGAGGTTCGGAGGGTTGCTTCAGAAGAGAACACTGCAGATCCATTCACCAAGGCCCTACCCCAGACTCAGTTCGAGCGGCTGATCGAGATGATAGGTCTTCGATACGCCAGTACATGGCCTTAGTGCAAGTGGGAGATTGTTAGTGTATATGCCCTAGAGGCCATTACTGTATCATACTAGTTTGTATATTACTTAATGGAAGCTTGGGATATTCACCTTGTATAAACAATCTTGCTCAATATAGTAGTATGCTACTTGGTTTGTTTCTACTTCAATGTGTACTTGTGTTTATTTTACTATATCACTTATACGCATTAGTGGAGCCCTTAGGATCTTTGCTTGATTACCAGCGTTGTGATGGCAGTCACACTAGTGGGGGCTGGGTAATCTATAAGCACATCCTTATACAGGTCCCTAGTCGCAGGACTATCGAGACAGGGCATCGATACTCCGGAGTAGACTAGCGTATGCGCTTCTCATCCCAGTGTGGGAGATGGTCTGTCCCACAGCCATCAGTACGTCGTACTAGAGATAGTATACGGGTGCTCGTTAGGTTACGAGTACACTGGACAGGACTCGTCGGGAACTGACAGGTTGGTATTATACCTATCGTCAGTCATCAGTTCCCAGGTGACATGAGTACAGCTTAGTCCGATGACTTGACACTAGCACTTCGCCTCGAGTGTGTTCCCACTGCACTTTGATCACTACCCTACCACGGCTCAAAGGAGTCGTGCAAACAGGTGGTGGTTGGGTGCAGTCCCGAAGCACTTGGAGGCAGTGCCGGTTAGACAGGATTCGTCTCTCCCGGTATTGGGGGTTGACATCGCGCTGTGTCTAGGAGAGCCATTACACGAGTAGTCCCTGGCCAGGGCAAGCGAGATATACTGGTAGGTTCCAGTGTTATCTCAGGGTGTTTTGGGCTTCACTCCGACACGACTTGTACCGCTATTGGGGGACTGACGTTTTACCGCCCCCTAGGCCCGACATGCGATGTATCAGACGAACAGACCGGACTGTACGGAGACTGTCACATTCAGACTCAGTAGGAGTACAGATGGGGTTTCACCTCGTCAGCCTTCTTGTCGGCATCTACCTGGGGACCGTTACGCACAGCTAGTGCCGCTTGCGGTCTGTGGTTAAACCCACTGCCAGCGTAGTGTCGAGTCTTTAGAGTCCCACACAGAGGGTATTCGCCTCTGGGCAAAACAGAGTAGAGGTCGCATGGTTTTGCGACAGGGTTCGTTCTCCTCCGCGCACTTGTGCACGTTTGGAGTCCGGACGGATATTGCCAGCAGGCTCTGGTTTGAGCCGGATACTGGTATATGTTTTGGGGTTGCTTTTATCTCTCAGTATTCATGTTCCTCGGAACAAGAATGCAGGTGTGTATGCACAGTTATTTGAGGAGGAGGAAGATGACTTTCATTAGGGTTTCGGAACGGGTTCGTATGCACAATTGACGGTTATCATTTTCCAAACCCTAATGGATTTATGGATTATCTATTAATAATAGTAATTAAATGAGAATTATGTTATGGTTGATTTTGTTGACTTGTTGACCATGGTTGACTTGTTGACCATGGTTGAATGTTGACCACCATCATGCTTTGTAAAGATCCTCCTTGATTCATGCTTACATTTCATTTAATGATGCATGATAGTGGTCATTCCAAATTACCATCAACTATTCTTATTTTGAATTATTATTATTTAGATAATTCTTTTTCTTTTGGCATTATGATTGCAAGAAAGAAAAAGATAGCTCATTATCTCATTTAGCTTCTCTCTCCTCACTTCATCTTCTTCTTCCTCAAGCTCAAGGTGATTCCTTCTCATGTGTTGAGAATCCTTCACCTTGAAAAGAAAACAACCCCTAGACACTCTCTACTCTCTCTAGGGTTCAAGGTTTAGCAAGCCGGAAATCCTAGTTCACTCCAAGTTCGAGAAAGAGCCCAAAGGTTGAACCTTCGAGGTGGATCCATCTTCGACGGAAGAAGGCTACGAGGCAAGAACCATCAACCTCTACAAGGTTTGAAGAAGAAGGAGTTCAAGTTTAGGTATAACCTTCATCCGAGTAGCTAAGTCTCTTTAGCAAGTTTGCTAGTTTAGTTTAGACACGATCCCGACCTTGTTTAGTCTATGTTGCCTCTTGCGATAAAAATTTGTTTTTTATACCGTTTCCGCCTCCCCGTAAGAACCGGGGGTCGCAATATGGACTTACAAAGGTGCCTCTTCCGGAGGAGCAATCACCTGGGGAGCAGGAATCACCAAGGGAAGCTCCATCGCAGGAACAACAATTGCATCAACCCCCTCCACACTGATTAGCGTCTCATCGGGGATATTTGCGGAGTCCATATTCAGGGCACGACTTAGGCTCAGCTCCTCTGCCATCAGCGAAGTCCCTGCAAAGTTTGCATAAAGATAAGGATGTGTGTGTGTGTGTGTGTGTATGCAGTGCAAAATACTCCAAAAAGCTATATATGTGTACCAATGCGCAAAGGAGCTTCTCGTATGGCTTGTTCAAGTCGGCGCTCCTTCCTGAGGAGGTATGCCCGCCGAAGTTCGAAGGTAGACCCGTGTCAACCGGTCCACAATGAAAGTGCATCCTTAGCGTCGGCCGAGACAGCCTGCTTAAGGGCTCTCTCGCCTCCTTCTTCTAAAGGACCTATGAATATCCGCCGTATCGATGGAGGATCTTCATAAAAGATGATGGCAGGATAAGGCCTCTTCAGGACCCTTACATTCTAGGATTCATCCTTTGAGCGTCTTATGGCCTCAGCCAGTTGTGCAGCTTCCTCGGCAGATGAACCAGGAAAAAGAAGACTGTCGTCTGGTGGACTAGAAACGGTCTTCATCCCCCATTTTGGCCCAGAGCTAATGGCTCTAGAAAATTGCTTCTTTCCCCTTGCCGTCTGCTTTTTGGGCTGCTTCTCGGTTTTGACAGATAGATGAGACTTCTTCAGGACCTTTACCAAGGGGATATTATCATCAGAGCTGGGTTTTACATCCGGAACCGGTACGGTATCCATCATCGGTCGTTCAAGCGAAACATCTGTTAGCAATGAGACGCGAAGCCTTTCCTCCTCTCCAAAGGTTTTAAGCGAAGCAGCAATAGCTTCTTCTGTAGTGGCACCTGTTAAAATAGCAGGCGTCAGTCAAATCATGATAAAAGAATGAACAGCGGAGAGATAAAGGTAAAGTATACCTGACTGCGCAAGGGCAGACAGTTCTTTTTCAAGGATGGCTGACTGTTTAGAAGCTTCGTTGGCAGCCTCCAAATCGGTATCATCAAGCATCCCGAATAAGCCCTCATTGGTCCCATATTCGCTCAAGCCTTCGCTAGACGGATCAGGGGGCGTCGAGCCTAATATGGTGTCTAAAGAAAGTACTTGTTTCTTTTTCTTCTGAGGACGGGTGCCGGTGGCCGATAACACGAGTTTGAGTTTGGTAGAGGCCTTTGGACGACGAGTCCCAATTTCTTTTCCTACGTCCGACTCGGGGGACGCGGCAACCACCTCTTTTTCAGGCACGCTGGGTGGGGGCAACCCATGCGTAGGGCTTAAGATGTGTGGTGGCTCAACTACAGTAACCTCTCTCAGGGGAGGATGAACAATGTTCCGACGCTTCAGAGGAACATTTCGATCACCAGCCGGCACTGCACCCTTGCGATCGAGCAACAATCACTTCTCTTCCCTGATGACGGCTCCCATTGAATGCTGATACCACGCCACGTAGGCATTAAGAGCCTTTCGGACGCAACTCGGTTCGCTGATAAAGAAGTTGGACCCTGTGTTCAAGCGCATGAAATGATGCAGTGCGCTACGCATTCCCTCTTCGGTAGCAGCAGGTTCGGCCAAGAAGGCTTCAAGTGGGATGCCCTGATTGTAACTTAGCTGCTGGGCGAAATGGTGCGGATTGTATCTCATGAATAACGCCACATCATTTTGCCTGAACACTAAGAAACCCAGTCTGATGGAGTATAAATGAAGGATCTCCCGAGCTTTCAACACAGAGGCCCCATCTTTAAATACGTCCTGCAGTGGCAGCACCATCTTCCCCGACTCTTGGCCTATGGTCAAAACTTTATCAGTAAAGAACATGCCAGCCCCAACCGTGCGCGGGCGAAGAAGCAAGCCTCTAGCTTCCCGTTGCGTCGGAGTCACAATAGAAGCACCGACCAGTCGCATGATCCGAGGGAACCTGCGCCTGTCATAAAAACCCGGCCACTTGTGGATGCCAAAGACACCTAGCACGTGTAACTCGAGCCATGACGTGAAATAATGCATCGGGAAGTTTACCGACTGCACCCCTGGCTCAGTGGTATCAGCCGCCAAGCTGAGGCCGTGATACATATGGGCTAACCCAGCAATCCCCACAGCCACTTGTATCCCAGCAACCATCCGATGCACAGGATAGAAGACGGACGGCCTCATACGGAGAGGGTGCATGGGAAGCGCGAACCAACTCAGCCACAACGCGAGGAACCCTAAAAAGAACGATTCTTCGTCGATCCCAGGAGCCGCTAGTTCTGCAAAAGGGATGACCGGGGTATCAGGTAGAAAGAAGGTCTTCTGATCGACCTCCACCGTTGGCAAATTGCCTAAACCCAAGCCGTAGGGGTTGTCAAGACCGGCAAATTTCTCGGCTTCTTCCTTCAATATTTCCGGGCGAAGAAAATCAGCGATAAAAGCCGTAAAACTATATCCACGACCTTCAGATGAAAGAGAGAGGTTCTCCTACATATTCAATACCTTTATTAAGCTCGGAAATTTGTGTTGAATAGCATTCTCGGGAGTAAGACCCATTACCACTAATTTGGTAGCGAAAACATACTCATCCGGGGGAAGCAATTCCTCATAATGTTCCTCCCTAACGGGTAAACCCGAGACCACTGCAAACTCCTCCAAAGAAATGGAGACTTCTCGATCTGATAGAAGGAAGGTGTGGGTTGGGATGTTCCACTGTTCCAGAAATGCCCTGACCCACCATGTAGTGGGTGTGGAATATTGAAACAAAGAGGCATAAACGGCGGGATACAATCCGAGCTTCATCAACTGTGGCTTCCTCGCCGATAGAATATACCAGGCCCACTGCAAATACCCGGCTGGGTGACAAAGAGTTACTCCTACATTGTACGGCTGTCCCCAGGGGCGTGACTCGCCCTGACATATGCGTCGCCCTAGGATGTCCAAAGTCACCGGCGGCTGCACGGGTATTGCGGCAATAGAAGGCCGAAGGAGACCTTCTGATGTCTAGTTTACCTCCTCCACAGTGTAATTCATCGGAGGTGCATTTGCATAAGCAATCGCTGAAATAGGCTCCGAGGGTGTCGCATAGGAAAAGCTCCGTTGGCCAATGATAATTTGATCATACCATTTACCCCATAGATGAAGACTCTTATGCTCCGGGTCATAGTCTTTTATCAGCGCGAAAACCTCTCGGTCAACGGGTGCTTCAGAAAATCCGCCTTCTGAACGAATGAATGGGAAGGAGGTGTTGGAAGACATAATGCCTGCGCAGAAAAGAACAAATTTTTCAGCCACCGATGCTATAAATTAAATTCTGTTACAAGGTACTATAAATCCGTACCGCACCGCAATGCAGTTAAAGGGGACTAAAGGGGACCCACAGAATCTAGATGACAGTTCATCATTAATAAAATAGCCTCGTCATTGGATGAGGCTGACATTAAATGAGGAAATCCTCAAGAGATTCTTATTAAATGAGAAATCCCTCGGGCAAAGGAGTAAAACTCCCATTGAGAGCAGCGCTCTTTACTAGACAGACATTTGTGAAAGTCTAATGATGAAGTAATAAAATTTCTCAAGAAGAGCCTTGCTCTGAAAAGATGATGGAATAATCTATCAAAAATAAAATTTCAATTTGATTTCCAAGATCCATGAACAAACTCTTAAGAGTTCTTCTGTATGATCTAAAAGGAGCAAAGCTCCATTAATAGATTAAGAAATCATAAGCAAGATCCTTTTAGATCTATGATTCTAAGAGAGCAAAGCTCTATTAATAAAACCCTAAAAAAGATTTTCTTTAGATCAAAGATCTATGAAGAGCAAAGCTCTGTTAATGGGTGAAACCCTAAAAGATGTCTCAAAAAGATTTAATCTTTTACCTAATCCGAAAAATTTATGTTCTTAAAAATTCTTAAGAAGAAGAGTTGCGGTCTGAAGAAGAAAATAAATTTTCAAGATGGATTGAAGATGAACAGAAGTCATCTCAAGGGCCAAGGGTCCTATTTATAGGCACTAAGCGCCGTTTCAGTTCCTTGGGTGATCCAAGAGTCGAGATGTTTCCACCACTGCACCCACGTGTGGGCCCCATGAGCGCAACGGTAGGGGGGCATTTGTTTCCCCAATTAAAGCAAAGCTCTGTTCAGAATTCAAAATTTGAATTACAGATGCGCTTTTATAAAAGTGCTTCGGTACAACTAGCGAAACCCGTGCAAAGCACATAGGCGCTAGCTCCAGGTGCGCTGCGCTCCAAGTAGCGCACCACGTGTAAAGCACGTGTGCGCTAGCGCTAAGAGCGCTGCACTCCAAGTAGCGCACCATGGGCAAAGCGCACCATGGGAAGAGCGCATAAGCGCTAGCGCTGGAACTAAATGTTCATCACCGTTGGATCAAATATCCAACGGATATGATTAAATCATCTGTTAACAAGAATAAAATTCTGTTGAATCTTTCCAAACAGAAAAGATTGTGCCCTAAATTTGGAACACCGTTGGATCAATGATCCAATGGTGATTAAAGATCACTAAAATACAGAACAAATTCTGTAAAGAAGGAAAGATTTCTTAATCTTGTTAAAACAAGAAGATTATCTTCTGTAAATCAGAATCCCTTGGATCAAGGATCCAACGGTGGGGAAATTCCCAAATCAATTGGAGAATAAATCTTTTTAACTGATTCAACAAATCAGCTTCCCCTATATAAAGGACCCAAGACTTCAAGTCTAAAAAAGAAGAAGGAACCCCCCCATAAACTTTCAGAAAATCTCAAGAAGAAGAAATAGCTCTCGGCAAAAGAAGATTTTTCTTCAAGGTAAAAAAGAATGGTGATGAACAAAGAGATGAAATCATCTCATAATTAAAGAGAAGAATTCTCTTCTTAAAAGATCATAGATCTACAAAGACCAAGGTCTTTTATAAAGAGATAAAGAAAAGATCTCATCATTAAATTAAAGAAGTACTTACTTCACAGATCATAGATTTATAAGACAAATTTTCTTTCTGAGATCATGAATATCTCATTATAAAGGGGGGAGAATTATTCAATTCTCTTAGGATCACAGATCCATAAAGGCAAAGCCTTTTATCAAAAAGAGATTGAAGTATCTCCTATAAGTTAAGAACTTTGTTCTTAGAATGTTGAGACAAAGTCTCTTATCAAAGAAGATAATCTTCAGAGCGCAAAGTTAACCTAAGAAAAGCTTTAGCGCTCCTAATTTAAAAGTGTCTTAGTTGTCTTCATCTAGCGCAAAGCGCTGCAGTGCAATAGTACTTCAAACACAGCGCACCGCGCTCATTGGCTAACGCTCAGCGCTAAGCGCGCCACGTGCTCCTCACGTGTGTGCTGCATTACTAAAAGTGCTCTGCGCTCATTACATGGCACCAGCGCCAAACGCCTCAATGCTTCAACTATAGCACATCAGCGCGCTACATCTAGCGCTAAGCGCTAAGCGCATCAGCGCTCTTCATTTGCGCTTTAACCATAGCGCACTGCGCTCATCGACTGGCGCTAGTGCCAAGTGCGCTATATACTTTTATGTGCGCTTGGGTAGAACATAAATTGTTCTTTGGATAAGCCCCAGAGCTATGATGAATGCTTAGCATTCGATAAAAGACAAACATTTTCAGAATTTAAATCAATGCTCCGCATTGTTAAAAGGGTCAAGCCCAAACAAATGCTTAACAGCCCAAAACGAATGTTAAACATTTTAACTTGATTGGACTTTAGCCCAAATTGGCCATAAGTCCTCAATTCAGACTTAACTGAGCTATTGTGCTCATAATGTAATTAATTGGTCTTAGTTCCAAACTGGGCTACAGATCATTTAATCCACCTTGGTTCAAGGGTACATCTCTTCACCCCTTTGATATTTGTCGTTATAATTTCTCAACGTCTTCAAAGAGGTGATGGGTCTCGACAACCATACATTTCATGGACCGTGGGTTCCTTAAACTCATGGACTATGATGTCCTTAACCTCGACCGTGATGTCTTAAAACTATCATCGGACTGTGAGGTCCTTAAACTCACGGACTATGATGTCCTTAACCTCGACCGTAATGTCTTAAAACTAATACCGGACTGTGGAGTCCTTAAATCCACGGTCTATGATGTCCTTAACCTCGACCGTGATGTCTTAAAACTAATAATTGACGAGATGTTCTTAAACTAACAATGGACCATAATGTCCTTAAACTAATTATCGACCGCAATGTCACTAAACTAAACAACAGAGCCCAATTGCTCTCTTGTCCGATCTAAACAATCCTGTTAAGTTGATCTTCGTCTAAAATAAGACTAACGTATCCTTAACAAACGTTTAAGTCGATCGTAGTGTCAAAGGAGGCTAACGTCTCCTTAAACCCAAACCCCCAAACCCAAATCTAAGAAAGATACGGATTTGGACTAGTCCACATCCTACGGGCGACAACATAACTTAGT
Organism: Agapanthus africanus; assembly: GCA_030015575.1. Taxonomy (NCBI): domain Eukaryota; kingdom Viridiplantae; phylum Streptophyta; class Magnoliopsida; order Asparagales; family Amaryllidaceae; genus Agapanthus; species Agapanthus africanus. The sequence continues at coordinate 141,562,806 of JASDDO010000031.1, forward strand.
CTCCGTATACAATCCACGGGCAACCAAACACAAAACAAACACCCACGAAACGAAGTGACCATCTGGAGAAGGAGAAAGTTGTTACCGCGATGCGGTAGCGTAATTAACTTCAGGGGCTTGCGCCTGCAGGGAAGAGCGTCCCCACAATCAAAAACCCCTCAAACGAGGGGGAATCTGACGAAGTCTGCTACATCGGCCGCATCTGTTTAAAATTTCGATATATGGTGCCATAAATCAACTTGGTATCTTCGGAGAGGTGGACGGATAGCACCAATTAGCATCTGCCCCGAATTTCAGGCAAGACGTCCGCCGCGTCTCCGCCGCGTCTTTCGGAGGGGAACAATCCTCATCATCATATCTCATGAACTTAGGGTACTAGTCTAAGTCTAGTACAAACTGATACCATCTATATATATAAATGCGTGTGTAAATCACACGTCCAAAGGCCCGCTAAAATCTCATGTCGTATCTCCAAATACGAACCACAACATATCACCGATCTCATGGCATCATGCCCAATCTCATCGACTCATCTCCAAATATCATCCACTATCCTCATCATCCAAGTGTAGGTATATGTGTATATATACACATCGTCCCATACCTATGTGTGTGTGTATATATATGTATCCCCATATACGCACAAGTATATAAAAGTAAGCTTGTGTGTGCGTGTGGGTGTAAACCTATTCTAGGGTTCGCAAATAAGAAGCTTTACTAGTTCACTTCTAATAACCCAAAACTAACCATTGAACACCTAATCATATCCTGAAAATCCATGTCACACAAAAAATATCATATATATATAGTATATATATATAGTATACTATACATCAAACTGCGGGGGTGTTATACGCCATCCACTCGACTTCCCCTATAGATATAATCTACTCACCTTGATCTTGCTTGTTGATGTCGATGTCGCCACCATCTCCTTTATCATCTCGAATCATCATGGGGGTACCTACATGTCACTCGTATCGTATCGCATTAAAACCAAATCGAAACCAAAACGACACGCGGAACTCACATAGGTCAAAACCTATGGTCTACTCCCGCAAATCAACCCGATATCACTTGATATAGACGTACAAACGTCACGTGATCGAGATAAAGCACAAATACAAAAATCCAGAATTTAAAATACGCAAAACCATAACTCGAATCAAAGCAGCAAATAGAGAAAGTGGTCCCATATTTTGACTCAGGCCAAAACAAGGCAAGCAAACAACACTGGGGTGATGTATAGGGTGCATGTGACCTACAGAAGCAACCTGGGCACTAACCCCTACCCCATGGCCGGCCACATACCCAGTAAAACCGGCCTCCTCGGTTTTGGTGCCATGGAATTGGTTCGTTTTGGTTGGGTGGTCTCGTAGTGCTCTAAATAGGTCTCTAAAGTTGTTTTCTTTTCAAGTTTTGGTCTCGGGTCACTCCAGATTCCCCTGCAAACTCTAAGTTCTCACAAATCGACATGAAAGTTCTATTTTTTTTAGTTTTCAGGTTTAATATTAGTGTTTGGTCTAGGTTTGCTAACAATTGGGGGGTTTATGGTCACCACAAGAGTTCAATTGCACAACCACAACTCAATTAAACCCTAACCTTCTCTAGAATTTCCCAAAATTTACTAAATTTCGCGAAAACGAAAACAAACTTGAAAAGAGGCTAAAGCACTTGAAATACTACACTAATTGTGAAAGAGTTAACTCATTTGACACTCAAGAATCCCCCTACAGCACCAAAATTCAAGCTTTCATGGTCCAAAGTGTAGCTTGTGAGCTTGTGCACATTTTTTGTGAAGTGGAGAAGAACTTTTGATGGATTTTTGATGGTGTTAAGAGGTGTTTTGTTGAAGGGGGAGATGAGGGCAGCAGCTAAACTTGAAGAGGGATGGAAATAATTAAGAAGATGAAGCTGAAGACAATGGTCTATGGTCAAAGGAACCCCTCTCCTCTCTCTTGCCCATACCTCTTTAGTTTAATGTTTTCGTTTTCTTTTCTTTTCTATTTTCTTTATCTATTCTCTTCTCAAATTAAAACCCCTACCATGCATGCATCATGAAGAAATGCCATGAAGAAAAATGTAATAAGTGTTAAAAATGACATGTGCATGTCATATGGACAAAACACATTTAAAGCCCGATTAGCGATTTTTAATCACGATTAGCACAAAATTAGTATATAATTAATCATAAAAACTTCAAAATTTGCATAATTCACATAAAACACCCTCATTTAGTAATTTCCATAATTTTTCCAATTTTTTCCCCAATTTATCGGTATTTAATTATTCCGCCTTATTAAAATATTCAATATTTTATTATTTAATTATAAAAATTCCCAAAAATAATATTTTATTTTTTTGAAATGTTACAATCTTCCCTCCTTAAAGAAATTCGGTCCCCGAATTTAAATTTTAACCCCTCAAATACTAAAACATTTCAGTAAAAAGTCGAAGACGTCGGGGTTCTGAAATCATCAATATATAAAACGCATCATAGCGCAATGCATGCGCATGAACAATCAGCAGATAACTCAAAATCAAAAATCCGTAAAGCATCTCGCAATCATCGGAGTCATGGTGAAGACACAAATGACAAATCCAATACGAAAACCAATATTATATAAATCAGAACTATACATGTAAACATCAAATTTATACATGTAGATATCTGAAGAAAATCCATGCCAAACCTTTTTAAGTCGCTGTGCGCTGTGCATAACACCGCACAGTGGCGGACGCTTATTGTATGAAAATAACCATATATGTATATATCTTTTGTTTAATATGTACGTTCCGCGGTTTGAAAACAATTTAGAAAGGTTTCCTTATTTTAAACATTTCGTGTCGTATCAGACATGTAGGTAAATATTGAGACTATGGCTCCCTTTTTGGAAATCCCTTCGATAACTATCAATGCATGCAAATATACCCAGGTACTGTCCTCTCACTAGTCCTGCTCAGTACGAAAACAAATAGCAAATATCATAAAAACGTACTGCTCCATAAGAATAAATCCCAAAATATGCATAAGAATGCTACGTGCGTCTGGTGCGCACGGAAATCGAAATCAACAAATGTGCCCTACATGTGACCAAAAACAACATCTAAGTGCAACAGGTGTGCAAGAAACACCTGTCAAAGGCAATGGGTGTGCCTGACAACAAATATCAGGTGCATCTGATATGTACGAAGAATCTCGATTTAGTGCATCTGATGTGGACCAAATCGCATCTTATAACATGAGCCCAACATGCGCAAAAATCCAAATCAGGTGCATCCATCATGCACGAATAAAATCTAAATCATGTGCATCTAACATGCACGAAATTACGAAATCTAATATCAAGCGCCGAACATGCGCAAAATCTAATCCAAGCGCGGCAAATATGCGCAAGAATCCAAATCAAATGCACAGAGTGCACGACATCAACATCAATATCAGAATTGAAATCGACAGTATACAATAAACCTCAATCCAAATCAGGTATACCACGGTATATAATCTCACAGACATATGCATCAGCATGCACAAATCAAATCAAAACACTAAAAGTGAATGAAAACTATGCTGAAAGCATAAGTCAAATCGCATGCATAACATAGGCATGAAATCAAAATCAACATATCGAATGATATCAAACCGAAGTCAGGTGCAACCATGGTGCACAAAATGTAAACCCAGTGCAACAACGCACTATATATAAATCCGGTGCAACAAATGCACGAAACATAAATGTCACGTCCCGAAAGTACGGAATATGACCGACACTTAAACTACGAACGTCTTAAGGCGTACGTATTCTAAGTAAGCCGAAAACCCAGAAATCCAAACCAAGAAAAGTAGTAGAGTGTAGGAAAACCAATTTAAATCAAGTAGTTTCGCAAAATACGCCGAAATATGCATTTTAAAATCACAAGTCCTTTCTAAAAATTTCGGCAGAGTTTCCTTTGTAAAAACTGACCCCAAACGGGTACAAAACCTGATAAAGCATATATAATGGAAAATGCATCCCCAAGCGGGAGCTAGCTCTTCGTCAATCGACGGTCACAACCACGCAAGCAATATAATATACAACGCCGAAAGGCGAGGATCACAACAGAAAAGGAAACTCAAAACAGCATGAAATCCGTATAAATACAACGCGCAACTCTAAGGTCGATAGAATAAACAACACTGGTCTCTATCTCTGAAATAATTACATGTTTGGTTGATAGAACTTCTAGATACAACTGAAAAATAATATACAATGAATAATGATGGGTGTGATACAATAAACCCACCTACTAGCAAGTCACCCGAAAGGTACAGTGCCCGCAAAGCCGTAATGAATCCGTACGGCAACACCTGCAAGAAACTGGGGCACAACGGGGGTGAGTTGCCAACTCGTGAATAGAAAAACCTCTACGAATAAAAATCGCATGTATGACGCAATCCTAGGTCATACGATCATAATATATAATCCTCTAATATAACATGCAGCCTATAACAAGGCTAGGGTAAATATCTAACCCGAGTGTAATCTCATATGCCCGTGTCAGTGCCTCAGGTGGCAATATATCATATGAATGAGGTATGAATGCATGAGAACAGAATACATGTAAATGAAGAAACTGCTTTCATAATTTAGTGAGATTTCCTTTGTATTTTTAAAATGAGGTATCATAATGAAATCAGCATAAAACAGTGCCTAACATCGGCACAAAACGCAATCCAAATATCTCGATATCTCTGTATCACAGTCTCTGTACCTCAATATCTCGAAATCTCAATGTCTCAATCACAATACCTAGGGCGCCGTCAGTCCAGACCGGCCCCTACCATCAATCTCAAGACCACGACGGTATCCTCCGGATATCCGACGCATCAGGTAAAATCACCGGTCGGTAGTGCTCCCCTGCCAGGCTCAACGTCATCACCACATTCATCTTGCCCCGGGGTACCGCACCGGGCCCACCATGTACCCGAAACGGTTCATCCAACTCCTCGAATCGGGTTTCCAAATCCATCAGCAAACTCATGGTGGACGACTCATACATCATGGGAAAACCACACTTTTTATTTTAAAGAGAGAAAATAAGTTTATATAAGTTTTGCGGTTTTCCCCCAAATCCAGAAAATCTTATGGAAATCCGAATCCAATCCTCAATAGCATGTAAACAGTGCATATAGGCATAAAAATCCATGAATAATAACATGCATGATGTAACAAGTAATAATTACAATGTCTAATCTAGCATATAAGGCAAGTACATTAATATCATTTCTAAATTATTAGCTAACAACCTATGTCGATGCAATAATATTTTCTAAGGTGTACGTGACATTGCAATTACCGATGAAGATGTGTGTGAGCCGGCAAGTAAGTGTACGTGGTACATACGCATCATCGGTAATGGTGCTGGTGTCCTAACAGCATGACATCAATAATGGAGTATGAAACATAATATAAGCATGCGATACGAAGCGAACCGCAATAATGAGCGGGAGCTGAATACTAGATGCAACTATAACTAATCTGCATTAATCTAAAATAAGTCCTACAAATGGTGCCTTTTGAAATAACACGAATCATAGGGTTTTGAAAATAGGGGCTACGGTGTTTTTATGAAAAGATACGTCTTTTGAAATATCCGTAGGATCCTTTGGGCTGTCTTTAAAAATACCCGCGATTCGTTAATTTTGAAATAGGTAGGAGTCTAATCTAATCTAACAACTACACTAAACTATACGGCTGAACTAACAAGCTGAGCTACAGGTAAGGAAACCGCCTAACATCTGAGTCGATACATATACATACCTGTATATATATTAGTCGGGATCTCGCCTCAATAATATCATATCCGATATCATATCTATAATCAGACATCCCAAGTCAAGAGTGCGGATCAATCATCAAAATATAGCTCGTACGTAAATCCGTCGTACGGCATCCCAAATCTGGGTACGGGTCAATATCACATTCATCATACTATTTATCTGGTATCCTCTTTATCAAATGTCATGATCGGGGTACTGATCTACGTCTAGTACAATATTGATACCATCTATGTATGCATGCAGGTGTAAGAATCACTACGTCAAAAGACCCGCTAAAACATCATGACGTATCTCAATACGAACCAAATCACATCACCGATCTCCTGGCCTCAAGCCCAATCTCATCGACTCATCTCAAATCCCAATTACTATCCTCAAATCCAGTATATAAACGCATAGTTCCATACCCATGTGTAAATATACACATCAATATGTAATCCCATGTACGCACATATGAAAGAAGAATGTATGCAAGTATGGGTGTGTGTGTATGTGTGGTGCAACCACTACTCTAGGGTTTCGCAATACTAAACCAATCCAATCACACCTAGGATCCATCTCTATCATCAATAATCTCAAACAATATAATCAATATCTATGTGTATACGTATTCGTATACATCACCACGAACCGCGGGGGTGCTATACGCCATCCACCCGACTTCTCCCCGTAGATATAAATCTACTCACCTGTATCCTGCGTGTCGGTATCGATGTCGCCTTCACCTTCTGCATCGCCTCGGATCGTCGTGGGGGTACCTACACATATCATACGTATCGCATCACCTCAAAAATCAAATCGAAACTTAAAACGACACGCGAAAACCAACACGATACGCTAAAAGGCTTATAGGTTAGAACCTATGGTTAGCCATAGCAAACAACCCGAAATCACTCGATGTAGTCGTACAAACGCCAAGTGACCGAGGTAAAACCCAAATATGAAATTCTAATAATCGAAATACGGAAAACAATAACTCGATTCAAAGCAGCAGCCCAAGAAAACGATCCCAGATTTCACTTCAGGTCAAAACAAGGCAAATAAACAACTCTGGGGTGATGTATATGATGTATTTGAGCTACTGGACCAACCCCGACACATTCCACCACTACATGGCCGGCCACATCCTTGCCAAAACCGGCCTGGCCGGCCCCCCTATGTCCAATGGGGTTCGTCTGGTCAGGGTGGCCTCCTAATACCCTAATTTGGCCCCTAGAGTTGTTTGTTTGTCTCAGAAACTCCCCGGGTCAACCCAGATTCACCTGCACACCCTAATCACTCACAAACCGACATGAAAGTCCCGTAATTCCGTATTTTTGGATTTCAGGTTGTGCTAGGTCAGGGTCTTAGTCAATATAGGGCCTAAGGTCACCATTAGGGTCCAATTGCACAGCCACATCTCAACTTTACCCTAACCCTCTCTAAGTTGCTCCAAAATGTATAAAACCTCGACAAAACGACACTAAACTTTAAAAGAGGCTAAATCACTTGAAATACTACAATATTTGTGAAGGAATTACCTCAATAGAGACTCATGAATCTTCCTACAGCACCAAAACATCAACTTTCTTGGTCCATTGCGTAGATCTTGAGCTTGTGTGCATTTTTATTGAAATGGGGATAGGATTTTAGTGATGTTTTAGAGGTGAAATGAGGGCTTGAAGTTGGAGGAAGGGAGAGGAAGCAGCAGCCGCAGGAGAAGAGGGAGAAGAGGGAGAGAAATGAGTGTGGGGATCTAGGCAAATGGCTAAGTCAAGGGTCAAAAGGAACCATACCTCTCTCTCTCTCACCATACCTCATTATCTTATTCCTTTCTCTTTTCTTTTTCTTTTTCTTTTCCTCCAAAAACCCTAATCACAAGAATAGTGATCCCAAAATAAAACCATGGTAAGAAAATGTGACACAAGTCCAAAAAATGATATGTGCAAGTTTTGCACAAAAAGCCAAAAAAATCCGATTAGCGATTTTTAATCGCGATTAGCACTAAATTAGTATATAAATGCTCATAAAAACTTAAAAATGACTAATTTCCATAGAATACATAATTTTTGAATTTCCCATATTTTTTTCAAAATTTTTCCCATTTATCGATATTTAATTATAAATTTAATATTAAAATAATCAATAAAATAATATTAAATTATAAAAATTCCTAAAAATAATATTTTATTATTTTGGAATGTTACAATAAATCTGGTGCATCCTGTGAAAGAAATACAAATACAGTGCATCCTGTGCACAAAATACAAATCCAGTGCATCTAGTGTACAAAATACCAATACGGTGCATCCTGTGCACAAAATATGAATACCCAGTAGGTGCAACCGTGGTGCACGAAAAAAAATATCATGAAACTTAGTCATCAAGACTAAATCATGCGAATAGATCGCCCAGAATATCGAAATCTAAGGTGACGGATACGTGATAATCGAATCACCAAATCACAAATCATAAATACCGTCGTTGATATTTCCTCCTTCAAAGTCGAGAAGGTGTCGGTGCATCCAATGCTAGCAGAGCAAGATATCTACTTGCCTCCTGTTCATGGTCTGACGCCTGGTGCTTTTTGTTGGAGATAGTGCCTTCAAAGTCAATTATTGGATCGCAGGTACGTGATTGCAATGATTGATGGAGGACCTATACCGATATGAAAGTCTTGCTCGAGATGATAGTATGCTATCTGGTTTTTCTTTATCATCGTTTACATACTTTAGTTCGCTATTGCATGTTGATAGAGCCCATAGGATTCTTGCTTGACTGCCAGCAGTATGATGGCGATCATATACGTTGGAGCTGGGGTCTGTAAGCACATCCTTAAAGAGTCCCTAGTCGTGGGAGTTTCGAGACAGGGCATCGATACTCCAGAGTAGACTAGTGTATACAGTCGAGACCCCGACGAGGGGTGGTGGCCGGTCTCACAAGCTACTGGTGTCAGTAGGATCACCTAAGATGTATACAAGTGCTCATTAGGTTATGACTACACCGGACAGGACTCGCCGGGAACATGTTAGTTGGTATTATACATATCGTCAGATAGCAGTTCCCTGGTGACATATGTACAGGTTAGTTCATCGACCTGAGGTCGTCATTTGTCTCGTGTGAGTTCCCACCGTGCTTTGATTTCTACCCTACCACGGCTCAAAGGAGTCGTGCAAACAGGTCTTTTTTGGGTACAGTCCCGAGCCACATAGAGGCAAGTGAGCGAATCGGCAGGGGATTCGTCTCTCCCAGTATTGGGGGTGAGATCGTGCTGTGTCTAGGAGAGCCATTACACAAAGCCCTCGGCCGAGGCAGGAGATTTACTGGTAGGTACTCCAGTAGTATCTCAGGGTGTTCTGGGCCACTCTCTTACACGACTTATACTGCTATTGGGGGTCTAACGTTACCAGCCCCTAGGACGATATGCGATACTCATAGACGAATGGACCGGACTGTATGTATATTGTCACTGTTAGGCTCAATAGGGTTTATTGATGAGTTCGCTCGTCAGCTTCCTTTCCAATCAATACATAGGCAACCGTTACGTACAGCCAGTACCTCTGACGTGCTAGTGGTTATACCCAGTGCCAGTGTGTTGATGAGTCATTAGAGTCCCCCAAAGACACTTTCCCAAGTTCGGGCGAAACGTTGTAGAGGCCGTATGGTTTTATAGCAGGGTTCGGAAAATGCACGTGCGTTTTCGCACGTGTCATATTTCGGGCAGATAATACTAGTCGGCTTTGGTTTAAGCCGGATCCGAGTATTATACTGTGTAGTTATAATATCTTTGTCTCAGTTGCATTTGTATTCGGTTGTAATATAAATGCGGGAATGTTTATACTGATACGGGGTTATCCTGAAATTCGTTTCAGGATCGCTTTTGGAAGTTGCCAGTTTCCAGTTTTCTATCACCCGTATTTAACATTCGGTTAAATACGGATTTATCTTTTTTTCTTGAGGGTGAGTCATGTGTGTGGATGCTTCTTGTAGGTGACTAGGATGGTGAGGTGGCTTAGTGCATTAATTGAGCATCTATGTGTTGATGACTATGTGTTATGAATCATTGTTTCATTAAATGTGTTCATACAAGGTGTTAGATGACACATTCTTCTCATTAATGCTAATGATCACTCTCCCTCCTCCTTCACTCTCCTCCCTCATCCTCTATATATGACCGGCCCTCCCCTCCTCTTCTCACACACGGACTAGGGGAAAAGATTATGATAGATTTGTGTATGGAAATTTCATATAGCTCAAATTCTTATCACCCGATTCCATAAAAGGCAACTTCATTAACCGTTCGTCCATAGCTTTGGAAGTAACGAGACAAAGTATTCTACTCATTCTCTACATCATCTTGGTCGTCTCTTTTAGCAAACTTGACGATCGAGTTGCCTCGGTTCAGAGGCGGGAGCCCGTTTAAAGATCCGTCGACGTGGTGACACCTGGACGAGAAGACTGGAGATTCAGGAGATCGGAGCAGCCGCAACAAAGCGTGGGATGATGGTTGAAGAACGAAGGACTCAGATCGTTCGGTATAACATTTCTACCCACTTTGTAGTTTCTTAGTTTAGCTTTAATGGCATATCCGGGTTATAGTACGCGATAGCGCCAGTTGTAAAAAGTTTTTGTTCCGCATTTGGCGTCTGTTAGACGGCTGGGGCGCTACCTTGGACTTACAGTGGTATCAGAGCCTCACCATTAAGCTTTACTAACTTGTGCTAACGCGTTTAAAATATCGATTGAACAGATTTTCGAAAACCGCAAATTCCAGGGTTAAAGTTTCTGTCGATTTTAAACAGTGTCTAAAAATTATTTTACATATCACAAAAAACTAAGCAGGATTTTCTAAGAATTATAGAAAAATTTGGGCACGTGATCCCACAAGACCACTGCGGATGCGCGGTCAAACCTAGGGTTTGACCGCGGAACCGCGGCGAGTTTGTGGGAACAGTGCTCCAACTTTTTCCAGAGAGCTTCTTTTTGGAAATTGTGGTTTTTGGTATATATCTTTTGGGCCCAGATTTTGTTACTGTACAGCAGATGTTTGTGGGGCCCACTTTGGGATATTTTGTCGATCGAAATTTAAACGTGTTAGTTTACAGTACTTATATTATATCTCCGACCGGGAATGTCATTTGAGCGGTAAATCGCGTCTAATTGCTATAGTTCTTTTAGACGGGTTTGCGAACGTGACATTCGCGTTGATGTTCTGTGTTGTGCTGTAATGTTGCGGATTTGTCATGGTGGATAGCAGGGTGCAATGATAGTGCAGTTTGGATTTATTTGTACATTTGATATTGCGGGGAGAGCGTCCAACATGTGGACTGCCGTTACTGCCTGTTGTATAATATTCTTTTGGGGCACGACCGGGTTGAGGTCGATGTACCCGTTGTACATATTTTTATTTCTGTACTATGTTTATCCAGCGAAAGAGTGCACGGATAGCCGGGTTATGGAGGGCAACGGGTTCGTATCTCATGGCTTTGACAGGCAAAGGGACCTCACTCTAGAATTGCCAGACTATTTGCCGCACTCGTAGGGGGTACAGGTTGACCCAAGGAGGGGTGCTCAATTTGCCGGATTCCGTGAAGTGCCTGGTGTTCTATTCACTATGCTGTGGGATCTACATCGCTTTAGGTTTTGGCGGGTAACTTGCCGCACCCGTAGGGGTCTAGGTTTCATTGCACAGGCTATCCACACGACCAAGGGAACGTCGGGTTTCAGCAGCGGCTCTATGAAATCCGGGGATCTCAGATTATCTGTATTGTTCTGTGATGCTTATTACTTTTCTGTAATGTTGCATATTATCACGCCTGGAGCGATTATTGTATATTGGTATATTTACTATTAGATGTTGTATATGTTTTACACCCGTGCTAGTCCAGCCCCCGCTCTGTCGTTAGTTAAGTAACCTAACGGGTGATGACGGGACCCAGTGACGAATGCGGATGGCATATACGTACATTTTATTTTCGTTCTTTTCTGGTGTGATTGATTGATGGGACTGAATTGATTCTTATCAATGCAAGGATAAAACAAACCTATATTTGATTTTGTTGGAACAAATTTTAAAAAGTGTTATTAACAAAGATGTTTCCTTTTGTTTTGCATAGTGATATTCAGTTGGAATATCCTGCACCTCATTCCACGAGGCAAGGGCCGAGATCCTTTCACCGGGAGTGACCCCTTGGGTTGAAGTTTACGTCAGGGTAGTCACTTCAATATAGTCGATTACAAGTTGCTTTGCATCGTGATATTCAGTTAGAATATCCTGCACCTCATTCCACGAGGAAAGAGCCGAGATCTCTTCACCGGCAGTGACCTCTTTAGCAAAAGGTTTTTCGTCACTATATTTTTAGAAAAAGCTATCAAGTTCCTTCAACGAGATCAAGTTCATTACGTTAAAGGTTTTTCGCCAAAAACCAGCCGTAGCCCTCTGTCATTTCTTTTGGGTATTCAGTAGTATTCATGCTATGTATTTTGACCAACGCCAAGGTATAGTGTTTAGTAGCTGCTGGGTATTCATCTGTTGCATAGATAGATGAGTTGGTTTGGGACAGTCGTTCTGCCATTTTGGACAAAGTCAAGGGCATGTGCGGGTGGGTTCAAATTGACCAGGATAGTGACGGGTAGAACTTGGCATGTGACTTATGATATTTTGACCAACGCCAAGGTCATAAGAGCATGGAGAAAAAATCACATCGGGAGTTTCAAACATAAAAGCAAAGTTGCCAGGAATGCGCATACCTTCTGGAGTGTGATAACTTGAGTGGCTTCCATCAAGTTATCATGCGATGATAGTTGGATCCCGATTCTCACTGATGAGTTGGTTTACTCTTCGGGTGATCCCGACTAATTCTTCTTTCAGGTTTAGAGGAGAATTTGAGATTACAGTGGGAGGTTTCCTAATTAGATAAAGTGATAACCATTCTGATCTAGGTTAGAGTGCACGCAGAGTGTTTCTTTTCTCTCTCTCTCTTGGGCAGCGACCTTTGACCGACCCTAGACTATAACTCAGTGACCAAGTTGACCGAACCTTCTTAAAATACTGGCTTTTGAATTGTCTATAGTTGCATAAGTCATTGCCACTCCTTTTTTTACCCTTTGCATTTCTCAGAACACCCCGTATTACTACGGATATCCACTTCCATTGGATACATCCATCGTATGGTTATATACGAACTCGGAGGGAATTCTTCGAGGATGGATCCAGGTTCAGGAGAAATAGAATTGGTTTATTCAGTTGTCTTTTATTATCACCTTCTCTCAGGTTGCGAGGGCTCCTTGGTTTAGGAGAGTACACTTATTACGCTTATTGGATAGTCTTATTCCAAACCATAGGCAGGTGCCAAAAGGTAGGGAATGAAGAAAACCAATTAGCCTAAGTAGGGTGTACAGAAGGTAATAACTAAAGACAAAATAAAGGGATTAGAAAGAGGGAAAAATAAATTGCGACTGCTATCATTCACGACCAAACCGCGTACTTCATCGCCACTCCTATTTTCACCTTTGCTTTTTTTCCCAGTTCGGGAGGAATAGAATAAGGTATTATTCAGTTGTCTTTTATCATCACCTTCTCTCAAGTTGCGAGTACTCCTAGGATTAGGAGAGTACACCTATTATGCTTCCTGGATAGTCTTCTTGCAAACCATAGGCTGGTGCCGAACGGTAGGGAAGGAAGAAAACCATTTAGCCTAACGATGGTGCACAGAAGATAATGAATAAAGAAAAAATAAAGGGATTTAGAGAGATGACAAAGAGATATACGGTTATAGTCATGAATTGGATTATGGAAGAGGCATTACTAAGAATACGAGGATACCTCTACGAAACATTTTTATGTTTCAGTGCATTGTTAAAAAGAAAACTGATATCCCGATTACATATTTACTCCAGGGTATGTATTTACCAGGTTTCATTCTCATATCTGTATGGTTTTACAGATGATGAGTGAGAGTAAGTTATTGGGAATTAGGAGATTATCCTCATTATATCGGAATTCGTTGTAATTGGTGATATTTGAGGAAATCACCTGGGTACAGTTTTCAACCTACGACGCACAGGTTTTTCAGTTATTCAACTCAGCTGAGTTATTCAACTCAGCGGACTTATACAGAATATTGTATATTGTCCAGTGTCCGTAAGGACAAAGGGGTAGGTCCTCGTACTATGTTCTGTTTACTTGTGACTTCTCTAGTTTTTAGACAAGTGTTTCGTAGAAATACAATGTCTAAGTTTTGAGAAGTTGTTGGTATAAGAATAAAGTTGAGAACCAGGTGTCACAAGTATCAGGATTCTTAAAAGAAATCGAAGATGTAGATTCTTGTGATTGGTATGCAGATGATAGTAATGGTTTTGAGAAACTTGTTTCTCTTTCAGGTTACTCATAATTGGATGGATTCCTAAGTTGAGTAATGCTGAGTAGCCTCTCTCCATTAAGTTGATATGCACTGGAGACAGCTGCATGATTTGAATATGGTTCCAATTAAATTAGCGCCTCTTTTTCTATATTGTATATAGAATGGTTCATATCTTAACGATGTTAAGATATGGGGAGTTGTCCAGCTTATGCTTAAAACCAGACACTGGATAACTCAAGGCACGTTTCTGTAATGACAGTTTGTGGGTTGACCCTGGCTTTGACGAGGGTTGACATTTCTACCATCTGGAAGATCAATAGTGATATTGTTCTTGACTCGCTACAGTTTTAGTAAAATGGATTTTTTCAGAAAACAGTAGTGGGAGTATGGTAGAACTGGAAGTGACTCCAGAACCATAAATGATTACGGAAAATTTAATAGGACCTATATATTCAATCAGGTTTGACATTCCAATAGCCACTCCGCAGATATGGTGGGTAACCTACACCCGAGAGGTACTCCGGTAGCCTCAAGGACGGTGACAGGGAGGTTCTTGTTTACCTAGACTTGACACTACTGTTGTTCCAGACTATGAGACCCGGCAAGAGGATAAGTATAACGTCGTTCTAAACTAGCTTTAGAAGTGTACGTAGATATTATTCTGCCAGAGGGTTGTCGTAGTCAGTGGGAGCAACGGAAGCATAGTAGGCAAGTAGATTATGTCTATTTATAGGCTTGAGCAGATATAGCGGAGATTAAATCATCTAATTTTTATGAGACAGTCATGGCTTTGACTTCATCAGAATAGGGGATGGATCTGTTGAGAAGGTAGTACGGTGTGATGTCCTGGTATTTGGATGATATACACAGAGTAGGAAGTAAAATTCTTATACTACGATCAGTTGTACTTTGGTCGTCACATAGTTGTTTCTCCATAAAGGATATGGATATATTATCTGACATTCTGGTTACTAGATCTATGATTTTAGATCTAGATTTCGGTAGTTTTCCAATATGGGTACTTTGACAATATTCTAATAGTATTTTTGAATAGATGACTCCTGGCAAGGTGGTGTATCTGCAGGTGATAGAGTCACCCTCTCTAAGGGTGTCTTAGAGATTAAAGGAGAGAGGGAAGTGCATGATTGGCAGATCACTTGCTTAGGCAATTGAGTCGATCATGAGATATCAAGTACCACACCAGATGTTGTTTTTGCACTTGATGTGATAAGTTTATATTAATCCAATCCTGAAGAAACATAAGGAAGCAGTTTTAGAACATAAGTGCTTGTTCTACGGATTTGATGACGGCAACCTCCTTCGAGAGACGGTTATCATTCCAGGCTTCAAAGGTGACATGGATGACAGAGTGATTGTCAGAGTTATAGTTTTCCCTCTAACGAGGGACAGTATTATGGACAGGTGGTCCAAGAGGATACTGTGGGAGGCATGGTGCTGGATACTGATTAAGTTCAGTTATCGATACAGTCTAAGAAGTTTGAATTTGGAGTTCATTTTTGATCTAGGTCCCATCAGAGATTCAGACATATTCTAAGATAGGAATTACTCGATTCGGGAGATGGCTTTCTCCGCGAACTTGAGATTGAAAGAGACATAGAAAGAAACATCAGGGCGGATCCACTCACTAAGGCTATTTCTCGAACACAAGAGTTTTACAAACTAGCTTTATGAAACTGATTAGTAGAGGGGTTGGATGTTCGGTATCACACGGGCTCTTAGTATGCGACATCGCAATAATTAGCCTTAAGTGCAAGTGGGAGATTGTTGGAGATAGTGCCCTCAAAGTTAATTATTGGATCGCAGGTACGTGATTGCAATGATTGATGGAGGACCTATACCGATATGACAGTCTTGCTCGAGATGATAGTATGCTATCTGGTTTGTCTTTATCATCGTTTACGTACTTTAGTTCGCTATTGCATGTTGATAGAGCCCATAGGATTCTTGCTTGACTGCCAGCAATATGATGGCGATCATATACGTGGGAGCTGGGGTCTGTAAGCACATCCTTAAAGAGTCCCTAGTCGTGGGAGTTTCGAGACAGGGCATCGATACTCTAGAGTAGACTAGTGTATACAGTCGAGACCCCAACGAGGGGCGGTGGACGGTCTCACAAGCCACTGGTGTCAGTAGGATCACCTAAGATGTATACATGTGCTCATTAGGTTATGAGTACACCGGACAGGACTCGCTAGGAACATGCTAGTTGGTATTATACATATCGTCAGATAGCAGTTCCCTGGTGACATGTGTACAGGTTAGTTCATCGACCTGAGGTCGTCATTTGTCTCGTGTGAGTTCCCACCGTGCTTTGATTTCTACCCTACCATGGCTCAAAAGAGTCGTGCAAACAGGTCTTTTTTGGGTGCAGTCCCAAGCCACATGGAGGCAAGTGAGCGGATCAGCAGGGGATTCGTCTCTTCCGGTATTGGGGGTGAGATCGCGCTGTGTCTAGGAGAGCCATTACATAAAGCCCTCGGCCGAGGCAGGAGATTTACTGGTAGGTACTCCAGTAGTATCTCAGGATGTTCTGGGCCATTCTCTGACACGACTTATACTTCTATTGGGGGTCTGACGTTACCAGCCCCTAGGCCGATATGCGATACTCATAGACGAACAGACCGGACTGTATGTATATTGTCACTGTTAGGCTCAGTAGGGTTTATTGATGAGTTCGCTTGTCAGCTTCCCTTCTAATCAATACATAGGCAACCGTTACGTACAGCCAGTACCTCTGACGTGCTAGTGGTTATACCCAGTGCCAGTATGTTGATGAGTCATTAGAGTCCCCCACAGACACTTTCCCAAGTTCGGGCGAAACGTTGTAGAGGCCGTATGGTTTTATGGCAGGGTTCGGAAAATGCACGTGCGTTTTCGCACGTGTCATATTTCGGGCAGATAATACTGGTCGGCTTTGGTTTAAGCCGGATCCAAGTATTATACTGTGTAGATATAATATCTTTGTCTCAGTTGCATTTGTATTCGGTAGTAATATAAATGCGGGTATGTTTATAGTGATACGGGGTTATCCTGAAATTCGTTTAATGATCGCTTTTGGAAGTTGCCAGTTTCCAGTTTTCTATCACCCGTATTTAACATTCGGTTAAATACGGATTTATCTTTTCTTCTTGAGGGTGAGTCAAAGGGTGAGTCATGTGTGTGGATGCTTCTTGTAGGTGACTAGGATGGTGAGGTGGCTTAGTGCATTAATGGAGCATTTATGTGTTGATGACTATGTGTTATGAATCATTGTTTCATTAAATGTGTTCATACAAGGTGTCACATGACACATTCTTCTCATTAATGCTAATGATCACTCTCCCTCCTCTTACACTCACCTCCCTCATCCTCTATATATGGCCGGCCCTCCCCTCCTCTTCTCACACACGGACTAGGGAAAAAGATTATGATAGATTTTTGTATAGAAATTTCATATAGCTCAACTTCTTATCACCCGATTCCATAAAAGGCAACTTCATTAACCGTTCGTCCATAGCTTTGGACGTAACGAGACAAAGTGTTCTACTCATTCTCCACATCATCTTGGTCGTCTCTTTTAGCAAACTTGACGATCGAGTTGCCTCGGTTCAGAGGCGGGAGCCCGTTTAAAGATCCGTCGACGCGGTGCCACCTGGCCGAGAAGACTGAAGATTCAGGAGATCGGAGCAGCCGCAACAAAGCGTGGGATGATGGTTGAAGATTGAAGTACTCGGATCGTTCGGTATAACATTTCTACCCACTTTGTAATTTGTTAGTTTAGCTTTAATGGCAGATCTGGGTTATAGTACGCGATAGCACCAGTTGTAAAAAGTTTTTTTTCCGCATTTGGCGTCTGTTAGACGGCCGGGGAGCTACCGTGGACTTACACTTTTAGGCTCTTGTCTCTCACTGTGCATTGCTAAATATATAGCTCCTCGGCTCGACGGCCCAATATGGAATGACGACGGAAACAGTCCTGCTCTATCACATCTTCTACAGATCTCTGGCCAACTATCTCGTCGACGATGCCGAACTCTGGCCTGCTGGGTGTGCGCAATATGACCGCTCCTGGGTCCAAGTCTTCTTGCATAGTACTCCAGAAAGGTCCTGTCGAGGTCTCTCTCAATTCTCGTTTCTGCCGAATTGCCCGGAAATTACCACCCTTTTCTATATATGTTTCTTGTTCCGGAACGGCTGCATTCTCATCGCGACTCATTCTGGAAGATATATCAAAATCAACGCCTCTGCATGCGTATCACATCTCTGATGTCGGCGGAGTGGAATGTCATCTCATCAAGATCTCGTACGAACCTCTTACTCCACTTTTCTCAAATATCGACTGCTTCGGACTCGTCTCTTCGTGGTTGTATGGACTGTGCTCCAACCGCTATACTCGTATCTGGAGTCTCCCAAGCAATGCATCCCATCACATGATATCCGAAAGATGTCGAATCGTTCGATCGATTCGTCAAAACCTCATAATCCCCCAAGAGCTCAACATCTTGGGTATAGTTTAATAGTATCAAGTACATACTACAGTATCGGTGGACCAACCATAGGAGGGCAAACCCAAGCCTCACTAATGGCACCGCGGAACTGCAACCCTAAGGTTCAAAGGATTTCACAAGGTCATTATGTCAAGTTAGGGTTTCATTCATCTAGAGGGTCCATAGAATTGATTGCATGTCTTTCCGAATACTTTAAACTTGGAAAATGGGCTCCTGACATTTGATCGTCTCCATCGACTTTCAACATACCTGCGTGAAGTCGTCTCTAGCTGGAATCAATCTATCTGATGACCTCGCATCGGGGTAAGCGAATGAACCATATGTCCTAGTCTTTCATCCTCGGGTGACTAGCGACCTTCTATCATATCTCTACGTACATCTCATACTACAATAGCTCCAACATCTGGGGCGATATCTCGTCGTTCGCAGCAACAACTGGCTTATTTGTCCGCACGCTGAACAGTGCCTCAATCATCAATTAATAGGTGCATCGACGGTCATCACATTCTGGCTGGCCTCTAGCAGTAGCCTGATCCTCTGGTGCTGATCTGCACATCCGAGAAATCTCGTAAAAGCGATCCGTCAAACACTCATGGCGCAAAAACACAATAACACGACGCCTCTCTATGCAAATCGTATCTTCCTGGAATCACGCCCTGGTCAGTCCTCGTCCGTGACGAGCTCATACTGACCGCAACTCTAGCCGTAGCTCTCTCTGCCCGTGTAATCGTGGCAGCAAAATCATAACCAAAATCGATGAGGATAGATTATAGGAATGAATATAATACTGTGCAAAGGAATGTACATCCTAAGGTTCCTTATGCGGAATAGCGTATCGTAAGTATGCCATGGAACATACACACGGTACGTCACTCTACTGAAGTCACCTACTCCATCAACCAAGGTCAACCTATGCGACGAAAGTGTAAGTGCACGGCGGCGCCCCGGCCGTCAATCCGACGCCGGAATGCGGAAACGGTGAATAACTTAAATTTTGCGGACTTTGCAAACCGGCACCACCGCGCACTAAACTCCGGATCGTAACCATTAAACTAGTCTAGCTAACTAACAAGAAAGGGAAGAGATGTATACCGACGATCCAAGTCCTCCGGTCTTCATCTCCACTCCGATCTCCTCGCGGGATCTCCGGTCATCGTCTCCTCGCCGGAAGGGCACCACGTCGCCTGCATCTTTTACGGGCTCCCGCCTCTATACCGAGGCAACTCGGGCATGAAGCCGGCAACTCGACATGCCCAAGATGTGCTGTAGGAAGTGTAGTGCTTTGTCTCTTTGGGGTTTGTTGCCTTTGAATGGAGGAATGAGGTTAGGAAAAATGGTGCTTTCATTTTTCCAAAACAAGAAGAAGAAGGAGATGTAGAATTCCTCACAAACAAGATGAACTCTCTCTCATTCTTTTCTTTCTCTCAAGTGTTCTTTCTTTTCTCTCATATCTTTTTCAACCATTTTCCATCAAGAGAGAAGAAGGGTGGAGGAAAAGATATATAACATGAAGGGAGGTGATGGTAGGAGATGAAAGAGGTGACCATATCCAAGGGACAAAGAAACATACAACCATGCTTCACTTTTTAAAACCATACCCTCATCAAATCACAAGTCAAAGCAAGTCATGGTGCAAAGAAAAGAAAGCTATCATAATCAATCCATTATGCAAGAAAACCCCTCCACAAAAGTAATTTGCAAAACTGCAAATTACCCCCTCCATCGGAAAAGTCCGGCCGGGAAAGAACAAAGGAAAACCTGCCGGAACGGAATGCAAACTGGCAACTCCAGAAAACTGGTCCCGTAATAAATTACAGGAAAAACCCCATACTGTGCATACACACTCGCATCTGTATTCCGTCCGGATACAAATGCAAAAAGACAAAATCTACACTGTACTAAACTAGGACCGGCTTAAACCAAAGCCGGCTAGTAATATCCGTTCGATCCTGATCCGTGCAATACCGCACGTATCTGATCGAACCCTGCCATATATCTATACGGCTACTAGTACAAACCGTCCGATCCTGATCCGTGCAATACCGCACGTATCTGATCGGACCCTGCCATATCTCCATACGGCCTCTACAGCGTTTCGCCCGAAAGCTTGAGTAACTGAAAGTGTGGTGGACTCTAAAGACTCGTCAATACTATGGCTATGGATTTAACCACTAGCCCGTCAGAGGTATAAGCCAATACGTAACGGGCCACCAGCTATTGACTAAAAGGGATGTCGATGAGGAAGCTCACCCCGACACCCAACTGAGCCTGTCAGTGACAATATCCGTGCAGTCCGGTCCGTTCGTCTATGAGTATCGCATGGCGGGCCTAGGGGGTTGGTAAAAGTCAGACCCCCAAAAGCGGTACAAGTCGTGTCGGAGTGTAGCCCAGAACACCCTGAGATACTACTGGAATACCTACCAGTAAATCTCCTGCCTTGGCCAAGGTCTTCGTGTAATGGCTCTCCTAGACACAGCGCGACCTCACCCCCAATACCGGGAGAGACGAAACCCCCGAAGATCCGCTCACTGCCTCCATGTGGCTCGGGACTGTACCCAACTAAAACCTGTTTGCACGACTCCTTTGAGCCGTGGTAGGGTAGTAATCAAAGTACAGTGGGAACTCACACGAGACAAATGACGATCCTCAGGTCGATGAACTAACCTGCACACATGTCACCAGGGAACTGCCATCTGACGTCTGGTATATGACCAACTAGCATGTTCCCGGCGAGTCCTGTCCGGTGTACTCATAACCCAATGAGCACCTGTATACATCTTAGGTGATCCAACTGACACCAATGGCTTGTGAGACCGGCCACCGCCCCTCGTCGGGGTCTCGACTGTATACACTAGTCTACTCTGGAGAATCGATGCCCTGTCTCGAAACTCCAACGACTAGGGACCTTTTAAGGATGTGCTTATAGACTCCAGCTCTCACTTATATGATCGCCCTCATACTGCCGGCAGTCAAGCATGAATCCTAGGGGCTTTATCAACGTGCAATAGCGACATGTCAGGTCGCCTAAAACAGTACACGATGATAAAGGTAAACCAGATAGCATACTATCATCTCGAGTAAGACTGTCCTACCGGGATAGGTCCTCCCTCAATCATTGCAATCACGTGCCTGTGATCCAATAATTGACTCTGAGGGCACTATCTCCAACAATCTCCCACTTGCACTCAAGGCTAATTATTGCGATGTCGCATACTCACAGCCCGTGTGATACCGAACACCCAACTCCTCTACTAGTCAGTCTCACAAATCCCGTTTGTGAAACTATTGCGGTCGAGGAATAGCCTCAGTGAGTGGATCCGCCTAGAAGTTTCTTTCTATGTCTCTCTATATCTCAAGTTCGCGGAGAAAGCCATCTCCCGAAATGAGCAATACCTGCCTTAGAATGTCTGGATGTCTGATGGGACGTAGCTCATAAATGAACTCCAAATCCAAACTTCTTAGACTGTATCTTCAACTGAACTTAATCAGTATCCTGCGCCATGCCACCCTCAGTATTGCCTTGGACCATCCGTCCAAAATACTGCCCCTCGTCAGAGGGAAAAACTATAACTCTGACAACCTCCTTGTCGTCCAGGTCACCTTGGAAGCCTGGAATGATAACCGTCTCCTAAAAGAGGCAGCCGTTATCATATCCCTAGAACAGCCACTTATGTTCTAAAACTGCTTCCGACTGTTTCTCCAGGATTGGATCAATATCAACTTATTGCATCTAGTGCAAGAACAACATCTGGTGTGGTACTTGACATCTCATGATTGACTCAATTGCCTAAGCAAGTGATCTGCCAATCATGCACATCCCTCTCTACTTTAGTCTAAAAGACACCTTTAGAGAGGGCGACTCCATTACTTGCAGGTACACTACCGTGCCAGGAGTCGTCCATTCTAAATACTCATAGAATGCTGTCAAGGTACCCAGATTAGGAAACCACCCAAATCTAGATCTAAAACCATAGATCCAGTAACCAGTATGTCTGATATAATGTCCAAGTCCTTTGTGGAGAAACCACTGTGTGACGACCAAAGTATAACCGATCGTAGTAAAGGAATATCACTTCCTACTACCTTCTCAACAGATCCATCCCCTATTCTGATGACGTCAAACCTATGACTATCACATCAGAAACAGATGATCTTTCTCCGCTACATCTGCTTTAGTCTATAAATAGACATAAGCCTGATGTCCACCAATGCTTCCGCTGCTCCCACTGACTACGACAACCCTCTGGCAGAGTCATATACACGTACACTTCTGAAGCTAGTTCAGAACGACGCTATACTCATCCTCCTGCCGGTCTCGCAGCCTGGAACAACAACAATGGCAAGTGTGGGTAAACAAGAACTTCCCTGTCACCGTCCTTGAGGCTACCGAAGTACCTCTCGGATGCCTGAAGTTACCCATCTTATCTGCGGAGTGGCCAATGGAATGTCAAATCCGATTGAATCTTCAGGTTCCTTATCAAATCTTCAGTAATCGTTTGCGGTTCTGGAATCACTTCCAGTTCTACCATACTCCCACTGCTGTTTTTGAAAAAATCCATTTTTAATAAAACTGTGGCGAGTCTTGAACAATATTTCTATTGATCTCCCAGATGGTAGAAAATCAACCCTCGTCATAGCCTGGGTCAACCCACAAACAGCCATTACAGAAATGTGCCTATGAGTTATCCAGAGTCTGGTTTTAAGCATAAACCGGACAACTCCCCGTACCTTAACAATGTTAAGATATGAACTGTACTATATCCAATATAGAACCAGAGGCACTGATTTAATTGAACCAGATTCAAATCATGCAGCTATCTCCAGTGCATGTCAACTAAATGGAGAGAGGCCGATCAGCGTTACTCAACTTAGGAATACTTCCAATTTTGAGTAACCCGAAAAAGAAGCAAGTTCTCTTAATCATTACTATCAACTGAATACCATACACAAGTATCTACATCTTCGATCACTTTGAAGAATCCCGATACTTGCAACACCTGGTTCTCTACTTTATTCTTATACCTATAACTTCTCAAAACTTCGACCCTGTGTTTGTACGAAACACCTGTCTAAGAACTAGAGAAGTCATAAGTAAGCAGAATACAGTACGAGGACCAACCCCTCTGTCCTGATGGACCCTGGACAACATACAATACTCTGTATAAGTCCCTTGAGTCAGATAACTCATTCACTGTGTGTCGTAGGTTGAAAACTGTACTTTTTGGTTAAGAAGAATTACACCGCTGTTCAATGCTCCTTACCTAACCATCCACTGATATAGGTAAATGTCATCGACATAATATCAAAATGTATATCTCACTCTATGAAAATAGACGTACAGATATATCAATTTGAAATTGGTGCACATCAACGGATATTCAAAACCAAATATTTGCCGACTGGCAAACAGCCCAGGTGATTTCCTCAAATATCACTGATTCCAACGAATCCCGATATAATGAGGACGATCACCCAATTCCCAATAACTTACTCCCACTCATCATCTGTAAAACCATACAGATGTGAGAATCAAACCTGGTAAATACATACCCTGGAGTAAGTATCTAATCGGGAAATCAGTTTTCTTTTAACATTACACAGTGAGACTGAAACATTGAAATGTTTCGATGGGGTATCCCGGTATTCTTAGTAATGCCTCTTCCAAATTCACGACTGTAACCGTATAGTTCTTTGCCACCTCTCCAAATCCCTTCATATGTCTTTAGTCTTTACCTTCTGTACACCCCTTTAAGCCAATTGGTTTTCTTCCTTCCCTACCGTTCGACACCAGCCTATGGTTTGGAAGAAGACTATCCAAAAAGCATAAAGGGTGTACTGTCCTAATCCTAGGAGCACTCGCATTGCGAGAGAGGGTGAAGATAAAAGACACCTGAATGTACTTTATTCCTATTTCTCCTGAACCAGGATCCATCCCCGAACTGGAACAAGTTCCTTTCGAGTTCGTATATAACCATACGATGGAGTATCCAATAAACTGTGGATCTTCGTAGTGATACGGAGTGTCCTGGAGAAATACAAAGGTGATTTAGGATTGGCGAAGGAATACATGGTTTGGTCGTGAATATCTGTTGCAATTTACTTTGCTCTCTTACTAATCCCTTACTTTGTCTTAACTTAATACCTTCTGTACACCGTTTAGGCTAATTGGCTTTCTTCCTTCCCTACCGGTCGGCACCAGCCTATGGTTTGGAAGAAGACTATCCAATTTGCAGAATAGGTGTACTACTCCTAAACCAAGGAGTACTCGCAGCCTGAGAGAGGGTGAAAAGAAAAGACATCTGAATAATCCTATCCGTTTTCTCCAGAACCGGAAACCATCCTCGAATTCCTTCGAGTTCGTATCTAACCATACGATGGTTTTGTCCAATGGAAGTGGACGTTCGTAGTAATACGGGGTGTCCTGGAGAAAAGGGTAAAAGTAGGAGTGGCAATGAGGTCTGCAACTCTGACAATCCAAAAGCCAGTGTTAAGTAGGTTCGGTCAACTTGGTCACTGAGTCATAGTCCAGGGTCGGGTCAAAGGTCGCTGCCAAAGAGAGAGAGAAAAGAAACACTCAGCGTGCACTCTATCCTAGATCAGAATGGTTACCAATTTATCCAATCTGGAAACCTCCCACTGTACCTCAAATTCTCCTCCAAACCTAAAAGAAGAATTAGTCGGGGTCACCCGAGGAGTAAACCAACTCATCAGTGGGAATCGGGATCCAACTCTCATCGCACGATAACGTGACGGAATCCGCTCACGGTATCACACTCCAGAAGGTATGCGCATATCTGGCAAGTTTCAGTTCTTTTGAAACTCCCGATGTGATTTCTGCCCCATGCTCTTATGACCTTGGCGTGAGGTCAAAATATCATAAGTCACATGTCAAGTTCTACCCGTCATTATCCAGGTTAATTTGAATCCACCCGTACATACCCTTGACGTAGGCCAAAATAGTAGTACGACTGTCCCAAACCAACGCATCTATCTATGCAACAGATAAATACCCGGCAGCTACCAATCACTATGCCTTGGCGTGAGGTCAAAATACATAGCTTGAATACTACCGAATATTTAACTGAAATGACGGAGGGCTACGAATGGTTTCTGGCAAAAACCTTTAACGTAATGAACTTGATATCGTTGAAGGAACGGATAGCTTTTTATAAAATATAGTGACGAAGACCTTTACTAAAGAGGTCACTCCCGGTGAAGGGATCTCGGCTCTTTCCCCGTAGAATGGGGTGCAGGATATTCCAAATGAATACCACGGTGCAAAGCAAAAGTAATCGGCTATAGTGAAGTTAATGCCCTGACGCAAACTTCTGTCCAAGGGGTCACTCCCGGTGAAGGGATCTCGGCCCTTGCCTCATCGACTGAGGAGCAGGATATTCCAACTGAATACCACGGTGCAAAACAAAAGTGAACGTCCTTGCAATAACAGCTTTTTGAAAAAGTGTTCCAACAACATCAGAATAGGTTTGTTTTTAAACTTGCATTGATCCGAATCAATGCAGTCCCATCAATTGATCACACCAATAAAGAACGAAAATATACTGACGTACGTATATGCCATCCGCATTCGCCACTGGGTCCCGTCATCACTCGTTAGGTTAGCTTACTAACGACAGAGCGGGGACTGGACTAGCGCGGATGAAAAACATATACAACATCTACTAATATATATACCAATATATTATATTTCGCTCAAGGCGTGAAAAGAAATGCAACATCACAGAAATGTACAGCATCACAGAACAATACAGATATCTGGGATCCCCGGGTTTCACAGAGCCACTACTGAAACCCGACGTTCCCCTGGTCGTGTGGATAGCCTGTGCAATGAAAACCTAGACCCCTACGGGCGCAGCAAGTCACCCGCCAAAACCTGAAGCGAGGCAGCCCCCTTCAGCTCCGTGAATGGACCACCCAGCACTCCACGGAATCCGGCAACTTGGGCACCCCTCCTGGGTCAACCTGTACCCCCTACGAGTGCGGCGAATAGCCCGCCAATCCTAGAGTGAAGCCCCCTCCGTCTCAATGCCATGAGATGCGGGCTTGTTGCCCTCTAGAACCCGGCTATTCGTGCACCCCACCGCGGGGTAATCCTAGTACATAATGTAAAATATACATACACCGGGTACATCGACCGCAACCAGGTCGTGCCCCAAAACAATAATACAATCAGGCAGTGACGGCAGTCCACATGTCGGACGCTCGCCCCGCAATATCAAATGTACATAATACAACAATACAGTACTAGCATTGCATCCAGGCTATCCCCCACGACCGATCCGCAACATCACAGCATAAACATAGAACATCAACGTGAAAATCACGTTCGCAAATCCGTCTAACCGGGCTATAGCAGTTAGACCGGATTTACCGATCGAGTGACATTCACGGTCGCAGATATAATGTAAATACTGTGAAAAATGTGTTTAAAATTTTCCGATTGATCAAACAATTAACAATTGGGCCCCAAAGAAAACTGTAGCACACACAGAAATAATTGGCCCAACTTTAATATCCCAGAAACCACATTTTCAACTCAGGAACATACTGAAAAAATTTGGGGGGGTGAACAGTAAAATCCGCGGCGGAAGCGCCGCACGAGGTGGGTTTTCGCGGCGCTTCCGCGGCGGAATAGTGAGATCGGGGTACCAAATTTTTACAGTAACCTTAGAATTCCCTGCACATCACACTGAGACAACCAGAAAAATTTTTGGACTTAAAAAAAATTCGACAGAAACTGATGTGCACAAAATACGGGTTTTCGCGATTTTGTTCGATCGGAAACGTAAAACACATTACACAAAAGCTAGACGAAGTTAATGGCGAGGCTCTGATACCACTGTAAGTGCACGGCGGCGCCCCGGCCGTCAATCCGACGCCGGAATCCGGAAACGGTGAATAACTTAAATTTTGCGGACTTTGCAAACCGGCACCACCGCGCACTAAACTCCGGATCGTAACCATTAAACTAGTCTAGCTAACTAACAAGAAAGGGAAGAGATGTATACCGACGATCCAAGTCCTCCGGTCTTCATCTCCACTCCGATCTCCTCGCGGGATCTCCGGTCATCGTCTCCTCGCCGGAAGGGCACCACGTCGCCTGCATCTTTTACGGGCTCCCGCCTCTATACCGAGGCAACTCGGGCATGAAGCCGGCAACTCGACATGCCCAAGATGTGCTGTAGGAAGTGTAGTGCTTTGTCTCTTTGGGGTTTGTTGCCTTTGAATGGAGGAATGAGGTTAGGAAAAATGGTGCTTTCATTTTTCCAAAACAAGAAGAAGAAGGAGATGTAGAATTCCTCACAAACAAGATGAACTCTCTCTCATTCTTTTCTTTCTCTCAAGTGTTCTTTCTTTTCTCTCATATCTTTTTCAACCATTTTCCATCAAGAGAGAAGAAGGGTGGAGGAAAAGATATATAACATGAAGGGAGGTGATGGTAGGAGATGAAAGAGGTGACCATATCCAAGGGACAAAGAAACATACAACCATGCTTCACTTTTTAAAACCATACCCTCATCAAATCACAAGTCAAAGCAAGTCATGGTGCAAAGAAAAGAAAGCTATCATAATCAATCCATTATGCAAGAAAACCCCTCCACAAAAGTAATTTGCAAAACTGCAAATTACCCCCTCCATCGGAAAAGTCCGGCCGGGAAAGAACAAAGGAAAACCTGCCGGAACGGAATGCAAACTGGCAACTCCAGAAAACTGGTCCCGTAATAAATTACAGGAAAAACCCCATACTGTGCATACACACTCGCATCTGTATTCCGTCCGGATACAAATGCAAAAAGACAAAATCTACACTGTACTAAACTAGGACCGGCTTAAACCAAAGCCGGCTAGTAATATCCGTTCGATCCTGATCCGTGCAATACCGCACGTATCTGATCGAACCCTGCCATATATCTATACGGCTACTAGTACAAACCGTCCGATCCTGATCCGTGCAATACCGCACGTATCTGATCGGACCCTGCCATATCTCCATACGGCCTCTACAGCGTTTCGCCCGAAAGCTTGAGTAACTGAAAGTGTGGTGGACTCTAAAGACTCGTCAATACTATGGCTATGGATTTAACCACTAGCCCGTCAGAGGTATAAGCCAATACGTAACGGGCCACCAGCTATTGACTAAAAGGGATGTCGATGAGGAAGCTCACCCCGACACCCAACTGAGCCTGTCAGTGACAATATCCGTGCAGTCCGGTCCGTTCGTCTATGAGTATCGCATGGCGGGCCTAGGGGGTTGGTAAAAGTCAGACCCCCAAAAGCGGTACAAGTCGTGTCGGAGTGTAGCCCAGAACACCCTGAGATACTACTGGAATACCTACCAGTAAATCTCCTGCCTTGGCCAAGGTCTTCGTGTAATGGCTCTCCTAGACACAGCGCGACCTCACCCCCAATACCGGGAGAGACGAAACCCCCGAAGATCCGCTCACTGCCTCCATGTGGCTCGGGACTGTACCCAACTAAAACCTGTTTGCACGGCTCCTTTGAGCCGTGGTAGGGTAGTAATCAAAGTACAGTGGGAACTCACACGAGACAAATGACGATCCTCAGGTCGATGAACTAACCTGCACACATGTCACCAGGGAACTGCCATCTGACGTCTGGTATATGACCAACTAGCATGTTCCCGGCGAGTCCTGTCCGGTGTACTCATAACCCAATGAGCACCTGTATACATCTTAGGTGATCCAACTGACACCAATGGCTTGTGAGACCGGCCACCGCCCCTCGTCGGGGTCTCGACTGTATACACTAGTCTACTCTGGAGAATCGATGCCCTGTCTCGAAACTCCAACGACTAGGGACCTTTTAAGGATGTGCTTATAGACTCCAGCTCTCACTTATATGATCGCCCTCATACTGCCGGCAGTCAAGCATGAATCCTAGGGGCTTTATCAACGTGCAATAGCGACATGTCAGGTCGCCTAAAACAGTACACGATGATAAAGGTAAACCAGATAGCATACTATCATCTCGAGTAAGACTGTCCTACCGGGATAGGTCCTCCCTCAATCATTGCAATCACGTGCCTGTGATCCAATAATTGACTCTGAGGGCACTATCTCCAACAGAAAGTTCGGGTTTAATACCCCCTCGACTAAGTCTAAGCTCCGTAAGGTCAAGCCTAAGTTCCGAATATATATAAACGCTTTAGGCTCCTTATAGTCAAACTTAGACTCAAACCAAGGTTAACCTAGCGCTCTGATACAAACTTTGTCATGACCCGAAATAGCACGTGACTGGCCCTTGAATCATATGAAGTCTATAGAACCTCATCTAATTCAAGTAAGCCAAAAGCCCAGAAATCTAAAACCGTTTTAAATAATAAATGAAGGAAAACTAGTTTTAAAGAAGTGAAGAAAACATGTTTTAAAAACAAGGTTTTTAAATAAATAAGCCGAATATGCATTTTTAAATCCTCAAGTCTTTTCTGAAAATTTCGGCAGAGTTTTCTTTGTAAATACTGGCCCCAAACGGGGTACAACAAGAATAATATATGCATAATGATGAAAGGCATCCCCAAGCGGGAGCCAGCTCTTTGTCAATCGACGGTCACAACCACGTAAGCAATATAATATACAATGCCGAAAGGCGATGATCAAAACTCAAAAGGAAACTCAAGATCATCAAGAAAACCATAATACTACAACGCGCGACTCTAAGGTCGAAATAATACACAACTGGTTTTCTAAGTCTGAAATAATATACAAGTCTGGTTGATGGAATTTTACTAGATACAACTGAAAATAAATAAGTACAATGGTGGTCACGATGCGAGTGAACCCACCTACCAAAGCAATCACCCAGAAAGGAAGCAGTGTGCCAGAAAGCCGCAATGAAACCTGTACGACAAAACCTGCAAGAACTGTGGCACAACGGGGGTGAGTTGCCAACTCATGAATAGAAAATATCACAGAGCAGAAATCGTATATATGACTCATCCTAGGTCAAACGATCAGTAATATATATATATCCTCAATATGAATAAGTCTGAAGCATGATAAGGTGGCAAGGGTAAACATCTATACATAAGTGTAGTACCAAGTGCTCGTGCCAGTGCCTCAGGTAGCAACATATCATAAATATGAGGTGTGATCAATGTAATCAACATGAAATCAGTGTCAACTATATCATGAAGTCTAAATACGTGGGTATCATCCAACTATGTAATCAATGTCTGCATGTATATGGATCCCATCCATGTGTCACCCAATGACACAAAACATCATGCAGGTAAATATCATAAAGCATATGCATGGAAGTATGAGGATATAAATCAACATTTGTCTCTCGCGACACATCAAAATCATGGAACCTGAGTGTTTAGCATCGACACTCGAAAACATCATGAAACCCGTGCCCAGCATCGGCATGTAAATCCTTATATATATAGGGCCCCGTCAGCCTGGATCGGCCCACGAGCTCCATCAGTCCGGATCGGCCCACGGGGTCCGTCAGTCCGGATCGGCCCATATCATCTCTCGACTCCGATCGGTATCCTCCGGATATCCGCCGAGCCCAAATAATATCACCGGTATGTAGTAGTCCCACTTCCAGGCTCACCGTCTGCAGCACAAAAATCCGTTCTCGCCCCGGGGTACCATACCGGGTCCACCATGTACCCGCAATCGGCCTCATCCAACTCCTCGAATCGGGTTTCACATGTCATACGTCTCAGAACCGAGAAAACACATGGTGGAAGCACTGAAATATCATATCAAGATAAACCGGGTTTTTAAAACAATACATACTCTCTTTTGAAATAACCACGGTTCCCAAATCTAGAAATCTCATGAAAATAAATATCTCAATGCGTATAATCTAAAGCATGATGTACGCGACATATAACAGAAATATAAGCATATCTGTATATCATGCAACATGGAACAGTAATATGCACATATCGAGGGAAAACCGCTCTTTTAGAATGAATCCAGTTTTAAAGTATATTTTGCGGTTCCCAAATCTCCAAAATCAAGCCAGAATCGTCTATGTATGTGCAAATACGTATGTATACAAGTATGGGTGTACAATATGTGTGTACGCAAGTATGAGTGTACAATATGTATGTACAAAAGTATGTCATATCCTGATGCAACAATCCTACTGTGTGGTGACATGGCAATTATCGATGATGAAGTGTGTGAGCCGGCAAGCAGGTATACGTGGAACATACGCATCATCGATAATGGTGCTGGTGTCCTGACAGCATGGGTTTAATATAACAATAAACAAATTTACACATGCAATGCAATGCGAATAGCAAGAATATGCGGAAATCGAATAATAAACGCAACAGTGAAGAATCTACATCAATATGTAAATTTCATACAGTTTTTCCATTTGAAATAAGACGAATCGGGTTTTTTAGAAATATAAGGGCTACGGTGTTTTAAAAAAAAAGATACGTCTTTTGAAAATATCCGTAGAATCCCTTAGCCTGTCTTTAAAATACACATGATTCGTTAGTTTGAAATAGGTATGACTCGGGTCTAATCTAACATCTACTAAGTAAACTACAGATCTAACTAACAAGCTAATCGAAAGGGTATGGAAACCACCTAAATCTGAGTCGATATATATATACATAAATACAATAGTCGGTGATCCCGCCTTAATAGTATTACATACGATACAATATACAATATGACATCCTCGAGTCAAGAGTGCGGATCTATCATCAATATATAGCTCGTACATAAATCCGTCGTACGATATCCTAAATCTGGGTACGGGTCATATCTCACATTTATCTCATTAATTATCTAGTATCCTTATCATCATATCTCATGAACTGGGGGTACTGGTCTAAGTCTAGTACAAACCGATACCATCTATATATATAAATGCGTTTGTAAATCACACGTCAAAAGGCCCGCTAAAATCTCATGTCGTATCTCAAAATCCGAACCACATCATATCACCGATCTCATAGCATCATGCCCAATCTCATCGACTCATCTCCAAATATCATCCACTATCCTCATCGTCCAAGTGTAGCTATACGTGTATATATACACATCGTCCCATACCTATGTGTGTGTGTATATATACGTATCCCCATATACACATAAGTATATAAAAGTAAGCATGTGTGTGCGTGTAAACCTATTCTAGGGTTCGCAATTAAGAAGCTATACTAGTTCACTTCTAATAACCCTAAACTAACCATTGAACACCTAATTATATCCTGAAAATCCATGTCACACATAAAAGATATCATATATATATAGTATATATATATAGTATACTATACATCGAACTGCGGGGGTGCTATATGCCATCCACCCGACTTCCTCCGTAGATAGTAGATATAATCTACTCACCTTGATCTTGCTTGCCGATGTCGTTGTCGCTACCATCTCCTTTATCATCTCGAATCATCATGGGGGTACCTACATGTCACACGTATCGTATCGTATTAAAACCAAATCGAAACCAAAACGACACGCGAAACTCACATAGGTCAAAACCTATGGTCTACTCCCGCAAATCAACCCGATATCACTCGATATAGACATACAAACGTCACGTGATCGAGATAAAGCATAAATAAAAAAATTCAGAATTTAAAATACGCAAAACCATAACTCGAATCAAAGCAGCAACTAGAGAAAGTGGTCCCAGATTTTGACTCAGGCCAAAACAAGGCAAGCAAACAACTGTGGGGTGATGTATAGGGTGCATGTGACCTACTGAAGCAACCTGGGCACTAACCCCCACCCCATGGCCGACCACATACCCAGTAAAACAGGCCACCTCGGTTTTGGTGTCATGGAATTGGTTCATTTTGGTTGGGTGGTCTCGTAGTGCTCTAAATAGGTCTCTGAAGTTGTTTGCTTTTCAAGTTTTGGTCTCGGGTCACTCTAGATTCCCCTGAACACTCTAAGTTCTCACAAACCGACATGAAAGTTCTGTCTTTTTTTTTAAAGTTTTCTGGTTTAATATTAGTGTTAGGTCTAGGTTTGCTAACAATTGGGGGGTTTATGGTCACCACAAGAGTTCAATTGCACAACCACAACTCAATTAAACCCTAACCCTCACTAGAATTTCCCAAAATTCACTAAACTTCGTCAAAATGAAAACAAACTTGAAAAGAGCCTAAAGCACTTGAAATACTTGACTAATTGTGAAAGGGTTATCTCATTTGACACTCAAGAATCCCCCTACAGCACCAAAATGCAAGCTTTCATGGTCCAAAGTGTAGCTTGTGAGCTTGTGCACATTTTTTGTGAAGTGGAGAAGAACTTTTGATGGATTTTTGATAGTGTTAAGAGGTGTTTTGTTGAAGGGGGAGATGAGGGCAGCAGCTGAACTTGAAGAGGGAGGGAAATAATGAAGAAGATGAAGGTGAAGACAATGGTCTTTGGTCAAAGGAACCCCTCTCCTTCTCTCTCTTGCCCATACCTCTTTAGTTTAATGTTTTCTTTTTCTTTTCTTTTCTATTTTCTTTATCTATTCTCTTCTCAAATTAAAACCCTTATCATGCATGAATCATGAAGAAATGCTATGAAGAAAAATGTAACAAGTGTTAAAAATGACATGTGCATGTCATATGCACAAAACACGTTTAAAGCCCGATTAGCGATTTTTAATCGCGATTAGCACAAAATTAGTGTATAATTAATCATAAAAACTTAAAAATTTGCATAATTCACATAAAACACCCTCTTTTAGTAATTTCCATAATTTTTCCAAAATTTTCCCCAATTTATCGGTATTTAATTATACCGCCTTATTAAAATATTCATTATTTAATTATTTAATTATAAAAATTCCCTTTTTTGAAATGTTACAGAAGACCTCTATAGTTCGCTGTTGGTGATCTTGTATTCTTTATGAAATCACCGACTAGAGGAGTGATTCGTTTTGGGAGACAAGGCTAGCTTAGTCCTCAATTCGTGGGGCCTTTCGAGATTATGGAGCATGTTGGAGAAGTCGCTTATCGATTGGCTTTACCACCATCTTTGGCGAATGTTCATGACGTGTTTCATGTATCTTAACTCCGTAAGTATGTTCAAAATGAAACGCACGTGCTGGATCATTCGGAGCTGACTGTAAGGGAGGATTTGACTTATGAAGAACGACCGATTTTGATTATTGATGGAAGGGAAAAGGTCCTCAAGAACAATCTTATCCCGCTCGTACTTGTTTCTTAGGGGAATCTCTCGCACGGAGAATTAGGAACGAGAAGATGAGATTCCACAGAAGTTTCCACACATATTCTTGTAGATTCATGTTTGTTTTTCTTTTCTTGTTTCAGGAATTTCGAGGAAGAAATTCTTTTTGTAGTTGGGTATAATGTAACACCCTAGTTCATTTATACTAGTTGTGTTTTTTGTGCGAATAATGTAATCAGTATCTGTATTTGCACCCGACCCGCTTGCTGGAAACCCATCTTGATTCCTGTTTATGATTAATCCCTGCTAGTTATGATGATCCGTGGATTTTCATGTTGTATACCCTGTTCATCTGTATTATATCTGGCATCTGCATTTTTTTTAATATAACATATAAATTCAAATAAAATATTTTAAAAATATCTAGCATGGCCTGCATGATATCCCTAACCCTGTGGTGGCATCCGTACATTTTGTTCTCGTTCCGTTCAGTGAAACGTACTCGTTTGGATTGATACGTACACGCTACGTGTAGCCGTTCTTGTGGGTAAGCATTTCATTACCCGAATATTCTATTTTGGTTTTGGTTAACATGTATATTATCCATATTTTCAAACCGTAATTTTAGACCCAATCCGGGCACGTTTTGGACTACTTTTGTATTAGCCAGAAATCTCAAAATATATAATATAAAAATCTTTATATATAAACTGTTTCTTTATATACATTTATATATATTTTTAACCATATATATATTTTTAAAAATATTTTCTATCCAAACAACCCCTGCCTCTCTCCTCTCTCCTCTCTCTTTTAATATATTAATATTTAATATTTTACATTACCCTATATTAATAAGCCCCCACGTCCCTCACTGTTTCTTTCTCCTCTTCTTCTTTTATCCCGTCTTTTCTTGAAACCCTAACGCTAGCCTAGCCTGTCTTCACTTCCGTCGCCGCCTCCAGCCCTTCACCCTCGCTGTCATCGTCTCACACCTATGACCTCCCTCACCACTTCCTAACTCTCATCCCTACAACTGCCATCACCTTCTTTCCCCGACGAACCCATCACCGAGCACCCAAAGAAAACCTGAACCCTCTTGCTAGAGCTCCGACCCCGACCACCTCTTACCCTCGTCGCCGTCTCCATCTCCTCCTCTCCTCGCTCATCTCCCTCTGCTCCACCTCCCAACACCACGACCACCCGCCACGACGAACCTAAGAACCCACTGAGCGACCCATACCTCGCTCAGCCCTTGTCACCCCTGTCCTCGCCGCAGATCACCTCGTCGGCCTTGTCACCACCTCCTCTCTTCGACCCACACCTCTCCTCTCTTCCGGGCAACCTAACCCCGACCACTGCAAGAACCCGCGCCTGCAACCTTGCCGCCATCCTCTCCCATCGCAGGCAGTCGTCGCCCACAACGCCGACCACCTCGTCAACCTTCCCTTCATCACCACCATCACCTTTCTTCTCCCCTGTACACCCCAACACCAAGAACCCCGATCCCGACTTCAAGAACCCGCAACCCCACTGCCTCGCCTGCAACCTCGCCCTCAAACCCGTCAATGTCGTCGCCCTCTCTGTCCTCGACTTCTCTGAACCCTCAAGCCAACTCCAGAACACCCAAACCAGATCACAACTCACTTTATTCTTCTTCTTATCATTCATGGATTCGCATTTTCCGGTGATCGCCTGAGCCGTGCCATCGGCGATGATCCGGGCGATCTAGTGGACATCCCCAGCCAGCGTGGTCGTGTTCTTGCTTTGCTTGGTTTAGTTCTGTACGCACGTGTGTATTACGAAGTTTACCGATGTCGGACGCGACGTACGCACCCCGTATTGAGGTCCGATCAGGCAAGTTTATCTTGCTACATGCTATGATATATATATTTTGCATCCATATGGATAAAAATATCATATGTTGACTGCATTGTACATCCATGTTACTATTTTACAGTTTTTCGATACCCGTACGCATCCATATCATTAATTACATATATGGTTGCATGCAAGTAGCTTGATACATGCTATATTATTATACTCACATCTATATTAATAAAAATATTGCATATTTATTGTATTGTGCATCCATATTACAGTTTTACCGTTTTTCCGATATCCGTTCGCATCCATATCATTTATTGCATATCTAGCTGCATGCCATATCATATTATTTCATATTACTATTATATTAGAAACCTATGTTTGATAACGTGCATCCTACTTAGTCATGGAGTTGT
Source organism: Agapanthus africanus (assembly GCA_030015575.1). Taxonomy (NCBI): domain Eukaryota; kingdom Viridiplantae; phylum Streptophyta; class Magnoliopsida; order Asparagales; family Amaryllidaceae; genus Agapanthus; species Agapanthus africanus. The sequence continues at coordinate 141,599,874 of JASDDO010000031.1, forward strand.
AGATGTAATCCCTGATAGGTATTTGTGCATCAGTGTTTTATCTTGCATCCGTACTTTTATCGTGCATCCGTACTTGCTACAGTTTTATTATGAGCATCTGTTGGATACACTGTGCACTACCTAACATGACCTGTTATACCACTACTTGACTTGATACCTGATCCTGTTCCTAATGCCGACAATCCTGAAATGTTGTCCTGATGGACGTATTCTGTTGTCTATTTCAGGCAAACATGTACCCGCTTGATCTTGTGTTGGTATTAGTTCCAGATTATCAATACCTGACTTGAACACATAACATTGTGGGCAAGGGGAAATCAAAAGTGTAACTGAAGTGTAGCTTAAAAGGGTCTTACTTGATCCGTGGTCCCGGGGGATAATGGGACAGAATCATTCGTGATTCTTACTTGATCCGTGGTCCCGGTGGATAACGTGACAGAGTCATTCGTGACTCCCACTACCTGATCCATGGTCCCGGGGGATAACGGGACATATTCTTTGAGTTACATGGAGGAGTACAGTAATTGATTTCAAACAAACTTTAGAATAGATAACCAAGTAGCACAGATTAGATTTATCATTGCACGTCACATATACTGATACTCCTCACTGTTCTATATCCGTGTTTACTTATTACATTCGTGTTACTATTCATGCCTGCATATCTCGTTACTTCCTGGTTACTTATTATTATTGATACTATGACGCACTGACGTCTTGGTTTTGCATGGCCCGGATCCTTTATTTCACTCGCAGGCCGACCATGAGTACTTCAGTCGACAGGCCGAGCAGTGAGGATCCTGTTAGTATCTAGTTAGTTTAGTTTTATTTCCGTATTATCATTTCATGATGTGAGCCCGTATTTTGGACGTACTTTCCAGATTGTTACTGTTTATTGGATTTATTGCTTCCGCATATTATTTCTTGACTCGTTTATTCTGGCATATGGACATATACTAGATAGTTCATTTTATTTTATTATTCTTGATATCTTATAGACAGCCGTAATGTGACTGTGGAGGATATTTCCTAGCCATAGGTAGCATGGTTGGCTCTGTCACGTGCCGATCTTAGCGCACTCTGGGACGCGGGGTGTGACATTAGACGACGTTAACAAACACGCAAACAAAGATATGGATTATAAACGATGTTTTAGTTTCAACTGAATAGTTTCCCGAACTTTCCCGAACACATACATAACCTATACTGAAATCTGGAAAAAAACAAACATCACCAAAAATCAATTCTTCAATCAACAAGCACCTCCAAAAATCTCGGGGACTAATTTAAAAAATTGGCCCACTAAATCCCAAAACTAGCGGTTGTTTAGTCTCGAATTTTGGGCCATGGTTTTATTTTAAAAGTGTAGTCATCTGCAATTGTTTAAAAAAAATTCAGGTACTATTTCAAAAAATATACAGAAACCATGTTTTGGTAATCGATTCCGGCTGAAATTTCGGTTTCGAAACGTTTCCATCATCTATAGTTAAAGTGTTTGGTTTGGCTCTGATACCACTGTAAGGACCCTAGTGCTCACGTCGTAAGACTCCCGGCGAGGGTGGAAATGAAAAACAAAAATTTAAAAGCAAGCACCAGCGACCTATACTTTAGAATCGATACAAAACACTAACTAGATAACTAAACATACAAGGTTATAGGGCTAGCTACCTTTGTAGCGTGTCTGTGCAATTGCGGAAGACCCCTACACCGCTCCATGTACTCTAGCTCGGCCTCGAAGGCATCAGGAACAAGCATGGTCACCGGTCTTCCTTGTCTAAGATGATCCACCCGAGGGAGTTCGAATCAAGCTATAGTTTCACATCAAATTATCAAGTGAAACAACTCAAGATCACAAGTTGCTAATTGATTGATCTGCTAAAAAGTGTTTTGTAAAGTAACCGCAATCAAAACGGTGTCGCTAGTAGCTAACCGTGATGAGTACGGGTCGTCCGCAAGAAAACGTGAACTCTTTTCTTGCTTTAGACGAGTTGATTAAAAAAGGGTGATTGTTTGTCGTTACGGATATAGAATTTATGAAGAAAAAGATCGTAGGGTTCATAGGACTTAGCAGTAATGGATGAATAATTAAAAATGACTCCTTTTATCTTTTAATAGTTTAAAACTATATCGATAGTGATGAATGTAGATTAGGGTTCTTGTAAGAAACTAGGGTTTCCACACTACTAACTCTTGTCCTTGCATTGATCTCTATTCATGTCTAGCCTTTAACAAAACAAGTGTTAAAGCAATCTCAAATTGTGGTCGTGACTATCAATAAATTGGCAGCGCGCCCAATAAGGATGTTAACATTTATTTTGCTAAAGTTTATAAATTTTAAAATGTATAAAAGAAGTTAAAAGAATTTATCATCCTTTGTTCTACCCTATCCTACGAACACAGCAAGCTAGGAATTACTCACTCATGGTTAAAGATTCAGAAGAAAGGTTGAAGAAGAATGAAAACATAGTTAAGGTGCAGAAAGTAAGTGCGGAAATTATTTGCAAAAAAGAATAATAAAAACACTATCTTTATTAAACAACTATTGCATTTATAATTTTGCTCCTTAGAAAGTAGAGTACAAGAACCCTAGTTTGCTCTAGATCTCTCTCTTGTAGGAGGTAGATGAAAAGATGATGATCACTCGGATATGTGGACCTCTTGGATCTCTTGATCTCTTCGGTTATAATCTTCAATGTGCAGCTCTCGGTCCTATATATAGACCCAGAAACTAGAAACCCTAGATGCTATTTGTGAATATATGCCCTTACGATGAAATCCCCGAAATATCACATCCAATGGCCCAGATTGCGCCGCGGAACTGCCACATATAGCCTTGTTTGGCCACGGTTCCGCCGCAACATAGTGGCATCAAGTTTTGAGATTTTTTCCGGTATCTTGTGTTGCCATGTGGAGATCCTTTTGATGTCTAGATTATGACAATAATGCTCTGAGTCTCTGCCGTTGCAAGATCTCTCGATTTGCTTCTAAATTTTGGCAGATTCGGTTTCGATATTCCGATTTGACTCGGATCTCTTACATGAATTCCAGACCAGAGCTAATATCTGCATAATATCTCAAGTTATAGTGTTTGTAGCATTTGGTATTTTTTGAGATATTATCCTAACCATTTAAATGATATAATATCATAAGAATATTGATTATAACTATTTGATATGATATGCATATTTTAATTATTAAGATTTCATTTAAATATGTTAGTTATATGTATGCCCTAGAGGCCATTACTGTAAATGAGATGTATATTGTAGTGGATGCTTGAACATATATAGGGATGACTTTCTTGCTCGACATGATAGTATGCTATCTGGTTACTCTTTATCTTAACATGTACGCTGATTGTCTCTCTGTTACATGTTGGTAAAGCCCGTAGGATGTATACTTGACTACCTGGATTATGATGCGGATCATACAAGTGGGACAAAGGTAGTCGGTAAGTACATCCTTTAATGTCCCTAATCGTGGGTGTATCGAAACGAGGCATCGATATACCAGAGTAGACTAGCGTATAGCTTCTTGACCTATGTAGATGGGTGATGGATGATCCCATATCCATTGGTGTTTGACATCAGAGATGGTATACGGATGCTCAGTGGAGACTGGGTACACTGGACGGAATCACCGAGAACTTCTAGATGGTATTATACCCCACGTCAGATGGCAGTTCTCTGGTGACACTGGTACAGGCTAGTCTGTCGACCCAAGATCGTCATAGAGTCTTGTGTGATTCCCACTGTGCTTTGATTTCCACCTTACCACGTTCAAGAGAATGTGCAAAATGGTGGTTTTTGGGTACAGTCCCGAGTAACATGGAGGCAATGAGCGATAGGAGGGGATTCGTCTCTCCCGGTATTGGGAGTTGATGTTGTACTGTGCTCGATTGGCTATAACAGGAAGTACCTGGCCAGGGCTTTTTCTGAGATTTATTGGTAAGTCTTATCGGTAGTTTCTCGACCTGTTATGAGCCTCACATCAGCATGACTTATCGAGTTATTGTGGACTGACGTTTATCACCCCAGAAGAGATATGCGACATATCAGACGAAGAGACCGGACTGTACGGTAGTGTTATTGATTAGATTCGCAGGAGTATGAGCAGGCATGTTTGTTGATCTTCTGATCGCTCAAAACCCAGTTCTCCGTTACGTTTAGCAGACCGCTTGCGGCTTGTGGGTGTTTGATATGATCATCACCTACTGCTGGCGTATTGACGATTCTTTAGAGTCCTACACAGAGGTTTCCTGGTTCATGCGAAACGAAGTAGGAGCATATATGAGATATGTACGGGACCGAAATTAATGCATGTATGTGATACCGCATTCTATTCTCACGATATGTGATATCGGTCGGTTATATGTGATATAGCCGGGTTATCGGATCAAGTGTTGATTTGATAGATTGTTACATTTTATATTAGTCGATTGTATGTGATATAGCCGGATTATTAAATCAAGTGTTGATTTAATAATTTATGTATAAATATATATGTAATATATTAATTTACATTAACTAATATAAGCTCACTTAAACATTTCTTTTTCTCACTTATGTACACTTAGTATATTTGTGATATATATTAATGTACAACTTTTGTGTCATGCTAGATGCCACATGTGACATGGTTGTATGAGACTCACACCATACTAATAATAATGTGAGGGTTTATATTTATTTAAGTAAATCAAAATTAGTGTTAATTAGTCACATGCTTGGATGCTTGGAGAAGCTTGTAGCATTTTTGAGTAAGTCCACTCCTTTTGTTTTGCTTGTAGATATTTATTAACCTAACCATTATTGTTAGCCATGGTTTATTCTCTACATGAGTTGGTGTATGACACTAACTCACCCATGGTTTCTATTCTCACCTCATGAGTTCGTTTTCTCTCTTCTTGATTCTTCACTTGAGCTTCTTCTTCCTCATGAGAAAAGCTTATTAGCTTTTCTTAAGGTGAGAAAATATTGTGAGAAAAATAAAACTAAAGTGAGCTCATTTCCTACTTCATCATCCTCTACTACTTGCCATTTAGTATAGGGTGTTTGCTTCACTAATTTCACAATTAGTGAAGAGGTAGCATGAGCTTGAGTCTTCTCGACGGAGATCATCTTCGGGCTCGAAGACTTCTAGCAAGCTTGTTCATTTCTCCGGGAGAACCCTTCATAGAGTTCGGGTGTTCTTGACTTGCAACGAAGGGACTACTACATAGAGCATTAGATGTGAAGGACCGGTCTACAAAGTTTGTATTCATCATTCACTTAGTGTAATGTTTGATTACATGCTAGCTTAACTCCTAATTTTCTAGTTAGATCCTTGGCATGGCTTGCATAGCTCTCTAGGTTTTTTTAAATTGTATGCTTGATGGCCCAAAAATCCTAGTTAGGGTGCTATGGAACCCTTCAGTGGTATCACAACCAAGCTAGAGTATTAGGCGTTGTCTAGACGAAGTTAAAAATCTGATTGAACCCCGAAAACTCAAGTTTGCACCCCTCTCTGGAAATTTTCTAAAAAGTTGGATTTTTCCATGTTAAAAATTCTCAGAAAATCATGCAGGTAATTATATGGACCCACATGAAGAACGAGTCCCTAACTCGCTTTAGTGACTACGGAACTGCGGCCAAAACATGCTTTTGGCGGCGGTTCGGCGGCACCACTATGGAGGCTTGGGATAGGCCTTCAGCTGCTGGTCCATGTGTACTGGGGTATGCTTCTGGGTATTTCTAACACTGCTCAAGTGTTGAGCTCTCTGGGAAAATTTGAGTATTCGTTGATTCGATCGAATTGTTTAACATCGTCTAGCCCTCTGTGATTGAGATACAATATTTGGAATCCACAATAATCGGTATTATGAAAACTGGTTTGAATTTTATAAATATAGTAATTTAGTCTCAAATTGATCTGTTGCCACGAAATTTTGATATGGATCAAAAGTTCGTCGCAATCACGTAGCGTACGCGGATACTCGCCGGGTAACCTTATTAGATAGCCACGCTCCATAGCCCCGACCAAGTGATTGTAGGAGAACTCCGTTGCCAAAAGCATCCGTATGGGTGCTCGCGGCCGCGGTGTTCCGCCTATGTGCACTTCGTCGACGGTATCGGGGGGTGCGACCGTCTACTAAAGTTTCCGAGGAGCATTCGATCAAAATGTCGGGAATCTTGTTGAATTACCCGATTAGATATTGAAAAGTGTTTTCAATATTGAGACTAAGATGTAGGGTTTATAATTGTTAGGCATGTGATGTCTAAACAATTCATTTGGTTGGGAATGAAATCCAAAGGTATGTGATACATTGGGTTTATGATGTCCAAGGTGGTTGCGGATTCCAATTGTTGTAGTTTTTCATTTTCTTTTTTGCGACCGTAAGTGTAATATGTGGTGTATCGCCGGTTTCGTTGCTATATGTCAACGATAATTGGGATCCGCATATTTACTTACGTTGATGACATGTGATGTTATGTGTTGCTGGGATATGTTATATTGGATCGTCGTGTTTGAATAGCCGGGTTTTTTTTATGTGAGATGAGAGTTTTTTTATTTTCATTCATATAAAAACTTTTATGTAATATTCTTTTATTGGGGCTCTTCCGGGTTGAGAAAGATGTCACCGATGATGTATATTATTTACTTTTCCGCATTAGGATAGACCCAAGGAGGGGAGCACAAGTAACCGGGTTCTAGAGTCCAGTAGGAGACCATCTCGAGGTGTCGAGACCAGGTCACCTAACTCTAGAATTGGTAGGGTTGCTTGCCGCTCTCGTAGAGGTCTAGTGATGTGGGTTTGGCTATTCATCACTACCGTGGAATCCGTGTTTTATACAGGCTCAAAATAAAACATGGACCTCCTAGTATATCGAATATTTCATATGTTATCTTCTGCTGCTAATATTTTGTGATGTGATCACTGTGAATTCTGAGACGAGTGGCTATATATTATATATGAGATATATAATAGATGTTGCTTATGTTTTGCACCCGCGCTAGTCCCGTCCCGGTATGCCGTTAGTTAAGTAACCTAACGGTGCATTACGGGAAAATGTGGCGAATGCGGATGGCATAAGCGTATGTTGTATTTTCGTTTCATTTTCTGTGATGCTTAGGAAGCATAAATGATGGGACTTCATTAATGAGATTAATGAAAGAAAAGAAACCTAAAAGATGTTGTAGAATCAAATTTTCAAAAAGGGTAGCTCTAGTTTTTTCTTTGCATTGCGGTATTCCTTATAGAATATCCAGCACCTTATTCGATAAGGAAAAAGTCGAGATCCCTTCACCGAGAGTGACCTCTTTAGCGAAACTAGTAGATGCTACAACTCACTCAGTATTATTTTTGATTGTTTTTTCTAGTGCATGCTTTGCATAGAGGTATTTGTGAAATATCCTGCACCTTATTCGATATAGAAAGAGCCGAGATCCTTTCGCCGAGAGTAACCTCTTTAGCAAAACTGGTAAAAGCCTCAAAACACTACTTTTTAAAAATCACTTGATTCTACAACGATATCAAGTTCATTACGCAAAAGGTTTTCATAAAAACCTGTCGTAGCCCTCCGTCATTTCAGATAAGGACTATTTAGTATTCGTGCAACGTTTGTTGGCCTTTGTTAAGGCGTAGTGTGCGGTAGCTGAATGGTGCTTATCTTATTAAGCATGTGATGCGATTGGATTAAGATAGTCGTACGACCTTGTTGGCCTATGTCAAGGGTCATGCGGGTGAGTTTAATTCAATCAGAAAATGACGGGTTGAACATGACTAGCGCCCTATGGTTTGTTGGCCTTTGTCAAGTTCATGGGGGTTAGGGGCAAAATTATCGGAAATTTCAAGTGTTGAAATTTGCAATGATATTGCATAACTTCTATGAGATAGTTAGATCCCGATACCCATTGCGAGTAATTGTTACTCCTGGGAGAGTTTTGCTTTACAATTAGCCGATCAAGTAGGTGTCTAGAAAGGTGACAACGTGGTTACGCCCCTGGGAAAACGAGCTTTATTTTAATTAGGTCCGTGCGAAAATACGGGGAACCTCCCTCAAATACCGGCATTGGCCTGGCTGAAAGATTGGCGAAGTTTTAGGGTGTAATTAATCCCAGCTAGTCTTTCTTTTTAGGGTTTGAAGGAATATTTGATAAAAACAGTGGAAGCCATCCTGATTAGATAAAATAATAACCAATCTGATCTTGCAAGAGCATACGCTGAGTGTTTTCTTCTCTCTCTCTCCAGGTAGCGACCATGTCACGCCTTAATCAAGGTAATAATATGGATGTATTGACCGAACCCGCTTGTTATACTGTGCTGGGGAACGTTGGTCCCGCTCCAACTTATAATTGTTATAAGACCGAGCAGAAAATAGGGGATTACCAGGATTCCCGTGCCGTCCGAATGAAGAAAGTGCATGTTGATGCATCTTCATCGGGTGTGTTCGTTACAAAAAACCGTTTCTCAGTATCTTCTATGTCCTGGGTATGAGATACCGTATCAGGATCCCACATATGTAATCTGTTACATAGGCTAAAGATAGGTAGAGAACTGAGAATGAGTCATAAAGTTTCAAGTGTTAGAAACGGTGCAATTATTGCAGCCAAGATGTTGGCAGTTATCACCCTGTATTACCCAATACATTGATTCTGAACGAATGTTATTAGATTCCGAACCTGATATACAACATCATATTAGTCTCTTTATTGAATAAAGAAGGATATAATTTTGTATTGTTTGATAATGTTTTGAACATTTCCTATATCAAGAGTTGATCGGTTCATGCACGTTATCTAAAAGCATATACGTTCTAAATCAAACCACAGTTCTTAACGTACAGAACACACACAAGAGGAAGAGTTCAGAAATGAACGAATCCTTCTTTAGGCATTGTAGACTAGGTCATATCAATACGACCCGACTAGCTAAGTTACATTAAGATGCATATTTAAATCCGTTTGAATTTACATCTTGTGAAACTTTCCAGTCATGTCACAAAGATAAGATGACCATCGCTCCGTTTATTGGAAACAGAGAAAGAGTTAGTGAACTCTTGGGATTGATACATAATGATGAATGTAGGTCCCATGTCTACATATGCGAGGACTGGTTCTTTGTACTTCATTACATTCACTGATGATCTCTCAAGATTCGGACATATGTTCCTGTTGAAACACAAGTCTGAATCTTTTGAGAAATTCATAGAATATAAATCAAAAGTAGAGAACCAAAAAGGGTATAAGTATTATGTCTTTTGATGTGATCAGGGAGGAAAATACTTAAGCATGGAGTTCCTGGACTATTCAAAAGGAGAATATGATTCTCTCTCAGCATTACTCCTCCGCATACACCACAACACAATGGTGTATTGGGGTGGAGAAATCGCACACTATTAGATATGGTGCGCTCTCTGATGAGTACTACTGAGTTGCCTGTTTCCTTTTGGGAATTATGCACTTGAGAAGTTGCATACATATTGAACAGGGTTCCAACAAAATCAGGTGCCTACCACTCCATATGAGATATGGTATGGGAAAAGCCAATGTCTTAAGTAAGTTAAGATTTGGGGTTGTCCGTCCTATGTCTAAAAGCAAAATTTGGACAAGCTCGAGGCAAGGTCAGTTCTGTGGAAGATTGTTGGATATCCTAAGCATTCGCAAGAATATCTTCTACCGCACCGAGGAACAAAAGGTGTTTTGTTTCTTGACATGCCACCTTTTTAGAAAAGGAATTTCTTATGAAGAAATTAGTGGTCATGATGTAGAAGAGGAAGGAGATCCAGCTATACAAACTACAGCTGACGATTTCGTTGAACCGGAGGATTCAATAGTTCCCAACGGATCTCAGTCACTCCACCGATCTGGTAGGTTTCTTCATCCACCTGAGAGATACTGCGGTTTTCTCAATGACAATGGGAGCGAGGATTGCATCATAAGATGATGACCAAACTAGTTTCGAGCAGGCCATCAAGAGTGGGGACTCTGTAAGAATGGTTGGATGCTAAGCGACCTGAGATGGAATCTATGTACACCAACAAAGTATGGACTTTGGTTGCTAAATCTGAAGGGTTACATCCCCATCAGGAGCAAGTATATCTTGAGAAGATTACATGGTCTAGATGGAAAAGTTGAGACTTTCAAAGCTAGACTTGTTGTAAAAGGTTTTCGTTATCGACCAGGTGTGGATTATGATGAAACCTTTTCTAGTGTCTATGCTTAAGTCCATCCGGATCCAACTTGCCATTGCTACATACCATGACTACGATATCTGGCGGTTGGGTGTCATGACTGCTTTTCCAAATACTGATTTAGAAGAGAGCGTCTATAAGTACACAGCCAGAGGGCTTCGTAGACAGTGGGAGCAGCGGAAGCGTGTGCAAGTTGCTTTACATATTAAAGCAAGCATCGCGGAGTTGGAACATTTGTTTTGTTGTTGTAGTCAAAGTGTTTGACTTCATCAAAATGGTAGATGAACCTTGTATAAACAAAAAGGTAGTAGAGAGTAAGGTGGTCTTCCTCGTATTATATGTGGATGACATACTCTTGATAGGGAAGGTGTTTCCTATGCTACACTCTGTCAATCTCCTCTTATTACATTGATTCTCCATATAGGATCAAGGTGATACCACCTAAATCCTAGGTTTTAAATCTATGAGATAAATCTAAGTGGATGTTAGGATTCTCACTAAGTATAGTGAGATGGTATCAATCGATCCTGGTGAGAATCACTGGATAGGTTCCAGGGTGGTAAGGTCGACTGAATGTCAATCACAGCCATTGTCTTTACCCTCAGTGGAGGGACAGTATGTTGGAAGAGTTTTAAGCTGGATACCGTGGCAAACTAGACGATAAAATCTTGATATATCGCTACCAAAGATGCTACCAAAGTGGCAGTGTGGGTGTATATTAGTTCATAAGATGAACTTCGTTCCTACCATTTGTTAGTTGTATATATATGCCCTAGAGGCCATTGTTGTACATATGATGTATATTATAGTGGATGCTTGGATATATATAGAGAGGACTTTCTTGCTCGACATGATAGTATGCTATTTGGTTTCACTTTGTCTTAACATGTTGACTTGTATTGGTTTACTGTCTTGCTCTCACAGGTTGATAAAGCCTTTGTGATATGTACTTAACTACTAGGACTATGATGCAGATCATACTAGTGGGGCCAGGGTAATCAACGAGTACATCCTATAACTGTTCCTAGTCGAGGGAGTATCGAGACATGGCATCGATACTCCAGAGTAGACTAGCGTATACGCATCTTGACCCATATGATGGGCGATGGATGATCCCATATCCATTGTTGTTTGATATCAAAGATGGTGTACGGGTGCTCAGTGGAGACTGGGTACACTGAACGGACTCGCCGAGAACTACTAGATGGTATTATACCTATCGTCAGATAGCAGTTCTCTGGTGACACTGGTACAGGTTAGTCTGTAGACCCGAGATCGTCATAGAGTCTTGTATGATTCCCATTGTGCTTTGATTTCCACCTTACCACGTTCAAGAGAACGTGCAAAACGGTGGTTTTTGGGTACAGTCCTTAATCACATGGAGGAAATGAGCGATAGGAGGGGTTTTATCTCTTCCGATATTGGGGGTTGATGTTGCGCTGTGTTCGATTGGCTATAACTTGAGGTCCCTGGCCAGGGCTGATATGGAGATCGACTGGTAAGTGTTATCAGTAGTTTCTCGACTCGAAATGAGCCTTACATCGACACGACTTATCGGTTACTGGGGTCTGACATTTACCACCCCTAGACTGGATATGCGACATATCAGACGAAGAGACCGGACTGTACGGGAGTGTTACTGATTGGATTCACAGGAGAATGTATAGGCTTTCTTGTTGATCTTCTGATCGCTCAATACCTTGGTGGCTGTTACGTTTAGTTGACCGCTTGCAGCTTGTGCGTGTTTGATATGACCATCACCTACTGTCGGCGTATTGACGATTCTTTAGAGTCCTACACAGAGGTTTCCTGGCTCAGGCAAAACGGAGTAGGAGCACATATATGATATGTGCGGGACCGAGAATAATACATGTATGTGATACCGTATTCGATTCTCGCGATATGTGATATCGGCCGGGTATATGTGATATAGCCTGGTCATCGGATCAAGTGTTGATTCGATGAACTGATAAAGATTATATTAGTCGGTTATTTGCAAAATAGCCGGATTATCGGATCAAGTGTCGATTCAATAATTTAATATATAATTATATATTTGATATATTACTTTACATTAACTAATATAAGCTTACTTAAAGATTCTTTTTCTCACTTGATGATACATTGATATATATATATATATATATATATATATATGATATATGTTAATTGTATTATTTTCTTTTTTTACAAAATATTGTATATGTGATATATAATATTGTAATATGTTAGGGTTAAAAATGCAACTAGGGTTAAAACCATGCTAGGGTTTAAACTTGGGTTAACATTTTCTTTTTGGTTAATTCTTTTTGGATGGATAATGTTTTCGATGAGCTTTGAGGAAGCTTCATGATCCTTTTACAAAGTCCACCCTCTTTGTTTTATCCTTGATATTTTTTAACCTAACTTTAACCCTAGCCTTTGGTTTATTCTCTACATGAGTTAGCCATGACACATACATAACCTTGGTTGCAATTCTAACCTCAACAATAATTCATTTATCACTTGTAATTCTTCTTCTTCTTCTTCATAAAAAAAGTTTGCTTGATTTTTGCAAGTGATGATTGTTTGTGAGAAATAGAAAACAAAAGAGAGCAAAAATTCCTACTTCATCATCCTCATCTATTCTAGCCACATAGATTAGGGTGTTTACTTCACTAATATCTCATTAGAGAAGTGTGAGCTTGGGTTAGTGTTTCTTCAAGGTAGATCATCTTAGAAAGTGAAAATTTCAACCAAGATGCCTCATTCACCTCATATTGCCTCTCTAGAGTCTGGGTACTTGATGATCGTAGCGAAGGGGCCTCAACTCGGAGCTTATGAAGCGAAGGAACGGACTATAAAGGTTGTAATCACAAACTCTTTGAAGTAAAGATGTTTACTTGTTGGTTTTTGTTTGATTCTCTTGTTAAGATCATAGGTTCAGGGTTATCTATAATGGCAAAATTTGAAATTGGCATGTGAGATGCCACCCAAAATCTTGCTGCTGTTGTAGGTATCCCATCACCATTGTGTGACAATGGAGTTGTGGAATATGCCTAGGAACCCCCGTCCCATTAGTGGCCCAGACATATTCTAAGGCAGTATCACCTGATCATGGAGATGGTTGATCTCCAGGGAGATCGAGGTTAGGAGAGTAGACTCAGAGATCAACACGGCGGATCCACTCACAAAGGCCTTTTCCCAGAGAGATACTTTTATGGGATGGTTGAGTATGAGATACTGGAACCACTGCTATATGATGGCCCTAATGCAAGTGGGAGATTGTTAGTTATATGTATGCCCTGGAGGCCATTACTGTACATGAGATGTATATTGTAGTGGATGCTTGGACATTTATAAGGAGGACTTTCTTGCTCGACATGATAATATGCTATCTGGTTACTCTTTATCTTAACATGTACACTGATTGTCTCTCTGTTACATGTTGGTAAATCCCTTAGGATGTGTACTTGACTACCTGGATTATGATGCGGATCATACTAGTAGGACAAAGGAATTCAGTAAGTACATCCTTTAATGTCCTTAGTCACGGGTGTATCGAGACATGGTATCGATATACCAGAGTAGACTAGCGTATAGCTTCTCGACCCATGTAGATGGGCGATGGATGATCCCATATCCATTGGTGTTTGACATCAGAGATGGTATATGGGTGCTCAGTAGAGACTGGGTATACTGGACGGACTTGCCGGGAACTCCTAGATGGTATTATACCTCACGTCAGATGGTCGTTCTCTGGTGACACTGGTACAAGTTAGTCTGTCGACCCGAGATCGTCATAGAGTCTTGTGTGATTCCCACTGTGCTTTGATTTCCACCTTACCACGTTCAAGAGAACGTGCAAAATGGTGGTTTTTGGGCTCAGTCCCGAGTCACATGGAGGCAATGAGCGATAGGAGGGGATTCGTCTCTCCCGGTATTAGGGGTTGATGTTGCGCTGTGCTCGATTGGCTATAACAGGAAGTCCCTGGCCAGGGATGTTTCTGAGATTTACTGATAAGTGTTATTAGTAGTTTCTCGACCCGTTATGAGCCTCACATCGGCACGACTTATCGAGTTATTGGGGTCTGACGTTTACCACCCCAAGACAAGATATGCGACATATCAGACGAAGAGACCGGATTGTACAGTAGTGTTACTGACTGGATTCGCAGGAGTATGAGCATGCATGCCTATTGATCTTCTGATCGTTCAATACCCGGGTGGCTGTTACGTTTAGCAGACCGCTTTGCATCTTGTGGGTGTTTGATATAATCATCACCTACTGCCGGCGTATTAACGAGTCTTTAGAGTCCTACACAGAAGTTTCTTAGTTCATGCGAAACGAAGTAGGAGAACATATGAGATATGTGCGGGACCAAAATTAATGCACATATGTGATACCGCATTCTATTCTCACGATAATATCAGTCGGTTATATGTAATATAGCCGGGTTATCGGATCATGTGTTGATTTGATGGATTGCTACATTTGATATTAGTCGGTTGTATGTGATATAGCCGGATTATTAAATCAAGTTTTGATTTAATAATTTAATATATAAATATACATGTGATATATTAAGTTACATTAACTAATATAAGCTCACTTAAACATTTCTTTTTCTCACTTATACACACTTAGTATATATGTGATATATATTAATGTACAACTTTTATGTCATGCTAGATGTCACATGTGACATGGGTGTATGAGACTCACACCATACTAATAATAATGTGAGGGTTTATATTTATTTAAGTAAATAAAAATTAGTGTTAATTAGTCACTTGCTTGGAAGCTTGGAGAAGCTTGTGGCATCTTTGACTAAGTCCGCTCCTTTTGTTTTACTTGTAGATATTTATTAATCTAACCATTATTGTTAGCCATGATTTATTCTCTACATGAGTTAGTGTATGACACTAACTCACCCTTGGTTGTTATTCTCACCTCATGAGTTCATTTTCTCTCTTCTTGATTCTTCACTTGAGCTTCTTCTTCCTCATGAGAAAAGCTTATTAGCTTTTCTCAAGGTGAGAAAATATTGTGAGAAAAATTAAACTAAAGTGAGCCCATTTCCTACTTCATCATCCTCTACTACTTGCCATTTATTATAGGGTGTTTGCTTCACTAATTTCACAATTAGTGAAGAGCTAGCATGAACTTGAGTCTCATCGACGTAAATCATCTTCGGCCTTGAAGACTTCGAGAAAGCTTGTTCATTTCTCCGGGAGAACCCTTTCTAGAGTTCGGGTGTTCATGACTTGCAGCGAAGGGACTACTACACGGAGCATTAGAAGTGAAGGACCGGTTTACAAAGCTTGTATTCCTCATTCACTTAGTGTAATGTTTGATTACAAGCTAGCTTAACTCTTAATTTTCGAGTTAGATCCTTGGTATGGGCACCATAGCTCTCTAGGTCTTTTAAAATTGTATACTTGATGCCCCAAAAATCCGAGTTAGGGTGCCGTAACACCCTAGTTCATTTATATCAGTTCTGTTTTGGGTATTTCTTTATTTATGGTTATTTCTTGATTTATTGTGTTTTGAGTGCGAATAGTATAATTGGCATCTGTATTTGCATCCGACCCGACCCGTTTGCTGGAAACCCGTCTTGATTCCTGTTTATAATTTATTCCGGCTAGTTATGAGAATCCGTGCACTTTCATGTTATATCACAGCATTATATCTAGCATCTGCATTTTTTAAAATATAACATATAAAGTCAATTAATATATTTTAAAAATATCTAACATGGTCTGTATCAAACCCCTGACCCTGTTGTAGCATCCGTACATCGTGTTCTCATCCCGTTCAGTAAAACGGACTCGTTTGTATAGCTATGTGCATGCTACGTGTATCCGTTCTTGGGGGTATGCATTTTTGTTACCCGGATATTCTATTTTGATTTTGGTTGGCACATATATTATCCGTATTTCAAAACTAGGATTTTAGACCCGACCCGGGCGTGTTTTGGACTATTTTTTGTTTTAGCTAAAATCTCTAATATAATCAATATTATATTCTAATTTATATATAACTGTTTATATAAGATTTTAAACAAAAAATATATTTTATATTTTTACAAATCTGCTCTCTCTCTCTCTGTGCGCACGCGGCGCGCGCGCGCACACATACACACAGATATATATATATATTTTAATACTAAAACCTAAAATCCTAACCTCTCAATCTCACAACTCTCTCTCTCTCTCTAAATATTCTTTCCTTATATTTTTATTTTTCCCTTAACAAAAACAACACGTCCCGCTCTCTCTCCGTCTTCTTCTTCTTTTCTTTTTTTGCTGCCGTCCTAACCCACGCTCGAACCCACGCCGCGCTCGCCTCTCGCCACCGCCATTTAACTCGTAGGCCTCATCACCACCATCCTGACCACCTCACCATCATCCTCTTCCCTCCTCGACCACCTCATTTCCCAAGAACCCTATCCACCGCCTCACCCATTTCTTCTGTCACCGTCGCCGTCACCTTCACCGCTGGCGACCCTCATCATCGTCCTCACCTCCCTTCTCTCTCCTCCTCTTCTCCTTAACCACATCATCAACTCCAAACCCCCGATACTAAGAACTCCCCGAGCGCTGCGAGCCTCGTTACCCTCAGTGCCGGAGCTTCGACCTCACCGTCGTCTCCATGGCCTCGTCACCACTCCCTCTCCCTCACCACCTCGAACACCCACAAACCTAACACCACTGCAAAACGACCCTGCAAGAACCCTGACATCAAGAAACCCGTAGCCTTATGCCTCGCCGCCGACCCTCGTCGTCGCCGACCCATGTCGACTTTCCCCTAGCCTCGCCTCTGTCCATAAGCACCAACCCCAGAGCAGCACCTTCATCTATCCTCTTTCTTCTTCTTCTTTCGTCTTCTCTTTCTTGTGCTCGATCTTGCATTTTCCGGTGATCGCCGGAGCTGTGTCGTCGTTGACGATCATGTCAACTCAGTGGGCGCTCCCAGCCAGCGTGGTTACCTACTTTCCTTGCCTGGACCTGTCTCGTATGCCGTGTGTGCTTTGCGACGTTTATCCAACGTCGGACGCAGCGTGCACACCCCGTCGTGTGATCCGTTCAGGCAAGTTTATCTTGCTACATGCTATGATACATATTTTGCATCCATATTAATAAAAATTTTACATGTTTATTTCATTGTGCATCCATATTACAATTTTACAGTTTTTCGATACCCGTATGCATCCATACCATTATTTACATATCTAGTCGCATGCAAGTTTATTTTGCTACATGCTATGATACATATTTTGCATCCATATGAATAAAAATATCACATGTTGACTGCATTGTCTATCCATATTATTGTTTTACTGTTTTCGGATATCCGTACGCATCCATATAATTACTTACATATCTGGTTCCATGCAAGTTAACTTGATACAGGCTATATTATTATACCCGCATCTATATTAATAAGAATATTGCATATTTAATGTATTGTGCATCCATGTTATAGTTTTAGCCGATATCCGTTCGTATCCGTGATGTTGATTATATATCTAATTGCATGCCATGTCATATTATATCATGTTACTGTTATGTTAGTACCATATACTTGATAATGTACATCATATGACTCATGTTATAATATCACTGCTTATTACTCGTGCATCCATTCTTTTACCGTGATTCGACACTTACTACAGTTTTACTTTGAGCATCCGTGTGATATACATGCATAATATGACATGACCTGATACACCACTGCTTGACCTGTTACTTGATCCTGTTACTAATGCCAACATCCCTACTTGTTGTCCCGACGGACATATCCTGTTGTCTATTCAGACTAACCCTGTACCTTCTTGATCCTGTGTTGGCATTAGTTCCAGATTTATCAATACCTGACTTGAAAACATAACTTGGGGGTATGAGGAAATCAATGATGAAACCTGACTTGTAACTCAACAGTACGACGCTTATACTGATCAGTTATACGGGCTAGGCCAGCCCCGGGATGCTGCTGCTGACATCATTCATCTGTACATGTTTCCTGATTAATGCCTAGCGGCATGTCTCGGATTTCAGCCCGAGAATCTGGACCGTGGTCCCGGGCATGCACGGGATACTATTGAATTACATCGACGATTCATTAAATTAATTTCAAAGACTTGAGAGTAATTAACCTAGTCGCATAGATTACTCACCGCATGCACATACACTTCATTGTTCTTTATTGGTGTTACTGTTATACACTTATTACTGTTCATACTCATGCCCACATATCTTGTTACCTCCTGATTATATTTTATTGTTTGATATTATGACGCACTGACGTCTGGGTTTTGCATGGCCCAGATCCTCTGTCTTTTTCGCAGGCTGATCATGAGTATTTCCTCCGTCAGGCCGAGTAGTGAGGATCCTGTTAGTATCTAGTTTAGTTTAGTTTTATTTCCGTACTTTCATTTCCTGATGTGAGCCTGTATTTGGGACGTAATTTTCATATTGTTATTGTTATTTGGATTTATTGCTTCCGTATATTATTTCTTGACTCATATATTCTGGCATATAGACATGTATTATTTTCCTGTTCTCGATATCTTCTAGACAGCCGTAATGTGACTGTGGAGGGGTGTTTCCTAGCCACAGGTAGCATGGTTGGCTCTGTCACGTGCCGCTCTCAGCACACTCTGGGAAGTGGGGCGTGATAGGGTTTGTTTGGTATCAGAGCCATAGGATTTAGGTTAGTAGGGTTTGATTCTTTGTAGTTGGGTATTGGACCCAATACATGAATCTGAATGCCTGTAATTAGGAGCATGTCCTGACATATTGTTGTCGTGATTCTTGAATCTTATCTTTCTCTTGATACTTTGTATTGATAATATGCAAACAACCTTGCATCTCGACTTGAAATCCTTTTGGTTCCCTATTGTTTCTCCCGTCCTATTCTTTTGATTCTGATACTAGGATT
Organism: Agapanthus africanus; assembly: GCA_030015575.1. Lineage (NCBI taxonomy): Eukaryota > Viridiplantae > Streptophyta > Magnoliopsida > Asparagales > Amaryllidaceae > Agapanthus > Agapanthus africanus. Next base: position 141,618,969 of record JASDDO010000031.1, read on the forward strand.
TGGGCGACTTGAACGGAGTTATGTGATTGTAACTATGAACTGCAGCATGGTTACAATGCGGTGCTCTATTTATGTAACTTGGAGTCCTAGTCTTGATTCACTTCCTTGTTTTATGGTCATTATATTACCTTACTCCTCTCGGTTTCATTGCTTACCAGTTAATGTTTTCTTGCAAGCTTGAATCCTGTTTACCGTGCTTATCTTCTTCAATGGTTGGATTCAAGTGAATTCATTTCGGATATCCTACTTGTTCATGTTTTTCCTGCACTCGCATTATTCGATTCCGGTGCATCCCATTGTTGTATGTCGTCTAAGTTTAATGCTGCACTTGATTTCTTGCATGACCCTGTCTAGTTGTTGGGACATACACACTAGTAATGAGAAGATCATATCTAGTAGTGAGTGTAAGGATTGTTCGGTTGTTATCTGCAGACGGGAGTTATTTGCAAATTTCTTGGTGATTGATACCGGCAGTTATGATGTTGTCTTGGGAATGGACTTTCTTGGCACTTTCCACGCTCACATTGATTGTAGGGCAAAGAAAGTGATTTTCCAGATTCCCGGACATCCGGAGTTTGTTTTTGCTGGAGGTAGCAGTTTTGCCGGGCCAGTCGAGTTTAGGGCTAGGCTGACAAACAGGGTTCTCTCGTTAATGGAAGTTGATATGGAGGAAGCGCCAGCTGTAGTTCGAGAGTTCAAGGACATGTTCAAGGACATCTCGGGTTTACCACCAAAACGAGATATGGAGTTCGCGATCGATCTTGTTCCTGGTGCAGCGCTAATCTCAAAGGCATACTATCTGATGGCACCAGTGGAGTTGGAAGAAGTAAAGAAGCGGTTTACCGAATTGCTAGAGAAGGGTAGGATTCACAGTAGCAATTCATGTTGGGGAGCTCCAGTTCTTCTAGTCAAGAAGAAAGATGGCACAAGGAGGATGTGCATCGATTATCGAGAATTAAACCGGGTGACTATTAAGAACAAGTACCCGATCCCTCGCATTGGCGAATTGTTCGAGAAGCTTAGTGGCTCAAGGTTATTCTCGAAGCTGGATTTGCGATTCGGATATCATCATGATTGAGTTAAATCAGAGGATATTTGCAAGACCGTGTTCCGAACTCGATATGAAAATTACGAGTATTTAATGATGCTATTCGGAGTCACGAACGCACCAGGGATATTTAAGGGCTTGATGAACCGAGTCTTTTCACCGTTCTTGGACCAGTTTATAGTGGTGTTCATCGATGATATTCTGGTCTGCTCGAAGAGCCTAGAAAAGCATGCAGAACACTTGAAGATCGCATTGCAGACATCGAAGGATGAAAGATTGTATGCAAAGATGAGTAAGTGTGAGTTTTGGCTTGAAGAAGTGAACTTTTTGGGGCACGTCGTATCCGGAGATGGAATCGCCGTTGATCCCGAGAAGATTGCAGCAGTTCAAGATTGCCCGATTCCGTAGAACGCAGCAGAGATCAGAAGTTTTCTTGGACTTGCCGGATATTATAGAAGATTCGTGGAGAATTTTGCTCGTTTGGCTGAGCCTTTGACCAAGATTACACGAAAGGAGGTACCGTCGTATGGACGGATAGTTGTGCGTCAGCTTTTGAGGCGTTGAAGCAAAGGTTGATAACCGCTCCTATTTTGACCATACCAGACGGTTCCGGAGGATTGGTGATTCACAGCGACGCATATGGGAAAGGTTTGGGATGTGTTTTGATACATCATGGGAAGGTTATGGCATACGCATCGAGACAGTTGAAGATCCATGAGAAGAATTACCCAACTCATGATTTGGAGCTTGCAGCCGTGATTTTTGCTTTGAAGATTTGGAGACACTACTTATTGGGCGAAAGGGTCGAAGTATTCACCGATCACAAAAGCCTAAAGTATGTGTTCACACAGAAAGAGCTTAACATGAGGTAGAATAGATGTTTAGAGCTGATGGCTGACTATGATATTGATCTCAAGTATCATCCGGGGAAAGTTAATGTAGTGCCGGATGCGCTTAGTCGGTTGCCAGCAATTCGGATGTTGACTGCACAGAAGGAGCTTTCGAAGATTTTCGGAGATTCGAGTTGGAGATTGTGCTACCGCATTCTTCGGGATTATTGATGCAGTTGCATCTACAGTCGTCGTTGATCGAAAATATTAAAGCAACGCAGTCACAGGACCCAAGATTGCAAAAGTTTTGAGAACAGGTTGAAGCGGGACTTCGAACGGACTTATTGATTCATGAAAATGGTTCGTTGCGATATGGTAGCCGCTTGTGTGTGCCAAAAGGAGATATTCGCGAAGAGGTTATGAAGGGGGCACATAGTTCTGCATATTCCGTACATCCAGGAGGCTCGAAGATGTATCGTGATCTAAGACAGCATTTCTGGTGGGAAGGTATGAAAAGGGAAATTGCTCGCGAAGTGCATGGTGTGTCAGCAAGTTAAGGCTGAACATCAAAGGGTAGCTGGTTTATTGCAACCACTTCCGATTCCTCAATGGAAGTGGGAACATATAACCATAGATTTCATGACTGCTTTACCGCGGAGTCCAAAGGGCAATAATGCATTTTGGGTGATTGTTGATCGATTGACCAAGGTAGATCATTTCATTCCGTTTCGAGTGGGTCAGTCAACGGAAGCGTTAGCAGAACGGTACATGTAGGAGATTGTGAGATTGCATGGAGTACCTGTGAGCATCGTTTTCGATCGTGATACCCGATTCTTATCGCACTTCTGGAGGAGTTTATAGGATGTTTGGGGACGCGATTGAAATTTAGTACCGCTTATCATCCTCAGACAGATGGCCAGTCGGAGAAAACGACCCAAACTCTTGAAGATATGTTGAGAGCTTGTTTGTTGTATTTCAATGGTTTATGGGAGGATCATCTACACTTGGTGGAGTTTTCGTACAATAACAGCTTTCTGGCGACTATTCAGATGGCTCCATTCGAAGCATTGTATGGTCGCAAGTGTCGCTCACCCGTTTATTGGGATGATGTTGGAGAACGAAGATTGTTGGGACCAGATTTGATCGTGAAAACAGTAGAGAAGGTTAATACCATCCGAAATTACATGAAGGAAGCATAAGATCGGCAGATTAGTTGGGCCGATACATCGAGAAGATCTCTAGAGTTCGCTGTTGGTGATCTAGTATTCTTGAAGATATCACCGACTAGAGGAGTGATTCATTTTGGGATTCGAGGCAAGCTTAGTCCTCGATTCGTGGGGCCTTTTGAGATTATTGAGCGTGTTGGAGAAGTGGCTTATCGATTGGGTTTACCCCCATCTATGGTGAGTGTTCATGACGTGTTTCATGTATCTCAACTCCGTAAGTATGTTCGAGATGAGACGCACATGCTGGATCATTCGGAGCTAACTGTAAGGGAGGATTTGACCTATGAAGAGCGACCGATGTCGATTGTTGATCGAAGAGAAAAGGTCCTTAAGAACAAGGTTATCCCTCTCGTACATGTTTCATAGGGGAATCGCTCGCACGGAGAATCGACTTGGGAACGAGAAGACGAGATTCGACAGAAATTTCCACACCTATTCTTATAGATTCATGTTTGTTTATCTTTTCTTGTTCCTGGAATTTTGAGGACGAAATTCTTTTTGTAGTTGGGTATAATGTAACACCCTAGTTCATAAATACCAGTTTTGTTTTGGGTATTTCTTTATTTATGATTATTTCTTGATTTATTGTGTTTTGGGTGAGAATAGTATAATTAGCATCTGTATTTGCATCCGACCCGACCCGTTTGATTGAAACCCGTCTTGATTCCTGTTTATGATTTATTCCGGCTAGTTATGAGAATCCGTGCACTTTCATGTTATATCATTGCATTATATCATTGCATTATATCATTGCATTATATCTTGCATCTGTATTTTTTTCAATATAACATATAAAGTCAAATAATATATTTTAAAAATATCTAGTATGTCCTGTATCATACCCCTGACCTTGTTGTAGCATCCGTACACCGTGTTCTCGTCCCGTTCAGTGAAACGGATTCGTTTGGATAGCTACGTGCACGCTACGTGTATCCGTTCTTTGGGTTTGCATTTTCGTTACCCGGATATCCTATTTTGGTTTTGGTTGACACGTATATTCTCCGTATTTTAAAACTAGATTTTTAGACCCGACCCGGGAGTGTTTTGGACTATTTTTTGTTTTAGCCAAAATCTCTAATATAATCAATATTATATTCTAATTTATATAAGATTTTAAACAAAAAATATATTTTATATTTTTACAAATCTGCTCCCTCCCTCTCTCTCTGCATATATATATATATATATTTATTCAATATTAAAACCTAAAATCCTAACCTCTCAATCTCACAGCGCTCTCTCTCTTTAAATATCGTTTCTTTATATTTTTCTTTTTCCCCTAACAAAAACAGCACGTCCCTCTCTCTCTCTCCGTCTTCTTCTTCTTTTCTTTTTTCGCTGCCGCCCTAACCCATGCTCAAACTCATGCCGCGCTCGCCTCACGCCACCGCCGTTTAACTCGTAGGCCTCGTCACCACCTTTCCGACCACCTCACCATCATCCTCTTCCCACCTCGACCACCTCCTTTCCGAAGAACCCGACCCACCGCCTCACCCATTACTTCTGTCGCCGTCGTCGTCACCTTCGCCACTGGCGACCCTCATCATCGTCCTCACCTCCCTTCTCTTTCCTCCTCTTCTCCTCAACCGCATCATCAACTCCAAACCCCCGATACCAAGAACTCCCCGAGCGCTGCGACCCTCGCTGTCCTAGTCGCCGGAGCTCCGACTTCGCCGTCATCTCCATGGCCTCATCACCACTCCCTCTCCTCATCACCTCGGACACCCACAAACCTAACACCACTGCAAAACGACCCTGCAAGAACCCCAACATCAAGAAACCCGTAACCCTATGCCTCGCCGCCGACCCTCGTCCCATGTCGACTTTCCCCTAGCCTCGCCTCTTTCCACAAGCACCAACCCCAGAGCAACACCTTCATCTCTTCTCTTTCTTCTTCTTCTTTCTTCTTCTCTTTCTTGTGCTTGATCTTGGTTTTTCCGGTGATCGCCGGAGCTGTGTCATCGTTGATGATCAGGCCGACCCGGTGGGCACTCCCAGCTAGCGTGGTTACCTTCTTGCCATTCCTGGACCTGTCTCGTGTGCCGTGTGTGCTTTACGACGTTTACCCGACATCGGACGCAGCGTTCACGCCCCGTCGTGTGATCCGTTTAGGCAAGTTTAACTTACTACATGCTATGATACATATTTGCATCCATATTAAGAAAAATATTACATGTTTATTTCATTGTGCATCCATATTACAATTTTACAGTTTTTCGATACCCGTATTCATCCATACCGTTATTTACATATCTAGTCGCATGCAAGTTTATCTTGCTACATTCTATGATACATATTTTGCATCCATATGAATAAAAATATCACATGTTGACTGCATTGTACATCCATATTATTGTTTTACTATTTTCGGATATCCGTACGCATCCATATCATTAATTACATATCTGGTTCCATGCAAGTTAACTTGATACAGGCTATATTATTATACCCGCATCTATAATAATAAGAATATTGCATATTTAATGTATTGTGCATCCGTGTTACAGTTTTACCATTTTTCCTATATTCGTTCATATCTGTGATGTTGATTATATATCTAATTGCATGCTATGTCATATTATATCATGTTACAGTTATGTTAGTACCACATGCTTGATAATGTACATCATATGACTCATTGACTCATGTTATGATATCACTGCTTATTACTCGTGCATCCGTGCTTTTACCGTGATTCGACACATACTACAGTTTTACTTTGAGCATCAGTGTAATATACATGCACAATATGACACGACCTGATACACCACTGTTTGAATTGTTACTTGATCCTGTTACTAATGCCGACATCCTGACTTGTTGTCCCGACGGACATATCCTATTGTCTATTCAGAAAAACCTTGCACCTGCTTGATCCAGTGTTGGCATTAGCTCCAGATTTATCAATACCTGACTTGAACACATAACTTGGGGGTAAGAGGAAATCAATGATGAAACCTAACTTGTAACTCAACAGTTCGACGCTTATACTGATCAGTTATACTGGGTAGGCCAGCCCCGGGATGATGATGCTGACATCATTCATCTGTACATGTTTTTTTGTTTAATTCCTAGCGGCATGTCTCGGATTTCAGCCCAAGAATCTGGACCGTAGTCCCGGGCACGCACGGGATACTATTGAGTTACATCGACGATTCATTAAATTGATTTTAAAGACTTGAGAGTAATTAACCCTGTAGCATAGATTACTCACCACATGCACATACACTTCACTGTTCCTTATTCGTGTTACTGTTATACACTTATTACTGTTCATACTCATGCCTACATATCTTGTTACTTCCTGATTATATTCTATTATATATATTTATTCAATATTAAAACCTAAAATCCTAACCTCTCAATCTCACAGCGCTCTCTCTCTCTAAATATCGTTTCCTTATATTTTTCTTTTTCCCCTACCAAAAAAAGCACGTCCCTCTCTCTCTCTCCGTCTTCTTCTTCTTTTCTTTTTTTGCTGCCGCCCTAACCCATGCTCAAACTCACGCAGCGCTCGCCTCACGCCACCGCCGTTTAACTCGTAGGCCTCATCACCACCTTTCCGACCACCTCACCATCATCCTCTTCCCTCCTCGACCACCTCCTTTCCGAAGAACCCGACCCACCGCCTCACCCATTACTTCTGTCGCCGTCGTCGTCACCTTCGCCGCTGGCGACCCTCATCATCGTCCTCACCTCCCTTCTCTTTCCTCCTCTTCTCCTCAACCGCATCATCAACTCCAAACCCCCGATACTAAGAACTCCCCGAGCGCTACGACCCTCGCTGCCCTAGTCGCCGGAGCTCCGACCTCGCCGTCCTCTCCATGGCCTCATCACCACTCCCTCTCCTCATCACCTCGGACACCCACAAACCTAACACCACTGCAAAACGACCCTGCAAGAACCCCAACATCAAGAAACCCGTAGCCCTATGCCTCGCCGCCGACCCTCGTCCCATGTCGACTTTCCCCTAGCCTCGCCTCTTTCCACAAGCACCAACCCCAGAGCAACATCTTCATCTCTTCTCTTTCTTCTTCTCTTTCTTGTGCTCGATCTTGCTTTTTCCGGTGATCGCCGGAGCTGTGTCATCGTTGATGATCAGGCCGACCCGGTGGGCACTCCCAGCTAGCGTGGTTACCTTCTTGCTTTGCCTGGACCTGTCCCGTGTGCCGTGTGTGCTTAGCGACGTTTACCCGACGTCGGACGCGGCGTTCACGCCCCGTCGTGTGATCCGTTTAGGCAAGTTTAACTTACTACATGCTATGATACATATTTGCATCCATATTAAGAAAAATATTACATGTTTATTTCATTGTGCATCCATATTACAATTTTACAGTTTTTCGATACCCGTATGCATCCATACCGTTATTTACATATCTAGTCGCATGCAAGTTTATCTTGCTACATTCTATGATACATATTTTGCATCCATATGAATAAAAATATCACATGTTGACTGCATTGTACATCCATATTATTGTTTTACTATTTTCGGATATCCGTACGCATCCATATCATTAATTACATATCTGGTTCCATGCAAGTTAACTTGATACAGGCTATATTATTATACCCGCATCTACAATAATAAGAATATTGCATATTTAATGTATTGTGCATCCGTGTTACAGTTTTACCATTTTTCCTATATTCGTTCATATCTGTGATGTTGATTATATATCTAATTGCATGCTATGTCATATTATATCATGTTACTGTTATGTTAGTACCACATGCTTGATAATGTACATCATATGAATCATTGACTCATGTTATGATATCACTGCTTATTACTCGTGCAACCGTGCTTTTACCGTGATTCGACACATACTACAGTTTTACTTTGAGAATCAGTGTGATATACATGCATAATATGACACGACCTGATACACCACTGCTTGAATTGTTACTTGATCCTGTTACTAATGCCGACATCCTGACTTGTTGTCCTGACGGACATATCCTGTTGTCTATTCAGACAAACCTTGCACCTGCTTGATCCAGTGTTGGCATTAGCTCCAGATTTATCAATACCTGACTTGAACACATAACTTGGGGGTAAGAGGAAATCAATGATGAAACCTAACTTGTAACTCAACAGTTCGACGCTTATACTGATCAGTTATACTGGCTAGGCCAGCCCCGGGATGATGATGCTGACATCATTCATCTGTACATGTTTTTTTGTTTAATTCCTAGCGGCATGTCTCAGATTTCAGCCCAAGAATCTGGACCGTAGTCCCGGGCACGCACAGGATACTATTGAGTTACATCGACGATTCATTAAATTGATTTCAAAGACTTGAGAGTAATTAACCCAGTAGCATAGATTACTCACCGCATGCACATACACTTCACTGTTCCTTATTCGTGTTACTGTTATACACTTATTACTGTTCATACTCATGCCTGCATATCTTGTTACTTCCTGATTATATTCTATTGTTTGATATTATGACGTACTGACGTCTGGGTTTTGCATGGCCCGGATCCTTTGTCTCTTTCGCTGGTTGATCAGGAGTATTTCCGCCGTCAGGCCGAGCAGTGAGGATCCCGTTAGTATCTAGTTTAGTTTAGTTTTATTTCCGTACTTTCATTTCCTGATGTGAGCCTGTATTTGGGACGTACTTTCTAGATTGTTTTTGTTATTTGGATTTATTGCTTCCGCATATTATTTCTTGACTCGTTTATTCTGGCATATGGACATGTACTAAATAGTTTATTTTATTTTCCTGTTCTTGATATCTTCTAGACAGCCATAATGTGACTGTGGAGGGATGTTTCCTAGGCACAGGTAGCATGGTTGGCTCTGTCACGTGCCGATCTTAGGGCACTCTGGGAAGCGGGGCTTGACAGGTGCTATGGAACCCATCAAAATATTATATGCATATATTTTCCCTCATTATGCTAATTATAATGTAGAAACATATGATAATAAACTTTTTACAAACAAACCCTCGTATGTTCTATATTTACAATAAACACCTTTTAGTACTTAAAAATAGTAGGGAAAATGTTCATTCAAATGTGCAATATTTTAGACTAATCACATACCCCCAAACTTCACTTTGATCGTCCCAAACAAACTAGTAAGAGAAAAAGAAAAAGAAAAACCTAGCATACTTTCGTAGGTAACACGATTTCACTTAGCACGTGCAACAAGCCTTTAAACCTCTAGGTGTCCCTAGTATGAGGAGTGTTGTCTCCTTAGGGTTTTCAGCGGATTACAACCACAAAATCTCATAACAAAAGAAAGAAGATGAAAGTTACATATAAAGATTAGAACATATAAAAGAAAGAACTTAAAAATAAGATTTTCTAACTACACTTGCATTTTAGTAGCCACGAGCCCTATCTTAATAGTCCTGAAAAGATGTCAGAAATCACGTCATCCCTCAATAAAACATCGCCTTTAGTCTTCCTCTTCATCTTTTCTTCCAAACATCCATCATATATCCCTACGTATGTGTAAAATACATCCTTACACTTAGAGAATTTAATTCAAGCTATCATACTCTTGTCCATCTTTCTTAGTACTTTTTAGTCGGTGAATGTTTTATAGATGGAATTGCTCACACATTCTTCATGCGGCCGTTAATACTTCTTGAGGTACTAACCAACTGATTACCAAATGTGCTCACTCTTTTAGACATAATTAGCAATATCCTAGTCTTGCAACACATATGGCTTAGCAGTTATTCCCAAACCAGTTGGTCTAAGGCACTACCTGATAAGGCCCCCACGTTACAATTTTTTTATGCTGCATTAAGTAATTATAAAACTAGTGTTCATTTTTCTTCACCCTTTTTTATGTAATTTAAATTTTTGTTTGTATATATATTTTCCTTCTTAATAAGGCTTTTAGAAAAGTGCATTTCAAGGTATCCTCTACTATCGTAAGTTTCAATATGTATTCAAGTTCATATAGTAGGGTATCAACATTCAGAAGTTTGGACTCAAGAATAGGGACTTTTTTCCAGACTTATTTCTATTATCAGATTAGTGATTCTCTTCATCTTACTAATCCTTGAGACAACAACTCATGACTACCTATTAGTAACTTCGTTTTAAAACATCTAATTTTCTTGCTTTTCTTAAACCCTTTTTATCTTTCATATGTATTTTTCATTTCCTAACTTTTATTATGAAATTTTTTTTGTGCTTTAATTTAGTATAATGCAAAATGATGCGTGAATAAACATAAACTCCCCCAAACCTATTTGCAGCAGTGTCTTCACTGATGTCATCTTTTAATCGCAAAATCTGTCGAGTTGGGAGGAAAAAGTTAGTAAAGGGGACAAAAAGTTAATGACAGTGAAATACTCCCCCAAACTTATTTTTGTCTCACATTTGTACAAAATTTTTTTTTTCTTTTGAGAGCCAAATATTTTTCTCCCCCCCCAAACTTGAGTGAAACAATATTAAGCATTTAAAATTATAAGAGGTGGGGGGGTTTAAAGTTATTGGTCTGTGCAAAACTTTAGAAAGACTAAAAGTAATCACCAACCATTTGAATATTCTATCGATGTAACAATACAGTTTGTGGAAGATCATAGATGTGAAGAAGTTGGGAGATAAGAGACGTAATTGATCGGGTTTACGTCTCGGTTGGTAGAGACGAAACAGTGATGGCGGATGAAAAAGAGAATGTTAATGATTAGGAATTAGTGGAATATTCGCATTTTCGTACATGATAAGAAGAAAGGGTGGCGGTTCAACTTCTTCGGGTGTGGAGGTTGATTCATCACAACATCCATGTCTTTTAGGAATGCGAGTTCTTCGGCAAAAATTTCTTTAAAACATTCATCAATGGTTCGAGTAATAATTTCATTGATATCTATATTAATGAAATATGCAGATTCAATAGGACGGTTGAAAGTTCCAAAGTCAGTCTTTTGCGCACCAAGATTCAAAACACTCGATTCGTCAGAAATTGTAGAGGTAGGAGATTCGAAATGATCGTCTCCCTCCTTCTCAAAAGGGTCTAAATTGAGTGGTCTTTCAAGAATCATAGAACTCAAAATATCAGAGTGTGATTCATCAAAATTCGGTGGAGTTGAAAGAAGATTAGAAGAACCAAAGAAAGTGGGTAATGAAATGGGTAAACAAATTTGAGTGTCGAGCATTGTTGAACTAGATGTGGAAAATGAAGGCTAAATATCGTTCTGCTTATTGGATAGGTCGGTGGTAAGAAAAGGATCGGTTAATTGTACAGGAAGATGTCCGTATTCAATAGAAGGGACATGATGGGTAGGAGAATCCAACTCATCTAATATAACGGGTTCATCTTCAACAATATTCTCATCACCGCTCTCACTAACACCTTCGGTCAAATCAAACGAATAGGTATTTAAAAATTCATCAATTATACTATCCTTAATCGATAAATCACTTTGTTCACTTGATGGAGTTGGAAGGTTTGAAATATCAAGTCTAGTCGAATAAGGATCGGTTTGATTTGAAATGGTGTCAAGCTCTCTTTCACACTCACTATTAGCAATGTCAAACATGTTATTCTCGGGCACCTCATCACTTAGAGTATGAAGCGGTTGAACATCGAATATATTCAGTTGGGGTGCAGGATGGAAGGTGTCAAGATCAAAAGAATTGGTTTTGGTTTGACTTTGATGGATCTCTTGTTCTTTTTCACCACTCAATTCCAACTCTACTTCAAGACTAGACAAGGGTTGTGAAGAAGTTCCAATGAAGGATTGGTTGTCAGAAGCACTGTCTAGATAAGATGAAGAAGTTGAGTATGGTTGGGAAGTGTCTAATTGTTGGCTATGGGAAAGTTCCATGTGTTCCGCAATCGACATGCATTTATGATTTTCCGCATTACCCTGAAGAGAAATGTTAAGAAGAGATGCCTTTATTTGTTGGCTATGGGTGAGTTTAATATATTCCGCAATCGTCATGCGTTTCTGATTTGTCCCATTAGCCTCAAGATAAATGTGAACATGAGAGCGTGTGAAAGTTTGGTATTGTGGATAAGAATTAGAAGGTTGTATCCAAGTTTCATAAATAAGATTAGGATCAAAATTGTGATATGAAGAATATTGAGATTGGTTGGTTAGTTGGCGACTGGAAATTGCTATTTATTCAGCAATGATCATGGGCGTAAAAGATATTATATTCGCTTAAAAACGAGTATCAATATTTTCATATAGAAATTATGGTATTTGTTGTTCTAATTGTTTTGGATTAGTGAAAGGATTGAAACTTTAGCTTTCAGCCTTCGCAATATGCTCAGCGATGGACATGCATTTAGAAGTTCCCTCACTCTCCTTAAACGGATTATCAACATAAGAAGATTTAGAATTTTGGTGCGGTTAATAGGACCTTGAGTGAGATATCCAACTGTTCTTTTCCGCATGCTCTATCCTATCTCTTAAAGACATGGAGGAGTCGGATTTTGTACCGAGCAATTATAAAAACAAGAAATATCTAGTTCTGGATAGCAAAGATAGGCAAGAGTTCGTCTGTTTGGGTTACCCATTATAAGAAAGTGAAAAGAAAAGAGGGTGAAAAGGTAATGATTTTTTGGATTTTGGAAATTTTTTTGCTTTGAAAGAGGGACTTGAGGCTTGACTCGCAGAATGCACAATCAATCCCCAGAACTAGGGTCTCCTAGGTCAAGTCACTAGACCGCTCTTAAATTTCCAAAGGACAAGTTGCAGGATCAATTCTCTACTACCTCCTTATCAATCTTGTGGCCAGATAAGTGCCAGGTAAGTGGGAGGTATTCGCTATACGAAGCACCGAAATAGCGGGCCTAATTAAGTAACCACTTTCCTTAGTCACACTTGCCTTAGACACCACAAGAAAAATGCAGATAAGCAATAGATTAACCATAACCTTCCATTGTCCAAATTGAACGCGACAGTCCTAAGGCTTGGTCTAGATATTTTTTATTAATGTAGGGTGATGCATATACATGTTTGTGATTTGTGGGGCCTAGGATGGATAATGAAATCCCCACCTAATCTGAATTTATGTTTATTGCCCCTTAATGTCCGTTATAGATATGCAAAACAAACCAAAATCTAAAACATGAAAAAAGATTTTTAGCGGCGATGTTTGCAAAGAATCCTGCAGGTAAAATTATATTATCGGAGCTTTATAGGAGAGAGAAAGATCTTAGGACAATACCATAGATGTTTGGGGCCCTAACTCGTCTAGAAAGCCACGGTTCCGCCGCAAAATAGCCCCAAATATCGCGGTTCCACCGCCGTGTGGAATGATCTTTTGCTGAAATTTCTTCAGTGCCCTCCTATACTCCTATGGTCCAAGTTTATAGTCTCTGGATTCTCAGTTTCTTTGCTCCAGTTACTCCAGATAGTCTTGCAAAACTCGCACAATAATCGTAAAAAGCGCAAGATGCGGGTTTTTTAATTTTATTTTATGGTTGTCAGATTTTATAAGAAATCAACCCGAATAACAAGAAAAAAATTACGACTGTCTCCCCAGCAACGGCGCCATTTAATTGGTCGTTTAAAAAGTGTTTTGTAAAGTAACTGCAATCAAGACGGTGTCGCTGGTAGCTAGCCGTGATGAGTACGGGTCGTCAACAGGGAAACGTGAACTCATTTCTTGCTTTAGACGAGTTGATTAAAGAAGGGTGAATGTTTGTAGTTACGGATATAGAATTTATAAAGAAAAGGCTCGTATGGTTCATAGGAGTTAGTAGTAATGGATGAATAATTAAAAATGACTCCTTTTATCTTTTAATAGTTTAAAACTAGATCGATAGTGATGAATGTAGATTAGGGTTCTTGAAATAACTAGGGTTTCCTCACTATTAACCCTTGTCCTTGCATTGATCTCTATTCATGTCTATCCCTTAACAAAAAAAGTGTTAAACCAATCTCAAATCGTGGTCGTGACTATCAATAAATTGGTAGTGCACCCGATAAGGATGTTAACATTTATTTTGCTTAAGTTTATGAACTTTAAAATGTATAAAATAAGTTAAAGGATTTTATCATCCATTGTTCTATCCTATCCTACGAACCCTAGCAAGCTAGGAATTACTCGCTCATGGTTAAAGATTTAGAACAAAGGTTGAAGAAGAATGAAAACATAGTTAAGGTGCAGAAAGTAAGTGCATAAATTAATTGTAAAAAAGAATAATAAAACACTATCTTTATTAATCAACTATTGCATTTATAATTTTGCTCCTTAGAAAGTAGATTACAAGAACCTTAGTCTTCTCTAGATCTCTCTCCTGTAGGAGATAGATGAATAGATGATGATCACTCGGATATGTGGACCTCTTGGATCTTTTGATCTCTTCGGTGATAATCTTCAATGTGCCGCTCTCGGTCCTATATATAGTCCCAGAAACTAGAAAACCTAGATGCCATCTTTGAATATATGTTGTTACAATGAAATCCCCTAAATTTCACATCCAATGGCCCATATTGCACCGCGGAACCGCCGCATATAGCCTTGTTTGGCCACGGTTTCGCCGTAACATAGTGGAATCAAGTTTTGGGATTTTTTTGATATCTTGTGTTGCCATGTGGAGATCCTTTTGATGTCTAGATTCTAAAAATAATGCTCTGAGTCTGTGCCGTTGCTAGATCTCTCGATTTACTTCTAAATTTTGGCAGATTCGGTTTCGATATCCCAATTTGACTCAGATCTCTTACTTGGATTCCAGACCTGAGCTAATATCTGTACAATATCTCAAGTCATAGTATTAGTGGCATTTGGTATTTTTTGAGATATTATCCTAACCATTTAAATGATAAAATATCTTAAGAATATTGATTAGAAATATTTGATATGATATGCATATTTTAATTATTAAGATTTCATTTAAATATTATATGCATATATTTTCCCTCATTATGCTAATTATAATGTAGAAACATATGATAATAAACTTTTTACAAATATACCCTCATATGTTCTATATTTACAATATACAAATTTTAGTACTTAACAATAGTAGGGAAAATGTTTATTCAAATGTGTAATATTTTAGACTAATCACTAACTTGTGATGCTAATGAATGTAGTGAATGGTTTATCTATTTGTCTCTCTCTATTCATTTTCTTTTATCAAGTTGGAAGCTTTACATCAAGAAGGAGAGAGAAGAAAATCAAGAGTGTGTGTAGGAATTATCCAACCACCTCACCTTTCTTTTTCTTTTCTCTTATCTTAGTAACGTGAACTCAAAGTATGAGTCATCTATTGACTCACGACATGAGTCATGAGCCCAAACATATCTCCAAGCTTCCCATGTATAGAAAAAAGATGTGTGTATCAATACACACATACTTGCATGCATACACACACACACCCAAATATGTATCAAAATACATATATCCGTATTTTTATCAAAATACGAATACCGAATTTGTATAAAAATATGAATACCCGTATATGTGTAAAGACAAAAATATCCATATTTTTATTAAGATACAAATACCCATATTTATACAAATAGTCGTATTCGTATATATACTGTATTTGTGTCAAAATACAAATACCTTATTCGTATAAAAATACGAATACCAAAACGGAGATAATGAGAGATATATAATACTGGCTCACAATGATCCGACTATCTTTCAAACCTGCTAGTATTATTAAAGCACTTGATTAAAGTACGTGCACTAAATACACATATTTAATCGAATCTGAGTGCGTATAAAAATACGCATGTACTACATCGTTTCGCTTGAACCGGGAAACACTCTAAGTGGGACTCTAAATAATCGACAATACGCTGGCAGTGGGTTAAACCACAAGCACTTCAGCGGTACTACCTGTACGTAACGGCTACCCAAGTATTGAACGAAAGGAAGGTCGACGAGCAAACTCATTTGTATCCCTACAGAGCCTGTAAGTTACAATCTCCGTACAGTCCGGTCTCTTTTTCTAAGAGTATCGCATACCGTGTGCAGGGGGCAGATAATGTCTGATCTTTAATAACCTAATAAGTCATGTCGGTGTCAAGTTCATCACCTACCGAGAAACTATTGATCTACAATTAGTAAATCTCATCCACCTTGGCCATGGATTTATGGTGATACCCATCCGAACACAGCGCGGCATCGACTCCCTATACCGGGAGAGACGAATCCCTGAAGATCTCTCACTGCCTCTATATGGCTCGGGACTGTACTTAACTAAAACCTGTTTGTACGACTCAGTAGAGCCGTGGTAGGGTAGTAATCAAAGGACGGTGGGAACTCATATGAGACAAATGACGGTTTTTGGTCAACAGACTATCTGTACTCATGTCACCTGAGAACTGTTGTGTACTCACATCTAGTGAGCACCTGTATACAATCTTATGTGCCGCACACCAATGGATATGAGACCTTCCATTGCCCCTCATCGGGGTCTAGAAACTTACACACTAGTCTACTCTAGAATATCAATGCCCAGTTTCGATACTCCCACGACTAGGGACATTTAAAGGATGCGCTTATGGACTACCAAGCTCTCACAAGTATGATTCCCATCATAAATCTGGTAGTCAAGAAAAGATCCTATGGGCTTTATCATTATGTATTCACCACACGTAATAAAATGCATACACATCAATGATAAAGACAAACCAGATAGCATACTATCATATCGAGCAAGACTGTTCTACCTATATAGGTCCTTCTTTCGATTACAATAATTTCCTTGAGGGAACTATAACCAACAACCGACCGGTGTAAATCATGGACACGGCAGATATCCTGAGGATATTCCATAGATAAAAAGAGATATGATTAATCCAAGGGACTGTACCTATGGAAAAATATGAGATTTACGTGTTGATAATTGGCACGGTTTTATGATGAGATTTTTGATGATGTGTTTCCATTCGCGTGATCTAATTATATCACGACCCGAAATTGGCACGTGACGGCCCTAATACTACGCAACGTCTACAGGCGTAACGCAGTAAAAGAAAGCCAAAACCCAGAAATCTAAACCATTAAAAGACAAGAAAAGATAAGAAACATTGTTTAAACTTTTGAAAATCTCAAGTATAAATTTTTTAAGTCCAATTTATTTTCTTGAAAATTTCGGCAGCACCTCCTTTGTAAAACCAATCCCAAAAATGGGTACAACATAAATATAAGTAAAGCATCCCCAACGGGAGCAAATCCATGGCAAACGGCGGAAAACAACCACCACAAGCAAAAATACAACGCCGTAGCGAAGAAATAAAAGACGATATAACTAAAACTGCATAAAAGACATCTAAGTCACCAGTCTCTAATTCAATACACGATAATGGTATATGGAGAGTACAAGATACAACGAATATAAAGTAAAAAACCTTGGATAACCGCAAAACCCACCTAAGCAAAACTGCACATCGTGAGCCAAAACGGTATCCGCTGCAAAAGATAATGTGATAGATGATAGCCTGCCTCGACTTTTCTAGGGAAACAACCTGCAAAACCCTATGGCACAACGGGGGTGAGTTTCCAACTCGTGAATAGTAAATAACATATGCAGGTAATCGCAAGTATGCACGTACAACGCGAATCTAACATAAGCAACTAATAGCAATAAAAGTCATATGTGTGCAATAGTCATGAAAGGTACACTAGCAGGTATCACTAATATATGAAGCAGTAATATGACAATTTGTATGCAACAATCATGTAAGGTACTCTATCAGATACAAATAATACATGAAGCGAAGATATGACAATGTATATATGCAACAGTCATGAAAGGTACTCTAGCAGGTACCACTAATACATAAAGCAATGCTTATAAAATAAAGTGTGTAAATGCAACAGTCATGGAAGGTACTCTATCAGGTACAACTAATACATGAAGCAGTGCATAAACAATAAATGTGGAGTATGGAATGAAACATGTCATTTTCACGGAATCCTGACATCGTGGTGGGATCATAATCCATCAAGACAATCCAAATCCCAATTCCTCAAATCAGCCCCCAAATTGGCTCTCATATCATATAAGTCTCACAAATCCTGAATGTATAATATCAAATAAATCTCATATATCCTGTATCTAATATCAAGTGAATCTCATATATCCTGAATGTATAATATCAAATAAATCTCATATATCCTGAATCAACATCAAGTGAATCTCATATATCCTGAATCCAGTAAGTTTCATATAAAGTGAGTGTCCAAAATCGACACCCAAAAACATCATGAAACAAGTGTCAAGCATCGACATAGAAATACTCAAATCCATACATTCCTCGAATAGTAAGTGTCCGGTATCAACACCCGTGATCCACGTATCGGTCTTTCTCATATTCATACGTTCCTCGAATCGTAAGTGTCCGGTATCGACACCCGTGATCCACGTATCGGTATATACATTCCTCGAATCCTGAGTGTCCAGTATCGACACCCGTGATCTACCTATCGGTATAAAACAAATCTCTGAGTGGATACATCTAAATATCAAGTAAAGAATAAGAATACTTGCATAATTTCATGAAACAACCACAGTCCTCAAATCCAGAAAAAAACATCAAGTAATGAATAAGTATAAATGCATGAATCAATACACATATATTAGCGTCTCATTCCACTAATATTGGTGTAATGGCATATATAACAGCGTCCCATTCCACTGTTATATATGCATGAGTAAAAATATCAGAGACATTATATGAAATCCATAGATGTAATATATGCAAACATGAAACAGTAATATGAGCATATAAAGGAAAACCGCTATTTAACTACAACAAGTTATTAAATATATCATGTGGTTCCTGATTCCTCCGAAATCAGACGCAACATCATATACAGGTGAACATGTAGCTATAACATGGTAAGCGTAACCATGTCGGTATAGCAAGATATGCGTGTCCATTTGTAAGTATGTATGATGTAAAAGTATCTGTAGTAAGGTATGTCTCTATACCTATCCATAATACCCTCCAGGTATATGTATGTATGCCAGATGTACATGTAACTATGTCTCATATATGTATATACCTATCACTAAAGGTACACTATCCTATAAGTATATGGGTAACTTGCATGTAAGCATGTCAGGGCATATGTGTAAGCATGTACGTATACAGGTATGCTATATGTCATCATATGCGATAAGAAATATGAATCAATGTCCCAATGTTCCTAACCAGACAATATCACATCTATAAGTGGGTTATGCATGACATGGCAATTATTGACGGTGTGTGTGGTGATTGATAAGGATTCTTAATGTGTAGTGTGTATCAACTCAAATGATCCCCGGCAACAGTTTCATTTGATCGATATGAGTTTCTCGTTGTGTCGGTTTGAAAATTGAATAGAATTCACAATCAAAGAATTATATTTGACCGCAATCAATTACGGTGTCAGTTGTGGATCGTAAGCGAGTGCGGATCGTCCACAGGGATTGTGCGATTCGTTTCTATGTTTGATTTGTTTGAATTGAAAAGTTATCGAAAAGAAAAGAAAACATGATTCAAGATTTTTATCGATTGATTCAAGTGTCACTAGTCTAATCAGGAATCAAGAAAATGATAAACAATCGAGAATAGGGTTTCGATGATATTTCCAACCAAATGTCAAGAATCTAAATGAGGCTCACAGGAATCGATCGGATCTATAGACGTGATGTAATCTCAAGATGACGTATTCTTGTCCTTCGAAGAATTGATACTAGATCGATGATGATCGACGAAAGTTAGGGATTTCTCGTGAAACTGGGGTTTCATCATTTCTCCTTTGTTCTTTCGTCGATATCATTCACATTCTAGTCTCTAGCAAATTCAAGAAACGATCGTAACTCCCCAATTTCGAGCGATAACAATCAAGAAAGCATCGCAACGAAACTAGGTCGTCGATTCTTGAAATTGCTAGGGTTTACAAAACTCGTAGGACTCAAGAATCGTTTTATGATATGTTACATCATCATTCTATTGATCGTCTCGACTCCTCGACGAGCGGAGTATTACTCAAACATCACCACAAGAACTACAACTAGAAATTGAGATCGAATCATGATGCAAGAATTTAAAGAAAACAAGATAAAAGAATTTCACCTTTTATTTATATCAACAATTTGATTACAGTCGCTCAAGAACTACAAGGGGAAGAACTAAATTGTCGATCTGGCATCGCTTTTCTCCGTGAGTCGTGGATCGGCTTGGACCACTTGCTCTGTTGAAGACCGGCTCCGCTCCTAAAAGGTTGAAAGGCTTCTTGCTTGATTTGGTACTCGGGAATCTTGGCTTTGGATTGGAATTAGGGTTAGGGTTTCACACAAGTCTTGTCACTAGACTTATGGAAGAAGAAGATGAAGAAAGAGGTAAGAGATAGAATGGCTCTAGATTGATACTAGATTGGCTAATAGATCAAGTATGGATCCTTTAACCCTAGGTTTAGGCTTCTATTTATAGACTTCCCAAACCCTAGGTCTAGGTTTGAAATTACAATTCCCTCTAAAAGTTTGTTGAGGAGCTTCTAGAAATAGTTTGTTAGGAGTTTAGCTTAGGCTTTAAGCTAGGATTATTTAAGCTTAGAAACCCTAGTTTGCTGAACTGGCAGAAGCTTCTGGGGTCTTCTGGAATTTGATGTAGATTTCTGAGCTGTAGGAGCTGATATAGGAATTTTGCACTGAAGATTGAAGGATGACGTGGCAGCGCCGCCGCGGAACCGCGGCGCAAGCCGGCTCCCGCTGCGGTTCCGCGGCTCTTTGGAGGCCTTAGGGCTTGTGCCTTCTGGTGTGGTCTTGGGATGTCATATGGAGCTTTATCTGATATGTTGAATTGTATTTTCCCCTTTGGATTGCTACCAGATCTCAACACTTGGAGTTGGTGTATTTTATCAGCTTCTTTTGGTCCTGCAATTTCCTGCACAAATCTTCAAGACAAGTGTTTGCTCAATATAGTGATGATACGATACCATGAAATGCAGTCAATTTCCTTTATAGTGCCGGTTTTAGAGTCTAACACATGCAATCTGATATTTAACGACTGATTTGCTAATATGTGAAATATGAATACCGCACACTTCTAAATGAGTGCAAATGATAAGGAAATTGCCGTATTAAAAATGCAGTATTTTCGACTGATCAAATTCCCCCAAACTTATTTTCGATCGTCTCGAGCGAACTGTTTTATTAAAAAGAGAAGGAGAAAATAAAGAAAGAGAAAAACTAACTAGCACACTTTCGTAGGCAGCACGATTGCACTGAGCATGTGCTACAAGCCTTTAAACCTCTAGGTGTCCCTAGTAGGAGGAGTGTTGTCTCCTGAGGGTTTTTAGCGGATTGTACCCACAAAAATCCAATAATAAAAGAAAGATCATGAAATTTACATTTAAAGACCAGATTTGTAAAAGAAATACTTTGAAAATTAGGGTTTCCAACTAAGCTAGCTTTTCGGTTGTCATGAGCCCTATCTTAATGGTCATGAAAAGATGTTGGAAATCACGTTCTCCCTCAATAAAACATCGTCTTATTTTTCATTCCTATCTTTCGTCCAAACATCGATCATATAACCCTGCGTGTGTGTAAAGAACATCCCTACACCCGGAGAATTCAATTCAAGCTATCATACTCTTGCCCATCAGCCTCAGTAATCTTTAATTAATGAATATTTAGATGAGATTGCTCACACACTTTCATGCGACCGTTAATACTTCTTGAGGTACTAACCGACCGATTACTCATGTGCTTGCTTACTTGGTGTATTTTCCTCGTCTTGCACCACCTAAGGCATAGCAGTGACTCCCAGACCAGTTGGCCTTAGGGAACTAGGTGAAGAGGCACCCTCGCTATATATTTTTTTATTGCCCTCGGTGATAACAAAACCAGTGTCCATTTTTCTCACCACTTTATATTTTCTTCATTTTTTTTATTTCCTTCATACTTTTGGCTTAAAGACAAGAGCATTTCAAGGTAACCTCTACTATCCCGGGCTTTAAGACGTGTGTAAGTGCGAATAGCAGGGTATCAACGTTCAAAATGTTTGGCTTCCAGAATGGAAACTATTTTTCAGACTTATTTTTATCCTCAGATTAGTGACGTCTTTCATCTTACTAACCCTTGGGACAACGCCTCATAACTACTTATTACTAGTTCGTACAAGAAAACTTCTAATTTTCTTGGTTTTCTTAGATTTTTCTAATCTCATGGATGTAATTTTTCACTATCTAAACTTTCATTATCTTATTTATGTACAAAAATTGTTTTAAGTGTCAAAATATTTTTTATATTTTGAAAATTTTAAACTTTTTATGGATTTTGAAAATTTTTAAATTTTTATAAGTTTTTTTAAAGAAATGTTTTGTGCTTATGCAAATGATATGCAAATGATGCAAAAATAAGCACAAACCTCCCCCAAACTTGTTTTCAACAATGTCCTCACTATTGCCAACAGCTAATTCTACAAAACCTGTAAGTCTGGGAGGAATTATTAGTGGGGGCAAAATATATAAGTGAAGAACTTCCCCCAAACTTATTCTTTTTACTCACATTCATTCAAAAAATGATGCAGTGATATACAGGATATGAAGGTGAGACGGAGGAATTTTAATCCAAATAAACTGGCTCCTGTAAGACCAGGAGCTCCTCCGTGGGGTCAGTGGAAAAATACGGCTTTAGTCTATGTCCATTCACTTTGAAAAAGGTGCCGTTTTTAACATTTTCTACTTCTACTGCCCCGTTCGGATATACAGACCACACAACAAAAGGTCCCTTCCACCGAGATCGGAGCTTACCCGCGTGAAGGTGTAATCGTGAATCATAAAGAAGGACTTGTTGATCAGGTGAAAATGTTTTCCTCAAAATGTTTTTATCGTGAAAAACCTTAGTCCTATTCTTTACAATTTCAGCGTTATCATAAGCTTCATCGCGGAGTTCGCTTAACTCATTTAGTTGCAGCTTCCGAAAGTTGCAAGCTAGGTTTAGGTCAAAATTTATTTCCTTAATAGCCCACAATGCTTTATGCTCTATCTCGACGGGTAAATGACATGCTTTCCCAAACACTATCCTATATGGAGACATCCCTAGGTCAGTTTTAAATGCAGTTCGGAATGCCCAAAGAGCATCCGTCAGTTTGGTCGACCAGTCTTTTCTATTTTTAGCAACAGTCTTCTCCAGGATAAGTTTGATTTGTCTGTTTGAGATTTCAGCCTACCCGCTTGTTTGGTGGTGATAGGGTGTAGAAAGTCGGTGGTTGATTGAGTATTTCCGCATCAGAGTCTCGAAAGACCTGTTGCAGAAATGTGTCCCATTATCGCTAATAATAGCGCGTGGGTGTCCAAATCGCGAGAAGATATTCTCTTTTAAGAACTTAATGACAACTTTCCTGTCATTAGTGCGACATGGAATGGCTTCAACCCACTTTGAGACATAATCAACCGCCAGCAGTATGTACAAATTCCCAAAGGAGTTGGGAAAGGGCCCCATAAAATCAATGCCCCAAACATCGAATATTTCAACAACCAGAATGGGTTGCTAAGGCATTTCATTCCTTTGGGAGATTCTACCCGTGTACTGACATTGTGTACATGTTTTGCAATGGTCAAATGCGTCCTTGAATAAGGTTGGCCAATAAAATCCACATTGCAAAACCTTCTCCGCCGTCTTTTTAGGACCGAAGTGACCCCCACAGGCCTGATCATGACAAAAAGAAAGAACACTCTTGAACTCTTCATTCGGGACACACCGGCGAATGATTTGATCAGGACAATACTTAAACAAGTATGGATCGTCCCATTAAAAGTGTTTTACTTGGGATAGAAAGCGGTATTTGTCCTGTTTTGACCAATCGCTCGGTATAAGTCCCGTGACAAGATAGTTCACAATATCCCTGAACCATGGTTCATTGGATATGCTCAAGAGTTGTTCGTCAGGAAACGAATCATTGATCGGCAGGGTCATAAGGGAAGAAGAGTTGCGTGAAAGATGGTCGGCTACTACGTTTTCACATCCTTTCTTATCTTTGATAACAAGATCAAATTCTTGTAACAGAAGGATCCAACGTATTAGTCGACCTTTTGCATCTTTCTTCGCCAGAAGATGTTTTAAAGCGGAATGGTCAGTATACACAACTATAGGTGAGCCAATTAAGTAAGGCCTGAATTTTTCTAATGCAAATACAACCGCTAAAAGTTCTTTTTCTGTGGTTGTATAATTGATCTGTGCATCATTCAGGGTCTTAATTGCATAGTATATCACATGTGGCATCCTTTTGATGTGCTGTCCTAAGACTGCACCTACTGCAAAGTCAGATGCGTCACACATTAGCTCAAAGGGGTAGTCCCAGTTTGGAGACTATAGCACGGGGGCTGAAGTGAGTGAGTGTTTAAGTGAGTCGAAAGCTATCTCACAGTCCGAGTCAAAATGGAAGGTCGAATCCTTGGCCAGGAGAAGAGTAAAAGGTCTAGCAATTTTGCTAAAGTCCTTAATGAATCTTCTATAAAAGCCCGCATGGCCAAGGAAAGATCGAATATCTTTGACGCTTTTGGGATGAGGGAGGTTTTGAATGACATCTATCTTAGCTCTGTCAACCTCAATGCCTTTCTGTGAAATGACATGTCCAAGAACAATTCCTTCTTGGACCATAAAATGGCATTTTTCCCAGTTCAATGTTAAGTTCTTCTCTTTGCAACGATTAAGAACAACGTCAAGATTCGCTAGGCAATCAGAAAAAGAGTCTCCAAAAATAGAGAAATCGTCCATAAACATCTCCAGAAAATTCTCTACCATATCAGAAAATATCCCCATCATACACCGCTGAAAGGTAGCGGGAGCATTGCATAACCCAAAGGGCATGCGACTGTAAGCAAAGGTACCAAAAGGACAAGTAAAAGTGGTTTTATCTTGATCCTTTTTGGCGATGGTGACCTGATTATAGCCTAAGTATCCATCCATAAAACAATAATACTCTCGTTCGGCTAAGCGTTCCAGCATTTGATCAATGAATGGTAGAGGAAAATGGTCTTTCCTCGTGGCAGCATTGAGTTTTCTATAATCGATACATACACGCCACCCAGTTTGGGCGCGTGTCTGAATCAACTCATTTGCCTCATTGGATATAACAGTGATGCCGGATTTCTTAGGAACGACATGTATAGGACTCACCCATTGGCTATCGGAGATGGGGTATATAATACCATTATCTAGGCATTTGACAATCTCTTTCATTACCGCTTCCTTCATGACGGGATTCAACCGTCTCTGTGGTTCTCGGGTTGGTCTGGCATCATCCATCACATGTATATGATGTTCAACTATCAAGGGACTAATCCCTTTGATGTCCGCCATACTCCAACCAAACGCCTCTTTGTTAGATCTCAATACCGATAAAACTGCATTCTCTTGCTCTAATGCTAGAGAAGCGGATATTATAACCGGTAAAGACTCCTTCTGACCTAGATAAGCATATTTCAGATGAGAAGGTAAAATTTTAGATCTAATTAAGGCGGAGAAATGATAGAAGGTGGGATCATTGAGTGATTTTTGGATTTGCAAATAAGCTCAGAGCCTGTGAAAGATACACACTCGGGTGGAGAAAAGTCAGAAGTGCAGAACTCAAATGTAGAAAAAGTGTCCTCACTAAGATCTTGTGTGAAATCAAACAGAGATGTGGTAATGTCGTCGAGATCAGTAAAGCAAAGTTCCTCAGCTCCACAACTATCGGGAGCGATCTCGTGGACAGAGCACACATCGAGAATATGAGCAGAGGGTTCTGATAGCTGACTTCCAACTTTGTAGATATTTAGTTCAATGGTCATATTTCCAAATGATAAGTTCATTGAACCGTTTCTATAGTTTATAACAGCGTTGGAAGTGGCAAGGAAAGGACGACCTAGAATCACCGGAATTTGGCCCTGGGGGTTTGCTACAGGCTGTGTGTCAAGTACAATGAAGTCTACAGGAAAGAAAAATTCCCCGACCTTTATCAACACGTCCTCTAGTTCACCCCTTGGTTTGGTGATTGAGTGGTCTGCCATCTGGAGAGTGCAGTGTGTTGGAGATAGTGCCCTCAGAGTCAATTATTGGATCACAGGCACGTGATTGCAATGATTGAGGGAGGACCTATCCTGGTAGGACAGTCTTACTCGAGATGATAGTATGCTATCTGGTTTATCTTTATCATCGTGTACTGCTTTAGGTGACCTGACATGTCGCTATTACACGTTGATAGAGCCCCTAGGATTCTTGCTTGACGACCAGCAGTATGATGGCGATCATATACGTGGGAGCTGGTAATCTATAAGCATATCTTTAAAAGGTCCCTAGTCGTAGGAGTTTCGAGACAGGGCATCGATTCTCCAGAATAGACTAGTGTATACAGTCGAGACCCCGACGAGGGGCGGTGGCCGGTCTCACAAGCCACTGGTGTCAGTTGGTTCACCTAAGATATATACAGGTGCTCATTGGGTTATGAGTACACCGGACAGGACTCGCCGGGAACATGCTAGTTGGTCTTATACCTGACGTCAGATAGCAGTTCCCTGGTGACATGTGTACAGGTTAGTTCATCGACCTGAGGATCGTCATTTGTCTCGTGTGAGTTCCCACTGTGCTTTGATTACTACCCTACCACGACTCAAAGGAGTCATGCAAACAGGTTTTAGTTGGGTACAGTCCCGAGCCACATGGAGACAGTGAGCGGATCTTCAGGGGTTCGTCTCTCCCGGTATTGGGAGTGAGGTCGCGTTGTGTCTAGGAGAGCCATTACGCAAAGCCCTCGGCCGAGGCAGGAGATTTACTGGTAGGTATTCCAGTAGTATCTCAGGATGTTCTGGGCTACACTCCTACACGACTTGTACCGCTTTTGGGGGTCTGACTTTTACCAACCCCCTAAGCCCGACATGCGATGCTCATAGACGAACGGACCGGACTGTACGGATATTGTCACTGACAGGCTCAGTAGGGTGTCAGGATGAGTTCGCTCATCGACGTCCCTTTTAGTCAATAGCTGGTGGCCCGTTACGTATTGGCTTATACTTCTGACGTACTAGTGGTTAAATCCACAGCCATAGTATTGACGAGTCTTTAGAGTCCACCACAATTTCAGTTACTCAGGCTTTCGGGCGAAACGCTGTAGAGGCCGTATGGAGATATGGCAGGGTCCGATCAGATACGTGTGGTATTGCACGGATCAGGATTTGACAGTTTTGTACTAGTGGTCGTATGGTTATATGGCAGCGTTCGATCAGATACGTGCGGTATTGCACGGATCAGGATCGGACGGATATTACTAGCCGGCTTTGGTTTAAGCCGGATCCTAGTATAGTACAGTGTAGATTTTGTCTCATTGCATTTGTATCCGGACGGAATACAGATGCGGGTGTGTATGCACAGTATGGGGATTTTCCTGTGATTTATTACGGGACCAGTTTTCTGGAGTTGCCAGTTTGCATTCCGTTCCGGCCGGTTTTCATTTGTTCTTTCCCGGCCGGACTTTTCCGATGGAGGGGGTTATTTGCAATTGTGCAAATAACACATTGTGGAGGGTTTTATTGCATAAGGTTTGATTATGATATCTTTCATCCATCACTTGCATTTAATGAGATTTGAAAGGGTATGGAAGATAAGCATGGTTGATGTTTTCTTGCTTTATGTTGTGGTCACCTCTTTCTATCTCCTACACTCACCTCCCTTCTTATGGTGGGTATTTCTCATTCCTCCACCATGATTATCATTCTTACTAGATGAGAAAAAGAACACTTGAGAGAAAGAAAAGAATGAGAGAGTTCATCTTTGATTTGTGAGGAATTCTTCATCTCC
This sequence comes from Agapanthus africanus, assembly GCA_030015575.1. Lineage (NCBI taxonomy): Eukaryota > Viridiplantae > Streptophyta > Magnoliopsida > Asparagales > Amaryllidaceae > Agapanthus > Agapanthus africanus. The sequence continues at coordinate 141,646,791 of JASDDO010000031.1, forward strand.
TTCTTCTTCTTGTTTTGGAAAAATGAAAGCACCATTTTTCCTAACCCCATTCCTCCATCAAGGCAACTACAAACCCCAAATGAGACTAGCATGATCTACTACACATTCTACAGCATATCTTGAGCATGTCGAGTTGCCGGCTTCAAGCTCGAGTTGCCTCGGTATTGAGGCGGGAGCCCGTAAAAGACGCAGGCGATGTGGTGCCCTTCCGGCGAGGAGGCGACGATGTGGAGGCAAGACTTTCCGCGGGAGATCGGGACAATGACGAGAAGACCGGAGGACTCGGATCTCTCGGTATACTTCTCTTCCCATCTCTTGATAGCTAGTTTAGGTTAATGGTTACGATCCGGGTTTTCATTGTCCGCGGTAGCGCCGGTTTCCGAGTAAGGAAAAATTTTGATTCCGCATTTTGGCCTCGAGTACGAGGCCGGGGCGCTGCCGCGGCGCAACATGGTATCAGAGCCACGCCATTAACCTTACCTAGCTTCGTTTGATGTGTTTGCGTTTCCGATCGACCAAAATTTCCAAAAACCGTATTTTTCTAGCACAATCAGTTTCTGTCGAAATTTTTTGGAGTCTAAAAATTTTTCAGGTGGTCTCAGAATGATGTGCAGGGAGTTCTAAGAACACTGAAAAAATTTGGTGACACAATTCCTCTGTACGACCGCGGAAGGGCGGCCAAAACCCCCTTCTGGCCGCGCTTCCGCCGCAGGAGTGTGGGTTCGTGTGATTATGTTTTTGCAGTGGGCTTATGGGCTGTAATTAGGGGTTTTGGAATATTAAAATTGGGCCCAGGTTTTCTGTGAGTGCTACAGTTTTGATTGGGGGCCCACTTGTTAATTTTTTGGTCAATCAGAAAATTTTAAACACATTTTTCACAGTATTTACATTATATCTGTGACCGTGAATGTCACTCGATCGGTAAATCCGGTCTAACTGCTATAGCCCGGTTAGACGGATTTGCGAACGTGACTTTCACGTTGATGTTCTATGTTTATGCTGTGTTGTTGCGGATCGGTCGTGGGGGATAGCCTGGATGCAATGCTAGTACAGTTTTGTTGTATTATGTACATTTGATTGCGGGACGAGCGTCCGACATGTGGACTGCCGTCACTTCCTGATTGTATTATTCTTTTGGGGCACGACCTGGTTGCGGTCGATGTACCCGGTGTATGTATATTTTACTTTCTGTACTAGGATTACCCCGCGGAGGGGTGCACGGATAGCCGGGTTCTAGAGGGTAACGGGCCCGCATCTCATGGCATTGAGACGGAGGGGGCTTCGCTCTAGGATTGGCGGGCTGTTCGCCGCACTCGTAGGGGGTACAGGTTGACCCAGGAGGGGTGCCCAAGTTACCGGATTCCATGAAGTGCTGGGTGGTCCATTCACGGTGCTGGAGAGGGCTGCCTCGCTTCAGGTTTTGGCGGGTGACATGCCGCGCCCATAGGGGTCTAGGATTTCATTGCACAGGCTATCCACACGACCAGGGGAACGTCGGGTTTCAGCAGCGGCTCTGTGAAACCCGGGGCTTCCAGATATCTGTATTGTTCTGTGATGCTGTACATTTCTGTGATGTTGCATTTCTTATCACGCCTTGAGCGAAATATAATATATTGGTATATATATTAGTAGATGTTGTATATGTTTTACATCCGCGCTAGTCCAGTCCCCGCTCTGCCGTTAGTTAGCTAACCTAACGGGTGATGACGGGACCCAGTGGCGAATGCGGATGGCATATACGTACGTCAGTATATTTTCGTTCTTTGTGGTGTGATTATTTGATGGGACTGCGTTGATTCGGATCAATGCAAGATAAACAAACCTAATCTGATGTTATTGGAACATTTTTCAAAAAGCTGTTATTGCAAGAAAGTTCACTTTTGTTTTGCATCGTGGTATTCAGTTGGAATATCCTGCTCCTCAGTCGACGAGGCAAGGGCCGAGATCCCTTCACCGGGAGTGACCCCTTGGACAGAAGTTTGCGTCAGGGCATTAACTTCACTATAGCCGATTACTTTTGCTTTGCATCGTGGTATTTAGTTGGAATATCCTGCACCTCATTCTACGAGGAAAGAGCCGAGATCCCTTCACCGGGAGTGACCTCTTTAGTAAAGGTTTTCGTCACTATATTTTTATAAAAGGCTATGCAGTTCCTTCAACGATATCAAGTTCATTACGTTAAAGGTTTTTCGCCAAAAACCATTCGTAGCCCTCCGTCATTTCGGATTAGTATTGCATAGTATTCGCGCTACGTTTGTCGTTGCTATTCGCCGAGGCGTAGTGTGCGGTAGCTTTGTTGTGCTATTCTGTCGCATGGATATGTGGATTGGTTAGGACAGTCGTGCGACTTTGTTGATTATTCGTCAAGGGTCGTGCGGGTGGGTTTAACGCAATCAAGATAATGACGGGTTGAACTTGACTAGGACCTTTTGATTTGTTGATTATTCGTCAAGGTCACTTGGGTCCTAGGGGTAAAAATCACAACGGGAGTTTCAAAAGAACTGAAACTTGCCAAGCATGCGCATACCTTCTGGAGTGTGGTGACTTGAGTGGATTCCGTCAAGTCATCATGCGATGATAGTTGGATCCCGATTCCCACTGATGAGTTGGTTTACTCCTCGGGTGATCCCGACTAATTCTTCTTTCAGGTTTGGAGGAGAATTTGAGGTACAGTGGGAGGTTTCCAGATTAGACAAAGTGATAACCATTCTGATCTAGGTTAGAGTGCACGCTGAGTGTTTCTTTTCTCTCTCTCTTTGGCAGCGACCTTTGACCCAACCCTGGACTATGACTCAGTGACCAAGTTGACTGAACCTTCTTAACACTGGCTTTTGGATTGTCAGAGTTGCAGACCTCTTTGCCACTCCTACTTTTACCCATTTCTACAGGACACCCCGTATTACTACGAACGTCCACTTCCATTGGACAAAACCATCGTATGGTTAGATACGAACTCGAAGGACTTCGAGGATGGTTTCTGGTTCTGGAGAAAACGAATAGGATTATTCAGTTGTCTTTTCTTTTCACCTTCTCTCAGGTTGCGAGTACTCCTTGGTTTAGGAGTAGTACACCTATTACGCAAATTGGATAGTCTTCTTCCAAACCATAGGCTGGTGCTGACCGGTAGGGAATGAAGAAAACCAGTTAGCCTAAACGGTGTACAGAAGGTATTAAGTTAAGACAATTAAAGGGATTAGTAAGAGGGCAAAGTAAGTTGCGACTGCTATTCACGACCAAACCAAGTATTTCTTCGCCAATCCTAAATCACCTTTGTATTTCTCCAGGACACTCCGTATCACTACGAAGATCCCATTTTATTGGATAATCCATCGTATGGTTATATACGAACTCGAAAGGAACTAGTTCCAGTTCGGGGATGGATTCTGGTTCAGGAGAAATAGGAATAAAGTACATTCAGGTGTCTTTTATCTTCACCTTCTCTCGCATTGCGAGTGCTCCTAGGATTAGGACAGTACACCCTTTATGCTTTTTGGATAGTCTTCTTCCAAACCATAGGCTGGTGCCGAACGGTAGGGAAGGAAGAAAACCATTTGGCCTAAAGGGGTGTACAGAAGGTAATGACTAAAGACATAGAAAGGGATTTGGAGAGGTGGCAAAGAATTATACGTTTACAGTTGTGAATCTGGATAATGGAAGAGGCATTACTAGGAATACCAGGATACCCCAACGAGACATTTCGATGTTTCAGTTTCACTGTATACTGTTAATGGAAAACTGATTTCCCGATTAGACACTTGCTCCAGGGTATGTATTTACCAGGTATGATTCTCACATCTGTATGGTTTTACAGATGCTGAGTGGGAGTAAGTTATTGGGAATAAGGTGATCATCCTCATTATATCGGGATTCGTTGTAATCGGTGATATTTGAGGAGATCATCTGGGCTGTTTGCCGGTCGGCAAATATTTGGTTTTGAATATCCGCTGTTGTGCACCAATTTCAAATTGATATATCTGTACGTCTATTCTCATAGAGTGAGATATACCTTTTGATATTATGTCGATGACATTTACCTATATCAAGTGGATGGTTAGGTAAGGAGCATTAAACAGCGGTGTAATTCTTCTTAACCATAAGTACAGTTTTCAACCTACGACACACAGTGAAAGAGTTGTTATACTCAGCGGACTTATACAGAGTATTGTATGTTGTCCAGTGTCCATCAGGACAGAGGGGTTGGTCCTCATACAATATTCTGTTTACTTTTAACTTCTCTAGTTCTTAGACATGTGTTTCGTGGAAACACAGGGTCTAAGTTTTGAGGAGTTATAGGTATTTGAATAGAGTAGAGAACCAGGTATAGCAAGTATCGGGATTCTTCAAAGTGATCGAAGATGTAGATACTTGTGTATGGTATTCAGTTGATAGTAATGATTAAGAGAAATTGCTTCTCTTTCAGGTTACTCATAATTGGAAGCATTCCTAAGTTGAGTAACGCTGATCGGCCTCCTTCCATTTATTTAACATGCACTGGTGACAGTTGCATGATTTGAATCTGGTTAAATTAAATCAGTGCCTCTGTTTCTATATTGGATATAGAACAGTTCATATCTTGACATTGTTAAGGTACGGGGAGTTGTCCGGCTTATGCTTAAAACCAGACACTGGACAACTCAAGACACGTTTCTGTAATGGCTATTTGTGGGTTGACCCAGGCTATGACGAGGGTTGACTTTCTACCATCTGGCAGATCAATAGAAATATTGTTTTAGACTCGCCACAGTTTTATTAAAAATGGATTTTTTCAGAAAACGGTAGTGGGAGTATGGTAGAACTGGAAGTGATTCCAGAACCGCAAACGATTACTGAAGATTTGATAAGGAACCTAAAGATTCAATCTGGATTGACATTCCATTGGCCACTCCGCAGATAAGGTGGGTAACTTCAGGCACCCGAGAGGTACTCCGGTAGCCTCAAGGACGGTGACAGGGAAGTTCTTGTTTACCCACACTTGCCATTGTTGTTGTTCCAGGCTGCGAGACCCGGCAGGAGGATGAGTATAGCGTCGCTCTAAACTAGTTTTAGAAGTGCGCGTCTATATGACTCTGGCAGAGGGTTGTCGTAGTCAGTGGGAGCAGCGGAAGCATTGGTGGATATCAGGCTTATGTCTATTTATAGACTAAAGCAGATGTAGCGGAGATAGATCATCTATTTCTGACGTGACAGTCATAGGTTTGACTTCATCAGAATAGGGGATGGATCTGTTGAGAAGGTAGTAGGGTATGATATCCTGGTATTTGGATGACATACACAAAGTAGGAAAAGAAACTCCTATACTACGATCGGTTATACTTTGGTCGTCACACAGTGGTTTCTCCACAAGGGACTTGGACATTATATAAAACATACTGGTTACTAGATCTATGTTTTTAGATCTAGATTTGGGTGGTTTCCCAATCAGAGTACCTTGACAGCATTCTAAGAGTATTTAGAATGGACGACTCCTGGCACGGTAGTGTACCTGCAGGTGATGGAGTCACCCTCTCTAAAGGTGTCTTACAGACTAAAGGGGAGAGGGATGTGCATGATTGGCAGATCACTTGCTCAGGCAATTGAGTCAATCATGAGATGTCAAGTACCACACCAGATGTTGTTCTTGCACTAGATGCAATAAGTTGACATTGATCCAATCCTGGAGAAACAGTCGGAAGCAGTTTTAGAACATAAGTGGATGTTCTAGGGATATGATAACAGCAGCCTCTTTTAAGAGACGGTTATCATTCCAGGCTTCCAAGGTGACATGGATGGCAGAGTGGCTGTCAGAGTTGTAGTTTTCCCTCTGACGAGGGGCAGTATTTTGGACAGGTGGTCCAGGTGGATACTGAGGGAAGGCATGGCGCAGGATACTGATTGAGTTCAGTTGACGATACAGTCTAAGAAGTTTGGATTTGGAGTTCATTTATGAGCTAGATCCCATCAGACATCCAGACATTCTAAGACAGGTATTGCTCATTTCGGGAGATGGTTTTCTCCGCGAACTTGAGATATAGAGAGACATAGAAAGAAACATCACAGCCACTCACTGAGGCTATTCCTCGAACGCAATAGTTTCGCAAACGGGTTTTGTGAGACTGACTAGTAGAGGAGTTGGGTGTTCGGTATCACACGGGCTGTGAGTATGCGACATCGCAATAATTAGCCTTGAGTGCAAGTGAGAGATTGTTGGAGATAGTGCCCTCAGAGTCAATTATTGGATCACAGGCACGTGATTGCAATGATTGAGGGAAGACCTATCCCGGTAGGACAGTCTTACTCAAGATGATAGTATGCTATCTGGTTTATCTTTATCATCGTGTACTGCTTTAGGTGACCTGACATGTCGCTATTACACGTTGATAGAGCCCCTAGGATTCTTGCTTGACGACCAGCAGTATGATGGCGATCATATACATGGGAGCTGGTAATCCATAAGCATATCCTTAAAAGGTCCCTAGTCGTACGAGTTTCGAGACAGGGCATCGATTCTCCAGAATAGACTAGTGTATACAGTCGAGACCCCGACGAGGGGCGGTGGCCGGTCTCACAAGCCACTAGTGTCAGTTGGTTCACCTAAGATGTATACAGGTGCTCATTGGGTTATGAGTACACCGGACAGGACTCGCCGGGAACATGCTAGTTGGTCTTATACCTGACGTCAGATAGCAGTTCCCTGGTGACATGTGTACAGGTTATTTCATCGACCTGAGGATCGTCATTTGTCTCGTGTGAGTTCCCACTGTGCTTTGATTACTACCCTACCACGGCTCAAAGGAGTCGTGCAAACAGGTTTTAGTTGGGTACAGTCCCGAGCCACATGGAGATAGTGAGCGGATCTTCAGGGGTTCGTCTCTCCCGGTATTGGGGGTGAGGTCGCGCTGTGTCTAGGAGAGCCATTACGCAAAGCCCTCGGCCGAGGCAGGAGATTTACTGGTAGGTATTCCAGTAGTATCTCAGGACGTTCTGGGCTACACTCCGACACGACTTGTACCACTTTTGGGGGTCTGACTTTTACCAACCCCCTAAGCCCGACATGCGATGCTCATAGACGAACGGACCAGACTGTACGGATATTGTCACTGACAGGCTCAGTAGGGTTTCAGGATGAGTTCGCTCATCGACGTCCCTTTTAGTCAATAGCTGGTGGCCCGTTACGTATTGGCTTATACCTCTGACGTGCTAGTGGTTAAATCCACAGCCATAGTATTGACGAGTCTTTAGAGTCCACCACACTTTCAGTTACTCAGGCTTTCGGGCGAAACGCTGTAGAGGCCGTATGGAGATATGGCAGGGTCCGATCAGATACGTGCGGTATTGCACGGATCAGGATCGGACAGTTTTGTACTAGTGGCCGTATGGTTATATGGCAGCGTTCGATCAGATACGTGCGGTATTGCACGGATCAGGATCGGACGGATATTACTAGCCGGCTTTGGTTTAAGCCGGATCCTAGTATAGTACAGTGTAGATTTTGTCTCATTGCATTTGTATCCGGACGGAATACAGATGAGGGTGTGTATGCACAGTATGGGGATTTTCCTGTGATTTATTACGGGACCAGTTTTCTGGAGTTGCCAGTTTGCATTCCGTTCCGGCCGGTTTTCATTTGTTCTTTCCCGGCCGGACTTTTCCGATGGAGGGGGTTATTTGCAATTGTGCAAATAACACATTGTGGAGGGTTTTATTGCATAAGGTTTGATTATGATATCTTTCATCCATCACTTGCATTTAATGAGATTTGAAAGGGTATGGAAGATAAGCATGGTTGATGTTTTCTTGCTTTATGTTGTGGTCACCTCTTTCTATCTCCTACACTCACCTCCCTTCTTATGGTGGGTATTTCTCATTCCTCCACCATGATTATCATTCTTACTAGATGAGAAAAAGAACACTTGAGAGAAAGAAAAGAATGAGAGAGTTCATCTTTGATTTGTGAGGAATTCTTCATCTCCTTCTTCTTCTTGTTTTGGAAAAATGAAAGCACCATTTTTCCTAACCCCATTCTTCCATCAAGGCAACTACAAACCCCAAATGAGACTAGCATGATCTACTACACATTCTACAGTATATCTTGAGCATGTCGAGTTGCCGGCTTCATGCTCGAGTTGCCTCGGTATTGAGGCGGGAGCCCGTAAAAGACGGAGGCGATGTGGTGCCCTTCCGGCGAGGAGGCGACGATGTGGAGGCAAGACTTTCCGCGGGAGATCGGGACAATGACGAGAAGACCGGAGGACTCGGATCTCTCGGTATACTTCTCTTCCCATCTCTTGATAGCTAGTTTAGGTTAATGGTTACGATCCGGGTTTTCATTGTCCGCGGTAGCGCCGGTTTCCGAGTAAGGAAAAATTTTGATTCCGCTTTTTGGCCTCGAGTACGAGGCCGGGGCGCTGCCGTGGCGCAACACAGTGAGCAGGTTTCAGCTCTCCAATCCCTAATTGCTCATATACAGAATATGGAAGTAGGTTAACACTTGCGCCAAGATCTAAAAGAGCACGATTTATGTTTTTACCCCCAATAGAAATCGATATTGTAGGACATCCTGGGTCCTTTCGTTTCTTTGGTAGCTGGGGAATAAAAGCAGTGCTGATATTATTAGCCATGAAGACCTTCTTCGGCATTTGAGTCTTCCTCTTCCTAGTGCACAAGTCCTTAAGAATTTTCGCATAAGCGGGGACTTGTTGAATCGCATCTAGGAGTGGGATGTGGATGTTAACCTGTTTGAACATTTCCATAATTTTCTCCATATGAGGACTCGTTCTATTACCCCTTAACCGGTTCGGGTAAGGAGCTTTCGCAATAAGCGCCGGGTCCATCATAGGAGAAGGAAGAGGGGGTAGACGAGATCCCAAAAGAGGTGTGGGGACCGTCTGTGGAGAACTATAAGGGTTGGGTTGAGGTGTCAAGCCTAGAGGGAAATGGAGAATAGGCTCGCGAGAAGGTGGTGTGGTAGAAGAAGAAGGATCAGAATTAGAAGTGTGTGTGTGAGGAAAGGTCTCAGCCGGGGTGTTAATGATAGGATTTTCAATATCATCAATACCTTCCCCGACATGATTGTTCAGCACTCTTCCCGATCTCAACGTTGTGACGGCATTTACATTGTAATGCCCAGGATTCTGTAGGGGTTGAGAGGGAAGTTTCACTTTTTCTCTCGCACTCATTTCGGCTTTAAGTCGAGCTATTTCAGCTTCCATCGATCTGATACTCTCAGCTTGGGACGCTTAGTTTTTCTTTATCTCACTGATGGAAGATCTAACCTCAGTCGAAACCTCTATGAAATTTGATAAAAGTGATTTCATGGTTGGAGTGAATTGAGAGAATTCGTCAGAACAGGACAACTGCATAGGATTAGACTGTGCAGGAATGTTGACCTGGTTTTGGAAATTTTGTGACTGGTAGGGGTGCTGAGTGAGTTGAAGTGGTTGCTGTTGTGGTGGAAGAGCCCTTTGAAAATTATTTTGGCTTGGAACCGTGTTTTGAGATTGTTGTTGGTTCCAAGCAAAAGTCGGGTGATTCCTCCAACCCTGATTGTACGTGGAAGAATATGGATCGTTTCTAGGTCTTTGAAATGCGGCATTAGTATGCTCGTGACCTTGAAACGCAGAGTTTAATGGACATTCTTCCGTTAAATGAGACGGATCAGAACAGCACCCACAAACAGTTTTGGGGAGCGACACTGGGTTTTGGGAGGCTGCTGCAAATTTGTGTTCCATAGCGTCAAGCTTCTTTTGCATTGCTGCCATCTCAGCTCGAATACCTATGGACACATCTATTTGGTGTACGCCACCCCTATTCAATGGTTGGGTTCCACTCTCCCACTGTAGTGATTTTTCAGCGAACTCTTCTAAAAACTTCCAAGCTTCCCCATCATCCTTAGTCATAAAAGTACCTTGACACATGTTTTCAAGGCTTTGTTTAGTGTTTGGGTTAATGCCCTCATAGATGATTCGGCAAAGATCCCATCTCGGGATGCCGTGATGAGGACATTGAACCAATAGACCCTTGAAACGTTCAAAGCATTTTGAAAATGGTTCAATAGGGAGTTGGGTAAATTGATTCAGTTCGCTACGGATTCGAGCTGTCTTTTACATTGGGTAAAACTTCTTAAGGAATGCCGCTACAAATTCTTCCCAATTCGTAATAGAATGTGCGGTAGTGTTATATAGCCACTTCTCGGCTATATCGCACAAAGTAAATGGAAGAAGTCGTAGACGCATAGCATCCACTGAAAGTTGTGACGTACCCATCATTGCGCATACGTTTTCAAATTTGGTAATGAAAACGTAAGCGTCCTCAGTCTCGAGTCCGTGGAATTTGGGTAAAAGGTTGATGTATTGGGGTTTAATCTCAAAGTTATCCCCATTGGCTGGTGGAATGGATAAGCAAGTCGAAAGAGGACCTCGCAGTGGATAGCACCTCTCTTGGAGAGAGATGCGGGGTGGATTCTGCGCACCTACGGACGGCGGCAGATTATGGTTAAAGAATTTTGATGGAGGTAGATCCATCGATGTGGGTGTGGTAGTGGGTAAAGAAGAAGTAAATGGAGAAATATCGACTTCGGAGTCGATAAAGGGTACGCGGACTAAACGGGCACTAGAATCCCGTGTCCAGCCTATCTTGTACTAAAAAGGGTTAGTACAAGTGGCAGCGTTGACTTATAATTAGGGGTAATGAATGAATGCGGCGCTTGCTTTGAAAAAGAGACGGATTTTTGAAAAAAATGATGCGACACAACAAAAGCAGCACACAAAACCCTAATTCTAGGGGTCGCCTAGGTCAGATCTCTAGACCACTCCTAACTGCCAGAAGACAAGACGCAGGATAAAATCGTCCACTGCCTCTTTGTTTCTCCTGTGGCCAGGTAAGTGCCAGGTAAGTGGGAGGTTCTCCACTACGTAAGTAGTGGGCCTAATTAAGTAACCACTAACCTTCGACACACTTGCCTAGACACCACAAGAGAAACGCGGATAAGCAATGAATTACCCACGGCCTTCTTCTGTCCTAAGTGAGCGCGACAGTCCTTAGAGTCATCTCTAGATCTTTTTTAGTTAATGTGGGTCAATGCGGATGCAAGTTTTGCGATTTTCGGGGCCTAGGAAGGGTAATGAACTCCCCACCTAATTTGGATTTGGCCGTGCCCCTTAATATCCGTATTTAGAATGCAAACAACCAAGAAACAAAAAACACGCACAATTTAATTTTTGCAATTTGCGGCGCCGCGATTTTTGCAAAGAATCCTGTAGAAATTTGTTAGTTGGAGCTAAAAAGAGGAGAGAGGAGAAGGTAAGGAGGTACCTGAGACAAAAATTTCACATATGGGTGCTTAGACCACGGAATCGCAGCTCAATGGTGAGATCTCTTGACAAAAATTCTACATAACACTTCTGATCACTTCCCTGGTCCTCTGGAATTCTCCAAATAATTTTCCAATGTCACAGCAAGCTCCAGATCTCCTTGCAATAAACCACAACAAATTGTTTAAGGTTTGTGCGAATTTTGATCTCAAAAATGTAATGGAATAAATCTTTCAATTCAAATTTCTATATAAAACGAATTAGCGCGTAATCCCCGGCAACGACGCCATTTGATTGATAAGGATTCTTGATGTGTAGTGTGTATCAACTCAAATGATCCTAGGCAACGGTTTCATTTGATCGATATGAGTTTCTCGTTGTGTCGGTATGAAAATTGAATAAAATTCACAATCAAAGAATTATATTTGACCGCAATCAATTACGGTGTCAGTTGTAGATCGTAAGCGAGTGCGGATCGTCCACAGGGATTGTGCGATTCGTTTCTATATTTGATTTTTTTGAATTGAAAAGTTAATCGAAAAGAAAAGAAAACATGATTCAAGATTTTTATCGATTATTTCAAGTGTCACTAGTCTAATCAGGAATCAAGAAAATGATAAACAATCGAGAATAGGGTTTTGATGATATTTCCAACCAAATGTCAAGAATCTAAATGAGGCTCGCAGGAATCGATCGGATCTATAGACGTGATGTAATCTCAAGATGACGTATTCTTGTCCTTCGAAGAATTGATACTAGATCGATGATGATCGACGAGAGTTAGGGATTTCTCGTGAAACTAGGGTTTCATCATTTCTCCCTTGTTCTTTCGTCGATATCATTCGCATTCTAGCCTCTAGCAAATTCAAGAAACGATAGTAACTCCCCAATTTCGAGCGATAACAATCAAGAAAGCATCGCAACGAAACTAGGTCGTCGATTCTTGAAATTTCTAGGGTTTACAAAACTCGTAGGACTCAAGAATCGTTTTAAGATATGTTACATCATCATTCTATTGATCGTCTCGACTCCTCGATGAGCGGAGTATTACTCAAACATCACCACAAGAACTACAACTAGAAATTGAGATCGAATCATGATGCAAGAATTTAAAGAAAACAAGATAAAAGAATTTCACATTTTATTTATATCAACAATTTGATTACAGTCTCTCAAGAACTACAAGAGGAAGAACTAAATTGTCGATCTGGCGTCGCTTTTCTCCGTGAGTCGTGGATCGGCTTGGACTACTTGCTCTGTTGAAGACCGGCTCCGCTCCTAAAAGGTTGAAAGGCTTCTTGCTTGATTTGGTACTCGGGAATCTTGGCTTTTGATTGGAATTAGGGTTAGGGTTTCACACAAGTATTGTCACTAGACTTATGGAAGAAGAAGATGAAGAAAGAGGTAAGAGATAGAATGGCTCTAGATTGATACTAGATTGGCTAATAGATCAAGTATGGATCCTTTAACCCTAGGTTTAGGCTTCTATTTATAGACTTCCCAAACCCTAGGTCTAGGTTTGAAATTACAATTCCCTCCAAAAGTTTGTTGAGGAGCTTCTAGAAATAGTTTGTTAGGAGTTTAGCTTAGGCTTTAAACTAGGATTATTTAAGCTTAGAAACCCTAGTTTGCTGAACTGGCAGAAGCTTCTGGGTCTTCTGGAATTTGATGTAGATTTCTGAGCTGTAGGAGCTGATATAGGAATTTTGCACTGAAGATTGAAGGCTGACGTGGCAGCGCCGCCGCGGAACCGCGGCGCAAGCCGGCTCCCGCCGCGGTTCCGCGGCTCTTTGGAGGCCTTAGGGCTTGTGCCTTCTGGTGTGGTCTTGGGATGTCATATGGAGCTTTATCTGATATGTTGAATTGTATTTTCCCCTTTGGATTGCTACCAGATCTCAACACTTGGAGTTGGTGTATTTTATCAGCTTGTTTTGGTCCTGCAATTTCCTGCACAAATCTTCAAGACATGTGTTTGCACAATATAGTGATGATACGATGCCATGAAATGCAGTCAATTTCCTTTATAGTGCCGGTTTTAGAGTCTAACACATGCAATCTGATATTTAACGACTGATTTGCTAATATGTGAAATATGAATACCGCACACTTCTAAATGAGTGCAAATGATAAGGAAATTGCCGTGTTAAAAATGCAGTATTTTCGACTGATCATGTGGCATACAATTTGTGCTCGTGCAACATGAGCCGTCAATAATTGTGCAGAGTCCTATGGATACTAGTCCAAGCACAATAATTAACTAAGCAGTAGGGTGAATGCGCAATTCTAAATATGAAATAGAATATGCGACAATTCAAGTCATTTCTAGCCCAGACGCATAACGCCATGCGGGCGATTCTAGCTAAGTGAAACCTACCACCAACGCTCCTAGCTAAGTGAAGCCTACCACCTGTTTTCCCTTTGTCGTAGCGTCCGAAGTCCCCGCCTATGAACCTAAAATTTCACAAACATATCACATAAGCTAAATATCATATATCGAGGAAAAGACAACGAAACGCAATGAAAACGGCCAGAAAATTAGACTGCACACTTAGCGCACCTAACGCGCACGATATCGGTCAAAAACCCCAAATAAGGTCGCCAAACTACGAAACACTAAGTCTAGACTCCGATCGTCCCGATCGCGCAACACAACACAAATAAATACGAGGAATATAATAGATATAACCTCGCAACGACCAAAAGAAACCACGTCGGAAAAACTCCGAAACCTAGTAAACAACCTATCGCAATATTTCGCACTAGTTTCAAGCTAACACATATCTAGCGATTACAAACACCTTATAATAGCTTAACTAAGCTATCTACACCACTCGTATATTTTTAACACTTGCAAAATAAGTTTTAGCAAAAACCTAGTAAGCAAAAATCCTTAATTAAACAAAATATTCATTAACAATAATTAGCATTTTCTACTCGGTTAAGCTTTTCCTAACCATAAATTAAACATTAAACACTTAAATCAAACTTTAACCTTAACTTGAATATTCTAAAACCATTTCTATAATTTTAAACATGAAATTTAAAGCTTAAATTAACATCTAATTAAGCTAGCATAAAGATTTAAACTTAATAATTAAGGATTAGGGTTAGGATTTTATACCTCAAAATGAATCAAAAACTTGCAACAAGAAAACCAAGATTAGCCTCCAAAATCAAGACTTCATGAAGAACAATGCATGGTTTAGGGTTAAAGAAATGAAGGAAAATGATTATATTTTAATTTTTGTGATTTTATTTGGATTTTTCATGATTTATTTTGGCTTGAAATGAAGAAAATTGAGTGAGGAAGCACAAAGGTAGAAATGGGGAGAGAGGGGCCGGCCATGGACACTGAGTGTAACGTTTCAGAAATCTTTTTGCGAATTTTCCCGTTTTAGGGCAAAATTGTCGCTATTTTCCGTTTTAACCCGATTTCGATCAAACGTCCGTATAAGCTTGCCGGCACTTTTTTTAGCTAAAATAAAGCTTGTGAACGAACTTTAGGGGTATATGGGAGGTTTTGGTTCAGATAAAATTTTTCCCAAATAAAATATTATTTTAAGCGGTATTTGGTGCACGTAAATCGGGAAATTTCTTCTCTTGAGAATAAATTATTTTTTTGTCACTAGAATATTTTGGAAACTTCTTTTTAAATATCTAGATATTTTTTGGAGTGCAAAAGGAATTATTTTAAAAAGAAAAGAAAAGGTGTAAAGGTGGCAATTAGCATTTATTAGCATTTATTAATCTTTTTCCTAGTATTTTCTTCACAAAAATTCACAAAAATACCCCCGTCACCCCTTTGGCCGGCCCTTCCCTTCCCCTTGCTGCCCCTTATCATTCCCGCTCTTTTTCAACTCATTTTGCATCAAATAAATCATGAAAAATCCATATAAATCACAAAAAACTCAAATATATTCATTTTCCTTCATTCTTCTTCACAAAAGTAGCTTGGATCTTCATTCAAAACATCATTTTGGAGAAAAAGATGATGAGTTTGGTTTCTTGGTTTTGATCTTTTGTGGAGGTATAAAACCCTAACCCTAATCCTTTTTGTTGTTTCTAAATTTCTAACTAGCATATTAATTGTTTATTTAAACTTTTAATTTCATGCTTGAAATTCAAGACTTGGTTTTTATGATAATCTAGTTAGGGTAAAACTTGATTTATGATGCGTATACTTTATTCATGGATTTTCGCATTGAGATATGGATTTTTCATGATGTTTTCTGGATTTGGAAACCGTGGTAGTTCATGAAATTATGCATTATTTGAAAACCACGGTTTCCCTTGATATGATATTTCAATAGCCACCATGAGATTTGTCGTTTACGATGTGTATACCCCACGCGAGGAAAGGAGGGGTCCGTGTGCGGGTACATGGTGGGGCCCGGAGGTACCCCGAAGCAAAAACGATGTCGTGGTGTCAGGCGATGAGGCTTAGGGGAACCATACTATCCGGTGACATTACCAATGACTCAGCGGTTATCATGGGGATACCGATGGGAGTCATGTACGTATAGATACGTCGAGAGGCGGGGGTCAGAGCTAGGCACTCAAGCTTTCGGGATAAAGTATGATACGTACCTATCAGGGTGCCAGTCGTGGTGACAGCACCTGATAGACCTGCATTTCTGTGTCGATGCTTGACACATTGGTTTCATGATATTTCTTTTTACTCCTTTGTATATATAACTGGGGTTTAGGCCGCTGTTATATATGCCCTTACACCAATATTAGTGGAATGGGACGCTAATATATGTGTATTGACATTAAATTATATACATCATCATATTTATTCATGCAAATATACCTAGGATATAAACGACTCATTGACATTGGATTTAGGACATATGAGAATTTATTTGATATTGATTACAGGATATATGTGAGATCTACTTGATATTGTACATTCGGGGTATGTGAGATATACTTGATATTGTACATACGGGATATGTGAGATCTACTTGATATTGTACATTAAGGATATGTGAGACTTACTTGATATGATAGCCAAATTGGGGGCTGATTTGAGGAAATTGGGATTTGGATTGTCTTGATGGATTTTGATCCTACCACGATGTCAGGATTCCGTGGAAATGACATATTTCATTCCATACTCTACATTTACTGTTTATGCACTGCTTCATGCATTAGTGTACCTGTTAGAGTACCTTCCATGACTGTTGCATTTACATACCTTTATTCATATCATTTCTTCATGTATTAGTAGTACCTGTTAGAGTACCTTTCATGACTGTTGCATTTACATACCTTTATTCATATGCATTGCTTCATGTATTAGTTGTACCTGCTAGTGTACCTTTCATGATTATTGCATTCATATGACATTTTATTGCTATTAATTGTACATGTTAGATTCACGCTGTACGTGCATACTCGCGATTACGTGCATATGTTATTTACTATTCACGAGTTGGCAACTCACCCCCGTTGTGCCACAGTGTTTGCAGGTGTTCCTCAGGATAGTCAGAGGCAGGCTATTATCACACATCTTATCAACTTTTGCTACGGATACCGCATCAGCTCACAGTGTGCAGTTTTCTTAGGTGAGTTTTGTGGTTATTCGTTGTATTGTATATTCGTTGTATCCCTGTACTCTCCATCTAATATTTTCTTGTTGACTTAGAGACTTGGTGAGGACGATATTGTATATTATTTGTGACTTGTTGTCTTTTATACAGTTTCCTTTCTATCGTCTTTTATTTCTTAGCTACGGTGTCGTTATTTGTTGTGGTGGTTGTTTTCCGCCTTTGGGCGTGGATTTTCTCCCGTTGGGGATGCTTTACTTTATATTTATGTTGTACCCATTTTTGGGGCTAGCTTTTACAAAGGAAGTGCTGCCAAAATTTTAAAGGAAATAAAGTTGGACTTTTAAAGAATTTGGGTTGTGATTTAAAAGACTTTTAAACAATGTTTCTTATCTTTTCTTGTCTTTTACTTGTTTAGATTTCTGGGTTTTGGCTTTCTTTTACTGCGTTACGCCTGTAGACGTTGCGTGGTATTAGGGCCGTCACGTGCCAATTTCGGGTCGTGACAAAGTTGGTATCAGAGCGTTAGGTTTTTACCTTACGGAGTGTAGGATGACCTTGATATGATGGAGTAGGTAGCTTAAGCAGAGTAACGTAGTGTGTGTTTGTCTGCAGCATACTCACGATGCAGTACTCCGCCTAAAGTGACCTAAGTACAATTACTTGAAATTCCTTCCTTGATGATTCATATCCTTGTGATTCGATTTCCGTGTTCATATCGAATCCTATCCCTATTTATAGCCTTCGCCTCCGACGACTATGGGGACTCAGTGAGGTGCAGCGAGGGCTGAGGTCAGAGTTGACACGGGTGGGTCAATGACTGACCAGGATGGCACGCTCGTTCCACAGGTGCAGACAGATCCGCCTTCGACAAATAGTATCGCTAGGCTTGTGGCAGAGATGCAGGACATGCGCCAGACTCTGAGTTCTTTGGTGGAGACCATTCGAGCGCAGCGACAGGAGGTTGTCACCCCTGTTACCCAGTTGTTCCTTGCGATCAGCGCACGGCATTCCGTGACCTACATAGAACCAATGGATGCTGCCCTAGTTGACGAGACACGTATTCCTGGGACTTTGGGAGTTCCGGAATAGTGGAGGACTCGTACCGGTATACCAGCCCAGAGACAGAGGCTTAGTCGTCGAGACAGCTTTCGTTACCGTTGTGGGAGTAGCAGAGGTTTGGGACGAGGGGATTCGTGTTAGCTAGATTAGCCATTTGTTGTGTTAACTTGTGTCAGCGATTCTTTTGTTGCGCGACACGTATTTCAGTCGTATGCCAATCGGTTAGGAGATTCTTCCGTCATTTGATCCTTCTAGAGATGTTGGATTTGGCGTTCTCCTGGGAATGGATTGGTTAGCTACGTGTTAGGAGTCTGTAGACTACCGTGAGAAAACAGTCAGGTTTGTTTTCCTGGCAAGTCAATTCTTGTTATGTGGGGGGACAGTGATGCCGCCTCTCACAGCTTGAATTCAGCCTTTTTTCCGCTAATCGGCTTTTGGGGAGAGGATGTCGAGAATTCTTGGCGTTCATTTGTGATACCGGAGCTACAGCGGGATAGTTGGACCGGGTTCCTATCGTACGAGAGTTTTCCGACGTCGTTCCAGATGAGCCGACGAAGCTTAAGGAGCTTAAGGATCAGCTACAGAGTTGTTTGTTGGGGGCCTTGTGCGTCTGAGTGTTTCGCTTTGAGGAGCTCCTATTTCTGTTCGTCAAGGAGAAGGACGTCAGTTGAGGTTGTGTATTGATAAATTGTCAATTGAACCGGCTTACGGTGCGGATAGGTATCATTTACCTCGCATTGACGATTTCTTCGATCAACTCCAGAGTGCGAGACGATTTCTAAGTTGTTGGGATCACGTCATCATTGTTGCGGGTTCGGAGTGATGGCATTCTGAAGGCTGCCTTATGCGTGCTACGGCTTTGTGTGTTTTGGTGGTGTCTTGGGACTCGCCAATGCGCTAGCAGCATTCGTAGATATGATACACCAGATTTCTTCAGGCCGTTCCTCGACCAGTTTTGTTGTGTTATTGACGACATTTTGGTCTATTTCAATGTGTCTTGAGAAACAGGAGCAGCACTTGAGGATTTGTTTTGAAGATATTGGGAGAGCCCAGCTGTTTGTTAGATTCTCAGAGTGTTCCTTTAGGCTTGTTTGTGTTGACTCCTAGGTCTTGTAGTTATGGGAGACGGTTTCGTATGGTTCCGAGGGAGATCGAGACCGTACAGCTTTGGCCCAGACTTGTGTACGGACAGAGGTTCGTTGATTTTGGGCTTAGCAGGTTTTTACCACCGTTTCGTGCAGGATTACTAGCGTATTGCTGCACAGTTGACTGGAATGACCGGAATGGAGGTTTCTTTTCTTTGGACTGAGGCATGTGTGTGGATTTTTTCAGCAGTTGGAGATTCGGTTAACAACTGCACCAGTTCCTCTTGCTTTTTGGTTCGGGCGACTTTGTTGTTTTAACTGTGATGTTTCGCGTGTGGGGCTCGATTGTGTACTGAGGTGACACTATAGAGTTATCGCTTTTGCTTCCCTACATTTGGAGGAAGTATTAGCAGGATATTCCACTCACGATCTGGTGATTGCCGTGGTGGTCTTGCGTTGGAGATTTGGAGACACTACTTGTTCGTGAGTCGTGTCAGATTTTCACGGACTATCAGAGCTTAATGTACACCTTCCTGCTGCAGATTTTGATTGTTGAGATAGTATTCTGCAGATTCATAGTTCTTGTGCGATCGTGGAGCACAGCTTAAGTTCGTCTCTACTGAGGGGGCAGCTTGCTCTTGTCCACGCCCGACCACTTTTCCTTAATCGCTTTCGCGAGACACTACCCATCGATGCTCGTTCATCAGAAATACTTGAGCATACTTGGCTGGGTAATGATTCGGAGTCCTTGATTTGTGACAAGGGTGTGATGAGTTTAGGGATGCGTTTGTGTACCTGATACTATTGGGTAGAGACGTGAAATCCTAGAGCAGGCACATCTATCAACTCTCTGTACTCATTCAAGTTCCACCAGCATTTGACGTGACTTGTGAGATAGTTACGGGTGGGCAAGGATGTAAAGAGAAGTTTCGGATTTCGTTTCAAGGTGTTGTCTTGTTGTGTGTTTTGGTTGAGCATCTGAGACCGGCTGGAGAGTTGCAACCTTAAACCGTTTCGAAGTGGGAATGGTAGCAGATCTCCATGAATATTCGTTGTGGCGTATACCCAGGTTTAGTCAGGGTGTGACTCCATTCGGATGCTTGTTGTCCGGTTATACTCAGTTTGCTCAGTTGTTCTTTGTTAAGTTTGTGTGTTGCACGGAGTTCCTTTATGGGTCGTATCCAATGAAGGCACCCTGTTCGCTTGCCGTCTTGGGCAGGAGCTTCAGGAAGCCTTGGGTACTGGTTGAGCTTTTGCTCCGTCTTTCCATCCGCAGGATGATGGTTTTGTGAGAGCGGGCTATATGATTCTAGAGGTTATACTCGTGCATACGTACTAATTGTTGTCGGCAGTTGGGATCGTCACTTGCCATTGTTAGGACTCTCCTTCGATAGCAGTTATCAGGAGACATTCCAATTGGCAAACTTTAAGTTTTGTTTGTTAGGTGGTGTCGATCTCCAGTCTGTTTTTCTGACTCTGCGTAGTAGGATTTTTGGACCCCAGCTAGTCTAGAGACTTCGGAAATGATCCAGCTGTCTCAGGTGGTGATGATGACAGTCCTGTGCGGACAGAGGTCTTATGCCGACCATGGTGATCGCAGGCTCGAGTTCACAGTGGGAGATCATGTATTCCTACGGATTTTTCCGATGAAGGGCGTGTTGAGTTTTGGGAAGCTTACCCAGAATTGTAGGTCCTTTCGAGATCCTTAAAGTGAGTTAGTTTCCGTTGCCTTTAATTTGGCACTTCCGCCCAGATTATTGAGTATTCACCCCGTATTCCTTGTGTCGATACTTTGCAATTACCTTCATGACCTTTCTCACATGATTCAGCACCAGACCATTTAGCTTGGACGCGATCTTTTGTTCACCAGCAACCAATTGTGTTAATGGCTAGGCGGGTGGAGAAACTTCGGTCAAGGGTCTTGCCATCTGTGAAGGGTTTTTCTTGGACGTAGCCGTATAGTGAGGTAATCACTTGGGAGGCTGCGAACGAGATATGGGAGTTTTGTACTCTTCTCTTTGAAGGTACGCTTAGTGAAAATTTTAAATTCGGGGATGAATTTTTGTAAGGGGGGGAGATTGTAACGTTTCATAAATCGTTTTGCGAATTTTCCCGTTTTAGGGCAAAATTGTCGGTATTTTCCGTTTTAACCCGATTTCGATCAAACGTCCGTATAAGCTTGCCGGCACTTTTTTTTAGCTAAATTAAATCTTGTGCGCGGACTTTAGGGGTATTTGGGAGGTTTTGATTTAGATAGAATTTTTCCCAAATAAAATATTATTTTAAGCGGTATTTGGTGCACGTAAATCGGGAAATTTCTTCTCTTGAGATTAAATTATTTTTTTGTCACTAGAATATTTTGGAAACTTCTTTTTAAATATCTAGATATTTTTTGGAGTTCAAAAGAAATTATTTTAAAAAGAAAAGAAAAGGTGTAAAGATGGCAATTAGCATTTATTAGCATTTATTACTCTTTTTCCTAGCATTTTCTTCCCAAAAATTCACAAAAAAAACCCCCTCACCCCTTTGGCCGGCCCTTCCCTTCCCCTTGCTACCCCTTATCATTCCCACGCTTTTTCAACTCATTTTGCATCAATTAAATCATGAAAAATCCATATAAATCATAAAAAACTCAAATATATTCATTTTCCTTCATTCGTCTTCACAAAAGTAGCTTGGATCTTCATTCAAAACATCATTTTGGAGGAAAAGATGATGAGTTTGGTTTCTTGGTTTTGATCTTTTGTGGAGGTATAAAACCCTAACCCTAATCCTTTTTGTTGTTTCTAAATTTCTAACTAGCATATTAATTGTTTATTTAAGCTTTTAATTTCATGTTTGAAATTCAAGACTTGGTTTTTATGATAATCTAGTTAGGTTAAAACTTGATTTATTTGTTTAATGTTTATTTGAAGTGTTAATTTGTGTTTTGGAGAAGATTAACCTAGTAGAAAATTTTAATTTTTGCTAATGAACACTTTGTTAATTATGCAATTTTGCTTACTAGGTTTTTGCTAAAATTTATTTAGCAGGTGTTAAAAATATAGAAATGGTTTTTATAGCTTAGTTAAGCTATTTTAAGGTGTTTATAATCGCTAAATATGCGTTAGCTTGAAACTAGTGCGAAATATTGCGATAGGTTGCTTACTAGATTTCGGGGTTTTTCCGACGTGGGTTCGATTGGTCGTTGCGAGGTTATATCTATTGTATTCCTCGTAATTTTTGTGTTGTGTTACGCGATCGGGACGATCGGGGTCTAGACGTGTGTTTTGTAGTTTAGCGACGCCAATTAGGGCTTTTGGCCTATGTCGTGCACGATAGATGCGCTAAGCGCGCAGTGTAATTTTCAGGGCGTTATTCTTGCGTTTCGATGTCTTTTCGTCGATGTAGGATATTTGCTTATGTGATGTGTTTGTGAAATTTTAGGTTCGCAAGCGGGGACTTCGGACGCTACGACAAGGGAAAACTGGTGGTAGGCTTCACTTAGCAAGGAGCGTTGGTGAGTAGATTTAACATCTACAGGGGAATCGCCCGCATGGCATTATGCGTCAGGGCTAGAGACTTTATTACTTGTCGCATCTTCTATGTAATATTTAGAATTGCGCATTTACCCTATTACTTAGATATTTTTGTGCTTGGACTAGTATCCTTAAGACACTGCACATATTATTGACGATTCATGTTGCACGAGCACTGATTATATGCTACACACACCGTCAATAATTGCCATGTCATGCACAACCCACTTATAGATATGATATTGCTTGGTTAGGGATATTGAGACTTTGATTCATATTTCTTTACGCATTGACTTATAGCATACCTGTATACCTACATGCTTAAATATATGCTCTGACATACTTACGTGTTAGATACCTGTATACCTATAGAGTATCGTACCATTAGTGATAGGTACATGCACACTTTATGACATAGCTACAGGTATACCTTGCACACTTATTTCACTTACACCCAGGGGGTATACTACATCATTATTTATAGGTAGATACATATATCTTGTTATACCTTTATGTTGCACATATATCTGGTTATAGCTACATGTTTACCTTTACTTGATTTTATTTTAGAATTGGAGAGATTATGAACCGCATGATATTATATTAGCTTGTTACAGTTAATTGCTGCTTTTCCTTTATAAGCTCGCATTTCAGATTTAAGATGCGTATACTTTATTCATGGATTTTCGCATTGAGATATGGATTTTTCATGATGTTTTCTGGATTTGGGAACCGTGGTAGTTCATGAAATTATGCATTATTTGAAAACCCCGGTTTCCCTTAATATGATATTTCAGCAGCCACCATGAGATTTGTCATTTACGATTTGTATACCCCACACGAGGAAAGGAGGGGTCCGTGTGTGGGTACATGGTGGGGCCCGGAGGTACCCCGAAGCAAGAACGATATCGTGGTGTCAGGCGATAAGGCTTAGGGGAACCATACTATCCGGTGACATTACCAATGACTCAGTGGTTATAATGGGGATACCGACGGGAGTCATGTACGTATAGATACGTCGAGAGGCGGGGGTCAGAGCTAGGCACTCGAACTTTCGGGATAGCGTATGATACATACCTATCAGGGTGCCAGTCGTGGTGACAGCACCTGATAGACCTGCATTTCTGTGTCGATGCTTGACACATTGGTTTCACGATATTTCTTTTTACTCCTTTGTATATATAACATGGGTTTAGGCCGCTGTTATATATGGCCTTACACCAATATTAGTGGAATGGGACGCTAATATATGTGCATTGACATTAAATTATATACATCATCATATTTATTCAAGCAAATATACCAAGAATGTAAAGGACTCATTGACATTGGATTTAGGACATTTGAGAATTTATTTGATATTGATTACAGGATATATGTGAGATCTACTTGATATTGTACATTCGGGGTATGTGAGATATACTTGATATTGTACATACGGGATATGTGAGATCTACTTGATATTGTACATTAAGGATATGTGAGACTTACTTGATATGATAGCCAAATTGGGGGCTGATTTGAGGAAATTGGGATTTGGATTGTCTTGATGGATTTTGATCCTACCACGATGTCAGGATTCCATGGAAACGACATATTTCATTCCATACTATACATTTACAGTTTATGCACTGCTTCATGCATTTGTGTACCTGTTAGAGTACCTTCCATGACTGTTGCGTTTACATACCTTTATTCATATCATTTCTTCATGTATTAGTAATACCTGTTAGAGTACCTTTCATGACTGTTGCATTTACATACCTTTATTCATATGCATTGCTTCATGTATTAGTTGTACCTGCTAATGTACCTTTCATGATTATTGCATTCATATGACTTTTTATTGCTATTAATTGCACATGTTAGATTCACGCTGTACGTGCATACTCGCGATTACCTGCATATGTTATTTACTATCACGAGTTGGCAACTCACCCCCGTTGTGCCACAATGTTTGCAGGTGTTCCTCAGGATAGTCAGAGGCAAGCTATTATCACACATCTTATCATCCTTTGCTAGAGATACCGCATCAGCTCACAGTGTGCAGTTTGCTTAGGTGGGTTTTATGGTTATTCGTTGTATCCTTGTACTCTCCATCTAATATTTTCTTGTTGACTTAGAGACTTGGTGAGGACGATATTGTATATTATTTGTGACTTGTTGTCTTTTATACAGTTTCCTTTCTACCGTCTTTTATTTCTTCTCTACGGCGTCGTATATTTGTTGTGGTGGTTGTTTTCCGCCTTTCGGCGTGGATTTGCTCCCGTTGGGGATGCTTTACTTTATATTTATGTTGTACCCATTTTTGGGGCGAGCTTTTACAAAAGAGGTGCTGCCAAAATTTTAAAGGAAATAAAGTTGGACTTTTAAAGAATTTGGGTTGTGATTTCAAAGACTTTTAAACAATATTTCTTATCTTTTCTTGTCTTTTACTGGTTTAGATTTCTGGGTTTTGGCTTTCTTTTACTGCGTTACGCCTGTAGACGTTGTATAGTATTAGGGCCGTCACGTGCCAATTTCGGGTCATGACACTGAGGGAGGGGAGGTTTATGAAGAAATGTAGAAAATTCTAGCAAAGAAACGACATTAAATGCTAATTAATGCATTTTGCCACCTTTCATTTCTTTTCTTTTTCTTTAAAAAAAATTAAATCCTTTGACCAAAAAATCTAGATATTTAAAAAGAAGGTTCTAAAATAATTGTAGTGATGATTTCCAAGAATTTTCATTTAGAAGAAATTTCCCGATTTACGTGCATATTTTACCGGCTAAAATAATATTTTATTTGGGAAAAATTCTATCTGAACCAAAACCTCCCATATACCCCCAAAGTTCGCGCACAAGCTTCATTTTAGCTAAACTAGGTGCCGGAAAGTTTCTACGGACGTTTGATCGAAATCATGTTAAAACGGAAAATACATACTATTTTGCCCTAAAACGGAAAAATTCGCAAAACGATTTCTAAAACGTTACAATCTTCCCCCTTAAAGAAATTCGGTCCCCGAATTAAAATTCATCTACGCGTACCTTCAAGAAGATGAGTACAAAACTCCCAAATCTCGCTCGCAGTTTGCCATGTGATCACCTCACAGACGGCAAGGCCCTTGACCGAAGTTCCTCCACTTGCCGATCCACTATAACCATCGGCTGCTGGTGAACGAAAGATTGCGTCCAAGCTAATTGGTCTGATGCTGAATCATGCGAAAAAGGTCATGAAGGAAATTGCGAAGTATCGACACAAGGAATATGGGTGAATACTCAAAAATCTGTGCACAAGTGCCAAATTATAGGCAACGAAACCAACTCGCTTCAAGGATCTCAAAAGGACCTACAATCCTGAGATACTTCCCAAAACTCAACACGACATTCATCGGAAAAATCCGTAGGAATACATGAGCTCCCACTGCGATCTCAAGTCTGCGACCACAACGGTCGGCATAAGACCTCTGTCTGCACTGGGCTGTCATCATCCTGACCTGAACCAACTGGATCATTTCCGAAATCTCTAGACTAGTTGGGGTCCAAAATTCCTAATCTTGTAGAGTCAGAAAAACAGACTGGAGATCGACACCACCTAACAAACAAAATTTAAAGGTTGCCAATTGGAGTGCCTCCTGATAACAGACATCGAAGGAGAATCCTAACAATGGCAAGTGACGATCCCAACTGCCGACAACAATTAATACGTACGCACAAGCATATCCTCATGAGTCGGTATAGCCCGCTCTCATAAAACCATCATCCTGCGGATGGAAAACGGAGCTAAAGCTCAACCAGTACCCAAGGCTTCCTGAAGTTCCTGCCTAAGACGGCAAGCGAACAGGGTGCTCTATTTGGATACGACCCATGAAGGAACTCCACGCAAGGCACAATCTTAACCAAGGACAACTGAGCAGCCCGAGTATAACCGGACAACTAGCATTAGAATGGAGTCACAACCAGACTAAATCTGGGTAGACACCACAACGAATATTCATGGAGACCTGCTCCCATTCCCACTCCGGAACGGTTAAGGGTTGCAACTCTCCAGCCGGTCTTAGATGCTCAACCTTAGCACACAACAAGACAGACACCTTGAAACGAAACCCGAAACTTCTCTTTACATCCCTGCCCACCCGTAACTATCTCACAAGTCACGTCAAATGCTGGTGGAACTTGAATGAGTACAGAGAGTTGAAGGATGTGCCTGCTCTAGGATTTCACGTCTTTACCCAATAGTATCAGGTACACAAACGCGTCCCTAAACTTAGCACCCCTTGTCACAAATCAAGGAATCTGAATCATTACCCAGCCAAGTATGCTCAAGTTTCTCTGACGAACGAGCATCGGCGGGCAGTGCCTCGCGAAAGCGATTAAGGAAAAGTGGTTGGGCGCGGACATGAGCAAGCTGTCCCCTCAGTAGAGGCGAACTTAAGCTTTACTCAACGATCGCACAAGAACTGTAAATCTGCAGAAGACTGTATCAACAATCAAAACCCGCTGCAGGAAGATGTACATTAAGCTCTGGTGGACCGTGAACATCTGACATGACTCTCGAACAAGTAGTGTCTCCAAATCTCCAACGCACGACCATCGCAGCCATCTCCAGATCATGAGTAGGATATCCTGCTCGTACTTCCTCCAGATGTAGGAAAGCAAAAGCGATAACTCTATAGTGTCACTTCAGTACACAATCGAGCCCCACTCACGAAACATTACAGTTAATCAACAAAGTCGCCCGAACCAGAAAGCAAAAAAAGAACTGATGCAGTAGTTAACCGGCTTTTCAACTGCTGAAAAACTCCGCACGCATGCCTCAGTCCAAAGAAAAGAAACCTCCCTTCCGGTCAGTTCAGTCAACGTTGCAGCACTACACTAGCAATCCTGCACGAAACGACGGTAAAAACCTGCTAAGCCCAAAAATCTGCGAACCTCCGTCCGTACCCAAGTCTGGGCCAAAGCTGTATGGCTCGATCTTCCTCGGAACCATACTAAAACCGTCTCCCGTAACTACAAGACCTAGGAGTCAACAAAAATAAGCATGAAGGAACACTCTGAGAATTTAGAAAACAGCTGGGGCTCTCCCAATGTCTGCAAAGCAAATCCTCAAGTGCTGCTCCTGTCCCTCACGACACATTGAATAGACCAGAATGTCGTCAATAACACAACAATAACTGGTCGAGAAACGGCTTGGAGAAATCTGGTTCATCATATCTACGAATGCCGCTAGGGCATTGGTGAGTCCAACGACACCACCAAAACACACAAATCCCGTAGCACACACAAGGAAGTCTTCGGAATGTCATCACTCCGAACCCGCAACAATGATGACCTGATCCCGAACAAACTTAGAAAAATGTCTCGCACTCTGGAGCTGATCGAAGAAATCGTCAATGCGAGGTAAATGATACCTATCCGCACCGTAAGCCGGTTCAATTGACGATCAATCAATACAAAACCTCAAACCGCCGTCTTTCTCCTTGACGAACAGAAATAGGAGCTCCCCAAATGCGAAACACTCAGACACACAAGCCCCAAATATCTAGAAACTCTGCAGCAGATTCTTAAGCTCCCTAAGCTTCGCTGGCTCATCTGGAACAATGTCGGAAAACTCTCGCACGAAGGAAAGCCGGTCCAACAAGCCCACTGTGGCTCCGGTATCATGAATGAACGCCAAGGATCCTCGACATCCTCTCCTCAAAAGCCGACTAGCGAAAAAGGCTGAATTCAAGCTGTGTGAGGCGGCACCACTGTCCTCCCGCACAATAAGAACTGACTCACCGGGAAATCAAAACCTGACTGTTTTCACGCGGCAGTCCACAGACGCCTAGCACGTAGCTAACCAGTTCGTGCCCAGGAGGACGTCAAATCCAACATCTCTAGAAGGATCACAACGACGGACGAATCTCCTAACCAATTGGCACACGACTGAAATACGTGTTGCGCAACAAAAGAATCGCTGACAGAAATTAACACAACAAACAGCTGATCTAGCTAACACGACTCTCCTCGTCCCAAACCTCTGCTACTCCCGCGACAGTCACGAAAGCTGTCTCGATGACTAGGCCTCTGTCTCTGGGCTGGTACACCTGTACGAGTCCTCCACGGTTCCGAAACTCCTAAAGTCTCTGGAATACGTGCCTCGTCAATTGGGGCTGCATCCACTGGTGCATGTAGGTGACGGAATGCTGCATGCTGATCGTAAGGAACAACTGAGTAACAGGGGTGACAACCTCCTGTCGCTGCGCTCGAACGGTCTCAACCAATGAACTCATATTCTGGCGCATGTCCTGCATCTCTGCCATAAGCCTAGCAATACTATCTGTCGAAGGCAGATCCGTCTGCTCCTGTGTAACGAGCGCGCCATCTTGGTCAGTCCATGACCCACCCGAGTCAACTCTGACCTCGGCCCCCGCTGCATCACTCTGAGTCCCCATAGTCGTCGACGGCAAAGGCTATAAATAGAGATAGGATTCGATATGAACACGGAAATCGAATCTCAAGGATATATATCAAGGAAGGAATTTCAAGCAATTTGTACTTAGGTCACTTTAGGCGGAGTACCGCATCGTAAGTATGCCGCGGACATACACACACTACGTTACTCTGCTTAAGCTACCAACTCCATCATACCAAGTTCATCCTACACTCCGAAAGGTAAAACCTAGTGCTCTGATACCAACTTTGTCACGACCCGAAATTGGCACGTGACGGCCCTAATACTACGCAACGTCTACAGGCGTAACACAGTAAAAGAAAGTCAAAACCCAGAAATCTAAACCATTAAAAGACAATAAAAGATAAGAAACATTGTTTAAACTTTTGAAAATCTCAAGTATAAATTGTTTAAGTCCAATTTATTTTCTTGAAAATTTCGGCAGCACCTCCTTTGTAAAACCAACTCCAAAAATGGGTACAATATAAATATAAGTAAAGCATCCCCAACGGGAGCAAATCTATGCCAAACGGCGGAAAACAACCACCACAAGCAAAAATACGACGCTGTAGCGAAGAAATAAAAGACGATATAAGTAAAACTGCATAAAAGACATCCAAGTCACTAAAATATACAATATCGTCCTCACCTCAAGTCTCTAAGTCAATACATGATAATGGTAGATGGAGAGTACAAGATACAACGAATATAAAATAAACAACCTTGGATAACCGCAAAACCCACGTAAGAAAAACTGCACATCGTGTGCCAAAACGGTATCCACTGCAAAAGATGATGTGATAGATGAATAGCCTGCCTCGACTTTTCTGGGGAAACAACCTGCAAAATACTGTGGCACAACGGGGGTGAGTTGTCGACTCGTAAATAGTAAATAACATATACAGGTAATCGCAAGTATGCACGTACATCACGAATCTAACATAAGCAACTAATAGCAATAAAAGTCATATGTGTGCAATAGTCATGAAAGGTACACTAGCAGGTATCACTAATACATGAAGCAGTAATATGACAATTTGTATGCAACAATCATGTAAGGTACTCTATCAGATACAACTAATACATGAAGCGAAGATATGACAATGTATATATGCAACAGTCATGAAAGGTACTCTAGCAGGTACCACTAATACATGAAGCAATGCATATAAAATAAAGTGTTTAAATGCAACGGTCATGGAAGGTACTCTATCAGGTACAACTAATACATGAAACAGTGCATAAACAATAAATGTGGAGTATGGATTGAAACATATCATTTCCACGGAATCCTGACATCGTGGTGGGATCACAATCCATCAAGACAATCCAAATCCCAATTCCTCAAATCAGCCCCCAAATTGGCTCTCATATCATGCAAGTCTCACAAATCCTGAATGTATAATATCAAATAAATCTCATATATCCTGTATCCAATATCAAGTGAATCTCATATATCCTGAATGTATAATATCAAATAAATCTCATATATCCTGAATCCAACATCAAGTGAATCTCATATATCCTGAATCCAGTAAGTTTCATATAAAGTGAGTGTCCAACATCGACACCCAAAAACATCATGAAACAAGTGTCAAGCATCGACACAAAAATACTCAAATCCATACGTCCCTCGAATCGTAAGTGTCCGGTATCTACACCCGTGATCCACGTATCGGTCTTTCTCATATTCATATGTTCCTCGAATTGTAAGTATCCGGTATCGACACCCGTGATCCATGTATCGGTATATACGTTTCTCGAATCGTGAGTGTCCGGTATCGACACCCGTGATCCACGTATCGGTATAAAACAAATCTCTGAGTGGATGCATCCAAATATCAACTAAAGATTAAGAATACTTGCATAATTTCATGAAACAACCACAGTCCACAAATCCAGAAAAAAAACATCAAGTAATGAATAAGTATAAATGCATGAATCAATACACATATATTAGCGTCTCATTCCACTAATATTGGTGTAAGGGCATATATAACAGTGTCCCATTCCACTGTTATATATGCATGAGTAAAAATATCAGAGACATTATATGAAATCCATGGATGTAATATATGCAAACTTGAAACAGTAATATAAGCATATAAAGGAAAATCGCTATTTAACTACAACAAGTTATTAAATATATCATGCGGTTCCTGATTCCTCCGAAATCAGATGCAACATCATATACAGGTGAACATGTAGATATAACAAGGTAAGCGTAACCATGTCGGTATAGCAAGATATGTATGTCCATATGTAAGTATGTATGATGTAAAAGTATCTGTAGAAAGGTATGTCTCTATACCTATCCATAATACCCTCCAGGTATATGTATGTATGCCATATGTACATGTAGCTATGTCTCATATATGTATATACCTATCACTAAAGGTACACTATCCTATAAGTATATGGGTAACTAGCATGTAAGCATGTCAGGGCATATGTGTAAGCATGTAGGTATACATGTATGCTATATGTCAACATATGCGATAAGAAATATGAATCAATGTCCCAATATTCCTAACCAGACAATATCACATCTATAAGTGGGTTGTGCATGAAATGGAAGTTATTGACGGTGTGTGTGGCAAACAATCAGTGCTCGTGCAACATGAGCCGTCAATAATTGTGCAGTGTCCTAAGGATACTAGTCCAAGCACAACAATTAACTAAGCAGTACGGTGAATGCGCAATTTTAAATATGAAATAGAATATGCGACAAGTCAAGTCATTTCTAGCTCAGACGCATAACGCCATGCGGATGATTCCCCTGTAAATGTTAAATCTACTCACCAACGCTCCTGGCTAAGTGAAGCCTACCACCTGTTTTCCCTTTGTCGTAGCGTCCGAAGTCCCCGCCTGCGAACCTAAAATTTCACAAACATATCACATAAGCTAAATATCCTATATCGACGAAAAGACAACGAAACGCAATGAAAACGGCCAGAAAATTACACTGTGCACTTAGCGCACCTAACGCGCACGACATCGGTCAAAAACCCCAACTAGGGTCGCCAAACTACGAAACACTAAGTCTAGACTCCGATCGTCCCGATCGTGCAAAACAACACAAATAAATACGAGGAATATAATAGATATAACCTCGCAACCATCAAAAGAAACCACATCGGAAAAACCCCGAAACCTAGTAAACAATCTATCGCAATATTTCGCACTAGTTTCAAGCTAACACATATCTAGCGATTACAAACACCTTATAATAGCTTAACTAAGCTATCTACACCACTCCTATATTTTTAACACTTGCAAAATAAGTTTTAGCAAACACCTAGTAAGAAAAATCCTTAATTAAACAAAATATTCATTAACAATAATTAGCATTTTCTACTAGGTTAAGCTTTTCCTAACCACAAGTTAACACTTTAATTAAACATTAAACACTTAAATCAAGCTTTAACCTTAACTTGAATATTCTAAAACCGTTTCCATAATTTTAAACATGAAATTTAAAGCTTAAATTAACATCTAATTAAGCTAGCATAAATATTTAAACTTAACAATTATGGATTAGGCTTCTGATTTTATACCTCAAAATGAATCAAAAACTTGCAATAAGAAAACCGAGATTAGCCTCCAAAATCAAGACTTCATGAAGAACAAAACATGATTTAGGGTTAAGGAAATGAAGGAAAATGATTATATTTGAAATTTTATGATTTTATTTGGTTTTTTCATGATTTATTTTGGCTTGAAATGAAGAAAATTGAGTGAGGAAGTACAAGGGTAGCAAGGGGGAGAGAGGGGCCGGCCATGGACATTGGGGGGGGGGGGTTATGAAGAATGTAGAAATTTCTAGCAAAGAAACAACATTAAATGCTAATTAATGCATTTTGCCACCTTTCATTTCTTTTCTTTTTCTTTAAAAAAAAATTAAATTCTTTGACAAAAAAATCTAGATATTTAAAAAGAAGGTTCTAAAATAATTGTAGTGATGATTTCCAAAAATTTTCATTTGGAAGAAATTTCCCGATTTACGAGAATATTTTACCTGCTAAAATAATATTTTATTTGGGAAAAATTCTATCTGAACCAAAACCTCCCATATACCCCCAAAGTTCGCGCAAAAGCTTTATTTTAGCTAAACTAGGTGCCGTCAAGTTTCTATGGACGTTTGATCGAAATCGGGTTAAAACGGAAAATACCGACTATTTTTCCCTAAAACGGAAAAAATTGCAAAACGATTTCTAAAATGTTACAAATTATGTTGCACTTGTAATCATTTATAATGCATGTGGCTTACAAACACACAAACAATGCATTTGATGCACATATCTTGTGATGATTATTTCTATTCACTGAGTTGGCAACTCACCACGTTTTGCCATAGTTTTTACAGGACGGACTGCATGGATACTTAGTAGATCGTCGACACATCTTTTGGGATTATCACTTTGTTTTTGCTAGGTGGGTTATGATGTGTAGTAACCGTCTTTTTGTGTTGATATTTCTTTGTATCTAGTGTCACTCCATCAGCTAAAACATGTATATTCATGGTGTTAGATCGAGTCGAGACTTGCTATTTTTCTGTTGGATGTCGAAATTGTAGTGAGTCGACTTGATGATGTTTATATATATATATATATATATATATATATATATATATATATATTGTTTATTGCTTTTATTGATCTTCGCCGTGGTCGTCGTATATTAACTGCATGGTTGCTCCGCCGTTGGGTGTGGAAGCTAGCTCCCATTGGGGATTCTCTTATATATTATATATCTTTATAAATATTTTTATTAAAAATTTACAATGGAGGTGCACCCAAATTTTAAATGACGAAATTGTTTTAAAACATTATTATAAAACAAACTTACATATACTTTTATACAAAAAATCTTTTAAACTACACCTTATTTAATTCAGTATACCCTTTCGAAAACTTCCCCTCCATTATTTCTTTTAAAAGGTT
Source organism: Agapanthus africanus (assembly GCA_030015575.1). Lineage (NCBI taxonomy): Eukaryota > Viridiplantae > Streptophyta > Magnoliopsida > Asparagales > Amaryllidaceae > Agapanthus > Agapanthus africanus. Next base: position 141,680,656 of record JASDDO010000031.1, read on the forward strand.
TTATATCTTGTTTTTTGGCTTACTTGGATCGCGGTGACATTAGAATAACATCACGTGATTTAAGTGCCGGTCACATGCCATTTGACAAAGTTGGTATCAGGTCACTTGGTTTAACTTTTGTCGGGTCTGGATTTCACTATGTAGAGTATGTTGGATATAGTATTGGATATAGTGCCCTCAAGGCAATTATTGTAATCGCAGGAAAGTGATTATGATAATTGAGGGAGGGACTATACAGGTATAATAGTCTTACTTTATATGATAGTATGCTATCTGGTTTGTCTCTATCATCATGTAAATGTTATTATGTGGTATTACAGATCACTATTACATGTTGATAGAGCCTATAGGATTCTTACTGGACTACCAGCATTATGATGGCGATCATATACGTGGGAGCTGGGTGGTCTATTAGCACATCTTTAAATGTCCCTAGTCGAGGGAGTATTGAGACTGGGCATCGATATTCCAGAGTAGACTAGTGTATACTTTTCGAGACCCCGATGAGGGGCGGTATCCGGTCTCACAAGCCATTGGTGTCAGTTAGTCACCTAAGACAATATACATGTGCTCATTGGGTTATTAGTTACGCTGGACGGACTTGCCGGGAACATGCTAGATGGTATTATACCTATTTTCATATAGTGGTTCTCAGGTGACATGAGTACAAGTTAGTCTGTCGACCTGAGATCGTCATTTGTCTCGTGTGAATTCCCACTGTGTGCTTTGATTACTATCCTACCACGGCTCATAGGAGACGTGCAAACAGGTTTTAGTTGGGTACAACTGTCACGCCCCGCTTCCCAGAGTGCGCTAAGATCGGCACGTGATAGAGCCAACCATGCTACCTGTGGCTAGGAAACATCCCTCCACAGTCACATTACGGCTGTCTATAAGTATCAAGAACAGTAGAAATAAAATAAACTATCTAGTACATGTCCATATGCCAGAATAAACGAGTCAAGAAATAATATATGCGGAAGCAATAAATTCAATAACTAATAACATCTGGAAGGTACGTCCCAAAACGGGATCACAAATGGAAATAAAAAGAAATGCTGAAAGGAAACTAAACTAAAATACTAACAGGGTGCTCACTGCTCGGCCTGTCGGCTGAAGTACTCCCGGTCGGCCTGTGAGAGTAATAAAGGATCTAGGCCATGCAAAATCCAGACGTCAGTGCGTCATAATATCAGAACTAATATAATCAGAGGGTAACAGGATATGCAGGAATGAACTATAAACTGGTAACATGAATGTTCTAAGTGAGCAGGGATATCGAAGAGTGAAGTGTAACAGTATAGATGAAGTGCAACGATAAAAATAAACTGTGCTACTGGGTTAACTACTCTCAAGTTTGTGAAATCAATTTGATGCATCATCGATGTAACTTAATAGTATCCTGTGCATGCACGGGACCACGGTCAAGACTCTCGGGATGAATCCAAGACATGCCGCTAGGCAGTAAACAGGTAACATGTACAGACGAATGATGTCAGCATCATCATCCCGGGGCTGGCCTAGCCCGTAAAACTGATCAGTATAAGCATCGAACTGTCGAGTTACAAATCAGGTTTCATCATTGATTTCCCCATACCCCAAGGTTATCTGTTCAAGTCAGGTATTGATAAATCTGGAGCTAATGCTAATACAAGATCAAGCAGGAACATGTTTGTCTATACAGAGAACAAGATATGTCCATCAGGACAACATGTCAGGATTGTTGGCATTAGAAACAAGATAAGGTAACATGTCAAGTAGTGGTGTATCAAGTTATGTGAAGTAGTGCACAGTGTATCACATGGGTGCTCAACAGTAAAATGAGCAATTATAGGATCGGGGTAAAAGTACGGATGTACAGTAAAAGCATGGATGCATAATTATCTATCAGGGGTTACATCATGACTATGTAGGATGCACATTATCTAGCATGGGGTGTTAATGTAGCAGTAATATGAAATAACGTGACATGGCATGCAATTAGATATATAATTAATGGTATGGATGCATACGGGTATCCGAAAACATTAAAACTTTAATATGGATGCACAGTGCAATCAACATGTGATATTTTTATTCTTATGGATGCAAAATAAGATATATAGCATGCAGCAAGATGAACTTGCTTGCGACTAGATATGTAATAAGCTGTACGGATGCGAATGGATACTGTAAAACTGTAAAACTGTAATATGGATGCATAACTAAACAATATGTAATACTATTATTCGCATGAATGCAAAATATAGTAGTATAGCATGTAGCATGATAAACTTGCCTCGATCGGATCACACGACGGATACGTACGGCATGTCTGACGTCGGTAAATCGTCGCAACGCACACACGGCATGCGGGACAGGTCCAGACAAGGCAAGAGGGTGATCACGTGTGCAAGGGACGTTTACTGGATCGTCTGGATCGGCAGCGGCGATACGACTCCGGCGATCGCTGGAAACTCAAGATTCAAGAAAAAGAATAAAGAAAAGAAAAAGAAGAAGAGGAAGAAGAAGAGAGAGGGGATTGGTTCACTGGATATGGGACAAAGGAAGTAGAGGCGAGGGAGTCGTCGACGACGGTGATCAGTTGACGGCGAGGTGCATGCGAGGGTTTGGCAAAAGGCAGTGGGTGTTCTTGGGTTGCTGGGAATGGGTGTGCAGGGAACCGTGATTGGGGGGTTTTCTAGGGATGGTGGTGGTGTTGGAAGTTGAAGGGGGAGGTGTGGAGATGGAGGGGACGACGACGAGGTCGTGAAGTGATCGGCGGTGGAGGTCTGGGTCGAGGTCAGGGCTGCAGGTGATGGGTGTTTAGGGTTGAAGGGGTTGTGGGTATGTAAGGACAAAGAGGGAGTGGTGAGGGTGAAGTCGAGGTCGGGATGGTGAGATGATCGTCGGCAAGGTGAGGGTGAGGGCGGTGCCGACGAGGGTTAGGGCTCTGTAAGGGTTTCTCGCGACAAGGGAAGGCAGGGAAGAAGAAAGGAAATATAGGAAGGAGAGAAAGGGGTTGTGTTATTATAAAGGTTATAAAGAGACGAAGTGAAGGACTAGAGGGTGATGGAGTCAGGAGGAAGGAGAAGATGGGTTGGGATTGCTGTGAGCGCAGGGTTTCTTTTATAAAAAAGAACGAAGACGGAGAAAGAAAAGAGGGAGGTGACGATAGTGTAATTGGGAGGTGAGCGGATCCTGCGTGAACAGGAATCGCGAGAGGAGTGAGAAAGAGGGGGGTGAGAGAGAGCAGGGGGAGAGAGAGAATGGTTTTAAAAGAAATAATATAATATAAAGGGGGGAGAGGGAGAGAGAGAGAAAGCTGGCCTATAAGTTAGTTTAAAAGATTTCCTTTTAATTTTAAAAAATTACTTGTTTTTTACGAAATTTAAATATAACAGTTTACTGAAAAATTTATATTAATAAAATATTTGATATTTTGCCTAATACAAAAATAGTCCAAAACACGCCTGGGTCGGGTCTAAAAATCCAGTTTTAAAATATAGAAAATATACATGTCAACCAAAACCAAAATTGGATATCCGGGTAACGAAAATGCATACCCCAAGAACGGATGCACGCACGTACACGTAGCCATCCAAACAGGTCCGTTACACTGAACGGGACGAGAAAAAGATGCGCGGATGCTACGACAGGGTTAGGGGTATCAGGCATGCCATGCAATATATTTTTAAAATATTTTATTTGACTTTAAATGTTATATTAAAAAAATGCAAATACCAGATATAATGCCAGTATACAGTATATAAAATATGAAAGTGCACGGATCCACATAACAAGCCAGGATAAATCATAAACAGGAATATTGTTCACTATTCTTTTTCTATATATATATTTAATAATTTATATATATATTTTTAATATATGTATTCTAGTATTATTGTTCACTATTCTTTTTATCTCTTGGCTATTTGTATTTTTATACGAATACGCGTATATGTATTTCGATATGTATACCGGGTTGTATCCTTATTTATACGGAATATCTTCTAGAAGATGGACACCTCATTATATAATTTTCTTTAGAGAAAATCATTTGCAAATGAGATGGAGGGTCATACTTCATTACTTTTACGGATGATTTCTCGAGGTATGGACATGTATTCTTGATGAAACATAAATCCAAGGCCTAACCTAGGCACACTAGCATATAGTACCCTCAAGGCAACTTTTGCAATTATGGGTAGGCGATTATGATAATTGATGGAGAACCTATACAGGCAGAACAGTCTTACTCAATATGATAGTATGCTATCTAGTTTGTCTTTATCATTATGTGTATACATTTTACTCGTTATTACGTGTCTGTAATACATAATGATAAAGCCCATAGGATTATTGCTTGATTGCTAGAATTATGATGGAAATTATATATGTGCGAGCTGGATAGTCCACAAACACATCCTTAAATGTCCCTAGTCGCGGGAGTATCGAGAATGGGCATCGATACTCCAGAGTAGGCTATTGTATATGTTTCGAGACCTTGACGAGGGGCGGTGGCGAGGTCTCACAAGCTATTGGTATTGAGTCACCTAAGATAGTATACATGTGCTCAATGGAGGTGAGTACACCGGACAGACACGCCGAGAACATCTAGATGGTATTATACCTATCGTCAGATAGAAGTTCTCTTGTGACATGATTACATAGTAGTCCTTTGACCTGAGATTTTCATTTCTTTCATATGAGTTACCACTATACTTAGATTACTACCCTACCACGGCTCAAAAGAGTCGTGCAAATAGCTTTTAGTTGGGTGCAGTCCCGAGCCATATAAAGGAAGTGAGCAATCATCAGGGATTCATCTTTCCCGGTATTTAGATTCGATGTCGCGCTATGTTGGGTCAGCTATCACCATAAATACATAGCCAAGATGGATGAGATTTATTGATGGCATATTAATAGTTTCTCAGTGGGTGATGAGGTTCAGACCGGCACGACTTATCGGGTTAGTAGGGGTCTGGCGTTATCCACCTCTTAGACCTTATATGCGATTATCTTAGACAAAAATAATGGACTGTATTGAGATTGTCACAGACAGGTTGAGTAGGGGTGCAGATGAGTTAGCTTGTCGGCCTTCCTTTCAATCAATACCTGAGTAGCCGTTATGTACAGCTAGTGCCGCTGAAGTGCTTGTGGTTAAACCCACTGCCAGCGTATTAACGAGTCTTTAAAGTCCTACACAGAGGATTTTCCCGGTTTAGGAAAAATGATGTGGTGGCCGTATATTGATATGTGCAGGGTTCCGAATAAGTATGTGTACTAGCTACATGGACATTAATCGAACGAATAATAATACTAGATGGTTTAGGATTAAGACGGATTATTAAATCTAGTAATGATTTAATAATTTACATATATATATATATTTCGATATGTATATTCTAATATTATGTTCATTGTATTTTTCTATCTCTTGGGTATTGTTGGGAATTCACCCGCGCACGCAAACGCGTATGTTTTGGAAATGGAAACGTTTTAAGGAAATGGATTGAGCACGCGAGATCGTTCTCATTTTAAAATTTATAAACCGCAAGTGCACGGCGCGTTGTAACAAGCCGGCAAGTACGGATCGATCTGCAGGGAATTGTGTATTAGGTTTTGTTGTTTAAGGTTCAACAAATAACGAATGGTTTGGTTTTGTCACTAAAATAAAGAATACGGAAAAAAAGAAAACAAGGAAAGAAAGAAATGGTTGTGGCTTTAGTCGGAAGGTCGAATCGCGACGATTCCTTCGAAGCTTCCTTGATCATGAGTTGTCCGTCCTTACGTCGATCCCGGCATGAAGCATGACTTTTCAATGTGGTTGCGAAGAACAAATCATCAATTCCGATATTCACGCAAAACACGATACGAGTCCGTTTTGTTCACTTACCGTTTGTATGTCCGAGCTTGGGGTATCAACACTAAGCATGAGGGTTGGAAAGCTTACCACATCATCAAAAACACAAATTAGTTCATGAGAGCAATTGATTTTAGTGTTGAGTTTGCTAAGTGTTTGTGATAGTATATAGCATATGAAACCAAGTGATTGCCAAGCACTTGATCACAAAATACCATATCTAAACCTAGCAACCTTAACATTAAATTGATTTTAACTTAAACATTGAAATAGGGAAAGGGAATGAATATGGTATATGAGGAGGTTACAAAGTAACCATCTCTTAAAATACCATATCACATCAATACATAAACAATCTTTAAGTTAGAATCGTATGTATAAGCACATTAAACATTAACAAGAGGAGGAGGAAGGCAAGACCTTTCATCTCACTTCCTTACCATCACCACAACCAAAGAGAATTAGTTACACAACATAATGTAAAGAAAAAAGAAAAGCAAGTAAGAACAAGAAGCAAGTAATAAAATAAACAACAATAGCAATATATTTAACACTTGAAATTGGGGTACAAGATATTTGTGACTTGTTCAACCTCCATATTGAAGCTCTCAAGAGAAAACTTCAAGAGGGAAGAAAAAGAAGAAACCAAGTTAAAGCCACTCACTCTCTAACCTAAACCAAAAACAAAAGAAAACAAAAGAATATATGCATGGAATGTGAGACATGAGAGTGCCCTTCTCTTGCTCACGGATCTGGCTTTTATATGCACCAAAAAAGATTAAATAAGTAATAAAAATAAGATGATGTGACTGCAAGGGAGGGACAAAAGAAATATGGGGTCAATTAGGCCAAGGGGGGCCGGCGAGCTCGGATCTTTAGAGGGTGTGGCCGGCTAAAATCTGATCTAATGGGCTCGTGTTGGTTGTGTGGTCTTGTGTTCTCTCGACAAGTCCACTGGTGCTACTTGATTTGTCTATATGAACTTGGTTTGCACTCAGGGATTTGGAGGGAAAGATGAAGCAATGTATCACATCAAAACTTTTTGCATTTATTACCCATCACACCACACATGTGCCTACTTGCATGAATTTAGAAAAGGCAGCCCCTATATGGTCTATGTCAAAGAACTAGTGTCACACATATATTGTGTTGGACCAAAAATTGTGTGCACACATTTATTTTCAAAAATAACTCTTTGGATATCAGTCGGTTTTCTGTTTTGTTTGCAGTGTCGGCTCCTAAACGCTATATCCGTGTTATTGAGTTTGTTTTCGGTATTTAATCATGAACACCTGTAATCTGTAATTACTAAGCAGACACTGATTAATAGCACCGATATATAACAAAATAGATCATGAATGAGGGTATTAAAATGCAGTTTTCCGTGATGATCAAATACCCTCAAACTTATCTTTTGCTCGTCCCGAGCAAAACAAAAAATCCTAGTGTCACTTCCGCAGGGAACGCGATTGCACTTAGCATGTCCAACAAGCCGTTAAACCTCTACGTGTCCTTAGTAGGAGGAGTGTTGTCTTCTGAGGGTTTTCAGCGGATTACACCCACAAAATCCAGTCAGGTTAGCGTCGTGGAGAAACTGTTGATTCTAATCTTAATGTTAAGAATCAAAGTTAGAAGTTCTATTACCTAATTCAGAAACGTTAAACCTTATTTTTCACTCCTCGCAATTTGTTAAACATAAGCTCATACGCGTCTTTACTTGATTGTGCGGATAGTGTCCATAAAGTTTTAAGAACTTTGATTAGGGTCATCATGTCATAATTACAGACCAGGATAAACTTCTGAAGGATCACACGAATTTGAAAGGAGTTAAGACTTTCTCAAGTTTTTGTTCTCAAGTTTGGTTTCAAGTCAGAATTTCAATTGTTTTTAACAAAGAACCTAAGTCTTATTCTTCAATCCTTCCTTTCACCTATTTTTGTTCATACACACCCTTCGTTATCGTGCAAAACATCTTTATAAATATAAACTTTCATATCTCTATAAAAAACCAATTAATAAGAAAACTTGTCTCCGCCAAGATTATTCTCCCATAAAGAACCATGAGGATTTTTAACTCGGAGAGAACACTTACTTAGCTTGTTTTATTTGGCAATTAGAAAATTAGAGAACTTTGGGTCAATAACTCCTAAACCAGATGGTTTTAGGGCATTAGGTGTGGAGACACCCCAAGGACTTAATTACCCAAGTTACCAAGGCCACAAAACAAAAACACATTTTAAAAATATTTTGAAATTCAGTGAAAACGGAGATATAGCCGACGTTTTCTTTTAAATCCTGAAGACGTTACATGTGGATAAAGTGTGTACTTACTCCAACAAGGTTCCAGATGGGTTATTTTTCAGACTTATATCTTCTATTAAAACCTCAATAATATCCTTCATATCTATTTCACTGTATGAACAATTCTTGATATTGCTTAACTCAGAACAAACTTGTTTGATCCTAACGATGCTTATCAATTTTTTAAATTTTTTCAGACATGTCAGACTTTTATCAAATTCTAAAAACACATATGACACGTGTAAAGTGTTATAAAAGAGGTATATCAGCTATTGTTAAACATAAGGGAGGGTTATTGTTCGGGTCATCAGTCTCACAAAAAGGATTTAGTTAATTCTAACTTATTAACCGAACCGTTAAATTTTGAATCTAAGTTCCTCTGCTGGATAACCTCACAAACAAGTTTTTATGTTTTGAAGAAATTTTTTCAATTTATATAGGGTTTTTAATATGTATGCAATGTAGAATATACACATGATGCAGCAAAATAAACGCAGAGCTCACCCCCAAACTTGAGTTTTACGATGTCCTCATCGTGCCCCCGTCTCCGGTAGCTAGACTTAGACATCAGGGTGAGAATTTTATTCAAAGAATAAGAAAAAACCTAAGACTAATTACAGCATATACAAGTTAAAAGATTGGGTCAGTCCAGAAATTAATACCAGCCCTTTAAAAATTTTGTAAATATAATTCAATGGCTGGTAAAAGAATATGTATATAACAAAGAAAAAGAAAAAGAAAAAAATGTGTTAGTTATTCGTGAAGGGTATGGGTGTGTGTGAGTAGGGATCAGAAGACGTTGAAAGTGAAACTGCAATTTTGAAAAGGTCAAAGAATTGTTGCCCGGATGAATTGGATATTCAAAAACCAAATGTCGAGTTTCGGAGTCAAGCTCGTTTAAAAATTGGATTTCATCCGCCAAAAATTTGGAAAAGGAAAGGTTCATGGGATGTTCCTTAATTGATCCTGACTCAAACTCACCAAGGATGTTAAGTTCATCCGTAAATAATTCTTCAAAACTCTGTATGAAAGACTGTTTTTCAAGGCTATCATCCTCCATATAATTCTGCACAATCCTATACTCACTGCAATAGCTCACAATTCCCAAAACAAGTTCTTCTTCATCACATTCATATCTGGGTAGGTTCATGTCATTTAAAAAGGTAGGTTCCCACCCTAACGTTTCTTCCGAAACAATATCACTAGGTGATACAAAAATTGTGGGTTCCTGATCATTGATCTCTTCTAACAATCTATCCAAACCATACCTGTCAAAATCAAAAGATTCCTCCTGTAAAATTAGAATGCACAAATCAGTCGGTGGATTTTCTTGTATGTCCTGATAACACTTAGTCAATTCAATTGCATCGTCATCTATGAAACCATCAAAATTCAATTGATCTTTTATCTTACTTGGGTGACTTCCTATACGACAGATATTGACACTATGTGGTTCTAATTGACAGTGTTCACTCTTTAGAATCACTACAGCTACATGCTCTTCAATTCTAGCCAAAGATTGAGCTTGAGCGTGAAACAATTGCTCAGACTGCTGTATACACAGGGCTAGCGTTGCAGCAGTTTGATTCTCGACCGCAATCATCACTTCAATACCTTTCTCTAAAGCGGTCAACCTAGCATCCATCTTACCATCGTTTCCTAAGGATGGGTCAATTGTTTCAGGTAGGGCGGGTTGTGACGGTGGCGATGCTAAAGCAGTTACCCTATTGACCTCTTTCTCTAAATCTTCAATCATTAGGTCTCTAATTGAAGTGGGACTGGGTTCAAGAGTGTTAGGTGGGTGACCATTATCAAAAATCTGGTACGGTTGGTCACCCCCTAGAAAAGGATAATTTTCATGAACGTAGGAAGAAACTTGGCAATTTCAGCAAAAGAATTGGGACTGAGTATAGATAGAGAAATAAGAATCGTGAAAAATTGAATTAAATTGTGTATCACCCTTATCAACAAGAATATAAAAATTTCATAAAAATAAAGAATATCACACCCCTAGCAGTCTATGGTATGCTAGTCAACTAGACCTGCTCAAGAACCTGATTGTCGAAGTGTTGGGAATTCACCCGCACGCGGAAATGCGTATGTTTTGGAAACGAATATGATTTTAAGCAAATGGATTGCGCACGCGAGATCGTTCTCGTTTTAAAATCTATAAACCGCAAGTGCACGACGCGTTGTAGCAAGCCGGCAAGTATGGGTCGATCCACAGGGAATTTTGTATTAGGTTTTATTGTTTAAGGTTTTACAAATAATGAATAGGTTTGGTTGTCACAAAAAATGAATAGAATACGAAAACAAGAAAAACAAGCAAGGAAGAAAGTGGCCGTGGCTTTTGCTCGGATGGTCGAATTGCGACGATTCCTTCGACGCTCCGTTGTTCATGAGTTGTCCGTTCTTGTGTCGATCCCGGCATGAAGCATGAATCGTCAAGGCGGTAGAGAGGCACAAGTCGTCAAGTTGCGGATATTCGACGCAAACACAAAACGAGTCTGTTTTGTTCACTTACCGTTTGTATGTCCAAGCTTGAGGTATCAACGCTAAGCACAGGGTTTATCAAGCATACATCAACATCAAAGATACAAGTTAGTGAGTGAGAGCAAATGATTTCAGTGTTAAGTGTGTTAAGTGTTTGTGATGGTATATGGTATTTGAAACTGAGATATTTGTCAAGTCACTTAATCACAAAATACCACATCCAAACTTAGCAAACTTAACACCAAATTGATTTTAATCTTAGGCTTGCAAGATGGGATTTGTGGGGAGAATATGGTATGTGATGAGGTTACAAAGTAACCATAGAATCAACATACCCTATCAACCCAGCCAAGTTCCAATACTAAGTTTATAATCATATTAAAGCACATCAAACATTAACAAGAGGAGGAGGAAGACAAATCCATTCATCTCACATCCTCACCATAACCACAACCAAAGATATTAGTTAAGCATGATAAAAAGAAAAGCAAATAAGAACAAGAAGCAAGTAATAAAAGAAACAACAATAGAAATATATTAACACTTGAAGTTGAGCAACAAGTTATTGGTAACTTGTTCAACCTTCATAATGATGCTCTCAAGAGAAATTTTCAAGAGGGAAGAAGAAGAAGAGACCAAGTTAAAGCCACTCATTTTCAAGGCTAAACCAAAAATAAAATAAAACAAAAGAATATATGCATGGTATGTGAGACATGAGTGAGCCCTTCCCTTGCTCACTGTTCTGGCTTTTTGTAACGTTTTAAAAACCGTTTAGGTAATTTCCCGATAATCGGTAAATAACTGTATTTTCCGTAAAATGTAATTATAATTATTTTTCAATATAGGCCTAATTATACCTAATTTAGATGTGTAATTGCTAGTATTTGGTAATTAATTAGTCACTTATAAATTTCTGGTTATTTAAATATTTTTCCTTAATTAATTATTTTAAATATTATTTTAAGCTTTTAAATATACATTAAATTAGTGATAAATACAAATTTGAATGGGCTAATTAAATACTTAAGAACCATGACAAACTAAAACCTAGTTTGTAACATAATTTTAATCAAGTTATTCCTCGTTCTAGTTGTTCCTAGGGTCAAAGGAAAAATAAAATAAAATAAATTAAAAGTAGGAAATGATGCAACTTGCATTTATGAAACTTGAGGGGTGTTTTTATCATGGAAATTTCTACCCAACTCCACACACACCCACACAACCCACCTATTTCCCTGCTGGCCGAATAAATTTGCAGTCATCCCCATTTCCCCCCCCACTTCATTGTCATCTCAAGAGAAGAAAAAGAAATAAAGTGAGAAGAATAAAATAGAATAATTGAAGTGTGGTGTATTAATGAGGTATGGTAGGGTTATTGACTTGAAAATATCTACATCACCCACACACTCCCTCCTCATCCCCCTGCTGGCCGAAAATCTGCAGCCCTCCCCCATTTTTTTTCCATCTCTTTTCAATCTCTAAAAATCCCCAAAATCCATAAAAAATCCAATTAAAACCTCACAAATTCAAAGCCAATTCTTCATCCATTCTCCTTAGCCAAATCTAGCTTAAATCTTAGAACAAGAGACCATTTTGGGGAGGCCAAATTGCAAGTTAAATTCTATAATCTTGAGTTATAAATCTTGACACAATAGTTACTTGGTGGTTAATAACCTTAATCTAAATTGTTAAGTGTTAAATTGGTGCTAATTGCAAGTTTGGGTTTTTAAAGATGAAGGTTTGAGTTAGAGCTAGGGTTTTAACCATCTCTACTAGGTTAACTTAGTGTAGTTTGCTATCAATTGGTTTAGTTTGGATGTTTGCTTGTGATTGCGGCCACTAGATCGCTAATCAACGGTGTTTGGAACAAATTCCCAATTTTATCGCTTACTAGGATTTTAGAACTAATGGTTTTCAATTTAGTTTGGCGAATTTGGTAGTATATAATCCATTTCCTATGTTATTGAATGTGTTGTGACGCGCGAACGGTACGATCGGGTTCTAGGTTTGGTGGTTGTTTCATATAGTAATCCTAGTTGAGGTTGTGGCGATGTCGTACACATTTTTGTGCATATAAGTATAGCTTAAGGACATTTATTATTCTTATTGTTGTCCTCGTACCTTCTCAGAGTTTTAGCTTGATGTTTTGCATTTGTGCAAATTCCAGGATCGGTTGGAGAGGATTCGGATGCGGCACGGAAAGAAAAAGCGGTGATTGGACCAGACTAGCTGAGGCGTTCCGGTGAGTAAATGTACACATCCATGGGGGAATCGTTCGGATGGCGCTAGGCGCCCGATAGTTAGAATTCCTATTAGTATTTGCATCATATGCGTAGTTCCTAGTATTCATCTCATTGCATCGCATCATCTTTCATATATATATATGATACCATTCATAGGACACATGCACCATTACCATTGGTTTATGCTGCACGGGCACTAATCATGTGGACACACATGCCTTGGTAATTGTTATGCCACGAACACTTTAGAACTTGCTAAGATCAGTACCAAAGACATTTGCATTATACATGATACTTAAACGGGTAGCTGTATTTGTCATTCCACTAAGATTGATATGAAGGATTGCTAGTCGTATATACGTACTTTATTTCATTTTCATTCATACATGTTTTCTACCCATAAATCGCATATCATATTGTTGATATCACAGACATTCATCAATTTCTACTTATTCATGTATTGTGATTCTCCTGGAGGATTTCGCTATTTATGAGATTTGTGGATTTGGAGAAACCGCAAGTATTTAAGAACGTATTTCCATTTTAAAAATTTAAGTTGTTGTTTTCTCGTGATATGAGATGTGTGGTGTCAACAATAGGTTTTCTTGGTTCTTGAACGGTATCATACACCCGATTCGAGGTAGGGGGAGGGACCGTCTGTGGGTGCATGGTGGACCCGGTGCGGTACTCCGGGGCAAGAGGATCGCAGATGATGGCGTTGAGCCCGGAGGAGAGCACTACCGACTGGTTATTGTATGGAAACTCGACGGATATCCGGAGGATACTGTTCGGAGTTATAAGAGAGATGGATATGGTTCGATCCTGACCATGCGGAGCCCATGGGCCAGTCCGATTTGCCGGAGCCCGGGATATTGAGATATACACATGTTGTGTCGATGCTTGACACGGATTTCTATCGATTTCATTGATGATATGACAGTTGAATTACAGAGGTTTTACTAAGATAAGAATACATATTTTCTTGTACTAAACATATTCAGATCTCATGTTGATTATGCATTCATGCTGCATACATATTAGCGCATCGCATCACATTGAAATATGTAGGTTGTGACGTATTCGCGTGCATGCTTACGATGGCCTTATTAGATGTTACTTATCACTCAACTCACCCCCGTTGTGCCACAGTATTTTGCAGGTCCGACCTGCCAGCACAGTAGCAGCGGGCGCACTACCTTATTTTGCTTCTTTTGCTTGGACTCGCGGCATTGCTCGTAGGTGTGTTCCGAAGATATTTTGTCTCCACCTTGTATTACTATTGCATCTAGTGTACTCTATCTACCGTATCTACCACTTGTATTGTTATTTGTGACCTAGAGATGAGACAATGAGATTTGTATACATATATGTTGTTTCTCTGGGGTCGAGCTCACTTAAGCTGACAGGATACTTTATTACTTTTGTGCCTTTATATGCTTATTTTGCACGGTGATGATATATATTGCATGTGATTGTGAGTCCACCTTTGGTGAAGAGCTAACTCCCGCTTGGGATTCCTTATTTCATGATGTACATATATTCTTGTTTTGTACCCGTTTGGGGCCAGTATTTACAAAGGAGACTCTGCCGAAATTTTCGAGAAAAGGTGATGTTGCTTTTAAAGGTTTGATGCGACTTATTTGGTTAAAATCACTTTCTTTATGTTGGTTTTCCTTCCCTCTAGTTCTTTATTTGGTTTTGATTTCTGGGATTTGGCTTACTTAGATTACGTACGCTACGAGACGTTTCGTAATTTAAGTGCCAGTCACGCTCCGTACTTTCGGGTCGTGACACTTTTATAGGCACCAAAAAAGATTAAATAAGTAATAAAAATAAGGTGATGTGACTGCAAGGGAGCGACAGAAGAAATATGGGGTCAATTGGGGCAAGGGGGCCGGCGAGCTCGGATCTTTAGAAGTTGTGGCCGGCCAAAATCCGATATAATGGGCTCGTGTTGGTTGTGTGGTCTTGTGTTCTCTCGACAAGTCCACTGGTGCTACTTGATTTGTCTATATGAACTTGGTTTGCACTCAGGGATTTGGAGGGAAACATGAATCAATGTATCACATCAAAACTTTTTGCATTTATTACCCATCACACCACACATGTGCCTACTTGCATGAATTGTGCAAGGGCAGCCCCCATATGGTCCATGTCAAAGAGCTAGTGTCACACATGTATTGTGTTGGACCAAAAATTTTGTGCACACATTTATTTGCAAAAAGAACTCTTTGGATATCCGTCGGTTTTCTTTTTTGTTTGCAGTGTCAGCCCCCAAACGCTATATCCGTGATATTGAGTTTGTTTTCAGTATTTAATCACGAACACCTGTAATCTGTAATTACCGAGCAGACACTAATTAATAGCACCGATATATAACAAAATAGATCATGAATGAGGATATTAAAATGCAGTTTTCAGTGTTGAACAGGTATTCGTATTTTGATACGAATACGAGCATATATATGCGGGGATGTATTCTTGTATTCATACAAGAATACTTCTAGAAGGAGTACACCTCATTTCCAGGAATTTCTTTTCTAGAAATTATGAAATTAGGTGGAGGGAATAAATGGTGGAGGGTAAGGGCAAATGAAATATTAATTCATTTGATTATACTATTCAAGCATGATTGCAATTTTATATTTGGAAAAAATCATTTAACAAAAGAGAAAAATGTATTCTTGAATTAGTGAGATTAATTCATTACACCATTTAGTTTTCTCTCTTTTAATAGCTCCTCCTTCATCTTCTTCCTCTTACCATCTCATGAGATGAGAATCAAAGATGAAAAGAGAAAGAAAATTACTAGACCACTCACAATACATCCTAAGCATCCTATATTAGCAAACTAGGATCTTTAGTTACTTCATTTGATGAAGTTGAAACTTGGTTCCCTCTGTTGGATCATCTTCAGCGAAGGAAGATCGGCCTACAAACTCGATCATAGAGCCTGAAGGAGCTAAAGAAGAGGATCGAGGACGAAGGACATGACTGCAAAGGTTGTAACCCTAACAGAGTTCTTAAATTCTTGTCGAGTGTTTTCTATTTTAGTGTTTGGTTAAGATTCTGGTGTTAAGTTTTTATACCATCAAGAAATTTTTTATTTTTGGATTCCGTATCGGCCGTGGGTTAGCGGTGAGGGCACTAGGAACTTTCAATGGTATCAGAGCTACCCAAACACCCTAAACTAGATAGTTATGACTCTCGAATCCCTCTGGTTTTTGCTCCGCAAAAACTATATTGAAACCAGTGAGAAAATTCATGCTATTTTGATGTTTTGACTCCCCGCAGGCTCTTGGTTTGGACCAAGAAGCAGTGGGGGGTGCGCGAAGACCCTGGTGACGCTCCAGAGAGAACCTAGGGAGGGTTCACCCCTCGAGACCACCCTAACGTGGCCTTGGAGGGGTGGGGACCCGAGCCCTGCCCATGGGGCTGGCTCAGGTCTGCCTACCCCCATGTCCACCTTAGGGTGGCCTAGTGGGTGGGTAGCATCCTAGGTGCCCTCCGAGTCGTAGTTAATTTTATGCCAGGGCCCTCCATGAAATTTAGGCTCAATTCGAGCTTATTTCGGACTCCCGGAGTGGATTTTAGCATGGAATTTTTTAGGGTTTTTAAAACACTTGATTTTCTGTGTTTTGGAAATTTGAAGTGTTGGCTATTTATGTGCGGTATTCGAATGTCATAGGATTTATGATGGTTGCATATATCATAACGTTTGGTAAAACATTGTCTAATTGCTATATGTATCAATTAGATGGGGTTACGAAATTGATACTCACAAGTTTGCATGTTCCGTGATGGATGGTGCTATGATTGTTATGGTTGTGTTGGATTATTGTGATGGATGGCTCGGTGTATGTAGTATTAGATGTAATTTTCTATGATGTACTGTATATTAATATTGCATAGCGAGCATCCGACTTGTGGACTGCTGTTACTGCGGTTTGTATATTATTCTTTAGGGCGCGTCCTAGTAGCGGACGTTGTCACCGTTATATATTCAGGTTTTCATTACATGCACTAGGATTACCCCACGGTGGAGTGCTTGAGTAGCCGGGTTCTAGAAGGCAATGGGCCATCATCCCATGGCATGGAGACCGGGGCGCCTTCCTCTAGAATTGGCGGACTATTCGCCGTATTCGTAGGGGGTATAGGATTGACCCGCGGAGGGGTATCCAAGTCACAAGATTTTTGAAGTGCTAGATGGCCCACTCACTTCGTTGATTGACGTTGCCTTACTTCTAGGATTGGCGGGTGGCTTTCCGCACTCGTAGGGGTCTTGGACCTGATACTACGGGTTATCCACATGACCGGGAAAATTGCATTTTATATTTGGCTCCATTGAAATGTACGTTTCCTTGTTTGTCTGCATTTCCATATTGTGTTTGCTTCTACTGCGATTCTGTGTTTGCTATATCATCATGTGTGAGACGAATGTTGCTATCTATATTATATATATTAGACGCTATATATGTTTTGCATCCGCGCTAGTCCTGTTCCCATCCTTCCGTAAGTTAAGTAACCTTACGGTGAAGACCCGGCACCTTGTAACGAATGCTGATGGCATATATATGCATGATTATTTTCGTTTCTTCTGTGTGATGATATAATTGATGGGAAATCATTATATGTTTAAAGCAAGTAAAACAAATCTATAACGATCTTTTCGGAACCTCAGTTTTTAAAGACCATTGTCATATTTTTTTTGCTTTGCACAGCGGTATTCGGTCATGAATATCTTGTAGCTCATTCGACGAGGCAAGAGCTTAGATCCCTTCATGGGGAGTGACCTCTTTGGCAAAAATTTACGTCACTGTAATAACTTCACTATAGTCAATTCTTTTGTTTTGCATAGAGGTATTTAGTTAGGAATATCCAGCACCTTATTCGATAAAGAAAGTGCCTAGATCCTTTCACAGGGAGTGACCTCTTTGGCAAAAGTTTGCGCCATTATATATTTGTAAAACCACTCGAGTTCCTTCAACGATATCAAGTTCATTACGTAAAAGGTTTTTCGCCAAAAACCAGCCGTAGCCCTTTGTCGTTTCCTACAAGTATTGCTTAGTATTCGTGCTGTGTTTGTTGACTCCGTCAAGGCGTAGTGTGCGGTAGCTAAGTGGTGCTTGTTTGTAGCAAGTGATGTGATTGGTTAGGATAGTCGTACGGCCTGGTTGAATCCATCAAGGGCTCGTGCAGATTGGTTTAATGCAATCATGATAATGACAGGTTGAACTTGAATATGATCCTTTGATTTGTTGACTCTGTCAAGGTCACTAGGGTTCTAGGGGCAAAAACCATATCGGGAGATTCAAATATAAGGGAAAATTGCCAAATTTTGTCATACCTAATGGAGTGTGGTAATTTTGTGTTAGTGTATATGCCCTAGAGGCCATTACTGTATCATACTAGTTTGTATATTACTTAATGGAAGCTTGGGATATTCACCTTGTATAGACAATCTTGCTCAATAGAGTAGTATGCTACTTAATTTGTTTCTACTTTAATGTATACATGTGTTTATTTTAGTATATCACCTATACACATTAGTGGAGCCCTTAGGATCTTTTCTTGATTACGAGCGTTGTGATGGCAGTCACACTAGCGGGGGCTGGGTAATCCACAAGCACATCCTTATGCAGGTCCCTGGTCGTAGGACTATCGAGACAGGGCATCGATACTCCGGAGTAGACTAGCGTATGTGCTTCTCATCCCAGTGTGGGAGACGGTCTGTCCCACAGCCGTCAGTACGTCGTACTTGAGATAGTATGCGGGTGCTCGTTAGGTTACGAGTACACTGGACAGGACTCGTCGGGAACTGATGGTTGGTACTATACCTATCGTCAGTTATCAGTTCCCAGGTGACATGAGTACAGCTTAGTCCGCTGACTTGACACTGTCACTTCGTCTCGAGTGTGTTCCCACTGTACTTAGATTACTACCCTACCACGGCTCAAAGGAGTCGTGCAAACAGGTAGTAGTTGGGTGCAGTCCCGAAGCTCTTGAAGGCAGTGACGGTTAGACATGATTCGTCTCCCCCGGTATTGGGGGTTGACATCGCGCTGTGTCTAGGAGAGCCATTACACGAGTAGTCCCTGGCCAGGGCAAGCGAGATATACTGGTCGGTTTCCAGTGCTATCTCAGGGTGTTCTGGGCTACACTCCGACACGACTTGTACCGCTATTTGGGGACTGACGTTTACCGCCCCCTAGGACCACCATGCGATGTATCAGACGAACAGAACGGACTGTATGGAGATTGTCACATTCAGGCTCAGTAGGAGTTCAGATGGGTTTCACCTCGTCCGTCTTCTTGTCGGCATCTACCTGGGGACCGTTACGCACAGCTAGTGCCGCTTGCGGTCTGTAGTTAAACCCACTGCCAGCGTAGTGTCGAGTCTTTAGAGTCCCACACAGAAAGCTATTCGCCTTTAGGCAAAAGAGTAGAGGTCACATGGTTTTGCGACAGGTCGCATGGTTTTGCGACAGGGTTCGGTCACATCCGTGCACTAGTGCACGTTGAGTGTCCGGACAGTTAACACTAGCGGGCTTTGGTTTAAGCCAGATCCTAGGGTACGTTTTGGGATTGGTTTTATCTCGTTTGTATTCGTGTTCCTCGGAATGCGGATGCTGGTGTGTATGCACAGTTGACAGAGAGACAGAGGCAGAGGATTCTCATTGAGGTTGTTGACTGTTGACTGTTGACTATTGACTTTTGACTAAACCCTAATGAGAATAAGAAATATAATTAACAATAATATTAATTAAGTATTATAGTGATATGGTTGTTGAGGGGTTGACTTTGTTGACTTGTAGACTTTGTTGACCGGTTGACTAGGTTGGACTAGTTGACCATCATCATGACAATGGCTATCATTTCATGGCAAAGACTTTTGCTTGCTTGTTTGCTTTTGCAAAATGAGTGCATGAAATGATATAGCCATTTTGACTTGAACCATCACATTGATTACTATTTTGTTATGATAGCTTTGGATTATGAGAACTTGGATGGCAAAAGAGTTACTCATTTCTCTCATTTCATTTCTCTCTCTTGCTTGAGCTCTCCCTCTTGCTCTTCCTCTTGCTCTCTCTCTAGCTCAAGGCAACACCCTCTCATGAGTTGAGAAACATTGCCTTAGAGATAAAAGAAAACCCAAATAACTTCTCTACTCATCCTAGTTCACAAGGTTTAGCAAACCAAGTGTTCTGGTTTCTTCAAGTTCGAAGAAGAAGCCAAAGGTAGAAGCTTTCAGGTGGATCCATCTTCGGCGCAAGGAGACGACGAGGTGAGGCCGATCCGTACACCGGAAAGAGTTGAAGAAGAAGGAGTTCAAGAAAGGTATAGCCCCCTAACCGAGTAGGTAAAACTCTAGTTAGGTTGTTAGTTAGTTTTTAACAAAGATCCGTATTTTGAGTCCATGTTACCACCTCTTGAAAAATCGTTTTTCATCATTTCCGCAAGCCCGTAAGTACCGGGAGAGGTAACGTGGACTTACAGTGGTATCAGAGCCTAGTTAAACACTATCTAACATGTTATCAAAGTAACTAGAAATTCGATCGATGAAAAAGTCGCGAAACACGCCCGAAAAGTATACTTTCTGCCGAATTTTTTTTCTGTCCAAAAAATGATAAATTTTACCTTAAAATTCGGCTCAGGGTTCTTAAAACTCACCGTAGAAAAATTGTCCATAGAGTCGATCAACACGCCGTGGAACCGCGGCAGGAGCTTGCTCCCGCCGTGGAACCGCGGCAGGAGCTTGCTCCCGCCGCGGATTCGCGGCTGAGTTGACTCGGCCGTGGGCGATTTTTCTCACAGTTTGTTTATTTGGGTGTTTTGGGATTTTTAAAATATGTTTTTTCTGCCCAGAATTTCCAGAAAGAAAAATTTGTGTTTGGGGCTTGAAAATCCGTATTTTGATCGAACTTCTAAAGACTTAAGCTGACAGGCATATATCTGTGATGTGTTATATGTATTGAACGTCCGCTAATCCCTATACGTCGATTAGTGGGGGTTATACATATCTGTGATCTGTAATGTTGATGGTATGTGTATATGAATTCAAAGGATTGTCGCGGACGAATAGCCGGGAGTTGTGAGATGAGAGTTTTTCCTTTTATCTTTCAATTCATGTAATATGTAAATTGATGTAATATTATTTTTGGCCACACAACAGGATCGGGGTTGTAGCCGTCATTGTATAATTTCTTTTTACTGTTTTTACTCTTAGGATAGACCCAAGGTGGGGCGCACAAACTACCGGGTATCTCGAAGTGCCGAGTGGCCTACTCACGTCGCTGAGGGAGGTTGCTCCACTTCGGATATTTGGCGGGTAGTTTGCCGCACCCGTAGGGGTATAGGGTGGGGTATTGGCTATTCATCGCGACCGTGTAATCCGCTTTTCGTTACAGGCTCGTACGAATTGCGAATTCCTAGTATATCCAATGTGTTAATCTGTGATCTGAAATGACTATCATTGCAATATATCTATATATGATATTATTTAGGCATTGCTTATGTTTTGCATCCGCGCTAGTCCAGCCCCTGCTCTGTCGTTAGTTAAGTAACCTAACGGGTAATGACGGGGCCCCGTGGCGAATGCGGATGGCATGCGTACGTCATATTTTGGTTGTTTTCTGCAATGGTAGGATTAAATGATGGGACGCATTGGAATTAATGTAAGAAAAAATAAACCGAGTAAAAGTCGTTGGAACACTTTCAAAACCACTCGGTTTCTTTTCAAAATAACTTTTAAACGCAGAGCTTAAGCCACTCCTTTTAAAAGCTATCTCGTTCCATCGATTATATCAAGTTCACTACGTTCACGGTTTCGCCAAAACCATTCGTAGCCCTCCGTCGTTTCACATGGATGGTCAACAGTATTCAAGCTATATTTGTTGGCCAAAGTCAAGGCATAGTGATTGGTAGCTATTGGGTATTCATGTGCAGCATAGATAGATGTGTTGGTTTGGGGAAGTCGTTCTACCTTGTTGGCCAAAGTCAAGGGTATGTGCGGGTGGGCTCAAATTAACCTGGAGAATGACGGGTAGAACTTGACATGTGACTTATGATTGTTGGCCAAAGTCAAGGTCATAAGAGCATGGGGCAAAAATCCACATCGGGAGTTTCAAAAGAACTGAAACTTGCTAGCGCTGCATACCATTTGGAGTGTGATAATTCTGGTAGGATTCCTTCAGTTTTGTCACGCAATGATATTTGGATCCCGATCCTACTGTGAGTATATGCTACTCCTCGGGAAATTTCTCACTTAATGATCAATGCTATAAACCAAGTAGGTGTCTAGAAAGGTGTTAGCGGGGCTACGCCCCCAGGGAAAATAGGTTATTTAATTAAGGAACTTTGCGAAAGCGTTGGAAAACCTCCTTCGAAGTACCGACACCAGCCTGGCCGAACGGTTAAGCAAGTATTGTACGGTGAGATTGATCCTAACTAATTCTTCCTTTTTGGTTTGAGGAGGGATTCGAGAGACAGTGGGAGCCATCCTGTTTAGACAAATTAAAAACCACTCTAAACTTGCAAGAGCATCATGCTAAAGTGTTTCTTCTCTCTCTCTCCTAATTGCAGCGACCAAACATCATGACCGGACTTAAGTTATTACTAGATAAAAACATACTGACAGGGCCAAACTACAAAGATTGGCTCAGGAATGTCAAAATGGCAATCACTTATGACAAGTTGGGGTATCTTCTTACCACCAAAGCTCCCCCTGTCCCAGGTCCTACCTCCAGCGTCGCGGATAAGGAAATCCGTAAGACTTGGGAGATCGATTGCGTGAAGGCTAAGTGCCTCGTGCTTGCCTCTAAGGACAATGAACATCAGAGGAGGCACGAGAATATGGACCTCGAATCCATATTTCTCCATACAAAAGAACTGTATGGAGAGCAATCTCTTATCGCCAGACACGAAGTGTCGAAAAAGTTATTTTCGGCAAGACTGGCCATCGGATCATCGGTAGCGGAACACGTGCTTAAGATGATTGGCTTCATTGAGGAGCTCATGGACCTTGGGACCACGTTGGAGAATGAGCTCTATACGGACTTGATTCTTCAGTCCCTTCCTTCCACTTACGCCCAGTTCATCCTGAATTTCAACTTGCAAGAAAAGGAAGTTGAACTTTTAGAGCTCCTCAACATGCTGAGGAGTGCAGAGGGCACCCTACAGAAAGGTAGGGAAACATCCACTTTGTTTGTAGGAGGATCTTCCTCTTCTAGGTCGAAGGCGAAAGCCAAGGGAAAGAAGAAGAAAACCCCCGCCAAACCAAGAGGCGGTGTTAGTAAGATGGATACGAAGGGAAAGGCAAAAGCAACAAAGGTAGCGGGGAAGCTTGTGGATAAGAAAGAATGCTTTTACTGTCACAAGAGTGGACACTGGAAGAAAGATTGCAGGGCTTGGAAAGCCAGAACACAGGATCTGAAGCAAGTTGCGGCTTCAGCTTCAGGTGTGTATGTTATTGAAAACTGTCTATCAATAAACTCTACTTCCTGGGTATTGGATACCGGATCAGGATCTCATATCTGTAATTCTTTGCAGGCGTTGAGAAACCGTAGGGTTTTGAAGGCAGGTGACATGACCCTCAAAGTTGCAAACGGAGCTAGCATGGATGCTAAGGACATGGGGGACTATCACCTGGGAATGTCAGATGGACATGTTTTGGTTTTACGTAATTGCTTTTTTGTACCCAACGCAACTTGTAATATCATTTTTGTATCTTTGATTTCTAAAGAAGGTTATGAATTTGCGTTTGTAAGTAATGTTGTAAACATTCACCTTAATCAAGTTCGGATTGGGTCAGGTACATTAAGCAATGGTATATACGTATTAAACCAACCACAGATTTGCAATGTCCATAATACACACAAAAGAAAGTCTCCGGAAATAAATCAGACTTTCTTATGGCATTGTAGACTGGGTCACATCAATGAGAGAAGGTTGACGAAGTTACATACAGAAGGATATTTGGATCCGTTCGAATATCAATCGAATGCCACTTTTCAATCCTGTCTCAAAGGAAAGATGACAAAGACTCCGTTCACTGGACACGGAGTAAGAGCGAGCGAGCTCTTGGGACTCGTACACAGCGACGTGTGCGGTCCAATGTCTACACATGCGCGAAGCGGTTATTCTTACATCATTACTTTTACGGATGACTTTTCAAGGTACGGTTATGTATTCTTAATGAAACATAAATCCGAAGCCTTTGGAAAATTCCAGGAATATAAGAATGAAGTAGAAAAACAAACCGGCAAAAGTATCAAGACACTGAGATCGGATCGAGGTGGTGAATACTTGAGTGCCGAGTTCCTGGATTACTTAAAAGAGAATGGAATTCTCTCTCAGCTTACTCCTCCATACAATCCGCAACATAACGGTGTATCAGAGAGACGGAACCGAACCCTATTGGATATGGTACGGTCCATGATGAGTAACGCTGAGTTACTGCGATCATTCTGGGGATATGCACTAGAATCAGCTGCATACCTTTTGAACCGAGTTCCAACTAAGACTGTGCCTACTACACCATATCAGATGTAGTGTGGGAAGAGACCCTATCTTAATCACATTAAGACATGGGGATGTCCATCTTTTGTCAAAAAGCAGCATGCGGACAAACTCGAGGCACGCTCAGTACAGTGCAAGTTTGTGGGATATCCAAAGAACTCCAAGGGATATTTCTTCTATTGCGAAGAGGAACAAAAGATTATGTTTCTCGTCATGCCCACTTCTTGGAAACTGAGTTTTTGGAAAATCAGATAAGCGGGAGCACAATAGAAATAGAAGAAATTCCAGAACCATGAGCTATTACTGAAAGCTTAGTAGAACCAGAAGGTTCGAAAGATCATGACATTCCTGCGCCGCTCCGCAGGAGTAGTAGGCAGTCTCATCCGCCCGAGAGATACTACGGTTTTCTCATAGACGGGGATAGAGAGGATTGCATCATTGATTATGATGAGCCGACTAGCTTCCAGCAGGCCATTCAGAGCGTTGACTCGGTAAAATGGCTGGATGCAATGCGGACCGAAATGGAGTCCATGTACACCAACAAAGTATGGACGTTGGACGTTGCTCCAGATGGGGTAAAACCCGTAGGATGCAAGTGGATCTTCAAAAGGAAGATTGGTGTAGATAGACAGGTTGAGACCTATAAAGCTAGACTGGTTGCAAAGGGTTTTCGTCAAAGACCTGGTTTGGACTACGACGAGACCTTTTCTCCAGTAGCTATGCTGAAATCCATTCGGATCCTTCTTGCCATTGCTTCCTTATACGATTATGAGATTTGGCAGATGGACGTAAAGACCGCTTTTCTAAATGGAAATTTTGAGGAGTGTGTTTATATGGACCAGCCAGAGGGTTTCATTCAGAGTGGGAGCAGCAGAAAGGTGTGCAAGTTGCTTAAGTCCATCTACGGACTAAAGCAGGCATCGCGGAGTTGGAACATATGTTTTGATGAGACGGTCAAAGAATTTGGATTTATCAAAAATCCAGACGAACCATGCATCTATAGTAGATTTGTAGCGAGAACTATCGTATTCCTCGTTTTATACGTGGATGACATTCTCTTAATAGGAAATGACATTCCTATGCTACAATCTGTCAAAGGGTTCTTGTCACACAGGTTCTCCATGAAAGACATGGGTGATGCCTTATACATTCTGGGGATCCGGATCTATCGTGACAGATCCAAGAGGATACTAGGAATCTCACAGTCCAGGTACATCGACACCATACTGAAAAGATTCAGTATGGAAGATTGCATGCGCGGTAATCTACCGGCTTGTCACGGGATCACCCTTTCCAAAGAGATGTCTCCCAAGACTGATTTGGAAAGGGATCGCATGTCTATTATACCCTACGCTTCTGTGGTAGGCTCTATAATGTATGCGATGTTGTGTACCGGACCAGATGTAGCTTATGCACTGAGTGTGGAAAGCCGGTATCAGTCAAACCCTGGGGAGAAACACTGGAAAGCAGTAAAGAACATTCTCAAGTATCTGAGAAGGACTAAGGAGATGTTCTTGGTGTATGGCGGAAAAGACCTCCAGATCGAGGCCTTTGCTGACTCCAGCTTCCAGAGTGACAAGGATGATTCCAAGTCCATGTCGGGTTATGTTTTTACCCTCAATGGAGGGGCGGTGTGTTGGAAGAGTTCCAAACAGGAAACCGTTGCTGACTCTACGATGGAAGCGGAATATATCGCTGCTGCAGATGCCGCAAAAAAAGCTGTCTGGATAAGGAAGTTCTTAACTGAACTTCAGGTGATTCCGTCCATTGTTGATCCAATACCTCTGTATTGCAACAACAACGGAGCTATAGCATTAGCGAAGGAACCCAGGTCCCATCAGAGATCCAGACACATCTAGAGGCGGTATCACCTGATCAGGGAGATCGTGGGTCGCCAGGAGATCGAGGTTCGGAGAGTTTCTACGGAAGATAACACTGCTGATCCACTCACAAAGTCCTTACCCCAGACTCAGTTTGAGCGGCTGATCGAGATGATAGGTCTTCGATACACCAGAACATGGCCTTAGTGCAAATGGGAGATTGTTAGTGTATATGCCCTAGAGGACATTACTGTATCATACTAGTTTGTATATTACTTAATGGAAGCTTGGGATATTCACCTTGTATAGACAATCTTGCTCAATATAGTAGTATGCTACTTGGTTTGTTTCTACTTTAATGTGTATATGTGTTTATTTTAGTATATCACCTATACACATTAGTGGAGCCCTTAGGATCTTTGCTTGATTACCAGCGTTGTGATGGCAGTCACACTAGTGGGGGCTGGGTAATCCACAAGCACATCCTTATGCAGGTCCCTAGTCGTAGGACTATCGAGACAGGGCATCAATACTCCGGAGTAGACTAGCGTGTGCGCTTCTCATCCCAGTGTAGGAGACGGTTTGTCCCACAGCCATCAGTACGTCGTACTTGAGATAGTATGCGGGTGCTCGTTAGGTTACTAGTACACTGGACAGGACTCGTCGGGAACTGTTGGTTGGTACTATACCTATCTCAGTTATTAGTTCCCAGGCGACATGAGTACAGCTTAGTCCGCTGACTTGACACTGTCACTTCGCCTCGAGTGTGTTCCCACTGTACTTAGATTACTACCCTACCATGGCTCAAAGGAGTCGTGCAAACGGGTAGTAGTTGGGTGCAGTCCCGAAGCACTTAGAGGCAGTGACGGTTAGACAGGATTCGTCTCTCCCGGTATTGGGGGTTGACATCGCGCTGTGTCTAGGAGAGCCATTACACGAGCAGTCCCTGGCCAGGGTAAGCGAGATATACTGGTAGGTTTCCAGTGCTATCTCAGGGTGTTCTGGGCTACACTCCGACACGACTTGTACCGCTATTAGGGGACTGGCGTTTACCGCCCCCTAAGCCCACCATGCGATGTATCAGACGAACAGACCGGACTGTATGGAGATTGTCACATTCTGGCTCAGTAGGATTTCAGATGGGTTTCACCTCGTCCGTCTTCTTGTCGGCATCTACCTGGGGACCGTTACGCACAGCTAGTGCCGCTTGCGGTCTGTGGTTAAACCCACTGCCAGCGTAGTGTCGAGTCTTTCGAGTCCCACACAGAAAGCTATTCGCCTTTAGGTAAAAGAGTAGAGGTCGCATGGTTTTGCGACAGGTCACATGGTTTTGCGACAGGGTTCGGTCACATCCGTGCACTAGTGCACGTTGAGTGTCCGGACAGTTAACACTAGCGGGATTTGGTTTAAGCCAGATCCTAGTGTACGTTTTGGGATTGGTTTTTATCTCGTTTGTATTCGTGTTCCTCGGAACGCGGATGCGGGTGTGTATGCACAGTTGACAGAGAGACAGAGGCAGAGGATTCTCATTGGGGTTGTTGACTGTTGACTGTTGACTATTGACTTTTGACTAAACCCTAATGAGAATAAGAAATATAATTAACAATAATATTAATTAAGTGTTATAGTGACATGGTTGTTGAGGGGTTGACTTTGTTGACTTATTGACTTTGTTGACCGGTTGACTAGGTTGGACTAGTTGACCATCATCATGACAATGGCTATCATTTCATGGCAAAGACTTTTGCTTGCTTGTTTGCTTTTGCAAAATGTGTGAATGAAATGATATAGCCATTTTGACTTTAACCATCACATAATACTTGATTACTATTTTGTTATGATGGCTTTGGATTATGAGAGCTTGGATGGCAAGAGAGTTACTCATTTCTCTCATTTCATTTCTCTCTCTTGCTTGAGCTCTCCGTCTTGCTCTTCCTCTTGCTCTCTCTCTAGCTCAAGGCAACACCCTCTCATGAGTTGAGAAATATTGCCTTAGAGATAAAAGAAAACCCAAATAACTTCTCTACTCATCCTAGTTCACAAGGTTTAGCAAACTAAGTGTTCTAGTTTCTTCAAGTTCGAAGAAGAAGCCAAAGGTAGAAGCTTTCAGGTGGATCCATCTTCGGCGCAAGGAGACGACGAGGTGAGGCCGATCCGTACACCGGAAAGAGTTGAAGACGAAGGAGTTCAAGAAAGGTATAGCCCCCTAACCGAGTAGGTAAAACTCTAGTTAGGTTGTTAGTTAGTTGTTTAACAAAGATCCGTATTTTGAGTCCATGTTACCACCTCTTAAAAAATTGTTTTTCATCATTTCCGCAAGCCCGTAAGTACCGGGAGAGGTAACGTGGACTTACATTTTGGTCGGCTTCCGTCAAGGTTATCACACAATGATAGTTGGGTCTCGATTCCCACTAATGAGTAGGTATTACTCGTCGGGAGATTTTCATTTCACAATTAGCTAACCTATTAGGTGTCTAAAAAGTGTTAATGAGATTACGCCTCTGCGGAAATAGGGTTATTTAATTTTTTCCGTATGAAGGCATAGGGGACCTCTCTCGGAGTACTAACACCAATCTGGCTGAATGGTTAACGAACTTGTAAAGTGTACATGACCCCGCTAGTTCTTTTTTAGGGTTTCAAGTTCGTATGTAACTTTAGGTATTTTGACACCATTCTAAAGGATTTTGGAATGGATGACTCCTGACGTGGTGGTGTACCTACAGGTAATGGAGTCACCTTCTCTAAAGTGATGTCTTCTAGACTGATGATAAGAAAGACTTGCATGAACGACGTATCACTTAGTTAGGCAATTGAGTCAATAATGCGACGTCATGTACCAGAACAGATGTTGCTTTTGCACTCACTGTAGTAAGCAGATGTTGGCTATAGTGCCCTCAAGGCAATTATCGTAGTCACAGGCATGTGATTATGATAATTAAGGTAGGACCTATACCGATAAAACAGTCTTACTAGAGATGATAGTATGCTATCTGGTTTGTTTTTATCATCATGTATATGTTGATAGAACCCATAGGATTCTTGCTTGACTACCAGCATTGTGATGGAGATCACATTCGTGGGAGTTGGGGGTCTATAAGAACATCCTTAAATGTCCCTAGTCGTGGGAGTATCGAGACTGCGCGTCGATACTCCAGTGTAGACTGGTGTATACTTATCTAGACCCTGACGAGGGGCGGTAGCCGGTCACACAAGCCATTGGTGTCAGTTTTTCACCTAAGATAGTGTACAGGTGCTCATTGGGTTATGAGTACACTGGACGGACTCGCCGGGAACATGCTAGTTGGTATTATACCTATAGTCAGACATCAATTCCCTGGTGACATGTGTACAGGTTAGTCTTTCGGCCTGAGATCGTCATTTGTCTCGTGTGAGTTCCCACCGTGCTTTGATTACTACCCTACCACGGCTCAAAGGAGTCGTGCAAACAGGTTTTAGTTGGGTATAGTCCTGAGCAACATGGTGGCAGTAAGCAGATCGTCAGGGATTCGTCTCTCCCGGTATTGGGGGTTGATATCGCGTAGTGCACGGGTGGCCATCACTTGAAATCCTCGGCCGGGGTATATGAGAATTACCGATCCAGGATCGATAGCTTCTCAGGTAGTGTTGGGTTTCATACCGACACGAATTATCACGTTGTTAGGGGGTCTGACTTTATCCACCCCCTAGACTCGATATGCGATACTCTTAGACGAATAGACCGGACTGTACAGATATTGTCATTGACAGGCTCAGTAGGGGTTCGGATGAGTTTGCTCGTCGGCCTTCCTTTCGCTCAATACCTGGATAGCCGTTACGTACAACTAGTGCCGCTGACGTGCTTGTGGTTAAACCTACTGCTAGCGTATTGGCGAGTCTTTAGAGTCCCATACAGAAGGTTTTCACGGCTCAGGCGATATGGTGTAGGTGACGTATGTTGATACATACAGGTGTCCGATTAAATGTCTGCACAGACTGCACAGACTTTAATTGGACGGTTGATAATACTAGCGACTTAGGATTAAGCCAGATTGTTAAATCAAGTTTTTATTTAATAATTTACATATGTATTTATATATATGTATTCTAGTATTATTGCTCACTATTTATTTTCTCTCTTTGGCTATTCTTATTTTCGTACGAATACGCGTATATGTATTCCGATACATATACCGGGAAGCATTTCGTATTTATACGGAATGGCTTCAAGAAGATGCCACCTCATTATTGATTTTCTTTTGAAAATCATTTTGTTTATATTGAGGTGGAAAAGGTGACATGGATAGGCATGGGTCTTTTGGTCAAAGCATGGACTTTGGCAATGTAGAGATTGGTATGGGTAATTGTTTATTGCTTAATTTGGTAAGTGTTTTTTGGGTGCATTATTTTTGAGGGAGGAGAGAGGGGATGGCAACATTAGGGGTGGGTTTTCCTTTGCTCATTTTGATTCATTGATTTAGGCTCTCTCTCTTGCTCACTCTCATTTGATACACCCAAAAGAAACTTAGCCATTTTTTTCACAGGCCCTTGATCATCACCTCCACATCTTCCATGGTTGCTCTATGAGCATTAGATTTTGAGAGAGAATTATAGTGACACTATCCTACACCCCCCCCCCCACTCTCTACTACTTGCAATCTTGGAGAGTCAGTTGATCCAACTGGCGAACCAGGAGCTTGTGTCGTTTCCCTCAGGTAGATCATCGGAGATGAAGGAAGACCGGCGTCCAATGTTAATCCGCATCACTAGGAGGTTAGAGATGGTTGAAGACCCGAAGGACTTGTTTCATTAGGTATAACCATTCTATCTCTTTGAGTTTGGCTTGCTAGTTTTACGGTTAATGGTTTCGATCTTGTTAATCGGGTAATGGTAGCGCCGGGTTTTTAGAATTTTTTTTTCCGCATTTGGCCACGGTTGGATGGTCGAACCCTTCATAGTATCAGAGCCACTCATTAACCGTAATCTATCTTGTTTAAATAATGTTAACATATCGAAATCGAAAAAACCCCGATGCACTGCCCTGCACATTTCTTTCTCTGTCAATTTTCAAAGTGCCTTCAAAAATTATTTAAACAAGTGCAGAAGGCTACTGACATGAACATAAGACCACACCCTAAACCCCAGACCATGTCGCCGGATTTTGGCCGATTACCATAGGTGAAATTCCGGCGAGGCCGGATTTTTAGTGGAGCCAGGTTTTGGGTTTTGGGGTGTTATCTTGTCTCTGGCATCTCTGTGCAGCGGTATTGTTTATTTAGCAAAATTTGGATATAGTTTTATCAGTTTTTCTGTGGCTATTCGGGGGTTATTTCGAAGTAGATATGTTTTAATATTGTTTAAAAGTTGCAGTACTTTACATTTCTATCTGTGACCGTGAATATCATTTGATCGATAAATCTTGTCTAATCGCTATAGTCCCTTAAGACGGATTTGCGAACGTGACATTCACGTTGATGTTCTGTGTTGTGCTGTGATGTTGCGGATTTGTCGTGGTGGATAGCTTGCGTGCAATGGTAGTGCAGTTTGGATTTATTTGTACATTTGATATTGCGGGGTGAGCTTCCGACATGTGGACTGTCATCACTGCCTGTTTGTATATTATACTTTTGGGGCACGACCGGGTTGAGGTCGATATACTCCGCGGTGGAGTGCACGGATAGCCGGGTTCTAGAGGGAAACAAATCCGCATCTCATGGCGTTGAGACGGAGGGGAACTTACTCTAGAATTGGCAGGCTATTCGCCGCACTCGTAGGGGGTATAGGTTGATCCAAGGAGGGGTGCTCAAGTTACCGGATTCCGTAAAGTGCTGGGTGGTCCATTCACTTTGCTGAAGGGGTCTGCCTCGCTTCTAGTTTTGGCGAGTAACATGTCGTGCTCATAGGGGTCTAGGAGTTCATTGCACAGGCTATTCACACGACTAGGGAAACGTCGGGTTTTCAGTTGTGGCTCAAAGGAAACCCGAGGCTCCCTGATTATCTGTATTGTTCTGTGATGCTTATTACTTTTTTGTGACGTTGCATTTATCATGCCTGGGACGATTGTTATATATATATATATTTATATATACTAGTAGATGTTGTATATGTTTTGCACCCACGCTAGCCCAGTCCCCGCTCTGTCATTAGTTAAGTAACCTAACGGGTGATGACGGGACCCAGTGGCGAATGCGGATGACATATACGAACATTTTATTTTCGTTCTTTTCTGGTGTAATTAATTGATGGGAATGTGTTGATTCTTATCAATACAAGGAAAGCAAACCTATTATATGATGATGTTGGAACCAAGATTTTTTTAAAAACCTGACATTACAGACGTACGCTTTTGCTTTGCACAGTGGTATTTGGTTATGAATATCCAACACCTCATTCGACGAGGCAAGTGCCGAGATCCCTTCATCGGGAGTGACCCCTTGGGCAGAAGTTTGCGTCAACGTAATAACTTCACTATAGTCGATTACTTTTTGCTTTGCATCGTGGTATTCAGTTTGGAATATCCTACACCTCATTTGACGAGGAAAGAGCCGAGATCCCTTCACCAGGAGTGACCTATTTAGCAAAAATTTTCGCCACTATATATTTATAAAACAACTTGGATTCCTTCAACGATATCAAGTTCGTTACGTTAAAGGTTTTTCGCCGAAAACGAGCCGTAGCCTTCCGTCATTTCTTTCAGGTAGTACCTAGTATTCGTGTTGCGTTTGTTGGCCTTTGTCAAGGCATAGTGTGCGGTAGCTGGGTATTACTTGTATGTTGCATTGAGTTGCGATTATCTAGGTCAGTCGTATAACCTTGTTGTCCTTTGTCAAGGGTTTGTGTGGGTGGGTCTAGAGTAATCTAGGATAATGACGGGTTGACTTGACTTGTGGTTTATGATTTGTTGGCCTTTGTCAAGGTCATAAACCGCTTGGGATAAAAATCATATCGGGAGTTTCAAACATACTGGAAACTTGCCAGGCATGCGCATACCTTCTGGAGTGTGGTGACTTGAGTGGCTTCCATCAAGTTATCATGCGATGATAGTTGGATTCCGATTCCCACTGATCGGGTGATTCCGACTAATTCTCTTTTTGGGTTTGGAGGAGAATTCGAGGAAACAGTGGGAGCCACCCAGATTAGATAAATTGATTATCCATTCTGTTCAAGGTTAGAGTGCACGCTGAGTGTTTCTTTCTCTCTCTCTTTGACATCGACTAAGGCCCGACCCTAGACTATGACTCAGTGACCAAGTTAACCGAACTTTCTTGAAAACACTAGCTTTTGGATTGTCCAAGTTTCATACATCATTGCCATTCCTTCTTTTACCTTTTGCTTTTCTCCATAACACCCCGTATCACTACGTATATCCACTTCCATTGGATAAAACTATCGTATGGTTATATACGAACTCAAAGGAACTTTTTCAAGGATTGTTTCTGGTTCTGGAGAAAATGAATAGGATTATTCAGTTGTCTTTTCTTTTTACCTTCTCTGAGGTTGTGAGGGCTCCTAGGATTGGGAGACGGTACACCTATTACGCTTATTGGATAGTCTTCTTCCAAACTATAGGCAGGTGCCGAATGGTAGGGAATGAAGAAAACCAATTAGCCTAAGTGTGGTATACAGAAGGTAATAAGTAAAGACAAATAAAAGGATTAGAAAGTGGGCAAAGTAAATTGCGACTGTTATTCACGACCAAACCAAGTCTTTCATCGCCACTCCTAGTTCACCTTTGTATTTCTCCAGAACACCCCGTATCACTACGAACATCCAATCCTATTGGATAAATCCCTCGTATGGTTATATACGAAATCGAAGAAACTTTTTCGAGGATGGATTCTGGTTCAGGAGAAATAGGAATAAGGTTTATTCAGTTGTCTTTTATCATCACCATCTCTCCGGTTGTGAGTACTCCTAGGATTAGGAGAGTACACCTATTATGCTTATTGGATAGTCTTCTTCCAAACCATAGGCTGGTGTCGAACGGTAAGGAAGGAAGAAAACCATTTAAGCCTAACAAAGGTGTACAGAAGGTAACGACTAAAGACAAATAAAGGGATTTGGAGAGATGGCGAGGAAATATATGGTTTCAGTCATGAATCTGGATAATGGAAGAGACATTACTATGAATACCCGGATACCCCTTCGAAACATATTCATGTTTCATTTTCACTGTGTATTGTTAATAGAAAACCGATTTCCCAATTAGTCCCTTGCTCCAGGGTATGAATTTACCAGGTTTGATTCTCACATCTGTATGGTTTTACAGATGATGAGTTGGAGTAAGTTATTGGGAATTATGTGATCATCCTCATTATATCGGAATTCGTTGTAATTGGTGATATTTGAGGAAATCACATGGGTACAGTTTTCAACATACGACGCACAGGATTTGAGTTATTCAACTCAGCGGACTTATACAAAGTATTGTATGTTGTCCAGTGTCCATTAGGACAAAGGGGTTGGTCCTCTTACTATATTCTGTTTACTTATGACTTCACAAGTTTTGGACAAGTGTTTCGTAGAAATACAAGGTCCAAGTTTGAGAAGTTATAGGTACAAAGAATAAAGTAGAGAACCAGGTGTCGCATGTATCGGGATTCTTCAAGGTGATCGAAGATGTAGATACTTGTATGAGGTATTCAGTTGATAGTAATGGTTTTGAGAAACTTGTTTCTCTTTCAGGTTACTCATAATTGGACGCACACCTAAGTTGAGTAATGTTGATCGGCTTCTCTCCATTTAGTTGACATGCACTGGAGACAGCTGCATGATTTGAATCTGGTTCCAATTAAATCAGTGCCTTTGTTTCTATATTAGATATATATAGAATCAATTTATATCTTAACGATATTAAGATATAGGGAGTCGTCGACTGATGCTTAAAACCAAAATCCGGATAAACTTAGGGCATGTTTCAGTAATGGCTGTTTGTGGGTTATCCCGAGCTTTGACGAGGGTTAACTTTCTACCATCTAGAAGATCAATAGTGATATTGTTCTTGACTCGCCACAGTTTTACTAAAATGGACTTTTTTCAGAAAACAGTAGTGGGAGTATGGTAGAACTGGAAGAGATTCCAGAACCGCAAACGATTACGGAAAATTTAATAGGACCTAAAGATTCAATCAGGTTTGACATTCTATTAGCCACTCCGCAGATATGGAGGGTAACCTCAGGCACCCGAGAGGCACTTTGGTAGCCTCAAGGACGATGACAGGGAGGGTCTTGTTTCCTAGACTTGACACTACTGTTTTTCCAGACTATGAGACCCGGCAGGAGGATAAGTATAGTGTCATTCTAAACTAGCTTTAGAAGTGCGTGTGTATATGACTCTGCCAGAGGGTTGTCGTAGTCAGTGGGAGCAGCGGAAGCATAGTGGACAAGTAGATTATGTCTATTTATAGACTAAAGCAGATATAGAGGATAAAGATCATCTAATTTTTGATGTGACAGTCATAAGTTTTTTGACTTCATCAGTCAGAATAGGGGATGGATCTATTAAGATGGTAGTAGGGTGTGATGTCCTGGTATTGGATGACATACACAGAGTAGGAAGTAAAATTCCTATACTACGATTGGTTATAATATGGTAGTCACACAATGGTTTCTTCACAAAGGATATGGATATAATATCAGACATTCTGGTTACTAGATCGATGGTTTTAGATCTAGATTTGGGTAGTGTCCCAATCTGGGTACTTAGACAGTATTCTAAAAGTATTTTATAATGGACGGCTCCTGGCATGATGGTGAACCTGCAGGTGAAAGAGTCACCCTCTCTAAAGGTGTCTTACAGACTAAAGGGAGAAGAATGTGCATGATTGACATATCACTTGCTTAGGCAATCGAGTCATTCGTGACATGTCAAGTACCACACCAGATGTTATTTTTGCACTAGATACAATAATTTGATATATTAATCCAATCCTGGAGAAAATGATTGGAAGCAGTTATTGAACATAAGTGAATGTTCTAGGGATTTGATAACGGCAGCCTCCTTCTGGAGACGGTTATCATTTCAGGCTTCCAAGGTGACCTGGATGACAGAGTGACTGTCAGAGTTATAGTTTTCCCTCTGATGAGGGGCAATAGTTTGGAAAGGTGGTCCAAGCGGATACTGAGGAAGGTATGGCGCTGTATACTGATTGAGTTCAGTAGACGATACAGTCTAAGAAATTTGCTGGATTTGGAGTTCATTTGTGAACTGGGTCCCATCAGATATCCAGACATATTCTAAGACGGTTATTGCTCATTTCGGGAGATATTTTTCTCCGCGAAGTTGAGATATAGAGAGACATAGAAAGAAACACTGGAGCGGATCCACTCACTGAGGCTATTTCTCGAACGCAATAGTTTTATAAACAAGGTTTGTGAAACTGATTAGTAGAGGAGTTGGGTGTTCGGTATCACATGGGCTGTGAGTATGCGGCATCGCAATAATTAGCCTTAAGTGCAAGTGGGAGATTGTTGGCTATAGTGCCCTCAAGGCAATTATCGTAGTCGCAGGCACGTGATTATGATAATTGAGGTATGACCTATACCGATAAAACAGTCTTACTCGAGATGATAGTATGCTATCTGGTTTGTCTTTATCATCATGTATATGTTGATAGAGCCCATATGATTCTTTCTTGACTACCAGCATTATGATGGCGATCACATACGTGGGATCTGCGGGTCTATAAGCACATCCTTAAATGTCCCTAGTCGTGGGAGTATCGAGACTGCGCATCAATACTCCAGTGTAGACTGGTGTATACTTATCTAGACCCTGACGAGGGGCGGTGGCCGGTCTCACAAGCCATTGGTGTCGGTTGTTCACCTAAGATAGTATACATGTGCTCATTGGGTTATGAGTACACTGGATGGACTAGCCGGGAACATGCTAGTTGGTATTATACCTATAGTCATATAGCTGTTCCATGGTTACATGTGTACAGGTTAGTTTGTCGACCTGAGATCATCATTTGTCTCGTGTGAGTTCCCACTGTGCTTTGATTACTACCCTACCACGGCTCAAAAGAGTCATGCAAACAGGTTTTAGTTGGGTATAGTCCCGAGCCACAAGGAGGCAATGAGCGGATCGTCAGGGATTCGTCTCTCCCGGTATTGGGGGTTGATGTCGCGCAGTGCACGGGTGTCCATAACTAGAAATCCTCGGCCGCGGTATGTGAGAATTACCGATCCAGGATCGATAGCTTCTCAGGTAGTGATGGGTTTCATACCGACACGAATTATCGCGTTTTTAGGGGGTCTGACTTTATCCAGCCCCCTAGACTCGTTATGCGATACTCTTAGACGAACAGACCGGACTATACGGATTTTGTTACTGACAGGCTCAGTAGGGGTTCAGATGAGTTTGTTCGTCGGCCTTCCTTTCGCTCAATACCTGGGTAGCCGTTACGTACAGCTAGTGCCGCTGATGTGCTTGTGGTTAAACCAACTTCCAGCATATTGACGAGTCTTTAGAGTCCCACACAGATGGTTTTCACGGCTCAGGCGATATAGTGTAGGTGACGTATGTTGATACATACAGGTGTCCGATTAAATGTCTGCACGGACTGCACAGACTTTAATTGGACGGTTGATAATACTAGCGGCTTAGGATTAAGCCAGATTGTTAAATCAAGTTTTGATTTAATAATTTACATATGTATTTATATATATGTATTTTAGTATTATTGCTCACTATTTATTTTCTCTCTATGGCTATTCGTATATTCGTACAAATACGCGTATGTGTATTCCGATACATATACCGGGAAGCATTCCGTATTTATACGAAATGGCTTCTAGAAGATGCCACCTCATTATTGATTTTCTTTTGAAAATCATTTTGTTTATAATGAGGTGGAAAAGGTGACATGCCTAGGCATGGGTCTTTTGGTCAAAGCATGGGCTTTGGCAATGTAGAGATTGGTATGGGTAATTGTTTGTTGCTTAATTTGGTAAGTGTATTTTGGGTGCATTATTTTTGAGGGAGTAAAGAGGGGCCGGCCACATTAGGGGTGGGTTTTTCTTTGCTCATTTTTATTCATTGATTTGGGCTCTCTCTTGCTCACTCTCATTTGATACACCCAAAAGAAACTTAGCCATTTTTTTTCACATGCCCTTGATGATCACCTCCACATCTTCCATTGTTGTTCTATGAGAAGTAGATTTTGAGAGAGAATTATAGTGACACTATCCTACACCTCCCACTTTCTACTACTAGAAATCTTAGAGAGTCGGTTGGTCCGCTTGACGAACCTGGAGCTTGTGCCGTTTCCCTCAGGTGGATCATCGGAGATGAAGGAAGACCGGAGACCAAAGTCGATCCGCATCACTAGGAGCTTGGAGATGGTTGAAGACCCGAAGGACTTGGTTAATTAGGTATAACCATTCTATCTCTTTGTGTTTGGCTTGCTAGTTTTACGGTTAATGGTTTCGATCTTGTTAATCGGGTAATGGTAGCGCCGGGTTTTTAGAAATTTTTGTTCCGCATTTGGCTACGGTTGGATGGCCGGGGCACTCCCATAACCCTTCAGCAGATATTAATTCAATCCTGGAGAAACAAAAAGAAACAGTAAAGAACATAAGCGGATGTTCTTTGTGTATGATAATGGCCGCCTTCTGCAAGAGGCGGTTATCGGTTTAGGCTTCCAAAGTGCCCTAGATGATATTGTAGCTGTCAGAGTTATATGTTTACCCCCTTCTAAGAGACAGTATGTTGGAATGGATTCCAAGCAGGATACTGAGATAGACATGGCGCATGATAACTCAACGTGAATACAGACCAAGAAGTTTGTTGGAGTAGTTCATTTATGAACTTGGTCCCATCAAGTATCCAGACGAATTCTTGAGGCGGGGTATTGTTTAGTTCAGGAGAAGGTTAGTCTTCGTGAAGTTAAGTTATTGAGAGATAAAGTTAGAAGCATTATAGCGGATTTACTCACTAAGGCTTTTTCTCGAACACGTAAGTTTCTCAAACGATCTTTGAGAAACTGGTTATGAGAGAAGTTGGGTGTTCGGTATCACATGAGCTGTGAGTGTGTGATACTGCAATAATTGGCCTTAAGTGCAAGTGGGAGATTGTTGGATATAGTGCCATCAAAGCAATTATTGTAATTGTAGGTAGGCGATTATGATAATTAAGGGAGGACTTATACAGTCTTACTTGAGATGATAGTATGCTATCTGGTTTGTCTTTATCATTGAGTGTATACGTTTTACTCATTATTACGTGTCGGTAATACATAATGATAAAGAACGTATGATTATTTCTTGATTACTAGAATTATGATGGCGGTCAAATAGGTTGGAGCTGGGTAGTCCATAAGCACATCCTTTAATGTCCCTAGTCACGGGAGTATCGAGATTGAGCATTAATACTCTCGAGTAGGCTACTGTATACGTTTCGAGACCCTGACGAGGAGCGGTGGCAAGGCCTCAAAAGCCATTGGTGTTGAGTCACCTAAGATAGTATACAGGTGCTCACTAGAGGTGATTACACCGGACGGACTCGCCTAGATCTTCTAGATGGTATTACTTATCGTCAGATAGAAGTTCTCTTATGGAATGAGTACAGGTTAGTTTTTAAACCTGAGATCATCATTTTTCTCCTATGAGTTTCCATTGTACTTTGATTACTACCCTACCACGGCTCAGAGGAGTCATGCAAACAGATTTTAGTTGGGTATCATCCCGAGCCAAATAGAGGCAGTGAGCAATCGTCAGGGATTCGTCTCTTCCGGTATTAAGAGTCGATGTTGCATTGTGTTGTGTCAGCTGTCACCATAAAATCCTTGGCCAAGGTGAATGAGATTTACTGATATGATATCAGTAGTTTCTCAGTAGGTGATGAGCATCAGACCGGCACGACTTATCGGGTTAGTAGGGGTCTGACGTTATCCACCCTTTAGACCTGATATGCGATTACCTTAGACGAAGAGACAAAACTGTATGGAGATTGTCACAGACAGGCTCGGTAGGGGTACAAATGAGTTTTCTTTCCGGCCTTCCTTTCACTTAATACCTGGGTAGCAGCCCCATACAGAGGGTTTTTCCGGTTCAGGAAAAATGATATGGTAGCCGTATATTGATACGTGCAGGGTTTCAATTAAGTATGTGTTCTAGCTACACGAATTTTAATCGATCGGATGATAATACTAGCTGGCTTCGGATTAAGCCGGATTATTAAATGAAGTTATGATTTAATAATTTACATATATATATTTTAATATGTATATTTTAGTAATATGTTCATTGTATTTTTCTATCTCTTAGATATTCATATTTTTATACGAATACGGGCATGTATATGCAGGGACGTACAAGAATACTTCTAGAAGAAGAACACCTCATTTCTAGGAATTTATTTTATAAAAATTATGAAATGAAGTGGAGGGGAGAAATGGTGGAGGTATGGGCAAATGAATTATTAATTCATTTGCTTATACTATTCAAGTATAGTTGCATTTTTATATTTGGAAAAAAATCTTTTAACAAAAAAGAAAAATGTATACTTGAATTAGTGAGGTTAATTCATTCCACCATTTAGTTTTCTCTCTCCTCTAATGGTTCCTCCTTCATCTTCTTCCTCTTACCCTCTCATGAGATAAGAATCAAAGAGGAAAAGAGAAAGAAAATTACTAGAATACTCACACTACATCCTAAATATCCTAGATTAGCAACCTAGGATCTTTGGTTACTTCATTTGATGAAGTTGAAGCTTGGACTTGGTTCCCTCTGGTGGATCATCTTCGGCGAAGGAAGACCGGCCTACAAACTCGATCATAAAGTCTCGAGGAGATAATGAAGAGGATCGAAGACGAAGGACACGACTAGAAAGGTAGTAATCTTAACCGAGTAGTTAAATCCCTGTCTTGTGTTTTCTAGTTTAGTGTTTGGTTAAGATTCTAGGGTTATGTTTCTAGTGGCATCATGAAATATTTCGTTTTTGGATTTCGCATCGACCACGGGTTAGCGGCGAGGGCACTAGGAACTTTCAGATTCTATGTCTTGACTTTTTGGAACCTATGCTTAACCTTACAGAACCTAGACTTGAATTTGGGGGTGTTAGACCCGAATTTTCATTACATAGGTTATCTTTGGTATGATGGAGTAAGTAACTTAAGTTGATTTACGTAGCGTACATATGTTCTGCGGTATATTTACGATACGATACTCCGCTTAAGTGACCATATGATGTATCTTCTTATTCTTCTTTGATTCTACGCATTCCCTGTTTTCGTATCCTTATCAACCATCGTTTCTTGTTCCATTCACCATGCTGCCAAAGACTACATGAACCGAGAGGGCTGCAGCGATAGATGAGGTTACGCTAGTCCCGCTTGAGATGGGGACTAACCAGGACGGTATTCTGGTGACTCAGGAACATGTTGATTCTTCTCTTTACTGTAGGATTTCTCATTTAGAGGCGGACATTCAGGTTTTGTACCAGTGGTTGGGTTATTGGTTGGAGCCAGTTCGACTCAGACAAGTCAGACACAGAGGCTGCCGGCGACGTGTAACACTTATGGGGATCGAGGACATTTTGCCAGAAACTGTACCGTGATGCCTTCTGGCGGGATGACAGCTCCGTAGGCCAGATGGTTCTTCCTAGGACATGGTAGAGGTAGGACCCAAGGCCAGAGGGATGGCTCATATCCGTAGGGTCAGAAGCCAGCCTAGGTGTGTTTCGATTGTGGAGGTTCGGCCATAGAGCCAGAAACTGTCCCTCCAGGTGTCTGACAAGGTAGCGTCTCGGCGAGCTACTTCGTTTCTTTTTCCTCCTCCTTCGGTGATTACTCAGGTTCCTTCCGTGGATCGGATGGATTATGGATATAGCGATACTGCACAGAGAGGACACTAGGGAGCCGGTAGGATTCAGTCTAGGGTTTCTGCTTTGACTCCTCACGATACGCAGATATCCGATGCAGTGGTTACAGGTACTCTTCCAATCTATTATTTCAATGGACATATTCCGTTCGATCCCGGCTCTATACACTCGTATGTATCCACTCACTTTACATCTAGATTGGGTAAAAGATCGTTCTTGTTAGATCATCCTTTAGTAGTGGTTACTTCAGTTGGAGAGTTGTTTGTTGCCCGCCACGTGTTTCGACCGTGTTTGGTTCAGATTGGGACTGGGGATTTTTTAGTTGATCTTATTCTTCTCGATATGTTGTATTTCGACGTCCTCCTCGGCAAGGACGGTTATCCGCATGTCATGCCTGTGTGGAATTCCGTTAGAATGTGGTGAGGTTTTATTTTCCCGACGAGCCTGTTTTAGTTGTGCAGGGGGATCATAGAGCCGCCCCTGACAATCTGATTTCTATGCTCTATGTCGTACGACATTTGAGGAAAGGATGTCCTGGATTCTTAGCTTATGTTCTA
Organism: Agapanthus africanus; assembly: GCA_030015575.1. NCBI lineage: Eukaryota > Viridiplantae > Streptophyta > Magnoliopsida > Asparagales > Amaryllidaceae > Agapanthus > Agapanthus africanus. The sequence goes on from JASDDO010000031.1 coordinate 141,723,230, forward strand.
GATACAGATGCTACAGAAGTTTAATTAGATCAGGCCCCTATTGTGCAAGAGTTCCCCGATGTGTTTCCTGATAAGCTACTAGGGTTTCCGCCGGAGTGCGACATCGAGTTTTGTATAGACTTGATCACTGGTATGAGTCCTATTTCTATACTGCCTTATCCGATGGCCCTGGTGGAGCTCAAGGAGCTTAAAGATCAATTGCAGGAGTTTCTTGACAAGGGACTAGAACGTCTGAGTGTATCTCCTTGGGGAGCCCCGGTCCTCTTTGTGAGAAAGAAGGACGGCAGCTTGAGGCTGTGTATCGACTATTGTCAGTTGAACCAAGTTACGGTGCGGAATATGTATCCTTTACCTCGCATTGACGATTTTTTCAATCAGCTCCATAGAGCAGAATATTTCTCGAAGATTGATTTGTGATCCGGGTACCATCATTTGCGAGTCAGAAAGGAAGATATTCCGAAGACTGCTTTCCGGACATGCTGTGGGCTTTATTAGTTCTTGATGATGTCGTTCGGACTCACCAATGCGCTAGCATCATTTATAGACTTGATGACTTGGATTGTCAAGCCGTTTCTCGACAAGTTTATCATCGTGTTCATAGACGATATCTTGGTCTGTTTGAAGAGTGGAGAGGATCACGTGCAGCACTTGAGGATTGCGTTGCAGACTTTAAGAGAGCACCAGCTTTTTGCTAAATTCTCAATGTTCACTTTTAGCTTGACAGTGTAGATTTCTTGGGTCACATCGTGTTCATACCAGAATATTGCATTTAATACCGCCCATTCTTATGCTTGTTTATTTATAGGTAGGTGCTTTTAATACGTATTTGCTAAATATTTACAGGCTACAGGTTCCTAGTCCAAAATAACGCAAATGATACAAAATCTCCACTGTTACGCCAAAATACAGAATATCTGTTGTCAACAGATAAAAGCCGGGTTCCGGTCATCCGTATCCGTCCAGCACCGCATACCAGTTCTAGAGACAAGGCATATGATAGTGGTCATTCGTGTCTCGGACAAACACAGAGCACGAGAGGGGCAGCACAAAACACAATGGGTGTGCGGAGCTCGAGGGAGATGAGGTCAAAATAATTGTTTTTGAAGCCATTTTGGACTATTGCAGATCTGAAGAAATTGTGGAAGCAATTTGCAATTTGGAGCATGTAGAACAACAAAAGAAAGCAACACAAGAGAACCCAGAAAAAATGACATCCAACTCCCTCAAAGCGCCACGGAACCACGGCCAAAGTGGCGACTCGGCCGCGGATCCGAGGCCGAGTTAAGTCGATGCCAGAAGATATTTTGGGGGTAGTTTGGACATTTCATTAGGGCAGAGAATCTTGCCATAGGGTTTCAGCACTCAGCCTATAAATAGCCCAGTTTTGTTCCAAGCCAAGGGTCTTCTTTTCATGCCTCTTTTTGTTAGGTTTTAGTGTAGTTTAGTTTAGCTTCTTCTTCTTCTTCATTCTTTCCTCCATGAAAATTGTAGTCAGAGCTTTTTGAGTGGAAGATCAATGAAGATGAGGGTTTTTATTATCTTTTCTTTTTTATTTCTTGTCTTATAACTTTATTATCTTGTACTGTAATTTTATTTATTGTTGTTAAGTAGTTGTTGTTTGTTCCTCCACTGAGACCAAATAGCGTCGTTGCCGGGGATGGCGTGTTATTTCCTTTTTGCAATTTCGGGTTAATCTAAAACTGAAAAATCATAAAAAAATTAAAAAAACTAAAAAATTATAAAAATTTATCATTTTGTTATTTTGTGAAGGGTATCTTTGTTTGAATTTTGCAGGATCTACAATCAAGTTCGGATCTGGAAATCTCCAGAGATCAAAACAGCAAATATCAAATCTGAACAAACAGAGGAATATCACAACAAACAACAGAAGAAATTTGGAGGACCGAGCCAACAAGTCAACCGCGGTACCGCGGTCAAAGTTGCGTTTCGGCGGCGAAACCGCGGCGATCTGGTGACAAAAAAAACTGTGCCGAAGCGACCAACCCGCGGCGGATCAACAGTCGCAAGTGGCAATTGGCGGCGGTTCCGCGGTGGAGGCGACGGATCGGTAGCCAAAAAAAAAATTCACTGTAAGTTTTCTCTCTCCTCCTCTTCAAATCTCTGATATCTCCTATGAAAAATCTCCTGCAGGATTCTTTGCGCTTAAAAATCTCTCCCCTTCCAATAGCAAATCTTGTGCAGGATTCTTTGCGCCGCGCTTAAAATAAAAAATTGATTGCAAGTGGTTGTTACTGTTTTGCATATTTTTAATCGAACTTTAAGGGGCTTGAAACCAATCCAGATTGGGTGGGGATTTCATCACCCTTCCCAGGACCCCAGAAATCACATAAGGCATATGCATTGACCATTATTTAATTAAAAAATACTAGACTCAGCCCTAAGGACGTCACGCTCAATAGGACAGAGGACTGGTTGTAGGCATCAGCCGTTGATCCTAACCTGACTTTGCGGTGTCTAGGAAAGTGTGTCTAAGGCGAGTGGTTGCTTAATTAGGGCCACTACTTGTAGTGGAGAGCCTCCCAATCACCTGGCACTTACCTGGCCGCAATTGGCGGTGAAGAGGCGGTTTGAGGTCCTATTTCTAGCCCTTTGGAACAGTTAGGAGCTGTCTAGCTGACCTAGGTGATCCTAGATCTAGGCATGATTGTGCATTTGTGATTGATTGAAAGTGTGTCTAAGCCATTTATCGAAAATCTTTTTTTGCAAAAAGTTCCAAATAAAGAGAAAAAGAAAAAAGGAATTTTTTTTATAAAAGCTTGCAAATTTTGTCGCTAAGAACTCCTTGCACCACCCATCTTCCACCCTACTTACACCCACCTTCTTTCTCTTCTCCTTCTCACATCATGGGTACCCCACCTCACAAATCTCTTGCCGAACTTTGGTACCCCGAACCAAACTTTGCCTCTTACGCGAATTGTTTCGGTCGATTTAAGGACGACCCCTCCATGCCGAAAATTCCTTTGAAAGATCGAATAGAAGCGTCTAGGAGAAACAGTTCGACTTTGCAACACACTTTGTATCAACCATTTCAACCTTCACCACCTTCTTACATTGATACTCCCTTTTCAAGTCCTATTGTCACTCCAAAACCCATGTGTATTGCTGAGCATATTGAGCAATCTTGTAGCTGATCTTTCACTCCTCTCCACACATCCAGTTCTAGGGATCAACAAGTCCATTCACCTTTTTATCCAAATGTTGATCCGACTCCTGTCCAACCATCCAATTCCTACCAGTCCTACCCGACTTTCCCACCTTCACTAGATATTGCTTCTACACAGCCATTTGGGAGTTTCACGTATCAAAACAATTTTGAATCTTTTACCCAAACCCCTTCACAACCCATGTCTAGTTTGGAACAGTCGTTGGAAGCTTATATTTTAGCAACAAACAAAATGATGAGGAATGTGGATGCTTCCATAGCCGCCCTTATACAACCTATTGAACCGGTAGCTAGTTTCCAACTAGCTTCAAATTTTTCAATGTATGAGGAGGCGGTTGGACAGATTGAGAATTTGAGAGGATTTCCAAAACAAACCTACCCATACCCAATTGAATCCCACAACTCCAGTTTTCAAACAAGTGTTCCCAATGATTCATCAGTTGAACATAAAACATTTAACGAGTTGTGTGACTTTGTAGTTCTTGATTTGCCAGATTGTGAAGAGTCTCTTTCGAGTGAAACCACACCTAATCCTTTTGAACCTTACACCTCCACTTTAGAGCCTAAATTAATTGATATACGTGCTTTTGATGAGGTGTCCGAAAAAATTGATTTTCACTTGATTGAGGATATAGACGCCGGGAATATTTTGGATGATGAACCCGTAAATTAAACTGAAATTTTATGTCCAACTCATCATCCCTAGTCATTAAATGTTTCTTCCGAACTTCATATGCGTCTTGATTTTGATGATAATGGCATGGATAAGCTAAATTTTGAGAAGAATTATGAGTATAGTATTGAGGAGAGTATTGAGGATAGTATTGAGGATGAACCATTTTTGTTTGATGTGTTGGACTTTCCAATTCATCCTCCGGAACCTTTAACTGTTATACTTCCTAAATCAACCCCCCTCCTTTCCATCATACCGACCACGCAAAAGATCACGCTTGAAGATTGTAAGCTTGAAAAATTTCTCTTTGAATCTGACACAGTTCTCACAGACGATAACGATCACGAGTGTTTCACTTTTTCGGACGATGTTGAAAACTCGCCTCCCGAGTTTGAGTCCTTTACATTTTCAAATGAGTTGGTTGAACCATCAGACTCGGTTGCTTACAGTCATTTCGAACCATTGATGGAATCCTTTAAGTTCGAAACAGATTACGTAGGTGAGATTAAGACTATCCCTAAATCACGCCCTTTCGTCCTTCCTATCGTTTCGACCACGCAAGACACCGTCGCGTTTCCAATTTCAATGGAGGGTTTACCAAGTTCGACGTACCTATGCTTTCTTGCGAATCTTGAAGGATTTAACCCCATTTCTCGACGGGTCGATAGATTAGCACAATCACTTTTAACACATCGGTCCTCACAAATTGCGCTAATTTATTCACTCGATTTACACCCTCAAGATCGTACTCCACTTCTTTCTCTTTTCCGCCATTCTCCTCCTTCACCGAGACTGTATACCGTTTCTATCTCCATACGGTCTCGTGTGCTTCTCATTTCTTTTCTTTCCACTCCATTCTTTCACCAACCCTTCCATTACCACGATAAGATTTTTGAATGGTTGGTGCTAACCTTTGGTCTGTGTAAGGCATTGTTTAGTTTGGGGGGAACCTTGTTGTATATTATTTTGTTTTTTCTTTTAACAATAAAAAAAGGAATAAATAAAAAAAAATTATAAATAAATAAACAGGGGAGTGCCGACATTTTAACCCTCTTGGTGTAGCATGACAGTGAGGACACTGTCAAGTTTAAGTTTGGGGGTATGCTCGGTAAGCCTTCTTCCTTCGCATTCATGTGTATATTTTTTGCATTTGCATACTTATTTTAAAACCCATAAAAAATTGAAAATTATAAAAATTATAAAAATTAATGTATTCGATTTTGGCCATAATTGACTTGAGTTTGACAAAAAGGTTGACTAGCTAGGAACAACTAGATCTTATACTTAGAAAATTAAAAACCCTAAAAATAACCTTTCTTAAAGTTTAATGGTTGAAAGTATATGTCTTTGTAGTTTATTTAGAAATAGGCAGATTTCGAGTTCACTTCTTGGGCTAAGTTAAAACAAGGGAAGAGTATTGATATTTTTATTAAAGTATAAGTTTGAAAAATATTTCCTAGCTTAAGTCTAAATTCTGAAAATATATACCCTACAATTTGCACAAACACGCACCTTGAAACTTGGAATAGTAGAAGAGACCTTAAAATACTCTTGTCTAAAGTCCTTAGTACGAAGAAAAAAAATACAAGTGTGAATAAAAAGATAATAAAAAAATGAACACTATTTTTTGTGATTACTTAAGGCTGCAAAAATAGAAAAAATATTTAGCATGGGTGCTTCATCACCTAGTGCCTTAGACCAACTGGTTTGGGAGTCACTGCTAAAGCCTTAGGTGTTGCAAGACTAGGAATTACGCTTAAATATGCAAAAACATCTTGTAATCGGTTGTTGGTACCTCAAGAAGTATTAACGGTCGCATGAAAGATGTGTGAGCGAAATTCATCTAAAAATCCACCTATTAAGGAGTGCTTTGGACGACGGACAAGAGTATGATTGCTTGATTTGAATTTCCAAGTGTAGGGGTGATATATACACACACGTAGGGATATGTGATTTGGATTTAGATAAGGGATAGGAATGAAGAATAGGACTTATATCTTTAACAGAGATGATAAAAATTCCTAAGTTGAGATGGAATCCTAGAAGGAAAACTTAAGAGATGCCGAAAGCTAAGTAAGTTTACAGAACATATATAATCTTAAGTTAAATGATAAGGAAGCATGAAGAATACGGGTGGATGATTTACGAGTCGAAGATAATAGAAATCCTTGTTAGAAAACCTAATTAGAGAATAAAAGTCAATGGGCCGAATTGATAGGGATTTTGTGGGTAGTATCCGCTGAAAACCCTCAAGAGACAACACTCCTCCTACCAGGGACACCTAGAGGTTTAACGGCTTGTTGCACGAGCTCAGTGCAATCACGTTTCCCTGCGAAAGTGAGGTTAGGATTTTGTCGAGATTAAAACTAAGTTTGCTCGAGGACGAGCAAAAGATAAGTTTGGGGGAGTTTGTTCATACCATAATATTGCATTATTATATTCCCCAGTCCTAGTTATTTTACAAATAAACAGGTGTTTTTGACCCATGTTTGCTACATAGTTGCAGGTTACAGGTTCTCGGAATAAAAACAGAGAAAAAGACAAAGACGATACAAAAGTGAGACTACGACCAACAAATGGAAGAATCTTGATCAAGCCTACATTTTGGAGAATAAACGAAGAGCAATGAACAAATTCGCAATGCACAAAGGCAGTGCAAAGTTCAAGACTTCGTCACGAAGAAACGGTAAAAGTCCACTACAATTATTCACTGTGGAGATCTGGAAGAAACCTAGAAGCCAACCTGAGAAAAAAGTGAAGAAAACAGAAGACAACAGCAGCCAGAATCAACCCAAGAAAATAGAGCCCACAATCCCCACACTTGGCCGCGGAACCGCGACCAAACAGGGGTGTTGGCCACGGATCCGCGGCCAGGTGGCACGAGCATTGGTGGAAAAAGTCTTGAACTGGCGGTGCGTTAACTAGGTCTTTTTCTTAGGTGGTATTTTTGTAAAAGCAGATATACGAGTCAATTGTAACCCTAGGGTTTCTATCCACTATAAATAGGAACCCTAAATCTTGTATTAGCTTATGCCTCCTTTCATTAATAAAATTCAGATTTCTTTTGGAGAGCATCGATGCCTCTTTTCATTTCATCTATTCAGATCTGACAAGTCTTGTGTAAATGTTTGGAGAGAGCCATCAAGTAAGTAGTTTTATTTAATTGCCTTAGTATAGATCTTTAATTCCTTGCCCTAGATAGATAGATAGCATGTTCTTCAATTCCCTAATGAGCGAGTAGTCTCCTCGCTTGTTAGGGTTAGCTTTGGTGAAGGCTTTTGAGAGATGAAGATCTCTCATCCTTTTCTTGCCCATCACACGTTTTTATAGGACTCCATGCATACATGCACACACCGCTCCCTACGACACCCTATCCCACGAGATAGCGGTGATACCGTAGTATAAAGGCCCGGTTGAGCGTGTTTTCCATGGAGGTTAGGGTAAGGATTAATAAAGGAAGGACAAGAACCTAGAGGAAGAAACACCTTCCCGAATGGTTCTAATCCCCTTTATTAATAAATACCATAACACCTCATGGATCTTAATTTGGGTATAAAAAGCGGTGAGATTTATTTACATTTCCAAACCTACCCTAAACCTAACCCTAGCAAGATTTAGATCTAGATAGATTTAGTTTTTAGATTTAATCAATAAGATCCGACACTCATCAGAATTAACTCGTAAGAGCGATTAGGAAATTCACAAAATCCCTGTGGACCGACCCGTAATCACCGGCTAGCTACCAAGTGACGCCGTTCTTGATTGCGGTTTAGAAATATTTTTTTCATACAAATCATTGTTATTTCTTGCTCTTTTCTTTTCTTCTCTTATCCGTATTATTTTCAAGCTGTGATACTCGCCAGAGTTCCTTGCTTAGGTGAGGACCCAAGTAGTTAGTTTGCATCATTTGTAAAACCGTATTTTTCCTTTTCCTTCTTTTCTTCCTTCTTGTTTTGTTTTATTTTATTTTATTTTATAATGTGTGAATAATTCCACACTTGTTAAGGCTAAGGAAGGTGGTATGAGGGACGTAAAAATCTCTTGTGCTTCTCTTCACCAAACATCTTGAAACGAATCCCGACCAAACAAACGCAACCCCCTCACTTAGGCGCACTATACGTGACATGTATCCGCGATCTAAGTCGAGAAGTCCTTTAAGCGCACTACAACGTGACATGTAGTTGTGACTTAATTGGATACATGGTTGCGGGTGTTTGGCCGAGGGTTGGAAATAAGCATATTTAGCGGACGGACAAGCGGCATTAGGAATGGATTTAGCGTTGGAAAGCTTGCTTAAACTCGCAAATTCCATTCCTATGTCCTCCTAATCGCCACTACTTTCGATTATCCCAACATCATTTTAAGAATGGCAAAAGAAAAGCACAAGAGCAATCCTAACTCTACTAACCAACCTTAACCTTAACAAGCTTACTTGAACATAAAATACGAACACTTAGGATAGAATTGAACAAACAGATACACATTCTTTATTGACTCTTCTAAAACTCGAACGGACATACAACCATCTCCCTGCGGATCGACCCGTGCTCAACCGGCTAGATGCAAAGCGACACCGTCCTGATCGCGGTTACAACTTTAGAACATTGAAATCCGACACGCCGAAAGCGTGCGATCAAATGGCGCCGTTGCCGGGGAGACGGTAACGTATTTTCTTTCTTGTTATTCGGGTTAATATTCTTTTTGTATATATATAAATTTATAAATATAAAAAAATATCTTTTTGTTATTTTTGATATTTTTTGTATGCAGGTGTGCAGGCTATCTGGAGCAAGTACAATAATCAAAAAAGAAAACAAAGAATTTTATTTTGGAGAAGAGACCAAGGGGAGTGCAGGAACCAAATTTGAAGACCCAACTCCATGGTATGACTGTGGAACCGCGGTCAAAGTAGGGAATTCGCGGCGGTTCCGCGGTTGTATTGAGGCTTCCGAGCACCAATTTTTTTCTACCCTTTCTCTTTCCTTTTATCTTCTCTGTGAACTCCACCGAACTGTATTTTCTGCATGTTTCTTTGCACAGATTGTACCGCCGCCAAATAAATTTTTTTTTGTTTTAGATTTTGTTTGTTTATACGCTTTGCATATAATAATACGGATTTTAAGGGGCTATAACACTAATTCAGATTGGGTGGGGATTTCATCACCATTCCTAAGACCCCACAAATCACTAATTGCATATGTATTACCTTGAGTTAAATAAAAAATATCTAGACCAAACCTATGAGGACTTGTCGCGATCAAATGGTGCCATTTAGGCGCTCATTTAGGACAAGTGAAGGTTGCGGAGAATCAGTCGTTTATCTAAACTTGACTTTATGGTGCCTAGGCTAGACAAGTGAGGAGGTAATTTTAAAAGGCCCGTCTCATGGCGATTCGTGAGCGGAACCCTCCTTACGTCACTTGTGCTTACCTGGCTACAATTGGCAGTGAAGAGGCGATTCGAAGGTTATCCTGCAACTTGTCGCTTGGAACTCTAGGAGCGGTCTAGTTGGAATTTGAAGACACTAGCTCTATGTGTGTTTGTGCATATTGTGATTATGATTGTGATTGTATAAAGTTTAGTCCCATAATTCCATATTCTTTCAACAAAAAAACAAACAATTTCAAAACTCCAAAAACAAACATTTTTTTTATAAAAAAGGAAAATAAAAATAAAAATCACATTCTTTTTCCCTCCTATCCTTTTTCTTCTTCTCTTCATATCATGGGTACCCCACCTCGGAAAACTCTTGCCGAACTTTGGTACCCACAACCAGACATTACATCCTACGGTTCTTGCTTTGGCCGAACTTCTAGCGATCCATCCATGCCCAAAATTTCATTGAGAGATCGGATAGACCCGTCTAGGACAAATAATTTGACTCCACAATCCACTTCGTATCAACCGTTTCAAACATTCAACCCTTTTTACGTTGATACCCCTTTTGAGAGTCCAGTTATAACTCCAAGACCTATGTCTCTTGGTGAATGTATTGAACAATCTCGTAACCGATCTTTCACTCCTTTTCCACTTCCAATTCTTTGGATCAACAATTCCATTCACCTTCTTATCCAAATGTTGATCCTACCCCTGTCCAACCATTCAATTCCTACTAGTCCTACCCAACTTTTACACCTTCCCTAGACATTACTTCTGAACAGCCATTTGGGAGTTTCCAGTATCCAAGCAACTTTGAATCTTTTACTGAAACCCCTTCATAACCCATGTCTAGTCTTGAACAGTCGTTGGAAGACTTTCGGGTAGCGTCGTACCAACAGATGATGGATTTGAATGCGTCCATAGCCGCTCTCATACAATCTAGTGACCCGGTAGCAAGTTTTCAACTAGCTCCATATTTTCCAATGTATGATGAGACGGTAGGACATGTTGAGAATTTGAGTGGAGAGAGTGAGCTGTATACCCTTCTAAATCAAAACTACCCGTTTCAGCTTGAATCCCACAACTCCGGTTTTGAATGTCTATCAAGTGTTCCAAATGATTCACCAGTTGAAGATAGGATGTTTAATGAGTTGTGTGACTTTGAAGTGTTTGATTTACCCTATTGTGAAGGGTCCCTTTCGAGTGAAACCATCACCAACCCTTTTGACCTCTACACCTCCATCTTAGAATCTGAATTGATTAATATCCATGCTTTTGATGAGGTGTCTGAGAATATTGATTTTCACTTGATTGATGATATCGACGCCGGGAATATTTTGGATGATGAACCCGCAGATTTGGCTGAGTTTTTCTCTCCAATTCATCATCCCGAGTCATTAACTGTTTTTCCCGAACTCTTTATGCGTCTTGATATTAATGAAATATGCATGGATGAGCTAATTTTTGAGAAGAATACTGAAGAAATTTTTGAGGATGAACCGGTTTTAATTGATGGGTCGGATTTTCCAATTCATCCTATCTCTTTCATTGACTGTGCACACCCTCCAGAACCTTTAACCGATACCCTTTCTCGATCTCTCCCCTCTATCCTTTCGATCATTCCGACCTTGCAAGAGACCGCATCACTTTCATTTTATATGTCTGGTTTACCAAGTTCGGCGTACCCATGGTTTCTCACTGTAACACCTTGAAATTTCGTTTAGAATATTTTCGTGTTAATTAGCAATTGTGCGTGTTTATATATATACATTTATATATAATTGTAGGGTTATTAATTATTTTTAGTCGTGTTACCCTAAGTGGGAATTTTTGTGTTAGTGTACACATGCACACTTAGCACATTTTGGTAACTTTGGTTAAAAAGTGTTATCATGTTAACCCTTTGCTTTTCTTGCATGGTTGATAATTTATCCCCACCCTTTTAAAATCAAGTCAAATCCTTTTTAAAATTCAAAAATCCAATTAGAAAATGAGGCATGGTGGTTAGGTAGGAAAATTGACTTTTAATTGACCATTCCTTCTCTCTTCTCTCATTTTTCTGCACTTCCTGCAGAATTCCAGAAGAAACCCTAACCTTTTCTTCATCTTCTCTTCTCCTTTTCACTTCTCTTCGATCTCTACACAAAACAACCCCTTTTCATCACAAAACTTTAGGAAAAATGAGCTTTTGAGGTGTTTGTTGGTAAATCTGCACACTTGAGGAAAGTGCTGGAACTTTTGGGTTTTTCTAAGGTCTTTTGAAGGTATTACACTCATGTTTAACATCCCATTTCATAACTTGTTGTGTTTTAGCAAAATATCACATTTTTATGCATGTTTTGTGCTATGTAAGGGGTTTTAGTGAGGTTATGTTAAAAATTAGCTTTTTAAGGCTTGATTAGCTTGGTAATGTGATATTAGTGTGATTTTAGACTTGGGTTTGTTTCAGATTTCAGAAAAATACCCTAATGTATCATTTTAGTGCAAAAGTGTGATTTTTAACTTGAATTTGGGTTCTGTTGAATCTGCTGCTACCCGAGTTGCCTTAAATTAAAATTGTAATTACTGTAGTATGTTCATGAGGTATGGAGTGCACACACCAAACCCTGGAGCCCACCCCCCTACCAAGGCCGCCGGAAAAAGCTTTCTGGCCGCAAATTGTGGCCAGATGAGGGAATTGTGGGTTGGGGTTTGGGTGATGGGTGTCTGCTGCTATGTGGAGTTTTATGGTATATTCTGCTGCTATGTGGAGTTTTATGGTATATATAGTTTTATAATATCTTTTCTGTATCAAAATCTGGAGTTAAAAACCTATTTCTCGTATTTTAAATCTTCGCGACAGGCGTGTTACATGTATGGGTTTGGGGTATTCTGCATATCGCGACGCGTCGGGGTAGCTTCAGGCGCGTAATCACACGTTTTAGCATTTCGCGCACACGCGTGCTTGGTTTGCGACGCGGGTTTCTAGTTTGACCTTAATATCTTGTTTTTGTAGATTTGAGCTTATGTGTGATATATTGTGTAATTCTAGGTTTGCAAGCGAGTAAGACAGACGCGGCGAAGAAGGGGAAACAAGTCGTCGGCTACACTTAGCGCGAGACTACGGTGAGTAGATTTAACATCTACGGGGATATAGCCCGCATGGCGTTATGCGTCAGGGCTGATAGGACCTTATAGCTATATATTGCATTTACCTACATTGACTATTCATGGATGCTGTTGTTGCATACTGCATTCCCTGCTATATAATTGTAAACTTAGAATTGATAGAACACTGCACTATTACTAACGGTTCATGTTGCACGAACACTAATCTGCATGTTACGCACACACCGTTAGTAATTTTCATGACTCACTCACTGTAGAACTGCCATGATCATTATACTGTAGTTCCTTTCACATATGATTTGATATGATTTTCATAGAGATTGGGAGCCGCATGATGTCTTTGAAAACTGAACTATTTTAAAAAAAAAAGCGGTATCTCCCTTGCACCTATATTATGGCTTGATGTACTTAGTACATCGCATTTGATTTACTCATTGGTGTTGGATTTTCATGTGATTTCTGGTTTTTGAGGACCGTGGAGTTATTTAAGAAAAGATGCACTATTTGAAAACCCGGTTCCTCGTGATATGATATTTTGGTGCGTCCACCATGTGTTTTCTCGGTGCTGAGACGTGTGCTTGAAACCCGATTCGAGGAGTTGGATAATTTGTTTGCTGCTTCGTGGTTGACCCGGTATGGTTCCCCTCGGCAAGATGATCGATGGACTTTGCCGATTGAGCCTGGAGGTGGGCGAGTACCTACCGTTGATTGGTTGGACCTGGCGGTTATCCGGAGGATACTGACCAGAGTCGAGAGATAGATGCGGGTTAATCCGTACTGCCGGGGCGGAGGGCCGATACCGCAGACGGAGCCCGTAGGCTGATCCGGACTTACGGAGCCCGATATATGAGGATTTGCGTGTCGATGCTGGACACGAGTATTTTATGATATTTTGAGTGCCGATGTTGGGCATTCGTGATTCTCGGAGATTTACAGGATTTGAGGGCCGAGGAGAGTGTCGGCGCCTGAGTTTATTTGGGATTTGGGTGCAGTTTTGGGCACCGATTATTTTTCCACGATTGATATTCCGTGTAGATGTTGTTTATCCCATGCTCAGCATTGATTATCATGTATCTCATCCTGTAGTTATTTTACCTGACAGAGCATTTGCATGATTATTGCACCTACTGTTTGTCGCATATAGATTTACCTGTTGGCATATGATAGAGTAGAGCAGTACGTGCATGCTCGCGATTACCTTTATATGTTATCTCTATTCATGAGTTGGCAACTCACCCCCGTTGTGCCACAGTATTTGCAGGTTTCCCCTCAGAGTAGTCGCGGCAGGCTGCCTTTTTACATCTTTTGGCTACAGATACCAATACAGTTGGTGCGAGAGCTGTTTTGCTATTAGGTGGGTTATGGTATCTGGTTACTTTTATTGTACACACTTTTGTATCTAGTATTCTCCATCTACCATATATGTACTTGACTTAGAGACAGTGTGAGGACGATGATGTATATTATTTGTATTCTGGTGTCAAGCTCATGGGAGTTGACTGTATATATGCAGTTTATTATTCTGTGACGTTTTACTTATTGCTCATTCTTCGCTACGGCGTCATATATTACTCTTATGGTGATGTTTTCCGCCGTTGGGCGTGATTGCTCCCGTTTGGGGATGCTTTATTTCTTTATATATCATTTCACTTATATCCTGTTTTGTACCCGATTTCGAGGTCACTTTTACAAAGGAAATGCTGCCAAAATTATTATAAGGATAACTTAACCTTAAAAGAACTTATTGAACTATTTAAGGTTTTCTAAATGTTTTAATTAAATGCTTTCAACACTCACTACTTTTAAATGGTTTTGATCTCTGGGTTCGGCTTACTTAGTCGCGTTACGCCTGTAGACGTTGCGTGGTTAAGTGCTGGTCACGAGTCGAAATATTCGGGTCGTGACAAAGTTGGTATCAGAGCGTAGGTTTTACCTTTCGGAGTGTAGGATGATCCTGGTATGATGGAGTAGGTAGCTGAAGCAGAGTGGCGTAGCGTGCGTATGTTCCGCGGCATACTCACGACACGGTATTCCGCCAAAGCGACCTTAGGACTTATTGATTTAAATTCCTTCTTGAGTATATGCATTCTTGTGATTCGATTTCTACATCCTTATTGAATCCTATTTTCCTTTCATCCACTATGCCGCCAAAGACTACGAGGGCGCAGAGAGCGGCCGCGAGGGCCAAGATTCGAGTTGACTCGTCCGAGACGAGGACTGATCCGGGTAGTACACCGGTTGTGCCCGAGCAGGCTATTCCTCCCGTGACAGATCAGATCGCCATGTTAGGGGCTGGTATGCAGGAGATGCGCCAGACGGTGGTATCCAGTATGGAGGAGATGTGCCAGATGATGGGATCTCTAGTTGAGACACTTCGAGCGTAGCGACCAGAGGTAGTTCCACCCGTTGCGGAGACCGCGGTGATACCCACAGCACAGGAAGTTGTCCCTACAGCTATAGAGGTCGTCTCCGTATCGCTATCAGAGTTTATGAGGATGAAGCCCCCGGTCTTCACAGGCACCGATTCAGCCGAGGACCCACAGTCTTTTATTGATAGGATGGCTCGGATATGCCGTTCCCTTAGATGCGCAGATGAGAGATGGGTTGAGTTCGCGAGCTTTCGCCTGGAAGGTCTTGCGCAGAAATGGTGCGAATCAGTCGAGAAGGGCTGAACATCAGGTCTTCCTCCTATGACCTGGACAGAGTTCGTGGCACTATTCCTTGCCCGCTTTCTTCCACTGAGCGTCAGAGATGATAGAGCACGCAGATTCGAGTCCTTACGTCAGACTCCGGAGATGTCAGTGGCAGAGTATGATGTGCTGTTAACAGAGCTATCATTTTATGCCCCGTATCTAGTGGCTACTGAGGAGTTGCGAGTCAAGAGATTTGTCCGAGGCTTGCTTACACCACTGTTCCTTGCGATTAGCGTGCAGCATTACGAGACATATACAGCAGCGGTAGACGCAACCCTATTAGTCGAGGAGCGCCTTGCTGAGACTTCGGTAGTTCCAGAGCCGAAGAGAGTTCGTACTGGTATATCAGCATGGAGACAGACATTCAGACGCCATGACAGGTATCGTTCAGGTACGAGGTGTGGTAGAGATTCGAGACGAGGTCAGATGTTTAGTTCGTATCCACGGGAGAGTCAGCAGTCGACGCGAGGTTGCTATAGATGCGGCAGTCTACTTCACCTCGTTAGAGATTGTCCTGAGATACACCGGAGGGATACAGCAGCACCGCACGTCACCTTACCACCTTCACCACCCCAGAAGGAGTTGCCTGTTGTTCCTACTGTTACTCCGCGTCAGACTCATACACAGAGAGGTCATGGGCGTGGAGGAGTTGCTCAGAGAGGACGGGATGACCGAGGCAGAGGACGGTCAGTCACAGGTGGAGGACATGCGCGAGTTTTTGCTTTGACGCATCAGGACGCGAAGGCGTCCAATGCGGTGGTCTCAGGTATCCTTCAAGTATGTTCTGTTGATGCACACGTGTTGTTCGATCCCGGATCCACGCACTCGTACGTATCCACACACTTTGTGCCGAGTTTGGGTAGAAAGTCCAGTTTTCTTGATCAGCCGCTTGTTGTGACCACTCCTGTGGTGGAGTCGTTTGTTTCTAGGCACGTGTTCCGATCCTGTACCGTCTGTATTGGCGAGAGAGAGTTTCCTGTCGACTTGATCCTTCTCGAGATGTTGGACTTCGACGTTCTTTTGGGCATGGATTGGTTAGCCACGTGCTATGCTTCTGTGGACTGCCGTGAGAAGACAATTAGATTTTGTTTTCCCGGCGAGTCGGTTTTTGTTGTGTTGGGGGACCGTGGTGCCACCCCTCACAGTGTGATTTCTTCTTTTCGCGCTGAACAGCTTTTGAGGAAGGGATGTCAGGGATTTCTCGCCTATGTTTGTGATACTAGAGCTACAGAGGTTCCTCTTGATCAGGTTCCGGTTGTTAGCGAGTTCCCTGATGTGTTCCCTGACGAGCTTCCTGGGCTACCGCCCGAGCATGATATTTCTTTCTGTATTGATTTGGTTCCTAGCACGGGGCCTATTTCTATACCGCCTTATCGGATGGCCCCGGCGGAACTTCGAGAATTGAAGGGTCAGTTGCAAGATTTGCTGGATAAGGGACTTATTCGACCAAGTGTTTCTCCTTATGGTGCTCCAGTCCTGTTTGTCAAGAAGAAGGACGGCAGTATGCGTTTGTGTATCGACTACCGCCAGCTGAACAGGGTTACAGTGCGGAACATATATCCATTGCCACGTATCGACGATTTGTTCGACCAGCTTCAGGGGGCAGAATACTTTTCGAGGATCGATTTGAGATCAGGATACCATCAGCTGCGGGTTCGACAGGAGGACATTCCTAGGACAGCTTTCCGCACGCGCTACGGCCATTACGAGTTTTTGGTGATGTCGTTCGGACTCACCAATGCGCCAGCAGCATTCATGGACTTGATGAACCGTATTTTTCGGCCGTATCTTGATCTGTTCATCATAGTATTCATTGACGATATCTTGGTGTATTCCCGGAGTAGTGAGGAGCACGAGCAGCACCTGCGGATTACACTGCAGACCTTGAGTGAGCATCATCTTTTCGCCAAATTCTCCAAGTGTGCTTTCTGGCTGGACATCGTAGATTTCTTGGGGCATGTGATTTCACGAGACGGTATATCTGTAGACCCGAGGAAGATCGAGGCCGTTCGGAGTTGGCCCAGACCCACATCATTTATTGAGATTCGCAGCTTTTTAGGGCCGGCCGGCTACTGCAGGCGATTTGTGCAGGACTTCTCCCGTATTGCTACACCTTTGACCGGGTTGACCCGGAAGGGAGTTCCTTTTATTTGGACGGAGGAGTGTGAGCACAGTTTTCAGCAGCTACGGGCTCTACTGACTACGGCGCCAATATAATCATTGCCTTCAGGGTCAGGAGGATTTGTGGTATATTGTGATGCTTCTCTAGTGGGGCTAGGGTGTGTATCGATGCAGCATGACAGGGTGATCGCGTATGCTTCACGGAAATTGAAGAAACATGAACAGAGCTACCTCACTCACGATTTGGAAATGGCTGCAGTGGTCTTTGCACTTAAGATCTGGCGACATTACCTATATGGCGAGTCGTGCCAGATATTCACTGATCACAAGAGCTTAAAGTATATATTTCAGCAGCGAGACCTGAACCTTATATAACGCCGATGGATGGAGTTAGTAAAGGATTACGATTGCGAGATCTTGTACCACCCGGGCAGAGCTAATGTAGTGGCGGATGCTTTGAGCAGGAGGCCAGGGGGTAGTCTATCTTGTTTGAGCGCAGTACAGAGGCAATCGTCGGCAGATTGGAAGATCTTGTGGGACAGCCGGGTACAGTTCGAATTTACGCCGATCGGAGGACAGATTGCGCATGTTCGTGCATGCCCACAGTTGATCGACCGTATACATGAGGCACAGCATAGTGATGACTGATATTCAGAGATCATGGCACAGATAGGACATGTCAGATTTTCCGAGTTCGTGATCGATGATCAGGGGATACTACGATTTGGGACTAGACTGTGCGTACCAGATGCTGAGGGACTGCGGCGTGAGATTCTCGAGGAGGTACATCGATCGGTGTACAGTGTTCATCCAGGGTCCACCAAGATGTACCACGACATGAGAGATGTTTACTGGTGGGACGGGATGAAGAGGGACATCGCAGATTTCGTGTCGAGATGCCTGACTTGTCAACAAGTCAAGGCCGAGCACCAGAGGCCCGCGGGAGAGCTACAGCCGTTGCCCATTACGGAGTGGAAATGGGAACAAATTTCTATGGACTTTATTGTGGGTCTACCCAGGACTAGTCGGGGGTATGACTCCATCTGGGTGATCGTGGATCGTTTGACGAAAGCGGCTCACTTCCTACCGGTGAAGACGACTTTCGGATTTGCTCAGTATGCCCAGATATATATCGACGGGATTGTACGACTGCACAGAGTCCCGACATGTATTGTGTCCGACAGAGGCACCCAGTTTACCAGCCGACTATGGCAGAGGCTTCATGAGGCTTTGGGCACCCGCTTGAGTTTCAGCACAACATTTCATCCGCAGACCGACGGACAGTCAGAGCGGACTATTCAGACTCTTGAGGACATGCTCAGAGCATGCGTCTTAGACTTTGGAGGCAGCTGGGACCATCATTTACCCTTAGTAGAGTTCTCCTATAACAACAGCTACCAGGAGACCATTCAGATGGCACCGTTTGAGGCTCTTTATGGGAGAAGATGCAGATCGCCCACCTGTTGGACAGAGCTCAGTGAGAGCAGTATCTTAGGGCCACAGATTGTTGAGGAGACGACCGCGAAGATCAAGTTGATTCGTGATAGGATGAGATCAGCCCAGAGTAGGCAGAGATCTTATGCAGACCGTCGTCGGCGCAGACTTGAGTTTTCTGTTGGTGATCATGTTTTCTTGAGGGTCTCCCCAATGAAAGGTGTGATGAGATTTGGGAAGAAGGGGAAGCTTAGTCCCCGATATGTAGGCCCCTTCGAGATCCTCGAGCGTGTTGGTGCGGTTGCGTATCGTTTAGCCCTTCCGCCTAGTTTCCCAGACGTGCACCCCGTATTTCACGTTTCGATGCTCCGCAAGTATCTTTACGATCCTTTGCATGCGATTCAGCACCCGACGATCCAGCTTGAGCGCGACCTTTCCTATGCAGAGCAGCCGGTGATGATCTTGGATCGACAAGTGAAGAAATTGAGGTCGAAAGAGATACCGTCCGTCAAAGTACTTTGGAGTGGTCCGAGCAGCAAGGAGGTCACTTGGGAGACCGATAGCGAGATGAGGAAGAGGTATCCCCATCTTTTCGAAGATACGTGTGGTTAGATTTTTAAATTCGGGGACCGAATTTCTTTAGGGGGGTAGATTGTAACGCCTTGAAATTTCGTTTAGAATATTTTCGTGTTAATTAGCAATTGTGCGTGTTTATATATATACATTTATATATAATTGTAGGGTTATTAATTATTTTTAGTCGTGTTACCCTAAGTGAGAATTTTTGTGTTAGTGTACACATGCACACTTAGCACATTTTGGTGACTTTGGTTAAAACGTGTTATCATGTTAACCCTTTGCTTTTCTTGTATGGTTCATAATTTATCCCCACCCTTTTAAAATCAAGTCAAATCCATTTTAAAATTCAAAAATCTAATTAGAAAATGAGGCATGGTGGTTAGGTAGGAAAATTGACTTTTAATTGACCATTCCTTTTCTCTTCTCTCTCTCTTCTCTCATTTTTCTGCACTTCCTGCAAAATTCCAGCAGAAACCCTAACCTTTTCTTCATCTTCTCTTCTCCTTTTCACTTCTCTTTGATCTTTACACAAAACCCTACACAAAACAACCCTTTTTCATCACAAAACTTGGGGGAAAATGAGCTTTTGAGGTGTTTGATGGTAAATCTGCACACTTGAGGAAAGAGCTGGAACTTTTGGGTTTTTCTAAGGTCTTTTGAAGGTATTACACTCATATTTAACATCCCATTTCATAACTTGTTGTGTTTTAGCAAAATATCACATTTTTATGCATGTTTTGTGCTATGTAAGGGGTTTTAGTGAGGTTATGTTAAAAATTAGCTTTTTAAGGCTTGATTAGCTTGGTAATGTGATATTAGTGTGATTTTAGACTTGGGTTTGTTTCAGATTTCAGAAAAATACCCTAAAGTATCATTTTAGTGCAAAAGTGTGATTTTTAACTAGAATTTGGGTTCTGTTGAATCTGCTGCTACCCGAGTTGCCTTAAATTAAAATTGTAATTACTGTAGTATGTTCATGGGGTATGGAGTGCACATACCAAACCCTGGAGCCAACCCCCCTACCCAGGCCGCCGGAAAAAGCTTTCTGGCCGCAAATTGCGGCCAGACGAGGGAATTGTGGGTTGGGGTTTGGGTGATGGGTGTCTGCTACTATGTGGCGTTTTATGGTATATATAGTTTTATAATATCTTTTCTGTATCAAAATCTGGAGATAAAAACCTATTTCTTGTTAGTGTATATGCCCTAGAGGCCATTACTGAATCATACTAGCTTGTATATTACTTAATGGAAGCTTGGGATATTCACAGTTGTATAAACAATCTTGCTCAAAATGGTAGTATGCTACTTGGTTTGTTTCTACTTCAATATGTGTATGTGTTTCTTTTAATATATCGCTTATACATATTAATAGAGCCCTTAGGATCTTTGCTTGATTACCAGCGTTGTGATGGCAGTCACACTCGTGGAGGCTGGGTAATCTATAAGCACATCCTTATACAGGTCCCTAGTCGTAGGACTATCGATACAGGGCATCGATACTCCGGAGTAGACTAGCGTATGCGCTTCTCATCCCAGCAGGGGAGATGGTCTGTCCCACAGCCATCAGTATGTCGTACTGAAGATAGTATGCGGGTGCTCGTTAGGTTACGAGTTTACTGGACAGGACTTGTCGGAAACTGATGGTTGGTATTAAACCTATCGTCGGTTATCAGTTCCCAGGTGACATGAGTATAGCTTAGTACGCTGACTTGACACTGTCACTTCGCCTCGAGTGTGTTCCAACTGTACTTAGATTACTATCCTACCACGGCTCAAAGGAGTCGTGCAAACAGGTAGTAGTTGGGTGCAGTCCCGAAGCACTTTGAGGCAGTGACGGTTAGACAGGATTCGTCTCTTCCGGTATTAGGGGTTGATATCGCGCTGTGTCTAGGAGAGCCATTACACGAGTAGTCCCTGGCTAGGGCAAGCGAGATATACTGGTAGGTTTCCAGTGTTATCTCAGGGTGTTCTGGGCTACACTCCAACACGACTTGTACCGCTATTAGGGGACTGACATTCACCACCCCCTAGGCCCACCATGCGATGTATCGGACGAACAGACCGGACTGTACGGAGATTTGTCACATACAGGCTCAGTAGGAGTTCGGATGGGTTTATCTCATCGGCCTTCTTATCGACATCTACCTGGGGACCGTTACGTACAGCTAGTACCGCTTGCGGTCTGTGGTTAAACCCACTGCCAGCGTAGTGTCGAGTCTTTAGAGTACCACACAGAGAGTTTCCCTGCACTGAGCGAACGTGTAGAGGTCGTATGGTTTTACGGCAGGGCTGCGATCACTTACGTGCACTTGTGTGCGTATGCTGTTCGGGAAGGCAATACTAGTGGGCTTTGGTTTAAGCCGGATCCTAGTACTGCACGGATGGATTTGTTTTGTCTTCTGTGCATTCGCATTCTACGGAATGCGGATGCGGGTGTGTATGCACAGTTTTGAGGAATGATGAAGGAGGAGGTGCCCCATTAGGATTTTGGCAGTTGGTTCGGCCAAAACCATTATGTAGCAGGCTCATTAGGGTTTTGACAGTTGATTTGGTCAAAACCATTTTGAGGCGGACTCATTAGGGTTTTGGCAATTCGTTTGGTCAAAACCATTATGAGCCGGAGACATTATTTTACTAATCCTTTTTGTGATAATTTTGTGATGGCTAATTGCATTGACCATTTGACCACCATGATCCCTCTTGACTTTATTGACCCGTTGACCGGTGTTGACCATTGACCTTTATGAGAGGTCTATACTCTTCTTTGGATTTTCTTTTTCTTTTGATTATGAAAATGGTCAATTCAATGTAGCATCAACTTTATCATGATAGGATTGATAATGATGTTGTTTTATTATTATTGCAACCATGGTGCGTTTTTCTTGTGTTAAGAATTTCATTTTCTCTTTTCTCATTCTCTCTCTTGCATATGAGTAGAAAGAAAGAGAGCTCCATGGTTGCTTGATCTCCTTCATCTTCCTCCTCTTGAAATATTCTTTCGATCTCATGTGTTGAGAGAAAAAGAATCCACATAGAATACTTCCATCAACCTCCTCTACATAACCTAGGACTTCAACACTAGCGATCTTGTTGCCCTAGTTGCCTCGGCTCGAGGTGGAGCTCGGTGTAGATCTCTCGGGTGGATCGTCTTCGACTCAAGAAGGCCGCGGAGCTGACCAAAATCCGGATCGACCCTCGGAGCTTGGATGGATGAGCCGGACAGCGGAGAGAAGACCCGAAGGACCGGTTTCGTGAGGTATATTTTCTATGGCATAGTAGTTAAAGCCTCTTGTAGTTTGCTAGTTTCTAGTTTAGCAAAGATCCGGACTTTTGAGTCCATGTTGCTTTGCGCCAAATAATTGTTTTTCGCCGTTTCCGCCTCCCCGTAAGAACCGGGGTGGGCAACGTGGACTTACAGTGGTATCAGAGCCTAGCTAAACATAAACTAGTAAGTTAACAAAGTGTTTAGAATATCGATCGAAAAAAAAAGTCGCAAAACACGCCCGAAAAAACCAAGTTTCTGTCGATTTTTTATACTGCTCAAAAAGTGATTTAACATATATGAAAAATCGTCTCAGGGTTTTGTAAAAACACATCAGAAAAACGATCTAGTGACTCGGTCAAAGCGCCGCGGATCCGCGGCAAGAACATGCTTTCTGCCGCGGATCCGCGGCCGAGTTGACTCGGCCGTGGACCAGGTTTTCTGCAGTGTTTTTATTTGGCTGTTTTGGGATTTTTAATACTTGTTGTTTCTGCCCAGTTTTTCCAGAGAACAAATTGATTTTTGGGATGGTTACAAATCCGTATTTTTATCGATATTCCGTAGACTTTGGCTAATGGATATTATCTGTGATGTGATATATGTATTGAACGTCCGCTAATCTCTATACATCGATTAGTGGGGGTTATACATATTTGTGATCTGTAATGTTGATGGTTTGTGGATATGAACTCAGTGGATTTTCGCGGATGAATAGCCGGGGTAGATATGAGATGAGAGTTTCTTTTTATTTCATTCATGTAAAATTTGTAAATTGATGTAATATTATTTGTTTGGCCACACAACCGGGTCGGGGTTGTAGCCGTCATTGTATAATTTATTTTTACTGTTTTTGCTCCTACGATAGACCCAAGGTGGGGTGCACAAACTACCGGGTATCTCGAAGTGCCGAGTGGCCTACTCACGGTGTTGAGGGAGGTTGCTTCGCTTCGGGTACTTGGCGGGTAGTTTGCCGCACCCGTAGGGGTCTAGGGTGGGGTTTTGGCTATTCATCGCGACCGTGTAATCGGCTTTTCGTTGCAGGCTCGAATGAATCGCGGGTTCCTAGTATATCCAAAGTGTTCATCTGTGATCTGGATTGGCTATCATTGCTATATATCTATATATGATATCTATTTAGGTGTTGCTTATGTTTTGCATCCGTGCTAGTCCAGCCCCCGCTCTGTCGTTAGTTAAGTAACCTAACGGGTGATGCGGGACCCCGTGGCGAATGCGGATGGCATAAGCGTACGCCATATTTTGGTTGTTTTCTGCAATGATGGGATTAAATGATGTGATGCATTGGAATTAATGCAAGAAAATAAACCAAGTAAAAGTCGTTGGAACACTATGAAAACCACTCGGTTCTTTTAAAAAAAAACAGCTTTTTAAATGCGGAGCTTGAGCCACTCCTTTTAAAAGCTATCTTGTTGCATCGATTATATCAAGTTCACTACGTTCACGGTTTCGCCAAAACCATTCGTAGCCCTCCATCATTTCGTATGAATATTCAATAGTATTCAAGCTGTGTTTGTTGACCTTCGTCAAGGCATAGTGATTGGTAGCTGTTGGGTGTTCATATGTAGCATAGATAGATGCGTTGGTTTGGGACAGTCGTATTACCTTGTTGACCTTCGTCAAGGGTATATACGGGTGGGTTCAAATTAACCTGGATAATGACGGGTAGAACTTGACATGTGACTTATGATCCGTTGACCTTCGTCAAGATCATAAGAACATGGGGCAAAAATCCACATCGGAAGTTTCAAAAGAACTGAAACTTGCTAGCGCTGCATACCATTTGGAGTGTGATGATTCTGGTAGGATCCTTCAGTTTTGTCATGCAATGATATTTGGATCCCGATCCTACTGTAAGTATATGCTACTCCTCCGGAACTTTCTCACTTAACGATCAATGCTATAAACCAAGTCGGTGTCTAGAAAGGTGTTAGCGGGGTGATTGTTAGGATACGTGCGTGTTCAAGTTTAGTTTAAAATACCGCAATCAAGACGGTTTCGCTTGTAGCTAGCCGGTTGAGTACGGATCGTCCGCAGGGAGATGGTTGCCTTTTTCGAAGTGTTTTTACTAGTTAAGTCCGAAAGTTCAGATTTGTTTGTGACTATCTAAGTGTTAAGTTGATATTTAAAGAGAGCTTGTTAGGGTTAGGATTAGGTTAGTTTGAGTTAGGAGTTTCCACATCTTTCGTTGCCCCACTTAATATCGATGTTACGGTAATCGGCAACAACGGGGATTAGCACGACTAGGAAGGAACTTGCGAGTATAAGCTAGGCTTTCCAACGCATAGTCCTTCCTTTTGTTGCTTGTCCGTCCGTTCTTGGCTCTTATCCATAACCTCCGGTTAATTCAACCACAACCGGTCTCACTACGGAATCACCGCTATCATGTAGGATAGGGTGCCGTAAGGAGCGGATTGTGGTTCAATTAACGGGAGTTGATTTAAGTTGTTGGGCAAGGAAAGAGTGAGAGAGATTTCCTTCTCTCAAACTTCCCTTATCCTACCCTAACAAGTATAAAACTACTCACACTTCATAATACGGAAAAATAAAACAAACAAAAGAGGAAGATAGAAAGAAGGAGACTAGAAGAATACGACTAACTATTTGCGACCTCACCTTGGCGAGGATCAAGCGTAAGTATCATTGTCGTATGTAAGGATAAAGAAAAAGAAAGAAGAAAGAAACAACAAGGAAATAACAACAACTACTTAACGAATTTAAAGTTACAACAAGCATAAATATAAGGAGACAAGCATGATAATAAAATGGTCTTCTTTATTCATCACTCTTCACTCAAAAGCTCACTTACAAGTTTAATGGAGAAGAGGTGAGAAGAGGAAGAAGAGCATGTAACTAAAACCTAGCAAAAAGAAATACAAGAATTGGACCCCCTCCTTCTCAAACTTCTGGGCTATTTATAGGCTGGAGAATGAAAACCTAGGGCAACCACCAGACCACATATGTAATGACCAAAATACCCCCAAAACTTCTGCAGTCATGGCGCCAAAACGGCCGCGGATCCGCGGCCTTATTATTGAATTGGGCCTTCATCTTTTTGGTGGTGGCCTGGTTTGGTGTGAACTTCATTCTGATATATGTATTTTCTCATAATTGCTTCACGAATTTTCCAGAATTTCTGTTGAGGGACAGGTGGACTTTTTGTCAAGATTTTGTCATGATTGCCTCGAGCTCCGCGTAGATCTCTTGGATTTTGTGCTACCATTGAGCCTTGTGCATGAGAGTGACATTGATTTGACGTTTTGTCTTCCTAAACTGGTATCTGGCAACATACGGATGAAGAGCGGAGACCGTGTTTTTATCTGTGGTTGGCAGGAACCGGATTTTGTCGTATTTTTCATGAATTTCTCCGTTTGAGAACCGGGAACCTGTATCCTGCAATTGACTAGCAAACACGGCTCAAGAGTATCTACCGATATGCAATGTGATAAAAATTGGGCGGTATGAAAATGCAAAAATATGATATGAACAAATACCCCCAAACTTATCATTTGCTCGTCCCGAGCAAAGCCCATTTATTCACAAAAAATTTCCTAACCTCACTTTCGCAGGGAACGCGATTACACTGAGCATGTGCAACAAGCCGTTAAACCTCTAGGTGTCCCTAGTAGGAGGAGTGTTGTCTCCTGAGGGTTTTCAGCGGATACTACCCACAAAATCCGGTCAAGCTGGTTTTGTAAAATAACTAAGCTTCAAACCCTAAAGTTTTGTTTTAGAAAATAACAATTCTATAATCCTAAGTCTAGACCATCGAACCTTTATTTTTCACACATCGCTTCTTATTTAACTACAGATTTTATATGTCTTTACGTGCAGTGCAAATAGTGTCGTTAAGTTCCCGAAAGGTCGAATAAAGTCATCATGTCGCACAATAAAGCCCAGATAACAATTTTAAAAGGATCACATAAGTTTTATAAAGAGTTAAGCATTTTTCAAGTTTCGTTTTCCAGTAAGGTTTCAACGTCAGAATTTCTATCTTCCTTAACAGGAAACTAAGTCGTATTTTTCACTCCACCTTTTTCTTGTTTTCATTTCATACACACCTTTGTGAACGTGCAATAGTCTTTATCAAAGAGTAAAACCTTCATATCTCCGTTAAAATTTTTTTTTATAAAAGCCTGTCTTTTATCAAGATTATTCTCACACAAAGAACCGTTAGGAATTTTAACTCGGAGAGAACACTTGCTTGACTTTGTTTTAAACTGGACTTTCTAGGCTTCTTAGCGAGCTTTGGGCTAATGCACCCAAACCAGTTGGTTTTAGGGCATTAGGTGTAAAAACACCCCAGCGGACTTAATTACTCAAGTTACCTAGGTCCAAAAACAAAAGACAGATTGGCGTGAAAATCAGATGATTTAATACGAACGGAGATATAACCGGCAGTTCAAATATTTTTTTGGATAAAAGACGTGTCTAGTGGGTTTGGTGTATAATCATTCCAATCAAGTTTTAGATGGGTTATTTTTCAGACTTAGCTCCAATTACGGCATCAATAACATTCCTTCATATTCGCTTTACTTCATAAACTATTCTCGACATTACTTATTTCAGAACAAACCTATTTGATCCTCAGAAAATCATTTATCTGTTTAAAAGTTTAAACATGAAAGACTTGTCATCTAATTCCCAAAATCTTACGACACGTGTAGTGTGATGTAAAGACGTATATCAGCTATAGTTAACTTCAAAGGAGAGTTATCTTTCAGGTTATCAAAATCCAAACATAAGATCTAGTTATTCCTATTTTTTTAAACAAAAACCGTCGAAATGTTGAATCAAAGTTCTTCCACAAGCTAACTTGACAAAAAAGTTTTTGTATTTTTTTAGAAAATTTTCCGATTTTTATGGATTTTATGGATATTTATGCAGATGCAAAATATACATATGAATGCGAAGGTAAGAAATGCGTACCGAGCGTACCCCCAAACTTAAACTGGACAGTGTCCTCACTGTCGTTGCATGAACAGATCAGTTAAAGGGTCAAAATTGTCGGTTAGCAATATACAAATTTTATTTGTTTGTGTTTTTAAAGAAAAGAAAAAGAATATACACAAATATAAACAAAATGGTTTGTACATACCCCCAAACTTATTTGGAACAGTGTCCACTGTTCTTGGCTGGATAACCGAAGTTTGGAGGTAGGCAGAGGAAGATCATTCAGGGTAAACCGGCTCCTGTAAGAACATGAGCTCCTCTGTTGGTTCGACGCTAAGGTACGGTTTGCATCGGTGTCCATTTACCTTGAAGAGTGAACCGTCCTTTGGATTTTCCAAATCCACAGCGCCCTGCGGATACACATTCCGCACAAAATATGGCCCTTTCCAGCGAGATCGGAGCTTTCCAGGATGGAAATGAAGTCGGGTGTCGTAAAGCAGTACCTGCTGACCAGGTACGAAGGTTTTGCGCAAAAGGTGTTTATCGTGAAACACCTTCGTTCGATTCTTAACGACAACCGCGTTGTCGTAAGCCTCATCCCTAAGCTCGTTCAGTTCGTTCAGCTGCAGCTTCCGATGGCTGCCCGCGTCCTCAAGAGAAAGATTCAGCTCCTTTATCGCCCAAAATGCACGATGCTCGATTTCGACAGGAAGGTGGCAGGCTTTTCCGTACACAAGCCGATAGGGGGACATGCCAAGGTCGGTCTTATAAGCGGTTCTAAATGCCCAAAGGGCATTAGTCAGTTTCAGAGACCAATCCTTACGGTTCTTGGAAACCGTCTTCTCCAGTATCTGCTTGATTTGCCGATTTGAAACTTCGGCCTGCCCGCAGGTTTTGGGGGTGGTAGGGCGTAGAGAGCTTATGATTAATGAAGTATTTCCGCATCAAGGCCTCGAAAGTCCTGTTGCAGAAATGACTTCCATTGTCGCTAATGATCGCTCGGGGGTGCCCAAACCGGGAGAAAATGTTTTCTTTAAGGAATCTAACGACAACCTTGTTGTCATTAGTCCGGCTGGGCACAGTCTCGACCCATTTAGAGACGTAATCAACAGCTAGAAGAATGTACAAGTTCCCAAAAGAGTTGGGGAACGGCCCCATGAAGTCTATCCCCCAAACATCGAAAATCTCCACAACCAAGATCGGTTGGAGCGGCATCTCGTTTCTCCGGGATATCCAGCCCATGTGTTGGCACCGGGAGCAAGTCTTGCAATATTCGTGAGCGTTTTTGAAAAGTTGTGGCCAGTAGAAACCACAATGAAAGATCTTCTCAGCTGTCTTTCTGGGCCCAAAGTGCCCGCCACATGCTTGATCGTGGAAAAATGACAGCACACTCTTGAATTCCTCGTCAGGGACACACCGACGAATAATCTGGTCGGGACAGTACTTGAACAAGTAGGGTTCGTCCCAGTAAAAGTGTTTTACTTGGGATAAGAAGCGAAGTCTGTCCTGACTCGACCATTCGGTAGGTAGTAATCCCGTGGCCAAATAGTTCACAATATCTACGAACCAGGGTTCGCATGATACTGTCAAGAGTTGTTCATCCGGGAAAACGTCATTAATCGGAATTGGAAGCGAAGGCGAAGAAGGAAGTCGTGAGAGATGGTCGGCAACCACGTTTTCACATCCTCGTTTGTCCTTAAAGACAAGGTCAAACTCTTGAAGCAAGAGGATCCAACGGATTAACCGAGATTTGGCATCTTTCTTCGCAAAAAGATGGCGCAGAGCTGAATGGTCAGTGTAGACAATGACTGGAGAGCCGATGAGGTAGGGCCTGAACTTTTCTAAAGCAAATACAACAGCTAAGAATTCCTTCTCAGTTGTTGTATAATTAAGTTGGGCGTCGTTCAGGGTTCGGCTAGCGTAATAGATTACGTGCGGCATCTTGTTGATGTGCTGTCCAAGGACAGCACTGATGGCAAAGTCGGATGCATCGCACATAATCTCGAATGGGTGCGTCCAGTCAGGGGAAGAAAGAACGGGAGCAGAAGTGAGTGAGCGTTTCAGTGACTCGAATGCAGTCACACAGCTCGAGTTGAAGTCAAAAGGTGTATCCTTGGCCAGCAAAAGCGTCAAGGGCCTAACAATCTTGCTAAAGTCCTTGATAATCCGTCTATAGAAACCGGCATGGCCAAGGAAGGCTCGGATATCTCTGACGCATCGGGGAGGAGGCAGATTGGAAATGACCTCAATCTTTGCTCTGTCAACCTCTATGCCATTTTGCGAGATGATATGTCCTAAGACAATACCTTCGCGCACCATGAAGTGGCATTTCTCCCAGTTCAAAGTGAGATTCTTGTCTTTACATCGGGTAAGGACAGCGTCAAGATGCAGCAAATACTCGTCAAAGGAGTCGCCGAAGATGGAGAAGTCATCCATGAAAATCTCCAGAAATTTCTCCACCATGTCTGAGAAAATTCCCATCATACACTGCTGGAAGGTAGCGGGCGCATTGCATAACCCAAAGGGCATGCGTCGATATGCAAACGTGCCGAAAGGACAAGTGAAAGTGGTCTTGTCCTGGTGTTTTTCGGCGATGGGAATTTGATTATAGCCAGAGTAGCCATCAAGAAAACAATAGTACTCATGTCCGGCCAATCGTTCCAGCATCTGGTCAATGAAAGGTAGTGGAAAGTGGTCTTTCCGCGTTGCGGCGTTGAGTTTTCTGTAATCAATGCAAACTCGCCACCCAGTTTGGGTGCGAGTAGGGATTAACTCATTCGCCTCGTTGGTTATGACCGTGATGCCCGACTTTTTGGGGACAACGTGAATGGGGCTAACCCACTGGCTATCAGAGATAGGGTAAATGATACCACTATCTAGACATTTGACGATCTCCTTCTTCACAGCCTCCTTCATGACTGGATTAAGACGTCTTTGTGGATCCCGGGCTGGTTTGGCATCATCCATCAGATGAATGTGATGCTCAACGATGAGGGGACTAATCCCCTTGATGTCCGCCATGGACCAGCCAAAAGCTTGCCTGTTGCTGTGCAAGACCGCGAGAAGGGCTTTCTCTTGCTCGGGAGCTAGAGAAGCCGAAATGATGACAGGGAGGGTCTCGTCCTCACCTAAGTAAGCATACTTAAGGTGAGACGGCAACGGCTTGAGTTCGAGCGTTGGAGGTGAAATGATGGAAGGCAAGACTGGTGCAAGGGTCTCGAACTCAAAGGACTCCAGCAAAG
The DNA here is from genome assembly GCA_030015575.1 of Agapanthus africanus. NCBI lineage: Eukaryota > Viridiplantae > Streptophyta > Magnoliopsida > Asparagales > Amaryllidaceae > Agapanthus > Agapanthus africanus. Next base: position 141,753,813 of record JASDDO010000031.1, read on the forward strand.
GTTCAAAACGAGTGTAGGCAACCGAGTTGGATGGTTCAGGTAACTCATCCAGAAAGTCGAAAGATTCAAACTCGGGTTGTGCGCGGCTAAGATCGTTCGAGAACGTGAAACACTCGTATTCGTTATTGGGCGCAGAAACAGCAGCAGGTTCGAAGAGAAACGCACTAGTGGCGTCAAGATTATCGTGGTCAAAAAGAAACTCCTCGAATTCACACTCTTCTGGTGTGATCTCCTGGATCGAGCAGACGTCCAGTATATGAGCATTAAGTTCGGCGGGCTGATTCCCCAACCTAAAATTGTTGAGTTCAATCGTCATGTTTCCAAAAGAGAGGTTCATTGAACCGTTGCGACAATTGATCACAGCATTTGAGGTTGCGAGAAATGGGCGACCGAGTATTACCGGAATTTGATTCCGGGGGTTAGCTACAGGCTGTGTATCTAATACAATGAAATCAACGGGGAATATGAAGTCCCCGACTTTTATTAACACATCCTCTAGCTCACCCCTAGGGTGGGTGATCGATCGGTCGGCCATTTGGAGAGTGCAGTGTGTGGGTTTCAACTCTCCGACGTCTAATTGCTCGTATACTGAATACGGAAGCAGGTTAACACTGGCACCAAGATCTAATAGTGCGCGGTTGATGTTCTTATCCCCAATAGTAATTGAAATCGTAGGACAGCCAGGGTCCTTCCGTTTTTGTGGTAAAGATTGGGTAAGGGCATCACTCACAGCACTAGCCAAGAAAACTTTCTTGGGTACCTGAGACTTCCTCTTTTTCGTGCACAAGTCCTTTAAGATTTTCGCGTAGGACGGGACATGTTTGACAGTATCTAAAAGAGGAATATTAATGTTAACCTGCTTGAATAACTCCAGAATCTTCTCCATTTGAGGATTTTGTTTATTAGACCTCAACCAGTTTGGAAATGGAACATTTTGAAAATTGGTTGAGTCTACTGCTTGAGGAGAAGATTTTGGAGTTGGAACGGATCCCAGAATAGGTGTTTTCATGGAGTGAGAAGTGGGTCCGTTCAGAGCAGAAGAAGAGGAAGGAGAGCCTGTTGAATAACGGAGAATAGGCTCGGAAGACGAAGAAGAAGAAGGAGAAGAAGAAGCGGCGGCCGGGGTGTCATCGTTGATTCGCTTGCCAATGTTGTTTTGCAGCATCCTTCCCGATCTCAGTGTAGTCACGGCACTCACATTATGGTTTTGTTGTTCAAGAGCAACATGTGCATTATGTGGGTGACCGGGATTTGGAAGTGGCTGGGACGGGAGCTTCCCCTTCTCTCGCTCGCTCAAGGCCGCGTTCAGCTGTGCAATCTGGGCCTCGATGGTCTTGATGTTCTGCCCGTGTGCGGCGGTGTGTTGTACTAAAGATTGGATCGAAGACTGGATGTTGGCGGTGGATTGAGTCGATTGTTTAACAAACGCCTCCAGACTTCGCTCGAGCGAGGAAACTTTATCGTTGTTAGACGGAACAAGGTTGTTTGGTGGAAAAGAATTGTTCGGTGCAAAGTTGTTCGTCTGGTTTTAGTAAGGTTGGGGTTAGAAGGGCTACTGATACTGAGTTTGTTGTTGCGCTTGTTGTTGCGGTGGAGGGGCCCTTTGGAAACTGTTGCCCTGGAATTGATTCTGATTCTGATTCCAGGCGAAATTGGGGTGGTTCCTCCAACCGGGATTGTAGGTGGAAGAGTATGGATCATTCCTCGGTCTTTGCTGGAATGCATTAACCTGATCCTGTCCTTGCGATGGTGGATTGTAAGGACACTCTTCGGTCAAGTGAGAAGGATCGGAACAACAAGCGCAGATGGTACGAAGGGGGAGAACAGGGGCAGGAGTAGGAGAAGAAAATTTGCTCTCTATTGCTTCAAGCTTTTTTGTTATTGCAGCCATTTCAGCTCTCATCGCAATAGAGACATCAAGCTGGTGAATTCCTACCCTAGACTGACCGGTAGAAGTGGAGGTTGAAGAAGAAGAAGAAGAAGTCGGTCTGGTGCTCTCCCACTGTAGTGTTTGCTCCGCAAGATCGTCAAAGAACTGCCACGCTTCCTCGTCAGATTTCGATAGGAAGTGGCCCTGACAGATGGTTTCCAGCAACTGCTTCGTTGCTGGGTTCAGTCCCTCGTATAAGGTTTGGCAGAGTTGCCATTTCTCTATACCGTGGTGAGGACACTGAACAAGAAGGTCTTTGTACCGGTCAAAGCACTTCCAGAAGGGTTCAGAAGGAAGCTGGGAGAATTGGTTGATTTCATTTCGAATTCTTGCAGTCTTATGATTTGGATAGAATTTTTTCAGAAACGCTTTAACAAACTCGTCCCAGCTGGTGATTGAGTGGGAAGCGGTGCTATACAGCCATTTTTCAGCAAGATCGCATAAAGTGAACGGAATGACCCGTAGACGTATAGCATCGTCCGACAGCTGGGTGGTTTTCATCATGGCACAGACATTTTGAAATTTATTGATGAAGATATAGGCATCTTCAGTTTCAAGCCCATGAAAACGTGGAAGCATGTTGATGAAATGGGGCTTAATTTCAAAGTTGTCCCCATTGGCCGGAGGAAGAGAAAGGCAGGTGGGAAGTGCAGAACGGGTGGGGTAGAAACGATCCTGGAGCGCAATTCGCTGCGGCGCTACAACAGGTGGAGGTGGTGGAATATTGGTCTCCGTAGGAGGTGGAGCCAATCCAGCAGTGGTTAAAGAGATGTTCGGATTAAATCCCGACATCGCGGAAGAAGAGGTTGGTGAAGATGAAGGTGAAGGTGAAGATGTATGAACAGAATTCCGGTCAACGTCGGAGTTGGCCGGCAAAGGAAGGGGTGAAAGAGGAGTGGACGGAGTATCGACTTCGGAGTCGATCGCGTATTCGGTCGCGACTAACGTAACGCGGACTAGACGGGCGCTAGTGTCCCGAGTCCAAGCGGACATACACTAAACGAGTTTAGTATAGTCAAAGCGGAGAAGGTGAGGGTAAGAAAACGTCAATGGAGAAAGGCGATGGGTGGTGGGTGAAAATGGATTTGGCGATAAAAGGGCAAGTTTTTATAAAAGTTTTTTTGATTTTTCTTTTCTTTTTTTTTAAAAAGAGATTTACAGAAATATGTACGGAAATACGGCTTAAGCAATCACAAACAAGATATGCACAATCACACCTAGATCTACGGTCGCCTAGGTCTACTAGACCTGCTCCTGAACTTGATTTTCGAAGTTAAACAGTGTCGAGAAACAGGCTTAAAAATACACCGATCACGGGGCCAGGTAAGTGCAGAGATAAGGGGAGGTTGTCCAACGCTTTCGCGAAGTTCCTTAATTAAATAACCCTTTCTCTTTCGGCGGTTGCGCCTTTAACACTTTCCTAGACACCCCGTAATCAATATACGGTTAAGCGAGGTTCTAAACACGGTTTATCTTCTCCTAATGAGCGCGAAGTCCTTAGGGATGAAGTCTAGTATTTTTTAATTTACAATGGACAATGCATATGCTTTAGTGATTTTTGGGGTCCTGGGAAGGGTGATGAAATCCCCACCTAATCTGGATTGGTTTCAAGCCCCTTAAGTCCGTATTAAAGAATGCAAAACAGTAACAAATCAACTGCAAACAATTTTTATTTGCGGCGCAAAGAATCCTGCACAAGAACAGTTTATTGGAAGGGGGAGAAGAATTTGCGCAAAGAAGCCTGCAGAAAACACAGTTCAGTGGAGTCCAGAGGAGAGGAGAGAGGCAGAGGGACTTACAGAGAAATTTTGGGGCTCTGAAGCCAATAGATGGCCGCGGTTCCGCGGCAATAAGGCCTTAATGCCGCGGATCCGCGGCGGAAATGAGAGATTGGGCCATCAATTTTGGTGCACGTGCTGTTCTAGGTCTCCTCTACTTGTCTGGATGTGTGGAATTCTGATGTGCTCACTGTATCTGCTCCAGATTTTTACAGTAGACCGGATGTTTCGTTTTTGTCCGTCGCGGTGTAGCCGCGAAATGTGGGTCTATCTTCCCACGTCTTTGGCACTGTACTTGAACTCCGTATTTTCCGACGTCTTTGGCGCCGATCTTGAACTTCGTATTTTCCTGCACACTTGCACAAAAACTAAACAAAAATAACAAGATGGTTTCTTTACAAAGTATGTATTTTTTTTTTATACTTACAAATTAACCCGAAATTACATAAGGAAATAAACTACCGTCTCCCCGGCAACGGCGCCATTTGATTGTTAGGATACGTGCGTGTTCAAGTTTAGTTTAAAATACCGCAATCAAGACGGTTTCGCTTGTAGCTAGCCGGTTGAGTACGGGTCGTCTGCAGGGAGATGGTTGTCTTTTTCAAAGTGTTTTTACGAGTTAAGTCCGAAAGTTCAGATTTGTTTGTGACTATCTAAGTGTTAAGTTGATATTTAAAGAGAGCTTGTTAGGGTTAGGATTAGGTTAGTTTGAGTTAGGAGTCTCCACATCTTTCGTTGCCCCACTTAATATCGATGTTACGGTAATCGGCAACAACGGGGATTAGCACGACTAGGAAGGAACTTGCGAGTATAAGCTAGGCTTTCCAACGCATAGTCCTTCCTTTTGGTGCTTGTCCGTCCGTTCTTGGCTCTTATCCATAACCTCCGGTTAATTCAACCACAACTGGTCTCACTACGGAATCACCGCTATCATGTAGGATAGGGTGTCGTAAGGAGCGGATTGTGGTTCAATTAACGGGAGTTGATTTAAGTTGTTGGGCAAGGAAAGAGTGTGAGAGATTTCCTTCTCTCAAAATTCCCTTATCCTACCCTAACAAGTATAAAACTACTCACACTTCATAATACGGAAAAATAAAACAAACAAAAGAGGAAGATAGAAAGAAGGAGACTAGAAGAATACGACTAACTATTTGCGACCTCACCTTGGCGAGGATCAAGCGTAAGTATCATTGTCGTATGTAAGGATAAAGAAAAAGAAAGAAGAAAGAAACAACAAGGAAATAACAACAACTACTTAACGAATTTAAAGTTACAACAAGCATAAATATAAGGAGACAAGCATGATAATAAAATGGTCTTCTTTATTCATCACTCTTCACTCAAAAGCTCACTTACAAGTTTAATGGAGAAGAGGTGAGAAGAGGAAGAAGAGCATGTAACTAAAACCTAGCAAAAAGAAATACAAGAATTGGACCCCCTCCTTCTCAAACTTCTGGGCTATTTATAGGCTGGAGAATGAAAACCTAGGGCAACCACCAGACCACATATGTAATGACCAAAATACCCCCAAAACTTCTGCAGTCATGGCACCAAAACGGCCGCGGATCCGCGGCCTTATTATTGAATTGGGCCTTCATCTTTTTGGTGGTGGCCTGGTTTGGTGTGAACTTCATTCTGATATATGTATTTTCTCATAATTGCTTCACGAATTTTCCAGAATTTCTGTTGAGGGAAAGGTGGACTTTTTGTCAAGATTTTGTCATGATTGCCTCGAGCTCCGCGTAGATCTCTTGGATTTTGTGCTACCATTGAGCCTTGTGCATGAGAGTGACATTGATTTGATGTTTTGTCTTCCTAAACTGGTATCTGGCAACATACAGATGAAGAGCGGAGACCGTGTTTTTATCTGTGGTTGGCAGGAACCGGATTTTGTCGTGTTTTTCATGAATTTCTCCGTTTGAGAACCGGGAACCTGTATCCTGCAATTGACTAGCAAACACGGCTCAAGAGTATCTACCGATATGCAATGTGATAAAAATTGGGCGGTATGAAAATGCAAAAATCTGATATGAACACGGGGCTACGCCCACAGGGAAAAGAGGTTATTTAATTAAGGAACTTCGCGAAAGCGTTGGAAAACCTCCCTCGAAGTACCAACACCAGCCTGGCTGAACGGTTAAGCAAGTATTGTACGGTGAGATTGATCCCGACTAATTCTTCCATTATGGCTTGAGGAGGGATTCGAGAGACAGTGGGAGCCATCCTGTTTAGATAAATTAAAAACCAATCTAAACTTGCAAGAGCATCATACTAAAGTGTTTTCTTCTATCTCTCTTAACTGCAGCGACCCAGTAACCAGACATAGGTTACATCTAGAAAATAAAATGACTAAATCTGACTGTTATGACTGGCAAAGGTCTGTCCAGATGTCCATTGCCCATGACAAGCTGGGACACCTCTTAACTAATCCAACCCCTGCCGTCTCAGGTCCAGTTTCCCCTGTTATGGACATTGATATCCGTAGGACATCGGAAGAAGTCTGTGCGAAAGCCAAGTGCCTCGTGTTGGCCTCAGTTGATGGTGCAAACCAGAGGCAGTACGAGAAGATGGACTTAGTTTCTATCTTCCTCCATAACAAAGATTTATATGGAGAGCAATCTCGTATCACAAGATATGAGACCTCGAACGAATTTCTTCCAGCGAGGTTGGCTATCGGGTCATCTGTAGGGGGCAACGTCCTTACAGAGACCAGCTCTTTTGAGCTCTCGGACCTGAAGACCACGTTGAAGAATGGGTCAGATGCTGACTTAGTTCAACAATCTCTACCTACTACCCTGAAGGAAACCGGGGAAGTAGAAAGAAAGGGAAGGGCAGAAGTTTCGGGACTTGATGTAGTAACAGAAGGATGTTCCTATTGTTACAGGAATGAACATTGGCAGAAGGATTGCAGAGCTTGTATAGCCAGTAGCCAGAATTCGAAGCATGTTGTGGCTTCGGCTTCGGGTGTGTTTGTAATAGAGAACTGTATGTCAGTTAACCCTACTTCCTGGGTATTGGAAACCAGATCAGGATCTCATATCTGTAATTCGTTATAGGCTCTGAGAAACCGTAGGGTTATCAGGAAAGGTGATATGACTCTCAGGGTTGCTAACGGAATGAGCATGTACGCTGAATCCGTAGGGGAATATCATCTTGGACTGACAACTGGGCAGATATTGATTATGCGTAACTGTTTTTATGTACCAGGTGCGACTTGTAATGTCATATCTGTATCCTTAATTTCTAAGGAAGGATATGATTTTACTTTTGTAAGCGATGTTGTCAACATCCACCTAAATCAAGTTCTGATTGGGTCAGGTACATTACAAAACGGGATATACGTATTGAATCAAGCTCAAATCTTCAGTGTCCAGAACACACTTAAAAGAAAGTCTCCGGAAACAAATCAGGCTTTCTTATGGCATTGTAGACTGGGTCACATCAATGAGACATGGTTAACAAAGTTACATAAAGAGGGATACCTGAATCCGTTCGAGTATCAGTCTTATGCCACTTGTGAATCTTGTCTCATAGGAAAGATGACAAAGACTCCGTTCACTGGACACGGAGAAAGAGCGAGCGAGCTCTTGGGACTCATACACAGTGATGTGTGTGGTCCAATGTCTATACATGCGCGAAGTGGTAATTCATACTTCATTACTTTCACAGATGATTTCTCTAGGTATGGGCATGTCTTCTTGATGAAGCACAAATCCGAGGCCTTTAAGAAATTTCAGGAATACAAGAATGAAGTTGAAAAACAAACAGGCAAAAGTATCAAGACACTGAGATATGATCGAGGTGGTGAATACTTGAGTGCCGAGTTTATGGACTACTTAAAAGAGAATGGAATTCTCTCTCAGCGTACTCCTCCATACACACCACAACACAACGATGTATCGGAAAGACGGAATCGAACCCTATTGGATATGGTTCGTTCCATGATGAGTAAGGCTGAGTTGCCGCAATTTTTCTGGGGTTATGCACTAGAAACAGCCGCATATCTCTTAAACAAGGCTCCAACCAAGACTGTGCCTACCACCCCATATCAGATGTGGAGTGGGAAGAAACCCTGTCTTAAGTATCTTAAGACATAGGGATGTCCAGCTTTTGTAAAAAAGCAGCATGCGGACAAGCTCGAGGCACGCTCAGTACTGAGTAAGTTTGTGGGATACCCAAAGAACTCCAGGGGGTATTTTTTCTATTCCGTAGAGAAACAAAAGGTTTTTGTTTCTCAGCATGCCCACTTCTTGGAAACTGAATTTTTAGAAAATCAGATAAGTGTGAGCGCAATAGAACTGGAAGAAATTCCAGAACCACAAGCTATTACTGAAAGCTTGGGAGAACCAGAAGTTTCAAGAGAACCAGACATCCCAGCGCCACTCCGCAGGAGTAGTAGGCAGTCTCATCCGCCCGAGAGATACTACGGTTTTCTCATACACGGGGATAGAGAGGATTGCACTATAGATTATGGTGAGCCTACTAGCTTCCAGCAAGCCATTCAGAGCGGTGACTCGGTAAAATGGCTGGATGCAATGCGGACCGAGATGGAGTCCATGTACACCAACAAAGTTTGGACTTTGGACTTTGCTCCAGAAGGGGTAAAACCCGTAGGCTGCAAATGGATCTTCAGAAAGAAGATTGGTGTAGATGGGCAGGTTGAAACCTATAAAGCTAGACTTGTAGCAAAGGGTTTTCGTCAAAGACCTGGTTTGGACTATGACGAGACCTTTTCTCCAGTGGCTATGCTCAAATCCATTCGGATCCTCCTTGCCATTGCTGCCTTCAACGATTATGAGATCTGGCAGATGGACGTAAAGACGGCTTTCCTAAATGGAAATTTGGAAGAGTGCGTCTTTATGGATCAGCTGGAGGGATTCATTCAGAGTGGGAGCAGCGGTAAAGTGTGCAAGTTGCTCAAGTCCATTTATGGACTGAAGCAGGCATCGCGGAGTTGGAACATCTGCTTTGATGATACTGTCAAAGAATTCGACTTTATCAAGAACCCGGATGAACCATGAATTTACAGTAAGATTGTAGGGAGAACTGTGGTATTCCTCGTCTTGTACGTGGATGACATTATCCTAATAGGAAATGATATTCCTATGCTACAGTCAGTCAAAGGATTCTTGTCACGGAGGTTCTCCATGAAGGACCTGGGCGATGCCAACAACATTCTGGGGATCCAGATCTATCGTGATAGATCTAAGAGGATGTTGGGATCTTCACAGTCAAGGTACATCGATACCATACTGAAAAGGTTCAGTATGGAAGATTCCAAGCGCGGTAATCTACTGGCTTGTCACGGAATCACCCTCTCCAATGAGATGTCTCCCAAGACTGATTTGGAAAGGGCTCGCATGTCATCTATACCCTATGCATCTGCGGTAGGCTCTATAATGTATGCGATGTTATGTACCAGACCAGATGTAGCATACGCATTGAGCGTTGTAAGACGGTATCAGTCGGACCTAGGGGAGAAACACTGGATAGCGGTAAAGAACATTCTCAAGTACCTGAGAAGGACTAAGGAGATGTTCTTGGTGTATGGCGGAAAAGACCTCCAGATCGAGGCCTTTGCTGACTCTAGCTTCCAGAGTGACAAGGATGACTCCAAGTCCATGTCGGGTTATGTCTTTACCCTCAATGGCGGGGCGGTTTACTGGAAGAGTTCCAAGAAGGAGACCGTTGCTAACTCAACTATGGAAGCGGAGTACATAGCTGCTTGCGATGCCGCAAAGGAAGCTGTCTGGATGAAGAAGTTCCTTACGGAGCTTCAGGTGGTTCCTACCATTGTTGATCCAATACCGCTGTATTGCGACAACAATGGCGCTATAGCTTTAGCGAAGGAACCCAGGTGCCATCAGAAGTCCAGGCACATTTTGAGGCGGTACCACCTGATCAGGGAGATCGTAGATCGACGGGAGATCGATGTGAAGAGAGTAGATTCGGAGAATAACACTGCAGATCTACTCACGAAGGCCCTACCCCAGACTCAGTTCGAGCGGCTGATCGAGATGATAGGTCTTCGATACGCCAGTACATGGCCTTAGTGCAAGTGGGAGATTGTTAGTGTATACGCCCTAGAGGCCATTACTGTATCATACTAGCTTGTATATTACTTAATTGAAGCTTAGGATATTCACAGTTGTATAGACAATCTTGCTCAAAATGATAGTATGCTACTTGGTTTGTTTCTACTTCAATATGTGTATGTGTTTCTTTTAGCATATCGCTTATACATATTAGTAGAGCCCATAGGATCTTTGCTTGATTACCAGCGTTGTGATGGCAGTCACACTCATGGGGGCTGGGTAATCTATAAGCACATCCTTATACAGGTCCCTAGTCGTAGAACTATCGATACAGGGCATCGATACTCCGGAGTAGACTAGCGTATGCGCTTCTCATCCCAGCAGGGGAGATGGTCTTTCCCACAGCCATCAGTATGCCGTACTGGAGATAGTATGCGGGTGCTCGTTAGGTTACGAGTTCACTGGATAAGACTCGTCGGGAACTGATGGTTGGTATTATACCTATCGTCGGTTATCAGTTCCCAGATGACATGAGTACAGCTTAGTCCGCTGACTTGACACTGTCACTTCGCCTCGAGTGTGTTCCTACTGTACATAGATTACTACCCTACTACGGCTCAAAGGAGTCAAGCAAACAGGTAGTAGTTGGGTGCAGTCCCGAAGCACTTGGAGGCAGTGACGGTTAGACAGGATTCGTCTCTCCCGGTATTGGGAGTTGACATCGCGCTGTGTCTAGGAGAGCCATTACACGAGTAGTCCCTGGCCAGGGCAAGCGAGATATACTGGTAGGTTTCCAGTGTTATCTCAGGGTGTTCTGGGCTACACTCCGACATGACTTGTACCGCTATTAGGGGACTGACGTTCACCACCCCCTAGGCCCGCCATGCGATGTATCAGACGAACAGACCGGACTGTACGGAGATTGTCACATACAGACTCAGTAGGAGTTCGGATGGGTTTATCTCATCGGCCTTCTTATCGACATCTACCTGGGGACCGTTACGTACAGCTAGTACCGCTTGCGGTCTTTGGCTAAACCTACTGCCAGCGTAGTGTCGAGTCTTTAGAGTCCCACACAGAGAGTTTCCCTGCACTGAGCGAAACGTGTAGAGGCCGTATGGTTTTACGGCAGGGCTGCGATCACTTACGTGCACTTGTGTGCGTATGCTGTTCGGGCAGGCAATACTAGTGGGATTTGGTTTAAGCCGGATCCTAGTACTGCACGGATGGATTTGTTTTGTCTTCTGTGCATTCGCATTCTACGGAATGCTGATGCGGGTGTGTATGCACAGTTTTGAGGAATGATGAAGGAGGAGGTGCCCCATTAGGGTTTTGGCAGTTGGTTCGGCCAAAACCATTATGTGGCAGGCTCATTAGGGTTTTGACAGTTGATTTGGTCAAAACCATTTTGAGGCGGACTCATTAGGGTTTTGGCAATTCGTTTGGTCAAAACCATTATGAGCCGGAGACATTATTTTACTAATCCTTTTTGTGATAATTTTGTGATGGCTAATTGCATTGACCATTTGACTACCATGACCTCTCTTGACTTTGTTGACCCGTTGACCGGTGTTGACCATTGACCTTCATGAGAGGTCTACACTCTTCTTTGGATTTTCTTTTTCTTTTGATCATGAAAATGGTCAATTCAATGTAGCATCAAATTTATCATGATAGGATTGGTAATGATGTCGTTTTATTATTATTGCAACCATGGTGCCTTTTTCTTGTGTTAAGAATTTCATTTTCTCTTTTCTCTGAGAAGAAAGAAAGAGAGCTCCATGATTGCTTGATCTCCTTCATCTTCCTCTTCTTGAAATATTCTTTTGATCTCATGTGTTGAGAGAAAAAGAATCCACATAGACAAATACTTCCATCAACCTCCTCTACATAACCTAGGACTTCAAGACTAGCGATCTTGTTGCCCTAGTTGCCTCGGCTCGAGGTGGAGCTCGGTGTACATCTCTCGGGTGGATCGTCTTCGACTCAAGAAGGCCGCGGAGGTGACCAAGATCCGGATCGACCCTCGGAGCGTGGATGGACGAGCCGGACAGCGGAGAGAAGACCTGAAGGACCGGTTTCGTGAGGTATATTTTCTACGGCATAGTAGTTAAAGCCTCTTGTAGTTTGCTAGTTTCTAGTTTAGCAAAGATCCGGCCTTTTGAGTCCATGTTGCTTTGCGCCAAATAATTGTTTTTCGCCGTTTCCGCCTCCCCGTGAGAACCGGGGTGGGCAACGTGGACATACATTTCACGTATTTTAAATCTTCACGACACGCGTGTTACGTGTGTGGGTTTGGGGTGTTCTGCATATCGCGACGCGTCGGGGTAGCTTCAGGCACGTAATCACACGTTTTAGCGTATCGCGCTTGGTTTGCGACGTGGGTTTCTAGTTTGACCTTAATATCGCGTTTTTGTAGATTTGAGCTTATGTGTGATATATTGTGTAATTCTAGGTTCGCAGGCGAGTGAGACGGACGCGGCGAAGAAGGGGAAACAAGTCGTCGGCTACACTAAGCGCGGGACTACGGTGAGTAGATTTAACATCTACGGGGATATCGCAAGCATGGCGTTATGTGTCAGGGCTGATAGGACCTTATAGCTATATATTGCATTTACCTACATTGACTGTTCATGGATGCTGTTGTTGCATACTGGATTCCCTGCTATATAATTGTAAACTTAGAATTGGTAGAACACTGCACTATTACTAACGGTTCATGTTACACGAACACTAATCTGTATGTTACACACACACCGTTAGTAATTGCCATGACTCACTCACTGTAGAACTGCCATGATCATTATACTATAGTTCCTTTCACATATGATTTGATATGATTTTCATAGAGATTGGGAGCCGAATAATGTCTTTGAGAACTGAACTATTTTAAAAAAAAGCGGTATCTCCCTTGCACCTATATTATAGCTTGATGTACTTAGTACATCGCATTTGATTTACTCATTGGTGTTGGATTTTCATGTGATTTCTGGTTTTTGAGGACCGTGGAGTTATTTAAGAAAAGATGCACTATTTGAAAACCCGGTTTCTCGTGATATGATATTTTGGTGCGTCCACCATGCGTTTTCTCGGTGCTGAGACATGTGCTTGAAACCCGATTCAAGGAGTTGGATGATCCGTTTGCGGGTTCGTGGTGGACCCGGTATGGTTTCCCTCGGCAAGATGATCGATGGACTTTGCCGATTGAGCCTGGAGGTGGGCGAGTACCTACCGGTGATTGTTTGGACCTGGCGGTTATCCGGAGGATACTGACCAGAGTCGAGAGATGGATGCGGGATGATCCGTACTTCTGGGGCCGAGGGCCGATACCGCAGACGGAGCCCGTGGGCTAATACGGACTTACGGAGCCCGATATATGAGGATTTGCGTGTCGATGCAGGACACGAGTATTTTATGATATTTTGAGTGCCGATGTTGGGCACTCGTGATTCTCAGAGATTTACAGGATTTGAGGGCCGAGGAGAGTGCCGGCGCCTGAGTTTATTTGGGATTTGGGTGCAGTTTTGGGCACCGATTATTTTTCCACAATTGATATTCCGTGTAGATGTTGTTTATCCCATGCTCAACATTGATTATCATGTATCTCATCTTGTATTTTTTTTACCTGACAGAGCATTTGCATGATTATTGCACCTACTGCTTGTCGCATATAGATTTACCTGTTGGCATATAATAGAGTAGCGCAGTACGTGCATATTCGTGATTACCTTTATATGTTATCTTTATTCACGTGTTGGCAACTCACCGCCGTTGTGCCACAGTATTTGCAGGTTGCCCCTCAGCGTAGTCACGGCAGGCTGCCTTTTTACATCTTTTGGCTACAGATACCACTACAGTTGGTGCGAGAGCTGTTTTGCTATTAGGTGGGTTGTGGTATCTGGTAACTTTTATTGTACACACTTTTGTATCTAGTATTCTCCATCTACCATATATGTACTTGACTTAGAAACAGTGTGAGGACGATGATGTATATTATTTGTATTCTGGTGTCGAGCTCATGGGAGCCGACTGTATATATGCAGTTTATTATTCTGTGACGTTTTACTTATTGCTCATTCTTCGCTAGGACGTCGTATATTACTCTTGTGGTGATGTTTTCCGCCGTTGGGCATGATTGCTCCCGTTTGGGGATGCTTTATTTCGTTATATATCATTTCACTTAAATCCTGTTTTGTACCCGATTTCGGGGTCACTTTTACAAAGGAAATGCTACCAAAATTATTATAAAGATAACTTAACTTTAAAAGAACTTATTGAACTATTGAAGGTTTTCTAAATGTTTTAATTAAATGTTTTCAACACTCACTACTTTTAAATTGTTTTGATCTCTGGGTTCGGCTTAGTTAGTCGCGTTACGCCTGTAGACGTTGCGTGGTTAAGTGCCGGTCACGAGTGGAAATATTCGGGTCGTGACACTCACGAATCTTGAGGGATTTGACCCAATTTCTCGCCATATTGATAGATTAGTACAATCCATCTTTTCACATCGATCATTACAGATTGTACTAATTTATTCAATCCATTTCCACCCTCAAGTTTGTATTCCACTTCTTTCTCCCCTCCGCCATACTTCTTATCAAATACCGAGACCGTATCCCACATCTATACCCATACGGTCTCGCGTATTCTTCATTTCTTTCCTCTCCGTATTCTTTCACTAGCCCGGGCCTTATCCCGATAAAATTTTTGAATGGTTGGTGCTCCTTTTTGGCCTGTGTAAGGCCTTGTATAGATTTATACTGTTCTCTTTCCCCCTAATCCTAAACCTCAATGCCTAAACAGTGGAAACACTATTTCACTTAAGTTTGGGGGGACCTTTTTGTGTATATATTTTTGTTTTTGCTTTTTGTTTTGTATAAAACATTTTTAGGGAGTGCCGATAATTTTGACCCTCTTGGTGTAGCCTGACAGTGAGGGCACTGTCAAGTTTAAGTTTGGGGGTGTGCTCGGTAAGCTTTGTACCTTCGCATTCATTTGTATATTCTGCATTTTCATGTAAGTCGACGTTAGACACCCCACGAGTTGCGGGGAGGCGGAATAGTTAAAACAATCATTTTATTTAAAACAAACATCGACTAACTTACCGATCTTTGCCAAACCCTAACTAACAACATCATAGGAGGGATTAGCAACTATGAAAGAAGATTATACCTAATGAACCAAGTCCTTCTTGTTCCCGATGACCACCTCCTCGTCGGCCTCCTCTTTGTGATAGAAGATCCACCCGAGAGCTACTACTCCAAGCTTGACCTCTAACTTGAGGTAACTAGGTTACTAAAAGTGCTAATCAAAGCAACCTAGAGGATATAGAATAGTATTAGGGATCAATTAGTCTTGCTAACCCTTGATCTCAATACATGAGAGATTAGGGTTAGGGTTTGAAGAGAGAGAGCTTGAGGAGTGAGAAGGTGAGAGTGAGAATGAAATTGGAATAATGAATCATTGTGAATATATGAAGCATAAGATATTTATTAAATGAAATAACAAATAACAATTATCATCATGCTTCATTAACTCAACTTGTGATTCATCTCATGAGTCATTTAAACAATAATTGCATTATTAACTCTATGGATGAATCACACCATGAGTCATTAAACCAATTAATGCAAATGCCACCTAAGCCTCCAACTCATCAATCTTCTAGAAACTTCTCGACAAATTACGAGAACGCCCCTCCCATCCGTGAAAACATGGAAATACCGAGACTGTATAATTCCAATAATCCAATACTAGAATCTGGCTTAAACCAAAGCCTGCTAGTAAAAACTGTCCGAACATCGTACGTGCGTAAAAACATGTATGCGTCCGAACCCTACCGTAAAACCATACGACCTCTATATCGTTTCGCCCGAAGCAGGGAAACTCTCTGTGTGGGATTGTAAAGACTCGACTACTACGCTGGCAGTGGGTTTAACCACAGACCGCAAGCGGCACTAGCAGTACGTAACGGTCCCCAGGTAGATGTCGATAAGAAGGCCGATGAGGAAACCCATCCGAACTCCTACTGAGCCTGATGTGACAATCTCCATACAGTCCGGTCTGTTCGTCTAGGACTATCGCATATCGGGCCTAGGGGCGGCAAGCGTCAGTCCCCTAAAAGCGGTATAAGTCGTGTCGGAGCGAAGCCTATTACACCTAGAGAATCTACTGGAAAACCTACTAGTAAATCCCGCTTGCCCTGGCCAGGGACTTTGCGTAATGGCTCTCCAGACACATCACGATATCAACTCCCAATACAGGGAGAGACAAATCCTGTCTAACCGTCACTGCCTCCAAGTGCTTCGGGAATGCACCCAACTACTGCCTGTTTGCACGACTCCTTTGAGCCATGGTAGGGTAGCAATCTAAGAACAGTGGGAACACACTCAACGCGAAGCAGCAGTGTCAAGTCTGCGGACTATGCTGTACTCATGGCACCTCGAAACTGTTAACTGACGACGGGTATAATACCAACCAACAGTTCCCTGCGAGTCCTGTCCGGTGTACCCGTAACCCAACGAGCACCTGTATACTATCTTCAGTACGGCGTACTGATGGCTATGGGACATACCATCTCCCCCACTGGGATGTGAAGTGTACACACTAGTCTACTCCGGAGTATCGATGCCCTGTCTCGATAATCCTACGACTAGGGACCTGAAAAAGGATGTGCTTGTAGACTACTTAGCCCCCACTAGTGTGACTGCCATCACAACGCTGGTAGTGAAGCAAGATCCTAAGGGCTCCATCAATACGTACATACATATTAAGATAGATATAAACCTAGTAGCATACTACCATATTTAGCAAGACTGTTAATATAACTGTGAATATCCCAAGCTTCCATTAAGTAATATACAAGCTAGTATGATACAATAATGGCCCCAAAGGCATATACACTAACAATCTCCCACTTGCACTAGGGCCATGTACTGGCGTATCAAAGACCGATCATCTCGAGTAGCCTCTCGAACTGAATCTGAGGTAAGGCCTTTGTGAATGGATCAGCAGTGTTCTCCTCTGTAGCAACTCTCCGGACCTCGATCTCTCGGCAATCTATGATCTCCCTGAACAGGTGATACCGCTTTAAGATGTGTCTGGACTTCTGATGGTACCTAGGTTCCTTCGCTAAAGCTATAGCTCCATTGTTGTCGCAATACATCGGTATTGGATCAACAATAGTAGGAACCACCTGAAGTTCTGTTAGGAACTTCTTCATCCAGACCTCTTCTTTTGCGGCATCGCAAGCAGCAATATACTCCTCTTCCATCGTCGAGTCAGCAACGGTGTCCTGCTTGGAACTCTTCCAGCACACCGCCCCTCCATTGAGGGTAAAGACATAACCTGACATGGACTTGGAGTCATTCTTATCACTCTGGAAGCTGGAATCAGCAAAGGCCTCGATCTTAAGGTCTTTTCTGCCGTAAACCAAGAACATCTCCTTAGTTCTTCTCAGGTACTTGAGAATGTTCTTTACTGCTATCCAGTGCTTCTCCCGTGGGTCTGACCGATACCTGCTTATCACGCTCAGTGCGTAAGCTACATCTGGTCTGGTGCACAACATCGCATACATTATAGAGCCTACCAAAGAAGCGTAGGGTATAACTGACATGCAATCCCTTTCCAAATCAGCCTTGGGAGACATCTCTTTGGATAGGGTGATTTTGTGACAAGCCGGTAAATTACCGCTCTTAGAATCTTCCATACTTAATCTTTTCAGTATAGTGTTGATATACCTGGACTGCGAAAGTCCCAACATCCTCTTGGATCTATCACGATAGATCCGGATCCCCAGAATGTAAAAGGCATCACCCAGGTGTTTCATGGAGAACCTGTGTGATAAGAATCCTTTGACAGATTGTAGCATAAGAATGTAATTTCCTATCAATAGAATGTCATCCACGTACAAGACGAGGAATATGACAGTTCGTGCTACAATTTTACTATATAAACATGGTTCATTTGGATTTTTGATAAAGTCATATTCTTTGACCGTTTTATTAAAACAGATGTTCCAACTCCGCGATGCCTGCTTTAGTCCATAAATGGACTTAAGCAACTTGCACACTTTCCTGCTGCTCCCACTCTAATTGAAGTCTTCTGGCTGATCCATATAGACGCACTCTTCTAAATTACCATTTAGAAAAGCTGTCTTTACGTCCATCTGCCAGATCTCATAATCATGGAAGGCGACAATAACAAGAAGGACCCAAATGGATTTAAACATAGCACTGGAGAAAAAGTCTCTTCATAGTCCAAACCAGGTCATTGACGAAAACCCTTTGCAGCAAGTCTAGCCTTATAGGTTTCCACCTGTCCATCTGCACCAATCTTTTTCTTGAAGATCCATTTGCATTCTATGGGTTTTACCCCATCTGGAGAAAAGTTCAAAGTCCATACTTTGTTGGTGTACATGGACTCCATCTCGGTCCACATTGCATCCAGCCATCGTATCGAGTCACCGCTCTGGATGGCCTGCTGGAAGCTAGTAGGTTCATCATCATCAATGACGCAATCCTCTCAATCCCCATCTATGAGAAAACCGTAGTATCTCTCAGGCGGATGAGACGGCCTACTACTCCGGCGGAGGGGTGCGGGAATGTCCTGTTCTTCTTGAACTACTGTTTCTACCTAACTTTCAGTAGTAATTTGTGGTTCTGGAATTTCTTCCAGTTCTATTTTGCTCCCACTTGTTTCCTTTTCTAAAAACTGCTGTTCTAGAAAATGGGCATTACGAGAAACAAAAACCTTTTGTTCCTCTGCGTAATAGAAGTAATACCCCTTGGAGTTCTTTGGATATCCCACAAACATACACTGCACTGATCGTGCCTCGAGTTTGTCCGTATGCTGCTTTTTAATAAAAGCTGGACATCCCCATATCTTCAGATACTGAAGATAAGGCTTCTTCCCACTCCATATCTGATATGGCGTGGTAGGCACAGTCTTGGTAGGAGCCCTGTTCAAAAGATATGCAGCTGATTCTAGCGCATAACCGCAAAAAGATCGCGGTAACTCAGCCTTACTCATCATGGAACATACCATATCCAATAGGGTTCGATTCCGTCTCTCCGATACACCGTTATGCTGTGGTGTGTATGGAGAAGTAAGCTGAGAGAGAATTCCTTTCTCTTTTGGGTAACCTAGGAACTCGGCACTTAAGTATTCACCATCTCGATCAGATCTCAGTATCTTTATACTTTTGCCTGTTTGGTTTTCTACTTCATTCTTATATTCTTGGAATTTCTCAAAAGCCTTGGATTTATGTTTCATCAAGAAAATAAATCCGTACCTAGAGTAATCACCCGTAAAAGTAATGAAATATGAAATACCACCTCTTGCATGTGTAGGCATTGGACCACATACATCGCTGTGTATGAGTCCTAAGAGCTCGCTCGTTCTTACTCCATGTCCAGTGAATGGAGTCTTTGTCATCTTTCCTTTGAGACATGATTGACAAGTTGCATATGATTGATATTCGAACGAATCCAAATATCCTTCTCTATGTAACTTAGTTAACCTGGTCGCATTGATGTGATCTAGTCTACAATGCCATAAGAAAGCCTTATTTATATCAGGAGACTTTCTTTTTAGTGTGTTCTGGACATTGAAAATCTATAATTGGTTTAAGACATATATACCGTTATCTAGTGTACCGGACCCAATCAAACCATGATTAAGGTGGATGTTAACAACATCGCTTACAAACGTGAAATCATAACCTTCTTTTGATAACAACGAAACCGATATGATATTACACGTTAAACTGGGTACACAAAAACAGTTATGCAAAACCAAAATATGTCCACTCGTCAATCCAAGGTGATAATCCCCTACGAACACAGCACCCACGCTAGTTTCGTTAGCAACCTGGAGGGTCATATCACCATCCTTCAGCACTCTACGGTTTCTCAGTGCCTGCAATGAATTGCATATATGAGATCCTGATCCGGTATCCAATACCCAGGAAGTAGAGTTGATTGACAGAAAATTTTCAATTACAAACACACCTGAAGTCGAACCTACAGCTTGCTTCGGTTCCTGGTTCTTGGCATTCCAAGCTTTGCAATCTTTCTTCCAGTGCCCTTTCTTATGACAGTGGAAGCACTCGTCCTTTGCCACTACTGGCACCGCAACCTTTGTCTTTCCCTTGACTCCCACCTTACCAACACCACCTCTCGGTTTGGTGGCGGCCTTCTTCTTCCTTCCTTTGGCCCTAACCTTAGACCCGGAAGATGAAGCACCGCGAACAAACATAGTGGGTGTTTCCCTTGCCTTCTGCAAGGTGCCCTCTCCACTCCTCAACATGTTAAGGAGTTCTGGAAGATCAACTTCTTTTTTTTGAATGTTGAAATTCAGAATAAACTGGGCGTAGGTAGAAGGAAGGGACTGAAGAACCAAGTCTGAATAGAGCTCGTTCTCCAAAGTCGTCCCGAGATCCACGAGCTCTTCTATATAGCCAATCATCTTTAGGACATGTTCTCCTACAGATGATCCGACGGCCATCCTCGACCGAAACAAGTTCTTCGAGGTCTCGTATCTTGCTATACGAGATTGCTCTCCATACAGTTCCTTGGTGTGGAGAAATATGGATTCAAGATCCATATCCTCATGCCTCCTCTGATATTCATTATTCATAGAGGCAAGCACGATGCATTTGGCCCTCGTGCAATCTAACTCCCAGGTCTTGCGGATTTCCTTATCCGCATTACTGGATTTTGGACCGGGGACAGCAGGTGTCTTAGCAGTAAGTACATACCCCAATTTATCATAAGTCAAAGCCATTTTGACATTCCGCAGCCAATCTTTATAGTTTGGCCCTGTCAGTATATTTTTCTCTAATAGTAACTTAAGGCCTGTCATGTTTTGGGTCGCTGCAATGAGAGAGAGAGGGAACACTTTAGCATGATGCTCTTGCAAGTTTAGAGTGGTTTTTTAGTTTATCTAAACTGGATGGCTCCCACTGTTTCTCGAATCCCTCTTCAAACCAAAAAGGAAGAACTAGTCAGCACTATTCTCACTGTACAATACTTCCTTAACCATTCAGCCAGGCCGGTGTCGGTACTTCGAAGGAGGTTTTCCAACGCTTTCACGAAGTTAATTAAATAACCTCTTTTCTCTGGGGCGTAACCCCGCTGACACCTTTCCCGACACTTACTTGGTTTATAGCATTGATCGTTAAGTGACGAATCTTCTGATGAGTAGCTGATACTCACAGTAGGATCAAGATCCAAATATCATTGTGTGATATAGCTGAAGGAATCCTACCAAAATATCACACTCCAAATGGTATGTATCTCTTTGCAAATTTCAGTTTCTTTAGAAAATCCCGATATAAATTTCTGCCCTATGCTCTTATGACCTTGGCGTTGATCAAAATGTCATAAGTCACATGTCAAGTTCTACCCATCATTATCTTCTTAATTTGAACCCATCTGTACATATCCCTGACGTTGGCCAAATGATAATACGACTGCCCCAAACTAACTCATGTATCTATGCAACAAATGAATACCCAGCAGCTACCAAACACTATGCCTTGACGTTGGTCAAAATACATAGCTTGAATAATACTGAATAACCGAATGAAATGACGGAGGGCTACGAATGGTTTTGGCGAAACCGTGAACGTAGTGAACTTGATATGATCGAAGGAACCTGATAGCTTTTAAAAGGAGTGGATAACGCTCCGCAATTAAAAAATATCCTCTGTTTTTAAAATAACCGAGTGGTTTCTTGTAAACTGTTCCAACGATTCAACTTTGGTTTATTTTCTTTGCATTAATATAATGCGTCCCATCAATTAACCTATCATTGTAGAAAACAATGAAAATACAACGTCCTCTTATGCCACCCGCATTCGCCACTGGGTCCCGTCATCACCCGTTAGGTTACTTAACTAATGACAGAGCGGGGGCTGGGCTAGCGCGGGTGTAAAACATAAGTGACGTCTAATAGCTATCATATATAGATATTGTACATTCATCAGACGCAATAATAGTCATTCTAGATCACAGATGAACATATTGGATTTTCTACGAATCCGCATTTCTTTTGTGCCTGCAAAGAAAGACGGATCACACAGTCGTGATGAATAGCCAAAACCCCACCCTAGACCCCTACGGGTACGGCAAACTACCCGCCAAGTACTCGAAGTGAAGCGGTCTCCCTCAACAACGTGAGTAGGCCACTAAACACTTCAATGTACCCGGTAGTTTGTGCACCCCATCTTGGGTCTATCTTAGGAGCAAAAATCAGTAAATGAAATAATACAACGGTGGCTACAACCTCAGCCCGGATGTGCCCCGCAAAAGAATATTACAACAATTTACAAATTACATTTGAATGAAAGAAACACTCGTCTCACATCCCCGGCTATCCATTCACGACAATCCAACAAGTTCACAAACACAAACCATTACAGAAATGTGCAGCCCCTTGCTAACCGACATACTAGCAGTTAGGGGAGGTTTACGAACACATTAAACGAATCACAGATATAATCAAATTAGCCAAAAATCTTAGAATTTCGATCAAGCAAACGCAAATGATTCTACTCAAAACAATTCACTGTGCACCTGAAACCTGAGCAGAAACAGAACATCCCAGAAAGAACAAAATCAACACAGAAGAGTTACTGGGGAATTTTGGGTTGACTCGGCCCCAACTCGGCCACGGATCCGCGGCGGATCGCGTTGGATCGGCCGAGGTTCCGCGGCCGATCCAACGCGTTAGAACCCCAAATTTCTCCAGTAACCTTATTTTCCCTGCTTGTATTTTTAAGGGCCCTTGAAAATATTTTTAGACCCTGTTTTAAAAACGACAGAAACTTGGTGAAAAGGTTGTTTTTTCCGGTTCGTTTTGCGATCGAATTTCTAATGACTTTGCTAACAAGTTAGTTATGGTTTAGCGAGTCTCTAATACTACTGTAAGTCAACGTTAGACACCCCACGAGTTGCGGGGAGGCGGAATAGGTAAAACAATCATTTTGTTTAAAACAAACATCGACAAACTTACGGATCTTTGCCAAACCCTAACTAACAACATCATAGGAGGGATTAGCTACTATGAAAGAAGATTATACCAAATGAACCAAGTCCTTCTTGTTCTCGATGACCACCTCCTCGTCGGCCCCCTCTTTGTGATAGAAGATCCACCCGAGAGCTACTACTCCAAGCTTGACCTCTAACTTGAGGTAACTAGGTTACTAAAAGTGCTAATCAAAGTAACCTATAGGATATAGAATAGGATTAAGGATCAATTAGTCTTGCTAACCCTTGATCTCAACACATGAGAGGTTAGGGTTAGGGTTTGAAGAGAGAGAGATCTTGAGGAGAGAGAAGGTGAGAGTGAGAATGAAATTGGAATAATGAATCATTATGAATATATGAAGCATAAGATATTTATTAAATGAAATAACAAATAACAATTATAATCATGCTTCATTAACTCACCTTGTGATTCATCTCATGAGTCATTTAAACTATAAATGCATCATTAACTCTATGGATGAATCACACCATGAGTCAATAAACCAATTAATGCAAATGCCACCTAAGCCTCCAACTCATCAATCTTCTAGAAGCTTCTCGACAAATTACAAGAACGCCCCTCCCATCCGCGAAAACATGGAAATACCGAGACTGTATAATTCCAATAATCCAATACTAGAATCTGGCTTAAACCAAAGCCTGCTAGTAAAAACTGTCCGAATATCGTACGTGCGTAAAAACACGTATGCGTCCAAACCCTGCCGTAAAACCATACGACCTCTATATCGTTTCGCCCGAAGAAGGGAAACTCTCTGTGTGGGAGTCTAAAGACTCGACTACTACGCTGGCAATGGGTTTCACTACAGACCGCAAGCGGTACTAGCTGTACGTAACGGTCCCTGGGTAGATGTCGATAAGAAGGCCGATGAGGAAACCCATCCGAACTCGTACTGAGCCTGATGTGACAATCTCCATACAGTCCGGTCTGTTCGTCTAGGACTATCGCATATCGGGCCTAGGGGCGGCAAGCGTCAGTCCCCTAAAAGCGGTATAAGTCGTGTCGGAGCGAAGCCCATTACACCTAGAGAATCTACTGGAAAACCTATTAGTAAATCTCACTTGCCCTGGCCAGGGACTTTGCGTAATGGCTCTCCAGACACAGCGCGATATCAACTCCTAATACCGGGAGAGACGAATCATGTCTAACCGTCACTGCCTCCAAGTGCTTCAGGACTGTACCCAACTGCTACATGTTTGCACGACTCCTTTGAGCCGTGGTAGGGTAGCAATCTAAGAACAGTGGGAACACACTCGAGGCGAAGCAGCAGTGTCAAATCTGCGGGTTACGTTGTACTCATGTCACCTGGGAACTGTTAACTGACGACGGGTATAATACCAACCAACAGTTCCCTGCGAGTCCTGTCCGGTGTACCCGTAACCCAACAAGCACCTGTATACTATCTCCAGTACGACGTACTGATGACTGTGGGACAGACCATCTCCCCAACTGGGATGAGAAGCGTACACACTAGTCTACTCCGAAGTATCGATGCCCTGTCTCGATAATCCTACGACTAGAGACCTGAAAAAGGATGTGCTTGTAGACTACCCATCCCCCACTAGTATGGCTGTCATCACAACGCTGGTACTCAAGCAAGATCCTAAGGACTCTATCAATACGTACATACATATTAAGATAGATATAAACCAAGTAGCATACTACCATGTTTATCAAGACTGTTAATAAAACTGTGAATATCCCAAGCTTCTATTAAGTAATATACAAGCTAGTATGATACAATAATGGCCCCTAGAGCATATACACTAACATTGCATTCTTATAACAAACCCATAAAAATCAAAAAATTTACAATAATATAAAAAGTTTGTCGTCAAGTTAGCTAATAGGGTAACTTAGATTTTTATTCCGAAAGTTTAGTTGATACGTTAGAAATAATAAATCCTAGGCTTAGGAATTGAAAACCCTAAAAATAACCCTCTTTCTGTTTAACCTTGGTAATTATACGTCCTTGCAGTTTTTTCTTAAGAAAATGGTAATCTTGAGTTCAGTTCTTGAGTTAAGTCGAAATGAAAGGAAAGTATTGAAGCTTTACTGAAAGATAAGTCTGATAACTAGTGATTTAATGATTTTCGTGGATGTGTTTATCGAATCAAATAGTAAAGAAATCACAACCAAAAATATTTGACCGCAATCAAACAACGGTGTCAGTTGAAGTTAATGAATGAGTGCGGATCGTCCTCAGGGATCTCGAGATTCGTTTGTATTTTTATTTGTTTGAAATGAAATGTTAATCAACAATAAGAGAAAACACGATTCAATTGATTGATTTGTATTCGTGTGTCACTAATCTTTTCTAAAGAATCAAGAACTATAAACAACAAGAATCGGTTTCAATGGTATTTTCCAAACGACAATCAAGAATGATAGAAAGGCTCGTAGGAATCGATAGGATCTTTAGATGTGTTGTAGTCTACAATATTTCATATTCTTGTCCTTCGAAAGATTGATACTAGATCGATGATTATCAACAAGAGTTAGGGTTTTCTCGTGAAACTAGGGTTTCATCTTATCCCTTGTGCTGTTGTTGATATCATTCACATTCTAGCCTCTAACAATTTCAAGAAACAATCGGATCACCCCAATCTTGAGCGATGTTAATCAAGAAAGCATCGCATCAAATTGGGTTGTCGATTCTTGAACTTGCTAGAGTTTACACACTCGTGGGATTCAAGAATTGATTACAAATTTGCTACATCATCATACTAAAGATCATTTCGACTCCTTAACGAGCGGAGTTTTTACTCACGCATCACCACATAGACAATATTCAATAACAGTAAAGATAACATGATGCGGAATTTAAAAGAAACAAGATAGAAGAAAATATCACCTTTTATTTCATCAACAATTTCAATACAATCTTTCAA
Organism: Agapanthus africanus; assembly: GCA_030015575.1. Taxonomy (NCBI): domain Eukaryota; kingdom Viridiplantae; phylum Streptophyta; class Magnoliopsida; order Asparagales; family Amaryllidaceae; genus Agapanthus; species Agapanthus africanus. Next base: position 141,779,497 of record JASDDO010000031.1, read on the forward strand.
GATCTACAAGAAGAAAGAAAATCGATCGTTGACTCTGCTTTGCTCGACTCCGTGGATCGTGGATCTACTTTGGATCTCTTGCCCGATGGAAGATCGGCTCGGCTCATAAAAGGGTTGAAGGAATCTTGCTTGGCTTGCACTCAAAAATCTTGAATTGTGGTTGGATCTAGGGTTAGGGTTTCCTACAAGATTTCTCACTAATCTTGAGGAAGAAGAAGATGGAGAAAGAGAGAATGGCTAAACTAAAAATGGGTTGAATCTATCACTCTCCAAGATTGAATCAAGATTTTCCAAGATGAGAGATGAGTGAGCCTAGGGTCTTATTTATAGACCTAGGTTTAGGTTTGAATTAGACTTTCCCTCCCAAAGTTTGTTGACAAGTTTGTTGGGGTTTAGCTTAGGGTTTAAGCAAGGGTTTAGGAAAGTTCTAGAAAGATTAGGGTAGTTTGGGAATTTGCTGATCTGGTGAAAGTATCTGGAATCTTCTGGACTTTTGTGTGCATTTTTGAGTAGTGGGCACTGAAATAGGAGTTGTGGTGCAATTCGAGGAGTTGACTCTCTGGATCCGCCGCGCAACCGCCGCGTGAGGTGCCTTTAGGCCGCCCTTCCGCCGCGCATTGGTGGGCTTGGGCATTGGGCTTTCTGCTGTGGTCTGGTACTTCTGTATGGGTTATCCTTTGATATTTAGAATTGCAGTTGCCCTTCTATGTTGATACCAGATTTGCTTTCAATGAGTTTACGAGCAATTGTAATGGTCGAGCAATGTATTGATCGAGCAAGTATCTCTTTTCCTGCATAGACTTCAAAATAGGGGTTGCAAGATATAGAAAATATGCTATGTAATGCAATGCAGTTAATTTCCCTAGAATTTCCGGTTTAAAGGTCGAATACATGTAATTTGATATTTTGCAACCAATTAGCTAATATGTGAATTATGAATACCGTACTCTCCTATATGTATGCAGATGTTAAGGAAATTGCCTGCTAAAATATACAGTATTTTCGACTGATCAAATACCCCCAAACTTAATTTCGATCGTCTCGAGAGAATGTTTTATTAAAAAGAGAAGGAGAAAACAAAGAAAGAGAAAAACTAACTAGCACACTTTCGTAGGCAACACGATTGCACTGAGCACGTGCAACAAGCCTTTAAACCTCTAGGTGTCCCTAGTAGGAGGAGTGTTGTCTCCTGAGGGTTTTCAGCGATTGCACCCACAAAATCCAAAAATAAAAGCAAGATCATGAATATTACATTTAAAGATAAGAATTGTAAAAGAAAGACTTTGAAAATTAGGGTTTCCAACTAAGCTAGCTTTTCGGTTGTCATGAGCCCTATCTTAATGGTCATGAAAAGATGTTAGAAATCACGTCCTCCCTCAATAAAACATCGTCTTATTCTTCATTCCTATCTTTATTCCAAACATCGATCATATCACCCTGCGTGTGTGTAAAGACATCCCTACACCCGGAGAATTCAATTCAAGCTATCATACTCTTGCCCATCGACCTCAGTACTTCTTGGCAAACGAGATTGCTTACACACTTTCATGCGACCGTTAATACTTCTTGAGGTACTAACCGACCGATTACTGATGTGCTTGCTAACTTGGTGTATTTTCCTAATCTTGCACCACCTCAGGCATAGCAGTGACTCCCAGACCAGTTGACCTTGGGGCACTAGGTGAAGAAGCACCCTTTTGCTATATATTTTTCTTGCCCTTGGTGATAACAAAACCAGTGTCCATTTTTCTCACCACTTTAAAACACACTTTTCTTTTTCATACTTTTGGCCTTAAGACAAGAGCATTTCAAGGTATCCTCTACTATCCCAGGCTTCAAGACGTGTGTAAGTGCGACTAGCAGGGTAGCAACGTTCAAAATGTTTGGCTTCCAGAATAGAAACTATTTTTCAGACTTATTTTTATCCTCAGATTAGTGACGTCTTTCATCTTACTAACCCTTGGGACAACGGCTCATAACTACTTATTACTAGTTCGTATAAGAAAACTTCTAATTTTCTTGGTTTTCTAAAATTTTTCCAATCTCATGGATGTAATTGTTCACTGTCTAAACTTTCATTATCTTATTTATATACAAAAAGTGTAAATATTAAAATTATTTTTATATTTGAAATTTTTTTTTTTTTTTAAATTTTTAAGGGTTTTGAAAATTTTTTTCAATTTTTTTATAGATTTTTTTTTTTTTTAAAAAAAAAAATGTTTTGTGCTTATGCAGATGATATACAAATGATGCGAAAATAAGCACAAACCTCCCCCAAACTTGTTTTCAACAGTGTCCTCACTGTTGCCGACAGTTATACCTACAAAAATCTGTAAATCTGGGGAGAATTATTAGTGGGGGCAAAATATATAAGTGAAGACCCTCCCCCAAACTTATTTTTGGCTCAAAATTTTGTAAAAATTTCTTTTTAAGAGCCAGAAAAACATACCCCCCAAACTTGAGTTATGCAATGTTAATCTTTTAAAATCACAAGTGGGGGTCAAAAATCAGTGGTCGATGCCAAGCTTTACAAAGACCGAAAGTTAACACCAACCATTCGAAAATTTTATCAATGCAGTGCTCGGGTTGGTGGAAAAAGAAGTGGGGAAAAGGTAAGTGATGGAATAGAATGTGTGTGCGTCTCATTTTGGAGAGACGATGCAGTGAATGTGATGGATAACTCGCATTCTTTTTACATTTCAGAAGAAGGGGTGGAGGTTCAATTCCATTGATTTGGACATGATTCGTCTCAACACCCGTGTTATTTAAAAATGCGAGTTCATCAGCGAAGATCTCCTCAAAAGTTTCATCTATACCCCGAGGAATAATGTCATCACAATGTGCGGGGTGATCTTCAGACTCTAAAAGCAGTTCATAATCAGTGTTAGTTGTTGACCCGGACATCTTGGTGGAAGATTCCGTATGTGTATGATACATAATTGGGTCAAACAACAACGTATGAAAAGAGTCAAGATCGGTATCAGGAGGATCATCAACTTCGCTGCTGTCGACATCCATTAAGTCGACAGAACATATCTGAGCAGTAGGTTCAGAGGGTACACTTCCTAACTTGTAAATGTTCATCTCAATTGTCCTGTTCCCGAAGGATAAGGTCATAGAACCGTTACGACAATTGATGATAGCATTGGAAGTGGTCAAAAAGGGGCGACCTAAAATCACCGGAATTTGATTCCGTGAGTTCGCTACAGGCTGTGTATCAATTACAATAAAGTCTACAGGGAAAATAAATTCCCCGATTTTTATTAACACATCCTCTAGTTCACCCCTAGGTCTGGTGATTGATCGGTCAGCCATCTGTAAAGTGCATGGAGATGGTTTCAACTCTCCGATTCCTAACTGCTCATAAACTGAGAAAGGAAGCAGGTTAACACTTGCCCCAAGATCTAGTAGAGCACGGTTAATGTGTTTCTCCCCAATAGAGATGGAAATAGTAGGATATCCAGGATCCTTACGTTTCCTCGGTAATTGCTGGGGGAAAGCCGTTTCTACTGTTTTTGCCATGAATATCTTCTTGGGCATTTGTTTCTTCCTCTTTCTAGTGCAAAAATCTTTAAGAACTTTTGCGTATGCAGGTACTTGTTGGATAGCATCTAGAAGAGGGATATTGATGTTAACCTGTTTAAACATCTCAGTGATCTTCTCCATCTGTGGACTTAGTGTGTTAGCCCTTAACCGATTCGGGTAAGGTGCTTTAGCAATTAGCGCTGGGTCCATGGGAGAAGGGAGTGTGTGTGGAACCGATCCCTGAATAGAAGTGGGAATCGTCCGAGGAGGGGTAAAAGAGGTGGGCTGTAATGGAGAGCCTTTTGGGAAATGGAGAATAGGCTCGGAAGAAGATGGTGGGGTAGAAGAACTGGGGTCAGAAGTGTGTGTGTGTGGAAAGGTCTCAGCCGGGGTGTTGATATGATTTTCAGTATCATCAACTTCTTCCCCAACATGATTGTCAAGCACTCTTCCAGATCTCAATGTGGTGATTGCATTCACATGATGTGAATAACCAGGATTGGGCAAGGATTGAGCTGGAAGTTTCCCTTTCTCTCTTGCACTCAGTTCGGCTTTTAATCGTGCAATTTCTTCTTCCATCGATTTAATACTCTCGTTTTGGGACGCAGAGTTTTTCTTCATGTCATCGACGGAAGATTTCACTTCAGCCGAAACTTGCATGATATTTGATAAGATCAAATTCATGTATTGTGCAAAAGAAGAGGATTCATCAGTTCCGGTCAACTGTAAAGGACTAGACAGTGCAGGTGTGTTGACCTGATTTTGAAAATTATGTGCTTGAAAGGGGTGCTGAGTGAGTTGAAGTTGTGGCTGCTGTTGTGGTGGAGGGACCCCTTGGAAATTGTTTTGGTTTGGAACCGTGTTTTGTGATTGGTTCCAAGTAAAGTTAGGGTGATTCCTCCACCCCTGATTATATGTGGAAGAAAAAGGGTCGTTTCTAGGTCTTTGAAATGCGGCATTGGAATGCTCGTGACCTTGAAACGCCGAGTTTAAAGGACATTCTTCCGTTAAGTGTGACGGATCAGAACAGCACCCACAAATAGTTTTGGGGAGTGATACCGGGTTTAGGGAGGCTGCTGCAAATTTGTGTTCCATAGCGTCGAGCTTCTTTTGCATTGCTGCCATTTCTGCTCTAACACCTATGGACACATCTACTTGGTGTACGCCACCCCTATTCAATGGTTGGGTTCCACTCTCCCAAATCAGTGATTTTTCAGCGAACTCTTCTAAGTATCGCCAGGCTTCCCCATCGTCTTTAGTCATAAATGTACCCTGACACATATTCTCAAGGCTTTGTTTCGTGCTTGGGTTACTGCCCTCATAGATGATTCGGCACAACTCCCATCTCGGGATGCCGTGATGAGGACATTGAACCATTAGATCCTTGAAACGTTCAAAGTACTTTGAAAATGGTTCGGTAGGGAGCTGGGCAAATTGGTTTAACTCGCTACGGATTCGAGCCGTCTTCTGGACTGGGTAAAATTTCTTTAGGAATGCAGCGACGAATTCTTCCCAATTTGTGATGGAGTGTGCGGTGGTGTTATATAGCCACTTCTCGGCTATATCGCACAAGGTAAAAGGAAGAAGTCGTAGACGCATCGCATCCACAGAAAGTTGAGACGTACCCATCATAGCGCATACGTTTTCAAATTTGGTAATGAAAACGTAAGCGTCCTCGGTCTCGAGTCCGTGATACTTAGGTAGAAGGTTGATATACTGGGGCTTTATTTCAAAATTATCCCCGTTCGCTGGTGGTGTGGATAAGCAGGTCGAAAGAGGACCTCTAAGTGGATAACATCTTTCCTGAAGAGAAATGTGTGGAGGATTCTGCGCACCAACGGACGGTGGCAGATTTGGGTTAAAGAAGTTTGATGGATTCGGATCCATCGGTGTGGGTGTGGTAGTAGGTAAAGAAAAGGTAAATGGAGAATTATCGACTTCGGAGTCGATAAAAGGTACGCGGACTAAACGGGCACTAGAATCCCGTGTCCAGCCTATCTTGCACTAAAAAGGGTTAGTACAAGTGGCAGCGTTGGCTTATAATTAGGGGTAAAATGAATGCGGTGTTTGCTTTTGAAAAGGGACGGATTTTGAAAAAATGATGCGACAACCAAATGCAGCACACAACCCTAAAATCTAATGGTCACCTAGGTCCGGCTCTAGACCGCTCCTAACTGCCAAAAGACAAGTCGCAGGATCAATCCTCCACTGCCTCTTTGTCCCCTGTGGCCGGATAAGTGCCAGGTAAGTGGGAAGGAACCACCACTACAGTGGACCTAATTAATAACCACTAGCCTTAGACACACTCGCCTTAGGCACCACAGAAAAATGCGGATAAGCAATGAATTACCCACGGCCCTCTCTTGTCCTAAATGAGCGCGACAGTCCTTAGAGTCATCTCTAGATTTCTTTTAGTTAATGGGGGTAAATGCGGATGCAAGTTTGGTGGTTTTCGGGGCCTAGGAAGGGTAATGAAATCCCCACCTAATTTGGATTTGGCCGTGCCCCTTAAATTCCGTATTTAATATGCAAAACAACCAAGAAAAGAAAAATCACGCACAATTTTAATTTGCTTTTGCGGCGCAGCTATTGTTTGCAAAGAATCCTGCAGAAAGGATTAGTTGGAGCTAAAAAGGGAGAGGGGAGAGAGAGAGAAATCACCTGCTGGAAAATTTTCCAGAGAACCCTCAAGGCTGCGGCGCTTCCGCCGCAATAAGCATGGTTCTGCCGCCCTTCCGCGGTCAGTTGTGGGATTCAATGTACCAATTTTCTTCAGCTGCTTCCTTTTGCTATCTCCAACTCTCTGGTATATCCCAAATAATTTTTCCACAGCTCAGAATACTCCAGATCACCTTGCAATCAATTCACAACACACGTATAAGAGTTTGTACGAATTTTGAATTCAAGAAATGAAACGTAATAATTCTTTCACTTCAAACTATAAAATGTAAACGAATTAGCGCGCGATCCCCGGCAACGGCGCCATTTTGATTTAATGATTTTCGTGGATGTGTTTATCGAATCAAATAGTAAAGAAATCACAACCAAAAATATTTGACCGCAATCAAACAACGGTGTCAGTTGAAGTTAATGAATGAGTGCGGATCGTCCTCAGGGATCTCGAGATTCGTTTGTATATTTATTTGTTTGAAATGAAATGTTAATCAACAATAAGAGAAAACACGATTCAATTGATTGATTTGTATTCGTGTGTCACTAATCTTTTCTAAAGAATCAAGAACTATAAACAACAAGAATCGGTTTCAATGGTATTTTCCAAACGACAATCAAGAATGATAGAAAGGCTCGTAGGAATCGATAGGATCTTTAGATGTGTTGTAGTCTACAATATTTCATATTCTTGTCCTTCGAAAGATTGATACTAGATCGATGATTATCAACAAGAGTTAGGGTTTTCTCGTGAAACTAGGGTTTCATCTTATCCCTTGTGCTGTTGTTGATATCATTCACATTCTAGCCTCTAACAATTTCAAGAAACAATCGGATCACCCCAATCTTGAGCGATGTTAATCAAGAAAGCATCGCATCAAATTGGGTTGTCGATTCTTGAACTTGCTAGAGTTTACACACTCGTGGGATTCAAGAATTGATTACAAATTTGCTACATCATCATACTAAAGATCATTTCGACTCCTTAACGAGCGGAGTTTTTACTCACGCATCACCACATAGACAATATTCAATAACAGTAAAGATAACATGATGCGGAATTTAAAAGAAACAAGATAGAAGAAAATATCACCTTTTATTTCATCAACAATTTCAATACAATCTTTCAAGATCTACAAGAAGAAAGAAAATCGATCGTTGACTCTGCTTTGCTCGACTCCGTGGATCGTGGATCTACTTTGGATCTCTTGCCCGATGGAAGATCGGCTCGGCTCATAAAAGGGTTGAAGGAATCTTGCTTGGCTTGCACTCAAAAATCTTGAATTGTGGTTGGATCTAGGGTTAGGGTTTCCTACAAGATTTCTCACTAATCTTGAGGAAGAAGAAGATGGAGAAAGAGAGAATGGCTAAACTAAAAATGGGTTGAATCTATCACTCTCCAAGATTGAATCAAGATTTTCCAAGATGAGAGATGAGTGAGCCTAGGGTCTTATTTATAGACCTAGGTTTAGGTTTGAATTAGACTTTCCCTCCCAAAGTTTGTTGACAAGTTTGTTGGGGTTTAGCTTAGGGTTTAAGCAAGGGTTTAGGAAAGTTCTAGAAAGATTAGGGTAGTTTGGGAATTTGCTGATCTGGTGAAAGTATCTGGAATCTTCTGGACTTTTGTGTGCATTTTTGAGTAGTGGGCACTGAAATAGGAGTTGTGGTGCAATTCGAGGAGTTGACTCTCTGGATCCGCCGCGCAACCGCCGCGTGAGGTGCCTTTAGGCCGCCCTTCCGCCGCGCATTGGTGGGCTTGGGCATTGGGCTTTCTGCTGTGGTCTGGTACTTCTGTATGGGTTATCCTTTGATATTTAGAATTGCAGTTGCCCTTCTATGTTGATACCAGATTTGCTTTCAATGAGTTTACGAGCAATTGTAATGGTCGAGCAATGTATTGATCGAGCAAGTATCTCTTTTCCTGCATAGACTTCAAAATAGGGGTTGCAAGATATAGAAAATATGCTATGTAATGCAATGCAGTTAATTTCCCTAGAATTTCCGGTTTAAAGGTCGAATACATGTAATTTGATATTTTGCAACCAATTAGCTAATATGTGAATTATGAATACCGTACTCTCCTATATGTATGCAGATGTTAAGGAAATTGCCTGCTAAAATATACAGTATTTTCGACTGATCAACTAGTTTCTATTCTTGAGTCCAAATTCAGAAAGTATATATCCTACAAACTGCACTTACACGCACCTTGAAACTTGGGATAGTAGAGGATACCTAGAAATACTCTTGGTTGAAAACCTAGTATGAAAAAAACGTTAATTAAAGCTAAACACCAAAAGAGAATCATTGAAAAATACATCCGATCTTGAAAAAGAAAAATAAAGAAAAGAAAAATAAATAAATAAAGTCAAGACCTGGAAACTGCTATTTACGCTTTAAGCTCACACATTCAGTAATCGGCTGTTAGTGCCTCAAGAAGCATTAATAGTCGCATGAAAGATTTGTGAGCAAAACCATCCATTATTAATAAAAAGAAGTAGTATTAGGCATAAGGGCAAGAGTACTATTGTTGGGTTTCCTTAGCACCTGCTATAGAGTATGGAAGCATGACACATGCCACTTTAAAATTTTAGAGGCGCTAAGTAAACTAACCATGAATCATTAACTAGAATATTTAGGGTAACAAGCAAAGTATCATATACAAATAAGGTTCTATTACTAAGTGTAGAGATTACAACCTTTGTAGACCTCCTTTAGTGACTCCTTGGACCTTTGAGAGTTTAGAATGGATCGCTAGAGTCCTTCCTCGTCCACGATGATCCACCCGAAGTCCCTTTGCCCAAAGCTCCTTACATTACTTGATTTGTGAAATAAGTATAGCAAACACCCTACACAAATGGGCTAGATGTGTGTAGAATGATGAGATGGTTTGTATTCTCTAATCAAAACCCTTTCTATTTTACTACCCCACTCAAAGAAAATCTCAAGAGAGAGAGGAAGAAGAAAATAATGGCAAAGCTTGAGCTAAAAGTCTTTTGTGATGAATAATGAGATGAGAAAGAATAATCTATATTAAATCCTTCTCACTTCAACCATGGTTAGTAAATATCTAGATATTTATCATTGAGTTTAAAAGCCAAAAGAAAAATTAACTCATGGTTAATATTTAGGTCAAGAATGGTCAAAGATGATAAAAATTAACCATGAGCGAATTATCTCTTCTTTAACACAATATAAATAAATATATACATATTTACAACCATGTGAGTCTTGCATTGCCACCATCCATTGTATCAACAACCATGATACAATATATGTATGTATGTGTCCATGCACATCATCATGTGCATACATGCATGCATACATCAACAAAGAAAAGGGTTTAATAAAGAATTAATCTAAAATTCAAATGTTAAATCAATAACCGGTCATATCACATACGACCCGACCAATAGAAAAATGCCCTATTAAATATACGGTATCACATACACGCATTTAATCGGGTCCCCATGCATATCTCATATGCACACCATATCTTTTCGCCTGAGCCAGGAAACTTCATTATGGGACTCTAAGACTCGTCAATACGCCGGAAGCCGGTGATGATCATATCAAACACCCACAAGCCGCAAGCGGTCAGCTAAACGTAACGGCCACCCGGGTATTGAGCGATCAGATGAAAACCAGCGAAGCTGTCAAAACTCCCGTCGAGCCAACTGGCAACACTTACCGTACAGTCCGGTCTCTTCGTCAGATATGTTGCATATCAAGTCTAGGGATGGCATCGTTGACCCTAATAACTTAATAAGTCATTCCGATGTATGGCTCATAACAGATCGAGAAACTACTGATAACACTTATTAGTAAATCTCAGCAGCCCTGGCCAGGGACTTCCTGTTATAGCCAATCGAGCATAGCACAATATCAACTCCCAATACCGGGAGAGACGAAACCCCTCCTATCGCTCATTGCCTCCATGTGCCTCGGGACTGTACCCAAAGACCACCTATTTGCACGACTCAGTAGAGCCGTAGTAGGGTGGAGATCAAAGTACAGTGGGAGGACACATAAGACTCTATGACGAACTCGGGTCTACAGACTAACCTGTACCGGTGTCACCTGAGAACTGCTATCCGAAGATAGATATAAATCCACATAGGAGTTCTCGGCGAGTCCGTTCAGTGTACCCAGTCTCCACTGAGCACCCGCATACAATCTTTTGTGTCACCACACCAAATGGATATGGGATCATCCATCGCCCATCATATGGGACAAGAATGGTATACACTAGTCTACTCTTGAATATCGATGCCCCGTCTCGATACACCTACGACTAGAAACCGTTAAAGGATATGCTTATAAACTACAAGTGTCCCACTAGTATGATCTACATCATAGTCGCAATAGTCAAGCAAATATCATATGGGCTTTATCAACATGTACCAAATGAATAAGATGCATGATCAAATGAACATGTCAAGATAAAGTAAACCAGATAGCATACTATCATGTCGAGCAAGAAAGTCTTCTATATACATATATACATGTCCAAGCATCCACTATGCATATAATGGCCTCTAGGGCATACATATATCCAACAATCTCCCACTTGCACTAAGGCCAATTATTGGCGTATCTTATACCCAACATCTAAAAAAGTCGCTCATGTTGCAGCTGTGGAAGGGCCTTGGTGAGTGGATCCGCGGTGTTATTCTTTGTATCTACTCTCCGAATCTCGATCTCTTATCGATATATTATCTCCACGGATCAAATGATATCGCCGCAGGATGTGTCTGGACTTCTGATGGGACCTTGGTTCTTTGGCTAACGCCATAGCTCCATTATTATCACAATACAAAGGTATTGGATCAACAATGCTTGGAACTACTCCCAATTCCGCGATGAACTTCCTCATCCAGACGGCTTCCTTGGCAACAATATACTCAGCTTCCATCGTGGAGTCTGCAACGGTATCCTGTTTGGAACTTTTCCAACTGACCGCCCCTCCATTGAGAGTAAATACAAACCCTGAGATAGATTTGTTGTCATCCTTATCACTTTGGAAGCTGGAATCGGTAAAGGCCTCCATTTGGAGATCCCCATTACCATACACCAAGAACAGTTCTTTAGTCCTTCGTAAGTACTTAAGAATGTTCTTCACTGCTATCCAATGTTTCTCCCCTAAGTTGGATTGATACCTGCTTACTACAGCAAGAGCATAAGCCACATCAGGGCGAGTACATAACATCGCATACATTATAGATCCTACGGCTGAAGCGTAGGGTATAATACTCATGCGAGCTCTCTCTTCATCAGTCTTCGGACAGAAGTCTTTAGAGAGAGTGATTCCATGGCAAGCAGGCAAGGCACCATACTTGGAATCTTCCATACTAAACCTTTTTATGATGGTGTCAATGTACTTTGATTGGGACAATCCCAATAACCTCTTGGATCTACCTTTATAGATCCTAATGCCTAAAATGCATGAGGCATCACCCAGGTCATTCATGGAGAACCTTTGTGATAAGAATAGTTTGACCGATTGTAGTAAAGGAATATCATTTCCTATCAAGAGAATGTCATCCACGTACAATACGAGGAATGTGATAGCACTCCCTACTATCTTCTTATAAATGCATGGTTCATCTATATTTTTGATAAAATTAAACTCTTTGATTGTATCATCAAAGCAGATGCTCCAGCTCCGTGAGGCCTGCTTTAATCCATAAATGGATTTAAGCAACCTACGTGCTTTCCCGCTATTCTAACTGTCAATGAAGGCCTCTGGCTGATCCATATAAATGCATTCTTCTAAATCATCATTTAGAATTGCAGTTTTAACGTCCATCTGCCAGATTTCGTAGTCGTGGTGAGCAGCTATAGCAAGTAGGATCCGAATGGATTTAAGCATTGCTACTGGAGAGAAAGTTTCATCGTAGTACAATCCTGGTCTTTGACGAAAACCTTTAGCTGCAAGCCTTGTTTTAAAGGTCTCCACCTGTCCATCTATACTAATCTTTCTCTTAAAGATCCCTTTGCACCCTACGGGTTTTATCCCAGGAGGTGCAACGTCTAAAGTCCATACTTTGTTAGTATACATGGACTCCATTTCGGATCTCATGGCTTCCAGCCACTTCACTGAGTCACCACTCGTGATAGCTTGCTGAAAACTAGTAGGGTCATCATCATCCATGATGCAATCTTCTCTATCACCATCAATGAGAAACCCATAGTATCTCTCCGGGGGCGAGAAGTTCTACTAGATCTCCGGAGCGGCTGAGCATCTTGAAGTTCTACTGCAACATCAGTTTCATCCTAATCGTCCTGAGTAATTTGTTTCTCTAAAACCACTTCTAGTTCTACCTCATTGCCATCATCACCTTTTATAAAAATCTCATTTTCTAAAAATGTGGCATATTGAGAAACAAACACCTTTTTTCCTCCTTGTGGTAGAATAGATATCCATACGAATGTTTTGGATATCCCACAAATTTACACATGACTGATCGTGTCTCGAGTTTGTCGGGATTCTTCTTTTTGACAAAAGCCGGAAAACCCCATATCCCAACTCTTTTAAGAGATGGTCTCTTTCTACTCCATATCTCATATGGAGTAGAAGATGTTAGTTATATGTATGCCCAAGAGGCCATTACTGTACATACGATGTATATTGTAATGGATGCTTAGACATATATAGGGAGGACTTTCTTGCTCGACATGATAGTACGCTATCTGGTTGTAGTTTATCTTAACATGTACTCTGATTGTCTCTATGTTACATGTTGATAAAGCCCTTAGGATATGTACTCGACTACTGGGACTATGATGAGATCATAATAGTGGGGCCACGGTAGTCGACGAGTACATCCTATAATTGTTCCTAGTCGAGGGTGTATCGAGACAGGGCATCGATACACCAGAGTAGAATAGCGTATACGCATCTTGACCAATACGATGGGCGATGGATGATCCCATATCCATCAGTGTTTGACATCAAGGATGGTGTACGGGTGCTCAGTAGAGACTGGGTACACTGGACGGACTCGTCGAGAACTCCCAGATGGTATTATACATCACGTCAGATGGCAGTTCTCCGGTGACACTGGTACAGAGTAGTCTGTTGACCCGAGATCGTCATAGAGTCTTGTGTGATTCCTACTGTGCTTTGATTTCCATCATACCACATCCAAGAGGGCGTGCACAAAGGTGGCTTTTGGGTACAGTCCCGAATCATATGGAGGCAATGAGCGATAGGAGGGGATTCGTCTCTCGCGTTATAGGGAGTTGATGTTGCGCTGTGTTCGATTGGCTATAACTGGAAATCCCTGGCCAGGGTTGCTGAGATTTACTGGTAAGTGTTATCAATAGTTTCTCGAACTGTTATAGACCTCATATCGACACGACTTATCGAGCTACTGGGGTCTGACGTTTACCACCCCTAGACGAGATATGCGACATATCAGACGACGAGACTGGACTGTACGGGAGTGTTACTGATTGGATTCATAGGAGAATGTACAGGCTTGCTTGTTGATCTTCTGAGCGCTCAATACCTGGGTGGCTGTTACGTTTAGCTGACCGCTTGCAGCTTGTGGGTGTTTGATATGATCATCACCTACTGCCGGCGTATTGACGATTCTTTAGAGTCCTACACAGAGGTTTCTTGTCTCAGGAAAAACGGAGTAGGAGCACATATGTGATATGTGCGGGACCGAGGATAATGCGGTATATGATACCGTATTGGATTCTCGCGATATGAGATATCGGCCGGGTATATGTGATATAGCCGGGTCATCGTATTAGTCGGTTATATGCGATATAGCCGGATTGTCGGATCAAGTGTTGATTCGATAATATAATGTATAATAATATATATGATAAATTAAATTACATTATCTAATATTAGCTCACTAAAAGATTCATTTTCTCACGGGATAATACATTGATATATATGCGATATATGTTAATTGTATTATTTTCTATTGTTACAAAATATATTGTATATGTGATATATAATATTGTAACATATTAGGGTTACAAATTTAACAATGGATTAGGGTTTAAACTTGGTTAGGGTTTGGATTAGGGTTAGCTTTTGCATGAAGCTTCCATGAAGCTTCATGAAGCATTGACTTTGTGGTTGCTTGATATTTTTTTGTGAGATATTATGTTAACCCAATCCAAACCATTAACTCTAGTTAACTCTCTACAAGGGTTAACTCTTTCATGCTTAACCCTTAGTTAGATTTGTAACCACTACAGTAATTCATTGTTCATCATAAAAGGATTAAATGATCATATTCATTCTTCTTCTTCTTCCTCCTTGGATTTCTTCTTGAAAAAGCTTTCTTTTGTGATGAAAGTGAGTGAGAAAAAGATTATAAATGAGAGCAAAAATCCTACTTCATCATCCTCATCTATCCTTGCCATTTAGATGAGGGTGTTCACTTCATATTATGAGTGTTAGCTTGTGTTAACGAAACTTCAAGGTAGATCATCATTGTATCGAAGATCGGAAGCAAGACTGCATCTTTCTCTTCGTGGAACCTCTCGAGAGTCCAGAACACGATGATCGCAGCGAAGGGACCTCAACACGGAGCTTAAGAAGTGAAGTACCGGATCTACAAAGGTTGTAATCCCTCTCACTTGGTGTTAAAGTGTTTAACATGCTTGTTTTCGCCTAAACCATAGTTTAAAGATCCGGCTTCGGGTTGTTTGGCATGGCTAAAATTTTAATCGGGCACGGTTGATGCCTCGTAGACCTTTGTGTGCGTGCCTAGCAACCCTACAGTTGTATCAGAGCCAAGCTAGCGCTTTAGGCGAAGTGTAAGCGAAGTTTAAAGTCCGATCGAAACACGAAACCCTAATCCGAACCCTTCTCTGGACATTTTCTGAAAATGTGATTTTTTCCAAATTAAGAATCCTTAAAAAAATCAGCAGGGAATTCTATGGACACGTGTGCAAAACGACACTCTGAATCGCTCAAAGCACCGCGGAACTGCGGCCAAACTAGGGTATTGGCGGCGGTTCCGCGGACGTACCTGGGGATTAATTGTTAGTTTTTGCACAGTAATAACCGTTGGTACATGCTGATTCTTCTGGGAATTTTTATTTTTCACTCAAGTGTTGAGTTTTCTGGGTTGTATTGGGAATTTAATGATTCGATCGGATATTTTAACTTTGTTTTTTTTTTCCGGATAATTTTAGAACGTGTTAAAAAGTTCGACCGGATATCAATAACTCACTTTTTCCCGACCCGGAAAATTTCCAAGTGTTGGATTTTTCCGTTGTTTAAGAACGTTCTAAGTCGTGCAAGTAACGCGATGGACCCTCTAGAAGACAACAAACCTTAACTCGATTATGTGACCTTCTTGAACTGCCTTTTGAACCTAAGGGTTTGGGGCAGTACGGCGTGCCACATGTGAGGCGTTGACTTGACCCTTCTACGGCTGGACCATTGGTACTGTGGCATGTGATGGATGTTTTTAAACTGATTTCAAGTGTTGAGATATATTGGGGAAATCTTGGGTGTTTGATTATTCGATCGGTAAGTTTAACATTGTCTATTTATCTGGAATGTGATACAATAATTGGAATCCACATGTAGTTATGAGATAACTAATTTGAATGTTATAAATCTAGCGGTTTAGTCTCAGATGATCGGTTGCCACGGAATTCTGATGTGATCAAAAGTCCGTCGCAATCACGTAGCGTACGCGGATACTCGCCGGGTAAACTTAATAAATAGCCACGCCCCATAGCCCCGACCAAGTGACTGTAGGAGAACCCCGTCGCCAAAAGCATCCGTTCGGGTGCTCGCGGCAGCGGTGTTCCGCCTTAGTGCTCTTCTTCGACGGCATCCGGGGGTACGGACGTCTACTAAAGTTTGCGACGAGCATTCGATCAGGATGTCGGGAATCTTGTTTAATTGCCCGACTTGATATTGAAAAGAGTTTTCGATAATGATACTAAAATGCGGGGTTTATAATTGTTAGGCATGCGATGTCTAAGGAATTCATTTGGTTAGGCATGCGATGTCTAAGGAGGTTGCGGATTCCAACTGTTGTAGTTTTACACTTTCTTTTTTGTGACCGTAAACGTAGTATGCGGTGTATCGCCGGCTTCGTTGCTATACATCAACGACAATCGTGATACGCATACTTGCTTACGTTGATGATATGAGATATTATGTGTTGTTGTGATATGTTATATTGGATCGTCGCGTTTTGAATAGCCGGGGGTTTTATGTGAGAAGAGAGTTTTTTCTTTTTCATTCATGTAAAATTCATTTGTATGTAATATTCTTTTATTGGGGCACTTCCGGGCTGAGGATGATGTCACCATTGTATATTATTTACTTTTCTGCATTAGGTAGACCCAAGGCGGGGAGCACAAGTAACCGGGTTCTGGGGTCCAGTAGGAGACCATCTCGAGGAGTCGAAACCGGTTCTCCTAACCCTAGAATTGGCAGTGTTACTTGCCACTCTCGTAGGGGTCTAGGGATGTGGGTTTGGCTATTCATCACGACCGTGGAATTCGTGTTTTATACAGGCTCGTATTGAAAACACGGATGTCCTAGTATATCCAATATTTCATATATGTTCTTCTGCTGCAATGTTCTGTGATGAGATCATATTACTGCCTGAGACGAATGTTTAGATTATATATATGAAATATATGTTATATTGCAGATTTTGTTTCAAATGTGATGCTTGTGAAGCACAAACAAAATGGGACTTCATTAATGAGATTAATGAAATAAAAGAAACCTAAGATGTTGTATAAACTTGTTTAAAAACAGGTAGCTCTAGTTCTTGCTTTGCAAAGCGGTGTTCCTTGTAGAACATCCAGCACCTTATTCGATAAGGAAAGAGCAGAGATCCCTTCACCGGGAGTGACCTCTTGAGTGAAACTAGCAAATGCTACAAACTCGGTTTGTATTTTGATTGCTTCTATAGTTCTTGCTTTGCATAGTGATATTTGTGAAATATCTTGCACCTTATTCGATGAGGAAAGGGCCGACGATCCCTTCACCGGGAGTGACCCCTTTAGCAAAACTAGAAAAGCCTCAAAAACACTCCATTTCAAATTCACTCAATTCTACAACGATATCAAGTTCATTACGCAAAAGGTTTTCTTAAAAACATGTCGTAGCCCTCCATCATTTCAGATAAGTACTAGTTAGTATTCGTGCTACGTTTGTTGACTATGTTAAGGCGTAGTGTGCGGTAGCTGATTAGTGCTTATCTGTATAAGCATATGATGCGATTGGATTAGGGTAGTCGTGCGACTTTGTTGACTATGTTAAGGGTCGTGCGGGTGGGTTTAATTCAATCGGGAAATGACGGGTTGAACTTGACTAGCACTTATGATTTGTTGACTATGTTAAGGTCATATAGCTGCTAGGGGTAAAATATTATTGGGAGTTTCAAGTGTTGAAATTTCCAATGAGATTGCATACCTTCTATGAGATAGTTGGATCCCGATACCCGCTGCGAGTAAGAGTTACTCCTGGGAGAGTTTTACACATTACAATTAGCCGTTCAAGTAGGTGTCTAGAAAGGTGTCAACGGGGTTACGCCTCTGGGAAAACGAGGTTTACTTTAATTAGGTCCGTGCGAAAGCACGGGGAACCTCCCTCAAAGTACCGACACTGGCCTGGCTGAAAGATTGGCGAACTTGTAGGATGTAATTAATCCCGGCTAGTCTTTCCTTTTAGGGTTTGAAGGAAGATTTGATTAAAACAGTGGGAGACATCCAGATTAGATATATTAGATAACCAATCTAATCTTTCAAGAGCATACGCTAAGTGTTTTCTTCTCTCTCTCTCCAGGTAGCGACCATATCACGCCTTAATCAAGATAATAATACGGATGAATTGACCGAACTCGCTTGTTATACTGAGCTGGGGAACGTTGGTCCCGCTCCAACTTATAATTGTTATAAGACAGAGCAGGAAATTGGGGAATACCAGATTTCCCGTGCCGCCCAAACGAAGAGAGTGCATGTTGATGCTTCATCTTCGGGTATGTTCATTACAGAGAACTGTTTCTCAGTATCCTTTACGTCCTGGGTATGAGATACCGGATCAGGATCCCGCATATATATTCTGTTACATGGGCTACAGAAAGGTAGAGAACTGAGAACGGGTGATAAGTTTCATGAGATAGAAACGGTGCAAGTGTTGCATTCAAGTCTGTTGGTCACTGTCACCCTGTATTACCAGAAAATATTGATTCTGAACAAATGTTATTAGATACCGAACCTGATATACAACATCATATCAGTCTCTTTATTAGTAAAGAAGGATATAATTTTGTATTGTTGGATAATATTTTGAACATTTTCTATATCAAGAGTTGATCGGTTCAGGCACGTTATCTAAAAGCATTGACGTTCTAATTCAAACTACAGTTCTTAGTATACAGAACACACACAAGAGGAAGAGTTCAGAAATGAACGAATCCTTCTTGAGGTATTGTAGACTTGGTCATATCAATGCGACACAACTAGCCAAGTTACATTTAGATGCATATTTAAATTTGTTTGAATTTATATCTTGTGAAACTTGCCGGTCATGTCACAGAGATAAGATGACCACAACTCCGTTTATTGGAAACAGAGAAAGAGTTAGTGAACTCTTGGGATTGATACATGCTGATGTATGAAAGTCTCCTGTCTACACATGACAAGACCGGTTCTTTGAACTTCATTACATTCTCTGATGATCTTTCAAGATTCAGACATATGTTCCTGTTGAAACACAAGTCCTAACCTTTTGAGATATTCACAGAATGTAAGTTAGAAGTAGAGAACCAAAATACGGGTAAAAGTATTATGTCCTATGATGTGATCAAAGAGGAGAATACTTGAGCACGGAATTCCTGGACTATTCTAAAGGAGAATGAGATTCTCTTTCAGCATTACTCCTCCGTATACACCACAGCACGTCGGTGTATCGGGGTGGAGCAATAGCACCCTATGTGATATGGTGTGCTCTAGGATGAGTACTACTGAGTTTCATGTTTCCTTTTGGGAGTTATGCGCTTGAGAAGCTGCATACCTTTTGAATACGGTTCAAATCAAATCAGTTGCCTACCACTTCATATGTGATATGGAATGGGAAGAGCCCATATCCTAAGTTTGTTAAGATTTGGGGTTGTCCAGCCTATGTCTAAAAGCATAATCCGGACAAGCTCGAGGCAAAGTCAGTTTTGTAGAACTGGAAAGGTTCCAGCTATGCAAACTACAGCTGATGATTTGATAGAACCAAATGATTCAATATTAACCAATGAACCTCAGCCTCTCCGCCGATCTAGTAGGGTTTCTCACCCACCTGAGAGATACTTCGGTTTCTCTATGATAGTGGGAGCGAGGATTGCATCATGAGATGATGACCCAACTAGTTTCGAGCTGGCCATCAGGAGTGGGACTCTATAAGAATGGCTGGATGCTTAGTGATCTGAGATGGAATCCTTATACACCAACAATGTATGGACTTTGGTTGCTTTAACTGAAGGGTTAAATCCCCATCAGGAGCGAGTATATCTTGAGAAGATTACTTGGTGTACATGGAAAAGTTGAGACTATCAAAGCTATGCTTAAGTCATCCAGATCCTACTTGCCACGGCTACATACCATGACTACGATATCTGGAGGTTAGGTGTCATGACTGCTTTTCTAAATGATGATTTAGAAGAGAGCGTCTATAAGTACACAGCCAGAGGGCTTCGTAGACAGTGGGAGCAGAGAAAATGTGTGCAAGATGTTTTATATGATAAACAGGCATCGCGGAGTTGGAACATCTGTTTTGATGTAGTAGTCAAAGAGTTTGACTTCATCAAAATGGTAGATGAACCTTGTATACACAAAAATGTAGTAGAGAGTATGGTGGTGATCCTCGTAGAGTACGTGGATGACATACTCTTGATAGGGAAGGAGTTTCCTATGCTATGCTCGGTCAATCTCCACTTATCACAAGGATTCTCCGTATAGGATCAATGTGATACCTCATAAATCCTGGGTTTTGGATCTATGAGATAGATCTAATTGGATGTTAGGATACTCACTAGTTGTAGTGATATGGTATCAATCGATCCTGGGGAGAATCACTGGAAAGGTTCCAGAGTGATAAGGACGACTGAAAGTCAGTCGCAGGCATTGTCTTTACCCTCAGTGGAGGGACGGTATGTTGGAAGAGTTCCAAGCTAGATACCGTGACTTACTAGACGATATAAAGTCAAGATACATCGTTACCAAGGATGCTACCAAAGAGGCAGTCTGGATATATATAAGTTCATGAGATGAACTTCGTTCCTACCATTGTGTGACAATGGAGTTATGGCTTTAGCCAAGGAACTACCGTCCCATCAGAAATCCAGATATAATTCTTAGGCAGTATCACCTGATCATGGAGATGGTTGATCTCCAGGGAGATCAAGGTTAGGAGAGTAGACACAGAGGAAAACAGCGCGGATCCACTCACAAAGGCATTTTTCCCAGTAGAGACTTTTATAGGATGGTTGAGTATGAGATACTTCAACCACAGCTAAATGTTGGGTATATGATACCACAACAGATGGCCCTAGTGCAAGTGGGAGAATGTTAGTTATATGTATGCCCATGAGGCCATTACTGTACATACGATATATATTGTAATCGATGCTTGGACATATATAGGGAGGACTTTCTTGCTCGACATGATAGTACGCTATCTGGTTGTACTTTATCTTAACATGTACTCTTATTGTATCTATGTTACATGTTGATAAAGCCATTAGGATATGTACTCGACTACTGGGACTATGATGAGATCATACTAGTGGGGCCACGGTAGTCGACGAGTACATCCTATAACTGTTCCTAGTCGAGGGTGTATCGAGACAGGGCATCGATACACCAGAGTAGAATAGCGTATACGCATCTTGACCTATATGATGGGCGATGGATGATCCCATATCCATCGGTGTTTGACATCAAGGATGGTGTACGGGTGCTCAGTAGAAACTGGGTACACTGGACGGACTCGCCGAGAACTCCCAGATGGTATTATACATCACGTCAGATGGCAGTTCTCCGGTGACACTGGTACAGAGTAGTCTGTTGACCCGAGATCGTCATAGAGTCTTGTGTGATTCCCACTGTGCTTTGATTTCCATCATACCACGTCTAAGAGGGCGTGAAAAAAGGTGGCTTTTGGATACAGTCCTGAATCACATGGAGGCAATGAGCGATAGGAGGGGATTCTTCTCTCCCGGTATAGGGAGTTGATGTTGCGCTGTGTTCGATTGGCTATAACTGGAAATCCCTAGCCAGGGTTGCTGAGATTTACCGGTAAGTGTTATCAGTAGTTTCTCGAACTGTTATAGACCCCATATCGACAGGACTTATCGAGCTACTGGGGTCTGACGTTTACCACCCTTAGGCGAGATATGCGACATATCAAACGACAAGACCAGACTGTACGGGAGTGTTACTGATTGGATTCACAGGAGAATGCACAGGCTTGCTTGTTGATCTTCTGAGCGCTCAATACCAGGGTGGCTGCTACGTTTAGCTCACCGCTTGCAGCTTGTGGGTGTTTGATATGATCATCACCTACTGCCGGCGTATTGAAGATTCTTTAGTGTCCTACACAGAGGTTTCTTGTCTCAGGCAAGATGGAGTAGGAGCACATATGTGATATGTGCGGGACCGAGGATAATGCGGTATATGATACCGTATTGGATTCTCGCGATATGAGATATCGGCCGGGTATATGTGATATAGCCTGGTCATCGTATTAGTCGGTTATATGCGATATAGCCGGATTGTCGGATCAAGTGTTGATTCGATAATTTAATGTATAATAATATATATGATCTATTAAATTACATTATCTAATATTAGCTCACTAAAAGATTCATTTTCTCACGGGATAATACATTGATATATATGCGATATATGTTAATTGTATTATTTTCTATTGTTACAAAATATATTGTTTATGTGATATATAATATTGTAACATGTTAGGGTTAAAAATTTAACAATGGATTAGGGTTTAAACTTGGTTAGGGTTTGGATTAGGCTTAGCTTTTGCATAAAGCTTCAAGAAGCATTGACTTTGTGGTTGCTTGATATTTTTTTGTGAGATATTATATTAACCCAATCCAAACCATTAACTCTAGTTAACTCTCTACAAGGGTTAACTCTTTCATGCTTAACCCTTGGTTAGATTAGTAACCACTACAATAATTCATTGTTCATCACAAAAGGATTAAGTGATCATATTCATTCTTCTTCTTCTTCCTTGGTTTTCTTCTTGAAAAAGCTTTCTTTTGTGATGAAAGTGAGTGAGAAAAAGATTATAAATGAGAGCAAAAATCCTACTTCATCATCCTCATCTATCCTTGCCATTTAGATGAGGGTGTTCACTTCATATTATGAGTGTTAGCTTGTGTTAACGAAACTTCAAGGTAGATCATCATTGTATCGAAGATCGGAAGCAAGATTGCATCTTTCTCTTCGTGGAACCTCTCGAGAGTCCAGAACACGATGATCGCAGCGAAGGGACCTCAACACGGAGCTTAAGACGTGAAGGACCGGATCTACAAAGGTTGTAATCCCTCTCACTTAGTGTTAAAGTGTTTAACATTCTTGTTTTCTCCTAAACCCTAGTTTAAAGATCTGGTTTCGGGTTGTTCGGCATGGTTAAAATTTTAATCGGTCATGGTTGATTCCTCGTAGACCCTTGTGTGCGTGCCTAGCAACCCTACAGAAGACACGGTCTTGATTAGAACCCTGTTTAACAGATACATTGCTGTCTCCATTGCGTGTCCCCAAAAAGAAAGCGGTAACTCAGCATCACACATCATGGACCGTATCATATCTAATATGGTACGATTCCTCCGTTCTGACAAACCATTGTGCTATGATGTGTAAGGAGGAGTGAGTCGAGAGAGAATCCCATTCTCTTTTAAGAAGTCTGAAAACTCTGTATTCAAATACTCTCCACCTTGATCTGATCGAAGTTTCTTGATACTCAAGCCAGTTTGTTTTTCCACTTCATGTTTATACTCCTTGAATTTCTCGAAAGCTTCGAATTTATGCTTTAACAAAAACACGTGTCCGAATCTTGAGAAATCATCAGTAAAAGTAATAAAGTATGAAAAACCGCCTCTAGCAGTTGTAGACATTGGTCCACATACATCACTATGTATGAGGCTTAAAAGTTCCACAGCTCTTTCTCCGTGTCTAGTAAATGGAGTTTTGGTAATTTTACCTTTGATACAAGACTGGCAAGTCGCATAAGATTTATATTCAAAAGGATTCAAATATCCATCTTTATGTAGCTTGTTTATTCTTGTTTCATTAATATGACCAAGTCTACAATGCCAAAAAAAAATTTCATTTATATCTGAAAACTTTATTTTATTAGTATGTTGTATACTGAAAACTGTGTGTTGGTTCAGGACGTAAATACCGTTATTTACTGTACCATACCCAATCAACTGTTGATTCAAGTTAATGCTCATAACATTATTCTGCAACACAAAATGATATCCTTCATTGTCCAACAAAGAAACGGATATTATATTACATAGCATACTAGCTACATAATAACACGGGTTCAAAACCAAAATACAACCCGAAGGCAACCCCAGATGATACTCTCCTATGGATATAGCATGTACATTGGAACCATTTCCAACCCGCAGAGTATGGTCACCAGTCTTCAAAACTCTACTGTTTCTCAATCCCTGAATACAATTGCAGATGTGAGAACCAGAACCGGTATCTAATACCCAAGATGCAGAGTTTATTGAAAAACAGTTTTCAGTTACAAACACACCTGAAGCTGAAGCATCAGCATGCTTCTTCTTCTTGAGATCAGCAAGATACAGAGCACATTTGCGTTTCCAATGCCTCGACTTGTGGCAGTAAAAACATTCTCCTTTTCTACTTCCCGTGGCCCCGGATTTGTCTTTCCCCTTCGCCTTTTGAACCCCACCTTTCGGTTTGGTGGGTTTCTTCTTCTTCCTTCCCTTGGCCTTTAGCTTTTAGGACGGAAGAGAAATATGGACCATATAACAGAGCAGGTGTTTTCGCTGTCTTAAGCGTTCTCTCTGCACTTCTCAACATATTAAGAATTTCGGGCAATGATTTCTCCAAATCGTTCATATTGAAATTTACTATGAACGGAGCAAAGGCGGGGGGGGGGAAGAGAGACTGCAGAACAATAACAGTATATAGCTCATTATCCATGGTCCATCCCAGTTCCTCAAGTTCTTCTATAAGACCAATCAACTTCAAAATATGTTCTCCTACTGATGTGCCAGGGGCCATACGCATCTGAAACAACTTTTTAGATGTCTCGTATCGTAAAGCCCGAGATTGCTTTTCATACAACTCCTTTTTATGAAGAAAGATGGATTTTACATCCATATTATCGTGCTGCTTTTGATGAATACTGTCCATAGAAGCAAGCGTGAGGCACTTGGCCGTGTCACAGTGAATATCCCATGTTTTTCGGATCTCCCTATCCGGAACAGATGATCCAGGTCCTGGGACGGGTGGGGCTTTAATAGTGAGGACATATGATACTTTATCATATGTGAGTGCAATGTTCAAGTTCCTCAACCATTCTTTATAATTAGGTCCTACCAGTTTATTTTTCTCTAAAATAAGCTTAAGTCTCGTCATCGGTATCTGCCATTAGGAGAGAGAAAAGAATACACTTAGCGAAATGCTCTTGCAAAGAATTAGATTGGTTATTATCTTATCTAATCGATGTCTCCCACTGCTTTTATCAAATTTTCTTTAAAAACCTGAAAAGAAAACTAGCCAGGATTAATTACATTCTATAGTTTCGCTAACCGGTGTAAGTGCACGGCGGCGCCCTGGCCGTCAATCCGACGGCCAAGTGCGGATGCGGTGATAAACTTAAATTTTTCTTGAACTGGCAAACCGCCGCGCACTAATACCCGGATCGAACCATTAACTAGTCCTAGCTAACTACAAGATGGGGAAGAGAGATATACCGACTGATCCAAGTCCTCCGGTCTTCTCGTCGTCGTCCCAATCTCCTGCGGAAGCTCCGGTCTCCACCTCGTCGCCGGAAGTGCACCACATCGCCTACTTCTTTTACGGGCTCCCACCTCAATGCCGAGGCAACTCGGGCACGAAGCTGGCTAGTCGACGTGCCCAAGATTTGTTGTAGAATATAGTGTGGATCTATATGTCTCATTTTGGGGTTATGGAGTTGTCATTTGGTGGAGGAAATAAAGGATATTTTTGGATGAACAAGAGAGCATTTTTCTTGGCACCATGAGAACCAAAAAAATGCCACACCAAAAATGAAAATCCTCTTCATCCTAAGGAATGGCCGGCCCCTGCAAGGGAATGGGGAGAGAGAGGGTCAAGACAAAGAGGTGGTTGAAAAGCAAGTGATGATGAGAAAAAAACAAATGATCACAACAATTCCAACACACCAAAGCAACCATCATCTTTCCACAAGTCAAACCAAGATGACAAGAAGAAGTCAAGAAGTCAAGGTCAAGGAAAAGCTATCATGATAGAATAAAATGCAAAGACCCCCTCCACAATTGCTTATTTGCATAAATGCAAATAAGCCCTCCTCCACCAATCTTCGGCCAATGAACGATACAAAGGAAATCGGCCCAAACGAAAAGCAAACTGGCAACTCCAGAAAACTGGTCCCGTAACAAATTACAGGAAAACCCCACTACTGTGCATACACACCCGCATCTGTATTTCGACTGAAATACAAATGCAATGAGACAAAATCTACACTGTACTATACTAGGATCCGGCTTAAACCAAAGCCGGCCAGTAATATCTGTTCGATCCTGATCCGTGCAATACCGCACGTATCTGATCGAACCCTGCCATATATCCATACGGCCTGTAGTACAAACTGTCCTATCCTGATCCGTGCAATACCGCACGTATCTGATCGGACCTTGCCATATCTCCATACGGCCTCTACAACTTTTCGCCCGAAAGCTGAGTAACTGAATGTGGGGGACTCTAAAGACTCGTCAACACCTCGGTTGTGGATTTAACCACTAGCACGTCAGAGGTATAAGCCAATACATAACGGGCTACTAGGTATTGACTAAAAGGGACGTCTGTGAGCGAACTCAGCCTGACAACCCTACTGAGCCTGTCAGTGACAATATCCGTACAGTCCGGTCCGTTCGTCTATGAGTATCGCATGGCGGGCCTAGGGGGTTGGTAAAAGTCAGACCCCCAAAAGCGGTACAAGTCGTGTCGGAGTGTAGCCCGGAACACCCTGAGATACTACTGGAATACCTACCAGTAAATCTCCTTGCCTCGGCCGAGGGCTTCGTGTAATGGCTCTCCTAGACACAGCACGACCTCACCCCCAATACCGGGAGAGAAGAACCCCTGAAGATACGCTCAATTCCTCCATGTGGCTCGGGACTGTACCCAACTAAAACCTATTTGCACGACTCCTTTGAGCCGTGGTAGGATAGTAATCAAAGTACAGTGGGAACTCACACAAGACAAATGACGATCCCCAGGTCGATGAACTAACCTGTACACATGTCACCAGGGAACTGCCATCTGACGTCTGGTATATGACCAACTAGCATGTTCCCGGCGAGTCCTGTCCGGTGTACTCATAACCCAATGAGCACCTGTATACATCTTAGGTGATCCAACTGACACCAGTGGCTTGTGAGACCGGCCACCGCCCCTCGTCGGGGTCTCGACTGTATACACTAGTCTACTCTGGAGTATCGATGCCCTGTCTCGAAACTCACACGACTAGGGACCATTTAAGGATATGCTTATAGACCCCAGCTCCCACTTATATGATCGCCCTCATACTGCTGGTGGTCAAGCAAGAATCCTAGGGGCTCTATCAACGTGTAATAGCGACTTGTCAGGTCACCTAAAGCAGTACACGATGATAAAGATAAACCAAATAACATACTATCATCTCGAGTAAGACTGTCCTATCGGGATAGGTCCTCCATCAATCATTGCAATCACGTACCTGTGACCTAATAATTGACTCTGAGGGCACTATCTCCAACAATCTCCCACTTGCACTCAAGGCTAATTATTGCGATGTCGCATACTCACAGCCCGTGTGATACCGAACACCCAACTCCTCTACTAGTCAGTCTCACAAAGCTTGTTTGCGAAACTATTGCGTTCGAGGAATAGCCTCAGTGAGTGGATCCGCTTAGTTGTTTCTTTCTATGTCTCTCTAAATCTCAAGTTCGCGGAGAAAGCCATCTCCCGAAATGAGCAATACCTGTCTTAGAATGTGTCTGGATTTCTGATGGGACATAGCTCATAAATGAACTCCAAATCCCAACTTCTTAGACTGTATCGTCAACTGAACTTAATCAGTATCCTGCGCCATGCCACCCTCAGTATTGCCTTGGACCACCTGTCCAAAATACTGCCCCTCATCAGAAGGAAAACTATAACTCTGACAACCTCCTTGTCGTCCATGTCACCTTGGAAGCCTGGAATGATAACTGTCTCCCGAATGAGGCTGTCGTTATCATTTCCCTAGAACATCTACTTATGTTCTAAAGTTGCTCCCGACTCTTTCTCCAGGATTAGATCAATATCAACATATTGCATCTAGTGCAAGAACAACATCTGGTGTGGTACTTGACATCTCATGATCGACTCAATTGCCTAAGCAAGTGATCTGCCAATCATGCACATCCCTCTCTACTTTAGTCTATAAGACATCTTTAGAGAGGGCGACTCCATCACCTGCAGGTACACTACCGTGCCAGGAGTCGTCCCATTCCAAATACCCTTAGAATGTTGTCTAAGTACCCAGATTGGGAAACTACCCAAATCTAGATCTAAAACCATAGATCTAGTAACCAGTATGTCTGATATGATATCCAAGTCCCATGTGGAGAAACTACTGTGTGACGACCAAAGTGTAACCGATTGTAGTATAGGAATATCACTTCCTACTCTGTGTATGTCATCCAGATAACAGGACATCACACCCTACTACCTTCTCAACAGATCCATCCCCTATTCTGATGAAGTCAAACCCATGACTGTTACATCAGAAATAGATGATCTATCTCCGCTACATCTGCTTTAGTCTATAAATAGACACAAGCTACCTTTCCACCAATGCTTCCGCTGCTCCCACTGACTACGACAACCGTCTGGCAGAGTCATATAGACGTACACTTCTAAAACTAGTTTAGAACGACGCTATACTCATCCTCCCTCCGGGTCTCGCAGCCTGGAACAACAGCAATGGTAATTGTGGGTAAACAAGAACTTCCCTGTCACCGTCCTTGAGGCTACCGTAGTACCTCTCGGGTGCCTGAAGTTACCCACCTTATCTGTGGAGTGGCCAATGGAATGTTAATCCAGATTGAATCTTTAGGTTCCTTATCAAATCTTCAGTAATCGTTTGTGGTTCTGGAATCACTTCCAGTTCTACCATACTCCCACTACTGTTTTATGAAAAAATCCATTTTTAATAAAACTGTGGCGAGTCTAGAACAATATCGCTATTGTTCATCCAGATGGTAGAAAGTCAACCCTCGTCATAGCCTGGGTCAACCTACAAACAGCCATTACAGAAACGTGCCTTGAGTTGTCCAGTGTCTGGTTTTAAGCATAAACCGGACAACTCCCCATACCTTAACATCGTTAAGATATGAACTGTTCTATATCCAATATAGAAACAGAGGCACTGATTTAATTGAACCAGATCCAAATCATGCAAATGTCTCCAGTGCATGTCAACTAAATGGAAGAAGGCCGATCAGCGTTACCCAACTTAGGAATGCTTCCAATCATGAGTAACCTGAAAGAGAAGCAAGATCTCTTAATCACTACTATCAACTGAATACCATACGCAAGTATCTACATCTTCGATCTCTTTGAAGAATCCCGATACTTGCTACATCTGGTTCTCTACTCTATTCAAATACCTATAACTTCTCAAAATTCGGACCCTGTGTTTCCACGAAACACTTGTCTAAAAACTAGAGAAGTCATAAGTAAACCGAATATAGTACGAGGACCAACCCCTCTGTCCTAATGGACCCTGGACAACATACAATACTCTGTATAAGTCCTTTGAGTCTGATAACTCATTCACTGTGTGTCGTAGGTTGAAAACTGTATTTATGGTTAAGAAGAATTACACCGCTGTTTAATGCTCCTTACCTAACCATCCACTGATATAGGTAAATGTCGTAGACATAATTTTAGAAAGGTATATCTCACTTTATGAAAATAGACGTACAGATATATCAATTTGAAATTGGTGCATAAAAGCGGATATTCAAAACCAAATATTTGCCGACCGGCAAACAGCCCAGGTGATTTCCTCAAATATCACCGATTATAACGAATCCCGATATAATGAGGATGATCACCCAATTCCCAATAACTTACTCCCACTCATCATCTGTAAAACCATACAGATGTGAGAATCAAACCTGGTAAATACATACCCTGGAGTAAGTATCTAATCGGGAAATCGGTTTTCTTTTAACATTACACAGTGAAACTGAAACATTGAAATGTCTCGATGGGGTATCCTGGTATTCCTAGTAATGCCTCTTCCATTATCCAGATTCACAACTGTAATCGTGTAATTCTTTGCCACCTCTCCAAATCCCTTCATATGTCTTTAGTCTTTACCTTCTGCACACCCCTTAGGCCAAATGGTTTTCTTCCTTCCCTACCGTTCGGCACCAGCCTATGGTTTGGAAGAAGACTATCCAATAAGCATAGTGGGTGTACTGTCCCAAACCTAGGAACACTCGCAATGCGAGAAAAGGTGAAGATAAAAGACACCTGAATAAATCTTATTCCTATTTCTCCTGAACCAGAATCCATCCCCGAACTGGAACAAGTTCCTTTCGAGTTCGTATATAACCATACGATGGAGTATCCAATAAACTGTAGATCTTCGTAGTGATACGGAGTGTCCTGGAGAAATACAAAGGTGATTTTAGGATTGGCGAAGAAATACTTGGTTTGGTCGTGAATATCAGTCGCAATTTACTTTACCCTCTTTACTAATCCCTTGCTTTGTCTTAACTTAATACCTTCTGCACACCATCGTTATGCTAATTGGTTTTCTTCATTCCCTACCGGTCGGCACCAGCCTAAGGTTTGGAAGAATACTATCCAATTTGCGTAATAGGTGTACTATCTCCTAAACCAAGGAGTACTCGCAACCTAAGAGAAGGTAAAAGGAAAAGACAACTGAATAATCCTATCCGTTTTCTCCAGAAGCGGAAACCATCCTCGAATAAATTCTTTCGAGTTCGTATCTAACCATACGATGGTTTTGTCCAATGGAAGTGGACGTTCGTAGTAATACGGGGTGTCCTGGAGAAAAAGGTAAAAGTAGGGGTGGCAATGAGGTCTGCAACTCTGACAATCCAAAAGCCAGTGTTTAAGAAGGTTCGGTCAACTTGGTCACTGAGTCATAGTCTTAGGGTCGGGTCAATGGTCGCTGCCAAAGAGAGAGAGAAAAGAAACACTCAGCGTGCACTCTAACCTAGATCAGAATGGTTACCAATTTATTTAATCTGGAAACCTCCCACTGTACCGTCAAATTCTCCTCCAAACCTGAAAGAAGAATTAGTCGGGGTCACCCGAGGAGTATACTAACTCATCAGTGGGAATCGGGATCCAACTCTCATCGCATGATAACGTGACGGAATCCGCTCACGTCATCACACTCCAGAAGGTATGCGCATATCTGGCAAGTTTCAGTTCTTTTGAAACTCCCGATGTGATTTCTGCCCCATGCTCTTATGACCTTGACTTTGGCTAACATATCATAAGTCACATGTCAAGTTCTACCCGTCATTCTCCAGGTTAATTTGAACCCACCCGTACATACCCTTGACTTTGGCCAAAATGGCAGTACGACTGTCCCAAACCAACGCATCTATCTATGCTGCATATGAATAACCAACAGCTACCAAACACTGTGCCTTGACTTTGCCAATAAACACAGCTTGAATACTATTGACTACCCATATGAAACGACGGAGGGCTACGAATGGTTTCTGGCGAAAACCTTTAACGTAAAGAACTTGATATCGTCGAAGGAACGGATAGCTTTTAAAAAATATAGTGACGAAAACCTTTGCTAAAGAGGTCACTCCCGGTGAAGGGATCTCGACTCTTTCCCCGTAGAATGAGGTGCAGGATATTCCAACTGAATACCACGGTGCAAAGCAAAAGTAATCGGCTATAGTGAAGTCATTTCCCTGACGCAAACTTTTTGTCCAAGGGGTCACTCCCGGTGAAGGGATCTCGGCCCTTGCCTCGTCGACTGAGGAGCAGGATATTCCAACTGAATACCACGATGCAAAACAAAAGTAAACGTCCTTGCAATAACAGCTTTTTGAAAAGTGTTCCAACAACATCAGATTAGGTTTGTTTTTAACTTGCATTGATCAGAATCAACGCAGTCCCATCAATTGATCACACCAAAAAGAACGAAAATATACTGATGTACGTATATGCCATCCGCATTCGCCACTGGGTCCCATCATTACCCATTAGGTTAGCTAACTAACGACAGAGCGGGGACTGGACTAGCGCGGATGTAAAACATATACAACATCTACTAATATATATACCAATATATTATATTCGCTCAAGGCGTGATAAAATGCAACATCACAGAGAATGAACAGCATCACAGAAACAATACAGATATCTGGGATCCCCGGGTTTCACAGAGCCACTGAAACCCGACGTTCCCCTGGTCGTGTGGATAGCCTGTGCAATGAAATCTTAGACCCCTATGGGCGCGGCAAGTTACCCGCCAAAACATGAAGCGAGGCAGCCCCCTTCAGCAACGTGAATGGACCACCCAGCACTTCACGGAATCCGGTAACTTGGGCACCCCTCCTGGTCAACCTGTACCCCCTACGAG
The DNA here is from genome assembly GCA_030015575.1 of Agapanthus africanus. Taxonomy (NCBI): domain Eukaryota; kingdom Viridiplantae; phylum Streptophyta; class Magnoliopsida; order Asparagales; family Amaryllidaceae; genus Agapanthus; species Agapanthus africanus. The sequence continues at coordinate 141,811,598 of JASDDO010000031.1, forward strand.
TGCAGCGAATAACCCGCCAATCCTAGAGTGAAGCCCCCTCCGTCTCAACGCCATGAGATGCGGGCCCATTGCCCTCTAGAACCCGGCTATCCGTGCACCCCTCCGCGGGGTAATCCTAGTACAGAAAGTAAAATATACATACAACGGGTACATCGACCGCAACCTGGCCGTGCCCCAAAATAGTAATACAAACAGGCAGTGACGGCAGTCCACATGTCGGACGCTCGCCCCGCAATATCAAATGTACATAATACAACCACAACTGTACTAGCATTGCATCCAGGCTATCCCCCACGACCAATCCGCAACATCACAGCAATACATAGAACATCAACGTGAAAGTCACGTTCGCAAATCCGTCTAACCGGGCTATAGCAGTTAGACAGGATTTACCGATCAAGTGACATTCACGGTCGCATATATAATGTAAATACTGTGAAATAATGTGTTTAAAATATCCGATCGATCAAATTTTAACAGGTGGGCCCCCAAGCAATACTGTAGCAGATCAAGAAATTCTGGGCCCAATGTTATTATTCCAAAAACCCAATTTTCACCCCAGAAAGATACTGTAGAAATTTGGTGCAGCCAACCCAAAATAGTGCGGCGGAACCGCGGCCCAAAGGGGTGTTTGGCCACGGTTCCGCGCTCCTACAGTGGAGTTAGTGCATCGAATTTTCACAGAACTCTTATTTTTTCTAGTAGATCACTTTTCTGTAACCTGAAAAAAATTTCGACTCCAAAAAATTTCAACAGAAAACTGATGCAAGCAAAAAAGCGGATTTTGGAATTTTGGTCGATCGGAAAAGCAAAACACATTAGACAAAGCTAGACTGAGTTAATGGCGAGACTCTGATACCACTGTAAGTGCACGGCGGCGCCCTGGCCGTCAATCCGACGGCCAAGTGCGGAAGCGGTGATAAACTTAAATTTTTCTTGAACTGGCAAACCGCCGCGCACTAATACCCGGATCGAACCATTAACTAGTCCTAGCTAACTACAAGATGGGGAAGAGAGATATACCGACTGATCCAAGTCCTCCGTTCTTCTCGTCGTCGTCCCGATCTCCTGCGGAAGCTCCGGTCTCCACCTCGTCGCCGGAAGTGCACCACATCGCCTACTTCTTTTACGGGCTCCCACCTAAATGCCGAGGCAACTCGGGCACGAAGCTGGCTAGTCGACGTGCCCAAGATTTGCTGTAGAATATAGTGTGGATCTATATGTCTCATTTTGGGGTTATGGAGTTGTCATTTGGTGGAGGAAATAAAGGATATTTATGGATGAACAAGAGAGCATTTTTCTTGGCACCATGAGAACCAAAAAAATGCCACACCAAAAATGAAAATCCTCTTCATCCTAAGGAATGGCCGGCCCCTACAAGGGAATGGGGAGAGAGAGGGTCAAGACAAAGAGGTGGTTGAAAAGCAAGTGATGATGAGAAAAAAACAAATGATCACAACAATTCCAACACACCAAAGCAACCATCATCTTTCCACAACCAAGATGACAAGAAGAAGTCAAGAAGTTACGGTCAAGGAAAAGCTATCATGATAGAATAAAATGCAAAGACCCCCTCCACAATTGCTTATTTGCACAAATGCAAATAAGCCCTCCTCCACCAATCTTCGGCCAATGAACGATACAAAGGAAATCGGCCGTAACGAAAAGCAAACTGGCAACTCCAGAAAACTGGTCCCGTAACAAATTACAGGAAAACCCCACTACTGTGCATACACACCCGCATCTGTATTTCGACCGAAATACAAATGCAATGAGACAAAATCTACACTGTACTATACTAGGATCCGGCTTAAACCAAAGCCGACCAGTAATATCTGTTCGATCCTGATCCGTGCAATACCGCACGTATCTGATCGAACCGTGCCATATATCCATACGGCCTGTAGTACAAACTGTCCTATCCTGATCCGTGCAATACCGCACGTATCTGATCGGACCTTGCCATATCTCCATACGGCCTCTACAACTTTTCGCCCGAAAGCTGAGTAACTGAATGTGGGGGACTCTAAAGACTCGTCAACACCTCGGTTGTGGATTTAACCACTAGCACGTCAGAGATATAAGCCAATACGTAACGGGCTACCAGGTATTGACTAAAAGGGACGTCTGTGAGCGAACTCAGCCTGACAACCCTACTGAGCCTGTCAGTGACAATATCCATACAGTCCGGTCCGTTCGTCTATGAGTATCGCATGGCGGGCCTAGGGGGTTGGTAAAAGTCAGACCCCCAAAAGCGGTACAAATCGTGTCGGAGTGTAGCCCGGAACACCCTGAGATACTACTGGAATACCTACCAGTAAATCTCCTTGCCTCGGCCGAGGGCTTCGTGTAATGGCTCTCCTAGACACAGCACGACCTCACCCCCAATACCGGGAGAGACGAACCCTTGAAGATACGCTCACTGCCTCCATGTGGCTCGGGACTGTACCCAACTAAAACCTGTTTGCACGACTCCTTTGAGCCGTGGTAGGGTAGTAATCAAAGTACAGTGGGAACTCACACAAGACAAATGACGATCCCCAGGTCGATGAACTAACCTGTACACATGTCACCAGGGAACTGCCATCTGACGTCTGGTATATGACCAACTAGCATGTTCCCGGCGAGTCCTGTCCGGTGTACTCATAACCCAATGAGCACCTGTATACATCTTAGGTGATCCAACTGACACCAGTGGCTTGTGAGACCGGCCACCGCCCCTCGTCGGGGTCTCGACTGTATACACTAGTCTACTCTGGAGTATCGATGCCCTGTCTCGAAACTCACACGACTAGGGACCATTTAAGGATATGCTTATAGACCCCAGCTCCCACTTATATGATCGCCCTCATACTGCTGGTGGTCAAGCAAGAATCCTAGGGGCTCTATCAACGTGTAATAGCGACTTGTCAGGTCACCTAAAGCAGTACACGATGATAAAGATAAACCAGATAGCATACTATCATCTCGAGTAAGACTGTCCTATCGGGATAGGTCCTCCATAAATCATTGCAATCACGTACCTGTGACCTAATAATTAACTCTGAGGGCACTATCTCCAACAACCGGTCAGCCATGCCAGTGTCGGTACTTTGAGGGAGGTTCCCGGTACTTTTGCACGGATCTAATTAAAATAAACCTGATTTTCCTAGAGGTCAAACCCCGTTCACACCTTTCTAGACACCTACTGGATTAGATAATTATAAAGTGCAAAACTCACCTGGGAGTAACTCTTACTCACAGTGGGATCGAGATCCAACTATCATATAAATGGTATGCAATCTCATTGCAAATTTCAACTCTTAAAACTCCCGATATAGTTTTTACCCCTAGAACTTATGACCTTAACTATGGTTAACATATCATAAGTACTAGTCAAGTTCTTTCCGTCATTTTGTGATTAATTAGACCCACCCATATGACCCTTAACTATAGTCAAAATAATCATATGAATGTCCTAACCAATCCGCATCATATGCGGTGTAGGAAGACACCACTTAGCTACCGTACACTGCGCCTTAACTATAGTCAAAATACGCAGCACGAATACTAAGTACCCTACTTCCTAAAATAACAGAGGGCTGCGGATAGTTTTTAAGAAACCTTTAACGCTTTGAACTTGATATCGTTGTAGAATCCAATGGTTTTAAAAGGAGTGGCTTAAGCTCCGCACTTTGAAAACTTGTTTTTTCATAAAGATCCAAGTGTGTTTCAAATCCGATTCTACAACATCTTTAGGTTTCTTTTTCTTTACATTAATCTTATTAATGTAGTCCCATCATTTAAGTTCCTAAGCTATCACAGAAAAAAAACGAAAATAGAACATACACTTATACCATCCGCATTCGCCACGGTGTCACTTTATGCACCGCTAGGTTACTTAACTAACGACATAGAGGGGCGGGACTAGCACGGGTGTAAAATATAAGCAACTTTTATTATATATCATATATATAATAATCCATTCGTCTCAGATACTAAGTAATCACATTACAGAATATCAACAACAGGAGCACATATGAAAATAGGATATCTAGGAGGTCCGTATTTTTTATTTAGCCAACAATAGAAAATACGGATTCCACGGTCGTGATGAATAGCCAAGCCCACACCCCTAGACCCCTACGAGAGCGGCAAGTGACCCTGCCAATTCTAGAGTTTAGGAGACCCGGTCTCGACTGATCGAGATGGCTTCCAACTGAACCCTAGAACCCGGTCACTTGTGCTCTCCTCCTTGGGTCTATCCTAATGCGGAAAAGTAAATAATATACAATAATGGTGACATCATCCTCAACCCGAAAGTGCCCCAAATAAAAGAATATTACATACAATTGATATTTACAAGAATGAAAATAAAGACTCTCATCTCATATATGACCCCCGGCTATTCGATCGTGACAATCCTGCACATCATATCTCAGCAACACATAATATCTCATATGATCAACGTAAGTAAGTATGCGTACCCCGATTGTCGTTGATGTATAGAAACGAAACCGGCGATACACCACATACTACACTTACGGTCGGAGAAAAGAAAGTGAAAAACAACAATTGCAATTATCACATTCATCAAGACGATGTTTAACGTTTCGATCGAATCAACATACATCCACAAATTACCCCGAACGCTCAACACTTGAGCAAAGTTAAAATACTCAAAAACGTGCCACAGTGTCTATGGACCAGCCATAGAAGGGGTTAACCAATGCCTCATCTATGGCACCACAGAACTACGGCAAACCCTAAGGTTCGTTCGCGGTTCCGTGGGCATAGAATCGAGTTAAGGTTATTATATTCTTCTAGAGTGCCATAGGGATACTTGCACGACTATTGAATATAATCAACTTAGGAAAATTACAACACTCGAAAATTTCAGCGGGGATCGAGATGTCGGGTTCGAAGTTCGTTCGAACTGCTAAATATTGTCAAGGTTACCAATACAGTGTTAAAATATACGACTACGAAACACTACGAATTAGCCCCTAATCAAAATAATCATCATATGAATATCTAGGCTAAAGAAACAATACCTGAAACCCTAAAATATACAGATAAGAGCACAGTGAGAAAACGAAATGTAGGGGAGCATAGGGGCCGGCGTCGCCGGATCTTGCGGGGAAGGGGCTCGGCCAAAATCCGAGCAGGGGGGTACGTCTTCACACTGTGTTCTAGTTAAATCACATGCAATCTTCTGCGGCTGTTTAAAGAAATTTTCAACGACTTTTCAAAAAATTTCGAGAGAGCAAATTAGGGTTTCATAATATCGTATTTTCGGAGTCGATTTCGTTTTCGTAATTGTTTTAACACCGTGTCTAAAATTCTAGCTTGGCTCTAATACCATTGTTGGGTTTTCTTAGCACCTACAATAGAGTATAGAAGTATCACACATACCACTTTAAAATTTTAGAGGTGCTAAGTAAACTAACCATGAATCATTAACTAGAATATTTATGGTAACAAGCAAAGTATCATATACAAATAAGGTTCTATCACTAAGTATAGAGATTACAACCTTTGTAGACCTCCCTTAGTGACTCCTTGGACCTTTGAGAGTTTGGAACGGATCGCTAGAGTCCTTCCTCGTCGACGATGGTCCACCCGTAGTCCCTTTGCCCAAAACTCCTTGCTTTACTTGATTTGTGAAAGAAGTATAGCAAACACCCTACACAAATGGGCTAGATGTGTGTAGAATGATGAGGTAGTTTGTATTCTCTAATCAAAACCCTTTCTTTTTTACTACCTCAGTCAAAGAAAATCTCAAGAGAGAGAGGAAGAAGAAGATAATGGCAAAGCTTTAGCTCAAAGTCTTTTGTGATGAATAATGAGATGAGAATGAATAATCTATATTAAATCCTTTTCACTTCAACCATGATTACTAAATATATAGATATTTATCATTGAGTTTAAAAGCCAAAAGAAAAATTAACTCATGGTTAATAGTTAGGTCAAGAATGGTCAAAGATGATAAATATTAACCATGAGTGAATTATCTCTTCTTTAACTCAATATAAATAAATATATACATATTTATGACCAAGCGTATCTTGCATTGCCACCATCCATTGTATCAACAACCATGATACAATGTATGTATGTATGTATGTGTCCATGCACATCATCATGTGCATACATGCATGCATAAATCAACAAAGAAAATGGTTTAATAAAGAATTAATCTAAAAGTCAAATGTTAAATCAATAACCGATAATATCATATACGACCCGACCAATAGAAAAACACGCTATTAAATATATGGTATCACATACACGCATTTAATCGGGTCCCCGCGCATATCTCATATGCACACCACATCTTTTCGCCAGAGCCAGGAAACTTCATTGTGGGACACTAAGACTCGTCAATACGCAGACAGCAGGTGATGATCGTATCAAACACCCATAAGCCGCAAGCGGTCAGCTAAACATAACGGCCACCCGGGTATTGAGCGATCAGAAGAAAACCAGCGAAGCTGTCAAAACTCCCGTCGAGCCAACTGGCAATACTTACCGTACAGTCCGGTCTCTTCGTCAGATATGTTGCATATCAAGTCTAGGGATGGCATCGTCGACCTCAATAACTTAATAAGTCATGCCGATGTATGGCTCATAACAGATCGAGAAACTACTGATAACACTTATCAGTAATCTCAACAGCCCTGGCCAGGGACTTACTGTTATAGCCAATCGAGCATAGTACAACATCAACTCCTAATACTGGAAGAGACGAAACCCCTCCTATCGCTCATTGCCTCTATGTGCCTTAGGACTGTACCCAAAGACCACCTGTTTGCACGACTCAGTAGAGCCGTGGTAGGGTAGAGATCAAAGTACAGTGGGAGGACACACAAGACTCTATGATGATCTCGGGTCTACAGACTAACCTGTACCAGTGTCATTTGAGAACTGCTATCCGACGATAGATATAATTCCACATAGGAGTTCTCGGCAAGTCCGTCCAGTGTATCCAGTCTCCACTGAGCACCCGCATACAATCTTTGGTGTCACCACAGCAAATGGATATGGGATCATCCATCGCCTATCATATGGAACAAGAATGGTATACGCTAGTCAACTCTGGAATATCGATGCCCCGTCTCGATACACCCAAGACTAGGAACAGTTAAAGGATATGCTTATAAACTACAAGGGTCCTATGATCTAAATCATAGTCGCAGTAGTCAAGAAAATATCCTATGGGCTTTATCAACATGTACCAAATGAATAAGATGCATGATCAAATGAACATGTCAAGATAAAGTAAACCAGATAGCATACTATCATGCAAGAAAGTCTTCTATATACATGTATACATGCCCAAGCATGCACTATACATATAATGGCCTCTAGGGCATACATATATCCAACAACTATAGCTTGAATTGAATTCTTAAGTGTAGGGGTGAATAATTTACACACACGTATGGGTATACAATCGATGTTCGGATGAAAGATAGAAATAAAGAATAAGACTTATGTTTTATGTAAAGATGATAAAAATCTCTGATTGGAGACCACACTTTAAAAGGAAAACTCAGGAGAGACCTACATCTTTCTAAACATTTTTTTGGAACGTATAGGATCTGGGGTTGAATAAATTGGAGGTGTGAAACATAAGGGTAGGATATTTCTAACATAGGATAATTGAATTTCTAACATTGATACTAAACATAGGAGTAGAATCGACGTTAACTTATGAAACTAGCTTGACGGGATTTTGTGGGTAGTATCCGCTGAAAACCCTCAGGAGACAACGCTCCTCCTACTAAGGACACCTAGAGGTTTAACGGCTTATTACACGATCTCAGTGCAATCGCGTTCCCTGCGAAAGTGAGGTTAGGACTTTTTGTGAATAATTGGTTTTGTTCGGGATGAGAAAAAGTTAAGTTTGGGGGTATTTGTTCATACCAAAATATTGCATTTAATACGGCTCATTCTTACACTCGTTTGTTTATAGGTAGGTGCTTTTAATCCGTGTTTGCCACATATTTACAGGCTACAGATTCCTAGTACAAAATAACGCAAATGAAACAAAATCTCCACTGTTACGCCAAAATACAGAACATCTGTTGTCAACAGATAAAAGCCGGGTTCCGGTCATCTGTATCCGTCCAATGCCGCGTACCAGCTCCAGAGACAAGACATATGACAGTGGTCATTCATGTCTCGAACAAGCACACAGCATGAGAGGGGCAGCACAAAACTCAATAGATGCACGGAGCTCGAGGGAGATGAGGTCAAAAGAATTGTTTTTAAGCCATTTTGGACTGTTGCAGATCTAAAGAAATTGTGGAAGCAATTTGCAATTTGGAGCATGTAGAACAACAGAAGAAAGCAACATAAGAAAACATAGAAAAAACGACATCCCAACTCCTACAAAGCGCCGCGGAACCGCGGCCAAAGTGGTGACTCGGCCACGGATCCGCGGCCGAGTTAACTCGGTGCCAGAAGATATTTTGGGGGTAGTTTGGACATTTCATTTGGGTAGAGAATCTTGCCCTAGGGTTTTAGCACTCAGCCTATAAATAGCCCAGTTTTGTGCCAAGCCAAGGGTATTCTTTTCATGCCTCTTTTTATTAGGTTTTAGTGTAGTTTAGTTTAGCTTCTTCTTCTTCTTCTTCTTCATTCTTTCCTCTATGAAAATTGTAGTGAGAGCTTTTTGAGTGGAAGATCAATGAAGATGAGGATTTTTATTATCTTGTCTCTTTTATTTCTTGTCTTGTAATTTTGTTATCTTGTATTGTAATTTTATTTATTGTTGTTAAGTAGTTGTTGTTATTTCTTTTCTTCTCTTATACGTATTATTTTCAAGCTGTGATACTCAACGGAGTTCCTTGCTTAGGTGAGGACCCATGTAGCTAGCTTGCATCATTTGTAAAACCGTATTTTTCCTTTTCCTTCTTTTCTTCCTTCATGTTTTGTTTTATTTTCTTTTATAATGTGTGAATAATTCCACACTTGTTAAGGCTAAGGATGGTGGTATGAGGGACGGAAAAATCCCTTGTGCTTCTCTTCGCCAAACATCTTGAAACGAACCCCGACCAAACAAACGCAACCCCCTCACTTAGGCGCGCTATACGTGACATGTAGCCGCGACCTAAGTCGAGATGTCCTTTAAGCGCACTAAAACGTGACATATTGTTGTGACTTAATTAGATACATGGTTGCGAGTGTTTGGCCGAGGGTTGGAAATAAGTGTATTTAGCGGACGGACAAGGGGCACTAGGAATGGATTTAGTGTTGGAAAGCTTGCTTAAACTTGCAAATCTCATTCCTATGTCCTCCTAATCCCCGCTACTTTCGATTATCCCAACATCATTTTATGAATGGCAAAAGAAAAGCACAAGACTAATCCTAACTCTACTAACCAACCTTAACATTAACAAGATTACTTGAACATAACATACGAACACTTAAGATAGAATTGAACAAACAGATACACATTCTTTAGTGACCCGTCTAAAACTCGAACGGACATACAACCATCTACCTGCGGATCGACCCGTGCTCAACCGGTTAGCTGCAAAGCGACACCGTCCTGATCGCGGTTATAACTTTAGAACTTTGAACTCCAACACGCCGAAAGCGTGCGATCACATCATTATGAGAGACAGGATGCAAATTGATCTGGAAAAGATTAAAGTGGTAAAGAATTGACCCATACCCATTTCAGTGACCGAGATTCATAGCTTTTTAGGCTTGGCGGTTTATTACTATCATTTCGTGCAGGACTTGTCCCATATTATTGCACCACTGACCGGTTTGATCAATAGGGGGGTTCAATTTCTTTGGACTTATGCATGTGAGCAGAGCTTTCAGCAGTTGAAGACTCGTCTGATGACTGTGCCAGTGTTATTGTTGCTTTCAGGTTCAGGCGGTTTTATGATGTTTTGTGATGCATCTCGTGTAGGTTTAGGTTGCGTGTTAATGCAGCATGGCCAGGTTATTGATTATGCTTCTCAGCAGTTGAAGAAACATGAGCAGAACTACCCTACTCATGATCTTGAGATGACCGCAGTGGTCTTTGCGTTGAAAATCTGGATGCATTACTTGTATAGTAAATCATGCCAGATCTTTACCAACCACAAGAGTCTGAAGTATATCTTCTACTAGCATGATTTGAACTTGAAGCAACGTCGTTGGATGGAGCTTGTGAAAGATTATGATGGTGAGATACTTTACCATCCGGGCAAAGTGAATGTAGTAGCCGCCCGGAGGTAGCTTTTCTCAGTTAGGCATAGTACAGTGGCAGTCGACTGCAGATTGCAAACCTTGCACGACAATGCCATTCAGTTCGAGTTCACATCCGCAGGAGGATAGTTTTCGCATTTATTGCTCGTCCACTCTTGCTCGATCACATCAGGGAGGCGCAATCCGATGATATCCGTTTATCCAAGATCAGGGAACATGCTTGGTAAGGGAGAGTTTCCGAGTTCGTGATTGATAGTGAAGGAGTGTTACAGTTTGAAACTCGTTTGTGTATGCCCGACTTTGAGGGGCCGAGGCGCGAGATCTCAAAAGAGGCACATAAGTCCGCGTATAGCGCTCATCCGGGATCTACCAAGATGTATCAAAAACTGATAGATGTATACTGGTGGGAAGGGATGAAGAAGGATGTGTCTGATTTTGTTTTGAGATGCCTGACTTGTTAGCAAGTCAAGGCTGGCAGGAGAGCAACAACATTTACCTGTTCAGGAGTGGAAGTGGGAGCAGATCTCCATGGATTTCGTTGTAGGTCTATCTAGGCCTGGCAAAGGGTATGAATCTATTTGGGTAATCGTTGATCGGTTAATGAAGGACGCTCATTTTCTTCCCGTGAAGAAGTCATTCCACTATGTCCAATATGCCCAGCTTTACATTGATGAGATTGTGAGGCTATACGGCATTCCGACTAATATTGTTTCTGACCGAGGCACTTAGTTTATCATTCATCACTGACAGAAGCTACATGATGGTTTGGGTACTTGTTTGAGTTTTAGTATTGCTTTCCACCCGTAGATCGATGATCAATTAGAGCGGATGATTCAAACTCTTAAAAATATGCTCAGAGCCTGTATGCTAGATTTGGGTGGTAATTGGGATCGTCACTTTCCTTTGATTGAATTTTCCTACAATAATAGCCATCAGGAGATGATTCGGATGGCACCTTTTGAGACGTTGTATGGTAGAAAGTGTCGATCTCTGGTTTGTTGGACCGAGCTTAGTGAGAGCCGTTTCATAGGGCCGCAGTTAGTTAAGGAGACTTTGAGCAAATTAAGTTGATCCGTGATAGGATGATAATCGTATAGAGCAGGTAGAAGTCTTATGCTAGTCGTCACCGCCGCTGACTTGAATTCGTAATGGGTGAATATGTGTTTCTCTGGGTTTCTTCGATGAAGGGTATAAGGAAGTTTGGGAAGAAAGGGAAGCTTAGTCCTAGATATGTTGGACCCTTTAAGATTTTTAATAGAGTTGGTACCGTAGCGTATCGTTTGGCACTCCTATCTGATTTTCCGGATGTACACCTAGTGTTTCATATGTCCACGGTTCGCAAGTATCTTCATTATCCTTCTTACATGATTCAGCATTAGACGATTCAGCTGGAGCGCGATTTGTCTTTCGCCGAGCAGCCGGTAGCTATTCTCGACTGGCAGGTAAAGAAACTGAGATCAAGGGTACATTTTCTGTTAAGGTTTTGTGGTGTGGACCAAATTGTGAAGAGGTCACTTGGGAAGCTGAATGTGAGATGTGGACGAAGTTTCCCCATCTCTTTGTAGGTACGTGTAAAATTTTAAATTCGGGGACCGAATTTATTTTAGGGGGGAAATATAATATTTCAAAAATTATAATGTTATTTTGGAATTGAATTAATTATTTTAGAATTTAATTAATTATATGAAAATGAGTCATAATTTGTTTTCATAAAATACGCTATAAATATATCTGTGTATTAGGCAATAAATTAATATTTTAATTTCCCAGTTATAAATTATTTAATGTGGTAAGCAAAATTGTATGTAAAAATTTTGATAAAATGTTATGATTTACCAAGGTTGGGTTTTGCTAGAGTTTTTGTTTAATTTTTTTTAATTAGGGGAGAGAGAGAAAGATTTTCTTTTATTTTCTTTTTCTTTCTTTTCTTCTTATTCTTTCTTCTTCCTTCTTATTCTTTTTCTTATTATCCCTAACACTCAACCTCATTTCCTCTCTCCTCCTCATTCATCCTCATCCTAATTCTTACAAATATCCTAACTCCTCAAACCTAAACTAAAAATTCTATTTTCCTCCACTAAAATCTATGGGTTTTCTCAAGTTTTCCCACTAAAATCCATCTAGACTTCAAGTTGGCCACTACAACTTTAAAGATTTTCAAGTAGACATCTCTTGAGCTTGGATCTCCTCCATTTCACATCCGAATAGGTAAAAATCTGATTTTTATTTAGTTTTTATAAGTCTTACCATGTTATCTTTGTGTTTCAAGCTAAAAAGTCGCATTTTGATCAGTTTGTTCTTTAAAAATTGAGTTTTTAAGTGAACCACTAGTAGTGGTGAATATTAGTATGGTTTACTTGGTGACTACACCATATTTTGGGAAGTTTAGGGTATTTTGGTGTAAAAAATGGATTTTTAAGATTTTAGAAATTTCATGTTTTTGTAAATTTACGTATCAGCACAATTCTTTTTCAGACGTTTGCCCTATAGAGCTGCAGACGTCTGTTGTGGGTCTGTTAGTGTTTTGTTTGTGATCGACAGGCGTCTAAAGCTCAAGTATCTATAGGTCTGCCTTTATTTTTGTAAATCTTGTTTTTAGCCTTCAGATGTGGGACCCCTTCTTCAGACGTCTGATTTTTTCTCTGGGTAATAGTAACCTTTGGTCAAACGTATTCCTCTTATAGGTATTGACTTAAGCCGTTCAGAACATTTGATAGTTTTGAGTTTGAGTTTTAAAAACGGATTCTAAACTTCAATTTGATCTTTTTGGGTTTAGACGACGACACTGGGGGGAAGTAGTTCTACGTAGTTAGCACGCGTAGCAAACATTAATCATTGGTTATAACCTTTAAACGTCTAGTTTGCTAATATAGTTTACGGTTTAGATATTTATACTATTTCTTTATTGTTTTGAATGTAGATTCGGTAGTGGAGACTTCAGACGAAGCGAGAAAAGAAAAGAAGGTCGTTGGTTTTGACTAGATCGAGCCATACCTGGCGAGTAGATGAGCATCTACAAGTGTGAACTCGGGTGGATGACGTATATCAAAACCGATGCCAGAAAATTATAAAACGTCGCAATAATTTTAAAACTCATGCTTATATGTACTCATTTTCTAGAATCGCCATATTGGATATATTTGTTAGAATTACCATGCCATACACTTGCTAGAATTGATATGATGTCTATACTTATTAGGATTGCCATGTTGCACACACATGCTAGAATTATCATGATTACATATATGCGCTTGATAGAACACTAGCACAACTACTAATGATTTCTATGAGGCACAATCATAGACATGCATACTATACTACACATCATTAGTACTGCTACGATACTTAGAAACTTCCATGCTATCCGTATTTCAATGACATCCATGCTAGTATAAATGGTTGATTACCATGATTGCGATATACAAATGTTATTGCTATATAAATTCGTATATGATAGTTGCTAACTTCTGCATAGATAAATAATGCATTGTTGATTATGATGAAATTGATGTTTTCCATAGATTTCGAGATACCGCAATATGTTTTATAATCTTGCTTGTGTTTGTAAAAGCACAGTTTTTTATTGATATGATGATTTGGAATGTCCACTATGAGTTTTTTCTAATATATTTATGAGTGATAAAATATCCGATACCGAGGGTGGGATGTAACCGGTTACGGGTACAAGGTGGACCTAGTAAAGAGACCAAGGGGCAGGAAGTCTGCAAAGGAAGGGTAAGGGAGCCTAGCAAGGTCACTCAATACCGGTAATCGTATTGCACACGGTGAATATCCGGAGGATACCGACTGGTGTAAATCATGGACACGACAAATATCCCAGGGATTACATAGATAAAAAGAGATAGAACTGATCCATGAGACAGTGCCTAAGGAAACACAAGAGATTTACTTGTTGATGATTGGTACGGTTTTATTATGAGATTTTTGATGATGTGTTTCCATTCGCGCGATCCGATTATGATGCGCTTGTATTCATATATAATGCATGTGGCTTATATATATATATATACACACACATAATGCATTTGATTTACATATCTTGTGATGATTATTTCTACTCACTGAGTTGGAAACTCACCCCGTTGTGCCATAGTTTCTTGAAGGATAGACCACATGGATACTTAGCGGATTGTCGGCACATCTTTTAGAGTTATCGCTTTGCTTTTTCTAGGTGGTTTACGATGTGTAGTAACCACTTTTTTGTGTTGATATTTCCTTGTATCTAGTGTCACTCCATCAACCAAAACTTGTATATTCGTGGTAATAGATCATGTCATGACTTGTTATTCATTTGTTGGATGTCGAACTCGTAGTGAGTTGACTTGATGATGTTTATATATATATATATATATATATATATATATATATATATATATATATATATTGTTTATTGTTTGTATTGATCTTCATCGTGGGCGTCGTATATTAACTGCGTAGTTGCTCCGCCATTGGGCGTGGAAGCTAGCTCTCGTTGAAGACACTCTTATATATTATATATCTTTGTAAATGTTTTTGTTCAAAATTTACAAAGGAGGTGCTGCCCTAATTTTAAATGAAGAAATCATTTTCAAACTTTATTATAAAGCAAACTTGTATATATTTTTATATAAACAATCTTTTAAACTACACCTTATTTCATTTAGTATACCCTTTCGAAAACTTTACCTCCATTATTTCTTTTAAAAGGTTTCAGATCTTAGTTTTTGGCTTACTTGGATCGTGGTGACGTTAGAATGACGTCACGTGATTTAAGTGCCGGTCACGTGCCATATCTTGGTCATGACTCAAAGATTATTTGAAATTAGTATTGAAGTAAACTTTTGTAACTCATATGATGTTTATCTACGGAAATGTTAAAGTTCATGGTGTTTTAGTAAAGTTTATACTAAGAGAATCCTTTGCCTGACATGGGCTGTCCTTATCTTGGTCTTGGTCATTTAAACATTGTGAAGATGTTCAAAAGGCTACAACGTAAGAAGACATTTTAAGAATTGTAAAATAGGTAAGAACATGAAAAGTAGAAGGATTTGTTGTAAGTATTACAAATCTATACGCAGCGGAAATCCAAGATCTTTATTTTAGGGTAGATTGAAAAAGACCATCCGATGGATAATATATCACACAAAAAGAATACACCAACAACAACCCACAAGATTTATCCACGTTCAGCGCGGCTAACACCTAATCCTGCAAATCGTGACGAAAACTTTCACTATGAGAAAGAATTACAAGAGATTACACCAAATTCTTACCCTCCTTTACGAAGAAATACCCTCTCTAAAAAAACCTCTATCTATCCGCGACCGTGCTTGGCCACCCTCTCCTACACTAATCAAACTCTTGGTTATTAGAGAATTATGGATATCCAAAAATCTTATAGAAAGATTTCTATTTATAGAATAAATAAATGCTAGGAGATATATCCACATTTAAACTAGAGATAAATATGAATTTAAACAAGAGATTCGATTTAAATTTATACTAAAGAGATTAGATTTAAATTCTAACTAATCTCTAACTAATTCGAATTTAAATCAAATACAATAATCTCCACCTTGATTCATATTCGCCATAATCTCTTCACTTTCTCATACCTTGGAACTATGTTCTCGTCGTCTTATACCCGAAGGCACCTCAACAATCTACTAGGCAAAACTTTAATTTGTACATTAACTATCCAAAAAACGGGTTTGCCAGATTCTCTAGAGTACCAATTTTCGTAAGAGATATCACATTCTTCTCGGCCTCCAAGAAGAACACCCTTACCTCCCGTGGAACACCCAAACCCAACAATCTACACAAATAGAAGGCCTCTCTAACCGCCTACATGATGGCTATCAACCATGCCTCTACTATTGAAACCGTGATACTTGACTGAAGCGTCAATCTCCCTAGGACTTCTTCCGTGCCCAACAAGTAACCCGTTGTTGAGCTCCGTCTGCCCATATCATCAGCGTAATTTATACCTGATGATAACATCGCCGAAAACCTGAACTACGCCTCTAAGTGAGAATACACGGGTTGAGTTTCCTCCATCCCATAACAAGCTAGAACCTACTCAATACTCTGCCGCAACCGATGTAACTCCCCATCCATGATACTCTCCATGTCATGAATCAAACATGCAGTTTTTCTGTCGAACTCCCGGTCCTCTTGCCTTAGAGACTCATCTTTAACCATTCCAGTGCGTTGAACTATCCTTGACATGTGCACCATTGGCTCTACTAATCTCTCCACCAGAATCAAAGTACCGACTACCTCATCATCTATAACCTAGACTGAAACCTTGATCACCACCTGGCTCGGCGGCCCTGTTCTCTGCTCACCATCCGATTGAGTCTATTTTCTCTGAGATATTGCAGACTCAATGACTATCAAATGTCGGTTGATTACTCCATCCTTAGTACCAGGAAACCACGACCTGTACCCTTTTGCTCTATATCTAGAACCAAGAAGCCCTGAGTCATTTTTAACACATACAGTCCATACTTCCTTAAGAATTATCCTATCTACCGTCGTTGATGGTGATCTATCGATGAGGTACTCGGCAATAGATAAGGCTCCATCCCGAAACTCTATCGGAAAACCAGCCGTAAGCCGTAAAGTTTTGTTCTTCCCAACTGTCTGAACCATTTGATCTGCATTTCCATCTAACGAAGGATCTGCTAATGTAGTGTACTAATGCACGATCCTCTTCGTCCTGCACAATCATGCAAACTCCTACGAAGGAACCCTCATCCTAATTCGAATTAAAGAACCTCTACGTGCTTCCTAGACTGTTTTAGTTAGATTCGGTTAGTAAGAGATTTCTTCATTTAAAAGGACTCTAACTTGTTCCACAATCCTGCCACTGTCGTCTTTTGCGCTACTTCACAAAGAACCTTATCGACCATTGAAATCTTGATTAAACTGTTTGCTTTGTCCTCCATCTCTACACTTTCCGCTACCATGGTCGTCGCCGAAATCGTGTCTTCAGCAAAGACAATCTTATCCACACCTGATTGAATGATGTTTTCTATGTCGTATTAAGTTTAAAATTACTGCAATAAAGACAGCGTTGCGTGTAGCTAGTCGTGATGGGTATGGATCGTCCACAGGGAGAAGGTACATTTTCGATTCTTGTTCTCACGAGTTAAGTTAAAAGGCGGAGTTGTTCGATTCTAATCTAAGTGTTTTGTATATATGTTCAAAAGCGAACTTGTTAGGGATAGAGTTAGGTTAGTTTAAGTTAGGTAAATCCGTACTTATTCCTTTGTGCCTCACTTGACCAATGATGCTAGGATAATCGGCAACAACGTGGATTAGGGTGCTTAAGCGCGTTATTTGCGATTGTGCGTGAAATCGGACTTATTAACCCTTGTCCTTCTGTTCTTATCTCTTAACCTCGGCTCCGGCCAAACTAAATACAACTGGTCACGATTAGGGATAACCGCTACCGTGGTTAGGTAGGATGCCTAATGGAGCACTTGCGTAAGGTTTAGACGGAGTTTGATTAGCAAGATGTTGGGCAAAGAAAAAATGAAGAAAAAACTACATCAAACGCACCGCTCCTCATTCCTTAACAAGAAGAACTACTCACAAACTATTACAAAATGGAAGAAAACACAAGAGTGAAGACATCAAAGAAAACATTGCAAGTAAGTAAAGAGCGTCAAAGGAAATTGCAAGTAAGGTAAAAGAAAGAGATACTAGGAACCA
The DNA here is from genome assembly GCA_030015575.1 of Agapanthus africanus. Lineage (NCBI taxonomy): Eukaryota > Viridiplantae > Streptophyta > Magnoliopsida > Asparagales > Amaryllidaceae > Agapanthus > Agapanthus africanus. Next base: position 141,829,508 of record JASDDO010000031.1, read on the forward strand.
TAATGCAAGAAATTGAAGTTTTCATTAAAGTACAATATAATGAATTCAAATACTAAAATCTAACCTTGCAAGCTCAGTTAAGAAGCTGCAAGATTAGATAAAAGTAAAGAACTCAAGATTAATCTTATCTACTATGTACAAAGCTTGAACAAACATTATAAAATGTAGAATTGAAATAAAGTAAAAGTAGTCTCAGTATATGGCTTCAAACTTGCTCTCTGTTCTGGTATATATAGGCACTTCATCAACAAAAACAAACAATAAAAAAGAAGTGATGCGATAATGAGGAGTGCCCAGAAGAAAAATGAGGCAATTTAGAGAAACAAAAACTGCCAGTAGCGGTCTTTTGGTAATTCCGGCGGTTTTCTGGCTGCTAGTGGGACCCGTCTTCTTGTGATGATTTTGTTGGATATAGTTCCCTCAAGTCAATTATTGGATCGTTGGAACGTGATTTCAATGATTGAGGGAGGACCTATACCGGTAGGACAGTCTTACTCAAGATGATAGTATGCTATCTGGTTTATCTTTGTCATCGTGTATATGATTTAAGTTATATTACAGATTATTATTACACGTTGATAGAGCCCTTAGAATTCTTGCTTGACTACCAGCAGTATGATGGCGATCATATACGTGATAGTTGGGTAGTCTATAAGCACATCCTTAAAGTGGTCCCTAATCGTGGGAGTTTCAAGACTGGGCATCGATACTCCATTAGTAGACTAGTGTATACAGTCGAGACCCCGACAAGGGACAGTGGCCGGTCTCACAAGCCATTGGTGTCAGTTGGTTCACCTAAAACGTATACAGGTGCTCATTGGGTTATGAGTACACCGGACAGGACCCGTCGAGAAGCTGCTAGTTGGTATTATACCTATTGTCAGATAGCTGTTCCCCGGTGACATGTGTATAGGTTAGTTCATCGACCTAAGATCATTATTTTTCTCGTGTGAGTTCCCACTGTGCTTTGATTATTACCCTACCACGGATCAAAGGAGTCATGCAAACAGGTTTTAGTTGGGTACAGTCCCGAGCCACATAGAGGCAGCGAGTGGATCGGTAGGGGTTTCGTCTTTCCCGCTATTGGGGGTGAGATCACGCTGTGTCTATGAGAGCCATTACACGAAGTCCTTGGCCAAGGCAAGTGAGATTTACTGGTAGGTATTCCAGTAGTATCTCAAGGTGTTCTGGGCTACACTCCGACACGACTTGCACCGCTTTTGGGGGTCTAACGTTTACCAGCCCGCTAGGCCCGACATGCGATGCTCATAGACGAACAGACCGGACTGTATGAATATTTTCACTGACTGGCTCAGTAGGGTTTCAGGAGGAGTTTGCTCATCGGTTTCCTTTTTGGTCAATACCTTGGCGCCCGTTACGTACAGCTAGTACCACTGACGTGCTTGTGGTTAAACTCACTGCCAGCGTATTGACGAGTCTTTAGAGTCCCCCACAGAAGGTTTCCCATGTTTCAGGAAAAACGTTGTAGAGGCCGTATGGTTTTATGGCAGGGTTAGATCATATATGTGCACTTGTTCACGGATAATGATCGGACGGATCATACTAGTGGGCTTTGGGTTAGGCCTGATCCTAGTATTAGATTTATTGGATTACTTTAGTCTCATTGCATTTGCATTCAGTCGGAATGCGGATGCAAGTATGTATATACTGGTGAGGGGTATTCTTGTGATCCGTCACGAGTTTACTTTAGTTGACGCCATATCTTATTGTTGGACTAAACATTTGGATTAATGTTTAGATGGTGGAAATTGTGAGTGGATGTCATGATTTAGTTCATTAAATGTGCCATGTGCTTCATTGGTGAGTCATGGTATTATTTTTTATGCTAATGTCACATTTGTGATTGATTATTGTATTGAAATGAGAGGTGGAGAGAGAGTGGATAGTCACTTAGCCTTGGACTTGCTCTTGGGATTGATATGGGTGCTATCATTTTTCATCTCAATATAATAGAAAAAAAGCACTTCTTCTTCTTCCGCTCACAAGTTCCACTATAGCTTCATCTTCAACCTCCATCCATACACTCTCATGTGTTGAGAATCAATGGATGCATGAGATAAAGTTATCACACACATTCTCTACATCACCTTGGACATGTCGGCTAGCAAACTTCATGTCCGAGTTGCTTCGGTTTGAAGCGGGATCCCGTAAATAGACTTCTTGATGTGGTGCCCTTCCGACGATGAGACCGGAGATCGGAGATACCACGAGGAGCTAGGGATGGTGGCTAAAGACCGAAGGACATGGATCGATCGGTATAGTCATTCTAACTTCTTGTACAGCTAGTTTAGTGTTAATGGTATGATCCGGGTAAAAGTCTGCGTTAGCGCCAGTTTCGTAAAAAGTTTTTGTTTCTGCATTTGGCCTCGGTTCGACCGCCAGGGCGCTACCGTGGACTTACATGGTATCAGAGCAACGCCATTAACCTTTTACTAGTTTGTTTAGACAATTTTAAAGTATCAAAATTGAAAAAAAAACCAAACACTGCCATTGAATTTGCAGTTTCTGTTCTTTTTTAAAATGTCCAGAAAAATTATTTAAACATGTGCGAAAGACTACTGAGGAGACCACATAACCACACCCCAAAGACGACCCCTACCCCTCGGATTTTGGCCGAGCCCAAGCCCCCAAAATCCGAGGTCGCCGGCCAATTGGAGGCTTTTGGGGTTGATGTTTTGGGTGTGGTCTGCTCTTCGGGAAGTTGGTTCAGTGGTGTTGTTTGTGTAGCCCAGTTTGGATAAAGTTTTATCAGGTTGTTTGGGCTATTCGGGGGTTATTTCGAATTCGATATTTTCTAACATTGTTTAAATTTTGCAGTACATTACATTTCTATCTGCGACCGTGAATGTCATTTGATCTGTAAATATTTTCTAATCGCTATAGTCCTTTTAGACGGATTTGCGAACGTGACATTCACGTTGATGTTCTGTGTTCTGCTATAATGTTGCAGATTTGTCATGGTGGATAGCTTGGATGCAATGTCAGTACATTTTAGTTTTATTTATACATTTGATATCGTAGGGCGAGCGTCCGACATGTGGACTGCCGTCACTGAATGTTTGTATATTATTCGTTTAGGGCACGACCGGGTTGAGGTCGATGTCACCATTGTACATATTTTCTTTTCTGTACTAGGATTACCCCATGGTGGAGTGCACGGATAGCCGGGTTCTAGAGAGAAACGGGCCCGCATCTCATGGCTTTGAGACGGAGGGCGCTTCACTCTAGAAATGACGGGCTATTCACCGCACTCATTGGGGGTATAGGTTGACCGAAGGAGGGATGCTCAAGTTACCGGATTCCGTGAAGTGTTGGGTGGTCCATTCACTTTGCTGAAGGGGGCTGCCTCGCTTCAGGTTTTGGCGGGTAACTTGCCTTGCCCGTAGGGGTCTAGGTTTTCATTGCACATGCTATCCACACGACCACGAGAACGTCGGGTTTCTCTTGTGGCTCAAAGGAAACCCGGGGCTCCCAGATTATCTGTATTGTTCTGTGATGCTTATTACTTTTCTGTGATGTTGCATTTATCACGCCTTGAGCGATTATTATTTATTGTTATATATATACTAGTAGATGTTGTATATGTTTTACACCCGCGCTAGTCCAGTCCCCGCTCGGTCGTTAGTTAAGTAACCTAACGGGTGATGACGGGACCTACTGGCGAATGCGGATGGCATATACCTACATCATATTTTCATTCTTTATTGGTGTGATTAATTGATAGGACTATGTTTATTCGGATCAATGCAAGGAAACAAACCTGTTTGATGTTGTTGGAACATTTTTCAAAAAGCTGTTATTACAAGGACGTTTTCTTTTGTTTTGCACAGTGATATTTGGTTATGAATATCAAGCACCTCATTCGATGAGGCAAGGGCCAAGATCCCTTCACCGAAAGTGACCCCTTGGACAGAGGTTTGCATCAGGTTAATAACTTCACTATAGTCGATTACTTTTTGCTTTGCATCGCGGTATTCAGTTGGAATATCCTGCATCTCATTCTACGAGGAAAGAGCCGAGATCCCTTCACCGTGAGTGACCTCTTCAGCAAAGGTTTTCGCCACTATGTATTTATAAAAAGCTATCAGGATCCTTCAACGATATCAAGTTCATTACGTTAAAGGTTTTTCGCCAAAAACCATTCGTAGCTCTCCGTCATTTCAGACGGGTAGCACTTAGTATTCATGCTATGTTTGTTGACCTTCGTCAAGGTATAGTGTATGGTAGCTACTTGTTATCTTTCTGTTGCATAGATAGATGCGTTGGTTTGGGACAGTCGTACAGCCTTGTTGACCTTCGTCAAGGGCTTTTACGGGTGGGTTCAAATTAACCTGGACAATGACGGGTAGAACTTGACATGTGACTTATGATTTGTTGACCTTCGTCAAGGTCATAAGATCATGGGATAAAAATAACATCGGGAGTTTCAAACATACAGGAAACTTGCCAGATATGCACATACCTTCTTGAGTGTGGTAACGTGAGTGGATTCCATCACGTTATCATGCGATAATAGTTGGATACCAATTCCCACTGATGAGTTGGTTTACTCCTCGGGTGATCCTGACTAATTCTTCTTTCAGGTTTGGAAGAGAATTTGAGGATACAGTCAGAGATTTCCTGATTAGATAAAGTGATAACCATTCTGATCTAGGTTAGAGTGCACGCAGAGTGTTTCTTTTCTCTCTCTCTTTGGCAGCGACCATGGCCCGACCCTAGACTATGACTCAGTGACAAAGTTAACCGAACATTCTTAAAACACTGCCTTTTGGATTGTCTGAGTTGCATACATCATTGCCACTCCTTCTTTTACCCTTTGCATTTCTCCAGAACACCCCATATTACTACGAACATCCAGTTCCATTGGATAAATCCATCACATAGTTATATACGAACTCAAAGGAACTTGTTCCAGATTCGAGGATGGATTCTGGTTTAGGAGAAAATGAATAGGACTATTCAGTTGTCTTTTCCTTTTACCTTCTCTCAGGTTGTGAGGGCTCCTAGGATTAGGAGAGGGTACACCCATTGCGCTTATTGGATAGTATTCTTCCAAACCATAGGCAGGTGCCGAACGGTAGGGAATGAAGAAAACCAATTAGCCTAAGTATGGTGTACAAGAGGTAACAAGTAAAGACAAATAAAGGGATTAGAAATAGGGCAAACTAAAATGCGACTGCTATCATTCATGACCAAACCAATTATTTCATCGCCACTCCTATTTCACCTTTGTATTTCTCCAGAACACCCCGTATCACTATGAAGATCCACAGTTTATTGGATAATCCATCGTATGGTTATATACGAACTCGAAGGAACTTGTTCCAGTTCGGGGATGGATTTTGGTTCAGGAGAAATAAGAATAAGGTTTATTCAGTTGTCTTTCAACTTTATCTTCTCTCGGGTTGCTAGTTCTCATAGGAATAGGACAGTACAAGTATTACGCTTATTAGATAGTCTTCTTCCAAACCATAGGCCGGTGTCGAACGGTTGGGAAGGAAGAAAACCATTTAGCCTAAGAAGGTGTACAGAAGGTAATGAGTAAAGACAAATAAATGGATTTGGAGAGATGGCAGATATATGGTTACAGTCATGAATCTGGATAATGGAAGAGGCATTACTAGGAATACCCGGATACCCCTTCGAATCATATTAATGTTTCAGTTTCACTATGCGTTGTTAATTGAAAATTGTTTTCCCAATTAGATCCTTACTCCAGGGTATGTATTTACCAGGTTTGATTCTCTCATCTGTATGGTTTTAAAGATGATGAGTGGGAGTAAGTTATTTGGAATTAGGTGATCATCCTTATTATATATGGATTCGTTGTAATTGGTGATATTTGAGGAAATCGCATGGGTTTTTGCCGGATGGCAAATATTTGGTTTTGAATATCCGTTGTTATGCACCAATTTCAAATTGATATATCTGTACGTTTATTTTAATAAAGTGAGAAATAACTTTTTGAAATTATGTCTATGACATTTACCTATATCAGTTGATGGTTAGGTAAAGAGCATTAAACAACGGTGTAATTCTTCATAACCATGGTACAGTTTTCAACCTACGACGCACACGGTATGAGTTATTCAACTCAGGGGACTTATACAAAGTATTGTACGTTGTCCAGTGTCTATTAGGACAGAGGGGTTGGTCCTCGTACTATATTCTGTTTACTTGTGACTTCTCAGGTTTTAGACATGTGTTTTGTAGAAATACAAAGTCTAATTTTTGAGAAGTTATAGGTACAAGAATAAAGTAGAGAACCAGGCGTCGCAAGTATCGGGATTCTTTAAGGTGATCAAAGATGTAGATACTTGTCTGAGGTATTCAGTTGATAGTAATGGTTTTGAGAAACTTGTTTCTCTTTCAGGTTACTCATGTTTGGATGCACTCCTAAGTTGAGTAATGTTGATCGGCCTCTCTCCATTTAGTTGACATGCATTGGAGACAGCTGCATGATTTGAATCCGGTTCCAATTAAATCAGTGCCTCTGTTTCTATATTAAATATAGAATGGATCATATCTTAATGATGATAATGTATATGGAGTTGTCCGGCTTATGCTTAAAACCCGACTCTGGATAACTCAAGGCACGTTTCTACAATGGATGTTTGTGGGTTGACCCGGGCTATGACGAGAGTTGATTTTCTAACATCTGGAAGATCAATTATTATATTGTTCTTGACTCGCCACAATTTTAGTAAGATGGACTTTTTCAGAAAATAGTAGTGGGAGTATGGTAGAACTGAAAGAGATTCCAGAACCGCAAACGATTACAGAAAATTTAATAGGACCTAAAGATTCAACCAGGTTTGACATTCCATTAGCCACTCTGCAGATATGGTGGGTAACCTCAGGCACCCGAGAGGTACTCTGGTAGCCTTAAAGACGGTGATAGGGGAGTTCTTGTTTACCCAACTTGCCATTGCTGCTGTTTTGGACTATGAGACCCGGCAGGAGAATGAGTATAGCGTCGTTCTAAACTAGCTTTAGAAGTGTACGTGTATATAACTCTGCAAGAGGGTTGTTGTAGTCAGTGGGAGCAGTGGAAGAATAGTGGACAAGTAGCTTATGTCTGTTTATAGACTAAAACAGTTATAGCGGAGATAGATAATCTATTTTTGATGTGACAGTCATAGGTTATGACTTCATCAAAACATGGGATGGATCTGTTAAGATGGTAGTAGGGTGTGATGTCCTAGTATATGGATGACATACATAGAGTAAGAAGTGATATTTCTATACTACGGTCAGTTGTACTGTGGTTTTCATACAGTGTTTTCTCCACAAAGGATATTGATATAATATCAGGCATTCTGGTTACTAGATCTATGGTTTTAGATCTAGATTTGGATAGTTTCCCAATCTGGGTACTTAGACAATATTCTAAAGGTATTTTAGAATGGACGACTCCTGGCATGGTGGTGTACCTGCAGGTGATGGAGTCACCCTATCTAAAGATGTCTTACAGACTAAAGGGGAGAGGGATGTGCATGATTGGCATATCACTTGCTTAGGCAATTGAGTCAATCTTGAGATGTCAAGTACCACACCAGATATCGTTGTTGCACTAGCTACAATAAGTTAATATTAATCCAATCCTGGAGAAACGTTGGGAAGCAGTTTTAGAACATAAGTGAATGTTCTAGGGATTTGATAATGACAGCATCCTTTGGGGTACGGTTATCATTCCAGGCTTCTAAGGTGACCTGGATGACAGTGTGACTGTCAGAGTTATAGTTTTCCCTCTGACGAGGGGCAGTATTTTGGACAGGTGGTCCAAGCGGATACTGAGTGAGGCATGGCGCAGGATACTGATTAAATTCGGTTGACGATACAGTCTAAGAAGTTTGGATTTGGAGTTCATTTATGAACTAGGTCCCATCAGATATCGAGACATATTCTAAGACAAGTATTGCTCATTTCGGGAGATGGTTTTCTCCGCGAACTTGAGATTAAGAGAGACATAGAGAGAAATATCATGGCGAATCCACTCATTGAGGCTATTTCCCGAACGCAATAGTTTCACAAACAAGCTTTGTGAAACTGATCAGTAGAGAAGTTGGGTGTTCGGTATCACACGGGCTATGAGTATGCGACATCGCAATAATTAGCCTTAAGAAAAATGGGAGATTGTTGGATATAGTGCCCTCAAGTCAATTATTGGATCCCAGGCACGTGATTTCAATGATTGAGGGAGGACCTATACTGGTAGGACAGTCTTACTCAAGATGATAGTATGATATCTGGTTTATCTTTGTCATCGTGTATATGATTTAGGTGATATTACAGATCACTATTATACGTTGATAGAGCCCTTAGGATTCTTTCTTGACTACCAGCAGTATGACGGCTATCATATACGTAAGGGTTGGGTAGTCTATAAGCACATCCTTAAAGTCGTCCCTAGTCGTGGGAGTTTCGAGACTGTGCATCGATACTCCATTAGTAGACTAGTGTATACAGTCGAGACCCCGACGAGGAGCGGTGGCCGGTATCACAAGCCATTGGTGTCATTTGGTTCACCTAAAATGTATACAGGTGCTCATTGGGTTACGAGTACACCGGACAGGACTCGCCGGGAACCTTCCAGTTGGTATTATACCTAGCGTCAAATAGCAGTTCCCTGGTGAGATGTGTACAGGTTAGTTCATCGACCTGAGATCATCATTTGTCCTGTGTGAGTTCACACTGTGCTTTGATTATTACCCTGCCACGGCTCAAAGGAGTCGTGAAAACAGGTTTTAGTTGGGTACAGTCCCGAGCCACATGAAGGGAGTGAGTGGATTGGCGGGGGTTTCGTCTCTCCCGTATTGGGGGTGAGATCGCACAGTGTCTAGGAGAGCCATTACATGAAGTCCTTGGCCAAGGAAAGTGAGATTTACTGGTAGGTATTCCAGTAGTATCTCAGGGTGTTCTGGGCTACACTCCGACACGACTTGTATCGTTTTTGGGGGTCTGACATTTACCAGCCCCCTAGGCCCGACATGCGATGCTCATAGATGAACGGACCGGACTATACGGATATTGTCACTGACAGGCTCGGTAGGGTTTCAGGATGAGTTCGCTCATCAGCTTCCTTTTTGGTCAATACCTGGGCGTCCGTTACGTACAGCTAGTACCACTGACGTGCTTGTGGTTAAACCCACTGCCAGCATATTGACGAGTCTTTAGAGTCCCCAACAGATAGTTTCCCAAGTTTCGGACGAAACGTTGTAGAGGCCGTACGGTTTTTGGTAGGTCCACGTTACCTCTCCCGGTACTTTCGGGGTTGCGGAAACGGTAAAACAAAATTTTTTCTAAACATTGTAACATGGACCGTAAAAGCCGGATCTTTACTAAACAATACACTAGCATCCAACATGAGATGTATCTACTCGGTTAGGGGTTATACCTCAACTTGAACTCCTTCTCGTTTGTTGTTCTTCTCTTCTTGTTGTTCTTCTCTTCTTGTTATTCTTCTCTTTGCTTGCTCAATGGTTGATCCGGACTTCGGTCACCTCCGCGGCCTCCTTGAGTCGAAGACGATCCACCCGAGAGATGTACGCCGAGCTCCACCTCAAGCCGAGGTAACTAGGGCAAGGAGATTGCTAATCTAGAAGCCCTAGGATGTGTAGAGAAGATGTATGGATGTGTTTGTCAAGTGGAATCCTTTTTCTCTCAACACATGAGATCAAAGGAGAAATCAAGAGGAGGAAGAAGAAGGAGTTTTCTAGCAACCATGGAGCTTCTCATTTCAAGAGAGAGAATGAGAATCAAATTATCATACAAAAGAAAAAGAACCATGGTTGCAAATAATGCAAAACAACATCATTACTAATCCCATCAAGATAAAGTTGATGGCTACATTGAAATGACCATTATCATAATCCAAAAGAAAAAGGAAAAGAAAAGACGAGTGTGGAAACCTCTTGAAAGTCAATAGTGAACCCGGTCAACCGGTCAACAAAGTCAAGAGGGGTCAACGGGGTCAAATGGTCAATGCAATTAGCCATCATAAGATTATCCCTAATAGGATTAGTAAATGATGTTCGCGGCTCATAATGGTTTTGACCAAACGAACTGTCAAAAACCCTAATGAGTCTGCCTCAAAATGGTTTTGACCGAATCAACTGTCAAAACCCTAATGAGCCTTCCATATAACGGTTTTGGCCGAACCAACTGCCAAAACCCTAATGAGGCACCTCCTCCTTCATCGCTCCGAAAAACTGTGCATACACACCTGCATCCGTATTCCGTAGAATGCGGATGCACAGAAGACAAAACAAATCCATCCGTGCAATACTAGGATCCGGCTTAAACCAAAGCCTACTAGTACTGCCTGCCCGAACACCATACGCACACAAGTGTACGTAAGTGATCGCAGCCCTGCCGTAAAAACCATACGGTCTCTACACGTTTCGCTCAGTGCAGGGAAACTCTCTGTGTGGGACTCTAAAGACTCGACACTACGCTGGCAGTGGGTTTAACCAAAGACCGCAAGCGGCACTAGCTGTACGTAACGGTCCCCAAGTAGATGTCGATAAGAAGGCCGATGAGGTAAACCCATACGAACTCCTACTGAGTCTGTATGTGACAATCTCCGTACAGTCCGGTCTGTTCGTCTGATACATCGCATGTCGGGCCTGGGGGGGCGGCAAGCGTTAGACCCCTAATAGCGGTACAAGTTTTGTCGGAGTGAAGCCCAGAACACCCTGAGATAACACTGGAACCTACCAGTATATCTCGCTTGCCCTTGCCAGGGACTACTTGTGTAATGGCTCTCCTAGACACAGCGCGATGTCAACCCCCAATACCGGGAGAGACGAATCCTGTCTAACCGTCACTGCCTCCAAGTGCTTCGGGACTGCTCCCAACTACTACCTGTTTGCATGACTCAGTAGAGCCGTGGTAGGGTAGTAATCAAAGAACAGTGGGAACACACTCGAGGCGAAGTGACAGTGTCAAGTCAGCGGACTAAGTTGTACTCATGTCACCTGGGAACTGATAACTGACGATAGGTATAATACCAACCATCAGTTCCCGACGAGTCCTGTCCAGTGTACTCGTAACCCAACGAGCACCCGCATACTATCTCAAGTACGACGTACCGACGGCTGTGGGACAGACCGTCTCCCGTGCTGGGATGAGAAGCGCATACGCTAGTCTACTCCGGAGTATCGATGCCCTATCTCGGTACTCCCACGACTAGGGACGTGTATAAGGATGTGCTTGTAGATTACCCAGCCCCCACGAGTGTGATCGCCATCACAACGCCGGTAATCAAGCAAAGATCCTAAGGGCTCTACTAATGCGTATAGGTGATATAAATAAACACACATGTACACATTAAAGCAGAGACAAACCAAGTAGCATACTACTATATTGAGCAAGATTGTCTGTACAACTGTGAATATCCCAAGCTTCCATCAAGTAATATACATACTAGTATGATACAGTAATGGCCTCTAGGGCATATACACTAACAATCTCCCACTTGCACTAAGTCCATATACTGGCTTATCGAAGACCTATCATCTCGATCAGCCGCTCGAACTGAGTCTGGGGTAAAGCCTTCGTGAATGGGTCCGCAGTGTTGTCTTTTGTGTCCACTCTCCGCACCTCGATCTCCTGTCGATCAATGATCTCCCTGATCAGGTGATACCGCCTTAAGATGTGCCTGGATTTCTGATAGGACCTTGGTTCCTTCGCTAAAGCTATAGCCCCATTGTTATCACAATACAAAGGTATTGGGTCAACAATGGACGGAACCACCTGAAGTTCACTAATGAACTTCTTTATCCAGACCGCCTCTTTTGCGGCATCGCTTGCAGCAATGTATTCAGCCTCCATCGTCGAGTCTGCGACGGTATCCTGCTTGGAACTCCTCCAACATACCGCCCCTCCGTTGAGGGTAAACACAAAACCCGAGACAGACTTGCTGTCATCTTTATCACTCTGGAAGCTTGAATCGGTAAAGGACTCGACCCGGAGGTCTCCATTACCGTAAACTAGGAACATCTCCTTAGTCCTTCTCAGGTACTTGAGAATGTTCTTCACTGCTGTCCAGTGGTCCTCCCCTGGCTCTGACTGATACCGGCTTACCGCGTTCAGCGCGTAAGCTACATCTGGTCTTGTACATAGCATCGCATACATTATAGATCCTACCGCCGAAGCGTAGGGTATAGTGCTCATGCGAACCCTCTCCTCGTCAGTCTTAGGAGACATCTTCTTGGAGAGGGTAATTCCATGCAATGCGGGTATGTTACCGTGCTTGGAACCCTCCATACTAAATCTCTTTAGTACGGTCTCTATATACCTGGACTGCGAAAGTCCCAATAGTTTCTTGGATCTATCTCTATAGATCTTGATCCCCAGAATGTACGAGGCATCACCCAGGTCTTTCATGGAGAACCTTTGTGACAAAAATAGCTTGACCGATTGTAGCATAGGAACATCATTTCCTATCAAAAGAATGTCGTCCACGTACAAGACTAGGAATACGACAGTTCGTCCTACAATCTTCTTATAAACATAGGGTTCATCTTCGTTCTTGATGAAATCAAATTCCTTGATTGCCTCATCAAAACAGATGTTCCAGCTCCGCGATGCCTGCTTTAATCCATAAATGGATTTAAGCAACTTGCACACCTTTCCGCTGCTCCCACTGTCTACGAAACCTTCTGGTTGATCCATGTAAACGCACTCTTCCAAACAACCGTTTAGGAAAGCCGTCTTAACATCCATCTGCCAGATTTCATAGTCATGGAAGGCAGCAATGGCAAGTAGGATCCGAATGGATTTGAGCATAGCCACCGGAGAAAAAGTCTCGTCATAGTCCAAGCCAGGTCTTTGACGAAAACCTTTTGCAACGAGTCTAGCTTTATAGGTTTCCACCTGCCCATCTACACCAAGTTTCCTTTTGTAGATCCATTTGCATCCAACGGGTTTTACCCCAGGTGGAGCAATATCCAAGGTCCACACTTTATTGGCGTACATGGACTCCATTTCGGATTGCATTGCTTCCTGCCACTTATCAGAGTCCCCACTGATAATGGTCTGCCTGAAACTGGTAGGGTCATCTTCTTCCAAGATGCAATCCTCTCGATCCCTGTCTATGAGAAAACCGTAGTATCTCTCCGGCGGAATAGAAATCCTACCAGATCTGCGGAGTGGCTGAGGTTCGTTTGGGGTCACTGAATTTTCTGGTTCTGCTAAATCCTCAGTTTGAGTTTGTAGATCAGATATTTCATCCAGTTCTACCGTGCTCCCACTTATTTCTTTTGCAAGAAATTGCCACTCTAAAAAGGTGGCGCGGCGAGCAACGAACACCTTATGTTCCTCAGTGTGGTAGAACAGATATCCTAGAGAATTTCTAGGATATCCCACAAACTTACATAAAACTGACCGTGCCTCAAGCTTGTCTGGTTTTTGTACTTTTACATAGGCCGGACAACCCCATATCTTAATTCGTTCTAGATATGGTTTCTAACCACTCCATATTTCATATGGATTCTGAGGCACGGATTTAGACGGAACCTGATTCAGTAAGTATGCCGCTGTATCTAGCGCAAGTCCCCAGAATGAAAGAGGTAACTCAGCATCACTCATCATGGATCGAACCATATCCAATAGGGTACGATTCCTTCTCTCCGACACACCGTTGTGCTGTGGTGTATAAGGAGGAGTAAGCTGAGAGAGAATACCATTCTCTTTTAAGTAATCTCGGAATTCCGTGCTTAAGTACTCCCCTCCTCTATCAGACCGGAGGATCTTGATACTTTTGCTTGTATGGTTCTCTACTTCGTTTCTGAATTCCTTGAATTTCTCAAAAGTTTCAGATTTGTGTTTCATCAGATACACATATCCGAACCTAGAGAGATCGTCAGTGAATGTGATGAAGTATGAGAACCCACCCCTTGCATGTATAGACATCGGACCACATACATCACTGTGTATGAGTCCCAAGAGCTCTCTTGCTCTTTCTCCATGTCCGGTGAACGGAGATTTGGTCATCTTCCCTTTGAGACAAGACTGACAAGTTTCATAAGATGAAAACTCGAACGCATTCAAGAGTCCATCTTTATGCAACTTACTCAGTCTTTTCTCTCCGATATGACCAAGTCTACAATGCCACAAGTAGGATTCATTCGTATCTGAATTCTTCCTCTTGCGTGTGTTTTGTATATTGAGAACTGTATTCTGATTTAGAACGTAGATACCATTACACAGTGTACCCTCTGCAACCAGAACCTTATCAAGGTAAATGTTCATGATATTCTTTTCAAGAACAAAGTTATATCCATCTTTATCGAGTAAAGAAACTGATATGATGTTGCAAACCATGGAGGGTACATAGTAGCAATCGTTCAAAATCATAGTCTTGCCATTTGGCAATACTAGGTGATATTCACCGACGGCTGCCGCATTAACTTGTGCTCCGTTCGCTACTCTGAGCGACATATCACCCGGTGCAACTTTCCAACTTTTTCTCAGTCCCTGTAATAAATTACAGATATGAGATCCTGATCCGGTATCTAGTACCCAGGAGGTAGGGCTGACCGTAAAACAGTTCTCAATAACAAGAACACCTGAAGTAGATGCAAAACCATGCTTCTTCTTCAACTGGGTATCCTGGAAATCCATACAATCCCCTTTCCCATTCTCACTCTCATGACTGTTGTCACAAGTTAGAGCTGAACCAACTTTCCCCAGTCCCGAATAAGAATTCGGATCGGTCAAGCGATACATTTTATTATCTTGATTAGGGCGTGAAAAGGTTGCTGCCTGGAGAGAGAGAAAAGAAACACTCAGCGTATGCTCTTGCAAGATTAGATTGGTTTATTAATTTATCTAACCAGGATGTCTCCCACTGTTTCCTCAAATTCTTCTTAAAACCTTTTTAAAAGAAGAACTAGCCGGGTTTTAATTCACGTCACAATACTTGCTTAACCTTTCAGCCAGGCTAGTGTCGGTACTTCGAGGGAGGTTTTACAACGCTTTCGCGAAGTTCCTTAATTAAAGAACCTCTTTTCCCTGGGGGCGTAGCCCCGCTAACACCTTTCTAGACACCTACTAGGTTTATAGCATTGATCGTTAAGTGAAATAATCTCCCGAGAGTAAACCAACTCATCAGTGGGATCGGGATCCAACTGTCATTGTGTGATAACCTAGATGGAATCCACTCTAGTCACCACACTCCAGAAGGTATGCTAAATCTGCAAGTTTCAGTTCTTTTGAAACTCCCGATGTGGTTTTTGCCCCTAACGATTCATGACCTTGACAATGCCAACATATCATGAACTGTTAGTCAAGTTCGGCCCGTCGTTATCTTGATTAACTTAGACCCACCCGCACAACTCTTGACAATGCCAACATAGCTATGCGACTGTCCTATATAATCTGAAAAATAAGGCTGCAAACAAGCAATACTTAGCTACCGATCACTACGCCTTGACAATGCCAAAATACGTAGCTCGAATACTGAGTAGTACTTGTAGGAAATGACGGAGGGCTACGGCTGGGTTTTTGGCAAAAAACCCGTTAACGTAATGAACATGATGTCGTTGAAGGAACCTGATAATCCTTTTTATTGAAAAATATAGTGGCGAAAACCTTTTGCTAAAGAGGTCACTCCCTGTGAAGGGATCTCGGCTCTTTCCTCATCGAATGAGGTGCAGGATATTCCAAATTGAATACCTCGATGCAAAGCAAGAATAATCGACTATAGTGAAGTTATTACCCTGACGCAAACTTTTGTCCAAGGGGTCACTCCCGGTGAAGGGATCTCGGCCCTTGCCTCGTCGACTGAGGTGCTGGGCATTCACAACCGAATACCGCGACGCAAAATAAAAATGAACGTCCTTGCAATAACAGCTTTTTGAAAAATTGTTCCAACAACGTCTTTTAGGTTTATTTTCTTGCATTAGTTCTTTTAATGCTTCCCATCATTTAAATCCTACCATTGCAGAAAACAACCAAAATATGACGTACGCTTATGCCATTCGCATTCGCCATGGGGCCCCGTCATCGCCCGTTATGTTACTTAACTAACGACAGAGCGGGGGCTGGGCTAGCGCGGCTGTAAAACATAAGCAACGCCTAAATAGTTATTATATAGCAATACTGCAACGATAGCCAATCCAAATCACAGATGAACACTTTGGATATACTAGGAACCCGCGATTCGTTCAAGCCTGCAACGAAAAACGGATTACACGGTCACGATGAATAGCCAAAACCCCACCCAAGACCCCTACGGGTGCGCCAAACTACCCGCCAAGTACCCGAAGCGAAGCAACCTCCCTCATCGCCGTGAGTAGGCCACTCGGCACTTCGAGATACCCGGTAGTTTATGCACCCCCTCCATGGGTCTATCCTAGGAGCAAAAACAGTAAAAAGAATTATACAATGACGGCTACAACCCCGACCCGGTTGTGCGGCCATACAAATAATATTACATCAATTTACAAATTTATTACATGAATGAAAGAAGAAAAAAAACTCTCATCTCACATCCACCCCGGCAATTCATCCGCGACAATCAAGCGAGTTCATATACACAAACCATCAACAACAATCACAGATCACAGATATGTATAACCCCGACTAATCGACATATAGCGATTAGCCGACGTTCAATACATAAGAACATCACAGATATAACCAACAAAGTCAAAGTGTAGTGAAGTTCGGAAAAAATACGGAATTATAGGCCCCCAAAAACAAATTTCTATTCTGGAAAATCTGGGCACATATAATATATCTTAAAAATCCTAAAATCAAGTCAGAAACACTCTGCACCAAAAACGACGCAGCAACTCACCAAGTTGGCCGCGTTTCCGCGGCAATAGCTTGCTATTGCCGCGGAAACGCGGCTCTTTGGTCGAGTCGCTGTCTCGTTTTTGGTGCCTTTCTTCTAAAAACCCTGAGATGATTTTTGGAGTATAACAAATTTTGTTTTGACCAGAAAAATTTTTAACAGAAACTCAGTTTTTTATAACTTGGTTTTTTTTCGATTTTTCCGTTTCGAACTTCGATACACTTTACTACCAAGCTAGTTTATGTTTAGTTAGGCTCTGATACCACTGTTAGGTCCACGTTACCTCTCCCGGTACTTTCGGGGTTGCGGAAACGGTAAAACAAATTTTTTTCTAAACTTTGTAACATGGACCGTAAAAGCCGGATCTTTACTAAACAATACACTAGCATCCAACATGAGATGTATCTACTCGGTTAGGGGTTATACCTCAACTTGAACTCCTTCTCCTTTGTTGTTCTTCTCTTCTTGTTATTCTTCTCTTCTTGTTATTCTTCTCTTTGCTTGCTCAATGGTTGATACGGACTTCGGTCACCTCTGCGGCCTCCTTGAGTCGAAGACGATCCACCCGAGAGATGTACGCCGAGCTCCACCTCAAGCCGAGGTAACTAGGGCAAGGAGATTGCTAATCTAGAAGCCCTAGGATGTGTAGAGAAGATGTATGGATGTGTTTGTCAAGTGGAATCCTTTTTCTCTCAACACATGAGATCAAATGAGAAATCAAGAGGAGGAGGAAGAAGGAGTTTTCTAGCAACCATGGAGCTTCTCATTTCAAGAGAGAGAATGAGAATCAAATTATCATACAAAAGAAAAAGAACCATGGTTGCAAATAATGCAAAACAACATCATTACTAATCCCATCAAGATAAAGTTGATGGCTACATTGAAATGACCATTATCATAATCCAAAAGAAAAAGGAAAAGAAAAGAAGAGTGTGGAAACCTCTTGAAAGTCAATGGTCAACCCGGTCAACCGGTCAACAAAGTCAAGAGGGGTCAACGGGGTCAAATGGTCAATGCAATTAGCCATCATAAGATTATCACTAATAGGATTAGTAAATGATGTTCGCGGCTCATAATGGTTTTGACCAAACGAACTGTCAAAAACCCTAATGAGTCTGCCTCAAAATGGTTTTGACCGAATCAACTGTCAAAACCCTAATGAGCCTGCCACATAACGGTTTTGGCCGAACCAACTGCCAAAACCCTAATGAGGCACCTCCTCCTTCATCGCTCCGAAAAACTGTGCATACACACCTGCATCCGTATTCCGTAGAATGCGGATGCACAGAAGACAAAACAAATCCATCCGTGCAATACTAGGATCCGGCTTAAACCAAAGCCTACTAGTACTGCCTGCCCGAACACCATACGCACACAAGTGTACGTAAGTGATCGCAGCCCTACCGTAAAAACCATACAGCCTCTACACGTTTCGCTCAGTGCAGGGAAACTCTCTGTGTGGGACTCTAAAGACTCGACACTACGCTGGCAGTGGGTTTAACCACAGACCGCAAGCGGCACTAGCTGTACGTAACGGTCCCCAGGTAGATGTCGATAAGAAGGCCGATGAGGTAAACCCATCCGAACTCCTACTGAGTCTGTATGTGACAATCTCCGTACAGTCCGGTCTGTTCGTCTGATACATCGCATGTCGGGCCTGGGGGGGACGGCAAGCGTCAGACCCCTAATAGCGGTACAAGTCATGTCGGAGTGATGCCCAGAACACCCTGAGATAACACTGGAACCTACCAGTATATCTCGCTTGCCCTGGCCAGGGACTACTTGTGTAATGGCTCTCCTAGACACAGCGCGATGTCAACCCCCAATACCGGGAGAGACGAATCCTGTCTAACCGTCACTGCCTCCAAGTGCTTCGGGACTGCTCCCAACTACTACCTGTTTGCATGACTCAGTAGAGCCATGGTAGGGTAGTAATCAAAGAACAGTGGGAACACACTCGAGGCGAAGTGACAGTGTCAAGTCAGCGGACTAAGCTGTACTCATGTCACCTGGGAACTGATAACTGACGATAGGTATAATACCAACCATCAGTTCCCGACGAGTCCTGTCCAGTGTACTCGTAACCCAACGAGTACCCGCATACTATCTCAAGTACGACGTACCGACGGCTGTGGGACAGACCGTCTCCCATACTGGGATGAGAAGCGCATACGCTAGTCTACTCCGGAGTATCGATGCCCTATCTCGGTACTCCCACGACTAGGGACGTGTATAAGGATGTGCTTGTAGATTACCCAGCCCCCACGAGTGTGATCGCCATCACAACGCCGGTAATCAAGCAAAGATCCTAAGGGCTCTACTAATGCGTATAGGTGATATAAATAAACACACATGTACACATTAAAGCAGAGACAAACCAAGTAGCATACTACTATATTGAGCAAGATTGTCTGTACAACTGTGAATATCCCAAGCTTCCATCAAATAATATACATACTAGTATGATACAGTAATGGCCTCTAGGGCATATACACTAACAGTTTTATGGCAGGGTTTTATCATATACGTGCACTTTTGCACGGATCAAAATCGTACGGATCATACTAGTGGGCTTTGGTTTAAGCCGGATCCTAGTATTAGATTTGTTGGATTACATTAGTCTCATTACATTCGCATTCAGTCGGAATGCGGATGCAGGTATGTATATACTGGTGAGGGGTATTCTTGTGATCCGTCACGAGCTTACTTTAGTTGATGTCATATCTTATTATTGGACTAAACTTTTGGATTAATGTTTAGAAGGTGGAAATTGTGAGTGGATGTCATGATTTAGTGCATTAAATGTGCCATGTGCTTCATTGGTGAGTCATGGTATTATTTTTTGTGCTAATGTCATATTTGTGATTGATTATTGTGTTGAAATGAGAGGAGGAGAGAGAGTGGACAGCCACATAGCCTTGGGCTTGCTCTTGGGATTGATATGGGTGCTCTCATTTTTCATCTCAACATAATAGAAAAAAAAAGCTCTTCTTCTTCTTCTTCCTCTAGCTCAAAAGTTCCGCAATGGCTTCATCTTCAACCTCCATCCATACACTCTCATGTGTTGAGAATCAATGGATGCATGAGACAAAGTTATCACACACATTCTCTACATCACCTTGGACATATCGGCTAGCAAATTTAATATCCGAGTTGCGTCGGTTTGAAGCGGGAGCCCATAAAAAGACTTCTTGATGTGGTGCCTTCCGACGAGAAGACCGGATATCGAAGATACCATGAGGAGCTAGGGATAATGGCTAAAGACCGAAGTACACGGATCGATCGGTATAGCCATTCTAACTTCTTGTAGACGGCTAGTTTAGTGTTAATGGTACGATCCGGGTAAAAGTCTGCATTAGCGCCAGTTTCGTAAAAAGTTTTTGTTTCCGCATTTGGCCTCGGTTTGATGGCCGGGGCGCTACCATAGACTTACAGATTTCACGTCCTCTTCATGATCTCTCAGGAATTTTTTGTTTCTTTTAAATGAACTTAGAGTTTTCTCAGAACATTTGGAGGGAAAATGTTGAGCATTTGAATCTATCACATCAACTCTTTCTAACACATTCATTACATGCCCACTTGCTCATCCAATTACTCCACTTGTGTGTTACACCAAGACATGGCTGCCCTCTAAATTCATGCATCTAAGATGAATTCACACTTGCATTATGTTGGACCATTCTTGCTAAAAATGTTGTGCACTTGTTGCAAAATCTTTTCGTATCTTGATCGGTTTTCGTTTCGGTTTCCGTATCAGCTCACAAACGTCGTATCCGTTCATTTTAAGTGTGTTTCCAATGTTTTGTCATGAATACCTATATTCTGTACTTATTGAGAAGACATGAGTTAATAGCACCAATATTTACAAAAATGAGAACGAATGAGCGGTATTAAAATGCAGTTTTTCGTGATGAACAACACCTTATTATTTCAGCAGCGCCGTCATCTTCAATCTCTATCGACTGAAATTATTGCGCCCTTCAAACATTTCGATTTGTAATTTATAGACGTCATCTCCTCAATCGACTCCAAAACACAGACTTGACGCTTTGATGCCGCTTGTTGTAAAGATTACGTATTATGCATAGTGGAAATCCAATATCTTTATTTTAGGATAGATTGAAAAAGACTATTCGACGGATACTAAATCATACGAAAAGAACACACCAACAACAACACACAAGATTTACCCATGTTCAGCGCAACTAGCATCTAATCTTGCAAACCATGACGAATGTTGGATATGTATACCCTAGAGGTCATTATTGTATATTATAATGGATGCTTGGACATATGTATGTATAAGAAAGTCTTACTCGATATGATGGTATGCTATTTGGTTTATCTTTATCTTAACATGTGTATATGTTTTACTTGTTATTATGTATCGCTGATACATGTTGTAAAGCATGTAGGATCTTTGCTTGACTGCCAGGACTATGATGACGATCATACTAGTAGGGTCTGGATAGTCCATAAGCACATCCTTAAATGTTTATAGTCGTGAGAGTATCGAGACTGGGCATCGATATTCCAGAGTAGACTAGTGTATACATTTTTTGACCCAGACTGGGGCGATAGTTTGTCCCACAGCCATTGGTGTTTGACTCTAAAGATTGTATTCAGGTGCTCATTGGTGAATAAGTACACCGAACGGACTCGCCGAGAACTCCTAGATGGTATTATACCTATCGTCGGATAGCAGTTCTCTAATGACAAGAGTACAGAGTAATCTGTAGACCTGAGATCTTCATAATGTCTTGTGTGGTTCTCACGGTGCTTTGATTACTACCCTACCACAGCTTTGTTTATCACTAGAAACCAGACAGAGGCGTGGGGAGCATGTCTAGATTTAATACGGGGGCACATGCTATATGGAACATAACCATTCACCTCTCCGAAGATACCAAGTTGATTTCTGGCACCGAATATCGGAGGTTTGAATAGATGCGACCGTTGTAGCTGAACTTTTCGGATTCCCCCCTCACTGATGATGGGTTTATAATTGTGGGGACACTTTTTCTTGCAGGCATAAACCCCTGCAGTTAATTATGTTATCGCCAAGCGATAACAACTTTCTCTTCTCCATGTCTATCACTTCGTGTCGTGTTATGCTTGTTTCTTTTGGGGTTGTCCTTGGATTGTATATGGAGAATAATATATGTCGTCGCTCGTAGGGCGTGGATTAGCCCAAATCCGTACATTTCAGATTTGGGTTTGAATTTAGATAGCATTTCTCATATGAATGAGGTGAATCAATTCAAAATATGTCATCTAAGGATCGTTAGTCGTATCTGACTAAGATCAACTTAGGAATATGATTACGGATCCTTAATCTTGTTTTAGATTAAGATCAACTTAACAAGTATAGACCAAAGATCATTAGTCGTCTTTGAGATTAAGATCAACTCAGGTTTATTGATATTTTGATCAATAGATCATATATGAGAAACATAACCTTCTATATTTAGTTTATTTTAACTAAGTAGTCAAGCAACAGCTTGTTGTCTTTGTGCGCATTTGCAAAGGGTGCGTATTTGTCTTCCTGTCAGGGGGTTGCCATGTGCATCTCACGTGATGTGTACCTCCTTTTCATTCCAAATTGTCATCTGCGCATGTATATATGCATATGTATTTCAGGGACAATATTTCCCACTTGCGCATACGTGCGTTTCATTTGATGCGCACATCTGTATAGATGTGATATCTTCATTTACACACACGTGCATATCACGTGATGTGCATGTCTTTGGAGATCATTTTCATGACATGTGCTCACGTGCTTTGCACAGGATGTGCATGTTTTCAGAGGCAAACTTTCTTTATGTGCGCCCTTGTCAAGTGCGCATGTTCTCAAAGAAATAAATTGCTTCCATAAAGAAGTTAATACTTCTGTTCTTCGAATTTTGGTGATGAAATAATAAAAAAACAATTTTTATGTACAGGGTCGGGTCATATTTTGATTGTGATCTCAGATCTTAAGATCGACCTTTCGTAAAAGTATGAACTTTTATATAAGAGAGATCGAACATAAAATCTTTTGATCTCTTTTATAATGAATCGATAGATTCAGGAAAAATCAAATGTTTTTAAAAATAAGTATTTCTCTTTAATGTAATTTTAACCTTTTTTTGATTGCCGAGGAAGAAGGAGATGATGAGTTTGAGAGAATTCGTTCTTTAAACTTATGGGGGGGTCGGTCATTTTTCTGGGTAGAGGGCTCCTATTTATTGGAGATGAAAAAACTAGGGTTTGTTAAGTTTGTTTCCAACAAATTAGTTTGTTTTTTATTTTAATTTGATTTTAATTAATTTACATCAAATTATGGTTCTGCGGACGATGGGATCTTTGATCCCCGAATTTATTTAATTTGATTTATTATTTTTTATTTAATAGAAGATTTTCTTCTATAATAGGATCGGTTATGGTCAGGGTGCATATGCGCATGTGCTTTGCACGTGTAGCATGTCTCGGAAATGGCATTTTGCCACCTGCGAAGATGATGCATGCACGTCTAGAAATCTAGCATATGTGCACATGCTTTGCAGGTAGCACATAGCACTCAATGGTTTTTTTTGCCAAGTGAGTATCTGGAGAGGTGCACACAATTTGGGTGGGAACAAATGCCCCACCTATCGTGTGCACGTGTCTTGCACGTGGTGCACATCGGTGTCGAGATGTGCGCCGTTAGATCTGTTGCGAGATCCGCGGGGATGCAAACTGAATTTTAAACCGTATAAATAGAGGCTTATCTCATTCATTTCATTTGCGCTTTCTTTTTCTCTCTTGATTTTTAGAGCTGCGCTCTTTCTCTGAAGCCTTTGCTTTCTGTTACAAACTCTTACTTCTTTACTAACTTGGTAAGTGCGCGTATGCACCTCTTCCTTTATTTTATGAGCGCATACCCTTTGGTTGCGCACTGATTGAATGAGATTTTCTATGTCATACTAAGTTAAAACGATATCGTAATTAAGATGGTGTCGCAAGTACATAGCTGAGATAAGTACGGATCGTCCATAAGGAGATAGTGCGTTTTCAATTCTTGTTCTAACGAGTTTCTTCAAAACTGTCCGAGTTTGTTCAATTCTAACTTAAGTGTTTTGTATATACAAAAGAGCACTTGTTAGGGATAGAGTTAGGTTAGTTTAAGTTAGGAAGATCCGTACACTTTCCTTTGTACCTCACTTGACTATTGATGTTAGGATAATCGGTAACAACGTGGATTAGGGTACTTAAGTATGGTATTTGCGATTATACGCAAAATCCGAATTATTGACCCTTATCCTTTCGTTCTTTTGTCTTAATCATTGCCTTCGGCCAAACCAAACACAACCGGTCATGATTAGAAATCACCGCTATTGTGGTACGATAGGTTACCTAACGGAGCGATTGCGTGAAGCTTGGACGGAGCTCAACTTGCAAAGTGTTGGGAAAAACAAGATGTAAAGAAAATCTTAACTTAAACAATAACCCTTCTCATTCCCTAACAAGAAGGTACACTACTCACAAACTATCACAAAAAATGAAAGAGAACACAAAAGAGAAGACATCAATGAAAACATTGCAAGTAAGTAAAGAACATCAAAGGAAATTGCAAATAAGTAAATGTAAGAAGATATTAGGAACCAAATTAACCAATTGCAAATAAACTAAAGCTTTATTGATCTTCAAAATCCAAGGTACAGGCTATGAGTTCAATAACCAAAACCTAAATTTGCAAGCTCAATGAAGAGGTTGCAAGATCAAGAGAAGGAAAGGAACTCAAAGTTAACTAACCGCCATGTACAAACTTAGAACTAATATTACAAAATATAGAATTAAAATGGCATGAAGTAGGATCACAAGCTTGCTCACTGATCTGGTATTTATAGGAAATTCATCACTAAAAACAAACTATAAAAGTGAGGTGATGTGACAATTATAAGTGACTAGAAGAAAAACGAGACAAAATGGGGGAAATTTGGCCGCTATTTATTGCATTTCGGCGGCCGACTGGAGGTTTTTATTTCCCACCTTGGTTGTTTGGTCATATGAAATCTCCACCATCTCACTGATATACTTTGTTTCTTTTATAGATTCATTTGTTCTGTTCTGTTGGATATAGTGCCCTCATGAAAATTATTGTAATTGCAGGTAGGCGATTATGATAATTAAACGAAATCCTATACAGGTAGAACAATTTTACTAGAGATGATAATATGCTATCTGGTTTGTCTTTATCATTATATGTATACGTTTTGATAAAGCCTGTAGGATCATTGTTTGACTACCAGTATTATGATGGCGATCATATACGTGAGAGCTGGGTTGTCCATAAGCACATCCTTAAATATCCCTAGTCGAGAGAGTATCGAGACTGGCCATCGATACTACGGAGTAGACTAGTGTATAATTTTCGAGATCCCTACGTAGGGGCACTGGCCGTAATTGGTGTTGAGTCACCTAAGATAGTATACAGGTGCTCACTGGAGGTGAGTACAATGGACAGACTCGCCGAGAACTTCCAGATGGTATTATACCTATCGTCAGATGGATGTTCTCTTGTGGCATGAGTACAGGTTAGTCTTTTGATCTGAGATTTTCATTTTTCTTTTGTGAGTTCCTACTTTTCTTAGATTACTACCCTACCATGGCTCAAAGGAGTCATGCAAATAGGTTTTAGTTGGGTACAGTCCCGAGCTACATGGAGGCAATGAACAATCGTCAAGGATTCGTCTCACCCAGTATTGGGAGTCGATGCCGCGCTGTGTTGGGTCAGCCATCTCCAGAAATCCGTGGCCAAGGTAGATGAGATTCACTGATGTGATATTATTAGTTTCTCAGTGGATGATGAGCTTCAGACATGAATGACTTATCGGGTTAGAAAATGTATGATGTTATCCACACCCTAGACCTGGTATGGAATTATTTCAGACAAAGAGACCGGACTATACGCAGATTGTCACAAATCGGCTCAGTAGGGGTACAGATGAGTTTGCTCGTCGGCCTTCCTTTTGTTCAATTCCTGGGTAGCCGTTACATACAGCTAGTACCACCGACATGCTTGTGGTTAAACCCACTGCCACCGTATTGACGAGTCTTTAAAGTCCCCAACACAGAGTTTTTCTAGTTCAGGCAAAATGAAGTAGTGGCCATATAATGATACATGCAGGGTTCCGATTAGTTATGTGTGCTAGCCACACGGACTTCAATCGGGCGTTTAAGAATACTAGCCGACTTAGGATTAAGACGGATTATTAAATCAAGTTTTGATTAAATAATTTACATATATATATGTATATTCTAGTATTATGTTCATTGTATTTCTCTATCTCTTGGGTATTCTTATTTTGATAACTTTAATGTTTTGACCCTGTACGGGCTCTCGGTTTGGACCGAGATGCCGCGGGGAGGTGCGTGGGTGTTAGTGTATATGCCCTAGAGGCCATTACTGTATCATACCAGTTTGTATATTACTTGATGGAAGCTTGGGATATTCACAGTTGTATATACAATCTTGCTCGAAATGGTAGTATGCTACTTGGTTTGTCTCTGCTTTAATATGAGCATGTGTTTCTTTTAGCATATTGCGGATATACATATTAGTAGAGCGCTTAGGATCTTTGCTTGATTACCAGCGTTGTGATGGCGCTCACACTCTTGGGAGCTGGGTGATCTATAAGCACATCCTTATACAGGTCCCTAGTCGTTGGACTATCGAGACAGGGCATCGATACTCCGGAGTAGACTAGCGTATACGCTTCTCATCCCAGTGTGGGAGACGGTCTGTCCCACAGCCGTCAGTACGTCGTACTTGAGATAGTATGCGGGTGCTCGTTGGGTTACGAGTACACTGGACAGGACTCGTCGGGGACTGTTGGTTGGTATTATACCTATCGTCAGTTATCAGTTCCCAGGTGACATGAGTAAAGCTTAGTCCGCTGACTTGACACTGTCACTTCGCCTCGAGTGTGTTCCCACTACACTTTGATTACTACCCTACCACGACTCAAAGGAGTCGTGCAAACAGGTAGTTTGGACTTTGGACTTTGCTCCAGAAGGGGTAAAACCCGTAGGCCGCAAATGGATCTTCAGAAAAAAGATTGGTGTAGATGGGCAGGTTGAGACCTATAAAGCTAGACTTGTTGCAAAGGGTTTTCGTCAAAGACCTGGTTTGGACTATGAAGGGACCTTTTCTCCAGTGGCTATGCTGAAATCCATTCGGATCCTTCTTGCCATTGCTGCCTTCCACGATTATGAAATCTGGCAGATGGACGTAAAGACGGCTTTCCTAAATGGAAATTTGGAAGAGTGCGTCTATATGGATCAGCCGGAGGGATTCAATCAGAGTGGGAGCAGCGGTAGAGTGTGCAAGTTGCTAAAGTCCATCTATGGACTTAAGCAGGCATCGCGGAGTTGGAACATCTGCTTAGATGATACTGTCAAAGAATTCGACTTTAACAAAAACCAAGATGAACCATGCATTTACAGTAAGATTGTAGGGAGAACTGTAGTATTCCTCGTCTTGTACGTGGATGACATTCTCCTAATAAGAAATGATATTCCTATGCTACAGTCAGTCAAAGGATTCTTGTCGCAGAGGTTCTCCATGAAGGACCTGGGCGATGCCAACTACATTTTGGGGATCCAGATCTATCATGATAGATCTAAGAGGATGTTGGGACTTTCACAGTCAAGGTACATCGACACCATACTGAAAAGATTCAGTATGGAAGATTCCAAGCGCGGTAATCTACCGGCTTGTCACGGGATCACCCTCTCCAAAGAGATGTCTCCCAAGACTGATTTGGAAAGGGATCGCATGTCTATTATACCCTACGCTTCTGCGGTAGGCTCTATAATGTATGCGATGTTGTGTACCAGACCAGATGTAGCATACGCATTGAGCGTTGTAAGCAGGTATCAGTCGAACCCAGGGGAGAAACACTGGATAGCGGTAAAGAACATTCTCAAGTACCTGAGAAGGACTAAGGAGAAGTTCTTGGTGTATGGCGGAAAAGACCTCGAGCTTGAGGCCTTTGCTGACTCCAGCTTCCAGAGTGACAAGGATGACTCCAAGTCCATGTCGGGTTATGTCTTTACCCTCAATGGAGGGGAGGTTTGCTGGAAGAGTTCCAAGCAGGAGACCGTTGCTGAGTTAACTATGGAAGCGGAGTACATAGCTGCTTGCGATGCCGCAAAGGAAGCTGTCTGGATGAAGAAGTTCCTTACAGAGCTTCAGGTGGTTCCTACCATTGTTGATCCAATACCGCTGTATTGCGACAACAACGGAGCTATAGCTTTAGCGAAGGAACCCAGGTCCCATCAGAAGTCCAGGCACATTTTGAGGCGGTATCACCTGATCAGGGAGATCGTAGATCGCCAGGAGATCGAGGTGAAGAGAGTAAATACGGAGAACAACACTGCAGATCCACTCACGAAGGCCCTACCCCAAACTCAGTTCGAGCGGCTGATCGAGATGATAGGTCTTCGATACGCCAGTACATGGCCTTAGTGAAAGTGGGAGATTGTTAGTGTATATGCCCTAGAGGCCATTACTGTATCATACTAGTTTGTATATTACTTGATGGAAGCTTGGGATATTCACATTTGTATATACAATCTTGCTCGAAATGGTAGTATGCTACTTGGTTTGTCTCTACTTTAATATGTGCATGTGTTTCTTTTAGCATATTGCGGATATACATATTAGTAGAGCCCTTAGGATCTTTGCTTGATTACCAGCATTGTGATAGCGCTCACACTCGTGGGAGCTGGGTTATCTATAAGCACATCCTTATACAGGTCCCTAGTCGTTGGACTATCGAGACAGGGCATCGATACTCCGGAGTAGACTAGCGTATGCGCTTCTCATCCCAGTGTGGGAGACGGTCTGTCCCACAGCCGTCAGTACGTCGTACTTGAGATAGTATGCGGGTGCTCGTTGGGTTACGAGTACACTGGACAGGACTCGTCGGGGACTGTTGGTTGGTATTATACCTATCGTCAGTTATCAGTTCCCAGGTGACATGAGTACAGCTTAGTCCGCTGACTTGACACTGTCACTTCGCCTCGAGTGTGTTCCCACTGCACTTTGATTACTACCCTACCACGACTCAAAGGAGTCGTGCAAACAGGTAGTTTTTGGGTGCAGTCCCGAAGCACTTGGAGGCAGTGATGGTTAGACAGGATTCGTCTCTCCCGGTATTGGGTGTTGACATCGCGCTGTGTCCAGGAGAGCCATTACAAGAGTAGTCCCTGGCCAGGGCAAGCGAGATATACTGGTAGGTTTCCAGTGTTATCTCAGGGTGTTCTGGGCTACACTCCGACACGACTTGTACCGCTATTAGGGGACTGACGTTCACCGTCCCCCTAGGCCCGCCATGCGATGTATCAGACGAACAGACCGGACTGTACGGAGATTGTCACATACAGGCTCAGTAGGAGTTCAGATGGGGTTCACCTCGTCAGTCTTCTTATCGACATCTTCCTGGGGACCATTACTTACAGCTAGTGCCGCTTGCGGTCTGTGGTTAAACCCACTGCCAGCGTAGTGTCGAGTCTTTAGAGTCCCACACAGAGAGCTATTCGCCTTTAGGCAAAATGAGTAGAGGTCGCATAGTTTTGCGACAGGGTTCGTTCATATCCGCGTACTTGTGCACGTTTGCTGTCCGGACATTTTATACTAGCGGCCTTTGGTTTAAGCCGGATCCTAATATATGATTTGGGATTGGTTTTTCTCATTGTATTGGTGTTCCTCGGATCACGAATGCGGGTGCGTATGCACAGTTGTTTGAGACAGAGGGAGAGGACCTTGATTAGGGTTAATGGATATTTTTATTTTATTAACCCTAATGTTTATGTGTGTATTATTGTTAATTGATAATTAGTATAATAATTGTGCATGGTTATGGATGTTGACCATTTGACCTCCTTGACTTGTTGACCTAGGTTGACACTTTGACCATCATCATTTCTTTTGGAAGATACTTTTTGATCCTTGCAAATTGAAATGATAATGGTCATATCATGATTAACCATGACAATTATCTAGATAATTATTTAATTAAAATAATATACACATATTAGTGAGAATGGTTCACAATAATTCTCATTTCTATCATTTCATTTCTCTCTCTTGTTCTTCCTCTCCCTCAAGCTCTCCCCTCTCATGTGTTGAGAAACACTTGAGCTTGAGAAAAACCCTCTCTTGATCATCTCTACTCTCATCTAGGGTTCAAGGACTAGCACTTCTTGCACCCTAGTTACTTCTAGTTTGGAGTTGAAGCCAAAGGTTGAGGTTTTCGGGTGGATCTTTCTTCGGCGTGAGAAGATGACCAAGGTGACCTACTTCCACCACTCCAAGGAGCAAGGAGAGAAGGACTTAAAGCCCAAGGTATAACCTTTCTAGCACTTAGCTAGTTACTAGTTAGCTTTAGCAAGTTTTTGTTTAGCAAAGATCCTTAAAGTCTAGTCCATGTTGCCTATAGTCGATAAAAATCCGATTTTTATTCCATTTTCCGCCTCCCCGCAAGCACCGGGGTGGGCAACATGGACTTACAGTGGTATCAGAGCCTAACTAAATATAAACTAGCTAGGTAGTGAAGTGAATCGAAGTTCGAAACGGAAAAATCGAAAAACCAAACTTTCAAAACCCTAGTTTTCTGTTAAAATTTTTTCTGGTCAAAACAAAATTTGTTATACTCCAAAAATCGTCTCAGGGTTTTCTGAAGAAAACCACCAAACCCGGTCCAGTGAGTCGTCTAAACCGCCGCGGTTCTGCGGCAATACTAAGCTATTGCCGCGGAACCGCCGCCGTTTTAACTCTTCATTGAGTCGAGTTTGGTGCAGTGTATTTCTGGCTTGGTTTTAGGATTTTTCAGATGGTTTATTTGTGCCCAGATTTTCCAGAATAGAAATTTATTTTTGGGGGCCTATAATTCCGTATTTTTTTTCGAACTTCAATACATTTTGACTATAAAGGTTATATCTGTGATGTTTGCTTGTATTGAACGTCGGCTAATCGCTATATGTCGATTAGTCGGGGTTATACATATCTGTAATCTGTGATTGATACTGGTTTGTGTATATGAATGGGTTGGATTGTCGCGGGTGAATAGCCGGGGTGGATGTGAGATGAGTGTTGTTTCTCTTTCATTCATTTGTAATATGTAAATTGATGTAATATTATTATTTGTTTGGCCGCACAACCGGGTCGGCGTTGTAGCCGTCATTGTATAATTCTTTTTACTGTTTTTGCTCCTAGGATAGACCCATGGAGGGGTGCACAAACTACCGGGTATCTCCAAGTGCCGAGTGGCCTACTCACGGCGTTGAGGGAGGTTGCTTCGCTTCGGGTACTTGGCGGGTAGTTTGCCGCACCCGTAGGGGTCTTGGGTGGGGAATGGGCTATTCACCGCGACCGTGTAATCCGCTTTTCGATGCAGGCTCGAACGGGTTGCGGATTCCTAGTATATCCAATGTATTCATCTGTGATCTGTAATGTCTATCATTGCTATATATTTATATATGATAACTATTTAGGCGTTGCTTATGTTTTACAGCCGCGCTAGCCCAGCCCCCGCTCTGTCGTTAGTTAAGTAACCTAACGGGTGATGACGGGGCCCCGTGGCGAATGCGAATGGCATAAGCGTACGTCATATTTTGGTTGTTTTCTGCAATGGTAGGATTAAATGATGGGACGCATTAAAAGAACTAATGCAAAAAAATAAACCAAGTATAAGTCGATTGGAACACTTTGAAAACCACTCGGTTCTTTTCAAAACTAAACTTTTAAACGCGGAGCTTGAACCACTCCTTTTAAAAGCTATCTCGTTCCATCGATCATATCAAGTTCACTACGTTCACGGTTTCGCCAAAACCATTCGTAGCCCTCCGTCATTTCGTATGGATATTCAATAGTATTCAAGCTATGTTTGTTGACCTTCGTCAAGGCATAGTGATTGGTAGCTGTTGGGTGTTCATATGTAGCATAGATAGATGCGTTGGTTTGGGACAGTCGTACTACCTTGTTGACCTTCGTCAAGGGTATGTGTGGGTGGGTTCAAATTAACCTGGATAATGACGGGTAGAACATGACATGTGACTTAAGATTTGTTGACCTTCGTCAAGGTCATAAGAGCATGGGGCAAAAATCCACATCGGGAGTTTCAAAAGTACTGAAACTTGCTAGCGCTGCATACCATTTGGAGTGTGATGATTCTGGTAGGATTCCTTCGGTTTCATCACGCGATGATATTTGGATCCCGATCCTACTGTGAGTATATGCTACTCCTCGGGGACTTTCTCACTTAACGATCAATGCTATAAACCAAGTAGGTGTCTAGAAAGGTGTTAGCGGGGCTACGCCCACAGGGAAAAGAGGTTACTTAATTAAGGAACTTCACGAAAGCGTTGGAAAACCTCCCTCGAAGTACCGACACTGGCCTGGCTGAACGGTTAAGCAAGTATTGTACGGTAAGAAAGATCCCGACTAATTCCTCCTTTGTGGTTTGAGGAGGGATTCGAGAGACAGTGGGAGCCATCCTGTTTAGATAAATTAAAAACCAATCTAAACTTGCAAGAGCATCATGCTAAGTGTTTTCTTCTCTCTCCCTTAATTGCAGCGACCAGATGACCGCACCTAGGTTACATCTAGATAATAAGATGACTGAATCTGACTGTTTTGACTGGCAAAGGTCTGTCCAGATGTCCATTGCCCCGGACAAGCTGGGAAACCTCTTGACTGATCCAACCCCTGCCGTCTCAGGTCCAGTTTCCCCTGTCACGGATATTGATATTCGTAGGACATCGGAAGAAGACTATGCGAAAGCCAAGTGCCTCGTGTTAGCCTCAGTTGATGGTATATACCAGAGGCAGCATGAGAAGATGGACTCAGCTTCTATCTTCCTCCATAACAAAGTTTTATATGGAGAGCAATCTCGTATCGTAAGATATGAGACCTCGAACGAATTTCTTCCAGCGAGGTTGGCTATCGGGTCATCTGTAGGGGGCAACGTCCTTACAGAGACCAGCTCTTTTGAGCTCTCGGACCTGAAGACCACGTTGAAGAACGGGTCAGATGCTGACTCAGTTCAACAGTCTCTACCTACTACCCTAAAGGAAACTAGGGAAATAGAAAGAAAGAGAAGGATGTTCCTATTGTTACGGGAATGAACATGGGCAGAAGGATTGCAGGGCTTGTAAAGCCAGTAGCCAGAATTCGAAGCATGTTGTGGCTTCGGCTTCGGGTGTGTTTGTGATAGAGAACTGTATGTCAGTTAACCCTACTTCCTGGGTATTGGATACCGGATCAGGATCTCATATCTGTAATTCATTACAGGCTTTGAGAAACCATAGGGTTATCAGGAAAGGTGATATGACTCTCAAGGTTGCTAACGGAATGAGCATGTATGCTGAATCCGTAGGGGAATATCATCTAGAACTGACAACTAGGCAGATATTGATTCTGCGTAACTGTTTTTATGTACCAGGTGCGACTTGTAATATCATATCTGTATCCTTAATTTCTAAGGAAGGATATGATTTTACTTTTGTAAGCGATGTAGTTAACATCCACCTAAATCAAGTTCTGATTGGGTCAGGTACATTACAAAACGGTATATACGTATTGAATCAAGCTCAGATCTTCAGTGTCCAGAACACACTTAAAAGAAAGTCTCCGGAAACAAATCAGGCTTTCTTATGGCATTGTAGACTGGGTCACATTAATGAGACACGGTTGACAAAGTTACATAAAGAGGGATACTTGAATCCGTTTGAGTATCAGTCTTATGCCACTTGTGAATCCTGTCTCATGGGAAAGATGACAAAGACTCCGTTCACTGGACACGGAGAAAGACCAAGCGAGCTCTTGGGACTCATACACAGTGATGTGTGTGGTCCAATGTCTACACATGCGCGAAGTGGTTATTCATACTTCATTACTTTCACAGATGATTTCTCTAGGTATGGGCATGTCTTCTTGATGAAGCACAAATCCGAGGCCTTTGAGAAATTTCAAGAATACAAGAATGAAGTTGAAAAACAAACAGGCAAAAGTATCAAGACACTAAGATCTGATCGAGGTGGTGAATACTTGAGTGCCGAGTTTCTGGGCCACTTAAAAGAGAATGGAATTCTCTCTCAGCTTACTCTTCCATACACACCACAACACAACGGTGTATTGGAAAGGCGGAATCGAGCCCTATTGGATATGGTTCGTTCCATGATGAGTAAGGCTGAGTTGCCGCGATCCTTCTGGGATTATGCGCTAGAAACAGCAGCATATCTCTTGAATAAGGCTCCAACCAAGACTGTGCCTACCACCCCATATCAGATGTGGAGTGGGAAGAAACCCTGTCTCAAGTACCTTAAGACATGGGGATGTCCAGCTTTTGTAAAAAAGCAACATGAGGACAAGCTTGAGGCACGCTCAGTACTGTGTAAGTTTGTGGGATACACAAAGAACTCCAGCGGTTATCTTTTTTATTCCGCAGAAGAACAAAAGGTTTTTGTTTCTCACCATGCCCATTTCTTGGAAACAGAATTTTTAGAAAATCAGATAAGTGGGAGCGCAATAGAACTGGAAGAAATTCCAGAACCACAAGCTATTACTGAAAGCTTGGAAGAACCAGAAGTTTCAAGAGAACCGGACATCCCAGCGCCACTCCGCAGGAGTAGTAGGCAGTCTCATCCACCCGAGAGATACTACGGTTTTCTCATAGACGGGGATAGAGAAGATTGGACCATGGATTATGGTGAGCCTACTAGCTTCCAGCAAGCCATCCAGAGCGGCGACTCGGTAAAATGGATGGATGCAATGCGGGCCGAGATGGAGTCCATGTACACCAAAAAAGTTTGGACTTTGGACTTTGCTCCAGAAGGGGTAAAACCCGTAGGCTGCAAATGGATCTTCAGAAAGAAGATTGGTGTAGATGGGCAGGTTGAGACCTATAAAGCTAGACTTGTTGCAAAAGGTTTTCGTCAAAGACCTGGTTTGGACTATGACGAGACCTTTTCTCCAGTGGCTATGCTGAAATCCATTCGGATCCTTCTTGCCATTGCTGCCTTCCACGATTATGAAATCTGGCAGATGGACGTAAAGACGGTTTTCCTAGATGGAAATTTAGAAGAGTTCGTCTATATGGATCAGCCGGAGGGATTCAATCAGAGTGGGAGCAGCGGTAGAGTGTGCAAGTTGCTAAAGTCCATCTATGAACTTAAGCAGGCATCGCGGAGTTGGAACATCTGCTTAGATGATACTGTCAAAGAATTCGACTTTATCAAAAACCCAGATGAACCATGCATTTACAGTAAGATTGTAGGGAGAACTGTAGTATTCCTCGTCTTGTACGTGGATGACATTCTCCTAATAGGAAATGATATTCCTATGCTACAATCAGTCAAAGGATTCTTGTCACAGAGGTTCTCCATGAAGGATCTGGGCGATGCCAACTACATTCTGGGGATCCAGATCTATCGTGATAGATCTAAGAGGATGTTGGGACATTCACAGTCAAGGTACATCGACACCATACTGAAAAGATTCAGTATGGAAGATTCCAAGCGCGGTAATCTACCGGCTTGTCACGGGATCACCCTCTCCAAAGAGATGTCTCCCAAGACTGATTTGGAAAGGGATCGCATGTCTATTATACCCTACGCTTCTGCGGTAGGCTCTATAATGTATACGATGTTGTGTACCAGACCAGATGTAGCATACGCATTGAGTGTTGTAACCAGGTATCAGTCGAACCCAGGGGAGAAACACTGGATAGCGGTACAGAACATTCTCAAGTACCTGAGAAGGACTAAGGAGATGTTCTTGGTGTATGGCGGAAAAGACCTCCAGCTTGAGGCCTTTGCTGACTCCAGCTTCCAGAGTGACAAGGATGACTCCAAGTCCATGTCGGGTTATGTCTTTACCCTCAATGGATGGGCGGTTTGCTGGAAGAGTTCCAAGCAGGAGACCGTTGCTGACTTAACTATGGAAGCGGAGTACATAGCTGCTTGCGATGCCGCAAAGGAAGCTGTCTGGATGAAGAAGTTCCTTACAGAGCTTCAGGTGGTTCCTACCATTGTTGATCCAATACCGCTGTATTGCGACAACAACGGAGCTATAGCTTTAGCGAAGGAACCCAGGTCCCATCAGAAGTCCAGGCACATTTTGAGGCGGTATCACCTGATCAGGGAGATCATAGATCGCCAGGAGATCGAGGTGAAGAGAGTAAATACGGAGAAAAACACTGCAGATCCACTCACGAAGGCCCTACCCCAGACTCAGTTCGAGCGGCTGATCGAGATGATAGGTCTTCGATACGCCAGTACATGGCCTTAGTGAAAGTGGGAGATTGTTAGTGTATATGCCCTAGAGGCCATTACTGTATCATACTAGTTTTTATATTACTTGATGGAAGCTTGGGATATTCACAGTTGTATATACAATCTTGTTCGAAATGGTAGTATGCTACTTGGTTTGTCTCTACTTTAATATGTGCATGTGTTTCTTTTAGCATATTGCGGATATACATATTAGAAGAGCCCTTAGGATCTTTGCTTGATTACCAGCGTTGTGATGGCGCTCACACTCGTGGGAGCTGGGTGATCTATAAGCACATCCTTATACAGGTCTCTAGTCATTGGACTATTGAGACAGGGCATCGATACTCCGGAGTAGACTAGCGTATGCGCTTCTCATCCCAGTGTGGGAGACGGTCTGTCCCACAGACGTCAGTACGTCGTACTTGAGATAGTATGCGGGTGCTCGTTGGGTTACGAGTACACTGGACAGGACTCATCGGGGACTGTTGGTTGGTATTATACCTATCATCAGTTATCAGTTCCCAGGTGACATGAGTACAGCCTAGTCCGCTGACTTGACACTGTCACTTCGCCTCGAGTGTGTTCCCACTGCACTTTGATTACTACCCTACCACGACTCAAAGGAGTCGTGCAAACAGGTTGTTTTTGGGTGCAGTCCCGAAGCACTTGGAGGTAGTGACGGTTAGACAGGATTCGTCTTTCCCGGTATTGGGGGTTGACATCGCGCTGTGTCCAGGAGAGCCATTACACGAGTAGTCCCTGGCCAGGGCAAGCGAGATATACTGGTAGGTTTCCAGTGTTATCTCAGGGTGTTCTGGGCTCCACTCCGACACGACTTGTACCGCTATTAGGGGACTGACGTTCACCGCCCCCTAGGCCCGCCATGCGATGTATCAGACGAACAGACCGGACTGTACGGAGATTGTCACATACAGGCTCAGTAGGAGTTCAGATAGGGTTCACCACGCCAGTCTTCTTCTACTTGGGGACCGTTACGTACAGCTAGTGCCGCTTGCGGTCTGTGGTTAAACCTACTGCCAGCGTAGTGTCGAGTCTTTAGAGTCCAACACAGAGAGCTATTCGCCTTTAGGCAAAATGAGTAGAGGTCGCATGGTTTTGCGACAGGGTTCGTTCACATCCGCGCACTTGTGCACGTTTGCTGTCCGGGCAGTTTATACTAGCGGGCTTTGGTTTAAGCCGGATCCTAGTATATGATTTGGGATTGGTTTTTCTCATTGTATTCGTGTTCCTCGGATCACGAATGCGGGTGCGTATGCACAGTTGTTTGAGACAGAGGGAGAGGACCTTGATTAGGGTTAATGGCTATTGTCATTTTATTAACCCTAATGTTTATGTGTGTATTATTGTTAAATGATAATTAGTTTAATAATTGTACATGGTTATGGATGTTGACCATTTGACTTCCTTGACTTGTTGACCTAGGTTGACACTTTGACCATCATCATTTCTTTTGGAAGATGCTTTTTGATCCTTGCAAATTGAAATGATAATGGTCATATCATGATTGACCATGACAATTATCTAGATAATTATTTAATTAAAATAATATACACATATTAGTGAGAATGGTTCACAATAATTCTCATTCTATCATTTCATTTCTCTCTCTTGTTCTTCCTCTCCCTCAAGCTCTCCCCTCTCATGTGTTGAGAAACACTTGAGCTTGAGAAAAACCCTCTCTTGATCATCTCTACTCTCATCTAGGGTTCAAGGACTAGCACTTCTTGCACCCTAGTTACTTCTAGTCTGGAGTTGAAGCCAAAGGTTGAGGCTTTCGGGTGGATCTTTCTTCGGCGTGAGAAGACGACCAAGGTGACCTCCTTCCACCACTCCAAGGAGCAAGGAGAGAAGGACTTAAAGCCCAAGGTATAACCTTTCTAGCACTTAGCTAGTTACTGGTTTGCTTTCGCAAGTTTTTGTTTAGCAAAGATCCTTAAAGTCTAGTCCATGTTGCCTATAGTCGATAAAAATCCGATTTTTATTCCATTTTCCGCCTCCCCGCAAGCACCGGGGTGGGCAACATGGACTTACAGTGGGGACACCGAGGACGTCCCGGGTGACCTAAGTGTTAGTTGTATGTATGCCCTAGGGGCCAGTATTGTACAGATGATGTATATTATATTGGATGCTTGGACATATATAGAGATGACTTTCTTGCTCGATATGATAGTATGCTATCTGGTTACTCTTTATCTTAACATGGATACCAGTCTCTTTAAACTATCTTATAGTTACATGTTGGTATAGCCCTTAGGATGTGTACTTGACTACCTGGACTATGATGCAGATCATACTAGTGGGGACATGGTAGTCCATAACTACATCCTTCAAGGTCCCTAGTCGTGGGTGTATCGAGACGGGGCATCGATATACCAGAGTAGACTAGCGTATACGCTTCTCGACCCATGAGATGGGCGATGGATGATCCCATATCCATTGGTGTTTGACATCAGAAATCGTATACGGGTGCTCAGTGGAGACTGGGTACACTGGACGGACTCGCCGAGAACTCCCAGATGGTATTATACCTCACGTCAGATGGCAGTTCTCAGGTGACACTTGTACAGGTTAGTCTGTAGACCCGAGATCGTCATAGAGTCTTGTGTGATTCCCACTGTGCTTTGATCTCCACCTTACCACGTCCATGAGGGCGTGCAAAACGGTGGTCTTTGGGTACAGTCCCGAGTCACATGGAGGCAATGAGCGATAGGAGGGGTTTCGTCTCTCCCGGTATTGGGTGTTGATGTTGCGCTGTGCTCGATTGGCCGTAACAGGGAAGTCCCAGGCCAGGGCTGATCAGAGATTTGCTGGTAAGTGTTACTAGTAGTTTCTCGACCCGTTATGAGCCTCACATCGGCATGACTTATCGGTGTTAGTGTATATGCCCTAGAGGCCATTACTGCATCATACTAGTTTGTATATTACTTAATGGAAGCTTGGGATATTCACCTTGTATAAACAATCTTGCTCAATATAGTAGTATGCTACTTGGTTTGTTTCTACTTCAATGTGTACTTGTGTTTATTTTACTATATCACTTATACGCATTAGTGGAGCCCTTAGGATCTTTTGCTTGATTACCAGCGTTGTGATGGCAGTCACACTAGTGGGGGCTGGGTAATCTATAAGCACATCCTTATACAGGTCCCTAGTCGCAGGACTATCGAGACAGGGCATCGATACTCCGGAGTAGACTAGCGTATGCGCTTCTCATCCCAGTGTGGGAGATGGTCTGTCCCACAGCCATCAGTACGTCGTACTGGAGATAGTATACGGGTGCTCGTTGGGTTACGAGTACACTGGACAGGACTCGTCGGGAACTGACAGGTTGGTATTATACCTATCGTCAGTTATCAGTTCCCAGGTGACATTAGTACAGCTTAGTCCGCTGACTTGACACTGGCACTTCGCCTCAAGTGTGTTCCCACTGCACTTTGATCAGTACCCTACCACGGCTCAAAGGAGTCGTGCAAACAGGTGGTGGTTGGGTGCAGTCCCGAAGCACTTGGAGGCAGTGACGGTTAGACAGGATCCGTCTCTCCCGGTATTGGGGGTTGACATCGCGCTGTGTCTAGGAGAGCCATTACAGGAGTAGTCCCTAGCCAGGGCAAGCGAGATATACTGGTAGGTTCCAGTGTTATCTCAGGGTGTTTTGTGCTTCACTCCGGCACGACTTGTACCGCTATTAGGGGACTGACGTTTTACCGCCCCCTAGGCCCGACATGCGATGTATTAGACGAACAGACCGGACTGTACGGAGACTGTCACATTCAGACTCAGTAGGAGTTCCGATGGGGTTTCACCTCGTCAGCCTTCTTGTCGACATCTACCTGGGGACCGTTACGCACAGCTAGTGCCGCTTGCGGTCTGTGGTTAAACCCACTGCCAGCGTAGTGTCGAGTCTTTAGAGTCCCACACAGAGGGTATTCGCCTCTGGGCAAAACAGAGTAGAGGTCGCATGGTTTTGCGAAAGGGTTCGTTCTCATCCGCGCACTTGTGCACGTTTGGAGTCCGGACGGATATTACTGGCTGGCTCTGGTTTGAGTCAGATACCGGTATATGTTTTGGGGTTGCTTTTATCTCTCAGTATTCGTGTTCCTCGGAACAAGAATACAGGTATATATGCACAGTTATTTGAGGAAGAGGAAGATGACTTTCATTAGGGTTTCGGAACGGGTGCATATGCACAGTTGACAGTCGTCTTTTTCCAAACCCTAATGGATTTATGTTTTATCAATTAATAATATTAATAAAATGAAAAGTGTCATGGTTGGTTTTTTGTTGACTTGTTGACCATGGTTGACTTGTTGACCATGGTTGAAGATTTGACCATCATCATTACAAAAGCAAGATGCTTTTTGATTCTTGCAAAACCATTTAATGTTTGAAATGATAATGGTCATTCTAAAACATTCCATCAACCTTTTCATTTTCATCATTATTATTATTTGATAATTCTTTTTCTTTTGAATTATGGTTGCAAGAAAGAAAAGAGAGCTCATTATCTCATTTAGCTTCTCTCTCCTCTCTTCATCTTCTTCTTCCTCTAGCTAAAGAGAACCCTTCTCATGTGTTGAGAATCCTTCTCTTTAAAAGAAAAACAACCCTTAGACACTCTCTACTCACTCTAGGATCAAGGGTTTAGCAAGCCGGAGATTCTAGTTCACTCCAAGTTCGAGAAAGAGCCCAAAGGTTGAACCTTCGAGGTGGATCCATCTTCGACGGAAGAAGGCGAAAAGAAGAGAACCATCAACCTCTACAAAAGTTTGAAGAAGAAGGAGTTCAAGTTTAGGTATAACCATCTTCATCCGAGTAGCTAAATCTCTTTAGCAAGTTTGCTAGTTTAGTTTAGACACGATCCCGACCTTGTTTAGTCCATGTTGCCTCTTGCGATAAAAATTTGTTTTTTATACCGTTTCCGCCTCCCCGTAAGCACCGGTGGTCGCAACGTGGACTTACAGTGGTATCAGAGCCTAACTAAACTTAAACTAGCTTGGTAGCGAAGTGTAACGAAGTTCGGAACCGAAAAAATCACAAAACCGGAAAAACAAAACCCTAAGTTTCTGTTGAAATTTTTTCTGCTCTAAATGAAAAACTTTATACTTGTAAATTCGGCTCAGGGTTTTGTGTGAACACCCAAGAAAAACGTTGCCCTAATTCATTCAAACCGCCGCGCTTCCGCCGCACGAGGTAGGCATGTGCCGCGGAAGCGCCGCCGTTTGTCGTCTTCTCTGCATCGTTTTTCGTGCAGTGTGTGTCTGTGTTGGTTTTGGGATTTTTAAAATATATTATATGTGCCCAGATTTTCCAGAACAGAATTTTACTTTTGGGGTCCTATAATTCCGTATTTTTTCCGAACTTCACTGCACTTTGGCTATGTTGGTTATATCTGTGATGTTTGCATGTGTTGAACGTCGGCTAATCGCTATAAGTCGATTGGTCGGGATTATACATGATCTGTGTTTGATATTTGGAATGTGTATATGAATGTGTTGGACTGTCGCGGGTGAATAGCCGGGGTGGATGTGAGATGAGCTTTTGTTTTTCTTTCATTCATTGTAAATGTAAATTGATGTAATATTATTATTTGTTTGGCCGCACAACCGGGTCGGGGTTGTAGCCGTCATTGTATAATTCTTTTTACTGTTTTTGCTCCTAGGATAGACCCATGGAGGGGTGCACAAACTACCGAGTACTTGGCGGGTAGTTTGCCGCACCCGTAGGGGTCTTGGGTTGGGTATTTGGCTATTCACCGCGACCGTGTAATCCGCTTTTCGTTACAGGCTCGAACGGATTGCGGATTCCTAGTATATCCAATGCATTCATCTGTGATCTGTAATGTCTACTATTGCTATATCTATAACTATTTAGGCGTTGCTTATGTTTTACAGCCGTGCTAGCCCAGCCCCCGCTCTGTCGTTAGTTAAGTAACCTAACGGGTGATGACGTGGCCCCGTGGCGAATGCATATGGCATAAGCGTACGTCATATTTTGGTTGTTTTCTGCAATGGTACGATTAATTGATGGGACGCATTAAAAGAACTAATGCAAGAATATCACGCATTAAAAGAACTAATGCAA
This sequence comes from Agapanthus africanus, assembly GCA_030015575.1. Classification (NCBI taxonomy): domain Eukaryota; kingdom Viridiplantae; phylum Streptophyta; class Magnoliopsida; order Asparagales; family Amaryllidaceae; genus Agapanthus; species Agapanthus africanus. Next base: position 141,871,737 of record JASDDO010000031.1, read on the forward strand.
GATAATAAACCAAGCTAAAGTCGTTGGAACACTTTCGAAAAACCACTCGGTTCTTTTCAAAACTAACTTTTAAATGCGGAGATTGAGCCACTCCTTCTAAAAGCTATCTCGTTCCATCGACTAGATCAAGTTCACTACATTCACGGTTTCGCCAAAACCATCCGTAGCCCTCCGTCGTTTCATATGAATATTCAACAGTATTCAAGCTGTGTTTGTTGGCCTTAGTCAAGGCACAGTGTTTGGTAGCTGGTGGTTATTCATATGTTGCATAGATAGAATGCGTTGGTTTGGGATAGTCGTATTGCCTTGTTGGCCATAGTCAAGGGTAGATACGGGTGGATTCAAATTAACCTGGATAACGACGGGTAGAACTTGACATGTGACTTATGATTTGTTGGCCTTAGTCAAGGTCATAAGAGCATGGGGCAAAAATCCACATCGGGAGTTTCATAAGTACTGAAACTTGCTAGATTTGCATACCATTTGGAGTGTGATGATTCTGGTAGGATTCCTTCAGTTTCGTCACGCGATGATATTTGGATCCCGATCCTACTGTGAGTATATACTACTCCTCGGGAAATTTCTCACTAAACGATCAATGCTATAAACCTAGTAGGTGCCTAGAAAAGTGTTAGCGGGGCTACGCCCCCAGGGAAAAGAGGTTATTTAATTAAGAAACTTCGCGAAAGCGTTGGAAAACCTCCCTCGAAGTACCGACACTGGCCTGGCTGAACGGTTAAGCAAGTATTGTGCGGTGGGATTGATCCCGGCTAATTCTTCCTTTATGGTTTGAGGAGGGATTCGAGAGACAGTGGGAGCCATCCTGTTTAAAAAAACTAAAAACCATTCTAAACTTGCAAGAGCATCGTGCTAAAGTGTTTCTTCTCTCTCCCCCTGCAGCGACCAAATCGAAATGACTGGACTTAAGTTACTTCTAGATAAAAATATACTGACAGGGCCAAACTACAAAGATTGGTTCAGGAATGTCAAAATGGCAATCACTTACGAAAAGCTGGGGTATCTTCTTACCACCAAAGCTCCCCCCGTCCCAGGTCCCACCTCCAGCGTCGCGGATAAGGAAATCCGTAAGACTTGGGAGATTGATTGCGCGAAGGCCAAATGCCTCGTGCTTGCCTCAATGGACAACGAACACCAGAGGAGGCACGAGAATATGGATTTGGAATCCATATTTCTTCATACAAAAGAACTGTATGGAGAGCAGTCTCGTATCGCAAGATACGAATTGTCGAAGAAGTTATTTTCGGCAAGGTTGGCCGTCGGATCATCGGTAGCGGACCACGCGCTTAAGATGATTGGCTACATTGAGGAGCTCGCGGAACTTGGGACCACGTTGGAAAGTGAACTCTATACGGATTTAATCCTCCAGTCCCTTCCATCCACTTACGCCCAGTTTATACTGAACTTCAACTTACAAGAAAAGGAAGTTGAACTTTCAGAACTCCTCAACTTGCTGAAAAACGCAGAGGGCACCCTACAGAAAGGTAGGGAAACACCCGCTTTGTTTGTAGGAGGATCTTCTTCCTCTAGGTCCAAGGCGAAAGCCAAGGGAAAGAGAAAGAAAGCCCCCGCCAAACCAAGAGGCGGTGTTAGTAAAGTGGGTACGAAGGGAAAGGAAAAGGCAACAAAGATTGCGGGGAAGCTTATAGGGAAAGAGGAATGCTTCTATTGTCATAAGAGTGGACACTGGAAGAAAGATTGCAGGGCTTGGAAGGCCAGGACACAGGAACTGAAGCAGGTTGCGGCTTCAGCTTCAGGTGTGTATGTTATTGAAAACTGTCTTTCTATAAACTCTACTTCCTGGGTATTGGATACCGGATCAGGATCTCATATCTGTAATTCTTTGCACGCGTTGAGAAACCGTAGGTTTTTGAAGGCAGGTGACATGACCCTCAGAGTTGCGAACGGAGCTAGCATGGATGCTAAAGCCGTGGGGGACTATCACCTGGGAATGACAGATGGGCATGTTTTGATTTTGCGTAATTGCTTTTTTGTACCCAACGCAACTTGTAATATCATTTCTGTATCTTTGGTTTCTAAAGAAGGTTATGAATTTGCGTTTGTAAGTAATGTTGTAAACATTCACCTTAATCAAGTTCTGATTGGGTCAGGTACACTGAGCAATGGTATATACGTATTAAACCAACCACAGATTTTCAATGTCCAGAATACACACAAAAGAAAGTCTCCAGATATTAATCAGGCTTTCTTATGGCATTGTAGACTGGGTCACATCAATGAGACACGGTTGACTAAGTTATATAAAGAAGGATACTTGGATCCGTTCGAGTATCAGTCTTATGCCACTTGTGAATCTTGTCTCATAGGAAAGATGACAAAGACTCCGTTCACTGGACACGGAGAAAGAGCGAGCGAGCTCTTGGGACTCGTACACAGCGACGTGTGCGGTCCAATGTCTACACATGCGCGAAGCGGTTATTCATACTTCATTACTTTCACAGACGATTTCTCTAGGTATGGACATGTCTTCTTAATGAAGCACAAATCCGAGGCCTTTGAGAAATTTCGGGATTACAAGAATGAAGTTGAAAAACAAACAGGCAAAAGTATTAAGATTCTAAGATCGGATCGAGGTGGAGAATACTTAAGTGCCGAGTTCCTGAATTATTTAAAAGAGAACGGAATTCTCTCTCAGCTTACTCCTCCATACACTCCGCAACACAACGGTGTATCGGAAAGACGGAACCGAACCCTATTGGATATGGTACGGTCCATGATGAGTAAGGCTGAGTTACCGCGATCTTTCTGGGGTTATGCACTGGAAACAGCTGCACATCTCTTGAACCAAGTTCCTACTAAGACAGTGCCTACCACACCATATCAGATGTGGAGTGGGAAGAAACCCTGTCTTAAATCCTTTAAGACATGGGGATGTCCGGCTTTTGTAAAAAAGCAGCATGCTGACAAGCTCGAGGCACGCTCAGTACAGTGCAAGTTTGTGGGATACCCAAAGAACTCCAAGGGGTATCTTTTCTACTACGAAGAGGAACAAAAAGTTCTTGTTTCTCGTCATGCCTACTTCTTGGAAACTGAGTTTTTGGAAAATCAGATAAGTGGGAGCGCAGTAGAACTGGAAGAAGTTCCAGAACCACAAACCATTACTGAAATCTTAGAGGAACCAGAGGGTTCGAAAGAACAGGACATTCCTACGCCGCTCCGCAGGAGTAGTAGGCAGTCTCATCCGCCCGAGAGATACTACGGTTTTCTCATAGACGGGGATAGAGAGGATTGCATCATAGATTATGATGAGCCTACTAGCTTCCAGCAGGCCGTTCAGAGCGTTGACTCGGTAAAATGGCTGGATGCAATGCGGACCGAAATGGAGTCCATGTACACCAACAAAGTATGGACGTTGGACATTGCTCCAGACGGGGTAAAACCCGTAGGATGCAAGTGGATCTTCAAAAGGAAGATTGGTGTAGATGGGCAGGTTGAGACCTATAAAGCTAGACTTGTAGCAAAGGGTTTCCGTCAAAGACCTGGCTTGGACTATGACGAAACCTTTTCACCAGTGGCTATGCTGAAATCCATTCGGATCCTTCTTTCCATTGCTGCCTTCCACGATTATGAGATTTGGCAGATGGACGTAAAGACCGCTTTTCTAAATGGAAATTTAGAGGAGTGTGTCTATATGGATCAGCCAGAGGGTTTCATTCAGAGTGGGAGCAGCGGAAAGGTGTGCAAGTTGCTTAAGTCCATCTATGGACTAAAGCAGGCATCGCGGAGTTGGAACATCTGTTTTGATGAGACGGTCAAGGAATTTGGCTTTATCAAAAATCCAGATGAACCATGCATCTATAGTAGATTTGTAGCGAGAACTGTAGTATTCCTCGTTTTATACGTGGATGACATTCTCTTAATAGGAAATGACATTCCTATGCTACAATCTGTCAAGGGGTTCTTGTCGCACAGGTTCTCCATGAAAGACCTGGGTGATGCCTCATACATCCTGGGGATCCGGATCCATCGTGATAGATCCAAGAGGATATTAGGACTTTCTCAGTCCAGGTACATCGACACCTTAGTGAAGAGATTCAGTATGGAAGATTCCAAGCGCGGTAACCTACCGGCTTGTCACGGGATCACCCTCTCTAAAGAGATGTCTCCCAAGACTGATTTAGAGAGGGATCGCATGTCTATTATACCCTACGCTTCTGCGGTAGGCTCTATAATATATGCGATGTTGTGTACCAGACCGGATGTAGCTTATGCACTGAGCGTGGTAAGCCGGTATCAGTCAAACCCTGGGGAGAAACACTGGATAGCGGTAAAGAACATTCTCAAGTACCTGAGAAGGACTAAGGAGATGTTCTTGGTGTATGGCGGAAAAGACCTCCAGATCGAGGCCTTTGCTGACTCCAGCTTCCAGAGTGACAAGGATGATTCCAAGTCCATGTCGGGTTTTGTCTTTACCCTCAATGGAGGGGCGGTGTGTTGGAAGAGCTCCAAACAGGAAACCGTTGCAGACTCGACTAAGGAAGCGGAATACATTGCTGCATCTGATGCCGCAAAAGAAGCTGTCTGGATGAGGAAGTTCTTGAAAGAACTTCAGGTGGTTCCGTCCATTGTTGACCCAATACCTCTGTATTGCGACAACAACGGGGCTATAGCTTTAGCAAAGGAACCCAGGTCCCATCAGAGATCCAGGCACATCTTGAGGCGGTATCACCTGATCAGGGAGATCGTGGATCGCAAAGAGATCGAGGTTCGGAGGGTTGCTTCAGAAGAGAACACTGCAGATCCATTCACCAAGGCCCTACCCCAGACTCAGTTCGAGCGGCTGATCGAGATGATAGGTCTTCGATACGCCAGTACATAGCCTTAGTGCAAGTGGGAGATTGTTAGTGTATATGCCCTAGAGGCCATTACTGTATCATACTAGTTTGTATATTACTTAATGGAAGCTTGGGATATTCACGTTGTATAAACAATCTTGCTCAATATAGTAGTATGCTACTTGGTTTGTTTCTACTTCAATGTGTACTTGTGTTTATTTTACTATATCACTTATACGCATTAGTGGAGCCCTTAGGATCTTTTGCTTGATTACCAGCGTTGTGATGGCAGTCACACTAGTGGGGGCTGGGTAATCTATAAGCATATCCTTATACAGGTCCCTAGTCGCAGGACTATCGAGACAGGGCATCGATACTCCGGAGTAGACTAGCGTATGCGCTTCTCATCCCAGTGTGGGAGATGGTCTGTCCCACAGCCATCAGTACGTCGTACTGGAGATAGTATACGGGTGCTCGTTGGGTTACGAGTACACTGGACAGGACTCGTCGGGAACTGACAGGTTGGTATTATACCTATCGTCAGTTATCAGTTCCCAGGTGACATGAGTACAGCTTAGTCCGCTGACTTGACACTGGCACTTCGCCTCAAGTGTGTTCCCACTGCACTTTGATCACTACCCTACCACGGCTCAAAGGAGTCGTGCAAACAGGTGGCGGTTGGGTGCAGTCCAGAAGCACTTGGAGGCAGTGACGGTTAGACAGGATTCGTCTCTCCCGGTATTGGGGGTTGACATCGCGCGGTGTCTAGGAGAGCCATTACACGAGTAGTCCCTGGCCAGGGCAAGCGAGATATACTGGTAGGTTCCAGTGTTATCTCGGGGTGTTTTGGGCTTCACTCCGGCACGACTTGTACCGCTATTAGGGGACTGACGTTTTACCGCCCCCTAGGCCCGACATGCGATGTATTAGACGAACAGACCGGACTGTACGGAGACTGTCACATTCAGACTCAGTAGGAGTTCCGATGGGGTTTCACCTCGTCAGCCTTCTTGTCGACATCTACCTGGGGACCGTTACGCACAGCTAGTGCCGCTTGCGGTCTGTGGTTAAACCCACTGCCAGCGTAGTGTCGAGTCTTTAGAGTCCCACACAGAGGGTATTCGCCTCTGGGCAAAACAGAGTAGAGGTCGCATGGTTTTGCGACAGGGTTCGTTCTCATCCGCGCACTTGTGCACGTTTGGAGTCCGGACGGATATTACTGGCTGGCTCTGGTTTGAGTCAGATACTGGTATATGTTTTGGGGTTGCTTTTATCTCTCAGTATTCGTGTTCCTCGGAACAAGAATGCAGGTGTGTATGCACAGTTATTTGAGGAGGAGGAAGATGACTTTCATTAGGGTTTCGGAACGGGTGCGTATGCACAGTTGACAGTCGTCTTTTTCCAAACCCTAATGGATTTATGTTTTATCAATTAATAATATTAATAAAATGAAAAGTGTCATGGTTGGTTTTTTGTTGACTTGTTGACCATGGTTGACTTGTTGACCATGGTTGAAGATTTGACCATCATCATTGCAAAAGCAAGATGCTTTTTGATTCTTGCAAAACTATTTAATGTTTGAAATGATAATGGTCATTCTAAAACTTTCCATCAACCTTTTCATTTTCATCATTATTATTATTTGATAATTCTTTTTCTTTTGCATTATGGTTGCAAGAAAGAAAAGAGAGCTCATTATCTCATTTAGCTTCTCTCTCCTCTCTTCATCTTCTTCTTCCTCTAGCTAAAGAGAACCCTTCTCATGTGTTGAGAATCCTTCTCTTTAAAAGAAAAGCACCCCTTAGACACTCTCTACTCACTCTAGGATCAAGGGTTTAGCAAGCCGGAGATTCTAGTTCACTCCAAGTTCGAGAAAGAGCCCAAAGGTTGAACCTTCGAGGTGGATCCATCTTCGACGGAAGAAGGCGACAAGAAGAGAACCATCAACCTCTACAAAAGTTTGAAGAAGAAGGAGTTCAAGTTTAGGTATAACCATCTTCATCCGAGTAGCTAAATCTCTTTAGCAAGTTTGCTTTAGTTTAGACACGATCCCGACCTTGTTTAGTCCATGTTGCCTCTTGCGATAAAAATTTGTTTTTTATACCGTTTCCGCCTCCCCGTAAGCACCGGGGGTCGCAACGTGGACTTACAATCGGTTATTGGGGTCTGACGTTTACCACCCCTAGACTTGATATGCGACATATCAGACGAACAGACCGGACTGTACGGTAAGTGTTACTGGTTGGATTCACAGGAGTGTGAGCGGGCTGGCTCGTCGATCTTCTGATCGCTCAATACCCGGATGGCCATTACGTTTAGCAGACCGCTTGCGGCTTGTGGGTGCTTGATATGATCATCATCTGCTACCGGCGTATTGACGAGTCTTTAGAGTCGTATACAGAGGTTTCCTGGCTCAAGCGAAACGAAATAGGAGCGCATATGAGATATGTGCGGGACCGAGAATAATGCGTGTATGTGATACCGCATTTCATTCTCGCGATGAATGTTTCGATTGGTTGTATGCGATATGACCTAGTTATCGAATCATTGATTCGATAAATCGATACATTTGATACTAGTCGGTTATGTGCGACATGACCGGATCATTGAATCAAATGTTGATTTAATGATTTAATGTATAATTATATATTTGATATATTACTTTGCATTAACTAGTATTGGTTCACTTTAAATGGATTTTCTCACTTGATGTGCAAGTTGTATATGTGATATACTTTTGTGCACATCTTTGTATCATGTTTGATGATGCTTGCTCATTTGGTTAAGTGTAAAGAATTAAACCTAGGTTAAGAAAGTGATTAGGGTTTTAATTATCCATTCTTTTATTTATTGATTTTGGAAAAAGAATGGGATAAGAATACAAAATGGTTGCTTTCATTCTTGAACCTTTGTGAAGCTTCATGAAGCTTTGACCAAAGTGACCAATTTGTCTTCATGCTTAACCCTAACCACTATTCTAACCTTGGTCAATTCTCTACACCTAACCATGGTTCCTATTATGATAAGTATTCATTTCTTTTTCTTTTTTTGATTAACTTATCATAATATTTCCTTCTTCTTGATCTTCTTCTTCAAGAAAGAAAGCTTGATGCCATCAATGGCAACTTGAGTTCTAAAGTGAGAAATCCAATTCTAAAGTGAACCCACCTCCTATTTCTTCACCCTCTACCTCTTGCCAAGTTGTCTTGGGTGTTTTCTTCACAAGTTTCACAAATTTGTGAAGTTGGAGCTTGAACTTGTGATGCCTTGACGTAGATCTTCTTCGGCACGAAGCCGACGACCTAGTCCGCCAAATTCTCCGATGAAGCCGACGTTTGAGTTCGAGATTCGAGATGGACAGCGAGAGGACGCCTACGTGGAGCTTAGGAAGTGGAGAAACGGATCTACAAAGGCTGTAGCCTCTCTCCTTTAGTTAAGATGTTAACTAGTTTCGTTTTTCGCCCAATCTCTAGTCAACGATCCGTATTAGGTTTTCTCGGCACCCTAAAAATTTGAAATTGGCACGGTTGATGCCTTGTGAGACCTCATTAGCGTGCCTAGGAACCCTACAGTGGTATCAGAGCCTAGCTAGAGCCTTAGGCGAAGTCTAGACGACGTTTGAAACCCGAACGAACCCGAAACCCTAAAACCCAAGTGCTCTTTAGACTTTTTCTAAAATCTGGGATTTTTCCATATTAAAAATGCTTAAAAAATTCAGCAGGGAATTATAAGAATTACGATGCAAAATTTATCCCATGAACAGTAAAGAGTGTGGCGGAACCGCGGCAGAAGCCTGGCTTCTGCGGCGGTTCCGCGGCCGTATCATGACGTCATCATCCCCTTTTTGCACAGTAACTCTTATTTAATTATGCTGAGTTTTCTGGGAATTTTTAATTTGACTCAAGAGTCGAGTGTTCTGGGGTTGCATTGGGAATCGGTATTTCGATCGGATTATCAAACTTTGTCTAAGTGCTTTCCGGATAATTTTTGAATATGTTAAAAAGTTCGGCCGGATATAAATACCCAACTTTTCCCCTGCCGGAAAATATCCAAGTGTTGGATTTTTGTGTGGTTTAAGGACGTTCTGAGTAGTGCAAGTAACACGATGGTCCCTCTAGAAGACAACAAACCTTAACTCGATTATGTGACCGTCTTGAACTGCCCTTTGAACCTTCGGGTTTGGGGCAGTACGGCGTGCCACATGTGAGGCGTTGGCTTGACCCTTCTACGGCTGGACCATTGGTACTGAGGCATGAAGTGAATGTCTTTGAACTTATTTCATGTGTTGATCGGTTTCGGGAAAACTTGGGTGTTCGAATGTTCGATCGGAAAGTTTAATATTTTCTATTTATCCGGAATGGGATACAATAATTGGAATTCACAAACAGTTATGAGATAACTGAATGAATGTTATAAATCTAGCAGTTTAGTCCCATATGATATTGAAAAGAGTTTTCGATAATGAGACTAAAATGCGGGGTTTATAACTGTTAGGCATGTGATGTCTAAGTATTTCATTTGATTAGGCATGCGATGTCTAAAGAGGTTGCGGATTCCAATTGTTGTAGGTTTACACTTTCTTTTCTGTGACCGTAAGTGTAATATGTGATATCGCCGGTTTCGTTGCTATATGTCAAAGACAATTGGGATGCGCATATTTACTTACGTTGATGACATGTGATGTTATGTGTTGCTGGATTTGTTATATTGGATTGTCGTGTTTGAATAGCCGGGGGTTTTTATGTGAGATGAGTGTTTTTCATTTTCATTCATGTAAAAACTTGTATGTAATATTCTTTTATTTGGGGCACTTCCAGGTTGCGGAAGATGTCACCTTTTGTATATTATTTACTTTTCCGCATTAGGATAGACCCAAGGAGGGGAGCACAAGTAACCGCGTTCTAGGGTCCAGTGGGAGACCAACTCGAGGAGTCGAGTCCGGGTCTCCTAACCCTAGAATTGGTAGGGTTACTTGCCGCTCTCGTAGGGGTCTAGGGGTGTGGGATTGGCTATTCATCACGACCGTGGAATCCGTGTTTTATACTGGCTCGTATTGAAAACACAGACGTCCTAGTATATCCAATATTTCATATGATATTTTCTGCTGCGATATCTGTGATGTGATCATGTGATGTTCTGTGATAGATACTTTATATAGTATATATGATATATTTTATAGACGTTACTTATGTTTTGCACCCGCACTAGCCCTGCCCTGCTCTGTCGTTAGTTACCTAACCTAACGTTGCACGAGGGGACATCGAGGCGAATGCGGATGGCATAAGTGTACGTCGTATTTATCTGTGATGTTTAGGTACTTAAATGATGGGACTTCATTAATGTGATTAATGAAAGATAAGAAACCTAAGATGTTGTAGAATCAAATTTTAAACAAAACAGGTAGCTACAGTTCTTGCTTTGCATAGCGGTATATATGATATACCCTGCACCTTATTCGATGAGGAAAGGACCGAGATCCCTTCACCGGGAGTGACTCCTTTAGCAATAACTGGCAGATGCTACACACTCGGTTTGCTTTTGACTGCTTTTGAGTTCTTGCTTTGCACAGCGATATATATGATATATCCAGCACCTCATTCGACGAGGAAAGGGCCGACGATCCCTTCACCGGGAGTGACCCCTTTAGCAAAACTAGAAAAGCCTCAAAATCACTCCATTTCAAAACTTCATTTGATCCTACAACGATATCAAGTTCATTACGCAATAGGTTTTCAGAAAAACCTGTCGTAGCCCTCCGTCATTTCAGATAAGAACTGTTTAGTATTCGTGCTGCGTTTGTTGGCCTTTGTCAAGGCGTAGTGTGCGGTAGCTGAATAGTGATTATCTGCTTATGCATGTGATGCAGATTGTTTCAGGGTAGTCGTCTGACCTTGTTGGCCTTTGTCAAGGGTCGTGCGGGTGGGTTTGATTCAATCAAGCAATGACGGGTTGAACTTGACTAGCATGCTATGATTTGTTGGCATTTGTCAAGGTCATAGGACGCTAGGGGCAAAATATTATCGGGAATTTCAAGTGTTGAAATTTGCAATGAGATTGCATACCTTCTATGAGATAGTTGGATCCCGATACCCACTGCGAGTAAGAGTTACTCCTGGGAGAGTTTTACACATTACAATTAGCCGATCAAGTAGGTGTCTAGAAAGGTGTCAACGGGGTTACGCCTCTGGGAAAACGAGGTTTTACATTAATTAGGTTCGTGCGAAAGCACGGGGGACCTCCCTCAAAGTACCGACACTGGCCTGGCTGAAAGATCGACGAAGTTGTAGGGTGTAATTAATCCCGGCTAGTCTTTCCTTTTAGGGTTTGAAGGAAGATTTGATAAAAACCAGTGGGAGCCATCCTGATTAGATAAGATAATAACCAATCTGATCTTGCACGAGCATACGCTAAAGTGTTTTCTTCTCTCTCTCTCCAGGTAGCGACCATTTCATGCCTTAATCAAGATAATAATATGGATGTATTGACCGAACCCGCATGTTATACTGTGCTGGGGAACGTTGGTTCCGTTCTTTCGTATAAGAGTTATAGGAATGAACAGGATATAGTGAAATACCAGGATTCCCATGCCACACGAATGAAGAAAGTACATGTTGATGCATTTTCTTCGGGTGTGTTCGTTACAGAGAACTGTTTCTCCATTTGCTCTACGTCCTGGGTATTAGATACCGGATCAGGATCCCATATATGTAATCAGTTACATGGGCTCAAGAAAGGTAGAGAACTTGGAGAAGGTGATAAAGACATTAGAGTTGGAAATGGTGCAATTGTTGCAGCTAAGACTGTCGGGGAATATCATCTTGTATTACCAACTGGTAATACATTGGTTCTGAACGAATGCTATTACATGCCGAACCTGATATGCAACATTATATCGATTTCTTTGTTGAGTAAAGAGGGATATAATTTTGTATTACAGGACAATGTTATGAACATTTTCCGTGACCAAAAGTTGGTTGGATCAGGCACGTTGTGCAATGGCATTTATGTTCTAAATCAATCAACAGTTCTAAGCATAACAAACACACACAAGAGGAAGAGTTCTGAACTGAACGAATCCTTCTTGTGGCATTGTAGACTGGGTCACATCAATGCGACACGACTAGCTAAGTTGCATAAAGATGGATATTTAAATCCGTTTGAATTTTCATCTTATGACACTTGCCAGTCATGTCTCAAAGGAAAGATGACCAAAACTCCGTTTACGGGACACGGAGAAAGAGTTACCGAACTCTTAGGACTAATACATAGTGATGTATGCGGTCCCATGTCTACACATGCCAGGGATGGTTCTTCGTACTTCATTACATTCACTGACGATCTCTCTAGATTCGGATATGTGTTCCTGATGAAACACAAATCAGAAGCTTTTGAGAAATTTAGAGAATATAAACAAGAAGTCGAGAACCAAACCGGAAAAAGTATTAAAATCCTTCGATCTGATCGAGGAGGTGAATACTTGAGCAATGAATTCCTGGACTTCCTAAAAGAGAATGGGATTCTCTCTCAGCTGACTCATCCATATACACCACAGCACAACGGTGTATCAGAACGGAGGAACCGCACCCTATTAGATATGGTGCGCTCTATGATGAGCACAGCTGAGTTACCTATTTCCTTCTGGGGATATGCGCTGGAGACAGCAGCATACCTATTGAATCAAGTTCCATCTAAATCTGTACCTACCACACCATATCAGATATGGAGTGGGAAGAGACCATGTCTTAAACGAGTTAAGATATGGGGTTGCCCGGCCTATGTCAAAAGGCAAAATCCGAACAAACTCGAGGCACGGTCAGTTCTATGCAAGTTTGTGGGATATCCCAAACATTCACATGGATATCTTTTCTACCATGGAGAGGAACAAAAAGTGTTTGTTTCTCGACATGCCACCTTTTTGGAAAATGAATTTCTTGCAAAAGAAATTAGTGGCGATAAGGTAGAACTGGAAGAAATTCCGGCTACACAAACTCAAACTGAAGATTTACTGGAACCAAAAGATTCAGTAGCTCCCAATGAACCTCAGCCTCTCCGCCGATCTAGTAGGGTTCCTCGCCAACCTGAGAGATACTACGGTTTTCTCATTGATGGTGGCAGTGAGGATTTCATCATGGAGGATGATGACCCAACTAGCTTCGAGCAGGCCATCACGAGTGGCGACTCAGTGAAATGGCTGGATGCTATGCGGTCCAAGATGGATTCCATGTACACCAACAAAGTATGGACTTTGGAAGTTGCTCCTGAAGGGGTAAAACCCATTGGGAGCAAGTGGATCTTCAAGAAAAAACTTGGTGTAAATGGGAAAGTGGAGACTTTCAAAGCTAGACTTGTTGCAAAGGGTTTTCGTCAAAGACCAGGCATGGACTATGACGAAACCTTTTCTCCAGTGGATATGCTTAAATCCATCCGAATCATGCTTGCCATCGCTGCAAATCATGACTACGAAATCTGGCAAATGGATGTTAAGACCGCCTTTCTAAATGATGATTTAGAAGAGTGCGTGTACATGACTCAGCCAGAGGGCTTCGTAGACAGTGGGAGCAGCGGGAAGGTGTGCAAGCTTCTTAAATCCATTTATGGATTAAAGCAAGCATCGCGGAGTTGGAACATCTGCTTTGACGTCGTTATCAAAGAGTTTGATTTCGTCAAAAACGCAGATGAACCTTGTATTTACAAGAAGGTGGCAGAGAGTAAGGTTGTCTTCTTCGTATTGTACGTGGACGACATACTCTTGATAGGAAATGATATTCCTATGCTGCAATCGGTCAAGCTCTTCTTATCACAAAGATTCTCGATGAAAGATCTTGGTGATGCCTCCTGCATATTGGGAATAAGGATCTATAGAGATAGATCCAAACGGATATTGGGATTGTCCCAATCCAGGTACGTTGACACCGTACTAAAGAGGTTTAGTATGGAAGAATCCAAGCGTGGGAACTTGCCCACGATCTCTGGACTCACTCTCTCCAAAGAGATATCTCCCAAGACTGATTTGGAGAGAGCTCGCATGCAAGGGATACCCTATGCTTCGGCTGTAGGCTCTATCATGTATGCGATGCTATGTACCAGACCCGATGTAGCATACTCACTAAGTGTAGTGAGCAGGTATCAAGCTGATCCTGGAGAGAGTCACTGGACAGCTGTGAAGAGCATTCTCAAGTACTTACGAAGGACTAAAGAGATGCTCTTGGTGTATGGTAACGGAGAACTCCAAGTGGAGTCCTTTACCGATTCGAGCTTCCAGAATGATAAGGACGACTCTAAGTCGCAGTCGGGATTTGTCTTTACCCTTTACGGAGGGGCGGTTAGCTGGAAGAGTTCCAAGCAGGAAACCGTGGCAGACTTGACGATGGAGGCTGAATACATCGCTGCCAACGATGCTGCCAAAGAGGCTGTCTGGATCAAGAAGTTCATTAATGAACTTGGTGTGGTTCCATCCATTGAGCATCCAATACCTTTGTATTGCGATAACAATGGAGCGGTGGCTTTGGCCAAGGAACCCAGGTCCCATCAGCGATCCAGGCATATTCTGAGGCGGTATCACCTGATCCGGGAGATAGTTGATCGCCGGGAGATCGAGGTCAGGAGGGTTGACACGAAGAACAACACGGCGGATCCACTCACGAAGGCCATACCCCAGATACAGTTTGAGAGACTCTTCGGGATGCTCGGTATGCGATACTACAGCATCTGGCCCTAGTGCAAGTGGAAGATTGTTAGTTGTATGTATGCCCTAGGGGCCAGTATTGTACAGATGATGTATATTATATTGGATGCTTGGACATATATAGAGATGACTTTCTTGCTCGATATGATAGTATGCTATCTGGTTACTCTTTATCTTAACATGTATACTAGTCTCTTTAAACTATCTTGTAGTTACATATTGGTAAAGCCCTTAGGATGTGTACTTGACTACCTGGACTATGATGCAGATCATACTAGTGGGGACATGGTAGTCCATAAGTACATCCTTCAAGGTCCCTAGTCGTGGGTGTAGCGAGACGGGGCATCGATATACCAGAGTAGACTAGCGTATACGCTTCTCGACCCATGAGATGGGCGATGGATGATCCCATATCCATTGGTGTTTGACATCAGAAATCGTATACGGGTGCTCAGTGGAGATTGGGTACACTGGACGGACTCGCCGAGAACTCCCAGATGGTATTATACCTCACGTCAGATGGCAGTTCTCAGGTGACACTTGTACAGGTTAGTCTGTAAACCCGAGATCGTCATAGAGTCTTGTGTGATTCCCACTGTGCTTTGATCTCCACCTTACCACGTTGATCGCACGCTTTTGGCGTGTCGGATGTTCAAAGTTCTAAAGTTATAACCGCGATCAAGACGGTGTCACTTTGCAGCTAGCCGGTTGAGCACGGGTCGGTCCACAGGGAGATGGTTATATGTCCTTTCTTGTCTTAGACGAGTCAATAAAGAATCTGTATGTTTGTTTGATCTAACCTATGTGTTTATTTGCAAATATAAAGTTGTTAAGAAGAAAATACGAGATTGTAAGCTAAAGAAATCCGTACTCAAAACCTTTGAGCCGAGTCTTAGCCAATTGAAGCTAGAGCAATCGGCAACAACGTGGATTAGGGGGTTTAAGCGCGGTATTCGTGGAATCCGGCTTATTTACCCTTGTCCTTCCGTTCTTGTCTCTTGCTTTCGCCTCCGGCCAAACCGAACGCAACCGGTCGCTGTTAGGAAGCACCGTTACCTTGTCAGGGTAGGGTGCCTAACGGAGCGCTTGCGTAACGTTTGGGCGGAGTTCAAATGGAAAATAACGGGAAAAGGAAATGAGGAAAGAAGTGTTAACTTACAATACCGTATTGATTCTTAACAACGACGATAATTACAACATTCACAAAATGAACAAAAGAGAGCAAAAGAAAAGAACAAAGAAAAGAAAAGATTACAAGTAATTAAGTGCAAGGAATTTAAGTGCATGAAATAAATTGCAAGTAATAAAAAGCAAGAAATAAATAAGCAAGAAAATAACAATAAGAACCATAGAACCAAATACAAGACATGGGTTCAATAACCAAATCTTAAACTTGCAAGCTCAATTAAGAGGTTGCAAGATCAAGAAGAGGCAAAAAAACTCATGGTGAATGAAGCACAAAAGAGAAGACTTTATTGATTCCAAGATGATACAACCCTTGAGATCAATAACCAACCCTTAAACCTTCAAGCTCAATGAAGAGGTTGAAAAATCAAGAGAAGGCAAGGACCTCAAGGGGAAGCTAAGCAAAAGAATGATACAATGTATGGCAAAATTGGACCCCTTTCTTCTTTGCCCATGGTTTGCTTTTATAGGCAAAGAAAGAGACATTTCCTTTAATTTGAATTTGAATGCATCAAAAATTTGGAGGGAAGTTTGAATTTTTGAATTTGAATGCATCCAAAATTTGGAGGGAAGTTTGAATTTTTGCTTTATGCATTGAATGCACCATTCCCTCTCGTGCTCTGTGCTTGTCCCTCTCGTGCTTTGTGTTTGACCATCTCGTGCTTTGTGCTGCCCCTCTCGTGCTTTGTGCTTGTCTGAGACATGAATGACCACTGTCATTTGTCTTGTCTCTGGAACAGGTACGCGGCACTGGACGGATACGGATGATCGGAACCCGGCTTTTTTCTGCTGGCAACAGATGTCCTGAATTTTAGCGTAACAATAAAGATTTTGTATTATTTGCGTTATTTTGGACTAGGAACCTGTAGCCTGTAAATATGTAGCAAACACGGATTAAAAGCACCTGCCTATAAACAAACGAGCATAAGAATGGGCGGTATAAAATGCAGTTTTCTGTGATGAACACACGTCCATGAGGGCGTGCAAAACGGTGGTCTTTGGGTACAGTCCCGAGTCACATGGAGGCAATGAGCGATAGGAGGGGTTTCGTCTCTCCCGGTATTGGGTGTTGATGTTGCGCTGTGCTCGATTGGCCGTAACAGGGAAGTCCCTGGCCAGGGCTGATCAGAGATTTGCTGGTAAGTGTTACCAGTAGTTTCTCGACCCGTTATGAGCCTCACATCGGCACGTCTTATCGGTTATTGGGGTCTGACGTTTACCACCCCTAGACATGATATGCGACATATCAGACGAACAGACCGGACTGTACGGTAAGTGTTACTGGTTGGATTCACAGGAGTGTGAGCGGGCTGGCTCGTCGATCTTCTGATCGCTCAATACCCGGATGGCCGTTACGTTTAGCAGACCGCTTGCGGCTTGTGGGTGCTTGATATGATCATCATCTGCTACCGGCGTATTGACGAGTCTTTAGAGTCCTACACAGAGGTTTCCTGGCTCAAGCGAAACCAAATAGGAGTGCATATGAGATATGTGCGGGACCGAGAATAATGCGTGTATGTGATACCGCATTTCATTCTCGCGATGAATGTTTCGATTGGTTGTATGCGATATGACCTAGTTATCGAATCATTGATTCGATAAATCGATACATTTGATACTAGTCGGTTATGTGCGACATGACCGGATCATTGAATCAAATGTTGATTTAATGATTTAATCTATAATTTTATATTTGATATATTACTTTGCATTAACTAGTATTGGTTCACTTTAAATGGATTTTCTCACTTGATGTGCAAGTTGTATATGTGATATACTTTTGTGCACATCTTTGTATCATGTTTGATGATGCTTGCTCATTTGGTTAAGTGTAAAGAATTAAACCTAGGTTAAGAAAGTGATTAGGGTTTTAATTATCCATTCTTTTATTTATTGATTTTGGAAAAAGAATGGGATAAGAATACAAAATGGTTGCTTTCATTCTTGAACCTTTGTGAAGCTTCATGAAGCTTTGACCAAAGTGACCAATTTGTCTTCATGCTTAACCCTAACCACTATTCTAACCTTGGTCAATTCTCTACACCTAACCATGGTTCCTATTATGATAAGTATTCATTTCTTTTTCTTTTTTTGATTAACTTATCATAATATTTCCTTCTTCTTGATCTTCTTCTTCAAGAAAGAAAACTTGATGCCATCAATGGCAACTTGAGTTCTAAAGTGAGAAATCCAATTCTAAAGTGAACCACCTCCTATTTCTTCACCCTCCACCTCTTGCCAAGTTGTCTTGTGTGTTTTCTTCACAAGTTTCACAAATTTGTGAAGTTGGAGCTTGAACTTGTGATGCCTCGACGTAGATCATCTTCGGCATGAAGCCGACGACCTAGTCCGCCCAATTCTCCGATGAAGCCGACGTTTGAGTTCGGGATTCGAGATGGACAGCGAGAGGACGCCTACGTGGAGCTTAGGAAATGGAAAAACGGATCTACAAAGGTTGTAGCCTCTCTCCTTTAGTTAAGATGTTAACTAGTTTCGTTTTTCGTCCAATCTCTAGTCAACGATCCGTATTAGGTTTTCTCGGCACCCTAAATATTTTAAATTGGCACAGTTGATGCCTTGTGAGACCTCATTAGCGTGCCTAGGAACCCTACACTAAGGAGGGCCCTGTTGGATATGAAGGTCTACGCTAGCGCCCCGGCAGTCTACAGACGCCAAATGCGGAACAAAAACTTTTTAACTGGCGCTATCGTATACTTTAACCCGGATCTGCCATTATTGCTAAACTAACAAACTATAAAGAGTGTAGAAAGATTGTACCGAACGATCCGAGTCCTTCGTTCTTCAACCATCATCCCACGCTCCGTTGCGGCTGCTCCGATCTCGTCGATCTCCGATCTCCTCCGTCGAGGTGGCACCACATGATCGGTTCTTTAAACGGGCTCCCGCCTCTGACTCGAGGCAACTCAATCGTCAAGTTTGCTAAAAGAGACGACCAAGATTGATGTAGAGACTGAGTAGATGAATTTGTCTCACTTCGTCCAAGTCCGTGGACGATCGGTTAATGAAGTTGCCATTTTAATCGGGTGATGGAAATGAAAGAAGCAATGAATTTTCCATGCACACAAAACCATAGTCTTTTCTCTCCCAAAAATGAAAATCAATCTCTCTCTTTCTAAAATGATGGCCGGCCACTTATATCAAAGGAGGGAGGTGAGTGTAGGATCAAAGTGGTGACCATAATGAGAATGAAGCTTATCTTAACCCTTCATGAAAGCATGAGTCACTAATTAACATTAAATGGAACCAATCACATAAAACCTAGTCACCTTGCATCATTAATGACCATTAATGACACAAATGAGTCATAAGCCACTTCATCACTTCTAGAACTTTCTAGAATGATGACTCACTCCTTCTGAAGAAAAGGTAAATCCGTCTTTAACCGAATGTTAAAAGACGGCTGATAGAAAACTGGAAACTGGCAACTTCCAAAAGTGATCCTGAAACGACTTTCAGGATAACCCCGAAACTGTATAAATATACCCGCATTTGTATTACGACCGAATACAAATGCAACTGAGACAAAGATATTATACCTACTCAATATAATACTCGGATCCGGCTTAAACCAAAGCCGACCAGTTTTATCCGCCCGAAAAATAACACGTGCGTAAACGCACGTGCATTTTCCGAACGCTGCCATAAAACCATACGGCCTCTACAACGTTTCGCCCGATCTTGGGAAACTGTCTGTGGGGGACTCTAATGACTCGTCAGTACCCTGGCAGTGGGTTTAACCACAAACCGTCAGCGGCACTAGCAATGCGTAACGGCTGCCCATGGACTGACCTCAAGGGATGCCGATGAGCGCACTCATCCGAAAAACCCTACTGAGCCTAACAGTGACAATGTATATACAGTCCGGTCCGTTCGTCTATGAGTATCGTATATCTGCCTAGGGGGCTAGTAACGTCAGACCCCCAATAGCAGTATAAGTCGTGTCGCAGTATAGCCCAATAACACCCTGAGATACTACTGGAGTACCTACCAGTAAATCTCCTGCCATGGCCATGGACTTTGTGTAATGGCTCTCCTAGACACAGCACGACCTCGCCCCCAATACCGGGAGAGATGAATCCCCTGCCGATCCGCTCACGTGCCTCCATATGGCTCGGGACTGTACCCAAAAACTACCTGTTTGCACGACTCCTTTGAGCCGTGGTAGGGTAGAAATCAAAGCACAGTGGGAACTCACACGAGACAAATGACGACCTCACGTCGATGAACTAACATGTACACATGTCACCAGGGAACTGCTATCTGACGATAGATATAATACTAACTAGCAGATTCCCGGCGAGTCCTGTCCGGTGTACTCATAACCCAATGAGCACCTGTATACATCTTAGGTGATCCAACTGACACCAGTGGCTTGTGAGACCGGCCACCGCCCCTCGTCAGGGTCTCGACTGTACACACTAGTCTACTCCGGAGTATCGATGCCCTGTCTCGAAACTCCCACGACTAGGGACCACAATTAAGGATATGCATATAAACTACCCAACTCTCACGTATATAATCGCCATCATACTGTTGGTAGTAAAGAAAGATCCTAAGGGCTCTATCAAAGTGTAACATGCAATCAGTCACCTGAACATGTACACGACTGATAAAGGCAAACCAGATAGCATACTATCATCTCGAGTAAGACTGTCCTACCGGTATAGGTCCTCCGCAATCATTGCAATCACGTACCTGCGATCCAATAATTGACTATGAGGGCACTATCTCCAACAATCTCCCACTTGCACTCAAGGCTAATATTGCGATGTCGACTACTCACAGCCCGTGTGAAACCGAACATCCAACTCCTCTACTAATCAGTTTCACAAAGCCCGTTTGTAAAACTATTGTGTTCGAGAAATAGCCTCAGTGAGTGGATCCGCCTAGAAGTATCTTTCTATATCTCTCTTAATCTCAAGTTCGCGGAGAAAACCATCTCCCGAATTGAGTAATACCTATCTTAGAACATGTCTGGATATCTGATGGGACCTTAGTTCATAAATGAACTCCATATCCAAACTTCTTAGACTGAATCGATCTCTGAACCTAATCAGTATCGGGCACCATGCCATCCACAGTATCCTCTTGAACCACCTGTCCATAATACTGTCCCTCTTCGTCAGAGGGAAAAACTATAACTCTGACAATCACTCTGTCAACCATGTCACCTTTGAAGCCTGGAATGATAACCGTCTCCCGACAGAGGCTGTCGTCATCAAATCCGTAGAACATGTACTTATGTTCTATAACTGCTTCCTTATGTTTCTCCAGGATTGGATTAATACAGACTTATTGCATCTAATGCAAAACCAACATTTGGTGTGGTACTTGACATCTCATGATTGACTCAATTGCCTAAGCAAGTGATCTGCCAATCATGCACATCCCTCTCCCCTTTAGTCTATACGACACCTTTAGAGAGGGTGACTCCACCGCCTGCAGGTACACCACCATGTTAGGAGTCAACTATTCCAAAAACCATTAGAATATCTGTCAAAGTACCCACATTGGGAAACTACCCAAATCCAGATCTAAAACCATAGATCCAGAAACCAGAATGTCAAATATTATATCCATATCCTTTCTGGAGAAACAACTGTGTGACGACCACAGTACAACCGATCGTAGTATAGGAATTTTACTTCATACTCTGTGTATGTCATCCAGATACCATGACATCACACCCTACTACCTTCTTAACTGATCCATCCCTTATTCTTATTGAAGTCAAACCCATGACTGTCACATCAAAATTAGATGATCTATCTCCGCTATAACTGCTCAAGTCTATAAATAGATATAAGCTACTTGCCCACTATGCTTCTGCTGCTCCCACTGACTACGACAACCCTCCTACCGGGTCTCATAGCCTGGAACAACAGTAGTGTCAAGTCTGGGTAGATAAGAACCTCCCTGTCACCGTCCTTGAGCCTACCGAAGTACCTCTCGGGTGTCTGAGGTTACCTACCATACCTGCGGAGTGGCTATTGGAATGTCAAACCTGATTGAATGTATAGGTCCTATTAAATTTTCCGTAATCGTTCGCGGTTCTGGAATCACTTCCAGTTCTACCATACTCCCACTACTGTTTTCTGAAAAAGATCCATTTTACTAAAACTGTGGCAAGTCAAGAACAATATCACTATTGATCTTCTAAATGGTAGAATATCAACCCTCGTCATAACCAGGGTCAACCCACAAACAGCCATTACAGAAACGTGCCCTGAGTTATCCAGTGTCTGGTTTTAATCATAAGCTGGACAACTCCCCGCACCTTAATATCTTTTAAGGTACGAACTATTCTATATTCAATACAGAAACTTTGGCACTTATTTAATTGGAACCAGATTCAATCCATGCAGCTGTCTCCAGTGCATATCAACTTAATGGAAAGAGGCTAATCAGCATTACTCAACTTAGGAATCCATCCAATTATGAGTAACCTGAAAGAGAAACACGTTTCTCAAAACCATCACTATCATCTGAATACCAATCACAAGAATCTACATCTTCGATCTCTTTGAAGAATCCCGATACTTGTCATACCTGGTTCTCTACTTTATTCTTATACCCACAACTTCTCAAAACTTAGACCATGTATTTCTACGAAACACTCGTCTAAATACTAGAGAAGTTATAAGTAAACAGAACATAGTATGAGGACCTACCCCTTTGTCCTGATGGACACTGGACAACATACAATACTCTGTATAAGTCCGCTGAGTTAAACAACTCAAAACCTGTGCGTTGTAGGTGGAAAACTGTACCCTGGCGATTTCCTCAAATATCACCAATTACAACGAATTCCGATATAACGAGGATGATCACCTAATTCCCAATAACTTACTCCCACTCATCATCTGTAAAACCATACAGATATGAGAATGAAACCTGGTAAATACATACCCTTGGAGTAAGTGTCTAATCGGGAAAACAGTTTTTCCTTTAACAATGCACTGAAACATGAAAATGTTTCGTAGGGGAATCCTGGTATTCATAGCAATGCCTCTTCCATAATCCAATTCATGACTTCAACCGTATATTTTATTGCCATCTCTCCAAATCCCTTTATTTGTCTTTAGTCGTTACCTTCTGTACACCATCGTTAGGCTAAATGGTTTTCTTCCTTCCCTACCGTTCGGCACCAGCCTATAGTTTGGAAGAAGACTATCCAGTAAGCATAATAGGTGTACCCTCCTAAACCAAGGAGTACTCGCATCTCGAGAGAAGGTGATGATAAAAGACAACTGAATAATACCTTATTCTTTTAAAGGTGAAATGGGAGCGGCGATGAAGTACGCGGTTTTGGTCGTGAATGATATCAGTCGCAATTTACTTTGCCCTCTTTCTAATCCCTTTATTTTGTCTTTACATATTACCTTCTGCACACCCTACTTAGGCTAATTGGTTTTCTTCATTCCCTACCTTTCGGCACCAGCCTATGGTTTGGAATAAGACTATCCAATAAGCGTAATAGGTGTACTCTCCTAAACCAAGGAGCTCTCGCAACCTGAGAGAAGGTGATAATAAAAGACAACTGAATAAACCAATTCTATTTCTCCTGAACCTGGATCCATTCTCGAAGAAGTTCCTTCGAGTTCGTATATAACCATACGATGGATCTATCCAATGGAAGTGGATATCCGTAGTAATACGGGTGTTTTGAGAAATTCAAAGGGTAAAAGAAGGAGTGGCAATGACTTATGCAACTCAGACAATCCAAATGCCAGTATTTTAAGAAGGTTCGGTCAACTTGGTCACTGAGTCATAGTTTAGGGTCGGTCAAAGGTCGCTGCCAAAGAGAGAGAGAAAAGAAACACTCTGCGTGCACTCTAACCTAGATCAGAATGGTCATCATTTTATCTAATCCGGAAACCTCCCACTGTCCTGTCAAATTCTCCTCCAAACCTAAAGAAGAATCAATCGGGATCACCCGAAGAGTAAACCAACTCATCAGTGGGAATCGGGATCCAACTCTCATCGCATGATAACGTGATGGAATGCATCCATGTTACTCATACTCCAGAAGGTATGCGCACACTTGGCAAGTTTCAGTTTCTTTAGAAACTCCCGATATGATTTTTGCCCCATGCTCTTATAACCTTGGCGTTGGTCAAAATGTCATAAGTCACATGCCAAGTTCTACCCGTCACTATCTTGTCAATTTGAACCCACCCGCACATGCCCTTGACGTTGGCCAAAATGGCAGAACGACTGTCCCAAACTAACTCATCTATCTATGCAACAATTGAATACCCAGCAGCTACCAAACACTATGCCTTGGCGTTGGTCAAAATACGTAGCTTGAATACTACTGAATACCCAAAAGAAGTGACGGAGGGCTACGACTGGTTTTTGGCGAAAAACCTTTAGCGTAGTGAACTTGATATCGCTGAAGGAACCTGATAGCTTTTTAAAATATAGTGGAGAAAACCTTTTGCTAAAGAGGTCACTCCCGGTAAAGGGATCTCGGCTCTTTCCTCGTGGAATGAGGTGCAGGATATTCCACTGAATACCGCTATGCAAAGCAACTTGTAATCGACCATAGTAAAGTTATTACCCTGACGCAAACTTTTGCCCAAGGGGTCGGTCCCGGTGAAGGGACATCGGCCCTTGCCCCGTCGAATGAGGTGCAGGATATTCCACTGAATACCGCTATGCATAACAAAAGAAAACGTCTTTGCAATAACACTTTTTAAATTGTTCCAACAACTGTATACAGGTTTGTTTTTACTTTGCGTTGATCAGAATCAACGCAGTCCCATCATTCGATCACACCAGAAAAGAACGAAAATAAAATGTACGTATATGCCATCCGCATTCGTCACTGGGTCCCGTCATCACTCGTTAGGTTAGTTAACTAACGACAGAGCGGGGACTGGACTAGCGCGGGTGTAAAACATATACAACATCTAATAGTATATAAACCAATATACAATAATCGCTCCAGGCGTGATAGTATGCAACATTACAGAAAAGTAATAAGCATCACAGAACAATACAGATATCTGGGATCCCCGAGTTTCACAGAGCCGCTACTGAAACCCGACGTTCCCCTGTCGTGTGGATAGCCTGTGCAATGAAACCTAGACCCCTACGGGTGCGGCAAGTTACCCGCCAAAACCTGAAGCGAGGCAGTCCCCCACGGCATAGTGAATGGAACACCCGGCACTTCACGGAATCCGGTAATCTTGGGCACCCCTCCTTGGGTCAACCTGTACCCCCTACGAGTGCGGCGAATAGTCTGCCAATTCTAGAGTGGGGCCCCTATGCCTCTCAAAGCCATGAGATGCGGACCCGTTGCTTCTCAGAACCCGGCTATCCGTGCACTCCGTCTCGGGGCAAAACCTAGTACAGTAATGAAAAATAGTACAATAGGTACATCGACCGCAACCTGGTCGTGCCCCAAAAAGAATATTATACAACAGGCAGTGACGGAAGTCCACAAGTTGGACGCTAGCCCCGCAATATCAAATGTACAAATAAACACAAACTGTACTACCATTGCACACTGCTATCCACCACGACAAATCCGCAACATCACAGCACAACACAGAACATCAACGCGAATGTCACGTTCGCAAACCCGTCTAAAAGAACTATAGCAATCAGACGCGGTTTACCGATCAAATGACATTCCCGGTCGGAGATATAATGTAAGCACTGTAAACTAACGTGTTTAAATTTCGATCGACCAAAGACCAAATATCAAAAAGTAGGCCCCACTGCTTACTGGTGAACAGTAACAAAACCTGGGCCAAAAAGATATATACCAAAAATCACAAAAACCAACAGAGAACCCACTGAAAAAATTTGGGAGCACGAGCTCACCACGTGGCCGCGGATGCGCGGCCAAACCATGGGTTTGGCCGCATTTCCGCGGCGCTTTGGTGGAGACACGTGCCCAAATTTCGTCGTGGTTCTTAGAAAAGCCTGCACAGATTTTTAAGACATGTAGAATTTGTTTTTGAGACCATTTAAAATCAACAGAAACTGTCGGCTTGGAATTTTGTAATTTTCGATTTCCGGTTCGATCGATGTTTTAAACGCGTTAGCACAAGTTAGTATAGCAAAATGGTTAGGCTCTGATACCACTGAAGGTCTACGCTAGCGCCCCGGCAGTCTACAGACGCCAAATGCGGAACAAAAACTTTTTAACTGGCGCTATCGTATACTTTAACCCGGATCTGCCATTATTGCTAAACTAACAAACTGTAAAGAGTGTAGAAAGATTGTACCGAACGATCCGAGTCCTTCGTTCTTCAACCATCATCCCACGCTCCGTTGCGGCTGCTCCGATCTCGTCGATCTCCGATATCCTCCGTCGAGGTGGCACCACATGATCGGTTCTTTAAACGGGCTCCCGCCTCTGACTCGAGGCAACTCGATCGTCAAGTTTGCTAAAAGAGACGACCAAGATTGATGTAGAGAATGAGTAGATGACTTTGTCTCACTTCGTCCAAGTCCGTGGACGATCGGTTAATGAAGTTGCCATTTTAATCGGGTGATGGAAATGAAAGAAGCAATGAAATTTCCATGCACACAAAACCATAGTCTTTTCTCTCCCAAAAATGAAAATCAATCTCTCTCTTTCTAAAATGATGGCCGGCCACTTATATCAAAGGAGGGAGGTGAGTGTAGGATCAAAGTGGTGACCATAATGAGAATGAAGCTTATCTTAACCCTTCATGAAAGCATGAGTCACTAATTAACATTAAATGGAACCAATCACATAAAACCTAGTCACCTTGCATCATTAATGACCATTAATGACACAAATGAGTCATAAGCCACTTCATCGCTTCTAGAACTTTCTAGAATGATGACTCACTCCATCTGAAGAAAAGATAAATCCGTCTTTAACCGAATGTTAAAAGACGGCTGATAGAAAACTGGAAACTGGCAACTTCCAAAAGTGATCCTGAAACGACTTTCAGGATAACCCCGAAACTGTATAAATATACCCGCATTTGTATTACGACCGAATACAAATGCAACTGAGACAAAGATATTATACCTACTCAATATAATACTCGGATCCGGCTTAAACCAAAGCCGACCAGTATTATCTGCCCGAAAAATAACACGTGCGTAAACGCACGTGCATTTTCCGAACCCTGCCATAAAACCATACGGCCTCTACAACGTTTCGCCCGAACTTGGGAAACTGTCTGTGGGGGACTCTAATGACTCGTCAGTACCCTGGCAGTGGGTTTAACCACAAACCGTCAGCGGCACTAGCAATGCGTAACGGCTGCCCATGGACTGACCTCAAGGGATGCCGATGAGCGCACTCATCCGGAAAACCCTACTGAGCCTAACAGTGACAATGTATATACAGTCCGGTCCGTTCGTCTATGAGTATCGCATATCTGCCTAGGGGGCTAGTAACGTCAGACCCCCAATAGCAGTATAAGTCGTGTCGGAGTATAGCCCAATAACACCCTGAGATACTACTGGAGTACCTACCAGTAAATCTCCTGCCATGGCCATGGACTTTGTGTAATGGCTCTCCTAGACACAGCACGACCTCGACCCCAATACCGGGAGAGACGAATCCCCTGCCGATCCGCTCACGTGCGTCCATATGGCTCGGGACTGTACCCAAAAACTACATGTTTGCACGACTCCTTTGAGCCGTGGTAGGGTAGAAATCAAAGCACAGTGGGAACTCACACGAGATAAATGACGACCTCAGGTCGATGAACTAACCTGTACACATGTCACCAGGGAACTGCTATCTGACGATAGATATAATACTAACTAGCAGATTCCCGGCGAGTCCTGTCCGGTGTACTCATAACCCAATGAGCACCTGTATACATCTTAGGTGATCCAACTGACACCAGTGGCTTGTGAGACCGGCCACCGCCCCTCGTCGGGGTCTCGACTGTACACACTAGTCTACTCCGGAGTATCGATGCCCTGTCTCGAAACTCCCACGACTAGGGACCACAATTAAGGATATGCATATAAACTACCCAACTCTCACGTATATGATCGCCATCATACTGTTGGTAGTAAAGCAAGATCCTAAGGGCTCTATCAAAGTGTAACATGCAATCAGTCACCTGAACATGTACACGACTGATAAAGGCAAACTAGATAGCATACTATCATCTCGAGTAAGACTGTCCTACCGGTATAGGTCCTCCGCAATCATTGCAATCACGTACCTGCGATCCAATAATTGACTATGAGGGCACTATCTCCAACAGGATATATATGCCTTAGAGGCTAGTATTGTATATGTATACATATGGATGCTAGGGATATGTATGTACATGACAATCTTGCTCAGTTTTATAGTATATTATTTGACTTGTCTTTGTCAGAATATGTGTATTTATTTCTATTGTTGTTATATCTAGTTTGCACATATTGATAAAGACTTGATACGGTAGTATACTATTATGGTTTGTCTTTATCTTAACATGGCATATGTCATACTAGTTATTACATATTGTGGTTACATGTTGATAAAGCCCATAAGATCTTGCTTGACTACCTGCGTTGTAATGGAGATCATACTTGTGGGAGCAGGGTAGTCCAAAAGCACATCCTTAAATCGTCCCTAGTCGCGTGAGTATTGAGACTAGGTATTGATACTCCAGAGTAGACTAGTGTATACGTTTCTAGCCCCGTCGGGAGATGGTTGGTCCCGCAGCCATTGGTCAGATGCACCTAAGATCGTATACAGGTGCACACTGGGTGTGAGTACAATAGACGGACTCGCCGAGAACTTCCAGATGGTGCTATACCTATCATAAGATGGAAATTCTCAGGTGACATGTGTACAGGTTAGTCTTTGGACCTGAGATCGGCATTTGTCTCGTGTGAGTTCCCACTGAGCTTTGATCACTACCCTACAACGGCTCTATTGAGTCTTGCAAACAGGTTTTGGTTGGGTACAGTCCCAAGCCACATGGAAGCAGTGAGCGATTGTTGGGGATTAGTCTCTCCCGGTATTGGGAGTTGATATCGCACAGTGATTGATTGGTCAGGACCATAAGACCTTTGCCAATGAAGTTGGGATTTACTGATAAATTGATCATTAGTTTCCCAGATTGGTCATGAGCCACATCAGCACGACTTGTCGGGTTATTAGGGTCTGAGGTTTACCACCCCCTCGACCCGGTATGTGATACACTTTGACGAAGAGACTGGACTGTATGGATATTGTCACGGATAGGCTTAGTAGGAGTTTGGATGAGCTTGCTCATCGACCTTCTTATCGACAGATACCTGGGTAGCTGTTACGTACAACTAGTGCCGCTGACGTGCTGGTAGTTAAACCCACTGCTAGAGTACTATCGAGTCTTTAGAGTCCCATACTGAGGGTTTCCCAGCTTCGGGCGAAACGATATAGAGGTCGTATGGTTTTACGACAGGACATACGTGTACTTGTGCGCGTGTGATGTTCGAATGGACAATACTAGTAGGCTTTGGTTTAAGCCGGATCCTTGTATTTGATTATTGGATTAGCTTCGTCTCATAGTATTCGTGTTTCTCGGAACACGGATGCGGGTATGTAAATACGGATGAGAGGGGGTATAGAAGGAGATACCTCATTAGGGTTCTGACCATTGACTTGGTCAAAACAAATATGAGGTAAAGAAAAGTAATTGTTATTTTTGATAAATGATAATTTTATGGCATGGCTACTTATGTTGACCACTTGACTTGGATTGACTTGTTGACCTTAGATATTTTGTGAGATATTTTTGACCTTAGATATTTTGGTGAGATATTTTCCATGCCATGCTTGTGGTAATATATAAGTTATCCATTCTATTTTTTATTA
Source organism: Agapanthus africanus (assembly GCA_030015575.1). NCBI lineage: Eukaryota > Viridiplantae > Streptophyta > Magnoliopsida > Asparagales > Amaryllidaceae > Agapanthus > Agapanthus africanus. The sequence continues at coordinate 141,901,249 of JASDDO010000031.1, forward strand.
TCATTATCAAAAATACTTTCTCTTTCCTCAAGCTTGCTCTCTCCTTCTTCCTCTCAAACCCTAAGTGTATCATGTGTTGATAATCAAGAGTTAATGAGACTTAGCAACTCTGAATGACACTCTACTCACTCTAGTCTACTTAGATTAGCAAGCTATGTATTCTAGTTACCTCAACTTGCAGGTTTAGCTAAAGGTTGGAACTCTCGGGTGGATCATCATTGACACAAGGAGGCCGAAGTTCAAGCATGATCCATACTTCCATCGAGGAGCTTAAGGAGAGGATCGAATACCCGAAGGACTTGGTTTCTTTAGGTATACTTTCTATCATAGTAGATAGAACCCTAACATGCTAATTAGGTTTATGTTTATGATCGGGTTTAGTTTTATTCTAGCGCCAAGTTTCATTTCGCTATAAAATTTTTGTTCCGCATTTGGCCACGGGAGTTGGCCGCGGCGCTAGGGTAACCTTTCATGGTATCAGAGCCAGCCCATAAACCCTAGACTAGCAAGTTAAAAAATGATAAAACAACGAAACCGAAACGACTCCGTAAAATCGAAACAAAACTGCAGTTTCTGTCGATTTTTAAAAGGCTTCAAAATATTTCTTAAACAACTGCAGGTTGATCCTTAGGCTGTGAGATGTACCCCTAACAAAAACGATGCATTTCAAAATATTTTTTAAACAACTGCATTTATACCGTGATAGGATTAAAATGATAGGACCGCATTGATTTTGATTAATGCAAGAAAACAAACCTATATGATGTTGTTGGAACCAAGTTTTTAAAAAACTGACATTACAGACATTCTCTTTTGCTTTGAATAGTGGTATTCGGTTATGAATATCCAGCACCTCATTCGACGAGGCAAGGGACGAGATCCCTTCATCGGGAGTGTCCCCATGAGTAAAATTTTGCGTCAACATAATAACTTCACTATAGTCGATTATTTTTGCTTTGCATCGTGGTATTCAGTTTGGAATATCATTCACCTCATTCGACGAGGAAAGAGCCGAGATCCCTTCACAGGGAGTGACGTCTTTAGCAAAAAATTTCGCCACTATATATTTGTAAAACCACTCAGGTTCCTTCAATGATATCAAGATCATTACGTTAACTGGTTTTTCGCCAAAAACTGTCACGACCCGAAATATTAGCTCGTGACCAGCACTTGAATCACGCAACGTCAAAAGGCGTAACGAAATTCAAGTAAGCTGAAACCCAGAAATCTAAACCTTTTAAGAAAAATAAATGAGGTGAAGTTTTGAAATAAAGGTATAATGAAATCAAGTTTTCTTAATGCATAGAAAAGGAACGTGAATGATGCGAGTGAAATTTACAAGTTTGAAAACATGTTTCGTCTTTTAAAAATTTCGGCAGCACCTCCTTTGTATATTTTGATCCAAAACCACAAATACATAATAATGATAATGGCATCTCCAAGAGGGAGCTAGCTCTTCGCCAAACGGCGGATCACAACCACGCAAGACTATATATATAAGTATACGACGCCCAATGGCGAAGTTCACCACAAAAAGATAAAGGAATGAGCAAGATATAACCCCAAAAGTTAATATAAAAACCCATCGCTCAAATCTCGCAACTACAAGCCTCACTAAGTCCCATCCCTTGTACAATTTACAACTTTTGATTGATGGAGTTAACTAGATACAATATGAAATATAAATACAAGAGTGGGAATGATACAATTATCCCACCTACCAATGCAAAACACCCGAATGCAACTGTGTGCCAGCGAAGCCGCTACTGATCCAAGCGGTCAACCTGCAAGAACTGTGGCACAACGGGGGTGAGTTGCCAAATCGTAAGTAGAAAAATATCAACAGATAGAAATCAAATAAACAACGACTCCTAGGTCAACTATATCATAAAGGTAATACTATGATATCTATGATGACCGGGTCTGTATATGTGTCAATAAGGTAGTCAATACCTATATGCATGTGGATAACATCCAACAATAATAATCAATGAATGTATATGGATCTCGTCCAACCATAATCAAGGTATGTATGCATGTGGATCTCGTCCACCCAAAATCAATGTCTGCATGCACGTAAATATCATAAAAGGGTGTGCATGAAAGTATGAGGATATATATATATATATATCAACGGTGTCTCTCCCGACACATCAAAATCATGGAACCTGAGTGCCTATCATCGACACTCGAAAACATCATGAAAACCGTGCCCAGCATCTGCACGTAAATCCTCATATATCGAGCTCCGTCTGCGGAATCGGCCCTCGGCCCCGGCAGTACGGGTCATCCCATATCGATCTATCGACTCCGGCCAGTATCCTCCGGATAACCGCCAGGTCCAACCAATCACCGGTAGGTAGTGATCCCACTGCCAGGCTCATCGCCTACTGCACGACAGATCCGTTCTCACCCCAGGATACCATACTGGGTCCACCATGTACCCGAATCTGCCTCATCCAGTGTCACGACCCGAAATTGGCACGTGACGACCCTAATACTACGCAACGCCTAAAAACGTAACGCAGTAAAAGAAAGCCAAAACCCAGAAATCTAAACCATAAAAGTACGGAAAGATAATAAAAGTTTTTTTAAACATTTGAAATCACAACCCAAATTCTTTAAAAGTCCCACTTTCCTTCTTTAAAATTTTAGCAACACCCATTTTGTAAAAACTGGCCCAAAGGCGGAAAAACAAACACATCACAAATATACGACGCCGTAGCGAAAAAATAAGAGACAATAGGAAGGAAACTGTATATAAAAGACAACAAATCCGCAAATATTATACAATAACGTCCTCACCAAGTCTCTAAGTCAACAACATACTAGTAGATGTTGAGTACAAGATACAACGAATGTACAATATGAAATACAGATAATCATCCAACCCACCTAAGCAAAATAGTACTGTGAGCTGATGCGGTATCTGTAGCAAAAGATGATAGATGAATAGCTGAATAGCCTGCCTCGACTACTCTGGGGAACACCCTGCAACACCTGTGGCACAACGGGGGTGAGTTGCCAACACGTGAATAGTAGATAACATATGCAGGTAATCGCAGGTATGTACGTACAGCATGAATCTAAGATATACATTTTCAGTAATAACAGGTCATGGGAAATGCAGAATAAAGGAAGTACACTAGCAGGTGTTAGTGTATATGCCCTAAAGGCCATTACTGTATCATACTAGTTTGTATATTACTTAATGGAAGCTTGGGATATTCACCTTGTATAGACAATCTTGCTTAATATAGTAGTATGCTACTTGGTTTGTTTCTACTTCAATGTGTACATGTGTTTATTTTAGTATATCACCTATACACATTAGTGGAGCCCTTAGGATCTTTGCTTGATTACCAACGTTGTGATGGCAGTCACACTAGTGGGGGCTGGGTAATCTATAAGCACATCCTTATGCAGGTCCCTAGTCGCAGGACTATCGAGACAGGACATCGATACTCCGGAGTAGACTAGCGTATGCGCTTCTCATCCCAGTGTGGGAGATGGTCTGTCCCACAGCCATCAGTACGTCGTACTGGAGATAGTATGCGGGTGCTCGTTGGGTTACGAGTACACTGGACAGGACTCGTCGGGAACTGTTGGTTGGTACTATACCTATCGTCAGTTATCAGTTCCCAGGTGACATGAGTACAGCTTAGTCCGCTGACTTGACATTGTCACTTTGCCTCGAGTGTGTTCCCACTGCACTTAGATTACTATCCTACCACGGCTCAAAGGAGTCGTGCAAACAGGTAGTAGTTGGGTGCAGTCCCGAAGAACTTGGAGGCAGTGACGGTTAGACAGGATTCGTCACTCCCGGTATTGGGGGTTGACATCGCGCTGTGTCTAGGAGAGCCATTACACGAGTAGTCCCTGGCCAAGGCAAGCGAGATATACTGGTAGGTTTCCAGTGTTATCTCAGGGTGTTCTGGGCTTCACTCCGACACGACTTGTACCGCTATTGGGGGACTGACGTTTACCGCCCCCTAGGCCCGCCATGCGATGTATCAGACGAACAGACCGGACTGTATGGAGATTGTCACATTCAGACTCAGTAGGAGTTCAGATGGGTTTCACCTCGTCAGTCTTCTTGTCGGCATCTACCTGGGGACCGTTACGCACAGATAGTGCCGCTTGCGGTCTGTGGTTAAACCCACTGCCAGCATAGTGTCGAGTCTTTAGTGTCCCATACAGAAAGCTATTCGCCTTTAGGCAAAAGAGTAGGGGTCGCATGGTTTTGCGACAGGTCGCATGGTTTTGCGACACGTCGCATGGTTTTGCGACAGGGTTCGGTCACATCCGTGCACTTGTGCACATACAGTGTCCGGACAGTTAACACTAGCGGGCTTTGGTTTAAGCCAGATCCTAGTGTACGTTTTGGGATTGGTTTTATCTCGTTTGTATTCGTGTTCCTCGAAACGCGGATGCGGGTGTGTATGCACAGTTGATAGAGAGACAGAGGCAGAGGATTCTCATTGGGGTTGTTGACTGTTGACTATTGACTTTGCTTAACCCTAATGATAATTAGAAATATGGTTAATGATAATTAAGTATTATTGTGCTATGGTTGGATTGAAAGGTTGACCTTGTTGACCTGTTGACTTTGTTGACCGATTGACTAGGTTGGACTTGTTGACCACCATCATTACTATGGCTATCATTTCATGCAAAGACTTTTGGCTTGCTTATTTATTCACACATTGCATTTAATGCATGAAATGATATTTCCTTTTGTGATATGATAACCATCACATAATACTTGATTATGCTCATGATGCTTTTGGATTATGAGAGGTGAGAATGAGATGAGTATGGCTCATTCTTTCATTTTGCTTTCTCTCTCTTGAGCTCTCTCATTCTCAAGCTCTCCCTCTTCCTCTTGCTCTCTCTAGCTCAAGGCAAACTATTCTCATGTGTTGAGACTCATTGCCTTAGAGATAAAAAAACACCAAAACATTCATCTACTCATTCTAGTTCACAAAGACTAGAAAGCGAAGTGATCTAGTTTCTTCAAAGTTCGAAAAAGAAGCCAAAGGTAGAAGCTTTCGGGTGGATCCATCTTCGGCGCAAGGAGACGACGAGATGAGGCCGATCCGTACACCGGGAGGAGTCGAAGACGAAGGAGTTCAAGAAAGGTATAGCCCCCTAACCGAGTAGGTAAACTCTTGTTAGGTTGTTAGTTAGTAGTTTAACAAAGATCCGTATTGGTAGTCCATGTTACCACCCTCTTGAAAATCGTTTTTCACCACTTCCGCAACCCCGTAAGAACCGGGGAAGGGTAGCATGGACTTACAGTGGTATCAGAGCCAGATTAAACACTATCTAACATGTTAGCTAAGTAAGTAGAAGTTCGATCGGAGAAAAAGTCACGAAAAACACCCAGAAAATCAAGTTTCTGTCGATTCTGTATTCTGTTCATAAAATGATAAATCATACTCCAAAAATCTACTCAGGCTTTTTAAAAGACACTGTAGAAATTTGGTCCAGAGAACCGTTCAACGCGCCGCGGAACCGCGGCAGGAGCACGCTCCTGCCGCGGATCCGCGGCCGAGTTGAGTCGGTCGTGGGACAAATTTCTTGCAGTGTGTTTCTAGGGGTATTTTGGGATCTTTACAATATGTCTTTTCTGCCCAGATTTTCCAGAAAGAAAAATTATTTTTTGGGGCTTGAAAATCCGTATTTTTATCGAACTTCTAAAGACTTAAGGTGACGGGTATATATCTGTGATATGTTATATGTATTGAACGTCCGCTAATCGCTATACGTCGATTAGTGGGGGTTATACATATCTGTGATCTGTAATGTTGATGGTATGTGTATATGAATTCTTTAGATTGTCGCGGATGAATAGCCGGGGGTTGTGAGATGAGAGTTTTTCCTTTTATCTTTCAATTCATGTAATATGTAAATTGATGTAATATTATTTTTGGCCGCACAACCGGGTCGGGGTTGTAGCCGTCATTGTATAATTTCTTTTTACTGTTTTTGCTCCTAGGATAGACCCAAGGTGGGGTGCACAAACTACCGGGTATCTCGAAGTGCCGAGTGGCCTACTCACATCGTTGAGGGAGGTTGCTCCGTTTCAGATATTTGGCGGGTAGTTTGCCGCACCCATAGGGGTCGAGGGTGGGGTATTGGCTATTCATCGCGACCATGTAATCCGCTTTTCGTTACAGGCTCGTACGAATTGCGGATTCCTAGTATATCCAATGTGTTCATCTGTGATCTGAAATGGCTATCATTGCAATATATCTATATATGATATTATTTAGGCGTTGCTTATGTTTTGCAGCCGCGCTAGCCCAGCCCCCGCTCTGTCGTTAGTTAAGTAACCTAACGGGTAATGACGGGGCCCCGTGGCGAATGCGAATGGCATAAGCGTACGTCATATTTTGGTTGTTTTTTGCAATGGTAGGATTAAATGATGGGACGCATTAAAAGAACTAATACAAGAAAATTACGCATTAAAAGAACTAATACAAGAAAAATAAACCAAGTAAAAGTCGTTGGAACACTTTCAAAACCACTCGGTTTCTTTTCAAAATAACTTTTAAACGCGGAGCTTAAGCCACTCCTTTTAAAAGCTATCTCGTTCCATCGATTATATCAAGTCCACTACGTTCACGGTTTCGTCAAAACCATTCGTAGCCCTCCGTCGTTTCACATGGATGGTCAATAGTATTCAAGCTATGTATGTTGGCCAAAGTCAAGGCATAGTGATTGGTAGCTATTGGGTATTCATGTGCAGCATAGATAGATGTGTTAGTTTGGGACAGTCGTTCTACCATTTTGACCAAAGTCAAGGGTATGTGCGGATGGGCTCAAATTAACCTGGAGAATGACGAGTAGAACTTGACATGTGACTTATGATATTTTGGCCAAAGTCAAGGTCATAAGAGCATGGGGCAAAAATCCACATCAGGAGTTTCAAAAGAACTGAAACTTGCTAGTGTTGCATACCATTTGGAGTGTGATGATTCTGGTAGGATTCCTTCAGTTTCGTCACGCGATGATATTTGGATCCCGATCCTACTGTGAGTATATGCTACTCCTCGGAAAATTTCTCACTAAATGATCAATGCTATAAACCTAGTAGGTGTCTAGAAAGGTGTTAGCGGGGCTACGCCCCCATGGAAAAGAGGTTCTTAAATTAAGGAACTTTGCGAAAGCGTTGGAAAAACTCCCTCGAAGTACCGACACCAGCCTGGCCGAACGGTTAAGCAAGTATTGTACGGTGAGATTGATCCTGACTAATTCTTCCTTTTTGGTTTGAGGAGGGATTCGAGAGACAGTGGGAGCCATCCTGTTTAGACAAATTAAAAACCACTCTAAACTTGCAAGAGCATCATGCTAAAGTGTTTCTTCTCTCTCTCCTAATTGCAGCGACCTAACATCATGACCGGACTTAAGTTATTACTAGATAAAAACATACTGACAGGGCCAAACTATAAAGATTGGCTCTGGAATGTCAAAATGGCAATCACTTATGACAAGTTGGGGTATCTCCTTACCACCAAAGCTCCCCCTGTCCCAGGACCCACCTCCAGCGTCGCGGATAAGGAAATCCGTAAGACTTGGGAGATCGATAGTGCGAAGGCCAAGTGCCTCGTGCTTGCCTCTATGGACAACGAACATCAGAAGAGGCACGAGAATATGGACCTCGAATCCATATTTCTCCATACAAAAGAACTGTATGGAGAGCAATCTCGTATCGCAAGATACGAAGTGTCGAAGAAGTTATTTTCGGCAAGGTTGGCCATCGGATCATCGGTAGCGGAACACGTGCTTAAGATGATTGGCTTCATTGAGGAGCTCGCGGAACTTAGGACCACGTTAGAGAACGAGCTCTATACGGACTTGATTCTCCAGTCCCTTCCTTCCACTTACGCCCAGTTAATCCTGAACTTCAACTTACAAGAAAAATAAGTTGAACTTTCAGAGCTCCTCAACATGTTGAGGAGTGCAGAGGGCACCCTACAGAAAGGTAGGGAAACATCCACTTTGTTTATAGCAGGATCTTCATCTTCTAGGTCCAAGGCGAAAGCCAAGGGAAAGAAGAAGAAAGCCTCCGCCAAACAAAGGGGCGGTGTTAGTAAAGTGGATACGAAGGGAAAAGCAAAAGCAACAAAGATAGCGGGGAAGCTTATAGGGAAGGAAGAGTGCTTTTTCTGTCACAAGAGTGGTCACTGGAAGAAAGATTGCAGGACTTGGAAAGCCAGGACACAGGATCTGAAGCAAGTTGTGGCTTCAGCTTCAGGTGTGTATGTTATTGAAAACTGTCTATCAATAAGCTCTACTTCCTGGGTATTGGATACCGGATCAGGATCTCATATCTGTATTTCTTTGCAGGCGTTCAGAAACCGTAGGTTTTTGAAGGCAGGTGACATGACCCTCAAAGTTGCAAACGGAGCTAGCATGAATGCTTCTTAGTTTTATGTATGCCCTAGAGGCCATTACTGTACATACGATGTATATTGTAGTGGATGCTAGGACATATATAGGGAGAACTTTCTTGCTCGACATGATAGTATGCTATCTGGTTGTACTTTATCTTAACAAGTACTCTGATTGTCTTTATGTTACATGTTGATAAAGCCCTTAGGATATGTACTCGACTACTGGGACTATGATGAGATTATACTAGTGGGGCCACGGTAGTCGACGAGTACATCCCATAACTATTCCTAGTCGAGAGTGTATCGAGACAGGGCATCGATACAGCAGAGTAGACTTGCGTATACGCATCTTTACCCATATGATGGGCGATGGATGATCCCATATCCATCGGTGTTTGACATCAAGGATGGTATACGGGTGCTCAGTAGAGACTGGGTACACTGGACGGACTCACCGAGAACTCCCAGATGGTATTATACCTCACGTCAGATGGCAGTTCTCCGGTGACACTGGTACAGAGTAGTCTGTTGACCCGAGATCGTCATAGAGTCTTGTGTGATTCCCACTGTGCTTTGATTTCCATCATACCACGTCCAAGAGGGCGTGCAAAAAGGTGGCTTTTGGGTACAGTCCCGAATCACATGGACGCAATGAGCGATAGGAGGGGATTCGTCTCTCCCGGTATAGGGAGTTGATGTTGTGCTGTGTTCGATTGGCTATAACCGGAAATCCCTGGCCAGGGTTGCTGAGATTTACTGGTAAGTGTTATCAGTAGTTTCTCGAACTGTTATAGACCTCAAATCGACACGACTTATCAAGCTACTGGGGTCTGAAGTTTACCACCCCTAAGCGAGATATGCAACATATCAGACGGCGAGACCGGACTGTACGGGAGTGTTACTGTTTTGATTCACAGGAGAATGTACAGGCTTGCTTGTTGATCTTCTGAGCGCTCAATACCTGGGTAGCTGTTATGTTTAGCTGACCGCTTGCAGCTTGTAGGTGTATGATATGATCATCACCTACTGCCGGCGTATTGACGATTCTTTAGAGTCCTACACAGAGGTTTCTTGGCTCAGGAAAAACGGAGTAGGAGCACATATGTGATATGTGCGGGACCGAGGATAATACGATATGAGATACCGTATTCTATTCTTGCGATATTTGATATCAGCCGGGTCATCGGATCAAGTGTTGATTCGATGAATCGGTACGGATAAATATTAGTTGGTTATATGCGATATAGCCAGATTGTCGAATCAAGTGTTGATTCAATAATTTAATTTATAACAATATATATGATATATTAAATTACATTAACTAATATTAGCTCACTAAAAGATTCTTTTTCTCACTCGGGTAATACGTTGATGTATATGCGATATATGTTAATTGTATTATTTTATTTTGTTATGAAAAATATTATATATGAGATATATAATATTGTAACATGATATGATTATTAATGCAACAAGTTTAGTGGAGATTAAACATGGTTAGGGTTTGATTAGGGTTAAGTATTTCTTGATGTTTCTAGAAGGTTTTCTTTTTTGTTTTGGAAAAGATATTTTTGCATGATATTTCTTAACCCAACCACACCCCTTAACCCTAGTTCAATCTCTACAAAGGTTACTTGACCATGGTTGCATTATTCTTCATATTAATCCTTTCATTATTCATCACAAAAGGAATTCTATTCTTCTTTTTCTTCTTCTTCCTTCTACTTTTCATGGAAAAAGCTTACTAGCTTTTTTCTAAGTGATGAAAAATATATGAGAAATAGAAAACAAATGAGAGCAAAAATCCTACTTCATCATCCTCATCTATCCTTGCATTTAGATAAGGGTGTTCACTTCATATTATGAGTGTTAGCTTGTGTTAACGAAACTTCTAGGTAGATCATCTTTGTATCGAAGATCGGAAGCAAGAATGCATCTTTCCCTTCGTGGAACCTCTCGAGAGTCCGGAACACGATGATCGCAGCGAAGGGACTTCAATACGGAGCTTTAGAAGTGAAGGACCGGATCTACAAAGGTTGTAATCCCTCTAACTTAGTGTTAAAGTGTTTTAACTTGTTCGTTTTCGCCTAAACTCTAGTTTAAAGATCCGGCTTCGGGTTGTTCGGCATGGCTAAAATTTTAATCGGGCATGGTTGATGCCTCATAGACCCTTGTGCGCGTGCCTAGGAACCCTACAGTGGTATCAGAGACTAGCTAGAGCTTTAGGCGAAGTCTATTCGAAGTTTAAAGTCCGATCGAACCCGAGAACCCCGATAAAACCCCTTCTCTGGATTTTTTTTCAAAACTGTGATTTTTTCATATTAAAAATACTCAAAAAAATCAGCAGGGAATTACATGTGTTACTGTGAAGCACATGCCTCCAATTCCTCTAAAGTGCCGCGGAACCGCGGCCGTACCATGGTATTGGCAGCGGTTCCGCGGCCAAAAAGTTGCCTCATGTTTTAAATTTTGCACAGTAACCTCCGTATGTGATTCCTGATTCTTCTGGGAATTTTTAATTCTACTCAAGTGTTGAGTTTTCTGGGTTGAATTGGGGACTCGTTGTTTCGATCGGATATTTTAACTTTGTTTAGTTTGTTCCGGATAATTTTAGAAACTGTTAAAAAGTTCGAACGGATATCAATAACTCACTTTTTCCCCAGTCGGAAAATTTTTCAACAGTTGGATTTTTTCTCGAGTTTAAGAACGTTCTAAGTCGTGCAAGTAACGCGGTGGACCCTCTAGAAGACAACAAACCTTAACTCGATTATGTGACCGTCTTGAACTTTCTCTAAACCTTAGGGTTTGGGGAAGTACGGCGTGCCACATGTGAGGCGTTGGCTGGACCCTTCTACGGCTGGACCATCGGTACTGTGGCATGTGATGGATGTTTTTAAACCGATTTCAAATGTTGAGATATATTGGGAAATCTTGGGTATTTGATTATTCGATCGGAAAGTTTAACATTGTCTATTTATCTGGAATGTGATACAATATTTGGAATCCACAGGTAGTTATGAGATAACTAATTTCAATATTATAAATCTAGCACTTCAGCCTCAAATGATCGGTTGCCACGGAATTTTGATGCGATCAAAAGTCCGTCGCAATCTTTTAGCGTACGCGGATACTCGCCGGGTAAACTTAATAGACAGCTACGCCCCATAGCCCCGACCAAGTGACTGTAGGAGAACCCCGTCGCCGAAAGCATCCGTTCAGGTGCTCGCGGCAGCGGTGTTCCTCCTTAGTGCACTTCGTCGACGGCATCTGGGGGTGTGGCCGACTACTAAAGATTGCGACGAGCATTCGATCAGGTTGTCGGGAATCTTGTTGAATTGCCCGACTAGATATTGAAAAGAGTTTTCGATAATGAGACTAAAATGCGGGGTTTATAATTGTTAGGCATGCGATGTCTAAAGAGGTTGCGGATTCCAACTGTTGTAGTTTTACACATTCTTTTCTGTGACCGTAAGCATAGTATGTGGTGTATCGCCGGCTTCGTTGCTATACATCAACGACAATCGGGATACGCATACTTGCTTACGTTGATGATATGAGATATTATGTGTTGCTGTGATATGTTATATTGCATCGTCGCGTTTTGAATAGCCGGGGGTTTTATGTGAGATGAGAGTTTTTCTTTTTCATTTATGTAAAATTCATTTGTATGTAATATTCTTTTATTGGGGCACTTCCGGGCTGAGGATGATGTCACCATTGTATATTATTTACTTTTCCGCATTAGGTAGACCCAAGGCGGGGAGCATAAGTAATCGGGTTCTAGGGTCCAGTGGGAGACCATCTCGAGGAGTCGAGACCGGGTCTCCTAACCCTAGAATTGGCAGTGTTGCTTGCCGCTCTCGTAGGGGTCTAGGGATGTGGGTTTGGCTATTCATCGCGACCGTGGAATCCGTGTTTTATACAGGCTCGTATTGAAAACACGGACGTCCTAGTATATCCAATATTTCATATATGTTCTTCTGCTGCAATGTTCTGTGATGAGATCATATCACTGTCTGAGATGAATGTTTATATTATATATATAAGATATATGTTATATTGCAGATTTCGTTTCAAAAGAGATGCTTGTGAAGCATAATAAAATGGGACTTCATTAATGAGATTAATGAAATAAAAGAAACCTAAGATGTTGTAGAAACTTGTTTTAAAAAAAAACTGGTAGCTCTACTTCTTGCTTTGCATAGCGGTGTTCCTTGTAGAACATCCAGCACCTTATTCGATAAGGAAAGAGCCGAGATCCCTTCACCGGGAGTGACCTCTTTAGCGAAACTAGTAGATGCTTCAAACTCGGTTTGTCTTTTGATTGCTTCTATAGTTCTTGCTTTGCATGGTGATATTTGTGAAATATCCTACACCTTATTCGATGAGGAAAGGGCCGACGATTCCTTCACCGGGAGTGACCCCTTTAGCAAAACTAGATAAGCCTCAAAAACACTCCATTTAAAATAACTCAATTTTAAGACGATATCAAGTTCATTACGCAAAAGGTTTTCTTAAAAACCTGTCGTAACCCTCCGTCATTTTAGGAAGTAGAGTACTTAGTATTCGTGCTGTGTTTGTTGACCTTAGTTAAGGCACAGTGTACGGTAGCTAAGTGATGTCTTCCTATATAGCATATGATGCGATTAGTTAGGACAGTCATATGACTTTGTTGACCTTAGTTAAGGGTCATGTGGGTGGGTCTAATTAATCAAGAAATGACGGGTAGAACTTGACTAGTGCTTATGATTTGTTGACCATAGTTAAGGTCATAAGTCACTAGGGGTAAAATATTATTGGAAATTTCAAGTGTTGAAATTTGCAATGAGATTGCATACCTTCTATGAGATAGTTGGATCCCGATACCCGCTGCGAGTAAGAGTTACTCCTGGGAGAATTTTACACATTACAATTAGCCGATCAAGTAGGTGTCTAGAAAGGTGTTAACGGGGTTACGCCTCTGGGAAAATGAGGTTTACTTTAATTAGGTTCGTGCGAAAGCACGGGGGACCTCCCTCAAAGTACCGGCACTGGCCTGGCTGAAAGATTGGCGAACTTGTAGCGTGTAATTAATCCCGGCTAGTCTTTCCTTTTAGGGTTTGAAGGAAGATTTGATTAAAATAGTGGGAGACATCCTGATTAGATATATTAGATAACCAATCTAATCTTGTAAGAGCATACGCTGAGTGTTTTCTTCTCTCTCTCTCCTGGTAGCGACCATGTCATGCCTTAATCAAGATAATAATACGGATATATTGACCGAACCAGCTTGTTATACTGAGCTGGGGAACGTTGGTCCCGCTCCAACTTATAATTGTTATAAGATAGAGCAGGAAATTATGGAATACCAGATTTCCCGTGCCGCCCAAACGAAGAATGTGCATGCTGATGCATCATCTTCGGGTGTGTTCATTACATAGAACTGTTTCTCAGTATCCTTTACGTCCTGGGTATGAGATACCGGATCAGGATCCCGCATATGTAATCTGTTACATGGGCTACAGATAGGTAGAGAACTGAGAACGGGCGATAAGTTTCATGAGATAGAAACGGTGCAAGTGTTGCAGCTAAGTCTGTTGGTCACTATCACCCTGTATTACCAGAATACATTGATTCTGAACGAATGTTATTAGATACCGAACCTGATATACAACATCATATCAATCTCTTTATTAGTATAGAAAGGATATAATTTTGTATTGTTGGATAATGTTTTGAACATTTCCAATATCAAGAGTTGATCGGTTCAGGCACGTTATCTAAAAGCATAGACGTTCTAAATCAAACCACAGTTCTTAACGTACAGAACACACACAAGAGGAAGAGTTCAGAAATGAATAAATCCTTCTTGAGGCATTGTAGACTGGGTCATATCAATGCGACCCGACTGGCTGAAGTTACATATAGATGCATATTTAAATTAGTTTGAATTTACATCTTGTGAAACTTGCCAGTCATGTCACAAAGATACGATGACCATAGCTCTGTTTATTGGAAACAGAGAAAGTGTTAGTGAACTCTTGGGATTGATACATGATAATGTATGATGGTCCCCTGTCTACACATGCCAAGACTAGTTCTTTGTACTTCATTACATTCTCTGATGATCTCTCAAGATTCAGACATATGTTCCTGTTGAAACACAAGTCCGAACCTTTTGAGATATTCATAGAATGTAAGTTAGAAGTAGAGAACCAAAATACGGGTAAAAGTGTTATGTCCTTTGATGTGATCAAGGAGGAGAATACTTGAGCACGGAATTCCTGGACTATTCTAAAGGAGAACGAGATTCCCTCTCAGCATTACTCCTCCGTATACACCACAGCACGTCGGTGTATCGGGGCGGAGCAATAGCACCCTATGTGATATGGTGTGCTCTATGATGAGTACTACTGAGTTTCCTATTTCCTTTTAGGTGTTATGCGCTTGAGAAGCTGCATACCTATTGAATAGGGTTCAAATCAAATCAGTTGCCTACCACTTCATATGTGATATGGTAAGGGAATAGCCCATATCTTAAGTTTGTTAAGATTTGGGGTTGTCCGGACTATGTCTAAAAGCAAAATCCGGACAAGCTCGAGGCAAGGTCTCTTATGTAGAACTGGAAAGGTTCCAGCTATACAAACTGCAGCAGATGATTTGGTAGAACCAAAGGATTCAATAGTTTCCAACGAACCTCAGCCTCTCCGCCGATCTAATAGGGTTCCTCACCCACCTGAGAGATACTTCGGTTTCTCTATGACAGTGGGAGTGAGGATTGCATCATGAGACGATGACCCAACTAGTTTTGAGCTGGCCATCAAGAGTGGGACTCTGTAAGAATGGCTGGATGCTTATCGATCTGAGATGGAATCCTTATACACCAACAAAGTATGGACTTTGGTTGCTCTATCTGAAGGGTTAAATCCCCATCAGGAGCAAGTATATCTTGAGAAGATTACTAGGTGTACGTGGAAAAGTTGAGACTTTCAAAGCTATGCTTAAGTCCATCCAGATCCTACTTGCCACGGCTACATACCATGACTACGATATCTGGCGGTTGGGTGTCATGAGTGCTTTTCTAAATGATGTTTTAGAAAAAAGAACGTCTATAAGTACACAGCCAGAGGGCTTCGTAGACAGTGGGAGCAGCAGAAACTTGTGCAAGATGTTTTATATAATAAAGCAGGCATCGCGGAGTTGGAACATCTGTTTTGATGTGGTAGTCAAAGAGTTTGACTTCATCAAAATGGTAGATGAACCTTGTATATACAAAAAGGTAGTAGAGAGTATGGTGGTGATCCTCGTAGAGTACGTGGATGACATACTCTTGATAGGGAAGGAGTTTCCTATGCTACGCTCGGTCAATCTCCGCTTATCACAAGGATTCTCCATATAGGATCAAGATGATACCTCCTAAATCCTCGGTTTTGGATCTATGAGATAGATCTAATTGGATGTTAGGATACTCACTAGTTGTAGTGAGATGGTATCAATCGATCCTGGGGAGAATCACTGGAAAGATTCCAGGGTGATAAGGACGACTGAATGTCAACGCAGGCATTGTTTTTTACCCTCAGTGGAGGGACGGTATGTTGGAAGAGTTCCAAGCTAGATACCCGTGACATACTAGACGATTTAAAGGCAAGATAAATCGTTACCAAGAATGCTACCAAAGAGGCAGTCTGGATATATATAAGTTCATAAGATGAACTTCGTTCCTACCATTGTATGACAATGGAGTTGTGGCTTTTGCCAAGGAACCCCCCGTCCCATCTGATATCCAGATCTAATTCTTCTTAGGCAGTATCAACTGATCATGGAGATGGTTGATCTCCAGGGAGATCAAGGTTAGAAGAGTAGACACAGAGAACAACAGCGTGGATCCACTCACAAAGGCCTTTTTTCCAGTAGAGACTTTTATGGGATGGTTGAGTATGAGATACTTCAACCACAGCTAATATTTGGGTATGTGATACCACAACAGATGGCCCTAGTGCAAGTAAGAGATTGTTAGTTATATGTATGCCCTAGAGGCCATTACTGTACATACGATGTATATTGTAGTGGATGCTAGGACATATATAGGGAGGACTTTCTTGCTCGACATGATAGTATGCTATCTGGTTGTACTTTATCTTAACATGTACTCTGGATTGTCTCTATGTTACATGTTGATAAAGCCCTTAGGATATGTACTCGACTACTGGGACTATGATGAGATCATACTAGTGGGGCCACGGTAGTCGACGAGTACATCCTATAACTGTTCCTAGTCGAGGGTGTATCGAGACAGGGTATCGATACAGCAGACTAGACTAGCGTATACGCATCTTTACCCATATGATGGGCGATGGATGATCCCATATCCATCGGTGTTTGACATCAAGGATGGTATACGGGTGCTCAGTAGAGACTGGGTACACTGGACGGACTCACCGAGAACTCTCAGATGGTATTATACCTCATGTCAGATGGCAGTTCTCCGGTGACACTGGTACAGAGTAGTCTGTTGACCCGAGATCGTCATAGAGTCTTGTATGATTCTCACTGTGCTTTAATTTCCATCATACCATGTCCAAGAGGGCGTGCAAAAAGGTGGCTTTTGGGTACAGTCCCGAATCATATGGAGGCAATGAGCGATAGGAGGGGATTCGTCTCTCCCGGTATAGGGAGTTGATGTTGTGCTGTGTTCGATTGCCTATAACCGGAAATCCCTGGCCAGGGTTGCTGAGATTTACTGGTAAGTGTTATCAGTAGTTTCTCAAACTGTTATAGACCTCAAATCGACATGACTTATCAAGCTACTGGGGTCTGACGTTTACCACCCATAGGCGAGATATGCAATATATCAAACGACGAGACCG
The DNA here is from genome assembly GCA_030015575.1 of Agapanthus africanus. Lineage (NCBI taxonomy): Eukaryota > Viridiplantae > Streptophyta > Magnoliopsida > Asparagales > Amaryllidaceae > Agapanthus > Agapanthus africanus. The sequence goes on from JASDDO010000031.1 coordinate 141,918,497, forward strand.
GACTGTACGGGAGTGTTACTGTTTGGATTCACAGGAGAATGTACAGTCTTGCTTGTTGATCTTCTGAGCGTTCAATACTTGGGTAGCTGTTATGTTTAGCTGACCGCTTGCAGCTTGTGGGTGTTTGATATGATCATCACCTACTGCCGGCATATTGACGATTCTTTAGAGTCCTACACAGAGGTTTCTTGGCTCAGGCAAAACGGAGTAGGAGCACATATGTGATATGTGCGGGACCGAGGATAATACGATATGAGATACCGTATTCTATTCTTGCGATATTTGATATCAGCCGGGTCATCGGATCAAGTGTTGATTCGATGAATCGGTACGGATAAATATTAGTCGGTTATATGCGATATAGCCGGATTGTCGGATCAAGTGTTGATTCGATAATTTAATGTATAATAATATATATGATATATTAAATTACATTAACTAATATTATCTCACTAAAAGATTCTTTTTCTCACTCGGGTAATACATTGATATATGTGCGATATATGTTAATTGTATTATTTTATTTTGTTACGATAAATATTATATATGAGATATATAATATTGTAACATGATATGATTATTAATGCAACAAGTTTAGTGGAGATTAAACATGGTTAGGTTTTGATTAGGGTTAAGTATTTCTAGATGTTTCTAGAAGGTTTTCTTTTTTGTTTTGGAAAAGGTATTTTTGCATGATATTTCTTAACCCAACCACACCCCTTAACCCTAGTTAAATCTCTACAAAGGTTACTTGACCATGGTTGCATTATTCTTCATATTAATTCTTTCACTATTCATCACAAAAGGAATTCTATTCTTCTTCTTCTTCTTCTTCCTTCAACTTTTCATGGAAAAAGTTTACTAGCTTTTTTCCAAGTGATGAAAAATATGTGAGAAATAGAAAACAAATGAGAGCAAAAATCCTACTTCATCATCCTCATCTATCCTTGCCATTTAGATGAGGGTGTTCACTTCATATTATGAGTGTTAGCTTGTGTTAACGAAACTTCAAGGTAGATCATCTTTGTATCGAAGATCGGAAGCAAGAATGCATCTTTCTCTTCGTGGAACCTCTCGAGAGTCCGGAACACGATGATCGCAGCGAAGGGACTTCAACACGGAGCTTTAGAAGTGAAGGACCGGATCTACAAAGGTTGTAATCCCTTTCACTTAGTGTTAAAGTGTTTAACTTGTTCGTTTTCACCTAAACTCTAGTTTAAAGATCCGGCTTCGGGTTGTTCGGCACGGCTGAAATTTTAATCGGGCATGGTTGATGCCTCGTAGACCCTTGTGCGCGTGCTTAGCAACCCTACAATGCTAAGGCCGTGGGGGACTATCACCTGGGAATGTCAGATTGACATGTTTTGGTTTTACGTAATTGCTTTTTTGTACCCAACGCAACTTGTAATATCATTTCTGTATCTTTGATTTCTAAAGAAGGATATGAATTTGCGTTTGTAAGTAATGTTGTAAACATTCACCTTAATCAAGTTCTGATTGGGTCAGGTACATTAATCAATGGTATATACGTACTAAACCAACCACAGATTTTCAATGTCCAGAATACACACAAAAGAAAGTCTCCAGAAATAAATCAGACTTACTTATGGCATTGTAGACTGGGTCACATCAATGAGAGAAGGTTGACGAAGTTACATACAGAAGGATATTTGAATCCGTTCGAATATCAATCGTATGCCACTTGTCAATCCTGTCTCAAAGGAAAGATGACAAAGACTCCGTTCACTGGAGACGGAGTAAGAGCGAGCGAGCTCTTAGGACTCGTACACAGCGACTTGTGCGGTCCAATGTCTACACATGCGCGAAGCAGTTATTCTTACTTCATTACTTTTACGGATGACTTTTCAAGGTACGGTTATGTCTTCTTAATGAAACATAAATCTGAAGCCTTTGAAAAATTCCAGGAATGTAAGAATGAAGTAGAAAAACAAACCGGCAAAAGTATCAAGACACTAAGATCGGATCGAGGTGGTGAATACTTGAGTGCCGAGTTCCTGGACTATTTAAAAGTGAATGGAATTCTCTCTCAGCTTACTCCTCCATACACTCCACAACATAACGGTGTATCGGAGAGACGGAACCGAACCCTATTGGATATGGTACGGTCTATGATGAGTAACGCTGAGTTACCGCGATCATTCTGGGGATATGCGCTAGAATCAGCTGCATACCTGTTGAACCGAGTTTCAACTAAGACTGTGCCTACTACACCATATGAGATGTAGTGTGGGAAGAGACCCTATCTTAATCACATTAAAACATGGGAAAGTCCCGCTTTTGTCAAAAAGCAGCATGCGGACAAGCTCGAGGCACACTCAGTACAGTGCAAGTTTGTGGGATATCCAAAGAACTCCAAGGGATATTTCTTCTATTGCGAAGAGGAACAAAAGGTTTTTGTTTCTCGGCATGCCCATTTCTTAGAAACTCAGTTCTTGGAGAATCAGATAAGTGGGAGCGCAATAGAACTGAAAGAAATTCCAGAGCCACGAGCTATTACTGAAAGCTTAGTAGAACCAGAGGGTTCGGAAGATCATGACATTCCCGCGCCGCTCCGCAGGAGTAGTAGGAAGTCTCACCCGCCCGAGAGATACTACGGTTTTCTCATAGACGGGGATAGAGAGGATTGCATCATTGATTATGATGAGTCGACTTGCTTCCAGCAGGCCATTCAGAGCGTTGACTCGGTAAAATGGCTGGATGCAATGCGGACCGAAATGGAGTCCATGTACACCAACAAAGTATGGACGTTGGACGTTGCTCCAGTTGGGGTCAAACCCGTAGGATGCAAGTGGATCCTCAAAAGGAAGATTGGTGTAGATGGACAGATTGAGACCTATAAAGCTAGACTGGTTACAAAGGGTTTTCGTCAAAGACCTGGTTTGGACTATGACGAGACCTTTTCTCCAGTAGCTATGCTGAACTCCATTCGGATCCTTCTTGCCATTGCTGCCTTCCACGATTATGAGATTTGGCAGATGGACGTAAAGACCGCTTTTCTAAATGGAAATTTAGAGGAGTGTGTTTATATGGACCAGCCAGAGGGTTTCATTCAGAGTGGGAGCAGCGGAAAGGTGTGCAAGTTGCTTAAGTCCATTTACGGACTGAAGCAGGCATCGCGGAGTTGGAACATCTGTTTTGACGAGACGGTCAAGGAATTTGGCTTTATCAAAAATCCAGACGAACCATGCATCTATAGTCGATTTGTAGCGAGAACTGTAGTATTCCTCGTTTTATACGTGGATGACATTCTCTTAATAGAAAATGACATTCCTATGCTACAATCTGTCAAGGGGTTCTTGTCACACAGGTTCTCCATGAAAGACCTGGGTGATGCCTCATACATTCTGGGGATCCGGATCTATCGTGACAGATCCAAGAGGATACTGGGACTCTCACAGACCAGCTACATCGACACCATACTGAAAAGATTCAGTATGGAAGATTCCAAGCGCGGTAATCTACCGGCTTGTCACGGGATCACCCTTTCCAAAGAGATGTCTCCCAAGACAGATTTGGAAAGGGATCGCATGTCTATTATACCCTACGCTTCTGCGGTAGGCTCTATAATGTATGCGATGTTGTGTACCAGACCAGATATAGCTTATGCACTGAGTGTGGTAAGCCGGTATCAGTCAAACCCTGGGGAGAGACATTGGATAGCAGTAAAGAACATTCTCAAGTACCTGAGAAGGAATAAGGAGATGTTCTTAGTGTTTGGCGGAAAAGACCTTCAGATCGAGGCATTTGCTGACTCCAGCTTCTAGAGTGACAAGGATTATTCCAAGTCCATGTCGGGTTACGTCTTTACCCTCAATAGAGGGGCGGTGTGTTGGAAGAGTTCCAAACAGGAAATCGTTGCTGACTCGATGATGGAAGCGGAATATATCGCTGCTGCAGATGCCGCAAAAGAAGCTGTCTGGGTAAGGAAGTTCTTAACTGAACTTCAAGTGGTTCCGTCCATTGTTGATCCAATACCTCTGTATTGCGACAACAACGGGGCTATAGCTTTAGCGGAGGAACCAAGGTCCCATCAGAAGTCCAGACACATCTTGAGGCGGTATCACCTGATCAGGGAGATCGTGGGTAGCCAGGAGATCGAGGTTCGGAAAGTTTCTACGGAAGATAACACTGCTAATCCACTCACAAAGGCCTTACCCCAGACTCAGTTCGAGCGGCTGATCGAGATGATAGGTCTTCGATATGCCAGTACATGGCCTTAGTGCAAGTGGGAGATTGTTAGTGTATATGCCCTAGAGGCCATTACTGTATCATACTAGTTTGTATATTACTTAATGGAAGCTTTGGATATTCACCTTGTATAGACAATCTTGCTCAATATAGTAGTATGCTACTTGGTTTGTTTCTACTTCAATGTGTACATGTGTTTATTTTAGTATATCACCTATACATATTAGTGGAGCCCTAAGGATCTTTGCTTTATTACCAGCGTTGTGATGGCAGTCACACTAGTGGGGGCTGGGTAATCTATAAGCACATCCTTATGCAGGTCCCTAGTCGCCGGACTATCGAGAAAGGGCATCGATACTCCGGAGTAGACTAGCGTATGAGCTTCTCATCCCAGTGTGGGAGATGGTCTGTCCCACAGCCATCAGTACGTCGTACTGGAGATAGTATGCGGGTGCTCGTTGGGTTACGAGTATATTGGACAGGACTCATCGGGAACTGTTGGTTGGTACTATACCTATCGTCTGTTATCAGTTCCCAGGTGACATGAGTACAGCTTAGGCCGCTGACTTGACACTGTCACTTCGCCTTGAGTGTTTTCCCACTGCACTTAGATTACTACCCTACCACGGCTCAAAGGAGTCGTGCAAACAGGTAGTAGTTGGGTGTAGTCTCGAAGCAAGGAGGCAGTGACGGTTAGACAGGATTCATCTCTCCCGGTATTGGGGGTTGACATCGCGTTGTGTCTAGGAGAGCCATTACACGAGTAGTCCCTGGCCAGGGCAAGCGAGATATACTAGTAGGTTTCCAGTGTTATCTCATGGTGTTCTGGGCTTCAGTCCGACACGACTTGTACCGCTATTGGGGGACTGACGTTTACCGCCCCCTAGGCCCGCCATGCGATGTATAAAACGAACAGACCGGACTGTATGGAGATTGTCACATTCAGACTCAGTAGGAGTTCAGATGGGTTTCACCTCGTCAGTCTTCTTGTCGGCATCTACCTGGGGACCGTTACGCACAGCTAGTGCCGCTTGCGGTCTGTGGTTAAACCCACTGCCAGCGTAGTGTCGAGTCTTTAGAGTCCCACACAGATAGCTATTCGCCTTTAGGCAAAAGTGTAGGGGTCGCATGGTTTTGCGACAGGTCGCATGGTTTTGCGACAGGGTTCGGTCACATCCGTGCACTTGTGCACGTACAGTGTCCGGACAGTTAACACTAGCGGGCTTTGGTTTTAGCCAGATCCTAGTGTACGTTTTGGGATTGGTTTTATCTCGTTTGTATTCGTGTTCCTCGGAACGCGGATGCGGGTGTGTATGCACAGTTGACAGAGAGACAGAGGCAGAGGATTCTCATTGGGGTTGTTGACTGTTGACTATTGACTTTGCTTAACCCTAATGAGAATTAGAAATATGGTTAATGATAATTAAGTATTATTGTGCCATGGTTGGGTTGAAAGTTGACCTTGTTGACTTGTTGACTTTGTTGACCGGTTGACTAGGTTGGACTTGTTGACCACCATCATTGCTATGGCTATCATTTCATGCAAAGACTTTTGGCTTGCTTATTTGTTCACACATTGCATTTAATGCATGAAATGATATTGCCTTTTGTGATATGATAACCATCACATAATACTTGATTATCATTATGGCTCATGATGCTTTTGGATTATGAGAGGTGAGAATGAGAAGAGTATGGCTCATTCTTTCATTTTTCTTTCTCTCTCTTGAGCTCTCTCATTCTCAAGCTCTCCCTCTTCCTCTTGCTCTTTCTAGCTCAAGGCAAACCATTCTCATGTGTTGAGACTCGTTGCCTTAGAGATAAAAAGACACCAAAATATTCCTCTACTCATTCTAGTTCATAAGGCCTAGCAAGCCAAGTGATCTAGTTTCTTCAAAGTTCGAAGAAGAAGCCAAAGGTAGAAGCTTTCGGGTGGATCCATCTTCGGCCAAGGAGACGACGAGGTGAGGCCGATCCATACACCGGGAGGAGTCGAAGACGAAGGAGTTCAAGAAAGGTATAGCCCCCTAACCGAGTAGGTAAACTCTTATAAGGTTGTTAGTTAGTAGTTTAACAAAGATCCGTATTGGTTGTCCATGTCACCACCCTCTTGAAAATCGTTTTCACCACTTCCGCATCCCCGTAAGAACCGGGGAAGGGTGGCATGGACTTACTGCAGGTACAATCAATATGTTAAGCAATAACAACATAATAATAGTATGCAATAACTATGCAATAGGGATATGAGAAAGTATATATGCAGCAATCATAAGGGTACACTAACAGGTACTACCAATATATGAAACCGTGCATAAGTGAATAGGGATGAGGTATGGAGTGAAATATGTCGTTCCTATGGAAACCTGACATCGTGGTAGGATCACAATCCATCAAGACATTCAAATCCCAATTCCTCAAATCCGCCCCCAAGTTGGGCTCTCATATCAAATAAGTCTCACATCTCTCCAATGTACAATATCGAGTAATCTCCTATATCCCGAATGTACAAATCGACAATCTCATAGGTATCCTGTATCCAATCATAATGAATCACCGAATATCCCAAATCACATCTCAAGTAAGATTCTAGCATCCTAAATATTTATATATGCAGAAATAAATATGATGGGGCCAATACACTTATATTAGCGTCCCACTCTACTAATATTGGTGTAAGGGTATATATAACAACGGCTAAATCCCCTGTTATATATACAAAGACTAATATTGGTGTAAGGGTATATATAACAACGGCTAAATCCCCTGTTATATATACAAAGGTGTTATTCCATGTGCCAAGCATCGACACAGAAATCCTGATCTCGTATCATACTCTATCCCGAAAGCACGAGTGCCTAGCTCTGACCCTCGCCTTTCAACGTATGCATACGTACATGACTCCCAACGGTGTCTCCGTGATCCCCGCCGAGTCATTGGTACTATCACCAGTAGGTACTCGCCCGCCTCCAGGCTCAATCGGCAAAGTCCATCGATCTTCTTGCCGAGGGGAACCATACCGGTCCCCACAATGTACCCTCTATAGCCTCGACGCCTCCTCGTAGGGGTATATATAAATCAACACCGATAAAACTCATGGTGGATGCGCAAATATCATATCAAGGAAACCGGGTTTTTCAATGTATGCATAATTTCATGAACTCCTGCGGTTCCCAAATCCAGAAAACATCATTTAAAATCCCAATAAACAATGCGCAAATCCAGGAATAAATATATGCGATATATCTGAAATGCGAGCATATAAAAGAGAATATGTAGTTGAAACCAGATGTATGCGAAATCAATAAGGTACAGCTAAGTATATGTAACACCTTAGAATGTGTTTTGTAGCTAATTATATTTTCATATATAGTTTTTAACAAAAAGTTTACCAAATTAAGTTTTAAATTTTTTATCCTATTTAATGAGTATTTTATTAGAATTTTGTTAGGCTTGCACACACTTGTGCATGATAACTAGGGTTGTTTTTGGGGGTTAAACATGATTAGCAACCATGGTTAACTAACCATTTCTCCCTAATCTAGTTTTAATATTGTTTAAGTGTTATGGTTGTTATTTTAATTGAAAAATGAATTTAAAATGGAAATTTTAAACTTGGTTGACTTTGAGAGGGAGAGAGAGAGCATGGGGCATCATGGCCTTTGCCATGCCTCATTTAATGAAGAGAGAGAGAGTGAGAAGGGGGTCTTTCTTTTGTTGTTCTCATTTTCTTCTCTCATTTCCCTTTTGCTCTCAATCTCACTCTTACACAAACCCACACACACACTCACCTGAAGCTTTCAGCAGCAGCAGCATCATCATCACCATCAGCAGCAGCTGCAGCAGCAACAGCAGACATCAGCAGCAGCAGCAGCAGGCAGCAGCAGCAGCAGCAAGAGCTCCAGCAACTTGGAGCAGCTCCTCACACTCCTTCTCTTGCTTCTTGTGATCCTTGTGGGTATATTTTCTAAACCCAATTCCTAGTTTGCTTAGTTATGTGTTAGTTTAGCTTCGGTTTGCGATTAATGTGAGTTTATTGCTAGTTATGGTGATTTGTGTGGAATATTGATTAGGTGTTGATTGTGTTAGATAACCCTACATATTTAAGTGTTAATAGGGCCACTTCAACTGAGATTTTACCCCGATTACACTAAAATACCATAGGGTTTGTGATCCGTGCTATATTGTCATTTTTAAGCGATATCTGTGACTTTTGTAATCTGCTTGTGACCCGATACCTTCAGGTTAAAATTGAGAAGACTGGGATATGCTACCTAGGTCTAGAGCACACCACATGAACATGAGCCCCTACCCCCATACTATGGCCGCCAATTTAATCAATCTGGCCGCAAATTGCGGCCAGGAAGGGGTTCTGGGTGTTGGGGTTTTGTGTAGGGTAGTCTGCTGTGTTGTCTAGGTCTTTGGAATGTCTAGTTTTGTGATATCTTACCTGCAGGAAAATCTGGGGTCATATATCGTTTTTGGCGTCCGTTGTGTTTGCGCGATACTCGTGATACGTGAGTGGGTTCTGTGATCCAGCGTATCGCGGCGTGTCGCGATGGTTTTAAACGCGTGCACACACGATTCAGCGTATCGTGCACACGCGCGGTTAGTTCACGACGCGAGTTTCTCGTTTTGGTTCGATATCGCGTTTCGCGGAATATTTGGCTTATATGTAATTTCCATGTATTATTTGCAGGTTTGCAGGCAGGGACTACGGACACGGCTACAGTGGGAGCAGATGGTGGGATTCACCTAGCGTGGGGCGTAGGTGAGTAGATTTAACATCTACAGGGGAATCGCCCGCATGGCGTTATGCGTCTGGGCTAGGATTCAAATACCTGTCGCACATTCTACGTCATTGTAGAATTGCGCCTTTACTTTATTTCCTTGATATAGTTATACTGTGACTAGCAGCCGTAGGACACTGCACATATTATTGACGGTTCATGTTGCACGAGCACGGATTGTATGCTACACACACACCGTCAATAATTGCCACGTCACACACTAACCATTATTGATACTATTGCTTGTCACACATGACATCTAGCATACCGGTATACCTATAGTGTATCATACCTTTAGTGATAGGTACATTTACACCTTGCGATACAGCTACTGGTATACCTTTTACATATTTTACATATACCGGGAGGGATATCTTACTCATATTCTTCTTATACCCAGGGGGTATACGACATCAGTTCTTATAGGTAATACCTATACATTGCTACACCTGTATGTTATACACATATTCAGTTGCTGTCGCATATTTACATTTACTGATGTTACTTAGCTGTACCTTATTGGTTTCGCATACATCTGGTTTCAGCTACATATTCTCATTTATATGCTCGTATTTCAGATATATCGCATATATGTATTCCTGGATTTGCGCATTCTTATTTTGATTTCACATGATGATTTCTGGATTTGGGAACCGTGGGAGTTCATGAAATTATGCATACATTGAAGAACCCGGTTTCCTTGAGATGATATTTGCGTGTCCACCATGAGTTTTATCGGTGCTGATTATATACTCCATACGAGGTGTGGTTGCCGTATGAGAGTACATGGTGGGGCCCGGTATGGTTCCCCTCGGCAAGAAGATCGATGGATTTTGCTGATTGAGCCTGGAGGCGGGCGAGTACCAACCAGTGACAGTACCCATGACTCGGCGGGGGATCACGGAGACAACGCTTGGAGTCATGTACGTATGCATACGTCGAAAGTCGAGGGCCAGAGCTAGGCACTCGTGCTTTCGGGATAGCGTATGATACGTGGTCAGGATTTCTGTGTCGATTCTTGGCACACTGTTTTCATGATATGTCTTTTAATACCTTTGTATATATAACAGGGGATTTAGCCGTTGTTATATATACCCTTACACCAATATTAGTGGAATGGGACGCTAATATATGTGTATTGCCCCCATCATATTTATTTATGTATGTATACCTTTAGGATGTTAGAAACTTACTTGAGATTCGACTTGGGATGTAGGTGATTCATTGACATTGGATATTGGATATAAAAGAGATTGTTGGTTTGTACAATCGAGATATAGGGGAGCTACTCGATATTGTACATTGAGGTGATGTGAGACTTATATGATGTGAGAGCCCAGTTTGGGGGCTGATTTGAGGATTTGGGATTTAAGTGTCTTGATGGATTGTGATCCTGCCACGATGTCCGGTTTCCGTGGAAATGACATATTCCACCCCATACCTCACACTTATCTACTTTATGCACAGATTCATATATTGGTAGTACCTGTTAGTGTACCCATGTGATAGTTGCATATTTACATTCTCATATCCCCCTTTGCATAGTTATTGCATATTATTGTCATGTTACTGTTGCTTCACACATTGATTGTACCTGTTAGGGTACCTTCTATTTTTCAGCATTTGCATGACATGTTATTATTGTAATCGCATATCTTAGATTCATGCTGTACGTACATTCCTGCGATTACCTGCATATGTTATCTACTATTCACGAGTTGGCAACTCACCCCAGTTGTGCCACAGGTGTTACAGGTTTTTTCCCAGAGTAGTCGAAGCAGGCTATTCTTCTATTCAGCTAACCAGTTATCATCTTTTGCTATAGATATCGCATCAGCTCACAGTACCTTTTTGCTTAGGTGGGTTAGATGATTTATCTGTATTTCATATTGTACATTCGTTGTATTTTGTACTCTCCATCTACTATTGTATTGTGGACTTAGAGACTTGGTGAGGACGTATGTGTATCATTGTGGATTGATGTCTTTTATATACAGCTTTTTCTCTATTGTCTTTATTTCTTCGCTACGGCGTCGTATATTCTGTTGTATTCATCTTGGCTAGTTTTTCCATAAAAAAAGGGGGTGTTGCTAAAATTTTAAAGAAAGAAAGTTGGGCTTTTAAAGAATTTGGGTTGTGATTTCAAATGTTTCAAAAACTTATATTATCTTTTCCGTATTTTTATGGTTTAGATTTCTGGGTTTTGGTTTTCTTTTACCGCGTTACGTCTTTGGGCGTTGCGTAGTATTAGGGCCGTCACGGGCCAATTTTTGGGTCGTGACAGTATAGGTGTCTACCTAGATATAAAAGATGTCGTATACCCCCAGGATATAAGTAGAATATGAAGGATACCCCCCTGGGTATAAGTAAAATATGTGCAAGGTATACTTGTAGCTGTATCGCAAGGTGTATATGTACCTATCACTAATGGTAAGATACACTATAGGTATACCGATAAGCTAAATATCATGTATGATAAGCAATATAGTATCTATATGGGGTTGTGTGTGACATGGCAATTATTGACGGTGTGTGTGTAGCATACAATCCGTGCTCGTGCAACATGAACCGTCAATAATATGTGCAGTGTCCTACGGCTGCTAGTCACAGTACAACTATATCAAGGAAATAAGGTAAAGGCGCAATTCTAACAATGACGTAGAATATGCGACAAGTATTTGAATCCTAGCCCAGACGCATAACGCCATGCGGGCGATTCCCCTGTAGATGTTAAATCTACTCACCTACGCTCCACGCTAGGTGAATCCAACCATCTGCTTCCCCCTGTAGCAGTGTCCGTAGTCCCCGCCTGCAAACCTGCAATTTAGACATGGAAATCATATATAAGCCAAATATTCCGCAAAACGCGATATCGAACCCAAACGAGAAACTCGCGTCGCGAACCAAACGCGCGTGTGCACGATACGCTAAAACGTGTGTATACGCGTCTAAAACTACCGCGACACGCTGGATCGCAGAACCAACTTACGTGTCGCGCATATCGCGCAAACACAACGGACATGCAAAACGATAATTGATCCCAGATTTTCCTACAGGTCAAATCTTACAAAACTATACATACCACTGGCCTAGAAATAACAGCAGACTCCTACCCATGCAAACTACACCCAAAAACTCCCACATCTGGCCGTAAATTGCGGCCAGAAAGATTAAACCGGCTGCCTGGGTAGGGGGTTAGGGGTTCGTGCTCAGGTGGTGTAGTCAGGGTATATCTAGTGTGCTCCAGTTTCCTCAATTTTAACCTGAACTACTCGGGCCTATAGCAGATCACTGAAAGGTGAAATTTCACTTAAAAACACTAAATTTGCACAATTAGAAACCCTATGGTATTTTGGTGTAATCTAGGGTTTAACTAGGTTTACATGGCCCTAATAACACCTAATTAGTCTAGGTTAACCAACACTTACATCACATGAACAAAACTTCACACCAATCACCAAATATAGCACAAAATCTCACTTTTATCTCAAACCGAAGCTACTTCTACACAAACTTAGCAAACAAGGAAGTAGGTTTAAGGATTATACCTCACACGACCCTACGATGCAAGGAGAAAGGAGGAGGAGAAGATCTGGAGTTGCTGTGGCTGCTGGAGCTGCTACTGTTGCTGCTGCTCCATGCTACTGCTGATGCTGCTGCTTGCTGCTGCTTCTGCTGAGCTGCTGCTGCTTCAGATGTTGCTGCCTCTTCTGCTGCTGCTGCTGGGGCTGAGTGAGTATGGGTGTGAGTGTGTGATAGTATGAGTGAGTGAGAGAATGAGAGAAGTGATAAGAGAAAATGAGAGGCAACAAAATGATGGCATCAAGTGTCAACCCTCTCACTCCCTCTCTCTTCATTAAATGAAGGCATGGGCAAAGCCATCATGCCTCATAATGCACCCTCTCTCTCTCTCTCACCAAGTCAACACAATAACAATCAAAACCCTTTTTATTTTAAAAACAACCATGAACAATAAAACCAAAACACTTAAAACAACTTATAAAACTAGATTAGGGGAAATGGTTAAGTTAACCATGATTGCTAATCATGTTTAACACCAAATTACAACCCTAGTTATCATGCACAAGTGTGTGCAAGCCTAGGAAAAATCTAATAAAATATTCATTAAATAGGATAAAATAATTGAAAACTAATTTGGTAAACATTTTATTAAAATCCAAACATTAAGATATAATTAGCCACACAACACATTCTAAGGTGTTACAATCCCCCCCCCCTTAAAAGAAATTCGTCCCCGAATTTAAAAATATACTGCTACGCGTACCTTCAAAGAGAAGATTAAAATTCTTAAATCTCACTCGCAGCCTCCCAATTGATTATCTCACTATACGGCTACGTCCAAGAAAAACCCTTCACAGATAGCAAGACCCTTGACCGATGTTCCTCCACCTGCCGAGCCATTAATACCATTGGTTGCTGGTGAACGAAAGATCGCGTCAAGCTAAATGGTCTGGTGCTAGATCATGTGAGAAAAGTCAAGAAGGTAATTGTAAAGTATCATCACAAGGAATACGGGGTGAAAATTCAATAATCTGGGCGGAAGTGCCAAATTAAAGGCAACGAAACTAACTCGCTTATACGATCTCGAAAGGACTTACAATCCTGGGACAAGCTTCCCAGAATCCAACACGTCATTTCATCAGAAAAATCCACAGGAATACATGGTTCGCCATTGCGCACTTAAGTCTACGACCAACACAGTTGTCATAAGACCTCTATTTGTACTGGCTACTCTCATCCTGACCTGAATCAACTGGATCATCTCCGAAGTCTCTAGACTAGCTGGGGTCCAAAATCCTACTTACGTAGAGTAAGAAAACAACAGACTGGTGATCGACACGACCTAACCCCTAAACCTATAGGTTGCCAATTGGAGTGTCTCTTGATAGCAGCTATCGAAGGAGAACCCTATCTATGGCGAGTGACGATCCCCAACTGCCGACAACATTTAACAAAAACACACGACTTAACAAAGAACAACTGAGCAAACTGAGTATAACCAGACGGCAAGAATCCAAATAGAGTCACACCCTGACTAACCCTGGGTAGACACCATAACGAAATTCATGGAGATCTGCTCCCACTCCTACTTCGGAACGGTAAAAGGTTGCAACTCTCCAGCCGGCCTCAGATGCTCGACCCAAGCACACAACAAGACAGACACTTTGAAACGAACCATGAAACTTCTCTTTACATCCCTGTCCACCCGTAACTATCTCACAAGTCACGTCAATGTTGGTGGAACTTGAATGCATATAGAGAGTTGACAGATGTGCATGCTCTAGGATTGCACATCTCTACCTGATAATATCAGGTACACAAACACGTCCCTAACTTAGCACACCGTGTCACAAATCAAGGACTCCGAATCATTTCCCAGCCGAGTATGCTCAAGTATCACTGACGAACGAGCATCGGCGGGCAGTGTCTCACGAAAGCTATTTAAGGAAAGTGGTCGGGCGCGGACATGAGCAAGATGTCCCCTCCGTAGAGACGAACTTAAGCTGTACTCAACGATCACACAAAAACTGTAAATCTGCAGAAGACTATCACAACAATCAAAATCCGCTGCAGGAAGATGTACATTAAGCTCTGGTGGTCCGTGGAAAATCTGACACGACTCTCGAGCAAGTAGTGTCTCCAAATCTCCAACGCAAAACCACCGCGGCCATCTCCAGATCATGAGTGGAATATCCTTCTCGTACTTCCTCCAAATGTAGGGAAGCAAAAGCGATAACTCTATAGTGTCACCTCAGTACACACTCGAGCCCCACTCAAGAAACATTACGGTTAAACAACAAGGTCGCCCGAACCAAAAGCAAAGAAAGAACTGATGCAGTTATTAACTGAATCTTCAACTGCTGAAAACTCCGCACACATGCCTCAGTCCAAAGAAAAGAAACCTCCCCTCCGGTCAATTCAGTCGACGGTGCAGCACTACTCTAGCAATCCTGCATGAAACGGCGGTAAAAACCTGCTAAGCCCAACAATCTGCGGATCTCCGTCCTGCACATAAGTCTGGGCCTAAGCTGTACGGCCACAATCTCCCTTGGAACCATACGAAACCGTCTCCCGTGACTACAAGACCTCGGAGTCAACACAAAACAAGCCGGAAGAAACACTCCGAGAATTTAGCAAACTGCTGGTGCTCTCCCAGTATCTGCATAACAAATCCTCAAGTGCTACTACTGTCCCTCAAGACACATTAAATAGACCAGAATGTCGTAAATAACAAAACAAAAACTGGTTGAGGAACGGCCTGAAGAAATCTGGTTCATCACATCTACGAATGCTGCTAGGGCATCAGTGAATCCAACGACTCACAAAAACACACAAAGCCCGTCGCACGAATAAGGCAGTCTTCGGAATGCCATCACCCTGAATCCGCAATAATGATGACCTGATCCCAAACAAACATAGAAAATGTCTCGCACTGTGGAGCTGATCGAAGAAATCGTCACGGCGAGGTGAAGGATATCTATCCTCACCGTAAGCCGGTTCAATTAACGATCCATCAATACGCAACCCTAAACTACCGTCTTTCTCCTTAACGAACAGAAATAGGAGCTTCCAAAAGCGAAACACTCAGACGCAGAAAACTCCCCAACAAACATCTCAGCAGCGGATTCTTTAGCTCCCACGCTTCGCCGGCTCATCCGGAACAACGTCGGAAAAACTCTCGCACGAAGGGAACACCGGTCCAACAAGCCCTCTGTGGATACGGTATCATGAATGAACGCCAAGAATCCACGACATCTCCTCAAAAGCCGACTAGCGAAAAAGGCTGAATTCAAGCTGTGAGAGGAGGCACAACTATCCACCTGCACAACAAGAACTGACTCGCCGGGAAAACAATTCCTGACTGTTTCCTCACGGTAGTCCACAGACGCCTAGCACGTAGTTAACCAGTCCGTGCCCAGGAGAACGTCAAATCCAACATCTCTAGAAGGATCGAAACGACGAACGAATCTCTATCTCCTATCCTATTGGCACACAATTGAATACGTGTTGCGCAACAAAAGAATCGCTGACAGAAGTTAGCAAAACTACGACTAATCTACCCAACCACGGTATAAGTATAAAAAGCAAACGAGTACATCAAAAGAACAAGCGAATTAAGGATACCTGGAAACTCCACATTGGACGCCTGCACATCCCGATGAGTAGAAGCAAACTCCTGTGTCTGCCCTCTACCTGCAACTGGCTGAACTCCTCTGGTAGACTGAGCCCTCTGGGTGAACCTTCCATGTCCACGGCCTCTCTGAAAATGATCCTGACGAGGTGCTAAGGAACAATCCCTGACGAAGTGCTGAAGGCTCCCGCATCGAAAACATCCACGCGCTGACTGCTGACCCTCCTGGGAATGAGAGCTGAACAACTGTCCTCGTCCTAAACCTCTACTACTCCCGCGATGGCCATGGAATCTGTCTCGATGACTAAACCTCTATCTCTGGGATGGTACACTGGTACGAGTCCTCCACTGTCCTGGAACTCTCTGAGCCTCTGGAATACGCGCCTCGTTAACTGGAGCTGCAACCACTGGTGCTATGTAAGTGACGGACTGCTGCATGCTGATCGTAAGTGACAACTGAGTAACAGGGGTGACAACCTCCTGTCGTAGATCCCGAACGACATCAACCAATGAACTCATAGTCTGGCGGAAGTCCTGCATCTCTGCCAAAAGCCTATCGATAGTATAGATCGTAGGCTGATTCGTCTGCACCTGTGCAACTAGAGTGCCATCCTGGTCAGTGCTCGTCTCACTCGAGCCAACTCTGACCTCGGCCCTCGCTGCATCACTCTGAGTCCCCATAGTCATCGATGGCAAGGCTATAAATAGAGATAAGATTCGATAAGAATAAGGAAATCGAATCACAAGGATATGAATCATTAAGGAAGGAATTTCAAGCAATTTGTACTTAGGTCACTTAAGACGAAGTACCGCATCGTGGGTAAGCTGCAGACATACACACACTACGCAACTCTGCTTAAGCTACCTACTCCATCATACTAAGGTCATCCTACACTCCGAAAGGTAAAACCTAGCGCTCTGATACAAACTTTGTCACGATCCGAAATTGGCACGTGACGGCCCTAATACTACGCAACGCCTAAAAACGTAACGCAGTAAAAGAAAGCCAAAACCCAGAAATCTAAACCATAAAAGTACGGAAAGATAATAAAAGTTTTTTGAAACATTTGAAATCACAACCCAAATTCTTTAAAAGTCCCACTTTCCTTCTTTAAAATTTTAGCAACATCTCTTTTGTAAAAACTGGCCCAAAGACGGAAAAACAATCACATCACAAATATACGACGCCGTAGCGAAGAAATAAGAGACAATAGGAATGAAACTATATATAAAAGACAACAAATCCGCAAATATTATACAATAACGTCCTCACCAAGTCTCTAAGTCAACAACATACTAGTAGATGGAGAGTACAAGATACAACGAATGTACAATATGAAATACAGATAATCATCCAACCCACATAAGCAAAATAGTACTATGAGCTGATGCGGTATCTGTAGCAAAAGATGATAGATGAATAGCTGAATAGCCTGCCTCGACTACTCTGGGGAACACCCTGCAACTCCTGTGGCACAACGGGGGTGAGTTGCCAACTCGTGAATAGTGGATAACATATGGAGGTAATCGCAGGTATGCACATACAGCATGAATCTAAGATATACATTTTCAGTAATAACAGGTAATGTGAAATGCAGAATAAAGGAAGTACAATAGCAGGTACAATCAATATGTGAAGCAATAATAACATGATAATAGTATGCAATAACTATGCAATAGGGATATGAGAAAGTAGATATGCAACAATCATAAGAGTACACTAACAGGTACTACCAATATATGAAACCGTGCATAAGTGAATAGGGATGAGATATGGAGTGAAATATGTCGTTCCCACGGAAACCTGACATCATGGTAGGATCATAATCCATCAAGACATTCAAATCCCAATTCCTCAAATCCGCCCCCAAGTTAGGCTCTCATATCAAATAAGTCTCACATCTCTCCAATGTACAATATCGAGTAATCTCCTATATCCCGAATGTACAAATCGACAATCTCATAGGTATCATGTATCCAATCTCAATGAATCACCTAATATCCCAAATCACATCTCAAGTAAGATTCTAGCATCCTAAATATTTATATATGCAGAAATAAATATGATGGGGTCAATACACATATATTAGCGTCCCACTCCACTAATATTGGTGTAAGGGTATATATAACAACGGCTAAATCCCCTGTTATATATACAAAGGTGTTAAAGAAATATCATAAAAACCATGTACCAAGCATCGACACAGAAATACTGATCACGTATCATACTCTATCCCGAAAGCACGAGTGCCTAGCTCTGACCCTCGCCTTTCGACGTATGCATACGTACATGACTCCCAACGGTGTTTCCGTGATCCCCGTCGAGTCATTGGTACTGTCACTGGTAGGTACTCGCCCGCCTCCAGGCTCAATAGGCAAAGTCCATCGATCTTCTTGCCGAGGGAAACCATACCGGGCCCCACCATGTACCCTATACGGCCTCGACGCCTCCTCGTTAGGGTATATATAAATCAGCACCGATAAAACTCATGGTGGATGCGCAAATATCATATCAAGGAAACCGGGTTTTTCAATGTATGCATAATTTCATGAACTCCCGCGGTTCCCAAATCCAGAAAACATCATTTAAAATCCCAATAAACAATGTGCAAATCCAGGAATAAATATATGAGATATATCTGAAATGCGAGCATATAAAAGAGAATATGTAGCTGAAACCAGATGTATGCAAAATCAATAAGGTACAGCTAAGTATAGGTGTCTACCTATATGTAAAAGATATCGTATACCCCCTGGGTATAAGTAGAATATAAAGGATACCCCCTGGGTATAAGTAAAATATGTGCAAGGTATACCTGTAACTGTATCGCAAGGTGTAGATGTACCTATCACTAATGGTAAGATACACTATAGGTATATCGATAAGCTAAATATCATGTATGATAAGCAATATTGTATCTATAAGGGGTTGTGTGTGACATGGAAATTATTGACGGTGTCTGTGTAGCATACAATCCGTGCTCGTGCAACATGAACCGTCAATAATATGTGCAGTGTCCTACGGCTGCTAGTCACAGTACAACTATATCAAGGAAATAAGGTAAAGGCGCAATTCTAACAATGACATAGAATATGCGACAAGTATTTGAATCCTAACCCAGACGCATAGCGCCATGCGGGCGATTCCCCTGTAGATGTTAAATCTACTCACCTACGCTCTACGCTAGGTGAATCCTACCATCTGCTCCCCCATGTAGCAGTGTCCGTAGTCCCCGCTTGCAAACCTGCAATTTAGACATGGAAATCATATATAAGCCAAATATTCCGCAAAACGCGATATCGAACCCAAACGAGAAACTGGCGTCGCGAACCAAACGCGCGTGTGCACGATACGCTAAAACGTGTGTATACGCGTCTAAAACTACCGCGACACGCCGCGACACGCTGGATCGCAGAACCCACTTATGTATCGCGCGTATCGCGCAAACACAACGGACATGCAAAATGATAATTGATCCCAGATTTTCCTACAGGTCAAATCTTACAAAAATATACATACCACTGGCCTAGAAATAATAGCAGACTCCTACCCATGCAAACTACACCCAAAAACTGTAAGTCTACGCTAGCGCCCCGGCAGTCTACAGACGCCAAATGCGGAACAAAAAAACTTTTAACTGGCGCTATCGTATACTTTAACCCGGATCTACCATTATTGCTGAACTAACAAACTGTAAAGAGTGCAGAAAGGTTATACCGAACGATCCGAGTCCTTCGTTCTTCAACCATCATCCCACGCTCCGTTGCGGCTGCTCCAATCTCGTCGATCTCCGATATCCTTGTCGAGGTGGCACCACGTCGACGATTCTTTAAACGGGCTCCCGCCTCTGACTTGAGGCAACTCGATCGTCAAGTTTGCTAAAAGAGACGACCAAGAATGATGTAGAGAATGAGTAGATGACTTTGTCTCACTTCTTCCAAGTCCGTGGACGATCGGTTAATGAAGCTGCCATTTTTATCGGGTGATGGAATGAAAGAGGTAATGAAATTTCCATGCACCCTTAACCATAGTCTTTTCTCTCCAAAAATGAAATCATTCTCCCTCTCTCTCACCAATAGTGGCCGTCCAATATAAGTAGAAGAGGGAGGTGATGGTAGGAGCAATCAAGGGGGGGTGACAATAAACAAGAAGCTTATCTTGATCATTAAAGAAAAGCATGACTCATTTAGAAACAATGAATCAAAACAACCTTAGTCATCAAGCATTAATGGCACCATTAATGCACTAATGACTCACCATGTCAAGTCACTCACTCTAGAATCTTCTAGAAGAATCCACACTCATCTCAAGAATAGATAAACCCGTCTTTAACCAAATGTTAAAAGACGGCTGATAGAAAACTGGAAACTGGCAACTTCCAAAAGTGATCCTGAAACGACTTTCAGGATAACCCCGAAACTGTATAAATATACCCGCATTTGTATTACGACCGAATACAAATGCAACTGAGACAAAGATATTATACCTACTCAATATAATACTCGGATCCGGCTTAAACCAAAGCCGACAAGTATCATCTGCCCGAAAAATAACACGTGCGTAAACGCACGTGCATTTTCCGAACCCTGCCATAAAACCATACGGCCTCTACAACGTTTCGCCCGAACTTGGGAAACTGTCTGTGGGGGACTCTAATGACTCGTCAGTACCCTGGCAGTGGGTTTAACCACAAACCGTCAGCGGCACTAGCAATGCGTAACGGCTGCCCATGGACTGACCTCAAGGGATGCCGATGAGCGCACTCATCCGGAAAACCCTACTGAGCCTAACAGTGACAATGTATATACAGTCCGGTCCGTTCGTCTATGAGTATCGCATATCTGCCTAGGGGGCTAGTAACGTCAGACCCCCAAGAGCAGTATCAGGAGATTTACTGGTAGGTACTCCAGTAGTATCTCAGGGTGTTATTGGGCTTCACTCCGACATGACTATGTGAACACAAACTAAAATATCTTAAGGAAAACAAAACCTCTTTGAAATCAAAGCATGATTCATTTAACCTAGTCACCAAATTCTAGAACCTTCTAGAACCTTCTAGAAGCACGACTCACTCTCTCTCTCACTTGTTTTTTCACTTGAAAAGATATGATAGTATTTGGGGTGCATGGAATTTTACAGTTCATTTCATTCCATCACCCAATTCTCTCGGCAACTTCATTAACCGATCGTCCACGGACTTGGACGAAGAGAGACAAAGTCATCTACTCATTCTCTACATCATTCTTGGTCGTCTCTTTTAGCAAACTTGACGATCGAGTTGCCTCGAGTCAGAGGCGGGAGCCCGTTTAAAGAATCGTCGACGTGGTGCCACCTCGACGAAGGAATCGGAGATCGACGAGATCGGAGCAGCCGCAACGGAGCGTGGGATGATGGTTAAAGAACGAAGGACTCGGATCGTTCGGTATAACCTTTCTACACTCTTTACAGTTTGTTAGTTTAGCAATAATGGCAGATCCGGGTTAAAGTATACGATAGCGCCAGTTAAAAGTTTTTTTGTTCCGCATTTGGCGTCTGTAGACTGCCGTGGGGCTAGCGTAGACTTACAGAACAGTCGACTCACTTTGTCGAATTTCTGCAGTATTCCTAAAAAACCCTGCTTGATTTTCTGGTATGGTCCAAATGTCATTTTGACCAGTTTTAAAATTAACAGAAACTGTCAAGCTAAAAAATTGCGATTTTTGGTATATATCGTTTGGGCCCAGGTTTTGTTACTGTTCACCAGTAAGTCGTGGGGCCCACTTTTTTGATATTTGGTCGATCGAAATTTGAACATGTTAGTTTACAGTGATTACATTATATCTCCGACCGGGAATGTCATTTGATCGGTAAACCGCGTTTGATTGCTATAGTTCTTTTAGACGGGTTTGCGAACGTGACATTCGCGTTGATGTTTTGTTTTGTGCTGTGATGTTGCGGATTTGTCGTGGTGGATAGCAGTGTGCAATGGTAGTACAGTTTGTGTTTATTTGTACATTTGATATTGCGGGGCGAGCGTTCAACTTGTGGACTGCCGTCACTGCCTGTTGTATAATATTCTTTTGGGGCACGACCAGGTTGCGGTCGATGTACCTATTGTACTATTTTTCATTACTGTACTAGGTTTTGCCCCGCGACGGAGTGCACGGATAGCCGGGTTCTGGGGGGGCAACGGGTCCGCATCTCATGGCTTTGAGAGGCAGAGGGGTCCCACTCTAGAATTGACAGACTATTCGCCACATTCGTAGGGGGTACAGGTTGACCCAAGGAGGGGTGCCCAAGATTACCGGATTCCGTGGAGTGCTGGGTGGTCCATTCACTATGCTGTAGGGGGCTGCCTCGCTTCAGGTTTTGGCGGGTAACTTGCCGCACCCGTAGGGGTCTAGGTTTCATTACACAGGCTATCCGCACGACAGGGGAACGTCGAGTTTCAGCAGCGGCTCTATGAAACTCGGGGATCCCAGATTTTCTGTATTGTTCTGTGATGCTTATTACTTTTCTGTAATGTTGCATACTATCACGCCTGGAGCGATTATTGTATATTGGTTTATATACTATTAGATGTTGTATATGTTTTACACCCGCGCTAGTCCAGTCCCCGCTCTGTCGTTAGTTAAGTAACCTAACGAGTGATGACGGGACCCAGTGACGAATGCGGATGGCATATACGTACATTTTATTTTCGTTCTTTTCTGGTGTGATTATATGATGGGACTGTGTTGATTCTGATCAATGCAAAGTAAAACAAACCTGTTTGGATGTTGTTGGAACAAATTTAAAAAGTGTTATTGCAAAGACGTTTTCTTTTGTTATGCATAGCGGTATTCAGTGGAATATCCTGCACCTCATTCGACGGGGCAAGGGTTGATATCCCTTCACCGGGACTGACCCCTTGGGCAGAAGTTTGCGTCAGGGTAATAACTTCACTATAGTCGATTACATGTTGCTTTGCATAGCGGTATTCAGTGGAATATCCTGCACCTCATTCCACGAGGAAAGAGCCGAGATCCCTTTACCGGGAGTGACCTCTTTAGCAAAAGATTTTCGCCACTATATTTTAAAAAGCTATCAGGTTCCTTCAACGAGATCAAGTTCATTACGTTAAAGGTTTTTCGCCAAAAACCAGCCGTAGCCCTCCGTCGTTTCTTATGGATGGTCAGTAATATTCAAGCTATGTTTGTTGGCTTTCGTCAAGGCATAGTGTTTGGTAGTTGCTGGGGTATTCATTTGTTGCATAGATAGATGTGTTGGTTTGGGACAGTCGTATTACCTTGTTGGCTTTCGTCAAGGGTATGTACGGGTGGGTTCAAAGTAACAAGATAATGACGGGCAGAACTTGACATGTGACTTATGATTTGTTGACTTTCGCCAAGGTCATAAGAACATGGGGCAAAAATCATATCGGGAGTTTCTAAAGAAACTGAAACTTGCCAGGCATGCGCATACCTTCTGGAGTGTGATAACTCGAGTGGATTCCGTCACGTTATCATGCGATGAGAGTTGGATCCCGATTCCCACTGATGAGTTGGTTTACTCTTCGGGTGATTCCGATTGATTCTTCTTTAGGTTTGGAGGAGAATTTGACAGGACAGTGGGAGGTTTCCGGATTAGATAAAGTGATGACCATTCTGATCTAGGTTAGAGTGCACGCAGAGTGTTTCTTTTCTCTCTCTCTTTGGCAGCGACCTTTGACCGACCCTAGACTATGACTCAGTGACCAGGTTGACCGAACCTTCTTAAAATACTGGATTTTGGATTGTTTGAGTTGCATAAGTCATTGCCACTCCTTCTTTTACCCTTTGAATTTCTCAGAACACCCGTATTACTACGGATATCCACTTCCATTGGATAGATCCATCGTATGGTTATATACGAACTTGAAGGGACTTCTTCGGGGATGGATCCAGGTTCAGGAGAAATAGAATTGGTTTATTCAGTTGTCTTTTATTATCACCTTCTCTCAGGTTGCGAGGGCTCCTTGGTTTAGGAGAGTACACATATTACGCTTATTGGATAGTCTTATTCCAAACCATAGGCTGGTGCCGAAAGGTAGGGAATAAAGAAAACCAATTAGCCTAAGTAGGGTGTGCAGAAGGTAATATGTAAAGACAAAATAAAGGGATTAGAAAGAGGGCAAAGTAAATTGCGACTGATATCATTCACGACCAAAACCGCGTACTTCATCACCACTCCTATTTCACCTTTAAAAGAATAAGGTATTATTCAGTTGTCTTTTATCATCACCTTCTCTCGAGATGCGAGTACTCCTTGGTTTAGGAGGGTACACCTATTATGCTTACTGGATAGTCTTCTTCCAAACCATAGGCTGGTGCCGAACGGTAGGGAAGGAAGAAAACCATTTAGCCTAACGATGGTGTACAGAAGGTAACGACTAAAGACAAATAAAGGGATTTGGAGAGATGGCAATAAAATATACGGTTGAAGTCATGAATTGGATTATGGAAGAGGCATTGCTATGAATACCAGGATACCCCTACGAAACATTTTCATGTTTCAGTGCATTGTTAAAGGAAAAACTGTTTTCCCGATTAGACACTTACTCCAAGGGTATGTATTTACCAGGTTTCATTCTCATATCTGTATGGTTTTACAGATGATGAGTGGGAGTAAGATATTGGGAATTAGGTAATCATCCTCATTATATCGGAATTCGTTGTAATTGGTGATATTTGAGGAAATCGCCAGGGTACAGTTTTCCACCTACAACGCACAGGTTTTGAGTTGTTTAACTCAGCGGACTTATACAGAGTATTGTATGTTGTCCAAGTGTCCATCAGGACAAAGGGGTAGGTCCTCGTACTATGTTCTGTTTACTTATAACTTCCCTAGTATTTAGACAAGTGTTTCGTAGAAATACAAGGTCTAAGTTTTGAGAAGTTATGGGTATAAGAATAAAGTAGAGAACCAGGTGTCACAAGTATCGGGATTCTTCAAAGAGATCGAAGATGTAGATTCTTGTGATTGGTATTCAGATGATAGTGATAGTTTTGAGAAACGTGTTTCTCTTTCAGGTTACTCATAATTGGATGGATTCCTAAGTTGAGTAATGCTGATTAGCCTCTTTCCATTATGTTGATATGCACTGGAGACAGCTGCATGATTTGAATATGGTTCCAATTAAATTGGTGCCAAAGTTTCTATATTGGATATAGAATAGTTCGTACCTTAAAAGTTATTAAGGTACGGGGAGTTGTCCAGCTTATGCTTAAAACCAGACTCTGGATAACTCAGGGCACATTTCTGTAATGGCTGTTTGTGGGTTGACCCTGGCTATGACGAGGGTTGATATTCTACCATTTGGAAGATCAATAGTGATATTGTTCTTGACTCGCCACAGTTTTAGTAAAATGGATCTTTTTCAGAAAATAGTAGTGGGGGTATGGTAGAACTGGAAGTGATTCCAGAACCGCGAACGATTACGGAAAATTTAATAGGACCTATACATTCAATTAGGTTTGACATTCCAATAGCCACTCCGCAGATTTGGTAGGTAACCTCAGACACCCGAGAGGTACTTCGGTAGCCTCAAGGACGGTGACAGGGAGGTTCTTATCTACCCAGACTTGACACTACTATTGTTCCAGGCTATGAGACCCGGTAGGAGGGTTGTTGTAGTCAGTGGGAGCAGCGGAAGCATAGTGGGCAAGATGCTTATATCTATTTATAGACTTGAGCAGTTATAGCGGAGATAGATCATCTAATTTTGATGTGACAGTCATGGGTTTGACTTCAATCAGAATAGGGGATGGATCAGTTAAGAAAGTAGTAGGGTGTGATGTCATGGTATCTGGATGACATACACAGAGTAGGAAGTAAAATTCCTATACTACGATCGGTTGTACTGTGGTCGTCACACAGTTGTTTCTCCAGACAGGATATGGATATAATATTTGACATTCTGGTTTCCAGATCTATGGTTTTAGATCGGGATTTGGGTAGTTTCCCAATGTGGGTACTTTGACAGATATTCTAATGGTTTTTGGAATAGTTGACTACTAGCATGGTGGTGTACCTGCAGGTGATGGAGTCACCCTCTCTAAAGGTGTCTTACAGACTAAAGGGGAGAGGGATGTGCATGATTGGCAGATCACTTGCTTAGATAATTGAGTCAATCATGAGATGTCAAGTACCACACCAAATGTAGGTTTTGCACTAGATGCAATAAGTTTGTATTAATCCAATTCTGGAGAAATATAAGGAAGCAGTTTTAGAACATAAGTACATGTTCTACGGATTCGATGACGGCAGCCTCCTTCGGGAGATGGTTATCATTCCAGGCTTCAAAGGTGACATGGTTGACAGAGTGATTGTCAGAGATATAGTTTTTCCCTCTGAAGAAGAGGGACAGTATTATGGACAGGTGGTCCAAGAGGATACTGTGGGTGGCATGGTGCCGGATACTGATTAGGTTCAGTGATCGATACAGTCTAAGAAGTTTGGATTTGAAGTTCATTTATGAACTAGGTCCCATCAGATATCCAGACATATTCTAAGACAGGTATTACTCAATTCGGGAGATGGCTTTCTCCGCGAACTTGAGATTTAGAGAGATATAGAAAGAAACTTCTAGGCGGATCCACTCACTAAGTCTATTTCTCGAACACAACAGTTTTACAAACGGGCTTTGTGAAACTGATTAGTAGAAGAGTTGGGTATTGGTTTCACACGGGCTGTGAGTACGCAACATCGCAATAATTAGCCTTGAGTGCAAGTGGGAGATTGTTGGAGATAGTGCCCTCATAGTCAATTATTGGATCGCAGGTACGTGATTGTAATGATTGCGGAGGACCTATACCGGTAGGACAGTCTTACTCAAGATGATAGTATGCTATCTGGTTTGTCTTTATCAGTCGTGTACATGTTCAGGTGACTGATTACATGTTACACTTTGATAGAGCCCTTAGGATCTTGCTTTACCACCAACAGTATGATGGCGATCATATACGTGAGAGTTGGGTGGTTTATACGCATATCCTTAATTGTGGTCCCTAGTCGTGGGAGTTTCGAGACAGGGCATCGATACTCCGGAGTAGACTAGTGTATACAGTCGAGACCCCGACGAGGGGCGGTGGCCGGTCTCACAAGCCACTGGTGTCAGTTGGATCACCTAAGATGTATACAGGTGCTCATTGGGTTATGAGTACACCGGACAGGAATCGCCGGGAATCTGCTAGTTAGTATTATATCTATCGTCAGATAGCAGTTCCCTGGTGACATGTGTACAGGTTAGTTCATCGACCTGAGGTCGTCGTTTGTCTCGTGTGAGTTCCCACTGTGCTTTGATTTCTACCCTACCACGGCTCAAAGGAGTCGTGCAAACAGGTAGTTTTTGGGTACAGTCCCGAGCCATATGGAGGCACGTGAGCGGATCGGCAGGGGATTCGTCTCTCCCGGTATTGGGGGCGAGATCGTGCTGTATCTAGGAGAGCCATTACATAAAGCCCACGGCCGTAGCAGGAGATTTACTGGTAGGTACTCCAGTAGTATCTCATGGTGTTATTGGGCTTCACTCCGACACGACTTATACTGCTCTTGGGGGTCTGACGTTACTAGCCCCCTAGGCAGATATGCGATACTCATAGACGAACGGACCGGACTGTATATACATTGTCACTCCGGAGTATCGATGCCCTGTCTCGAAACTCCCACGACTAGGGACCACAATTAAGGATATGCGTATAAACCACCCAACTCTCACGTATATGATCGCCATCATACTGTTGGTGGTAAAGCAAGATCCTAAGGGCTCTATCAAAGTGTAACATGTAATCAGTCACCTGAACATGTACACGACTGATAAAGACAAACCAGATAGCATACTATCATCTTGAGTAAGACTGTCCTACCGGTATAGGTCCTCCGCAATCATTACAATCACGTACCTGCGATCCAATAATTGACTATGAGGGCACTATCTCCAACAAAAACTCCCACATCTGGCCGCAAATTGCGTCCAGAAAGATTAAACCGGCGGCCTGGGTAGGGGGTTAGGGGTTCGTGCTCAGGTGGTGTGGTCAGGGTATATCTAATGTGTTAGTGTATATGCCCTAGAGGCCATTATTGTATCATACTAGTTTGTATATTACTTAATGGAAGCTTGGGATATTCACCTTGTATAGACAATCTTGCTCAATATAGTAGTATGCTACTTGGTTTGTTTCTACTTCAATGTGTACATGTGTTTATTTTAGTATATCACCTATACACATTAGCGGAGCCCTTAGGATCTTTGCTTGATTACCAGCGTTGTGATGGCAGTCACACTAGTGGGGGCTGGGTAATCTATAAGTACATCCTTATGCAGGTCCCTAGTCGCAGGACTATCGAGACAGGGCATCGATACTCCGGAGTATACTAGCGTATGCTCTTCTCATCCCAGTGTGGGAGATGGTCTGTCCCACAGCCATCAGTACATCGTACTGGAGATAGTATGCGAGTGCTCGTTGGGTTACGAATACACTGGACAGGACTCGTCGGGAACTGTTTGTTGTTTGTTGTTTGCGAGGTCTCGATCATTTACTATACCTATCGTCAGTTATCAGTTCCCAGGTGACATGAGTACAGCTTAGTCCGCTGACTTGACACTGTCACTTCGCCTCGAGTGTGTTCCCACTGTACTTAAATTACTACCCTACCATGGCTCAAAGGAGTCGTGCAAACAGGTAGTAGTTGGGTGCAGTCCCGAAGCACTTGGAGGCAGTGACGGTTAGACAGGATGCGTCTCTCCCGGTATTGGGGGTTGATATCGCGCTGTGTCTAGGAGAGCCATTACACGAGTAGTCCCTGGCTAGGGCAAGCGAGATATACTGGTAGGTTTCCAGTGTTATCTCAGGGTGTTCTGGGCTTCACTCCTACACGACTTGTACCGCTATTAGGGGACTGGCGTTTACCGCCCTATAGGCCCACCATGCGATGTATCAGACGAACAGACCGGACTGTATAGAGATTGTCACATTCAGACTCAGTAGGAGTTCAGATGGGTTTCACCTCGTCAGTCTTCTTGTCGGCATCTACCTAGGGACCGTTACGCACAGCTAGTGCCGCTTGCGGTCTGTGGTTAAACCCACTACTAGCGTAGTGTCGAGTTTTTAGAGTCCCACACAGAAAGCTATTCTCCTTTAGGCAAAAGAGTAGAGGTCGCATGGTTTTGCGATAGGTCGCATCGTTTTGCAACAGGGTTCGGTCACATCCGTGCACTTGTGCACGTACAGTGTTTGGACAGTTAACACTAGCGGGCTTTGGTTTAAGCCAGATCCTAGTGTACGTTTTAGGATTGGTTTTATCTCGTTTGTATTCGTGTTCCTCGGAACGCGGATGCGGGTGTGTATGCACATTTGACAGAGAGACAGAGGCAGAGTATTCTTATTGGGGTTGTTGACTGTTGACTGTTGACAGTTGACTGTTGACCATTGACTTTTGCTTAACCCTAATGAGAATAAGATATATGATTAACATTAATATTAATTAAGTATTATAGTGACATGCTTGTTGAGGGGTTGACTTTGTTGACTTGTTGACTTTGTTGACCGGTTGACTAGGTTGGACTAGTTGACCATCATCATGACAATGGCTATCATTCCATGGAAAAGACTTTTGCTTGCTTGTTTATTTATGCAAAATGAGTGCATGAAATGATATAGCTATTTTGACTTAATCCATCACACAATACTTGATTATTATTTTTGTTATGATGGCTTTTGGATTATGAGAGGTGAGAATGAGAAGAGTATGGTTCATTCCTTCATTTGCTTTCTCTCTCTTGAGCTCTCTTTTCTCAAGCTCTCCCTCTTCCTCTTCCTCTCTCTAGCTCAAGGCAAACCATTCTCATGTGTTAAGACTCATTGCCTTAGAGATAAAAAGACACCAAAACATTCCTCTACTCATTCTAGTTCACAAGGCCTAGCAAGCCAAGTGATCTAGTTTCTTCAAAGTTCGAAGAAGAAGCCAAAGGTAGAACCTTTCGGGTGGATCCATCTTCGGCGCAAGGAGACGACGAGGTGAGGCCGATCCGAATACCGGGAGGAGTTGAAAACGAAGGAGTTCAAGAAAGGTATAGCCCCCTAACCGAGTAGGTAAACTCTTGTTAGGTTGTTAGTTAGTCGTTTAACAAAGATCCGTATTGGGAGTCCATGTTACCACCCTCTTAAGAAAATCGTTTTTCACCAATTCCGCAACCCCGTAAGTACTGGGGAAGGGTAGCATGGACTTACAGTGGTATCAGAGCCGGCTTAAACACTATCTAACATGTTAGCAAAGTAAGTAGAAGTTCGATCGAAAAAAAAGTCGCAAAGCGAACCCGAAAAGCATACTTTCTGTCGAATTTTTCCTCTGTTCAAAAATTAATAAATCTTAGCTGAAAATTCGACTCAGGGTTTTTGTAACAATCTGCAGAAAAATGGCCCAGTGAATCGATCAAAGCGCCGCGGATCTGCGGCAGGAGCATTCTCCCGCCGTGGATCCGCGGCCGAGTTGACTCGGCCGTGGGGTATTTTTGGTGCAGTTTGTTTCTGGGGTTGTTTTGGGTTTTTTAAAATATGTGTTTTCTGCCCAGATTTTCCAGAAAGAAAATTTTGTTTTTGGGGCTTGAAAATCCATATTTTTATCGAACTTCTAAAGACTAAAGTTAACGGGTATATATCTGTGATGTGTTATTTGTATTGAACGTCTGCTAATCGCTATACGTCAATTAGTGGGGGTTATACATATCTGTGATCTATAATGATTGATGGTATATGTATATTCTTTGGATTGTCGCGGATGAATAGCCGAGGGTAGTGAGATGAGAGTTTTTCCTTTTATCTTTCAATTCATGTAATACGTAAATTGATGTAATATTATTTTTGGCCGCACAACCGGGTCGGGGTTGTTGCCGTCATTGTATAATTTCTTTTTACTGTTTTTGCTTCTAGGATAGACCCAAGGAGGGGTGCACAAACTACCGGGTATCTCGAAGTGCCGAGTGGCCTACTCACGCCGTTGAGGGAGGTTGCTCCACTTCGGATATTTGGCGGGTAGTTTGCCGCACCCGTAGGGGTCTAGGGTGGGGTATTGGCTATTCATCGCGACCGTGTAATCCACTTTTCGTTACAGGCTCGTACGAATTGCGGATTCCTAGTATATCCAATGTGTTCATTTGTGATCTGAAATGTCTATCATTGCAATATACCTATATATGATATTATTTAGGCGTTGTTTATGTTTTGCGGCCGCGCTAGCCCAGCCCCCGCTCTTTCGTTAGTTAAGTAACCTAACGGGTAATGACGGGGCCCCGTGGCGAATGCGAATGGCATAAGCGTACGTCATATTTTGGTTGTTTTCTGCAATGGTAAGATTAAATGATGGGACGCATTAAAAGAACTAATGCAAGAAAAAGACGCATTAAAAGAACTAATGCAAGAAAAATAAACCAAGTAAAAGTCGTTGGAACACTTTCAAAAACCACTCGGTTTCTTTTCAAAATAACTTTTAAACGCCGAGCTTAAGCCACTCCTTTTAAAAGCTATCTCGTTCTATCGATTATATCAAGTTCACTACGTTCACGGTTTCGCCAAAACCATTCGTAGCCCTCCGTCGTTTCAAATGGATGGTCAATAGTATTGAAGCTATGTTTGTTGGCAAAAGTCAAGGCATAGTGATTGGTAGCTATTAGGTATTCATGTGCAGCATAGATAGATGTGTTGGTTTGAGGCAGTCGTTCTACCTTGTTGGCCAAAGTCAAGGGTATGTGCGGGTGGGCTCAAATTAACCTGGAGAATGACGGGTAGAACTTGACATGTGACTTATGATTTGTTAGCCAAAGTCAAGGTCATAAGAGCATAGCGCAAAAATCCACATCGGAAGTTTCAAAAGAACTGAAACTTGCTAGCACTGCATACCATTTGGAGTGTGATGATTCTGGTAGGATTCCTTCTGTTTTGTCACGCAATGATATTTGGATCCCGATCCTACTGTGAGTATATGCTACTCCTCGGGAAATTTTTCACGTAACGATCAATGCTATAAACCAAGTAGGTGTATAGAAAGGTGTTAGCGGAGCTACGCCCCAGGGAAAAGAGGTTCTTAAATTAAGGAACTTCGCGAAAGCGTTGGAAAACCTCCCTCGAAGTACCGACAACAGCCTGGCCGAACGGTTAAGCAAGTATTGTACGGTGAGATTGATCCTGACTAATTCTTCCTTTTTGGTTTGAGGAGGGATTCGAGAGACAGTGGGAGCCATCCTGTTTAGACAAATTAAAAACCACTCTAAACTTGCAAGAGCATCATGCTTAAGTGTTTCTTCTCTCTCTCCTAATTGCAGCGACCAAACATCATGACCGGACTTAAGTTATTACTAGACAAAAACAAACTGACAGGCCCAAACAACAAAGATTGGCTCAGGAATGTCAAAATGGCAATCACTTATGACAAGTTGGGGTATCTCCTTACCACCAAAGCTCCCCCTGTCCCAGGTCCTACCTCCAGCATCGCTGATAAGGAAATCCGTAAGACTTGGGAGATCGATTGCGCGAAGGCCAGGTGCCTCGTGCTTGCCTCTATGGACAAAGAACATCAGAGGAGGCACGAGAATATGGACCTCGAATCCATATTTCTCCATACAAAAGAACTGTATGGAGAGCAATCTCGTATCGCAAGATACGAAGTGTCGAAGAAGTTATTTTCGGCAAGGTTGGCCATCGGATCATCGGTAGCGGAACACGTGCTTAAGATGATTGGCTTCATTAAGGAGCTCGCGGAACTTGGGACCACGTTAGAGAACGAGCTCTATACGGACATGATTCTCCAGTCCCTTCCTTCCACTTACGCCCAGTTTATCCTGAACTTCAACTTACAAGAAAAAGAAGTTGAACTTTCAGAACTCCTCAACATGCTGAGGAGTGCAGAGGGCACCCTACAGAAAGGTAGGGAAACATCCACTTTGTTTGTAGGAGGATCTTCATCTTCTAAGTCCAAGGCGAAAGCCAAGGGAAAGAAGAAGAAACCCTCCGCCAAACCAAGGGACGGTGTTAGTAAAGTGGATACGAAGGGAAAAGCAAAAGTAACAAAGGTAGCGGGAAGGCTTGTGGATAAGGAAGAGTGCTTTTTCTGTCATAAGAGTGGTTACTGGAAGAAAGATTGCAGGTCTTGGAAAACCAGAACACAGGAACTGAAGCAAGTTGCGGCTTCAGCTTCAGGTGTGTATGTTATTGAAAACTGTCTATCAATAAACTCTACTTCCTGGGTATTGGATACCGGATCAGGATCTCATATCTGTAATTCTTTGCAGGCGTTGAGAAACCGTAGGGTTTTAAAGGCAGGTGACATGACCCTCAAAGTTGCAAACAGAGCTAGCATGGATGCTAAGGCCGTAGGGGACTATCACCTGGGAATGTCAGATGGACATGTTTTGGTTTTACGTAATTGCTTTTTTGTACCCAACGCAACTTGTAATATCATTTCTGTATCTTTGATTTCTAAAGAAGGTTATGAATTTGCGTTTGTAAGTAATGTTGTAAACATTCACCTTAATCAAGTTCTGATTAGGTCAGGTACATTAAGCAATGGTATATACGTACTAAACCAACCACAGATTTTCAATGTCCAGAATACACATAAAAGAAAGTCTCCGGAAATAAATCAAACTTTCTTATGGCATTGTAGACTGGGTCATATCAATGAGAGAAGGTTGACGAAGTTACATACAGAAGGATATTTCAATCCGTTCGAATATCAATCGTATGCCACTTGGCAATCCTGTCTCAAAGGAAAGATGACAAAGACTCCGTTCACTGGACACGGAGTAAGAGAGAGCGAGCTCTTGGGACTCGTACACAACGACGTGTGCGGTCCAATGTCTACACATGCGCGAAGCGGTTATTCTTACTTCATTACTTTTACGGATGACTTTTCAAGGTACGGTTATGTCTTCTTAATGAAACATAAGTCCGAAGCCTTTGGAAAATTCCAGGAATATAAGAATGAAGTAGAAAAACAAACCGGCAAGAGTATCAAGACACTAAGATCGGATCGAGGTGGTGAATACTTAAGTGCCGAGTTCCTGGACTATTTAAAAGAGAACGGAATTCTCTCTCAGCTTACTCCTCCATACACTACGCAACATAACGGTGTATCGGAGAGACGGAACCGAACCCTATTGGATATGGTACGGTCCATGATGAGTAACGCTGAGTTACCGCGATCATTCTGGGGATATGCACTAGAATCAGCTGCATACCTTTTGAACCGAGTTCCAACTAAGACTGTGCCTACTACACCATATGAGATGTGGTGTGGGAAGAGACCCTATCTTAATCACATTAAGACATGGGGATGTCCAGCTTTTGTCAAAAAGCAGCATGTGGACAAGCTCGAGGCACGCTCAGTACAGTGCAAGTTTGTGGGATATCCAAAGAACTCCAAGGGATATTTCTTCTATTGCGAAGAGGAACAAAAGATTTATGTTTCTCGTCATGCCCACTTCTTGGAAACTGAATTTTTGGAAAATCAGATAAGTGGGAACGCAATAGAACTGGAAGAAATTCCAGAACCATGAGCTATTACTGAAAGCTTAGTAGAACCAGAGAGTTTGAAAGATCAGGACATTCCTACGCCGCTCCGCAGAAGTAGTACGCAGTCTCATCCGCCCGAGAGATACTACGGTTTTCTCATAGACGGGGATAGAGAGGATTGCATCATAGATTATGATGAGCCGACTAGCTTCCAGCAGGCCATTCAGAGCGTTGACTCGGTAAAATGGCTGGATGCAATGCGGACCGAAATGGAGTCCATGTACACCAACAAAGTATGGACGTTGGACGTTGCTCCAGATGGGGTAAAACCCGTAGGATGCAAGTGGATCTTCAAAAGGAAGATTGGTGTAGATGGACAGGTTGAGACCTATAAAGCTAGACTGGTTTCAAAGGGTTTTCGTCAAAGACCTGGCTTGGACTATGACGAGACCTTTTCTCCAGTAGCTATGCTGAAATCCATTCGGATCCTTCTTGCCATTGTTGCCTTCCACGATTATGAGATTTGGCAGACGGACGTAAAGACCGTTTTTCTAAATGGAAATTTAGAGGAATGTGTTTATATGGACCAGCCAGAGGGTTTCATTCAGAGTGGGGGCAGCGGAAAGGTGTGCAAGTTGCTTAAGTCCATCTATGGACTAAAGCAGGCATCGCGGAGTTGGAACATCTGTTTTGATGAGACGGTCAAGGAATTTGGCTTTATCAAAAATCCAGATGAACCATGCATCTATAGTAGATTTGTAGCGAGAACTGTAGTATTCCTCGTTTTATACGTGGATGACATTCTCTTAATAGGAAATGACATTCCTATGCTACAATCCGTCAAAGGATTCTTGTCACACAGGTTCTCCATGAAAGACCTGGGTGATGCCTCATACATTCTGGGGATCCGGATCTATCGTGACAGATCCAAGAGGATACTGGGACTCTCACAGTCCAGGTAGATCGACACCATACTGAAAAGATTCAGTATGGAAGATTCCAAGCGCGGTAATCTACTGGCTTGTCACTGGATCACCCTCTCCAAAGAGATGTCTCCCAAGACTGATTTGAAACGGTATCGCATGTCTATTATACCCTACGCTTCTGCGGTAGGCTCTATAATGTATGCGATGTTGTGTACCAGACCAGATGTAGCTTTTGCACTGAGTGTGGTAAGCCGGTATCAGTCAAAACCTAGGGAGAAACACTGGATAGCAGTAAAGAACATTCTCAAGTACCTGAGAAGGACTAAGGAGATGTTCTTGGTGTATGGCGGAAAAGACCTCCAGATCGAGGCCTTTGCTGACTCCAGCTTCCAAAGTGATAGGGATGATTCCAAGTCCATGTCGGGTTATGTCTTTACCCTCAATGGAGGGGCGGTGTGTTGGAAGAGTTCCAAACAGGAAACCGTTGCTGACTCGACGACGGAAGCGGAATATATCGCTGCTGCAGATGCCGCAAAAGAAGCTGTCTGGGTAAGGAAGTTCTTAACTGAACTTCAGGTGGTTCCGTCCATTGTTGATCCAATACCGCTGTATTGCGACAACAACGGGGCTATAGCTTTAGCGAAGGAACCCAGGTCCCATCAGAAGTCCAGGCACATCTTGAGGCGGTATCACCTGATCAGGGAGATCGTGGGTCGCCAGGAGATCGAGGTTCGGAGAGTTTCTACGGAAGATAACACTGCTGATCCACTTACAAAGGCCTTACCCCAGACTCAGTTCGAGCGGCTGATCGAGATGATAGGTCTTCGATACGCCAGTACATGGCCTTAGTGCAAGTGGGAGATTGTTAGTGTATATGCCCTAGAGGCCATTACTGTATCATACTAGTTTGTATATTACTTAATGGAAGCTTGGGATATTCACCTTGTATAAACAATCTTGCTCAATATAGTAGTATGCTACTTGGTTTGTTCCTATTTCAATGTGTACATGTGTTTATTTTAGTATATCACCTATACACATTAGTGGAGCCCTTAGGATCTTTGCTTGATTACCAGCGTTGTGATGGCAGTCACACTAGTGGGGGCCGGGTAATCTATAAGCACATCCTTATACAGGTCCCTAGTCGCAGGACTATCGAGACAGGGCATCGATACTCCGGAGTAGACTAGCGTATTCGCTTCTCATCCCAGTGTGGGAGATGGTCTGTCCCACAGCCATCAGTACGTCGTACTGGAGATAGTATGCGGGTGCTCGTTGGGTTATGAGTACACTAGACATGACTCGTCGGAAAATGTTGGTGTAAGTCCATGCTACCTCTCCCGGTACTTTCGGGCAAGCGGAATTTGGTGAAAAACAATTTTCTAGAGGCGGTAACATGGACTCAAAACCGGATCTTTGTTAAACTATCTACCTAACAACCTAACTAGGAGTTGTTAACTACTCGGTTAGGGGGTTATACCTTTCTTTCTTGAACTCCTTCGTCTTTGACTCTCGATGGTGTACGGATTGGCTTCACTCCGTCGTCTCCTTGCGCCGAAGATCGATCCACCCGAAAGCTTCTACCTTTGGCTTCTTCTTCGAGCTTTGAAGAAACTAGTTCACTCGGTTTGCTAAACCTTATGAACTAGAGTGAGTAGAGAAGAGTGCGTTTGGGATTTTACTCTATGGTTCTTGTTTCTCAACACAAGAGACAAGTGAACCATAGACTCAAGAGAGAGGGAGAGCAAGAGGAAGAGGATGAGAGCTCAAGAACAAGAGAGAGAATGAAAATGTTAGAATGAGAAAGACTTTTCTCTCTTGGCTCTCATAATCCAAAGCCATCATCACAAATAATAGCAATCAAGTATTATGTGATGGTTTAAGCTACAATAGCCATATCATTTCATGCACTCATTTTTCACAAGAGAAACAAGCAAGTAAAAAGTCTTTGCCATGAAATGATAGCCATTGTCATCATGATGGTCAACTAGTCCAACCAAGTCAACCGGTCAACAAAGTCAACAAGTCAACAAAGTCAACCCCTCAACAACCATGTCATCATAATACTTAATTAGTATTATTGTTAATTACATATCATATTCTCATTAGGGTTGAGCAAAAAGTCAATAGTCAACAGTCATCGGTCAACAACCCTTATGAGAATCCTCTGCCTCTGTCTCTCCGTCAACTGTTCATGCACACCCGCATCCGCATTCCGAGGAACACGAATACATACTGGATAAAACCAATCCCAAAACGTACACTAGGATCTGGCTTAAACCAAAGCCCTCTAGTGTTAACTGTCCGGACACTGTACGTGCATAAGTGCACGGATTTGACCGAACCCTGTTGCAAAACCATGCGACCTGTCGCAAAACCATGCGACCTCTACTCTTTTGCCTAAAGGCGAATAGCTTTCTGTGTGGGACTCTAAAGACTCGACATTACGCTGGCAGTGGGTTGAACCACAGACCGCAAGCAGCACTAGCTGTGCGTAACGGTCCCCAAGTAGATGCCGACAAGAAGACTGACGAGGTGAAACCCATCTGAACTCTTACTGAGTCTGACTGTGACAGTCTCCGTACAGTCCGGTCTGTTCGTCTGATACATCGCATGGCGGGCCTAGGGGGCGGTAAACGTCAGTCCCCTAATAGCGGTATAAGTCGTGTCGGAGTGAAGCCCAGAACACCCTGAGATAGCACTGGAAACCTACCAGTATATGTCGCTTGCCCTGGCCAGGGACTACTCGTGTAATGGCTCTCCTAGACACAGCGCGATGTCAACCCCCAATACCGGGAGAGACGAATCCTGTCTAACCGTCACTGCCTCCAAGTGCTTCGGGACTGCACCCAACTACTACCTGTTTGCACGACTCCTTTGAGCCGTGGTAGGGTAGTAATCAAAGTGCAGTGGGAACACACTCGAGGCGAAGTGACAGTGTCAAGTCAGCGGACTAAGCTGTACTCATGTCACCTCGGAACTGATAACTGACGATAGGTATAATACCAACCGGTCAGTTCCCGACGAGTCCTGTCCAGTGTACTCGTAACCTAACGAGCACCCGCATACTATCTCCAGTACGACGTACTGATGGCTATGGGACAGACCATCTCCCACTCTGGGATGAGAAGCGCATGCGCTTGTCTACTCCGGAGTATCGATGCCCTGTCTCGATAGTCCTGCGACTAGGGACCTGCATAAACATGTGCTTATAGATTACCCAGCCCCCACTAGTGTGACTGCCATAACAACGCTGGTAATCATGCAAAGATCCTAAGGGCTCCACTAATGTGTATAGGTGATATACTAAAATAAACACATGTGCACATTGAAGTAGAAACAAACCAAGTAGCATACTACTATTTTGAGCAAGATTGTATATACAAGGTGAATATCCCAAGCTTCCATTAAGTAATATACAAACTAGTATGATACAGTAATGGTCTCTAGGCCATATACACTAACAATCTCCCACTTGCACTAAGGCTATGTACTGGCGTAGCGAAGACCTATCATCTCGATCAGCCGCTCGAACTGAGTCTGGGGAAAGGCCTTGGTGAATGGATCTGCAGTGTTATCTTCTGAAGCAACCCTCCGAACCTCGATCTCCTGGCGATCCACGATCTCCCTGATCAGGTGATACCGCCTCAAGATGTGTCTGGATCTCTGATGGGACCTGGGTTCCTTCGCTAAAGCTATAGCCCCGTTGTTGTCGCAATACAGAGGTATTGGATCAACAATGGACGGAACTACCTGAGGTTCTTTCAAGAACTTCCTCATCCAGACAGCTTCTTTTGCGGCATCAGATGCAGCGATGTATTCCGCTTCCATCGTCGAGTCTGCAACGGTTTCCTGTTTGGAACTCTTCCAACACACCGCCCCTCCATTGAGGGTAAAGACAAAACCCGACATGGACTTGGAATCATCCTTGTCACTCTGGAACCTGGAGTCAGCAAAGGCCTCGATCTGGAGGTCTTTTCCCCCATACACTAAGAACATCTCCTTAGTCCTTCTCAGGTACTTGAGAATGTTCTTTACCGCTATCCAGTGTTTCTCCCCAGGGTTTGACTGATACCGACTTACCACACTCAGTGCATAAGCTACATCCGGTCAGGTACACAACATCGCATACATTATAGAGCCTACCGCAGAAGCGTAGGGTATAATAGACATGCGATCCCTCTCCAAATCAGTGTTGGGAGACATCTCTTTAGAGAGGGTGATCCCGTGACAAGCCGGTGTAAGTGCACGGCGGCGCCCCGGCCGTCAATCCGACGCCGGAATGCGGAAGCGGTGAAAAACTTTAATTTTGCGGACTTAGCAAACCGGCACCACCGCGCACTAAACATCCGGATCGTAACCATTAACAAGTCTAAGCTACTACCAAGATAGTGAAGAGAAGTATACCGACAGATCCGAGTCCTCCGGTCTTCTCGTCGTCGTCCCGATCTCCTGCGGAATGTCCCGTCTCCTCCTCGTCGCCGGAAGTGCACCACATCGCCTACATCTTTTACGGGCTCCCACCTCAATGCCGAGGCAACTCGGGCACGAAGCCGGCTACTCGACGTGCCCAAGATTTGCTGTAGAATATGGTGTGGATCTATATATCTCATTTGGGGTTGTAGGAGGTGCCATTTTGGTGGAGGGATGATACAAGAATTATGTGGAGGAACTAGGGGATTTTTGGAGCATGAAATGAACCAAAATACCCTCACTCAAAATTGGGACAGCCCCCCTCCTCTATGAGGCCGGCCACTATATGGTGGAAGAAGAGAGAATGAGAGTGTGTATCATAGAAATGAGAGAGCCATCCAATAATACAATGGAGAGAGAGAGAGAGAGAAAGCTATCATGCAAAAAGAATCATCACCAAATCAAACCCACACTCAACTAACAACCACCACCATGATTGCACCAAAACCAACACTTCAACTAGCTAATCATCAACAACCATGATGAACCAAAAGTCAAGTCATGATGGAAAGAAAGAGTCAAATGGTCAAGGGATGGTGCAACCATCATGATATAAATATATGCAAAGAACACCCTCCACACATGCCTATTTGCAACAAAGCAAATAAGCCCTCCTCCACCAATCTTCGGCCAATGAACGGAACAAAGGAAATCGGCCGAAACGGAAAGCAAACTGGCAACTCCAGAAAACTGGTCCCGTAATAAATTACAGGAAAACCCCGATACTGTGCATACACACCCGCATCTGTATTTCGACCGAAATACAAATGCAATGAGACAAAATCTCCACTGTACTATACTAGGATCCGGCTTATACCAAAAACGGCTAGTAATATCTATTCGATCCTGATCCGTGCAATACCGCACGTATCTGATCGAACCCTTCCATATAACCATACGGCCTATAGTACAAACTGTCCGATCCTGATCCGTGCAATACCGCACGTATCTGATCGGACCTTGCCATATCTCCATACGGCCTCTACAACCTTTCGCCCGAAAGCTGAGTAACTGAATGTGGGGGACTCTAAAGACTCGTCAACACCTTGGTTGTGGATTTAACCACTAGCACGTCAGAGGTATAAGCCAATACGTGACGGGCCACCAGCTATTGACCAAAAGGGAAGTCGATGAGCGAACTCATCCTGACACCCTACTGAGCCTGTCAGTGACAATATCCGTGCAGTCCGGTCCGTTCGTCTATGAGCATCGCATGGCGGGCCTAGGGGGTTGGTAAAAGTCAGACCCCCAAAAGCGGTACAAGTCGTGTCGGAGTGTAGCCCAGAACACCCTGAGATACTACTGGAATACCTACCAGTAAATCTCCTTGCCTTGGCCAAGGACTTCGTGTAATGGCTCTCCTAGACACAGCACGACCTCACCCCCAATACCGGGAGAGACGAACCCCTGAAGATACGCTCACTGCCTCCATGTGGCTCGGGACTGTACCCAACTAAAACCTGTTTGCACGACTCCTTTGAGCCGTGGTAGGGTAGTAATCAAAGTACAGTGGGAACTCACACGAGACAAATGACGATCCCCAGGTCGATGAACTAACCTGCACACATGTCACCAGGGAACTGCCATCTGACGTCTGGTATATGACCAACTAGCATGTTCCCGGCGAGTCCTGTCCGGTGTACTCATAACCCAATGAGCACCTGTATACATCTTAGGTGATCCAACTGACACCAGTGGCTTGTGAGACCGGCCACCGCCCCTCGTCGGGGTCTCGACTGTATACACTAGTCTACTATGGAGTATCGATGCCCTGTCTCGAAACTCACACGACTAGGGACCATTTAAGGATATGCTTATAGACTACCAGCTCCCACGTATATGATCGCCCTCATACTGCTGGTGGTCAAGCAAGAATCCTAGGGGCTCTATCAACGTGTAATAGCGACGTGTCAGGTCACCTAAAACAGTACACGATGATAAAGGTAAACCAGATAGCATACTATCATCTCGAGTAAGACTGTCCTACCGGGATAGGTCCTCCATCAATCATTGCAATCACGTACCTGTGACCTAATAATTGACTCTGAGGGCATTATCTCCAACAGCCGGTATGTTACCGCGCTTGGAATCTTCCATACTGAATCTTTTCAGTATGGTGTCGATGTACCTGGACTGAGAAAGTCCTAATATCCTCTTGGATCTATCACGATGGATCCGGATCCCCAGGATGTATGAGGCATCACCCAGGTCTTTCATGGAGAACCTGTGTGACAAGAACCCCTTGACAGATTGTAGCATAGGAATGTCATTTCCTATTAAGAGAATGGCATCCACGTATAAAACGAGGAATACTACAGTTCTCGCTACAAATCTACAATAGATGCATAGTTCATCTGGATTTTTGATAAAGCCAAATTCCTTGACCGTCTCATCAAAACAGATGTTCCAACTCCGCGATGCCTGCTTTAGTCCGTAAATGGACTTAAGCAACTTGCACACCTTTCCGCTGCTCCCACTCTGAATGAAACCCTCTGGCTGGTCCATATAGACACACTCCTCTAAATTTCCATTTAGAAAAGCGGTCTTTACGTCCATCTGCCAAATCTCATAATCGTGGAAGGCAGCAATGGCAAGAAGGATCCGAATGGATTTCAGCATAGCTACTGGAGAAAAGGTCTCGTCATAGTCCAAACCAGGTCTTTGACGAAAACCCTTTGCAACCAGTCTAGCTTTATAGGTCTCAACCTGTCCATCTACACCAATCTTCCTTTTGAAGATCCACTTGCATCCTACGGGTTTTACCCCGTCTCGAGCAACGTCCAACATCCATACTTTGTTTGTGTACATGGACTCCATTTCGGTCCGCATTGCATCCGGCCATTTTACCGAGTCAATGCTCTGAACGGCCTGCTGGAAGCCAGTAGGCACATCATAATCTATGATGCAATCCTCTCTATCCCTGTCTATGAGAAAACCGTAGTATCTCTCGGGCGGATGAGACTGCCTACTACTCCTGCGGAGCGGCGTAGGAATGTCCTGTTCTTTTGAACCCTCTGGTTCCACTAAACTTTCAGTAATAGTCTGTGGTTCTGGAATTTCTTCCAGTTCTACAACGCTCCCACTAATTTCTTTTTCTAAGAACTGGTGTTCTAGAAAGTGGGCATGACGAAAAACAAAAACCTTTTGTTCCTCTTCGCAGTAGAAGAAATATCCCTTGGAATTCTTTGGATATCCCACAAACTTGCACTGTACTGAGCGTGCCTCGAGCTTGTCCGCATGCTGCTTTTTAACAAAAGCTGGACTTCCCCATGTCTTAATGTGATTAAGATAGGGTCTCTTCCCACACCACATCTTATATGGTGTAGTAGGCACAGTCTTAGAAGGAACTCGGTTCAAAAGGTATGCAGCTGATTCTAGCGCATACCCCCAGAATGATCGCGGTAACTCAGCGTTACTCATCATGGACCGTACCATATCCAATAGGGTTCGGTTCCGTCTCTCTGATACACCGTTATGTTGCGGAGTGTATGGTAGAGTAAGCTGAGAGAGAATTCTGTTCTCTTTTAAATAATCCAGGAACTCGGCACTTAAGTATTCTCCACCTCGATCCGATCTTAGAATCTTGATACTTTTGCCGGTTTGTTTTTCTACTTCATTCTTATATTCTTGGAATTTTCCAAAGGCTTCGGACTTATGTTTCATTAAGAAGACATAACCGTACCTTGAAAAGTCATCCGTAAAAGTAATGAAGTAAGAATAACCGCTTCGCGCATGTGTAGACATTGGACCGCACACGTCGCTGTGTACGAGTCCGAAGAGCTCGCTCGCTCTTACTCCGTGTCCAGTGAACGGAGTCTTTGTCATCTTTCCTTTGAGACAGGATTGACAAGTGGCATACGATTAATATTCAAACGGATTCAAATATCCTTCTGTATGTAACTTCGTCAACCTTCTCTTATTGATGTGACCTAGTCTACAATGCCATAAGAAAGTCTGATTTATTTCCGGACACTTTATTTTATGTGTATTCTGGACATTGAAAATCTGTGGTTGGTTTAATACGTATATACCATTGCTCAATGTACCTGACCCAATCAGAACTTGATTAAGGTGAATGTTTACAACATTGCTTACAAACGCAAATTCATAACCTTCTTTAGAAACCAAAGATACAGAAATGATATTACAAGTTGCGTTGGGTACAAAAAAGCAATTACGCAAAACCAAAACATGTCCATCTGACATTCCTAGGTGATAGTCCCCCACGGTCTTAGCATCCATGCTAGCTCCGTTTGCAACTTTGAGGGTCATGTCACCTGCCTTCAAAACCCTACGGTTTCTCAACGCCTGCAAAGAATTACAGATATGAGATCCTGATCTGGTATCCAATACCCAGGAAGTAGAGTTTATTGAAAGACAGTTTTCAATAACATATACACCTGAAGCTGAAGCCGCAACCTGCTTCAATTCCTCTGTCCTGGCTTTCCAAGCCCTGCAATCATTCTTCCAGTGTCCCTTCTTATGACAATAGAAGCATTCTTCTTTATCCACAAGCTGCCTCGCTTTCTTTGTTGCCTTTGCCTTTCCCTTCATATCCACTTTACCAACACCGCCCCTTGGTTTGGCATGGGCTTTCTTCTTCTTTCCCTTGGCTTTCGCCTTGGACCTAGAAGAGGAAGATCCTCCTACAAACAAAGTGGATGTTTCCCTACCTTTCTGTAGGGTGCCCTCTGCACTCCTCAGCATGTTG
Source organism: Agapanthus africanus (assembly GCA_030015575.1). Classification (NCBI taxonomy): domain Eukaryota; kingdom Viridiplantae; phylum Streptophyta; class Magnoliopsida; order Asparagales; family Amaryllidaceae; genus Agapanthus; species Agapanthus africanus. The sequence continues at coordinate 141,963,260 of JASDDO010000031.1, forward strand.
AGGAGTTCTGAAAGTTCAACTTCTTTTTCTTGTAAGTTGAAGTTCAGGATAAACTGGGCGTAAGTGGAAGGAAGGGACTGGAGAATCAAGTCCATATAGAGCTCGTTCTCTAACGTGGTCCCAAGTTCCTTGAGCTCCTCAATGAAGCCAATCATCTTAAGCACGTGTTCCGCTACCGATGATCCGATGGCCAACCTTGCCGAAAATAACTTCTTCGGCAGTTCGTATCTTGCGATACGAGATTGCTCTCCATACAGTTCTTTTGTATGGAGAAATATGGATTCGAGGTCCATATTCTCGTGCCTCCTCTGATGTTCATTGTCCATAGAGGCAAGTACGAGGCACTTGGCCTTCGTGCTATCAATCTCCCAAGTCTTACGGATTTCCTTATCCGCGACGCTGGAGGTGGGACCTGGGACAGGGGGAGCTTTGGTGGTAAGAAGATACCCCAGCTTGTCGTAAGTGATTGCCATTTTGACATTCCTGAGCCAATCTTTGTAGTTTGGCCCTGTCAGTATGTTTTTATCTAGAAGTAACTTAAGTCCAGTCATGTCGATTGGTTGCTGCAATTAGGAGAGAGAAGAAACACTCAGCATGACGCTCTTGCAAGTTTAGAGTGGTTTTTAGTTTGTCTAATCAGGATGGCTCCCACTGTTTCTCGAATCCCTCCTCAAACCAAAATGGAAGAATTAGTCAGGATCAATCTCACCGTACAATACTTGCTTAACCGTTCGGCCAGGCTGGTGTCGGTACTTCGAGGGAGGTTTTCCAACGCTTTCGCGAAGTTCCTTAATTTAAGAACCTCTTTTCCCTGGGGGCGTAGCCTCGCTAACACCTTTCTAGACACCTACTTGGTTTATAGCATTGATCGTTAAGTGAGAAATTTCCCGAGGAGTAGCATATACTCACAGTAGGATCGGGATCCAAATATCATCGCGTGACGAAACTGAAGGAATCCTACCAGAATCATCACACTCCAAATGGTATGCAACACTAGCAAGTTTCAGTTCTTTTGAAACTCCCGATGTGGATTTTTTTGCCCCATGCTCTTATGACCTTGACTTTGGCCAAAATATCATAAGTCACATGTCAAGTTCTACCCGTCATTCTCCAGGTTAATGGATCCACCCGTACCTACCCTTGGCTTTGGCCAAAATGGCAGTACGACTGTCCCAAACCAACGCATCTATCTATGCTACACATGAATACCCAATAGCTACCAATCACTATACCTTGACTTTGGCCAACATACATAGCTTGAATACTATTGACTATTTATGTGAAACGACGGAGGGCTACGAATGGTTTTGGCGAAACCGTGAACGTAGTGAACTTGATATAGTCGGTGGAACGAGATAGCTTTTAAAAGGAGTGGCTCAAACTCCGCATTTTAAAAGTTGGTTTTGAAAAAGAACCGAGTGGTTTTTCGAAAGTGTTCCAACGACTTTTACTTGGTTTATTTTCTTGCATTAGTTCTTTTAATGCGTGTTATTCTTGCATTAGTTCTTTTAATGCGTCCCATCATTTAATCCTACCATTGCAGAAAACAAACAAAATATGACGTACGCTTATGCCATTCGCATTCGCCACGGGGCCCCGTCATTACCCGTTAGGTTACTTAACTAACGACAGAGCGGGGGCTGGGCTAGTGCGGCTGTAAAACATAAGCAACGCCTAAATAATATCATATATAGACATGTTGCAATGATAGCCATTTCAGAGCACAGATGAACACATTGGATATACTAGGAATCCGCAATCGTACGAGCCTGTAACGAAAAGTAGATTACACGGTCGCGGTGAATACCCAATACCCCACCCAAGACCCCTACGGGTGCGGCAAACTACCCGCCAAGTACCCGAAGCGAAGCAACCTCCCTCAACCCCGTGAGTAGGCCACTCGGCACTTCGGCATACCCGGTAGTTTGTGCACCCCCTCCATGGGTCTATCCTAGGAGCAAAAACAGTAAAAAGAAATTATACAATGACGGCTGCAACCCCGACCCGGTTGTGCATCCATACAAATAATTATTACATCAATTTACAAATTTACATGAATTGAAAGAAAAGAAAACTCTCGTCTCACAACCCCCGGCTATTCACCCGCGACAATCCAATGAATTCATATACACAAACCAATAACATTACAGATCATAGATTTGTATAACTCCTACTAATCGACATATAGCGATTAGCAGACGTTCAATACAAATATCACATCACGGATAAAAACCGGTCAGCTTAAGTCTTTAGAAGTTCGATCAAAAATACGGATTTTTAGGCCCTAAACACAAAATTTTCGTTCTGGAAAATCTGGGCTGAAAAGACATATTCCAAAAGTCCCAAAACAACCCCAAAAATACACTGCACTAAATTTGGACCTCGGCCGAGTCAACTCGGCCGCGGAACCGCGGCGGGAGCGTTCTCCCGCCGCGTTTCCGCGGCGCTTTGATCGGTTCGTGGGACCAAATTTTATGGTTATTCAATGAAAAGCCTGAGCCGATTTTTAAGATGAAATTTATCAATTTTTGAACAGAAAAAAAATCGGCAGAAACTTGACATATCGGGTTCGATTCGTGACTTTTTCTTTGATCGATCTTCTAGTTACTTTGCTAACATGTTAGATAGAGTTTAACTAGGATCTGATACCACTGTAAGTCCATGCTACCTCTCCCGGTACTTTCGGGCAAGCGGAATTTGGTGAAAAACAATTTTCTAAAGGCGGTAACATGGACTCAAAACCGGATCTTTGTTAAACTATCTACCTAACAACCTAACTAGTAGTTGTTAACTACTCGGTTAGGGGGTTATACCTTTCTTTCTTGAACTCCTTCGTCTTTGACTATCGATGGTGTAGGGATTGGCTTCACTCCGTCGTCTCCTTGCGCCGAAGATCGATCCACCCGAAAGCATCTACCTTTGGCTTCTTTTTCGAGCTTTGAAGAAACTAATTCACTCGGTTTGCTAAACCTTATGAACTAGAGTGAGTAGAGAAGAGTGTGTTTGGGATTTTACTCTATGGTTCTTGTTTCTCAACACATGAGACAAGTGAACCATAGACTCAAGAGAGAGGGAGAGCAAGAGGAAGAGGATGAGAGCTCAAGAACAAGAGAGAGAATGAAAATGATAGAATGAGAAAGACTTTTCTCTCTTGGCTCTCATAATCCAAAGCCATCATCATAAATAATAGCAATCAAGTATTATGTGATGGTTTAAGCTACAATACCCATATCATTTCATGCACTCATTTTTGACAAGAGAAACTAGCAAGTAAAAAGTCTTTGCCATGAAATGATAGCCATTGTCATCATGATGGTCAACTAGTCCAACCTAGTCAACCGGTCAACAAAGTCAACAAAGTCAACCCCTCAACAATCATGTCACCATAATACTTAATTAGTATTATTGTTAATTACATATCATATTCTCATTAGGGTTGAGCAAAAATTCAAAAGTCAACAGTCAACAACCCTAATGAGAATCCTCTGCCTCTGTCTCTCCGTCAACTGTGCATACACACCCGCATCCGCGTTCCGAGGAACACGAATACATACTGGATAAAACCAATCCCAAAACGTACACTAGGATCTGGCTTAAACCAAAGCCCGCTAGTGTTAACTGTCCGGACACTGTACGTGCATAAGTGCACGGATGTGACCGAACCCTGTCGCAAAACCATGCGACCTCTACTCTTTTGCCTAAAGGCGAATAGCTTTCTGTGTGGATCTCTAAAGACTCCACACTACGCTGGCAGTGGGTTTAACCACAGACCGCAAGCGGCACTAGCTGTGCGTAATGGTCCCCAGGTAGATGCCGACAAGAAGACTGACGAGGTGAAACCCATCTGAACTCCTACTGAGTCTGACTGTGACAGTCTCCATACAGTCCGGTCTGTTCGTCTGATACATCGCATGGCGGGCCTAGGGGGCGGTAAACGTCAGTCCCCTAATAGCGGTACAATTCGTGTCGGAGTGAAGCCCAGAACACCCTGAGATAGCACTGGAAACCTACCAGTATATGTCGCTTGCCCTGGCCAGGGACTACTCGTGTAATGGCTCTCCTAGACACAGCGCGATGTCAACCCCCAATACCGGGAGAGACGAATCCTGTCTAACCGTCACTGCCTCCAAGTGCTTCGGGACTGCACCCAACTACTACCTGTTTGCACGAATCCTTTGAGCAGTGGTAGGATAGTAATCAAAGTGCAGTGGGAACACACTCGAGGCGAAGTGACAGTGTCAAGTCAGCGGACTAAGCTGTACTCATGTCACCTGCGAACTGATAACTGACGATAGGTATAATACCAACCGGTCAGTTCCCGACGAGTCCTGTCCAGTGTACTCGTAACCTAACGAGCACCCGTATACTATCTCCAGTACGACGTACTGATGGCTGTGGGACAGACCATCTCCCACTCTGGGATGAGAAGTGCATGCGCTAGTCTACTCCGGAGTATCAATGCCCTGTCTCGATAGTCCTGCGACTAGGGACCTGCATAAGGATGAGCTTATAGATTACCCAGCCCCCACTAGTGTGACTGCCATCACAACACTGGTAATCAAGCAAAGATCCTAAGGGCTCCACTAATGTGTATAGGTGATATACTAAAATAAACACATGTGCACATTGAAGTAGAAACAAACCAAGTAGCATACTACTATTTTGAGCAAGATTGTATATACAAGGTGAATATCCCAAGCTTCCATTAAGTAATATACAAACTTGTATGATACAGTAATGGCCTCTAGGGCATATACACTAACAGTTGGTTGGTACTATACCTATCGTCAGTTATCAATTCCCAGGTGACATGAGTACAGCTTAGTCCGCTGACTTGACACTGTCACTTTGCCTCTAGTGTGTTCCCACTGTACTTAGATTACTACCCTACCACGGCTCAAAGGAGTCGTGCAAACAGGTAGTAGTTGGGTGCGGTCCCGAAGCACTTGGAGGCAGTGACGGTTAGACAGGATTCTTCTCTCCCGGTATTGGGGGTTGACATCGCGATGTGTCTAGGAGAGCCATTACATGAGTAGTCCCTGGCCAGGGCAAGCGAGATATACTGGTAGGTTTCCAGTGTTATCTCAGGGTCTTCTGGGCTTCACTCCGACACGACTTGTACCGCTATTAGGGGACTGGCGTTTACCTGCCCCTAGGCCGGCCATGCGATGTATCAGACGAACAGACCGGACTGTATAGAGATTGTCACATTCAGACTCAGTAGGAGTTCAGATGGGTTTCACCTCGTGAGTCTTCTTGTCGGCATCTACCTGGGGACCGTTACGCACAGCTAGTGCCGCTTGCAGTCTGTAGTTAAACCCACTGCCAGCGTAGTGTCGAGTCTTTAGAGTCCCACACAGAAAGCTATTCTCCTTTAGGCAAAAGAGTAGAGGTCGCATGGTTTTGCGACAGGTCGTATTGTTTTGCGACAGGATTCGGTCACATCCGTGCACTTGTGCACGTACAGTGTCCGGACAGTTAACACTAGCGGGCTTTGGTTTAAGCCAGATCCTAGTGTACGTTTTGGGATTGGTTTTATCTCGTTTGTATTCGTGTTCCTCAGAACACGGATGCGGGTGTGTATGCACAGTTGTCAGAGAGACAGAGGCAGAGTATTCTCATTGGGGTTGTTGACTGTTGACTTTTGCTTAACCCTAATGAGAATAAGATATATGATTAACATTAATATTAATTAAGTATTATAGTGACATGGTTGTTGAGGGGTTGACTTTGTTGACTTGTTGACTTTGTTGACCGGTTGACTAGGTTGGACTAGTTGACCATCATCATGACAATGGCTATCATTCGATGGCAAAGACTTTTGTTTGCTTGTTTATTTATGCAAAATGAGTGCATGAAATGATATAGCCATTTTGACTTAAACCATCACACAATACTTGATTATTATTTTTGTTATGACGGCTTTTGGATTATGAGAGGTGAGAATAAGAAGAGTATGGTTCATTCCTTCATTTGCTTTCTCTCTCTTGAGCTCTCTCTTCTCAAGCTCTCCCTCTTCCTCTTGCTCTCTCTAGCTCAAGGCAAACCATTCTCATGTGTTGAGACTCATTGCCTTAGAGATAAAAAGACACCAAAATATTCATCTACTCATTCTAGTTCACAAGGCCTAGCAAGCCAAGTGATCTAGTTTCTTCAAAGTTCGAAGAAGAAGCTTTCGGGTGGATCCATCTTCGGCGCAAGGAGACGACGAGGTGAGGCCGATCCGAACACCGGGAGGAGTTGAAGACGAAGGAGTTCAAGAAAGGTATAGCCCCCTAATCGAGTAGGTAAACTCTTGTTAGGTTGTTAGTTAGTCGTTTAACAAAGCGTATTGGGAGTCCATGTTACCACCCTCTTAAGAAAATCGTTTTTCACCAATTCAGCAACCCCGTAAGTACCGGGGAAGGGTAGCATGGACTTACATAGTGTGCTCCAGTTTCCTCAATTTTAACCTGAACTACTCGGGCCTATAGCAGATCACTGAAAGGTGAAATTTCACTTAAAAACACTAAATTTGCACAATTAGAAATCCTATGGAATTTTTGTGTAATCTAGGGTTTAACTAGGTTTACATGGCCCTAATAACACCTAATTAGTCTAGGTTAACCAACACTTACATCACATGAACAAAACTTCACACCAATCACCAAATATAGCACAAAATCTCACTTTTATCTCAAACCAAAGCTACTTCTACACAAACTTAGCAAACAAAGAAGTAGGTTTAAGGATTATACCTCACACGACCCTACGATGCAAAGAGAAAGGAGGAGGAGAAGATCTGGAGTTGCTGTGGCTGCTGGAGCTGCTGCTGCTGCTGCTCCATGCTACTGCTGATGCTGCTGCTTGCTGCTGCTTCTGCCGAGCTGCTGCTGCTTCAGATGCTGCTGCCTCTTCTGCTGCTGCTGTGAGTATGGGTGTAAGTGTGTGATAGTATGAGTGAGTGAGAGAAGGAGAGAAGTGATAAGAGAAAATGAGAGGCAACAAAATGATGGCATCAAGTGTCAACCCTCTCACTCCCTCTCTCTTCATTAAATGACGGCATGGACAAAGCCATCATGCCTCATAATGCACCCTCTCTCTTTCTCTCACCAAGTCAAAACAATAACAATCAAAACCCTTTTTATTTTAAAAACAACCTTGAACAATAAAACCAAAACACTTAATACAACTTATAAAACTAGATTAGGGGAAATGGTTAGTTAACCATGATTGCTAATCATGTTTACCCCCAAATTACAACCCTAGTTATCATGCACAAGTGTGTGCAAGCCTAGGAAAAATCTAATAAAATATTCATTAAATAGGATAAAATAATTGAAACCTAATTTGGTAAACTTTTTTTTAAAATCCAAACATTAAGATATAATTAGCCACACAACACATTCTAAGGTGTTACATCCAGCTCCTCGATTCGGGTTCACAAGTCACACGTCTCAGAACCGAGAAAACACATGGTGGACGCACTGAAATATCATATCAAGAGAAATCGGGTTTTTAAATCAGTACATGCTTTCTTTGAAATAGCCACGGTTCTCAAATCCAGAAATCTCATGAAAACAGCATATCTCAATGCGTTAAATTATAAAGCATGATGTATGCGACATGTGATGAAAATGTAAGCATAACAGTATATCATGATGCAGCAATCCTACTGGGTAGTGACATGGAAATTATCGATGATGAAGTGTATGAGCCGGCAAATCTGTGTGCGTGTATCATACGCATCATCGATAATAGTGCAAGTGTACTAGCACAAGTATAAGCAATGCGATGGGAATAATATGAATGCAGCATAAAGGAAATCATATGCAAATGCTGATGGGTATACATATCTAATATGACCGAGTCTGGGAATCTATCAATCGGCATCCAGCCTAACCACATCGCGTACGGTATGATCCATCACACGGCAACCTCTAGTCAAGGGTAAGAATCAATCATCAAGTCAAACTCATCGCGCACGGAAAATCATCGTACGACGACATTAAGCTAATAGGGATCCTATACGACAAATGAGGGTACGGCCTGAAATCACGTACGGCCAATCATCCATGATTCACAACATTCTCTCTCTCTCTCTCTCTCTCTCTCTATATATATATATATATATACACATACCTATGTTCCAGGTCACATCCGCAATAGTCTCACATCAGGGGACCGACAGGGTATAAATCATCTCGATCGACTCGCATCCGTATACCAACATACCATCAGGTCATCATATCCGTCTTATAATCTTTTCATCGCTTTTATAATGCATATCAAGCCGAGTTTACCTAAACATTCTACCTCTACTATAAGTATAGGTATCTGATCTAACATACACACCCGAGCCATACAATCAGATTTTTAAAAAAGCGAATCGTAGTTTTGAAAATAGGGGTTACGGTGTTTTTAAGAAAAAGATATCATTTAAAAATCCGTAACCTCCCTCAAGGTATATTTTTAAAGATACATACGACTCTTCGGTTTAGAAAAAGGTATGGTTCGGATGACGCATCTACATCGACTATCTAGTCCTACGGTACCCTAAACGGCAATATCGGCAAACGTCGTCCACGACTCCCGTCATCACATAATAGCGGTATTATCTCATTTCTAACTATCCTTAGTTTCTAATATAGTATCGCTAACTATCCTTTACTTTAACCCTAGTTTCCTAATCTAGGTTTCTTAACCATATTCTATAATCAGTTTTCCATCAGTAGTTTGTGGGGGTGCTATACGCCATCCATCCGACTTCCCCCGTGGATATAGATCCACTCACCTGATCTTCGCTTGCCGAAATCGATGACGCCACGCCCCGTCTCCTCGAAATCCACGCAAAGGTACCTACAATAATAAACAATCACAATGCACATTAAAATCAAGGCGGAAAAACCAAAACAGTGCACGTTTTGCTCATAGGTCAAAACCTATAGCTTTGCATGCAAAACACGACAATTAATCCCCGGTCGCTGACGTCCAAACGCCACACGACGGAAACACAATACCAAATACCAAGATCAAGTCAAAACGAAGCCATAAAACTGTCACGACCCGAAATATTAGCTCGTGACCAGCACTTGAATCACGCAACGTCTAAAGGCGTAACGGAATTCAAGTAAGCTGAAACCCAGAAATCTGAACCTTTTTGAAAAAATAAAGGAAGTGGGTTTTTGAAATAAAGGTATATGAAATCAAGTTTTATTAAAGCATACAAAGGAACATGAATTATGCAAGTGAAATTTACTAGTTTAAAAAAAACATGTTTGGTCTTTTAAAATTTTTGGCAGCACCTCCTTTGTAAATTTTAATCCAAAACAACAAATACATAATAAGGATAATGGCATCCCCAAGCGGGAGCTAGCTCTTCGCCAAACGGAGGATCACAACCACACAATACAATATGAATAAGTATATGATGCCCAACGGCGAAGTTCACCACAAAAAGATAAAGAAATGAGCAAGATATAATCTCAAAAGTGAATATAAAACCCATCGCTCAAATCTCGCAACTACAAGTCTCACTAAGTCTCATCACTTATACAATTTACAACTTTTGATTGATGGAGTTAACTAGATACAATATGAAATATAGATACAAGAGTGGGAATGATACAAATATCCCACCTACCAATGCAAAACACCCAAATGCAACTGTGTGCCAGCGAAGCCGCTACTGATCCAAGCGGTCAACCTCCAAGGTAGAAATCGAATAAACAACGACTCCTAGGTCAACTATATCATAAAGGTAATACTATGATATCTAGGGTGACCGGGTCTGTATATGCCAACAAGGTAGTCAATACCTATATGCATGTGGATAACATCCAACAGTAATCATCAAAGTATGTATGCATGTGGATCTCGTCCACCCAAAATCAATGTCTGTATGCACGTAAATATCATAAAGTGGTGTGCATGAAAGTATGAGGATATATATCAACGGTGACCCTCCCGACACATCAAAATCATGGAACCTTAGTACCTAGCATCGACACTCGAAAACATCATGAAAACCGTGTCCAGCATCGGCACGTAAATCCTCATATATCGGGCTCCGTCAGTCTGGATCGGCCCATCTCATCTCTCAACTCCGGTCGGTATCCTCCGGATATCCGCCGAGCCCAAATACTATCACCGGTAGGTACTCGCCACCCTGCCAGGCTCATCGTCTACTCCACGAAAAACATTTCTCGCCCCAGGGAACCATACCGGGTCCACCATGAACCCGCAAACGGATCATCCAACTCCTCGAATCGGGTTTCAAGCACACGTCTCAGAACCGATAAAACGCATGGTGGATGCACTGAAATATCATATCAAGAGAAACCAGGTTTTTAAAACAGTACATGCTTTTTTTGAAATAGCCACGGTTCTCAAATCCAGAAATCTCATGAAAATAGTATACCTCAATGCGTAATATCATAATGCATGATGTATGCGACATGTGATAGAAATGTAAGCATAGCAATATATCATGCAACATCGTATAAAAGTGCACAGGTAACTATAGAAGGCAGATTATGCAAAGAGTCATATCATGATGCAGCAATCCTACTGTTTAATGACATGGCAATTATCGATGATGAAGTGTGTGAGCCGGCAAATCTGTGTACGTGTAACATACGCATCGTCGATAATGGTGTAAGTGTAATAACACAGGTATATGCAATGCAATGAAAATAATATGAATGCAGCGTAACGTAAATCATATGCAATGCTGACGGGTATACGTATGTAATATGACCGAGTCGGGAAATCTTTCAACCGGCATCCAGCCTAACAACATCGCGTACGGTATGATCCATCGTACGGCAATCTCTAGTCAAGGGTAAGGATCAATCATCAAGTCAAACTCATCACGCACGGAAAATCATCGTACGGCGACATTAAGCTAATAGGGATCCTATCATCCTATACGACAAATAAGGGTACGGCCTGGAATCACGTACGGCCTATCATCCATGATTCACAACATTATATATATATATATATATACCTATGTCCCAGGTCACATCCGCAATAGTCTCACATCAGGGGAACGACAGGGTATAAATCATCTCGATCGACTCGCATCCGTATACCAACATACCATCAGGTCATATCCGTTTTATAATCTTTTCATCGCATTTATAACTCATATCAAGCCGAGTTTACCTAAACATTCTATCTCTACTATAAGTATAGGTATCTAATCTAATATACACACCCGAACCATACAATCAGATTTTTAAAGAAGCGAATCTTAGTTTTGAAAATAGGGGTTACGGTGTTTTTAAGAAAAAGATATCATTTGAAAATCCTTAACCACCCTCAAGGTATATTTTTAAAAGATACATACGACTCTTCGGTTTAGAAAAGGGTATTGTTCGGATGACGCATCTACATCGACTATCTAGTTCTACGGTACCCTAAACGGCAATATCGGCAAACGTCGTCTTCGAATCCCGTCATCACATAATAGCCGTATTATCTCATTTCTAACTATACTTAGTTTTTAATATAGTATCACTAACTATCCTTTACTATAACCCTAGTTTCCTAATCTAGGTTTCCTAACCATATTCTATAAACAGTTTTCCATCAATACATTGCGGGGGTGCTATACGTCATCCACCCGACTTCCCCCGTGGATATAGATCCACTCACCTAGTCTTCGCTCACTGAAATCGATGATGCAACGCTCCGTCGCCTCGAAATCCATGCGATGGTACCTACAATAATCAACAGTCGCAATGTGTATTAAAATCGAATCCGGAAAACCGATACGGCGCACGGTGCGCTCCTAGGTTAAAACCTATGGCCTATACGTGCAAAACAATCAAACAACCCTTGTTGTCAATGTACAAATATCCAACAACCCAATACAAATCCAAATATCAAGAAAGTGCATTTTATAATACGGAAAACATAGCCTAAAACACACCAAAATGCTCCCAGATTTTCCCCAGGTGACAATTAGTAAATTTTGAATATAGGAGGGGTCTATTTTACTGACATAGGAGCTACAGACGAAACAAGAACCAAAAATGAGGTTCCTAGGCCGAAAATTGCGGCCCAGGGGATTAAATCTGTGGCCCAAAGGTTAGGGTTTGGTCTCGAGTCTCTGTGGTAGCTTCCTGGGTGCCTGCATGTGCTACAGTGTTTGCAAAATTATTTTTAGAGGCTCCGGGTGTTAGCAGATTCCATTTTACATCACAGAATTCACAATTCTTCCGATATCGGTTTCTAAATCCGTATTCCGGGTTTCTAGTCTCTGTTTTGATTCTTAATTCTAACACTAGGGGGTTTGTGTGACCACTACGGAGCTTAATTACCCATCAAGGATCTCAATTCCCATTAACCCTAACTAGGTTTTTCCTAAGTCCACAAAACCACTCGATATCGATTCAAATCTAACATGGGAGTATAAGTAATGGAAACACTAAGCTTATGGTTCAGAAATTACCTTATTTGTCAACTCAAGAAAATTCTTGAGTTGCCCCAAGTGGCCAAAATCCTTGCTTTCTTGGTCCAATGTGTTGCTAGTGAGCTTTTGCATCTTTTTTGTGAAATGGGGTTTGAGTTTTGAATTGTTTTTCATGGAGTTTAAGAGGCTTGAAGAGGGGAGGGAGTGAGGGCTAAAGCGGCGGCGGCAAGAGGGGGAGGGGAGAGGAAAGGATGAGATGAGATGAAAATGGTGAGATGAGTGAATGGCCAAGTCAAAGATACCCCTCACCTTTCTCTCTCTCACCCATACCTAATACTATAATCCTTTTCTTTTCTTTTCTATTCTCATTAACTTACAACCATGCAAGAATCATGAGGAATGCCATGATAAACAAAATTGTAACAAGTGATGAAAAGACTTGTGCATGTTTTGCACAAAACACGCTTAAAACCCGATTAACGATTTTTAATCGCGATTAGCACTTAATTAGTGTCAAATAACTCGTAAAACTTCATAATTTGCATAAATCCAATAAAGCACCCTCATTTTAGTAATTTCCATAATTTTCCAAATTTTTCCCAATTTATCGGTATTTAATTATACCGAAATAATAGAATATTCAATATAATATTATTTAATTATAAAAATTCCCAAAAATAATATTTTATTTTTTTGATGTGTTACAATCTTCCCGCCTTAAAGAAATTTGGTCACCGAATTTAAATTCAAACCCCTCAATGCTAAAACATTTCATTAAAAATCCAAGTCGTCGGGGTTCCGAAATCATGGAAAACGTTGAAATAGCACAACGCGCCAAGTGCGCGTGAAAACGAGTACAAAGCTCAAAATCGAACTCCGTCAAGCATTACGCAAATCATCTTATTTTGCACGCATATCCTCGGAGTTGCAATGGAGATACAGATTTCGAAATCCACTACTGAAATCCAATATACACTAGTCAAATACTATAATACGTGTATAGTACGCATCTCTGAAAAGATCCAAAATCTGAATGAAATACATGCAAAATCTTTTCTAAACCGCCGTGGAAATGCGTAACTCACGGCATAACTGACGGACTCTCTTTTTAAAATAATAATATATGTCCATATATGTTTTCTTAAATACACGTTCCGTCGTTTCCAAAATATCCCAAAAGGTTTTCCTTATAAACGTTCGTGTCGCTCACGGACACGTAGGAAATAGGGAGACTATAGCTCCTTTTGAAAACCCTTTTGGTAGTATATTAATGCATGCAAAGTACTCAGGTACTGTCCTCAGATCAGTCATGTTGGCTAATACACAATATAGTGCTCTACATGAAAACAAAGTGCTCAAAAGCAAAAATCAGCCTAAAAGGCGTATCCAAAAATCACATGCATCTGGTGCGCATGGAAATCAAATCCAAATACAGGTGCCACAATATGCACAAAAACCCAAAACTACGTGCAACGGGTGTGCACGAAAGCATCTGTCCACTGCAACGGTGTGCGTGACAACAATATCTGGTGGACCTATTGTGCACGAAATAACATCGGGTGCATCAAATGCACGAAATACAATCAATAACTCGAACGCATCAAAAGCAACACTGAGTATACCAAGGTGTATAAATCAAAATCGTGTGCAATTTCATGTACAAAACACATATCAATGCACTGCAAACACATACAAGCTATACCGTGTGCAAAAATCAAATCATCCATATGAAATCCATGAAATCATAAACACATGCTACGCAGGTATAAAATCGACATCAAATGCAATAAGCATGCACAATCGCAAATCAACACAACGATGTATAAAATATATATCAGGTGCGATAACTATGCGCAAAACGTAAACACTCAGTAAGTGCAGCCATGGTGCACGAAATCAATATCAGGAAACTCGTTATCAAAACTCAAATCTAAGCGATATAAGCATGACACTCGGATCACAAATGCAAATCGCAATAAATAAAATAGAGGTACGGCTCCGACAATGTCGGAAAATATCGGTGCGCCAAAAAATGACAGGGCAAGAACATCCGCTCGTCTCCTGCTCACGGTCTGGCGCCCTATGTCTCTGGGTACTCATCTTCTCCTCGGATTACCAATCTCACAATCCATCGGCTCATCGGCCCTGTCAGGTGTGCTAACGGGAACGATTCCGCTCTAGCACTTATCTGGTCATCTCCCGGTCATTTGTCACGACCACTCATAAAGCAGCAAGTTACTGGCGTCGGCCTCTGGTCCTCTGAATACATGCGACACCTTTGATCCTGGGTGCAAATCTCATTGCAGCAATGTACTGGAAGGAATCCTGCTCAAGGTCTCTTCCGATCTCGCCTATGCCGAACTGTACGGAGGCTGGTACTCTCACAAAATCTTTCTCGTTCTCTGGACATCTTCGTGTTCCGAACACATTTCCTCGGAAACTGGCTGTATCCCAACGCCTCTATAAGCATATCAGGTTTCTGATCTCGAAGGGGAGTAATAACATCTCGTCAGCGTCTCGCATGAACTTCTAGTTCCACTCGTCTTTATCATCTCTCACTATGACGTCACGCCACACTGTCTGCACAATGCAACTGTTCTCGGCCACGGTCAATCCGAATTCTCTCACACGTACTCGAAATCGCGTACTTTGTAGCTTCATCACTCTGTAGTAGATATCTGGCCGAACACGTCCTCGGGAACTCGCCCCAACCATCGGAGGAATACTCAATACTCGTCCGTTCTCGATCAACACACAACGACTCAGGGTGAGGTCCTCTATCCAAAGCTGCTCAGCTCACTAGTCTCTTATCACATGATATCCGGACGATGTCAAACCTTTCGATCGAGTCATCAAGGTCCCAAAATATCCCGAAGGCTCAACACCAGAGAGCAGTCTAAAAATATCTGGTACATACCACAGCACCTCTGGACCAGCCGTAGAAGGGCAAACCCAAGCCTCACTGATGGCACCGCTAAACTGCTACAAACCCTAAGGTTCAAAGCGGTTCCATGGTCATCATGTCGAGTTAGGGTTTCATTCTTCTAGAGGGTCCACAGAATTACCTGCATGTTCCTCTGAACACTTTAAACATGGGAAAAAGGGTTTCTGACACTCGTTCGAACCTTTTTGCTTCGCCTATACAACATGTGAATATTTTTCGCCCGCATGCTAATCAACGCCTCAATCCTCCAGGAAAGGCGATACATCGGCGGTCATCTCTGGATCGGTTTGCTCTAGATCTGAGTAAGACACTCCACTATAGAAATCTTCAACCCAACTGGGCCTGCGTCGGCGCATCAATCTGACGAATCACCTTCGTCTCTCAAATCGGGGTAGACTAGCTATCATCTGTCGCATTTCTGCCTGGAAGCTCCGGCAACCTTAGCTCGTAAGCTCTGGAAGCGACATCCCATCATCTCAGCAACAGCTAGGTCACCTGTCTACATGGTAGGTGACATCATAATCCCTGAGGTAGGCTGTACATAAACAGTCCTCTCGCAACTGGCAGCTCTAACATTGGCCCGATCATCCGGTGTAAAACCAAGCATTCGCCTCCACAAGAGGCCACAACACAATACTACATCGAGACGTTTCCATGTCACCAGAAAACACAATGGTCATCCCTCATACCAGACGAGCTCGCCCTGACCGCAACACTAGCAGCAGCTCAAACTATGGTGACAGGAACCTCAATCGAGTATCAAAGAAAGCAGATAAACGACATGAGAGGAAACGACAGATCCAGAATGGATACATGATCATAAGAAGGAACATCATCAATGGGAGTATGATCATGGAAACAAATAGAATCGAGGATCTCGAATGGATGTATAACCATGGATACGAAGAGAATCACTGGTCTCAAAAAAATGTGCATTCTAAGGTGTCTTAAATGGAGTGTCGTATCGTAAATATGCAGCGGAACAAACGTACGGTACGTCACTCTACTCAAGCTACCTACTCCATCAATCAGGGTCAGCCTATGAAACAAAAGTTCGGGTCTAATACCCCCCCGTCCAAGTCTAAGTTCTGTAAGATCAAGCCTAGGTTCCGAAATACACTCCCGCCCTAGACTCCGCATAGTCAAACATAGACTCGAACAAGGTTAAACCTAGCGCACTGATACCAACTTTGTCACAACCCGAAATTTTAGCTCGTGACCAGCACTTGAATCACGCAGCGTCTAAAGGCATAACGGAATTCAAGTAAGCTGAAACCCAGAAATCTAAACCTTTTTGAAAAAATAAAGGAGGTGAGTTTTTGAAATAAAGGTATATGAAATCAAGTTTTATTAATGCATAGAAAGGAACATGAATGATGCAAGTGAAATTTACTAGTTTAAAAAAACATGTTTGGTCGTTTAAAATTTTTGGCAGCACCTCCTTTGTAAATTTTGATCCAAAACCACAAATACATAATAAGGATAATGGCATCCCCAAGCGGGAGCTAGCTCTTCGCCAAACGGCGGATCACAACCACGCAATACAATATGAATAAGTATACGACGCCCAACGGAGAAGTTCACCACAAAAAGATAAAGAAATAAGCAAGATATAACCTCAAAAGTGAATATAAAACCCATCGCTCAAATCTCGCAACTACAAGTCTCACTAAGTCGCATAACTTATACAATTTACAACTTTTGATTGATGGAGTTAACTAGATACAATATGAAATATAGAAACAAGAGTGGGAATGATACAAATATCCCACCCACCAATGCAAAACACCCGAATGCAACTGTGTGCCAGCGAAGCCGCTACTGATCCAAGCGGACAACCTGCAAGAACTGTGGCACAACGGGGGTGAGTTGCCAACTCGTGAGTAGAAAAATATCAACAGATAGAAATCGAATAAACAACGACTCCTAGGTCAACTATATCATAAAGGTAATACTATGATATCTAGGGTGACCGGGTCTGTATATGCCAACAAGGTAGTCAATACCTATATGCATGTGGATAACATCCAACAGTAATAATCAAAGTATGTATGCATGTGGATCTCGTCCACCCAAAATCAATGTCTGTATGCACGTAAATATCATAAAGGGGTGTGCATGAAAGTAAGAAGATATATATCAACGGTGTCCCTCCCGACACATCAAAATCATGGAACCTGAATGCCTAGCAATGACACTCGAAAACATCATGAAAACCGTGTCCTGCATCGGCACGTAAATCCTCATATATCGGGCTCCGTCAGTCTGGATCGGCCCATCTCATCTCTCGACTCCGGTCGGTATCCTCCGGATATCCGCCAAGCCCAAATACTATCACCGGTAGGTACTCGCCACCCTGCCAGGTTCATCGTTTACTCCACGAAAAACATTTCTTGCCTCGGGAAACCATGCCGGGTCCACCATGAACCCGCAAACGGATCATCCAACTCCTCGAATCAGGTTTCAAGCACACATCTCAGAACCAGGAAAACGCATGGTGGACGCAATGAAATATCATATCAAGAGAAACCGGGATTTTAAAACAGTACATGCTTTCTTTGAAATAGCCACGGTTATTAAATCCAGAAATCTCATGAAAACAGCATACCTCAATGCGTAAAATCATAAAGCATGATGTATGCGACATGTGATGGAAATGTAAGCATAGCAATATATCATGCAACATCGTATAAAAGTGCACAGGTAACTATAGAAAGAAGATTATGAAAAGAGTCATATCATGATGCAGCAATCCTACTGTGTAGTGACATGGCAATTATCGATGACGAAGTGTGTGAGCCGACAAATCTGTGTACGTGTAACATACGCATCATCAATAATGGTGTAAGTGTACTAACACAGGTATATGCAATGCAATGAAAATAACATGAATGCAGCATAAGGTAAATCATATGCAATGCTGACGGGTATACGTATCTAATATGACCGAGTCGTGGAACCTATCAACCGGCATCCAGCCTAACAACATCGCGTACGGTATGATCCATCGTACGGCAATCTCTATTCAAGGGTAAGGATCAATAATCTTGTCAAACTCATCACGCACGGAAAATCATCGTACGACGGCAATAAGCTAATAGGGATCCTATCATCCTATACGACAAATGAGGGTACGGCCTGAAATCACGTACGACCTATCATCCATGATTCACATCATTCTATATATATATCTATATATATATATCTATATACCTATGTCCCAGGTCACATCCGCAATAATCTCACATCAGGGGACCGACAGGATATAAATCATCTCGATCGACTCGCATCCGTATACCAACATACCATCAGGTTATCATATCTGTCTTATAATCTTTTCATCGCATTTATAACTCATATAAAGCCGAGTTTACCTAAACATTCTATCTCTACTATAAGTATAGGTATCTAATCTAACATACACACCCGAACAATACAATCAGATTTTTAAAGAACCGAATCGTAGTTTTGAAAACAGGGGTTACGGTGTTTTTAAGAAAAAGATATCATTTGAAAATCCATAACCTCCCTCAAGGTATATTTTTAAAAGATACATACGACTCTTCGGTTTAGAAAAAGGTATGGTTCGGATGACGCATCTACATCGACTATCTAGTCCTACGGTACCTTAAACGGCAATATCGGCAAACGTCGTCCTCGAATCCCGTCATCACATAATAGCCGTATTATCTCATTTCTAACTATCCTTAGTTTTTAATATAGTATCACTAACTATCCTTTACTATAACCCTAGTATCCTAATCTAGGTTTCCTAACCATATTCTATAATCAGTTTTCCATCAATACTTTACGGGGGTGCTATACGCCATCCACCCGACTTCCCTCGTGGATATAGATCCACTCACCTGGTCTTTGCTCGCTGAAATCGATGACGCCACGCTCCGTCGCCTTGGAATCCATGCAAAGGTACCTACAATAATCAACAGTCGCAATGCGTATTAAAATCGAATCCGGAAAACCGATACGGCGCACGATGCGCTCATAGGTTAGAACCTATGGCCTATACGTGCAAAACAATCAAACGACCCTTGTTGTCGATGTACAAACATCCAACAACCCAATACAAATCCAAATATCAAGAAAGTGCATTTTATAATACGGAAAACATAGCCTAAAACACACCAAAATGCTCCCAGATTTTCCTAGGTGACAATTAGCCAATTTTGCATATAGGAGAGGTCTATTTTACTGACATAGGAGCTACAGACGATGCAAGAACCAAAAATGAGGTACCTAGGCCGTAAATTATGGCCCAGGGGATTAAATCTGCAGCCCAAAGGTTAGGGTTTGGTCTCGGGTCTCTGTGGTAGCTTCCTGGGTGCCTGCATGTGCTACAGTGTTTGCAAAATTATTTTTAGAGGCTCCGGGTGTTAGCAGATTCCATTTTACATCCACAAAATTCATAATTCTTCCGATATCGGTTTCTAAATCCGTATTCCGGGTTTCTAGTCTCTGTTTTGAGTCTTAATTCTAATACTAGGGGGTTTGTGTGGCCTCTACTGAGCTTAATTACCCATCACCACTCTCAATTCCCATTAACCCGAACTAGGTTTTTCCTAAGTCCACAAAACCACTCGATATCGATTCAAATCTAACATTGGGGTATAAGTAATGGAAACACTAAGCTTATGGTTCATAAATTACCTTATTTGGCATCTCAAGAAAATTCTTGAGTTGCCCCAAGTGGCCAAAATCCTTGCTTTCTTGGTCCAATGTGTTGTTAGTGAGCTTATACAACTTTTTTGTGAAATGGGGTTTGAGTTTTGAAGTGTTTTTCATGGAGTTTAAGAGGCTTGAAGAGGGGAGGGAGTGAGGGCTGAAGCAGCAGCAGCAAGAGGGGGAAGGGAGAGGAAAGGATGAGATGAAAATGGTGAGATGAGTCAATGGCCAAGTCAAAGATACCCCTCACCTTTCACTCTCTCACCCATACCTAATACTATATTCCTTTTCTTTTCTTTTCTTTTCTCATTAACTTACAACCATGCAAGAATCATGAGGAATGCCATGATAAACAAAATTGTAACAAGAGATGAAAAGACTTGTGCATGTTTTGCACAAAACACGCTTAAAACCCGATTAGCGATTTTTAATCGCGATTAGCACTTAATTAGTGTCAAATAACTCGTAAAACTTCATAATTTGCATAAATCCAATAAAGCACCATCATTTTAGTAATTTCCATAATTTTCCAAATTTTTCCCAATTTATCGGTATTTAATTATACCGAAATATTAAAATATTCAATATAATATTATTTAATTATAAAAATTCCCAAAAATAATATTTTATTTTTTTGAAGTGTTACAAAAACAATGCACCAACTCATGGAAATGGTCCCAGATTTTACCCTAAGCCAAATCGGTCAATTTTGCATATATGGAGGGCCTAATGTAAAAAGGGACCTCAGAACAAGTACGAATCAATTCTGAGCTACCCTGGCCGCAAATTGCGGCTAGATTGAATAAATCTGTGTCCTGGGTGCAGGGGATGGGGCTCAGGTCTTGGTGGTAGCTTCCTAAGTGCCTGCACGACTCCCAGTAATTGCAAAATCATTTCTAGTGCCCCGGGGTTGCTCCAAATTCCAAAATACCCTCTCAAATCATACATTTATCCGATGTCGGGGTTTCTAAATCCGTGTTTTGGGGTTTCTATTCTCTGGTTTAGGTCGTTAAACATCATCCAATTCTAGTTAACAGCCACAACATCACCAATTTCAAAAAAACACTCAACCCTTTACTAGGGTTTCCCAGAGTTCACTAAACTTCACAATATCGGTTTAAAGTTAACATGTGTGTGAATGCAATATGAATACTAAGCTCATGGTTCAGAAAATACCTCATTTGGCAACTCAAGAATTTTCTTGAGTTGCCCCAAGTGTCCAAAATGCAAGCTTTCTTGGTCCAATGTGTTGCTAGTGAGCTTGTGCATCTTTTTTGTGAAATGGGGTTTGAGTTTTGAAGTGTTTTTCATGGAGTTTAAGAGGCATGAAGAGGGGAGGGAGTGAGGGGTGAAGCAGCAGCAAGAGGGGGAGGGAAGAGGAAAGGATGAGATGAAAATGGTGATATGAGTGAATGGCCAAGTCAAAGATACCCCTCGCCTTTCTCTCTCTCACCCATACCTAATACTATATTCCTTTTCTTTTTCTTTTCTTTTCATTTCTCCAATAAATCATCAACCATGATAAAAAAAACATGTAGGAAAGACATGGGAAAATATGTAACAAGTGTAGAAAAAGATACGGTGCATGTTTTGCACAAAATACGCTTAAAGCGCGATTAGCGATTTTTAATCGCGATTAGCACTAAATTAGTGTCGAATAACTCGTAAAACTTCATAATTTGCATAAATCCAATAAAGCACCCTCATTTAAGTAATTTCCATAATTTTCCTAATTTTCCCCAATTTATCGGTATTTAATTATTCCGAAATATTAAAATATTCAATATAATATTATTTAATTATAAAAATTCCCAAAAATAATATTTTATTCTTCTGAAGTGTTAAAATCTTCCCCCCTTAAAAAAATTCGGTCCATGAATTTAAATTTGAACCCCTTAATGCTAAAACATTTCAGTAAAAATCCAAGTCGTCGAGGTTCCGAAATCATGGAAAACGCTGAAATAGCACAACGCGCCAAGTGCGCGTGAAAACGAGTACAAAGCTCAAAATCAAACTCCGTCAAGCGTTACGCAAATCATCTCATTTTGCACGCATATCCTCGGAGTTATAATGGAGATACAGATCTTTAAATCCACTACTGAAATCCAATATACATTAGTCAATTACTATAATACGTGTAGAGTACGCATCTTTGAAAAACTCCAAAATCTGAATGAAATACATGCAAAATCTTTTGTAAACCGCCGCGGAAATGCGTAACTCACGGCATAACTGACGGACACACATTTTAAAATAATAATATATGTCCTTATATGTTTTCTTAAATACACGTTCCTTCGTTTCCAAAATATCCCAAAAGGTTTTTCTTATAAACGTTCGTGTCGCTCACGGACACGTAGGAAATAGCGAGACTATAGATCCTTTTGAAAACCCTTTTGGTAGTATATTAATGCATGCAAAGTACTCAGGTACTGTCCTCAGATCAGTCCTGTTGGCTAATACACAATATAGTGCTCAAAAGAAAAAATCAGCCTAAAAGGCGTATCCAAAAATCACATGCATCTGGTGCGCATGGAAATCAAATCCAAATACAGGTGCCACAATATGCATAAAAACCCAAAACTACGTGCAACGGGTGTGCACGAAAGCATCTGTCCATTGCAACGGTGTGCATGACAACAATATCTGGTGCACCTATTGTGCACGAAATAACATCGGGTGCATCAAATGCATGAAATACAATCAATAACTCGAACGCATCAAATGCAACACCGAGTATACCAAGGTGTATAAATCAAAATCGTGTGCAACTGCGTGCACAAACACATATTAATGCACTGCAAGCACATATAAGCTATACCGAGTGCAAAAATCAAATCATCTGTATGAAATCCATGAAATCATAAACATATGCCACGCAGGTATAAAATCGACATCAAACGCATTAAGCATGCACAATCGTAAATCAACACAACGGTGTATAAAATATATATCAAGTGCGATAACTATGCGCAAAACGTAAAAACTCAGTAAGTGCAGCCATGGTGCACGAAATCAATATCAGGAAACTCATCATCAAAACTCAAATCCAAGCGATATAAGCATGACACTCAGATCACAAACGCAAATCACAAAAAAATGACATCGAGGTACACCTCCTACAATGTCGGAAAATATCGGGCGCCCAAAACTAGCAGGGTAAGAACATCCTCTCGCCTTCTGCTCATGGCCTGGCGTCCTCTGTCTCTGGGTCCTTATCTTCTCTATGGATTACCAATCTCACAATCCATCTGCTCATCGGTCCTGTTAGGCATGCTAACGGGAACGATTATGTTCTAGCACTTCTCTGGTCATCTCCCGGTCATTTGTCACGACCACTCATAAAGCAGCACGTTACTGGCGTCGGCCTCTGGTCTTTTGAATACACGCGACACCTCTGATCCTGGGTGCAAATCTCGTTGCAGCAGTGTCTTAGAAGGAATCCTGCTCAAGGTCTCTTCCCATCTCGTCTATGCCGAACTGTACGGAGGTTGGTACTCTTATATAATCATTCTCGTTCTCTGGACATCTGCGTGTTCTGAACACATTTCCTCGGAAACTGGCCGTATCCCAACGCCTCTGTAAGCATATCAGGTCTCTAGTATCGACGGGGAGTAATGACAGCTCGTCAGCATCTCGCACGAACTTCTGGTTCCACTTGTCTTTATCATCTCTCACTATGACGTCATGCCACGCTATCTGCGCACTGTAACTATTCTCGGCCACGATGAATCCGAAGTCTTTCGCACGGACTCAAAATCACGTACTCTGTAGCTTCATCACTCTGTAGAAGATATTTGGCCGAACACGTCCTCGGGAACTTGTCCCAACCATCGGAGGAATAATCAATACTCGACCGTTCTCGATCAACACACAACGCCTCTGGGTGAGGTCCTCTATCCAAAGCAGGTAAGCTTGCTGATCTCTTATCATATGGTATCCGGACGATGTCAAACTTTTCGATCGAGTCATCAAGGTTCCAAAATTTCCCGAAGGCTCAACACCTGAGCGTAGTCTAAAAATATCCGGTACATACCACGGCACCTCTGGACAAGTCGTAGAAGGGCAAACCCAAGCCTCATTGATGGCACCGCTAAACTGCTACAAACCCTAAGGTTCAAAGCGGTTCCATGGTCATCATGTCGAGTTAGGGTTTCATTCTTCTAGAGGGTCTACAAAATTTCCTGCATGTTCCTTCGAACACTTTAAACTTAAGGAAAATGGTTTCTGACACTCGTTCAAACTTTTTAACTTCGCCTAGGGGACATGTGAATACCCTTCGTCCGCATGCTAAACAGTGCCCCAATCCTCCAGGAAAGGCGATACATCGGCGGTCAACTCTGGATCGGTTCGCTCTAGATCTAAGTAAGACTCTCCACACTGGAAATCTTCAACTCAACTGTGCCTGCGTCAACGCATCAATCTGACGAATCACCTTCGTCTCTCAAATCGGGGTAGACTAGCTATCATCTGTCGCATTTCTGCCTGGAAGCTCCGGCAACCTTAGCTCGTAAGCTCTGGAAGCGACATCCCATCATCTCAGCAACAGCTGGGTCACCTGTCTGCATGGTAGGCGACATCATAATCCTCGAGTTAGGCTGTACATTTACAGTCCTCTCGCAACTGGCAGCTCTAACAATAGCCCGATCATCCGGTGTAAATCCAAGAACTCTCCTCCACAAGAGGTCACAACATAAATACTAACTCGAGACGTTCCCATGTCACCAAAAAAAAGCAATGGTCGGCCCTCATACCAGACGAGCTCGCCCCGACCGCAACACTGGCAGCAACTCAACTGCTCTCAAACTATGGCGACAGGAATCTCAATCGAGTATTGAAGAAAGCAGATCAACGATATGAGAGGAAACGACAGATCCAGAATGGATACATGATCATAAGAGGGAATAACATCAGTAAAAGTATGATCATGGAAATGAATAGAATCAAGGATTTCCAATGGATGTATAATCATGGGTACGAAGAGAATCACTGGTCTCAAAAATATATACATCCTAAGGTTTCTTAAGTGGAGTATCGTATCGTAAATATGCCGCGGAACATACGTATGGTACGTCACTCTACTCAAGCTACCTACTCCATCAATCAGGGTCAGCCTATGAAACGAAAGTTTGGGTCTAATACCCCCCCCCCGTTCAAGTCTAAGTTCCGTAAGGTCAAGCCTAGGTTCCGAAATACATAACCGCCCTAGACTCCGTATAGTCAAACATAGACTCGAACCAAGGTTAAACCTAGCGCTTTGATACCAACTTTGTCACGACCCGAAATATTAGCTCGTGACCAGCACTTGAATCACGCAACGTCAAAAGGCGTAACGAAATTCAAGTAAGCTGAAACCCAGAAATCTAAACCTTTTAAGAAAAATAAAGGAGGTGAAGTTTTGAAATAAGGGTATAATGAAATCAAGTTTTCTTAATGCAAAGAAAAGGAACGTGAATGATGCAAGTGAAATTTACTAGTTTGAAAACATGTTTCGTCTTTTAAAAATTTCGGCAGCACCTCCTTTGTATATTTTTATCCAAAACCACAAATACATAATAATGATAATGGAATCACCAAGCGGGAGCTAGCTCTTCGCCAAACGGCGGATCACAACCACCCAAGACAATATATATAAGTATACGACGCCCAACGGCGAAGTTCAGCACAAAAAGATAAAGAAATGAGCAAGATAAAACCCCAAAAGTTAATATAAAAACCCATCGCTCAAATCTCGCAACTACAAGCCTCACTAAGTCTCATCACTTATACAATTTACAACTTTTGATTGATGGAGTTAACTAGATACAATATGAAATATAGATACAAGAGTGGGAATGATACAATTATCCCACCTACCAATGCAAAACACCCGAATGCAACTGTGTTCCAGCGAAGCCGCTACTGATCCTAGTGGTAAACCTGCAAGAACTGTGGCACAACGGGGGTGAGTTGCCAACTCGTGAGTAGAAAAATATCAACAGATAGAAATCGAATAAACAACGACTCCTAGGTCAACTATATCATAAAGGTAATACTATGATATCTAGGGTGACCGGGTCTGTATATGTGCCAACAAGGCAGTCAATACCTATATGCATGTGGATAACATCCAACAATAATAATCAATGCATGTATATGGATCTCGTCCAACCATAATCAAGGCATGTATGCATATGGATCTCGTCCACCCAAAATCAATGTCTGCATGCACGTAAATATCATAAAGGGGTGTGCATGAAAGTATGAGGATATATATATATATATATATATATATATATATATATATATATTAACGGTGTCCCTCCCGACACATCAAAATCATAGAACCTGAGTGCCTATCATCGACACTCGGAAACATCATGAAAACCGTGCCCAGCATCTGCACGTAAATCCTCATATATCGGGCTCCGTCTGCGGAATCGGCCCTCGGCCCCGGCAGTACGGGTCATCCCATATCCATCTATCGACTCTGGCCAGTATCCTCCGGATAATCGCCAGGTCCAACCAAACACCGGTAGGTAGTGATCCCACTGCCAGGCTCATCGCCTACTGCACGACAGATCCGTTCTCGCCCCGGGGTACTATACCGGGTCCACCATGTAACCACAATCGGCCTCATCCATCTCCTCGATTCGGTTTCACAAGTCACACGTCTCATAACCAAGAAAACGCATGGTGGACGCACTGAAATATCATATCAATAGAAACCGGGTTTTTAAATCAGTACATGCTTTCTTTGAAATAGCCGCGGTTCTCAAATCCAGAAATCTCATGAAAACAGCATATCTCAATGCGTAAAATCATAAATCATGATCTATGCGACATGTGATGGAAATGTAAGCATAACAGTATATCATGATGCAGCAATCCTACAGTGTAGTGACATGGAAATTATCGATGATGAAGTGTGTGAGCCGGCAAATCTGTGTGCCTGTAACATACACATCATCGATAATAATGCAAGTGTACTAGCACAAGTATAAGCAATGCGATGGGAATAATATGAATGCAGCATAAAGGAAATCATATGCAAATGCTGACGGGTATACGTATCTAATATGACCGAGTCTGGGAATCTATCAGTCGGCATCCAGCCTAACCACATAGCGTACAGTATGATCCATCGTACGGCAACCTCTAGTCAAGGGTAAGGATCAATCATCAAGTCAAACTCATCGCGCACGGAAAATCATCGTTCGACGGCATTAAGCTAATAGGGATCCTATACGACAAATGAGGGTACGGCCTGAAATCACGTACGGCCTGAAATCACGTACGGCCTATCATCCATGATTCACAACATTCTATATATATCTATATACCTATGTCCCAGGTCACATAAGCAATAATCTCACATCAGGGGACCGACAGGGTATAAATCATCTCGATCGACTCGCATCCGTATACCAACATACCATCAGGTCATCATATCCGTCTTATAATCTTTTCATCGCTTTTATAACTCATATCAAGCCGAGTTTACCTAAACATTATATCTCTACTATAAGTATAGGTATCTAATCTAACATACACACCCGAACCATACAATCAGATTTTAATGAAGCGAATCGTAGTTTTGAAAATAGGGGTTACGGTGTTTTTAAGAAAAAGATAACATTTGAAAATCTGTAACCTCTCTCAAGGTATATTCTTAAAGATACATATACGACTCTTCGGTTTAGAAAAAGGTATGGTTCGTATGACGCATCTACATCGACTATCTAGTCCTACGGTACCCTAAACGGCAATATCGGCAAACGTCGTCCTTAACTCCCGTCATCACATAATAGCCGTATTATCTCATTTCTAACTATCCATAGTTTCTAATATAGTATCACTAACTATCCTTTACTATAACCCTAGTTTCCTAATCTAGGTTTCCTAACCATATTCTATAATCAGTTTTCCATCAGTACTTTGCGGGGGGGTGCTATACGCCATCCACCCGACTTCCCCCGTGGATATAGATCCACTCACCTGGTCTTCCCTTGCCGAAATCGATGAAGCCATGCCCCGTCGCCTCAGAATCCACGCGAAACTACCTACAATAATAAATAATCACAATGCGCATTAAAATCAAGGCGGAAAAACCAAAACAGTACACGTTTTGCTCATAGGTCAAAACCTATAGCTTTGCGTGCAAAACACGACAATTAACCCTGGTCGCTGACTTCCAAACACCACACGACGGAAATACAATACCAAATACCAAAATCAAGTCAAAGGAAGCCATAAAACAATGCACCAACTCATGGAAATGGTCCAAGATTTTACCCTAAGCCAAATTGGTCAATTTTGCATATATGGAGGGCCTAATTTACATCTAAAGGGACCCCAGAACAAGTATGAATCAATTATGAGCTACCCTGGCCACAAATTGCGGCCGGATTGAATAAATCTGCGGCCTGGGTGCAGGGGATGGGGCTCAGGTCTTGGTGGTAGCTTCCTAGGTGCCTGCATTACTCCCAGTAATTGCAAAATCATTTCTAGTGCCCCCGGATTGCTCCAGATTCCAAAATACCCTCTCAAATCATACATTTATCCGATGTCGGGGTTTCTAAATTCGTGTTTTGGGGTTTCTAGTCTCTGGTTTAGGTCATTAAACATCACCCAATTCTAGTTAACAGCCACAACATCACCAATTTCAAACAAACACTCAACCCTTTACTAGGGTTTCCTAAAGTTCACTAAACTTCACAATATCGGTTTAAAGTTAACATGGGTGTGAAAGAAATGTGAATACTATGGTAATGGTTCAGAAATTACCTCATTTGGAAACTCAAGAATTTTCTTGAGTTGCCCCAACTGTCCAAAATGCAAGCTTTCTTTGTCCAATATGTTACTAGTGAGCTTGTGCATCCTTTTTGTGAAATGGGGTTTGAGTTTTGAAGTGTTTTTCATGGAGTTTAAGAGGCTTGAAGAGGGGAGGGAGTGAGGGCTAAAGAAGCAGCAGCAAGAGGGGGAGGGGAGAGGAAAGAATGAGATGAAAATGGTGATATGAGTGAATGGCCAAGTCAAAGATACCCCTCACCTTTCTCTCTCTCACCCATACCTAATACTATATTCCTTTTCGTTTTCTTTTCTTTTCTCCAATAAATCATCAACCATGATATAAAAAACATGTTGGAAAGCCATAGGAAAATATGTAACAAGTGTAGAAAAAGATACGGTGCATATTTTGCAGAAAATACGCTTGAAGAGCGATTAGCTATTTTTAATCGCGATTAGCACTAAATTAGTGTCAAATAACTCGTAAAACTTCATAATTTGCATAAATCCAATAAAGCACCCTCATTTTAGTAATTTCCTTAATTTTCCAAAATTTTCCCAATTTATCAGTATTTAATTATACGGAAATATTAAAATATTCAATATAATATTATTTAATTATAAAAATTTCCAAAAATAATATTTTATTTTTCTGAAGTGTTACAAAAACCCAGTCGTAGCCCTCCGTCGTTTCAGATAATTACTACTTAATATTCGTGCTGCGTTTGTTGATTATTCGTCAAGGCATAGTGAACGGTAGCTGAGTAATGATTCTCTGTTGCACTGATAGATGCGATTGATTAGGACGGTCGCATGATTTTGTTGATTATTCGTCAAGGATCATGCAGGTCGGTCTAATGCAATCCAGGATAATGACGGGTTGAACTTGACTAGGACCTTTTGATTTGTTGATTATTCGTCAAGGCCACTTAGGTCCTAGGATAAAAACCACATTGGGAGTTTCAAACATACAGGAAACTTGCAGATTTAGCATACCTTCTGGAGTGTGGTGACTAGAGTGGATTCTATCTAGTGCATCACACAATGATAGTTGGATCCCGATCCCACTGATGAGTAGGATTACTCTTCGGAGAATATTTCACTTAACAATCAATACTATAAACCAAGTGGGTGTCTAGAACGGTGTTAGAGGGGTTATGCCTCCATGGAAAAGAGGTTATATAATTAAAGAATTTCGCGAAAGCGTTGGAAAACCTCCCTCGAAGTACCAATAATAGCCTGGATAAAAGGTTAAGCAAGAATTGTGACGTGCGATTAAATCCTGACTAGTTCTTCTTTTAGGGTTTGAAGAAGAATTTGAGGAAACAGTGGGAGCCATCCTGGTTAGATAAAATAATAACGAATCTAATCTTGCAAGAGCGCACGCTGAGTGTTTCTTTTCTCTCTCTCCAGGTTGCAACCATTTCACGCCCTAATCAAGATAATAAAATGTATCGCTTGACCGATCCGAATTCTTATTCGGGGCTGAGGAACGTCGGTTCGGCTCTAAACTGTGACAGCAGTCATGAGTATAAGCAAGGGAAAGAGGAAAGCATGAATTCCTTGATGACCTCATCGAAGAAGAAGCATACTATTGCATCTCCTTCAGGTGTTCTTGTAGTTGAGAACTGCTTCTCGGTCAGTCCTACCTCCTGGGTACTAGATACCGGATTAGGATCTCATATCTGTAATTTATTGCAGGGACTGAGAAAAAATAGGATAGTTGGACCTGGTGATATGTCCCTTAAAGTAGGGAACGGTGCACAAGTTAATGCTGCAGCCGTCAGTGAATATCACCTAGTATTGCCAAATGGCAATACTATGATTTTGAATATTTGCTACTATGTACCTTCCATGGTTTGCAACATCATATCAGTTTCTTTACTTAATAAAGGTGGATATAACTTTGTTCTTGATAGAAATATCATGAACATCTACCTTGATAAGGTATTGGTTGCAGAAGGTACACTGTGTAATGGTGTCTATGTTCTAAATCAGAACACAATTCTCAATGTACAAAACACACGCAAGAGGAAGAGTTTAGAGCAGAATGAATCCTACTTGTGGCATTGTAGACCTGGTCATATCGGAGAGAAAACACTGAGTAAGTTGCATAAAGATGGATTTTTGGATACGTTCGAGTTTTCATCTTATGAAACTTGTCGGTCTTGTCTCAAAGGATAAATGACTAAATCTCCGTTCACCGGATACGGAGAAAGAGCAGCATAGCTCTTGGGACTCATACACAGTGATGTATGTGGTCCAATGTCTATACATGTAAAGGGTGGGTTCTCGTACATCATCACATTAACTGACGATCTCTCTAGATTCGGATATGTGTATCTTATGAAACACAAATCTGAAGCTTTTAAGAAATTCAAAGAATTCAGTAACGAAGTAGAGAACCAGATTAGCAAAAGTATCAAGATCCTTCGGTGTGATAGGGGAGGGGAGTACTTGAGCACGGAATTCCTAGATTACTTAAAAGAGAATGGAATTCTCTCTCAGCGTACTCCTGCTTACACACCACAGCACAACGGTGTATCGGAGTGGAGGAATCGTACCCTATTGGATATGGTTCGCTCCATGATAAGTAGTACCGAGTTGCCTCTTTCATTCTGGGGACATGCGTTTCAGACAACGGCATACCTTTTGAATCAAGTTCCATCCAAATCAGTGCCTAAGACTCCGTATGAAATATGGAGTAGTAAGAAACCATGTCTTAAATTTATTAAGTTATGGGGTTGTCCAGCCTATGTGAAAACACAGAAATCCATGAACCATAAAATGTAACTGAAGATTTGAAGGAACAACAAGATTCAGTAATCCCAGACGATCCTCAGCCACTCTGCAGATCTAGTAGGATTTCTCATACGCCTGAGAGATACTACGGTTTTCTCATAGACGGGGATAGAGAGGATTGTATCTTGGAAGAAGATGATCCTACTAGTTTTAGGCAGACCATTATCAGTAGGGACTCTGATAAATGGCTGGATGCTATGCAATCCGAAATGGAGTCCATGTATACCAATAAAGTGTAGACCTTGGATATTGCTCCGCCTGGGATAAAACCTGTTGGATGCAAATGGATCTACAAAAGGAAACATGGTGTTGATGGGAAGGTGGAAACTTATAAGGCTAGACTCGTTGCAAAAGGTTTTCTTCAAAGACCAGGTGTGGACTATGATGAAACCTTTTCTCCAGTGGCTATGCTCAAATCTATTCGGATTCTACCTACCATTGCTGCCTTCTATGACTATGAGATCAAGCGGATGGACGTAAAAACGGCTTTTCTAAACGGAAGTTTAGAAGAGTACGTTTATATGGATCAATCGGAAGTTTTCGTAGATAGTGGGAGCAACGGAAAGGTATGCAAGTTGCTTAAATCCATTTATGGATTAACGCAGGCATCGCGGAGCTGGAACATCTGTTTTGATGAAACAATCAAGGATTTTGACTTCATCAAGAATGAGGATGAGCCTTGTATTTAAAAGAAGATTGGAGGATGAACTGTCGTGTTCCTATTCTTGTACGTGGATGACATTCTTTTTATAGGAAATGACTTTCCTATGCTACAATCGGTCAAGCTATTCTTGTCACAAAGGTTCTCCATGAAGGACCTGGGTGATTCCTCGTACATTCTGGGAATCAAGATCTATAGAGATAGATCTAAGAGAATATTGGGACTTTCGCAGTCCAGGTATATAGAGACCGTACTAAAGAGATTTAGTATGGAAGATTCCAAGCGCGGTAACATACCCGCATTGCACGGAATCACCTTCTCCAAGGAGATGTCTCCCATGAATGACGAGGAGAAGGTTCACATGAGCATTATACCCTACGCTTCGGCGGTAGGATCTATAATGTATGTGATGTTGTGTACAAGACCAGATGTAGCTTACGCACTAAGCGTGGTGAGCTGGTATGACCCAGGTGAGAACCACTGGACAGTAATGAAGAAAATTCTCAATTACCTGAGAAGGACTAAGGAGATGTTCCTGGTTTACAGTAATGGAGACCTCAGGGTCGAGTCCTTTACCGATTCAAGCTTCCAGAGTGACAAGGATGACAGCAAGTCTGTCTCGAGTTTTGTATTTACCCTCAATAGAGGGGCGGTGTGTTGGAGGAGTTCTAAACAGGACACCGTCGCAGACTCGACGATGGAGACTGAATACATTGCTGCAAGCGATGCCGTAAAAGAAGCGGTCTGGATGAAGAAGTTCATAGATGATCTTCAGGTAGTTCCGTCCATTGTTGATCCGATACCTGTGTATTGTGATAACAATGGGGCTATAGCTTTAGCGAAGGAACCACGGTCCTATCAGAAATCAAGACACATCTTAAGGTGGTATCACCTGATCAGAGAGATCGTAGATCGCCAGGAGATCGAGGTCCGGAGAGTGGATACAAAAGATAACACGGCGGATCCATTTAGAAAGGACCTCCTTTAAGCCCAGTTCGAGCGACTTTTTGAGATGTTGGGTATGCGGTATGTCAGCAGCTGGCCTTGGTGCAGACGTTGGATAATCGGTACGCCAATTACTGGCCTTTAGTGCAAGTGGGAGATTGTTGGATATATATGCCCTAGAGGCCAGTATTGTATATGTATACGTATGTATACTAGGGATATGTATGTACAGGACAATCTTGCTCAGTTTCATAGTATATTATTCGACTTGTCTTTGTCAGGATATGTGTATTTATTTCTATTGTTGTTATATCTAGTTTGCACATATTGATAAAGACTTGATACGGTAGTATACTATTATGGCTTGTCTTTATCTTAACATGGCATATGTCATACTAGTTATTACATATTTTGGTTATATGTTGATAAAGCCCGTAGGATCTTTCTTGACAATCTGTGTTGTGATGGCGATCATACTTATGGGAGCAGGGTAGTCCATAAGCACATCCTTAAATGGTCCCTAGTCGTATGAGTATCGAGACTGGGAATTGATACTCCAGAGTAGACTATTGTATACATTTCTAGACCCGTCAGGAGATGGTTAGTAACATTTCAGAAAATATAAAATATTATTTTTGGAATTTAATACTAAAATAATATTTTTCCCGAAAACTGCCCGATTTGCGAAATTGGGGTTTTTGAAAAAGGGTATAAATATATACCAATAATTATGAAATAAATGAAAATTAAAATGATTTATTCATTTAATAATATAATTAAAGGATTTAAATTTTTAGAATTTATTATACGAAGTTTCGATAAAAACCCGATTAGTGCACTGCTAATTGCGATTAAGCCAAATCCGTGTTTCTACAGTTTGACATGGCTAGTGCACCATGTCATGTTCCATTTGGTTATATGTTGTTGTATTTGTGTTGTTTTATAGGTATTATGTGATTTGGTTTTGAAATTTGAAAAAGAAAAGATAAAGAAATGGCAAAAAGGTAATTTAGTGAAAATGTGTATGATTGGAAAGAGAGAGAGATTGTGTGAATAAGTGAGAGAGAGGAAGGCGGGCTGCCTAACCTTTTCCCCCATCATTGTAGCGTTTTGAAAATCGTTTCGGTGAAATTTCGGAAAATCGGTAAAATGAGGGGGTTTTCTGTAAAAAGTCAAAATACAAATATTTTATTATAAAAATTAAATATACATATTCTAGCTATGTAATTGCTATTATTTGGTGTTTATTGAGCCGCTGGTGAAATTTCAAATTTTCTGAAAAAAATATTATTTTATTATTATTTTAAGCCGTCACTAATACATTTAATTAGGGAAAATTACAAATTGGAATGAGTTGAAACAAATTTTGTGCATCATAAAACATTAAATAAAAATTTATCATGTGGTTTTTGGAACGAAATCATTTACTAAAACGGTTTAGAAATTATTGAAGAAAAAAGGCTTTTTTTTAGCGTAAATGGATGTTTGGGGTATTGTATTTATCATTTTTCATCACTCCACACCCGTGCCCACACCCACACACCCCCACTTACGCCTACCCTTAGCCAAATTCAGCAGCCCTCACTTTTTCCCCACTTGGTTTGCAAAGGAAAAAGAAATGAAAAGAAATAAAAGAAAAGATTAGAAAATAGATAAAGTAGTTAGACTTTGACCTTACCTTGACCTTAACTTTCCTCCCTTGCATTTTCCTCACCTCCCTCTCTCTCCCCTCACCCACTTCTGGCCGAAAATGATCCCCAAAGCAGCAGCCCTTTCCCCCCCCCCCCCCCCAAATCCACACTATTTTGCTTCAAAAATCCAAAAAAAAAGCTTCAAAATCCATACAATTTCAAAGCTTTTTTCCAAATCCAACACTTACCCATTATTCCTTAGCATTTCAAGCATGGATCCTTGTGAAAAGAGAGCATTTTGGAGTGCCATGGATGCTTGTGGATCTTCATATGCTTTTGGGTATATTTCTAAACATTTTTGTTGCTTAAATTGTTACTAATTTCTTAAGCTAATTTATTTAAGTGTTATTTGGATATGTGAGTTTAATTGCACGTTTTGGAATTCAAGAAAAGGGTTTGAATGCAAGTTAGGTTATTGTGAATTGGTGTATGGTTGTGATGGGTAGCTTACCATCTTAGAATTTGTAGAAAGTAATTTAGTAGTTAAATTTCATATTGTTGCATGGAAACGTCTAAATTAAGTTTTGTTTTTGCTAACTAGAGTTTTTGAAAAATTATCAAATGCTTAGATTAAAATATAATTAAGTGTTCATCTCATTATAACTATTATAATGAGTGGTTTAATGACTTTGGTTCATGCAAAACGAAGCTTAATTGATAAATTGTGAATTTTGCTTTAAAGGGTGTTAAATTTGATATTTTGCAAACTAGGATTTTGGAAATTATGCAAATTTATGAGTTTAAATTATGGAAATGGTTTTTATGACTTATTTAAGATAGTTAATAAATATATTGGCCGCTACATTCATTTAAATATCGTGTTTTGTACAAAACGGCGAATTGTGCTTGCTAGATTTTCGGAAAAATGACTTTTTGAGTGAAATTGGCGGTTTTGTGAGTTTCAACCTAGTTTATATTAAAATTAGTGTTCGTGAATGTGCAAATGAGTGTATTTGGGTTTTTCTCGATGGTTTGGCGTTTGTACGCCGACGTCGAGGGTTTTTGGGTTGATTTGTGAAAGCAACCATAGGTTTTGACCTATGTGGGATTCGTGCGTCGTTTTGATCATGAGTCGGATTTTAATGAGATATGGTGCGTTATGATATGTAGGTACCCCCATATGGACTTCGAGACGACAAGCAAGCGCGTGGCGACGTCGGCACCGGCTAGCGAGGACCAGGTGAGTAGATTTATATCTACGGGGAGAAGTCGGGTGGATGGCGTATAGCATCCCCGCAGTCCGTGGTGGTGTATACGGATGGGTATACACACCAACAATTTTTATATGTTATTTGGGATTAATAACGATGCTTAGGATGGATATTGGTGTGTTGGATTACTTTAGTGTTGCGAACCCTAGGGTAGTGTTACACACACATACACACATACATACTTGCATACATTGCTTTTGATATGTGCTCATGGGCTTCTTTATAGTTATGTGTTCACATGGGTATGGGACTATGTGTTCACATACGGATTGAGGATGATACTTGGGGTTGAGCTGAGTCGATGAGATTGGATCGAGGCCGTGAGATCGGTGATATAGCAGGGTTCGTATCTTAGATACGACATGACGTTGTAGCGGGTTCTTGACGTAGTGTTTCACACACGTCCATGCATACGTAGGCGGTATCAGTATGGTACTAGACGTAGATCAGTACCCCGATCATGATATTTGATAAAGAGGATACCAGGTGAATAGTATGATGAATGTGATATTGACCCGTACCCAGATTGGGATGCCGTACGACGGATTTACGTACGAGCTATATTGATGATTGATCCGCACTCTTGACTTAGGATACCTGATTATAGATATGGTATCGGATATGATATTATTGAGGCGGGATCACCGACTATACATATACAGGTATGTATATGTATCGACTCAGATGATAGGCGGTTTCCGTACCTGTAGTTCAGCTTGTTAGTTCAGCCGTATAGTTTAGTGTAGTTGTTAGATTAGATTAGACTTCTTACCTATTTCAAAAACTAACGAATCGTGGGCATTTTTAAAGACAGTTCAAGAGAATCTACGGATATTTCAAAAAACGACGTATCTTTTCATAAAAACACCGTAGCCCCTATTTTCAAAACCCCATGATTCGTGTTATTTCAAAAGGCACCATTCGTAGGACTTATATTAGATTATTGCAGATTAGTTATCGTTGTGTCTAGTATTCAGCTCCCGCACATTATTGCTGTTCGCTCTGCCTCGCATATTTATTTTGCTGCATATTCCATTATTGATATCATGCTGTTAGGACACCAGCACTATTACCGATGATGCGTATGTACCACGTACACCTACTTGCCGGCTCACACACATCTTCATCGGTAATTGCCATGTCACGTACACTTTAGAGAATATAATTGCTTGACTTAGATTGTTAGCTGGTAGTTTTGACTTGATATTAGTGTACTTCCTTTATATGCCATATTAGACATTGTAGTTATTACCTACCACTTCATGCATACTGTTATTCAGTTGTTCATGCCTAGTTCATTATCATTGACATATGCACTTGTGATGATTTCTTGAGATTTATGATATTTCTGGATTTCGGAGAAAGCCGCAAAATTTACAACTTATGATCTTTTAAAATATAAAATGTTGCGGTTTTCTAGTGATGTAAAGTGTCGTCCACCATGAGTTTGCTGTGGTTTTGGAGATCCGTGTCGAGGAGTGGAGGAACCGTCACGGGTACATAGTGGGCCCGGTATGGTACCCCGGGGCAAGAGGAATGTGGTGTTGACGTTGAGCCTGGCTGGGGAGCACTACCTACCGGTGATATTACCCGACGCGTCGGATATCCGGAGGATACCGTCGTGGTCTTGAGATGGATGGTAGGGGCCGGTCCGGACTGACGGCGCCCTAGATATTGAGCTTGAGACATTGATATTTCGAGACAGTGAGATTTATGTTTTGTGTCGATGCTAGACACTGTTGATACTGATTTCATTATGATACCTCAGTTTAAAAATACGAAGGAAATCTCACTAATTTATGAAAACGGTTTCTTCATTTACATGTATTCTGTTTCATGCATTCATACCTCATTCATATGATATATTGCTACCTGAGACACTGACACGGGCACATGAAATTATACTCGGGTTAGATATTACCCTAGACATTGTCATAGGCTGCATGTTATACATATATTTGAGGATATATTATGATCATTGACCCAGGTTGTGTTATTTATGCGATTTCTGTGCGTAGATGTTTTTCTATTCACGAGTTGGCAACTCACCCCCGTTGTGCCCCAGTTTCTTGCAGATTTGCCGTACAGGTTTCTTTACGGCTTGCGGGCTCAGTTTCATTCGGGTGATTTGCTAGTAGGTGGGTTTACTTGTATCATACCCCCATTATATATCTTGTATATCATTATTCTGTTGTATCTAGAAGTTCCATCAACCAAACATGTATCTATTGAGATAGAGACCAGTGTTGTTTATTCTTTCGACCTTAGAGTCGCTCGTTATATTTCTGGTGGTTTTGAGTTCCCTTTTAAGTTTTTGATCCTCGCCGTTGGCGTTGTATATTTATTGCTTGTGTGGTTGTGACCGTCGATTGACGAAGAGCTAGCTCCCGCTTGGGGATGCCTTTTTTCTTGATTTCGTATACTATTCATGTTGTATCCCGTTTGGGGGCCAGTATTTACAAAAGAGACTCTGCCGAAATTTTCAGTAAATTTTTGATGTTTTAAAAACCGCATAATTCGGCTTATGCTATTGAAATTACTTGCTTTAAGTTGGTTTTTCCTGCACTCTATTACTTTTCTTGGTTTGGATTTCTGGGTTTTCGGTTTACTTAGATTACGTACGCCTCGAGACGTTCGTAGTTTAAGTGCCGGTCATGTTCCGTACTTTCGGGTCGTGACAAAGTTGGTATCAGAGCGTTAGGTTTTAACCTTCGGAGCGTAGGATGACCCTTGGTTGATGGAATAGGTGACTAAAGTAGAGTGACGTACCGTTGGTATGTTCCGCGGCATATTTACGACACGCCACTCCACTTATGAAGCCTTAGGATGTACATTTCCTTGTTCAGTATTATATTCCTTCCTGATCTAGCCTCATCGGTACCAGTTTGGTTTTGCTGCTATGGTTACCGGCAGGGAGAGCTACGGCTAGAGTTGCGGTCAGCACAAGCTCGTCACGAACGAGGACTGACCAAGGCGAAATTCCGGCGACACACGATTGCAGAGATGTGTCTTTTTACTGTGTTTCCGCACCGCGAGCGTTTGGCGGATCGCCTTTATGAGGTTACTCGGATGTGCCGATCGACACTAGAGGATTGAGCCACTGACAGAGGCCAGCCAGATTTTGATGACCGTTGGTGTGTTGCTTACTCCTGATGATTGAGGCACTGTTCAGCGTGCAGACGAGCGAGCCAGTTGTTACTGCGAGCGATGAGATATCGCCCCATATGTTGGAACTATGGCGGGGCGAGTTGTACGAATAAATGATAGAAGGTCACTAGTCACCCGATGATGAATGACTAGGACAGGTGGTTCGTTCGCTTACCCCGATGCGAGGTCATCAGATAGATTGATTCCAGCTAGAGACGACTTCACGCGGAGGCGTTGGGAGTCGACAGAGACGATCGAATGTCAGAAACCTATTTATCCAAGTTTAAAGTAGTCGGAAAGATATGCAGGCAATTCTATGGTCCCTCTAGAAGAATGAAACCCTAACTCGACTTAATGACCGTGTGAAAGCCTTTGAACCTTCGGGTTTGCGGCAGTTCTACGGCGCCATTAGTGAGGCTTGGGTTTACCCTTCTACGGCTGGACCACCGATGCTGTGGTATGTATTCGATACTATTAAACTGTGCCCAAGAGGTTTAGCTCTTAGGGGATTATGAGGTTTTGACGAATCGATCGAATGGTTCGACTTCAATCGGATGCTAGGTGGTGAGACGCATTCTTGGGAGACTCTAGATACGAGGATAGTCGTTGGAGCTCAGTCCATGCAGCCGCGACGAGACGAGTCCAAAGCAGACGACATTAGAGATAAGTGGAGTAAGAGGTTCGCACCAGATCTAGATGAGATGATGTTCTACTCCGCCGACATCAGAGAGGCGATGCGCATGCCGAGGCATGGTACTTGGACTTACCTTCCAGAAGGAGTCGTGATGAGTATGCAGTCGTTCCAGAGCAAGATGCAGATATAGGAAAGGACAATGACTTCCGGACAGTTGACAGAGACGAGACATGGAAGAGACCGTGAGCAGGATTCCTTCCAGGACACTGCTGCAATGATACTTGCACCCAGGATCAGATGTGTCACGTACATTCAGAGAGCCAGAGGCCGACGCCAGTGATATGCTGTCTTACGAGTGGTCGCGATGATTGACCAAGAGATGACCATAGGAGTGCCAGAACGGAATCGTCCCCATTAGCACACCTGACAGGGCCGATGAGCCGATGGACCGAAAGATTGGTAATTCACAGTGGAGACCTTGACCCAGGAGTGGTCATGGTCACGCACGCCAGCAGGACAGAGTTCATGATCATCGACGAGATGTCCCACTAGTGACCGCGACAGTTGCCGAGATTCTTAGAAGATGCGCTTGAGCAGTACTATTCCGCCATTATTGATTACGATGTTTTAGGTGATTTATTCGTATGATTTGATTTTGATGATTGAGGATTTACGATCTTTGCACAATGTTGCACTTGATATCATTTTCGTTCTTTAGTTTCACATGTTTGTGATTTTACGGTTTTAAACAGTTGAGTTTGTTTTGTGCATATGCACGCACACGATTTGGTTCCTGCACTCTGTA
Organism: Agapanthus africanus; assembly: GCA_030015575.1. NCBI lineage: Eukaryota > Viridiplantae > Streptophyta > Magnoliopsida > Asparagales > Amaryllidaceae > Agapanthus > Agapanthus africanus. The sequence goes on from JASDDO010000031.1 coordinate 142,003,949, forward strand.
TAGTTTATATATGCTTGCAGTGCAGTGATACGCCTTTTGTGCACTTAGATGCACTGGACTTCGATTTCGATTGTGATACTCGATATTTGTTTTGTGCACCTTGTGCACCTGAGTGATTTTGCACACGTTCGGCGCTTGATATTGGATTTCATGATTTCGTGCACGATGGATGCACCTGATTTAGATTTTCGCGCATGTTGAGCGCATGTCTTGAGATGCGATTTTGGTGCACACCAGATGCACTAAATCGAGATTTTTCGTGCATGTCAGATGCACCTGATTTTGCTGTCAGGCACACATGTTGCCTACGACAGATGTTTCGTGCACACCCGATGCACTTAGATGTTGTTTCTGTGCGCATGGATTTTGATTTCCGTGCGCACCAAACGCACGTAGTAATCATGTGCATATTTTGGGATTGATTTCTTATAGAGCAGTACGGTTTTATGATATTGCTATGTGTTTTCGTACTGAGCAGGACTAGTCAGAGGACAGTACCTGAATACATTTTGCATGCATTGATAGTTATTGAAGGGATTTCCAAAAAGCGAGCTATAGCCTCAGTATTTACCTACGTGTCTGATATGACACGAAATGTTTAAAACAAGGAGACCCTTCTAAATTGTTTCCAAAACGGCGGAACGTACATTTCAAACAAAAGTATATATGTATATAGTTATTTTCTTATGGTAGACGTCCGCCACTGTGCAGTGTTATACGCGTTGCACAGTGACTTAAAGAGATTTGGCATGCATTTCCTTCAGATACTTACAGATATAGATTCGATATTTACATTTATAGTTTCGAATTATATCATATTGGTTTTGATTTGGATTTGGCATTGATGTCTTCTCCACGACTCCGATGATCGCGGGATGCTTGGAGGAGTTTTGATTTGAGTTATATACTCATTTTTCAAGCGCATGCGCTACGCTACGATTTGTTTTATGTATTTACAATTTCGGTGCCCCGACGACTTGATGGTTTTTCTTAGATGTTTTAGTAATTGGGGGAGTTTGAATTTAAATTCGGGGACCGAATTTCTTTAAGGGGGGAAGATTGTAACGTTTTGAATATCGTTTCGGTGAAATTTCGGAAAATCGGTAAAATGAGAGCGTTTTCTGTAAAAAGTCAAAATACAAATATCTTATTATAAAAATTAAATATACATATTCTAGCTATGTAATTGCTATTATTTGGTGTTTATTGAGCCGCTGGTGAAATTTCAAATTTTCTGAAAAAAATATTATTTTATTATTATTTTAAGCCGTCACTAATACATTTAATTAGGGAAAATTACAAATTGGAATGAGTTGAAACAAATTTTGTGCATCATAAAACATTAAATAAAAATTTATCATTTGGTTTTTGGAACGAAATCATTTACCAAAACGGTTTAGAAATTATTGAAGAAAAAAGGCTTTTTTTTAGCGTAAATGGATGTTTGGGGTATTGTATTTATCATTTTTCATCACCCCACACCCGTGCCCACACCCACACACACCCACTTACCCCTCCCCTTAGCCAAATTCAGCAGCCCTCACTTTTTCCCCACTTGGTTTGCAAAGGAAAAAGAAATGAAAAGAAATAAAAGAAAAGATTAGAAAATAGATAAAGTAGTTAGACTTTGACCTTACCTTGACCTTGACTTTCCTCCCTTGCATTTTCCTCACCTCCCTCTCTCTCCCCTCACCCACTTCTGGCCGAAAATGATCCCCAAAGCAGCAGCCCTTTCCCCCCCCCCAAAATCCACACTATTTTGCTTCAAAAATCCACAAAAAAGCTTCAAAATCCATACAATGTCAAAGCTTTTTTCCAAATCCAACACTTACCCATTATTCCTTAGCATTTCAAGCATGGATCCTTGTGAAAAGAGAGCATTTTGGAGTGCCATGGATGCTTGTGGATCTTCATATGCTTTTGGGTATATTTCTAAACATTTTTGTTGCTTAAATTGTTACTAATTTCTTAAGCTAATTTATTTAAGTGTTATTTGGATATGTGAGTTTAATTGCACGTTTTGGAATTCAAGAAAAGGGTTTGAATGCAAGTTAGGTTATTGTGAATTGGTGTATGGTTGTGATGGGTAGCTTACCATCTTAGAATTTGTAGAAAGTAATTTAGTAGTTAAATTTCATATTGTTGCATGGAAACGTCTAAATTAAGTTTTGTTTTTGCTAACTAGAGTTTTTGAAAAATTATCAAATGCTTAGATTAAAATATAATTAAGTGTTCATCTCATTATAACTATTATAATGAGTGGTTTAATGACTTTGGTTCATGCAAAACGAAGCTTAATTGATGAATTGTGAATTTTGCTTTAAAGGGTGTTAAATTTGATATTTTGCAAACTAGGATTTTGGAAATTATGCAAATTTATGAGTTTAAATTATGGAAATGGTTTTTATGACTTATTTAAGATAGTTAATAAATATATTGGCCGCTACATTCATTTAAATATCGTGTTTTGTACAAAAACGGCGAATTGTGCTTGCTAGATTTTCGGAAAAATGACTTTTTGAGTGAAATTGGCGGTTTTGTGAGTTTCAACCTAGTTTATATTAAAATTAGTGTTCGTGAATGTGCAAATGAGTGTATTTGGGTTTTTCTCGATGGTTTGGCGTTTGTACGCCGACGTCGAGGGTTTTTGGGTTGATTTGTGAAAGCAACCATAGGTTTTGACCTATGTGGGATTCGTGCGTCGTTTTGATCATGAGTCGGATTTTAATGAGATATGGTGCGTTATGATATGTAGGTACCCCCATGTGGACTTCGAGACGACAAGCAAGCGCGTGGCGACGTCGGCACCGGCTAGCGAGGACCAGGTGAGTAGATTTATATCTACGGGGAGAAGTCGAGTGGATGGCGTATAGCACCCCCGCAGTCCGTGGTGGTGTATACGGATGCGTATACACACCAACAATTTTTATATGTGATTTGGGATTAATAACGATGCTTAGGATGGATATTGGTGTATTGGATTACTTTAGTGTTGCGAACCCTAGGATAGTGTTACACACACATACACACATACATACTTGCATACATTCCTATTGATATGTGCTCATGGGCTTCTTTATAGTTATGTGTTCACATGGGTATGGGACTATGTGTTCACATACGGATTGAGGATGATACTTGGGGTTGAGCTGAGTCGATGAGATTGGATCGAGGCCGTGAGATCGGTGATATAGCAGGGTTCGTATCTTAGATACGACATGACGTTGTAGCGGGTCCTTGACGTAGTGTTTCACACACGTCCATGCATACGTAGGCGGTATCAGTATGGTACTAGACGTAGATCAGTACACCGATCATGATATTTGATAAAGAGGATACCAGGTGAATAGTATGATGAATGTGATATTGACCCGTACCCAGATTGGGATGCCGTACGACGGATTTACGTACGAGCTATATTGATGATTAATCCGCACTCTTGACTTGGGATACCTGATTATAGATATGGTATCGGATATGATATTATTGAGGCGGGATCACTGACTATACATATACAGGTATGTATATGTATCGACTCAGATGATAGGCGGTTTCCTTACCTGTAGTTCAGCTTGTTAGTTCAGCCGTATAGTTTAGTGTAGTTGTTAGATTAGATTAGACTTCTTACATATTTCAAAAACTAACGAATCGTGGGCATTTTTAAAGACAGCTCAAGGGAATCTACGGATATTTCAAAAAACGACGCATCTTTTCATAAAAACACCGTAGCCCCTATTTTCAAAACCCCATGATTCGTGTTATTTCAAAAGGCACCATTCGTAGGACTTATATTAGATTATTGCAGATTAGTTATCGTTGTGTCTAGTATTCAGCTCCCGCACATTATTGCTGTTCGCTCTGCCTCGCATATTTATTTTGCTGCATATTCCATTATTGATATCATGCTGTTAAGACACCAGCACTATTACCGATGATGCGTATGTACCACGTACACCTACTTGCCGGCTCACACACATCTTCATCGGTAATTGCCATGTCACGTACTCTTTAGAGAATATAATTGCTTGACTTAGATTGTTAGCTGGTAGTTTTGACATGATATTAGTGTACTTCCTTTATATGCCATATTAGACATTGTAGTTATTACCTACCACTTCATGCATACTGTTATTCAGTTGTTCATGCCTAGTTCATTATCATTGACATATGCACTTGTGATGATTTCTTGAGATTTATGATATTTCTGGATTTCGGGGAAGCCGCAAAATTTACAACTTATGATCTTTTAAAATATAAAATGTTGCGGTTTTCTAGTGATGTAAAGTGTCGTCCACCATGAGTTTGCTGTGGTTTTGGAGATCCGTGTCGAGGAGTGGAGGAACCGTCACGGATACATGGTGGGCCCGGTATGGTACCCCGGGGCAAGAGGAATGTGGTGTTGACGTTGTGCCTGGCTGGGGAGCACTACCTACCGGTGATATTACCCGACGCGTCAGATATCCGGAGGATACCGTCGTGGTCTTGAGATGGATGGTAGGGGCCGGTCCGGACTGACGGCGCCCTAGATATTGAGCTTGAGACATTGATATTTCGAGACAGTGAGATTTATGTTTTGTGTCGATGCTAGACACTGTTGATACTGATTTCATTATGATACCTCAGTTTAAAAATACGAAGGAAATCTCACTAATTTATGAAAACAGTTTCTTCATTTACATGTATTCTGTTTCATGCATTCATACCTCATTCATATGATATATTGCTACCTGAGGCACTGACATGGGCACATGAAATTATACTCGGGTTAGATATTACCCTAGACATTGTCATAGGCTGCCTGTTATACATATATTTGAGGATATATTATGATCATTGACCTAGGTTGCGTTATTTATGCGATTTCTGTGCGTAGATGTTTTTCTATTCACGAGTTGGAAACTCACCCCCGTTGTGCCCCAGTTTCTTGCAGATTTGCCGTACAAGTTTCTTTACGGCTTGCGGGCTCAGTTTCATTCGGGTGATTTGCTAGTAGGTGGGTTTACTTGTATCATACCCCCATTATATATCTTGTATATCATTATTCTGTTGTATCTAGAAGTTCCATCAACCAAACATGTATCTATTGAGATAGAGACCGGTGTTGTTTATTCTTTCGACCTTAGAGTCGCTCGTTATATTTCTGGTGGTTTTGAGTCCCCTTTTGAGTTTTTGATCCTCGCCGTTGGCGTTGTATATTTATTGCTTGTGTGGTTGTGACCGTCGATTGACGAAGAGCTAGCTCCCGCTTGGGGATGCCTTTTTTCTTGATTTCGTATACTATTCATGTTGTATCCCGTTTGGGGGCCAGTATTTACAAAGGAGACTCTGCCGAAATTTTCAGTAAATTTTTGATGTTTTAAAAACCGCATAATTCGGCTTATGCTATTGAAATTACTTGCTTTAAGTTGGTTTTTCCTGCTCTCTACTACTTTTCTTGGTTTGGATTTCTGGGTTTTCGGTTTACTTAGATTACGTACGCCTCGAGACGTTCGTAGTTTAAGTGCCGGTCATGTTCCGTACTTTCGGGTCGTGACAATCATTTTCCTACTTCTTCATCTTCCTCCAACCCCATTTCCCTCCACTTCAAACCCTATATCCATATCCATATAATCCCCAAAAGCTTATACTCCCTTCACAAAAATTAATCCCCATCTCTTCATCTACACATTGAATCAAGAAAAATGGTATTTTGGCAACTTTGGGACTTCTAAGGTTTGCTCAAGTGACACCCATGAGATATAGCTTCTTCCATTTTGTTAGTTTTAAGCTTCTTTCTATTCTAGTTTAGTTTAGAAGTCGTTTTAGCGTGGAATTGTGATGTTGGAAAATTCTAGTGAAGGGTTTGGGTGTTGTGAAGATTTGAGGTGTGTAGTGGTTGTTACAAACCTTAGGGATTGAATTCAAGGGCTGGAATTGAGTGTAGTAACCAAAATACAACCTTTAGAATTGATCCATGTCGGTTTTGTGGGAATAAAAGGTGTGCAGGTAAATCTGGAGCAACCCGGGGGATTTTTGAGAGTAGCAAACAACTCTAGGGACCAAATTAGGGTACTAGGAGACCACCTTGACGGGACGGACCCAACCTGAGAAGGGGGACCCGAGGAGGCCGGTTTTTTTGATGAAGTAGCCGGCCACTTGGTGTCAGGGTTGGTCCAGTAGCTCATATGCATCATATACAACACCCTAGACTTGTTTGTGCAACTCCTTTTGGCCTGAATCAAAATCTGGAGCACTTTAGTGTGGTTTTTGGCTATGTTTCCGTATTTTGAAATGTTTAGTTTTGATGTTTGGATTTGTATTTGGTTTTTGATGTTTGTACTTCAACGACTATGGGTAATTTGTTGGTTTTGCATATGTGGGCTGTAGGTTCTAACCTATAGGCGATCCGTTTGTCGTTTTGGATTTCAGAACATGATTTTTATAGCGTTGTGAGATGAGTTGTTATTGTAGATACCTTCGCATGGATTCCGAGGCGACGGAGCGTAGCGTCATCGACTTCGGCAAGCAAAGACCAAGGTGAGTGGATCTATATCCACGGGAGAAGTTGGGTGGATGACGTATAGCACCCCCGCAAAGTTTTGATGGAGACTGATTTATAGAATATGTTTAAGGGAACCTAGATTAGGAAACTAGGGTTAGAGTTAAAAAATAGTTAATGAAACTATATTGGAAGCTAAATGACAGTTAGAAGTGATATGCTACGGCTAATATGAAATGACGGGAATTGAGGATGATATTTGATGATATTGTCGTTTAGGGTACTATAGGACTAGATAGTCGACGTAGATGTGTCATCCGAACCATACATATTTCTTAACTGAAGAATCGTATGCATATTTTAAACAGTTACCTTGAGGGACGTTACGGATTTTCAAACGATATCTTTTCCTTAGAAACACCGTAACCCCTATTTTCAAAACTATGATTCGCTTCTTTTAAAATCAGCTTGTATGGTTCGGGTGTGCATGTTAGATTAGTTACTTATACTTAATAGAGATAAAATGTTTATGTAAACTGGACTTGATGTGAGATATAAATGCGATGAAAGAATATAAGACGGATATGAACATATGATAATTTGATGGTATGATGGTATACGGATGCGAGTCGATTGAGATGAATTATACTCTGTCGGTCCCCTGATATGAGATTATTGCGAATGCGACCTGGGACATAGGTATATAGAGATATTTATATATGTTGTGAATCGTGAGTGATAGCCATACGAGACGTTAGGTTCGTACCCTCCTCGTATTATAGGATGATAGGATCCCTGATAGCTTAATGCCGTCGTACGATGATTTTCCGTACGTGATGAGTTTGACTTGAGGTTTGATCCATACCCTTGACTAGATGATGCCGTACAATGGATTATACCGTACGTGGTGCTGTGAGGCTAGATGCCGATTGATAGATTCACCGACTCAGACATATGATAAATACATATACCTTATAACTTTTAGCTGATGATTTACCTTATGCAGCATTCATTTTATACTCATTGCATTGCATATACTTGTGCTAGTACACTTACACCATTATCGATGATGCGTATGTTACACGTACACAGAGTTGCCGGCTCACACACTTCATTATTGATAATTACCATGTCACTACACAGTAGGATTGCTGCACCATGATATGACTCTTTGCATGATTTACTTGCTATAGTTACATGTGCACGTTATTACGATGTTGCATTTGACTTTGGAGATATTGGGAACCGCAAGACATATTTTCAAAAACTGGGATCATTTAAAGAAGAGGTTTTCCCTTAATATGATACATCATTGTTCCATGTTGCATGATATACGGATATGATTACATTTCCATCATATGTCACATACGTCATGGTTTATGATTTTACGCATTGAGATATGATGTTTTCATGAGATTTCTGGATTTGAGAACCGTGGTCATTTTAAAAGAATGTATGTATTATTTTAAAAACCCGGTTTCTCTTGATATGATATTTCAGCGCGTCCACCATGTGTTTTCTCTGTTCTAAGAGTGGCATGTGAAACCCGATTCGAAGAGCGGTAGGCACCGTCTGCGGGTACATGGTGGACCCGGTGAGGTACCCTCGGGCAAGTTGACTCGTATATGCTAGACGGTGAGCCTGGCAGGGGAGCACTACCTACCGGGGATAGTATTTGGACTCGGCGGTTATCCGGAGGATACCGACCGGAGTAGCGAGATGGATATGAGGGCCGACCATGGTGTGCGGCGCCTGAGGGCCGATCTGAGGATGCGGCGCCTGAGATATATGAGGATTTACGTATCGATGCTAGACACGATTTTCATGATGTTTCGAGTGTCGATGCTGGACACTCAGGTTCCGTGATTTGGAGGTGTAGCGAGGGACACATGTTGAATTATATCCTCGTATTTTCATGCATATGCTTTTATGATATTTACATGCATGATGTTGAGTCAGTGGGTGACACGTGGATGAGATCCACTTGCATACATGCATTGATTTTACTGTTGGATGTTATCCATATGCTTATAGACATTGACTACCTTGTTGGCACATATACAGACCCGGTCACCCTAGATATCATAGTATTACCTTTATGATATAGTTGACCTAGGAGTCGTTGCTTATTTTATTTCTATCTGTTGATATTTTTATACTCACGAGTTGGCAACTCACCCCCGTTGTGCTACAGTTCTTGCAGGTTGACCGCTTGGATCAGTAGCGGCTTCGCTGGCACATAGTTGCATTCGGGTGTTTTGCATTGGTAGGTGGGACATTTGTATCGTACCCACTCTTGTATCTATATTTCATATTGTATCTAGTTAACTACATCAATCAAAATTAGTAAATTGTATAAGTAATGAGACTTAGTGGGATTGTGGTTGCGAGACTTAGAGCGAGGGGTTTTCCGCTACTTATGGTTTTGATGTCTTACTTATTTCTTTATCTTTTGTGGTGATCTTCGCCGTTGGGCGTCGTATACTTATTTATACTGCTTTGCGTGGTTGTGATCCATGGGTTGGCGAAGAGCTAGCTCCCGCTTGGGGATGCCTTTATATCATCTTATATTATGGTTTTGGATCAAAATATACAAAGGAGGTGCTGCCCAAATTTTTAAAAGACGAAACACGTTTTCAAACTAGCAAATTTCACTTGCATTTTCATGTTCCTTTTTTTATGCATTAAGAAAACTTGATTTCATTATACCTTTATTTCAAAACTTCACCTCCTTTATTGTCTTAAAAAGGTTTAGATTTCTGGGTTTCAGCTTACTTGAATTACGTTACGCCTCTAGACGTTGCGTGATTTAAGTGCTGGTCACGAGCTAATATTTCGGGTCATGACAAAATTGGTATCAGAGCGTTAGGTTTAACCTTTGTTCGAGTCTATGTTTGACTATGCGGAGTCAAGGGTGGGTATGTATTTCGGAAGCTAGGCTTGACCTTACGGAACTTAGACTTGAACGGGGGGTATTAGACCCGAGCTTTTGTTCCATAGGTTGACCCTGATTGATGGAGTAGGTAGCTTGAGTAGAGTGACGTACCGTACGTATGTTCCGTGGCATATTTACGATATGATTGTAGCATCTTGAAAAGTCGTTTTGGTGTTTTCCTGAAAATCGGTGAAAATTCGGTATTTTTCCGTAAACCGTCTTTTTTGTTATTTTGCAGTTTAGGACTAATTATACCTAATTTGGATAGGTAATTGCTAGTTTTTAGTAGCAAATGAGTTACTTATGAAATTCTGGTCGTTTAAAAATTTTCCCTAATTTTTCAATTTTTAATATTATTTTAAGCCGGTAAGAAAATACATTAAATTAGCGATAAATACAAATTTAAATGGGCTAAATTTAAGATTTAAAATCATGTTAATTAAAATCTAGTTGTAATATAAATTTTTGCTATTTTATTTCAAGTTTTAACTAATTTTTATTACGGAAAACGAAATTTATTGAATTTAAGCTTAAACTTGCAATTTTAGACTTGTAGGGGGTCTTTTTGCATAAAATTTCTTTTGTAAAACCTCTCTCTCTCTCTTCCCTCACCCCTAGGCCGGCCCATTTCCAGCAACCCAAGAAAAAAAAAAGGCTTGCCTCTTTGACTTTTATTTTTGTGTAGAAAAGAGGTGTTTTTTTAAAGGGTTTTGAATTTTTAATTGGGTATGGGTCTTTACTTGTTTGGTATGGGTTGACCATGACATTCCCACACCCCACACCATTCCCCTCTCCCTTGTGCAGGCCAAAATCTGCAGCCCCTCCCCTTTTCATCATTTTTCTCTTCATCTTCTTCAAAAATTCATCAAGTTTCCTCCAAAATTGCAATTTAAACCTCACAAATTAAACCCCATCCTTCATCTCATTCTCCTTGGCCCTTCTTGCTTGGATCATGGTGTCACGACCCAAAAGAGCACGTGACTGGCCCTTGAACCATATGAAGCCTATAGGACTCCATCTGATCCAAGTAAGCCAAAAGCCCAGAAATCTAAAACCATTTTTAAGAATAAGTAAGGAAACTGGTTTAAAGAAGTGAAGAAAACATGTTTGAAATCAAGGTTTTTAAATAACTAAGCCGAAGGTGCGTTTTAAAAACAGTAAATCTTTTGTAAAAATTTCGGCAGAGTTTCTTTTGTAAAACTGGCCCCGAATGGGGTACAACAAGAATGACAATATATATGCAATGATAAAGGCATCCCCAAGCGGGAGCTAGCTCTTCGTCAATAGACGGTCACAACCACACATGCAACAATAATATACAACGCCAAGTGGCGAGGATCAAATCCAAAAGAAAGCTCAAAAGCAACAAGAAACCGCAATACTACTAAGCGCGACTCTAAGGTCGAATAATACATCACTAAAATCTAGGTCTGAAACAATATACAAGTTTTGGTTGATGGAAATTCTAGATACAATGAATAAAATGAATACAATGGTGGTTCTTGATGCGAAAGAATCCACCTACCAAAAGCAAGCCACCCGCAAGAAAGTAGTGTGCCAGAAATGCCGCAATAAAACCTGTACGGCAGAACCTGCAAGAACTGTGGCACAACGGGGGTGAGTTGCCAACTCGTGAATAGAAACATCTACAAGCAGAAACCGAATGCAAGACATAAACCTAAGTCAACAATCAGTAATAATCCACAAGAGTACATCTGAGTGTGATAAGGTGGCAAGGCAACATCTAAATATGTATGTGGTGCCAAGTACTCAGGTAATAACATGTCATGAATGTAAGGTATGCTGTATGAAGTAAATATGATGAAGTATCAAGTGATATCAATACACATATATTAGCGTCCCATACCACTAATATTGGTGTAAGGGTATATATAACAGCGCCCTCATACCCTGTTATATATACAAATGAAGTATGATAAGTGTAAATCCAGTCTGAATATGAATCATGTCTGTATATAATCCAGGTCTGTATGTATGTGGAACCCGTCCACTCGTCACCCACTGACGATAAGCATCATGTATGCAATATGAGGATATAAACAAAATCATGGAAAAACATCATGAAACCCGTGCCTAGAATCGACACGTAAATCCTCATCCATATGGGGCTCCGTCTGCGGTATCGGCCCTCGGCCCCGGCAGTACGGGTCAACCCATATCCATCTCTGGGCTCCGGTCGGAATCCTCCAGATATCCGCCGAGCTCAAATACAATCACCGGTAGGTAGTAGTCCCTCTGCCGGGCTCACCGTCTATCACACAGCGAAACCGTTCTCACCCCGGGGTACCATACCGGGTCCACCATGTACCCGTAATCGGCCTCAACCGCCTCCTCGATTCGGGTTTTTATATATCACTCTAGCACCGAGAAAACACATGGTGGACGCACCGAAATATCATATCAAGGGAACCGGGTTTTTAAATGATTACATATTTGAAATAGCCACGGTTCCTAAATCCAGAAATCACATATAATCCAAACCAAAATGTAAGTCACTAATCTGATATGATATGTGCGTCAAACATAAATATCATGTCAAGTCACATATAGATGAGCTACAATATAATGATCAGGTGTGATAAAAGCATCAAATGTGAGTATCAAGTCATGTCACATATAAATGAGCTATAATATAATGATCAGGTGTGATATAAGCATCAAATGTGAGTATCAAGTCATGTCACATATAAATGAGCTATAATATAATGATCAGGTGTGATATAAGCATCAAATGTGAGTATCAAGTCATGTCACATATAAATGAGCTATAATATAATGATCAGGTGTGATATAAGCATCAAATGTGAGTATCAAGTCATGTCACATATAAATGAGCTATAATATAATGATCAGGTGTGATATAAGCATCAAATGTGAGTATCAAGTCAAAATCGTATATATTTGTGTACAGGTCTATGTGTACCATATGCTGTGCGGAAATCATACCATGAATGCAGCAATACTACAGTGTAGTGGCATAGCAATTATCGATGATGAAGTGTGTGAGCCGGCAATCAGTGTACGTGGAACATACGCATCATCGATAACGGTGCTGGTGTCCTAACAGCATGATGGTAATATAACAATAAGCACAAGTAATGCCATTCAAATAGTATAAACAGGTGCAATCGAAATAAGCAACGCAACAGTGAAGAATCTAATTCAAAAGCTATATCATGCAGCCTTGCCTTTTGAAATAAGACGAATCGGGGTCTTTGGTAAAACAAGGGCTACGGTGTTTAGAAAATAGACGCTACACATTTGAAAATATCCGTAGAATCCCCTTTTTCCTATCTCGCAACATTCCCGATTCGTTAGTTTTGAAATAGGTATGACTCGGGTCTAGTCTAACATCTACTATGCAACTACTGATCTAAGTATCAAGCAAGTCTGGAAGGGTATGGAAACCGCCTAAATCTGAGTCGATACATATATAAAGGTATATAGTCGGTGATCTCGCCTCAATGTCATATCATAAGATATCCTCGAGTTATGAGTGCGGATCTATCATCAATATCGGCTCGCACGGTAATCATCGTACGGCATCCCCAAAGCTAGGTACAGGTCAACATCTCACTATTTCGTCACATAACAGGTATCACTATCATCAGATCATATAGTCTGGGGTACTACTCTATGTCTAGCACCAAACGATACAATCAATGAAGTATGCATGCGGGGGTAAACACATATCCCAAGCCCGCAAGAAATCACAAGTCATATCCCACATATGAATCGTATCCAATCACCGATCTCACGTCATCAAGCCCACATCATCGACTCATTACCAACGTCATCAAATATCATCCATCAAGGGTAGGTATATGAGATATACAAGTGTAGGCGTGTAGGTGCAATTCTATCCTAGGGCTCGCAACTAGGAACTACACTAATCACTTCTAACACTAACTACCCATAATACTTCTAACACAAAGCTACAACACACTAAAACTATCACACATCTACTATATATAGTATACTAACTACGGACTGCGGGGGTGCTATACGCCATCCACCCGACTTCCCCCTGTAGATATAATCTACTCACTTTGCATCATCATTTGCGGACGTCACCATGCATTTGCTCGTCGTCCCGAAGTCTTCATGGGTACCTACACATCAACATATCGTGTATGCGCATTAAAACCAAATCCAAGCTAAAACGGCGCATGAAATCCAAAACGATACGACAAGGGGCCTATAGGTGAGAACCTATGGCACGTCTTCAAAACCATCAATAAATCCTCTATATCGTCGTATAAACGCCAAATAGTCGAGGTAAAACGAAACACACCAATGCAGAAATGAAAATACGGAATACGGAAACTAAAGTCCAAAACAGCAACTCATGAAATGTGTTCCAGATTTTACCCCAGGTCACCTTTTACAAATCTATATATACCAGGGGCCTAAACTAACAATGTAGGAGCTACAGAACCAATACGAGCCAAAATGGTGGGACCCAGGCCGCAATTGGCGGCTAAAAGGGGAAAATTGGCGGCCGGGAAATGGAGTTGGGGGCTAGGGTCTTGGGGTTAGCTTCCTGGGTGCCTGCACATATCTCTATCCACTCAATATTATTTTAGGAGTCTCGGGGTGATAGCAGATTCAAGTTAACCTGCACAGATTTCACAATTTCCCCGATATCGGTTTCTAAAATCCGTATTTCTGGTTCTAGCTTCAGGTTTTGGGTTCCAATTCATGCACTAGGGTGTTTACAAGTCCTCTACTGACCTCAATTTCACATTACAACTCAAGTTTCTCTCAAACCCTAACTAGGTTTTCATCAAGTCCATAATATCACACAATATCGATATAATCTTAACTTGGGGTTAAAGGAAAAGCTACAATTTAGCTAATGGTCCAGAAATTACCTCCCTTAGCAACTCAAGAACTTTCTTGAGTTGCCCTCTAGTGGCCAAATCCATGCTTTCTTGGTCCATCTTGTAGATCTCGAGCTTGTGCATCTTTTTAACGAAAGGGACATTTGATTTTGGTGTAGTTTTTGAGATGATTTGAGGGATTGAAGGTGGAGGAAGGGGGAGGAAGAGGCAGCAGCAGCAAGCAAAGGGAGAGGGAGAGAAATGAGGGGGAGAAATGGCTAAGGGTTTGGTCAATGGTTCACCCATACCTCTCTCTCACCAACCTCATTCTTTATCCTTTTCTTTTCTTTTTCTTTTCTTTTAATTCCAAAACCCTTCTCACAAGAATAGTGACCCAAATGAAAACCATGGCTAGAAAAAGCACAAGTGTAGAAAAGAAGTGATATGTGCATGTTTTGCACAAAAGTCGAAAAACCCGATTAGCGATTTTTAATCGCGATTAGCACTAAATTAGTGTTAAACTAATCACAAAAACTTAAAAATATCATAATTCACTAATTTACCCTATTTTAGAATTTTCCAAAATTTTTCATAATTTTTCTAACATTTTTCCTATTTATTTGCATTTAATTATAGATTTAATATTAAAATAATCAATAAAATAATATTAATTTATAAAAATTCCCAAAATTAATATTTTATACTTTTGAAAATGTTACAATCTACCCTCCTTAAAGAAATTCGGTCCCCGAATTTAAATTTAAACCCCCACTACTAAAACAATTTCAGTAATAATCCATTTGTCGGGGCTCCGAAAACATGTTGCCTACGACAGATGTTTCGTGCACACCCGATGCACTTAGATGTTGTTTCTGTGCGCATGGATTTTGATTTCCGTGCGCACCAAACGCACGTAGTAATCATGTGCATATTTTGGGATTGATTTCTTATAGAGCAGTATGGTTTTATGATATTGCTATGTGTTTTCGTACTGAGCAGGACTAGTCAGAGGACAGTACCTGAATACATTTTGCATGCATTGATAGTTATTGAAGGGATTTCCAAAAAGCGAGCTATAGCCTCAGTATTTACCTACGTGTCTGATATGACACGAAATGTTTAAAACAAGGAGACCCTTCTAAATTGTTTCCAAAACGGCGGAACGTACATTTCAAACAAAAGTATATATGTATATAGTTATTTTCTTATGGTAGACGTCCGCCACTGTGCAGTGTTATACGCGTTGCACAGTGACTTAAAGAGATTTGGCATGCATTTCCTTCAGATACTTACAGATATAGATTCGATATTTACATTTATAGTTTCGAATTATATCATATTGGTTTTGATTTGGATTTGGCATTGATGTCTTCTCCACGACTCCGATGATCGCGGGATGCTTGGAGGAGTTTTGATTTGAGTTATATACTCATTTTTCAAGCGCATGCGCTACGCTACGATTTGTTTTATGTATTTACAATTTCGGTGCCCCGACGACTTGATGGTTTTTCTTAGATGTTTTAGTAATTGGGGGAGTTTGAATTTAAATTCGGGGACCGAATTTCTTTAAGGGGGGAAGATTGTAGCGTTTTGAATATCGTTTCGGTGAAATTTCGGAAAATCGGTAAAATGAGAGCGTTTTCTGTAAAAAGTCAAAATACAAATATCTTATTATAAAAATTAAATATACATATTCTAGCTATGTAATTGCTATTATTTGGTGTTTATTGAGCCGCTGGTGAAATTTCAAATTTTCTGAAAAAAATATTATTTTATTATTATTTTAAGCCGTCACTAATACATTTAATTAGGGAAAATTACAAATTGGAATGAGTTGAAACAAATTTTGTGCATCATAAAACATTAAATAAAAATTTATCATTTGGTTTTTGGAACGAAATCATTTACCAAAACGGTTTAGAAATTATTGAAGAAAAAAGGCTTTTTTTTAGCGTAAATGGATGTTTGGGGTATTGTATTTATCATTTTTCATCACCCCACACCCGTGCCCACACCCACACACACCCACTTACCCCTCCCCTTAGCCAAATTCAGCAGCCCTCACTTTTTCCCCACTTGGTTTGCAAAGGAAAAAGAAATGAAAAGAAATAAAAGAAAAGATTAGAAAATAGATAAAGTAGTTAGACTTTGACCTTACCTTGACCTTGACTTTCCTCCCTTGCATTTTCCTCACCTCCCTCTCTCTCCCCTCACCCACTTCTGGCCGAAAATGATCCCCAAAGCAGCAGCCCTTTCCCCCCCCCAAAATCCACACTATTTTGCTTCAAAAATCCACAAAAAAGCTTCAAAATCCATACAATGTCAAAGCTTTTTTCCATATCCAACACTTACCCATTATTCCTTAGCATTTCAAGCATGGATCCTTGTGAAAAGAGAGCATTTTGGAGTGCCATGGATGCTTGTGGATCTTCATATGCTTTTGGGTATATTTCTAAACATTTTTGTTGCTTAAATTGTTACTAATTTCTTAAGCTAATTTATTTAAGTGTTATTTGGATATGTGAGTTTAATTGCACGTTTTGGAATTCAAGAAAAGGGTTTGAATGCAAGTTAGGTTATTGTGAATTGGTGTATGGTTGTGATGGGTAGCTTACCATCTTAGAATTTGTAGAAAGTAATTTAGTAGTTAAATTTCATATTGTTGCATGGAAACGTCTAAATTAAGTTTTGTTTTTGCTAACTAGAGTTTTTGAAAAATTATCAAATGCTTAGATTAAAATATAATTAAGTGTTCATCTCATTATAACTATTATAATGAGTGGTTTAATGACTTTGGTTCATGCAAAACGAAGCTTAATTGATGAATTGTGAATTTTGCTTTAAAGGGTGTTAAATTTGATATTTTGCAAACTAGGATTTTGGAAATTATGCAAATTTATGAGTTTAAATTATGGAAATGGTTTTTATGACTTATTTAAGATAGTTAATAAATATATTGGCCGCTACATTCATTTAAATATCGTGTTTTGTACAAAAACGGCGAATTGTGCTTGCTAGATTTTCGGAAAAATGACTTTTTGAGTAAAATTGGCGGTTTTGTGAGTTTCAACCTAGTTTATATTAAAATTAGTGTTCGTGAATGTGCAAATGAGTGTATTTGGGTTTTTCTCGATGGTTTGGCGTTTGTACGCCGACGTCGAGGGTTTTTGGGTTGATTTGTGAAAGCAACCATAGGTTTTGACCTATGTGGGATTCGTGCGTCGTTTTGATCATGAGTCGGATTTTAATGAGATATGGTGCGTTATGATATGTAGGTACCCCCATGTGGACTTCGAGACGACAAGCAAGCGCGTGGCGACGTCGGCACCGGCTAGCGAGGACCAGGTGAGTAGATTTATATCTACGGGGAGAAGTCGAGTGGATGGCGTATAGCACCCCCGCAGTCCGTGGTGGTGTATACGGATGCGTATACACACCAACAATTTTTATATGTGATTTGGGATTAATAACGATGCTTAGGATGGATATTGGTGTATTGGATTACTTTAGTGTTGCGAACCCTAGGATAGTGTTACACACACATACACACATACATACTTGCATACATTCCTATTGATATGTGCTCATGGGCTTCTTTATAGTTATGTGTTCACATGGGTATGGGACTATGTGTTCACATACGGATTGAGGATGATACTTGGGGTTGAGCTGAGTCGATGAGATTGGATCGAGGCCGTGAGATCGGTGATATAGCAGGGTTCGTATCTTAGATACGACATGACGTTGTAGCGGGTCCTTGACGTAGTGTTTCACACACGTCCATGCATACGTAGGCGGTATCAGTATGGTACTAGACGTAGATCAGTACACCGATCATGATATTTGATAAAGAGGATACCAGGTGAATAGTATGATGAATGTGATATTGACCCGTACCCAGATTGGGATGCCGTACGACGGATTTACGTACGAGCTATATTGATGATTAATCCGCACTCTTGACTTGGGATACCTGATTATAGATATGGTATCGGATATGATATTATTGAGGCGGGATCACTGACTATACATATACAGGTATGTATATGTATCGACTCAGATGATAGGCGGTTTCCTTACCTGTAGTTCAGCTTGTTAGTTCAGCCGTATAGTTTAGTGTAGTTGTTAGATTAGATTAGACTTCTTACCTATTTCAAAAACTAACGAATCGTGGGCATTTTTAAAGACAGCTCAAGGGAATCTACGGATATTTCAAAAAACGACGCATCTTTTCATAAAAACACCGTAGCCCCTATTTTCAAAACCCCATGATTCGTGTTATTTCAAAAGGCACCATTCGTAGGACTTATATTAGATTATTGCAGATTAGTTATCGTTGTGTCTAGTATTCAGCTCCCGCACATTATTGCTGTTCGCTCTGCCTCGCATATTTATTTTGCTGCATATTCCATTATTGATATCATGCTGTTAAGACACCAGCACTATTACCGATGATGCGTATGTACCACGTACACCTACTTGCCGGCTCACACACATCTTCATCGGTAATTGCCATGTCACGTACTCTTTAGAGAATATAATTGCTTGACTTAGATTGTTAGCTGGTAGTTTTGACATGATATTAGTGTACTTCCTTTATATGCCATATTAGACATTGTAGTTATTACCTACCACTTCATGCATACTGTTATTCAGTTGTTCATGCCTAGTTCATTATCATTGACATATGCACTTGTGATGATTTCTTGAGATTTATGATATTTCTGGATTTCGGGGAAGCCGCAAAATTTACAACTTATGATCTTTTAAAATATAAAATGTTGCGGTTTTCTAGTGATGTAAAGTGTCGTCCACCATGAGTTTGCTGTGGTTTTGGAGATCCGTGTCGAGGAGTGGAGGAACCGTCACGGATACATGGTGGGCCCGGTATGGTACCCCGGGGCAAGAGGAATGTGGTGTTGACGTTGTGCCTGGCTGGGGAGCACTACCTACCGGTGATATTACCCGACGCGTCAGATATCCGGAGGATACCGTCGTGGTCTTGAGATGGATGGTAGGGGCCGGTCCGGACTGACGGCGCCCTAGATATTGAGCTTGAGACATTGATATTTCGAGACAGTGAGATTTATGTTTTGTGTCGATGCTAGACACTGTTGATACTGATTTCATTATGATACCTCAGTTTAAAAATACGAAGGAAATCTCACTAATTTATGAAAACAGTTTCTTCATTTACATGTATTCTGTTTCATGCATTCATACCTCATTCATATGATATATTGCTACCTGAGGCACTGACATGGGCACATGAAATTATACTCGGGTTAGATATTACCCTAGACATTGTCATAGGCTGCCTGTTATACATATATTTGAGGATATATTATGATCATTGACCTAGGTTGCGTTATTTATGCGATTTCTGTGCGTAGATGTTTTTCTATTCACGAGTTGGAAACTCACCCCCGTTGTGCCCCAGTTTCTTGCAGATTTGCCGTACAAGTTTCTTTACGGCTTGCGGGCTCAGTTTCATTCGGGTGATTTGCTAGTAGGTGGGTTTACTTGTATCATACCCCCATTATATATCTTGTATATCATTATTCTGTTGTATCTAGAAGTTCCATCAACCAAACATGTATCTATTGAGATAGAGACCGGTGTTGTTTATTCTTTCGACCTTAGAGTCGCTCGTTATATTTCTGGTGGTTTTGAGTCCCCTTTTGAGTTTTTGATCCTCGCCGTTGGCGTTGTATATTTATTGCTTGTGTGGTTGTGACCGTCGATTGACGAAGAGCTAGCTCCCGCTTGGGGATGCCTTTTTTCTTGATTTCGTATACTATTCATGTTGTATCCCGTTTGGGGGCCAGTATTTACAAAGGAGACTCTGCCGAAATTTTCAGTAAATTTTTGATGTTTTAAAAACCGCATAATTCGGCTTATGCTATTGAAATTACTTGCTTTAAGTTGGTTTTTCCTGCTCTCTACTACTTTTCTTGGTTTGGATTTCTGGGTTTTCGGTTTACTTAGATTACGTACGCCTCGAGACGTTCGTAGTTTAAGTGCCGGTCATGTTCCGTACTTTCGGGTCGTGACAATCATTTTCCTACTTCTTCATCTTCCTCCAACCCCATTTCCCTCCACTTCAAACCCTATATCCATATCCATATAATCCCCAAAAGCTTATACTCCCTTCACAAAAATTAATCCCCATCTCTTCATCTACACATTGAATCAAGAAAAATGGTATTTTGGCAACTTTGGGACTTCTAAGGTTTGCTCAAGTGACACCCATGAGATATAGCTTCTTCCATTTTGTTAGTTTTAAGCTTCTTTCTATTCTAGTTTAGTTTAGAAGTCGTTTTAGCGTGGAATTGTGATGTTGGAAAATTCTAGTGAAGGGTTTGGGTGTTGTGAAGATTTGAGGTGTGTAGTGGTTGTTACAAACCTTAGGGATTGAATTCAAGGGCTGGAATTGAGTGTAGTAACCAAAATACAACCTTTAGAATTGATCCATGTCGGTTTTGTGGGAATAAAAGGTGTGCAGGTAAATCTGGAGCAACCCGGGGGATTTTTGAGAGTAGCAAACAACTCTAGGGACCAAATTAGGGTACTAGGAGACCACCTTGACGGGACGGACCCAACCTGAGAAGGGGGACCCGAGGAGGCCGGTTTTTTTGATGAAGTAGCCGGCCACTTGGTGTCAGGGTTGGTCCAGTAGCTCATATGCATCATATACAACACCCTAGACTTGTTTGTGCAACTCCTTTTGGCCTGAATCAAAATCTGGAGCACTTTAGTGTGGTTTTTGGCTATGTTTCCGTATTTTGAAATGTTTAGTTTTGATGTTTGGATTTGTATTTGGTTTTTGATGTTTGTACTTCAACGACTATGGGTAATTTGTTGGTTTTGCATATGTGGGCTGTAGGTTCTAACCTATAGGCGATCCGTTTGTCGTTTTGGATTTCAGAACATGATTTTTATAGCGTTGTGAGATGAGTTGTTATTGTAGATACCTTCGCATGGATTCCGAGGCGACGGAGCGTAGCGTCATCGACTTCGGCAAGCAAAGACCAAGGTGAGTGGATCTATATCCACGGGAGAAGTTGGGTGGATGACGTATAGCACCCCCGCAAAGTTTTGATGGAGACTGATTTATAGAATATGTTTAAGGGAACCTAGATTAGGAAACTAGGGTTAGAGTTAAAAAATAGTTAATGAAACTATATTGGAAGCTAAATGACAGTTAGAAGTGATATGCTACGGCTAATATGAAATGACGGGAATTGAGGATGATATTTGATGATATTGTCGTTTAGGGTACTATAGGACTAGATAGTCGACGTAGATGTGTCATCCGAACCATACATATTTCTTAACTGAAGAATCGTATGCATATTTTAAACAGTTACCTTGAGGGACGTTACGGATTTTCAAACGATATCTTTTCCTTAGAAACACCGTAACCCCTATTTTCAAAACTATGATTCGCTTCTTTTAAAATCAGCTTGTATGGTTCGGGTGTGCATGTTAGATTAGTTACTTATACTTAATAGAGATAAAATGTTTATGTAAACTGGACTTGATGTGAGATATAAATGCGATGAAAGAATATAAGACGGATATGAACATATGATAATTTGATGGTATGATGGTATACGGATGCGAGTCGATTGAGATGAATTATACTCTGTCGGTCCCCTGATATGAGATTATTGCGAATGCGACCTGGGACATAGGTATATAGAGATATTTATATATGTTGTGAATCGTGAGTGATAGCCATACGAGACGTTAGGTTCGTACCCTCCTCGTATTATAGGATGATAGGATCCCTGATAGCTTAATGCCGTCGTACGATGATTTTCCGTACGTGATGAGTTTGACTTGAGGTTTGATCCATACCCTTGACTAGATGATGCCGTACAATGGATTATACCGTACGTGGTGCTGTGAGGCTAGATGCCGATTGATAGATTCACCGACTCAGACATATGATAAATACATATACCTTATAACTTTTAGCTGATGATTTACCTTATGCAGCATTCATTTTATACTCATTGCATTGCATATACTTGTGCTAGTACACTTACACCATTATCGATGATGCGTATGTTACACGTACACAGAGTTGCCGGCTCACACACTTCATTATTGATAATTACCATGTCACTACACAGTAGGATTGCTGCACCATGATATGACTCTTTGCATGATTTACTTGCTATAGTTACATGTGCACGTTATTACGATGTTGCATTTGACTTTGGAGATATTGGGAACCGCAAGACATATTTTCAAAAACTGGGATCATTTAAAGAAGAGGTTTTCCCTTAATATGATACATCATTGTTCCATGTTGCATGATATACGGATATGATTACATTTCCATCATATGTCACATACGTCATGGTTTATGATTTTACGCATTGAGATATGATGTTTTCATGAGATTTCTGGATTTGAGAACCGTGGTCATTTTAAAAGAATGTATGTATTATTTTAAAAACCCGGTTTCTCTTGATATGATATTTCAGCGCGTCCACCATGTGTTTTCTCTGTTCTAAGAGTGGCATGTGAAACCCGATTCGAAGAGCGGTAGGCACCGTCTGCGGGTACATGGTGGACCCGGTGAGGTACCCTCGGGCAAGTTGACTCGTATATGCTAGACGGTGAGCCTGGCAGGGGAGCACTACCTACCGGGGATAGTATTTGGACTCGGCGGTTATCCGGAGGATACCGACCGGAGTAGCGAGATGGATATGAGGGCCGACCATGGTGTGCGGCGCCTGAGGGCCGATCTGAGGATGCGGCGCCTGAGATATATGAGGATTTACGTATCGATGCTAGACACGATTTTCATGATGTTTCGAGTGTCGATGCTGGACACTCAGGTTCCGTGATTTGGAGGTGTAGCGAGGGACACATGTTGAATTATATCCTCGTATTTTCATGCATATGCTTTTATGATATTTACATGCATGATGTTGAGTCAGTGGGTGACACGTGGACGAGATCCACTTGCATACATGCATTGATTTTACTGTTGGATGTTATCCATATGCTTATAGACATTGACTACCTTGTTGGCACATATACAGACCCGGTTACCCTAGATATCATAGTATTACCTTTATGATATAGTTGACCTAGGAGTCGTTGCTTATTTTATTTCTATCTGTTGATATTTTTATACTCACGAGTTGGCAACTCACCCCCGTTGTGCTACAGTTCTTGCAGGTTGACCGCTTGGATCAGTAGCGGCTTCGCTGGCACATAGTTGCATTCGGGTGTTTTGCATTGGTAGGTGGGACATTTGTATCGTACCCACTCTTGTATCTATATTTCATATTGTATCTAGTTAACTACATCAATCAAAATTAGTAAATTGTATAAGTAATGAGACTTAGTGGGATTGTGGTTGCGAGACTTAGAGCGAGGGGTTTTCCGCTACTTATGGTTTTGATGTCTTACTTATTTCTTTATCTTTTGTGGTGATCTTCGCCGTTGGGCGTCGTATACTTATTTATACTGCTTTGCGTGGTTGTGATCCATGGGTTGGCGAAGAGCTAGCTCCCGCTTGGGGATGCCTTTATATCATCTTATATTATGGTTTTGGATCAAAATATACAAAGGAGGTGCTGCCCAAATTTTTAAAAGACGAAACACGTTTTCAAACTAGCAAATTTCACTTGCATTTTCATGTTCCTTTTTTTATGCATTAAGAAAACTTGATTTCATTATACCTTTATTTCAAAACTTCACCTCCTTTATTGTCTTAAAAAGGTTTAGATTTCTGGGTTTCAGCTTACTTGAATTACGTTACGCCTCTAGACGTTGCGTGATTTAAGTGCTGGTCACGAGCTAATATTTCGGGTCATGACAAAATTGGTATCAGAGCGTTAGGTTTAACCTTTGTTCGAGTCTATGTTTGACTATGCGGAGTCAAGGGTGGGTATGTATTTCGGAAGCTAGGCTTGACCTTACGGAACTTAGACTTGAACGGGGGGTATTAGACCCGAGCTTTTGTTCCATAGGTTGACCCTGATTGATGGAGTAGGTAGCTTGAGTAGAGTGACGTACCGTACGTATGTTCCGTGGCATATTTACGATATGATTGTAGCATCTTGAAAAGTCGTTTTGGTGTTTTCCTGAAAATCGGTGAAAATTCGGTATTTTTCCGTAAACCGTCTTTTTTGTTATTTTGCAGTTTAGGACTAATTATACCTAATTTGGATAGGTAATTGCTAGTTTTTAGTAGCAAATGAGTTACTTATGAAATTCTGGTCGTTTAAAAATTTTCCCTAATTTTTCAATTTTTAATATTATTTTAAGCCGGTAAGAAAATACATTAAATTAGCGATAAATACAAATTTAAATGGGCTAAATTTAAGATTTAAAATCATGTTAATTAAAATCTAGTTGTAATATAAATTTTTGCTATTTTATTTCAAGTTTTAACTAATTTTTATTACGGAAAACGAAATTTATTGAATTTAAGCTTAAACTTGCAATTTTAGACTTGTAGGGGGTCTTTTTGCATAAAATTTCTTTTGTAAAACCTCTCTCTCTCTCTTCCCTCACCCCTAGGCCGGCCCATTTCCAGCAACCCAAGAAAAAAAAAAGGCTTGCCTCTTTGACTTTTATTTTTGTGTAGAAAAGAGGTGTTTTTTTAAAGGGTTTTGAATTTTTAATTGGGTATGGGTCTTTACTTGTTTGGTATGGGTTGACCATGACATTCCCACACCCCACACCATTCCCCTCTCCCTTGTGCAGGCCAAAATCTGCAGCCCCTCCCCTTTTCATCATTTTTCTCTTCATCTTCTTCAAAAATTCATCAAGTTTCCTCCAAAATTGCAATTTAAACCTCACAAATTAAACCCCATCCTTCATCTCATTCTCCTTGGCCCTTCTTGCTTGGATCATGGTGTCACGACCCAAAAGAGCACGTGACTGGCCCTTGAACCATATGAAGCCTATAGGACTCCATCTGATCCAAGTAAGCCAAAAGCCCAGAAATCTAAAACCATTTTTAAGAATAAGTAAGGAAACTGGTTTAAAGAAGTGAAGAAAACATGTTTGAAATCAAGGTTTTTAAATAACTAAGCCGAAGGTGCGTTTTAAAAACAGTAAATCTTTTGTAAAAATTTCGGCAGAGTTTCTTTTGTAAAACTGGCCCCGAATGGGGTACAACAAGAATGACAATATATATGCAATGATAAAGGCATCCCCAAGCGGGAGCTAGCTCTTCGTCAATAGACGGTCACAACCACACATGCAACAATAATATACAACGCCAAGTGGCGAGGATCAAATCCAAAAGAAAGCTCAAAAGCAACAAGAAACCGCAATACTACTAAGCGCGACTCTAAGGTCGAATAATACATCACTAAAATCTAGGTCTGAAACAATATACAAGTTTTGGTTGATGGAAATTCTAGATACAATGAATAAAATGAATACAATGGTGGTTCTTGATGCGAAAGAATCCACCTACCAAAAGCAAGCCACCCGCAAGAAAGTAGTGTGCCAGAAATGCCGCAATAAAACCTGTACGGCAGAACCTGCAAGAACTGTGGCACAACGGGGGTGAGTTGCCAACTCGTGAATAGAAACATCTACAAGCAGAAACCGAATGCAAGACATAAACCTAAGTCAACAATCAGTAATAATCCACAAGAGTACATCTGAGTGTGATAAGGTGGCAAGGCAACATCTAAATATGTATGTGGTGCCAAGTACTCAGGTAATAACATGTCATGAATGTAAGGTATGCTGTATGAAGTAAATATGATGAAGTATCAAGTGATATCAATACACATATATTAGCGTCCCATACCACTAATATTGGTGTAAGGGTATATATAACAGCGCCCTCATACCCTGTTATATATACAAATGAAGTATGATAAGTGTAAATCCAGTCTGAATATGAATCATGTCTGTATATAATCCAGGTCTGTATGTATGTGGAACCCGTCCACTCGTCACCCACTGACGATAAGCATCATGTATGCAATATGAGGATATAAACAAAATCATGGAAAAACATCATGAAACCCGTGCCTAGAATCGACACGTAAATCCTCATCCATATGGGGCTCCGTCTGCGGTATCGGCCCTCGGCCCCGGCAGTACGGGTCAACCCATATCCATCTCTGGGCTCCGGTCGGAATCCTCCAGATATCCGCCGAGCTCAAATACAATCACCGGTAGGTAGTAGTCCCTCTGCCGGGCTCACCGTCTATCACACAGCGAAACCGTTCTCACCCCGGGGTACCATACCGGGTCCACCATGTACCCGTAATCGGCCTCAACCGCCTCCTCGATTCGGGTTTTTATATATCACTCTAGCACCGAGAAAACACATGGTGGACGCACCGAAATATCATATCAAGGGAACCGGGTTTTTAAATGATTACATATTTGAAATAGCCACGGTTCCTAAATCCAGAAATCACATATAATCCAAACCAAAATGTAAGTCACTAATCTGATATGATATGTGCGTCAAACATAAATATCATGTCAAGTCACATATAGATGAGCTACAATATAATGATCAGGTGTGATAAAAGCATCAAATGTGAGTATCAAGTCATGTCACATATAAATGAGCTATAATATAATGATCAGGTGTGATATAAGCATCAAATGTGAGTATCAAGTCATGTCACATATAAATGAGCTATAATATAATGATCAGGTGTGATATAAGCATCAAATGTGAGTATCAAGTCATGTCACATATAAATGAGCTATAATATAATGATCAGGTGTGATATAAGCATCAAATGTGAGTATCAAGTCATGTCACATATAAATGAGCTATAATATAATGATCAGGTGTGATATAAGCATCAAATGTGAGTATCAAGTCAAAATCGTATATATTTGTGTACAGGTCTATGTGTACCATATGCTGTGCGGAAATCATACCATGAATGCAGCAATACTACAGTGTA
This sequence comes from Agapanthus africanus, assembly GCA_030015575.1. NCBI lineage: Eukaryota > Viridiplantae > Streptophyta > Magnoliopsida > Asparagales > Amaryllidaceae > Agapanthus > Agapanthus africanus. The sequence goes on from JASDDO010000031.1 coordinate 142,031,132, forward strand.
GTGGCATAGCAATTATCGATGATGAAGTGTGTGAGCCGGCAATCAGTGTACGTGGAACATACGCATCATCGATAACGGTGCTGGTGTCCTAACAGCATGATGGTAATATAACAATAAGCACAAGTAATGCCATTCAAATAGTATAAACAGGTGCAATCGAAATAAGCAACGCAACAGTGAAGAATCTAATTCAAAAGCTATATCATGCAGCCTTGCCTTTTGAAATAAGACGAATCGGGGTCTTTGGTAAAACAAGGGCTACGGTGTTTAGAAAATAGACGCTACACATTTGAAAATATCCGTAGAATCCCCTTTTTCCTATCTCGCAACATTCCCGATTCGTTAGTTTTGAAATAGGTATGACTCGGGTCTAGTCTAACATCTACTATGCAACTACTGATCTAAGTATCAAGCAAGTCTGGAAGGGTATGGAAACCGCCTAAATCTGAGTCGATACATATATAAAGGTATATAGTCGGTGATCTCGCCTCAATGTCATATCATAAGATATCCTCGAGTTATGAGTGCGGATCTATCATCAATATCGGCTCGCACGGTAATCATCGTACGGCATCCCCAAAGCTAGGTACAGGTCAACATCTCACTATTTCGTCACATAACAGGTATCACTATCATCAGATCATATAGTCTGGGGTACTACTCTATGTCTAGCACCAAACGATACAATCAATGAAGTATGCATGCGGGGGTAAACACATATCCCAAGCCCGCAAGAAATCACAAGTCATATCCCACATATGAATCGTATCCAATCACCGATCTCACGTCATCAAGCCCACATCATCGACTCATTACCAACGTCATCAAATATCATCCATCAAGGGTAGGTATATGAGATATACAAGTGTAGGCGTGTAGGTGCAATTCTATCCTAGGGCTCGCAACTAGGAACTACACTAATCACTTCTAACACTAACTACCCATAATACTTCTAACACAAAGCTACAACACACTAAAACTATCACACATCTACTATATATAGTATACTAACTACGGACTGCGGGGGTGCTATACGCCATCCACCCGACTTCCCCCTGTAGATATAATCTACTCACTTTGCATCATCATTTGCGGACGTCACCATGCATTTGCTCGTCGTCCCGAAGTCTTCATGGGTACCTACACATCAACATATCGTGTATGCGCATTAAAACCAAATCCAAGCTAAAACGGCGCATGAAATCCAAAACGATACGACAAGGGGCCTATAGGTGAGAACCCATGGCACGTCTTCAAAACCATCAATAAATCCTCTATATCGTCGTATAAACGCCAAATAGTCGAGGTAAAACGAAACACACCAATGCAGAAATGAAAATACGGAATACGGAAACTAAAGTCCAAAACAGCAACTCATGAAATGTGTTCCAGATTTTACCCCAGGTCACTTTTTACAAATCTATATATACCAGGGGCCTAAACTAACAATGTAGGAGCTACAGAACCAATACGAGCCAAAATGGTGGGACCCAGGCCGCAATTGGCGGCTAAAAGGGGAAAATTGGCGGCCGGGAAATGGAGTTGGGGGCTAGGGTCTTGGGGTTAGCTTCCTGGGTGCCTGCACATATCTCTATCCACTCAATATTATTTTAGGAGTCTCGGGGTGATAGCAGATTCAAGTTAACCTGCACAGATTTCACAATTTCCCCGATATCGGTTTCTAAAATCCGTATTTCTGGTTCTAGCTTCAGGTTTTGGGTTCCAATTCATGCACTAGGGTGTTTACAAGTCCTCTACTGACCTCAATTTCACATTACAACTCAAGTTTCTCTCAAACCCTAACTAGGTTTTCATCAAGTCCATAATATCACACAATATCGATATAATCTTAACTTGGGGTTAAAGGAAAAGCTACAATTTAGCTAATGGTCCAGAAATTACCTCCCTTAGCAACTCAAGAACTTTCTTGAGTTGCCCTCTAGTGGCCAAATCCATGCTTTCTTGGTCCATCTTGTAGATCTCGAGCTTGTGCATCTTTTTAACGAAAGGGACATTTGATTTTGGTGTAGTTTTTGAGATGATTTGAGGGATTGAAGGTGGAGGAAGGGGGAGGAAGAGGCAGCAGCAGCAAGCAAAGGGAGAGGGAGAGAAATGAGGGGGAGAAATGGCTAAGGGTTTGGTCAATGGTTCACCCATACCTCTCTCTCACCAACCTCATTCTTTATCCTTTTCTTTTCTTTTTCTTTTCTTTTAATTCCAAAACCCTTCTCACAAGAATAGTGACCCAAATGAAAACCATGGCTAGAAAAAGCACAAGTGTAGAAAAGAAGTGATATGTGCATGTTTTGCACAAAAGTCGAAAAACCCGATTAGCGATTTTTAATCGCGATTAGCACTAAATTAGTGTTAAACTAATCACAAAAACTTAAAAATATCATAATTCACTAATTTACCCTATTTTAGAATTTTCCAAAATTTTTCATAATTTTTCTAACATTTTTCCTATTTATTTGCATTTAATTATAGATTTAATATTAAAATAATCAATAAAATAATATTAATTTATAAAAATTCCCAAAATTAATATTTTATACTTTTGAAAATGTTACAATCTACCCTCCTTAAAGAAATTCGGTCCCCGAATTTAAATTTAAACCCCCACTACTAAAACAATTTCAGTAATAATCCATTTGTCGGGGCTCCGAAAACATGTTGCCTACGACAGATGTTTCGTGCACACCCGATGCACTTAGATGTTGTTTCTGTGCGCATGGATTTTGATTTCCGTGCGCACCAAACGCACGTAGTAATCATGTGCATATTTTGGGATTGATTTCTTATAGAGCAGTACGGTTTTATGATATTGCTATGTGTTTTCGTACTGAGCAGGACTAGTCAGAGGACAGTACCTGAATACATTTTGCATGCATTGATAGTTATTGAAGGGATTTCCAAAAAGCGAGCTATAGCCTCAGTATTTACCTACGTGTCTGATATGACACGAAATGTTTAAAACAAGGAGACCCTTCTAAATTGTTTCCAAAACGGCGGAACGTACATTTCAAACAAAAGTATATATGTATATAGTTATTTTCTTATGGTAGACGTCCGCCACTGTGCAGTGTTATACGCGTTGCACAGTGACTTAAAGAGATTTGGCATGCATTTCCTTCAGATACTTATAGATATAGATTCGATATTTACATTTATAGTTTCGAATTATATCATATTGGTTTTGATTTGGATTTGGCATTGATGTCTTCTCCACGACTCCGATGATCGCGGGATGCTTGGAGGAGTTTTGATTTGAGTTATATACTCATTTTTCAAGCGCATGCGCTACGCTACGATTTGTTTTATGTATTTACAATTTCGGTGCCCCGACGACTTGATGGTTTTTCTTAGATGTTTTAGTAATTGGGGGAGTTTGAATTTAAATTCGGGGACCGAATTTCTTTAAGGGGGGAAGATTGTAGCGTTTTGAATATCGTTTCGGTGAAATTTCGGAAAATCGGTAAAATGAGAGCGTTTTCTGTAAAAAGTCAAAATACAAATATCTTATTATAAAAATTAAATATACATATTCTAGCTATGTAATTGCTATTATTTGGTGTTTATTGAGCCGCTGGTGAAATTTCAAATTTTCTGAAAAAAATATTATTTTATTATTATTTTAAGCCGTCACTAATACATTTAATTAGGGAAAATTACAAATTGGAATGAGTTGAAACAAATTTTGTGCATCATAAAACATTAAATAAAAATTTATCATTTGGTTTTTGGAACGAAATCATTTACCAAAACGGTTTAGAAATTATTGAAGAAAAAAGGCTTTTTTTTAGCGTAAATGGATGTTTGGGGTATTGTATTTATCATTTTTCATCACCCCACACCCGTGCCCACACCCACACACACCCACTTACCCCTCCCCTTAGCCAAATTCAGCAGCCCTCACTTTTTCCCCACTTGGTTTGCAAAGGAAAAAGAAATGAAAAGAAATAAAAGAAAAGATTAGAAAATAGATAAAGTAGTTAGACTTTGACCTTACCTTGACCTTGACTTTCCTCCCTTGCATTTTCCTCACCTCCCTCTCTCTCCCCTCACCCACTTCTGGCCGAAAATGATCCCCAAAGCAGCAGCCCTTTCCCCCCCCCCAAAATCCACACTATTTTGCTTCAAAAATCCACAAAAAAGCTTCAAAATCCATACAATGTCAAAGCTTTTTTCCAAATCCAACACTTACCCATTATTCCTTAGCATTTCAAGCATGGATCCTTGTGAAAAGAGAGCATTTTGGAGTGCCATGGATGCTTGTGGATCTTCATATGCTTTTGGGTATATTTCTAAACATTTTTGTTGCTTAAATTGTTACTAATTTCTTAAGCTAATTTATTTAAGTGTTATTTGGATATGTGAGTTTAATTGCACGTTTTGGAATTCAAGAAAAGGGTTTGAATGCAAGTTAGGTTATTGTGAATTGGTGTATGGTTGTGATGGGTAGCTTACCATCTTAGAATTTGTAGAAAGTAATTTAGTAGTTAAATTTCATATTGTTGCATGGAAACGTCTAAATTAAGTTTTGTTTTTGCTAACTAGAGTTTTTGAAAAATTATCAAATGCTTAGATTAAAATATAATTAAGTGTTCATCTCATTATAACTATTATAATGAGTGGTTTAATGACTTTGGTTCATGCAAAACGAAGCTTAATTGATGAATTGTGAATTTTGCTTTAAAGGGTGTTAAATTTGATATTTTGCAAACTAGGATTTTGGAAATTATGCAAATTTATGAGTTTAAATTATGGAAATGGTTTTTATGACTTATTTAAGATAGTTAATAAATATATTGGCCGCTACATTCATTTAAATATCGTGTTTTGTACAAAAACGGCGAATTGTGCTTGCTAGATTTTCGGAAAAATGACTTTTTGAGTGAAATTGGCGGTTTTGTGAGTTTCAACCTAGTTTATATTAAAATTAGTGTTCGTGAATGTGCAAATGAGTGTATTTGGGTTTTTCTCGATGGTTTGGCGTTTGTACGCCGACGTCGAGGGTTTTTGGGTTGATTTGTGAAAGCAACCATAGGTTTTGACCTATGTGGGATTCGTGCGTCGTTTTGATCATGAGTCGGATTTTAATGAGATATGGTGCGTTATGATATGTAGGTACCCCCATGTGGACTTCGAGACGACAAGCAAGCGCGTGGCGACGTCGGCACCGGCTAGCGAGGACCAGGTGAGTAGATTTATATCTACGGGGAGAAGTCGAGTGGATGGCGTATAGCACCCCCGCAGTCCGTGGTGGTGTATACGGATGCGTATACACACCAACAATTTTTATATGTGATTTGGGATTAATAACGATGCTTAGGATGGATATTGGTGTATTGGATTACTTTAGTGTTGCGAACCCTAGGATAGTGTTACACACACATACACACATACATACTTGCATACATTCCTATTGATATGTGCTCATGGGCTTCTTTATAGTTATGTGTTCACATGGGTATGGGACTATGTGTTCACATACGGATTGAGGATGATACTTGGGGTTGAGCTGAGTCGATGAGATTGGATCGAGGCCGTGAGATCGGTGATATAGCAGGGTTCGTATCTTAGATACGACATGACGTTGTAGCGGGTCCTTGACGTAGTGTTTCACACACGTCCATGCATACGTAGGCGGTATCAGTATGGTACTAGACGTAGATCAGTACACCGATCATGATATTTGATAAAGAGGATACCAGGTGAATAGTATGATGAATGTGATATTGACCCGTACCCAGATTGGGATGCCGTACGACGGATTTACGTACGAGCTATATTGATGATTAATCCGCACTCTTGACTTGGGATACCTGATTATAGATATGGTATCGGATATGATATTATTGAGGCGGGATCACTGACTATACATATACAGGTATGTATATGTATCGACTCAGATGATAGGCGGTTTCCTTACCTGTAGTTCAGCTTGTTAGTTCAGCCGTATAGTTTAGTGTAGTTGTTAGATTAGATTAGACTTCTTACCTATTTCAAAAACTAACGAATCGTGGGCATTTTTAAAGACAGCTCAAGGGAATCTACGGATATTTCAAAAAACGACGCATCTTTTCATAAAAACACCGTAGCCCCTATTTTCAAAACCCCATGATTCGTGTTATTTCAAAAGGCACCATTCGTAGGACTTATATTAGATTATTGCAGATTAGTTATCGTTGTGTCTAGTATTCAGCTCCCGCACATTATTGCTGTTCGCTCTGCCTCGCATATTTATTTTGCTGCATATTCCATTATTGATATCATGCTGTTAAGACACCAGCACTATTACCGATGATGCGTATGTACCACGTACACCTACTTGCCGGCTCACACACATCTTCATCGGTAATTGCCATGTCACGTACTCTTTAGAGAATATAATTGCTTGACTTAGATTGTTAGCTGGTAGTTTTGACATGATATTAGTGTACTTCCTTTATATGCCATATTAGACATTGTAGTTATTACCTACCACTTCATGCATACTGTTATTCAGTTGTTCATGCCTAGTTCATTATCATTGACATATGCACTTGTGATGATTTCTTGAGATTTATGATATTTCTGGATTTCGGGGAAGCCGCAAAATTTACAACTTATGATCTTTTAAAATATAAAATGTTGCGGTTTTCTAGTGATGTAAAGTGTCGTCCACCATGAGTTTGCTGTGGTTTTGGAGATCCGTGTCGAGGAGTGGAGGAACCGTCACGGATACATGGTGGGCCCGGTATGGTACCCCGGGGCAAGAGGAATGTGGTGTTGACGTTGTGCCTGGCTGGGGAGCACTACCTACCGGTGATATTACCCGACGCGTCAGATATCCGGAGGATACCGTCGTGGTCTTGAGATGGATGGTAGGGGCCGGTCCGGACTGACGGCGCCCTAGATATTGAGCTTGAGACATTGATATTTCGAGACAGTGAGATTTATGTTTTGTGTCGATGCTAGACACTGTTGATACTGATTTCATTATGATACCTCAGTTTAAAAATACGAAGGAAATCTCACTAATTTATGAAAACAGTTTCTTCATTTACATGTATTCTGTTTCATGCATTCATACCTCATTCATATGATATATTGCTACCTGAGGCACTGACATGGGCACATGAAATTATACTCGGGTTAGATATTACCCTAGACATTGTCATAGGCTGCCTGTTATACATATATTTGAGGATATATTATGATCATTGACCTAGGTTGCGTTATTTATGCGATTTCTGTGCGTAGATGTTTTTCTATTCACGAGTTGGAAACTCACCCCCGTTGTGCCCCAGTTTCTTGCAGATTTGCCGTACAAGTTTCTTTACGGCTTGCGGGCTCAGTTTCATTCGGGTGATTTGCTAGTAGGTGGGTTTACTTGTATCATACCCCCATTATATATCTTGTATATCATTATTCTGTTGTATCTAGAAGTTCCATCAACCAAACATGTATCTATTGAGATAGAGACCGGTGTTGTTTATTCTTTCGACCTTAGAGTCGCTCGTTATATTTCTGGTGGTTTTGAGTCCCCTTTTGAGTTTTTGATCCTCGCCGTTGGCGTTGTATATTTATTGCTTGTGTGGTTGTGACCGTCGATTGACGAAGAGCTAGCTCCCGCTTGGGGATGCCTTTTTTCTTGATTTCGTATACTATTCATGTTGTATCCCGTTTGGGGGCCAGTATTTACAAAGGAGACTCTGCCGAAATTTTCAGTAAATTTTTGATGTTTTAAAAACCGCATAATTCGGCTTATGCTATTGAAATTACTTGCTTTAAGTTGGTTTTTCCTGCTCTCTACTACTTTTCTTGGTTTGGATTTCTGGGTTTTCGGTTTACTTAGATTACGTACGCCTCGAGACGTTCGTAGTTTAAGTGCCGGTCATGTTCCGTACTTTCGGGTCGTGACAATCATTTTCCTACTTCTTCATCTTCCTCCAACCCCATTTCCCTCCACTTCAAACCCTATATCCATATCCATATAATCCCCAAAAGCTTATACTCCCTTCACAAAAATTAATCCCCATCTCTTCATCTACACATTGAATCAAGAAAAATGGTATTTTGGCAACTTTGGGACTTCTAAGGTTTGCTCAAGTGACACCCATGAGATATAGCTTCTTCCATTTTGTTAGTTTTAAGCTTCTTTCTATTCTAGTTTAGTTTAGAAGTCGTTTTAGCGTGGAATTGTGATGTTGGAAAATTCTAGTGAAGGGTTTGGGTGTTGTGAAGATTTGAGGTGTGTAGTGGTTGTTACAAACCTTAGGGATTGAATTCAAGGGCTGGAATTGAGTGTAGTAACCAAAATACAACCTTTAGAATTGATCCATGTCGGTTTTGTGGGAATAAAAGGTGTGCAGGTAAATCTGGAGCAACCCGGGGGATTTTTGAGAGTAGCAAACAACTCTAGGGACCAAATTAGGGTACTAGGAGACCACCTTGACGGGACGGACCCAACCTGAGAAGGGGGACCCGAGGAGGCCGGTTTTTTTGATGAAGTAGCCGGCCACTTGGTGTCAGGGTTGGTCCAGTAGCTCATATGCATCATATACAACACCCTAGACTTGTTTGTGCAACTCCTTTTGGCCTGAATCAAAATCTGGAGCACTTTAGTGTGGTTTTTGGCTATGTTTCCGTATTTTGAAATGTTTAGTTTTGATGTTTGGATTTGTATTTGGTTTTTGATGTTTGTACTTCAACGACTATGGGTAATTTGTTGGTTTTGCATATGTGGGCTGTAGGTTCTAACCTATAGGCGATCCGTTTGTCGTTTTGGATTTCAGAACATGATTTTTATAGCGTTGTGAGATGAGTTGTTATTGTAGATACCTTCGCATGGATTCCGAGGCGACGGAGCGTAGCGTCATCGACTTCGGCAAGCAAAGACCAAGGTGAGTGGATCTATATCCACGGGAGAAGTTGGGTGGATGACGTATAGCACCCCCGCAAAGTTTTGATGGAGACTGATTTATAGAATATGTTTAAGGGAACCTAGATTAGGAAACTAGGGTTAGAGTTAAAAAATAGTTAATGAAACTATATTGGAAGCTAAATGACAGTTAGAAGTGATATGCTACGGCTAATATGAAATGACGGGAATTGAGGATGATATTTGATGATATTGTCGTTTAGGGTACTATAGGACTAGATAGTCGACGTAGATGTGTCATCCGAACCATACATATTTCTTAACTGAAGAATCGTATGCATATTTTAAACAGTTACCTTGAGGGACGTTACGGATTTTCAAACGATATCTTTTCCTTAGAAACACCGTAACCCCTATTTTCAAAACTATGATTCGCTTCTTTTAAAATCAGCTTGTATGGTTCGGGTGTGCATGTTAGATTAGTTACTTATACTTAATAGAGATAAAATGTTTATGTAAACTGGACTTGATGTGAGATATAAATGCGATGAAAGAATATAAGACGGATATGAACATATGATAATTTGATGGTATGATGGTATACGGATGCGAGTCGATTGAGATGAATTATACTCTGTCGGTCCCCTGATATGAGATTATTGCGAATGCGACCTGGGACATAGGTATATAGAGATATTTATATATGTTGTGAATCGTGAGTGATAGCCATACGAGACGTTAGGTTCGTACCCTCCTCGTATTATAGGATGATAGGATCCCTGATAGCTTAATGCCGTCGTACGATGATTTTCCGTACGTGATGAGTTTGACTTGAGGTTTGATCCATACCCTTGACTAGATGATGCCGTACAATGGATTATACCGTACGTGGTGCTGTGAGGCTAGATGCCGATTGATAGATTCACCGACTCAGACATATGATAAATACATATACCTTATAACTTTTAGCTGATGATTTACCTTATGCAGCATTCATTTTATACTCATTGCATTGCATATACTTGTGCTAGTACACTTACACCATTATCGATGATGCGTATGTTACACGTACACAGAGTTGCCGGCTCACACACTTCATTATTGATAATTACCATGTCACTACACAGTAGGATTGCTGCACCATGATATGACTCTTTGCATGATTTACTTGCTATAGTTACATGTGCACGTTATTACGATGTTGCATTTGACTTTGGAGATATTGGGAACCGCAAGACATATTTTCAAAAACTGGGATCATTTAAAGAAGAGGTTTTCCCTTAATATGATACATCATTGTTCCATGTTGCATGATATACGGATATGATTACATTTCCATCATATGTCACATACGTCATGGTTTATGATTTTACGCATTGAGATATGATGTTTTCATGAGATTTCTGGATTTGAGAACCGTGGTCATTTTAAAAGAATGTATGTATTATTTTAAAAACCCGGTTTCTCTTGATATGATATTTCAGCGCGTCCACCATGTGTTTTCTCTGTTCTAAGAGTGGCATGTGAAACCCGATTCGAAGAGCGGTAGGCACCGTCTGCGGGTACATGGTGGACCCGGTGAGGTACCCTCGGGCAAGTTGACTCGTATATGCTAGACGGTGAGCCTGGCAGGGGAGCACTACCTACCGGGGATAGTATTTGGACTCGGCGGTTATCCGGAGGATACCGACCGGAGTAGCGAGATGGATATGAGGGCCGACCATGGTGTGCGGCGCCTGAGGGCCGATCTGAGGATGCGGCGCCTGAGATATATGAGGATTTACGTATCGATGCTAGACACGATTTTCATGATGTTTCGAGTGTCGATGCTGGACACTCAGGTTCCGTGATTTGGAGGTGTAGCGAGGGACACATGTTGAATTATATCCTCGTATTTTCATGCATATGCTTTTATGATATTTACATGCATGATGTTGAGTCAGTGGGTGACACGTGGACGAGATCCACTTGCATACATGCATTGATTTTACTGTTGGATGTTATCCATATGCTTATAGACATTGACTACCTTGTTGGCACATATACAGACCCGGTCACCCTAGATATCATAGTATTACCTTTATGATATAGTTGACCTAGGAGTCGTTGCTTATTTTATTTCTATCTGTTGATATTTTTATACTCACGAGTTGGCAACTCACCCCCGTTGTGCTACAGTTCTTGCAGGTTGACCGCTTGGATCAGTAGCGGCTTCGCTGGCACATAGTTGCATTCGGGTGTTTTGCATTGGTAGGTGGGACATTTGTATCGTACCCACTCTTGTATCTATATTTCATATTGTATCTAGTTAACTACATCAATCAAAATTAGTAAATTGTATAAGTAATGAGACTTAGTGGGATTGTGGTTGCGAGACTTAGAGCGAGGGGTTTTCCGCTACTTATGGTTTTGATGTCTTACTTATTTCTTTATCTTTTGTGGTGATCTTCGCCGTTGGGCGTCGTATACTTATTTATACTGCTTTGCGTGGTTGTGATCCATGGGTTGGCGAAGAGCTAGCTCCCGCTTGGGGATGCCTTTATATCATCTTATATTATGGTTTTGGATCAAAATATACAAAGGAGGTGCTGCCTAAATTTTTAAAAGACGAAACACGTTTTCAAACTAGCAAATTTCACTTGCATTTTCATGTTCCTTTTTTTATGCATTAAGAAAACTTGATTTCATTATACCTTTATTTCAAAACTTCACCTCCTTTATTGTCTTAAAAAGGTTTAGATTTCTGGGTTTCAGCTTACTTGAATTACGTTACGCCTCTAGACGTTGCGTGATTTAAGTGCTGGTCACGAGCTAATATTTCGGGTCATGACAAAATTGGTATCAGAGCGTTAGGTTTAACCTTTGTTCGAGTCTATGTTTGACTATGCGGAGTCAAGGGTGGGTATGTATTTCGGAAGCTAGGCTTGACCTTACGGAACTTAGACTTGAACGGGGGGTATTAGACCCGAGCTTTTGTTCCATAGGTTGACCCTGATTGATGGAGTAGGTAGCTTGAGTAGAGTGACGTACCGTACGTATGTTCCGTGGCATATTTACGATATGATTGTAGCATCTTGAAAAGTCGTTTTGGTGTTTTCCTGAAAATCGGTGAAAATTCGGTATTTTTCCGTAAACCGTCTTTTTTGTTATTTTGCAGTTTAGGACTAATTATACCTAATTTGGATAGGTAATTGCTAGTTTTTAGTAGCAAATGAGTTACTTATGAAATTCTGGTCGTTTAAAAATTTTCCCTAATTTTTCAATTTTTAATATTATTTTAAGCCGGTAAGAAAATACATTAAATTAGCGATAAATACAAATTTAAATGGGCTAAATTTAAGATTTAAAATCATGTTAATTAAAATCTAGTTGTAATATAAATTTTTGCTATTTTATTTCAAGTTTTAACTAATTTTTATTACGGAAAACGAAATTTATTGAATTTAAGCTTAAACTTGCAATTTTAGACTTGTAGGGGGTCTTTTTGCATAAAATTTCTTTTGTAAAACCTCTCTCTCTCTCTTCCCTCACCCCTAGGCCGGCCCATTTCCAGCAACCCAAGAAAAAAAAAAGGCTTGCCTCTTTGACTTTTATTTTTGTGTAGAAAAGAGGTGTTTTTTTAAAGGGTTTTGAATTTTTAATTGGGTATGGGTCTTTACTTGTTTGGTATGGGTTGACCATGACATTCCCACACCCCACACCATTCCCCTCTCCCTTGTGCAGGCCAAAATCTGCAGCCCCTCCCCTTTTCATCATTTTTCTCTTCATCTTCTTCAAAAATTCATCAAGTTTCCTCCAAAATTGCAATTTAAACCTCACAAATTAAACCCCATCCTTCATCTCATTCTCCTTAGCCCTTCTTGCTTGGATCATGGTGTCACGACCCAAAAGAGCACGTGACTGGCCCTTGAACCATATGAAGCCTATAGGACTCCATCTGATCCAAGTAAGCCAAAAGCCCAGAAATCTAAAACCATTTTTAAGAATAAGTAAGGAAACTGGTTTAAAGAAGTGAAGAAAACATGTTTGAAATCAAGGTTTTTAAATAACTAAGCCGAAGGTGCGTTTTAAAAACAGTAAATCTTTTGTAAAAATTTCGGCAGAGTTTCTTTTGTAAAACTGGCCCCGAATGGGGTACAACAAGAATGACAATATATATGCAATGATAAAGGCATCCCCAAGCGGGAGCTAGCTCTTCGTCAATAGACGGTCACAACCACACATGCAACAATAATATACAACGCCAAGTGGCGAGGATCAAATCCAAAAGAAAGCTCAAAAGCAACAAGAAACCGCAATACTACTAAGCGCGACTCTAAGGTCGAATAATACATCACTAAAATCTAGGTCTGAAACAATATACAAGTTTTGGTTGATGGAAATTCTAGATACAATGAATAAAATGAATACAATGGTGGTTCTTGATGCGAAAGAATCCACCTACCAAAAGCAAGCCACCCGCAAGAAAGTAGTGTGCCAGAAATGCCGCAATAAAACCTGTACGGCAGAACCTGCAAGAACTGTGGCACAACGGGGGTGAGTTGCCAACTCGTGAATAGAAACATCTACAAGCAGAAACCGAATGCAAGACATAAACCTAAGTCAACAATCAGTAATAATCCACAAGAGTACATCTGAGTGTGATAAGGTGGCAAGGCAACATCTAAATATGTATGTGGTGCCAAGTACTCAGGTAATAACATGTCATGAATGTAAGGTATGCTGTATGAAGTAAATATGATGAAGTATCAAGTGATATCAATACACATATATTAGCGTCCCATACCACTAATATTGGTGTAAGGGTATATATAACAGCGCCCTCATACCCTGTTATATATACAAATGAAGTATGATAAGTGTAAATCCAGTCTGAATATGAATCATGTCTGTATATAATCCAGGTCTGTATGTATGTGGAACCCGTCCACTCGTCACCCACTGACGATAAGCATCATGTATGCAATATGAGGATATAAACAAAATCATGGAAAAACATCATGAAACCCGTGCCTAGCATCGACACGTAAATCCTCATCCATATGGGGCTCCGTCTGCGGTATCGGCCCTCGGCCCCGGCAGTACGGGTCAACCCATATCCATCTCTGGGCTCCGGTCGGAATCCTCCAGATATCCGCCGAGCTCAAATACAATCACCGGTAGGTAGTAGTCCCTCTGCCGGGCTCACCGTCTATCACACAGCGAAACCGTTCTCGTCCCGGGGTACCATACCGGGTCCACCATGTACCCGTAATCGGCCTCAACCGCCTCCTCGATTCGGGTTTTTATATATCACTCTAGCACCGAGAAAACACATGGTGGACGCACCGAAATATCATATCAAGGGAACCGGGTTTTTAAATGATTACATATTTGAAATAGCCACGGTTCCTAAATCCAGAAATCACATATAATCCAAACCAAAATGTAAGTCACTAATCTGATATGATATGTGCGTCAAACATAAATATCATGTCAAGTCACATATAGATGAGCTACAATATAATGATCAGGTGTGATAAAAGCATCAAATGTGAGTATCAAGTCATGTCACATATAAATGAGCTATAATATAATGATCAGGTGTGATATAAGCATCAAATGTGAGTATCAAGTCATGTCACATATAAATGAGCTATAATATAATGATCAGGTGTGATATAAGCATCAAATGTGAGTATCAAGTCATGTCACATATAAATGAGCTATAATATAATGATCAGGTGTGATATAAGCATCAAATGTGAGTATCAAGTCATGTCACATATAAATGAGCTATAATATAATGATCAGGTGTGATATAAGCATCAAATGTGAGTATCAAGTCAAAATCGTATATATTTGTGTACAGGTCTATGTGTACCATATGCTATGCGGAAATCATACCATGAATGCAGCAATACTACAGTGTAGTGGCATAGCAATTATCGATGATGAAGTGTGTGAGCCGGCAATCAGTGTACGTGGAACATACGCATCATCGATAACGGTGCTGGTGTCCTAACAGCATGATGGTAATATAACAATAAGCACAAGTAATGCCATTCAAATAGTATAAACAGGTGCAATCGAAATAAGCAACGCAACAGTGAAGAATCTAATTCAAAAGCTATATCATGCAGCCTTGCCTTTTGAAATAAGACGAATCGGGGTCTTTGGTAAAACAAGGGCTACGGTGTTTAGAAAATAGACGCTACACATTTGAAAATATCCGTAGAATCCCCTTTTTCCTATCTCGCAACATTCCCGATTCGTTAGTTTTGAAATAGGTATGACTCGGGTCTAGTCTAACATCTACTATGCAACTACTGATCTAAGTATCAAGCAAGTCTGGAAGGGTATGGAAACCGCCTAAATCTGAGTCGATACATATATAAAGGTATATAGTCGGTGATCTCGCCTCAATGTCATATCATAAGATATCCTCGAGTTATGAGTGCGGATCTATCATCAATATCGGCTCGCACGGTAATCATCGTACGGCATCCCCAAAGCTAGGTACAGGTCAACATCTCACTATTTCGTCACATAACAGGTATCACTATCATCAGATCATATAGTCTGGGGTACTACTCTATGTCTAGCACCAAACGATACAATCAATGAAGTATGCATGCGGGGGTAAACACATATCCCAAGCCCGCAAGAAATCACAAGTCATATCCCACATATGAATCGTATCCAATCACCGATCTCACGTCATCAAGCCCACATCATCGACTCATTACCAACGTCATCAAATATCATCCATCAAGGGTAGGTATATGAGATATACAAGTGTAGGCGTGTAGGTGCAATTCTATCCTAGGGCTCGCAACTAGGAACTACACTAATCACTTCTAACACTAACTACCCATAATACTTCTAACACAAAGCTACAACACACTAAAACTATCACACATCTACTATATATAGTATACTAACTACGGACTGCGGGGGTGCTATACGCCATCCACCCGACTTCCCCCTGTAGATATAATCTACTCACTTTGCATCATCATTTGCGGACGTCACCATGCATTTGCTCGTCGTCCCGAAGTCTTCATGGGTACCTACACATCAACATATCGTGTATGCGCATTAAAACCAAATCCAAGCTAAAACGGCGCATGAAATCCAAAACGATACGACAAGGGGCCTATAGGTGAGAACCCATGGCACGTCTTCAAAACCATCAATAAATCCTCTATATCGTCGTATAAACGCCAAATAGTCGAGGTAAAACGAAACACACCAATGCAGAAATGAAAATACGGAATACGGAAACTAAAGTCCAAAACAGCAACGCATGAAATGTGTTCCAGATTTTACCCCAGGTCACTTTTTACAAATCTATATATACCAGGGGCCTAAACTAACAATGTAGGAGCTACAGAACCAATACGAGCCAAAATGGTGGGACCCAGGCCGCAATTGGCGGCTAAAAGGGGAAAATTGGCGGCCGGGAAATGGAGTTGGGGGCTAGGGTCTTGGGGTTAGCTTCCTGGGTGCCTGCACATATCTCTATCCACTCAATATTATTTTAGGAGTCTCGGGGTGATAGCAGATTCAAGTTAACCTGCACAGATTTCACAATTTCCCCGATATCGGTTTCTAAAATCCGTATTTCTGGTTCTAGCTTCAGGTTTTGGGTTCCAATTCATGCACTAGGGTGTTTACAAGTCCTCTACTGACCTCAATTTCACATTACAACTCAAGTTTCTCTCAAATCCTAACTAGGTTTTCATCAAGTCCATAATATCACACAATATCGATATAATCTTAACTTGGGGTTAAAGGAAAAGCTACAATTTAGCTAATGGTCCAGAAATTACCTCCCTTAGCAACTCAAGAACTTTCTTGAGTTGCCCTCTAGTGGCCAAATCCATGCTTTCTTGGTCCATCTTGTAGATCTCAAGCTTGTGCATCTTTTTAACGAAAGGGACATTTGATTTTGGTGTAGTTTTTGAGATGATTTGAGGGATTGAAGGTGGAGGAAGGGGGAGGAAGAGGCAGCAGCAGCAAGCAAAGGGAGAGGGAGAGAAATGAGGGAGAGAAATGGCTAAGGGTTTGGTCAATGGTTCACCCATACCTCTCTCTCACCAACCTCATTCTTTATCCTTTTCTTTTCTTTTTCTTTTCTTTTAATTCCAAAACCCTTCTCACAAGAATAGTGACCCAAATGAAACCATGGCTAGAAAAAGCACAAGTGTAGAAAAGAAGTGATATGTGCATGTTTTGCACAAAAGTCGAAAAACCCGATTAGCGATTTTTAATCGCGATTAGCACTAAATTAGTGTTAAACTAATCACAAAAACTTAAAAATATCATAATTCACTAATTTACCCTATTTTAGAATTTTCCAAAATTTTTCATAATTTTTCTAACATTTTTCCTATTTATTTGCATTTAATTATAGATTTAATATTAAAATAATCAATAAAATAATATTAATTTATAAAAATTCCCAAAATTAATATTTTATACTTTTGAAAATGTTACAATCTACCCTCCTTAAAGAAATTCGGTCCCCGAATTTAAATTTAAACCCCCACTACTAAAACAATTTCAGTAATAATCCATTTGTCGGGGCTCCGAAAACATCAACACATAGAGAATATCATAAAAAAAAATGTACTACTCTACTAGCAATCAGTCCCCAAAATGCATATATAAGAATATTCTATGCGTCTGGTGCGCAAGGAATCAAAATCCATATATGTGTCAAACAGGTGTAGAAAACTACATCTAGGTGCAACGGGTGTGCACGAAATATCTGTCGTAGACAACGTATGTGCCTGACAGCAAAAATCAGGTGCATATGAAATGCACGAAGAATTCCGATTTAGTGCATCTGGCGTGCACCAAAATCGTATATCAAAACACTAAAGATGTATGAAAACTACGCTGGAAGTGCAAATCAAATCACTGAATACGATAGGCATGAAATCTCAATCAATATCTCAAATGTAATAACTCAGCGCAAAATATATAAATATCCAGTGGGTGCATGAAACCAATATCATGAAACTCAGTCATCAAAACTAAATCATGTAAACAGAACGCCCAAAATACCGAAATCCAAAGTGACGGATACGTGATAATCGAATCACAAAATCACAAATCATAAATACCGTCGTCGGTAGTTCCTCCTTCGAGGTCGAGAAGGAGTCAGTGCATCCACTGCTAGCAGCGCAGGATATCTACTTGCTTCTTGCTCGCGGTCTGGCGTCCTCTGACTCTGGGTCCTTATCTTCTCTGCGGATTTCCTATCTCGCAGTCAATCGGCTCATCGGCCCTGTCAGGTGTGCTAACGGGGACGATTCCGTTCTGGCACTTCTCTGGTCACCTCTCGGTCAAACCCCACGACCACTCGTAAGGCAGCACATCACTGGCGTCGGCCTCCGGCTCTCTGAATGCACGTCACACATCTGATCCTGGGTGTAAACATCATTGCAGCAATGTCCTGGAAGGAATCCTGCTCAAGGTCTCTTCCAATCATGCCTACGCCGATCTATACAGAGGCTGGCTCTCTTGTAATACCTCTTCTCGCTTGATAGACATCTGTGTCCTCAGCACAACCTTTTCTCGGAAATTGGTCACATCCCAATGTCTCTGTAAGCATATCAGGTCTCTAGTCTCGACGGGGAGCAATGACAGCCCGTCAGTGTCTCACACGAACATCTTGTTCCACTTGTCTCCATCGTCGTCCACTATGACGTCACGCCAATCTACCTTGCACTGCACCGTTCTCGGCCACGGCCAATCTGAAGTCTCTCGCACGGACTCGAAATCGCGTACTCTGTAGCTTCACCATTTTGTAGAAGATGTCAGGCCGAACAGATCCTCGGGAACACGTCCCAACCCTCGGAGGAATACTCGTCACTCGTCCGCCCTTGATCAATTCGCAACGCATCTGGGTAAGTTCCTTTATTCGATCCTGGTCATCTACCTCGTCGATAATGCCGAACTCTGGCCTACTGGGTGTGCGCAATACGACCACTCCTGGTCTAGGTCTTCTCGTATCGTACTCCAGAAAGGTCCTGTCGAGGTTCCTTTCTCAAATCTCATACCTGCCGAATTGCCCGGAAGTCATCATCCAATGCTGAAGCTAATTCTTATTCCGGAACGGCTGCATACTCATCGCGCTTCTTTCTGGAAGATATATCCATATACCACGCCTCTGGGTGCGTATAACATCTCTGATGTCAGCGGAGTGGGATGTCATCTCGTTGAACCCTCGTACGAATTCTCTACTCCACATTGCTCAATGTCGACTGATTCGGACCTAACTCATCGTGGCTACACGAACTGCGCTCCGACGGCTACGCTCGCATCTGGAGTCTGCCAAGCAGTGTCCCATCACGATATCCGAAAGATGTCGAACCATCCGATCGACTCGTCAGATCCTCATAATCCCCCAAGAGCTCACATCTCGAGTACAGTTTAATAGTATCGAGTACATGCCACAGCGTCGGTGGTCCAGCCGTAGAAGGGCAAACCCAAGCCTCACTAATGGTGCCGCGGAACTGCCGCAAACCCGAAGGTTCAAAGGCTTTCACACGGTCATTAAGTCGAGTTAGGGTCTCATTCTTCTAGAGGGTCCATAGAATCACCTGCATGTCTTTCCGTATACTTTAAACTTGGAAAATGGGCTCCTGACATTCGATCGTCTCAATCGACTCTCAACAAACCTGCGTGAAATCGTCTCTAGCTGGAAACAATCTATCTGATGACCTCGCATCGGTAACGAACGAACCACATGTCCTAGTCATTCATCCTCAGGTGACTAGCGACTCGCTATCATCTCTGTGAGTATAAGTTCACGCTGCAATGGCTCCAACTATCTGGGCGATATCTCATCATTTGCAGCAACAACTGGCTCATACGCCTGTATGCCGAACAATGCCTCAATCCTCCAGGAAGGGCAATACATAGGCGGTCATCTCTGAATCGGTCTGCTCTAGATCCGAGTAAGACTCTCCACACTGGAAATCTTCAACTCAACTGGGCCCGCTCTGGCGCAAAATCGGACGAATCACCTTCGTCTCTCAAATTGGGTAGACTGGCTATCATCTGTCTCATATCTGCCTGAAAGCTCCGGCAATCTCAGCTCGTAAGCTCCGAAAGCGACATCCTGTCATTCTCAGCAACAGCTGGTCCATCTGTCTGCACGGTAGGCGACATCACAATCTCTGAGGTATGCTGTACATCAACCGTCCTCTCACAACAGGCAGCTCTAACAATGGCCCGATCATCCGATGCAAATCCAAGCACTCGCCTCCACTAGAGGTCACAATCAGCAATACTAACTCGAGACATTCCAATGTCACCAGAAAACACAATGGTCGGCCCTCGTACCAAACGAGCTCACACCGGCCGTAACCCTAGCAGCAGCCCAAACTGCGCTCAAACATGGTGACAGGAATCTCAATCGAATATCAAAGAGAGCACATAAGTGACAAGAAGGAAACAACAGATCCAGAGTGGATACATGATCATAGGAAGGAACAACATCAATGAAGGTATGATCATGAAACTAATCGAATCGGGGATCTCAAATGGATGTATAATCCTGGATATAAAGAGAATCACTGATCTCGAAAAGTATGCACATCCTAAGGTTCCTTAAGCGGAGTGGCGTGTCGTAAGTATGCCGCGGAACATACCAACGGTACGTCACTCTACTTTAGTCACCTATTCCATCAACCAAGGGTCATCCTACGCGAAGAAAGTTCGGGTCTAATACCCCCTCGACCAAGTCTAAGTTCCGTAAGGTCAAGCCTAAGTTCCGTATATATATAAACGCCCTAGGCTCCACATAGTCAAACTTAGACTCGAACCAAGGTCAACCTAGCGCTCTGATACCAACTTTGTCACGACCCAAAAGAGCACGTGACTGGCCCTTGAACCATATGAAGCCTATAGGACTCCATCTGATCCAAGTAAGCCAAAAGCCCAGAAATCTAAAACCATTTTTAAGAATAAGTAAGGAAACTGGTTTAAAGAAGTGAAGAAAACATGTTTGAAATCAAGGTTTTTAAATAACTAAGCCGAAGGTGCGTTTTAAAAACAGTAAATCTTTTGTAAAAATTTCGGCAGAGTTTCTTTTGTAAAACTGGCCCCGAATGGGGACAACAAGAATGACAATATATATGCAATGATAAAGGCATCCCCAAGCGGGAGCTAGCTCTTCGTCAATAGACGGTCACAACCACACATGCAACAATAATATACAACGCCAAGTGGCGAGGATCAAATCCAAAAGAAAGCTCAAAAGCAACAAGAAACCGCAATACTACTAAGCGCGACTCTAAGGTCGAATAATACATCACTAAAATCTAGGTCTGAAACAATATACAAGTTTTGGTTGATGGAAATTCTAGATACAATGAATAAAATGAATACAATGGTGGTTCTTGATGCGAAAGAATCCACCTACCAAAAGCAAGCCACCCGCAAGAAAGTAGTGTGCCAGAAATGCCGCAATAAAATCTGTACGGCAGAACCTGCAAGAACTGTGGCACAACGGGGGTGAGTTGCCAACTCGTGAATAGAAACATCTACAAGCAGAAACCGAATGCAAGACATAAACCTAAGTCAACAATCAGTAATAATCCACAAGAGTACATCTGAGTGTGATAAGGTGGCAAGGTAACATCTAAATATGTATGTGGTGCCAAGTACTCAGGTAATAACATGTCATGAATGTAAGGTATGCTGTATGAAGTAAATATGATGAAGTATCAAGTGATATCAATACACATATATTAGCGTCCCCTACCACTAATATTGGTGTAAGGATATATATAACAGCGCCCTCATACCCTGTTATATATACAAATGAAGTATGATAAGTGTAAATCCAGTCTGAATATGAATCATGTCTGTATATAATCCAGGTCTGTATGTATGTGGAACCCGTCCACTCGTCACCCACTGACGATAAGCATCATGTATGCAATATGAGGATATAAACAAAATCATGGAAAAACATCATGAAACCCGTGCCTAGCATCGACACGTAAATCCTAATCCATATGGGGCTCCGTCTGCGGTATCGGTCCTCGGCCCCGGCAGTACGGGTCAACCCATGTCCATCTCTGGGCTCCGGTCGGAATCCTCCAAATATCCGCCGAGCTCAAATACAATCACCGGTAGGTAGTAGTCCCTCTGCCGGGCTCACCGTCTATCACACATCGAAACCGTTCTCGCCCCGGAGTACGATACCGGGTCCACCATGTACCCGTAATCGGCCTCAACCGCCTCCTCGATTCGGGTTTTTATATATCACTCTAGCACCGAGAAAACACATGGTGGACGCACCGAAATATCATATCAAGGGAACCGGGTTATTAAATGATTACATATTTGAAATAGCCACGGTTCCCAAATCCAGAAATCACATATAATCCAAACCAAAATGTAAGTCACTAATCTGATATGATATGTGCGTCAAACATAAATATCATGTCAAGTCACATATAGATGAGCTACAATATAATGATCAGGTGTGATATAAGCATCAAATGTGAGTATCAAGTCATGTCACATATAAATGAGCTATAATATAATGATCAGGTGTGATATAAGCATCAAATGTGAGTATCAAGTCATGTCACATATAAATGAGCTATAATATAATGATCAGGTGTGATATAAGCATCAAATGTGAGTATCAAGTCATGTCACATATAAATGAGCTATAATATAATGATCAGGTGTGATATAAGCATCAAATGTGAGTATCAAGTCATGTCACATATAAATGAGCTATAATATAATGATCAGGTGTGATATAAGCATCAAATGTGAGTATCAAGTCAAAATCGTATATATTTGTGTACAGGTCTATGTGTACCATATGCTATACGGAAATCATACCATGAATGCAGCAGTACTACAGTGTAGTGGCATAGCAATTATCGATGATGAAGTGTGTGAGCCGGCAATCAGTGTACGTGGAACATACGCATCATCGATAATGGTGCTGGTGTCCTAACAGCATGATGGTAATATAACAATAAGCACAAGTAATGCCATTCAAATAGTATAAACAGGTGCAATCGAAATAAGCAACGCAACAGTGAAGAATCTAATTCAAAAGCTATATCATGAGGCCTTGCCTTTTGAAATAAGACGAATCGGGGTCTTTGGTAAAACAAGGGCTACGGTGTTTAGAAAATAGACGCTACACATTTGAAAATATCCGTAGAATCCCCTTTTTCCTATCTTGCAACATTCCCGATTCGTTAGTTTTGAAATAGGTATGACTCGGGTCTAGTCTAACATCTACTATGTAACTACTGATCTAAGTATCAAGCAAGTCTGGAAGGGTATGGAAACCGCCTAAATCTGAGTCGATACATATATAAAGGTATATAGTCGGTGATCTCGCCTCAATGTCATATCATAAGATATCCTCGAGTTATGAGTGCGGATCTATCATCAATATCGGCTCGTACGGTAATCATCGTACGGCATCCCCAAAGCTAGGTACAGGTCAACATCTCACTATTTCGTCATATAACAGGTATCACTATCATCAGATCATATAGTCTGGGGTACTACTCTATGTCTAGCACCAAACGATACAATCAATGAAGTATGCATGCGGGGGTAAACACATATCCCAAGCCCGCAAGAAATCACAAGTCATATCCCACATATGAATCGTATCCAATCACCGATCTCACGTCATCAAGCCCACATCATCGACTCATTACCAACGTCATCAAATATCATCCATCAAGGGTAGGTATATGAGATATACAAGTGTAGGCGTGTAGGTGCAATTCTATCCTAGGGCTCGCAACTAGGAACTACACTAATCACTTCTAACCCTAACTACCCATAATACTTCTAACACAAAGCTACAACACACTAAAACTATCACACATCTACTATATATAGTATACTAACTACGGACTGCGGAGGTGCTATACGCCATCCACCCGACTTCCCCCTGTAGATATAATCTACTCACTTTGCATCATCATTTGCGGACGTCACCATGCATTTGCTCGTCGTCCCGAAGTCTTCATGGGTACCTACACATCAACATATCGTGTATGCGCATTAAAACCAAATCCAAGCTAAAACGGCGCATGAAATCCAAAACGATACGACAAGAGGCCTATAGGTGAGAACCCATAGCACGCCTTCAAAACCATCAATAAATCCTCTATATCGTCGTATAAACGCCAAATAGTCGAGGTAAAACGAAACACACCAATGCAGAAATGAAAATACGGAATACAGAAACTAATGTCCAAAACAGCAACTCATGAAATGTGTTCCAGATTTTACCCCAGGTCACTTTTTACAAATCTATATATACCAGGGGCCTAAACTAACAATGTAGGAGCTACAGAACCAATACGAGCCAAAATGGTGGGACCCAGGCCGCAATTGGCGGCCAAAAGGGGAAAATAAGCGGCCGGGAAATGGAGTTGGGGGCTAGGGTCTTGGGGTTAGCTTCCTGGGTGCCTGCACATATCTCTATCCACTCAATATTATTTTAGGAGTCTCGGGGTGATAGCAGATTCAAGTTAACCTGCACAGATTTCACAATTTCCCCGATATCGGTTTCTAAAATCCGTATTTCTGGTTCTAGCTTCAGGTTTTGGGTTCCAATTCATGCACTAGGGTGTTTACAAGTCCTCTACTGACCTCAATTTCACATTACAACTCAAGTTTCTCTCAAACCCTAACTAGGTTTTCATCAAGTCCATAATATCATACAATATCGATATAATCTTAACTTAGGGTTAAAGAAAAAGCTACAATTTAGCTAATGGTCCAGAAATTACCTCCCTTAGCAACTCAAGAACTTTCTTGAGTTGCCCTCTAGTGGCCAAATCCATGCTTTCTTGGTCCATCTTGTAGATCTCGAGCTTGTGCATCTTTTTAATGAAAGGGACATTGGATTTTGGTGTAGTTTTTGAGATGATTTGAGGGATTGAAGGTGGAGGAAGGGGGAGGAAGAGGCAGCAGCAGCAAGCAAAGGGAGAGGGAGAGAAATGAGGGGGAGAAATGGCTAAGGGTTTGGTCAATGGTTCACCCATACCTCTCTCTCACCAACCGCATTCTTTATCCTTTTCTTTTCTTTTTCTTTTCTTTTAATTCCAAAACCCTTCTCACAAGAATAGTGACCCAAATGAAAACCACGGCTAGAAAAATCACAAGTGTAGAAAAGAAGTGATATGTGCATGTTTTGCACAAAAGTCGAAAAACCCGATTAGCGATTTTTAATCGCGATTAGCACTAAATTAGTGTTAAACTAATCACAAAAACTTAAAAATGTCATAATTCACTAATTTACCCTATTTTAGAATTTTCCAAAATTTTTCATAATTTTTCTAACATTTTTCCTATTTATTTGCATTTAATTATAGATTTAATATTAAAATAATCAATAAAATAATATTAATTTATAAAAATTCCCAAAATTAATATTTTATACTTTTGAAAATGTTACACATGGTGCTATGAAGCCATCTTTGGAGGCCTCTTGTTCTTGCTAGATCCATAGAAATTGGGGTATAATCCTTACCCATTTTAATACTTATGGTTAATTCCTTTAATTTAGTTGTTTTAGTGTTAATTTTAGTGCTATTTGCATACTAGTTTTTTTAAAAGTTTATGGGTTGAAATTAAACTAGGGTTTTAGAAATCTTTAGTAGGTTAATTAAATCTATTTTGTTATCTAGTTATTTTGTTAACTTAATCTAAGTGGTTAACTTGCTAATGGGGCTAAAATCTAGTGTTAATTTAGGGTTTTACATGTATAGTTGGATTAAGATTGCTAATTACCAAAATTCAAGAAAGGGTTGTGTTTGGATAATGGGTTTTGTAGCATGGTAAATGAGTTAAAATTGTGTTATTATGGCTAACTAGTTGTGTGGTTGGATGTTTGTGTTGGACTGTGATAACCTTGTCGCTAATTGTCGATGTTTGCACCAAATTGCAAATTTCTAGCTTACTAGTTTTGTTATAAAATATTGTGGTGAATTTTGCTATATCTTGATGATATTTTTGGCATATCCTATGACATTTAGGATGTGTGAGTGCGGATTTTTGAGTGTTCGGGTTTTAGTTTTTCCGGGCGACCAAATCGACGATTTAGTTAGTTTTGCGATTTTCGCGTGTGTTCCGCGCACCTTGTGCACGTTGTACCTAGCTTGTGAACGTTAGTATTTTCGTTTCGGATTTGCGTCGTTCTTGATATGTAACCTTATGTTTGGTATTGATGTAAATTCCAGGTTCGGTCGCGGAGACGTCAGACGCGGCACAAAAGGGGAAAGCGGTGATTGGACGTGACTAGCTAGGGATCCCGGTGAGTAGATGTGACATCTACGGGGGACTATCGTTGGATGGCGCAAGCCGCCCGATAGTTTTAGTAGCTTAAAAAGATTCTTAGTAATGTTAGTAATTAGGGGTGTAATACTTGTATGATTAATTGCTACATCCATGCCTTATATTGACATACATATGCGAAACCATTCTATAGGACACCTGCACCATTGCCAGGGTTTTTATATGCAGCACGAGCACTATTCATGCTTACACACACACCTTGGTAATTGTCATGCCACCACACTAGATAACCTATAATTTTGAAACGTTTTACTAATTGATACTTAAACTTGTGCGATTGCCTTTAATTCCTTAAAATGAAATCGTAGGATTGCTAATCATGTGCATGTACCTCATCATATTATTTGTTCATGCCTAGTCTATTAATCATACATCGCAACTTGATTATTGATACCATATGCATTCATTATCATTGACATATGCACTTATGAGGATTTCTTGAGATTTTATGATATTTCTGGATTTCGGGGGAAAGCCGCAAAATTTCTATACTTATTACTTTTTTAAAAATATGTAAATTGCGGTTTTCTAGTGATGTAAGTGTCGTCCACCATGAGTTTGCTGTGGTTTTCGAGATCCGTGTCGAGGAGTGGAGGAACCGTCACGGGTACATGGTGGGCCCGGTAAGGTACCCCGGGGCAAGAGGAATGTGTTGTTGACGTTGAGCCTGGCAGAGGATGGATTACCTACCGGTGACTGTTTGGGACTGCCCGTGGCCGCGAGATGTTGAGATAGTGATTTTGAGATGGGTCAGCCGGATGGCTGAGGCCAGAGACACTATGACATGGATATATGAGATTTGTGATAGTTTTGAGGTGTCGTTGCTGGACACAGGTTCTTGTTGATTCTAGTGGTATTGTGCTGGTGTTTCAAAAGAGATTCCTAAAGGAAAAACGTGATTCTTATACTTACACATTCAGATCATGAGTTGATTCACATTGCATTCATACCTGCTAGTATATTCATATTGCATACATACCTGCTATTATGTCCTGCCATACCTGTATTATAGATGCTAGGATGCTTGTGTGCATACTTGCGATAGTCTCTATAGATGTTATTTTTACTCACGAGTTGGCAACTCACCCCCGTTGTGCCACAGTCTTTTGCAGGTCCGCTCCGTCAGTACAGTAGCGGCGGGCGCACTTACTTCTTTTGCCTCTTTTGCCTGGACTCGAGGCTTTTGCTCGTAGGTGGGTTGTATCATTAATTTGTACCACCTTGTATACTATTTGTATCTAGAGTACTCCATCTACTGTATCTACCAGTATTATTGTGTATTGACCTAGAGATGAGACTGTGAGATTTGTGGACTCTTTATGCTGTATTTTGGGGTCGAGCTCACTTGAGTCGACATGCTGTTTTTCTCATGCTTCATTATGATTATTTTGCATGTTATTGTTTTATATTGCGTGGGATTTATGACGGCCTTGTGGCGAAGAGCTAGCTCCCGCTTAGGGATGCCATATTTGTTGGATTTATATATATTCTTGTTGTACCCATTTTGGGGGCCAGTATTTACAAAGGAGACTCTGCCGAAATTTTCGGAAAAATTGATATTGTTTTTAAAAAAAAGGTTTTACATGACTTATTTGATAAACTCGCTTTCAATTGATTGGGTTTTCTTCACTCTTTTGCTTATTTGGTTTTTATTTCTGGGCTTTGACTTACTTATTTTACGGACGTCTTGAGACGTTTCGTAAACTTAAGTGCCAGTCACGTTCCGTACCTTGCGGGTCGTGACAATGATACTCCACTTAAGAAACCTTAGGATGTACATATTTTGAGACCAGTGATTCTCTTCGTATCCATGATTATACATCCATTTGAGATCCTTGATTCTATTCGTTTCCATAATCACACTCTCATTGATGTTGTTCCTTCTTATAATCATGTATCCATTCTGGATCTGTCGTTTCCTTTCATGCTGTCGATCTGCTTTCTTCGATACTCGATTAAGGTTCCTGTTACCATGGTTTGAGCGCAGTTGAGCTGCTGCTAGTGTGGCGGTCCGGGCGAGCTCGTCTGGTACAAGGGATGACCATTGTGTTTTCTGGTGACATGGGAATGTCTCGATGTCGCGTTGTGTTGTGACCTCCTGTTGAGGCGAGTGTTTGGTTTTGCACCGGATGATCGGGACATTATTAAAGCTGCCAGTTGCGAGAGGACTGTTGATGTACAGCCTACCTCAGAGATTGTGATGTCTTCTACCGTGCAGATAGATTACCCAGCCGTCGCTGAGATTGACGGGATGTCGCTTCCAGAGCGTACGAGCTGAGATCGCCGGAGCTTCTAGGCAGAAATGTGACAAATGATAGCTAGTCTACCACGAGTTGAGAGATGAAGGTGATTGGTCAGATTAACGCGCCGACGTAGGCCCAGTTAAGTTGAAGATTTCCAGTGTGGAGAGTCTTACTCAGGTCTAGAGCAGACCGATCCTGAGATGACCGTTGATGTACCGTCTTTCCTGGAGGATTGAGGCGTTGTTTAGTGTGCGGACGGAGGGTATTTACATGCCGGCTAGGCGAAGTTAAAAAGTTCGAGCGAGTGTCAGAAATCCATTTTTCCCAAGTTTAAAGTGTTCGGAGGAACATGTAGGTAATTCTGTGGACCCTCTAGAAGAATGAAACCCTAACTCGACATGATGACCATTGAACCGCTATGAACCTTTGGGTATATGGAAGTTTAGTGGTGCCATCAGTGAGGCTTGGGTTTGCCCTTCTACGGATGGTCCAGAGGTGTTGTGGTATGTACCAGATATTTTTAGACTGCGTCTGGTGACATGGGAACGTCTCGATGTCGCATTGTGTTGTGACCTCCTGTTGAGGCGAGTGTTTGGTTTTGCACCGGATGATAGGGCCATTGTTAAAGTTGCCAGTTGCGAGAGGACTGTTGATGTACAGCCTATCTCAGAGATTGTGATGTCGTCTACCGTGCAGACAGATTACCCAGCTGTCGCTGAGATTGACGGGATGTCGCTTCCAGAGCGTACGAGCTGAGATCGCCGGAGCTTCCAGGCAGAAATGTGACAGATGATAGCTAGTCTACCCCGAGTTGAGAGACGAAGATGATTCGTCAGATTAACGCACCGACGTAGGCCCAGTTGAGTTGAAGATTTCTAGTGTGGAGAGTCTTACTCAGGTCTAGAGCAGACCGATCCTGAGATGACCGTTGATGTACCGTCTTTCCTGGAGGATTGAGACATTGTTTAGCGTGCGGATGGAGGGTATTCACATACCGGCTAAGCGAAGTTAAAAAGTTTGAGCGAGTGTTAGAAATCCATTTTTCCCAAGTTTAAAGTGTTCGGAGGAACATGCAGGTAATTCTGTGGACCCTCTAGAAGTATGAAACCCTAACTCGACATGATGACCATAGAACCGCTATGAACCTTTGGGTATATGGCAGTTTATCGGTGCCATCAGTGAGGCTTGGGTTTGCCCTTCTACGGCCGGTCCAGAGGTGCTATGGTATGTACCGGATATTTTTAGACTGCGCTCAGGTGTTGAGCCTTCGGGAAATTTTTGGACCTTGATGACTCGATCGAAAAGTTTGACGTCGTCCGAATATCTTGTGATAAGAGACCAGTAAGCTGACCAGCTTCGGATAGAAGACCTCACCAGAGGCGTTGTGAGTTGATCAAGGACGGACGAGTATTGAGTATTCCTCCGATGGTAGGGACGAGTTCCTGAGGATGTGTTCGGCCAGATATCTTCTACAGAGTCATGAAGATGCCGAGTTTGTGACTTCGAGTCCGTGTGAAAGACTCCGTATTGACCGTGGCCGAGGACAGTTGAAGCACACAGATAGCATAACGTGATGTCAAGATGGACGATGATAAAGGCGAGTGGAGCCAGAGGTTCATGCGAGATGCTGACGGGCCGTTATTACTCCCCGTCGAGATTAGAGATCTTATATGTATACAGAGGCATTGGGATACGGCCTGTTCCCGAAGGAAGGTGTGCGAAACACGCAGATGTCCAGAAAACGAGAAAAGATTATGCAAGGGTACCAGCCTCCATACAGTTCGGCATAGGCGAGATCGGAAGAGACCTTGAGCAGGATTCCTTCCGGGGCACTGCTTCAATGAGACTTGCACCCAGGATCAGATGTGTCATGTGTATTCAGAGAGCTAGAGGCCGACGCTAGTGACGTGCTCCCTTACGAGTGGTCGTGATGATTGATCGAGAGATGACCAGAGAAGTGCCAGAACGGAATCGTCCCCGTTAGCACACCTGACTGGGCCGATGAGCCAATGGATTGCGAGATTGGTAATCCGAGGAGAAGATGAGTACCCAGAGATGAAGGAAGCCAGACCGTGAGCAGGTGGCAAGCGGATGTTCTTGTTCTACCGGTTTTCGGCGCACCGATTCATTTTTCGATATTGTAGGAGGTGTATCTCAATGTCCTTTGTTGCGATTTGCGTTTGTGATCTGAGTATCACGCTTATATCGCTTGGATTTGAGTTTTGATGATGAGTTTCCTGATATTGATTTCGTGCACCATGGCTGCACTTACTGGGTATATACATTTTGTGCATAGTTATTGCACTTGAGATAAGTTTTTATACACCATTGTGTTGGTTTTTGATTTGTGCATATTTATTGCACTTGATATCGGTTTTGTGCCTTGGCTGCATATGTTTATGATTTCGTGGATTTCATACAGTTGATTTGATTTTCTGCGTGTGGTACGCACTCTATTTGATTTTCGCACTCGGTATACCTTATATGTGCTCGTAGTGCATTGATATGTGTTTTGTGCACGCAGTTGCACACGTTTATGATTTTATACACCTTGGTACACTCGGTGTTGCTATTTGCACATTTGAATTATTGATAGGTATTTTGTGCACTAGATGCACTGGAATTGTATTTCGTGCACTGGATGCACCGGATTTATATTTTGTGCCCTTGATGCACCAGATTTGTATTTTCGTGCGCGTTGGCACTTGCCGTTCATTTTCATGCATGCTACTGCACTATATGCTTTTATAGACCCGACGCGCTTTGGTTGGATTTTTGCGCATATTAGGCACTTGATTTGGATTTTCATGCATATTGGGCGCATGATATGAGACGTGATTTTGTGCACACCGGATGCACTCTAGATGCACGTGATATTATTTTCGTGCACACCCGTTGCACTGGACAGATACTTTCGTGCACACCCGTTGCACTGAGTTTTGCTTTTGTGCATATTGTGGCATTTGTATTTGGATTTGATTTCCATGCGCACTGTTGGATATAGTGCCCTCAAAGTCAATTATTGGATCGTAGATACGTGATTGCAATGATTTAGTGAGGACCTGTACCGATAGGACAGTCTTGCTCGAGATGATAGTATGCTATCTGGTTTGTCTTTATCATCATGTACTTGCTTTAGTTTACTATTATATGTTGATAGAGTCCATAGGATTCTTGCTTGACTGCCAGCAGTATGATGTCGATCATATACGTGGGAGCTGGGGTCTATAAGGACATCCTTAAAGTGTCCCTAGTCGAGGGAGTTTCGAGACAGGATATCGATACTCCGGAGTAGACTAGTGTATACAGTCGAGACCCCGACGAGTGGCGGTAGCCGGTCTCACAAGATATTGGTGTCAGTTGGTTCACCTAAGATGTATACAGGTGCACATTGGGTTATGAGTACACCGGACAGGACTTGCCGGGAACATGCTAGTTGGTATTATACATATCGTCAGATAGCAGTTCCCTGGTTACATGTGTACAGGTTAGTCTGTCGACCTGAGATCGTCATTTGTCTCGTGTGAGTTCCCACTGTGCTTTGATTACTACCCTACCACGGCTCAAAGGAGTCGTGCAAACAGGTTTTAGTTGGGTACAGTCCCGAGCCATATGGAGGCAGTGAGCGGATCGTCAGGGATTCGTCTCTCCCGGTATTGGGGGTGAGATCGCGCTGTGTTTAGGAAAGCCATTACACGAAATCCCTGGCCAGGGTAATCGAGATTTACTGGTAGGTACTCCAGTAGTTTCTCAGAGTGTTCTGGACTACTCTCTGACACGACTTATACCGCTATTGGGGGTCTGACGTTTACCAGCCCCTTAGGCCCTATATGCGATACTCATAGACGAACAGACCGGACTGTACGGATATTGTCACTGTCAGGCTCAGTAGGGTTTCAGGATGAGTTCACTCATCAGCTTCTCTTTCTATCAATACATCGGCAACCGTTACGTACAGCTAGTATCTCTGATGTGCTAGTGGTTATACCCAGTGCCAGTGTATTGATGAGTCATTAGAGTCCACCACAGAAAGTTTCCCAAGTTCGGACGAAACGTTGTAGAGGCCGTATTGTTTTATGACAGGGTTCGATCATATTCGTGCACTTGTGCACGGATCAGGATCGGACGGATAATACCAGCGGGCTTTGGTTTAACCCGGACCCTAGTATTATATAGTGTAGGAATATTTTTTGTCTCATTGCATTTGTATTCGGTCGGAATACAAATGCGGGTATGTATTTACAGTTGAGGTGTAATCTTGTATTTTGTTACGGGATTATTTTTAAAGTTGCCAAATTTCTTTTCTTGGATTAAAGTTTTGGTTTAATGTTTAATTTAGTTGATTTTGTGAGCAATGTTTTTAAGAGTTCATTCCTTGTGCTTGCTGGAATTTCGTGGGCTGCACAGTGAACTTTTTATGGGCAAATTTTGTGTATGCATTAATTTATTAGTGCACACATTTTGTTTCCTTGCTTGTGAGCATTTATTTTTGGCTGCCAAATTTTTGGTAAGTCATTGTGGGGTATGGGCAGCATGGGAATTGGCTTGGAGTGGGTGATTTTTTTTTTTGATGGGCATGTGTTTCATTAAATGAGGCATGGTCTTTATTTAAATGTTTTTGGTTGTGAGATATGATAGGGTTATGGTCACAACTTGAGCGGCTGTGCTCCCCCCTCTGATTTCTAGCGAGCTCATTTTAAAAATGGGGCCGGCCACACATTTTGGGAGTGTGCTTGTTTTTCCTTTGCACAAAATTCTTTAGCTCAATTTTTCCATGAAAAATCCTTTGCTTACAACTTCCTTGGCAACTTCAACCTCCATCCAAATATGCTTGGGCATCTTGAGACTATATATTCCATACTCTCTCTACTTCCATCTTGGACATGTCGGCTAGCAAACTTCATGTCCAAGTTGCTTCAGTTCGAGACGGGAGCCCGTATAATGATTCGATGACGTGGTGTCACTTCGACTGGCGTGATCGGTGAGCGAACTTCGTCGGCGCAGCAGTGAGGAGCTTGGTGCGGAGATTAAAGACCGAAAGACACAGATCGATCGGTATAATTTCCTAACTCCACTTATAGATTGCTAGTTTACGGTTAATGGAACGTTCCAGGTATTTGAGTTGCGGTAGCGCCAGTTTCGTAAAAAGTTTTTTTTCCTCATCTGGCGTCGGTTCAGAGGGCCGGGACGCTGCCGCATCCCAACATGGTATCAGAGCCACGCCATTAATCTCTTACTAGCTTGGTTGCACGAAGTTAGAATATCGATCGATCAAAATTTCCCAATCAATTTTCCAATTTGCCTATTTTCTGTCGATTTAAAACTTGCTTGAAAAATCTTTTTGTATAGTTTAAAAATCCGTGCAGGCAAACATAGGGCACCTCAAGAAATTTGGTGGCCTGAATCCACCATATGACCGCGTTTCCGCGGCGGAATGTGCGCATCAGCCGCGGAAGCGCGGCACACATGTGGAATTTTTGTCCCAAATTTCTTCAGGAGCTCTATGTGTTGGAAAAATGATTTTTTGTGATGTTTAGATTTAGCCCAGATTCTCTTGAGTACTGTTTTGCACTTGGGGCTAGACGGAAAATTTAATCGATCGAAATTTTAACTGTGTAATTATCAGTACTTAGTTTAGTATCTGCGACCTTGAATGTCATTTGATCGGTCAATCATGTCTAATCGCTATAGTCCCTTTAGACGGATTTGCGAACGTGACATTCACGTTGATGTTCTGTGTTGTGCTGTGATGTTGCGGATTTGTCGTGGTGGATAGCTCATGTGCAATGGTAGTGCTGTTTGGATTTATTTGTACATTTGATATTGCGGGGCGAGCGTCCGACATGTGAACTTCCGTCACTGCCTGTTTGTATATTATTCTTTTGGGGCACGACCGGGATGAGGTCGGTGTACCCGTTGAATATTTTTTCTTCTTTTCTGTACTAGGATTACCCCGCGGTGGGGTGCACGGATAGCCGGGTTCTAGAGAGCAAGGGCCCGCATCTCATGGCGTTGAGACGGAGGGGGCTTCACTCTAGAATTGGCGGGCTATTCTCCGCACTCGTAGGGGGTACAGGTTGACCCAAGGAGTGGTGCTCAAATTACCGGATTCCGTGAAGTGTTGGGTGGTCCATTCACTTTGCTGAAGGGGGCTGCCTCGCTTCAGGTTTTGGCGGGTAACTTGCCGCACTCGTAGGGGTCTAGGTTTTCATTGCACAGGCTATCCACACGACCAGGAGAACGTCGGGTTTCATTTGCGGCTCTATGAAACCCGGGGATCTCAGATTATCTGTATTGTTCTGTGATGCTTATTACTTTTCTGTGATGTTGCATTTATCATACCTGGACCTTGTCAAGGGTATTGTTCTGTCGCATGGTATTGTTCTGTCGCAAGTAAATGTGGATTGGTTAGGACAGTCGTTCGACCTTGTTGACCTTGTCAAGGGTCTGTGCGGGTGGGTCTAATGCAATCAAGAAAATGACGGGTTAAACTTGACTAGGACCCTTTGACTTGTTGACCTTGTCAAGGTCACTTGGATCCTAGGGGTAAAATCATATCGGGAGTTTCAAACATACAGGAAACTTGCCAGGCCAGCGCATACCTTCTAGAGTGTGATGACGTGAGTGGCTTCCATCACATTATCATGCGATGATAGTTGGATCCCGATTCCCACTGATGAGTTGGTTTACTCCTCGGGTGACCCCGACTAATTCTTCTTTCAGGTTTGGAGGAGAATTTGAGGATACGGTGGGAGGTTTCCTGATTGGATAAAGTGATTAACCGTTCTGATCCTAGTTAGAGTGCACGCAGAGTGTTTCCTTTCTCTCTCTCTTTGACTGCGACCATGACCCGACCCTTGACTATAACTTAGTGACCAAGTTAACTGAACTTTTCTTATAACACAGGCTTTTGGATTGTCTGAGTTGCATACATCATTGCCACTCCTTCTTTTACCCTTTGAGTTTCACCAGAACATCCCGTATTATTATGAACATCCACTTCCATTAGATAAATCTATCATATGGTTATATACGAACTCGAAGGAATTTCTTCGAGGATGGATTCTGGTTCTGGAGAGATTGAATAGGATTATTCAGTTGTCTTTTCCTTTACCTTCTCTCAGGTTGTGAGGGCTCCTAGGATTAGGAGTGGGTACACCTATTACTCTTATTGGATAGTCTTCTTCCAAACCATAGGCAGGTGCCGAAAGGTAGGGAATGAAGAAAACCAATTAGCCTAAGTTGGGTGTACAGAAGATAATAAGTAAAGACAAAATAAAGGGATTAGAAAGAGAGAAAAGTAAATTGCGACTGCTATCATTCACGTCCGAACCACGTATTTCATAACCATTCCTAATTCACCTTTGTATTTCTCCAGAACACCCCGTATCACTACGAACATCCAATTCCATTAGATAAATCCATCGTATGGTTATATACGAACTCGAAGGAACTTTTTCGAGGATGGATTCTTGTTCAGGAGAAATAGGAATAAGGTTTATTCAGTTGTCTTTTATCCTTACCTTCTCTCAGGTTGCGAGTGCTCCTAGGATTAGGAGAGTACACCTATTATGCTAATTGGATAGTTTTCTTCTAAACCATAGGCTGGTGCCGAACGGTAGGGAAGGAAGAAAATCACTTAGCCTAACGATGGTGTACAGAAGATAATGAGTAAAGACAAATAAAGGAAATTGGAGAGATGACAGGGAAATATACGGTTACAGTCATGAATCTGAATAATGGAAGAGGCATTACTAAGAATACCCGGATACCCTTTCGAAATATTTTTATGTTTCAGTTTAACTATGCATTGTTAATTGAAAACTGATTTCCCAATTAGACACTTGCTCCAGGGTATGTATTTACCAGGTATGATTCTCACATCCGTATGGTTTTACAGATGATGAGCGGGAGAAAGTTATTGGGAATTAGGTGATCAATCTCATTATATCGAAATTCGTTGCAATTGGTGATATTTGAGGAAATCTCCGGTGTATAGTTTTCAACCTACGACGCACAGGGTTTGAGTTATTCAACTCAGGGGACTCATGCAAAGTATTGTATATTGTCCAGTATCCATTAGGACAAAGGGGTTGGTACTCATACTATAGTCTGTTTACTTGTGACTTCTCAATTTTTAGACAAGTGTTTCGTAGAAATACAAGGTCCAAGTTTGAGAAGTTATAGGTAAAAGAATAAAGTGGAGAACCATGTGTCGCAAGTATCGGGATTTTTTAAGGTGATCGAAGATGTAGATACTTGTGTATGGTATTCATTTAACTGTAATGGTTTTGAGAAACTTGTTTCTTTTTCAGGTTACTCATAATTGGATGCACTCCTAGGTTAAGTAATGTTGATCGGCCTCTCTCCATTTAGTTGACATGCACTGGAGACAGCTGCATGTTTTGAATCTGGTTCCAATTAAATCAGTGCCTCTATTTCTATATTGTATATAGAATGGTTCATATCTTAACGTTGTTAAGGTACATGGAGTTGTCCGGCTTATGCTTAAAACCAGACTCTGGATAACTCAAGGCACGTTTCTGTAATGGCAGTTTGTGGGTTTACCCGGGTTTTGACGAGGGTTAACTTTCTACCATCTGGAAAATCAATAGTGATATTGTTCTTGACTCGCCACAATTTTAGTAAAATGGATTTTTTCAGAAAACGGTAGTGGGAGTATGGTAGAACTAGAAGAGATTCCAGAACCGCAAACGATTACGGAAAATTTAATAGAACCTAAAATTCAATCGGGTTTGACATTCCATTAGCCACTCCGCAGATATGGTGGGTAACCTCAGGCGCCCGAGAGGTACTCCGGTATCCTCAAGGACGGTGACAGGGAGGTTCTTCTTTACCCAGACTTGCCATTACTGCTGTTCTAGACTATGAGACCCGGCAGAAGGATGAGTATAGCGTCGTTCTAAACTAGCTTTAGAAGTGCACGTGTATATGACTCTGCCAGAGGGTTGTCGTAGTCAGTGGGAGCAGCGGAAGCGTAGTGGACTAGTAGCTTATGTCTATTTATAGACTAAAGCAGATAAAGCGGAGATAGATCATCTATTTCTGATGTGACAGTTATGGGTTTTGACTTCATCAGAATAGGGGATGGATCTGTTAAGAAGGTTTGTGATGTCCTGGTACTTGGATGACATACACATTGTAGGAAGTGAAATTCCTATACTACGATCGGTTATACCGTGGTTGTCACACAGTAGTTTCTCCACAAAGGATATGGATATAATATCATATGTTGTTTTTTGCACTAGATGCAATAGGTTGATATATTATTCTAATCGTGGAGAAATGTCCGGAAGCATCTTATAAACATAAGTGGTTGTTCTAAGAATTTGATAACGACAGCCTCCTTCGGGAGACAGTTGTCATTCCAGGCTTCCAAGATGACCTGGATGACAGAATGACTGTCAGAGTTATAGTCTTCCCTTTGACGAGGGGCAGTTAGTTTGGACAGGTAGTCCAAGCGGATACTGAGGGAGGCATGGTGCAGGAAACTGATTAAATTCAATTGACGATACAGTCTAAGAAGTTTGCTGGATTTGGAGTTCATTTATGAACTGGGTCCCATCAGATATCCAGACATATTCTAAGACAGGTATTGCTCATTTCGGAAGAAGGCTTTCTCCGCGAACTTGAGAAAAAGAGAGACATGGAAAGAAATATCGGGGCGGATCCACTCATTGAGGCTATTTGTCGAACACAATAGTTTTACAAACGACCTTTGTGAAACTGATTAGTAGAGGAGTTGGATGTTCGATATCACACGAGCTGTGAGTACGCGACATCGCAATAATTAGCCTTAAGTGCAAGTGGAAGATTGTTGGATATAGTGCCCTCAAAATCAATTATTGGTTCGCAGATACGTGATTGCAATGATTGAGGGAGGACCTGTACCGATAGGACAGTCTTTCTCGAGATGATAGTATGCTATCTGGTTTGTCTTTATCATCGTGTATATGCTTTCACTATTGCATGTTGATAGAGCCCATAAGATTCTTGCTTGACTGCCAGCAGTATGATGACGATCATATACGTGGGAGCTGGGGTCTATAAGGACATCCTTAAAGTGTCCCTAATCGAGAGAGTTTCGAGACAGGGCATCGATACTCCAGAGTAGACTAGTGTATGCAGTCGAGACCCCGACGAGGGGCGGTGGCTGGTCTCACAAGCCATTGGTGTCAGTTGGTTCACCTAAGATGTATGCAGGTGCTCATTGGGTTATGAGTACACCGGACAGGACTCGCCGGGAACATACTAGTTGGTATTATACATATCGTCAGATAACAGTTCCCTGGTGACATTTGTACAGGTTAGTCTGTCGACCTGAGATCGTCATTTGTCTTGTGTGAGTTCCCACTGTGCTTTGAATACTACCCTACCACTGCTTAAAGGAGTCGTGCAAACAAGTTTTAGTTGGGTACAGTCCCGAGCCACATGGAGGCAGTGAGCGGATCGTCAGGGATTCGTCTCTCCCGGTATTAGGGTGAGATCGCGCTTTGTTTAGGAGAGCCATTACACGAAATCCCTGGCAAGGATAATCGAGATTTACTGGTAGGTACTCCAGTAGTTTCTCAGGGTGTTCTGGGCTACTCTCTGTCACGACTTATACCTCTATTTGGGGTCTGACGTTTACCGGCCCCTTAGGCCCTATATGCGATACTCATAGACGAACAGACCGGACTGTATGGATATTGTCACTGTCAGGCTCAGTAGGGTTTCAGGATGAGTTCACTCATCAGCTTCTCTTTCTATCAATATATCGGCAGCCGTTACGTACAGCTAGTACCTCTGATGTGCTCGTGGTTATACCCAGTGCCAGTGTATTGATGAGTCATTAGAGTCCACCACAGAAAGTTTTCCTAAGTTCGGGCGAAACGTTGTAGAGGCCGTATGGTTTTATGGCAGGGTTCGATCATATTCGTGCACTTATGCACGGATCAGGATCGGACGGATAATACCTGCGGGCTTTACTTTAAGCCGGACCCTAATATTATATAGTGTAGGAATATTTTTTGTCTCATTGCATTTGTATTCGGTCGGAATACAAATGCGGGTATGTATTTATAGT
Organism: Agapanthus africanus; assembly: GCA_030015575.1. Taxonomy (NCBI): domain Eukaryota; kingdom Viridiplantae; phylum Streptophyta; class Magnoliopsida; order Asparagales; family Amaryllidaceae; genus Agapanthus; species Agapanthus africanus. The sequence goes on from JASDDO010000031.1 coordinate 142,070,685, forward strand.
TGAGGTGTAATCTTGTATTTTGTTACGGGATTATTTTTAAAGTTGCCAAATTTCTTTTCTCGGATTAAACTTTTGGTTTAATGTTTAATTTAATTGATTTTGTGAGCAATGTTTTTAAGACTTCATTCCTTGTGCTTGCTGGAATTTCGTAGGCTGCACAGTGAACTTTTTATGGGCAAATTTTGTGTATGCATTAATTTATTAGTGCACACATTTTGTTTCCTTACTTGTGAGCATTTATTTTTGGCTGCCAAATTTTTGGCAAGTCATTGTAGGGGATGGGCAGCATGGGAATTGGCTTGGTGTGGGTGAGTTTTTTTTTTGATTGGCATGGGTTTCATTAAATGAGGCATGGTCTTTATTTAAATGTTTTTGGTTGTGAGATATGATGGGGTTATGGTCACAACTTGAGCGGTTGTGCTCCCCCCCTCTGATTTCTGGGGAGCTCATTTTAAAAATGGGGCCGGCCACACATTTTGGGAGTGTGCTTGTTTTTCCTTTGCAAAAAAAATTCTCTAGCTCAATTTTTCCATGAAAATTCCTTTGCTTACAACTTCCTTGGCAACTTCAACCTCCACCCAAATGCTTGGGCATCTTGAGACTATATATTCCACACTCTCTCTACTTCCATCTTAGACATGTCGGCTAGCAAACTTCATGTCCGAGTTGTCTCGGTTCGAGACGGGAGCCCGTATAAAGATTCGATGACGTGGTTCCACTTCAACGGGCGTGATCGGAGAGCGGACTTCGTCGGCGCAGCAGTGAGGAGCTTGGTGCAGAGATTAAAGACTAAAGGACACGGATCGATTGGTATAATTTCCTAACTCCTTTTACAGATTGCTAGTTTATGGTTAATGGAACGATCCGGGTTGGGTTGCGGTAGCGCCAGTTTTGTAAAAATTTTTTGTTCCGCATCTGGCGTCGGTTCAGACGGCCGGGACGCCGCCACATCCCAACACGCACCAGACGCACGTGATTGTTGGATACACTTTTTGAGGTTGATTTTGCTTTTGAGCATCTTGTTTTCGTTTAGGCACCATATTATATAGTTGCCAAACAGGACTGATCTGAGAACAGTACCTGAGTATCTTGCATGCATTGAAAAATTACCAAGAGAGTTTTCAAAAGGAGCTATAGTCTCGCTATATCCTACGTGTCCGTGAGCGACACGAACGTTTATAAAGGAATACCTTTTGGGATATTTTGAAAACAACGGGACGTGTATTTAGGAAAACATATATGGACATATATTACTATTTTAAAATGAGCGCTCATCACTTAGGCCATGAGTTACGCATCATACGACGATTTAGAAAAGATTTTTGCATTGAGTTTTATTTAGTTCTTGGGAATTTTCCAAAGATGCGTACTATACATGTATTATAGTATTTGATTAGTGTATATTTGATTTCGGTAGTAGATTTCGAGATCTGTATCTCTATTGTAACTCTGAGAATATGCGTGCAAATTCGATGATTTGCGTGACGCTTGACGGAGTTCGATTTTGTGTTTTGTACTCGTTTTCATGCGCACTTGACTCGGTATGTTGTTTCTGCATCTTCCGTGATTTCGGAGCCCCGTTGATTTGAGCTGATTACTAAAATGTTTTAGATTTTGGGGGTTTAAATTTAATTTCGGAGACCGAATTTCTTTAAGAGAGGAAGATTGCAACATTTCAGAAAATATAAAATATTATTTTTGGAATTTAATATTAAAATAATATTTTTCCCGAAAACTGCCTGATTTGCGAAATTGGGGTTTTCGAAAAAGAGTATAAATATATACCAATAATTGTGAAATAAATGCAAATTAAAATGATTTATTCATTTAATAATATATTTAAAGGATTTGGAATTTTTAAAATTTATTATACGCAGTTTCGATAAAAACCCGATTAGTGCACTGCTAATCGCGATTAAGCCAAATCCGTATTTCTATAGTTTTCGATGGCTAGTGCACAATGTCATGATCCATTTGGTAACATGTAGTTGTATTTATGTTGTTTAATTGGTATTATGTGATTTGGTTTTGAAATTTGAAAGAGAGAAGATAAAGAAGTGGCAAAAGGGTAATTTAGTGAAAAAGGGAATGATTGGAGAGAGAGAGAGAGAGAGTGTGTGAATAAGTGAGAGAGAAGGGGGGCTGCCGCCTAACCTTTCCCCCCATCATTTTCCTCCTTTTTCATCTTCGTCCAACCCCATTTCCCTCCACTTCAAACCCTAGATCCATCTCCAAATAATCCTCAAAAACTTATACTTCCTTCATAAAAATTAATCCCCATCTCTTTAACTACACATTGAACCATGCAAAATGGTATTTTGGCAACTTTGGGACTTCTAGGGTTTGCTGAAGTGACACCCATGAGTTATAGCTTCTTCCATTTTGTTAGTTTTAAGCTTCTTTCTATTCTACTTTGGTTTAGAAGTCGTTTTAGCGTGGAATTGTGATGTTGGAAAATTCTAGTGAAGGGTTTCGGTGTTGTGAAGATTTGAGGTGTGTAGTGGCTGTTACAAACCTTAGGGATTGAATTCAAGGGCTGGAATAGAGTGTAGTAACCAAAATACAAACTTTAGAATTGATCCATGTCGGTTTTGTCGGAATAAAAGGTGTGCAGGTAAATCTGGAGCAACCCGGGGGATTTTTTAGAGTAGCAAACAACTCTAGGGACCAAATTAGGGTACTAGGAGACCACTTTGATGGGACGGACCCAACCTGAGAAGGGGGACCCGAGGAGGCCGGTTTTTTTGATGAAGTGGCCGGCCACTTTGTGACATGGGGTGTCGGGGTTGGTCCAGTAGCTCATATACATCATATACAGCACCCTAGACTTGTTTGTGCAACTCCTTTTGGCCTGAATCAAAATCTGGAGCACATTAGTGTGGTTTTTGGCTATGTTTCCGTATTTTGAAATGTTTAGTTTTGATATTTGGATTTGTATTTGGCTGTTGGATGTTTGTACATCAACGATTAGGGGTAATTTGTTGGTTTTGCATACGTGGGCTGTAAGTTCTAACTTATAGGCGATCCGTGTGTCGTTTTGGATTTCAGAACATGATTTTTATAGCGTTGCGATATGTGTTGTTATTGCAGGTACCTTCGCATGGATTCCGAGGCGACTGAGCGTGGCGTCATCGACTTCGGCAAGCAAAGACCAAGGTGAGTGGATCTATATCCACGGGGGAAGTCGGGTGGATGGCGTATAGCACCCCCACAAAGTTTTGATGGGGACTGATTTATAGAATATGGTTAATGGAGCCTAGATTAGGAAACTAGGGTTAGAGTTAAAATATAGTTGGTGAAACTACATTGGAAGCTAAATGACAGTTAGAAGTGATATGCTACGGCTAATATGAAATGACGGGAATTGAGGATGATATTTGATGATATTGCCGTTTAGGGTATTATATCACTAGATAGTTGACGTAGATGTGTCATCAAAACCATACATATTTCTAAACTGAAGAATCGTATGCATCTTTTAAACAGTTACCTTGAGGGACATTACGGATTTTCAAATGATATCTTTTCCTTAAAAACACCGTAACCCCTATTTTCAAAACTACGATTCGCTTCTTTTAAAATCTGCGTGTATGATTCGGGTGTGTATGTTAGATTAGATACTTATACTTAGTAGAGATAAAATGTTTATGTAAACTCGACTTGATGTGAGATATAAATGCGATGAAAGAATATAAGACGGATATGAATATATGATGATTTGATGGTATGATGGTATACAGATGCGAGTCGATTGAGATGAATTATACCCTGTCGGTCTCCTGATATGAGATTATTGCGGACGCGACCTGGGACATAGGTATATAGAGATATTTATATATGTTGTGAATCGTGAGTGATAGCCGTAAGAGACGTTAGGTCCATACCCTCCTCGCCTTATAGGATGATAGGATCCCTAATAGCTTAATGCCGCCGTACGATAATTTTCCGTACATGATGAGTTTGACTTGAGGTTTGATCCATACCCTTGACTAGAGGATGTCGTACGATGGATTATACCGAACGTGGTGCTGTGAGGCTAGATGCCGATTGATAGAGTCACCGACTCAGACATATGATAGATACGTATACCTTATAGCATTTAGCTGATGATTTACCTTATAGCATTCATGTTATACTCATTGCATTGCATATACTTGTGGTGGTACATTTACACCATTATCGATGATGTGTACGTTACACTTACACAGATTTTCTGGCTCACACACTTCATCATCGATAATTGCCATGTCACTATACAGTAGGATTGCTGCACCATGATATGACTCTTTGCATGATTTACTTTCTATAGTTACCTGTGCACGTTATTACGATGTTGCATTTGACTTTGGAGATTTGGGAACCACAAGACATATTTTCAAAAATTGGGATCATTTAAAGGAGCGATTTTCCCTTAATATGATACATCATTGTTCCATGTTGCATGATATACGGATATGCTTACATTTCCATCATATGTCACATACATCATGCTTTATGATTTTACGCATTGAAATATGATGTTTTCATGAGATTTCTGGATTTGAGAACCGTGGTCATTTTAAAAGAAAGTATTTATTGTTTTAAAAACCTGGTTTCTCTTGATATGATATTTCAGTGCGTCTACCATGTGTTTTCTCGGTTCTGAGAGTGGCATGTGAAACCCGATTCGAGGAGCGGTAGGCACCGTCTGCGGGTACATGGTGGACCCGGTGAGGTACCCCGGGGCAAGAAGACTCGTATATGTTAGACGGTGAGCCTGGCAGGGGAGCACTACCTACCAGTGATAGTATTTAGACTCGGCGGTTATCCGGAGGATACCGAACGGAGTAGCGAGATGGATATGAGGGCCGACCAAGGTGTGCGGCGCCTGAGGGCCGATCTGAAGATGCGGCGCCTGAGATATATGAGGATTTACGTGTTGATGCTGGACACGGTTTCATGATGTTTCGAGTGTCGATGATGGACACTCAGGTTCTATGATTTGGAGATGTAGCGAGGGACACATGTTGAATTATATCCTCGTATTTTCATGCATATGCTTTTATGATATTTACATGCATGATGTTGTGTCAGTGGGTGACACGTGGACGAGATCCACTTCCATACATGCATTGATTTTACTGTTGGATGTTATCCATATGCTTATAGACATTGACTACCTTGTTGGCATATATACAGACCCGGTCACCCTAGATATCATAGTATTACCTTTATGATATTGTTGGCCTAGGAGTCGTTGTTTATTCGATTTCTATCTGTTGATATTTTTCTACTCACGAGTTGGCAACTCACTCCCGTTGTGCCACAGTTCTTGCAGGTTGACCGCTTGGATCAGTAGCGGCTTCGCTGGCACACAGTTGCATTCGGGTGTTTTGCATTGGTAGGTGGGACACTTGTATCGTACCCACTCTTGTATCTATATTTTATATTGTATCTAGTTAACTCCATCAATCAAAATTAGTAAATTGTATAAGTAATGGGACTTAGTTGGATTGTGGTTGCGAGACTTAGAGCGAGGGGTTTTCCGCTACTTGTGGTTTTGATGTCTTGCTTATTTCTTTATCTTATGTGGTGATCTTTGTCGTTGGGCATTGTATACTAATTTATACTGCTTTGCGTGGTTGTGATCCACCGGTTGGCAAAGAGCTAGCTCCCGCTTGGGGATGCCTTTATATCATCTTGTATTATGGTTTTGGATCAAAATATACAAAGGAGGTGCTGCCCAAATTTTTAAAAGACGAAACACGTTTTCAAACTAGCAAATTTCACTTGCATTTTCATGTTCCTTTTTTATGCATTAAGAAAACTTGATTTCTTTATACCTTTATTTCAAAACTTCACCTCCTTTATTGTCTTAAAAAGGTTTAAATTTCTGGGTTTCAGCTTACTTGAATTACGTTACGCCTCTAGACGTTGCGTGATTTAAGTGCTGGTCACGAGCTAATATTTCGGGTCGTGACATGGTTGGTCCCGCAGCCATTAGTCTGATGCACCTAAGATCGTATACAGGTGCTAACTGGGTGTGCGTACACCGGACGGACTCGCCGAGAACTTCCAGATGGTACTATACCTATCGTCTGATGGAAGTTCTCAGGTGACATGTGTATACGTTAGTCTTTGGACCTGAGATCGGCATTTTTCTCGTGTGAGTTCCCACTGAGCCTTGATCTCTACCATACTATGACTCTACTGAGTCGTGCAAACTGGTTTTGGTTGGGTACTGTCACGAGCCATATGGAGGCAATGAGCGATTGTTATGGATTCGTCTCTTCCAGTATTGGGAGTTGATATCGCACAGTGATTGATTAGTCAGGACCATAAGACCTTGGCCAAGGCAGTTGGGATTTACTAATAGGTTGATCAGTAGTTTCCTAGATTGGTCCTGAGACACATCAGAATAACTTATTGGGTTATTAGGGTATGACGTTTACCACCCCGTAGACCCGGTATGAGATACTCTTTGACAAAGAGATCAGACTGTACGGATATTGTCATGGACAGGCTCAGTAGGAGTTTGGATGAGCTTGCTCGTCGACCTTCTTATCGATAGATACCTGGGTTGCCGTTACGTACATCTAGTGCCGCTGACGTGCTTGTGGTTAAATCCACTGCCAGAGTACTGTCGAGTCTTTTGAGTTCAACAAAGAGGGTTTCCCAGCTTCGGGCGAAACGATGTAGAGGTCGTATGGTTTTTCGACAGGGTTCGACCATATACGTGTACTTATGTGCGTGTGATGTTCGAGCGGACAATACTAGTGTCCTTTGATTTAAGCCTGATCCTAGTATTTGATTATTGGATTATCTTCGTCTCATAGTATTCGAGTTTCTCGAAACACGGATGCAGGTATGTATGTACAGATGAGAAGGGGTATAGAAGGAGATACCTCATTATGGTTTTGACCACTGACTTGGTCAAAACAAATATGAGGTAAAGAAAAGTAATTATTATTTTTGATAAATGATAATTTTATGGCATGGCTACTTATGTTGACCACTTGACTTGGATTGACTTATTGACCTTGGATATTTTGTGAGATATTTTTGACCTTAGATATTTTGGTGAGATATTTTCCATGCCATGCTTGTGGTCATATATAAGTTATCCATTCTATTTTTTATTATCATTAACACAAATACTTTCTCTTTCCTCAAGTTTGCTCTCTCCTTCTTCCTCTGAAACCCTAAGTGTATCATGTGTTGATATAATGGTTAATGAGATTTAGCTACTCTAAATCACACTCTACTCACTCTAGTCTACTTAGATTAGCAAGCTAAGTATTCTACTTACCTCAACTAGCAGGTTTTGCTCAATGTTGGAACTCTCGGGTGGATCATCGTTGACACAAGGAGGCCGAAATTCAAGCACGATCCATACTTCCATCGAGGAGCTCAAGGAGAGGATCGAAGACCTGAAGGACTTGGTTTCTTTAGGTAAACTTTCTTTCATTGTAGATAGAACGCTAACATGCTAATTAGGTTTATGGTTATGATCCGGTTTAAGTTTATTCTAGTGCCAAGTTTCGTTTCGCTATAAAAATTTTGTTCCGCATTTGGCCACGGGAGTTAGACAGGACGCTAGGGTAACCCTTCAGGCCTACACCCCCAAGACCACCCAAATAGAGGCCTTGTGGGGGTTCCCGAAACTGCCTTAGAAGGAAGTTTCAGGTCTGCCTACACCTTGGGCCACCTTATGGTGGCCTAGGGGGTGGGTATCCCCTAGGTGTCTTCGGGTCGACGGTAATTTCGTGCTGGTGGCCTCCGCGATGTTTTGGCTCAATCTGAGGTCATTTTGGACTCCCGAAGTTATTTTTAGCATGGAATTTTTGTCGGTTTTTAGCACACTTGATTTTCGGTGTTTTAGAAAATTGAAGTGTTGGCTATATGTGTGCGGCATTCGATTGTCGTATTCTTTATGATGGTTTCTTATATCATAACGTTTGGTAAAACTTTTTCTAATTTCTATATGTATCAATTAGACGGGGTTACGGAATTGATACTTGCAAGTTTGCATGTTCTGTTATGGATATTGCTTAGCTATTATGGTTGTGTTGGATTTGTCGTGATAGATAGGCCGGAGTGTGTAGTATTAGATGTAATTCCTTATGATGTAATGTATATTCATATTGCCTGCAGAGTGTCTGACATGTGGACCGCCGTCACCGCGGCTTGCATTATTCTTTAGGGCACGTCTAGGTTGCGGACGTAGTCACCGTTGTATATTCACTTTTTCCATTACATGCACTAGAATTACCCAGTGGAGGAGTGCTCGAGTAGCCGGGTTCTAGAGGGCATCGGGTCACCATCTCATGGCGTTGAGACCGGGGTGCCTTACTTTAGAATTAGCGGGCTATTCGCTGCACTCATAGGGGGTATAGGATTGACCCGTGAAGGAGTGCTTAAGTCACCGGATTTTGGAAGTGCTGGATGGCCCATTCACTTCGTTGATTCGAGTTGCTTCGCTTCTGGGATTGGCCGGTGGCTTGCCACACTCATAGGTGTCTAGATTCATATAAAATGGGCTATCCACACAACCGGAAAAATTACATTTCATATTTGGCTCCGTTGAAATGTATTTTTCCTAGATTATTCGCATTTTCATATTGTGTTTGCTTCTTCTGTGATACTTCTATGATGTTGCTTGATATCATGCGTGAGACGAATGTTGTTATATATTTATTATGTATTTAGTAGACGCTATATATGTTTTGCATCCGTGCTAGACCTGTTCCCGCCCTGCTGTAAGTTAAGTAACCTTACGATGAAGACCCGGGACCCCGTGGCGAATGCAGATGGCATATATGTGCGTACTTATTTTCGTTTCTTTTCTGGCATGATATGATTAATTGATGGGACTGCATTAATTATGATTAATGCAAGGAAAATAAACCAAAATAATACTGTCGGAATAAAATTTTAAAACTACTCGGTTTTCTTCAAAACCATTGTTGTATTTTTTTGCTTTGCATAGAGGTATTCGGTTAGGAATATCCTGCACCTTATTCGATGAGGAAAGAGCCTTGATCCCTTCATGGGGAGTACGCTCCTAAGCAAAAGTTTATGTTACTAGTTTTAAAAGCAGAGCCTAAACCACTCCTTTTCAAAACCGCTCGAGTTCCTTTAACGATATCAAGTTCATTACGTTAATGGTTTTTCGCCAAAAACCAGTCGTAACCCTCCGTCGTTTCAGACGGGTAGCGCCTAGTATTCAAGCTATGTTTGTTGTCCTTCATCGAGGCATAGTGTATGGTAGCTATGTGTTACATTTCTACATCATAGAGATGCATTAATCTAGGACAATCATACAACCTTGTTGGCCTTCGTCAAGGGAGAGTACGGGTGGGTTTAGATTAATCAGGACAATGACGGGTAGAACATGACTTCTGACTTATGATTTGTTCGCCTTCGTCAAGGTCATAAGACGTTTAGGGTAAAAGCCATATCGGGAGTTTCAAATATATGGGAAACTTGCCAAGTTTGTGCATATCTTCTGGAGTGTGGTAATTTTTGTCGGCTTCCGTCAAAGTTATCATAAAATGATAGTTGGGTCCCGATTTCTACAGATGAGTAGGTGTTACTCTTCGGGTGTTTTAAGATGATCCCGACTAATTTTCTATTATGGTTTGAAAGAGAATTCGAGAAAACGGTGAGAGCCATCCTGATTAGATAAAGTGATTAACCAATCTAATCTTGATAGAGTGCACGCTGAGTGTTTATTTTCTCTCTCTGGTTTCTGACCATGGCCCGGCTTAAACTATAACTCATGAACCAAGTTAACCGAACTTTCTTATATACTTTAGCTTTTTGGATTGTCACGATTCAAGACAATGTCGCATATATTCCTGCTACTCCTACTTTCCCTTTGCCCTTCTCCAGAACACTATGTATCACTATAGAGATCCATATTGTTTGGAAATGCCATCTCGTATAGTTACATACGGACTCGAAGAAACTTATTTATATTCGAGGGTGGCCATTGGTTCTGAAGAAATTGAATATGATTATTCGGTTGTCTTTTATATTTACCTTTTCTCAGGATGTATGGGCTCCTAGTATTAGGAGAGTATACCTTTTACACTTATTGGATAATTTTCTTTCAAACCTTGGGCTGTTACCAAATGGTAGAGAAAGAAGAATACCAATTAGCCTAAGTGTGGTGTACAGAAAGTTAGAAGTAAAGACATATAAAGGGATTGCAGTAAGGGCAAGGAAATTTGCGACTACTGTCATGAATCTGGATAGTGGAAGAGGCATCACTAGGAATACCCGACCACCATTTCGAAACATTTTCATGTTTCAGTTTTCCTGTGCGTTGTTAATTGAAAACAACTTTCCCAATTAGATTCTGACTTCAGGGTATGTATTTACCAGACTTGATTCTCACATCTGTTTGGCGTTATAGATGCTGAGCTGGAGTAGAATATTGGGAATTTGGTAATTAGATCCTCAATATCAAAATTCTTTGTAATTGGTGATATTTGAGCAAATCACCTGGGTTTTGCCTTACGGCAAATATTTTTTGAATAACCGTTGTTATGCATCGATTTTTAAAATTAAATATCTGTTTCTTTATTTTATAAAGTAAGATATAAATTTTGAAAATTGTGTTCTAAACATTTACCTTTATCAGTTGAGGATAAGATATGGTGCATTGAATAACAGTATAGACATTCTTTACCAAAATACAGTTTTCAACTTACAACACACGGAATTTGAGTTAGTGTACTATAGGGACTTATACATGGTATTATATGTTGTCCGATATCCATTACGACAAGAGGTTGGTACTCGTACTATATTCCATTTACTTATGACTTCTCTGGTTTTAGACACGCATTTCGTTTGAAATACAAAGTCCAAATTTTGAGAAGTTATAGGCATAAGAATAAATTGGAGAACCACGCATTGAAAGTATCAGGATTCTTCGAGGTGATCGAAGTTGTAGATACTTATCCTAGGTATTCCATTATAGTAATATTTGAGAACTTCCTTCTCTCTCAGGTTATTCATCCTTGGGTGCACTCCTTGTTGAGTAATGTTGCATGGCCTTATTCCATACGGGATATGCACTGGAGACAGACATATAACAATTGAATATGGTTCCATCTAAATTAGTGCCTTAGATTCTATGTGGACATAGAATGATTACATATCTTGGTGATGTTAAGATATGGAGTTATCCGGTTTCTGATTAAAAGCTGAATCCAGACAAATTCAAAGCATATTTCTAATGGCAGTGTATGGGTTATTCCAAGTTCTCAGTAAGGGTTTAACAATCTACCATTTGCAAGATCAAAGGTTATTTTGTTCTTGACTCGTCACCTTTTTTTATAAAAGAAATCTTTTTCCAAAAGAAACAAGTGGGGGTATGGTAGAACTGGAAGTGATTCCAGAACCACAAAAAATTACTGAAAATTTAGTGGAACCTAGAGATTCAATTGGATTCGGCAATCCATTAGCTACTCCGCAGATTTGGTAAGTAATCTCAGTCACCCAAGAGGTACTTCGATTTCCTCAAAGACGGTGGCCGGGAGCTTTTGATAACTTAAGCTTGTTACTACTGCTGTCCTTGACTATGATATCTGGTAGGTGGATTGTTGGCTATAGTGCCCTCAAGGAAATTATTGTAATCACAGGTAGGTAATTATGATGATTGAGGGAGGACCTATACGGATAAAAAAATCTTACTCAAAATTATAGTATGCTATCTGCTTTGTCTTTATCATCATGTACATGTATTAGGTGGTATCACAGATCACTATTACATGTTGATAAAGCCCATAATATTCTTGCTTGACTAACTACATTATGATGGCGATCATATACGTGGGAGCTGGGTGGTCTATAAGAACATCCTTAAATGTCCCTAGTCGTTGGAGTATCGAGACTGGGCATTGATACTCCAGAGTAGACTAGTGTGTACTTATCGAGACCCCGACGAGGGGTGGTGGACGGTCTCACAAGCCATTGGTGTCAGTTAGTCACCTAAGATAGTATATAGGTGCTCATTAGGTTATGAGTACACTGGACGGACTCGCCGGGAATATACTAGTTGGTATTATAATTATTGTCAGATAGCAATTCCCAGGTGACATGTGTATAGGTTAGTCTGTTGACCTGAGATCATCATTTTTCTCGTGTGAGTTCCTACTATGCTTTGATTACTACTCTACCACGGTTCAAAGGAGTCGTTAAAACAGGTTTTACTTGGGTACAGTCCCGAGCCACATGGAGGCAGTGAGCGGATCGTCGGGAATTCGTCTCCCACGGTATTAGGGGTTGATGTCATGTAGTGCACGGGTGGCCATCACCAGAAATCCTTGGCCATGTTATTCGAGAATTACTGATTTGGATCAGTAGTTTCTCAGTTGGTGATGTGCTTCATACCGACACGAAATATCACGTTATTAGGGGTCTGACTTTATCCACCCCTATACTCGATATGCGATACGCTTAGACGAATTGACTGGACTGTTCGAAGATTGTCACGGACATACTTAATAGGGGTTCATATGAGTTTGCTCGTCGGCTTTCCTTTCGCTCAATACCTGGGTAGCCGTTACGTACAGCTAGTGCCGCTGACGTGCTTGTGATTAAACCTAGTGCCAGCGTATTGACGAGTCTTTAGAGTCCCACACAGAGATTTTTCCTGCTTCGGGAGAAATGATGTAGAGGCCACATGGTTTTACGGTAGGGTTCGATCATATACGTGCACTTGTGGACGTATCATGATCCGGACGGATAATACTAGTGGTGTAACAACCCCAAATTTCCTATACAAATTTTTCAAAATATTTTTTTCAAAAATCCATAAAGGGGTATTTTAGCCTGAGCATAAGATATAAGTAATTATTTTGCTTTTTAATTTCAAGTTACAAGAATGTAACAACTCCATTTTAGTGTACAAAAATTTGTTTTAAAATTAATGTATACTTGAGGTATTTATATTTTCTGTGACTATTTTAAGTAATTAAATAGCTCCATAATTACAAGAAGGAGCATGTAGCTCATTGGTAATACCTTGCATTTCTGAACCAAGCCACTAGAGTTCAAATCCCCTGCCCCACATTATTTTAAATATTTATTTTGTTTAAATTTTTAAAGAAGCCCAACAGTCCACCTGAGATAACTCCCAAATCTTGAACTGAACCTGAAAATCTAAAAGTACCAGAGGCCACACATGACGCCACCCCACCCCTTGGCACCCCGACTCGGCCTGACTCGGCCGAGTCGGCCGGCGGACCGGCCGGACTCGGCCGGACGGCCGAGTCCCCAACACCAAAAATTTGTCTATTGGCATTCTATACCCCCCTGCATACTTTAAATTCCTAGATCGGTTCCAGAGAATTCAGAAAGCCCCATTCACTCTAATTTTTAATATATTTTTACATTTTTTTTAATTAAAACCTACACCTACCCTAATCCTAGCCTAACCTTATAAATACCACACTATCCTCTACCCTCTCACCCCAAAATTCTGAGCCCACTCTCTCAAAATTCCAAGAAAACTTGTGTACTTTGAAAACAAGCTCGAGGCGAAGCACCGGCGAACTTCCGGCAATCGTTTTAGGAAATACCGGCGACGACGTAACACATCGGCATTTCCACTACTTCCCTCTCACCCTCTAGTGTGATCTAAAACCCGTAAGTCCTAATTTCTACCTATCTTTTCTATCTAAAAATACGGATTTACAAAACCCGACGGAATCTGAACAAATCCGATTTCCGATTCAGTTTCTTATAAAAACTTCACTTCTCGTAATACAATTATACTTAAACCTCCTCATGTTGACTATTAAACACTAATCAAAAAAATTGATCAAGTTTCATCACATGAAATGATGGTTATTTCAATTTATCGTATTTTTCACTTAAATACCACATTGTTTCAATTCTACATTTAACTCCATTTAACTTGCTATATCTATAAAGTAGAGCACGAGGTAACGACCTACCTCCACACATACTCATTTAAATACCATTGACTTAATAAAACCATTTCTAAAAGATTTAGTATTGATACACATTTTAAATAAATACCACTTATTATGAGAATATAATAAGTTGTGGACATCAGTCGTTTATCTAAACCTGACTTTGTGGTGTCTAGGCTAGGCAAGTGAGAAAGGTAATTTTAAAAGTCTCGTCTCACGGTGATTCGTGAGCGGATCCCTCCTTTCTTCACTTGTACTTACCTGGCCACAATTGGCGGTGAAGAGGCGATTTGAGGTATCTCACAACTTGTCGCTTTGGACTATTTAGGAACAGTCTAGTTGACATAGGAGACCATAGAACATAGAATACGGAAAATCGATATCTTTACAAATAAATACCATTTACTTCATAAAACCGTTTTCTAAAGGATTTAGTATTTTACAATCTTTGCAAAGCGCCGCTAGAAACCATTTTGGGGATCCCGTTCGGGATAGTACAGATTATCGCACATCCTCGGGCTTAGTAGTGCGAGATTCAGAACTCCGCAAGGTGCATTCGGTCTCGAAAGATTTAAAATACGAAATCTTAAGAAAATGAGATTTTTAGAATATAAAAAATATATATTAAAATTATTAAGATACCTATTTTGTTATGATATTCCACTTTTTTCTAAAAAATCACAAGAATAAATTTTACACTAAAATACCATGAATTCCAAACAAATCAATATTACAAATAAATACCTTTATTTCTGAAATTAGGATATTTTCACTAGAAATATCACAATACAAAATCCACCTTCATTACAAGTTTAAAGACGAATAATAAATACTTGATGTGTATTTTGAAAAGTATATAAAAGTATTTTTACATAAAACCCCCTCAAGTTCGATAAATTACCCTAAGGACCCAAGTAAACATAGGTTTAAGAGGAACCAATCTCTTGAGCCTCAGGGAGCCAGAGAAGTGGGTGCTTGACTATCTAAGGTAGACAAAGTAATAAAAACTATCAGGACTTCAATTTACTTTGCTGATTGTCTGACTCACTTTGAGTCTCAGTATAATCTGACTTGAATATGATTCAAGTACAATCTACAATCTTCAATATTACAATACAACATGAATCCATGAATCCAATTATCAATCTATACAACTTGACCGAACCGAACCATAGATATATATTCCATTTACATGGTTCTCCAGTTATTCTATTACATGATTCTACGGTTACATCCGTTTACTGATATCATGGTTTCGGTCAGTCTTTCAATTATACACTCAATACAATTTATAGTACAAAACAATACAAATAAGACACTACGGGGTTTAAGGGGTAGATTGGCATGGAAAGTGTTAAAAGTGGCACGAGACTTTAAGACTTAATACACCTAATATGGATCCAGTTGCTGTTGTACCGTGGCTTAAACGGTTCCTTGTACTATACTTGCCTCTAGTCTCTGGCATATAGAGACTCCTCTCGTATACACTGGCATTCTTTTGTACCAAGATACAAACAACAGCGTTAATACAACATTACTACAGGATAATACAACTTTAAAAAATACCTTATTATTCTGTCCATTCTACTTTTCTAGTATTTTTGGGACTTACCGAGCGACCTGTTCGCTGACGACATTCTATTTCTTTCTTCTTTGAATGTCGTCAGTTGCTTTGGACCCGTCAGAGATCGAGCCAACTGCAGAAAACTTGGATCAGTTTGCTGAAGAACCAGAGCTTTAGTTTCATTGTACACATTTCTTTTCAGTACTTTACATTCCTATTATGCCATTGTTTAGGCATTGCTTTTATTTCAGTTGTATTTACTTTTCATGCATTGTACAAAAGAATGTTAATAAATAAAGTTGATGTTCAGTTTATATATCTTGTCTCCTGTGTATTTACTTTTATATTGATTAGATACGCTTAGCGTATTTACTTCACGGTAAATACGCAGCGGACCAGTCGCACTCCCTTCGCCGTACACCGGGAAGCGGGGCGTGACAGGTTTTGTTGGTGGCCCATGAAGGTCAAAGCTGTATGGAACCTTAAGCAATATAAAACACAAGAATGAGCAACTAAAACATTCTTTGCAATCATGTTCCTTGAATCCCATCATTTCTTATTCTTTGAATCATATACTTTGAATCTGTCCTAACATAAATTTTTCATTCAAGGTTATGGATTCACCAAACAACACCGGCACCAATGTCAACAACACACCTCCACCACAACCACTCGCACCCGCCGTTCCTTCTCCACTCAACGAGCAAACGGTTCTGCTTGAGGAAATCCGCAGCCACCTAGAGGGACTGCAGTAGCTCCTGAACCGTCCCGAGGCTGAAGCACCTGGGGTGAAGAAATTCAGATCTTTACATCCCAAACAGTTCTCAGGAAAGGGGAGCTCACTGGAAGCTGAGGAATGGGCTCAAAGTATCGATGATGATCTGGCAGCAGCAGAAGTGCCCGATATATAGCTTGGGTTCATGTGGCAAAATTACAGCTCACGGACAATGCACGAAACTGGTGGAAGGCGGAAGAAAGCAGTCTTGTGCAGCCCATTGAATGGAAGACTTTTCGGGATAAGTTCGACGCGAAATACTTCCCTGTTACTGCCAGGTTTGCCATGGAACAACAGTTCATTCATCTACAACAAGGTTCGATGTGGGACAAGTCAGTAGATGAGTATGCCGCTGAATTCACCATGCTCAGTCGATTTGCGGCACACCTGATACCAACGGATGAGATCAGAGCCCGTCGATTTCAACAAGGTTTGGACACGGAAATTCAGGCTGCACTAGCCACAGGGAAATTTCTAACTCATGAGGATGCTCTGGAAGCTGCCCGCAGTTATGAGGTAGTGATAAAAGCGAGGGGCAGACCTCAGTCTGCAGGAGTTAAGCGCCCTGCCAACCAGATGGTAGGAGAAGCCGCATCAGGACCACCATTTGTACCAAGGATACTGGGAGTACCAATCAACAGGCTCATCCCAGCCTTTTGTACCTACTGTAAGAGAGCTGGACATCTGATGGAAGTTTGCCGACGAGCAAACGGTCTTTGCCTGATATGTGGATCATCCTTACATACCATAAGAACTTTTCCACACAACCGAACTAATCCTAATTCCGTAACTAGACCAGCTTTCCAAGCCCCACCTACCCGGTTAACTCTTCCTGCACCACCTCCACGTGGACCACCTTTACCTCGACAATCAGCATTGTACCAGCTTGCACGAAGAAACGTGCCGAGACGCCAAGCTTACAATTTGGCGGCCGTAGAAGCTGATACGGTTGGTCAGGATAACCCTGATAATTCTCTTCAATCTTTTTCACACCTTTGTATCACTTTATTAATATTCACACACTATCACCAAACTTTTTTTGAATCTGTTACACTTTCCTTTTACAAATTTCGAGGACGAAATTTTTATAAGGAGGGTAGAATGTAACAACCCCAAATTTCCTATACAAATTTTTCAAAATATTTTTTTCAAAAATCCATAAAGGGGTATTTTAGCCTGAGCACAAGATATAACTAATTATTTTTCTTTTTAATTTCAAGTTACAAGAATGTAACAACTCCATTTTAGTGTAAAAAAATTTGTTTTAAAATTAATGTATACTTAGGGTATTTACATTTTCTTTGACTACATTAAGAAATTAAATAGCTCCATAATAACAAGAAGGAGCTTGTAGCTCATTCGTAATACCATACACTGCTGAACCAAGCCATCAGAGTTCAAATCCCCTGCCCCACATTATTTTTAATATATATTTTGTTTAAATTTTTATAGAAGTCCAACAGTCCACCTAACATAACTCCCAAACCTTGAACTGAACATGAAAATCTAAAAGTACCAGAGGCCACACCTGACGACCCCCCACCCCCTGGCATCCCGACTCGGCCGACTCGGGCTGCGCCGCCGGCCGGACTGTGCCGGACGGCCGAGTCCCCAACACCAAAAATTTGTCTCTTGGCATTCTATACCCCCCTCTATACTTTAAATTCCCAGACCGGTTCCAGAAAATTCAGAAAGCCCCATTTACTCCAATTTTTAATACATTTTTATATATTTTTACATTTTTTAAAATTAAAACCCTACTCCTACCCTAACCCTAGCCTAACCCTATAAATACCATACTATCCTCTACCCTCTGACCCCAAAATTCTGAGCCCACTCTCTCAAAATTCCAAGAAAACTTATGTACTTTGAAAACAAGCTCGAGGCGAACCTCCGGCGAAATCTACGGCGAACTTCCGGCGATCGTTTTAGGAACTACCGGCGACGGCGTAACACATCGGCGTTTTCACTACTTCCCTCTTACCCTCTTGTGTGATCTAAAACCCGTAAGTCCCAATTTCTAGCTATCTTTTCTATCTAAATATACGGATTTACAAAACCCGACGGAATCGGAACAAATCCGATTTCCGATTCGGTTTCTTATAAAAACTTCACTTCTCGTAATACAATTATACTTAAACCTCCTCATGTTGACTATTAAACACTAATCAAACAAACTAATCAAGTTTCATCACATGAAATGATGGCTATTTCAATTTATCGTATTTTTCACTTAAATACCACATTGTTTCAATTCTACATTTAACTCCATTAAACTTGTTATACCTTTAAAGTAGAGCACGAGGTAACGACCTATCTCCTCACACACTCATATGCAACATAACACGATACCATCAAAAACTTAGACTACGGAAAACAAATATTTTCCTTTAAATACCATTGACTTAATAAAACCATTTCTAAAAGATTTAGTATTGATACATTTTTTAAATAAATAGCACTTATTATGAGAATATGATAAGTTGTGGACATCAGTCGTTTATCTAAACCTGACTTTTGTGGTGTCTAGGCTAGGCTAGTGAGAAAGGTAACTTTAAAAGGCCCGTCTTACGGTGATTCGTGAGCGGATCCCTCCTTTCTTCACTTGTACTTACCTGGCCACAATTGGCGGTGAAGAGGCGATTTAAGGCATCTCACAACTTGTCGCTTTGGACCATTTAGGAACAGTCTAGTTGACATAGGAGACCATAGAACATATAATACGGAAAATCGACATCTTTACAAATAAATACCATTTACTTCATAAAACCGTTTTCTAAAGGATTTAGTATTTTACAATCTTTGCAAAGTACCGCTACAACCCATTTTGGGGAACCCGTTCGGGATAGTGTGGATTATCGCACATCCTCGGGCTTAGTAGTGCGAGATTCAGAACTCCGCAAGGAGCATTCGGTCTCTAAAGATTTAAAATACGACATCTTATGAAAATAAGATTTTTAGAATATGCAAAATAATATTAAAATTATTAAGATACCTAATTTTTTTATGATATTCCACTTTTTTCTAAAAAATCAGAAGAATAAATTTTACACTAAAACACCATAAATTCCAAACAAATCAATATTACAAATAAATACTTTTATTTCTGAAATTAGGATATTTTCACTAGAAATATCACAATACAAAATCCACCTTAATTACAACTCTAAAGACGAATAATAAATACTTGAGGTGTATTTTGAAAAGTATATAAAAGTATTTTTATATAAAACCCCTCAGTTCTATAAATTACCCTAAGGACCCTAGTAAACATAGGTTTAAGCGGAACCAATCTCTTGAGCCTTAGGGAGCCGGAGAAGTGGGTGCTTGCCTATTTAAGGTAGGCAAAGTAATAAAAACTATTAGGACTTCAATTTACTTTGTTGATTGTCTGACTCAGTTTGAGTCTCAGTATAATCTGACTTGAATATGATTCAAGTACAATCTTCAATATTACAATACAACATGAATCTATGAATCCAATTATCAATCTATACAACTTAACTGAACCGAACCTTGGATATATATTCCATTTACATGGTTCTCCAGTTATTCCATTTACATGATTCTACGGTTACATCCGTTTACTGATATCATGGTTTCGATCAGTCTTTCAATTATACACTCAATACAATTTACAATACAAATAAGACACTACGAGGTTTAAGGGATAAATTGGTATGGAAGGTGTTAAAAGTGGCACGAGACTGTAATACTTAATACACCTAACATGACTCCAGTTGCTGTTGTACATTGGCATAAACGGTTTCTTGTACTATACTTGCCTCTAGTCTCTGGCATATAGAGACTCCTCTCGTATACACTGGCATTCTTCTGTACCAAGCTACAAACAACAGCGTTAATACAACATTACTACAAGATAATAAAACTTTAAAAGTTACCTTATTATTATGTCTATTCTACTTTCCTCGTATCTTTGGGACTTACCGAGCGACCTGTTCGCTGCCGACATTCTATTTCTTTCTTCTTTGAATGTCGTCAGGTGCTTTGGACCCGTCAGAGATCAAGCCAACACCGAAGACTTAGATCAGTTTGCTGAAGAACCAGAGCTTTAGTTTCATTGTACACATTTCCTTTCAGTACTTTACATTCCTGTTATGGTATTGTTTAGGCATGCATTGTAGAAAAGAATGTTAATAAATAAAGTTGCTGTTCAGTTTATATATCTTGTCTCTTGTGTATTTAATTTTATATTGCTTAGATACGCTTAGCGTATTTACTTCACGGTAAATACGTAGCGGACCAGTCACGCCCCCTTCGCCGTACACCGGGAAGCGGGGCGTGACAAGTGGGCTTTGGTTTAAGCCGGATCCTAATATTATATTATTGAATTATTTTCGTCTATTTGTATTCGTACTTTTCAGAATACGGATATATGTATGTATATACGGATGATGGGTATTCTTGTAATTTATTACAAGATGCCACTAGAAGATACCACCTCATTTTTGTTTTAACCATTTAGGATAAATGGTTAATGAGGTGGAGGATGAGGTATTGATTGGCTTAATATAAGCATGGCTCACTTGGTGACTCATGGGGTGACTCATGAGTTACTATTGTGGCATGCTTGATATTTGTTTGTGTTGTGAGATATTTTGTGGTAGCTTGAGTTTTATTTCTTTAGCTCATAACACATAGCCCTTTTTCATGGTTGCTTCACACTCTCATCCTCAAGCTTCTTTTTCTACCTCCACCCTAAAAGTCTCATGTGTTGAGAAACCTAGGGTGTTTGGAGACAAATTAATCCATCATTAGATTCTACATCCTCTAGGCTATCTAGTTTAGCGAACTTGGTACCCTAGTTACCCCGACTATGAGGTTGGCGCTCGAACTACAAATCCTAATGTGGATTATCTTCGATGGAGGGAGACAGGCGATCAAGCTTGATCATGGTGGCCTCTAGGAGCTTAGGAAGATGGTAGAAGACCGAATAACTCGAATCATTCGGTATAACCATTATAAACTCATTTTTAGTTTGCTAGCTTTAGGTTTATGGTTCGATCCGGGTTATAGGGTTGTTCTAGCGCTAGTTTATAAAATTTTTGTTCCACAAACAGTCACGGTAGATGGCGAGGGCGCCGGCATAATCAACATGGTATCAGAGATAGCCCATAAATCTATACTAGCTAGTTTGCACAAGGTTAAAATCTCGATTAACCAATTTTTCAGAATCGATTTTCCAATTTGATGTGTTTGCTACTGTTTTTAAAATTTGTTCAAATTTTTTCAGAGGTTCTTAAAAATACGTGCATGCATTTCTAGGGAAGCACAAGAAATTTAGACACTTGAACCATCAAGTTAGCTGCGGAAGCGCGATAATACTAGCCTATTGGCCGCGGCTCCGTGGTCGTCTTGTGGCCAAAGCATGCCAAATTTCTTCTGGCACTCTAATACTTGGAAATGTGATTTTTAGTACACATGGTTTTGGCCCGGATTCGTTTGAGTGCTGTTTTGCATTTGGGGCCAAGTTGAAAAGTTTATGTAAGTGCACGGCGGCGCCCCGGCCGTCAATCCGACGCCGGAATGCGGAAACGAAACTTTTTACGAACTTGTAAACCGGCACCACCGCGCACTATAAACCCGGATCGTGCCATTAATCTAGTCCTAGCTAAAAAGAGAAGGGGTAGAGAGATATACCGAGCGATCCGTGTCCTTCGGTCTTCTCGTCTTCGTCCCGATCTCCATGCGGAATCTCCGGTCTTCTCCTCCTCGCCGGAAGTACACCACGTCGCCGGCTTCTTTTACGGGCTCTCACCTCTGGATCGAGGCAACTCGGGCACGAAGTTGGCGAGCCGACGTGCCCAAGGATTTGCTGTAGAATGAGTGTAGTGCTCTATGTCTCATTTGGAGTTTGAGGAAGTTGCCTTTTGTGGAGGAGAAGGAATGAACTTTTGGAGGAGGAGCTATATGATTTTTGCAAAGCCAAAAGAACAATTTTTGCACTCCAAAAATTTGGTACAGCCCTCCCTTTACTTGGCCGGCCATGGCATGGGGGAATGAGAGGAGAGTGTGGAGTATGAATGAGGTAGCCACAAGCATAATCCAAGAGAGAGAAAAAATCATGATAATAAGCAATGATCACAATCAAAGAACCTCACTCCAACAACCAAATCATCAACAACCATGATTACTCCAAAACCAACACTCCAACAACCTAATCATCAACAACCATGATGAAAAGAAGATGAAGTCAAATGAAGTCAAATGGTGGAGGAATTATCATGATACAACAATATGCAAATAACACCCTCCACTAACCAAATTTGCATGCTTGCAAATAAGCCCTCCTCCACCAATTTCCGGCCAAGGAAGGATACAAATGAAAATGGTCGAAACGGAAAACAAACTGGCAACTTCAGAAAACTGATCCCGTAATAAATTACAGGAAAACCACGCTACTGTATATACATACTCGCATTTGTATTCCGACCGAAATACAAATGCAATGAGACAAAATTTACACTGTACAATACTAGGTGCCGGCTTATACCAAAGCCCGCTAGTATTAACTGTCCGATCTTGATCCGTGCAATGCCGCACGTATCTGATCGAGCCCTGCCATATCTCCATACGGTCTCTACAGCGTTTCGCCCGAAACTTGAGCAACTGGTCTGTGGGGGACTCTAAAGACTCGTCAATACTATGGCTATGGATTTAACCACTAGCACGTCAGAGGTATTAGCCATACGTGACGGGCTACCAGCTATTGACCAAAAGGGATGTCTGTGAGCGAACTCATCCTGACACCCTACTGAGCCTGTCAGTGACAATATCCGTACAGTCTGGTCCGTTCGTCTATGAGTATCGCATGGCGGGCCTAAGTGGTTGGTAAAAGTCAGACCCCCAAAAGCGGTACAAGTCGTGTCGGAGTGTAGCCCAGAACACCCTGAGATACTACTGGAATACCTACCAGTAAATCTCCTGCCTTGGCCAGGAACTTCGTGTAATGGCTCTCCTAGACACAGCGCGACCTCACCCCTAATACCGGGAGCTCACTGCCTCCATGTGGCTCGGGACTGTACCCAACTAAAACCTGTTTGCACGTCTCCTTTGAGCGTGGTAGGGTAGTAATCAAAGTACAGTGAGAACTCACACGAGACAAATGACGATCTCAGGTCGATGAACTAACCTGTACACATGTCACCAGGGAACTGCTATCTGACGTCAGGTATACAACCAACTAGCATGTTCCCGGCGAGTCCTGTCCGGTGTACTCATAACCCAATGAGCACCTGTATACATCTTAGGTGAACCAACTGACACCAGTGGCTTATGAGACCGGACACCGCCCCTCGTCGGGGTCTCGACTGTATACACTAGTTTACTCTGGAGTATCGATGCCCTGTTTCGAAACTCCCACGACTAGGGACCTTTTAAGGATGTGCTTATAGACTACCAGCTCCCACGTATATGATCGCCCTCATACTGCTGGCAGTCAAGCAAGAATCCTAGGGGCTCTATCAACGTGCAATAGTGACCTGTAAGGTCATCTAAAGCAGTACATGATGATAAAGGTAAACCAGATAGCATACTATCATCTTGAGTAAGACTGTACTACCGGAATAGGTCCTCCCTCAATCATTGCAATCACGTGCATGTGATCCAATAATTGACTCTGAGGGCACTATCTCCAACAGTTTAGTCGATCGAAATTTTAAATGTGTGTTTATCAGTGCATGTGATATATCTGCGACCGTGAATATCATTAGAGCGGTACAACCCGACTAGTTGCTCTATGTTCGACTAGATGAGTTTATGAACGTGATATTCACGCTGATGTTCTGTGTTGTGCTGATATTGTGGTTGGATTCTCGTGGTGGATAGCCAGTAGTGCAATGATAGTGTACAGTTCAGATTCATTTGTATATTTGATATTGCGGGGCGAGCGTCCGACATGTGGATTGCCGTCTCTGCCAGTTTGTATATTATTTTTTTGGGGTACGACCGGGTTAAGGTCGATGACACCTATTTACATATATTTTCATTTTTTGTATTAGGATTACCCCACGGTGGAGTGCTCGAATAGCCGAATTCTATAGGGCAACGGGCCTGCATCTCATGGCGTTGAGACAGAGGGGGCCTCACTCTAAAATTGGTGGGCTATTCGACACATTTGTAGGGGGTACAGGTTGACCCACGGAGGGGTGCTCAAGTTACCGGATTCCGTGAAATGCTGGGTTGCCAATTCACTTTGTTGATTGGGGTTTCCTCACTTCTGGGATCGGCGGGTAACTTACCACGCTCGTAGGGGTCCAGGTTTTCATTGCACGAGCTATCCACACGACAGGGAATGTCCGGTCTCATTTTTGGCTCAAATGAAACCCGAGACTCCAAGATTATCAACCATTTTGTGTTGTTTGCTGAGATTCTGTGATGTTGCTTATATCATGCCTAGGACGAATGTTATATATATTTATACATACACTAGTAGATGTTGTATATGTTTTGCATCCGCGCTAGTCCAGCCCCCGCTCTGCCATTAGTTAAGTAACCTAACGGTGCATGACGGGACCCCGTGGCGAATGCGGATGGCATATACGTACATTGTATTTTCGTTCTTTTCTGGTGTGATATGGATTAATTGATGGGACTGCATTAATTCTGATTATTGCATAGAAACAAAACCTATATGATGTTGTTTGAACCAAGTTTTTTTAAAAACTGACATTACAGACGTCTCTTTTTGCTTTGCACAATGATATTCGGTTATGAATATCCAGCACCTCATTCGACGAGGCAAGAGACGAGATCCCCTCATTGGGAGTGATCTCTTGAGCAAAAGTTTACGTCATCGTAATAACTTCACTATAGACGATTCTTTTTCTTTGCATCGTGGTATTCAGTTTGCAATATCTTGAACCTCATTCAATGATGAAAGAGCTGAGATCCCTTCACAGGGAG
The DNA here is from genome assembly GCA_030015575.1 of Agapanthus africanus. Classification (NCBI taxonomy): domain Eukaryota; kingdom Viridiplantae; phylum Streptophyta; class Magnoliopsida; order Asparagales; family Amaryllidaceae; genus Agapanthus; species Agapanthus africanus. Next base: position 142,095,880 of record JASDDO010000031.1, read on the forward strand.
TGACCTCTTTAGCGAAATTTTGCGTCACTATATATTTGTAAAACCACTCGGTTCCTTCAACGATATCAAGTTCATCACGTTAAAGGTTTTTCGCCAAAAACCAGCCGTAGCTCTCCGTCATTTCAGAAATGTAGCACCCAGTATTTGTGCTATGTTTGTTGGCTTCCGTAAAGGCATGGTGTGCGGTAGCTATGCGTTTCTTTTCTGTAGCATGGATATGAATTAATCTAGGATAGTCGTATAGCCTTATTGTCATATGTCAAGGGCGAGTACGGGTGGGTCTAAATTAATCAGGACAATGACGGGTAGAACTTGACTTGCGCTTTATGATTTGTTGGCATCCGTCAAGGTCATAAGCTGCTTGGGGTAAAAATCATATCGGGAGTTTCAAACATACAGGAAACTTTCCAGGCATGTGCATACCTTTTGGAGTGTGGTGACTTGAGTGGCTTCCATCAAGTTATCATGCGATGATAGTTGGATCCCGATTCCCACTTAGGAGTAGGTGTTACTATTCCCCTCCGAAAGACGTGACAAGACGCGGTGAACGTCTAGCCTGAATTTCGGGGCAGATGCTAATTGATGATATCCGTCCACCTCTCCGAAGATGCCAAGTTAATTTATGGCACCATGTATCGAAGGTTTAAACGGATGCGTCCGATGTAGCAAACTTCGTCAGATTCCCCCTCGTTTGAGGGGTTTTTGATTATGGGGACGCTTTTCCCTGCAGGCGCAAGCCCCTGCGGTTAATTACGCTACCACATCGCAGTAACAACTTTCTCTTTCTCCAGATGGTCATTTCGTGTCGTGGGTGTTTGTTTTGTGTTTGGTTGCCCGTGGATTGTATACGGAGACTAATTTATGTTGTCGCCCGTAGGGCGTGGACTAGTCCAAATCCGTATCTTTCTTAGATTTGGGTTTGGGGGTTGGGTTTAAGGATACGTTAGCCTCATTTGAGACTAAGATCAACTTAAACGTTTTGTTAAGGATACGTTAGCTTAATTTTAGACTAAGATCAACTTAACGGGACCATTTAGATCCAACAAGACAGCAATTGGGCTCTATTGTTTAGTTTAGGGACATTGCGGTCGATAATTAGTTTAAGGACATTGCGGTCCATTGGTAGTTTAAGAAAATCTTGGTCCATTGTTAGTTTTAAGACATCACAATCGAGGTTAAGGACATCATAGTCCGTGGGTTTAAGGACCCCACAGTCCAATGTTAGTTTAAAGACATCACGGTCGAGATTAAGGACATCATAGTCCGTTGTTAGTTTTAAGACATCACGGTCGAGGTTAAGGACATCATAGTCCATGGGCTTAAGGACCCCACAGTCCAATGTTAGTTTAAAGACATCACGGTCGAGGTTAAGGACATCATAGTCCATGAGTTTAAGGACTCCACAGTCCATGAAATGTGTGGTTGTCGGGACCCGTCACCCCTCTGAAGACGTTGAAGGATTACAATGCCAAATATCAGAGGAGTGAAGAGATTTACCCTTGAACCAAGGTTGCTTGGGGATCTGTAGTCCAATTTGGAACTAAGATCAAATAATTAGATTATGAGCACATTGGCTCAGTTAAATCTGAATTGAGGACTTGTGCCCAATTTGGGCTAAGTCCAATTAAGTTTGAAATGTTGACCCTCTATTGGACCATTAAACATTTGTCTGGTTTCAGCCCACATTATTTAGCAATGCTGAACAAGAGTTTAAAGGCTTTGAGAACATTTTTATTTTTGACTGAGCATGGAACATCATACCTCTGAATTTTACTCAATTTTGAGATTCAGTTGAAGGGAAGTCTTTTGCCTCTGGAAAATTAGCCAATTTGGCTAAAAGTAGTGTTAAACACTAGGGCACAGTAATGTTAAACACTAGAAATAAAGCTCTCAAATTAGTGTTTAAACACTAGATAAGAATGGGCCACGTGGGGACAAGTGAGGGCACCCAAAGATGGGGCCAGATCTCCTTTCCTTTGTTCTGAAAATAAGTGTTAAACACTTTTGATCTTTTTGGCCGTCACGTGTGGGCACGTGATAGGCACTCATGCACTGATTTGTTAAGGCCTTTATTAGGGGTCACGTGAGGACACGTGAGAGCGCCCAGAGGTTGGACCAGGTCCTTTTTACTTTGCTTTGTAAATAAGTATATAACACCTTTATTAATTTTTTTATTTTTAGCATCACGTGTTGGCACGTGATGGGGATTTATGCACAGATCATTAAAGCATTTACTAAAGGGTCACGTGAGGACACGTGAGAGCGCCCAAAGCTTTGCTTTCCTTCACTTTTTCTTTCTGTGTTTTGTAAGTTATGTGGGAGCACGTGAGGCATTGCTTCAAAGCTTCCTGCTTCTCATTTCTGGGGATCTCTTCGGGGGTCACGTGGGGACACGTGACCTTAGTTCTTTTCATGCACAGAGATCTTTTAAGTCTCCTTATTTTATTTTGAGAATCAAATTCTCTGTAGGGTTAAACCCTAATCATGATTTTGGAGGAATTGAATTCCTATTACGAAAGAATTAAATTCTTATGTAGGGTTAAACCCTAATTTCTTTTAGAGGAATTAAATTCCCATATATATAAAAGAATTAAATTCTTGTATAGGGTGAAACCCTAAATTCATTTTAATAGGAATTAAATTCATGTGGGTTTGGGAGAATTAAATTCTCATATAGGATTAAACCCTAGTTCTGTACATCTTGAAGGAATTAAATTCCTGTAATTTTAGGAGAATTGAATTCTCATATGGGGTTAAACCCTAGTTTTGTTTTGAGAGAATTAAATTCTCTAAACTCAATTCCCCCTCTATGTTTTGGATCTGCATGGCAGGATCTCGACCCGATGAGAATTAAATTCTCAACCTATTGGGAGATGTGTTTCTGCAGATCTTCAACTAGAGGAAGAACTAAGTTCTTATTCATAAGAGTTTAACTCTTAGATTTTGAGAATTAAATTCTCTATTTGAGGTTTTGATTCCCTTTCTTTTCTCACCTAAGGTTTTCTTTGTTGAGAATTAAATTCTCCTTTCTTTTCTCTCTGAAATTTCAAGATTCCAAAACTCTATCTCTCCAAAAAAATCCTCTTCTTCTTTTATTCTTGGCTCCTATTTATAGGAGAAGGAAAAGAAACAATTTGTTTAATGACTCTTTCATTGAAAGATTTTGTTTGTTTTCATGATTAATATGAGCCTTTAGATCATTCAGTGAATTTTATTCACCGTTGGATTTTCAATCCAAAGATACTCTTTTTGTTATTTTCGGTGAGATTTAGGGAAATCTTTCCTTGTCTAAGATTTTTCCATAAATTGGTGATATTTAATCACTCCTGGATTTTAATCTAACGGTTCTCCCTAATCCTTTCCCATTTGGAATGATTTTAGAGAAATTTAGAATTTTAATTCTATTAAACTGTAAGGCTTTCAAAGCCTGTCACGTGCTGGCAGGTGACCCTTGGTCATGTATGAACACGTGACCCATGGCTTTTCCTTCAGCTATTTGCTTTCATTTCTGTTTGATGAGAATTTAAACATCACGTGTCAACACGTGACCATTGGTCACGTGTGAGCACGTTATACCTTATTGAGGTAATTCCCAATTTTTAGAATTAAATTCTATTAAGTTATAAGGCTTTCAGAGCCTGTCACGTGCTGGCATGTGACCCTTGGTCACGTGTGAGCACGTGACCCCCAATCGGGTCCTCATTCAGCCGTTTGTTTGTGCTTTTATTTTAAGCATCACGTGACCATTGGACACGTGTGAGCACGTGACCCCCAGTTGTGTCCTCCTTCAGCCGCATGTTTATGATTCTGTTTGCTTAGATTTTAACATTGTAAATAGATCACGTGTCAACAGTGACCCTTGGTCATGTGTGATCATGTGATTCCTCTTTGAGGAAAACCCTTAATTTTAATCAGGGAACAAATGCCCCCACAGCGTTGCTCTCACGTGTCTGCACGTGAGTGCAACGCTGTCACTTTTGTGACCGTTGGATCCATCTAGGGCATAGGGGAGATGAAACGTTTCCATCACATCGTATAAATGTAGGGGTCTCTTCAGAAGCGCCTCCACTCTTTCATCTTCTTCCTTGCAAACTTTTCCCTTTGAGAATTTAATTCTCCTTCTCAGAGCTTAGTTCTCTATCTTGAATATTTTCAGAGTTTAACTCTGTTCAAAAAGACCCTTTCTTCAGGTAATGATCTTTCAACGATCGAAGAACCTTCACAGAAAGCTTCACTGGATTTTAAATCCACACCAAGGGTTTTCCCTTTTAATCAAGAACCCATCCTTTTGAAGCTCCTAAAAAACAGAAAACCATTTAATCTTCAAATAATAGATCTCTTATGGTTTCTTTGATCTTTAGGGATCGGTGGTGGTGCTTATCCTTTCCATAGAATTTAATTCCATCTCAAAAAGCTTTGGCTCTGAAAAATGTCTCTGGGAATTTAATTCCCCCTTTTTTAACAAGGAATTTAATTCTTGTAAAGAATTCAGTTCATCCCATAGAACTCCTTGGGTTTTCTTACCCTGAGTTGTCTTCTTCACAACCAAGAAGAAGAAGAAGTTTGCAATGTTGATTTCTAGAAATTTAATTCCCTTGATTCTGTTTGATTTGTCACAGAGTCCAAGATGGATTTCTTTTTAGGGGAATGTGTAGGGTCATTTGAAATCCACTGTCTATTCAATGAGACTCTTCTTTTTGTCACACTATAATTACTTTGCCTCATCATTAGCCAGCCGCCATCTTGATTTTGTAGGGCCCATGTGTTTTGTAACCAATGGTCCCATAAAATAAGTCCTCTGTCACTGTGTTTTATGTTCTTTACATATATTTATAATCATATATATATATATATATATATACTGTTGGCATTGCTTTAACAGTCTCCCCTTATTTTATTTCAGGTAGAATGACGTTCGTTCCGTATTTCCCTTTCACCCGCTCGGAAGCCGCTTTTCCACAGTCGTCATCTGACGAGGAGGTGATGGCGATGATCAGGGCTCACGACCCGAATCGTACCAACTTACTTCTGTGGGGGACCTGGTACGGTCACATCATCCATGGTCGCCGAAGTTTCCTTTGCGTGATACCGACGGAGCCTACTTATCCATTCCTGCCGATGGATCCTCCAAGGACAGTCTTTGCCGTGGAGATGCCAAATTAGACCCTGATGGGACGGCTCTAGCCTTCGACGACTGGTATCCCGAACCATCCGATCCCGGCCATAGACATTCTGGGACGCCGCATTTGCCAGGGCGAGGCCCAGCCATGGGGGCAGATCTACAAAATAGGGCTCATCCCTCGACACCCCACAGGCTATCTCCTTTGGGCTCGATACATCCTGCCCTCCCATCGCGCGCGACTGCAGAAGGTTGGGCTTTATCAGGCAATATATGCGTCCCTCTTCCACTACCTGTTTCCTCACGTCTGGTGGGTTAAGGCTTTCCTGAACCTGTGGAATCTCCCTATCAACACTTTCCTCCTAGGGGACCGTGAAGTTTCGATTTGTTTGGAAGAATTCTGCGAGATCTCGGGGCTGCCAATCAGAGGGACCTTTTATGAGGAATTGTTGCCTTCTGACGAGTACATCTTCGAGACTGAGCCCGCAATACTCGACGGCTTTTCCACTGAGAATGCCGTCCGCCATAAGCGCCCGAGTTTGATCAAGGCCTTAGACGTTTTTGACAAACTGTTCACAGAGTCGGAGGAACAGGGCGTCACCTTTAAGAGCTTCATCGCTTGTTTCCTTCGCGAGGGCGTCCTATCAAAGACGGCTCTGAAGTTTGCAAACATCAATGACCCCTTTGGGTTTGGTTTGAACAGGCGGCCGGCTAAGGAATCGGATTTACCGCAGTACTACATTCCTGTTAGGTCACCGATATCTTTCAAATCGATCGTAGCTCCTGGCATGGACGAGGAGACATTCTTTATGGGTTTTATCAGTGTCTGGCTCAGCTGGTTCGTCATTCCCATACATCGCCGCTTCATGAGAGTCTCGGTGATCTATCCGGCTCATCGTATCGCTGAGGGGACACGGCTAGCCGTAGGCAACTCGGCGCTAGCGCATCTCTATCATGGGTTGGATGCCGCGGCTAATACTTCGACTCCCGGCATGGATGTAGTAAACTTTTCTCTCCATTAATTCACGTCTTGGATCGAAAAGCACGTGTTGGGGGCCTTTGCTACGCACCAGCGACCCGCTTTTTACGACGCCTATACTTTCTCGTGACTCATGCGGTTAGTGGATGCTTCTGCCCCTGACCCGACTCAATTTAGGGCCAATTGCGTGTTGATTGCTCCTTACGCTACCACGTGCAGATTGGTCTTCGTTGATCGGGTTCTATCCTCACCTTCAGGTCCAATCCAACAACTCCATGACTTGTCGAAAGAGGGGGTACCTTATCTGAAGCCCCGGGAGGCTATGCACTTGTACACGATCAGACCAGGTTATCTGGTATTCCGTCAGAACAGTGCGGCCCTCTTTATGCGGTACAATCCGCATCGCTTCGCCCGGCAGCTTGGATATGATCAGGGCGTTCCCTTTAAGGCTTTTACAGTTGCACCGGTTCCTTCACCTGAAGCTGTTCACGATGTTGCTCACCACTTTGTGAGGCTGAACACTGGTTCCCGCTTCATGATCCCTGAAGCTGATGATATTCCCCGATGCGTAGGGTCCTTTACGGGCTGGTACCTTCATCGGGTCAGCCCAATTATTTCCGAGGAGAAGAGGGTGATCCTTGGGTATGGTACTCCGGCTCAGGTTCAGGCCACGGGAGTCCCGCCGCGACCGCGCGCGTCGGTCTGCTTTCCCCTGAGGGATACCAGTGTCGCTCTCATTCCGGAGGAGTCGGAGGTGGACCTCACTCCCACAATTGGTACGCTATGGATACCCGGGCTCAGTTGATGGGTAAAAGCGCGCCAGTAGCAGTACCACCGCCCGCGGCATCGACAATGGCCATGTCGTCCTCAGTCGCAGCGCCAAGCGAGGGCGTTGGGAGTGAGGGTGTTGAAGGAGAAGTGGGTTGGTGTCGTGCCAAGGCTCCACGGGGGAGGAAACGGTCGTCCTCGGCGGTCGGCTCTGGCTCCAAGCGGCGGAGGAAAGTGGCTACCAACTTGCTCGATTCTTTAGTAGAGTCTGAGCCCATTTTTCAGGACGAACCAATGGCCCTGCAGGAGTCGGATGCTGGCCTGCTTTTTCTAAATTCAACTGCCGAGGAAGCCACACAATTGGCTGAGGCTATAAGACATTCTCAAGACGAGTCGGAGAACGTAAGAATTCCGAAGAAGCCCTACCCAGCCGTCATTTTTTATGAAGACCCTTCGTGGATCCGGCGACGATTCATCGGCCCTTTGGAGGAATGGGGCGAAAGGGCCCTTAAACAGGCTGCTTCGAAGGACGCTACAGATGTGCTTTCATTGTGGACTTGCGGCCATGAGTCCACCCTTGAACCTCGGGGAACACACCTCCTCGAGAAGGAGCGTCGGCTCGAACAAATCATATTGAAAGCTTCCTTACGCATCGGTATGTTCCTGTTATTTCATTGTAATACTTTATATTGTCTACACTTATATATATGTATGCTTATCCTTGTGTGAACTGTGCAGAGACTTCGGCGACGGGGGAGGTTCCCACGGGTTTACTGACTGTAGAGCCTGCTGATACCCCTAGTAAAAACTGCTCAGTATGGAGGGGGTTGATAAGACTGTCCCTCTCACGATAGAGCCTCCGGCGGTGGTCCCTGCTCCCGAAGCACTTGCTCCCTCAGGGGAGGCACCTTTAGTGGTTGTCGTTCCAATGGATCTCCCTGAGGGCGGCCCAGAGGCTAGGCTGGAGGTAGTCGAGGCTACCCCCCTCTTGTTGGAGCCCGAGGTCGCGGCGGAGGCCATTGAAGCTGCTATCCCTCCTGCTCAGGATGGGAGGAGCGTCAAAGGTAACCTTCTACATCTTAAATTAATAATCTTTCCATTATCTGAACTCTTTTTGTCTCTTCAGAATTGCGCGGACTGGCGGCTTCTATTGCCGATTTTTCTCCCGACAATCCTTTCAGTGTCTGCTGGAGATGGCCGCTCCGCAAACGATATCTCCTCAACGCATCGTCCTCTCGTCTGGGAAAGGTTAGTGTTGTTCACCATCTTTTTATATCATTGTTGTTGTTTCGCAAAATGACATTGATGTCCTTTACAGTTCTGGAGGCCGACGACGAGGTTGAGGTTCTTGAAGGGCCAGGGGAGCCTTCAGCTCCTTCTTGCATGACTGTGGGTAAGTAGAGCCCCCACATTGTTCCATTCGTTCTTTGCTTACAAACTTCACTCACTGTTTATAAATCTGAACAGCCTTCCCAGTTCTTACTGCGTTGGAGTCGCGCATTACTATGCCACCCGGCCCATATGCCCTGTGTGCTTCGGAACGGATGGCCAAGCTAAGCCTTGCCTTTCTGTCATCTTTGATCGAGGAATTTCGCGCTGGCAACGCAATTACGGCTAAAGCATTTTCTGCCGAAGCTAACGGCTCTCTTCCCTTTCTTTCCACCTATCATAGCGAAGCAGTGGTGCAAGTATGGGTTGAGTTCTGTCGGTAGGTGGAGGCTTGCTTGCACGTCCTCGAATGTACATGCCTTCCTTCGGAGGTTGTGGCCGCGAAGGCGAGCTTGCGGGGGCTGATTAAACGGTGCGCGGCGAACATGGTGTCGTGCGAGAAGAGGCTCGGCCACAAATTCTCGGAGAGGGAGCCGGCTTCGAAGGCGCTGAACGAGCTCCAAGCCAACCTTACAGCCAAAGCCAACAAAGCGTATGAACTCTGGAGAGTACTTCAAGAGGCCATCAAGGAGGCGGTGGCCATCGAAAAAGCCGCGGTGTTCATTCGTGAAAGGGTTGAGGCTCACAAGGCTACGGAGAAGGAGCTCGAAGGTCGGCTTGCCTCATATCAGGCCCAACAAGCTCAGGCGGAGGCCCGTCTTTTGGCGATATTGAATCACAAATGCGAGGTCCAGCGAAAGAGGGATGAGCTGACCAATCTGCTAAATCGCCCGCCTGCATGAAGAATTGTAGATACATATTTTTGTTTCCTTTGTACATACTCCTGAATAAGAGTATATTTTTTTTGTTTCTTCCATGAATTGTACTTTGTATTCATTTTGGTTCATGAATAAAAGACATATATATTCTTCACGATGGTGTATCTCTTTGACTGAATGTATTCTGTGGATAGTCTATCTTAATTTCTCTGCAGGACAACGATGGTTTAGGATTCAGGGTTAAGGTCTGCCTCCTAAGACTTTTCAACTTTATGAGCCATGAGGGTCTCATAAAGAATTTTCTCCCTACCGGTCGAGAGGATCCCATAGGTGTGGTTTCTCCTTAAGAATCGTAAGGATTCCTAAGTGCATGTTTTCTCTTGAAAGTCGTAAGGATCTCACAAGATAATTAACTCCCTTACGAGTCGTGAGGACCCGAAAGTGATGGGTGAAGTTGCCCTTATCCGCATTTCACGGAGTTAGGGGTTTCTATGGATGCTTACCACGGGGTTATTGCCGTGTTCTGCGAGGACCAGGTTCCGCTTTGGACGTTTTCCAGGATACCGTAGTTTAAAGACATCGCGGTCGAGGTTAAGGAAACCATATTCCGTGGATTTAAAGACTCCACAGTCCGTTGTTAGTTTTAAGACATTACGGTCGAGGTTAAGGACATCACAGTCCATGAGTTTAAGGACCTCACAGTCCAATGTTAGTTTTAACACATCACGGTCGAGGTTAAGGACATCATAGTCCATGGGTATAAGGACCCCACACTCCGATGTTAGTTTTAAGACATCACGGTCGAGGTTAAGGACATCATAGTCCATGGGTTTAAGGACCTCACAGTCCAATTTTTGCTCTGGATGCTTCCCACGGGTTCATTGCCGTGTTCGGCGAGGACCAGGCTCCGTTCTGGATGCTTCACACGGGGTCAGGAGTGACATAGTCTGCGTTCCACGTAGCCAGGAATTTTTCTCTGGATGCTTCCCATGGGTTCGTTGCCGTGTTCGGCGAGGACCAGGCTCCGCTCTGGATGCTTCACACGGGTTCACTGCCGTGCTCTGCGAAGACCAGGATCTGCTCTGGACGTTTTCCACGGGGTTAGGAGTGACATAATCCGCGTTCCACGTAACCGGGAATTTTTCTCTGGATGCTTCCCACTGGTTCACTGCCGTGTTCGGCGAGGACCAGGCTCCGCTCTGGATGCTTCACACGGGGTCAGGAGTGACATAGTCCGCGTTCCACGTAGCCAGGAATTTTTCTCTGGATGCTTCCCACGGGTTCGCTGCCGTGTTCGGCGAAGACCAGGCTCCGCTCTGGATGCTTCATACGGGTTCACTGCCGTGCTCTGCAAAGACTAGGATCTGCTCTGGACGTTTTCCACGGGGTTAGGAGTGACATAATCCGCGTTCCACGTAACCGGGAATTTTTCTCTGGATGCTTCCTACGGGTTCACTGCCGTGTTCGGCGAGGACCAGGCTCCGCTCTAGATGCTTCACACGGGGTCTGGAGTGACATAGTCCGCGTTCCACGTAGCCAGGAATTTCTCTCTGGATGCTTCCCACGGATTCGCTGCCGTGTTCGGAGAGGACCAGGCTCCGCTCTGGATGCTTCACACGGGTTCACTGTCGTTCTCTGTAAGGACCAGGATCCGCTCTGGACGTTTTCCACGGGGTCAGGAATGACATAATCCGCGTTTCACGTAACCAGGAATTTTGCTTTGGATGCTTCCTACGGGTTCACTGCCGTGTTCGGCGAAGACCAGGCTCCGATGTGGATGCTTCACACGGGTTCACTGCCATGCTCTGCGAGGACCAAGATCCGCTCTGGACGTTTTCCACGGGGTCATAAGTGACATAATCCGCGTTCCACGTAACCAGGAATTTTGCTCTGGATGCTTCCCACGGGTTCACTGCCGTGTTCGGCGAGGACCAGGCTCCGTTGTGGATGCTTCACATAGGTTCACTGCCATGCTCTGCGAGGACCAGAATCCGCTCTGGACGTTTTCCAAGGGGTCAGGGGTGACATAATCCGCGTTCCACGTAACTAGGAATTTTGCTCTGGATGCTTCCTACGGGTTTACTGCCGTGTTCGGCGAGGACCAGGCTCCGCTCTGGATGCTTCACACGGGTTCACTGCTGTGCTCTGGAAGGACCAGGATCCGCTCTGGACATTTTCCACGGGGTCAGGAGTGACATAATCCGCGTTCCACGTAACCAGGAATTTTGCTCTGGGTGCTTCCCACGGGTTCACTTCCGTGTTCGGCGAGGACCAGGCTCCGCTCTGGATGCTTCACACAGGTTCACTGCCGTGCTCTGCGAGGACCAGGATCCGCTTTGGACATTTTCCACAGGGTCAGGAGTGACATAATCCGCATTCCACGTAACCAGAAATTTTGCTTTATCCGCATTTCATGGAGTCGGGGTTTTACTCTCGGTCCTCTGTGCACCGTTGAGTCATGGAACTGGGCGTTGCCGCTGTTCCGCTTTGCTTGATGTTGTGTCCGTTGTAATGAGATGAATGTTGAGATGATCTCCAGGCTAACCGTCGAGATTTGGCTTCTTCTTCTGATGAAGTTTGGTGAGGAAAGGTATGATTCTTTTTTTGTTTGCGCCTCTGGATTGTATACAGGGATTGATGTGATATCACCTGTAGGGCATAAATTTCATTTTTTTATTTCTTTTCACGACGCTCTATCATTTTAGCTTTTATATCGTGAAGGTCGCGATTGCACAATCATTTTGGTTATTTTTCGCGGTGCCCCAATCATTTTGGCTATTTTTTTTATTTACTCGCTGCTTTTTATTGCGAGCTGCCCAATCATTTCGGCTATTTTTTTTATTTACTCGCTGCTTTTTATTGCGAGTTGCCCAATCATTTCGGCTATTTTGCATGCATACATTTTTACTTGCTGACTTTTTTATTTGCAAGTTGCCCCATCATTTCGGCTATTTCGTATGCATGTGTGGCTTGCTGGCTTTTCGCTGCAAGTTTGGGATTAGACACCGATTTCGGCATCAGCACCGCTACAACTGGGATATTGCCAGGAGGGAATCATCATTTGCCTTAGTCGATGTTGTTGGAGATAGTGCCCTCATAGTCAATTATTGGATCACAGGTACGTGATTGCAATGATTGCGGAGGACCTATACCGGTAGGACAGTCTTACTCGAGATGATAGTATGCTATCTGGTTTGCCTTTATCAGTAGTGTATAGGTTCAGGTGACTGATCACTGCTACACTTTGATAGAGCCCTTAGGATCTTGCTTTACCACCAACAGTATGATGGCGATCATATACGTGAGCGTTGGGTGGTTTATATGCATATCCTTGATTTTGGTCCCTAGTCGTGGGAGTTTCGAGACAGGGCATCGATACTCCGGAGTAGACTAGTGTATACAGTCGAGACCCCGACGAGGGGCGGTGGCCGGTCTCACAAGCCACTGGTGTCAGTTGGATCACCTAAGATGTATACAGGTGCTCATTGGGTTATGAGTACACCGGACAGGACTCGCCGGGAATCTGCTAGTTAGTATTATATCTATCGTCAGATAGCAGTTCCTTGGTGACATGTGTACAGGTTAGTTCATCGACCTGAGGTCGTCATTTGTCTCGTGTGAATTCCTACTGTGCTTTGATTTCTACCCTACCACGGCTCAAAGGAGTCGTGCAAACAGGTAGCTTTTGGGTACAGTCCCGAGCCATATGGAGGCACGTGAGCGGATCGGCAGGGGATTCGTCTCTCCCGGTATTGGGGGAGAGGTCGTGCTGTGTCTAGGAGAGCCATTACACAAAGTCCATGGCCATGGCAGGAGATTTACTGGTAGGTACTCCAGTAGTATCTCAGGGTGTGATTGGGCTTCACTCCGACACGACTTATACTGCTATTGGGGGTCTGACGTTACTAGCCCCCTAGGCAGATATGCGATACTCATAGACGAACGGACCGGACTGTATATACATTGTCACTGTTAGGCTCAGTAGGGTTTTCCGGATGAGTTCGCTCATCGGCATCCCTTGAGGTCAGTCCATGGGCAGCTGTTACGCATTGCTAGTGCCGCTGACGGTTTGTGGTTAAACCCACTGCCAGGGTACTGACGAGTGATTAGAGTCCCCCACAGACAGTTTCCCAAGTTCGGGCGAAACGTTGTAGAGGCCGTATGGTTTTATGGCAGGGTTCGGAAAATGCACGTGCGTTTACGCACGTGTTATTTTTCGGGCAGATGATACTGGTCGGCTTTGGTTTAAGCCAGATCCGAGTATTATATTGAGTAGGTATAATATCTTTGTCTCAGTTGCATTTGTATTCGGTCGTAATACAAATGCGGGTATATTTATACAGTTTCGGGGTTATCCTGAAAGTCGTTTCAGGATCACTTTTGGAAGTTGCCAGTTTCCAGTTTTCTATCAGCCGTCTTTTAACATTCGGTTAAAGACGGATTTATCTTTTGTTGGATGAGAGTGAGTCATGCTTCTAGAAGCTTCTAGAAGTGGTGATGAGGCTAGTGAGTCATTAGTGCATTAATGGTGTTATTAATGCTTGATGACTAAGGGTTTTTGGTTCAATGTTTCTTAGTGACTCATTGCTTTTCTTTAATGATGAGGATAAGCTTTATGTTTATTGTTACCCTCCTTCATTTGCTCCTACCCTCACCTCCCTCTTGGATAAATAGTGGCCGGCCACCCTTGAGAGAGAGAGAGAGAATGATTTCATTTTTGGAGAGAAAAGACTATGGTTAAGGGTGCATGGAAATTTCATTACCTCTTTCATTCCATCACCCGATAAAAATGGCAACTTCATTAACCGATCGTCCACGGACTTGGACGAAGTGAGACAAAGTCATCTACTCATTCTCTACATCATTCTTGGTCGTCTCTTTTAGCAAACTTGACGATCGAGTTGCCTCGAGTCAGAGGCGGGAGCCCGTTTAAAGAATCAGTGATGTGGTGCCACCTCGACGAGGATATCGGAGATCGACAAGATCGGAGCGGCCGCAACGGAGAGTGGGATGATGGTTGAAGAACGAAGGACTCGGATCGTTCGGTACAATCTTTCTACACTCTTTACAGTTTGTTAGTTTAGCAATAATGGCAGATCCGGGTTAAAGTATACGATAGCGCCAGTTTAAAAGTTTTTGTTCCGTATTTGGCGTCTGTAGACTGCCGGGGCGCTAACGTAGACTTACAGATGTTGAACAAAGGTGGCTTAGTAGACATGGCTAAGATCTTGTCGACTAAGGCTTTTGACTTCATGAGCCGTAAGGGTCTCATAAAGGTATTTCTCCTTGCGAGTCATGAGGATCTCGTAGGTGTGTTTTCTCCTTAGGAATCGTGAGGATTCCTAAGTGCATGTTCTCCTATAAGTCGTAAGGATCATATAAGAGGGTTTTCTCCTTATAAGTCGAGAGGACATACAAGGGTTGTTCATCGTGTAGACATATCCTTAGTCACGGATGGGACCTTGTTAGGGAAATGTTTATTCGCGCCTGTGGATTGTATACAAGGGTCAGTACTGAGCCGCTTGTAGGGCAATATCGGAGGTTGTGGGGCTGCTTAAGAACAGGTTCAGATCCCTGTAGCTTAAGACTTTCAAATCTTACGAGCCATGAGGGTCCCATAAGAAGGTTCTCCTTACGAGTCGTGAGGATCTCGCAAGTGTAATTTCTCCTTAGGAATCATAGGGATCCCTAAGTGTGTTGCTCCCTTGTGAGTCGTAAGGATCTCACGCAGGTGGTTTCTCCTTACAAAGTCGAGACGACAATTCAAGTGTCTTTTAACGAGATTGCGCCCTTTCGGGTTTTCACAATTCTCGCTGGCAGCCCTGCTGTTTTTACTCACGGAGCCCTTTCCGGTTTTCATCCGTGCCCTTTTTGCTTATGGACATACCTGAAGGGTTACCTTAGCGTCCCGGCCATCTCACGTGGCCAAATGCGGAACAAAAACTTTAAGAAGAATAAAACTTGGTGCTAGACTAAACCCTAAAACCGGATCTTTCCATAAAACTAACTAGCTACACTAAGAGAGCTATCTACCATGATAGAAACCTCACCAAATGAACCTAGTCCTTCGGTCTTCTTTCTTCATCTTTAGCTCCTAGCAAGCGCCATGAACATGCTTGAACACCAAATCTGGCTCCATCGGTCCATCGGGATCGAGCTTGTTCTCCGGCCTCCTTTTGTCGTAGATGATCCACCCGGGGAGTATGATCCATGGTTCTAGCTCTTTGCAATATGTCAAAAGAGGAAACTAGAGAACTTGGGATGCTACTCCAAGTAATCTAGAATGTAGTTTGGATGTCTAAGTGTTCTATCTCTTTCTAGCCTCTTCACTTGTATCTCAACACATGAGAAATGTACTGAAGAGGAAGAAGATGAAGGTGGAGGAGAAAGCTAGAGGAGGGAGGAGATGAGAGCTCAAGAGAGAAAAAAATGAATCAAGCATGAAAGAGAAAATACACACAATGGTTTTGTATATCAATTCTTTCATTAAACAATTAGCAACCATGCTTCAATAGTAAACCCAAAATGAATTATAAATTCATTTGACTACTATTGAAGCATGGTCACCTCTTTTCCTCCCATACTCTTACTTTACACCTCATTTCCATTTATGAAATAAATGGAAAATACATAATGAGGTGGCCACCTTCTAGAAAGAAATCTGTAGTAAATACGGATTTCAGTCTACTGTACAAATATACCGGCAATCAGATAAAAATCCGAACGCCCAAAAGAGATAGAATAACACGAAGAACTTAATACTAGAATATATATATCGAAATACATATACGTAAATTATTAAATCAATACCTGATTTAATAATCCGGCTCAAACCTGAGCCGGCAAGTATTACAAACTGTCCGATAGAAAATCCGAGTACCAAGTACATCAATCGATCGAACCCTGCACGTATCCAATACGGCTACTACATCGTTTCACATGAATCAGGGAAACCCTCTGTGTGGGACTCTAAAGACTCGACAGTACTCTGGCAGTGGGTTTAAACACAAGCTCGTCAGCGGCACTAGCTGTACGTAACGGCTACCCAGGTACCTATCGAAAAGAAGGCCGATAAGCAAACTCATTCGGATCTCCTACAGAGCCTATCTGTGACAATATCCGAGTCTAGGGGATGGTGAACGTCAGACCCTAACAACCTAATAATTTTTGCCGATGTGGCTCAGGACCAATCCGGAAAACTACTGATCAACCTATCAGTAAATATCAAGTGCCTTGGCCAAGGTCTTATGGTCCTGACCAATCGAATCACAGTGCGATATCGACTCCCTATACCAGGAGAGACGAATTCTCGACAATCACTCACTGCTTCCATGTGGCTCGGGACTGAACCCAACCAAAACCTGTTTGCACGACTCAGTAGAGCCGTGGTAGGGTAGTGATCAAAGTTCACTGGGAACACACACGAGAAAAATGCCGATCTCGGGTCCAAAGACTAACCTGTACAAATGTCACCTGAGAACTTCCATCTGACGATAGGTATAGTACCATATGGAAGTTCTCGGCGAGTCCGTCCAGTGTACTCACACCCAGTGAGCACCTGCATATGATCTTAGGTGCATCAAACCAATGGCTGCGGGACCAACCATCCCCCGATGAGGGTAGAAACGTACACACCAATCTACTCTGGAGTATCAGTGCCCAGTCTCGATACTCACGCGACTGGGGACCATTTAAGGTTGTGCTTATGGACTACCCTGCTCCTACAAGTATGATCACCATCACAATGCAGGTAGTCAAGCAAGATCCTAGGGGCTTTATCAACATGTAACCGCAATATGTAATAACGAGTATGACATATGCCATGATAAGATAAAGACAAACCACAATAGTATACTACCGTATCGAGTCTTTATCAATATGTGCAAACCAGATATAACAAGAATACAAATAAATACACATATCCCGATAAAGTAAGTCAAATAATATACTATAAAACTGAGCAAGATTGTTCTATACATACAAATCCGTAGTATCCATATGTATACATATACAATACTGGCCTCTAGGGCATATACATCCAACAATCTCCCACTTGCACTAAAGGCCAGTGATTGGCGTACCGAATACCCAACGTCTGCTCTAAGGCCAGCTGCTGGCGTACCGCATACCCAACATCCTAAAAAGTCGCTTGAACTGTGCTTGAGGGAGGGCCTTTGTAAATGGATCCGCCGTGTTGTCTTTCGTATCCACTCTCCGGACCTCGATCTCCTGGCGATCTACGATCTCCCTGATCAGGTGATACCGCCTTAAGATGTGCCTGGATTTCTGATGGGACCGTGGTTCCTTCGCTAAAGCTATAGCCCCATTGTTATCACAATACACTGGTATCGGATGAACAATGGACGGAACCACCTGAAGTTCAGCTATGAACTTCTTTATCCAGACCGCCTCTTTTGCGGCATCGCTTGCAGCAATGTATTCAGCCTCCATCGTCGAGTCTGCGACGGTATCCTATTTGGAACTCTTCCAACATACCGCCCCTCCGTTGAGGGTAAACACAAAACCCGAGACAGACTTGATGTCATCTTTGTCACTCTGGAAGCTTGAGTCGGTAAAGGACTCGACCCTGAGGTCTCCATTACCGTAAACCAGGAACATCTCCTTAGTCCTTCTCAGGTACTTGAGAATGTTCTTTACAGCTGTCCAATGGTCCTCACCTGGGTTCGACTGATACCGGGTCACCACACTTAGCGCGTAAGCTACATCCTGTCTTGTACATAGCATCGCATACATTATAGATCCTACCGCCAAAGCGTAGGGTATAGTGCTCATGCGAACCCTCTCCTTGTCAGTCTTGGGAGACATCTCCTTGGAGAGGGTGATTCCATGCAATGCGGGTATGGTACCGCGCTTGGAATCTTCCATACTAAATCTCTTTAGTACGGTCTCTATTTACCTGGACTATGAAAGTCCCAGTAGTCTCTTGGATCTATCTCTGTAGATCTTGATCCCCGGAATGTACGAGGCATCACCTAGTTCTTTCATAGAGAACCTTTATGATAAGAATAGCTTGACCGATTGTAGGATAGGAATGTCATTTCCTATCAAAAGAATTTCGTCCACGTACAAGACTAGGAACACGACAGTTCGTCCTGTAATCTTCTTATAAATACAAGGCTCATCCTCGTTCTTGATGAAGTCAAATTCCTTGACTATCTCATCAAAACAGATGTTCCAGCTCCGCGATGCTTGCTTCAATCCATAAATGGATTTGAGCAACTTGCACACCTTTCCGCTGCTCCCACTGTCTACAAAACCTTCCGGCTGATCCATATAAACGCACTCTTCTAAACTTCCGTTTAGAAAAGTCATTTTTATGTCCATCTGCCAGATCTCGTAGTCATGGAAGGCAGCAATGGCAAGAAGGATCCTAATGGATTTGAGCATAGCCACTGGAGAAAAAGTTTCGTCATAGTCCACTCCTGGTCTTTGACGGAAACCTTTTGCAACGAGTCTAGCCTTATAGGTTTCCACCTGCCCATCCACACCAAGTTTCTTCTTGTAGATCCATTTGTATCCAACGGGTTTTACCCCAGGTGGAGAAACTTCCAGGGTCCACACTTTATTGGTGTACATGGACTCCATTTCAGATTGCATAGCATCCAGCCACTTATCAGAGTACCTACTGATAATGGCCTGCCTGAAACTAGTAGGATCGTCTTCTTTCAGGATGCAATCCTCTCGATCCCCATCAATGATAAAACCGTAGTATCTCTCGGGCGGATGAGAAATCCTACTAGATCTGCGGAGTGGCTGAGGTTCTTCGGGTATAACTGAATCTAAGGGTTCTTCCAAATCTTCTGCTATAGTTTGTGGTTCCTGAATTTCTTCTAGTTCTACCGTACTCCCACTAATTTCTTTTGCAAGAAATTCCCTTTCTAAAAAGGTAGCGTGGCGAGATACTAACACCTTCTGTTCCTCAGTGTGTTAGAACAGATATCCCTTGGAATGCTTAGGGTATCCCATAAACTTGCACAATACAGACCTTGCCTCGAGTTTATCTGGATTCTGCTTTTTAACAAAAGCAGGACACCCCCATATCTTAATGTAATCAAGACATGGTCTCTTCCCAGTCCATACTTCATATGGAGTGGTAGGCACTGATTTGGATGGCACTCTATTCAATATGAATGCTGCTGATTCAAGAGCAAACCCCTAAAAAGAAAGAGGTAACTCGGCATTACTCATCATGGAGCGAACCATATCCAATAAGGTACGGTTCCTCCGCTCCGACACGCCATTGTGCTGTGGTGTATACGGAGGAGTAAGCTGAGGGAGAATGCCATTCTCTTTTAGAAAATCCCTGAATTTCGTACTTAAGTACTCTCCCCCTCTATTAGATCGGGATCTTGATACTTTTGTCAATATGGTTCTCTACTTCGCTTCTAAATTCTTTGAATTTCTCAAAAGCTTCAGATTTGTGTTTCATGAGATACACATATCCGAACCTAGAGAGATCGTCAGTGAATGTGATGAAGTATGAGAACCCATCCCGCGCATGTATAGACATTGGACCACACACATCACTGTTTAGACAGGATTGACAAGTTTCATTAGATGAAAATTCGGACGTGTTCAAATATCCATCTTTATGTAACTTACTCAGTCTTTTCTCTCCGATATGACCAAGTCTACAATGCCACAAGTAGGATTGGTTCGTTTCTGAACTTTTCCTCTTGCGTGTGTTTTGTATATTGAGAACTGTGTGCTGATTTAGAACATAGATACCATTACACAGTGTACCTTCTGCAACCAATACCTTATAAAGGTAGATGTTCATGATATTTCTATCAAGAACAAAGTTATATCCATCTTTATCAAGTAAAGAAACTGATATTATGTTGCATAACATGGAAGGTACATAATAGCAATTGTTCAAAATCATAGTATTTCCATTTGGCAACTCAAGGTGATATTCACCGACGGCCGCAGCATTAATTTGTGCTCCGTTCCCTACTCTGAGGGACATATCACCAGGTCCAACTATCCTACTTTTTCTCAGTCCCTGCAATAAATTACAGATATGAGATCCTGATCCGGTATCTAGTACCCAGGAGGCAGGACTGACCGAAAAGCAGTTCTCAACTACAAGAACACCTGAAGAAGACGCAACAATATGTTTCTTCTTCGATAGGTTTATCAAGGAATTCAAACTTTCCTCTTTCCCTTGCTCATACTTATGACTGTTGTTGTAAGTTAGAAACGAACCGACTTTTCCCAGCCCCGAATAAGAATTCGGATCGGTCAAGCGATAGATTTTATTATCATGATTAGGACGTGAAATGGTTGCTACCTGGAGAGAAAGGGAAAACACTCAGCGTGCGCTCTTGCAAGATTAGATTGGTTATTAATTTATCTAATCAGGATGGCTCCCACCGTTTCTTCAAATTCTTCTTCAAACCCTAAAAGAAGAATTAGTCAGGATTAATCGCAGGTCACAATACTTGCTTAACCTTTCGGCCAGGCCGGTGTTGGTACTTCGAGGGAGGTTTTTCAACGCTTTCGCGAAGTTCCTTAATTACATAACCTCTTTTTCCTGGAGGCGTAGCCCCGCTAACACCTTTCTAGACACCTACTTGGTTTATAGCATTGATTGTTAAGTGTGATAATCTCCCGAGAGTAATCCTACTCATCAGTGGGATCGTGATCCAACTATCATTGTGTGATGCACTAGATGGAATCCACTCTAGTCACCACACTCCATAAGGTATGCTAAATCTACAAGTTTCCTGTATATTTGAAACTCCCGATATGGTTTTTGCCCCAAGCTCTTATGACGTTGACTTTGGCCAACAAATCATAACGCGCAAGTCAAGTTCTACCCATCATTGTCCTGATTGATTTAGACCCACCCACACACACCCTTGACTTTGGCCAACAAGATGGTACGACTGTCCTAAAGCAATGCATTTTATCTATGCTACGGATAAGAAACATACAGCTACCATACACTATGCCTTGACTTTGGCCAACAAACACCGCATGAATACTATATGTTTTTATCCGAAATGACGGAGGGCTACGGCTAGGTTTTTGGAGAAAAACCCGTTAACGTAATGAACTTGATATTGTTGAAGGAACCTGAGTAGTTTTTAAATATATAGTGGCGAAAAACCTTTGCTAAAGAGGCCACTCCCTGTGAAGGGATCTAGGCTCTTTCCTCGTCGAATGAGGTGCAGGATATTCCAAACTGAATACCACGATGCAAAGAAAAAATAATCTACTATAGTGAAGTTATTACCCTGACACAAACTTTTACTCAGGGGGTCACTCCCGGTGAAGGGATCTCGGCCCTTGCCTCGTCGAATGAGGTGCTGGATATTCCAAACTGAATACCACTGTGCAAAGTAAAAGAGAACATCTGTAATGTCAGTTTTTAAAGTTTGGTTCTAATAACATCTTTTAGGTTTATTATCTCGCATTAATCAAAATTAATGCGGTCCCATCAATTTGTAACCTATCACACCAGAAAAGAACGAAAATAAAATGTACGTATATGCCATCCGCATTCGCTACGGGGCCCCGTCATCACCCGTTAGGTTACTTAACAAACGACAGAGCGGGGGCTGGACTAGCGCGGGTGTAAAACATATACAACATTTACTAGTATATATATAAGTATATATAAAATTCGTCCCAGGCATGATAATAAACAACATCATAGATAACATTACAGAATGGTGGATAATCTTGGAGCCCCGGGTTTCATTTGAGCCGCAAATAAAACCCGACGTTTCGGTCGTATGGATAGCATTTGCAATGAAAGCCTGTACCCCCTACAAGTGCGGCGAATAGACCGCCTGTTCTAGAATGAAGCCCCCTCCGTCTCAGCGCCATGAGAATAAAGCCTCCTTCGTCTCGATGCCATAAGATGCGGTCTTGTTGCCTTCTAGAACCCGGCTATCCGTGCACTCCGCAGGTGCCGTCACTGCCGGTTTGTATATTATTCTTTTGAGGCAAGGGCCGAGATCCCTTCATCGGGAGTGACCCCTTGAGTGAAAGTTTGCGTCAACGTAATAACTTTACTATAGTCGATTACTTTTGCTTTGCATCGTGGTATTCAGTTTGGGATATCCTGCACTCCATTCGACGGGGAAAGAGCCGAGATCCCTTCACCGGGAGTGACCTCTTTAGCAAAAGTTTTTGCCAATATATATATTTATAAAACCTTTTGGATTCCTTCAACGATATCAAGTTCATTACGTTAAAGGTTTTTCGCTAAAAACCAGTCGTAGCCCTCCGTCATATCTTATAAGTATTGCTTAGTATTCGTGTTGCGTTTGTTGACTGTGTCAAGGCGTAGTGTGCGGTAGCTAAGTAGTGCTTGTTCGTGGCATATTAATGCGATTGGTTAGGACAGTCGTGCGGCCTTGTTGACTGTGTCAAGGGCTCGTACGGGTGGGTTTAATCCAATCCTGGATAATGACGGGTTGAACTTGACTAAGACTCTTTGATTTGTTGACTGTGTCAAGGTCACTTGGGTCCTAGGGGTAAAAACACACATCGGGAGTTTCAAACATACAGGAAACTTGCCAGGCTTGCGCATACCTTCTGGAGTGTGGTGACTTGAGTGGCTTCCATCAAATCATCATGCGATGATAGTTGGATCCCGATTCCTACTGATGAGTAGGATTACTCCTCGGGTGATTCCGACTAATTCTCCATTTAGGTTTGGAGGAGAATTCGACGAAACAGTGGGAGCCATCCAGATTAGATAAAATGATTAACCATTCTGATCTAGGTTAGAGTGCACGCTCAGTGTTTCTTCTCTCTCTCTCTCTCTCTGGCTGCGACTATGACCCGACCTTTGACTAAAACTCATGGAACCAAGTTAACCGAACTTTCTTAAAACTCTTTGGCTTTTGGAATGTCACGGTGTCGCATATATCATTGCCACTTCTATATCACCTTTGCTTTTCTCCAGAACACCTCGTATCACTGCGAGTATCCACTTCCATTGGATAAATCCATCGTATAGTTACATACGAACTCGAAGGAACTTTTTCGAGGATGGATTCTGGTTTAGAAGAAAAAGAATAGGATTATTCAGATGTCTTTTCTCTTTACCTTCTCTCAGGTTGCGAGGGCTCCTAGGATTAGAAAAGTACACCTATTACGCTTATTGGATAGTTTTCTTCCAAACCTTAGGCTGGTGCCAAAGGGTAGGGAATGAAGAAAACCAATTAGCGTAAAGGAGGTGTACAGAAGGTAATAAGTAAAGACATAATAAAGGGACTGTAGTGAGGGCAGGTAAGTATATGGTTACTGTCATGATTCAGGATAATGGAAGAGGCGTTACTAGGAATACCAGTTAATCCTTTTTGAAACATTTTCATGTTTCAGTCTGACTGTGCGATGTTAATTGAAAACTATTTTCCCAATTGGAATCTAACTCCAAGGTATGTATTTACTAGATCAGTTTCTCATATCTGCATGTTATTATGGATGCTGAGTAGGAGTAAAATATTGGGAATTGGGTGATTAGATCCTCATTATATCGGAATTCGTTGTAATTGGTGATATTTGAGGAAATCATCTGGATTTTGCCGGATGGCAAATATTTGGTTTTGAATATCCGTTGTTATGCACCAATTTCAAATTGATATACTGTACATTTATTTTATAAAGTGAGATATAACTTTTTGATATTGTGTCTATGACATTTACCTATATCAGTTGGTGATTAGGTAAGGTGCATTCAACAGCGGTGTAATTCTTCTTAACCATACTACAGTTTTTCAACCTACGACGCAAAGGGTTTGAGTTTTTGATCTCAGGGGACTTATACAATGTATTGTATGTTGTCCAGTGTCCATTAGGACAAAGGGGTTGGTACTCGTACTATATTGTGTTTACTTATGACTTCTCCAGTTCTGGACATGTATTTCTGTTAATGTATATGCCCTAGAGGCCATTACTGTATCATACTAGTATGTATATTACTTGATGGAAGCTTGGGATATTCACAGTTGTATATACAATCTTGCTCGAAATGGTAGTATGCTACTTGGTTTGTCTCTGCTTCAATATGTGCATGTGTTTCTTTTAGCATATCGCTTATATACATATTAGTAGAGCCCTTAGGATCTTTGCTTGATTACCAGCGTTGTGATGGCGCTCACACTCGTGGAGGCTGGGTAATCCATAAGCACATCCTTATACAGGTCCCTAGTCGTTGGACCATCGAGACAGGGCATCGATACTCCGGAGTAGACTAGCGTATGCGCTTCTCATCCCAGCGTGGGAGACAGTCTGTCCCACAGCCGTCAGTACGTCGTACTTAAGATAGTATGCGGGTGCTCGTTAGGTTACGAGTACACTGGACAGGACTCGTCGGGAACTGTTGGTTGGTATTATACCTATGGTATGTTATCGGTTCCCAGGTGACATGAGTACAGCTTAGTTCGCTGACTTGACACTGTCACTTCGCCTCGAGTATGTTCCCACTGTACTTTGATTACTACCCTACCACGGCTCAAAGGAGTCGTGCAAACAGGTAGTAGTTGGGTGCAGTCCCAAAGCACTTGGAGGTAGTGACGGTTAGACAGGATTCGTCTCTCCCGGTATTGGGGGTGGACATCGTGCTGTGTCTAGGAGAGCCATTACACAAGTAGTCCCTGGCCAGGGCAAGCGAGATATACTGGTAGGTTTCCAGTGTTATCTCAGGGTGTTCTGGGCTACACTCCGACACGACTTGTACCGCTATTAGGGGACTGACGTTTACCGCCCCTTAGGCCCGCCATGCGATGTATCAGACGAACAGACCGGACTGTACGGAGACTGTCACATTCAGGCTCAGTAGGAGTTCAGATGGGTTCACCTCGTCAGTCTTCTTATCGGCATCTACCTGGGGACCGTTACGTACAACTAGTGCCGCTTGCGGTCTGTGGTTAAACCCACTGCCAGCGTAGTGTCGAGTCTTTAGGGTCCCACAAAGAGAGTTATTCTCCTTTAGGTAAAATGAGTAGAGGTCGCATGGTTTTGCGACTGGGTTCGTTCACGTCCGCGCACTTGTGCACGTTTGCTGTCCGGACAGCTTATACTAGCGGGCTTTGGTTTAAGCCAGATCTTAGTATATGATTTGGGATTGGTTTTATCTCATTGTATTCGTGTTTCTCGGATCACGAATACGGGTGCGTGTGCACAGTTGACTGAGACAGAGGCAGAGGACTTTGATTAGGGTTAATGACCATTGTCATTTTCTTAACCCTAATGCTTATGTGTGTATTATGAATAATTGATATTAGTTATATATAATTGTGCATGGTTAGGGTTGTTGACCATTTGACCATACTTGACTTGTTGACTTGGGTTGACACTTTGACCATCATCATTCCATATAAAAGATGTTCTTTGATCCTTGCAATTTGCATTAAATATGAAATGATAATGGTCAAGTCTTGATTAACCATGACAATTATCTAGCTAATTATCTAATTTCATAATTCACCCATATTAGAGAGACTGGTTCATTGTTTATCTCATTCTATCATATAGATTCTCTCTCCTCCTCTTCCTCTCTCTCAAGCAATCCCCTCTCATGTGTTGAGAAACACTTGAGCTTGAGATAAACCTCTCTAAAGTAATCTCTACTCTCATCTAAGGTTCTAGGATTAGCACTTCTAGCACCTTAGTTACTTCTAGCTTGAAGTTGAAGCCAATGGCTGAGGCTCTCGGGTGGATCCTTCTTCGACTAGAGAAGGCGACAAGGTGATCTCTTTCTTCCACTCCAAGGAGCAAGGAGAGAAAGAAATAAAGCCCAAGGTATAACCTTTCTTCCATGTAGCTAATACTAGTTATCTTGTAGTTAGTTTTTGTTAAGCAAAGATCCTCCTTTAGTTAGTCCATGTTGCCTAGTTCGATAAAAATCCGATTTTTATACCGTTTTTCGCCTCCCCGCATGCACCGGGGTGGGCAACGTGGACTTACAGTGGTATCAGAGCCTAACTAAACATAAACTAGCTAGTTAGTAAAGTGTATGGAAGTTCGATCGGAAAAATCGCAAAACTAAAATTTCAAAACCCTAAGTTTCTGTTGTTTTTTTTTCTGCTCTAAAAATAATAAATTGTACTTCAAAATTAGGCTCAGGGTTTTGTTAAGAAACTCACCAAAGACGATCCAGTGAACCGCTCAAAGCGCCGCGTTTCCGCGGCAAGAACATGCTTCTTGCTGCGAAACCGCGGCCGAGTTGACCCGGTTCTGGACCGAGTTTGGTGCAGTGTTCTTCTGTAATGGTTTTGGGATTTTTAAGATATTTTATTTCTGCCTAGATTTTCCAGAATAGAAATTTGTATTTGGGTGGCTATAAATCCGTATTTTTGATCGAACTTCACTGTACTTTGACTATTGGGTTATATCTGTAATGTTTATATGTATTTAACGTCTACTAATCGCTATACGTCGATTAGTGGGGGTTATACATATCTGTGATCTGTAATGCTTATTGGTTTGTGTATATGAACTCGGTGGATTGTCGCAGATGAATAGCCGGGGTGGATGTGAGATGAGAGTTTCTTTTTTCTTTCATTCATGTAATATGTAAATTGATGTAATATTATTTGTTTGGCCGCACAACCGGGTCGGGGTTGTTGCCGTCATTGTATAATTTCTTTTTACTGTTTTTGCTCCTAGGATAGACCCATAGAGGGGTGCACAAATTACCGGGTATCTCGAAGTGCCGAGTGGCCTACTCACGTCCTTGAGGGAGGTTGCTTCGCTTCGGGTACTTGGCGGGTAGTTTGCCGCACCCGTAGGGGTCTTGGGTAGAGTATTGGCTATTCACCGTGACCGTGTAATCCGCTTTTCGTTGCAGGCTCGAACGAATCGCGGATTCCTAGTATATCCAAAGTGTTCATCTATGATCTGGATTGATTATCATTGCTATATATTTATATATGATAACTATTTAGGTGTTGCTTATGTTTTGCATCCGCGCTAGTCCAGCCCCCGCTCTGTCCTTAGTTAAGTAACCTAACGGGTGATGACGGGGCCTCGTGGCGAATGCGGATGGCATAAGCGTACACCATATTTTGGTTCTTTTCTGCAATGGTAGGATTTAAATGATGGGATGCATTAAGTTTAATGCAAGAAAATAAACCAAGTAAAAGTCGATTGGAACACTTTGAAAACCACTCGGTTCTTTTCAAAACTAAACTTTTAAATGCGGAGCTTGAATCACTCCTTTTAAAAGCTATCTCGTTCCATCGATTATATCAAGTTCACTACGTTCACGGTTTCGCCAAAACCATTCGTAGCCCTCCGTCATTCCACATGAATGGTCAAAAAGTATTCAAGCTATGTATTTTGGCCAAAGTCAAGGCATAGTGATTGGTAGCTATTGGGTATTCATGTGCAGCATAGATAGATGCGTTGGTTAGGGACAGTCGTGCTGCCATTTTGGCCAAAGTCAAGGGTAGGTATGGGTGAGTCCAAATTAACCAGGAGAATGACGGGTAGAACTTGACATGTGACTTATGATATTTTGGCCAAAGTCAAGGTCATAAGAGCATGGGGAAAAAATCCACATCGGGAGTTTCATAACTATTGAAACTTGCTAGCGCTGCATACCATTTGGAGTGTGATGATTCTGGTAGGATTCCTTCGGTTTTATCACGCGATGATATTTGGATCCCGATCTGTAAGTCGATTTACAACACCCCAGTACTTGTGGGGAGGCGGAATTTTCAAAAACGAACTTGTTTAGTGAACAAACTGTTGGAGATAGTGCCCTCAGAGTCAATTATTGGGTCACAGGCACGTGATTGCAATGATTGAGGGAGGACCTATCCCGGGAAGACAGTCCAACTCGAGATGATAGTACGCAATCTGGTTTGCCTTTATCATCTTGTACTGCTTTAGGTGACATGACATGTCGCTATTGCACGTTGATAGAGCCCCCTAGGATTCTTGTTTGACTGCCAGCAGTATGAGGGCGATCATATAAGTGGGAGCTGGTAGTCTATAAGCACATCCTTAAAAGGTCCCTAGTCGTGGGAGTTTCGAGACAGGGCATCGATACTCCAGAGTAGACTAGTGTATACAGTCGAGACCCCGACGAGGGGCGGTGGCCGGTCTCACAAGCCACTGGTGTCAGTTGGTTCACCTAAGATGTATACAGGTGCTCATTGGGTTATGAGTACACCGGACAGGACTCGCCGGGAACATGCTAGTTGGTCTTATACCTGACGTCAGATAGCAGTTCCCAGGTGACATGTGTACAGGTTAGTTCATCGACCTGGGGATCGTCATTTGTCTCGTGTGAGTTCCCACTGTGCTTTGATT
Source organism: Agapanthus africanus (assembly GCA_030015575.1). NCBI lineage: Eukaryota > Viridiplantae > Streptophyta > Magnoliopsida > Asparagales > Amaryllidaceae > Agapanthus > Agapanthus africanus. Next base: position 142,124,195 of record JASDDO010000031.1, read on the forward strand.
ACTACCCTACCACGGCTCAAAGGAGTCGTGCAAACAGGTTTTAGTTGGGTACAGTCCCGAGCCACATGGAGGTAGTGAGCGGATCTTCGGGGGTTTCGTCTCTCCTGGTATTGGGGGTGAGGTCGCGCTGTGTCTAGGAGAGCCATTACACGAAGTCCTTGGCCAAGGCAGGAGATTTACTGGTAGGTATTCCAGTAGTATCTCAGGGTGTTCTGGGCTACACTCCGACACGACTTGTACCGCTTTTGGGGGTCTGACTTTTACCAACCCCCTAGGCCCGACATGCGATGCTCATAGACGAACGGACCGGACTGCACGGATATTGTCACTGACAGGCTCAGTAGGGTGTCAGGATGAGTTCGCTCATCGACGTCCCTTTTAGTCAATAGCTGGTGGCCCGTTACGTATTGGCTTATACCTCTGACGTGCTAGTGGTTAAATCCACAGCCATAGTATTGACGAGTCTTTAGAGTCCACCACACTTTCAGTTACTCAGCTTTCGGGCGAAACGCTGTAGAGGCCGTATGGAGATATGGAAGGGTCCGATCAGATACGTGCGGTATTGCACGGATCAGGATCGGACGGTTTGTACTAATGGCCGTATGGTTATATGGCAGGGTTCGATCAGATACGTGCGGTATTGCACGGATCAGGATCGAACGGATATTACTAGCCGGCTTTGGCTTAAGCCGGTCCTAGTTTAGTACAGTGTAGATTTTGTCTCATTGCATTTGTATCCGGACAGAATACAGATGCGGGTGTGTATGCACAGTATGGGGGTTTTTCCTGTAATTTATTACGGGACCAGTTTTCTGGAGTTGCCAGTTTGCATTCCGTTCCGGCCGGTTTTCCTTTGTTCTTTTCCGGCCGGACTTTTCCGATGGAGGGGGTAATTTGCAGTTTTGCAAATTACATTTGGGGAGGGGGTTTCTTGCAATTGTGGGATTATGATATGTTTAGCATCTTTCATCCATCACTTGCATGAATTATGATTTGAATGGGTATGGGTTGATTAAAGTGAGAAGCATGGTTGATGTTTGCTTATGGTTACCTCTTTCTTTTCCTACACTTACCTCCCTCTTGTGTTTTGTTGACAATCCCTCCACCATTCTCTCATTAGAGGGGCCGGCCACATTTATGAGAGGAGAGGAAAATGAGAGGTCTAAAACTTTGTATGAGGAAATTTCATGATCTCATTTTTGCCTTGTACACAAAAACCTTCTCACTTCTCCAAAGCTCTTCTTGATTCCTCCATCAAAGGCAACTCCAATACCCCAATGAGACATAGACTCTACACTTCCTACAGCAAACCTTGGGCATGTCGAGTTGCCGGCTTCATGCCCGAGTTGCCTCGGTATAGAGGCGGGAGCCCGTAAAAGATGCAGGCGACGTGGTGCCCTTCCGGCGAGGAGGCGACGACCGGAGATCCCGCGAGGAGATCGGAGAGGAGATGAAGACCGGAGGACTCGGATCACTCGGTATATTTCTAACCCTTCTCTTGTTTGCTAGAATTAGTTTAATGGCACGATCCGGGGTTTAGTGCGCGGTGGTGCCGGTTTGCTAAGTCCGCAAAATTTAAAGTTTATCACCGTTTCCGCGTTTGGCCGTCGGATTGACGGCCGGGGCACCGCCGTTCACTTACAGTGGTATCAGAGCCTCGCCATTAACTTCGTCTAGCGTTGTTTAATGTGTTTTACGTTTCCGATCGAACAAAATCCCGAAAACGCGTATTTCAAGCACATCAGTTTCTGTTGAAATTTTTTGAAGTCTAAAAATTTTTCAGGTTGTAAATTATTGATGTACTGGAAAATCTAAGAGCTCTGTAAAAATTCGTCGAAGTAACTCCACAGTGGGAGCGCGGAACCGCCGCGAAAACCCCCTTCCCGCCGCCCTTCCGCCGCGCACTGTGGAGATCACTTCACCATTTTTTTACAGAGGCCTTCTGGGCTTAAAATATGGGTTTTGGAATATTAAAATTGGGCCCAAGATTTCTGTGAGTGCTACAGTTTTGATTGGGGGCCCACTTGTTAATTTTTGATCGATCGGATATTTTAAACACATTTTTCACAGTATTTACATTATATCTGCGACCGTGAATGTCACTTGATCGGTAAATCCAGTCTAACTGCTATAGCCCGGTTAGACGGATTTGCGAACGTGACTTTCACGTTGATGTTCTATGTATTTGCTGTGATGTTGCGGATCGGTCGTGGGGGATAGCCTGGATGCAATGCTAGTACAGTGCTTTTGTATTATGTACATTTCATATTGCGGGGCGAGCGTCCGACATGTAGACTGCCGTCACTGCCTGTTTGTATTATTCTTTTGGGGCACGACCTGGTTGCGGTCGATGTACCCGGTGTATGTATATTTTACTTTCTATACTAGGATTACCCTGCGGAGGAGTGCACGGATAGCCGAGTTCTGGAAGGCAACAAGCCCGCATCTCATAGCATTGAGACGGAGGGGGCTTCACTCTGGGATTGGCGGGCTATTCGCCGCACTCGTAGGGGGTGCAGGTTGACCCAGGAGGGGTGCCCAAGTTGCCGGATTCCGTAGAGTGCTGGGTGGTCCATTCACGGAGCTGAAGGGGGCTGCCTCGCTTCAGGTTTTGGCGGGTGACTTGCCGCGCCCGTAGGGGTCTAGGATTTCATTGCACAGGCTATCCACACGACCAGGGGAACGTCGGGTTTCAGTAGTGGCTCTGTGAAACCCGGGGATCCCAGATATCTGTATTGTTCTGTGATGCTGTACATTTCTGTGATGTTGCATTTCTTTTCACGCCTTGAGCGAAATATAATATATTGGTATATATATTAGTAGATGTTGTATATGTTTTTCATCCGCGCTAGTCCAGTCCCCGCTCTGCCGTTAGTTAGCTAACCTAACGGGTGATGACGGGACCCAGTGGCGAATGCGGATGGCATATACGTACGTCAGTATATTTTCGTTCTTTGTGGTGTGATCAATTGATGGGACTGCATTGATTCGGATCAATGCAAGTTAAAACAAACCTATTCTGATGTTGTTGGAACACTTTTCAAAAAGCTGTTATTGCAAGGACGTTCACTTTTGTTTTGCACCGTGGTATTCATTTGGAATATCCTGCTCCTCAGTCGATGAGGCAAGGGCCGAGATCCCTTCACCGGGAGTGACCCCTTGGACAGAAGTTTGCGTCAGGGCATTAACTTCACTATAGCCGATTACTTTTACTTTGCACTGTGGTATTCATTTGGAATATCCTGCACCCCATTCTACGGGGAAAGAGCTGAGATCCCTTCACCGGGAGTGACCTCTTTAGTAAAGGTTTTCGTCACTATATTTTCTAAAAGCTATCCGTTCCTTCAACGATATCAAGTTCATTACGTTAAAGGTTTTCGCCAGAAACCATTCGTAGCCCTCCGTCGTTTCATATGGATAGTCAATAGTATTCAAGCTGTGTTTGTTGGCCTTAGTCAAGGCACAGTGTTTGGTAGCTATTGGATATTCATATGCTGTATAGATAGATGCGTTGGTTTGGGACAGTCGTATAGCCTTGTTGGCCTTAGTCAAGGGCTTGTACGGGTCGGTTCAAATAAACCTGGACAATGACGGGTAGAACTTGACATGTGACTTATGATTTGTTGGCCTTAGTCAAGGTCATAAGAGCATGGGGTAAAAATCACATCGGGAGTTTCAAAAGTACTGAAACTTGCCAGATATGTGCATACCATCTGGAGTGTGATAACGCGAGCGGATTCCGTCACGTTGTCATGCGATGAGAGTTGGATCCCGATTCCTACTGATGAGTTGGTTTACTCCTCGGGTGACCCCGACTAATTCTTCTTTCAGGTTTGGAGGAGAATTTGAGGTACAGTGGGAGGTTTCCAGATTAGATAAAAAGTGATAACCATTCTGATCTAGGATAGAGTGCACGCTGAGTGTTTCTTTTTTCTCTCTCTCTGGTAGCGACCATTGACCCGACCCTAAGACTATGACTCAGTGACCAAGTTGACCGAACCTTCTTAACACTGGCTTTTGGATTGTCAGAGTTGCAGACCTCATTGCCACTCCTACTTTTACCCTTTTCTCCAGGACACCCCGTATTACTGCGAACGTCCACTTCCATTGGACAAAACCATCGTATGGTTATATACGAACTCGAAGGAATTTATTCGAGGATGGTTTCCGGTTCTGGAGAAAACGGATAGGATTATTCAGTTGTCTTTTCTTTTCACCCTCTCTCATGTTGCGAGTACTCCTTGGTTTAGGAGTAGTACACCTATTACGCAAATTGGATAGTCTTCTTCCAAACCATAGGCTGGTGCCGACCGGTAGGGAATGAAGAAAACCAGTTAGCCTAAACGGTGTACAGAAGGTATTAAGATTAAGACAAAGCAAGGGATTAGTAAGAGGGCAAAGTAAATTGCGACTGATATTCACGACCAAACCAAGTATTTCTTCGCCAATCCTAAATCACCTTTGTATTTCTCTAGGACACTCCGTATTACTACGAAGATCCCAGTTTATTGGATAGTCCATCGTATGGTTATATACGAACTCGAAAGGAACTTGTTCCAGTTCGGGGATGGATCCTGGTTCAGGAGAAATAGGAATTAAGTATATTCAGGTGTCTTTTATCTTCACCTTCTTTCACGTTGCGAGTGCTCCTAGGATTAGGACAGTACACCCTTTATGCTCATTGGATAGTCTTCTTCCAAACCATAGGCTGGTGCCGAACGGTAGGGAAGGAAGAAAACCAATTGGCCTAAAGGGGTGTGCAGAAGGTAATGACTAAAGACATATAAAGGGATTTGGAGAGGTGGCAAAGAATTATACGGTTATAGTTGCGAATCTGGATAATGGAAGAGGCATTGCTAGGAATATCAGGAAACCCCATTGAAACATTTCAATGTTTCAGTTTCACTGTGTAATGTTAAAAGAAAACTGATTTCCCGATTAGACACTTGCTCCAGGGTATGTATTTACCAGGTATGATTCTCACATCTGTATGGTTTTACAGATGATGAGTGGGAGTAAGTTATTGGGAATTAGGTGACCATCCTCATTATATCGAGATTCGTTGTAATTGGTGATATTTGAGGAAATCACCTGGGCTGTTTGCCGGTCGGCAAATATTTGGTTTTGAATATCCGCTGTTGTGCACCAATTTCAAATTGATATATCTGTACGTCTATATTCATAGAGTGAGATATACCTTTTGATATTATGTCGATGACATTTACCTATATCAGTGGATGGTTAGGTAAGGAGCATTAAACAGCGGTGTAATTCTTCTTAACCATAAGTACAGTTTTCAACCTACGACACACAGTGAAAGAGTTGTTAGACTCAGCGGACTCATACAGAGTATTGTATGTTGTCCAGTGTCCATTAGGACAGAGGGGTTGGTCCTCATAATATATTCTGATTACTTTTGACTTCTCTAGTTCTTAGACATGTGTTTCGTAGAAACACAGGATCTACGTTTTGAGGAGTTATAGGTATTTGAATAGAGTAGAGAACCTGGTGTAGCAAGTATCGGGATTCTTCAAAGTGATCGAAGATGTAGATACTTGTGTATGGTATTCAGTTGATAGTAATGATAAAGAGAAATTACTTCTCTTTCAGGTTACTCATAATTGGAAGCATTCCTAAGTTAAGTAACGCTGATCGGCCTCTCTCCATTTAGTTGACATGCACTGGAGACAGTTGCATGATTTGAATCTGGTTCAATTAAATCAGTGCCTCTGGTTCTATATTGGATATAGAACAGTTCATATCTTAAACGTTGTTAAGGTACGGGGAGTTGTCTGGCTTATGATTAAAACCAGACACTGGACAGCTCAAGGCACGTTTCTGTAATGGCTGTTTGTGGGTTGACCCAGGCTATGACGAGGGTTGATTTTCTACCATCTGGCAGATCAATAGAAATATTGTTCTAGACTCGCCACAGTTTTATTAAAAATGGATTTTTTCAAAAAACAGCAGTGGGAGTATGGTAGAACTGGAAGTGATTCCAGAACCGCAAACGATTACTGAAGATTTGATAAGGAACCTAAAGATTCAATATGATTTGACATTCCATTGGCCACTCCGCAGATAAGGTGGGTAACTTCAGGCACCCGAGAGGTCCTCCGGTAGCCTCCAGGACGGTGACAGGGAAGTTCTTGTTTACCCACACTTGCCATTATTGTTGTTCCAGGCTGCGAGACCCGGCAGGAGGATGAGTATAGCGTCGTTCTAAACTAGCTTTAGAAGTGCACGTCTATATGACTCTGCCAGAGGGTTGTCGTAGTCAGTGGGAGCAGCGGAAGCATTGGTGGACATCAGGCTTATGTCTATTTATAGACTAAAGCAGATGTAGCGGAGATAGATCATCTATTTCTGATGTGACAGTCATAGGTTTGACGTCATCAGAATAGGGGATGGATCTGTTGAGAAGGTAGTAGGAAGTGATATTCCTATACTACGATCGGTTATACTTTGGTCGTCACACAGTGTTTTCTCCACAAAGGACTTAGACATTATATCAGACATACTGGTTACTAGATCTATGGTTTTAGATCTAGATTTGGGTGGTTTCCCAATCAGGGTACCTTGACAGCATTCTAAGAGTATTTAGAATGGACGACTCCTGGCACGGTAGTGTACCTGCAGGTGATGGAGTCACCCTCTCTAAAGGTGTCTTACAGACTAAAGGGGAGAGGGAAGTGCATGATTGGCAGATCACTTGCTCAGGCAATTGAGTCAATCATGAGATGTCAAGTACCACACCAGATGTTGTTCTTGCACGAGATGCAATAAGTTGACATTGATCCAATCCTGGAGAAACAGTCGGAAGAAGTTTTAGAACATAAGTGGATGTTCTAGGGATATGATAACGGCTGCCTCCTTTAAGAGACGGTTGTCATTCCAGGCTTCCAAGGTGACCTGGACGACAAGGAGGTTGTCAGGGTTATAGTTTTCCCTCTGACGAGGGGCAGTATTTTGGACAGGTGGTCCAAGGCAATACTGAGGGTGGCATGGCGCAGGATACTGATTAAGTTCAGTTGACGATACAGTCTAAGAAGTTTGGATTTGGAGTTCATTTATGAGCTCGGTCCCATCAGACATCCAGACATTCTAGGACAGGTATTGCTCATTTCGGGAGATGGCTTTCTCCTCGAACTTGAGATATAGAGAGACATAGAAAGAAACACCAGAGCGGATCCACTCACTGAGGCTATTCCTCGAACGCAATAGTTTCACAAACGGTTTTTGTGAGACTGACTAGTAGAGGAGTTGGGTGTTCGGTATCACACGGGCTGTGAGTATGCGACATCGCAATAATTAGCCTTGAGTGCAAGTGGGAGATTATTGGAGATAGTGCCCTCAGAGTCAATTATTGGGTCACATGCACGTGATTGCAATGATTGAGGGAGGACCTATCCCGGGAAGACAGTCCTACTCGAGATGATAGTACGCTATCTGGTTTGCCTTTATCATCGTGTACTGCTTTAGGTGACATGACATGTCGCTATTGCACGTTGATAGAGCCCCCTAGGATTCTTGTTTGACTGCCAGCAGTATGAGGGCGATCATATAAGTGGGAGCTGGTAGTCTATAAGCACATCCTTAAAAGGTCCCTAGTCGTGGGAGTTTCGAGACAGGGCATCGATACTCCAGAGTAGACTAGTGTATACAGTCGAGACCCCGACGAGGGGCGGTGGCCGGTCTCACAAGCCACTGGTGTCAGTTGGTTCACCTAAGATGTATACAGGTGCTCATTGGGTTATGAGTACACCGGACAGGACTCGCCGGGAACATGCTAGTTGGTCTTATACCTGACGTCAGATAGCAGTTCCCAGGTGACATGTGTACAGGTTAGTTCATCGACCTGGGGATCGTCATTTGTCTCGTGTGAGTTCCTACTGTGCTTTGATTACTACCCTACCACGACTCAAAGGAGTCGTGCAAACAGGTTTTAGTTGGGTACAGTCCCGAGCCACATGGAGGTAGTGAGCGGATCTTCGGGGGTTTCGTCTCTCCCGGTATTGGGGGTGAGGTCGCGCTGTGTCTAGGAGAGCCATTACACGAAGTCCTTGGCCAAGGCAGGAGATTTACTGGTAGGTATTCCAGTAGTATCTCAGGGTGTTCTGGGCTACACTCCGACATGACTTGTACCGCTTTTGGGGGTCTGACTTTTACCAACCCCCTAGGCCCGACATGCGATGCTTATAGACGAACGGACCGGACTGCACGGATATTGTCACCGACAGGCTCAGTAGGGTGTCAGGATGAGTTCGCTCATCGACGTCCCTTTTAGTCAATAGCTGGTGGCCCGTTACGTATTGGCTTATACCTCTGACGTGCTAGTGGTTAAATCCACAGCCATAGTATTGACGAGTCTTTAGAGTCCACCACACTTTCAGTTACTCAGCTTTCGGGCGAAACGCTGTAGAGGCCGTATGGAGATATGGAAGGGTCCGATCAGATACGTGCGGTATTGCACGGATCAGGATCGGACGGTTTGTACTAATGGCCGTATGGTTATATGGCAGGGTTCGATCAGATACGTGCGGTATTGCACGGATCAGGATCGAACGGATATTACTAGCCGGCTTTGGCTTAAGCCGGTCCTAGTTTAGTACAGTGTAGATTTTGTCTCATTGCATTTGTATCCGGACAGAATACAGATGCGGGTGTGTATGCACAGTATGGGGGTTTTTCCTGTAATTTATTACGGGACCAGTTTTCTGGAGTTGCCAGTTTGCATTCCGTTCCGGCCGGTTTTCCTTTGTTCTTTTCCGGCCGGACTTTTCCGATGGAGGGGGTAATTTGCAGTTTTGCAAATTACATTTGGGGAGGGGGTTTCTTGCAATTGTGGGATTATGATATGTTTAGCATCTTTCATCCATCACTTGCATTAATTATGATTTGAATGGGTATGGGTTGATTAAAGTGAGAAGCATGGTTGATGTTTGCTTATGGTTACCTCTTTCTTTTCCTACACATACCTCCCTCTTGTGTTTTGTTGACAATCCCTCCACCATTATCTCATTAGAGGGGCCGGCCACATTTATGAGAGGAGAGGAAAATGAGAGGTCCAAAACTTTGTATGAGGAAATTTCATGATCTCATTTTTGCCTTGTACACAAAAACCTTCTCACTTCTCCAAAGCTCTTCTTGATTCCTCCATCAAAGGCAACTCTAATACCCCAATGAGACATAGACTCTACACTTCCTACAGCAAACCTTGGGCATGTCGAGTTGCCGGCTTCATGCCCGAGTTGCCTCGGTATAGAGGCGGGAGCCCGTAAAAGATGCAGGCGACGTGGTGCCCTTCCGGCGAGGAGGCGACGACCGGAGATCCCGCGAGGAGATCGGAGAGGAGATGAAGACCGGAGGACTCGGATCACTCGGTATATTTCTAACCCTTCTCTTGTTTGCTAGAATTAGTTTAATGGCACGATCCGGGGTTTAGTGCGCGGTGGTGCCGGTTTGCTAAGTCCGCAAAATTTAAAGTTTATCACCGTTTCCGCGTTTGGCCGTCGGATTGACGGCCGGGGCACTGCCGTTCACTTACACAAACATCAACTAACCGCTTGAATCGAAGCTAAACGATAACTAACCAAACACATAGTTGTTCTAAACTACTATGCTTAGGGATTATACCTATCGAACCAAGTCCTTCGTCTTTACGATCTCCTCGTCCTCCTCGGCCTTCTCGATGTAGTAGATGATCCACCCGAGAGTAAAACTCCAAGCTTAGCCTCTAAACTTGAGGAAACTAACCTTCTTGGATTGCTAATCAAAGAAGATAGATGAGATAGAGTAAGGGTTATGGATTGTTTAGTCTAACTAATCCTTGTTCTCAACACATGAGGGGTGAGGATTAGGGTTTGAAGAGAGAGAGCTTGAGGAGAGAGAATGTGAATATATATTATCAAGTGAGAATAGTAAGTTATCATAATATATATGAAACTTTAAAATTCATCTATAAAAGTAAAACCAATGATGAATAATCAAGTTTCATAAATATCTAATGGTGATTCATAACCATGACTCATTAAGCATTTATTGTGCATTAATGATATGTATGAATCACTCTCATGACTCACTAAACCCAATTAATGCATATGACACCTAAACATCCTTAGTCACCATCTTCTAGAAGCTTCTCGCACAATTACGAGAACGCCCCTCCTTCCCGCAAAAATACGGAAAAACTTTAGACTGTATAAATCCAATAACCGGATACCAATAACTGGCTTAAACCAAAGCCGACTGGTAAAAACTGTCCGAAAGTCGTACGCGCGAAAACGCACGTATCCGTCCGAACCCTTGTCGTAAAACCATACGACCTCTATATCGTTTCGCCTGGAGTAGGGAAACTCTCTGTGTGGGACTCTAGAGACTCGACTACTACGCTGGCAGTGGGTTTAACCACTGACCGCAAGCGGCACTAGCTGTACGTAACGGTCCCCAGGTAGATGTCGATAAGAAGGCCGATGAGGGAACCCATTCGAACTCCTACTGAGTCTGATGTAACAATCTCCATACAGTCCGGTCCGTTCGTCCAAAACTATCGCATATCGGGCCTAGGGGGCGTCAAGCGTCAGTCCCCTAATAGCGGTATAAGTCGTGTCGGAGGGAAGCCCATTACACCCTGAGAAACTACTGGAACCTACCAGCAAATCTCGCTTTCCCTGGCCAGGGACTTTGCGTAATGGCTCTCTGACACAGCGCGATATCAGCTCCCAATACCGGGAGAGACGAATCCTGTCTAACCGCCACTGCCTCCAAGTGCTCGGGACTGCACCCAACTGCTACCTGTTTGCATGACTCCTTTGAGCCGTGGTAGGGTAGCAATCTAAGAACAGTGGGACACACTCGAGGCGAAGTAGCAGTGTCAAGTCTGCGGACTATGCTGTACTCATGTCACCTGGGAACTGTTCACTGACGACTGGTATAAAACCAACCAACAGTTCCCTGTGAGTCCTGTCCGGTGTACCCGTAACCTAACGAGCACCTGTATACTATCTCCAGTACGACGTACTGACGGCTGTGGGACAGACCATCTCCCCAACTGGGATGCGAAGCGTACACACTAGTGTACTCCGGAGTATCGATGCTCTGTCTCGATAATCCAACGACTAGGGACCTGAATAAGGATGTGCTTGTAGACTACCCAGCCCCCACTAGTGTGACTGCCATCACAACGCTGGTAGTCAAGCAAGATCCTAAGAGCTCCATCAATACGTATACTCATATATTAAGATAGAAAAAACCAAGTAGCATACTACCATGTTTAGCAAGACTGTTATATACATGTGAATATCCCAAGCTTCCATTAAGTAATATACAAACTAGTATGATACAGTAATGGCCTTCTAGGGCATAAACACTAACAATCTCCCACTTGCACTAGGGCCATGTACTGGCATATCGAAGACCAATGATCTCGAGTAGCCTCTCGAACTGCGTCTGAAGTAGGGCCTTCGTGAATGGATCAGCAATGTTCTCTTCTGAAGCAACTCTCCGAACCTCGATCTCCTGACGATCAATGATCTCCCTGATCAGGTGATACCGCCTCAAGATGTGTCTGGACTTCTGATGGGACCTTGGTTCCTTCGCTAAAGCTATAGCTCCGTTGTTGTCGCAATACAGAGGTATTGGATCAACTATGGTAGGAACCACCTGAAGTTCTGTTAGGAACTTCTTCATCCAGACTGCTTCTTTTGCTGCATCGCAAGCAGCTATATACTCTGCTTCCATCGTCGAGTCAGCAACGGTGTCTTGCTTGGAGCTCTTCCAGCACACCGCCCCTCCATTGAGGGTAAAGACATAACCTGACATGGACTTGGAATCGTCCTTATCACTCTGGAAGCCGGAATCAGCAAAGGCCTCCAACCTGAGGTCTTTTCCGCCGTAAACCAAGAACATCTCCTTAGTCCTCCTCAGGTACTTGTGAATGTTCTTTACTGCTATCCAGTGCTTCTCCCCTGGGTCTGACTGATACCGGCTTACCACGCTTAGTGCGTAAGCTACATCTGGTCTGGTACACAACATCGCATACATTATAGAGCCTACCGCAGAAGCGTAGGGTATAATAGACATGCGTTCCCTTTCCAAATCAGTCTTGGGAGACATCCCTTTGGAGAGGGTGACTCCGTGACAAGCCGGTAGATTACCGCGCTTAGAATCTTCCATACTGAATCTTTTTAGTACAGTGTCGATATACCTGGACTGCGAAAGTCCCAACATCCTCTTGGATCTATCACGATAGATCCGGATCCCCAGAATGTAAGAGGCATCACCCAGGTCTTTCATGGAGAACCTATGTGACAAGAATCCTTTGACAGATTGTAGCATAGGAATGTCATTTCCTATCAATAGAATGTCATCCACGTACAAGACGAGGAATACGACACTTCTGGCTACAACTTTACTATATATGCACGGTTCATCTGGATTTTTGATAAAGTCATATTCTTTGACTGTCTCTTCAAAACAGATGTTCCAACTCCGCGATGCCTGCTTTAGTCCATAAATGGACTTAAGCAACTTGCATACTTTCCCGCTGCTCCCACTCTGATTGAAACCCTCTGGATGATCCATATAGACGCTCTCTTCTAAATTTCCATTCAGAAAAGCCGTCTTTACGTCCATCTGCCAGATTTCATAATCATGGAAGGCAGCAATAGCAAGAAGGACCCGAATGGATTTGAGCATAGCCACTGGAGAAAAAGTTTCGTCATAGTCCAAACCAGGTCTTTGACGAAAACCCTTTGCAACAAGTCTAGACTTATAGGTTTCCACCTGTCCATCTACACCAATCTTTTTCTTGAAGATCCATTTGCATCCTATGGGTTTTACCCCATCTGGAGCAAAGTCCAAAGTCCATACTTTGTTGGTGTACATGGACTCCATTTCGGTCCGCATTGCATCTAGCCATCATACCGAGTCGCCGCTCTGGATGGCCTGCTGGAAGTCAGTAGGTTCATCATCATCTATGATGCAATCCTCTCTATCCCCATCTATGAGAAAACCGTTGTATCTCTCAGGCGGATGAGATGGCCTACTACTCCTGCGGAGGGGTGTGGGAATGTCCTGTACTTCTTGAACTTCCGGTTCTACCAAACTTTCAGTAGCAGTTTGTGGTTCTGGAATTTCTTCCAGTTCTATTTCGCTCCCACTTATTTCCTTTTCTAAAAACTGATATTCTAGAAAATGGGCATTACGAGAAACAAACACCTTTTGTTCCTCTGCGTAATAGAATAGATACCCCTTGGAGTTCTTTGGATATCCCACAAACTTACACTTTACTGATCGTGCCTCGAGCTTGTCCACATGCTGCTTTTTAACAAAAGCTGGACATCCCCATATTTTCAGATACTGAAGATAGGGTTTCTTCCCGCTCCACATCTGGTATGGAGTGGTAGGCACAGTTTTGGTAGGTACCATGTTCAAAAGATATGCCGCTGATTCTAGCGCATAACCCCAGAAAGATCGCGGTAACTCAGCATTACTCATCATGGATCGTACCATATCCAATAGGGTTCGATTCCGTCTCTCCGATACACCGTTATGCTATGGAGTGTATGGAGGAGTAAGCTGAGAGAGAATTCCTTTCTCTTTTAGGTAACCTAGGAACTCGGCACTCAAGTATTCACCACCTCGATCAGATCTTAGTGTCTTGATACTTTTGCCGGTTTGGTTTTCTACTTCATTCTTATACTCTTGGAATTTCTCAAAAGCCTCGGATTTATGTTTCATCAGAAAAATGAATCCGTATCTTGAGTAATCATCCGTGAAAGTAATGAAATAGGAAAAACCACCTCTCGCATGTGTAGACATTGGACCACATACATCGCTGTGTATGAGTCCTAAGAGCTCGCTCGCTCTTACTCCTTGTCCAGTAAATGGAGTCTTTGTCATCTTTCCTTTGAGACAAGATTGACAAGTGTCATAAGTTTGATATTCGAACGAGTCCAAATATCCTTCTCTATGCAACTTAGTCAACCTTCTCTCATTGATGTGACCCAGTCTACAATGCCATAAGAAAGCTTTATTTAAATCTGGAGACTTTCATTTTAGTGTGTTCTTGACATTGAAAATTTAGAGTTGGTTTAAAACATATATACCGCTATTTAGTGTACCGGACCCAATCAAACCATGATTAAGGTGGATGTTGACAACATCTCTTACAAACGTGAAATCATAACCTTTATTTGATAACAAGGAAACTGATATGATATTACACGTTAAGCTTGGTACAAAATAACAGTTATGTAAAACCAAAATGTGTCCACTCGTCAATCCTAGGTGATAATCCACGACGGTCGCAGCTCCCACGCTAGCTCCGTTAGCAACCTTTAGGGTCATATCACCTTCCTTCAGCACTCTACGGTTTCTCAGTGCCTGCAATGAATTGCAAATATGAGATCCTGATCCGGTATCCAATACCCAGGAAGTAGAGTTGATCGATAGACAATTCTCAATTACAAACACACCTGAAGTCGAAGCCACAGCTTGCTTCGGTTCCTGGTTCTTGGCGTTCCACGCTTTGCAATCCTTCTTCCAGTGCTCTTTCCTGTGACAATGGAAGCACTCATCCTGGCCAACTACCGGTGCTGCAAACTTTTTCTTTCCCTTCCCTCCCACCTTACTAACACCTCCTCTAGGTTTGGGTGCGGCCTTCTTCTTCCTTCCTTTGGCCCTTGCCTTGGACCCGGAAGAAGATGTACCGCCAACAAACATAGCGGGTGTTTCCCTTGTATTCTTCAAGGTGCCCTCTGCACTCCTTAACATGTTCAGGAGTTCCGGAAGTTCAACTTCTTTTCTTTGAATGTTGAAGTTCAGGATAAACTGGGCATAGGTGGAAGGAAGGGACTGGAGAATAAGGTCTGTATAGAGCTCATTATCCAAAGTCGTCCCAAGGTCTGCGAGCTCTTCTATATAGCCGATCATCTTTAGGACATGTTCTCCTACCGGTGACCCGACAGCCAACCTCGCTCGAAACAAGTTCTTAGAGGTCTCGTATCTTGCTATACGAGATTGCTCTCCATAAAGTTCCTTTGTATGGAGAAATATTCCATCAAGGTCCATATCCTCGTGCCTCCTCTGATGTTCATTGTTCATCGAGGCAAGCACGACGCACTTGGCTTTCGCGCAATCTAAATCCCAGGTTTTGCGGATTTCCTTATCCGCATTACTGGATTTGGGACCAGGGACAGCAGGTGCCGTAGCGGTGAGGACGTACCCTAATTTGTCATAGGACAAAGCCATTTTGACATTCCGCAGCCAATCTTTATAGTTTGGCCCTGTCAGTATATTTTTTTCTAAAAGTAACTTAAGTCCAGTCATTTTCAGGGTCGCTGCAATTAGGAGAGAGAGAAGAAAACTCTTTAGCATGATGCTCTTGCAAGTTTAGAGTGGTTTTTAGTTTATCTAAACTAGATGGCTCCCACTGTTTCTCGAATCCTTCCTCAAACCATAAAAGAAGAATTAGCCAGGACTATTCTCACTGTACAATACTTGCTTAACCGTTCAGCCAGGCCAGTGTCGATACTTCGAGGGAGGTTTTCCAACGCTTTCACGAAGTTCCTTAATTAAATAACCTCTTTTCTCTGGGGGCGTAACCCCGCTGACACCTTTCTGGACACCTACTAGGTTTATAGCATTGATCGTTAAGTGACGAATATCCTGATAAGTAGCATATACTCACAGTAGGATCGGGATCCAAATATCATCGTCTGATAATGTTGTAGGAATGCTACCAACATTCATCAAACTCAAAATGGTATGCATCTCTTTGCAAATTTCAGTTTCTTTAGAAATTCCCGATATTCATTTTTGCCCCATGCTCTTATGACCTTGGCGTTGGTCAAAATATCATAAGTCACATGTCAAGTTCTACCCATCATTATCTTGTTAATTTGAACCCATCCGTACATATCCTTGACGTTGGCCAAAATGATCATACGACTGTCCCAAACTAACTCATCTATCTATGCAACAAATGAATATCCAGCATCTACCAAACACTATGCCTTGGCGTTGGTCAAAATACATAGCTTGAATACTACTGAATACCCAGATGAAATGACGGAGGGCTACGAATGGTTTTGGCGAAACCGTGAACGTAGTGAACTTGATATAACCGAAGGAACCTGATAGCTTTTAAAAGGAGTGGTTAAAGCTCCGCATTTAAAAATATCTGTTTTTAAAATTAACCGAGTGGTTTCTTTTAAATTGTTCCAACGATTAAAACTTTGGTTTATTTTTCTTTGCATTATAGATAATGCGTCCCATCATTAACCTATCATTGCAGAGAACAACGAAAATATGACGTCCTCTTATGCCATCCGCATTCGCCACTGGGTCCCGTCATTACTCGTTAGGTTACTTAACTAACGACAGAGCAGGGACTGGGCTAGCGCGGGTGTAGAACATAAGTGACGTCTAAAATAGCTATCATAAATATAGATATTTTACATTCGTCTGACGCAATGATATTCATTCCAGATCACAGATGAACTTAATTGGATTTGCAAGCAATCCGTGTTTGTTTTGAGCCTGCAACAAAATACGGATTACACAGTTGTGATGAATAGCCATTACCCCACCCACGACCCCTACGGGTGCGGCAAACTACCCGTCCGGCAGTTTGTGCACCCCACCTTGGGTCTGTCCTAGGAGCAAAAACAGTAAAATGAAATAATACAACGGTGGCTACAACCGCAACCTGGATGTACCCCGCAAAATAATATTACAACAAATTACATTTACATCAAATGAATTAAAAGATAACCCATCACATAACCCCGGCTATACATCATAACAGTCCAACACAGTTCATATGCACAAACAGATAAAATCCATTTCAGAAATGTGCAACCCCCTGCCAACTGACATACTAGCAGTTAGGGGAGGTTTACGAACACATTATACAATCACAGATATAATCCAACACGCAAATACTGTATAATTTCGATCGATTAAATACTTTTAATTTTGCTCCAATACTTCTCTGTAAAACTGAAACCTGAGAAAAATAAAATATTCCAGAAAATCCCAAATCACACAGAGAAGCAACACAGGGAATTTGGGTCCCTGACTCGGCAACTCGGCGGCGGAAGCGCGGCGGATCGGTGGGATCCGCCACGGTTCCGCGGCTCGGTAGACGATTCAGGACCCTAAATTTCTTGGGTGTTCTTCTGGTGTCTTTTTAAGCTTTCTGAACTACCCTGAAAAATTTTAAGACTTCATTTAAAATTCGAAAGAAACTTGTGATTTTGGGTTTCTCCGGCTTCGTTTTTTCCGTTCGAAATTCATACAAATTTGCAAGTAAGTTATTTATTGTTTAGCGAGGCTCTGATACCACTGTAAGTCAATGTACAACACCCCAGTACTTGTGGGGAGGCGGAATTTTCAAAAACGAACTTGTTTAGTGAACAAACATCGACTAACCGCTTGAATCGAAGCTAAACGATAACTAACCAAACACATAGTTATTCTAAACTACTATGCTTAGGGATTATACCTATCGAACCAAGTCCTTCGGCTTTACGATCTCCTCGTCCTCCTCGGCCTTCTCGATGTAGTAGATGATCCACCCGAGAGTAAAACTCCAAGCTTAGCCTCTAAACTTGAGGCAACTAACCTTCTTGGATTGCTAATCAAAGAAGATAGATGAGATAGAGTAAGGGTTATGGATTGATTAGTCTAACTAATCCTTGTTCTCAACACATGAGGGGTGAGGATTAGGGTTTGAAGAGAGAGAGCTTGAGGAGAGAGAATGTGAATATATATTATCAAGTGAGAATAGTAAGTTATCATAATATATATGAAACTTTAAAATTCATCTATAAAAGTAAAACCAATGATGAATAATCAAGTTTCATAAATATCTAATGGTGATTCATAACCATGACTCATTAAGCATTTATTGTGCATTAATGATATGTATGAATCACTCTCATGACTCACTAAACCCAATTAATGCATATGACACCTAAACCTCCTTAGTCACCATCTTCTAGAAGCTTCTCGCACAATTACGAGAACGCCCCTCCTTTCCGCAAAAATACGGAAAAACTTTAGACTGTATAAATCCAATAACCGGATACCAGTAACTGGCTTAAACCAAAACCGACTGGTAAAAACTGTCCGAAAGTCGTACGCGCGAAAACGCACGTATGCGTCCGAACCCTTGTCGTAAAACCATACGACCTTTATATCGTTTCGCCTGGAGTAGGGAAACTCTCTGTGTGGGACTCTAGAGAATCGACTACAACGCTGGCAGTGGGTTTAACCACAGATCGCAAGCGGCACTAGCTGTACGTAACGGTCCCCAGGTAGATGTCGATAAGAAGGCCGATGAGGGAACCGATCCGAACTCCTACTGAGTCTGATGTGACAATCTCCATACAGTCCGGTCCGTTCGTCCAAGACTATCGCATATCGGGCCTAGGGGGCGGCAAGCGTCAGTCCCCTAATAGCGGTATAAGTCGTGTCGGAGGGAAGCCCATTACACCCTGAGAAACTACTGGAACCTACCAGCAAATCTCGCTTGCCCTGGCCAGGGACTTTGCGTAATGGCTCTCTAACACAGCGCGATATCAACTCCCAATACCGGGAGAGACGAATCCTGTCTAACCGCCACTGCCTCCAAGTGCTCGGGACTGCACCCAACTGCTACCTGTTTGCACGACTCCTTTGAGCCGTGGTAGGGTAGCAATCTAAGAATAGTGGGACACACTCGAGGCGAAGTAGCAGTGTCAAGTCTGCGGACTATGCTGTACTCATGTCAACTGGGAACTGTTCACTGACGACTGATATAAAACCAACCAACAGTTCCCTGTGAGTCCTGTCCGGTGTACCCGTAACCTAACGAGCACCTGTATACTATCTCCAGTACGACGTACTGATGGCTGTGGGACAGACCATCTCCCCAACTGGGATGAGAAGCGTACACACTAGTCTACTCCGGAGTATCGATGCTCTGTCTCGATAATCCAACGACTAGGGACCTGAATAAGGATGTGCTTGTAGACTACCCAGCCCCCACTAGTGTGACTGCCATCACAACGCTGGTAGTCAAGCAAGATCCTAAGAGCTCCATCAATACGTATACTCACATATTAAGATAGAAAAAACCAAGTAGCATACTACCATGTTTAGCAAGACTGTTATATACATGTGAATATCCCAAGCTTCCATTAAGTAATATACAAACTAGTATGATACATTAATGGCCTTCTAGGGCATAAACACTAACATGATCTTACTGTGAGTATATGCTACTCCTTGGGAAAGTTCTCACTTAACGATCAATGCTATAAACCCAGTAGGTGTCTAAAAAGGTGTTAGCGGGGCTACGCCCACAGGGAAAAGAGGTTACTTAATTAAGGAACTTCGCGAAAGCGTTGGAAAACCTCCCTCGAAGTACCGACACTGGCCTGGCTGAACGGTTAAGCAAGTATTGTACGGTGAGATTGATCCCGATTAATTCTTCCTTTATGGTTTGAGGAAGGATTCGAGAGACAGTGGGAGCCATCCTGTTTAGACAAACTAAAAACCACTCTAAACTTGCAAGAGCATCATGCTAAAGTGTTTCTTTTCTTTCTCCTAATTGCAGCAACCATTCAACATGACCGGACTTAAGTTATTACTAGATAAAATCATACTGACAGGGCCAAACTACAAAGATTGGCTCAGGAATGTCAAGATGGCAATCACTTACGACAAGTTGGGGTATATCCTTACCACCAAAGCTCCCCCTGTCCCAGGTCCCACCTCCAGCGTCGTGAATGTAGAAATCCGTAAGACATGGGAGATAGATTGCGCGAAGGCCAAATGCCTCGTTCTTGCCTCGATGGACAACGAACATCAGAGGAGGCATGAGAATATGGACCCAGAGTCTATATTGTAAGTCTACGCTAGCGCCCCGGCCGTCTACAGACGCCAAATGCGGAACAAAAACTTTTAAACTGGCGCTATCGTATACTTTAACTCGGATCTGCCATTATTGCTAAACTAACAAACTGTAAAGAGTGTAGAAAGATTGTACCGAACGATCCGAGTCCTTCGTTCTTCAACCATCATCCCACGCTCCGTTGCGGCTGCTCCGATCTCGTCGATCTCCGATATCCTCGTCGAGGTGGCACCACATCACCGATTCTTTAAACGGGCTCCCGCCTCTGACTCGAGGCAACTCGATCGTCAAGTTTGCTAAAAGAGACGACCAAGATTGTTGTAGAGAATGAGTAGATGACTTTGTCTCACTTCGTCCAAATCCGTGTACGATCGGTTAATGAAGTTGCCGAAGGAATCGGGTGATGGAATGAAATGGACTGTGAAATTCCATACACCGATAAAACCTATCATAATCTTTTCTAGCAAATGAAAACTCAAGTGAGAGAGAGCATGAGGAGAGAGAGAGGGCCGGCCATTTTATATGATGGAGGGAGGTGACCGTAGGAGCAAGTGGTGACCTTAAGCAAAAAGCTTCTCACTAAATATCCTAAGGAAAACAAGAAGCTTTAATAACAAAGCATGAGTCATTAAACACAATAATGCATAAATGATGACTATTAAACCTAGTCACCATTACAATAAATGCATCCAATTAGAACACAACAACAATTAGCCTAGTCACCTCATCTAGAATCTTCTAGAACACTGACTCATCATATCTGAAGAAAAGATAAATCCATCTTTAACAGAATGTTAAAAGATGGCTGATGGAAAACTGGAAACTGGCAACTTCCAAAAGTGATCCTGAAACAACTTTCAGGATAACCCCGAAACTGTATAAATATACCCGCATTTGTATTACGACCGAATACAAATGCAACTGAGACAAAGATATTATACCTACTCAATGTAATACTCGGATCCGGCTTAAACCAAAGCCGACCAGTATCATCTGTCCGAAAACCGACACGTGCGTAAACGCACGTGCATTTTCCGAACCCTGCCATAAAACCATACGGCCTCTACAACGTTTCGCTCGAACTTGGGAAACTTTCTGTGGGGAACTCTAATGACTCGTCAGTACCCTGGCAGTGGGTTTAACCATAAACCGTCAGCGGCACCAGCTATGCGTAACGGCTGCCCATGGACTGACCTCAAGGGAAGCTGATGAGCGAACTCAAGGGAGGCCGATGAGTGAACTCATCCAGAAACCCTACTGAGCCTAACAGTGACAATGTATATACAGTCCGGTCCGTTCGTCAATGAGTATCGCATATCTGCCTAGGGGGCTAGCAACGTCAGACCCCCAATAGCAGTATAAGTCGTGTCGGAGTGAAGCCCAATAACACCCTGAGATACTACTGGAGTACCTACCAGTAAATCTCCTGCCATGGCCATGGACTTTGTGTAATGGCTCTCCTAGACACAGCACGACCTCGCCCCCAATACCGGGAGAGACGAATCCCCTGCCGATCCGCTCACGTGCCTCCATATGGCTCGGGACTGTACCCAAAAGCTACCTGTTTGCACGACTCCTTTGAGCCGTGGTAGGGTAGAAATCAAAGCACAGTGGGAACTCACACGAGACAAATGACGACCTCAGGTCGATGAACTAACCTATACACATGTCACCAGGGAACTGCTATCTGACGGTAGATATAATACTAACTAGCAGATTCCCGGCGAGTCCTGTCCGGTGTACTCATAACCCAATGAGCACCTGTATACATCTTAGGTGATCCAACTGACACCAGTGGCTTGTGAGACCGGCCACCGCCTCTCGTCGGGGTCTCGACTGTACACACTAGTCTACTCCGGAGTATCGATGCCCTGTCTCGAAACTCCCACGACTAAGGACCACAATTAAGGATATGCATATAAACTACCCAACTCTCACGTATATGATCGCCATCATACTGTTGGTAGTAAAGCAAGATCCTAAGGGCTCTATCAAAGTGTAACATGCAATCAGTCACCTGAACATGTACACGACTGATAAAGGCAAACCAGATAGCATACTATCATCTCGAGTAAGACTGTGCTACTGGGATAGGTCCTCCGCAATCATTGCAATCACGTACCTGCGATCCAATAATTGACTATGAGGGCACTATCTCCAACAATCTCCCACTTGCACTCAAGGCTAATATTGCGATGTCGACTACTCACAGCCCGTGTGAAACCGAACATCCAACTCCTCTACTAATCAGTTTCACAAAGCCCGTTTGTAAAACTATTGTGTTCGAGAAATAGCCTCAGTGAGTGGATCCGCCTAGAAGTATCTTTTTATATCTCTCTTAATCTCAAGTTCGCGGAGAAAACCATCTCCCGAATTGAGTAATACCTGTCTTAGAACATGTCTGGATATCTGATGGGACCTTAGTTCATAAATGAACTCCATATCCAAACTTCTTAGACTGAATCGATCACTGAACCCAATCAGTATCGGGCACCTTGTTTCCAACAGTATCCTCTTGGACCACCTGTCCATAATACTGTCCCTCTTCGTCAAAGGGAAAAACTAAAACTCTGACAGTCACTCTGTCATCCACGTCACCTTTGAAGCCTGGAATGATAATCGTCTCCCGAAGGAGGCTGCCGTCATCAAATCCGTAGAACATGCACTTATGTTCTAAAACTGCTTCCTTATGTTTCTCCAGGATTGGATTAATACAAACTTATTGCATCTAGTGCAAAAACAACATTTGGTGTGGTACTTGACATCTCATGATTGACTCAATTGCCTAAGCAAGTGATCTGCCAATCATGCACATCCCTCTCCCCTTTAGTCTGTAAGACACCTTTAGAGAGGGTGACTCCATCACCTGCAGGTACACCACCATGCTAGGAGTCAACTATTCCAAAAACCATTAGAATATCTGTCAAAGTACCCACATTGGGAAACTACCCAAATCCAGATCTAAAACCATAGATCTAGAAACCAGAATGTCAAATATTATATCCATATCTTGTCTGGAGAAACAACCGTGTGACGACCACAGTTCAACCGATCGTAGTATAGGAATTTTACCTCCGACTCTGTGTATGTCATCCAGATACCATGACATCACACCGTACTACCTTCTTAACTGATCCATCCCCTATTCTGATTGAAGTCAAACCCATGACTGTCACATCAAAATTAGATGATCTATCTCCGCTATAACTGCTCAAGTCTATAAATAGATATAAGCATCTTGCCCACTATACTTCCGCTGCTCCCACTGACTACGACAACCCTCCTACCGGGTCTCATATCCTGGAACAACAGTAGTGTCAAGTCTTGGTAGATAAGAACCTCCCTGTCACCGTCTCTGAGGCTACCGAAGTACCTCTCGGGCGTCTGAGGTTACCTACCATACCTGCGGAGTGGCTATTGGAATGTCAAACCTGATTGAATGTATAGGTCCTATTAAATTTTCCGTAATCGTTCGCGGTTCTGGAATCACTTCCAGTTCTACCATACTCCCACTACTGTTTTCTGAAAAAGATCCATTTTTACTAAAACTGTGGCGAGTCAAGAACAATATCACTATTGATCTTCCAAATGGTAGAATATCAACCCTCGTCATAGCCAGGGTCAACCCACAAACAGCCATTACAGAAACGTGCCCTGAGTTATCCAGTGTCTGGTTTTAATCATAAGCTGGACAACTCCCCGTACCTTAATATCTTTTAAGGTACGAACTATTCTATATCCAATATAGAAACTTTGGCACTTATTTAGTTGGAACCATATTCAATCCATGCATCTGTCTCCAGTGCATATCAACTTAATGGAAAGAGGCTAATCAGCATTACTCAACTTAGGAATCCATCCAATTATGAGTAACCTGAAAGAGAAACACGTTTCTCAAAACCATCACTATCATCTGAATACCAATCACAAGAATCTACATCTTCGATCTCTTTGAAGAATCCCGATACTTGTGATACCTGGTTCTCTACTTTATTCTTATACCCACAACTTCTCAAAACTTAGACCTTGTATTTCTACGAAACACTCGTCTAAATACTAGAGAAGTTATAAGTAAACAGAACATAGTACGAGGACCTACCGCTTTGTCCTGATGGACACTTGGACAACATACAATACTCTGTATAAGTCCGCTGAGTTAAACAACTCAAAACCTGTGCGTTTGTAGGTAGAAAACTGTACCCTGGCGATTCCCTCAAATATCACCAATTACAACGAATTCCGATATAATGAGGATAATCACCTAATTCCCAATATCTTACTCCCACTCATCATCTGTAAAACCATACAGATATGAGAATGAAACCTGGTAAATACATACCCTTGGAGTAAGTGTCTAATCGGGAAAACAGTTTTTCTTTTAACAATGCACTGAAACATGAAAATGTTTCGTAGGGGTATCCTGGTATTCATAGCAATGCCTCTTCCATAATCCAATTCATGACTTCAACCGTATATTTTATTGCCATCTCTCCAAATCCCTTTATTTGTCTTTAGTCATTACCTTCTGTACACCATCGTTAGGCTAAATGGTTTTCTTCCTTCCATACCGTTCGGCACCAGCCTATGGTTTGGAAGAAGACTATCCAGTAAGCATAATAGGTGTACCCTCCTAAACCAAGGAGTACTCGCAACTGAGAGAAGGTGATGATAAAAGACAACTGAATAATACCTTATTCTTTTAAAGGTGAAATAGGAGTGGCGATGAAGTACGCGGTTTTGGTCGTGAATGATATCAGTCGCAATTTACTTTGCCCTCTTTCTAATCCCTTTATTTTGTCTTTACATATTACCTTCTGCACACCCTACTTAGGCTAATTGGTTTTCTTTATTCCCTACCTTTCGGCACCAGCCTATGGTTTGGAATAAGACTATCCAATAGGCGTAATAGGTGTACTCTCCTAAACCAAGGAGCTCTCGCAACCTGAGAGAAGGTGATAATAAAAGACAACTGAATAAACTAATTCTATTTCTCCTGAACCTGGATCTATCCTCGAAGGAGTCCCTTTGAGTTCGTATATAACCATACGATGGATCTATCCAATGGAAGTGGATATCCGTAGTAATACTGGTGTTCTGAGAAATGCAAAGGGTAAAAGAAGGAGTGGCAATGACTTATGCAACTCAGACAATCCAAAAGCCAGTATTTTAAGAAGGTTCGGTAAACCTGGTCACTGAGTCATAGTCTAGGGTCGGTCAAAGGTCGCTGCCAAAGAGAGAGAGAGAAAAGAAACACTCTGCGTGCACTCTAACCTAGATCAGAATGGTCATCACTTTATCTAATCCGGAAACCTCCCACTGTCCTGTCAAATTCTCCTCCAAACCTAAAGAAGAATCAATCGGGATCACCCGAAGAGTAAACCAACTCATCAGTGGGAATCGGGATCCAACTCTCATCGCATGATAACGTGATGGAATGCATCTACGTTACTCATACTCCAGATGGTATGCGCATACTTGGAAAGTTTCAGTTTCTTTAGAAACTCCCGATATGATTTTTGCCCCATGCTCTTATAACCTTGGCGTTGGTCAAAATGTCATAAGTCACATGCCAAGTTCTACCCGTCACTATCTTGTCAATTTGAACCCACCCGCACATGCCCTTGACGTTGGCCAAAATGGCAGAACGACTGTCCCAAACTAACTCATCTATCTATGCAACAATTGAATACCCAGCAGCTACCAAACACTATGCCTTGGCGTTGGTCAAAATACGTAGCTTGAATACTACTGAATACCCAAAAGAAGTGACGGAGGGCTACGACTGGTTTTTGGCGAAAAACCTTTAGCGTAGTGAACTTGATATCGCTGAAGGAACCTGATAGCTTTTTAAAATATAGTGGCGAAAACCTTTTGCTAAAGAGGTCACTCCCGGTAAAGGGATCTCGGCTCTTTCCACGTGGAATGAGGTGCAGGATATTCCACTGAATACCGCTATGCAAAGCAACTTGTAATCGACTATAGTAAAGTTATTACGCTGACGCAAACTTCTGCCCAAGGGGTCAGTCCCGGTGAAGGGATATCGGCCCTTGTCCCGTCGAATGAGGTGCAGGATATTCCACTGAATACCGCTATGCATAACAAAAGGAAACGTCTTTGTAACAACACTTTTTAAATTTGTTCCAACAACTGAAAACAGGTTTGTTTTACTTTTCGTTGATCAGAATCAACGCAGTCCCATCAAATATCACACCAGAAAAGAACGAAAATAAAATGTACGTATATGCCATCCGCATTCGTCACTGGGTCCCGTCATCGCCCGTTAGGTTACTTAACTAACGACAGAGCGGGTACTGGACTAGCGCGGGTGTAAAACATATACAACATCTAATAGTATATAAACCAATATACAATAATCGCTCCAGGCGTGATAGTATGCAACATTACAGAAAAGTAATAAGCATCACAGAACAATACAGATATCTGGGATCCCCGAGTTTCACAGAGCCGCTGCTGAAACTCGACGTTCCCCTGTCGTGTGGATAGCCTGTGCAATGAAACCTAGACCCCTACGGGTGCGGCAAGTTACCCGCCAAAATCTGAAGCGAGGTAGTCCCCACAGCATAGTGAATGGAACACCCGACACTTCACGGAATCCGGTAAATTGAGCACCCCTCCTTGGGTCAACCTGTACCCCCTACGAGTGCGGCGAATAGTCTGCCAATTCTAGAGTGGGACCCCTCTGCCTCTCAAAGCCATGAGATGCGGACCCGTTGCCCTCCCGAACCCGGCTATCCGTGCACTCCTTCGCGGGGCAAAACCTAGTACAGTAATGAAAAATAGTACAATAGGTACATCGACCGCAACCTGGTCGTGCCCCAAAAGAATATTATACAACAGGCAGTGACGGCAGTCCACAAGTTGGACGCTCGCCCCGCAATATCAAATGTACAAATAAACACAAACTGTACTACCATTGCACACTGCTATCCACCACGACAAATCCGCAACATCACAGCACAACACAGAACATCAACGCGAATGTCACGTTCGCAAACCCGTCTAAAGGAACTATAGCAATCAGACGCGGTTTACCGATCAAATGACATTCCCGGTCGGAGATATAATGTAAGCACTGTAAACTAACGCGTTTAAATTTCGATCGACCAAAGACCAAATATCAAAAAGTGGGCCCCACTGCTTACTGGTGAACAGTAACAAAATCTGGGCCAAAACGATATTTACCAAAAACCCCAAAATCTAACCAAGAACCCACTGTGAAAATTTGGGACCACGAGCTCACTGTTTGGCCGCGGATGCGCGGTCAAACCATAGGTTTGACCGCGTTTCCGCGGCTATCTCATCGAGTCACGTGCCCAAATTTCTACGTCGTTCTTAGAAAAGCCTGCACAGTATTCTGAGATGTGTAGAATAATTTTATCAGACCGTTTAAAATCAACAGAAACTGTCGGGCATGGATTTTGCAATTTTCGATTTCCGGTCGGATCGATGTTTTAAACGCGTTAGCACAAGTTAGCATAGCAAAATGGTTAGGCTCTGATACCACTGTAAGTCTACGCTAGCGCCCCAGCCGTTTACAGACGCCAAATGCGGAACAAAAACTTTTAAACTGGCGCTATCGTATACTTTAACCCGGATCTGCCATTATTGCTAAACTAACAAACTGTAAAGAGTGTAGAAAGATTGTACCGAACGATCCGAGTCCTTCGTTCTTCAACCATCATCCCACGCTCCGTTGCGGCTGCTCCGATCTCGTCGATCTCCGATATCCTCGTCGAGGTGGCACCACATCACCGATTCTTTAAACGGGCTCCCGCCTCTGACTCGAGGCAACTCGATCGTCAAGTTTGCTAAAAGAGACGACCAAGATTGTTGTAGAGAATGAGTAGATGACTTTGTCTCACTTCGTCCAAATCCGTGGACGATCGGTTAATGAAGTTGCCGAAGGAATCGGGTGATGGAATGAAATGGACTGTGAAATTCCATACACCGATAAAACCTATCATAATCTTTTCGAGCAAATGAAAACTCAAGTGAGAGAGAGCATGAGGAGAGAGAGAGGGCCGGCCATTTTATATGCTGGAGGGAGGTGACCGTAGGAGCAAGTGGTGACCTTAAGCAAAAAGCTTCTCACTAAATATCCTAAGGAAAACAAGAAGCTTTAATAACAAAGCATGAGTCATTAAACACAATAATGCATAAATGATGACTATTAAACCTAGTCACCATTACAATAAATGCATCCAATTAGAACACAACACCAATTAGCCTAGTCACCTCATCTAGAATCTTCTAGAACACTGACTCATCATATCTGAAGAAAAGATAAATCCGTCTTTAACAGAATGTTAAAAGACGGCTGATAGAAAACTGGAAACTGGCAACTTCCAAAAGTGATCCTGAAACAACTTTCAGGATAACCCCGAAACTGTATAAATATACCCGCATTTGTATTACGACCGAATACAAATGCAACTGAGACAAAGATATTATACCTACTCAATGTAATACTCGGATCCGGCTTAAACCAAAGCCGACCAGTATCATCTGTCCGAAAATCGACACGTGCGTAAACGCACGTGCATTTTCCGAACCCTGCCATAAAACCATACGGCCTCTACAACGTTTCGCCCGAACTTGGGAAACTGTCTGTGGGGAACTCTAATGACTCGTCAGTACCCTGGCAGTGGGTTTAACCACAAACCGTCAGCGGCACTAGCTATGCGTAACGGCTGCCCATGGACTGACCTCAAGGGAAGCTGATGAGCGAACTCAAGGGAGGCCGATGAGTGAACTCATCCAGAAACCCTACTGAGCCTAACAGTGACAATGTATATACAGTCCGGTCCGTTCGTCAAAAAGTATCGTATATCTGCCTAGGGGCTAGCAACGTCAGACCCCTAATAGCAGTATAAGTCGTGTCGGAGTGAAGCCCAATAACACCCTGAGATACTACTGGAGTACCTACCAGTAAATCTCCTGCCATGGCCATGGACTTTGTGTAATGGCTCTCCTAGACACAGCACGACCTCGCCCCCAATACCGGGAGAGACGAATCCCCTGCCGATCCGCTCACGTGCCTCCATATGGCTCGGGACTGTACCCAAAAGCTACCTGTTTGCACGACTCCTTTGAGCCGTGGTAGGGTAGAAATCAAAGCACAGTGGGAACTCACACGAGACAAATGATGACCTCAGGTCGATGAACTAACCTGTACACATGTCACCAGGGAACTGCTATCTGACGGTAAATATAATACTAACTAGCAGATTCCCGGCGAGTCCTGTCCGGTGTACTCATAACCCAATGAGCACCTGTATACATCTTAGGTGATCCAACTGACACCAGTGGCTTGTGAGACCGGCCACCGCCCCTCGTCGGGGTCTCGACTGTACACACTAGTCTACTCCGGAGTATCGATGCCCTGTCTCGAAATTCCCACGACTAGGGACCACAATTAAGGATATGCATATAAACTACCCAACTCTCACGTATATGATCGCCATCATACTGTTGGTAGTAAAGCAAGATCCTAAGGGCTCTATCAAAGTGTAACATGCAATCAGTCACCTGAACATGTACACGACTGATAAAGGCAAACCAGATAGCATACTATCATCTCGAGTAAGACTGTGCTACCGGGATAGGTCCTCCGCAATCATTGCAATCACGTACCTGCGATCCAATAATTGACTATGAGGGCACTATCTCCAACATATATTTCTTCATACAAAAGAACTGTATGGAGAGCAGTCTCGTATCGCAAGATAAGAAGTGTCGAAGAAGCTATTTTCGGCAAGATTGGCCATCGGATCATCGGTAGCGGAATATGTGCTTAAGATGATTGGCTACATAGAGGAGCTCGTGGACCTCGGGACCACGTTGGAGAATGAACTCTACACTGATTTGATTCTCCAGTCCCTTCCTTCCACTTACGCCCAGTTTATCCTAAACTTCAACATGCAAGGAAAGGAGGTTGAACTTTCCGAACTTCTGAACATGTTGAGGAGTGCTGAGGGCACCCTACAGAAAGGTAGGGAGACATCCACTTTGTTTGTAAGAGGATCTTCCTCTTCTAGGTCCAGGGCGAAAGCCAAGGGAAAGAAGAAGAAATCCCCCGCCAAACCAAGGGGCTGTGTCAGTAAAGTGGATACGAAGGGAAAGGGAAAGGCAACAAAGGTAGCGGGAAAGCTGGTGGGGAAGGAAGAATGCTTCTACTATCACAAAAGTGGACACTGGAAACAGGATTGCAAGGCTTGGAAGGCCAGAACCCAGGATCTGAAGCGAGTTGCGGCTTCAGCTTCAGGTGTGTATGTTATTGAAAACTGTCTATCAATAAACTCTACTTCCTGGGTATTGGATACCGGATCAGGATCTTATATCTGTAATTCTTTGCAGGCGTTGAGAAAGCGTAGAATTTTGAAGGCAGGTGATATGACCCTCAGAGTTGCAAACGGAGCTAGCATGGATGCTGAGGCCGTGGGGGACTATCACCTGGGATTGTCAGATGGACACTTTTTGGTTTTGCGTAGTTGTTATTTTGTACCAAATGCAACCTGTAATATTATTTCTGTATCTTTATTATCTAAAGAAGGTTATGAATTTGTATTTGTAAGTAATGTAGTGAACATTCACCTTAATCAAGTTTTGATTGGGTCGGGTACATTAAACAACGGTATATACGTATTAAACCAACCACAGATTTTCAATGTCCAGAATACACACAAAAGAAAGTCTCCAGAAATCAATAAAACTTTCTTATGGCATTATAGACTGGGTCACATCAATGAGAGAAGGATGACTAAGTTACATACAGAAAGATATTTGGATCCGTTCGAATATCAATCGTATGCAACTTGTCAATCCTGTCTCAAAGGAAAGATGACAAAGACTCCGTTCAATGGACACGGAGTAAGAGCGAGCGAGCTCTTGGGACTCGTACACAACGACGTGTGCGGTCCAATGTCTACGCATGCACGAAGCGGTTATTCTTACTTCATTACTTTTACGGATGACTTTTCAAAGTACGGATATGTCTTCTTAATGAAACATAAATCCGAGGCTTTTGAAAAATTTCAGGAATATAAGAATGAAGTAGAAAAACAAACATGCAAAAGTATCAAGGCACTGAGATCTGATCGAGGTGGTGAATACTTGAGTGCCGAGTTCCTGGGTTACTTAAAAGAGAATGGAATTCTCTCTCAGCTTACTCCTCCATACACTCCGCAACATAACGGTGTATCGGAGAGACGGAACCGAACCCTATTGGATATGGTACGGTCCATGATGAGTAACGCTGAGTTGCCGCGATCGTTCTGGGGATATGCGCTAGAATCAGCTGCATACCTTTTGAACCGAGTTCCAACTAAGACTGTGCTTACTACACCATATCAGATGTGGTGTGGGAAGAGACCCTATCTTAATCACATTAAGACATGGGGATGTCCAGCTTTTGTCAAAAAGCAGCATGCGGACAAGCTCGAGGCACGCTCAGTACAGTGCAAGTTTGTGGGATATCCAAAGAACTCCAAGGGATATTTCTTCTATTGCGAAGAGGAACAAAAGGTTTTTGTTTCTCGCTATGCCCACTTTCTAGAACACCAGTTCATAGAAAAAGAAATAAGTGGGAGCGCAATAGAACTGGAAGAAATTCCAGAACCATGAGCTATTACTGAAAGCTTAGTAGAACCAGAGGGTTCGAAAGATCAGGACATTCCCACGCCACTCCGCAGGAGTAGTAGGCAGTCTCATCCGCCCGAGAGATACTACGGTTTTCTCATAGACGGGGATAGAGAGGATTGCATTATAGATTGTGATGAGCCTACTAGCCTCCAGCAAGCCATTCAGAGCGTTGACTCGGTAAAATGGCTGGATGCAATGCGGACCGAAATGGAGTCCATGTACACCAACAAAGTATGGACGTTGGACATTGCTCCAGATGGGGTAAAACCCGTAGGATGCAATTGGATCTTCAAAAGGAAGATTGGTGTAGATGGACAGGTTGAGACCTATAAAGCTAGACTGGTTGCGAAGGGTTTTCGTCAGCGACTTAGTTTGGACTATGACGAAACCTTTTCCCCAGTAGCTATGATGAAATCCATTCGGATCCTTCTTGCCATTGCTGCCTTCCACGATTATGAGATTTGGCAGATGGACGTAAAGACCGCTTTTCTAAATGGAAATTTAGAGGAGTGTGTCTATATGGACCAGCCAGAGGGTTTCATTCAGAGTGGGAGCAGCGGAAAGGTATGCAAGTTGCTTAAGTCCATTTATGGACTAAAGCAGGCATCGCGGAGTTCGAACATCTGTTTTGATGAGACGGTCAAGGAATTTGGCTTTATCAAAAATCCAGATCAACCATGCATCTATTGTAGATTTGTAGCGAGAACTGTAGTATTCATCGTTTTATACGTGGATGACATTCTCTTAATAGGAAATGACATTCCTATGCTACAATCTGTCAAGGGGTTCTTGTCACACAGGTTCTCCATGAAAGACCTGGGTGATACCTCATACATTCTGGGGATCCGGATCTACCATGACAGATCCAAAAGGATTTTAGGACTCTCACAGTCCAGGTACATCGACACCATACTGAAAAGATTCAATATGGAAGATTCCAAGCGCGGTATTCTACCGGCTTGTCACGGGATCACCCTCTCCAAAGAGATGTCTCCCAAGACTGATTTGGAGACGGATCGCATGTCTATTATACCCTACGCTTCTGCGGTAGGCTCTATAATGTATGCGATGTTGTGTACCAGACCAGATGTGGGTTATGCACTGAGTGTGGTAAGCAGGTATCAGTCAAATCCTGGGGAGAAACATTGGATAGAGGTAAAGAACATTCTCAAGTACCTGAGAAGGACTAAGGAGATGTTCTTGGTGTATGGCGGAAAAGACCTCCAGATTGAGTCCTTTGCTGACTCCAGCTTCCAGAGTGACAAGGATGATTCCAAGTCCATGTCGGGTTTTGTCTTTACCCTCAATAGAGGGGCGGTGTGTTGGAAGAGCTCCAAACAGGAAACCGTTGCTGACTCGACTATAGAAGCGGAATAAATCGCTGCATCTGATGCCGCAAAAGAAGCTGTCTGGATGAGAAAGTTCTTGAAAGAACTTCAGGTGGTTCCGTCCATTGTTGATCCAATACCTCTGTATTGTGACAACAACGGGGCTATAGATTTAGCGAAGGAACCCAGGTCCCATCAGAAATCCAGACACATCTTGAGGCGGTATCACCTGATCAGGGAGATCGTGGATCGCCAGGAGATCGAGGTTCGGAGGGTTGCTTTAGAAGATAACACTGCAGATCCATTCACGAAGGCCTTACCACAGACTCAGTTCGAGCGGCTGATCGAGATGATAGGTCTTCGATACGCCAGTACATGGCCTTAGTGCAAGTGGGAGATTGTTAGTGTATATACCCTAGAGGCCATTACTGTATCATACTAGTATGTATATTACTTGATGGAAGCTTGGGATATTCACAGTTGTATATACAATCTTGCTCGAAATGGTAGTATGCTACTTGGTTTATCTCTGCTTCAATATGTGCATGTGTTTCTTTTAGCATATCGCTTATATACATATTAGTAGAGCCCTTAGGATCTTTGCTTGATTACCAGCGTTGTGATGGCGCTCACACTCGTGGGGGCTGGGTAATCCATAAGCACATCCTTATACAGGTCCCTAGTCGTTGGACTATCGAGACAGGGCATCGATACTCCGGAGAAGACTAGCGTATGCGCTTCTCATCCCAGCGTGGGAGACGGTCTGTCCCACAGCCGTCAGTACGTCGTACTTGAGATAGTATGCGGGTGCTCGTTATGTTATGAGTACACTGGACAGGACTCGTCGGGAATTGTTGGTTGGTATTATACCTATCGTCAGTTATCAGTTCCCAGGTGACATGAGTACAGCTTAGTCCGCTGACTTAACACTGTCACTTCGCCTCGAGTGTGTTCCCACTGTACTTTGATTACTACCCTACCACGTCTCAAAGGAGTCGTGCAAACAGGTAGTAGTTGGGTGCAGTCCCGAAGCACTTGGAGGTAGTGACGGTTAGACAGAATTCGTCTCTCCCGGTATTGGGGGTTGACATCGCGCTGTTTCTAGGAGAGCCATTACACAAGTAGTCCATGGCCAGGGCAAGCGAGATATACTGGTAGGTTTCCAGTGTTATCTCAGGGTGTTCTGGGCTACACTCCGACACGACTTGTACCGCTATTAGGGGACTGACGTTTACCGCCCCTCTATGCCCGCCATGCGATGTATCAGACGAACAGACCGGACTGTACGGAGACTGTCACATTCAGGCTCAGTAGGAGTTCAGATGGGTTCACCTTGTCAGCCTTCTTATCGGCATCTACCTGGGGACCGTTATGTACAGCTAGTGCCGCTTGCGGTCTGTGGTTAAACCCACTGCCAGCATAGTGTCGAGTCTTTAGAGTCCCACACAGAGAGTTATTCGCCTTTAGGCAAAATGAGTAGAGGTCGCATGGTTTTGCGACAGGGTTCGTTCACATCCGCGCACTTGTGCACGTTTGCTGTCCGGACAGCTTATACTAGCGGGCTTTGGTTTAAGCCAGATCCTAGTATATGATTTGGGATTGGTTTTATCTCATTGTATTCGTGTTCCTCGGATCACGAATACGGGTGCGTGTGCACAGTTGACTGAGACAGAGGCAGAGGACTTTGATTAGGGTTAATGACCATTGTCATTTTCTTAACCCTAATGCTTATGTGTGTATTATGAATAATTGATATTAGTTATATATAATTGTGCATGGTTAGGGTTGTTGACCATTTGACCATACTTGACTTGTTGACTTGGGTTGACACTTTGACCATCATCATTCCATATAAAAGATGCTCTTTGATCCTTGCAATTTGCATTAAATATGAAATGATAACGGTCAAGTCTTGATTAACCATGACAATTATCTAGCTAATTATCTAATTTCCTAATTCACCCATATTAGAGAGAATGGTTCATTGTTTATCTCATTCTATCATATAGATTCTCTCTCCTCCTCGTCCTCTCTCTCAAGCTCTCCCCTCTCATGTGTTGAGAAACACTTGAGCTTGCGATAAACCTCTCTAAATTAATCTCTACTCTCATCTAAGGTTCTAGGATTAGCACTTCTAGCACCTTAGTTACTTCTAGCTTGAAGTTGAAGCCAAAGGTTGAGGCTCTCGGGTGGATCCTTCTTCGACTAGAGAAGGCGACAAGGTGATCTCTTTCTTCCACTCCAAGGAGCCAGGAGAGAAGGACATAAAGCCCAAGGTATAACCTTTCTTCCATGTAGCTAATACTAGTTAGCTTGTAGTTAGTTTTTGTTTAGCAAAGATCCTCCTTTAGTTAGTCCATGTTGCCTAGTTCGATAAAAATCCGATTTTTATACCGTTTTCCGCTTCCCCGCAAGCACCGAGGCGGGCAACGTGGACTTACAATTTCATTGAAATGCAAAGTCCAGATATTCAGAAGTTATAGGTATAAGAATAAAGTAGAGAACCATTTGTTGTAAGTATCAGGATTCTTCGAGGATGCCGAAGATGTAGATACTTGTGTTTGGTATTCAGTTAATAGTAATGGTTTTGTGAACTTGTTTCTTTTTCAGGATTACTCATATATGGATGCACTCCTAGATGAGTAATGCTGATTGTCCTCTTTTCCATTTGGTTGATATGCACTGGAGACAACTGCATGATTTTGAATCTGGTTCCAATTAAATTAGTGCTTTTGTTTCTATATCAGATATATATATATAGAATCAATTTATATCTTAACGTTGTTAAGGTATAGGGAGTTGTCCGGCTGATGCTTAAAACCAGAATCCGGATAAACTCTAGGCACGTTTCAGTAATGGCAGTTTGTGGGTTATCCCGGGCTCTGACGAGGGTTAACTTTCTACCATCAGGAAGATCAATATTTGTATTGTTCTTGACTCGCCACAGTTTTAATAAAATTGATTTTTTCAGAAAAACAGAAGTGGGAGTATGGTAGAACTGAAGTGATTCCAGAACCACAAACGATCACTGAAGATTTAATAGAACCTAAGGATTCAATTGGGTTTCGACGTTCCATTAGCCACTCCGCAAATTTTGGTGGGTAACCTCAGGCACCTGAGAGGTACTTCGGTCCTCTCAGAGATGGTGACAGGGAGGTTCTTGTTTACCCAGACTTATCATTGATGCTGTTCTAGACTATAAGACCCGGCGGGAGGATGAGTATAGCGTCATTCTAAACTAGCTTTAGAAGTGCACGTGTATATGACTCTGCCAGAGGGTTGTTGTAGTCAGTGGGAGCAGCGGAAGCATAGAGGGAAAGTAGCTTATGTCTATTTATAGACTAAAGCAGATATAGCGGAAACAGATCATCTAATTTTGATGTGACAGTCTTAGGCTTTGACCTCATCAGAATAGGAGATGGATCTGGTAAGAAGGTAGTAGGGTGTGATGTCCGAGGATTCAGAATGACATAAACTTAATAGGAAGAGATATTCCTATACTACGATCGGTTATACTTTGGTTGTCACAAAGTTGTTTCTCCATGTAGGATATGGATATAATATCAGGTTTTCTGGTTACTAGATCTATGGTTTTAGATCTGGATTTGGGAAGTATCCCAATTTGGGTAATTTGACACTATTCTAAAGGAATTTTAGAATGGACGACTCCTGGCATGGTGGTGTACCTGCATGCGATGGAGTCACCCTCTCTAAAGGTGTCTTACATACTAAAGGAGAGAGGGGTCTGCATGATTAGCACATCACTTGCTTATGCAATAGAGTTAATCATGAAATGTCAAGTACCACACCAGATATTGCTTTTGCACTAGATGCAATAAGCAGATATATTAATCCAATCCAGGAGAACATTGGGAAGCAGTTATTGAACATAAGTGAATGTTCTACGGAAATGATTAAGGCCGCCTCCTTCAGGAAACGGTTATCATTTCAGGCTTCCAAGGTGACCTGGATGACAGAGTAACTGTCAGAGTTACAATTTTTCCCTCCTTTGAGGGACAGTATGTTGGACAGGTGGTCCAAGTGGATACTGAGGAAGGCATGGCGCATGTTACTGATTAGATTCAGTGGATGATACTGTCTAGAAGGTTTGCTGGATTTGGAGTTCGTTTGTGAATTGGGTCCCATCAGATATCCAGACGAATTCTAAGACAGGTATTGATCATTTCGGGAGATGGTCTTCTCCATGAAGTTGAGATATGGAGGGATACAGAAAGAAACATTGGAGCGGATCCACTCACTGAGGCTATTTCTCGAACGCAATCATTTTCGCAAACAGGCTTTAAGAAACTGATTAGTAAAGAAGTTGGGTGTTCGGTATCACACAGGCTGTGAGTATGCGACATCGCAATAATTGGCCTTAAATGCAAGTGGGAGATTGTTGGATATAGTGCCCTCAAGGCAATTATCATAGTCGCGGAAAGATGATTATGATGATTGAGGAAGGACCTATACCGATAAATAGTCTTACTCAAGATGATAGTATACTATCTGGTTTGTCTTTATCGTCATGTTTATAGAGCCCATATGATTTTTTCTTGACTGCCAGCATTATGATGGCGATCATATATGTGGGAGCTGGAGTCTATAAGTACAACCTTAAATGTCCCTAGTCGTAGGAGTATCGAGACCGGGCATCGATACTCCAGTGTAGACTAGTGTATACTGATCGAGACCTCGATGAGGGGCGGTAGCCAGGTCTCACAAGCCATTGGTGTTAGTTTGTTCACCTAAGATAGTATGCAGGTGCTCATTGGGTTATGAGTACACTGGACGGACTCGCCGGGAACCTGCTAGTTGGTATTATACCTATTGTCAAATAGCAGTTCCCAGGTGACATGTGTACAGGTTAGTCTGTCGACCTGAGATCGTCATTTGTCTCGTGTGAGTTCCCACTGTGCTTTGATTACTACCCTACCACGGCTCAAAGGAGTCGTGCAAACATGTTTTAGTTGGGTACAATCCCGAGCCACATGGAGGCAGTGATCGGATCGTCGGGGATTCGTCTCTCACGGTATTGGGGGTTGATGTCGCATTGTGTACGGGTGGCCATCACCAGAAATCCATGGCCATGGTGAACGAGAATTACCGATCCAGGATCGATAATTTCTCAGGTAGTGATGGGTTACGTGCCGACAATAAATATCGCGTTGTTGGGGGTCTGATTTTATCCACCCCCTAGACTCGATATGCGATGCTCTTTGATGAACAAACCGGACAGTACGGATATTGTCACTGACAGGCTCAGTAGGGGTTCGGGATGAGTTTACTCGTCGGCCTCCCTTTCGATTAATACCTGGGTAGCCGTTACGTACAGCTATTGCTGTTGACATGCTTATGGTTAAAACCACCGCCAGCATATTGATGAGTCTTTAGAGTCCCACACATAGGGTTTTCACGGTTCAGGCGATATGGTGTACATGACGTATGTTGATACATACAGGTGTCCGATTAAATATGTGCACTTGCTGCGTAGACTTTGATCGGACAGTTGATAATACTAGCGACTTAGGATTAAGCCGGATTATTAAATCGGATTTTGATTTAATAATTTATATATGTATTTGTATATACGTATTCTAGTATTATTGTTCGCTATTCGTTTTCTCTCTCAGCTATTCGTATTTTGGTACGAATACGCGTATATGTATTTCGGTACATGTACCGGGAAGTATTCCGTATTTTCTACGGAATAGCTTCTATAAGGTGCCACATCATTTGTATGAATTTCCATTTTTGGAAATTCATTTGACTCACAAATGAGGTGGAAGTGTGAGGTGGAAAGTGCATAGTGTCAAAGCATGGTTCAAAATGCATGTAGCAAAGTATGGTGCATTGTTTAATGATTAAAAGAAAATGATTTTTCTTGATGGGAGAGAGAGGGGGGGCAATCTTAGGGAGGGTGGGGGTTCATTTGATTTGGTGATTAGATGAAACATTAGCCCACTCTCTCACTCTCTCATTCATACAAAACACTTAGCCATTCTTTGTTCATGAAAAATGCTTCACCACCTCCACACATCTTCTATGGATGCTCATGGAGCACATGGTTATGAGAAAATCATAGTGACACATTACTACACCCCGACTCTCCATCGTTAGCAACTTTGGAGCGTCGGTTGCCTCGTTCATCGAGCTGGAGCTTACGCCGTTTCCCTCGGGTGGATCATCGGAGATGGAGGAAGACCGGCAACCAAACTTCGTCAAAGAACTGCTAGGAGCTTGGAATGAAGACCCAAGGACTTGGATCAACTCGGGATAACGATTCTAACCTTTTCTTAGTTTGCAAGTTTAGGGTTTAAGGTCGATCCGTAAATCGGCTAGCGGTAGCGCCGGTTTCAGAAATTTTTGTTCCGCATTTTGGCAGCATTTCGATGGCCGGGACGCTGCCGGGACCTTTCATGGTATCAGAGCGGGGATTGGGCTAGCGCGGGAGCAAAATATATACAACATCTACTAGTATATATAAATATATATAACAATCATCCCAGGCACGAGGGTTCCTAGGATTATTCGGTTGTCTTTTTCCTTTACCTTCTCTCAGGTTGTGAGGGCTCTTAGGATTAGGAGAGGGTACACCTATTGAGCTTATTGGATAGTCTTCTTCCAAACCATAGGAAGGTGCCGAACAGTTGGGATGGAAGAAAACCAATTAAGATTAAGTGTGGTGTACAGAAGGTAATAAGTAAAAACATATAAAGGGATTAGAATAATGGCAAAGGAAAATGCGACCACCAACTTTCACGAAAAAAACCAGGTATACCCCTGCCACTCCTACATCCATTTTTCTTTTCTCTAGGACACTCCGTATCACTACGGATATCCACTTCCATTGGATAAATCCATCGTATGGTTATATACGAACTCGAAGGAACTTTTTCGAGGATGGATTCTGGTTCTGGAGAGATTGGATAGGATTACATAGATATCTTTTCCCATTACCTTCTCTCAGGTTGCGAGGGCTCCTAGGATTAGGAGAGTACACCTATTACGCTTATTGGATAGTCTTCATCCAAACCTTAGGCTGGTGCCGAAGTGTAGGGAAAGAAGAAAACCAGTTAGCCTAAAGAAGGTATACAGAAGGTAATAAGTAAAGACATAATAAAGAGGATTGCAGTGAGGGAAGGTATAGTATATGGTTACTGCCTTGAATCAGGATAGTGGAAGAGGCGTTACTAGGAATACCAGTTAACCCTTTTTGAAACATTTTCATGTTTCAGTCTGACTGTGCGATGTTAATTGAAAACTGTTTTCCCAATTGGAATCTAACTCCAGGGTATGTATTTACCAGAT
The DNA here is from genome assembly GCA_030015575.1 of Agapanthus africanus. NCBI lineage: Eukaryota > Viridiplantae > Streptophyta > Magnoliopsida > Asparagales > Amaryllidaceae > Agapanthus > Agapanthus africanus. The sequence goes on from JASDDO010000031.1 coordinate 142,164,398, forward strand.
CAGTTTCTCACATCTGTATGTTATTACAGATGGTGAGTGGGAGTAAGATATTGGGAATTGGGTGATTAGATCCTCATTATGTCGGAATTCGTTGTAATTGGTGACATTTGAGGAAATCATCTGGATTTTGCCGGATGGCAAATATTTGGTTTTGAATATCCGTTGTTATGCACCAATTTCAAACTAATATATCTGTACATTTATTTTATAAAGTGAGATATAACTTTTTGATATTATGTCTTTGACATTTACCTATATCAGCTGGTGATTAGGTAAGGTGCATTCAACAGCGGTGTAATTCTTCTTAACCATAGTATAGTTTTTCAACCTACGACGCACAGGGTTTGAGTTATTGAACTCAGGGGACTTATACAAAGTATTGTATGTTGTCCAGTGTCCATTAGGACAAAGGGGTTGGTACTCATACTATATTCTGTTTACTTATGACTTCTCCAGTTCTGTACATGTATTTCGTTGAAATGCAAGGTCCAGATATTCAGAAGTTATTGGTATAAGAATAAAGTAGAGAACCATTTATTGTAAGTATCAGGATTCTTCGAGGAAGTCAAAGATGTAGATACTCATGTCCTAGTGATCCTTTGATGATGTTTGGTTGCCGGTCTTCCTCCATCTGCGATGATCCACCCGAGGGAAACGGCGCAAGCTCCAGCCTCGACAAACGAGGCAACCGACGCTCCAAAGTCTCTAGCGATGGAGAGTGTGGGTGTATGAATATGTCACTACAATTTTTATCTCAACCATGAGCTCCATGGAGCAACTCAAGAAGAAGAATGGAGGTGATGAAGCTTTTGCCTGAACTAGAAATGGCTAACCCTTTTTTTGTATGAAATGAGAGAGTAGAAGTTATGCAGCAAATGTAATCAATCACCAAATGAAATCCATCCCCACCACAATGTGGCCGGCCCCCCTCTCTTGTTAGATATATGTATGCCCTAGAGGCCATTATATATATAGTGGATGCTTGGACATGTATATATGATTTGAGATGACTTTCTCGCTCAAAATGATAGTATGCTATCTGGTTTACTTTATCTTGACATGTTGATTTGATCATGCTTTTATTCATTTGCACATGTTGATAAAGCCCTTAAGATATTTGCTTGACTACTGTGACTATGATGCGGATCATACTAGTGGGACATGTGTAGTTTATAAGCATATCCTTGAATTGTTCCTAGTCGTGGGTGTTTCGAGACGGGGCATCGATATTCCAGAGTAGACTAGCGTATACTATTCTTGCCCATATGATGGGCAATGGATGATCCCATATCCATCTGGTGAGGTGACACCAAAGATTGTATGCGGGTGCTCAGTGGAGACTGGGTACACTGAACGGACTCACAGAGAACTCCTATGTGGTATTATATCTATCGTCGGATAGCAGTTTTCAGGTGACACTGGTACATGTTAGTCTGTAGACCCAAGATCGTCATAGAGTCTTGTGTGTCTTCCCACTGTACTTTGATATCCACCCTACCACGGCTCTACTGAGTCGTGCAAACAGGTGGACTTTGGGTACAGTCCCGAGGCACATGGAGGCGATGAGCGATAGGAGGGGTTTCGTCTCTCCCGGTATTGGGAGTTGATGTTGTGCTATGCTTGATTGGCTGTAACAGGAAGTCCCTGGCCAGGGCTACTGAGATTTACTGATAAGCGTTATCAGTAGTTTCTCGATCTGTTATGAGCCATACACCAGCATGACTTATTGAGTTATTGGGGTCGACGATTCCATCCCTAGAATCGATAAGCAACATATCTGACGAGGAGACCAGACTGTACGGTAAGTGTGGCCAGTTGGCTTGACGGGAGTTTTGACAGCTTCGCTGGTTTTCTTCTGATCATTCAATACCCGGGTGGCCGTTACGTTTAGCTGACTGCTTGTGGCTTGTGAGTATTTGATATGATCATCACCTAATGCCGGCGTATTGATGAGTCTTAGAGTCCCACAATGAAGTTTCCTGGCTCAGGCGAAAAGATGTGGTGTGCATATGAGATATGCGCGGGGACCCGATTAAATATGGATATGTGATACTGTATATTAATCGGGCATTTTCTATTGGTCGGGTCGTATGTGATATGACCGGTTTGCATAATCAAGTGTTGATTTAACAAATGACTTTTAGATTAGTTCTTTAATTAAACCCTTTTTCTATTTTTGTATGCATGTATGCATATGATGATGTGCATGGACACATACATACATACATTGTATCATGGTTGTTGATACATATTTGGTGGCAATGCAAGACTCATATTGTAGTAATTATCTATTTATTTATCATTTTGAATTAAAGGAAAGGATAATTCACACATGGTTAATGTTTATCATCTGACCATACTTCAACTACTTTTTAACCTTGAGTTAATTATCCTTTTGCCTTTTTAACTCAATGATAAAGATCTAGATAATTACTAACCATGGTTGAAGTGAGAAGGATTAATATAGATTATTCTTTCTCATTTCAATTATTCATTCATATCATTTTCTTTTGAGCTCAAGCTTAGCCACCATCTTCTTCTTCCTCTCTTGAAATTTTCTTTGAGTGAAATTGATAAAAAGAAAGGGTTTTGATTATAGAATACAAACCACATCATCATACTACACTCATCTAGCCTATTTGTGTAGGGTGTTTGCTCTACTTCATTCACATATCAAGTAAAGCAAGGAGCTTTGGGCAAAGGGACTTCGGGTGGATCTTCGTGGACAAGGAAGACCTCCATCAATCCGTTCCAAACTCTCAAAGTGTCAAGGAGTCACCAAGGGATGTCTACAAAGGTTGTTATCTCTACCCTTAGTGATAGTTTTTCATTTGCATGTGATGCTTAGTCAAATGAAACCCTAAATTTCTAGTTATGCTTCTTGTCAAGTTCACTTAGCACCTTCAAAATTTGATTTTGGCATAGGTGATGCTTCTAAAACCTTGATAAGGTGCTAGGTAAACCCAACAATGGTATCAGAGTAAAGCTAGAGCTTTAGGCAATGCGTAAGCGAAGTTAAAACTCAGATCGAACCACGAAACATCAATTTAGACCCTTCTCTGGATAAAATTTTTAAAACTGTGATTTTTTCTGTGTCAAAAATACTTAAAAAATTCAGCAGGGAGCATTACTATAAAAAAGAGGCCATAATCCGTACAAACCGCCGCGGAACCGCGGCCATACCTTGCCTTGGCCGCGGATCCGCTGCCGTACAGCAGTATTATTGCATCGTTTTTGCACAGTAATGTTCGTAGCTGCTTGTACATATTTTTGGGTATTTTTAATCTGACTCAAGTGTTGAGTGTTCTGTGGATTATTTTGAATTCGTTGATTCGATCGGAAAATTTAATTTCTTTCTGTTTTCCGGATATTTAGAAACTGTTAAAATGTTCGAGCGGATATCATTAACTAACTTTTTCCCGGCACGAAAAACTTTCAAGTGTTGAATTTTTCTCGGGTTTAAATCTTTCGGAAAAACGTGCAAGTAACGTGGTGGACCCTCTAGAAGAACACAAACCTTAACTCGATTATGTGACCGTCTGAACCGCCTCTAAACCTTTGGGTTTGGGGCAGTACGACGTGCCATATGTGAGGCGTTGGCTTGACCCTTCTACGGCTGGACCACTGCTACTGTGACATGTTCTGGGATTTTTGAACTCCGCTCAAGTGTTGAGCTATTTAGGAAATCTTGGGTATTTGATTATTTGATCGGAAAGTTTAATACTGTCTATTTATCTAGAATGTGATACAATATGTGGAATTCATATAGTTAGGCATGAAATGCGAAGTATGTGATATTTCGGATTTACGATGTCTAAAGAGATTGTGGATTCCAAATGTTGTAATTTTACACTTTCTTTTCTGTGACCATAAGCGTAGTATGTGGGGTATCGCCGGCTTCATTGCTATACATCAACGACAATCGGGATACGCATACTTGCTTACGTTGATGATATGAGATATTATGTGTTGCTGAGATATCATGTGCAGGATTGTCGCGATTGAATAGCCGGGGGGTTTTATGTGAGATGAGAGTTTTATTTTCATTCATGTATAAATCAATTGTATATACTATTCTTTTATTTGGGGCACTTCCGGGATGAGGAAGATGTTTCCATCATTGTATATTATTAACTTTTCCGCATTAGGATAGACCAAAGGAGGGGAGCACAAGTGACCGGGTTCTAGGGTTCAGTGGGAGGCCATCTCGAGGAGTCGAGACCGGGTCTCCTAAACTCTAGAATTGGCAAGATAACTTGCCGATCTCGTAGGGGTCTAGGGGTGTGGGCTTGGCTATTCATCGCGACCGTGGAATCCGTATTTTCTATTGTTGGCTAAATACAAATTACGGACATCCTAGATATCCTTTTATTTTCATATGTGCTTCTGCTGTTGATATTCTGTAATGTGATTACTTAGTATCTGAGAAGAATGGAACACCCGCACTAGTCCCGCCCCGCTATGCCGTTTGTTAAGTAACCTAACGGTGCATAACGGGACACTGTGGCGAATGCGGATGGCATAAGTGTACGTTCTATTTTCGTTTCTTTTCTGTGATGGCTTAGGAACTTAAATGATGGGATTACATTAATGAGATTAATGTAAAGTAAAAGAAACCTAAAAGATGTTGTAGAATCAGATTTGAAACCCACTCGGCCTTTTTATGAAAAATGCAAGTTTCAAAAGATGCGGAGCTTAAGCCACTCCTTTTCTAAAACTGTTTTGATTCTACAACGAGATCAAGTTCAAAGCGTTAAAGGTTTTCATAAAAACCATCCGCAACCCTCCGTCATTTTAGGAAGCAAAGTACTTAGTATTCGTGCTGCGTATTTTGATCATAGTCAAGGCGTAGTGTACGGTAGCTAAGTGATGTTTTCCTACAAAGCATATGATGCGATCAGTTAGGACATTCATGTGATTATGTTGATCATAGTCAAGGGTCATATGGGTGGGTCTAGTTGATCTCGAAATGACGGGTTGAACTTGACTAGTACTTATGATATTTTGACCATAGGCAAGGTCATAAGTAACTAGGGGTAAAAACCATATCGGGAGTTTCAAGAGTTGAAATTTGCAATCAGATTGCATACCATCTATATGATAGTTGGATCCCGATCCCACTGTGAGTAAGTGTTACTTCTAGGAGAATTTTGTACTTTACAATTAGCTAATCCAGTTGGTGTCTAGAAAGGTGTTAACGGGGTTTGACCTCTGGAAAAACGAGATTTACTTTAATTAGGTCCGTGCGAAAGCACGTCGAACCTCCCTCAAAGTACCGACACTGGCCTGGCTGACAGGTTAGCGAAACTGTAGAATGTAATTAATCCTGGCTAGTTTTCTTTTCAGGTTTTGAAAGAAAATTTGATTAAAGTAGTGGGAGACATTGATCAGATAAGATAATAACCAATCTAATTCTTTGCAAGAGCATTTCGCTGAGTGTATTCTTTTCTCTCTCCTAATGGCAGATACCAATGACGGGACTTAAGCTTCTACTAGAAAAAAATAAACTGACGGGACCGAACAATAAAGAATGGTTGAGGAACTTGAACATCGTACTTGCATATGATAGAGTATCATATGTCCTCACAACCAAAGCCCCACCCGTCCCAGGACCTGAATCATCTGTCTCGGATAGGGAGATCCGAAAAACTTGGGATACTGATTGTAACACGGCCAAGTGCCTCGCGCTTGCTTCTATGGACAATATCCATCAGAAGCAACACGAGAATATGGATGTACAATCCATCTTTCATCACACAAAGGACTTGTATGAAGAGAAATCTCGTACTTTGAGATACGAGGTATCCCGAAAGCTGTTTCAGATGAGAATGGCCCCTGGTACATCAGTAGAAGACCATGTTTTAAAGATGATTGGTCTTATAGAAGAACTTGAGGAACTGGGATGGACCATGGACAATGAGCAATATACGGATATTGTTCTACAGTCTCTCCCCCTGCCTTTGCTCCGTTCATAGTGAATTTCAATATGAACGATTTGGAGAAATCATTCCCTGAACTTCTCAATATGTTGAGGAGTGCAGAGAGCACGTTGAAAACAATGAAAACTCCCGCTCTGTTATATGGGCTATCTTCCTCTTCCGTCCCAAAAGACAAGGCCAAGGGAAAGAAAAAGAAGAAGTCCATCAAACAGAAAGGAGGAGTTAAAAAGGCAAAGGGGAAAGACAAATCCGGGGTTGCGGGAAGCGGGAAAGGAGAATGTTTTTACTGCCATAAGTCGGGACATTGGAAACGCAACTGTGCTGTGTATCTTGCTGATCTCAAGAAGAAGAAGCATGCTGATGCTTCCACTTCAGGTGTGTTTGTAACTGAAACTGTTTTTCTTTAAACTCTGCATCTTGGGTATTAGATACCGGTTCTGGTTCTCACATCTGCAATTGTATGCAGGGATTGAGAAATAGTAGAGTTTTGAAGAAAGGTGACCATACTCTGCGGGTTGGAAATGGTTCCAATATACATGCTGTATCCGTGGAAGAGTATCATCTTGGGTTCCCTTCGGGTTGTATTTTGGTTTTGAACCCGTGTTATTTTGTACCTAGTATGCTATGTAATATAATATCCGTTTCTTTGTTGGACAATGAAGGATATCATTTTGTATTGCAAAATAATGTTATGAACATTAACTTGAATCAAGAGTTGATTGGGTATGGTACACTAAATAACGGTATTTACGTCCTAAACCAACACACAGTTTTCAATATACAACATACTAATAAAAGAATGTTTTCAGATATAAATGAAGCTTTTCTTTGGCATTGTAGACTTGGTCATATTAATGAAACAAGACTAAACAAACTACATAAAGATGGATATTTAAATCCTTTTGAATATAAATCTTATGGGACTTGCCAGTCTTGTATCACAGGTAAAATGTCCAAAACTCCGTTTACTGGACACGGAGAAAGAGCCGTGGAACTCTTAAGCCTCATACAAAGTGATGTATGCGGACCAATGTCTACATATTCTAGAGGTGGTTTTTCATACTTCATTACTTTTGCTGATGATTTCTCAAGATTCGGACACGTGTTTCTGATAAAGCACAAATCCGAAGATTTCGAGAAATTCAAGGAGTATAAACTTGAAGTAGAAAAACAAACCGGCTTGAGTATCAAGAAACTTCGATCAGATCGAGGTGGAGAATATTTAAGTACAGAGTTTTTAGACTTCTTAAAAGAGAATGGGATTCTCTCTCAGCTCACTCCTCCTTACACACCACAGCACAATGGTGTGTCAGAACGGAAGAATCGTACCCTATTAGATATGGTATGATCCATGATGTGTGATGCTGAGTTACCGCTTTCCTTTTGGGGGCATGCATTAGAGACAACGATGTATCTATTAAACAGGGTTCCAACCAAGAACGTGTCTAGCACTCCATATGAGATATGGAGTGGAAAGAGACCATCTCTTCAAAGAGTTAGGATTTGGGGTTGTCCGGCTTTTGTTAAAAAGCAGAATCCAGACAAACTCGAGACACGATCGGTCATGTGTAAATTTGTGCGGTATCCAAAACATTCGTATGGATATCTAGTCTACCACAAGGAGGAACAAAAGGTGTTTGTGTTAGTTATATGTATGCCCTAGAGGCCATTACTGTATATACAATGTATATTGTAATGGATGCTTGGGCATATATAGGGAGGACTTTCTTGCTCGACATGATAGTATACTATCTGGTTGTACTTTATCTTAACATGTACTCTGACTGTCTCTATGTTACATGTTGATAAAGCCCTTAGGATATGTACTCGACTACTGGGACTATGATGAGATCATACTAGTGGGGCCACGGTAGTCGACGAGTACATCCTATAACTGTTCCTAGACGAGGGTGTATCGAGACAGGGCATCGATACACCAGAGTAGACTAGCGTATACACATCTTGACCCATATGATGGGCGATGGATGATCCCATATCCATCGGTGTTTGACATCAAGGATGGTGTACGGGTGCTCAGTAGAGACTGGGTACACTGGACGGACTCGCCGAGAACTCCCAGATGGTATTATACCTCACGTCAGATGGCAGTTCTCCGGTGACACTGGTACAGAGTAGTCTGTTGACCCGAGATCGTCAAAGAGTCTTGTGTGATTCCCACTGTGCTTTGATTTCCATCATACCACGTCCAAGAGGGCGTGCAAAAAGGTGGCTTTTGGGTACAGTCCCGAATCACATGGAGGCAATGAACGATAGGAGGGGATTCGTCTCTCCCGGTATAGGGAGTTGATGTTGCGCTGTGTTCGATTGGCTATAACCGGAAATCCCTGGCCAGGGTTGCTGAGATTTACTGGTAAGTGTTATCAGTAGTTTCTCGAACTGTTATAGACCTCATATCGACACGACTTATCGAGCTATTGGGGTCTGACGTTTACCACCCCTAGGCGAGATGTGCGACATATCAGACGACGAGACCGGACTGTACGTGAGTGTTACTGATTGGATTCATAGGAGAATGTACAGGCTTGCTTATTGATCTTCTGAGCGCTCAATACCTGGGTGGATGTTACGTTTAGCTAACCGCTTGCAGCTTGTGGGTGTTTGATATGATCATCACCTACTGCCGGCGTATTGACGATTCCTTAGAGTTCTACACAGAGGTTTCTTGGTTCAGGCAAAACGGAGTAGGAGCACATATGTGATATGTGCGGGACCGAGGATAATGCGGTATGTGATACCGTATTGGATTCTCGCGATATGAGATATCGGCCGGGTATATGTGATATAGCCGGTTCATCGTATTAGTCGTTTATATGCGATATAGCCGGATTGTCGGATCAAGTGTTGATTCGATAATTTAATGTATAATAATATATATGATATATTAAATTACTTTAACTAATATTAGCTAACTAAAAGATTCTTTTTCTCACTCGGGTAATACATTGATATATATGTGATATATGTTAAATGTATTATTTTATTTTGTTACAATAAATATTATATATGTGATATATAATATTGTAACATGATATGATAACTAATGCAACTTGTTTAGTAGAGATTAAACGAGATTAGGGTTTGATTTGGGTTAATGCTTTCTAGATGTTTCTATAAGGTTTTCTTTTATTTTTGAAAAGATATTTTCAAGTGACTCATTCTTAACCTAACCCAAACCCTAGCCTTGGTTAATTCTCTACAAAGGTTTAGTCAACCATGGTTGCATTATTCATCATTATCTTCTTCATATTATTCATCACAAAAGGATTTTAATGATATTCTTCTTCTTTTTCCTTCTTCTTTCTTTCATGAAAAAAGCTTTCTAGCTTTTTTCCAAGTGATGAAAATGAGTGAGAATAAGAAAATAAAAGAGAGCAAAATTCCTACTTCATCATTCTCATCTATCCTTGCCTTTTAAATGAGAGTGTTCACTTCATTTAGTGAGTGTTAGCTTGTGTTAATTAAACTTCAAGGTAGATCATCTTTGTTATCGAAGATCGAAAGCAAGCTTGCACCTTTCTCTTCGCGGAGCTTTTCGAGAGTTCGGAACACGATGATCGCAGCGAAGGGACTTCAACACGGAGCTTAAGAAGTGAAGGACCGGATCTACAAAGGTTGTAATCCCTCTCACTTATTGTTAAAGTGTTTAACATGTTAGTTTTCGCCTAAACTCTAGTTTAAAGATCCGGCTTTGGGTTGTTCGGCACGGCTAAAATTTTAATCGGGCATGCTTGATGCCTCGTAGACACTTGTGCGCGTGCTTAGCAACCCTACAGTTTGTTGCTCAGCATGCCAAATTTTTTGAAAATGAAATCTTTACAGACAGTACTGATGGCAATGCGGTAGAACTAGAAGAGGTTCTAGAGACACAAATTACTCAAGACGAATTGGTTGAAACTGATATTGCAGTAGAACTTTAAGAACCTCAGCCGCTCCGGAGATCTAGTAGAACTTCTCGCCCACCAGAGAGATAATATGAGTTTCTCATTGATGGTGATAGAGAAGATTGCATCATGGATGATGATGACCCTACTAGTTTTCAGCAAGCTATCACGAGTGGCGACTCAGTGAAGTGGCTGGAAGCCATGAGATCCGAAATGGAGTCCATGTATACCAACAAAGTATGGACTTTGGACGTTGCGCCTCCTGGGATAAAACCCGTTGGGTGAAAATGGATCTTTAAAAGAAAGATTGGTATAGATGGACAGGTAGAGACCTTTAAAGCAAGGCTAGTAGCGAAAGGTTTTCGTCAAAGACCAGGATTGGACTATGATGAAACTTTCTCTACAGTAGCAATGCTTAAATCCATTAGGATCCTACTTACTATTGCTGCTCACTATGATTATGAAATCTGGCAGATGGACGTTAAAACTGCATTTCTAAATGGTGATTTAGAAGAATGCGTTTTTACGGATAAGCCAGAGGGCTTCATTGACAGTGGGAGCAGCGGGAAAGCATGTAGATTGCTTAAATCCATTTATGGATTAAAGCAGGCCTCATGGAGCTAGAACATCTGTTTTGATGATACAATCAAAGAGTTTGATTTTATCAAAAATATAGATGAACCATGCATTTATAAGAAGATTGTAGGGAGCACTGTAACATTTCTCGTATTGTACGTAGATGACATTCTCCTGATAGGAAATGATATTCCTATGCTACAATCGGTCAAACTATTCTTATCACAAAGGTTCTCCATGAAGGACCTGGGTGATGCCTCATGCATTTTGGGCATAAGGATCTATAGAGATAGATCCAAGAGCTTATTAGGATTGTCCCAATCAAAGTACATAGACACCATCCTAAAAAGGTTTAGTATGGAAGATTCCAAGCGTGGTGCCTTGCCTGCTTGTCATGGAATCACTCTCTCTAAGGACTTCTGTCCGAAGACTGATGAAGAGAGAGCTCGCATGAGCGTTATACCCTACGCTTCAGCCGTAGGATCTATAATGTATGCGATGTTATGTACTCGCCCTGATGTAGCTTATGCACTAGCTGTAGTAAGCAGGTATCAATCCAACCCAGGGGAGAAACATTGGATAGCAGTGAAGAACATTCTTAAATACTTGCGAAGGACTAAAGAATTGTTCTTGGTGTATGGTAATAGGGATCTCCAGATGGAGGCCTTTACCGATTCCAGCTTCCAAAGTGATAAGGATGACAGCAAATCTATCTCGGGGTTTGTATTTACCCTCAACGGAGGGACGGTTAGTTGGAAGAGTTCCAAACAGGACACAGTTGCAGACTCTACGATGGAAGCTGAGTATATTGATGCGAATGATGCTGCCAAGGAAGCCGTCTGGATTAGGAAGTTCATCGCGGAACTAGGAGTAGTTCCAACCATTGTTGATCCAATACCATTGTATTGTTATAATAATGGAGCTATTGCGTTATCCAAAGAACCATGGTCACATCAGAAATCCAGACACATCCTGAGGCGATATCATTTGATCCGGGAGATAATAGATTGCCAGGAGATCGAGATTCGGAAAGTAGATACAAAGGATAACACAGCGGATCCACTCACCAAGGCCCTTCCACAGCCGCAGCATGAGCGACTTTTTGATATGTTGGGTATGAGATACGCCAATAACTGGCCTTAGTGCAAGTGGGAGATTGTTAGATATATGTATGCCCTAGAGGCCATTATATGTATAGTGGATGCTTGGACATGTATATATGATTTGAGATGACTTTCTCGCTCAACATGATAGTATGCTATCTGGTTTACTTTATCTTGACATGTTGATTTGATCATACTTTTATTCAATTGTACATGTTGATAAAACCCTTATGATATTTGCTTGACTACTGTGACTATGATGCGGATCATACTAGTGGGGCATGTGTAGTTTATAAGCATATCCTTGAACTGTTCCTAGTCGTGGGTGTATCGAGACGGGGCATCGATATTCCAGAGTAGACTAGCGTATACTATTCTTGTCCCATATGATGGGCGATGGATGATCCTATATCCATCTGGTGAGGTGACACCAAAGATTGTATGTGGGTGCTCAGTGGAGACTGGGTACACTGAACGGACTCACAGAGAACTCCTATGTGGTATTATATCTATCGTCGGATAGCAGTTCTCAGGTGACACTGGTACAGGTTAGTCTGTAGACCCAAGATCGTCATAGAGTCTTGTGTGTCTTCCCACTGTACTTTGATATCCACCCTACCACGGCTCTACTGAGTCGTGCAAACAGGTGGACTTTGGGTACAGTCCCGAGGCACATGGAGGCGATGAGCGATAGGAGGGGTTTCGTCTCTCCCGGTATTGGGAGTTGATGTTGTGCTATGCTCGATTGGCTGTAACAGGAAGGCCCTGGCCAGGGCTACTGAGATTTACTGATAAGCGTTATTAGTAGTTTCTCGATCTGTTATGAGCCATACACCAGCATGACTTATTGAGTTATTTGGGTCGACGATTCCATCCCTAGACTCAATATGCAACATATCTGACGAGGAGACCGGACTGTACGGTAAGTGTTGCTAGTTGGATCGGCGGGAGTTTTGACAGCTTCGCTGGTGTTCTTCTGATCGTTCAATACCTGGGTGGCTGTTACGTTTAGCTGACCGCTTGCGGCATGTGGGTGTTTGATATGATCATCACCTACTGCCGGCGTATTGACGAGTCTTAGAGTCCCACAATGAGGTTTCCTGGCTCAGGCGAAAAGATGTGGTGTGCATATGAGATATGCGCGGGGACCCGATTAAATACGGATATGTGATACCGTATATTAATCGGGCATTTTCTATTGGTCGGGTCGTATGTGATATGACCGGTTTGCAAAATCAAGTGTTGATTTAACAAATGACTTTTAGAATAATTCTTTAATTAAACCCTTTTTCTATTTTTGTATGCATGCATGTATGCACATGATGATGTGCATGGACACATACATACATAAATTGTATCATGGTTGTTGATACATATTTGGTGGTAATGCAAGACTCATATTGTAGTAATTATCTATTTATTTATCATTTTGAATTAAAGGAAAGGATAATTCACACATGGTTAATGTTTATCATCTTTGACCATACTTCAACTACTTTTTAACCTTAAGTTAATTATCCTTTTGCCTTTTTAACTCAATGATAAAGATCTAGATAATTACTAACCATGGTTGAAGTGAAAAGGATTAATATAGATTATTCTTTCTCATTTCAATTATTCATTCATATCATTTTCTTTTGAGCTCAAGCTTATCCACCATCTTCTTCTTCCTCTCTTGAAATTTTCTTTGAGTGAAGTTGATAAAAAGAAAGGATTTTGATTATAGAATACAAACCACATCATCATACTACACACATCTAGCCCATTTGTGTAGGGTGTTTGCTCTACTTCATTCACATATCAAGTAAAGCAAGGAGCTTTGGGCAAAGGGACTTCGGGTGGATCTTCGTGGACAAGGAAGGACTCGATCAATCCGTTCCAAACTCTCAAAGTGTCAATGAGTCACCAAGGGAGGTCTACAAAGGTTGTAATCTCTACCCTTAGTGATAGTTTTTCATTTGCATGTGATGCTTAGTCAAATGAAACCCTAAATTTCTAGTTATGATTCTTGTCAAGTTCACTTAGCACCTTCAAAATTTGATTTTGGCATATATGATGCTTCTAAAACCTTGATAAGGTGCTAGGTAAACCCAACATCTCCCATTCCCTCCAAAAAAAATCTTTTCCTATTAACCATTAAACAAATGCACCTTGCTTTGAACCCATACCATGGTCCATGCCTCATGTCATATCACCTTTTCCACCTCATAAATAAAACAAATGAATTTCCATAAATGGAAAATCATATAAAAAAGGTGGCATCTTCTATAAGCTATTCTGTATAAAATACGGAATACTTCCCGGTACATGTATCAAAATACATATACGCGTATTCGTACAAAAATACGAATAGCCAAGAGAGAAAACAAATAGCGAACAATAATACTAGAATACATATATATAAATACATATGTAAATTATTAAATCAAAACCTGATTTAATAAACTGGCTTAATCCTAAGCCACTAGTATTATCAACCATCCGATTAAAGTCTGCGCAGCATGTGCACATATTTAATCGGACACCTGTATGTATCAACATACCCCATGTACACCATATCGCCATAACCGTAAAAACCCTCTGTGTGGGACTCTAAAGACTCGTCAATACGTTGGAAGTGGGTTTAACCACAAGCACGTCAACGGCACTAGCTGTACGTAACGGCTACCCAGGTATTGAGCGAAAGGGAGACCACGAGCAAACTCATCCTGAACCCCTACTGAGCCTTTCATTGACAATATCCGTACAGTCTGGTCTGTTCATCTAAGAGTATCGCATATCGAGTCGGGGGGGGGGGTAGATAAAGTCAGACCCCCAACAACGTGATATTTAGTATCGGTATGAAACCCATCACCACCTGAGAAACTATCAATCCTGGATCGATAATTCTCGTCCATCGTGGCCACGGATTTATGGTGATGGCCATCCGTATACAACGCGACATCAACCCCCAATACCGGGAGAGACAAATCCCCGACGATCCGATCACTGCCTCCATGTAGCTTGGGACTGTACCCAACTAAAACTTGTTTGCACGACTCCTTTGAACCGTGGTAGGGTAGTAATCAAAGCACAGTGGGAACTCACATGAGACAAATGACGATCTCAGGTCGACAGACTAACCTGTACACATGTCACCTGGGAACTGCCATCTGACAATAGGTATAATACCAACTAGCAGGTTCCTGGCGAGTCCGTCTAGTGTACTCATAACCCAATGAGAACCTGTATACTATCTTAGGTGAACAAACTAACACCAATGGCTTGTGAGACCTGGCCACCGCCCTTCGTCGGGGTCTCGATCAGTATACACTAGTCTACACTGGAGTATCGATGCCCGGTCTCGATACTCCTACGACTAGGGACATTTAATGATGTGCTTATAGACCCCAGCTCCCACATATGTGATCGCCATCACAATGCTTGCAGTCAAGAAAGAATCCTACGGGCTCTATCAACATGATGATAAAGACAAACCAGATAGCATACTATCATCTTGAGTAAGACTGTTTTATCGGTATAGGTCCTCACTCAATCATCATAATCACAAGTCCACGACTATGATAATTGCCTTGAGGGTACTATAGCCAACAATCTCTCACTTGCACTTAAGGCCAATTATTACGATGTCGCATACTCACAGCCCGTGTGATACCGAACACCCAACTTCTCTACTAATCAGTTTCGCAAATCCGTTTGCGAAAATGATTGCGTTCGAGAAATAGCCTTAGTGAGTGGATCCGCTCCAATGTTTCTTTCTGTATCTCTTTATATCTCAACTTCGCGGAGAAAGCTATCTCCCGAAATGAGCAATACATGTTTTAGAATTTGTCTGGATATCTGATGGGACCCAGTTCACAAAAGAACTCCAAATCCAGCAAACTACTTAGACTGTATCGTCCACTGAATTTAATCAGTATACTGCGCCTTGCCTTTCCTCAGTATCCGCTTGGACCACCTGTCCAACATACTATTCCTCAAAAGAGGGAAAAACTATAACTCTGACAGTCACTCTGTCATCTAGGTCACCTTGGAAGCCTGATATGATAACCGTCTCCAGAAGGAGGCTACCGTTACCATATCCCAAGAACTTTCACTTATGTTCATAAACTGCTTCCTAATGTTTCTCCAGGATTGGATTAATATATCTGCTTATTGCAGCTAGTGCAATAACAACATCTGGTGTGGTACTTGACATTTCATGATTAACTCAATTGCCTAAGCAAGTGATATGCTAATCATGCGGATCCCTGTCCCCTTTAGTCTGTAAGACACCTTTAGAGAGGGTGACTCCATCACCTACAGGTACACCACCATGCCAGGAGTCGTTCATCCTAAAATTCCTTTAGAATAATGTCAAAGTACCCAGATTGGGATACTTCCCAAATCTAGATCTAAAACCCTAGATCTAGTAACCAGAAAACCTGGTATTATATCCATATTCTTGGTGGAGAAACAACTTTGTGACAACCACAGTATAACCGATCGTAGTAAAGGAATATCTCTTCCTATAAGTGCATGTCATCCCAAATACCAGTACATCACACCCTACTGCCTTCTTACCAGATCCATCTCCTATTCTGATGAGGTCAAAGCCTATGACTATCACACAAGAAATAGATGATCTATTTCCGCTATACCTGCTTTAGTCTATAAATAGACATAAGCTACTTGCCCATTATGCTTCCGCTGCTCCCACAGACTACAACAACCATTTGGCAGAGTCATATACACGTGAACTTCTAAAAATCGTTTAGAACGGCGCTATACTCATCCTCCTGCCGGGTCTTATAGTCTAGAACAACAACAATGGAAAGTCTGGGTAAACAAGAACCTCCCTGTCGCCGTCTCTGAGAAGACCGAAGTACCTCTTAGGTACCTGAGGTTACCCACCAAATCTGCGGAGTGGCTAATGGAACATCAAATCCAATTGAATCCTTAGGTTCTATTAAATTTCCAGTAATCGTTTGTGGTTATGGAATAACTTACAGTTCTACCATACTCCCACTTCTGTTTTCTGAAAAAATCCATTTTATTAAAACTGTGGCGAGTCAAGAACAATATAAATATTGATATTCCTGATGGTAGAAAGTTAACCCTCGTCCAAGCCCGGGATAACCCACAAACAGCCATTACTGAAACGTCCCTATAGTTTGTCCGGATTCTGGTTTTAAGCATCAGCCGGACAACTCCCTATACCTTAACATCATTAAGATATAAATTGATTCTATATATATCTAATATAGAAAAAAAGAACTAATTTAATTGGAACCAGATTCAAAATCATGCAGCTGTCTCCAGTGCATATCAACCAATGGAAAAGAGGACAATCAGCATTACTTATCTAGGAGTGCATCCATATATGAGTAACA
The DNA here is from genome assembly GCA_030015575.1 of Agapanthus africanus. Taxonomy (NCBI): domain Eukaryota; kingdom Viridiplantae; phylum Streptophyta; class Magnoliopsida; order Asparagales; family Amaryllidaceae; genus Agapanthus; species Agapanthus africanus. The sequence goes on from JASDDO010000031.1 coordinate 142,181,290, forward strand.
TGAAAAAGAAGCAAGTTCTCAAAACCATTACTATTAACTGAATACCAAACACAAGTATCTACATCTTCGACTTCCTCGAAGAATCCTGATACTTACAACAAATGGTTCTCTACTTTATTCTTATACCAATAATGTAGCGTTTTGAAAATCGTTTCGGTGAAATTTCGGAAAATCGGTAAAATAAGGGTCTTTTCTGTAAAAAGTCAAATACAAATATCTTATTATAAAAATTAAATATACATATTCTAGCTATGTAATTGCTATTATTTTGTGTTTATTGAGCCGCTGGTGAAAATTCAAATTTTCTGGAAAAAATATTATTTTATTATTATTTTAAGCCGTCACTAATACATTTAATTAAGGAAAATTACAAATTGGAATGAGTTGAAACAAATTTTTTGCATCATAAATCATTAAATAAAATTTTATCATGTGGTTTTTGGAACGAAATTATTTGCCAAAACGGTTTAGAAATTATTGAAGAAAAAAGGCTTTTTTAGCGTAAATGGATGTTTGGGGTATTGTATTTATCATTTTTCATCACCCACACCCATACCCACACCCACACACCCCCATTTACTTCTCCCCTTGAAGAATTCAGCAGCCCCCATTCTTTTTCCCCACTTGAATTTCAAAGGAAAAGAAATGAAAGAAAAGAAAAGAAAAGAGTAGAAAATGATATAATTTGAGTTGACTTTGACTTGAACTAACTTTCTCCCCCTCACTCTTTCTCCTCCCTCACCCAACCCCCACACTTCTGGCCAAAACCAGCAACCCCCCAACAGCCCATTTTTCCTCTTCTCCTTTCTTTGTTCCATCAAAGAAAATCCAAAGAAAAATCCACTAAAAATCAAGCAAAAATCCAAATCAAAATCCGACTCCTACCCATTTTAGCTTAGCCCGTATAGCATGGATCTTTGTGAAAAGAGAGCATTTTGGGAGGCCATGGATGCTTGTGGATCTTCAAATGTTTTTGGGTATAATTCTAAACATTTTTGCTTAATTTGTTACTAATTTCTTAAAGCTAAGTTAATTAAGTGTTTAATTAGGTGTTTAAGAAAGAAAAAGGTTTTGAATTGAAGTTTGAAATTTCAAGTGTATGGTTTTGAATGACGATTAGGGTTTGGGCATTTGATTAGGATTGTGATGGGTAGATTAACATATAATTGCTTGCAAAAATCAAATCTAGTTGCTAGTTGCATTTTTGTTAATTTAAATTTGTGATAAGTATATATATTGCAAACTAGTTTTTGTAAATATTGTGTTAAATTGAGAATTAAAATATGGTTAGGGTTTTTATCATATTATTAACTTTATTAAGTGTAGTTTAACACTTTAGTTCATGGAAATCCAACCTAAATTGTAGTTTGTGCATTTTTGCTATGAAATTGTAAAATGGGTATTTTGTAAACTAGAATATTAGGGTTTTTGGAATTTAATGAGATTAAATTCAGGAAATTGTTTCTATGACTTATTTAAGTTATTTAATAAGTATATTGGCCGCTACATTCTTTTAAACGTCATGTTTTGTACAAAAACGGCAAATTGTGCTTGCTAGATTTTCGGGAAAATGACTTTTTAAGTGAAATTGGGGTTTTTGTGAGTTTTAACCTAGTTTATATTAAAATTAGTGTTCGTGAATGTGCAAATGAGTGTGATTGGATTTTTCTCGATGGTTTGACGTTTGTACATCGACATCGAGGGTTGCTTTGACTATTCTTGCATGCGTAGGCGATAGGTTTGGACCTATGCATGATACGCGTGCCGATGTGATTTTCGTATGCCGTTTCGATTTCGAATTTAGTTTTAATACGATATGGTGCGTTATGATATGTAGGTACCCCCATGTGGACTTCGAGACGACAAGCAAGCGCGTGGCGACGTCGGCACCGGCTAGCGAGGACCAGGTGAGTAGATTTATATCTACGGGGAGAAGTCGGGTGGATGGCGTATAGCACCCCCGCAGTCCGTGGTGGTGTATACGGATGCGTATACACACCAACAATTATTATATGTTATTTGGGATTAATAACGATGCTTAGGATGGGTATTGGTGTGTTGGATTACTTTGGTGTTGCGAACCCTAGGGTAGTGTTGCACTACACATACACACATACATACTTGCATACTTTCCTATTGTTATGTGCTCATGGGATTCTTTACATTTATGTGTTCATATACATTTTTGAGGATAGTATTTGGAATTTGAGATGAGTCGATGATATTGGGCTTGAGGCCAGAAGATCGGTGATGTGATTTGGTTCGTATTGAGATACGACATGATGTTTTAGCTGGTCTTTTGACGTAGCAATTCTTACACCTGTATGCATACTTAGGCGGTATCAGTATTGTACTAGACGTAGGACATTGTCCCGGATCATGATATTTGATAAAGAAGATACCAGATGAATAGTGTGATTGAATGTGAGATTAACCCTACCCAGATTTGGGGATGCCGTACGACGGATTTACGTACGAGCTATATTTTGATGATTGATTCGCACTCTTGACTTAGGATGTCTGATTATAGATACGGTATCAGATACGATATTATTGAGGCGGGATCACCGACTAATATATATACAGGTATGTATATGTATCGACTCAGATGTTAGGCAGTTTCCTTACCTGTAGTCCAGCTGGTTAGCTTAGACCTTTAGTTTAGTTTAGTTGTTAGATGATTGGTAGAGATTCTGCGTGTTCAAGTTTAGTTTTAAATACCGCAATCAAGACGGTTTCGCTTGTAGCTAGCCGGTTGAGTACGGGTCGTCCGCAGGGAGATGGGAGTCTTTTTCAATGTGTTTTAACGAGTTAAGTCTGGTTGTTCAGATTTTGTTTGCGATTATCTAAGTGTTGAGTTGATATTTAAAGCGAGCTTATTAGGGTTAGGATTAGGTTAGTTTGAGTTAGGAGTCTCCACATCTTTCGTTGCCCCTCTTAATATCGGTGTTACGGTAATCGGCAACAACGGGGATTAGCACGACTAGGAAGGAACTTGCGAGTATAAGCTAGGCTTTCCAACGCAAGTCCTTCCTTTTGGTGCTTGTCCGTCCGTTCTTGGCTCTTAGCCATAACCTCCGGTTAATTCAAACACAACCGGTCTCACTACGGAATCACCGCTATCATGTAGGATAGGGTGCCGTAAGGAGCGGATTGTGGTTCAATTAACGGGAGTCGATTTAAGCTGTTGGGCAAGGAAAGAGTGAGAGAGATTTCCTTTTCTCAAACTTCCCTTATCCTACCCTAACAAGAATGAACTACTCACACATCATAATACGGAAAAATAAAACAAAACAAAAAAGGAAGATAGAAAGAAAGAGATTAGAAGAATACGACTAGCTATTTGCGACCTCACCTTGGCGAGGATCGAGCGTAAGCATCATTGTCGTATGTAAGGGTAAAGAAAAAGAGAGAAGAAAGAAACAACAAGGAAATAACAACAACTACTTAACAAATTAAAGTTACAACAAGTAAAGAAAGAGCAAGACAAGCATGATAATAAAATGATCTTCTTTATTTACCATTCCTCCCTCACAAAGCTCACTACAAGTTTAATGGAGAAGAGATGAGAAGAAGAAGAACATGTAAACTAAAACCTAGAAAAAGAAAATACAAGAATGGACCCCCTCCTTCACAAAGTTCTGGGCTATTTATAGGCCAAAAAATGAAAACCTAGGGCAACCACCAGAACCCATACAAAAAGACCAAAACACCCCCCAAAGTCCTGCAGACTTGGCGCCTAAATGGCCGCGGATCCGCGGCCTAGACCCCCCTTTGGCCGCGGATCCGCGGCCGTTTGGTTGAGTTGGGCCCCCCAATTTGCTGTGGTTCCCTGGTTCTCTGTGCCCTTTATTCTGGTATCTGTATTTTTTCATAATTTCTTCACGAATTTTCCAGAATTTCTGTTGAGGGAAAGGTGGACTTTTTGTGGATGTTGTTGTCATGATTGCCTTGAGCTCCGCGTAGATCTCTTGGATCTTGTGGTACCATTGAGCCTTGTGCATGAGAATGACATTGATTTGACATTTTGTCTTCCTAAACTGGTATCTGGCAACATACGGATGAAGAGCGGAGACCGTGTTTTATCTGTGGTTGGCAGGAACCCGGATTTTGTTGTGTTTTCCATGAATTTCATCATTTTAGAACCGAGAACCTGTATCCTGCAATTGACTAGCAAACACGGCTCAAGAGTATCTACCGATATGCAATGTTATAAAAATTGGGTGGTATGAAAATGCAAAAATCTGATATGAACAAATACCCCCAAACTTATCATTTGCTCGTCCCGAGCAAAGCTCATTTATTCACAAAAATTTTCCTAACCTCACTTTCGCAGGGAACGCGATTGCACTGAGCATGTGCAACAAGCCGTTAAACCTTTATGTGTCCCTAGTAGGAGAAGTGTTGTCTCCTGAGGGTTTTCAGCGGATACTACCCACAAAATCCGGTCAAGTTGGTTTCGTAAAATAACTAAGATTCAAACCCTAAAGTTTTGTTTCAGAAAATAACAATTCTATAATCCTAAGTCTAGACTATCGAACCTTTATTTTTCACACCTCGCTTCTTATTTAACTACAGATTTTATATGTCTTTACGTGCAGTGCAAATAGTGTCGTTAAGTTCCCGAAAGGTCGAATAAAGTCATCATGTCGCACAATAAAGCCCAGATAACAATTTTAAAAGGATCACATAAGTTTTATAAAGAGTTAAGCATTTTTCAAGTTTCGTTTTCCAGTAAGGTTTCAACTTCAGAATTTCTATCTTCCAGAACAGGAAACTAAGTCGTATTTTTCACTCCACCTTTTTCTTGTTTTCATTTCATACACACCTCTGTGAACGTGCAATAGTTTTTATCATAGAATAAAACCTTCATATCTCCGTTAAATTTTTTATAAAAGCCTGTCTTTTATCAAGATTATTCTCACACAAAGAACCGTTAGGAATTTTAACTCGGAGAGAACACTTGCTTGACTTTGTTTTAAACTGGACTTTCTAGGCTTCTTAGAGAGCTTTGGGCCAATGCACCCAAACCAGTTGGTTTTAGGGCATTCATTGTAGAAACACCCCGGCGGACTTAATTACTCAAGTTACCCAGGTCCAAAAACAAAAGACAGTTGGCGTGAAAATCAGATGATTTAATACGAACGGAGATATAACCGGCAGTTCCATTATTTTTTTTGGATAAAAGACGTGTTTAGTTGGTTCGGTGTGTAGTCATTCCAATCAAGTTTCAGATGGGTTATTTTTCAGACTTAGTTCCAATTACGGTATCAATAATATCCCTTCATATTCGCTTTACTTCATAAACTATTCTTGACATTACTTATTTCCGAATAAACCTATTTGATCCTCAGAAAATCATTTATCTGTTTAAAAGTTTAAACATGAAAGACTTGTCATCTAATTCCCAAAATTCACGACACGTGTAGTGTGATGTAAAGACGTATATCAGCTATAGTTAACTTCAAAGGAGAGTTATCTTTCAGGTTTTCAAAATCCAAACATAAGATTTAGTTATTCCTATTTTTTCAAACAAAAACCGTCGAATGTTGCATCAGAGTTCTTCCACAAGCTATCTTGACAAAAAAGTTTTTATATTTTTTAGAAAATTTTCAAATTTTTATGGATTTTATGGATATTAATATGCAGATGCAAAATATACATATGAATGCGAAGGTAAGAAATGCGTGCCGAGCGTACCCCCAAACTTAAACTGGACAGTGTCCTCACTGTCGTTGCATGAAGAGATCATTTGAAAGGTCAAAATTGTCGGTTAGCGATACACAAATTTTTATGTTTTTGTTTTTAAAGAAAAGAAAAAGAATATACACAAATATATACAAAATGGTTTGTACATACCCCCAAACTTATTTGGAACAGTGTTCACTGTTCTTGGCTGGATAACCGAAGTTTGGAGGTAGGCAGAGGAAGATCAGGCAGGGTAAACCGGCTCCTGTAAGAACAGGAGCTCCTCTGTTGGTTCGGCGCTAAGGTACGGTTTGCATCGGTGTCCATTTACTTTGAAGAGCGAACCGTCCTTTGGATTTTCCAAATCCACAGCGCCCTGCGGATACACATTCCGCACAAAATACGGCCCTTTCCAGCGAGATCGGAGCATTCCTGGATGGAAATGAAGTCGGGTGTCGTAAAGCAGTACCTGCTGACCAGGTACGAAGGTTTTGCGCAAAAGGTGTTTATCGTGAAACACCTTCGTTCGATTCTTAACGACAACCGCGTTATCGTAAGCCTCATCCCTAAGCTCATTCAGTTCGTTCAACTGCAGCTTCCGATGGCTGCTCGCATCCTCAAGAGACAGATTCAGCTCCTTTATCGCCCAGAATGCGCGATGCTCGATTTCGACAGGAAGGTGGCAGGCTTTTACGTACACAAGCCGATAGGGAGACATGCCAAGGTCGGTCTTATAAGCGGTTCGAAATGCCCAAAGGGCATCAGTGAGTTTTAGCGACCAATCCTTACGGTTCTTGGAAACCGTCTTCTCCAGTATCTGCTTGATTTGCCGATTTGAAACTTCGGCCTGCCCGCAGGTTTGGGGGTGGCAGGGCGTAGAGAGCTTATGATTTTTGGAGTATTTCCGCATCAAGGCTTCAAAAGTTTTATTGCAGAAATGACTTCCATTGTCATTAATGATTGCTCGGGGGTGCCCAAACCGGGAGAAAATGTTTTCTTTAAGGAACCTAACGACAACCTTGTTGTTGTTAGTCCGGCTGGGCACAGCCTCGACCCATTTAGAGACGTAATCAACAGCTAGAAGAATGTACAAGTTCCCAAAAGAGCTGGGAAACGGCCCCATGAAGTATATCCCCCAAACATCGAAAATCTCCACAACCAAGATCGGTTGGAGCGGCATCTCGTTCCTCCGGGATATCCGGCCCATGTGTTGGCACCGGGAGCAAGTCTTGCAATAGTCATGAGCGTCTTTGAAAAGTTGTGTCCAGTAGAAACCACATTGCAAGATCTTCTCAGCTGTCTTTTTGGGCCCAAAATGCCCGCCACACGCTTGATCGTGGCAAAATGACAGCACACTCTTGAATTCCTCATCAGGGACACACCGACGAATAATCTGGTCGGGACAGTACTTGAACAAGTAGGGTTCGTCCCAGTAAAAGTGTTTTACTTGGGATAAGAAGCGAAGTCTGTCCTGACTCGACCATTCAGTCGGTAGTAATCCTGTGGCCAAATAGTTCACAATATCTGCGAACCAAGGTTCGCAAGATACTGTCAAGAGTTGTTCATCCGGGAAAACGTCGTTAATTGGAATTGGAAGCGAAGGCGAAGAAGGAAGTCGTGAGAGATGGTCGGCAATTACGTTTTCACATCCTCTTTTGTCCTTAATGACAAGGTCAAACTCTTGAAGCAAGAAGATCCAACGTATTAACCGAGATTTTGCATCTTTCTTCGCAAAAAGATGGCGCAGAGCAGAATGGTCAGTGTAGACAATGACTGGAGAGCCGATGAGGTAGGGCCTGAACTTTTCTAAAGCAAATACAACAGCTAAGAATTCCTTCTCAGTTGTTGTATAGTTGAGTTGGGCGTCGTTCAGGGTTCGGCTCGCGTAATAGATTACATGCGGCATCTTGTTGATGTGCTGTCCAAGGACAGCACCGATGGCAAAGTCGGATGCATCGCACATAATCTCGAATGGGTGCGTCCAGTCAGGTGAAGAAAGAACGGGAGCAGAAGTGAGTGAGCGTTTCAGTGACTCGAATGCAGTCACACAGCTCGAGTTGAAGTCGAAAGGCGTATCCTTGGCCAGCAAAAGAGTCAAGGGCCTAGCAATCTTGCTAAAGTCCTTGATAAACCGTCTATAAAAACCGGCATGGCCAAGGAAGGCTCGGATATCTCTGACGCATCGGGGAGGAGGCAGATTGGAAATGACCTCAATCTTTGCTTTGTCAACCTCTATGCCATTTTGCGAGATGATATGTCCTAAGACAATACCTTCGCGCACCATGAAGTGGCATTTCTCCCAGTTCAAAGTGAGATTCTTGTCCTTACAGCGGGTAAGGACAGCGTCAAGATGCAGCAAACACTCGTCGAAGGAGTCGCCGAAGATGGAGAAGTCATCCATGAAAATCTCCAGAAATTTTTCCACCATGTCAGAGAAGATACCCATCATACACCGCTGGAAGGTAGCGGGCGCATTGCATAACCCAAAGGGCATGCGTCGATATGCAAACGTGCCGAAAGGACAAGTGAAAGTGGTCTTGTCCTGGTCTTTTTCGGCGATGGGAATCTGATTATAGCCGGAGTAGCCATCAAGAAAGCAGTAGTACTCGTGTCCGGCCAATCGTTCAAGCATCTGGTCAAGAAAGGTAGCGGAAAGTGTTCTTTCCGTGTTGCGGCGTTGAGTTTTCTGTAATCAATGCAAACTCGCCACCCAGTTTGGGTGCGAGTAGGGATTAACTCATTCGCCTCGTTAGTGATGACCGTGATGCCCGACTTCTTGGGGACAACGTGAATGGGGCTAACCCACTGGCTATCAGAGATAGGGTAAATGATACCACTATCTAGACATTTGACGATCTCCTTCTTCACAGCCTCCTTCATGACTGGATTAAGACGTCTTTGTGGATCCCGGGCTGGTTTGGCATCATCCATCAGATGAATGTGATGCTCAACGATTAGGGGACTAATCCCCTTGATGTCCGCCATGGACCAGCCAAAAGCTTGCCTGTTGCTGTGCAAGACCGCGAGAAGGGCTTTCTCTTGCTCGGGAGCTAGAGAAGCCGAGATGATGACAGGGAGGGTCTCGTTCTCACCTAAGTAAGCGTACTTAAGGTGAGACGGCAAAGGCTTGAGTTCGAGCGTTGGAGGTGAAACGATAGAAGGCAAGATTGGTGCAAAGGTTTCGAACTCAAAGGACTCCAGCAAAGGTTCAAAGCGAGTGTAAGCAACCGAGTTGGATGGTTCAGGTAACTCATCCGAAAAGTCAAAAGATTCAAACTCGGGTTGTGCGCGGCTAAGATCGTTCGAGAACGTGAAACACTCGTAGTCGTTGTCGGGCGCGGAAACAGCAGCAGGTTCGAAGAGAAACGCACTAGTGGCGTCCAGATTATCGTGATCAAACAGAAACTCCTCGAATTCACACTCTTCTGGGGTGATCTCCTGGATCGAGCAGACGTCCAGTATATGAGCATTAGGTTCGGCGGGCTGATTCCCCAACCTAAAAATGTTGAGTTCAATCGTCATATTTCCAAAAGAGAGGTTCATCGAACCATTGCGACAATTGATCACAGCATTTGAGGTTGCGAGAAATGGGCGACCGAGTATCACCGGAATTTGATTCCGGGGGTTAGCTACAGGCTGTGTATCTAAGACAATGAAGTCAACGGGGAATATGAAGTCCCCGACTTTTATTAACACATCCTCTAGCTCACCCCTAGGATGGGTGATCGATCGGTCGGCCATTTGGAGAGTGCAGTGTGTGGGTTTCAACTCTCCGACGCCTAATTGCTCGTATACTGAATACGGAAGCAAGTTAACACTGGCACCAAGGTCTAATAGTGCGCGGTTGATGTTCTTATCCCCAATGGTAATTGAAATCGTAGGACAGCCAGGGTCCTTCCATTTTTGTGGTAAAGATTGGGTAAGGGCATCACTCACAGCACTAGCCAAGAAAACTTTCTTGGGTACCTGAGACTTCCTCTTTTTCGTGCACAAGTCCTTTAAGATTTTCGCATAAGACGGGACTTGTTGGACAACATCTAAAAGAGGAATGTTAATGTTAACTTTCTTGAATAACTCCAAAATCTTCTCCATTTGTGGATTTTGTTTGTTAGACCTCAACCTTTTGGAAATGGAACATTTTGAAAATTGGTTGAGTCTAATGCTGGAGGAGGAGATTGTGGAGTTGGAACGGATCCCAGAATAGGTGTTTTCGTGGAGTGAGAAGTGGGTCCGTTCAGAGCAGAAGAAGAGGAAGGAGAGCCTGTTGAAGAACAGAGAATAGGCTCAGAAGACGAAGAAGAAGAAGGAGAAGAAGAAGAAGAAGAAGAAGCGGCCGGGGTGTCATCGTTGATTCGTTTGCCAATGTTGTTTTGCAGCATCCTTCCCGATCTCAGTGTGGTCACGGCACTCACATTGTGGTTCTGTTGTTCAAGAGCAACATGTGCATTATGTGGGTGACCGGGATTTGGGAGTGGCTGGGACAGGAGCTTCCCCTTTTCTCGCTCGCTTAAGGCCGCATTCAGCTGTGCAATCTGGGCCTCGATGGTTTTGATGCTTTGCCCGTGAGCTGCAGTGTGTTGCACTAAGGACTGAATGGAAGACTGGATGTTGGCGGTAGACTGAGTCGATTGTTTAACGAACACCTCCAGACTTCGTTCGAGCGAGGAAACCTTATCGTTGTTTGACGGAACAAAGTTGTTTGGTGGAAAAGAATTGTTGGGTGCAAAGTTGTTCGTCTGGTTTTGGAAAGGTTGGGGTTGGTAGGGCTGCTGATACTGAGTCTGTTGTTGCGCTTGTTGTTGCGGTGGAGGGGCCCTTTGGAAATTGTTGCCTTGGAATTGATTCTGATTCTGATTCCAGGCGAAATTGGGGTGGCTCCTCCAACCGGGATTGTAGGTGGAAGAGTATGGATCATTCCTCGGTCTTTACTGGAAGGCAGCATTAACCTGATCCTGTCCTTGCGAGGGTGGATTGTAAGGACACTCTTCGGTCAAGTGGGAAGGATCAGAACAACAAGCGCAGATGGTACGAAGGGAGAGAACAGGGGTGGGGGCAGGAGCAGAGAATTTGCTCTCTATCGCTTCAAGCTTTCTTGTTATAGCAGCCATTTCAGCTTTCATCGCAATAGAGACGTCAAGTTGGTGGATTCCTACCCTAGACTGACCGGTAGAAGTGGAGGTAGAAGAAGAAGAAGTCGGTCTGGTGCTCTCCCACTGTAGCGTTTGCTCCGCAAGATCGTCAAAGAACTGCCACGCTTCCTCGTCAGATTTTGATAGGAAGTGGCCCTGACAGATGGTTTCCAGCAACTGCTTCGTTGCTGGGTTCAGTCCCTCGTATAAGGTTTGGCAGAGTTGCCATTTCTCTATACCGTGGTGAGGACACTGAACAAGGTCTTTGTACCGGTCAAAGCACTTCCAAAAGGGTTCAGAAGGAAGCTGGGAGAATTGGTTGATTTCATTACGAATCCTTGCGGTCTTATGATTCGGATAGAATTTTTTTAGAAACGCTTTAACAAACTCGTCCTAGCTGGTGATTGAGTGGGAAGCGGTGCTATACAGCCATTTTTCAGCGAGATCGCATAAAGTGAACGGAATGACCCGTAGACGTATAGCATCGTCCGACAGCTGGGTGGTTTTCATCATGGCACAGACGTTTTGAAATTTGTTGATGAAGATATAGGCATCTTCAGATTCAAGCCCATGAAAACGTGGAAGCATGTTGATGAAATGGGGCTTAATTTCAAAGTTGTCCCCATTGGCCGGAGGAAGAGAAAGGCAGGTGGGAAGTGCAGAACGGGTAGGATAGAAACGATCCTGGAGCGCGATTCGCTGCGGCGCTACAACAGGCGGAGGTGGTGGGAGATTGGTCTCCGTAGGAGGTGGAGCCAATCCAGCGGTGGTCAAAGAGATGTTCGGATTAAATCCTGACATCGCGGAAGAAGAGGTTGGTGAAGGTGAAGGTGAAGATGTATGAACAGAATTCCGGTCAACGTCGGAGTTGGCCGGCAAAGGAAGGGGTGAAAGAGGAGTGGACGGAGTATCGACTTCGGAGTCGATAGCGTAGTCGGTCGCGACTAACGTAACGCGGATTAGACGGGCGCTAGTGTCCCGAGTCCAAGCGGACATACACTAAACGAGTTTAGTATAGTCAAAGCGGAGAAGGTGAGGGTAAGAAAACGTCAATGGAGAAAGGCGATGGGTGGTGGGTGAAAATGGATTTGGCGACAAAAGGGCAAGTTTTTATAAAAGTTTTTGATTTTTTCTTTTTTTTTTTGTTTTTAGAAAGAGATTTACAGAAATATGTACGGAAATACGGCTTAAGCAATCACAAACAAGATATGCACAATCACACCTAGATCTAGGGTAACCTAGGTCTACTAGACCTGCTCCTGAACTTGATTGTCGAAGTTAAACAGTGTCGAGAAACGGGCTTAAAAATACACTGATCACGAGGCCAGGTAAGTGCAGAGATAAGGGGAGGTTGTCCAACGCTTTCGCGAAGTTCCTTAATTAAATAACCCTTTCTCTTTCGGCGGTTGCGCATTTAACACTTTCCTAGACACCACGTAAACAATATACGGTTAAGCGAGGTTCTAAACACGGTTTATCTTCTCCTAATGAGCGCGAAGTCCTTAGGGCTGAAGTCTAGTATTTTTTAATTTACAATGGACAATGCATATGCTTTAGTGATTTTTGGGGTCCTGGGAAGGGTGATGAAATCCCCACCCAATCTGGATTGGTTTCAAGCCCCTTAATTCCGTATTAAAGAAATGCAAAGCAGTAACAAATCAACTGCAAACAATTTTTATTTTGCGGCGCAAAGAATCCTGCACAAGAACAGTTTATTGGAAGGGGGAGAAGAATTTGCGCAAAGAAGGCTGCAGAAAACACAGTTCAGTGGAGTCCAGAGGAGAGGAGAAGGAGAGAGAGACTTACAGAGAGAAGATAGGACCCTAAGGCCACCAATTGGCCGCGGATCCGCGGCCTTAGCCCTCTATTGTCGCGGTTCCGCGGCAGGAACAAGGAATTGGGGCACCATTTTTCTTGAGCTTGCTGGTATGGGTCTTCTCTGCTTGTCTGGATCTTCTGAATTTTTACTTGCTCACTGTACCTGCTCCAGATCTTGACAGTAGACCGTATGCTTCATTTTGTTCATCGCGGTGTAGCCGCGAAATGTGGGTCTATCTTCCCACGTCTTTGGCACTGTACTTGAACTCCGTATTTTCAACGTCTTTGGCGCCGATCTTGAACTTTGTATTTTCCTGCACACTTGCACAAAAGCTAATAAAAAAAAACAACAAGATGGTTTTTTTACAAAGTATATATTTTTTTTCGTTTTTTGGTTATATTTATACTTACAAATTAACCCGAAATTATACAAGGAAATAAACTACCGTCTCCCCGGCAACGGCGCCATTTGATTGGTAGAGTACGTGCGTGTTCAAGTTTAGTTTTAAATACAGCAATTAAGACGGTTTCGCTTGTAGCTAGCCGGTTGAGTACGGGTCGTCCGCAGGGAGATGGGGGTCTTTTTCAATGTGTTTTAACGAGTTAAGTCCGGTTGTTCAGAATTTGTTTGTGATTATCTAAGTGTTGAGTTGATATTTAAAGCGAGCTTGTTAGGGTTAGGATTAGGTTAGTTTGAGTTAGGAGTCTCCACATCTTTCGTTGCCCCTCTTAATATCGGTGTTACGGTAATCGGCAACAACGGGGATTAGCACGACTAGGAAGGAACTTGCGAGTATAAGCTAGGCTTTCCAACGCAAGTCCTTCCTTTTGGTGCTTGTCCGTCCGTTCTTGGCTCTTAGCCATAACCTCCGGTTAATTCATCCACAACCGGTCTCACTACGGAATCACCGCTATCATGTAGGATAGGGTGCCGTAAGGAGCGGATTGTGGTTCAATTAACGGGAGTCGATTTAAGCTGTTGGGCAAGGAAAGAGTGAGAGAGATTTCCTTCTCTCAAACTTCCCTTATCCTACCATAACAAGAATGAACTACTCACACATCATAATACGGAAAAATAAAACAAAACAAAAGAGGAAGATAGAAAGAAAGAGATTAGAAGAATACGACTAGCTATTTGCGATCTCACCTTGGCGAGGATCGAGCGTAACCATCATTGTCGTATGTAAGGATAAAGAAAAAGAGAGAAGAAAGAAACAACAAGGAAATAACAACAACTACTTAACAAATTAAAGTTACAACAAGTAAAGAAAGAGCAAGACAAGCATGATAATAAAATGATCTTCTTTATTTACCATTCCTCCCTCACAAAGCTCACTACAAGTTTAATGGAGAAGAGATGAGAAGAAGAAGAACATGTAAACTAAAACCTAGAAAAAGAAAATACAAGAATGGACCCCCTCCTTCACAAAGTTCTGGGCTATTTATAGGCTAAAAAATGAAAACCTAGGGCAACCACCAGAACCCATAAAAAAAGACCAAAACATCCCCCCAAGTCCTGCAGACTTGGCGCCTAAATGGCCGCGGATCCGCGGCCTAGACCCCCCTTTGGCCGCGGATCCGCGGCCGTTTGGTTGAGTTGGCCCCCCCAATTTGCTGTGGTTCCCTGGTTCTCTGTGCCCTTTATTCTGGTATCTGTATTTTTTCATAATTTCTTCACGAATTTTCCAGAATTTCTGTTGAGGGAAAGGTGGACTTTTTGTGGATGTTGATGTCATGATTGCCTTGAGCTCCGTGTAGATCTCTTGGATCTTGTGCTACCATTGAGCCTTGTGCATGAGAATGACATTGATTTGACATTTTTTCTTCCTAAACTGGTATCTGGCAACATACGGATGAAGAGCGGAGACCGTGTTTTATCTGTGGTTGGCAGGAACCCGGATTTTGTCGTGTTTTCCATGAATTTCATCGTTTTAGAACCGAGAACCTGTATCCTGCAATTGACTAGCAAACACGGCTCAAGAGTATCTACCGATATGCAATGTGATAAAAATTGGGTGGTATGAAAATGCAAAAATCTGATATGAACATTAGATTAGATTCGATTCTTACCTATTTCAAAAACTAACAAATCGTGGGTATTTTAAAAGACAGCCCAAGGGATCCTACGGATATTTCAAAAGACGTATCTTTTCATAAAAACACCGTAGCCCCTATTTTCAAAACCCCATGATTCGTGTTATTTCAAAAGGCACCATTTGTAGGACTTATATTAGATTAATGCAGATTAGTTATAGTTACGTCTAGTATTCAGCTCCCGTTCATTATTGTCGTTCACTTCGCATCGCATGCTTATATTATGTTTCATACTCCATTTTTGATATCATGCTGTTAGGACACCAGCACCATTACCGATGATGCGTATGTACCACATATACTTACTTGCCGGCTCACACACATCTTCATCGGTAATTGCCATGTCACGTACACCTTAGAAAATATTATTGCTGGACATAGCCTGTTAGCTAATAGTTTAGACATTGTAGTTATTACCTGCTACTTCATGCATACTGTTATTCATTGTTATGCCGCATTCATGGATTCTCATGCATATATTCAATATTTTACGTGTTATTGAGGTTTTGGATTCGGATTTCCATGAGATTTTCTGGATTTGGAGGAAAACCCCAAAAACATAAATAAACCTTTTCTCTCTTTAAAATAAAAAGTGCGGTTTTCCCATGATGTATGAGTCGTCCACCATGAGTTTGCTGATAGATTTCGAGACCCGATTCGAGGAGTGGAGGAAACCGTTTCGGGTACATGGTGGGCCCGGTGCGGTACCCCGGGGCAAGAGGAATGTGTTGTTGACGTTGAGCCCGGCAGGGGAGCACTACCGACCGGTGATATTACCCGACGCGTCGGATATCCGGAGGATACCGTCGTGGTCTTGAGATGGATGGTAGGGGCCGGTCTGGATTGACGGCGCCCTAGATATTGATTTTTGAGATATTGAGGTACAGAGACTGTGATACAGAGATATCGAGATATTTGGACACTTGTTTTGTGTCAATGCTGGGCACTGTTTTATGCTGATTTCATTTATGGTACCTCACTTTATAAATACAAAAATCTCACTGATTTATGAAAGCAGTTTTCGTCAGTACATGCTTTCTGTTCCGTGCATTCATACCGCATTCATATGATATATTGCTACCTGAGGCACTGACACGGGCATACGAGATTACACTCGGGTTAGATATTTACCCTAGCCTTGTTATAGGCTACGTGTTATTCATATATTTGAGGATATGTTATGATCATTGACCTAGGTTGCGTTATTTATGCGATTTCTATTCGTAGATGTTTTTCTATTCACGAGTTGGCAACTCACCCCCGTTGTGCCCCAGTTTCTTGCAGGTTTGCCGTACAGCATTCATTACGGCTTTGCGGGCTTAGTTTCATTCGGGTGACTTGCTAGTAGGTGGGTTTTTCTTGTATCGTACCCATCATATTACCTTGTATAATATTATTCCGTTGTACCTAGTAAATTCCATCAACCAACATGTATTTATTGAGATAGAGACCAGTGTTGTTTATTCTTTCGACCTTAGAGTCGCTCGTTATATTTCTGGTGGTTTTGAGTTTCCTTTTGAGTTTTGATCCTCGCCGTTGGCGTTGTATATTATATTGCTTGTGTGGTTGTGACCGTCGATTGACGAAGAGCTAGCTCCCGCTTAGGGATGCCTTTTTCTTGATTTCGTATACTATTCATGTTGTATCCCGTTTAGGGGCCAGTATTTACAAAGGAGACTCTGCCGAAATTTTCAGTAAATTTTTGATGTTTTAAAAACCGCATAATTCGGCTTATGCTTTTGAAACTACTTGCTTTAAGTTGGTTTTTCCTGCACTCTACTACTCTTCTTGGTTTGGATTTCTGGGTTTTCGGCTTACTTAGAATACGTACGCCTTGAGACGTTCGTAGTTTAAGTGCCGGTCATGTTCCGTACTTTCGGGTCGTGATAAAGTTGGTATCAGAGCGTTAGGTTTTACCTTCGGAGCGTAGGATGACCCTTGGTTGATGGAATAGGTGACTAAAGTAGAGTGACGTACCGTTGGTATGTTCCGCGGCATATTTACGATATGCCACTCCACTTAAGAAGCCTTAGGATGTACATTTCTTTGTTCAGTATTATATTCATTCCTGATCTAGCCTCATCGGTACCAGTTATGGTTTTGCTGCCACGATTACGGGCAGGGAGAGCTACGGCTAGAGTTGCGGTCAGCACGAGCTCGTTACGAACGAGGACAGACCAGGGCGTAATTCCGGCGACACACGATTGCAGAGATGTGTCTTTTTATTGTGTTTTCACGCCACGAGCGTTTGGATGGATAGCTGTACGAGATTTCTCGGACGTGCCGATCAGTACCGGAGGATCGAGCCAATGATAGTGGCCAACCAGATTTTGATGACCGTTGGTGTATTGCTTATTCATGATGTTTGAGGCACTGTTCAGCGTGCAGACGAGTGAGCTAGTTATTGCTGCGAACGACGAGATATCGCCCCAGATGTTGGAGCTATTGCAGTACGAGTTGTATTAAGAGATGATAGAAGGTCGCTAGTCACCAAGGATGAATGACTAGGACATGTGGTTCGTTCGCTAGCCCAATGCGAGGTCATCAGATAGATTGATTCCAGCTAGAGATGACTTCACGCGGAGACGTTGAGAGTCGACAGAGACGATCGAATGTCAGAAACCTATTATTCCAAGTTTAAAGTAGTCGGAAAGACATGCAGGCAATTCTATGGTCCCTCTAGAAGAATGAAACCCTAACTCGATTTAATGACCGTGTGAAAGCCTTTGAACCTTCGGGTTTGCGGCAGTTTTACGGCACCATTAGTGAGGCTTGGGTTTGCCCTTCTACGGCTGGACCACCGATGCTGTGGTATGTACTCGATACTATTAAACTGTGCCCAAGAGGTTGAGCTCTTGGGGGATTATGAGGTTTTGACGACTCGATCGGATGGCTCGACTTAATTCGGATGCTAGGTGGTGAGATGCATTTCTTGGGAGACTCCAGATATGAGGATAGCCGTTGGAGCTCAGTCCATACAGCCGCGACGAGACGAGTCCAAAGCAGACGACATTAGAGAAAAGTGGAGTAAGAGGTTCGCACCAGATCTAGATGAGATGACGTTCCACTCCGCCGACATCAGAGAGGCGATGCGCATGCCGAGGCAGAGTACTGGATATACCTTCCAGAAGGAGTCGCGATGGGTATCCAACCGTTCCGGAGCAAGATGCAGATATAGGAAAAGAAGATGACTTCCGGACAGTTGGCAGAGATGAGATTGGAAGAGACCTTGAGCAGGATTCCTTCTAGGACACTGCTGCAAGGATATTTGCACCCAGGATTAGATGTGTTACTTGCATTCAGAGAGCCAGAGGCCGACGCCAGTGACATGTTGCTTTACGAGTGGTCGTGCGGATTGACCGAGAGATGACCAGAGAAGTGCCAAAACGGAATCGTCCCCGTTAGCACACCTGACAGGGTCGATGAGCCGGTGGATCGTGAGATTGGTAATCCACAAGGAAGACTTGAAACCAGGAGCGTTCATGTTACGCATACCAGCAGGCCAGAGTTCAGGATCGTCGATGAGACATGCTATGAGTGACCACGACAGTTGGCCCGAGATTCTTAGAGGATGCACTTGAGCGGTACTATTCCGCCATTATTGATTTCGATGTTTTGTGTGATTTATTCGTATGATTTGATTTTGATGAATGAGGATTTACGATCTTTGCACAGTGTTGCACTTGATATCGTTTTCGTGCTTTAGTTTCACATGTTTGTGATTTTACGGTTTTAAACAGTTGAGTTGGTTTTGTGCGTATGCATGCACACGAATTGGTTCCTGCACTCTGTATAGTTATTATATGCTTGGAGTGCAGTGATACGCCTTTTGTGCACTTAGATGCACTGGACTTCGATTTCGATTGTGATACTCGATATTTGTTTTGTGCACCTTGTGCACCTGATTTGGATTTTCGCGCATGTTGGGCGCATGTTTTGAAGGGTGATTTTGGTGCACACCAGAGGCACTAAATTGAGAATTTTTCGTGCATGTCAGATGCACCTGATTTTGCTGTCAGGCACACATGTTGCCTACGACAGATGTTTCGTGCACACCCGATGCACTTAGATGTTGTTTCTGTGCGCATGTATGGCACACTCATGGATTTTGATTTCCGTGCGCACCAGATGCACGTAGCATTCATGTGCATATTTTGGGGATTGATTTCGTATAGAGCAGTACGGTTTTATGATCTTGCTATGTGTTTTCGTACTGAGCAGGACTAGTCAGAGGACAGTACATGAATATATTTGGCATTCATTTCCTTCAGATACGTACAGATATAGATTCGATATTTACATGTATAGTTTCGAGTTATGTCATATTGGTTTTGATTTGGATTTGGCATTGATGTCTTCTCCATGACTCTGATGATTGCGGGATGCTTGACGGAGTTTTGATTTTGAGTTATATGCTCGTTGCTCATGCGCATGCATTGCGCTATGATGCGTATTATGTACTTATGGTTTCGGAGACCCGACGACTTGATGATTTTGCTTAGATGTCTTTGTATTTGGGGGGGAGTTTGAATTTAAATTCGGGGACCGAATTTCTTTAAGGGGTAAAGATTGTAGCGTTTTGAAAATCGTTTCGGTGAAATTTCGGAAAATCGGTAAAATAAGGGGGTTTTCTGTAAAAAGTCAAAATACAAATATCTTATTATAAAAATTAAATATACATATTCTAGCTATGTAATTGCTATTATTTGGTGTTTATTGAGCCGCTGGTGAAAATTCAAATTTTCTGAAAAAAATATTATTTTATTATTATTTTAAGCCGTCACTAATACATTTAATTAGGGAAAATTACAAATTGGAATGAGTTGAAACAAATTTTGTGCATCATAAAACATTGAATAAAATTTTATCATGTGGTTTTTGGAACGAAATTATTTGCCAAAACGGTTTAGAAATTATTGAAGAAAAAAAGGTTTTTTTTAGCGTAAATGGATGTTTGGGGTATTTATCATTTTTCATCATCCCACACCCGTACCCACATCCACACACCCCCATTTACTTCTCCCCTTGAAGAATTCAGCAGCCCCCATTCTTTTTCCCCACTTGAATTTCAAAGGAAAAGAAATGAAAGAAAAGAAAAGAAAAGAAAAGAAAAGAGTAGAAAGTGATATAATTTGAGTTGACTTTGACTTGAATTAATTTTCTCCACCTCACTCTCTCTCCTCCCTCACCCAACCCCCCACACTTCTGGCCGAAACCAGCAACCCCCCAACAGCCCATTTTTCCTCTTCTCCTCTCTTTGTTCCATCAAAGAAAATCCAAAGAAAAATCCACTAAAAATCAAGCAAAAATCCAAATCAAAATCCGACTCCTACCCATTTTAGCTTAGCCCGTATAGCATGGATCTTTGTGAAAAGAGAGCATTTTGGGAGGCCATGGATGCTTGTGGATCTTCAAATGTTTTTGGGTATAATTCTAAACATTTTTGCTTAATTTGTTACTAATTTCTTAAAGCTAAGTTAATTAAGTGTTTAATTAGGTGTTTAAGAAAGAAAAAGGTTTTGAATTGAAGTTTGAAATTTCAAGTGTATGGTTTTGAATGAAGATTAGGGTTTGAGCATTTGATTAGGATTGTGATGGGTAGATTAACATATAATTGCTTGCAAAAATCAAATCTAGTTGCTAGTTGCATTTTTGTTAATTTAAATTTGTGATAAGTATATATATTGCAAACTAGTTTTTGTAAATATTGTGTTAAATTGAGAATTAAAATATGGTTATGGTTTTTATCATATTATTAACTTTATTAAGTGTAGTTTAACACTTTAGTTCATGGAAATCCAACCTAAATTGTAGTTTGTGCATTTTTGCTATGAAATTGTAAAAAGGGTATTTTGTAAACTAGAATATTAGGGTTTTTGGAATTTAATGAGATTAAATTCCGGAAATTGTTTCTATGACTTATTTAAGATATTTAATAAGTATATTGGCCGCTACATTCTTTTAAACGTCATGTTTTGTACAAAAACGGCAAATTGTGCTTGTAAGATTTTCGGAAAAATGACTTTTTAAGTGAAATTGGGGTTTTTGTGAGTTTTAACCTAGTTTATATTAAAATTAGTGTTCGTGAATGTGCAAATGAGTGTGATTGGATTTTTCTCGATGGTTTGACGTTTGTACATCGACATCGAGGGTTGGTTTGACTATTCTTACATGCGTAGGCGATAGGTTTGGACCTATGCGTGATACGCGTGCCGATATGATTTTCGTATGCCGTTTCGATTTCGAATTAAGTATTAATACGATATGGTGCGTTATGATATGTAGGTACCCCCATGTGGACTTCGAGACGACAAGTAAGCGCGTGGCGACGTCGGCACCGGCTAGCGAGGACCAGGTGAGTAGATTTATATCTACGGGGAGAAGTCGGGTGGATGGCGTATAGCACCCCCGCAGTCCGTGGTGGTGTATACGGATGCGTATACACACCAACAATTATTATATGTTATTTGGGATTAATAACGATGCTTAGGATGGGTATTGTTGTGTTGGATTACTTTGGTGTTGCGAACCCTAGGGTAGTGTTGCATTATACATACACACATACATACTTGCATACTTTCCTATTGTTATGTGCTCATGGGATTCTTTACATTTATGTGTTCACATGGGTATGGGACTATGTGTTCATATACATTTTTGAGGATAGTATTTGGAATTTGAGATGAGTCGATGATATTGGGCTTGAGGCCAGAAGATCGGTGATGTGATTTGGTTCGTATTGAGATACGACATGATGTTTTAGCGGGTCTTTTGACGTAGCAATTCTTACACCTGTATGCATACTTAGGCGGTATCAGTATTGTACTAGACGTAGGACATTGTCCTGGATCATGATATTTGATAAAGAAGATACCAGATGAATAGTGTGATTGAATGTGAGATTAACCCGTACCCAGATTTGGGGATGCCGTACGACGGATTTACATACGAGCTATATTTTGATGATTGATCCGCACTCTTGACTTGGGATGTCTGATTATAGATACGGTATCAGATATGATATTATTGAGGCGGGATCACCGACTAATATATATACAGGTATGTATATGTATCGACTCAGATATTAGGCAGTTTCCTTACCTGTAATCCAGCTGGTTAGCTTAGACCTTTAGTTTAGTTTAGTTGTTAGATTAGATTCGATTCTTACCTATTTCAAAAACTAACGAATCGTGGGTATTTTAAAAGACAGCCCAAGGGATCCTACGGATATTTCAAAAGACGTATCTTTTCATAAAAACACCGTAGTCCCTATTTTCAAAACCCTATGATTCGTGTTATTTCAAAAGGCACCATTTATAGGACTTATATTAGATTAATGCAGATTAGTTATAGTTACGTCTAGTATTCAGCTCCCGCTCATTATTGCGGTTCACTTCGCATCGCATGCTTATATTATGTTTCATACTCCATTATTGATATCATGCTGTTAGGACACCAGCACCATTACCGATGATGCGTATGTACCACGTACACTTACTTGCCGGCTCACACACATCTTCATCGGTAATTGCCATGTCACGTACACCTTAGAAAATATTATTGCTTGACATAGCCTGTTAGCTAATAGTTTAGACATTGTAGTTATTACCTGCTACTTCATGCATACTGTTATTCATTGTTATGCCGCATTCATGGATTCTCATGCATATATTCACTATTTTACGTGTTATTGAGGTTTTGGATTCGGATTTCCATGAGATTTTCTGGATTTGGAAGAAAACCGCTAAAACATAAATAAACCTTTTCTCTCTTTAAAATAAAAAGTGCGGTTTTCCCATGATGTATGAGTCGTCCACCATGAGTTTGCTTATGGATTTCGAGACCCGATTCGAGGAGTGGAGGAACCGTTTCGGGTACATGGTGGACCCGGTGCGGTACCCCGGGGCAAGAGAAATGTGTTGTTGACGTTGAGCCCGGCAGGGGAGCACTACCGACCGGTGATATTACCCGACGCGTCGGATATCCGGAGGATACCGTCGTGGTCTTGCGATGGATGGTAGGGGCCGGTATGGATTGACGGCGCCCTAGATATTGATTTTTGAGATATTGAGGTACAGAGACTGTGATACAGATATATCGAGATATTTGGACACTTGTTTTGTGTCGATGCTGGGCACTGTTTTATGCTGATTTCATTTATGGTACCTCACTTTAAAAATACAGAAATCTCACTGATTTATGAAAGCAGTTTTCGTCAGTACATGCTTTCTGTTCCGTGCATTCATACCGCATTCATATGATATATTGCTACCTGAGGCACTGACACGGGCATATGAGATTACACTCGGGTTAGATATTTACCCTAGCCTTGTTATAGGCTACGTGTTATTCATATATTTGAGGATATATTATGATCATTGACCTAGGTTGCGTTATTTATGCGATTTCTATTCGTAGATGTTTTTCTATTCACGAGTTGGCAACTCACCCCCGTTGTGGCCCAGTTTCGTGCAGGTTTGCCGTACAGCTTTCATTACGGCTTTGCGGGCTCAGTTTCATTCGGGTGACTTGCTAGTAGGTGGGTTTTTCTTGTATCGTACCCATCATATTACCTTGTATAATATTATTCCGTTGTACCTAGTAAATTCCATCAACCAACATGTATTTATTGAGATAGAGACCAGTGTTGTTTATTCTTTCGACCTTAGAGTCGCGCGTTATATTTCTGGTGGTTTTGAGTTTCCTTTTGAGTTTTGATCCTCGCCGTTGGCGTTGTATATTATATTGCTTGTGTGGTTGTGACCGTCGATTGACGAAGAGCTAGCTCCCGCTTGGGGATGCCTTTTTCTTGATTTCGCATACTATTCATGTTGTATTCCGTTTGGGGGCCAGTATTTACAAAGGAGACTCTGCCGAAATTTTCAATAAATTTTTGATGTTTTAAAAACCGCATAATTCGGCTTATGCTTTTGAAACTACTTGCTTTAAGTTGGTTTTTCCTGCACTCTACTACTCTTCTTGGTTTGGATTTCTGGTTTTTCGGCTTACTTAGAATACGTACGCCTTGAGACGTTCATAGTTTAAGTGCCGGTCATGTTCCGTACTTTCGGGTCGTGACATATAACTTCTGAATATCTGGACCTTGCATTTCAACGAAATACATGTCTAGAACTGGAGAAGTCATAAGTAAACAGAATATAGTACGAGTACCAACCCTTTTGTCCTAATGGACACTGGACAACATACAATACTTTGTATAAGTCCCCTGAGTTCAATAACTCAATCTCTGTGCGTAGTAGGTTGAAAAACTGTATTATGGTTAAGGAGAATTACACCGCTGTTGAATGCACCTTACCTAATCACCAACTGATATAGGTAAATGTCATAGACATAATATCAAAAAGTTATATCTCACTTTATAAAATAAATATACAGATATATCAGTTTGAAATTGGTGCATAACAACGGATATTCAAAAACAAATATTTGCCATCCGGCAAAATCCAGATGATTTCCTTAAATGTCACCAATTACAATAAATTCTGACATAATGAGGATATAATCACCCAATTCCCAATATCTTACTCCCACTCACCATCTGTAATAACATATAGATGTGAGAAACTAATCTGGTAAATACATACCCTGGAGTTAGATTCCAATTGGGAAAACAGTTTTCAATTAACATCGCACAGTCAGAATAAAACATGAAAATGTTTCAAAAAGGGTTAACTGGTATTTCTAGTAACGCCTCTTCCACTATCCTGATTCACGACAGTAACCATATACTATACCTGCCCTCACTGCAATCCTCTTTATTATGTCTTTACTTATTACCTTCTATACACCTTTTTAGGCTAACTGGTTTTCTTCTTTCCCTACCCTTCGGCACTAGCCTAAGGTTTGGATGAAGACTATCCAATTAGCGTAATAGGTGTACTCTCCTAATCCTAGGAGCCCTCGCAACCTGAGAGAAGGTAATGGGAAAAGACATCTGAATAATCCTATCCAATCTCTCCAGAACCAGAATCCATCCTCGAAAAAGTTCCTTCGAGTTCGTATATAACCATACGATGGATTTATCCAATGGAAGTGGATATCCGTAGTGATACGAAGTGTTCTAGAGAAAAGCAAAATGGACGTAGGAGTGGCAGGGGTATACCTGGTTTTTGTCGTGAAAGTTAGTGGTCGCATTTTCCTTTGTCATTATTCTAATCCCTTTATATGTTTTTACTTATTACCTTCTGTATACCACACTTAAGCTTAATTGGTTTTCTTCCTTCCCTACCGTTCGGCACCAGCCTATGGCATTTTGGGTTTACTCTGATACCATGAAGGGTTACCCTAGCGCCCCGGCTATCTCACGTGGCCAAATGCGGAACAAAAATTTTAAGACGAATAAAACTTGGCGCTAGACTAAACCCTAAAACCCGATCTTTCCATAAAATTAACTAGCTACACTAAGAGAGCTATCTACTATGATATAAACCTCACCAAATGAACCAAGTCCTTCTGTCTTCTTTCTTCATCTTTAGCTCCTAGCAAGCGCCTTGAACATTCTTGAACTCCAAATCCGGCTCCATCGGTCCATCGGAAAAAAGCTTGTTCTCCGTCATCCTTTTGTCGTGGATGATCCACCCGGGGAGTATGATCCATGGCTCTAGCTCTTTGCAATATGTCAAAAGAGCAACTAGAGAACTTGGGATGCTACTCCAAGTAATCTAGGATGTAGTTTGGATGTCTAAGTGTTCTATCTCTTTCTATCCTCTTCACTTTTATCTCAACACATGAGAAATGTAGTGAAGAGGAAGAAGATGAAGGTGGAGGAGAAAGCTATGAGATGAGAGCTCAAGAGAGAAAAAATGAATCAAGCATGAAATAGAAAATAAAGGGTTAACCTAGCGCCCCGGCCATCTCACGTGGCCAAATGCGGAACAAAATTTTTAAGACGAATAAAACTTGGCGCTAGACTAAACCCTAAAACTGGATCTTTCCATAAAACTAATTAGCTACACTAAGAGAGCTATTTACTATGATAGAAACCACACCAAATGAACCAAGTCCTTCGGTCTTCTTTCTTCATCTTTAGCTCCTAGCAAGCGCCTTGAACATGCTTGAACTCCAAATCTGGCTCCATCGGTCCATCGGGATTGATCTTGTTCTCCGGCCTCCTTTTGCCGTAGATGATCCACCCGGGGAGTATGATCCATGGCTCTAGCTCTTTGCAATATGTCAGAAGAGCAACTAGAGAACTTGGGATGCTACTCCAAGTAATCTATGATGTATTTTGGATGTCTAAGTGTTCTATCTTTTTCTAGCCTCTTCACTTGTATCTCAACATATGAGAAATGTAGTGAAGAGGAAGAAGATGAAGGTGGAGGAGAAAGCTAGAGGAGGGAGGAGACGAGAGATCAAGAGAGAAAAAATGAATCAAGCATAAAAGAGAAAATACACACAATGGTTCTGTATATCAATTCTTTCATTAAACAATTAGCAACCATGCTTCAATAGTAAACCCAAAATGAATTATAAATTCATTTGACTACTATTGAAGCATGGTCACCTCTTTTCCTCCCATACTCTTACTTTACAGCTCATTTCCATTTATGAAATAAATGGAAAATACATAATGAGGGGTCCGCCTTCTAGAAGGAAATCTGTAGTAAATACGGATTTCAGTCTACTGTACAAATATACCGGAAATCAGATAAAAATCCGAACGCCTAAAAGAGATAGAATAACACGAAGAACGTAATACTAGAATATATATCGAAATACATATACACAAATTATTAAATCAATACCTGATTTAATAATCCGACTCAAACCCGAGCCGGGTAGTATTACAAACTGTCCGATAGAAATTCCGAGTACCAAGTACATCAATCAATCGAACCCTGCACGTATCCAATACGGCTACTACATTGTTTCGCCTGAATCAGGGAAACCCTCTGTGTGGGACTCTAATGACTCGACAGTACTATGGCAGTGGGTTTAACCACAAGCTCATCAGTGGAACTAGCTGTACGTAACGGCTACCCAGGTACCTGTCGAAAAGAAGGCCGATGAGCAAACTCAACCGGATCTCCTACTGAGCCTATCCGTGACAATATCCGTACAGTCTGGTCTTTTCGTCAAAGAGTATCGCATACCGGGTCTAGGGGATGGTGAACGTCAGACCCTAACAACCTGATAATTCGTGTCGATGTGGCTCAGAACCAATCCGGAAAACTACTGATCAACCTATCAGTGAATCCCAAGTTCCTTGGCCAAGGTCTTATGGTCCTGAACAATCGAATCACAGTGCAATATCGACTCCCTATACCGGGAGAGACGAATCCCCGACAATCGCTCACTGCCTCCATGTGGCTCGGGACTGAACCCAACCAAAACCTGTTTGCACGACTCAGTAGAGCCGTGGTAGGGTAGTGATCAAAGTTCAGTGGGAACTCACACAAGACAAATGCCGATCTCGGGTCCAAAGACTAACCTGTACACATGTCACCTGAGAACTTCCATCTGACGATAGGTATAGTACCATATGGAAATTCTCGGCGAGTCCGTCCAGTGTACTCACACCCAGTGAGCACCTGCATACGATCTTAGGTGCATCAGACCAATGGCTGCGGGACCAACCATCCCCCGATGGGGGTAGAAACGTACACACCAGCCTACTCTGGAGTATCAGTGTCCGGTCTCGATACTTACGTGACTGGGGACCATTTAAGGATGTGCTTATGGACTACCCTGCTCCCACAAGTATGATCGCCATCACAACGCAGGTAGTCAAGCAAGATCCTTGGGGCTTTATCAACATGTAACTGCAATATGTAATAACGAGTATGACATATGCCATGTTAAGATAAAGACAAACCACAATAGTATACTACCGTATCGAGTCTTTATCAATATGTGCAAACCAGATATAACAAGAATACAAATAAATACACATATCCCGATAAAGACAAGTCAAATAATATACTATAAAACTGAGCAAGATTGTTCTGTACATACGTATCCCTAGTATCCATATGTATACATATACAATACTGGCCTCTAGGGCATATACATCCAACAATACCGTTTTCCCTTTTTTTTTATTCTAACAAGGTTGCGCCCTTTCGGGTTTTCACAAAACTCGCCGGTAGCCTGTTCAGACCATAATATTGCATTTATCATTCCCCTATTCTTATCCTTTTTATAAATAAACAGATACTTTTGACGCACGTTTGTTGCATATTACAGGATACAGGTTTCTGGAGCAAATACAGTAAAAAGGACACAAAACAACAGAAAAAGGGACTTTTGACCCACTATTAGACGGATCCTAGTCAAGCCTAGACGAAGAACAGTACAAGGTCCAAATGTCAAGTGAACGGTCAAATGATACGAACAAGTTTTCACTGAAGATCTGGAGAATACCCAGAAACCCAACAGAGAAAATACATATAAAAATACAGAGCCCAAGAACCACTGAATAAAGCCCAAAAGTTTGGCGGCCCAAGACCACCAAAGGGCCGCGGATCCGCGGCCCAAGCCAACCAATGCCGTGGATCCGCGGCCGTATAATGCCCGTGTCGGTGGAGTTTTCTTCTGTTGCCGCGACGGTTCGGGTGTTGGGATTTTTAGAGGTCATATCAGTAATTGCGCATGTGCGAGACTCTGAAACCCTAATTCTCCTGTTTACTTATAAATTGTAATCTCAAAATTGTAAAACCCTATGCCTCTTTTCAATCAATAGAATTCAGAATTTCTGAGAGAAAAATTCAGATCTGTTCTTCTTGTTTGGAGGGAGCCGTCAACCTAGTAAGTATTTTATTTCTGTTTTTTAACTATAATGTTTTCTCATCCCCTAATGAGCAAGTAGTCTCCTCGCTTGTTAGGGTTAGCCTTAGGGAAAGGGTTGAGAGATGAGATCTCTCACCCCTTTCAATGCCACTTTAACCTAATGAATTAGAACTCCACGCATACGAGCACAACCGCTCCCTGCGGCATCCTACCCTTCGAGGTAACGATGAACCGTAGTATAAAGGGCCGGTTGCGCGCGTTTTCCGTGGGGGTTAGGGTGATTATCAACAAAGGAAGGATACGAATCTAGAGGAAGAAACATCTTCCCAAAAGATTCGTATCCACTTTATTGATAATTAACTTAACATCTAATAGATCTAAAAAAAGTAGGCATTGAAAGCGGTGATGAAAAACGTTAATCTCCAAAACTTCCCCTAAGCCTAACCCTAGCAAGACTTTTAATTAGATTAATTAGATCTAGTTTTCATAGATTGTTATAAACCAACCAAAACGACAAATTGAATCAACTCGTTAAAACACATAAAAGGAATTTACCCGTCTCTGTGGATCGACCCGTACTCACCGGCTAGCTGCAAAGCGACGCCGTTTCTGATTGCGGTAATTATATTTTTGATCGTAAAATCTCTATAATCAAATGGCGCCGTTGCCGGGGACGGCGTAATTTTTCTTTTTGTGAATTTTCGGGTTGATATAAATTTTAAAAATTATAAAAATATGAAAATATAAAAAAATACAAAAAATATCAACTTTGATCTGTTTGAAGGGTGTATCTTTCGAATCTTGCAGGAATAGCGACGAATCGCAGATCTGAAAATTTACAGAGGGCAAATCAGAAAAGTACATATAAGAACAGAGAGGAACTGAAGGTACAGTACAACATAAAAATTTTCAGAGACCGATTCCACCCCCCGACCGCGGTTCCGCCGCAATATACCCCTCCAGACCGCGGATCCGCGGCCCTCTGTTGGCTTCTCTGCATAAAAATTTCCAGGTTTGATCCATCATTCTCCCCTCTGCAACCTCCATATCTCTGTCTGTGAAAATTTTCTGCAGGAATTCTTTGCGTAAAAAGTCTTTCTCCCCCTTCTAAATAACAGATTTTCTGCAGGTTTCTTTGCGCCGCGCTAAAAATTGACTGCAAGTGAAATTTTATTTGTTTTGCATAATTTAACCGGACTCTAAGGGGCTAATTGACCAAACTCAGATTGGGTGGGGATTTCATCACCCTTCCCAGGACCCTAGAAAACACCTAAAGCATTTTGCATCGACCATAATTAATTAAAAAAGATTAGACTCAGACCTAAGGACATCGAGCTCAATAGGAAAAGGACTAGTATAGGCATCGGCCGTTTATCCTAACCGACTTTGCGGTGTCTAGGCTAGTGGTTATTAATTAGGCCCACTGTAGTGGTGGTTCCTTACCACTTACCTGGTCGTATTTGTCCGTGAAGAGGCGGTTTGAGGTCCTATTTCTAGCCCTAGTTAGGAGCTGTCTAGCAGACCTAGGCAACCCTAGATTTAGGCCTGATTGTGCATGTGTGGTTGATACATTTGTGTCACGAGTCCCATATTCTAAAACCTTCTTGCAAAACTCTCTAATAAAAAAAAAATAAAGAAAAATCTTTTCAAAACTTGCAACTTGCCGCTAAGAAAACTTGCACCTCACTTCCACCATTTCTCCTTCATTGACGTTATCTTACCCCCACATTCTGTTTTTCTATTTTTTTCTGACTGCACTACTCCTTTAGTGTATGTCATTTTGGACTAGGGATACTAACGCCCGATTAGTCCGTGTTTCGTTGGTACCGACCAACGTACCCTTCGACGAACCCTTGGTCGACATTCCGTCCATTTCCTTACCTCAATCCTCAAACTCTTCTTTCGATGGTATGTCGGGACACAACCCCAACAATACCTTACCGACGGGAATGATTCCACCTCCGTTAGGTGCGAATAACCCGAATCTTCCGCCAGTTGTAGCGCCCGCACGAGTCGCGCTCCAGGATCTCTTCTACCCCGTCCGCACTTCCTTACCTACATGTCTTTCACCCCCACCGGCGAATGGGGATAATTTTGAAATAAAAACACACTTCATCAATATGCTGCCTAAGTTTCATGGTTTGGAATCCGAAGATGCATATATTTTCATTAATAAATTCCAAAACGTTTGTGCCATGATGAAGACAACCCAATTAAGTGATGACGCAATAAGGCTAAGGGTCATTCCTTTTACCTTATGTGACCTAGCCGAGAAGTGGCTATACAGCACCGCATCACATTCCATTAGAAATTGGGACGAGTTCGTGAGAGCTTTTCTGAAAAAGTTCTATCCTCATCACAAAACTGCTAGAATCCGAAACGAGATTATACAATTTTCACAGCTTCCTTCTGAACCATTTTGGAAGTGCTTCGAGAGATTTAAAGACCTACTTGTTCAATGCCCTCATCATGGGATAGAAAATTGGCAACTTTGCCAAACATTATACGAGGGATTGAACGCAGCAACGAAGCAGTTGCTAGAAACAATATGTCAAGGTCATTTTCTCTCCAAGTCTAGCGACGAAGCTTGGCAGTTTCTTGAGGACCTAAGTGAGCAAACAATTCAGTGGGAGAGTACCAAGACCACATCATCTTCTTCAGTTGGTCAATCTAGGGCAGGCATACATCAAATAGATATGTCGATTGCTATGAAGGCCGAGATGGCCTCACTTATGAAAAAGCTAGAAGCCATTGAGACCAAAATCTCATCGTCTTCTCCTGCCCCTACTCTACCCACACGAACTGTTTGTGCTTGTTGTTCTAATCCATCACATCTAACCGAGGAGTGTCCATATAATGCACCTATTCAAGGACAGGATCAAGTCAATGCTGCATTTCAGCAACGACAAAGAAACGATCCGTACTCTTCGGCATACAATCAGGGGTGGAGGAGTCACCCAAATCAACAGTTCCAAGGTAATAACAATTTTTAAAGACCTCCTCCACAACAACAACAAGTACCTTTACAAACTCAAAACCAGCAACCTTTCCAACAACAACCTTATACAAATCAAACGAACAATTTGGTTCAACCAAATGATGATAAGATTATCTCGCTCGAAAAAAGTCTAGATGCATTTCTTAAGCAAACTACAGAATCCGCAGCAAGATTTGAAAGTTATGTTCAATCTTTAATGAATAACAATGCCTCACACGATCAAAGTATCAAATCTATTGAGGTACAAATTGCACAATTAACTGCTGCGTTGAGCGAGAGAGAAAAGAGAAAGCTTCCATCTCAACCATTGGCCAATCCCGGTCACACACAAAACGCATATCACAATCACAATGTAAATGCGGTGACCACGTTGAGATCCGGAAGAGAGTTGCAAAATAATGTGGGAACTAGTGATGACATCCCCGCCGGTGGTTCTTCATCTTCTTCCCCTTCTTCATTTTCTTCACTTCCTTCTTCACCTTTTTCTTTAGAGCCTATTCTCCACCCTTCACACGGCTCTACTTCTTCTGACTCGAACGGACCCATTTCTCACAACACGAACACATCTACACCTGGATCCGTTCCTACTCCACATTCTACTCCACAGAGTTTTGACTCAATGAATTTTCCAAATGCTCCATTCCCAAACAGGTTGAGTCATAATAAACCAAATGCATAAGTGGAGAAGATTGTGGAGATATTTAAGCAGGTTAGCATAAATATACCTCTCTTGGATGCTATCCAACAAGTCCCTTCATACGCAAAAATCTTAAAGGGTTTGTGCACCTCGAAGAGAAAGGCATCTCAAGTACCCAAGAAAGTGCTAGTGGCTAGTGCAGTGAGCAATGCTATTAACCACCATCAAACCTTACCCCAAAAACGAAAGGACCTTGGCTGTCCTACTATTTCAATCACAATTGGGGATAAGAAAATTAATCGAGCACTTTTAGATCTTGGGTCTAGTGTTAACCTGATTCCCTACTCCGTGTACGAACAATTAGGGGTTGGAGAGTTGAAACCCACTCGTTGCACTCTCCAAATGGCTGATCGATCAATCACCTATCCAAGGGGTCAACTAGAGGATGTGTTGATCAAAGTCGGGGAGTTCATATTCCCCGTTGATTTTATCGTTATGGATACACAACCTGTTGCTAACCCAAGAAACCAAATTCCGGTGATTCTTGGTCGACCATTTTTGGCCACTTCCAATGCTGTAATAAATTGTCGCAATGGCTCCATGACTCTATCCTTTGGGAAGATGTCTAGTGAGTTCAATATTTATAAGATGGGAAGTCTGCCCCCCGTGCCTAAAACTAGTACACGAGAAGTTTGCTCTATTCACGAAATCACGCAGGAGGACTGGGAGCTTGAAAGATTCTTGTTTGATGAAAACAGTTTTGACGCCACTAGTGCGTCCCTCCTTGAGCCTACCACCGTTGACACAACCGCTGTGGATTATGAATGTTTCACTTTTTCGGATGATGACGACTCACAGCCCGAATATGAGTCTTTTGAATTTTTGGATGAGTCAGTGGAGCCATCCGAATCGGTTGTTTGCAGTGATTTCGAACCTGTGTTGGAGTCCTTTGAGTTCGAGGTAGATTCCGCAATGATTCTTTCGCCTCCGAAACTCGAACTCACGCCCTTGCCGTCTCACCTTAGATATGCTTACATAGGTGAGAATGAGACCTTTCCCATTATCATATCGGCCTCTCTAGCCCTCGAGCAAGAGAATGCCCTCTTAACGGTCTTACAAGACAGGCGGCAAGTTTTCGATTGGACTATGGCAGACATCGAGGAGATCAGTTCCCTCATAATTAAGTATCATATACAATTGATGGATGATGCCGAGTCAAAAGAAGACCCACAGGAACATCTCGGGGGTATTGTGGTGAGTCAACCTCCTCCTTTAGAAGTTGAAATACCCCCATTTCTTTTAATAAGCTACGAGAATGCCAACACTCCACTGATTGCTGATCATTTACATTCTCGTTTCGATGCATCACCATCACCTGTATATTTACCTCCTCACCTCCCATACCACTACTTCTATCTTCCCCAATTCTTTGCGGACCACCACAACTCATTCTTCCACCAACCAATATTCTTTACTGATAAATTTTTCAACTGGTTGGTGTTGACTTTTGGCCGATGCAAAGTTTGGCAGAAATGTCTAACATAGTTTAAATGAAGTTTGGGGGAGGGCCTTTTTGTATATATTTTTGTTTTTCTTAACAATAAAAAAACTATAAATAAATAAACAGGGGAGTGCCGGTAGTTTGACCCTCTTGGTTTAGCATGACAGTGAGGACACTGTCAAGTTCAAGTTTGGGGGTATGCTCGGTACGTCTTCTTCCTTCGCATTCATTTGTACATATTTTTGCATTTGCATACTTATTTGAAAACCCATAAAAATTTGAAAAATTTGAAAAATTATAAAAATTATTGTATTCAATTTTGGCTAATTGACTTGAGTTTGACAAATATGTTAACTGGCTAGGAACAACTAGATCTTAGACTTAGTGAATTAAAAACCCTAAAGATAACATTCCTTAAAGTTTAACGGTAGAAAGTATATGCCTTGTAGTTTATTTAGAAATAGGCAAATTTTGGGTTCACTTTTTGGGATAAGTCGAAACAAGGGAAGAGTATTGATGTTCTTATTAGAGTATAAGTTTGAAAAATAGTTCCTAGCTTAAGTCTAAATTCTGAAAATGTATACCCTACAATTTGCACATTCACGCACCTTGAAACTTGGAATAGTAGAAGAGACCTTGAAATGCTCTTGTCTAAAGTCCTTAGTACAATGAAAATAAAAAGAAAAAAAAAGTGAATAAAGAAAAAAATGGACACTGGTGTTTGTGATTACTTAAGGCTGTAAAAATAGAAAAATATTTAGCGAGGGTGCTTCATCACCTAGTGCCTTAGACCAACTGGTTTGGGAGTCACTGCTAAAGCCTTGGGTGTTGCAAAGACTAGGCAGTACGCTTTAAAGTGCAAACGCATTTTGTAATCGGCCGTTGGTACCTCAAGAAGTATTAACGGTCGCATGAAGGATGTGTAAGCAAATTTCACCAACTTTAGACAACGGACAAGGGGTTGATTGCTTAATTTGAATTTCCAAGTGTAGGGGTGACTTATACACACACGTAGGGGTATGTGATTGGTGTTTAGACGAGAGAAAGGAGTGAAGAATAGAACTTGTATCTTTAATAGAGTTGATAAAAATTCCTAAGTGGAGATGGAACCCTAGAAGGAAAACTTAAGAAATGCCGAAAGCCAAGTAAGTCTACATAACATATATAATCTTAAGTAAAATGATGAGGAAGTGTGAAGAATATGGGTGGATAATTTACAAGTATAAGATAATCGAATTCCTTGTTGGAAGACCTAATTGGAAAACAAAAGTCAATGAGCCGAGTTGATAGGATTTTGTGGGTGTAATCCGCTGAAAACCTTCAGGAGACAACACTCCTCCTACTAGGGACACCTAGAGGTTTAACGGCTTGTTGCACGTGCTCAGTGCAATCGCGTTTCCCTGCGAAAGTGCGGTTAGGATTTTAGTGAATAAATAATAAGTTTGCTCGAGGACGAGCAAAAGGTAAGTTTGGGGGTATTTGTTCAGACCATAATATTGCATTTATCATTCCCCTATTCTTATCCTTTTTATAAATAAACAGGTACTTTTGACGCACGTTTGTTGCATATTACAGGATACAGATTTCTGGAGCAAATACAGTGAAAAAGACACAAAACAACAGAAAAAGGGACTTTTGACCAACTATTAGACGGATCCTAGTCAAGCCTAGACGAAGAACAGTACAAGGTCCAAATGTCAAGTGAACGGTCAAAAGATACGAACAAGTTTTCACTGAAGATCTGGAGAAGACCCAGAAGCCCAACAGAAAAAATACATATAAAAATACAGAGCCCAAGAACCACTGAAGAAAGCCCAAAAGTTTGGCGGCCCAAGACCACCAATGGGCCGCGGATCCGCGGCCCAAGCCAACCAATGCCGCAGATCCGCGGCCGTATAATGCCCGTGTCGGTGGAGTTTTCTTCTGTTGCCGCGACGGTTCGGGTGTTGGGATTTTTAGAGGTCAAATCAGTAATTGCGCATGTGCGAGACTCTGAAACCCTAATTCTCCTGTTTACTTATAAATTGTAATCTCAAAATTGTAAAACCCTATGCCTCTTTTCAATCAATAAATTTCAGAATTTCTGAGAGAAAAATTCAAATCTGTTCTTCTTGTTAGGAGGGAGCCGTCAACCTAGTAAGTATTTTATTTCTGTTCTTTTAACTATAATGTTTTCTCATCCCCTAATGAGCGAGTAGTCTCCTCGCTTGTTAGGGTTAGCCTTAGGGAAATGGTTGAGAGATGAGATCTCTCACCCCTTTCAATGCCACTTTAACCTAATGAATTAGAACTCCACGCATACGAGCACAACCGCTCCCTGCGGCATCCTACCCTTCGAGGTAACGATGAACCGTAGTATAAAGGGCCGGTTGCGCGCGTTTTCCGTGGGGGTTAGGGTGATTATCAACAAAGGAAGGATACGAATCTAGCGGAAGAAACATCTTCCCAAAAGATTCTTATCCACTTTATTGATAATTAACTTAACATCTAATAGATCTAAAAAAAGTAGGCATTGAAAGCGGTGATGAAAAACGTTAATCTCCAAAACTTCCCCTAAGCCTAACCCTAGCAAGACTTTTAATTAGAATAATTAGATCTAGTTTTCATAGATTGTTATAAACCAACCAAAACGACAAATTGAATCAACTCGTTAAAACACATAAAAGGAATTTACCCGTCTCTGTGGATCGACCCGTACTCACCGGCTAGCTGCAAAGCAACGCCGTTTCTGATTGCGGTAATTATATTTTTGATCGTAAAATCTCTATAATCATAGCCCTGCTGTTTTTACTCACGGAGCCCTTTCGGGTTTTCATCCGTGCCCATTTTGCTTATGGACATACCGTTTTCTTTTCTTTTTCTCTCTCTTTTTTTTATTCTTTTTTGTTTTTTATCAGCTTTGGGGTGCTGCAATCCACCGTAGTTTATCGACATTTCGGTCAACATCTATTTTTAGGACATAGTGGTCCGTCGTTAGTTTAAGGACGTTTCGGTCCGTCGTTAGTTTAAGGACATTTCGGTCCGTCGTTAGTTTAAGGACGTTTCGGTCCGTTAGGCGGCTATTACATATAGAGTTTGGGCTTAGGAAGATAGCGAGCGGACATAGGCGTCGTCATCCATCATTGACCTAGGCCGTGACTCGTCAAGCGTAGTATTTCTTCAGGAAACGACCGTATATTGGCCTAAAGGGCCTTTCACAATGCATGTCCATGAGTAGATAGGCTCCCCACTGGTAGACCTTGTCTATGATATATGGGCCTTCATAGTTTGACTCGAATTTCCCCCGCTTGGCACAATTGGGGATCATTGGTCTTTTGACCACAAGCACGAGTTCGCCTTGGCAGAATGTTCACGGCCTAGCCAATCTTTCGTATGAGCGCGTCATCTTTGCTTTATAAGCCTCTAGATTTTGTTGCGCTATGAGCCGGGTTTCGTCAAGGGCGTCGAGCTCCTCGAGACGAAGGTGAGCATTCTCTTCGTCCGTCAGCTCGTAATGAACTGCCATTCGTAAAGAGGGTAGCTCTATCTCGAAGGGGAGTACCGCTTCTGTACCGAATACCAATGCGTACGGCGTTGTGTTCGTGGCCGTCTTGAACGTAGTCCGGTACGCCCAGAAAGCTTCATGCATCTCTCGTGCCAGTCTTTCTTATTCCGGGACACCGTCTTTTTCACGATTTTCGTCAAGGTCTTGTTAAAAGCCTCAGCTAGACCGTTAGCTCAGGGATTATAGTCCGAGGAGTATCTCCAGTCTATGTTGTGTTGTTGAGCGAAGTGGCTGATCTTATGGCTTCGGTAGGCTGGCCCGTTATCGGAGATGATCCGTCTCGGTGTGCCGAACCGATAAATGACGTGTGTCTTGAAGAAATGGAGGATATTCTCCGTCTTCACTTCCCTCAGCGGTACTGCTTCCGTCCATTTGGAGAAATAATCAGTTGTTGCTAAAATGAATCGATGTCCCCTGGACGATGCTGGTTCGATGGGCCCGATTATGTCAGTTCCCCACATTTCAAATGGCCAGCTAGCCATCGTTGGGTGTAGCGGAATTGGATGATGATGGATGAAGTCCCCGTGAATCTGGCACGAGTGGCATTGCTTCGCGTATTCGAGGAAGTCTTGGATCATCGTGGGCCAATAATAACCCATCCGTTTGATCTTCAGCTTCATCTTCGGCCCGTCTTAGTGAGAACCGCAGACTCCGTCGTGAGTTTCTTGGACGACCATTTTTGCCACTTCAGGTCCCAGGCATCTTAGCCATAAAGAGTCAAATGATCTCTTATACAGGGTATCGTTGACGAAGGCGAAAGACAGAGCTTTTTTCATAAGCTGATGTCTTGAGGACGCATCTTTGTCGTCGTTTTTTTCGAAGCACCATGGGAGGTCATCCATATCTTCGGGCTCTTCTTTTGATAGCGTTATTATATGACAAGTACGAGCTCGCTTCCAAGACCGATGTTGATTTGGTTCTATTCTTGCTATATGCGTGGCTTTTGGTTCATGCTTCCGTGGTGGATTTATCCTCCAACTGCTGGATAGAGCGAACTTGCCGAGCTGATATTGGTCTTCGACCCGGTTCTTGAAGGTGAAGCAGTCTTCGAGAGGATGTCCAATTGCTCGGTGATAAGAGCAATAGTCTGGGTTTGAGATCTCGTTGGCTTGCTTGGGGTGTTTGGACTCCGGAAGTGTAATCATTTGATGTCTTATCGCGAGATCAAGTATCTTCCGTGTTTTGTTCTTAGGAAAAGAGTATGCTCGACCTATCTTCTTTATAAGAGATGAATCCAGATTTCTCGATTCCCGATCGTGTGGCTTCTTGGTCCCGCTTTGTTGTTCTCGAACGCTTTTCCCGTTCTTTGATTTATTTCTGCCTCTGCGTTGGGCCTTTTTTATGACGGGTTGATAAGGAAGAGGATTTCCATTCTCCGTGACCTGTTGAAGGAGGCGCTGTGCCCTGGCTTTCTCGTATATGGCCATTTTACGATTATGGTCATCTCGAACCTTTTGACCCGCTTCCCTTATAAGCTTGTCCATTTGTTCTTTGAACGACGGACTGGGCATTTTCACGCCGGGAGCTCTTTCTGGTTCGGGGTTAGCATCTTCCCACTGAGCATCCCCTTCTTTATCAAAGTCATGTACGACGTAGCAGTCGCGGAGTAGCTCCCGTTTCTTGGATTGAACATACCCATGTCCAGTAGTTTCCATTCTCCTATTGGGCAATTTCCGTTGAGTTCCAGGAACGTTCCAGATCCTGTTATAGAATCGTTCTTGTCGAGCAGTTTACTTAAGGGGTACACCTTGGCGTCTCAAAAGTCCCTTTAATCCGTCCGTGTAATATCTGGGCAAGCGGATGGGCTGGAGCATGTCAAGTGTAGAATCCACACTGTGCCAGATTTCTTTCTCTACTTTGGTTTCCCCGGATCGGTAGAATAGGATCGCTTTTTCACCTTCTTGCCTGGGAGGGACATAGAACGTCTGCAGCTTTTCCACACTATAGGTATCAAGTGCGTCTAGTTCTTTATGATGCCTGAGCGGAACCATTGTAACTTGCAAACTTTGCTCTTCGTCATCGAAGGTTTGTATTGAAGGCTGAGCAGAGAATATGGTGTTGACCTCATCTTCTAAGTCACTGCCGAAGATAAGCATAGGAGCGGATGGTCCCGGCTTGTTGTGCTGAGGTGGCCCTAAATAAACTATCTATTCCTCTTCCTCGGTATCACTCCCGAAGACCGAAATGGTAGGGATAGCTTTGTTCTCCGGCTTATGACATCTCTCTGTGTCTTCAAAGTCTGGCAAGAAGTATTTCGCATCTTCGTATTTTCGGACTTCGTTCACGGAGAATGGGTTCAACTCCCCTGTCACAGTATACTCGAGACCATCCTTGAAGTATTTCATACACTGATGTTGTGTAGAAGGGATGATGTTGTACTTGTAAGTCTACGGTAGCGCCCCGGCCGTCTACAGACGCCAAATGCGGAAAAAACTTTTTAACTGGCGCTATCGTATACTTTAACCCGGATCTGCCATTATTGCTAAACTAACAAACTGTGAAGAGAGTAGAAAGGTTATACCGAACGATCCGAGTCCTTCATTCTTTAACCATCATCCCACGCTCCGTTGCGGCTGCTCCGATCTCTTCGATCTCCGATCTGCTCGTCCAGGTGGCACCACGTCAACGATTCTTTAAACGGGCTCCCGGCTCTGACTCGAGGCAACTCGGTCGTCAAGTTTGCTAAAAGAGACGACCAAGATTTATGTAGAGAATGAGTAGAATACTTTGTCTCACTTCGTCCAAAACCGTGGACGATCGGTTAATGAAGTTGCCAATTAATTCGGGTGATGGAATGAAATGAGCAATGAAATTTCCATACACCCCAAAACTATCATAATCTTTTCACCTAATGAAAAATCAAGTGTCTAAGAGAGAGGGGAGGGGCCGGCCATCTTATAGGAGCTGGGGGGTGAGTGTAGGAGAGAGGAGAGTGACCACAAGAGAAATATCTAGTGTGAATACAAAGTGTGAACACAAAGTATGAACACAATAAATGCACCATAAATGAACAAGTGAGTAACAAGCCTAATCACCACCTTCTAGATGCTTCTAGAATCTTCCACACTCATCCAAGAAAAGATAAATTTGTCTTTAACCGAATGTTAAAAGACGGCTGATAGAAAACAGGAAACTGGCAACTTCCAAAAGCGATCCTGAAACGAATTTCAGGGCAACCCCGTAACTGTATAAATATACCCGCATTTGTATTACGACCGAATACAAATGCAACTGAGACAAAGATATTATATCTACTCAATATAATACTCGGATCCGGCTTAAACCAAATACCACCAGTATTATCTGCCCGAAAAATGACACGTGCGTAAACGCACGTACATTTTCCGAACCCTGCCATAAAACCATACGGCCTCTACAACGTTTCGCCCGAACATGGGAAACTCTCTGTGGGGGACTCTAATGACTCGTCAGTACCCTGGCAGTGGGTTTAACCACAAACCGTCAGCGGCACTAGCTATGCGTAACGGCTGCCCATGGACTGACCTCAAGGGAGGCCGATGAGCGAACTCATCCGGAAACCCTACTGAGCCTAACAGTGACAATCTATATACAGTCCGGTCCGTTCGTCTATGAGTATCACATATCTGCCTTGGGGGCTAGTAACGTCAGACCCCCAATAGCAGTATAAGTCGTGTCGGAGTGTTGCCCAATAACACCCTGAGATACTACTGGAGTACCTACCAGTAAATCTCCTGCCACGGCCATAGGATTTGTGTAATGGCTCTCCTAGACACAGCACGATCTCGCCCCCAATACCGGGAGAGACGAATCCCCTGTCGATCCGCTCACGTGCCTCCATATGGCTCGGGACTGTACCCAAAAACTACCTGTTTGCACGACTCTTTTGAGCCGTGGTAGGGTAGAAATCAAAGCACAGTGGGAACTCACACGAGACAAATGACGACCTCAGGTCAATGAACTAACCTGTACACATGTCACCAGGGAACTGCTATCTGACGATAGGTATAATACCAACTAGCAGGTTCCCGGCGAGTCCTGTCCGGTGTACTCATAACCCAATGAGCACATGTATACATCTTAGGTGATCCAACTGACACCAGTGGCTTGTGAGACCGGCCACCGCCCCTCGTCGGGGTCTCGACTGTATATACTAGTCTACTCCGGAGTATCGATGCCCTGTCTCGAAACTCCCACGACTAGGGACCACAATTAAGGATATGCTTATAAACCACTCAACTCTCACGTATATGATCGCCATCATACTGTTGGTAGTAAAGCAAGATCCTAAGGGCTCTATCAAAGTGTAACAGTGATCAGTCACCTGAACCTGTACACAACTGATAAAGGCAAACCAGATAGCATACTATCATCTCGAGTAAGACTGTCCTACCGGTATAGGTCCTCCGCAATCATTGCAATCACGTGCCTTCGATCCAATAATTGACTCTGAGGGAACTATCTCCAACAATCTCCCACTTGCACTCAAGGCTAATTATTGCGATGTCGACTACTCACAGCCCGTGTGAAACCG
This sequence comes from Agapanthus africanus, assembly GCA_030015575.1. Lineage (NCBI taxonomy): Eukaryota > Viridiplantae > Streptophyta > Magnoliopsida > Asparagales > Amaryllidaceae > Agapanthus > Agapanthus africanus. Next base: position 142,222,961 of record JASDDO010000031.1, read on the forward strand.
AACATCCAACTCCTCTACTAATCAGTTTCACAAAGCCCGTTTGTAAAACTATTGTGTTCGAGAAATAGCCCCAGTGAGTGGATCCGCCCAGATGTTTCTTTCTATATCTCTCTAAATCTCAAGTTCGCGGAGAAATCCATCTCCCGAATTGAGTAATACCTGTCTTAGAATATGTCTGGATATCTGATGGGACCTAGTTCTTAAATGAACTCCAAATCCAAACTTCTTAGACTGTATCGATCACTGAACCTAATCAGTATCCTGCACCAAGCCTCCCACAGTATCCTCTTGGACCACCTGTCCATAATACTATCCCTCGTCAGAGGGAAAACTATAACTCTGACTATCACTCTGTCATCCATGTCACCTTTGAAGTCTGGAATGATAACCGTCTCCCGAAGGAGGCTGCCGTCATCAAATCCGTAGAACATGTACTTATATTCTAAAACTGCTTCCTTATGTTTCTCCAGGATTGGATTAATACAAACTTATCGCATCTAGTGCAAAAACAACATCTGGTGTGGTACTTGACATCTCATGATTGACTCAATTGCCTAAGCAAGTGATCTGCCAATCATGCCCATCCCTCTCCTCTTTAGTCTGTAAGACACCTTTAGAGAGGGTGACTCCATCACCTGCAGGTACACCACCATGCCAGGAGTCATCTATTCTAAAAACCATTAAAATACTGTCAAAGTACCCACATTGGGAAACTACCCAAATCCAGATCTAAAACCATAGATCTAGAAACCAGAATGTCAAATATTATATCCATATCCTGTCTGGAGAAACAACTGTGTGACGGCCACAGTACAACCGATCGTCGTGTAGGAATTTGACTTCCTACTCTGTGTATGTCATCCCGATACCATGACATCATACCCTACTACCTTTTTAACAGATCCATCCCCTATTCTGATTGAAGTCAAACCCATGACTATCACATCAAAAACAGATGATCTATCTCCGCTATAACTGCTCAAGTCTATAAATAGACGTAAGCATCTTGCCCACTATGCTTCCGCTGCTCCCACTGATTACGACAACCCTCTGGCAGAATAATATATACGTGCATTTCTAACGCTAGTTTAGAAAGACGCTATACTTAACCTCCTGCCGAGTCCCATAGTCTGGAACAACAGTAGTGTCAAGACTGGGTAAGCAATAACCTCCCTGTCACCGTCCTTGAGGCTACCGGAGTACCTCTCGGGTGTCTGAGGTTACCCACCATATCTGCGGAGAGGCTAATGGAATGTCAAACCTGATTGAATATATAGGTCCTATTAAATTTTCCGTAATCGTTTGCGGTTCTAGAATCACATCCAGTTCTACCATACTCCCACTACTGTTTTCTAAAAAAATCCATTTTACTAAAACTGTGGCGAGTCAAGAACAATATCACTATTGATCTTCCAAATGGTAGAATATCATCCCTCGTCAGAGCCAGGGTCAACCCACAAACAGCCATTACAGAAATGTGCCCTGAGTTATCCAGAGTTTGGTTTTAAGCATAAGCTAGACAACTCCCCATACCTTAACATCTTTTAAGGTACGAACTATTCTATATCCAATATAGAAATTTTCGCACTTTATTTAATTGGAACCAGATTCAAATCATGCAGCTGTCTCCAGTGCATATCACCTTAATGGAAAGAGGCTAATCAGCATTACTCAACTTAGGAATCCATCCAATTATGAGTAACCTGAAAGAGAAACACGTTTCTCAAAACCATCACTATCATCTGAATACCAATCACAAGAATCTACATCTTCGATCTCTTTGAAGAATCCCGATACTTGTGATACCTGGTTCTCTACTTTATTCTTATACCCACAACTTCTCAAAACTTAGACCTTGTATTTCTACGAAACACTTGTCTAAATACTAGAGAAGTCATAAGTAAACAGAATATAGTACGAGGACCTACCCCTTTGTCCTGATGGACACTTGGACAACATACAATACTCTGTATAAGTCCGCTGAGTTTGAACAACTCAAAACCTGTGCGTCGTAGGTGGAAAACTGTACCCTGGCGATTTTCTCAAATATCATCAATTACAACGAATTCCGATATAATGAGGATAATCACCTAATTTCCAATAACTTACTCCCACTCATCATCTGTAAAACCATACAGATATGAGAATGAAACCTGGTAAATACATACCCTTGGAGTAAGTATCTAATCGGGAAAACAGTTTTCTTTAACAATGCACTGAAACATGAAAATGTTTCGTAGGGGTATCCTGGTATTCCTAGCAATGCCTCTTACATAATCCAATTCATGACTTCAACCGTATATTTTATTGCCATCTCTCCAAATCCCTTTATTTGTCTTTATTCGTTACCTTCTGTACACCATCGTTAGGCTAAATGGTTTTCTTCCTTCCCTACCGTTCGGCACCAGTCTATGGTTTGGAAGAAGACTATCCAGTAAGCATAATAGGTGTACCCTCCTAAACCAAGGAGTAATCGCAACTTGAGAGAAGGTGATGATAAAAGACAACTGAATAATACCTTATTCTTTTAAAGGTGGAATAGGAGTGGCGACGATGTACGCGGTTTGGTCATGAATGATAACAGTCTCAATTTACTTTGACCTCTTTCTAATCCCTTTATTTTGTCTTTAGTTATTTCCTTCTGTACACCCTACTTAGGCTAATTGGTTTTCTTCATTCCCTATCTTTCGGCACCTGCCTATGGTTTGGAATAAGACTATCCAATAAGAGTAATAGGTGTACTCTCCTAAACCAAGGAGCCCTCGCAACCTGAGAGAAGGTGATAATAAAAGACAACTGAATAAACCAATTCTATTTCTCCTGAACCTGGATCCATCCTCGAAGAAGTCCCTTCGAGTTCGTATATCGCCATACGATGGATCTATCCAATGGAAGTGGATGTCCGTAGTAATACGGGTGTTCTGAGAAATGCAAAGGGTAGAAGAAGGAGTGGCAATGACTTATGCAACTCGGACAATCCAAAAGCCAGTATTTTAAGAAGGTTCGGTCAACTTGGTCACTGAGTCATAGTCTAGGGTCGGTCGAAGGTCGCTGCCAAAGAGAGAGAGAGAAAAGAAACACTCTGCGTGCACTCTAACCTAGATCAGAATGGTTATTACTTTATCTAATCCGGAAACCTCCCACTGTCCTGTCAAATTCTCCTCCAAACCTGAAAGAAGAATTAATCGGGATCACCCGAAGAGTAAACCAACTCATCAGTGGGAATCGGGATCCAACTCTCATCGCATGATAACGTGATGGAATGCATCCACGTTACTCATACTCCAGAAGGTATGCGCATACTTGGCAAGTTTCAGTTTCTTTAGAAACTCCCGATAAGATTTTTGCCCCATGCTCTTATGACTTTGGCGTTAGGTCAAAATGTCATAAGTCACATGCCAAGTTCTACCCGTCACTATATTGTTAATTTGAACCCACCCGCACATGCTCTTGGCGTTAGGTCAAAATGGCAGAACGGCTGTCCCAAACCAACTCATCTATCTATGTAACAAATGAATACCCAACAGCTACCAAACACTATGCCTTGGCGTTAGGTCAAAATACATAGCTTGAATACTACTGAATACCCAAAAGAAGTGACGGAGGGCTACGACTGGTTTTTGGCGAAAAACCTTTAACGTAGTGAACTTGATATCGCTGAAGGAACCTGATAGCTTTTTATAAAAATATAGTGGCGAAAATCTTTTGCTAAAGAGGTTATTCCCGGTGAAGGGACCTCGGCTCTTTCCTCGTGGAATGAGGTGCAGGATATTTCACTGAATACCGCGATGCAAAGCAACATGTAATCGACTATAGTGAAGTTATTACCCTGACGCAAACTTCTGCCCAAGGGGTCAGTCCCGGTGAAGGGATATCGGCCCTTGCCCCGTCGAATGAGGTGCAGGATATTCTAACCGAATACCGCTATGTAAAACAAAAGGAAACGTCTTTGTAATAACACCTTTTAAATTTGTTCCAACAATTGCAAACAGGTTTGCTTTACTTTGCATTGATCAGAATCAACGCAGTCCCATCATCAATCACACCAGAAAAGAACGAAAATAAAATGTACGTATATGCCATCTGCATTCGTCACTGGGTCCCGTCATCACCCGTTAGGTTACTTAACTAACGACAGAGCGGGGACTGGACTAGCGCGGGTGTAAAACATATACAACATCTAATAGTATATAAACCAATATACAATAATCGCTCCAGGCGTGATAATATGCAACATTACAGAAAAGTAATAAGCATCACAAAACAATACAGATAATCTGGGATCCCTGAGTTTCACAAAGCCGCTGCTGAAACCCGACATTCCCCTGGTCGTGTGGATAGCCTGTGCAATGAAACCTAGACCCCTACGGGTGCGGCAAGTTACCCGCCAAAACCTGAAGCGAGGCATCCACTTACAGCAAAGTGAATAGACCACCCTGCACTTCACGGAATCCGGTAGCTTGAGCACCCCTCCTTGGGTCAACCTGTACCCCCTACGAGTGCGGCGAATAGTCTGCCAATTTTAGAGTGAGGCCCCTCTGCCTCTCAAAGCCATGAGATGCGGACCTGTTGCCCTCCAGAACCCAGCTATCCGTGCACTCCGTCATGGGGTAAAACCTAGTACAGAAATGAAAAATATGTACAATGGGTACATCGACCTCGACCCGGTCGTGCCCCAAAAGAATATTATACAACAGGCAGTGACGGCAGTCCACATGTTGGACGCTCGTCCCGCAATATCAAATGTACAAATAAATCCAAACTGCACTACCATTGCACACTGCTATCCACCACGACAAATCCGCAACATCACAGCACAACACAGAACATTAACGCGAATGTCACGTTCGCAAACCCGTCTAAAAGAACTATAGCAATCAGACGAGGTTGACCGATCAAATGACATTCCCGGTCGGAGATATAATGTAAGCAATGTAAACTAACATGTTTAAATTTCGATCGACTAAATATCACGAAGTGGGCCCCACGAACATCTGTTGAACAGTAACAAAATCTGGGCCCAAAAGATATATACCAAAACCCACAATTTCAAGTCAAGAAGCCACTGTGCAAATTTGGGGCCATGATCTCACAGAATGGCCGCGGATGCGCGGTCAAACCATAGGTTTGACCGCGATTCCGAGGCATTCTTGTTGAATCACGTGCTCAAATTTGTACGGTGTGCTTATAAAACCCTGCACAGATTTCTGTGATATGTAAAATAATTTTAGGACTTGATTTAAAATCGACAAAAACTGTGAATGGAAATTTTGCGGTTTTTTATATTCGGTCCGATCGATATTTTAAACGCGTTAGCACAAGTTAGTAAAGCAAAATGGTGAGGCTCTGATACCACTGTAAGTCTACGGTAGCGCCCCGGCCGTCTACAGACGCCAAATACGGAAAAAACTTTTTAACTGGCGCTATCGTATACTTTAACCCGGATCTGCCATTATTGCTAAACTAACAAACTGTGAAGAGTGTAGAAAGGTTATACGGAACGATCCGAGTCCTTCGTTTTTTAACCATCATCCCACGCTCCGTTGCGGCTGCTCCGATCTCTTCGATCTCCGATCTGCTCGTCCAGGTGGCACCACGTCAACGATTCTTTAAACGGGCTCCCGCCTCTGACTCGAGGCAACTCGATCGTCAAGTTTGCTAAAAGAGACGACCAAGATTGATGTAGAGAATGAGTAGAGTACTTTGTCTCGCTTCGTCCAAAACCGTGGACGATCAGTTAATGAAGTTGCCAATTAATTCGGGTGATGGAATGAAATGAGCAATGAAATTTCCATACACCCCAAAACTATCATAATCTTTTCACCAAATGAAAAATCAAGTGTCTAAGAGAGAGGGGAGGGGCCGGCCATCTTATAGGAGGTGGGAGGGTGAGTGTAGGAGAGAGGAGAGTGACCACAAGAGAAATATCTAGTGTGAACATAAAGTATGAACACAATAAATGCACCATAAATGAACAAGTGAGTCACAAGCCTAATCACCACCTTCTAGATGCTTCTAGAATCTTCCACACTCATCCAAGAAAAGATAAATCTGTCTTTAACCGAATGTTAAAAGACGGCTGATAGAAAACTGGAAACTGGTAACTTCCAAAAGCGATCCTGAAACGAATTTCTGGACAATCCCGTAACTGTATAAATATACCCGCATTTGTATTACGACCGAATACAAATGTAGCTGAGACAAAGATATTATATCTACTCAATATAATACTCGGATCCGGCTTAAACCAAAACCCACCAGTATTATCTGCCCGAAAAATGACACGTGCGTAAACGCACGTGCATTTTCCGAACCCTGCCATAAAACCATACGGCCTCTACAACGTTTCGCCCGAACATGGGAAACTGTCTGTGGGGTACTCTAATGACTCGTCAGTACCCTGGCAGTGGGTTTAACCACAAACCGTCAGCGGCACTAGCTATGCGTAACGAATGCCCATGGACTGACCTCAAGGGAGGCCGATGAGAGAACTCATCCGGAAACCCTACTGAGCCTAACAGTAACAATGTATATACAGTCCGGTCTGTTCTTCTATGAGTATCGCATATCTGCCTAGGGGGCTAGTAACGTCAGACCCCCAATAGCAGTATAAGTCGTGTCGGAGTGTAGCCCAATAACACCCTGAGATACTACTGGTGTACCTACCAGTAAATCTCCTACCATGGCCATGGGCTTTGTGTAATGGCTCGCCTAGACACAGCACGATCTCGCCCCCAATACCGGGAGAGACGAATCCCCTGCTGATCCGCTCACGTGCCTCCATATGGCTCGGGACTGTACCCAAAAATTACCTGTTTGCACGACTCCTTTGAGCCGTGGTAGGGTAGAAATCAAAGCACAGTGGGAACTCACACGAGACAAATGACGACCTCAATTCGATGAACTAACCTGTACACATGTCACCAGGGAACTGCTATCTGACGATAGGTATAATACCAACTAGCAGGTTCCCGGCTAGTCCTGTCTGGTGTACTTATAACCCAATGAGCACCTGTATACATCTTAGGTGATCCAACTGACACCAGTGGCTTGTGAGACCGGCCACCGCCCCTCGTCGGGGTCTCGACTGTATACACTAGTCTACTCCGGAGTATCGATGCCATGTCTCGAAACTCCCACGACTAGGGACCACAATTAAGGATATGCTTATAAACCACCCAACTCTCACGTATATGATCGCCATCATACTGTTGGTAGTAAAGCAAGATCCTAAGGGCTCTATCAAAGTGTAACAGGATCAGTCACCTGAACCTGTACACAACTGATAAAGGCAAACCAGATAGCATACTATCATCTCGAGTAAGACTGTCTTACCGGTATAGGTCCTCCGCAATCATTGCAATCACGTGCCTGCGATCCAATAATTGACTCTGAGGGCACTATCTCCAAAAGTACTCGTGTAACCAAGGCCGGCCGAGCAAAGCATTGTAGCATGTCTTGGCGTTAATGACATGGAACTTAATGTCCGTGATAAGCAGCCCAAAGCGTAACGTCAGTATTACGGACCCAAGCGTCCGTGATGACTGGGAGTCGAACCCAGAGATGGTGATTTTTTCGCGAGCGAGATGTTGAACGCTCATGTAGATTTCCTTTAACACCCTCACGTTATGGAGGTTTACGGAGGACCCATTGTCCACCAGGATTTTTCCTATATTGATATCGTGACAGTAGCCGGAGACATATAGGGGATGGTTGTGTTCACATGTCCCAAGTAGGAGATCTTCGTCGCCGAAGGTGATATCGGCTGTGTGTACTTCTTCCAGCTCGTCTTTCATCCTTTCTTCGGCGAGAAAGCTTAGAATTGCTCTGGCTCTTGTAGCGCCTTGATCAATGAATCTCTTGCTTCTTTTGATAGTAAAAGGGCGTCAAGAATGCTGAGCTGCGATGGTAACTTCCTCAAATGCGCCAGAACGTTGTAGTCCACCTTACTTTTCTTTGGCGGGTCCTTAGCTGTCAGCTTTTTGACGGCTTGGTCATCAAGGATGATATCCTGAGAGACCTTTTCCTTTCCCTCATCTTTTCTATTCGTGGGTCCGAGATTCTTTTCGGGCAAAGCTGGATATTTTCGCAGGTCTTCGGCTCTTCCTCTTTCCCCGAGGTGGATTCTTTGAAGAGAGGGCCAAGAGTCATCTCTTCATCGGAGTCTCTCCTGAAGGTGAGAACTTGAGATCCTCCGGTGTTAACCATGTGACAGTTGTTGATGGTTCCTTTATGCTCCTCGGTCATATTTCTTTGCTCCCGACAAGTTTTGCGTTTCATCCGCTTAAAATATTGCCGGTGAGCAACATATCCCTGCCACCATCTTTTAAAAGCGTTGCACTCTTCGGTAGGGTGCGCAATCTTTTGATGATATAAACAGTAGCTAGGATGCATTTATGCTTCATCAAGAATGTTTCCCTCGGAGGGTAGCAGCTTCATTCCCATTGATATAGCTTTGGCGAACCTCTTCCTCGTCTTGAACCTGTTTTTGTTTGCGGCGGATATACTTTGTTCCGGAGGGAGTGTCTCGACTCTTTCGTCTAGTCGCCGGCGTTTGGCCTTTTCAAATATGGCCATCTCACGCTCCCGATCATCTTTGCTTTTCAGGAGAGCTTCGTTTAGGAATGCGTCGACCATTTCGTCTGAAGGCCTTAGAAGTTCCGGTTGAAGACCTATCCCCAGTCTCTCGGTGCAAGGAGGTTCTCCATCCCCTATCGACGAATGAGAGATCATATGGCAACTAGCTACGTAATCCTTAGATTTGTCCGACGAGTCTTCTCCATCATCTCCGTCTTCAAGGACGTGGCCGAGGAATTCTTGGAGCGTGATTGGAGTCCGCGCCTTCTAGTTGTACTCTTCCAGCGCGTCGATCTGGTTTTGCAGGTCTGTACGCTTATCGCCAGGCATCACGGGCTTCTTAGATTTCTTCTTCTTCTTTGAAGATTTTGACGGCTGGGTGTGAACGCTTTGGCTATCACCACCAATTTTTAGAGCTGGGCGCAGCTTCAGCATTCCTTCGATGATCTCAGGTTCCAACGGATTCTTCCACCTGATCGCCGGGCATGTCTGGAGATCATTCAGCATCCTTTTGGTTTTGGCCGAAAGGGCCACTTCCCATGGAGCCTTTTCGACAAAAGAGCACGTTGCCCCCGGTGTTTCCGTCTTTTTAGGAGTGTGCGGTTGTGGTGGGTTTACTTTCCACTTCTCAGACAACGCAAACTTGCCTTGTTGGTACCGATCCTCGATCCATCCCTTAAAGACGAAGCAATTTTCGAATGGATGGCTCACCGTTTTGTGGTAAGAGCAATAATTGGGATTATTCACTTCGCTGGGTTGCGACGGTCGCCTTGGATTCGGAAAATTGATAAGCCTGTTGCGCATCGCCAGCTCGAATAGTCTCTTTGTTTTATCCCGCGGGAATGAGTAAGGGCGCTTCATTTTTTCATTATAATAGCGTCGTCTCTCCTCCAATTGATCCGTTAGTCTTGGAGCACTGGGCTGCTGTTGGGTATTTGCAACGAAGGTCGCCTTCCCCTTACATTTTTCATTTCGCGGCTCCGGCTTCGGAGGAGACGGTCTATGACCCATTTGATCCATTTGGGCTAGCTTGTCGATTAAAGCCTGGAACGTAGTCGGTTTGAAGAACATCATGAACTGTGAAATAGTTGCATGAGGGTCTAGGGTGCCTATGAACATGCCCACCGCTGGTGCTTCTTCGATGCGTTGTTCGCACTTCGACCACAGGTTCCGCCATCGGATTGCATACTAAACCCATGTCTCGCCCGGCTTCATCCTGGCATTGACCAATGCCGTTATTGGGGTGCGTTCACTAGCACTTGCGAATCGCTGGGTGAACAACAACTCCATTTCTGCGAAAGTTTTGACGGAGTCGTTTGGAAGTTCGGAGTACCATTTGAAGCATGTCTCCGATAAGCTGCCGACGAATTGGCGAAGCAAGAGCTTATCAACGCCGCCGGTGTTGCCGCAAAGAGCCCTAAACTGAGCAACATGTTGATGGGGATTGCCTGTCCCCTTGTACACATGGAATTTCGGGATCGTGTAGCCTGGAGGGTACTTTATCTGATCATACCAGCCGGGATACGGTCGCCCATTTTTGACGATTTGGCCGGCCACTTCATTTTCCTGGTGAACTCTTATTTGATGAGCAATATAGTCATCAGGGAAGCTTTAGAGATTGTCTCCTCCTTGGCTGTTGACAGAGCCGGCAGAGGGTTCGATGTTTCTCCTCTGTCATCTTCGATTATTACTGGAGGATCTTCGGCTGGGGGATCCGGCTGGATCATCATGCCCACCATATCTTGGATTAGAAGGTCCATTCGTTTTATATTGGCTGCTTGTTCCGCGGCCTCCTTGTCTTTCTTTTCGAGCATTCTCCGAAGGAAGTCAGCATCAGTTTCTTGTTCGTGATGCTGTTCTGATGATGCCTCCGGGCTTTCTTTTGGCCCAGTAAGTGCGTCCATTGCAGTCAGTATCTCTTGAAAATTCTGCTGTTGTTGTTCCTGAGCCCTTGTTATTGATCGGGTGAGCGGTCGGTGGCCCGTAGAAGAGCGGCTATCCTCTTTCCCGGATGCCATGTAAATGGTATGCACCACCATGCCCCCAGACTTAGGGCGTTTGGGCTCAGTGCCTTTGACATTTGTCGCAGGCATGGGGATTCTCTCCGGCTTTCTCCTCTTATGAGCGATCGATGTTGAGGGGGCCGTTGCAGTGGGCGCCCAAGTAGCCGTCGTCTTTTGTGGCTTAACAAGACGGTTTTCTTCCTGTCGGACCTTCAACCTCTTTTGCCGGCGGGTATAGTCTTGATCAACCACCGACTCTCGGACTTGTCGCCAGATTTTGTAAACTTTAGAAGACAGTCGTTGAGCGGACTGTTCCAGCTTCATTTCTGTGAAAGTCTACACCGGCGGTGGAGATTTTTTTAATACGGCGGTAGGCGAATTCCTGCGCACCTTGTTCAGCAGCTCAAAGCTGTTCCCGGTTGGAACAGAAGCATTAATTTCCACCGTTAGAGCCGGTGGAGTTAGCCCGGAGGGGGAGTTGCCCCCGTACTTCATTACTCGGCGCCAGTGGCGACGTCGAGCGTGTCGAGCTGTTGGGGCTGGTTCAGCGATGGGGATGGCTTTGTTTTGCCCCTTTTCCAGATGAGGCACCGCTGGTGCCAGCCCTTTAAAGACTGACGTCTTTTGAGTAGCGGTATCCAATCTGTCAAAGACAGACCTTCGAGCAGGAACAGGAGTCGGAATAGTCAGTCTTGTAAAGACTAACTCTTTGGCAGGAGGAGACGCCTTGACGACTTCAGGAGCAGGGGTGGCTATCTTCTTTGGGATGTCCACTTCAGGTATCATGGGCTTCTTGGCAGGCCCATCGGAGTTCAGGCTCAGTCTGTCATAGACCGAGGAGTTGGTGCTGGACGACCCGTTGAGTGGGGCCGTGGTAGTAGCAAGCCGATCGAAGACCGACTTCTTGGGAGATTCCGATGCTGGCATAGGAGTGGTGAAGCTCGTTAGCGGGAGCATGGTCCCGAAAAACAATCCTGTGGTGGCTTTGGTGACATGTTCCACCGGTATCGTGAACAGGGAAGCCGCCTGGGGCCCGTAAGCTATGCCCCCAGTTGAGGCAGAACGTGGGTTGCAGTTGCATGTGGAACACTTCCAGCAGGTGAACGCCATTGATCTTTGCTTTCTGTACGAAGAAAAACGCCAAATCTCAGTATCTCGAACCCAAGGGCAACCATTAGCAAACCGTGATTCGTTCGCGAACACGAAACATGAAGTGTGGAGTGGAAACAAGAAAACGTCCCATCGGGCGTGCCAGAATCTGTTCCCCTCCGAAATACGCGAAAAGACGCGGTGAACGTCAAGCCTGAATTTCGGGGTAGATGCTAATTGATGCTATCCGTCCACCTCTCCGAAGATGCCAAGTTAATTTATGGCATCATGTATCGAAGGTTTAAACGGATGCGGCCGATGTAGCAAACTTCGTCAGATTCCTCCTCGTTTGAGCGGTTTTTGATTGTGGGGACGCTCTTCCCTACACGCGTAAGCCCCTGCAGTTAATTACGCTACCGCATCGCTGTAACAACTTTCTCCTTCTCCAGATGGTCACTTCGTGTCGTGGGTGTTTGTTTTGTGTTTGGTTGCCCGTGGATTGTATACAGAGACTAATTTATGTTGTCTCCCGTAGGGCGTGGACTAGTCCAAATCCGTATCTTTCTTAGATTTGGGTTTAGGGGTTGGGTTTAAGGATACGTTAGCCTCATTTGAGACTAAGATCAACTTAAACCATTTGTTAAGGATACGTTAACCTAATTTTAGACTAAGATCAACGTAACGGGACCATTTAGATCCAACAAGAGAGCAATTGGGCTCTATTGTTTAGTTTAGGGACATTGCGGTCGATAATTAGTTTAAGGACATTGCGGTCCATTGGTAGTTTAAGGACATCTCGGTCCATTGTTAGTTTTAAGACATCACGGTCGAGGTTAAGGACATCATAGTCCGTGGGTTTAAGGACCCCACAGTCCAATGTTAGTTTAAAGACATCACGGTCGAGGTTAAGGTCATCATAGTCGGTTGTTAGTTTTAAGACATCACGGACGAAGTTAAGGACATCATAGTCCATGGGCTTAAGGACCCCACAATCCAATTTTAGTTTAAAGACATCACGGTCGAGGTTAAGGACATCATAAACCATGAGTTTAAGGACGCCACAGTCTATGAAATGTGTGGTTGTCGGGACCCGTCACCTCTCTGAAGACGTTGAAGGATTACAACGCCAAATATCAGAGGAGTGAAGAGATGTACCCTTGTACTAAGGTTTCTTGGGGATCTGTAGTCCAATTTGGAACTAAGATCAAATAATTAGATTATGAGCACATTGTCTCGGTTAAATCTGAATTGAGGACTTATGGCCAATTTGGGCTAAGTCCAATTAAGTTTGAAATGTTGACCTTCTATTGGACCATTAGACATTTGTCTGGTTTCAGCCCACATTATTTAGTAATGCTGAACAAGTGTTTAAAGGCTTTGATAACATTTTTATTTTTGACTGAGCATGGAACATCATAGCTCTGAATTTTACTCAATTTTGAGATTCAGTTGAAGGGAAGTCTTTTGCCTCTGGAAAATTAGCCAATTTGGCTAAAAGTAATGTTAAACACTGGGGCACAGTAATGTTAAACACTAGAAATAAAGCTCTCAAATTAGTGTTTAAACACTAGATAAGAATGGATCACGTGGGGACACGTGAGGGCACCCAAAGATGGGGCCAGATCTCCTTTGCTTTGTTCTGAAAATAAGTGTTAAACACTTTTGATTTTTTTGGCCGTCACGTGTGGGCACGTGATAGGCACTCATGCACTGATTTGTTAAGGCCTTTATTACGGGTCACGTGAGGACACGTGAGAGCGCCCAGAGGTGGGACCAGGTCCTTTTTACTTTGCTTTGTAAATAAGTGTTTAACACCTTTTTATTTTTTTATTTTTAGCATCACGTGTTGGCACGTGATGGGGATTTATGCACAGATCATTAAAGCATTTACTAAGGGGTCACGTGAGGACACGTGAGAGCACCCAAAGCTTTGCTTTCCTTCACCTTTTCTTTCTATGTTTTGTAAGTCACGTGGGAGCACGTGAGGTATTGCTTCAAAGCTTCCTGCTTCTTATTTCTGGGGATCTCTTCAGGGGTCACGTGGGGACACGTGACCTTAGTTCTTTTCATGCACAAAGATCTTTTAAGTCTCCTTATTTTATTTTGAGAATTAAATTCTCTGTAGGGTTAAACCCTAATCATGATTTTGGAGGAATTAAATTCCTATTATGAAATAATTAAATTCTTATGTAGGGTTAAACCCTAATTTCTTTTAGAGGAATTAAATTCCCATATATGTAAAAGAATTAAATTCTTGTATAGGGTGAAATCCTAATTTCATTTTAAGAGGAATTAAATTCCTGTGAGTTTCGGAGAATTAAATTCTCATATAAGGTTAAACCCTAGTTCTGTCCATCTTGAAGGAATTAAATTCCTGTAATTTTAGGAGAATTGAATTCTCATATGGGGTTAAACCCTAGTTTTGTTTTGAGAGAATTAATTTCTCTAAACTCAATTCCCCCTCTAAGTTTTGGATCTGCATGGCAGGATCTCGACCCGATGAGAATTAAATACTCAACCTATGGGGAGATGTGCTTCTGCAGATCTTCAACTAGAGGAAAAACTAAGTTCTTATTCAGAAGAGTTAAACACTTAGATTTTGAGAATTAAATTCTCTGTTTGAGGTTTTGAATCCCTTTCTTTTCTCACCTAGGGTTTTCTTTGTTGAAAATTAAATTCTCCTTTCTTTTCTCTCTGAAATTTCAAGATTCCAAAACTCTATCTCTCCAAAAAAAATCCTCCTATTCTTTTATTCTTGGCTCCTATTTATAGGAGAAGGAAAAGAATCAATTTGTTTAATGACTCTTTCATTGAAAGATTTTGTTTGTTTTCATGATTAATATGAGCCTTTAGATCATTCAGTGAATTTTATTCACCGTTGGATTTTCAATCCAAAGATATTATGTTTGTTATTTTCGGTGAGATTTAGGGAAATCTTTCCTTGTCTAAGATTTTTCCATAAATTGGTGATATTTAATCACTCCTGGATTTTAATCTAACGGTTCTCCCTAATCCTTTCCCATTTGGAAAGATTTCAGAGAAATTTAGAATTTTAATTCTATTAAACTGTAAGGCTTTCAAAGCCTGTCACGTGCTGGCACGTGACCCTTGGTCACGTGTGAACACGTGACCCCTGGCTTCTCCTTCAGCCGTTTGCTTTCATTTCTGTTTGATGAGAATTTAAACATCACGTGTCAACACGTGACCATTGGTCACGTGTGAGTACGTGATACCTCATTGAGGTAATTCCCGATTTTTAGAATTAAATTTTATTAAGTTATAAGGCTTTCAGAGCTGGTCACGTGTGAGCACGTGACCCCCAATCAGTTCCTCATTCAGCCGTTTGTTTGTGCTTTTGTTTTAACCATCACGTGTTGACACGTGACCATTGGTCACATGTGAGCACGTGACCCCCAGTTGGGTCCTCTTCCAGCCGCTTGTTTATGATTCTGTTTGCTTAGATTTTAACCTTGTAAATTGATCACGTGTCAACACGTGACCCTTGCTCATATGTGAACACGTGATTCCTCTTTGAGGAAAACCCTAATTTTTAATCAGGGAACAGTTACTTCTCGGGTGATTTTAGATGATCTCGACTAATTCTCTTTTTAGGGTTTGAAGGATAATTCGAGGAAATAGTAGGAGCCATCCTGATTAGATAAAGTGATTAACCATTCTAATCTAGGTTAGAGTGCATGCTGAGTTTTTCTTTTCTCTCTCTTTGGCAGTGACCATGGCCTGACCTTAAAAACTCATAAACCAAGTTAACCGTACCTTCTTAAAACACTTTGGCTTTTGGATTTTCATTTAGTCACATAAATCATTTCCGCTCCTATATAACCTTTACATTTCTCCGGAACACTCTGTATCACTACAAAGAACCATATTGCATGGATATGCCATCGTATAGTTACATACGAACTTTAAGGAACTTGTTCCAGTTCGAGAATGGTTTCTTGTTCGGGAGAAATTGAATAGGATTATTCGGTTGTCTTTTATCTTTACCTTCTCTAAGGTTGCGAGGGCTCCTGGTATTAGGAGAGTACACCTATTGCACTTATTGGATAGTCTTCTTCCAAACCATAGGCAGGTGCCGAAAGGTAGGGAAGGAAGAAAACCAATTAGCCTAAGTGTGGTGTACAGAAGGTAATAAGTAAAGACATATAAAGGGATTAGATAAAGGGAAAAGGAAATTGCGACTGCTATCATTCATGACGAAATTGCGTATACCCCTGCCATTCCTATATCACCTTTGCATTTCTCCAGAACACTCTGTATCACTACAAAGATCCACATTTCTTAGATATTCCATCGTATAGTTACATACGAACTCGAAGGAACTTGTTCCAGTCGGAGGATGGTTTCTGGTTTTGGAGAAATAGAATAGGATTATTCGGTTGTCTTTTCCCTTTACCTTCTCTCAGGCTGCAAGGTCTCCTAGTATTAGGAGAGTACACCTATTGCACTTATTGGATAGTCTTCTTCCAAACCTTAGGCTGGTGCCGAAGAGTAGGGATGGAAGAAAATCAATTAGCCTATGTGTAGTGAACATAAGGTAATAAGTAAAGACATATAAAGGGATTGGAATGAGAGCAAGGAAATATACGGTTACAGTCATGAATCTGGATAGTGGAAGAGGCATTACTAGGAATACCCGCTTACCCCTTCAAAACATTTTCATGTTTCAGTTTTACTGTGCGGTGTTAATTGAAAACTGTTTTCCTAATTAGATTCTAACTCCAAGGTATGTATTTACTATATTTGATTCTCATATCTGTATGGCATTACAGATAGTGATTGGGAGTAAGATATTGGGAATTGGGTGATTAGATCCTCTATATATCAGAATTCTTTGTAATTGGTGATATTTGAGGAAATCACCTAGGTTTTGCATGACGGCAAATATTTGGTTTTTAATATCCGTTGATATGCACCAATTTCAAACTGATATATCTGTACGTTTATTTATAAAGTGAGATATAACTTTTTGAAATTATGTTTATGACATTTACCTGTATCAGTTGATAGTTAGGTAAGGTGCATTCAACAACGGTGTAATTCTTCTTAACCATGGTACATTTTTCAACCTACGACGCACAGGGTTTGAGTTGTTAAACTCAGAGGACTTATACAGAGTATTGTATGTTGTCCAATGTCCATTAGGACAAAGGGGTTGGTACTCGTACTTTATTCTGTTTACTCATGACTTCTCTGGTTTTAGAAAAGTATTTTGTTGAAATACAGGGTCCAAATTTTGAGAAGTTATGAGTATAAGAATAAAGTGGAGAACCATATGTTACAATTATCAGGATTCTTCAAGGTGATCGAAGATGTAGATACTTGTTTTTGGTATTCCGTTGTAAGTAGTAGTTATGAGAACTTGCTTCTCTTTCAGGTTACTCATAAGTGGATGTATTCCAGGATGAGTAATGTTGTATAGCCTTCTTCCATTTAGTTGATATGCACTGGAAACAGTTGCATGATTTTTGAATCTGGTTCCAATTAAATTAGTTCCTTTGTTTCTATATTGGATATATAGAATAGATTCATATCTTAACGATGTTATGGTATATGGAGTTGACCGGCTGATACTTAAAACCAGAATCTGGACAAACTCAAGGCACGTTTCAGTAATGGTAGTTTGTAGGTTATCCCGGGATTTGATGAGGGTTATCTTTCTACCATCTAGAAGATCAATAGTTTATTGTTCTTGACTCACCATCAGTTTTAGTAAAATAGATTTTTTCCAGAAAACATTAGTGGGTGTAACGCCTTAGATTTAGATTAGTCTTAGTTTAGACGGTAATGCGGGTTTTTGGTAAAAAGTTTACCAATTTGGGTTCCTCACATTTTATAACATTTAATTAATAATTTATTATTATTTGTTATGGCTTGCACGCACATGTGCATGTTTATGTGAGGGTATGTTTTTGTAATCTAGATTAGTGACCATGACAACTTAACCCTAATCCAATCCTTGTTTAACCTTAACCTAAACATCAAGATATTTGTGGTGAGAGAGTGTAGATATTTGTCTTGGGTTTTAGTTTGGAGAGGAGGTGGCATGGTGAGCATATGCTTGCATTAATTGAATGGTGCACTCACACTTGCACTCACCTCTCTCTTTCTCTTTATCTTTTCTTTCTCTCATTATCTCACACTTATTCCCTTCTTATTATTTCTCATCCCCTTCTCATCTCAACTGAACACTTATCATCTCTTCACTAATCTTTCACAAAAATTCACTTAATCTCACCAAAATCACATCTTTGGACTTGTTTTGCCTCTTGGATGCCTTTGAGCTTAGAAAGCTAGGATCTTTGAGCTTGTGGGAGTAGGTAATGATATCTATCTGTTCTTTATTTTATTTTTGTGTTGAGTAGCCTTTTCGTTTCAGTTTTGATCATCTAAAGTTAATTTTCATGCAAATATTGTATTTTTAGTGTCGTTTGTGATATCTGTGATCTGCTGTGACCCCGAGAGTATACTAGAAAATCAAACAATATAGTTGTGTTGTACCTGAAACCATAAGACTTCACCTGAAGAACGAGACCCTCTTGCTCGAACTCGGCCGGCGAAGAGAAGGACTTTTCCGTCGACGTCAGATTTTTAAGGGAGTTTGAGTGTGGGTTTTTGTAGGTAGGTGTCTGCAGTGGTTTAAGTGTGTTTGGTCTTGTTTGATTTTTGGGTTTTCTCTGTATACAAAATCTGGGATCACATAGCTAGTTTCTTGTGTTATGATTACGTGTGTTACGTTATACAATACAGTTCGTGAACTTTGTGTGGTTTTTCTCTTGGGTTTGTTTCGTAGTGTCGCTACGCACGTTAGCCACAATACGAACACTTGAGTGTATGTTTTGAGTTGATGCGTCGGTCAAACGTAGTTTGTACGTGGTTTGGGTCTATTGCTAATATATAATTGTTATATTGTTTTATGTTTTAGGTTCGCAGGCGGAGACTTCGGACGCTGCGAAGAAGGAGAACAGTTGGTTGGATTTACTTAGCCAGGAGCGTTGGTGAGTAGATTTAACATCTACAGGGGAATCACCCGCATGGCGTTATGCGTCTGGGCTAGAGATGTTATGATATTAGTCGCATATTCTATTGCATATATAGAGTTTGCGCATACACCTCATTGCATATTATTACTTGTTGTGCTAGGACTTGTACCATTTGGATACTACACTATTATTGACGGCTCATGTTGCACGAACACTGATTGTATACCACACACACCTTCAATAATTGCCATGACACGCACAACACACATACATATATGATATTGTTTGGTTAGGGGCATTGAGACATTGATTCATATTCTTTTATGCATATGACATATAGCATACATGTATACCAATATGCTTATACATATACCTTGACATGCTTACATGCTAGTTACTTGTATACCTATATGGTATTGTACCATTAGAGATAGGTATATACACATATAAGACATAGCTACATGTACATCTTGCATACATACTTACACTTATACCTGGAGGGTATTGCATCATTACTGATAGGTATATACATATATCTTGCTATACCTACATGTTTACATATATATTTGGCTATAGCTACATGTTCACCTTTATTTGATATTATATGGACTTGGAGATATTAGGAACCGCTTGATATATATATTAACTTGTTGCAGTTAAATAACGGCTTTTCCTTTATATGCTCACATTACAGTTTTATGTTGCATATATTATATTTATGGATTTTCGCATTGAGATATGGATTTTTCATGATGTTTTCTGGATTTAAGGACCGTGGTAGTTTCATGAAATTATGCATTATTTAAAAAACCCGGTTTCTCTTGATATGATATTTCAACAGCCACCATGAGATTTATCGGTTCTGATATATATACCCCATGCCAGGAGGCGTCGTGAGTCATGTGCGGGTACATGGTGGGGCCCGTAGGTACCCCGGGAAAAGAAAGGTATTTTGATGGACCACGCCGACGAGTCTGACAGGGGAACCATACCTACCGGTGATAGTACCTATGACTCAGCGGTTATCGTGGGGATACCGACCGGAGTCATGTACGTATGAGTACGTCGAATTGCGAGGGTCGAAGCTGGGCACTCCGGTTTTCGAGATAGTGCATGATACGTACCTATCAGGGGCCAGTCGTGGTCATAGCACCAGATAGATCAATATTTATGTGTCGATACTTGACACTTGGTTTCATGATATTTATACTTCTAAGTATATATTACAGTGGAATGGGACACTGTTATATATGCATATATATATATATATATATTTTAGTGGAATGGGACGCTAATATATATGTATACATATCAAATTTATATACATCATCATAATGATTCATACAAATATACTTATTCAGGATATATGAGATTTACTTGATATTGGACACTCAGGATATAAGAGATTTACTTGATATTGGACACTCAGGATATATGAGACTTACATGATATGAGAGCCAATTTGGGGGCTGATTTGAGGAAATTGGGATTTGGATTGTCTTGATGGACTTTGGCCCTGTCACGAGGTCAGGATTCTGTGAGGATGACATGTTTTATCCCATACTCTACATTCATTTTATATGTATTGCTTCATGTATTAGTAGTACCTGATAGAGTACCTTTCATGACTGTTGCATTTACATATTGCTTCATGTATTAGTAGTACCTGATAAAGTACCTTTCATGACTGTTGCATTTACATATTGTCATATTATTGCTTCATGTATTAGCTGTACCTGCTCGAGTACCTTTCATGACTATTGCATGCTTATGACCATTTATTGCTATTAGCTTGCATATGTTAGATTCGCGCTGTACGTGCATACTTGCAATTACCTGCATATGTTATTTACTATTCACGAGTTAGCAACTCACCCCTGTTGTGCCACAGTGTTTTGCTGGTTGTTCCTCAGAGTAGTCGAGGTAGGCTTTTCACCTATCATATCATCTTTTGTAGCGAATACCGCTATGGCTGACTGTGTTCAGTTTTGCTATAGGTGGGTTTTGCGGTTATCCGATGTTGCTCATTGTATATTCGCTGTACCATGTACTCTCCATCTACCACTTTCATGTATGACTTAGAGACTTGATGTGAGCACGATATTGTATATTATTTTGTGACTTGGTGATCTTTTATGAAGTTTTAATTATATCGTCTTTTATTTCTTCTTTACAGGGTCGTATATATGTTGTGGTGGTTGTTTTCCGTCTTTGGGCGTGTATTTGCTCCCGTTTGGGGATGCTTTACTAATATATTTTTGTTGTACCCTTTTTGGGGCTGGTTTTTACAAAAGTGGTGCTGCCAAAATTTTAAAGGAAATAAAGTTGGATTTTAAAGAATTTGGTTTGGGATTTCAAAAGTTTTAAAATTGTTATTATCACTTACTACTTTTGATGGTTTAGATTGCTGGGTTTTCGGCTTACTTAAATTGCGTTACGCCTGTAGACGTTGCGTAGTTTAAGGGCTGTCATGTGCCAATTTCGGGTCGTGACAAAGTTGGTATCAGAACGCTAGGTTTTACCTTTCGTAGTGTAGGATGACCTTGGTATGATGGAGTAGGTAGCTTAAGCAGAGTAACATAGTGTGTGTGTGTCCGCGGCATACTTACGTCACGGTACTCCGCCTAAAGTGACTTAAGAACTAATTGCTTGAAATTCCTTCCTTGATGATGCATATCCTTGTTGTTCGATTTTCGTGTTCTTATCGAATCCCATCGCTTATTATAGCCTTTGCCGCCGATGACTATGGGGACTCAGAGAGGTGCAGCTAAGGCCGAGGTTAGAGTTGACTCGTTTGGGACGAGAATTGACCGGGATGGTATGCTCGCTGTACAGGAGAAGATGGATCCGCCATCGATAGATCGTATCGCTAGGCTTGAGGCGGAGATGCAAGATTTGCGCCAGACGATGAGGTCGTTGGTTGAGGTCAGTCGAGCGCAGCGACAGGAGGTTGCCGCCCTTGTTACCCAGTTATTCCTGGCGATCAGCACACAGTATACTGTTACGTATACAACACCAGTGGATGCAGCCATAGTTGACGAGGCACGTCTTCCAGAGGCTTTGGGAGTTCCGGAACAGAGAAGGGCTCGTGCAAGTGTACCAGCCCAAGGACAGAGGTTCCATCGCCGTGATAGGTTTCATACACGTCGCGGGAGTAGCAGAGGCTTAGGACGAGGATAGTCGCTCAGCTCTAATCCCCAGGAGGGTCAGCAGCCATCGTATGGATGTTTTCGATGCGGGAGCCCTCAACACTTCGTCAGACATTGTTCCTTAGCGCTGCGTCAAGCTTGTGTTCAGAGAGGTCATGGTCACGGAGGTTTCACTCAGAGGGGACAGGTTGGCAGAGGAGGAGTTCAGCCAGTTGTGGGTACGGGGCAGACACGAGAGTTTGCTTCTACTCATCGGGATGCGCGGGCGTCAAATGCAGATTTTTTAGGTATTCTTAATTCTTATGTTCTTTTGGTGCACTTTTTTGTTTTACACACATTGTGCCATGGTTGTGCCGAGAGTCGTGTTAGCTAAATCAGTCGTTTGTTGTGTTAACTTCTGCCACCGATTTTTTTGTCGCGCGACACGTGTTTCGGTCGTGTACCAATCGGATAGTAGATAGAGATTCGTCCGTCGTTTTGATCCTTCTAGAGATGTTGGATTTGACGTTCTCCTTATTAGTTATATGTATGCCCTAGAGACCATTACTGTACAAAGGATGTATATTGTAGTGGATGCTGGGACATATATAGAAAGGACTTTCTTGCTCGACATGATAGTATGCTATCTGGTTACACTTTATCTTAACGTGTACACTGATTGTCTCTCGTTTACATGTTGGTAAATCCCTTAGGATGTGTACTTGACTACCTGGATTATGATGCGGATCATACTAGTGGGGACATGGTAGTCCATAAGTACATCCTTCAAGGTCCCTAGTCGAGGATGTAT
The DNA here is from genome assembly GCA_030015575.1 of Agapanthus africanus. Classification (NCBI taxonomy): domain Eukaryota; kingdom Viridiplantae; phylum Streptophyta; class Magnoliopsida; order Asparagales; family Amaryllidaceae; genus Agapanthus; species Agapanthus africanus. The sequence continues at coordinate 142,245,570 of JASDDO010000031.1, forward strand.
CGAGACGGGGCATCGATATACCAGAGTAGACTAGCGTATACCTTCTCGACCCATACAGATGGGCGATGGATGATCCCATATCCATTGGTGTTTGACATCAGAGATTATATACGGGTGCTCAGTGGAGACTAGGTACACTCGACGGACTCTCCGAGAACTCCCAGATGGTATTATACCTTACGTCAGATGGCAGTTCTCTGGTGACACTGGTACAGGTTAGTCTGTAGACCCGAGATCGTCATAGAGCCTTGTGTGATTCCCGCTGTGCTTTGATTTCCACCTTACCACGTCCAAGAGGGCGTGCAAAATGGTGGTTTTTGGGTACAGTCCCGAATCACATGGATGAAATGAGCGATAGGAGGGGATTCGTCTCTCCCGGTATAGGGAGTTAATGTTGCGCTGTGTTCAATTGGCTATAACCGGAAATCCCTGGCCAGGGTTGCTGAGATTTACTGGTAAGTGTTACCAGTAGTTTCTCGAACTGTTATAGACCTCATATCGACACGACTTATCGAGCTACTGGGGTCTGACGTTTACCACCCCTAGGCAAGATATGCGACATATCAGACGATCAGACCGGACTGTACGGTAAGTGTTACTTGTTGGATTCACAGGAGTGTGAGCGGGCTTGCTTGTTGATCTTCTGATCGCTCAATACCCGGGTGGCCGTTACGTTTAGCAGACCGCTTGCGGCTTGTGGGTGTTTGATATGATCATCACCTGCTGCCGGCGTATTGACGAGTCTTTAGAGTCCTACACAGAGGTTTCCTGGCTCAAGCGAAACGAAATAGGAGCGCATATGAGATATGTGCGGGACCGAGAATAATACCAGTATGTGATACTGTATTAGATTCTCGCGATTTGTGACGGTGATCGGTTATATGCGATATAGCCGGGTTATCGGATCAAGTGTTGATTCGATAAGTTATTACTATTGATATTAGTCAGTTATATGCGATATGACCGGATCGTTAAATCAAGTGTTGATTTAATGATTTAATGTATAATTATATATTTGATATATTACTTTGCATTAACTAGTATTGGTTCACTAAAGATAGATTTTCTCACTTGATGTGCACATTGTATATATGATATAGTTTTGTGCACTAGTTTGTATCATGTTTGATGATACATGCAAACTTGGGTGTGTATGATTAAACCATGGTTATGTTAATGGTTAGGGTTTTGATTTACTTGTTTATTTATTCTCTTTATTCATTTTGGCAAAGGAAAATGAAATGGTGGCTTGCTTTGCCTTTTCTTTGAAGCTTCATGAAGCTTTGAAAAGTTCAACCATTTTTGTTTCTTTTGCCTAACTTAACCATTCACCTAACCCTAGTTTATTCTCTACACTTAACCATGGTTGCATTATGATAACCATCACTTGTTTTTCTATTATTGATAATTCTTTTTCATTTCTTCATCTTCATCTTCTTCATGAAGAGAAAAAGAAAACCTTTGCTTGAAATTTCTAAGTGATGATTCCAAGTGAGAAATCCAAATCAAAAGTGAACCCACTTCCTATTTCTTCATCCTCTACCACTTTCCATGTAGTATAGGGTGTTTTATTCACAAGTTTCATGACTTGGTGAAGTTGGAGCTTGATCTTGAGTTGCCTCGACGTAGATCATCTTCGGCATCGAAGTCGACGACCTAGCCCGCCCATTTCTCCGATGAAGTCGACGCTAGAGTCCGGGATCCGATGATCACAGTGGGGGGACATCGTCACAGAGCTATGGAGGTGGAGGACCGGATCTACAAAGGTTGTATTTTCGGTTCATTAGCAGTTAAGTTGTTAACTAGTTGTTGTTTCGTCTTAAACTTTAGTCAACGATCGGATTAGGGTTTCTCGGCACCGGAAATTTTTGAATTTGGCATGGTTGATGCCTTATGGAACCTACTTTAAGTGCCTAGGAACCCTACAGTGGTATCAGAGCCTAGCTAGAGCTTTAGGCGAAGTGTAGACGAAGTTAGAAGTCCGATCAAACCCGTAAACCCGGACAAAACCCTTCTCTGTACATTTTTCAAAACAATGGATTTTTGTGAATTAAAAATTCTCAGAATAACAAGTAGGAAAAACTAAGAATTACTGTGAAGTATGGTCCACTAAGTCAATAATTGGACCGCGTAACCGCGGCAAAACCAGGGCTTTTGCGGCGGTTCCGCGGCCAAAATTTGGACTTAGTCCCTGAAATTTCATATATTTATTCTTAGGTCCTTTCTTGGCAATTGTTTATGGGAATTTTTTAATTCCACTCAAGTGTTGAGTTTTCTAGGGTTTTATTGGGGACTCGTTAATTCGATCGGATAATTTAACTTCGTTTATGTTTTGTCGGATAATTTAGAATATGTTAAAAAGTTCGACTGGATATAAATACCCAATTTTTTTCCTGCTGGAAAATTTTCAAGTGTTGGATTTTTCCGTGGTTTAAGAACGTTCTAAGTAGTGCAAGTAACGCGATGGACCCTATAGAAGACAACAAACCTTAACTCGATTATGTGACCGTCTTGAACTTCCCTTTGAACCTTAGGGTTTGGGGCAGTTCAGCGTGCCACATGTGAGGTGTTGGCTTGACCCATCTACGGCTGGACTGTTGGTACTGAGGCATGAAGTGAATGTTTTTAAACTTATTTCATGTGTTGATCTGTTTCCGGAAAACTTGGGTGTTTGATTGTTCGATCGGAAAGTTTAACATTTTCTATTTATCTGGAATGTGATACAATATTTGGAATCCACATATAGTTATGAGATAACTGGTTTGAATGTTATAAACATAGCACTTTAGTCTCACTTGATCGGTTGCCACGGAATTTTGATGTGATCAAAAGTCCGTCGCAATCACGTAGCGTACGCGGATACTCACCGGATAAACTTAATAGACAGCTACACCCCATAGCCCCGACCAAGTGACTGTAGGAGAACCCCGTCGCCGAAAGCATCCGTCCGGGTGCTCGCGGCAGCGGTGTTCCGCCTTGGTACACTTCGTCGACGGCATCGGGGGTGCGGCCGCCTACTAAAGTTTGCGATGAGCATTCGATCAGGATACCGGGAATCTTGTTGAATTGCCCGACTTGATATTGAAAAGAGTTTTCGATAATGAGACTAAATTGCGGGGTTTATAATTGTTAGGCATGCGATGTCTAAGGAATTCATTTTGTTAGGCATGCGATGTCTAATGAGGTTGCGGATTCCAACTGTTGTAGTTTTACACTTTCTTTTCTGCGACCGTAAGTGTAATATGTGATATCACCAGTTTCGTTGCTATATGTCAACGACAATTGGGATGCGGATATTTACTTACGTTGATGACATGTGATGTTATGTGTTGCTGGATATGTTATATTGGATCGTCGTGTATGAATAGCCGGGGTTTTTTATGTGAGATGAGTGTTTTTCATTTTCATTCATGTAAAAACTTGTATGTAATATTCTTTTATTGGGGCACTTCCAGGTTGTGGAAGATGTCACATTTTGTATATTATTTACTTTTCCGCACTAGGATGGACCCAAGGAGGAGGGCACAAGTAACCGGGTTCTGGAGTCCAGTGGGAGACCAACTCGAGGAGTCGAGTCCGGGTCTCCTAACTTTAGAATTGGTAGGGTTGCTTGCCGCTCTCGTAGGGGTCTAGGGGTGTGGGTTTGGCTATTCATCGCGACCGTGGAATCTGTGTTTTATACAGGCTCGTATTGAAAACACGGACGTCCTATTATATCCAATATTTCATATGATTCTTCTGCTGCGATATCTTTGATGTGATCATTTGATGTTCTATGATAAATACTGTATACAGTATATATGATATATTATATAGACGTTACTTATGTTTTACACCCGCGCTAGCCCTGCCCCGCTCTGTCGTTAGTTACTTAACCTAACGGTGCACGAGGGGACATCGAGGCGAATGCGGATGGCATAAGTGTACGTCATATTTATCTGTGATGTTTAGGTAATTTAAATGATGGGACTTCATTAATATGATTAATGAGAGAAAAGAAACCTAAGATGTTGTGGAATCGAATTTTCAAAAACAGGTAGCTACAGTTCTTGCTTTGTATCGCGGTGTTCCTTGGAGAACATCTTGCACCTTATTCGATAAGGAAATGACCGAGATCCCTTCACCGGGAGTGACTCCTTTAGCAATAACTGGCAGATGCTACAACCCTCGGTTTGTCTTTTGATTGCTCATATAGTTCTTGCTTTGCACAGCGGTATATATGATATATCCTGCACCTTTTTCGATGAGGAAAGGGCCGACGATCCCTTCACCGGGAGTGACCCCTTTAGCAAAACTAGAAAAGCCTCAAAAGCACTCCATTTTAAAATCATTTGATTCTACAACGATATCAAGTTCATTACGCAATAAGTTTTCAGAAAAAACTTTCATAGCCCTCCGTCATTTCAGATAAGTACTAGTTAGTATTCGTGCTGCGGTTGTTTGGCCTCCGTAAAGGCGTAGTGTACGGTAGCTAACTAGTGCTTATCTGCTTGCATATGATGCGATTGGATTAGGGTATTCGTACGGCGTTGTTTGGCCTCCGTCAAGGGTCGTGCGGGTGGGTTTAATTCAATCAGGAAATGACGGGTTGAACTTGACTAGCGGACTATGGGTAGTTTGGCCTCCGTCAAGGTCATAGGACGCTAGGGGCAAAATTATCGGGAATTTCAAGTGTTGAAATTTGCAATGAGATTGCATACCTTCTATGAGATAGTTGGATCCCGATACCCACTGCGAGTAATTGTTACTCCTGGGAGAGTTTTACACATTACAATTAGCCGATCTAGTAGGTGTCTAGAAAGGTGTCAACGGGGTTACGCCTCTGTGAAAACGAGGTTTACTGTAATTAGGTCCGTGCGGAAGCACGGGGAACCTCCCTCAAAGTACCGACACTGGCCTGGCTGAAAGATTGGCGAACTTGTAGAGTGTAATTAATCCCGGCTAGTCTTTCCTTTTAGGGTTTGAAGGAAGATTTGATAAAAACAGTGGGAGCCATCCTGATTAGATAAAATAATAACCAATCTGATCTTGCAAGAGCATACGCTGAGTGTTTTCTTCTCTCTCTCTCCAGGTAGCGACCATATCACGCTTTAATCAAGATAATAATATGGATGTATTGACCGAACCCGCTTGTTATACTGAGCTGGGGAATGTTGGTCCCGCTCCAACTTATAATTGTTATAAAACAGAGCAAGAAATAGGAGAACACCAGAATTCCTGTGCCGTCCAAACGAAGAAAGTGCATATAATGCATCTCCTACGGGTGTGTTCATTACAAAGAACTGTTTCTCAGTATTCTCTACATCCTGGGTATTTGATGCCGTATCAGGATCCCGCATATGTAATCTGTTACATGGGCTACAGAAAGGTAGAGAACCGAGAACGGGTGATAAGTATCATGAGGCATAAAACGGTGCAAGTATTGCAGCCAAGTCTGTTGGTCACCGTCACCCTGTATTACCAGAATACATTGATTCTGAACAAATGTTATTAGATACCGAACCTGATATACAAAATCATATCAGTCTCTTTATCAGTAAAGAAATGATAAAATTTTGTATTGTTGGATAATGTTTTGAACATTTCCTATATTAAAAGTTGATCGGTTCAGGCACGTTATCTAAAAGCATTGATATTCTAAATCAAACTACGGTTCTTAGTATATAGAACACACACAAGTGGAAGAGTTCAGAAATGAACGAATCCTTCTTGAGGCATTGTAGACTAGGTCATATCAATGCGACCCGACTGGCTGAAGTTACATTTAGATGCATATTTAAATTAGTTTGAATTTACATCTTGTGAAACTTGCCAGTCATGTCACAGAGATAAGATGACCATAGCTCCGTTTACTGGAAACAGAGAAAGAGTTAGTGAACTCTTGGGATGATACATGTTGATGTATGTAGGTCCCCTGTCTACACATGCCAAGACCGGTTCTTTGTACTTTATTACATTCTCTGATGATCTCTCAAGATTCAGACATATGTTCCTATTGAAACACAAGTCCGAACCTTTTGAGATATTCACAGAATATAAGTTACAAGTAGAGAACCAATACGGGTATAAATATTATGTCCTTTGATGTGATCAGGGAGGAGAATACTTGTGCATAGAATTCTGGGACTATTCTAAAGGCGAATAAGATTCTCTCTCAGCATTACTCCTCCGTATACACCATAGTATGATGGTATATCGGGGTGGAGCAATCACACCCTATATGATAAGGTGTGCTCTATGATGAGTACTATTGATTTTCCTGTTTCCTTTTAGGAGTTATGCACTTAAGAAGCTGCATACCTATTGAATAGGGTTCCAATCAAATCAGTTGCCTACTGCTTCATATGTGATATGGAAAGGGAAGAGCCCATATCTTAAGTTAGTTAAGATCTGGAGTTGTCCGGCCTATGTCTAAAAGCAAAATCCGGACAAGATCGAGGCAAGGTCAGTTCTGTAGAACTGGAAACGTTCCAACTATACAAACTACAGCAGATGATTTGATAGAACCAAAGGATTCAGTAGATTCCAACGAACCTCAGCCTCTCCGCCGATCTAGTAGGGTTCCTCATCCACCTGAGAGATACTTTGGTTTCTCTATGACAGTGGGAGCGAGGATGGCATCATGAGATGATGACCCAACTGGTCTCGAGCTGGCCATCAGGAGTGGGACTCTATAAGAATGGCTGGATGCTTAGTGATCTGAGATGGAATCCTTATACACCAACAAAGTATGGACTTTGGTTGCTTTATCTGAAGGGTTAAATCCCCATCAGGAGCAAGTATATCTTGAGAAGATTACTTGGTGCATATGGAAAAGTTGAGACTTTCAAAGCTAGACTTGTTAAAGGTTTTCGTCATCGACCAGGCGTGGAAAATGATGAAACATTTTCCAGTAGCTATGCTTAAGTCCATCCAGATCCTACTTGCCATGGCTACATACCATGACTACGATATCTGGCGGTTGGGTGCCATGACTGTTTTTCTAAATGATGTTTTAGAAGAGTGCTTCTCTAAGTACACAGCCAGAGGGCCTCGTAGACAGTGGGAGCAGCGGAGACGTGTGCAAGATGTTTTATGTGATAAAACAGGCATCGCGGAGTTGGAACATCTGTTTTGATGAGTTAGTCAAAGAGTTTGACATCATCGAAATGGTAGATGAACCTTGTATATACAAAAAGGTAGTAGGGAGTATGGTAGTGATCCTCGTAGAGTACGTGGATGACATACTCTTGATAAGAAAAGAGTTTCCTATGCTACGCTCGGTCAATCTCCGCTTATCACAATGATTCTCCATATAGGATCAAAATGATACCTACTAAATCCTGGATTTTGGATCTATGAGATAGATCTAATTGGATGTTAGGAATCTCACTAGTAGTAGGGAGATGGTATCAATCGATCCTGGGGAGAATCACTGGAAGTGTTCCAGGGTGATAAAGACGACTGAATGTCAGTTACATGCATTGTCTTTACCTTCAGTAAAGGGACGGTATGTTGGAAGAGTTCCAAGCTAGATACCGTGGCATAGTAGACGATAAAGGCTAGATACATCGCTACTTAAGATGCTACCAAAGAAGCAGTCTGGATGTATATTTGTTCATGAGATGAACTTAGTTCCTCCTATTGTGTGACAATGGAGTTGTGGCTTATGCCAAGGAACGTCCGTCCCATCAGTGATCCAGACATATTCTAAGGCAGTATCACCTGATCATGGAGATGGCTGATCTCCAAGGTGATCGAGGTTAGGAGAGTAGACTCAGAGGACAACACGGCGGATCCACTCACAAAGGCCTTTTCCCAGAGAGAGACTTTTATGGGATGGTTGAGTATGAGATACTGCAACCACTGCTACAGATGGCCCTAGTGCAAGTAGGAGATTGTTAGTTATATGTATGCCCTAGAGGCCATTACTTTACATAGGATGTATATTGTAGTGGATGCTGGGACATATATAGGAAGGACTTTCTTGCTCGACATGATAGTATGCTATCTGGTTACTCTTTATCTTAACGTGTACACTGATTGTCTCTCTGTTACATGTTGGTAAAGCCCTTAGGATGTGTACTTGACTACCTGGATTATGATGCGGAACATACTAGTGGGGACAAGGTAGTCCATAAGTACATCCTTCAAGGTCCCTAGTCGAGGGTGTATCGAGACGGGGCATCGATATACCAGAGTAGACTAGCGTATACCTTCTCGACCCATACAGATGGGCGATGGATGATCCCATATCCATTGGTGTTTGACATCAGAGATTATATACGGGTGCTCAGTGGAGACTGGGTACACTGGACGGACTCGCCGAGAACTCCCAGATGGTATTATACCTTACGTCAGATGGCAGTTCTCTGGTGACACTGGTACAGGTTAGTCTATAGACCCGAGATCGTCATAGAGCCTTGTGTGATTCCCACTGTGCTTTGATTTCCACCTTACCACGTCCAAGAGGGCGTGCAAAACGGTGGTTTTTGGGTGCAGTCCCGAATCACATGGAGGCAATGAGCGATAGGAGGGGATTCGTCTCTCCCGGTATAGGGAGTTGATGTTGCGCTGTGTTCGATTGGCTATAACCGGAAATCTCTGGCCAGGGTTGCTGAGATTTACTGGTAAGTGTTACCAGTAGTTTCTCGAACTGTTATAGACCTCATATCGACATGACTTATCGAGCTACTTGGGTCTGACGTTTACCACCCTTAGGCAAGATATGCTACATATTAGACGATCAGACCGGACTGTACGGTAAGTGTTACTGGTTGGATTCACAGGAGTGTGAGCGGGCTTGCTCGTTGATCTTCTGATCGCTCAATACCTGGGTGGCCGTTACGTTTAGCAGACCGCTTGCGGCTTGCGGCTTGTGGGTGTTTGATATGATCATCACCTGCTGCCGGCGTATTGACGAGTCTTTAGAGTCCTACACAGAGGTTTCCTGGCTCAGGCGAAACGAAATAGGAGCGCATATGAGATATGTGCGGGACCGAGAATAATACCAGTATGTGATACTGTATTAGATTCTCGCGATTTGTGACAGTGATCGGTTATATGCGATATAGCCGGGTTATCGGATCAAGTGTTGATTCGATAAGTTGTTACTATTGATATTAGTCGGTTATATGCGATATGACCGGATCGTTAAATCAAGTGTTGATTTAATGATTTAATGTATAATTATATATTTGATATATTACTTTGCATTAACTAGTATTGGTTCACTAAAGATAGATTTTCTCACTTGATATGCACATTGTATATATGATATAGTTTTGTGCACTAGTTTGTATCATGTTTGATGATACATGCAAACTTGGGTGTGTATGATTAAACCATGGTTATGTTAATGGTTAGGGTTTTGATTTACTTATTTATTTATTCTCTTTATTCATTTTGGCAAAGGAAAATGAAATGGTGGCTTGCTTTGTCTTTTCTTTGAAGCTTCATGAAGCTTTGAAAAGTTCAACCATTTTTGTTTCTTTTGCCTAACCTAACCATAGTTTATTCTCTACACTTAACCATGGTTGCATTATGATAACCATCACTTGTTTTTCTATTATTGATAATTCTTTTTCATTTGTTCTTCTTCATCTTCTTCATGAAGAGAAAAAGAAAACCTTTGCTTGAAATTTCTAAGTAATGATTCCAAGTGAGAAATCCAAATCAAAAGTGAACCCACTTCCTATTTCTTCATCCTCTACCACTTGCCATGTAGTATAGGGTGTTTTCTTCACAAGTTTCATGACTTGGTGAAGTTGGAGCTTGATCTTGAGTTGTCTCGACGTAGATCATCTTCGGCATCGAAGTCGACGACCTAGCCCGCCCATTTCTCTGATGAAGTCGACGCTAGAGTCCGGGATCCGATGATCGTAGCGAGGGGACATCGTCACGGGGCTATGGAGGAGGAGGACCGGATCTACAAAGGTTGTATTTTCGGTTCATTAGCAGTTAAGTTGTTAACTAGTTGTTGTTTTGCCTTAAACTCTAGTCAACGATCGGATTAGAGTTTCTCGGCACCGGAAATTTTTGAATTTGGCATGGTTGATGCCTTATGGAACCTACTTTGAGTGCCTAGGAACCCTACACTCCTGGGCACGGACTAATTAGCTAAGTACTATGCGTCTGTGGAATGCCGCAAGGAAACAATCAGGTTTTATTTTTCCGGCAAGTCAGTTCTTGTTGTGTATGGGGACAGTGATGCCGCCTCTGACAGTTTGAATTCAGCCTTTTTCGCTAGTCGGCTTTTGAGGAGAGGATGTCGAGGATTCTTGGCTTTCATTCATGGTAACAGAGCCACAATGGGTTTGTTGGACCGCGTTCCTATTGTGCGGGAGTTTCCGACATTGTTCCAGATGAGCCAGCGGAGCTTAGGGAGCTTAAGGATCAGCTGTAGAGTTTCTTGATAGGGGGCTTGTACGTCTGAATGTTTCGCTTTGGGGAGCTCCTATTCTGTTTTTCAAGAGAAGGACGGCAGTTGTGATAGTGTATTGACGGATCGTCAATTGAACCAGGTTATGGTGTGGATAGGTATCTTTTACCTCGCATTGACGATTTCTTTGATCATTTCCAGGATGCGAGACATTTTCTAAGTTTGTTTGGGATCAGGTCATCATTGTTGCGAGTTTGGAGTGATGTCATTCCGAAGACTGCTTTTGTGCGCGCTACAGGCAGTATGAGTTTTTGGTGGTGTCATTGGACTCACCAATGCCCTAGCAGCATTCGTGGATATGATGAACCAGATTTCTTCTGACCGTTCCTTGACTAGTTTATTGTTGTGTCATTGATGACATTCTGGTCTATTCCAAGAGTTGTGAGGAACGTGAGCAGCAATTGAGGATTTGTTTTGCAGAAAGTGGGAGAGCACCAGCTATTTGCTATATTCTCGGAGTGTTCCTTCAGGCTTGATTGTGTTGACTCCTAGGTCTTGTAGTTACGGGAGACGGTTTTCGTATGGTCCCGAGGAAGATCGAGGCCGTACAGCTTTGGCCCAGACTTGTGTACGGATGGAGGTCCACGGATTTTTGGGCTTAGCAGGTTTTTACCGCCGTTTCGTGCAGGATTGCTTTTGTATCGCTGCACCATTGACTGAACTGGCCCGAAAGGTGGTTCCTTTTCTTTGGACTGAGTCATGCGTGCAGAGTTTTCAACAGTTGAAGACTCGGTTGACGACTGCACCAGTTTTTTCATTGCTTTTGGATCGGACGACTTTGCTGTTTAACTGTGATGTTTCGCAAGCGGGGCTCGATTTTGCGTTGATGTGGCATTATAGAGTTATCTCTTTTGCTTCCCGATAGTTGGAGGAAGTACTAGCAGGATATCCCACTCATGATTTAGAGATGGCTGCGGTGGTCGTGCGTTGAAGATTTGGAGACACTGCTTGTGTGGAGAGTCGTGTCATATTTTTATGGACCACCAGAGCTTAATGTACATCTTCCTGCAGCGGGTTTTGATTATTGAGACAACGCCGTTGGATGGAGCTTGTGAATGATTTTGATTGTGAGATCCTTCATTTCCTGTGGCAAGGCGATTGTGGTAGCTAATGCTGGAGTCGTAGGCCCGGGGTTAGCTTGTTCCAGTTGTGCGCAGTTTTGAGACTATCTTCTGCAGATTTACAGTTCTTGTGCGATCGTTGAGTACAGCTTAAGTTCGCCTCTACTGAGGGGACAGCTTGCTCATGTCCGCGCCCGTCCATTTTTCCTTAATCGTTTTCGCGAGGCACAGCCCGTCGATGCTCGTTTGTCAGAGATTCTTGAGCATACTCGGCTGGGTAAAGATTCGGAGTCCTTGATTTATGACCAGGGTGTGCTACGTTTAGGGACGCGTTTGTGTGTACCTGATGCTGATGGGTAGAGACGCGAAATCCTAGAGCATGCACATCAGTCAGATTTCATTGTTCATTCAAGTTCCACCAATTTGTAGCGTGACTTATGAGATGGTTACGGGTGGACAGGGTTGAAGAGTGAAGTTTCGGATTTCGTTTCAAGGTGTCTGTCTTGTTGTGAGCTAAGGTTGAGCATTTGAAACCGGCTGGAGAGTTGCAACCTTTAACCGTTCCGGAGTGCGAATGGGAGCAGATCTCCATGAATTTCGTTTTAGTGTCTACCTAGTTCTAGGCAGAGTGTGGCTCCATTTGGGTGTTTGTTGTCCGGTTATGCTCAGTTTGCTCAGTTTTTCTTCGCTCAGTGTGTGCGTTTGCACGGAGTTCCTTCATGTGCTGTATCCAATAGAGGCACCCTGTTCGCTTGTCGTCTTTGGCAGAAGCTTCAGGAAGCCTTGGTTACTGGTTGAGCTTTAGCTCCGCTTTTCCATCCGAAGGATGAGGGTTTGTGAGAGCGGGCTATACAGACTCTTGAGGATATGCTTGTGGGTGCGTACTAATTGTTGTTGGCAGTTGGGATCGTCACTTGCCATTGTTAGGATTCTCCTTCGATAGCAGTTATCAGGAGACATTCCAATTGGCAACCTTTAGGCTTGTTGTTAGGTGGTGTCGATCGCCAGTCTGTTTTTCTGACTCTGCGAGAGTAGGATTTTTTGACCCCAGGTAGTCTAGAGACTTCGGAGATGATCCAGTTGGTTCAGGTCAGGATGAGGACAGACCAGTGCAGACAGAGGTCTTATGCCGACCGTGGTGATCGCAGACTTGAGTTCGCAGTGGAAGATCATGTATTCCTACAGATTTTCCGATGAATGACGTGTTGAGTTTTGGGAAGCTTATCCCAGGATTGTAGGTCCTTTTAAGATCCTCAAGCGAGTTAGTTTCGTTGCCTATAATTTGGCACTTCCACCCAGATTATTGAGTATTAACCCTGTATTCCTTATGTCGATACTTCGCAAATACCTTCATGAACTTTCTCACATGATTCAGTATCATACCGTTTAGGTTGGACGTGAACTTTTAGTTCACCGGCAGCCAATTGTGTTAGTGGTTCGGCAGGTGGAGAAACTTCGGTCAAGGGTCTTGCCATCTGTGGAGAGTTTCTTTGGCGTAGCCGTATAGTGAGGTGATCACTTGGAAGGCTGCGAGCGAGATTTGGGAGTTTTGCACTCATCTCTTTGAAAGTATGCTTAGTGAGAATTTTAAATTCGTGAAAGAATTTTCTTTAAAGGGGGGGAGGGCAGATTGTAACGCCTTAGATTTAGATTAGTGTTAGTTTAGACGGTAATGTGGGTTTTGGTAAAAAGTTTACCAATTTTGGTTCCTCACATTTTATAACATTTAATTAATAATTTATTATTATTTGTTATGGCTTGCACGAACATGTGCATGTTCGTGTGAGGGCATGTTTTTGTAATCTAGATTAGTGACCGTGACAACTTAACCCTAATCCAATTCTTTTTTAACCATAACCAAAGCATCTAGATATTTGTGGTGAGAGAGTGTAGATATTTGTCTTCGGTTTTTGTTTGGAGAAGAGGTGGCATGGTGAGCATATGCTTGCATTAATTGAATGGTGCACTCACTCTTGCACTCACCTCTCTCTTTCTCTTTATCTTTTCCTTATCTCATTCTCTCACACTTATTCCCTTCTCATTATTTCTCATCCCCTTCTCATCTCAACTGAACCCTTATCATATCTTCACTAATCCGTCACAAAACTTCACTAAACCTCACAAAAATCACATCTTTGGACTTGTTTTGCCTCTTGGATGCCTTGGAGCTTGGAAAGCTAGGATCTTTGAGCTTGTGGGAGTAGGTAATGATCTCTATCTGTTCTTTATGTTGTTTTAGTGTTGCGTAGCCTTTTCGTTTCAGTTTTGATCATTTAAAGTTATGTTTCATGCAAATATCGTATTTTTAGTGTCGTTTGTGATATCTGTGATCTGCTGTGACCCCGAGAGTATACTAGAAAATCAAACAATGTAGTTATGTTGTACTTGAGACCATAGGACTTCACCTGAAGCACGCGACCCTCTTGCTCGGACTCGGCCGGCGACGGGAAGGACTTTTCCTGCGACGTCGGATTTTTGAGGGAGTTTGGGTGGGTTTTTGTGGGTAGGTGTATGCATTTGTCACGACCCGAAACGGCATGCGACTGGCACTTAAATCATATGAAGTCTAAAGAACCCCATCTAATTCAAGTAAGCCAAGAATCCCAGAAATCTAAACCATTAAATTATGAAGTGTAGAAAACATGTTTTAAAACAAGTGGTTTTTAAATAACATAAGCCGAATATGCGTTTTTAAAATCTCAAGTCTTTTCTGAAAATTTCGGCAGCGTTTTCTTTGTAAATACTGGCCCCAAACAGGGTACAACATGAATAATATATGCACAATGATAAAAGGCATCCCCAAGCGGGAGCTAGCTCTTCATCAATTGACGGTCACAACCATGCAAGCAATATAATATACAACGCCAAAGGGCGAGTATCAAAACTGAAAAGGAAACTCAAATCAACAAGAAAACCCAAAATAATACAACGCGCGACTCTAAGGTCGAAAGAATATACAACTGGTCTCTAAGTCAAATACATATACATGTCTGGTTGATGGAGTTTTACTAGATATAACTGAATATAAATAAATGTACAATGGTTGTCACGATGCAAGTGAACCCACCTACCAAAGTAATCATCCGGAAGGAAAGTAGTGTGCCAGAAAGCCGCAATGAAACCTGTACGGCAAAACCTGCAAGAAACTGTGGCACAACGGGGGTGAGTTGCCAACATGTGAGTGGAAAACATCACAGAGCAAAAATCGTATGTATGACTAAATCCTAGGTCAAACGATCAGTAATATATATATATCCTTAATAAGATAAAGTCTGAAGCAAAATAAAAAGGCAAGGATAAACATCTAAACATAAATGTAATCCCATGTGCTCGTGTCAGATCCTCAGGTAGCAAAATATCATAAATATGATGTATGAATGCGGTAAAATGAAAACAGAAGATATCATGAATGAGAAAACTGTTTTCTTAATATAGTGAGATTTTTGTATAAACATTCAAGTATCATCAATGAAATCATCAGAAAATCAGTGTCAAGAATCGACACAAAATATATATCTCAATATCCCAATATCAATAAATCTCATATAACCACACAATATGTATGCAACATTCATGAAGGTACTCTATCAGGTACTACTAATACATGAAGCAATAAATGGAAATATGTATATGCAAAGTCATGCAAGGTACTCTATCAGGTACTACTAATACATGAAGCAACGTGTATAAATTAACAGTATGTAAATGCAACAGTCATGAAAGGTACTCTATCAGGTACTACTAATACATGAAGCAATGCGTATAAAATAACAATATATAAATGCAACAATCATGAAAGGTACTCTATCAGGTACTACTAATACATGAATCAGTGCATAAACAATAAATGCAGAGTATAGAATAAAACATGTCATTTCCACGGAATCCTGACCTCGTGGTAGGACCAAAGTCCATCAAGACAATCCAAATACTAATTTCCTCAAATCAGCCCCCAAATTGGCTCTCATATCATGTAAGTCTCATATATCCTAGGTATCCAATATTAAGTAAATCTCATATAAATTCAACATCGAGTAAATCTCATATATATATATATATATATATATATATATATATATATATACTATATTGAGCACATAGGCCCCGAGCATCGACCATGTAAGCCCCTCACATCGAGCACATAGGCCCCGAGCACATAGGCCCTCTCATCGACCATATAGGCCCATCACATCGAGCACATAGGCCCCTCTCATCGACCATATAGGCCCATACATATAATGAATAAGTATATTTTCATATATTATTATGATGATATATGATATAGGTGTGTGTGTGTGTGTGTATATCAGCGTCCTATACCACTGATATATATATGATGGGTATACATATATATATCAACGTCCCATACCACTGATATATATACGCGGGAGTAAAACAATCCAGAAAACATCATATGAAAACCATATCTCAATGCGAAACCCATGAATATAATATATCCAACATGAAACAGTAATATGAGCATAAAAGGAAAAATCTCTATTTAACTGCAACAAGTTATAAAATATATCATGCGGTTCCTAAACTCTCCAAATTCATACAACATCATATAAAGGTGAACATATAACTATGTAAAGGCATATGTGTAAACATGTAGGTATACAGGTATGCTATATGTCATATGCACAATGGAATATGAATCAATAACATATAAGCATGCAATGCAATGCGAGCAGTATAATAAATGGTAAATGAATAATAATGCAGCAATAAAGAAATATACATTCCTATATACGAGCCATACAGTTTTTGGTATTTGAAAGTTGCACGAATCGTGGTGTTTAGAAAATAGGGCTACGGTGCTTTTATGAAAAAGTACATCCTTTGAAAACATTCGTAGTATCCCTTGACCTGTCTTTAAAATACTCACGATTCATTAGTTTTTGAAATAGGTATGGCTCGATTCTAGTCTAATATCTACAAGCAAAACTACAGGACTAATCGACAAGTAAGGAAACCACCTAAATCTGAGTCGATACATATAAATATAATAGTCGGTGATCCTGCCTCAATAGTATCACATACGATACAATATATTTTATGACATCCTCGAGTTAAGAGTGCGGATCTCTCATCAATATATAGCTCGTATGTAAATCCGTCGTACGACATCCCAAATCTGGGTACGGATCAAATATCATATTCATCTCATTATTCATCTGGTATCCATTATCATCATATCCTATATTAGGGGTACTGATCTAAGTCTAGTACATATTGATACCATATATATATATATATACATATATATATATATATACATATATATATATATATATACGTGTATGAAAACACACGCCTAAAGGCCCGCTATAATCTCATGTCGTATCTACTAATATGAACCAAAACATATCACCGATCTCATGGCATCAAGCCTAATCTCATCGACTCATCTCCAAATATCATCCACTATCCTCACTATCCATGTATAGGTATACGTATATATATATGCCTAGTCCCATACCTGTGTGTGTGTACGTATCCCCATATACGCAGAAGTAATAATAATGCATGCAAGGGTGTGCGCGCGCGTGTGCAAACCTATTCTATGGTTCGCGACTAAGAAATCAACTACGGCACTATCATCTAAATTCATAACACATATGTAAATATATAACATATCATCAACTACACTACGAACTGCGGGGGTGCTATATACCATCCACCCGATTTCCCCCGTAGATATAATCTACTCACCATGCTCTTGCTTGCAGATGTTGATGCCGCCATCTTCTTCTCCATCGTCTCGAAATCCTCGTGGGGTACCTATATATCATAACAAATCGCAAATGCGTATTAAAATCAAGTCGAAAACCAAAACGGCACACATTTTGCTCATAGGTTAAAACCTATAGCCTACGCCTGCAAAACCACTAAACAACCCCTGTCGCTGATGTACAAACGTCAGACGAAGAAACACAAAAACTAATACCAAATCCCAAATTAAAACAAAATCGCAAAATAATGTAGCAACTCAAGAAAATGGTTCCAGATTTTTCCCTAGATGAAATTAGCCATAGTTGCATATGAGAGGGGTCTATTTTACTAGAGATAAAGCCCTGGATCAAACACGAAACCCTAAGTCCCTGCTCTGGCCGCAATTTGTGGCCAGAATGATTAAATCTGCGGCCAAGGGAGGGAATTGGGGTCCTGGGTTTTGGGTATAGGTTCTAGGTTGCCTGTACATCTCTCAGTCTTCGCTAAATAATTTTCAGGTCACCCGGGTGTTAGCAGATTACCAAAAACCATCACAATTCCTACAATTTCCGTATCTGCAGAATTTCAAGGTTCGCAATTGGGGTTTAAGTCTCAGGTTTTGGTCCAAAATATAATCATTACAGGGGTTTAAGGTCACTATAAGCCTCAATTACACATCACAACTCAATAATTCATCAAACCCTAACTAGAAATTTCCAAACCTCACTAAATGACACTAAATCGGTTCTAAACAAACACGGATGTAAAAGAAATGGAAATACTATGCTAATGGTTAAGAGAATACCTCATTTGGCACTCATGGATCCTCTAGAGCACCAAAATGCAAACTTTCTTGGTCCAAGATGTAGCTAAAGGGCTCGTGCACATTTTAATGAAGTGGGGATGGAGATTTAAGGTGTTTTTGGTGATGAAGTGGGGTGTTTGAGGTGGGGGTAGGTGGAGGGCAGCAGCAGCAGCCATGGAGGGAATGAGGGGAGGAAAATGATAAAGGAATGGAGAAGGAATTGGAGCCTTGGTCCAAGGTTTGTCCCCTCACCCTCTCTCTTCTCTTCTCTCTCTTGCCAATCCCTCATTATTCTATTCCTTTTCTTTTTCTTTTTCTTATCTTTTCTTTTTCATTCTAAATCCCAAACAAAGCATGAAGAGAAAAAGAAAAGCCATGGTAGAAATTGTAACAA
This sequence comes from Agapanthus africanus, assembly GCA_030015575.1. Lineage (NCBI taxonomy): Eukaryota > Viridiplantae > Streptophyta > Magnoliopsida > Asparagales > Amaryllidaceae > Agapanthus > Agapanthus africanus. Next base: position 142,263,965 of record JASDDO010000031.1, read on the forward strand.
GTGTTAAAATGACATGGTGCATGTTATCCACAAAACAAGCTTATTGCGAGATTAGCGATATTTAATCGCGATTAGCACTAAAATAGTGTATAATAAATCATAAAATTTCATAATTTTCTTAAATCCAATAAAGCACCCTCATTTCAGTAATTTCTATAATTTTCCAAATTTTTCCCAATTTACCGGTATTTAATTATACCGCCTTATTAAAATATTCAATATAATATTATTTAATTATAAAAATTCTCAAAAATAATATTTTATTTTTCCGAAATGTTACAGAAGTGGTTTAAGTGTGTTTGGTTTTGTTTGATTTTTGGGTTTTCTCTGTATACAAAATCTGGGATCACATAGCTAGTTTCTTGTGTTACGATTACGTGCATTACGTTATACGACACGGTTCGTGCACTTTGTGTGGTTTTGCTCTTGGGTTGGTTTCATAGTGTCGCTACACACGTTAGCCACAATACGAACACTTGAGAGTGTGTTTTGAGTTGATGCGTCGGTCAAACGTAATTTGTACGTGTTTTGGGTCTATTGCTAATGTATAATTGTTATATTATTTTATGTTTTAGTTTCACAGGCGGGGACTTCGGACGCTGCGAAGAAAGAGAACAGGTGGTTGGCTTTACTTAGCCAGGAGCATTGGTGAGTAGATTTAACATATACAGGGCAATCGCCCGCATGGCGTTATGAGTCTGGGCTAGAGATGTTATGATATTAGTCGCATATTCTATTGCATATATAGAGTTTGCGCATACACCTCATTGCATATTATTACTTGTTGTGCTTGGACTTGTACCCTTTGGACACTGCACTATTATTGACGGCTCATGTTGCACGAGCACTGATTGTATGCCACACACACCGTCAATAATTGCCATGATACGCACAACACGCATACATATATGATATTGTTTGGTTAGGGATGTTAGGATTCCTTAGCACCTAGCCTAGGGTTTGCAAGCATCACACATGCCACAACAAAAATTTTAGGGTGTGCTAAGCAATCTAACTACGAATCGAACTAGAAAACTAGGGTAACAAAATAGTAATCTAACTACAAAGAGAAGTGAATGAAAATACAACCTTTGTAGATCCGGTCCTTCACTTCTAAAGCTCCGTGTTGACGTCCCTTCGCTGCGATCATCTAGATCCTGGACTCTAGAAAGGATTTCCCCGGAGAAATAATCAAGCTAGCTTGTTGACTTCGAGGCCGAAGATGATCTACGTTGAGGAGACTTAAACTCAAGCTTCCACTTCACCAGGTCAAGAACATTGTGAAGAGAACACCCTAAACTAAATGGCAAGTAGTAGATGATGATGAAATAGAAAATAGGTTCACATTAGATTTTGATTTCTCACTTTATTTCTTCACTTAGAAAAAAATCTAGAGAGCTTTTTCTTTTGGATGAAGAAGAAGAAGAAAAAGAAAATGAAGTGAAGATTATTATCATTATGCAACCATGGGTGGGTTAATATCATCCACTAATCTATGTAGAGACTAAACCATAGTTTAAGCTAGTGGTTTGGTTAATAAATATCATTAGTGAGACAAAGTTAGTGGAATTGGTCAAATGATGCTAAAAGCTTCATGAAGCTTCAAGCATGACAAAGTGCACACTAATTTTTAATTACAAAATAAATATAAACCTTTTCCACTAACTTAAATATGGTATAAGTCACTCATACACCCAAGTTTGCATGTATCATCAAGCATGATACAATCTAGTGCACAAACATATATCACATATACAACATGTGCACATTAAGTGAGAAAATCAATCTTAAGTGAATAAATACTAGTTAATGTAAAGTAATATATCAAATATATAATTAAACATTAAATCATTAAATCAACACTTGATTTAATGATCCGGTCATATCGCATATAACCGACTAATATCTAGTGTATCAAAATATCAAATCAACACATGATTCGGTAACCCGGCTATATCACATATAACCGACCGATGATACAAATCGCGAGAATATAATACAGTATCACATACTGGTATTATTCTCGGTCCCGCGCATATCTCATATGCACTCCTATTTCATTTCGCTTGAGCAAGGAAAGCTCTGTGTAGGACTCTAAAGACTCATCAATACGCCGACAGTAGGTGGTGTTCATATCAGTCACCCACAAGCCGCAAGCGGTCTGCTAAACGTAACGACCACCCGGGTACTGAGCGATCAGAAGATCAACGAGCAAGCCTGCTCACACTCCTGCGAATCCAAGCAGTAACACTTACCGCACAGCCCGGTCTTTTCGTCTGATATGTCGCATATCTCGCCTAGGGGTGGTAAACGTCAGACCCCAGTAGCTTGATAAGTCATGCCGATGTAAGGTCCATAACAAGCGTGAAACTACTGATAACACTTACCAGTAAATCACATCAATCCTGGCCAAGGATTTCCAGTTATGGCCAGTCGAGCATAGCGCAACATCAACCCCCAATACCGGGAGAGACGAATCCCCTCCTATCGCTCATTGCCTCCATGTTGTTGCGCCACGGCAGCGCCCCGGCCTCTTGCTCGAGGCCAAAAAGCGGAATAAAAATTTTCCTTACTCGGAAACCGGCGCTACCGCGGACAATGAAAACCCGGATCGTTTACCATTAACCTGAAGCTAGCATTTAAGAGATAGGGTAAGAAGTATACCGAGTGATCCGAGTCCTCCGGTCTTCTCGTCAGAGTCCCGATCTCCCGCGGAAAGTGTTGCCTCCACATCGTCGCCTCCTCGCCGGAAAGGGCACCACATCGCCTTCTTCTTTTACGGGCTCCCGCCTCAATACCGAGGCAACTCGCGCATGAAGCCGGCAACTCGACATGCTCAAGATATGCTGTAGAATGTGTAGTGTAGTGTCTCACTTGGGTTTTGGTTGCCTTGATGGAGGAAATGAGATAAGAAAAATGGTGCTTGCATTTTTCTAGCATAAATGAGATCAAGAAGATGAAACACTCAAGAATGAAGAACTCTCTCCTTCTTCTTCTCTCTTTTCTTTTTCTTCTTCACTCTTTCTTTTTCTTCTTCACTCTTTCTTTTTTCTCAACCATGAATAATAATAATCTCTCTCTCTTTAGAAATGGTGGAGGATAGATTATGAAGCATGAAGGGAGGTGATGGTAGGAGCAAAAGAAAGGTGACCACATCCAAGACATAATCATCACTAAAACTCAAATCAACCTCAAATCCAATCTTATCATAATAAATGCATGAAAAGCAAAGATGCTTATCATATCAATCTTTATGCAAATAAAACCTCCACAATGTGTTATTTGCAAACTTGCAAATAACACCCTCCATCAGAAAAGTCCGGCCGGGAAAGAACAAAGAAAGACCGGCCGGAACGGAATGCAAACTGGCAACTCCAGAAAACTGGTCCCGTATTAAATTACAGGAAAACCCCGATACTGTGCATACACACCCGCATCTGTATTTAGACCGGATACAAATGCAATGAGACAAAATCTACACTGTACTAAACTAGTACCGGCTTAAACCAAAGCCGGCTAGTGAAATCCGTTCGATCCTGATCCGTGCAATACCGCACGTATCTGATCGAACCCTGCCATATAACTATACGGCCACTAGTACAAAACTGTCCGATCCTGATCCGTGCAATACCGCACATATCTGATCGGACCCTGCCATATCTCCATACGGCCTCTACAGCGTTTCGCCCGAAAGCTGAGTAACTGAGTGTGGTGGACTCTAAAGACTCGTCAATACCTTGGCTGTGGATTTAACCACTAGCACGTCAGAGGTATAAGCCAATACGTGACGGGCCACCAGGTATTGACCAAATGGGACGTCGATGAGGAAGCTCACCCCGACACCCAACTGAGCCTGTCAGTGACAATATCCGTACAGTCCGGTCCGTTCGTCTATGAGTATCGCATGGCGGGCCTAGGGGGTCGGTAAAAGTCAGACCCCCAAAAGCGGTACAAGTCGTGTCGGAGCGTAGCCCAGAACGCCCTGAGATACTACTGGAATACCTACCAGTAAATCTCCTGCCTCGGCCGAGGGCTTTGCGTAATGGCTCTCCTAGACACAGCGCGACCTCACCCCCAATACCGGGAGAGACGAACCCCTGAAGATCCGCTCACTGCCTCCATGTGGCTCGGGACTGTACCCAACTAAAACCTGTTTGCACGACTCCTTTGAGCCGTGGTAGGGTAGTAATCAAAGCACAGTGGGAACTCACACGAGACAAATGACGATCCTCAGGTCGATGAACTAACCTGTACACATGTCACCAGGGAACTGCTATCTGACGTCAGGTATAAGACCAACTAGCATGTTCCCGGCGAGTCCTGTCCGGTGTACTCATAACCCAATGAGCACCTGTATACATCTTAGGTGAACCAACTGACACCAGTGGCTTGTGAGACCGGCCACCGCCCCTCGTCGGGGTCTCGACTGTATACACTAGTCTACTCTGGAGAATCGATGCCCTGTCATGAAACTCCTACGACTAGGGACCTTTTAAGGATGTGCTTATAGACTACCAGCTCCCACGTATATGATCGCCATCATACTGCCGGCAGTCAAGCAAGAATCCTAGGGGCTCTATCAACGTGTAATAGCGACATGCCAGGTCACCTAAAGCAGTACACGATGATAAAGATAAACCAGATAGCATACTATCATCTCGAGTAAGATTGTCCTACCGGGATAGGTCCTCCCTCAATCATTGCAATCACGTGCCTGTGATCCAATAATTGACTCTGAGGGCACTATCTCCAACAATCTCCCACTTGCACTCAAGGCTAATTATTGCGATGCCGCATACTCACAGCCCGTGTGATACCGAACACCCAACTCCTCTACTAGTCAGTCTCACAAAGCTCGTTTGCGAAACTATTGCGTTCGAGGAATAGCCTCAGTGAGTGGATCCGCTGTGATGCTTCTTTCTATCTCTCTCTATATCTCAAGTTCGCGGAGAAAGCCATCTCCCGAAATGAGCAATACCTGTCTTAGAATGTCTGGATGTCTGATGGGACCTAGCTCATAGATGAACTCCAAATCCAAAACTTCTTAGACTGTATCGTCAACTGAACTTAATCAGTATCCTGCGCCAGGCCACCCTCAGTATTGCCTTGGACCACCTGTCCAAAATACTGCCCCTCGTCAGAGGGAAAACAACAACTCTGACAGCCACTCTGCCATCCAGGTCACCTTGGAAGCTTGGAGTGATAACCGTCTCCTAAAGGAGGCTGCTGTTATCATATCCCTAGAACATCAACTTATGTTCTAAAACTGCTTCCGACTGTTTCTCCAGGATTGGATCAATATCAACTTATTGCATCTAGTGCAAGAACAACATCTGGTGTGGTACTCGACATCTCATGATTGACTCAATTGCCTAAGCAAGTGATCTGCCAATCATGAGTATCCCTCTCCCCTTTAGTCTATAAGACACCTTTAGAGAGGGTGACTCCATCAACTGCAGGTACACTACCGTGTCAGGAGTCGTCCATTCTAAATACTCATAGAATGCTGTCAAGGTACCCAGATTGGGAAACCACCCAAATCTAGATCTAAAACCATAGATCTAGTAACCAGTATGTCTGATATAATATCCAAGTCCCTTGTGGAGAAACCACTGTGTGACGACCAAAGTATAACCGATCGTAGTATAGGAATATCACTTCCTACTACCTTCTCAACAGATCCATCCCCTATTCTGATGACGTCAAACCTATGACTGTCACATCAGAAATGGATGATCTATCTCCGCTACATCTGCTTTAGTCTATAAATAGACATGAGCCTGATGTCCACCAATGCTTCCGTTGCTCCCACTGACTACGACAACCCTCTGCCAGAGTCATATAGACGTGCACTTCTAAAGCTAGTTTAGAACGACGCTATACTCATCCTCCTGCCGGGTCTCGCAGCCTGGAACAACAGCAATGGCAAGTGTGGGTAAACAAGAACTTCCCTGTCACCATCCTTGAGGCTACCGTAGTACCTCTCGGGTGCCTGAAGTTACCCACCGTATCTGCGGAGAGGCCAATGGAATGTCAAACCAGATTGAATCTTTAGGTTCCTTATCAAATCTTCGGCAATCGTTTGTGGTTCTGGAATTACTTCCAGTTCTACCATACTCCCACTACTGTTTTCTGAAAAAATCCATTTCTTTTAAAATTGTGGCGAGTCAAGAACAATATTGCTATTGTTCATCCAGATGGTAGAAAGTCAACCCTCGTCATAGCCTGGGTCAACCCACAAACAGCCATTACAGAAACGTGCCTTGAGTTGTCCAGTGTCTGGTTTTAAGCATAAGCCGGACAACTCCCCGTACCTTAACAATGTCAAGATATGAACTGTTCTATATCCAATATAGAAACAGAGGCACTGATTTAATTGAACCAGATTCAAATCATGCAGCTGTCTCCAGTGCATGTCAACTAAATGGAAGGAGGCCGATCAGCGTTACTCAACTTAGGAATGCTTCCAATTATGAGTAACCTGAAAGAGAAGCAATTTCTCTTTATCATTACTATCAACTGAATACCATACACAAGTATCTACATCTTCGATCACTTTGAAGAATCCCGATACTTGCTATACCTGGTTCTCTACTCTATTCAAATACCTATAACTCCTCAAAAACCCAGACCCTGTGTTTCCACGAAACACATGTCTAAGAACTAGAGAGGTTAAAAGTAAACAGAATATAGTACGAGGACCAACCCCTCTGTCCTAATGGACACTGGACAACATACAATACTCTGTATAAGTCCGCTGAGTCTAACAACTCTTTCACTGTGTGTCGTAGGTTGAAAACTGTACTTATGGTTAAGAAGAATTACACCGCTGTTTAATGCTCCTTACCTAACCATCCACTGATATAGGTAAATGTCATCGACATAACTTCAAAAGGTATATCTCACTCTATAAAAATAGACGTACGGATATATCAATTTGAAATTGGTGCATAACCGCGGATATTCAAAACCAAATAATTGCCGTCCGGCAAACAACCCAGGTGACTTCCTCAAATAAAGAGGATGATCACTTAATTCCCAATAACTTACTCCCACTCATCATCTGTAAAACCATACAGATGTGAGAATCATACCTGGTAAATACATACCCTGGAGTAAGTGTCTAATCGGGAAATCAGTTTTCCATTAACAGTACACAGTGAAACTGAAACATTGAAATGTTTCGTTGGGGTATCCTGGTATTCCTAGTAATGCCTCTTCCATCATCCAGATTCACAACTGTAACCGTATATCTCTTTGCCATCTGTCTAAATCCCTTTATATGTCTTTAGTCATTACCGTCTGCACACCCCTTTAGGCCAAATGGTTTTCTTTCTTCCCTACCGTTCGGCACCAGCCTATGGTTTGGAAGAAGACTATCCAAAAAGCATAAAGGGTGTACTGTCCTAATCCTAGGAACACTCGCAACGCGAGAGAAGGTGAAGATAAAAGACACCTGAATGTACTTTATTCCTATTTCTCCTGAACCAGAATCCATCCCCGAACTGGAACAAGTTCCTTTCGAGTTCGTATATAACCATACGATGGAGTATCCAAATAAACTGTGGATCTTCGTAGTGATACGGAGTGTCCTGGAGAAATACAAAGGTGATTTAGGATTGGCGAAGAAATACTTGGTTCGGTCGTGAATATCTGTCGCAATTTACTTTGCCCTCCTACTAATCCCTTGCTTTGTCTTAACTTAATACCTTCTGCACACCATCGTTATGCTAATTGGTTTTCTTCATTCCCTACCGGTCGGCACCAGCCTAAGGTTTGGAAGAAGACTATCCAATTTGCGTAATAGGGGTACTATCTCCTAAACCAAGGAGTACTCGTAATGAGAGAAGGTGAAAAGAAAAGACAACTGAATAATCCTATCCGTTTTTTCCAGAACCAGAAACCATCCTCGAAGTCCTTCGAGTTCGTATCTAACCATACGATGGTTTTGTCCAATGGAAGTGGACGTTCGTAGTAATACGGGGTGTCCTGGAGAAAAGGGTAAAAGTAGGAGTGGCAATGTGGTCTGCAACTCTGACAATCCAAAAGCATGTGTTAAGAAGGTTCGGTCAACTTGGTCACTGAGTCATAGTCCAGGGTCGGGTCAATGGTCGCTGCTAGAGAGAGAGAAAAGAAACACTCAGCGTGCACTCTAACCTAGATCAGAATGGTTATCACTTTGTCTAATCTTGAAACCTCCCACTGTACCTCAAATTCTCCTCCAAACCTGAAAGAAGAATTAGTCGGGATCGCCCGAGGAGTAAACCAACTCATCAGTGGGAATCGGGATCCAACTATCATCGCATGATAACGTGACGGAATCCACTCACGTCACCACACTCCAGAAGGTATGCGTATGCCTGGCAAGTTTCAGTTCTTTTGAAACTCCCGATGTGATTTTTACCCCTAGGACCCAAGTGACCTTGACTGAGCCAACATATCAAAGGATCCTAGTCAAGTTCAACCCGTCATTATCTTGATTGCATTAGACCCACCCGCACGAGTCCTTGACTGAGCCAAAATGACCGTACGACTGTCCTAACCAACCACATATCCATGCAACAGAAAAGCACTACATAGCTACCGAACACTACGCCTCGGCTGAGCACGACATACGCAGCACGAATACTAAGTAATACTAATCTGAAATGACGGAGGGCTACGACTGGTTTTTGGCGAAAAACCTTTAACGTAATGAACTTGATATCGTTGAAAGAACTGCACAACCTTCTAAAATATAGTGAGAAAACCTTTACTAAAGAGGTCACTCCCGGTGAAGGGATCTCGGCCCTTTCCCCGTAGAATGAGGTGCAGGATATTCCAACTGAATACCACGATGCAAAGCAAAAGTAATCTGCTATAGTGAAGTCAATGCCCTGACGCAAACTTCTGTCCAAGGGGTCACTCCCGGTGAAGGGATCTCGGCCCTTGCCTCGTCGACTGAGGAGCAGGATATTCCAAATGAATACCACTATGCAAAACAAAAGTGAACGTCCTTGCAATAACAGCTTTTTTTTGAAAAAAAATGTTCCAACAACATCAGAATAGGTTTGTTTATCTTGCATTGATCCGAATCAACGCAGTCCCATCAATTAATCACACCACAAAGAACGAAAATATACTGACGTACGTATATGCCATCCGCATTCGCCACTGGGTCCCATCATCACCCGTTAGGTTACTTAACTAACGACAGAGCGGGGACTGGACTAGCGCGGATGCAAAACATATACAACATCTACTAATATATATACAAATATATTATATTTCGCTCAAGGCGTGATAAAATGCAACATCACAGAAATGTACAGCATCACAGAACAATACAGATATCTGGAAACCTCGGGTTTCACAGAGCCGTTGCTGAAACCCGACGTTCCCCTGGTCGTGTGGATAGCCTGTGCAATGAAATCCTAGACCCCTACGGGCGCGGCAAGTCACCCGCCAAAACCTGAAGCGAGGCAGCCCCCTCCAACACCATGAATGGACCACCCAGCACTTCACGGAATCCGGTAACCTGGGCACCCCTCCTGGGTCAACCTGTACCCCCTACGAGTGCGGCGAATAGCCCGCCAATCCTAGAGTGAAGCCCCCTCCGTCTCAATGCCATGAGATGCGGGCCCGTTGCCCTCTAGAACCCGGCTATCCGTGCACCCCACCGCGGGGTAATCCTAGTACAGAAAGTAAAATATACATACACCGGGTACATCGACCGCAACCAGGTCGTGCCCCAAAAGAATAATACAAACTGGCAGTGACGGCAGTCCACATGTCGGACGCTCGCCCCGCAATATCAAATGTACAAAATACTACAAAACTGTACTAGCATTGCATCCAGGCTATCCCCCACAACCGATCCGCAACATCACAGAATAAACATAGAACATCAACGTGAAAGTCACGTTCGCAAATCCGTCTAACCGGGCTATAGCAGTTAGACCGGATTTACCGATCGAGTGACATTCACGGTCACAGATATAATGTAAATACTGTGAAATAATGTGTTTAAAAATTTTCCGATTGACCAAAAATTAACAAGTGGGCCCCCAAACAAAACTGTAGCAGTTACAGAAAACCTGGGCCCAATTTTAATATTCCAAAACCCCTAATTTAAGCCCATAAGCCCACTGCAAAAAAAATAATGAAATGATCCCACACTACTGCGGCGGAAGCGCGGCCAAAAGGGGCTTTTGGCCGCCCTTCCGCGGTCGTACGGACGAGTCGTGTCACCAAATTTTTGCAGTGTTCTTAGAACTCCCTGCACATCATTCTGAGACCACCTGAAAAATTTTTGGACATCAAAAAATTTCGACAGAAACTGATGAGCTAGAAAAATACGGTTTTTGGAAATTTCGGTCGATCGGAAACGCAAACACATCAAACGAAGCTAGGTAAGGTTAATAGCGTGGCTCTGATACCATGTTGCGCCACGGCAGCGCCCCGGCCTCTTGCTCGAGGCCAAAAAGCGGAATAAAAATTTTCCTTACTCGGAAACCGGCGCTACCGCGGACAATGAAAACCCGGATCGTTTACCATTAACCTGAAGCTAGCATTTAAGAGATAGGGTAAGAAGTATACCGAGTGATCCGAGTCCTCCGGTCTTCTCGTCAGAGTCCCGATCTCCCGCGGAAAGTGTTGCCTCCACATCGTCGCCTCCTCGCCGGAAAGGGCACCACATCGCCTTCTTCTTTTACGGGCTCCCGCCTCAATACCGAGGCAACTCGCGCATGAAGCCGGCAACTCGACATGCTCAAGATATGCTGTAGAATGTGTAGTGTAGTGTCTCACTTGGGTTTTGGTTTCCTTGATGGAGGAAATGAGATAAGAAAAATGGTGCTTGCATTTTTCTAGCATAAATGAGATCAAGAAGATGAAACACTCAAGAATGAAGAACTCTCTCCTTCTTCTTCTCTCTTTTCTTTTTCTTCTTCACTCTTTCTTTTTCTTCTTCACTCTTTCTTTTTTCTCAACCATGAATAATAATAATCTCTCTCTCTTTAGAAATGGTGGAGGATAGATAATGAAGCATGAAGGGAGGTGATGGTAGGAGCAAAAGAAAGGTGACCACATCCAAGACATAATCATCACTAAAACTCAAATCAACCTCAAATCCAATCTTATCATAATAAATGCATGAAAAGCAAAGATGCTTATCATATCAATCTTTATGCAAATAAAACCTCCACAATGTGTTATTTGCAAACTTGCAAATAACACCCTCCATCAGAAAAGTCCGGCCGGGAAAGAACAAAGAAAGACCGGCCGGAACGGAATGCAAACTGGCAACTCCAGAAAACTGGTCCCGTATTAAATTACAGGAAAACCCCGATACTGTGCATACACACCCGCATCTGTATTCCGACCGGATACAAATGCAATGAGACAAAATCTACACTGTACTAAACTAGTACCGGCTTAAACCAAAGCCGGCTAGTAAAATCCGTTCGATCCTGATCCGTGCAATACCGCACGTATCTGATCGAACCCTGCCATATAACTATACGGCCACTAGTACAAAACTGTCCGATCCTGATCCGTGCAATACCGCACGTATCTGATCGGACCCTGCCATATCTTTATACGGCCTCTACAGCGTTTCGCCCGAAAGCTGAGTAACTGAGTGTGGTGGACTCTAAAGACTCGTCAATACCTTGGCTGTGGATTTAACCACTAGCACGTCAGAGGTATAAGCCAATACGTGACGGGCCACCAGGTATTGACCAAATGGGACGTCGATGAGGAAGCTCACCCCGACACCCAACTGAGCCTATCAGTGACAATATCCGTACAGTCCGGTCCGTTCGTCTATGAGTATCACATGGCGGGCCTAGGGGGTTGGTAAAAGTCAGACCCCCAAAAGCGGTACAAGTCGTGTCGGAGTGTAGCCCAGAACGCCCTGAGATACTACTGGAATACCTACCAGTAAATCTCCTGCCTCGGCCGAGGGCTTTGCGTAATGGCTCTCCTAGACACAGCGCGACCTCACCCCCAATACCGGGAGAGACGAACCCCTGAAGATCCGCTCACTGCCTCCATGTGGCTCGGGACTGTACCCAACTAAAACCTGTTTGCACGACTCCTTTGAGCCGTGGTAGGGTAGTAATCAAAGCACAGTGGGAACTCACACGAGACAAATGACGATCCTCAGGTCGATGAACTAACATGTACACATGTCACCAGGGAACTGCTATCTGACGTCAGGTATAAGACCAACTAGCATGTTCCCGGCGAGTCCTGTCCGGTGTACTCATAACCCAATGAGCACCTGTATACATCTTAGGTGAACCAACTGACACCAGTGGCTTGTGAGACCGGCCACCGCCCCTCGTCGGGGTCTCGACTGTATACACTAGTCTACTCTGGAGAATCGATGCCCTGTCTCGAAACTCCTACGACTAGGGACCTTTTAAGGATGTGCTTATAGACTACCAGCTCCCACGTATATGATCGCCATCATACTGCCGGCAGTCAAGCAAGAATCCTAGGGGCTCTATCAACGTGTAATAGCGACATGCCAGGTCACCTAAAGCAGTACACGATGATAAAGATAAACCAGATAGCATACTATCATCTCGAGTAAGATTGTCCTACCGGGATAGGTCCTCCCTCAATCATTGCAATCACGTGCCTGTGATCCAATAATTGACTCTGAGGGCACTATCTCCAACACATGTGACTCAGGACTGTACCCAAAAACCACCTGTTTGCACGACTCAGTTGAGCCGTGGTAGGGTGGAAATCAAAGCACAGTGGGAGAAACACAAGACTCTATGACGATCTAGGGTCGACGGACTAAGCTGTACCAGTGTCACCAGAGAACTGCCATCTGACGTGAGGTATAATACCATCTGGGAGTTCTCGGCGAGTCCGTTTAGTGTACCCAGTCTCCACTGAGCACCCGCATACCATCTCTGATGTCAAACACTAATTGATATGGGATCATCCATCGCCCATCACATGGGTCGAGAAGATATACGTAGTCTACTATGGAATATCGATGCCCCGTCTCGATATTCCCACGACTGGGAACATTGAAGGATGTACTCATGGACTACCCAGGCCCCACTAGTATGACCTGCATCATTATCTTGGAAGTCGACTACACATCCTAAGGGCTTTATCAACATGTAACAGAGAGACAATAAGTGTACATGTTATGATAAAGATCAACCAGATAGCGTACTATCATATCGAGCAAGAAAGTCCTCCCTATATATGCCCCATCATCCACTATAATATACATCTCATGTATAATAATAGCCTCTAGGGCATACATACAACTAACAATTTCCCACTTGCACTAGGGCCATCATATGGAAGTGGTTGTAGTATCTCATACCCAACCATCCCATAAAAGTCTCTCTTTGGGAAAAGGCCTTTGTGAGTGGATCCGCCGTGTTGTCCTCTGAGTCTACTCTCCTAACATCGTTCTCCCTGGAAATCAGCTATCTCCATGATTAGGTGATGCTGCCTCAGAATATGTCTGGGTCACTGATGGGACCGGGGTTCCTGGGCCATAGCCACACCTCCATTATCTCACAATGGAAGGAACCTAGTTCATCTCATGAATTAGTATACACCCAAACTGCCTCTTTGGTAGTATCTTTGATAGCGATGTCACCGGCCTTTATCATCTAGTCTGCCACGGTATCTAACTTGGAACTCTTCCAACATACCGTCCCTCCACAGAGGGTAAAGACAATGCATGTGACTAACATTCAGTCGTCCTTACCATCCTGGAAGCTATCCAGTGATTCTCCCCAGGATCGATTGATACCATCTCACTACACCTAGTGAGAATCCTAACATCCACTTAGATCTATCACATAGACCAAAACCCAGGATTTAGGAGGTATCAGCTTGATCCTATATGGAGAATCCTTGTGATAAGAGGAGATTGACCATACGTAGTATAGGAAACTCTTTTCCTATCAAGAGTATGCCATCCACAAACAATACGAGGATGACATCCTTACTCTCTACTACCTTTTTGTATATACAAGGTTCATCTACCATTTTGAGGAAGTCAAACTCTTTGACTACCATGACAAAATAGATGTTCCAACTCCGCGATGCCTTCTTTAACTTTTAAAGCAACTTGCACACGCTTCCGCTGCTCCCACTGTTTACGAAGCCCTCTGGCTGTGTATTTAAAGACGCTTTCTTCTAAATCAATATTTAGAAAAGTAGTCATGACACCCAACCACCAGATGTCGTAGTCATGGTATGTAGCAATGGCAAGTAGGATCCGGATGGACTTAAGCACAGCCATTGGAAAAGGTTTCATTATTATCCATGCCTGGTCGATGACGAGAACCTTTAACAAGTCTAGCTTTGAAAGTCTCAACTTTTTTATCTACACCATGTAATCTTCTCAAGGTATACTTGCTCCTGATGGGGTTTTAACCCTTTAGATATAGCAACCAAAGTCCATAATTTGTTGGTGTATATGGATTCCATCTCAGATCGCTTAGCATCCAGCCATTCTTACAGAGTCCCCACTCTTGATGGCCTGCTCGAAACTAGTTGGGTCATCATCTCATGATGCAATCCTCACTCCCACTGTCATCGAGAAACCGAAGTATCTCTCAGGCGGATGAGGAATCCTGGTAGATCGGCGGAGAGGCTGAGGTTCGTCGGGGACTATTGAATCCTTCGGTTCTACCAAATCATCAGCTGTATAGCTGGAACCCCTTCCAGTTCTACAGAACTGACCTTGCCTCGAGCTTGTACGGATTTTGCTTTTAGACATAGGTCTGACAACCCCAAATATTAACTCACTTAAGAGATGGGTTCTTCCCATACTATATCTCATATGGAGTGGTAGGCACTGATTTGGTTGGAACCCAATTCAATAGGTATGCAGCTTCTCAAGCGCATAACCCCCAAAAGGAAACAGGTAACTCAGTAATACTCATCATAGAGTGCACCATATCTAATAGGGTGTGATTGCTCCGCCCCGATATACCATTGTGCTGTGGTGTATACGGAGGAGTAATGCTGAGAGAGAATCTTATTCTCCTTTAGAATAGTCCAGGATTTCAATACCTAAGTATTCTCCTCCTTGATCTCATCACAGGATATAATACTTATCCGTGTATGTGTTCTCTACTTCTATCTTATATTCATTGAATTTCTCAGAAGCTTCAGACATGTGTTTCAACAGGAACATGTGTCCGAATATTTGAGAGATCGTCAGTGAATGTAAGGAAGTATAAAGAACCAGTCCTTGCATTTGTAGACTGGGGACTTTTATACATCATCATGTATCAGTCCCAAGAGTTTCACTAACCCTTTCTCTGTTTTAAGTAAACGGAGCTATGGTCATCTTATCTTTGTGATATGACTGGCATGTTTCACAAGATGTAAATTCAAACTGATTTAAATATGCATCTTAATGTAACTTAGCTAGTCGGGTCGCATTGATATGACCTAGTCTACAATGACTTAAGAAGAATTTGTTCATTTCTGTACTCTTCCTCTTGTGTGTGTTCTGTACGTTAAGAACTATGTTTGATTTAGAATGTATATGCTTTTAGATAACGTGCCTAAACCGATCAACACTTGATATAGGAAATGTTCAAAACATTATCCAACAATACAAAATTATATCCTTCTTTACTAAATAAAGAGACTGATATGATGTTGTATGTCAAGTTCGGTATCTAATAACATTCGTTCAGAATCATTGTATTTGGTAATGCAGGGTGATAACTGCCAACACCTTGGCTGCAACAATTGCACCATTTCCAACTCTTGAAATTTTATCACCTGTTCTCAGTTCTCTACCTATCTGTAGCCCATGTAATAGGTTACATATCTGGGATCCTAATCAGGTATCTAATACTCAGGACGTAGAGAATACTGAGAAACAGTTCTTTGTAATGAACACACCCGAAGAAGATGCATCATCATGCACTTTCTTCGTTTGGGCGGCATGGGAATCATGGTATTCCCCTATTTCCTGCTCGGTCTTATAACAATTACAAGTTGGAGCGGGACCAACGTCCCCAGCTCAGTATAACAAGCGGGTTCGGTCAATACATCCATATTATTATCTTGATTATGGAGTGACATGGTCGCTTCCTGGAGAGAGAGAGAAGAAAACACTCTGCGTGCGCACTTGCAAGATTAGATTGGTTATATATATTATCTAATCAGGATGGCTCCAACTGTTTTTATCAAATCTTCCTTCAAACCCTAAAAGGAAAGACTAGCCGGGATTAATTACACCCTACAAGTTCGCCAATCTTTCAGCCAGGCCAGTGTCGGTACTTTAAGGGAGGTTCCCCGTGCTTTCGCACGAACCTAATTAAAATAAACCTCGTTTTCCTAGGGGCGTAACCCCGTTGACACCTTTCTAGACACCTACTTGATCGGCTAATTGTAAAGTGCAGAACTCTCCCAGGAGTAACAATTACTCGCAGTGGGTATCAGGATCCAACTATCATATATAAGGTATGCAATCTCATTGCAAATTTCAACACTTGAAACTCCCGATAATGGTTTTTACCCCTAGTACTTATGACTTTAATTATGGTCAACAAATCATAAGCACTAGTCAAGCTCTACCCGTCATTTCGTGATTAATTAGACTCACCCACAAGACCCTTAACTAAGGTCAACAAAGTCACGCAACTGTCCTAACTAATCGCATTATATGCTGTGTAGGAAGAAATCACTTAGCTACCGTACACTGTGCCTTGACTATGGTCAACAAACACAGCACGAATACTAAGTACTCCACTTCCTAAAATGACGGAGGGTTACGGATGGTTTTTAAGAAAACCTTTAACGCTTTGAACTTGATCTCGTTGCAGAATGAAATGGTTCTAAATGGATTGTTTTTGAGGCTTTTTCTAGTTTCGCTAAAGAGGTCACTCCCGGTGAAGGGATCTCGGCTCTTTCCTCGTCGAATGAGGTGCAGGATATTCACAATACCACTATGCAAAGCAAGAACTAGAAAAGAAGTCAAAAGAAAAAACCGAGGGTTGTAGCATCTGCCAGTTATTGCTAAAGCGGTCACTCCCGGTGAAGGGATCTCGGCTCTTTCCTCGTCGAATGAGGTGCTGGATATTCTACAAGGAACACCGCTATGCAAAGCAACAACTAGAGCTATCTAATTTTTGAAATTCGATTCCACAACATCTTTTAGGTTTATTTTCTTTCATTACTCTCATTAATAAATGTCCCATCATTTAAGTCACCTAAGCATCACAGATAAATACAACGTACGCTTATGCCATCCGCATTCGCCTCGATGTCCCGTTATGCACCGTTAGGTTAGGTAACTAACGGCATAGCGGGGAAGGGCTAGCGCGGGTGTAAAACATAAGCAACGTCTATATAATATATCATATATACTATATACAGTATCTATCTGAACATATCACATGACCACATCACAGATAACGCAGCAGAAAACAACATATGAAATATTGGATATACTAGGATGTCCATGTTTTATTTTGAGCCTATATAAAACACGGATTCCACGGTCGTGATAAATAGCCAAACCCACATCCCTAGACCCCTACGAGAGTGGCAAGCAACCTTACCAATTCTAGAGTTAGGAGACCCGGTCTCGACTCCTCGAGATGGTCTCCCACTGGACTCTAGAACCCGGTTACTTGTGCTCCCCTCCTTGGGTCTATCCTAATGCGGAAAAGTAAATAATATATATCAACGATGGCATCTTCCTCAACCCGGAAGTGCCCCAAATAAAAGAATATTACATACAAGTTTTTTTTAGATGAATGAAAATGAAAAACTCTCATCTCACATAAAAACCCCTGGCTATTCAAACACGATGATCCAATATAACATATCCAGCAACACATAACATCACATGTCATCAACGTAAGTAAATATGCGTATCCCAATTGTCGTTGACGTATAGCAACGAAACCGGCGATACTCCACATATTACACTTACGGTCGCAGAAAAAAAATGAAAACTACAACAGTTGGAATCCGCAACAACCTTAGACATCATAAACCCGTAATATCCCATATTGCGGATTTCATGCCTAACAAATGAATTCCTTAGACATCGCATGCCTAACAATTATAAACCCCGCATTTTAGTCTCGATATTGAAAACACTTTCCAATAATTAGTCGGGCAATTCAACAAGATTCCCGACATTCCGATCGAATTCTCGTCGGAAACTTTTGTAGACGGCCGCATCCCCCGATACCGACGACGAAGTGCACTTAGGCAGAACACCGCGGCTGCGAGCACCCGGACGGATGCTTTTTAGCAACGAAGTTCCCCTACTGTCACTTGGTCGAGGTTATGGGGTGTGGCTATCTAGTAATGTTACCCGGCCAGTATCTGAATACACAAAGTGATTGCGATGGACTTTTGATCGCATCAAAATCACATAGCAACCGATCAAATGAGACTATATTGCTAGACTTATAAAATTCAAATGTTGTTGATTCCAAGTATTGTATCACATTATATACTAGACTATGTTAAACGTTTCGAATGAATCAAGCAACACCCCATCACCCGATAAGCTCAACACTTGAGCGAAGTCAAAGTACCCAAAACGTGCCACAGTACCTATGATCCAGCCGTAGAAGGGTCAAACCAACGCCTCACCTATGACACCGCAGAACCACGGCAAACCCTAAGGTTCAAACCGCGGTTCCGAGGGCATAGAATCGAGTTAAGGTTTATGTTCTTCTAGAGGGTCCATAGAGTTACTTGCACGAACATTGAATATAATTAACTTAGAAAAATTCCAACACTTGGAAATTTCATGGGGGGTCATGGGGCTCTGTTTGAAATTCTTTCGAAGTGTTAAACATGGTCTAGGTT
Organism: Agapanthus africanus; assembly: GCA_030015575.1. Classification (NCBI taxonomy): domain Eukaryota; kingdom Viridiplantae; phylum Streptophyta; class Magnoliopsida; order Asparagales; family Amaryllidaceae; genus Agapanthus; species Agapanthus africanus. Next base: position 142,282,793 of record JASDDO010000031.1, read on the forward strand.
ACAAATACAATGCTAAAAATACGATTACGAAATACTCTGCAAAGAGTCCGATACCACAATTATAATCACCTGAAACTCTAGACTAAACAAACAATACCAGAAACCCCAGATCAAGAGAAGAAGAGCACTGGTGCAATACGAGCAGGGGAGGAGCCAAACTAGCCAGCGACGCCGGAAAAAATGCTTAGCCGCCGGAATTTTTCTGAGCCCCTTTGTTCGTATTTCACCAGTGTTCTTACAATCTCTTAAACTTAACTCTGCAGTTGCTGAAATAATTTTTAGTGCACTTTTAAAAACTTTTCCAGAGAGCAAATCCATGGGTTTCTAAAATTGTATTTTGCGGAGTTTTTCGGTTTCGGATTGTCTTAACATCGTCTAAGTTTCTAGTTAGGCTCTGATACCATGTTGGGATTCCTTAGCACCTAGCCTAGGTTTTGCAAGCATCACACATGCCACAACAAAAATTTTAGGGTGTGTTAAGCAATCTAACTACGAATCGAACTAGAAAACTAGGTTAACAAAATAGTAATCTAACATTACAAAGAGAAGTGAATGAAAATACAACCTTTGTAGATCCGGTCCTTCATTTCTAAAGATCCATGTTGACGTCCCTTTGCTGCGATCATGTAGATCCCGGAATCAAGAAAGGATTTCCCCGGAGAAATGATCAAGCTAGCGTGTTGATTTCGAGACCGAAGATGTTCTACGTCGAGGAGACTCAAACTCAAGCTTCCACTTCACTAGTTCAAGAACTTTGTGAAGAGAACACCCTAAACTAAATGGCAAGTAGTAGAAGGATAATGAAATAGGAAATAGGTTCACTTAAGATTTTGATTTCTCACTTTATTTCTTCACTTAGAAAAAAATCTATAGAGCTTTTTCTTTTGGATGAAGAAGAAGAAGAAGAACAAAATGAAGTGAAGATTATTATCATTATGCAACCATGGGTGGGTTAATATCATCCACTAACCTATGTAGAGACTAAACCATAGTTTAAGTTAGTGGTTTGGTTAATAAATATCTTTAGTGAGACAAAGTTAGTGGACTTGGTCAAATGATGCTAAAAGCTTCATGAAGCTTCAAGCATGACAAAGTGCACACTAATTTTTAATTACAAAATAAATATAAACCTTTTCCACTAACTTAAATATGGTATAAGTCACTCATCCACCCAAGTTTGCATGTATCATCAAGCATGATACAATCTAGTGCACAAACATATATCACATATACAACATGTGCACATTAAATGAGAAAATCAATCTTAAGTGAACAAATACTAGTTAATGTAAAGTAATATATCAAATATGTAATTAAACATTAAATAATTAAATCAACACTTGATTTAATGATCCGGTCATATCGCATATAACCGACTAATATCTAGTGTATCAATATATCGAATCAACACTTGATTTGGTAACCCGGCTATATAACATATAATCGACCGATAATACAAATCGCGAGAATAGAATACAGTATCATATACTGGTATTATTCTCGGTCCCGCGCATATCTCATATGCTCTTCTATTTCGTTTTTCTTGAGCCAGGAAAGCTCTGTGTAGAAAGACTCGTCAATACGCCGACAGTAGATGGTGATCATATCAGTCACCCACAAGCCGCAAGCAGTCTGATAAACGTAACGAACACCCGGGTATTGAGCGATCAGAAGATCAACGAGCAAACCTTCTCACACTCCTGCGAATCCAATCAGTAACACTTACCGCACAGCCCGGTCTTTTCGTCTGATATGTCGCATATCTCGCCTAGAGGTGGTAAACGTCAGACCCCAGTAGCTTGATAAGTCATGCCGATGTAAGGTCCATAATAAGCGTGAAACTACTGATAACATTTACCAGTAAATCACATCAACCCTGGCCAGGGATTTCCAGTTATGGCCAGTCGAGTATAGCGCAACATCAACCCCAAATACCGGGAGAGACCAATCCCCTCCTATCGCTCATTGCCTCCATGTGACTCGGGACTGTATCCAAAAACCACCTGTTTGCACGACTCAGTAGAGTCGTGGTAGGGTGGAAATCAAAGCATAGTGGGAGAAACACAAGACTCTATGATGATCTCGGGTCGACAGACTAAGCTGTACTAGTGTCACCAGAGAACTGCCATCTGATGTGAGGTATAATACCATCTGGGAGTTCTCGGCGATTCCGTTCAGTGTACCCAGTCTCCACTGAGCACCCGCATACCATCTCAGATGTCAAACACCAATGGATATGAGATCATCCATCGCCCATCACATGGGTCGAGAAGATATATGCTAGTCTACTCTGGAATATCGATGCCCCGTCTCGATATTCCCATGACTAGAAACATTGAAGGATGTACTCATGGAGTACCCAGGCCCCACTAGTATGATCTGCATCATAATCCTGGAAGTCGAGTACACATCCTAAAATCTTTATCAACATGTAACAGAGAGACAATAAGTGTACATGTTAAGCTAAAGAGCAACCAGATAATGTACTATCATGTCGAGCAAGAAATTCCTCCTTATATATGCCCCAGCATCCACTATAATATACATCTCATATACAATAATGGCCTCTAGGGCATACATTATATGGTATTGTACCATTAGAGATAGGTATATGATATTGCCATGACACGCACAACATACATACATATATGATATTGTTTGGTTAGGGACATTGAAACATTGATTCATATTCCTTTATGCATATGACATATAGCATACCTGTATACCTACATGCTTACACATATGCCTTGACATGCTTAAATGCTAGTTACCTGTATACCTATATGTGAGATACGTATATACACATATAAGACATAGCTACATGTACATCTTGCATACATACTTAAACTTATATCCGGAAGGTATTGCATCATTACTGATAGGTAGATACATATATCTTGCTATACCTACATGTTTACACATATATTTATCTATAACTACATGTTCACCTTTATTTTATGTTATATGGACTTGGAGAAATTAGGAACCGCATGATATATATATTAACTTGTTGCAGTTAAATAGCGGCTTTTCCTTTATATGCTCATATTACAGTTTTATGTTGCATATATTATATTCATGGATTTTCGCATTGAGATATGGACTTTTCATGATGTTTTCTGGATTTAAGGACCGTGGTAGTTTCATGAAATTATGCATTATTTGAAAAACGGTTGCTTGAGGATGTAGTTGAGATTAGGAGAAAACGTGATAGAATTTTACTGGTTAAGTTTATTCTAGGTGGAGAGATCCTTAATGTTATTAGTGCTTATGCACCATAGATAGGTCTTGATGACGCTAGTAAGCGTCTATTCTGGGAGGATTTAGACAAGATGGTGCAAAATATACCTAGTGCAGAGAAGTTATTTATTGGTGGTGATTTTAATGAATATGTAGATACTAGTCGTAGTGGGTTTGATACAATCCATGGAGGTTTTGGTTTTGGACAAAGGAATGAAATAGGTGACTCGATTCTAGATTTTGCCTTATCTAATGACTTGATCTTAGCAAACACCTGGTTTAGGAAAAGAGAGTCCCACCTTATCGCTTTTAGGAGCGGATCAAGTGCTAGTCAAATAGACTTTTTTCTGACGAGAAGAATAGATAGAGATTGTTGTATCGACTGTAAGGTAGTGCCAGGTGAGAGTGTAACCACTCAACATAGACTTTTAGTTCTACATTTTCTATTTAGAAGAGGACCTAGGAAGATTGGACATAAGGTAGAGCCTAGAATTAAATGGTGGCGATTGAAAGAAGGTAACCAAAAGGCTTTTATAGATCGTGTAGTCGAAGAAGCGGATTGGCAGTCGGAAGATGATTCAAACAGAACATAGAACAAAATGGATAGTTGTATCAAGAAGGTAGCTAGAGATCTACTTGGTGAGTCGAGAGGTGGTGCTCCACCATCTAAGGACACATCATGGTGGAATAAAGAAGTAAAGGCTGCTATTAAAATTAAAAGGGATTCTTATAAAGATTTGAAGAAATGTAGAGATGTTGAGAGATTTGAGAAGTATAAAATGACTAAAAAGGAAGTTAAGAAAGCTGTTCGGGAAGCTAAATCTAAGATCTATAAGGAGGTGTACGAGAAATTAGACACTAAAGAGGCTGAAAATGATATATACCAGATTGCTCGGATGCGGGAAAGGAAGACTAGAGACTTATGTGCGGTTAAATGTGTCAAAAATGAAAATCAGAAGGTTTTAATATGAGATGAGGATATCAAGGAAAGATGGAGAGATTATTTTGACAAATTTTTCAATGAGAGCTTTACCAAGAATTTGGATGGACTTGTCATTCAATCTCAAGATATAAACAGTGATTTCATGCGTAAAATAAGACTACCTGAGGTTAAAGAAGATTTGAATAGAATGAGTTTAAGAAAAGCGGTTGGTCCTGACGGGATTCCTATCGAGATTTGGAGATGCTTAGGAGAAATAGGCGTTAAATGGCTGACAGATTTGTTTAATAAAATTTGGCAGACAAAAAAGATGCCAAATGAATAGAGGAAAAGTATCCTTGTACCTATCTACAAGAACAAGGGTGACATTCAAAGTTGCTCAATCTACCGTGGAATAAAACTTATGTGTCACACCATGAAACGTTGGGAGAGAGTGATTGAACACGGGATAAGGAAGGATATTAAGATAACCGAGAACCGGTTTGGGTTCATGCCTTGACGATCGACGACAGAGACGATCGACGACAGAGGCTATTCATTTGCTTCGTCAACTTGTCAAGTGTTTTCGAGAGAGGAGAAGAGATTTGCATATGATATTTATTGATTTAGAAAAAGCGTACGATAAGGTACCTAGAGAGGTATTATGGGGGACAATGATGAAGAAGGGGGTCCCCGTTAAGTATATTGACATAATCAAGGATATGTACGATGGAGTAGTGGAAAATGTCAGAACTTGCAGTGGCTTAACGAGTGATTTTCCGATTACAATTGGTTTACATCAAAGATCTGCATTAAGTCCTTCCTGTTTACAATTGTGATGGATGAGCTTACTAGAACTATCCAAGATGAGGTACCTTGGTGTATGCTATTCGCTGATGATATTGTTCTAGTAAATGAGACGAAAGCAGGGGTTAAGGAGTATCAATATCGGGCATTGATACTCTAGAGTAGACTTGTGTATATGTTTCTAGACCCTGACGAGGGGAGATGGTTGGTCCCACAACCGTTGGTGTGATCACCTAAGATTGTATACAGGTGCTCACTGGGGGTGAGTACACTGGACGGACTCGCCGAGAAATTCTAGATAGTACTATACCAATCGTCGGATGGAAGTTCTCAGGTGACATGAGTATAGGTTAGTCTTCGGACCTGAGATTGTCATTTGTCTTGTGTGAGTTCCCACTGTAATTTGATCACTGCCCTGCAACGACACTTCTGAGTCGTGCAAACAGGTTTTGGTTGGGTACAGTTCCGAGCCACATGGAGGCAGTGAGTGATTGTTGGGGGTTCGTCTCTCCTGGTATAGGGAGTCCATATCGCACTTTGTTCGATTGGTCAGGACCATAAGACCTTGTCCAAGATGGTTGGGATTTACTGATAGGTTGATCAGTAGTTTCCCGGATTGGTCATGAGCTACATCAGCACGAATTATCGGGTTATTAGGGTCTGACGTTTATCACCTCCTAGACCCGGTATGCGATACTCTCAGACGAAGAGACCGGGATGTACGAAGATTGTCATGGATAGGCTCAGTAGGGATCCGGATGAGTTTTCTCATTGTCCTTCCTTTTCGACCGGTACCCGAGTAGCCGTTACGTACAGCTAATGTCGCTGACGTGCTTGTGGTTATGGATTTATCCAGTAACTCACTGCCGGCATACTGTCGAGTCTTTAGAGTCCCACACAGAGGGTTTCCCTGGTTCATGCGAAATGATGTAGTAATCGTATTGGATACGTGCAGGGTTCCGATTGATTGATGATACTATGTACCTGGAATTTCGATCGGACAGTTAATAATACTAGCCGGCTAGGGTTTTGAGCAGGATCATTAAATCAGGTATTGATTTAATAATTTACATATATATATTTCGATATGTATATTCTAATATTATGTTCTTTGTGTTATTCTATCTCTTTGGGTATTCATGTTTTTATGCGAATGCAGGTATGTATATACAGTAGAATATAATCCGTATTTTATACGGAAAACATTCTAGAAGGTGGACACCTCATTATTGATTATTTCCATTTATCTTTAAATGGATAATGAGGTGTAAAGTGAGGTAAGGAGTGTATGGTGAGAGCCATGCCTCAATAGTGATGATAAATAAATTTTTAATTCATTTGTGCTCACTATTGAAACATGGTTGGAAATTGTTTGTTGTAAAAATGTTTTTACAAAACCATTGTGAGATATTTTTCTCTTACATGCATGCTTCATTTTTTACAAGCTCTCACCATTTTGCTTCACCCTCCTCCCTTATCTTGAGTTCCTCCACCTTCATGATCTACCTCCTCTCTACACTCTCATGTATTGAAAAACAAGAGAGGAGGTGAGATAGTGAGATAGATACACACATTGATCCATACACAACATCCTAGAGTCCTTAGACTAGCAATCTAAGTTCTCTAGTTGCTCCATAGACACTTAGTTTGGAGCTAGAGCCATCGACCATATTCCCCTGGTGGATCATCTCTGATGGTGGAGGACCGACGAATAAACTAGATCTCGGAGGACCGAAGGAGCAAGCAAAGGAGATCAAGCACGATCATGGAGGCCACTTGGAGCTAAGGAAGAGGAGACAAGACTGAAGGACACGAATCTTTTAGTGAGACTCTTTTTCATAGTAGATAGCTTCTCTTGTGTTAGCTAGTTTAGGGTTTATGGTAGATCTGGTAACGGGTTATTCTATTGCCGGTTTTACAATCGTAAAAAAAAATTGTTCCGCAAACGGCCACGGATGATGGCCAGGGCATTAATGTAACCCAACATGGTATCAGAGCTAGCCCATAAACCCTATACTAGCAGTTTTAAACGATATTAAAGTAACGAAACCGAAACAACTCCAAAATAATACATGAAATATTCAAGTTTTTGTAAAATTTAAAAAGTCATCAAAAAAAATTTAAACAATTGCAGAAGGCTTCTCATATTGTAACCAGAACACCAGTAAAAAACGAGACCCAAACTCCAAGACTTGGCCGACGAGAATGCTAAATTTCCCGGTGTCGCCGGCACTGTAGAGATTTTGGGTGTTGGAATTTTTTTGGGTGTTCTGTATTCTAGAATATTGGTTCTCTGGTATTGTTTGTTTTTGCCCAAGTTGGATATTCTATTATCTTAATGATTGGGGAAATACGGGATATTTCGAAGTCATTATTTTAACGCCGTTTATAAGTTTCAGTACATACATTACTATCTGCGACCGTGAATTTCATTCGAGCGGTATAACCCGTCGAACTGCTATATGTTCTTTTAGACGGGTTTGCGAATATGTCATTCACGTTGATTTTCTGTGATTGTGCTGATATTGTGATTGGATTGTCATGGTGGATAGACGTTGGTGCAATGGTAGTAGTACAGTTTATATTCATTTGTACATTTATTATTGCGGGGCGAGCGTCTGACATGTGGACAGCTGTTTCTTCCGTTTTGTATATTATTTGATTGGGGAATGACCAGGTTGAGGTCAATATCACCTTTGTACATATATTTTCCTTTTCTGTACTAGGATTACCCTACGGTGGAGTGCTCGAATAGCCGGGTTCTAAAGGGCAACAAGCCCGCATCTCATGGAGTTGAGACGGAGGGGGCTTCACTCTAGAATTGGAAGGCTATTCGCCGCACTCGTAGGGGGTATAGTATGACCCACGGAGGGGCGCTCAAGTTACCGGATCCCGTGAAGTGCTGGGTAGCCCATTCACTTTGTTGATTGGGGTTGCCTCACTTCTGGGATTGGTGGGTAACTTGCCACTCTCGTAGGGGTCAAGGTTTTCATTGCACGGGCTATTCACATGACCGGGAACGTTGGGTTTTAATTGCGGCTCAAGTGAAACCCGAGGCTCCAAGATTATCCGCCATTCTGTGTTGCTTGCAGAGATTCTGTGATGTTGCTTATATCATGCCTGGAACGAATGTTATATATATTTATATATATACTAGTAGATGTGGTATATGTTTTGCACCCATGCTAGTCCAGCCCTCGCTCTGCCGTTAGTTAAGTAACCTAACGGTGTAAGAAGGGGCCCCGTGGCGAATGTGGATGGCATATACGTACATTGTATTTTCATTCTTTTCTGGTGTGATAGGATTAATTGATGGGACCACTTTAATTTTGATTAATGTAAGAAAAGAAACCTAAAAAGATATTGTTGGAACAGATTTCGAAAAACTATAGTTATATTCTTTCGCTTTGCATAGTGGTATTCGGTCATGAATATCCAGCACCTCATTCGAGGAGGCAAGAGCCGAGATCCCTTCGCGGGGAGTGACCTCTTGAGCAAAAGTTTATACTATAGATTACTCGGATTGGTAGTGCTTATTATTTGTGCTACGCATTTCGATCTTTAGTCGAGGCGCAGTGTTCGGTAGATATGTAATACTTTTCCATTGCATGATAATGCGATTGGTTAGGGCAGTCGTACGGCCATTTCGATCTTTATTCAATGCTCATACGGGTGGGTCTAATGCAATCAAGATAATGACGGGTAGAAATTGATTAGAATATTTTGATATTTTGATCTTTAGTCAAGGTCACTTGGGTCCTAGGGGCAAAAAACACATCAGGGGTTTCAAATATACTGGAAACTTGCTGGTGTTGCATACCTCCTGGAGTATAGTGACTAGAGTGGCTTCCATCTAGATCATTACACAATGATAGTTGGATCCCGATCCCACTGATGAGTAGGATTAACTCTTAGGAGATTTTTTTTCACTTAACAATAAATGTTATAAACCAACTAGGTGTCTAGAACAGTATTAGCGGGGCTACGCCTCCAGGGAAAAGAGGTTATGTAATTAAGGAACTTCCCGAAAGTGTTGGAAAACCTCTCTCGAAGTACCAACACTAGCCAGGCCGAAAGGCTAAGCAAGTATTGTGATAGGCAATTAATCCTGACTAGTTCATCTTTTAAGGTTTAAAGAAGAATTCGAGGAAACAGTGGGAGCCATCCTGATTAGATAAACTAATAACCAGTCTAATCTTGCTAGAGCGCACGCTGAGTGTTTCTTTTCTCTCTCCCAAGGTAGCAACCATTTCACGCCCTTATTAAGATAATAAAATGTATCGCTTGACCGATCCGAATTCTTATTCAGGACTTGGAAACGTCGGTTCAGCTCTAACTTATGACAACAGCCATGAGTATCAGTAGAGGAAAGAGGATTGCATGAATTCCTTGATGACCCCAGTGAAGAAGAAGCATACTGTTGCGTCTCCTTTAGGTGTTCTTGTTATTGAAAACTGCTTTTCGGTCAGTCCTACCTCCTCGGTAATAAATACCGGATCAGGATCTCGTATCTGTAATTTATTGCAAAGACTGAAAAAGGTAGGATAGTTAGACCTGATGATATGTCCCTCAGTGTAGGGAACGGAGCACAAGTTGATGCTGCCGCCATCGGTGAATATCACCTAGCATTTCCAAAAAGCAATACTATGATTTTGAACAATTGCTACTACGTACCTTCCATGGTTTGCAACATCATATCAGTTTCTTTACTTGATAAAGATGGATATAAGTTTGTTCTTGATAAAAATATCATGAACATTTACTTTAATCAGGTATTGGTTGTTGAAGGTATACTGTGTAATGGTATCTATGTTCTAAATCAAAACACAGTTTTCAATATACAAAACACACGCAAGAGGAAGAGTTCAGAAGTGAACAAATTCTACTTATGGCATTGTAGACTTGGTCGTAACGGAGAGGAAAGACTAAGTAAGTTGCATAAAGATGGAAATTTGAATACGTTCGATTTTTCATCTTCTAAAACTTTTCATTCCTGTCTCAAACGAAAGATGACCAAATCTCCGTTCACCGGACACGGAGAAAGAGCAGTAGAGTTCTTGGGACTCATACACAGTGATGTGTGTGGTCCGATGTCTATACATGCATAGGGTGGGTTCTCGTACTTCATCACATTCACAGACGATCTCTCTAGGTTCGGATATGTGTATCTCATGAAACACAAATCTGAAGCTTCTGAGAAATTCAAAGAATTTCGAAATGAAGTAGAAAATCGGACTGGAAAAAGTATCAAGATCCACTGATCTGATAGAGGAGGGGAGTACTTAAGCAGAGAATTCTGGGACATCTAAAAGAAAATGGTATTCTTTCTCGGCTTACTCCTCCATATACACCACAGCACAACGGTGAATCAGAGTGGAGGAACCGTACCCTATTAGAGATGGTTCTCTCCATGATGAGTAACGCCGAGTTGCCTATTTCATTCTAGGTACTTGCGCTGAAAACGGCAGCGTATCTATTGAATCAGGTCCCATCCAAATCTGTACCTAAGACTCTATATGAAATATGGAGTGGAAAGAAACCATGTCTTAAATTCATTAAGATATGGGGTTGTCCGGCCTATGTTAAAATACAAAATCCATACAAACTTCAGGCACATTCAGTTTTATGCAAGTTTGTAGGATATCCAAAACATTCGATGGGATATATGTTCTACCACACCGAGGAATAGAAGGTGTTTGTAAATCGCCATGCCACCATTTTAGAGTGGAAATTTCTTGCAAAAGAAATTAGTAGGAGCACGGTAGAACTGGAAGAAATTACTGAGGGACAAACTATAACTGAAGAATTGGTGGAACCAAAAGATTCAGTAATCCCAGACGAACCTCAGCCACTCCGCAGATCTAGTAGGATTTCTCATCCACCGGAAAGATACTACGGTTTTCTCATAGAGAGGGATCGAGAGGATTGCATCTTAGTAGAAGATGACCCTACTAGTTTCAGGCAAGAAATTATCAATGGGGACTCTGATAAGTAGCTGGATGCTATGTGATCCAAAATGGTGTCCATATATGCCAATAAAGTGTGGACCTTAGATATTGCTCCACCTATGGTAAAACCCGTTGGATGCAAATGGATCTAGAAAATGTCAAGACCCGAAATTTGGCACGTGACGGTCTTTAAACTACGTAACGTCTACAGGTGTAACGCAATTCAAGTAAGCCGAAAACTCAGCAATCTAAACCATCAAAAGTAGTAAGTGATAAGAATATTGTTAAAATTTTTGAAAATCTCATGTACAAATTCATTAAAATCCAAATTACTTTCTTAAAAAATTTAGGCAGCACCTCATTTGTAAAAACTAGCCCCGAAAAGGGGTACAACATAGAGTAAAAATAAAGCATCCCCAATGGGAGCAAATCCACGCCCAAAGGCGGAAAACAACCACCACAACAGATATACGGCGTCGTAGCGAAGAAATAAAAGACGATATAAATAAAACAGCATAAAAGACATCCTGAGTCATAAAAATATACAATATCGTGCTCACATCACGTCTCTATGTCAATACATGAAAGTGGTAGATGGAGAGTACTAGATACAACGAATATACAAATGAGAATCATCGGATAACCGCAAAACCCACCTATAGCAAAACTGCACACAGTCAGCCGTAGCGGTATCCGCAGCAAAAGATGATACGATGTGATGAAGAAGCCCTGCCGCGACTACTCTGAGGGACACCTGCAAACACAGTGGCACCACGGGGGTGAGTTACCAACTCATGAATAGTATTAACATATGCAGGTAATCGCAGGTATGCACGTACTGCGATAATCTATCACATGCAAGATGATAGTAATAAGTAGCAATATGTATATGCAACAGTCATGAAAGGTACTCTATCAGGTACTACTAATACATGAAGCAATGCATATCAAATAAATTCTGAGTATGGAATAAAATATGTCATCCTCACGAAATCCTCATATTCTTATGGAAACTGACTGTCTAACATCGACACTCGAAAATATCATGAAAACTAGTGTCTAGCATCGACAAATAAATACTCATCTATTAGGTGTTGTCACCACGACTGGCCCTGATAGGTACGTATCATACGATATCGAAACCCGAGTGCCCAGCTTCGACACTCGAAATTCCACGTATCCATACGTACATGACTCCGGTCGGTATCCCCACGATAACCGCCGAATCAAAATACTATCACCGGTAGGTACTTGCCCACCCGCCAGGCTCATCGTCTATACCATGAACAACATATCTTGCCCCGAGGAACCATACCGGGCTCCACCATGTACCCGCAGACGGTGCCTACCGCTCCTCGAATCGGGTAATATCATAAATCTCATAACCGAGAAATCTCATGGTGGACGTATCGGAATATCATATCAAGAGAAACCGGGTTTTTCAAATAATGCATAATTTTATGAAACTACCACGGTCCTCAAATCCAGAAAACCTCAAGTAATGAAAAAGTATAATTGCCTATATCATTATGATGATATATTATGTAGGTGTACATATATAACAGCGTCCATACCACTGATATATATATATATATATGTATATATATATATATATATATATATATATATATGTATATATATATATATATATATATATATATATATATATATATATATATATACAATATGTATACATATATATGTCGGCGTTCCATACCACTGATATATATACACAGGAGTAAATTATCCAGAAAACATCATATGAAAACCATATATCAATGTGAAATCCATGAAATATAATATATGCAACATGAAACAGTAATATGATCATATAAAGGTAAAACCGCTATTTAACCGCAACAAGTTATTAAATATATCATGCGGTTCCTAATTCTCCGAAATCAAATGCAACATCATATAAAGGTGAACATGTAACTATAGCAAGGTGTATGAGCATGTGCCTATCAATAATGATATAATACCATATGGGTGTATGTGTAAGTATGTATGCAAGATGTACATGTAGCTATATCTCATATGCGTATATACCTGTCACTAATGGTACAATACCATATAGGTATATAGGTAACTAGCATGTAGGCTTGGCAAGGTATACTACCTATGATATGCGCCAACGCATAAGAATCAATGACTCCACGTCAATGACAAAACAATACCACACAGGTATATGTAACCTTAGAAAGGTAAGTCGGTGTACATGTAATTAGCAAGGTATACGAGTTTACATGTAAGTATGTATGCATAGTAAGGCATATGTGTAAGCATGTAGGTATACAGGTATGCTATATTTCATATGCAAAAATGGAAGTAAAGATCATGTCTCAATAGCCCTAACCAATACAGTATCACGTAAGTATAGGTGTTGTGCATGTCATGGAAATTATCGACGGTGTGTGTGTAGCATACAATTAGTGCTCGTAAAACATGAACCGTCAATAATGGTGTTGTGTCTCATTAATACTAAGTCTATAAACAATAGGAAATAAGATATGAAACAAAGGTACACATGCACAATCAATTTCCATATACTTCTAACTAATAGTCATATCATTTAATCTAGCCCAGACGCATAATGCCGTGCGGGCGATTCGCCTGTAGATGTTAAATCTACTCACCGATGACCTCGAGCTAAGTAAATCCGACAACCTGCTTCTCTTTCTTCGCAGCGTCTGAAATCCTTGCTCGCGGTCCTAAATTTCAGAAACAGAACACATAAGGTTAAATATCCTGCGCCGATACAAAGACAACCAAACGCAAGGATAACATCCACCAAATAAACACACTGTGCACTCAGTGCACAAAACGCACACGATATCGGCAAAACCCTAGTTAGGATGACATAACCACCAAGCCTAGACCCCGATGGTACCGATCGCGCATTCACAACACAATATATATCGTGGAATCTAATATATATATAACATCGCAATGTCAAAAGAAACCAACGCCTAAATTATCCGAAAATCTAGTAAGCAACTTTTAATCAATTTAGCCCAAATCTACAAGTTTACCCAAAAATAGTAATCACAAACATCTCATAATAGCTTGATTAAACCACACAAAGCATTACTACAATTTCAATCTCACCCAAAAGAGATTTAGTAAAAGTTTAGTTTGTAATTAAGCTAATTAGATAATTAGGAAAAATATTATTTAACAATCTTGCACTAGGTTAAGTTTTATCCAAGTCTAAGCTTCACACTTAACCATTACAATAAACAAAACCCTAAATTGATTATCAAAACCCTTTTCTAGAAATTCTAAATGTAACGCCTTAGATTAAGGTTAGTGTTAGTTTAGACGGTAATGCGGGTTTTTGGTAAAAAGTTTACCAAGGGTTCCTCACATTTTATAACATTTAATCAATAATTTATTATTATTTGTTATGGCTTGCACGCACGTGTGCACGTTAATGTGAGGGTTTGTTTGTGCTAATCTAGATTAGTGACCATGACAACTTAACCCTAATCCTAATCCTTTGCTTTAAGCTAATCCTTGCCATGATTAAACTTTTAGATATTTGTGTGAGATATTTTCCTTTGGGTTTTGTTTGTGAGGTGAGGTAGCATAGTGAACTTAAGCATGCATTAATTTCATGGTGCACTCACCTTTCTCTCTCATTACACTCACCTCTCTTTCTCTCTTTATCTTTTCTTCTCTATTTCTCTCTCACTTATTTCCTTCTCATTATTTCTTCACTTCCTTCACTCAAACTGAAAACTTAACCTATCCCTTCACAAAACCTTCACAAACTTCACAAAATCTCACCCAGATTACTTCTTTTGCCTTGATTTGTCTCTTGGATGCCTTGGAACTTGGAAAGCTTGGATCTTTAAGCTTGTGGGGGGTAGGTAATGATCTCTATCTGTTCTTTATGTTGTTATAGTGTTTTGTAGTCTTGTTGTTTTAGTTTAGAATGTTTAAAGTTAAGTTTCGTGCAAATATCGTATTTTTAGTGTCGTTTATGTTATCTGTGATCTGCTGTGACCCCGAGAGTATACTAGAAAACCAAACAATGTAGTTGTGTTGTACCTGAGACCATAGGACTTCACCTGAAGCATGAACCCAAACAACTCGAAATTGGCCGGCGACGTAAGAAGGGAGATCCGGCGACCTCCGTTTTTAGTGGGGTTTTGGGTTGGAATGTAGTTGTGTTGTACCTGAGACCATAGGACTTCACCTGAAGCATGAACCCAAACAACTCGGAATTGGCCGGCGACGTAAGAAGGGAGATCCGGCGACCTCGGTTTTTAGTGGGGTTTTGGGTTGGGTTTTTCAGGGTAGCTGTATGCTTTGGTTTGGGTGAGTTTAGTCCTGTTTGATTTTGGGGTTTTCTCTGTATACGAAATCTGTGATTGCATAGATAGTTTCTTGTGTTACGACTACGCACGATACGTTATACGACACGGTTCGTGTACTTTGTGTGGTTTTGCTCTTGGGTTGGTTTTGTGGTGTCGCTACGCACGTTAGCCACAATACGAACAATTGAGATTATGTTTTGAGTTGGTGCGTCGGTCAAGCATAGTTTGTACGTGTTTTGGGCCTATTGCTAATATATACTTGTTTCATTGATTTATGTTTTAGGTTCGCAGGCGGGGACTTCGTACGCTGCGAAGAAAGGGAAACAAGTGGTTAGCTTTATTTAGCCAGGAGCGTTGGTGAGTAAATTTAACATCTACAGAGGAATCACCCGCATGGCGTAATGCGTCTGTGCTAGAGATGTTATGATATTGGTTGCATATTCTATTGCATATATAGAGTTTGCGCATACACCTCATTGCATAGTTACTTGTTGTGCTTGGACTTGTACCCTTAGGACACTTCACTATTATTGACGGCTCATGTTGCACGAGCACTAATTGTATGCCATTCACACCGTCAATAATTGCCATGCCACGCAAAATACCAATACATATGTGATATTGCATTGTTTAGGGATATTGAGACATGATCCTTATTTTCCTTCGTGCGTATGACATATAGCATACCTGTATACCTGCATGCTTACACATATGCCTTGAAATGCTTACATTCTAGTTACCTGTATACCTATATGGTATTGTACCATTAGAGATAGGTATATCCATATATGAGGCATAGCTACATGTATACCATGCATGCATATTTACACTTATACATGGAGGGTATATTACATCATTACTGATAGGTAGATAGATATACCTTGCTGTACCTACATGTTTGCACATATATCTGGCTATAGCTATATGTTCTCCTTTATTTGATGTTATATTGGACTTGGAGAAATTAGGAATCGCATGATATATATATTAACTTGTTGCAGTCAAATAGCGACTTTTCCTTTATATGCTCGTATTACAGTTTTATGTTGCATATATTATATTCATGGATTTTCTTATTGAGATATGGATTTTTCATGATGTTTTCTAGATTTGAGGACCGTGGTAGTTTCATGAAATTATGCATTATTTGAAAAATCCGGTTTCTCTTGATATGATATTTCAGCAGCCACCATGAGTTTTATCGGTTCTGATATATATACCCCATGCGAGGAGGCGTCATGGGCCATGTGAGGATACATGGTGGGGCCCGGAGGTACCCCGGGGCAAGAAAGGTATTTCGATGCACCACGCCGATGATCCTGACAGGGGAACCATACCTACCGGTGACAGTACCTACGACTCGGCGGTTATCGTGGGGATACCGACCGGAGTCATGTACGTATGGATACGTCGAATTTCGAGTGTCGAAGCTGGGCCCTCGAGTTTTCGGGATAGCGTATGATACGTACCTATCAGGGAGCCAGTCGTGGTGACAGCACCTGATTGATCAGTATTTATGTGTCGATGCTTGACACTTGGTTCCATGATATTTTACTCCTAAGTATATAACAGTGGAATGGGACACTGTTATATATGTGTGTGTATATATATTAGTGTAATGGGACGCTAATATATATGTATACATATCTAATTTATATACATCATCATAATGATTCATGCAAATATACTTTTTCATTTCATGAGACTTGCTCGATATTGGATACAGGATATATGTGATTTACTTGACATTGGATACAGGATATATGAGATTTACTTGATATTGGACACAAGATATATGAGATTTACTTGATATTGGACATTCAGGATATATGAGACTTACATGATATGAGAGCCAATTTGGGGGCTGATTTGAGGAAATTTGGGATTTAGATTGTCTGGATAAATTTTGGTCCTGTCACGAGGTCAGGATTCCCTGAGAATGACGTGTTTTATTCCATACTCCTCATTTATTTTATATGCATTGCTTCATGTATTAGTAGTACCTGATAGAGTACCTTTCATGACTGTTGCATATACATATTGTCATATTATTGCTTCATGTATTAGTTGTACCTGCTAGTGTACATTTCATGACTGTTGCATACATATTGCCATTTATTGCTATCAGCTTGCATGCATTAGATTCGCGTTGTACGTGCATACTTGCGATTACCTGCATATGTTATTTACTATTCACGAGTTGGTAACTCACCCCTGTTGTGCCACAGTGTTTTGCAGGTTGTTTCTCAGAGTAGTCGAAGCAGGCTTTTTTCATCTATCGTATCATCTTTTGCCGCGGAAACCGCTTCGGCTCATAGTGTGCAGTTTTTCTTTAGGTGGGTTTTGCGGTTATCTGTTTATGTACATTGTATCTTGTTGTTTCTTGTACTCTCCATCTACCATTATCTTGTATTGACTTAGAGACTTGATGTGAGGACGATATTGTATATTATTTTATGACTTAGAGGTCTTTTATGCAATTTTTTTATATCGTCTTTTATTTTCTTCGCTACGGCGTCGTATATATGTTGTGGTGGTTGTTTTCCGCCTTTTGTCGTGTTTTTGCTCCCATTTGGGGATGCTTTACTTATATCTTTGTTGTACCCATTTTTGGGGATGGTTTTTTATAAAGGAGGTGCTGCCAAAATTTTTAAGAAAGTAAAGATGGACTTTAAAGAATTTGGGTTGAGATTTTAAAGGTTTTAAAATTTGCAATTATCACTTAATACTTTTGATGGTTTAGATTGCTGGGTTTTCGGCTTACTTAAATTGCGTTACGCCTGTAGACGTTGCGTAGTTTAAGGGCCGTCACGTGCCAAATTTCGGGTCGTGACAAAGTTGGTATCAGAGCGCTAGGTTTTACCTTCCGGAGTGTAGAATGACCTTGGTATGATGGAGTAGGTAGCTTAAGCAGAGTAACGTAGTGTGTGTATGTCCGCGGCATACTTACGACACGGTACTCCGCCTAAAGTGACCTAACTACTAATTGCTTGAAATTCCTTCCTTGATGATACTTATCCTTGTGATTCGATTTCCGTGTTGTTATCGAATCTTTTTCCATTTATAGCCTTTGCCGCCGATGACTATAGGGATTCAGAGCGGTGCAGCGAGGGTCGAGGTCAGAGTTGACTCGTTTGTGATGAGGATTGACCAGGATGGTACGCTCGTTGCACTGGAGCAGATGGATCCACCTTCGACAGATCGTATCGCTAGGCTTGAGGCCGAGATGCAGGACTTGCGCCAGACGATGAGGTATTTGGTTGAGACCAATAGAGCGCAGCGACGGAAGGTTGCTACCCCTATTACCCGGATGTTCCTTGCGGTCAGTACACAACATTTCGCCACTTACATAGCACTAGTGGATGCAGCCCTAGTTGACGAGGCACGTCTTCCAGATACTTTAGGAGTTCGAGGACCGAAGAGGGCTAGTACAGGTGTGTCAGCCCCGAGACAGAGGTTCAGTCGCCGAGACAGATTTCGTGACCGTCGCGGGAGTAGCACGGGCTTAGGACGAGGACCGTCGTTCAGCTCTCATTCCTAGGAGGGTCAGCAGTCATCGCGTGGATGTTTTCGATGCGGGAGCCTTCAACACTTTGTCAGACATTGTTCCTTTGCGCAGCGTCAGACTCATGTTCAGAGAGGTCGTGGTCGCGGAGGGTTCGCTCAGAGGGGACAGGTTGGCAGAGGAGGAGTTCGGCCAGTTGCGGGTAGGGGGCAGACACCAGAGTTTGCTTCTACTCATCGGGACGCGCGGGTGTCCAATTCTGAGTTTTCAAGTAATCTTATTCATATGTTTTCTTATTACACTTGTTTGTTTTACACACTTTGTGCCATGGTTGGGCCAAGAGTCGTGTTAGCTAGATCAGACGTTTGTTGTGTTAACTTCTGTCAGCGATTCCTTTGTTACGCGATACGTGTTTCAGTCGTGTGTCGATCGGATAGGAGATAGAGATTCGTCCGTTGTTGTGATCCTTCTAGAGAAGTTGGATTTGATGTTATCCTGGACACGCACTGGTTAGCTACATGCTATGCGTCTGTGGACTGCCGTGAGAAAACATTCATGTTTTGTTTTCCCGGCGAGCCAGTTCTTGTTGTGCGGGAGAACAATGGTGCCGCCTCTCACAACCTAAAATCAGCCTTTTTCGCTAGTCGTCTTTTGAGGAGAGGATGTCGAGAATTCTTAGCTTTCATTCATGATACCGGAGCCACAGTGGGTTTGTTGGACCGGGTTCCTATCATGCGAGGGTTTTCCGACGTTGTTCCAGATGAGCCGTCAAAGCTTAGGGAGCTTAAGGATCAGTTGCAGAGTTGCTTATAGGAGGGGGGCTTATGTGTCTGAGTGTTTCTCATTGGGGAGCTCCTATTCTGTTCGTCAGGATAAGGACGGCAGTTTGAGGTTGTGTATTGATGGATCGTCAATTGAACCGGGTTGCGGTGCGGATAGGAATCCTTTATCTCGCATTGACGATTTCTTCGATCAGCTCCAGTGTGCGAGACATTTTCTAAGTTTGTTTGGGATTAGGTCATCATTGTTGTGGGTTCGGAGTCACGACATTCCTATGACTGCTTTTTGCGCGCTACGGGCTTTATGAGTTTTGGTGGTGCCGTTGGACTCACCAATGCCCTAGCATCATTCATGGATGTGATGAACCAGGTTTCTTCAGGCCGTTCCTCGACCAGTTTATTGTTGTGCTGGTGCTGACATTCTGGTCTTTTCCAATGTGTCGTGAGGAACTTGAGCAACACCTGAGGATTTTCTTGCAGACATTGGGAGAGTACCGGCTGTTTGCTAAATTCTCGGAGTGTTCCTACAGGCTTGATTGTGTTGACTCCTAAGGTCATCTGGTTAAGGGAGACGGTTTTCGTACGGACCCAAGGAAGATCGAGGTCATACAGCTTTGGCTCAGACATGTGTACGGGACGGAGGTCCGCAGATTTTTGGGCTTAGCAAGTTTTTACCTCTGTTTCGTGCAGGATTGCTTGTGCAACGCTGCACTATTGACCGGGTTGACCAGGAAGGGAGATCCTTTTCTTTGGACTGAGGCATGTGTGCGGAGTTTTCAGCAGTTGAAGACTCGGTTGACAACTGCATCAGTTCTTTCTTTGCTTTCTGGTTCGGGGGACTTTGTTGTTAACTGTGATGTTTCGCGAGTAGGGCTCGATTTTGTGTTGATGTGGCATTACAGAGTTATCGCTTTTTCTTCCCGACAGTTGGAGGAAGTACGAGCAGGATATCCCACTCATGATCTGGAGATGGCTGCGGTGGTCGTGCGTTGGAGATTTGGAGACACTACTTATGTGAAGAGCCGTGTATGATTTTAACGGACCACCAGAGCTTAATGTACATCTTCCTGCAGCGGGTTTTGATCATTGAGTACAGCTTAAGTTCGCCTCTACTGAGGGGACAGCTTGCTCATGTCCGCGCCTATCCACATTTACTTAATCGTTTTCGCGAGGCATAGCCCGCCGATGCTCGTTTGTCAGATATTATTGAGCAAACTCGGCTGGGTAAAGATTCGGTGTCCTTGAATTGTGACCAGGGTGTGCTACGTTTAGGGACACGTTTGTGTGTACCTGATGCTGATGAGTAGAAACGTGAAATCCTAGAGCAGGCACATCAGTCCGCTTTCTGTGTTCATTCAAGTTTCCACCAATTTGTAGCGTGACTTGTAAGATAGTTACAGGTGGGCAGGGATGAAGAGTGAAGTTTCAGATTTCGTTTCAAGGTGTCTATCTTGTTGTGAGCTAAGGTTGAGCATTTAAGACCAGCTGGAGAGTTGCAACCTTTAACCGTTCTGGAGTGGGAACGGGAGCAGATCTCCATGAATTTCGTTGTGGTGTCTACCCAGGTCTAGACATGGTGCGACTCTATTTGGGTGTTTGTTGTCCGGTTATGCTCAGTTTTCTCAGTTGTTCTTCGTTAAGTTTGTGCATTGCATGGAGTTCCTTCATGTGTTGTATCCAATAGAGGAACCCCGTTCGCTTGCCGTCTTTGGCAGAACCTTCAGGATGCCTTGGGCACTGGTTGAGCTTTAACTTCGCTTTCTATCCGCAGGACGACGGTTTGTGAGAGCGGGCTATACAGACTCTGGAGGATATACTTGTACGTACGTACTAATTGTTGTTGGCAGTTAGGATCGTCACTTTCCATTGCTAGGGTTCTCCTTCGATAGATGTTATCAGGAGACGTTCCAATTGGCAACCTTTAGGTTTTGTTTGGAAGGTCGTGTCGATCGCCGGTCTGGTTTTCTGACTCTGTGAGAGTAGGATTTTGGACCCCAGCTAGTCGTTAGGCTTCGGAGAAGATCCAGTTGATTCAGGTCCGGATGAGAGCATCCCAGTGCAGAAAGAGGTCTTATGCCGACCTTGGTAGTCGCAGACTTGAATTCGCAGTGGGAGATCATGTAGTCCTACGGATTTTCCGATGAATGACGTGTTGAGTTTTGGGAAGCTTGTCCCAGGATTGTAGGTCCTTTTGATATCCTTAAAGAGAGTTAGTTCCGTTGCCTATAATTTAGCACTTCCGCCCAGATTATTGAGTATTCACCCCGTATTCCTTATGTCGATACTTCGCAAATACCTTCATAACCTTTCTCACATGATTCAGCACCAGACCATGTAGCTTGGACGCGATCTTTTCATTCACCGGCAGCCAATTGTGTTAGTGGTTCGGCTGGTGGAGAAACTTCGGTCAAAGGGTCTTGCCATCTGTGGATGGTTTTCTTAGGCGTAGCCGTATAGTGAGGTGATCACTTGGAAGGCTGCGAGCGAGATTTGGGAGCTTTTCACTCATCTCCTTGAAAGTACGCTTAGTGAGAATTTTAAATTCGGGGACGAATTTTTATAAGGGGGGAGATTGTAACGCCTTAGATTTAGATTAGTGTTAGTTTAGACGGTAATGCGGGTTTTTGGGAAAAAGTTTACCAATTTAGGTTCTTCACATTTTATAACATTTAATTAATAATTTATTATTATTTGGTATGTCTTGCACGCACGTGTGCACATTAA
Organism: Agapanthus africanus; assembly: GCA_030015575.1. NCBI lineage: Eukaryota > Viridiplantae > Streptophyta > Magnoliopsida > Asparagales > Amaryllidaceae > Agapanthus > Agapanthus africanus. Next base: position 142,305,037 of record JASDDO010000031.1, read on the forward strand.
TGCAAGGGTTTGTTTGTGCTAATCTAGATTAGTGACCATGACAACTTAACCCTAATCATAATCCTTTATATTAACCTAATCCTTGCCTTGATTAAACCATTAGATATTTGTGTGAGATATTTTCCTTTGGGTTTTGTTTGTGAGAAGAGGTTGCATGGTGAACTTAAGCATGCATTAATTTCATGGTGCACTCACCTCTCTCTCATTACACTCACCTCTCTTTCTCTCTTTATCTTTTCTTCTCTATTTCTCTCTCACTTATTTCCTTCTCATTATTTCTTCACTTCCTTCACTCAAACTGAACACTTAACCTATCCCTTCACAAAACCTTCACAAACTTCACAAAACCTCACCAAGATCACTTTTTTTGCCTTGATTTGCCTCTTGGATGCCTTGGAGCTTAGAAAGCTAGGATCTTTGAGCTTGTGGGGGTAGCTAATGATCTCTATCTGTTATTTATGTTGTTATAGTGTTGTGTAGTCTTGTAGTCTTAGTTTAGAACGTTTAAAGTTGGGTTTCGTGCAAATATCGTATTTTTAGTGTCGTTTATGTTATCTGTGATCTGCTGTGACCCCGAGAGTATACTAGAAAACCAAACAATGTAGTTGTGTTGTACCTGAGACCATAAGACTTCACCTGAAGCACGAACCCAAACAGCTCGGATTTGGCCGGCGACGTAAGAAGGGTGATCCGGCGACCTCGGTTTTTAAGTGGGGTTTTAGGTTGGGTTTTTCAGGGTAGCCGTATGCATTGGCTTAGGTGTGTTTGGCCCTGTTTGATTTTTGGGTTTTCTCTTTATACGAAATCTGGGATCACATAGCTAGTTTCTTGTGTTACACGGTTCGTGCACTTTGTGTGGTTTTGCTCTTGGGTTGGTTTCGTGGTGTCGCTACGCACGTTAGCCACAATACGAACACTTGAGAGTATGTTTTGAGTTGGTGCGTCGGTCAAACGTAGTTTGTACATGTTTTGGGTCTATTGCTAATATATACTTGTTTCATTGATTTATGTTTTAGGCTCGCAGGCGGGGACTTCGGACGCTGCGAAAAAAGGGAAACTGGTGGTTGGCTTTACTTAGCCAACAGCGTTTGTGAGTAGATTTAACATCTACATGGGAATCGCCCGCATAGCGTTATATGTCTGGGCAAGAGATGTTATGATATTAGTTGCATATTCTATTGCATATATAAAGTTTGCGCATACAACACATTGCATAGTTACTTGTTGTGCTTGGGCTTGTACCCTTAGGACACTGCACTATTATTGACGGCTCATGTTGCACGAGCACTAATTGTATGCCATTCATACTGTCAATAATTGCCATGACACGCACAATAACTATACATATGTGATATTGTATTGTTTAGGGATATTGAGACATGAACCTTATTTTCGTTCGTGCATATGACATATAGTATACCTGTATACCTACATGCTTACACATATGCCTTGATATGCTTACATGATAGTTACCTGTATACCTATATGGTATTGTACCATTAGAGAAAGGTATATCCATATATGAGACATAGCTACATGTATACCTTGCATACATGCTTACACTTATACATGGAGGGTATATTACATCATTACTGATAGGTAGATATATATACCTTGCTATACCTACATGTTTGCACATATATCTGGCTATAACTACATGTTCACCTTTATTTGATGTTATATTGGACTTGGTGAAATTAGGAATCGCATGATATATAAATAAACTTGTTGCAGTTAAATAGCGGCTTTTCCTTTACATGTTCACTTTACAATTTTATGTTGCATATATTATATTCATGGATTTTCGCATTGAGATATGGATTTTTAATGATGTTTTCTGGATTTGAGGACCGTGGTAGTTTCATGAAATTATGCATTATCTGAAAAACCCGGTTTCTCTTGTTATGATATTTCAGCAGCCACCATGAGTTTTATCGGTTCTGATATATATACCCCATGTGAGGAGGCGTCGTGGGCCGTGTGAGGGTACATGGTGGGGCCCGAAGGCATCCCGGGGCAAGAAAGGTATTTCGATGCACCACGCCGATGAGCCTGACAGGGGAACCATACCTACTGGTGACAGTACCTATGACTCGGCGGTTATCGTGGGGATACCGACCGAAGTCATGTACGTATGGATACGTCGAATTTCGAGTGTCGAAGCTGGGCCCTCGACTTTTCTGGGTAGCGTATGATACGTACCTATCAAGGAGCCAGTCGTGATGACAGCACCTGATAGATCAGTATTTATGTGTCGATGCTTAACACTTGATTTCATGATATTTTACTCCTTAGTATATATAGTAGTGGAATGGGACGCTGTTATATATGCATATATATATATATATATATATATATATATATATATATATATATATATTAGTAGAATGGGACGCTAATATATATGTATACATCATCATAATGATTCATGTAAATATACTTTTTCATTTCATGAGACTTGCTTGATATTGGATACAGGATATATGAAATTTACTTGACATTGCATACATCATATATGAGATTTACTTGACATTGGATACAGGATATATGCGATTTACTTGACATTGGATACAGGATATATGAGATTTACTTGACATTGGACACGGGATATATGAGATTTACTTGATATTGGACATTCGGGATATATGAGACTTACATGATATGAGAGCCAATTTGAGGGCTGATTTGAGGAAATTTGGGATTTAGATTGTCTTGATGGACTTTGGTCCTGTCACGAGGTCAGAATTCCGTGAGAATGACATGTTTTATTCCATACTCCTCATTTATTTTATATGCATTGCTTCATATACTAGTGGTACCTGATAGAGTACCTTTCATGACTGTTTCATATACATATTGTCATATTATTGCTTCATATATTAGTTGTACCTACTAGAGTACCTTTCATGACTGTTGCATACATATTGCCATTTATTGCTATCAGCTTGCATGCATTAGATTAGCGCTGTACGTGCATACTTGTGATTATCTGTATATGTTATTTACTATTCACGAGTTGGCAACTCACCCCCGTTGTGCCACAGTATATTGCAGGTTGTTACTCAGAGTAGTCGAGGCAGACTTCTTTTCATCTATCGTATCATCTTTTGCTGCGAATACCACTTCGGCTCATAGTGTGCAGTTTTGCTTTAGGTGGGTTTTGCGGTTATCCGTTTATGTACATTGTATCTTATTGTATCTTGTACTCTCCATCTACCATTATCTTGTATTGATTTAGAAACTTGATGTGAGGACGATATTGTATATTATTTTATGACTTGGAGGTCTTTTCTGCAGTTTCTTTATATCGTCTTTTATTTTCTTCGCTACGGCGTCGTATATCTTTTGTGGTGGTTGTTTTCCGCCTTTGGGCGTGTTTTTTCTCCCGTTTGGGGATGCTTTACTTATATCTTTGTTGTACCCATTTTTGGGGCTGGTTTTTTACAAAGTAGGTGCTGCCAAAATTTTTAAGAAAGTAAAGTTGGACTTCAAAGAATTTAGGTTGAGATTTCAAAAGTTTTAAAATTTGTTATTATCACTTACTACTTTTGATGGTTTAGATTGCTGGGTTTTTGGTTTACTTAAATTGCGTTACGCCTGTAGACGTTGCGTAGTTTAAGGACCGTCACGTGCCAAATTTCGGGTCGTGACACTAAACATGAAAATTCAAGCCTTAATTAAACATTTAATAATTAGATTAAGGTATTAAAACAAGAACAAAGCAATAGGGTTAGGATTTATACCTCAAACTTGATTCAAAAACTTGCAACAAAACTTCCAATTTAGCCTCCAAAATGAAGACTTCTATGAAGATCCAAGCTTGTTTAGGGTTGAAGAATGATGGGTATGGATTTATATTTGAGTTTGTGGGATTATTTGAGGAATTTTGATGATTTATTTGGATTTGGAAAAGTGAAAATGGGATGAAGAAAAACAAAGGGCGGCAAGGGGGAAGTTCGGCCAAAACAAGAAGGAGGTGGTAATTTTGGAGTAGTGTGGAAAAATCTAGAAGAAAACATTATTAAAGCTTAATTAAAACATAAAACTTTAAGCCACCTCATTATCCTTTTTATTAAATTTCCTTTAAAACCAACAAATATCTAGATATTTCATCAAGATATTCTGTAACAAAACAAAATGGTTAATCTACCGATTAAATTAGCATAGATTTAAATTAGCATAATTAACCCAATCAAAATTGTAATTACCACTAATTAAGTGCATAATTAAAAGCTTATAATAATAATTTAATTAGGGTAAAATATTAAAATGCACAAAAATTACAAGTGGCTTACCAAAAACCTCAAACTAGCAATTTACTAGTTAAACTGGGTGCAGTGAATTCTACACAGATAAATGATTGCTTCTAGATTTTAACGGAAAACACAATTTATTTTACCTATTAACGGAAAATTCGCATAACGATTTCTAAAACGTTACAATCTCCCCCCTTAAAGAAATTCGGTCCCGGAAATTAAAATTCTTATTATGCGTACCTTCAAAAAGATGAGTGCAAATCATCCACATCTCGCTCGTAGCCTTCAAGTGATCTCCTCACTAGACGGGTTGCGCCAAAGAAAACCTCCACCGATGGTAAGACCTTTGACCGAAGTTTCTCCACCTGCCGATCCACTATCACTATCGGCTGCTGGTGAACGAAAAATCACGTCCCAATCGAATGGTCTGGTGCTTAATCATGTGAGAAATGTCATGAAGGTATTTGCGAAGTATCGAAACAAGGAATACGGGGTGAATACTCAAAAATCTGGGTGGAAGTGCCAAATTATAGGCAATGGTACTAACTCGCTCGAGGATTTCTAAAGGACCTACAATCATAGCTAAGCTTCTTATAACTCAACACGCCATTCACTGGAAAAATCCGTAGAAATACATGACCTCCCACTGCGAACTCTCTTCCGCGACAACGACGGCCGGCCTAAGACTTCTGTCTGCACTGGGCTACTCTCATCCTGACCTGATCAACTGGATCATCTCCGTAGTCTCGTGACTAGCTGGGGTCCAAAATCCTACTCACTTGGAGTCAGTAAAACAGACTGGCAATCGACATAACCTACCAAAAAAGGCCTAAAAGTTGCCATCCGAAATGTCTCCTGATAACAGTTATTGTAGGAGAACCGTATCAATGGCAAGTGACGATCCCAACTGCCAGCAAACAATTAGTACGTACGCACAAGCATATCCTCCACAGTCTGTATAGTCCGCTCTAACTATCCATTGTTCTACGGATGGGAAGCGGAGTTAAAGCTCAAACGGTACCCAAGGCTTCCAAAGCGTCTGCCTAAGACGGCTATTGAACTGAATGCCTCAATTGGATACAATGCATGAAGGAACTCCGTGCAAAGGCACAACTTATCGAAGAACAACCGAGCAACTGAGCGTATTGGGCTTAAACGGACAACAATCACCCAAATGGAGTCACGCCCTGTTGAGACCTGGGTAGACACCACAACGAAATTCATGGAGATCTGTTCCCATTCCCACTCCGGAATGGTAAAAAGTTGCAACTCTCCTGTCGGCCTCAAATGCTCAACCTTAGCTCGCAACAAGTCAAGCACTTCAAAACGAAATCTGAAACCCCACTCTTCATCCCTGCCCACCCGTAACTAACTCTCAAGTCACGTTACATCTTGGGGGCACTTGGGTGAACACTGAAAGCTGACTGATGTGCCTGTACTAGGATCTCGCGTCACTACCCATCAGTTTCAGGTACACGCCAACGAGACCCTAACATAGCACACCCTGGTCAAAAGTCAAGAACTCTGAATCTCTACCCTGCCGAACATGCACAAGAATCTCAAACAAACGAGCATCGGCGGGTTGTGCCTCACGAAAACGATTAATTAGAAATGGACGGGCGTGGACATGAGCAAACTGTCCCCTCAGTAGAGGCGAACTTAAGCTGTACTCAACGGTCACACAAGCACAGTAAATCTGCAGAAGACTGTCTCTGAACTGTGCTCTTCTGGGATATGCTAACCCCCGAGCCTACGACTCAAAGCATCAGCTACCACAATCGCCTTGCCCCGGGCAATAAAGGATCTCAAAATCACAATCCTTCACAAGCTCCATCCAACGGCGTTGTCTCAACATCAGATCCCGCTGCAGGAAGATGTATACTAAGCTCTGATGGTCCGTAAAAATATGACACGACTCTCCGCACAAGTGGTGTTTCCAAATCTTCAATGCACAACCACCGCGTCCATCTCCGGATTATGAGTGGGATAAATCTGCTCGTTCTCCTTCAACTGTCGGGAAGCATAAGCAATAACTCTATCGTACCACATCAGTACCCAAACAAGCCCCACTCGTGAAACATCACAGTAAACAACAAAGTCGCTCGATCCAGAAAGCAAAGATAGAACTGGTGCAATCATCCACCAAGTCTTCAAATGTTGAAAACTTAGCTCGCATGACACAGTCTAAAGAAAAGGAACCTCCTTCTTGGTCAGTCCAGTCAATGGTGCAGCGATACCCATGAAATCCTGCACGAAACGGCGGTAAAAACCGGCTAAGCCCAAAAAGTTGCGGTCTTCTGTCACTGATACAGGTCTGGGCCAAAGCTGTACGGCCACGATCTTCCTCCGGTCCATACGAATACCGTCTCCCGTAACCCCATGACCTAGGAGTTCAACACAAACAAGCTTGAAGCGACACTTCGAGAATTTAGTATACAGCTAGTGCTTTCCCAATGTCTTCCAAGTAAATCCTCAAGTGCTGCTCATGTTCCTCATAACTCTTAGAATAGACCAGAATGTTATCAATAACACAACAATAACTGGTCGAGGAACGGCCTGAAGAAATCTGGTTCATCACATCCAAGAATGCTGCTAGGGCATTGGTGAGTCCAACGACACCACCAAAAACTCATAAAGCCCGTAGAGCGCACAAAAACAGTCTTCGGAATGTCATCATTCCGAACCCGAAACAAATGATGAGCTGATCCCAAAACAAACTTAGAAAAATGTCCCGCACCCTGGAGCTGATTAAAGAAATCGTCAATGCGAGCTAAAGGATACCTATCCGCACTATAACTTGGTTCAATTGATGAAAATCAATGAACCACCTCAACTGCCATCCTTCTTGACGAACAAAAAAGGTGCTCCCCAAAGAGAAACACTTGGACTTACAAGTCCCCCAATCTAGCAACTCTGCAGCAAATCCTTACGCTCCCTAAACTCCGCCGGCTCATCCGGAACAACGTCGGAAAACTCTCGCACGATAGGAACCCGGTCCACAAATCTACTGTGGCTCCTGTAAGTCCATGCTACCTCTCCCGGTACTTTCGGGCAAGCGGAATTTGGTAAAAAAAACAATTTTTCTAGAGGTGGTAACATGGACTCAAAACCGGATCTTTGTTAAACTTCTAGCTAACATCCTAACTAGGAGTTGTTAACTACTCGGTTAGGGGGTTATACCTTTCTTTCTTGAACTCCTTCGTCTTCATCTTTTGATGGTTGTCCGGATCGGCTTCATTCCGTCGTCTCCTTGCGCCGAAGATCGATCCACCTCGAAAGCTTCTACCTTTGGCTTCTTCTTCGGTCTTTGAAGAAACCAGTCCACTTGGTTTGCCAAACCTTGTGGACTAGAGTGAGTAGAGAAGAGTGTGTTGGGATTTTCTATATGGTTCTTGGTTCTCAACACATGAGACAAGTGAACCATAGACTTGAGAGAGAGCAAGAGGAAGAGAGTGAGAGCAAGAGGAAGAGAGAGCTCAAAACCAAGAGAGAGAAAGATAATGAAAGAATGAGCCTCTCTTTTGTCATACACCCTCTCATAATCCAAAAGAATCATGAGCCATAATGTTAATCAAGTATTATGTGATGGTTCATATCATGTCAAAGGCAATATCATTTTCATGCACTCATTTTGCAAACCACAACAAGCAAGCAAAAGTCTTTGCATGAAAATGACAACCATTGTCATCATGATGGTCAACTAGTCCAACCTAGTCAACCGGTCAACAAAGTCAACCCATCAACAACCATGTCACTATAATACTTAATTAATATTATTGCTAATTATATATATATATATATCATATTCTCATTAGGGTTGAGCAAAAAGTCAATAGTCTACAGTCAACGGTCAACAACCCTAATGAGAATCCTCTGCCTCTGTCTCTCCGTCAACTGTGCATACACACCCGCATCCGCATTCCGAGGAACACGAATACATACTGGATAAATCCAATCGCAATACTTACACTAAGATCTGGCTTAAACCAAAGCCCGCTAGTGTAAACTGTCCGGACACTGTACGTGCATAAGTGCACGGATGTGACCGAACCCTGTCGCAAAACCATGCGACCTGCCGCAAAACCACGCGACCTCTACTCTTTTGCCTAAAGGCGAATAGCTTTCTGTGTGGGACTCTAAAGACTCGACACTACGCTGGCAGTGGGTTTAACCACAGACCGCAAGCGGCACTAGCTGTGCGTAACGGTCCCCAGGTAGATGCCGACAAAAAGACTGACGAGGTGAAACCCATCTGAACTCCTTCTGAGCCTGAATGTGACAATCTCCGTACAGTCCGGTCTGTTCGTCTGATACATCGCATGGCGGGCCTAGGGGGGCGGTAAACGTCAGTCCCCTAATAGCGGTACAAGTCGTGTCGGAGTGAAGCCCAAAACACCCTGAGATAACACTGGAAGCCTACCAGTATATCTCGATTGCCCTGGCCAGGGACTACTCGTGTAATGGCTCTCCTAGACACATCGCGATGTCAACCCCCAATACCGGGAGAGACGAATCCTGTCTAACCGTCACTGCCTCCAAGTGCTTCGGGACTGCACCCAACTACCACCTGTTTGCACGACTCCTTTGAGCCGTGGTAGGGTAGTAATCAAAGTATAGTGGGAACACACTCGAGGCGAAATGACAGTGTCAAGTCAGCGGACTAAGCTGTACTCATGTCACCTACGAACTGATAACTGACGATAGGTATAATACCAACCGGTCAGTTCCCGACGAGTCCTGTCCAGTGTACTCGTAACCTAACGAGCACCCGTATACTATCTCCAGTACGACGTACTGATGGCTGTGGGACAGACCATCTCCCACACTGGGACGAGAAGCGCATACGCTAGTCTACTCCGGAGTATCGATGCCCTGTCTCGATAGTCCTGCGACTAGGGACCTGTATAAGGATGTGCTTATAGATTATCCAGCCCCCACTAGTATGACTGCCATCACAACGCTGGTAATCAAGCAAAGATCCTTAGGGCTCCACTAATGTGTATAGGTGATATACAAAAATAAACACATGTACACATTGAAGTAGAAACAAACCAAGTAGCATACTACTATTTTGAGCAAGATTGTTTATACAAGGTGAATATCCCAAGCTTCCATTAAGTAATATACAAACTAGTATGATACAGTAATGGCCTCTAGGGCATATACACTAACAATCTCCCACTTGCACTAAGGCCATGTAATGGCGTATCGAAGACCTATCATCTCGATCAGCCGCTCGAACAGAGTCTGGGGTAGGGCCTTCGTGAGTGGATCTACAGTGTTATCTTCTGAATTTACTCTCTTTACGTCGATCTCCCGGCGATCAATGATTTCCCTGATCAGGTGGAACCGCCTCAAAATGTGTCTGGACTTCTGATGGGACCTGGGTTCCTTCGCTAAAGCTATAGCGCCGTTGTTGTCACAATACAGCGGTATTGGATCAACACTGGTAGGAACCACCTGAAGTTCCGTGAGGAACTTCTTCATCCAGACAGCTTCCTTTGCGGCATCGCAAGCAGTTATGTACTCCGCTTCCATGGTTGAGTCAGCAATGGTTTCCTGCTTGGAACTCTTCCAGCAAACCGCCCCTCCATTGAGGGTAAAGACATAACCCGACATGGACTTGGAGTCATCCTTGTCACTCTGGAAGCTGGAGTCAGCAAAGGCCACAATCTGGAGGTCTTTTCCGCCATACACCAAGAACATCTCCTTAGTCCTTCTCAGGTACTTGAGAATGTTCTTTACTGCTATCCAGTGTTTCTCCCCTAGGTTCGACTGATACCGGCTTACAACGCTCAATGCGTATGCTACATCTGGTCTGGTACATAACATCGCATACATAATAGTGCCTACCGCAGATGCGTAGGGTATTGATGACATGCGAGCCCTTTCCAAATCAGTCTTGGGAGACATCTTTTTGGAGAGGGTGATTCCGTGACAAGCCGGTAGATTACCGCGCTTGGAATCTTCCATACTGAATCGTTTCAGTATGGTGTCGATGTACCTTGACTGTGAAAGTCCCAATATCCTCTTAGATCTATCACGATAGATCTGGATCCCCAGAATGTAGTTGGCATCGCCCAGGTCCTTCATGGAGAACCTCTGCGACAAGAATCCTTTGACTGACTGTAGCATAGGAATATCATTTCCTATTAGGAGAATGTCATCGACGTACAAGACGAGGAATACCACATTTCTCCCTACAATTTTACTGTAAATGCATGGTTCATCTGGGTTTTTGACAAAGTCAAATTCTTTGACAGTATCATCAAAGCAGATGTTCCAACTCCGCGATGCCTGCTTAAGTCCATAGATAGACTTGAGCAACTTGCACACTTTACCGCTGCTCCCACTCTGAATGAATCCCTCTGGCTGATCCATATAGACGCACTCTTCCAAATTTCCATTTAGGAAAGCCGTCTTTACGTCCATCTGCCAGATCTCATAATCGTGGAAGGCAGCAATGGCAAGAAGGATCCGAATGGATTTAAGCATGGCTACCGGAGAAAAGGTCTCGTCATAGTCCAAACCAGGTCTTTGACGAAAACCCTTTGCAACGAGCCTAGCTTTATAGGTTTCAACCTGCCCATCTACACCAATCTTCTTTCTGAAGATCCATTTGCAGCCTACGGGTTTTACCCCTTCTGGAGCAAAGTCCAAAGTCCAAACTTTGTTGGTGTACATGGACTCCATCTCGGTCCGCATTGCATCCAGCCATTTTACCGAGTCACCGCTCTGAATGGCTTGCTGGAAGCTAGTAGGCTCATCATAATTAACTGTGCAATCCTCTCTATCCCCGTCTATGAGAAAACCGAAGTATCTCTCGGGCGGATGAGACTGCCTACTACTTCTGCGGAGCGGCGTAGGAATATCCGGTTCTCCTGAAACGTCTGGTTCATCCAAGCTTTCAGTAACAGCTTGTGGTTCTGGAATTTCTTCCAGTTCTATTTCGCTCCCACTTATCTGATTTTCCAAAATTTCAGTTTCCAAGAAATGGGCATGCGGAGAAACAAAAACCTTTTGTTCTTCTGCGAAATAGAAAAGATACCCTCTGGAGTTCTTTGGGTATCCCACAAACTTACACAGTACTGAGCGTGCCTCGAGCTTGTCCGCATGCTGCTTTTTTACAAAAGCTGGACATCCCCATACCTTAAGATACTTAAGACAGGGTTTCTTCCCACTCCACATCTGATATGGGGTGGTCGGCACAGTCTTGGTTGGAGCCTTGTTCAAGAGATATGCAGCTGCTTCTAGTGCATAACCCCAGAAAGATCGCGGTAACTCAGCCTTACTCATCATGGAATGAACCATATCCAATAGGGTCCGATTCCGCCTTTCCGATACACCGTTGTGTTGTGGTGTGTATGGAGGAGTAAGTTGAGAGAGAATTTCATTCTCTTTTAAGTAGCCCAGAAACTCGGCACTCAAGTATTCTCCACCTCGATCCGATCTTAGGATCTTGATACTTTTGCCGGTTTGTTTTTCAACTTCATTCTTGTATTCTTGAAATTTCCCAAAGGCCTCGGATTTGTGCTTCATTAAGAAGACATGTCCATACCTAGAGAAATCATCTGTGAAAGTAATGAAGTATGAATAACCACTTCGCGCATGTGTAGACATTGGACCACACACATCACTGTGTATGAGTCCCAAGAGCTCGCTCGCTCTTTCTCCGCGTCCAGTGAACGGAGTCTTTGTCATCTTTCCCATGAGACAAGATTCACAAGTGGCATAAGACTGATACTTGAACGGATTCAAGTACCCTTCTTTATGTAACTTAGTTAATCGTGTTTCATTGATGTGACCCAGTCTACAATACCATAAGAAAGCCTGATTTATTTCCGGAGACTTTCTTTTAAGTGTGTTCTGGACACTGAAAATCTGAGCTTGATTTAACACGTATATTCCGTTCTGTAATATACCTGACCAAATCAGAACTTGATTTAGGTGGATGTGTACTACATCGCTTACAAAAGTAAATTCATATCCTTCCTTAGAAAGTAAGGATACAGATATGATATTACAAGTCGCATCTGGTATATACAAACAGTTACGCAAAATCAATATCTGCCCAGTTGTCAGTCCAAGATGATATTCCCCTGTGGATTCAGCATCCATGCTCATTCCGTTAGCAACCCTGAGAGTCATATCACTTTTCCTGATAACCCTACGGTTTCTCAAAGACTGTAACGAATTACAGATATGAGATCCTGATCCGGTATCCAATACCCAGGAAGTAGGGTTAACTGACATACAGTTCTCAATTACAAACACACTCGAAGCCGAAGCCACAACATGCTTCGAATTCTGGCTACTAGCTTTGCAAGCCCTGCAATCCTTCTGCCAATGTTCATTCCCGTTACAATAGGAACGACCCTCTTTAACCATATTCTTTTCCTTCTTCTTCTTCCCTGGGTTCCTTCAGGGAAAAAGCAGAGGGCAGGGACTGTAGAATTAAGGCACTACTTGACCCATTCTCCAACGTGGTCTCCAGGTCCGTGAGCTCAAAATAGCTGGTCTCCGTAAGGACGTTGCCCCCTACAGATGACCCGACAGCCAACCTCGCTTGAAGCAATTCGTTCGAGGTCTCATATCTTGCGATACGAGATTGCTCTCCATATAAAACTTTGTTATGGAGGAAGATAGAAACTGAGTCCATCTTCTCGTGCTGCCTCTGGTTTGCACCTTCAACTGAGGCTAACACGAGGCACTTGGCTTTCGCACAATCCTTTTCCGATGTCCTGCGGATGTAAACATCCGTGACAGGGGAATCTAGACCTGAGACGGCAGGGGTTTGATTAGTTAAGAGGTGTCCCAGCTTGTCATGGGCAATGGACATCTGGACAGACCTTTGCCAGTCATAACAGTCAGGTTCACTCATCTTAATATCTAGATGTAACCTAGGTGTGGTCACAGGGTCGCTGCAATTAAGAGAGAGAGAAGAATACACTCAGCATGATGCTCTTGCAAGTTTAGAGTGGTTTTTAGTTTGTCTAAATAGGATGGCTCCCACTGTTTCTCGAATCCCTTCTTAAAACCAAAAAGGAAGAATTAGTCAGGATCAATCTCACCGTACAATACTTGCTTAACCGTTCGGCCAGGCTGGTGTCGGTACTTCGAGGGAGGTTTTCCAACGCTTTCGCGAAGTTCCTTAATTTAAGAACCTCTTTTCCCTGGGGGCGTAGCCCCGCTAACACCTTTCTAGACACCTACTAGGTTTATAGCATTGATCGTTAAGTGAGAAATTTCCCGAGGAGTAGCATATACTCACAGTAGGATCGAGATCCAAATATCATTGCGTGACAAAACTGAAGGAATCCTACCAGAATCATCACACTCCAAATGGTATGCAGTGCTAGCAAGTTTCAGTTCTTTTAAAACTCCCGATGTGGATTTTTGGCCCATGCTCTTATGACCTTGACGAAGGTCAACAAATCATAAGTCACATGTCAAGTTCTACCCGTCATTATCCAGGTTAATTTGAACCCACCCGTATATACCCTTGACGAAGGTCAACAAGGTAATACGACTGTCCCAAACCAATGCATCTATCTATGCTACATATGAACACCCAACAGCTACCAATCACTATGCCTTGACGAAGGTCAACAAACATAGCTTGAATACTATTGAATATTCATACGAAACGACGGAGGGCTACGAATGGTTTTGGCGAAACCATGAACGTAGTGAACTTGATATAATCGAAGGAACGAAATAGCTTTTAAAAGGAGTGGCTCAAGCCCCGCATTTAAAAGTTAGTTTTGAAAAGAACCGAGTGGTTTTTCGAAAGTGTTCCAACGATTTTTACTTGGTTTATTTTCTTGCATTAGTTCTTTTAATGCGTGTTTTACTTGCATTAGTTCTTTTAATGCGTGTTATACTTGCAATAGTTCTTTTAATGCATCCCATCATTTAATCCTACCATTGCAGAAAACAACCAAAATATGACGTACGCTTATGCCATTCGCATTCGCCACGGGGCCTCGTCATTACCCGTTAGGTTACTTAACTAACGACAGAGCGGGGGCTGAGCTAGCGCGGCTGTAAAACATAAGCAACGCCTAAATAATATCATATATAGATATATTGCAATGATAGACATTTCAGATCACAGATGAACACATTGGATATACTAGGAACCCGCAATTCGTACGAGCCTGTAACGAAAAGCAGATTACACGGTCGCGGTGAATAGCCAATACCCCACCCAAGACCCCTACGGGTGCGGCAAACTACCCGCCAAGTACTCGAAGCGAAGCAACCTCCCTCATCCCCGTGAGTAGGCCACTCGGCACTTCGGCATACCCGGTAGTTTGTGCACCCCCTCCATGGGTCTATCCTAGGAGCAAAAACAGTAAAAAGAAATTATACAATGACGGCTACAACCCCGACCCGGTTGTGCGGCCATACAAATAATTATTACATCAATATACAAATTTACATGAATTGAAAGAAAAGAAAACTCTCGTCTTATAACCCCCGGCTACACATTGGATATACTAGGAACCCGCAATTCGTACGAGCCTGTAACGAAAAGCAGATTACACGGTCGCGGTGAATAGCCAATACCCCACCCAAGACCCCTACGGGTGCGGCAAACTACCCGCCAAGTACCCGAAGCGAAGCAACCTCCCTCATCCCCGTGAGTAGGCCACTCGGCACTTCGGCATACCCGGTAGTTTGTGCACCCCCTCCATGGGTCTATCCTAGGAGCAAAAACAGTAAAAAGAAATTATACAATGACGGCTACAACCCCGACCCGGTTGTGCGGCCATACAAATAATTATTACATCAATTTACAAATTTACATGAATTGAAAGAAAAGAAAACTCTCGTCTTATAACCCCCGGCTATTCACCCGCGACAATCCAATGAATTCATATACACATTCCAATAACATTACAGATCACAGATTTGTATAACTCCCACTAATCGACATATAGCGATTAGCAGACGTTCAATACAAATATCAAATCACAGAAAAACCCGTCAGCTTAAGTCTTTTAGAAGTTCGATCAAAAATACGGATTTATAGGCCCCAAATACAAAATTTTCGTTCTGGAAAATTTGGGCAGAAAATACATATTCCAAAATTCCCAAAATACCCCACTGAACAAACTGCAACCAAAATTTCCCACTGCCGAGTCAACTCTGCCGCGGAACCGCGGCGGGAGCACGCTCCCGCCGCGTTTCCGCGACGCTTTGATCGGTTCAGTGGACGAAATTTTGGCAGTTTGTTATAAAAACCCTGAGCCGAATTTTAAGCTATGATTTATCAATTTTGGAACACAGGAAAAATTCGACAGCAAGCATGAAATCGGGGTTCATTTCGGGACTTTTTCTTTGATCGATCTTCTAGCTACTTTGCTAACATGTTAGATAGAGTTTAACTAGGCTTTGATACCACTGTAAGTCCATGCTACCTCTCCCGGTACTTTCGGGCAAGTGGAATTTGGTAAAAAAAACAATTTTTCTAGAGGTGGTAACATGGACTCAAAACCGGATCTTTGTTAAACTTCTAGCTAACATCCTAACTAGGAGTTGTTAACTACTCGGTTAGGGGGTTATACCTTTCTTTCTTGAACTCCTTCGTCTTCATCTCTTGATGGTTGTCCGGATCGGATTCACTCCGTCGTCTCCTTGCGCCGAAGATAGATTCACCTCGAAAGCTTCTACCTTTAGCTTCTTCTTCGGTCTTTGAAGAAACTAGTCCACTTGGTTTGCCAAACCTTGTGGACTAGAGTGAGTAGAGAAGAGTGTGTTGGGATTTTCTCTATGGTTCTTGGTTCTCAACACACGAGACAAGTGAACCATAGACTTGAGAGAGAGCAAGAGGAAGAGAGTGAGAGCAAGAGGAAGAGAGAGCTCTAAACCAAGAAAGAGAAAGATAATGAAAGAATGAGCCTCTCTTTTGTCATACACCCTCTCATAATCCCTAAGAATCATGAGCCATAATGTTAATCAAGTATTATGTGATGGTTCATATCATGTCAAAAGCAATATCATTTCCATGCACTCATTTTGCAAACCACAACAAGCAAGCAAAAGTCTTTGCATGAAAATGACAACCATTGTCATCATGATGGTCAACTAGTCTAACCTAGTCAACCGGTCAACAAAGTCAACAAGTCAACAAAGTCAACCCCTCAACAACCATGTCACTATAATACTTAATTAATATTATTGCTAATTATATATATATATATCATATTCTCATTAGGGTTGAGCAAAAAGTCAATAGTCAACGGTCAACAACCCTAATGAGAATCCTCTGCCTCTGTCTCTCCGTCAACTGTGCATTCACACCCGCATCCGCGTTCCGAGGAACACGAATACATACTGGATAAATCCAATCCCAATACTTACACTAGGATCTGGCTTAAACCAAAGCCCGCTAGTGTAAACTGTCCGGACACTGTACGTGCATAAGTGCACGGATGTGACCGAAC
Organism: Agapanthus africanus; assembly: GCA_030015575.1. Taxonomy (NCBI): domain Eukaryota; kingdom Viridiplantae; phylum Streptophyta; class Magnoliopsida; order Asparagales; family Amaryllidaceae; genus Agapanthus; species Agapanthus africanus. Next base: position 142,321,745 of record JASDDO010000031.1, read on the forward strand.
CCTGCCGCAAAACCATGCGACCTGCCGCAAAACCATGCGACCTCTACTCTTTTTCCTAAAGGCTAATAGCTTTCTGTGTGGGACTCTAAAGACTCGACACTACGCTGGCAGTGGGTTTAACCACAGACCGCAAGCGGCACTAGCTGTGCGTAACGGTCCCCAGGTAGATGCCGACAAGAAGACAGACAAGGTGAAACCCATCTGAACTCCTACTGAGCCTGAATGTGACAATCTCCGTACAGTCCGGTCTGTTCGTCTGATACATCGCATAGCGGGCCTAGGGGGCGGTAAATGTCAGTCCCCTAATAGCGGTACAAGTCGTGTCGGAGTGAAGCCCAAAACACCCTGAGATAACACTGGAAGCCTACCAATATATCTCGATTGCCCTGGCCAGGGACTACTCGTGTAATGGCTCTCCTAGACACAGCGCGATGTCAACCCCTAATACCGGGAGAGATGAATCTTGTCTAACCATCACTGCCTCCAAGTGCTTCGGGACTGCACCCAACTACCACCTGTTTGCACGACTCCTTTGAGCCGTGGTAGGGTAGTAATCAAAGTACAGTGGGAACACACTCGAGGCAAAATGACAGTGTCAAGTCAGCGGACTAAGCTGTACTCATGTCACCTGCGAACTGATAACTGACGATATGTATAATACCAACCGGTCAGTTCCCGACGAGTCCTGTCCAGTGTACTCGTAACCTAACGAGCACCCGTATACTATCTCCAATACGACGTACTGATGGCTGTGGGACAGACCATCTCCCATACTGGGACGAGAAGCGCATACGCTAGTCTACTCCGGAGTATCGATGCCTTGTCTCGATAGTCCTGCGACTAGGGACCTGTATAAGGATATGCTTATAGATTACCCAGCCCCCACTAGTGTGACTGCCATCACAACGCTGGTAATCAAGCAAAGATCCTAAGGGCTCCACTAATGTGTATAGGTGATATAAAAAAAATAAACACATGTACACATTGAAGTAGAAACAAACCAAGTAGCATACTACTATTTTGAGCAAGATTGTTTTTACAAGGTGAATATCCTAAGCTTCCATTAAGTAATATACAAACTAGTATGATACAGTAATGGCCTCTAGGGCATATACACTAATAGCTCCGGTATCACGAATGGAAGCCAAGAATCCTCGACATCATCTCCTCAAAAGCCGACTAGCGAAAAGGGCTGAATTCAAGCTGTGAGAGGCGGCACCACTGTCCCCCTGGACAACAAGAACTGACTCGCCGGGAAAACAAATCATGACAATTTTCTCGCGGCAGTTTACAGACGCATAGCACATAACTAACCATTCCGTGCCTAGGAGAACGTCAAGTCCAGCATCTCTAGAAGGACCAAATCGACGGACGAATCTTTATCTCCTATCCGATTGGCACACGACCGAAACACGTGTCGCGCAATAAAAGAATCGCTGACAGAAGTCAACACAACAAGCGGCTGATTTAGCTAACACGACCCTCGGCCCAAACACGGCACAAAATGTTTAAAACAAACGAGTTCATAGATCCTGAATTAAACAAACAAGTGCATCAGAAGAACATACGAATAAAATTACCCGAAAACTCTGCATTGGACGCCCGCGCGTCCCGATGAGTAGAAGAAAACGCTCGTGTCTTCCCTCTACCCGCAACTAGCTGTCTTCCTCCTCTACCATCCTGTACTCTCGGTACAAATCCTCCGCGACCATGACCTCTCTGAACATAAGTCTGACGTGGATCAACAACAGGCGCAACAGGCGACTCACCCTGAGGTGAAGGTGGTAAGGTATCATGTGGTACAACTGTCCCTCCCTCACGTGGCTCAATACAATCTCGAACACGATGACTCAAACTCCCGCACCGGTAACATCCAGAAGAAAACTGCTGACTCTCCTAGGGATAAGAGCTATATAGCTGTCCTCGTCCAAAGCCCCTGCTACTCCCGCGACGTAAACGAAATCTGTCGCGGCGACTAAGCCTCTGTCCCTAGGATGGTACACCTATACGAGCCCTCCTCGGTCTCGGAACTCCCAAAGTCTCGGGAAGACGCTCCTCAGTTAAACAGGCTGCATCCACTATTGTTGTATACGTGATACAATACTGTGTGCTGATAGCAAGGAATAATTGGGTAACAGGGGTGGCAACCTCCTGTCGCTGCGTTCGACTGGCCTCAACCAACGATCCCATCATCTAGCGCAAATCCTGCATCTCTGCCTCAAGCCTAGCGATGCGATCCATCGAAGGCAGATCAATCTGCTCATGTACAACGAGCGTACCATCCTGGCCAATTCTCATCCCACATGAGTCAACTCTGACATCGGCTCTCGCTGCATCTCTCAGAGCCCTCATAGTCATCGACGACATAAAGGCTATATATGGAAATAGGATTCGATAAGAACATGGAAATCGAATCACAAGGATATGTATAATTGTTCATATCATAATATTGCATTTTACAATCCCCATTCTTACGCATTTTACAATAAAAACAGGTGCTTTTGACCCATGTCTGCTACATGTTACAGGTTCTTGGAGCGAAAACAGTGAAAAGGACAAAAGACGACAGAAAAAGGGACTTTTGACCAACAAATAGAAGGATCCTACTCAAGCCTAGACGAAGAACAGTTCACAATCAACAAGGCAGTGCAAGGTCCAAAATGTCAAGGCAAACGGTTAAAAGACCGCTACAAGTTTTTCACTAAAAGATCTGGAACCAATGTAGAAGCCCAACAGAGAAATGAACCAAAGAATATATAAGCCCAGGAAGCCACAAACAAGCACAAAAAGTCTCAGCATCCAAGCTCAAAAAAGGGCCGCGGAATCGCGGCCCAATGCCAACCCATGCCGCGGTTCCGCGGCCGTCTAGTGCCCCTGCGCGGAGAAAATTTTACCAAAATTCTTTTGCGGCGCTGAAAAGATTTCCTGAGGGTATATTTGTAATTGTAGACATGCGTATTAACTATAGCCCTAGGGTTTCTATGTCCTATAAATAGAACCCAAACCCTTGTATTTTCTCATGCCACCTTTTAATAATAAAATTCTGTTTTCTTTGAAGTTCGGAGTGCATCAATCATAAGTAGGTATTTTTCTTGCCCTAGTTCTAGTTTTTATATCTGCCCTAGGTAAATTCTCTACTTGCCTTAGTTTAATTTAGTTTAGAATTTTAATAACTTGCAATAGATGTTTCTTCTCTTTAATAAAAACAAAACAAAAATTATGTCTTTCTTAATTCCCTCAATGAGCGTGTAGTTTCCTTGCTTGTTGGGGTTAGGAATAGGGAAGGGTTTGAGAGATGAAGATCTCTCATCACTTTTCTTTGCCAATCTATAATGAACATTAGGACTCCATGCATACTCTCATCTTCCGCTCTCTACGGCACTCTACCCTCGAGGTAACGGTGATCCGTAATATAAAAGACCGGAGTTGTGAGTTTTCCATAGAGGTTAGGGTAAAGGTTGTTAAAGGAAGGACAAGGATCTAGAGGAAGAACATCTTCCCAATCATCCTAATCCCCTCTATTAAAATTTACCATAACCCCTAAAAATCAAATCTAAATGAAGGCATTGAAAAGAGGTGAAGATCTTTGTTTACCAAACTTTCCCTAAACCTAAACCTAGCAAGTTTCTAATCCTAGTATAACACAACTTCGCTTTAGACTTAATATAAAAGACCAATCACCATTTGGAATTAGCTCGTAAGAACTTTGAGGAAAATTACAAAATCCCTGTGGACCGACCCGTATTCACCGTTTAGCTACATGCGACGCCGTTCTTGATTGCGGTAAATATTTTTGATCGACAAAACCTCTCTAAATCAAATGGCGCCGTTGCCGGGGATGGCGTAAAAATTTCCTTTTTGTAATTTCGTGTTAATATAACATATAAAAAAACTAAAAAAATTTGAAAAATATAAAAATTCTATCATCTTTTATTGTTGAAGGGTTTTCATTGTGGATCTTTGCAGGATTGACGGATCTGAAATAACACAGAAGGAGAATCAGGAAAGGGTACATCAGAACAGAAGAGGATTGGAGAATTGGAGCTATAGAAATTTTTCCAGAGGCTAATCCCTCAACAAGACCGCGAAACCGCGGCCTAACTGCGCACTAAACCGCGGTTCCGCGGTGGATTATTCTCCTCAGCATGAAATCTTTGCACAGTTTGATTCCTCTTTCCTCCCTCTATAAATCCCCATATATCTTCTGTCAAATCTTCTGTAGGATTCTTTGCGCTAAAAATCTTCTCCCCCTTCCAATAATTGATTTTCTGCAGGATTCTCTGCGCCGCGCTAAATAGCAAATTGATTGCAAGTGATTTACTGCTTTACATATTTTAATCTGACTTTAAGGGGCTATTGACCAATTCAGATTGGGTGGGGATTTCATCACCCTTCCAAGGACCCCAGAAATCACTTAAAGCATTTGCATTGAACACTCTTAATTAAAAAAATATTAGACTCAGCGCTGAGGACTTCGAGCTCAATAGGACAGAGGTCTAGTATAGGCATCGGCCGTTTATCCTAACCTGTCTTTGCGGTGCCTAGGCAAGTGTGTCAAGGCTAGTGGTTTTTAATTAGGCCCACAGTGTGATTCCTTCCCACTTACCTGGCCGCAACTGACGGTGAAGAGGCGGTTTGAGGTCCTATCTCTAGCCCTTTGGAATAGTTAGGAGCTGTCTAGGTGACATAGGTGACCCTAGACCTAGGCCTGATTGTGCATTTGTGGTTAATTTCATTTGTGTCACAAGTCTCTTTTCAAAAATCTTTTTGCAAAAGCTCACATAAAAAAAGGAAAAAAGGAAAAATCTTCTCAAAACTTGCAACTTGTCACTAAAGAAATCTTTGCACCCACTTCTTCTCATTGACGTTTTCTTACCTCCACATTCTGTCTTTCATCTTTCGACTGCACTAACCCTCATAGTGTATGTCCGGTTGGACTAGGGACCCTAGCGCCCGATTAATCCGTGTTTCGTTGGTACCGACCGACAAACCTTTCGACTCCGAAGTCGAAATCCTGTCCACTTCTTCAATTTCACCATCACATTCTTCTTCCGAAGGTATGTCGGGATACAATCCTAACAACACCTTACCGACGGGAATGATTCCACCTCCAGGTGCGAATAACCCGAATCTCCCGCTTGTTGAAGCGCCCGCACGAGTCGCGCTCCAGGATCTTTTCTACCCCGTCTGCACCGCCCTTTCTACTTGTCTTTCCCTCCCACCGGCTAATGGGGACAATTTTGAGATCAAACCCCACTTCATCAATATGCTGCCTAAGTTTCATGGTTTGGAATCCGAAGATGCATATATCTTTATCAATAAATTCCAAAACGTGTGTGCTATGATGAAAACAACCCAATTAAGTGATGACGCTATAAGGCTAAGGGTCATTCCTTTCACCTTATGTGACTTAGCCGAGATGTGGCTATACAGCACAGCATCACATTCAATTAGAAATTGGGACGAGTTTGTGAAAGCTTTTCTTAAAAAGTTCTATCCTCATCACAAAACTGCTAGAATCCGTAACGAGATTATACAATTTTCTCAGCTTCCTTCGGAACCATTTTGGAAGTGTTTTGAAAGATTCAAAGACCTACTCGTTCAATGCCCTCATCATGGGATCGGAAGTTGGCAACTCTACCAAACATTATACGAGGGATTGAACCCGGCAACGAAGCAGTTGCTAGAAACCATCTGTCAAGGTCACTTTCTAACCAAATCCAGTGAGGAAGCGTGGCAGTTTCTTGAGGACCTTAGTGAACAAACAATTCAATGGGAGAGCACCAAGACCACATCATCTTCTTCTAGTGGTCAATCTAGGGCAGGCATACATCAATTAGATATATCGATTGCTATGAAGGCCGAGATGGCCGCTCTTACGAAAAAGCTAGAAGCGTTTGAGACCAAAATCTCACCGCCTTCTCCTGCCCCTGTTGTGCCTCCACGAACTGTTTGTGCTTGTTGTTCGGATCCATCACATCTCACCGAAGAGTGTCCTCACACAGCTTCTACTCAAGGACAAGATCAAGTCAATGCTGCCTTTCAGCAACGACAAAGAAATGATCCATACTCTTCGACATACAATCCGGGTTGGAAGAGTCACCCAAATTTCGCTTGGAACCAAAATCAATAATCCCAAGGAAACAACAATTTTCAAAGGGCTCCTCCTCCACAACAACAAGCACCTCCACAAACTCAATTTCAGCAACTTCTCCAACAGCAACCATACCCTAATCAAATGAACAATTTTGTACCCAACAATTTTGTTCCCCCTCAAAATGCTGTTAGCTCGCTCGAAAGAAGTGTAGAAGCATTCCTAAAGCAATCTGCATAGTCCACATCTAGGATAGAGACTTCTGTTCAATCTTTGGTGCAAAACAGTGCCTCACATGATCAAAGCATCAAATGTATTGAGGCATAAATTGCACAACTCAACGCAGCATTGAAAGAGCGAGAGAAAGGAAAGCTTCCTTCTCAACCACTCCCAAATCCCGGTCACGCACATGTTGCACATGAACAGCAGAATCATAACGTAAATTCCGTGACCACGTTGAGATCCAGAAAAGTGCTGCAAAACAATGTGGGTATTAACTATGACACCCCTGCCGGTGGTCCTTCTTCATCTTCTTCACCTTCTTCTTCTTCTTCACCATCTTCTTCTTCTTCGTTGGAGCCTATTCTCCATCCTTCACATGGCTCTACTTCTTCTAGCTCGAACGGACCCACTTCTCACAACACGAACACATCTACACGGGGTTCCGTTCCAACTCAACAATCTGATCCGCAGAATTTGGACTCAACAACTTTTCAAAATGTTCCCTTTCCAAATTGCTTGAGATCCAATAAACCAACTCCATAGATGGAGAAGATTGTAGAGTTGTTCAAGCAGGTTAGAATAAATATCCCTCTTTTGGATGCAATCCAACAAGTTCCTTCATATGCAAAAATCTTAAAGGACTTATGCACCAAAAAGAGAAAGTCACAAGTACCAAAGAAAGTTTTTGTGGCTAGTGCTGTTAGTGATGCTCTTGTCAATTCTTTACCCCCAAAGCACAAGGACCCCGGTTGTCCTACTATTTCGATCACAATTGGGAACAAGACCATCAATAGAGCACTATTAGATCTTGGTGCTAGTGTCAATTTGCTACCTTACTCGGTGTAAGAACAATTAGGCGTTGGAGAGCTTAAGCCCACTCATTGTACTCTCCAAATGGCCGACCGATCAATCACCCACCCTAGGGGAGAGTTGGAGGATGTGTTAATTAGAGTAGGGGATTTCATTTTCCCCGTTGACTTTATTGTTATGGATACACAACCTGTCGCTAACCCCCGTAATTAAATTCCGGTGATACTTGGTCGACCATTCCTCGCGACTTCTAACGCGGTAATCAACTGTCGTAACGGTTCAATGAATCTATCTTTTGGATGATGGTTGAACTTAACATTTTCAAGTTAGGAAGTCAGCCTTGCGAGCCTAATTCTAGCTTACTTGATGTTTGCTCGATCAATGAGATCGCGGAGGAGGACTGTGAGTTCGAAAATTTTATGTTTGATCACAGCAATGATGACGCCACTAGTGCGTTCCTCCTAGAATCCGACACAGCTTTCACAACTGACAAGGATTATGAGTGTTTCACCTTTGTTGACGATCTTGATGACTCTCCACTCGAGTTTGAGTCTTTTTCTTTTCCGGATGAGTTAGTTGAACCATCCGAGTCGGTAGCGTACACTCAATTTGAACCTTTGATGGAATCCTTAAAGTTTGAAACAATTACTCCATTGTTACCATCTAATGTTTCACCACCTAAACTCGAATTAAAGCTTTTGCCATCGCACCTAAAATATGCTTATCTAGGTGAGAATGAGACCTTACCCGTTATCATATCTGCCTCTCTAGCTCTCGAGCAAGAGAAGGCTCTTTTAATGGTCTTACACAATAATCGGCAAGCTTTCGGCTGGTCTATGACGGACATCAAAGGGATTAGTCCCCTCATAGTCGAACATCATATACACTTGATAGATGATGCCAAGCCGGCAAGGGATCTGCAAAGACGCCTCAACCCCATTATGAAAGAGGCGGTCAATAAGGAGATTGTTAAATGTCTTGATAGTGGTATCATTTACCCTATCTCGGATAGCCAATGGGTTAGCCCCATTCATGTCGTGCCAAAGAAATCGGGCATCACGGTCATTACCAATGAGGCAAATGAGTTAATTCCTACTCGCACCCAAACTGGGTGGCGAGTTTGCATCGACTATAGAAAACTCAATGCCTCGACAAGGAAGGACCACTTTCCTTTACCTTTCATTGACCAAATGCTAGAACGATTGGCGGTGCATGTGTTCTACTGCTTTTTAGATGGCTATTCCGGTTATAACCAAGTCCCCATCGCCAAAGAGGATCAAGACAAGACCACATTTACTTGTCCCTTTGGCACTTTTGCTTATCGTCGCATGCCCTTTGGGTTATGCAATGCACCCGCTACATTTCAGCGGTGTATGATGGGGATCTTTTCGGACATGGTGGAGAAGTTTTTGGAAATCTTTATGGATGATTTCTCCATTTTCGGTGACTCCTACGACGAGTGTTTACGACATCTTGACGCAGTTCTTACCCGCTGTAGGGAAAAGAACCTAACGTTAAATTGGGAGAAGTGCTACTTTATGGTACGAGAAGGCATTTTCTTAGGACATGTCATCTCGCAAAACGGCATAGAGGTTGATAGAGCTAAAATTGAAGTCATTTATAATCTTCCTCCTCCTAAATGCGTCAAAGATATCCGAGCTTTCCTTGGCCATGCCGGTTTTTATAGACGGTTCATCAAGGATTTTAGCAAGATTGCTAGACCCTTGACTCTCTTATTGGCCAAGGACACAACATTCGATTTCGACTCAACTTGCATGGAAGCATTCGAGTCTTTGAAACACTCTCTCATTTCTGCGCCCATTCTTTCATCTCCAGACTGGACGCACCCTTTCGAAATCATGTGCGACGCATCAGATTTTGCCATTGGTGCTGTTCTTGGACAGCACATTAATAAGATGCCTCACGTGATTTATTACGCTAGCCGAACATTAAATGAGGCCCAATTAAACTACACAACAACAGAAAAAGAGTTTTTAGCGGTTGTGTTTGCACTTGAAAAATTTCGGCCTTATTTAATCGGCTCTCCAGTTATTGTGTACACGGACCATTCAGCTCTTCACCACCTTTTTGCGAAGAAGGATGCTAAATCGACGCTAATACGTTGGATCCTCTTCCTACAAGAATTTGACCTTGTCATAAGGGACAAAAAAGGATGTGAAAACGTAGTGGTCGATCACCTTTCACGACTTCCTTCTTCGCCTACACTTGAACTTCCTATCACCGATCCTTTCCCCGATGAGCAACTCTTGACCGTTTCTTGCGAACCATGGTTCGCCGATATTGTAAACTACTTAGCCACCGGCTTATTACCTAACGATTGGTCAAAACAGGATAAACTTCGATTCTTGTCCCAAGTAAAGCATTTTTACTGGGATGAACCTTATCTTTTTAAATACTGTTCCGACCAAATCATTCATCGGTGCGTACCGGAAAATGAGGTTAAGAGTGTGCTATCTTTTTGCCACGATCAAGCATGTGGCGGGCACTTTGGCCCAAAGAAGACAGCCGAGAAAGTTTTGCAGTGTGGTTTCTATTGGCCTTGACTCTTCAAGGATGCCTATGAATACTGCAGAACTTGCTCCCGGTGCCAACACTTAGGCCGGATATCGCGGAGAAACGAAATGCCGCTCCAACCAATTTTGGTTGTGGATATTTTTGATGTTTGGGGTATAGACTTCATAGGACCATTTCCTAACTCTTTTGGAAATGTGTATATTCTTTTGGCTGTTGACTACGTTTCAAAGTGGGTCGAGGCTGTGCCTAGTCGAACGAACGACAACAAGGTTGTCGTTCGATTTCTCAAAGAACACATCTTTTCTCGATTTGGGCACCCTCGCGCGATAATAAGTGACAATGGTTCTCACTTTTGCAATAGGACTTTTGATTCCTTAATGCGCAAATATTCTATCACCCATAAGCTGTCAACGCCATACCATCCCCAAACATGTGGGCAAGCCGAGGTCTCTAATCGGCAAATTAAGCAAATCTTGGAGAAAACGGTTTCTAAAAACTGTAAAGATTGGTCACTCAAATTGATCGATGTACTATGGGCTTTCCGTACTGCATACAAGACCGATCTTGGCATGTCTCCATACCGGCTTGTTTACGGGAAATCTTGCCACCTCCCAGTAGAAATTGAGCACAAGGCATTTTGGGCTATCAAAGAGCTGAATTTATCTTTAGGAGATGCGGCCAGCAACCGAAAGCTGCAGTTGAATGAACTAGAAGAGCTGCGGGATGAGGCATATGATAATGCCGTAATTGCTAAAAACCGAGCTAAGGTGTTCCACGATAAACACCTTTTGCATAAAACATTTAAACCTGGTCAACATGTTTTACTCTATGATACTCGGTTACATTATCACCCCGGCAAGCTCCGTTCTAGATGGAAAGGACCATTTGTAGTCCGCACGGTGCGGTCGATCTTGAAAATCAGGAGGACGGTACGCTATTCAAAGTGAATGGGCATTGATTGAAACCGTTCCTCACAGCGGACCCATCGGAGGAGCTCCTGTTTTTGCAGGAGCCGATCTACACTGATTAATTTTCCTCCACTTTCACCCCCGAATTTCCTTTTTTCCAAAACATTATTTAAAATAAGTTTGGGGGTGTGTATATAATTTGTAAATACATAATTCCAAAATACCATAAAAAAAAATAAAAGAAAAGAAAGAAAAATATAAAAAATATATATATATATTTGGACTCAATTGAAAATTTCCAGAATTAATAACTGACATTTTTTTATTTACTAATAAAACCCTCATTGTGGAGGGAGTTTTCTACAAATAACCATTCTCTCATCCCCTATTTAAGAGACCCGAGCCCCTGTCTTTTATACCCTAAAATTTCTTCATCAAAACCAAACCCTCGAGCCGCCACCTACCCTCTGCCGAAAAATCTCGTCGAGCCGCCGCCAGACCACCGCGATTCCGCCGCATTCGCCGCTTCCCGCCGCGCTTCCGCCGCCGTCTGCAAGCTTCACACCCTGAAACTTCAGGGGAGGTACACTCTGTTGAATTCCTATCTGTTTCTTGCATATTTTTTTCTCTGTAAAATCGGTATGGCACATAAAATGCAGTTTGAGAGGGATTTTTCCCCAGTTTTCACGCACGATTTGTATGGTAGCTATTTTGCACACGAAATAGAACAGAGGGGCTGGAATTTCTTGACCTACAATCACCCCTCTGCATTTGCTATACCTGAACTAGTTACCCTGTTTTATGAATCCATGGAGGATAAAAGTCTGGACGACTTAGGCTACATTAAAATAAATTGGTGAGATCGTGTAATTCATATTAATAGGGATATGATCCACGAGGTCACACTCATACCTCGTGTGCCCGCACATGACCACCCCCTACACTTTGAGGATTCCATGCCCTTGATGGGAAATGACTGCGCGAGGGAGCCGCGAAAGGGTATCCAAGCACGGACCCTTTTTGCGAACGTTTTTACTGTGTGCCGATGGGCACAAAACAACATCTTTGGCAGCTCTCACAACACTACCTTTTTCACCCCCTCCTTACATGTCGTGCACACACTAATGACGAAGAATCCACGGTTCGACATGTGCACTGTTTTTCTCCATTCTTTAGGTGCGGGGAAAAGGGGTACCATCTACCCATGTCCTATGCTAGTCACCCAACTCTGCCGTTATTTCCTCCCCGCAGAAGAATTTGACTATTAAATGATAGGAGGAGTTCCGGTTCGACCACTTGTAGAGGGCGTTACTTCGTCCTATTCTAGACTGACTGAGATTTGGTCGCGAACCGAACCGGCCGAGAATGTTCCCGCACAGACCCCTAGTTCTAGCTCAACATCGAGCGAGGGCGAGATAACCCCTCAAGAGCATGCACGCTTAATGAGGAGAACGATGAGGGGAATCAATTCTTTGAGGGACGAGTTTAGGGCAACAGCACGAGAGCATGACCATCGGCTGACGGAGATTGAGAGGGGTATTCAAACCCTATTGGTTAGAAGGGAGCGATCACGTTCACGCTCAAGGGCGCGACGTGGGGCCGGACAGTGAGGCTACTGCTTTGCTTAAGTGGGGGAGATGGTGTATATAGTTATCTTTTGCATGGAATATTTTCATTTTGTATATATTTTTCTTTTCTTTTTGCGTATTTAATTTCTGCATTGCATCTTTATATAAAAATCATAAAAATTAGAAGAAAAAAAAATTAGAAAATGAAAAACCCATAAAAATTGAAAAATTTCAAAAAAATTATAAAGAGTAGTGTATTCAATTTTGGTTAATTGACTTGAGTTTGATAAATAGGTCAACTGGCTAGGAAAAACTAGATCTTAGACTCAGTAAATTAAAAACCCTAAAAATAACCTTCCTTAAAGTCTAACGATAGAAAGTATATGTCTTTGTAGTTTATTTAGAAATAGGCAAATTTTGGGTTCACTTCTTGGGCTAAGTCGAAACGAAGGAAAAGCATTGAAACTTTTATTAGAGTACAAGTTTGAAAGATAATTCCTAGCTTAAGTCCAGATTCTGAAAACGTATACCCTACAAATTGCACAATCACGTACCTTGAAACTTGGAATAGTAGAGGAGACCGTGAAATGCTCTTGTCTAAAGTTCTTAGTACAATGAAAATAAAAGAAAAAGTGAATAGAAAGAAAAAAATGAACACTGGTTTTTGTGATTACTTAAGGCTGTAAAAATAGAAAAATATTTAGCGAGAGTGCTTCATCACCTAGTGCCTTAGACCAACTGGTTTGGGAGTCACTGCTAAAAGCCTTGGGTGTTGCAAAAACTAGGAACTACGCTTTAAAAGTGCTAACGCATCTTGTAATCGGTTGTTGGTACCTCAAGAAGTATTAACGGTCGAATGAAGGATGTGTAAAAAAAATCACCAATTAATAAGTGCTTTGGACAATGGACGAGAGTACGATTGCTTGATTTGAATTTCCAAGTGTAGGGGTAATATTTACACACACGTAGGGATATGTGATTAGAGTTTAGATAAGTGAAAGGAATGAAGAATAGAACTTGTATCTTTAGTAAAGTTGATAGAAATTCCCAAGTAGAGATGGAATTTTAGAAGGAAAGCTTAGGAAATGTCGAAAGCTAAGTAAGTCTACAGAACATATATAATCTTAAGTTAAATGATGAGGAAGTGTGAAGAATATGGGTGGATAATTTACGGGTTTACGATAATAGACTTCCTTGTTAGAAAACCTAATTGGAAAACAAAAGTCGAAAAGCCAAATTGATAGGATTTTGTGGGTAGTATCCGCTGAAAACTCTCAGGAGACAACACTCCTCCTACTAGGGACACCTAGAGGTTTAACGGCTTGTTGCACGAGCTCTATGCAATCGCGTTTCCCTGCGAAAGTGCGGTTAGGTTAGATTTTTATCGAGAATAAAAAAATAAGTTTGCTCGAGGACGAGCAAAAGATAAGTTTGGGGGTATTTGTTCATATCATAATATTGCATTTTACAATCCCCATTCTTACGCATTTTATAATAAAAACAGGTGCTTTTGACCCATGTCTGCTACATGTTACAGGTTACAGGTTCTAAAAAACGAAAACAGTGAAAAGGACAAAAGACGACAGAAAAAGGGACTTTTGACCAACAAATAGAAAGATCCTAGTCAAGCCTAGACGAAGAACAGTTCATAATCAACAAGGCAGTGCAAGGTCCAAAATGTCAAGGCAAACGGTTAAAAGAACGCTACAAGTTTTTCACTGAAAGATCTGGAACCAATGTAGAAGCCCAACAAAGAAATGAACCAAAGAATATATAAGCCCAGGAAGCCACAAACAAGCACAAAAAGTCTCAGCATACAAGCTCACCAAAGGGCCGCGGAACCGCGGCCCAATGCCTACCCATGTCGCGGTTCCGCGGCCGTCTAGTGTCCGTGCGCGGAGAAAATTTTACCAAAATTCTTTTGCAGCGCTGAAAAGATTTCCTGATGGTATATTTGTAATTGTAGACATGTGTATCAACTGTAGCCCTAGGGTTTTTATGTCCTATAAATAGAACTCAAACCCTTGTATTTTCTCATGCCTCCTTTTAATAATAAAATTCTGTTTTCTTTGAAGTTCGGAGTGCATCAATCGTAAACAGGTATTTTTCTAGCCCTGGTTCTAGTTTTTATATCTGCCCTAGGTAAATTCTCTACTTGCCTTAGTTTAATTTAGTTTACAATTTTATTAACTTGCAATAGATGCTTCTTCTCTTTAATAAAAACAAAACAAAAATTATGTCTTTCTTAATTCCCTCAATGAGCGAGTAGTTTCCTCGCTTGTTGGGGTTAGGAATAGGGAAGGGTTTGAGAGATGAAGATCTCGCATCTCTTTTCTTTGTCAATCTATAATGAACATTAGACTCCATGCATACTCTCATCTTCCGCTCCCTACGGCACTCTACCCTCGAGGTAACGGTGATCCGTAGTATAAAAGACCGGAGTTGTGAGTTTTCCATGGAGGTTAGGGTAAAGGTTGATAAAGGAAGGACAAGGATCTAGAGGAAGAACATCTTCCCAATCATCCTAATCCCCTCTATTAAAATTTACCATAACCCATAAAAATCAAATCTAAATGAAGCATTGAAAAGAGGTGAAGATCTTTGTTTACCAAACTTTCCCTAAACCTAATCCTAGCAAGTTTCTAATCCTAGTATAACACAACTTCGCTTTAGACTTAATATAAAAAACCAATCACCATTTGGAATTAGCTCGTAAGAACTTTGAGGAAAATTACAAAATCCCTGTGGACCGACCCGTATTCATCGGCTAGCTACATGCGACGCCGTTCTTGATTGCGGTAAATATTTTTGATCGACAAAACCTCTCTAAATCAATAATCACGGAAGGAATTTCAATCAATTAGTACTTAGGTCACATTAGGTGGAGTACCGTGTCATAAGTATGTCACGGACATACACACAATACGTTACTTTACTTAAACTACCTACTCCATCATACCAAGGTCATCCTACACTCCGAAAGGTAAAACCTAGCGCTCTGATACCAACTTTGTCACGACCCGAAATTTGGCACGTGACGGCTCTTAAACTACGTAACGTCTACAGGCGTAACGCAATTCAAGTAAGCTGAAAACCCAGCAATTTAAACCATCAAAAGTAGTATGTGATAAGAACATTGTTAAAACTTTTGAAAATTTCATGTACAAATTCTTTAAAGTCCAAATTACATTCTTAAAAAATTTGGGCAGCACCCCCTTTGTAAAAACTAGCCTCGAAAACGGGTACAACATAGAGTAAAAATAAAGCATCCCCAACGGGAGCAAATCCATGCCCAAAGGCGGAAACAACCACCACAACAGATATACGACACCGTAGCGAAGAAATAAAAGACGATATAATTAAAACAACATAAAAGATATCCTAGGTCACAAAAATATACAATATCGTCCTCACATCTCGTCTCTAAATCAATACATGAAAGTGGTACATGGAGAGTGCTAGATACAACGAATATACAAATGAGCATCATTGGATAACCGCAAACCCTAGCTATAGCAAAACTGCACACAGTCAGCCGTAGCGGTATCCGCAGCAAAAGATGATACGATGTGATGAAGAAGCCCTGACACGACTACTCTGAGGAATACCTGCAAACACTGTGGCACAACGGGGGTGAGTTGCCAACTCGTGAATAGTAAATAACATATGCAGGTAATCGCAGGTACGCACATACTGTGATAATCCATCACATGAAAGCTGATAGTAATAAGTAGCAATATGTATATGCAACAGTCATGAAAGGTACTCTATCAGGTACTACTAATAAATGAAGCAATGCATATCAAATAAATGCTGAGTATGGAATAAAATATGTCATCCTCACGAAATCCTCATATCCTGTAAGTCTCATGGAAACTGAGTGTCTAACATCGACACCCGAAAACATCATGAAAACTAGCGTCTAGCATCGACACATAAATACTCATCTATCAGGTGCTGTCACCACGACTGACCCTGATAGGTACGTATCATACGATATCGAAACCCGAGTGCCCAGCTTCGACACTCGAAATTCCACGTATCCATACGTACATGACTCCGGTCGGTATCCTCATGATAACTGCCGAATCGAAATACGGTCGCCGGTAGGTACTTGCCCACCCGCCAGGCTCATCGTCTATACCACGAACAACATATCTTGCCTGGAGGATCCATACCGGGCTCCACCATGTACCCGCAGACGGTGCCTACCGCTCCTCGAATCGGGTAATATCATAAATCTCATAACCGAGAAATCTCATGGTGGACGCATCGGAATATCATATTAAGAGAAACCGGGTTTTTCAAATAATGCATAATTTCATGAAACTACCACTGTCCTCAAATCCACAGAAACCTCAAGTAATGAAAAAGTATAATTGCATAGATCATTATTATGATATATTATGTAGGTGTACATATATAACAGCGTCTCATACTACTGATATATACATATATATATATATATATATATATATATATATATATATATATACATACATACATATATATGTCAGCGTCCCATACCATTGATATATATACACAGGAGTTAAATATCCAGAAAACATCATATGAAAACCATATATCAATGCGAAATCCATGAATTATAATATATGCAACATAAAACAGTAATATGATCATATAAAGGAAAAACCGCAATTTTACTGCAACAAGTTATTAAATATATCATGCGGTTCCTAATTCTCCGAAACCAAATGCAACATCATATAAATGTGAACATGTAACTATAGAAAGGTGTATGAGCATGTGCCTATCAATAATGATGTAATACCATACGGGTGTATGTGTAAGTATGTATGCAAAATGTACATGTAGCTATGTCTCATATGCGTATAGACCTGTCACTAATGGTACAATACCATATAGGTATATAGGTAACTAGCATGTAGACATGGTAAGGTATACCACCTATGATATGCGCCAACGTATAAGAATTAATGACTCCACGTCAATGACAAAATAATACTACATAGGTATATGTAACCCTAGCAAGGTAAGTCGGTGTACATGTAATTAGTAAGGTATATGAGTGTACATGTAAATATGTATGCGTAGTAAGGCATATGTGTAAGCATGTAGGTATACAGGTATGCTATGTTTCATATGCAAAAATGGAAGTAAGGATCATGTCTCAATAGCCCTAACCAATATAGTATCACGTAAGTATAGGTGTTCTGCGTGTCATGGCAATTATCAACGGTGTGTGTGTAGCTTACAATTAGTGCTCGTGAAACATGAACCGTCAATAATGGTGTTCTGTCTCATTAATACTAAATCCATAAACAATAGGAAATGAGATATGGAACAAAGGTACACATGCACAATCAATGTCCATATACTTCTAACTAATAGTCATATCATTTAATCTAGCCCAGACGCATAACGTCATGCGGGCGATTCCCTTGTAGATATTAAATCTACTCACCGATGACCTCGAGCTAAGTAAATCTGACATCCTGCTTCCCTTTCTTCGCAGCGTCCGAAGTCCCTACTCGCTGTCCTAAATTTCACAAACAGAACACATAAGGTTAAATATCCTGCACCGATAAAAAGACAACTAAACGCAAGGATAACGTCTATCAGATAAACACACTGTGCACTCAGTGCACAAAACGCGCACGATATCGGCAAAACCCTAGCTAGGATGACACAACCACCAAGCATAGACTCTGATCGTACTGATCGTGCATTCACAACACAATATATATCGTGGAATCTAATATATATAACGTCGCAACGTAAAAAGAAACCCACGCCTAAATTATCCGAAAATCTAGTAAGCAACTTTTAATCAATTTAGCCCAAATCTACAAGTTTAACCAAAACTAGTAATCACAATCATCTCATAATAGGTTGATTAAACCATACAAAGTTTTACTACAATTTTAATCTCACCCAAAAGTAATTTAGTAAAAGTTTAGTTTGCAATTAAGCTAATTAGGTAATTAGGAAAAATATCATTTAAAAATCTTGCACTATGTTAAGTTTTATCCTAGTCTAAGCTTCACACTTAACCATTACAATAAACAAAACCCTTACTTGATTATCAAAACCCTTTTCTAGAAATTCTAAACATGCAAATTCAAGCCTTAATTAAACAACTAATAATTAGATTAAGGTTTTAAAATAAGAACTAAGCATTAAGGTTAGGATTTATACTTCAAACTTTATTCAAAAACTAGCAACAAAACTTCCAATTTAGCCTCCAAAATGAAGACTTCTATGAAGATCCAAACTTGTTTAGGGTTGAAGAATGATGGGTATGGATTTATATTTGAGTTTGTGGGATTATTTAAGGATTTTTGATAATTTATTTGGACTTGGAAAAGTGAAAATGGGGTGAAGAAAAACAAAGGGCAGCAAGGAGGGAGTTCGGCCAAAACAAGAAGGAGGTGGTAGTTTTCGAGTTGTGTGGAAAAATCTAGAAGAAAACATTATTAAAGCTTAATTAAAACATAAAACTTTAAGCCACCTTATTATCCTTTTTATTATTAAAACCAAAAAATATCTAGATATTTCATCAATATATTTTGTAACAAAACAAAATGGTTAATCTAGTGATTAAATTAGCATAGATTTAAATTAGCATAATTAACCCAATCAAAATTGTAATTACGACTAATTAAGTGCATAATTAAAAGTTTATAATAATAATTTAATTAGGGAAAAATATTAAAATGCACAAAAAATATAAGTGGCTTACCAAAAACCGCAAACTAGCAATTTCCTAGTTAAACTAGGTGCAGTGAATTCTACACAGATAAATGAGGGCTTCTAGGTTTTAACGGAAAACACAATTTATTTTACCTAGTAACGAAAAATTCGCATAACGATTTCTAAAACGTTACAATATTTCTGTCATGCCCCACCCCCAATACAGAGAGTATTGTCCGCTCAGGCCGAAACCGTACGGTTTTGTCCTTCGGAGCGAACCGGACCCGACCAAAGGCCACTTCCCAGGAGGCCACCTATCCTAGGACTTCCCTGGACCGAGGACGCTTAAATACGGAGTTCTCAAACTCCTGTAGTGCCAGTTTACTTAAAAAGCGCCTCTGTATTGAAGAGTGGTATCATTCCATTTATAGTACAGATCTGTCCTCTTTCGGAATGTATTCCGAAAATTCCCCATTGTTTTAGAGTGGGTCCCCATGCTTATCTAGTATATATGGGATACCGGATAATACCAGGGGTATTACATATTCTCCCCCACTTATAACAATGGTTCTTCCTTGAACCACAGACCTACTTTGTGGAACCTAGCTCTGATACCATTCTGTCATGCTCCACCCCCAATAAAGAGAGTATTGTCCGCTCTGGCCGAAGACGCACGGTTTTGTCCTTCGGAGAGAACCGGACCCGACCAAGTGCCACTTCCCAGGAGGTCACCCATCCTAGGACTTCCCTAGCCCGAGCACACTTAACTACGGAATTCTCAAACTCCTGTAGCGCCGGTTCACTTAAAAGGAGCATCTGTATTGAAGAGTGGTATCATTCCATTTATAGTACAGACATGTCCTCTTTCGGAATGTATTCTGAAGATTCCCCATTATTTTACAGTGGGTCCCTATTCTTATCTGGTATATATGGGTATACTGGATAATACCTGGGGTAATACATAAAAAGAAGATTGGTGTAGATGGGCAGGTGGAAACCTATAACTAGGCTTGTTGCAAAAGGTTTTTGTCAAACACCAGGAGTGGAATATGACGAAACCTTTTCTCCAGTGGCTATACTCAAATCCATTCGGATCCTATTTGCCATTGCTGCCTTCCATGACTATGAAATCTGGCAAATGGACGTAAAAACAGCTTTTCTAAACGGAAATTTGGAAGAGTGCATTTATATGGATCAGTCAGAAGGTTTTGTAGACAGTGGGAGCATGGGGAAAGTGTGCAAGTTGCTTAAATCCATTTATGGATTAAAGCAGGCATCGCGGAGCTGGAACATCTATTTTGATGAAACAATCAAGGAATTTGACTTCATCAAGAACGAGAATGAGCCTTGTATATATAAGAAGATTGTAGGATGAACTGTCGTATTCCTAGTCTTATACGTGGATGACGTTCTTTTGATAGGAAATGATATTCATATGCTACAATCGGTCAAGCTGTTCTTATCACAAAGGTTATCCATGAAGGACCTTGGTGATGCCTCATACATTCTAGGGATCAAGATCTACAGAGATATATCCAAGAGATTATTAGAACTTTCGCAGTCCGGGTACATAGAGACCCTGCTAAAGAGATTTAGTATGGAAGATTCCAAGCGCGGTAACATACCCGTATTGCACGGAATCACCCTCTCCAAGAAGATGTCTCTCAAGACTAATGAGGAGAGGGTTCGTATGAGCACTATACCATAAACTTCAGCGGTAGGATCTATAATGTATGCGATGCTATGTACAAGACCATACGTAGCTTACGCACTTAGCGTGGTGAGCCGGTATCAGTCAGACCCAGTTGAGAACCACTGGAAAGCAGTAAAGAACATTCTCAAGTACCTGAGAAGGAGTAAGGAGATGTTCTTAGTTTATGGTAATGGAGACCTACAGGTCGAGTCCTTTACCGATTCAAGCTTCCAGAGTGACAAGGATGACAACAAGCATGTCTCGGGTTTTGTGTTTACCCTCAAAGGAGGGGCAGTGTGTTGGAAGAGTTCCAAATAGGACACTGTCGCAAACTCGACGATGGAGGCTGAATACATTGCAGCCAGCGATGCCGCAAAAGAAACCGTCTTAATTAAGAAGTTCATTACTGAACTTGAGCTAGTTCCGTCCATTGTTGATCCGATACCTTTGTATTGCGATAACAATGGGGTTATAGCTTTAGCAAAGGAACCACGGTCCCATCAAAAATCCAGACACATCTTGAGGCGGTATCACCTGATCAGGGAGATCGTTGATCGCCGGGAGATCGAGGTGCGGAGAGTGGACACAAAAGACAACACGACGGATCCATTCACGAAGGCCCTCGCTCAAGCGCGGTTCGAATGACTTTTTAAGATGTTGGGTATGCGATACGCCAATAGCTGGACCTAGAGCAGACGTTGGGTACTCGGTACGCCGATATATGGACTTAGTGCATGTGGGAGATTGTTGAATATATATGCCGTAGAGGCCATTATTGTTTATGTATAAATATGGATGCTTCGACATATATATGTACAGGACAATCTTGCTCGATATGATAGTATGCTATCTGGTTTGTCTTTATCTTAACATGTGTATTTGTTTTACTTATGTATCATTTATACATGTTGATAAAGCCCATAGGATCTTGCTTGACTACCAGCGTTATGATGGCGATCATACTTGTGGGAGCTGGGTAGTCCATAAGCACATCCTTAAAGGTCCCAAGTCATAGGAGTATCGAGATCGGGCATTGATACTCCAGAGTAGACTTATGTATGTGTTTCTAGACCTCAACGAGGGGCTATAGTTGGCCCCATAACCGTTGGTGTGATCACCTAAGATTTATACAGGTGCTCACTGGGGGTGAGTACACTGGACGGACTCGCCGAGAACTTCTAGATAGTACTATACCTATCGTCGGATGGAAGTTCTCAGGTGACATGAGTACAGGTTAGTCTTCGGACCTGAGATCGTTATTTTTCTCGTATGAGTTCCCACTGTACTTTGATCACTACCCTACCACGGCTCTACTAAGTCGTGCAAACAGGTTTTGGTTGGGTATAGTCCCGAGCCACATGGAGGTAGTGAGTGATTGTTGGGGATTCGTCTCTCCCGGTATAGGGAGTCGATATCGCATTGTGTTCGATTGGTCTGGACCATAAGACCTTAGCCAAGGCAGTTGGGATTTACTGATAGGTTGATCAGTAGTTTCCCGGATTGGTCCTGAGCCACATCAGCACAAATTATCAGGTTATTAAGGTCTGACATTTACCACCACCTAGACCCGGTATGCGATACTCTCAGACAAAGAGACCGGATTGTACAGAGATTTTCATGGATAGGCTTAGTAGGGATCCAGATGAGTTTGCTCGTCGTCCTTCCTTTTCGACAGGTATCCGGGTAGCCGTTACATACAGCTAGTGCCGCTGCCATACTTGTGGTTATGGATTTATCCAGTAACACACTGTCGGCGTACTGTCGAGTCTTTAGAATCCCACACAGAGGGTTTCCCTAGTTCAGGAAAAATGATGTAGTATCCGTATTGGATACGTGCTGGGTTTGGATTGATTGATGGTACTATGTACCCAGACTTTCGATCGAACTGTTAATAAAACTAGCCGTCTAGGGTTTTGAGCCGTATTATTAAATCAGGTTTTGATTTAATAATTTACATATATATATATATTTCGATATGTATATTCTAGTATTATGTTCTTTGTGTTATTCTATCTCTTTGGGTATTCGTGTTTTTATGCAAATGCAGGTATACATATACAGTAGACTGTAATACGTATTTTATACGGAAAACATTCTAGAAGGTGGACACCTTATTATTGGTTATTTCCATTTATCTTTAAATGGATAATGAGGTATAAAGTGAGGTGAGGAGAGTGTGGTGAGAGCCATGCCTCAATAGTGATGACAAATGAATTTTCAATTCATTTGTGCTCACTATTGAAACATGGTTGGAAATAGTTTATTGTAAAAATGTTTTTACAAAACCATTGCGAGATTTTGTCTCTCACATGCATACTTCATTTTTTTCAAGCTCTCAGCATTTTATTTCACCCTCCTCCCTTCTCTTGAGTTCCTCCACCTTCACCCTTCTCTTGAGTTCCTCCACCTTCACCCTTCTCTTGAGTTCCTCCACCTTCATGATCTACCTCCTCTCTACACTCTTATGTGTTGAGAAACAAAAGAGGAGGTGAGATAGATACACACATTGATCCATACAATGCATCCTAGAGTCCTTAGACCAGCAAACTAAGTTCTCTAGTTGCTCAATAGACACTTAGTTTGGAGTTAGAGCCATGGACCATATTCCCCGGGTGGATCATCTTCGATGGTGGAGGACCGACGAACAAAGTAGATCTCGAAGGACCGAAGGAGCAAGCAAAGGAGATCAAGCTCGATCATGGAGGCCACTTGGACCTAAGGACAAGGACGAAGGAAACAGATCTTTTGGTGAGACTCTTTTTCATAGTAGATAGCTCCTCTAGAGTTAGCTAGTTTAGGTTTTATGGTAGATTCGGTAACAGGTTATTCTAATGCCGGATTTACAATCGTAGAAAAAAATTTGTTCCGCAAATGGCAATAGATGATGGCCAGGGCATTAGTGTAACTCAAGAACATGAGTACAGGTTACTCTTCGGACCTGAGATCATCATTTTTCTCGTGTAAGTTCCCACTGTGCTTTGATTACTACCCAACCATGGCTCTACTGAGTCATCAAGACAGGTTTTGGTTGGGTACAGTCCTGAACCTGTCACGACCCGAAATAGCACGTGACTGGAACTTGAATCATATGAAGTCTATAGGGCCCCATCTAATTCAAGTAAGCCAAAATCCCAGAAATCTAAACCATTTGAAAAGAGAGTAAAGGAAAAACTTATCTTAAAAGCAAGTGTGTTAACAAAGTGAGCCGTAGTATGTACTTTTAAAACATCATGTCTTTTCCAAAAATTTCGGCAGAGTTTCCTTTGTAAATACTGGCCCCAAATAGGTACAAACAAGCATAATATAAAGGCATCCCCAAGCGGGAGCTAGCTCTTCGCCAATTGGCGGTCACAACCACGCAAGAAATATAATATACAACGCCGAAGGGCAAGGATCAAAACTCAGATAAAACCAATATCCACCAGAAAACCATAATAATACAAGCGCGACTCTAAGGTCGAAAGAATATACACTGGTCTTCTAAGTCTATAAATATACAAGTCTGGTTGATGGAGTTACTAGATACAACTAAAATAATAAAAGTACAATGGTGGTTACGATACGAGTGAACCCACTTACCAAAGCAATCACCCGGAAAGAAGCAGTGTTGCAGCAAAGCCGCCAAGAAAACTTGTACGGCAAACCTGCAAGAAACTGTGGCACAACAGGGGTGAGTTTCCAACTCGTGCGTAGAAAACATCACCGAGTAGAAATCGCATGTATTTCTCAATCCTAGGTCATACGATAATAATATCCTCAATAATATAAACTTCGAACATCTACACATAAGTATAATATCATGTGCTCGTTTTAGTGCCTCAGGTAGACACATAATACATATATGATGTATGAATGCATTAAAATGAAAACAGAATACATCATGAATGAGAAAATTGTTTTCTTTATTTAGTGAGATTTCTGTATATAAAAATCGAGGTTTCATCAATGAAATAAACATAGAATCCATGTCAAGCATCGACACAAAACATAAATCCCAATATCCAATATCTCCGGCTCCGACAATCCGTACTGGCCCATATCATATAGTCTCAATACCTCAAAGTCTCAATATCTCAAAATCTCAATATCTCGGGCTCAGGCAGTCCGGACTGGCCCCTGGGCTCCAGCTATCCGGACTGGCCCCTCATCAAATCTCACGACTACGTCAGTATCCTCCGAATATCCACCACGTCACAAATAATCGGTCGGTAGTGCTCCCCTGCCAGGCTCAACGCCATCATTTGCGACCTTCTCGCCCCGGGGTACCGCACCGGGTCCACCATGCACCCACAGATGGTTCCTCCTCCTCCTCGAATCGGGTGTATGATATTGCTCAAGAGCCAAGAAAACTCATGGTGGACATATCTCACATCATATCACGAGAAAACCGTACTTTTTATCTTTTGAAATGAAAATGAGTTTGTAAATTCTTGCGGTTTCTCTAAATCCAGAAATCTCATAGAAAATCCGAAATCCCAAAATGAAGAGTCAATAATAATGAATACCGGGCTCCGGCAATCCGGAATGGCCCTATAATATTGCATGATAATGAATATATAAACATGCATGGGTATCTAATTAAGGAATGCAATATCTAAACTAGCACTGAAATGATATATTGGAACTATCAGCTAGCAAGCGATATCAATGAAGTAATATTTCTAAAGTGTACGTGTTATGGCAGTTACCGATGAGAATGTGTGTGTGCCGGCATGCAAGTGTACGTGGGGCATACGCATCATCGGTAATGGTGCTAGTGTCCTGACAGCATGGGTTCAATATAAACAAGAATCACAAGTATAAGCATGCAATGCGATAATAACATGAATATATGGAAATTGAAAGGTAAACGCAGCAATAAGGAAATATGCATTCCTATATACGAGTGATACAGTTTTTGGTGTCAGAAATCGCACGAATCGTAGTTTTAGAAAATAGGGGCTATAGTGCTTTTAAGAAAAAGGTACTTCCTTTGAAATATCCGTAGTATCCCTCGGCCTATCATTAAAATACTTACGATTCGTTGGTTTTGGAAATATGTATGACTCGAGCCCAGTCTAACATCTACTATGTAACTACATGACAAAGCTATGAGACTAATCAAAGGGTTAGGAAAAACCACCTAAGTTCTGAGTCGATATATATAGTAATCGGTGATCCCGCCTCAATAGCGTCACATACGATCAAACATAATACGACATCCTCAATCATGAGTGCGGATCAATCATCATATTTATATCTCGTACGGTAAATCCATCGAACGGCATCCCAAAATCGGGGTACGGATCGCCTATCACATATACATCAATATCCATATGGTATCATTATCATAATATCATGAATAGGGTACTGATCTAAGTCTAGTACATACCGATACCATCAGAATATATATATATATATATATATATATATCCCCATATGCATGAAAACACATCGCCCAACGATCCGCTATAATAACATGTCGTATCTCATAATACGACCAAAATCATATTTTCGATCTCACGGCATCCTGCCCAATCACATCGACTCAACTCCAAGAATCATATACTATCCTTATTATCCATGTATATGTATACATATATATATACATATACATATATGTATGTGAGTATGTATATATATATATATATATATATATATATATACATACTCACATATATGTGTGTGTGTGTGTGTATCCTCATATACACACAAGTAAATCAAATGTATGCGTGTGTGTGTGCGTGTGTGCAACTTTATTCTAGGGTTAGTGACTAAGAAACTAACTAACGACACTATCATTCAATTTTACTAGAATTAACCCATGATCTTCTAAGATCTTACTTGCTAATTATCCAAGTTTCAAAAACACATTTTCATATATAATATAATATATCATAGGCTACACTACGAACTGCGGGGGTGCTATTTGCCATCCACCCAACTTCTCCCGTAGATATATATCTACCCACCTTGATCCTTGCTTGCCGAAGTCGATGTCACCATCCTCTTCTTCATCGTCCGAAGTCCACGTGAGGGTACCTACATATCACATATATCGTATCGCATCAAAACGTCCAATTCCAAACCAAAATGACACGCGAATCACACATTGGTTAAAACCTATGGCCTATAATGGAAAAGAGCCCAAAAACATCCGATATCGACGTACAAACGTAAAGTGACCAATACAAAACACAAAATCAAAACTTCAAGTCAATAAAACCCACAAAACATTAAGTAGCAACTTAGAAAACTGATCCCAGATTTTAGTTCAGGTGAAATTAGGTTAAACAAACAGTACTGGGGTGATGTATATATGATATTAGAGCTACAGAAGCAACTTGGACCCCAAACTCCCCAACTTGGCTGGCCACATCCCCAAGAAATCCGGCCTGCTCGGTTTTGGTGGCTCTGATTGGGCTCGTACTTGCAGGGTGGCCTCCTAGTGGTCCATCTAGGTTAGTGGTGTTGTTTTTTTTCCTTCTAAAAGTCTCAAGTCATCCCAGATTCCCTGTAGGCCTAATATAAACACAAAACTGACATTTCGATATCCAATTCACATTGTATGGTCTAGGCTCTGTTTCGTCCAGGTTTTTAGCACTAAGGGGGGTTTAAGGTCACTACTAGGCCTCAATTACACCCTCACAACTCAAGGATCCCTAAACTTGATCTTAGAATTTTCATACATCACTAAACCCCACCGAATGACTTCTAAACTAAACTAGAAACTAAAGTAAATGAAATACTACACTACTTATGAAAGAAATACCTCATTTAGCAAACCCTAGAATCCCCTAGAGCTCAAAATCCAATTTTTCTTGATCTCCCATGCTTGTAGTGAGCTTGTGCATGTTTTTAATGAAAGGAATGAGGTATTTTGAGGTATTTTTGGGGGGTGAAGTGAGGTGTAGGACGTGGTGGAGGGAGAGGGCAGCCATGGATGAAGGAGGGGAGAAAACAATGAAGAGGATGAAGAATGAAAGAATGAGCCAAGGGTCAAAGGAACCCCTCACCTCTCTCTCTCTCTCTCTTGCCCATACCTATTTCTTTAATGTTTTTCCTTTTTCTTTTCTTTTCTTTTGTTTTCCTTTTCCTTTTTCATTTAAATCCAAAACAAAAGACCATATACATATAACATAAAATATAAGATGCCATGGTTCATGCAAATTGAAAAAAAATGTTTTGTTGATGTCATGATGCAAAAATCGAGCATAATGCATGATTAGTGAAATTTAATCGAGTTTAGCATTAATATAGAATATAATTAATTATAAGAAATCCATGAATGCTCCATTCTCATAATCTCTTTCAAAATCAATAATTAATATAAATTTCCGAATATTTTCCAATTTATCATTATTTAATTATACCATAACCTTTAAAACTAATCTCCACCATAACCTTTAAAAGTAATCTCCACCCATTAAAATATTCGTAATAATTATTATTTAATTATCTAAATTCCCAAAAATAAAATTTTATTTTTCTGAAATGTTTCAGAACCACATGGAGGCAGTGAGTGATTGTCAGGGATTCATCGCATCCGGTATTGGGAGTCGATATCGCACTGTATCCGGTTGGCTAAAACCATAAGACCTTGGCCAAGACAGTTGAGATATACTGATGGTTAGTTAAGTAGTTTCTCGGATTGGTCCTGAGCCATATCGACACGACTTATCAAGTCAGAATGGGGTATGAACTTTACTACCCCCTAGACCCGGTATGCGATATTCATAGACGAAGAGAACGGACTGTACGGAGATTGCCACGGATAGGCTCAGTAGGGGTCCGGATGAGCTTGCTCGTCGGCCTTCTTTTCGACAGGTACCTTGGTAGCCGTTACGTACAACTAGTGCCGCTGACCCTTATGGTTAAATCTACTGCCAGCGTACTGTCGAGTCTTTAGAGATCCACACAAAGGGTTTCTCTGATTCAGGAAAAACGATGTGTTGGCCGTATGTTTATACGTGTAGAGTTTCGATCGAATGATAATACTAGCCGGCTTAGGATTAAGCCGGATTATTAAATTATGTATTGATTTAATAATTTACATATAAATATTTCGATATGTATATTCTAGTGTTATCCAGGTTTTCGATCAGACGGTTGATAATACTAGTGGGCTTAGGATTAAGCCGGTTTGTTAAATCAGATATTGATTTAATGCTAGTATTATATTAGTAGTATTATTCTATCTCTTGGGTATTCATATTTTGGTACGAATACGGGTATGTATATATGGTAGAGTGTATTATGTATTTATACGGAAAATATTCTAGAAGGTGGACACTTCATTTTTGATTTATCCATTTTATTCTTTTAATTAGAAATGAGGTGTAAAGGTAGTGAGGTGAGAATGGTGAGAACTATGCTTCAATAGTTTTGACAAAAGAATTGAATATTCATTTGTGCAAACTATTCAAGCATGGTTGTGATTTTATATTGAAAAATTGAGATATACAAAATCATGGTTCATTTTTTCACACAACTTTTGATCTCATTTCTCACCATGAGCTTCTCTCTCCTCTCTAGCCTTTCTTGAGTTCCTCCTCCTTCTTCTTCATCTTCCTTCCTACCATCTAATGAGTTGAGAATCAAAGAAGGAAGGGAGATAGAAATACACTAAGAAACTCACCACATCTCCTTAGTAACCTAGATTAGAAAATTAGCTTACTAAGTTTCATCATTAGTGCATCTAAGCTTGGATCATAAACTCTCGGGTGGATCATCTAGGATCAAGAAGGTCATCAAGCAAGGTTGATCTAGAAGACCTCAAGGAGCTTAAGAAGAGGAGTGAAGACTGTTAGTTATATGTATTCCCCAGAGGCCATTATTATACATGTGATGTATATTATAGTGGATGCTTGGACATATATAGGGAGGACTTTCTTGCTCGACATGATAGTATGCTATCTGGTTGTATTTTATCTTAACATGTACACTTATTATCTCTTTATTACATATTGATAAAGCCCTTAGGATGAGTACTTGACTACCACGACTATGATGCAGATCATAGTAGTGGGCCAGAGGTAGTCGGTAAGTACATCCTTCAAATGTTCCTAGTCGTGGGAGTATCGAGACGGGGCATCGATATTCCAGAGTATACTAGCGTATACGCTTCTCGACCCATATGATGGGCGATGGATGATCCCATATCCATTGGTGTTTGACATCAGAGAAGGTATATGGGTGCTCAGTGGAGACTGGGTGCACTGAACGGACTCGCCGAGAACTCCTAAATGGTATTATGCCTATCATCAGATAGCAGTTCTCTGGTGACACTGGTACAGGTTAGTCTGTCGACCCGAGATCGTCATAGAGTCTTATGTGATTCCCATTGTGCTTTGATTTCCACCTTACCACGTTCAAGAGATCGTGCAAAACGGTGGTTTTTGGGTACAGTCCCGAGTCACATGGAGGCAATAAGCGATAGGAGGGGATTTCGTCTGTCCAGGTATTGGGGGTTGATGTTGCGCTGTGCTTAATTGGCCATAACAGGAAATCCCTGGTCAGGATTGCTGAGATCTCCTGGTAAGTGTTATCAGTAGTTTCTCGAACCGTTATGAGTCTCACATCGGCATGAATTATCAGGCTATTGGGGTCTGACGTTTTACCACCCCCAGGCTGTGATAGGCGACATATCAGACGAAGAGACCGGACTGTACGGTAGTGTTACTTATTGGATTCGCAGGAGTATGATCAGGCTTGCTTGTTGATCTTCTGATCTCTTAATACCCGGGTGGCCGTTACGTTTAGCAGACCGCTTGCGGCTTTTGGGTGACTGATATGATCACCACCTACTGCCGCCATATTAATGAGTCTTTAGAGTCCCACACAAAGCTTTCCTGGCTCAAGCGAAACGAAGTAGGAGCACATATGTGATATTTGCGGTACCGAGATTAATACGAGTATGTGATACCGTTTTCTATTCTCGCGATATGTGATATCCGTCGGTTATATGTGATATAGCCGGGTTATCGGATCAAATGTTGATTCGATAAGTTGTTGCATTTGATATTAGTCGGTTGTATGTGATATAGCCAGATTATTAAATCAAGTGTTGATTTAATATATATTATATATTTGATATAATAATTTACATTAATTAATATTAGCTCACTTAAGATTTCTTTTTCTCACTTGTATGCATTTAGTATATATGTGATAAATATTAATGTACATTTTTTGTGTGATGATACATGTGACATGGGTGTGTGAGACTCACACCATGCTTAACATAATCAAAGGTTTTATTTATTTAAACTAATTCAAAATTGAGTGGAATTTAGTCATGGTTGAAGCTTAATGGAAGCTGGTAGAATCATTGATTAAGTCCACCAATTTTGTTTTTTACTTAAGATATTTATTAACCCAACCATTATGATTAGCCATGATTTAGTCTCTACAAGGGTTAGTATATGATATTAACTCACCCATGGTTGCCATAACACTTGAGATTTTTCCATGGTTGCTTCTTCTTTATCTCCTTCCTCAAGCTAACTAGCTTTTTGGAAGGTGGAGAAAATGAGTGAGAAAAATATTTCTAAAATGAGAAAAATTCCTACTTCATCATCCTCTACTATATTAGCCATTTAGTTTAGGGTGTTTGCTTTACTAAACCCTAATTAGTGAAGAGGTAGCTTGAGTTGGTGTCTCCTCGAGGTAGATCATCTTCGGCCTCGAAAACTTCAAGCAAGCTTGATCCGTTCATCTTGTGGAGCCTTTCTAGTGTCCGGGAGTTCACTGCTTGGAGCGAAGGGACTACTACACGGAGCTATTGAAGTGAAGGACTGGTATACAAATGTTGTATTTCTTGTTCATTTTGTATGTAAAGTTTTTTGCATGCTTGTATCATCTAATTCTCTAGTTAAGATTCTAAGTTAAGGTTGTTTAGCGCGCCAATTTTTTAAAAAGGCATGGTCGGTGCCACCCGAAACCCAGCGGCGACCTAGGGAACCCTGCAGAGACCCGAAGGATACGTGTTTTTAGGTATAATCTTGTAACATAGTAGTTAGACTCCTCTAAATTACTAGTTTCGATATTTGATTAGATTCTAGGATGTGTTTTCTATCGCCAAAGTTTTAAATGTAAAAGTTTTTCGTTCCGCAACGGCCGCGGTAGACGACCAAGGAACTAGGAATCCTAATAGCGCGTGCAATTCATGGAGAAACAAAAAGTTTCAGAGAAATAAGGAGTTAAGACAAATTAGATCACATGGCCTAAACCCTAAGACCCAAATCAAGTTCCTGGCTGCAAAAAAATTTCTCAAAACAGCAATTTGTGGTTGGATCTGCTCCAATCATCTCCTTGCTTCACCCATGCGTCCTTTTGGCTCCCCTCTACTCCTTTTTCCACTTAATTTTCTCTGATTTCAACCAGAGACTTCACAACACTTTATCTACCCCATTATCACAATTTAATCTCTTTTTAATCCATTTTTTAATTCACACACTCTCATTTTTAACCTATAAATAACACCACATCCTCTATCTCTTTCCTATTCTGAAATCCATAGCAAAATTCTCTAAAATTTCCTTGTGCAAGAAGAGTTAAAACAAGTCAAGTGGAGTTAGCTTGAGCCAAGATCGTTTTGAAAGACCGTAGCCATCCTCGATGCTACCACGATCCATGAAGACACTCTATCTTTTTCCTCCCCTTTTCAACGCTCCAGAAACCCGTAAGTCCCCTTTTCCTCTCCTTCGCATCATCTCAAAACAATTCTTAAAGCAATACTGACTAAAGTGGAGTTAGTCTAAATGAATCTTCTTATAAAAGTTTTATTACCCTTACAATGTTAAATATTTCACCCTAATACTTCTAACTTCACTTTAAATATATTCATCTCAATTTCTTTTGAATTGTTTAAAATTTTGTACAAAATAAAATCACACAATAAAATTACCCCAAAATACCATGAAATTTTCTTATACCTTTTAACATCATCATGAACTATAACTATAGAAAACTCATGGGGTAAAGACTTACCCCATCACATACACTATGGTTTCATAGCACGATATTTTAGATTACAAAGTTTTATCCTAAATGAAACAATTTACATTAAAATACCCCCGCATTTAAAAAACTTTTTATCGCTATTTTTAACTCTTTTGCAATTACGGCTCTACAGCCCTTTTGGGAGAACTCATTTACGGATGGTGCGGGTTACACATTTAAATTTTCCGGGCGTCTATATCCTCAATCAAGTGAAAATCAATTTTTTCCTACACCTCATCAAAAACATGAATATTTATCGATTTAGGTTCTAGATTGGAGGTATAAAGGTCAAACAGATTAGGTGTGGTTTCACTCGAAAGGGGTTCCTCATAATTTGGCAAATCAAGCACTACAAAGTCGCACAACTCATCATTTTGGACACATGTTTGAAAATTGGAGTTGTTGGATTCAATTGGGTATGGGTAGGTTTGATTTGGAAATTCTCTCACATTCTCACTCAGTCCAACCGCCTCCTTATACATTGAAAAATTTGAAGCTAGTTGAAAACTAGCTGCCGGTTCACAAGGTTGTCTAAGGGCGGTAATGGATGCTTCCACATTCCTAGCCATTTGGTTTGTTGCTGAAATATAAGCTTCCAACGACTGTTCCAAACTAGACATGGGTTGTGAAGGGGTTTCGGTAAAGATTCGAAACTGTTTGGATACGTGAAACTCCCAAAAGGCTGTGTAGAAACAGTGTCTAGTGACGGTGGGAAAGTCGGGTAGGACTGGTAAGAAGTGGATGGCTGGACAGGAGTAGGATCAACCTGTGGATAGAAAGGTGAATGAACTTGTTGATCCCTAGAACTAGATGAGTGGAGAGGGGAGAAAGATCGGCTACGAGATTGAGCAATGTGCTCAGCAATGGACATCGATTTAGGAGTTACAGCAGGACTTGAAAAGGTGGTGTCAACGTACGAAGGTGGCGAAGGTTGACATGGTTGACACAAAGTGGGTTGCAAAGTCAAACTGTTTCTCCTAGACGCTTCTATTTGATCTTTCAAAGATATTTTTGGCATGGAGGGATCTTCTTTAAATCGACCAAAACAATTGACGTATGACGCAAAGTTAGATTCGGGATACCAAAGTTCGGCAAGAGATTTATGATGTGGGGTACCCATGATAGAAGAAAGAGAAGATGAAGAAGGTAGGTGGTGAGCTGCAAGGATTTTACGCGACAAGTTGCAAGTTTTTTATAAAAATTTGTCCTTTTTTTTTCTTTATTTGAAACTGTTTGCGAAAAAAAATTCGATAAAAGGCTAAGACACACTTTCGATCAACCAACAATGCACAATCGGGCCTAACTCTAGGGTCACCTAGGTCAGCTAGACAGCTCCTAACTGTTCCATAGGGCTAAAAATAGGACCTCAAACCGCCTCTTCACCGCCAATTGCGGCCAGATATTTGTCAGGTAAGTGGGAGGCTCCCCGCTACAAGTAGCGGTCCTAATTAAGTAACCACTTGCCTTGACACACTTGCCTAGACACCGCAAAGTCAGGTTAGGATAAACGGTCGATGCCTATAACTAGTCCTCTGTCCAATTGAGCTCGAAATCCTTATGGCTGAGTCTAGTATTTTTTTAATTAAATATGGTCAATGCAAATGCCTTATATGATTTCTGGGGTCCTGGGAAGGGTGATGAAATCCCCACCTAATTTGAATTGGTCAAAAGCCCCTTAAAGTCAGTTTTAAAGATATGCAAAACAGAAAAATCACTTGCAATCAAATCTTTTTATTTTATGCACGGCACAAAGAATTCTGCACAAGATTGTTATTTGGAAGGGGAAAGGATTTTTGTTAAGCGCAAAGAATCCTGCAGGAGATTTTTCAGAAGATATATCGGAGATTTGCAAAGGAGGAGAGAGAAAACTCACAGAGATTTGCAGTGGCGGAACTGTTTTCTTTTTCTTTTTTTTTAACCGCGCTTCTGCCTTTTTCTAGGCAATCGATCTATCGCCTCCACCGCGGAACCGCCGCGAAGTGCCGCCTCTGACCGCGGATCCGCCGCGGGTTAGTGCCTTCGGCATTTTTTTTTGCTCTCACCAGATCGCCGCGGTTCTTCTTGTTGACTCAGTCCTCCAAATTTCTTATGTTCCTCGGTTGTTGTGATCTTCTGTTTGTTCGGATTTGATATTTGTTGTTTTGATCTCTGTAGATTTCCAGATTCGATGTTGTTCGTAGATCCTGCAAAATTCACACAAAAATACCCTTCCCAAAAATAACAGATGATATATTTTTATATTATTCAGATTTTTATGACTTTTTGAATTTTGATTAACCCAAAATTGCAAAAAGGAAATAACACGCCATCCTCGGCAACGGCGCCATTTGATTGATCTCAAAAATTCTTATAACTGCAATCAAGAACGGCGTCGCTTTGCTGCTAGCCGGTGAGTACGGGTCGGTCCACAGGGATGTTGTGAATTTCCTAATCGCTCAAACGAGTTAATTCCGATGGGAGTTCGGATTGATTTATTAAATCTAAAAACTAAATCTATCTATACTAAGATTATCTAGATCTAAATCTTGCTAGGGTTAGGTTTATGAATGGTTTGGAAATGTAAATAAATCTCAACGCTTTCTATACCCAAATTAGGATCTAAAAGGAGTTATGGTAATTATCAATAAAGGGGATTAGATCCATTCAGGAAGGTGTTCCTTCCTCTAGGTTCTTGTCCTTCCTTTAGAGATCCTTACCCTAACCTTCATGGAAAACGCGCGCAACCGGGCCTTTATACTACGGTATCACTGCTACCTCGAGGGATAGGGTGCCGTAGGGCGCGGTGTGTGCGTGTATGTATGGTGTCCTATTGAAAATATATAATGGGCAAGAAAGGGATGAGAGATCTCATCTCTCAAAAGCCTTCACCAAAGCTAACATCTAAGGCAGGGAATTAAAATCTAAACTAGAGCAATTAAATAAAACTACTTACAGATGGCTCTCTCCAAACATCAATACAGGGTTGTCAGATCTGAATTCATGAATTGAAAAGAGGCACCGATGCTCTCCAAAAGAATTTCTAAAATTTATTAATGAAGGGAGGCATAGCCTTTGCAATGATTTAGAGTTCCTATTTATAAAGGATAGGAAACCCTAGGTTACAATTGATTCGCACGTCTACATTTACCAAAATATCCTTAGGAAGACCTAGTCAAAGTAGACTTCAAGCTTTGGTAAAATTTTATGTCTCTGTCTCTTTAAAAGGAAGTATTGGGCCTTGAATCTTTGGGCTTCCTTATTATTTGGTTCTTTTATTAAAATAGCTTCTATGTTTCTTCCAGATCTCCAGTGAATAATTGCGGTGGACTTTTAACCGTTTGCTTTGTAATCTTGGACCTTGCATTCCCTTGTACTTTGTGAATTTTATCTTTGATGTAAGCTTGATCAAGAGTCTTCTGTTTGTTGGTCAAAGTCCACTTTTGCATCATCTTTTCATCGTTTTCACTGTTCTAGATCCAAGAACCTGTAATATGTAGCAGACATGCGTCAAAAGCACCTGTTTATTTATAAAACGAATAAGAATGGGGAATATAATAATACAATATTATGGTGTGAACAAATACCCCCAAACTTATCTTTTGCTCGTCCTCGAGCAAACTTATTTTTTATTCTCGACAAAAAACCTAACCGCACTTTCGCAGGGAAACACGATTGCACTGAGCTCGTGTAACAAGCCGTTAAACCTCTAGGTGTCCCTAGTAGGAGGAGTGTTGTCTCCTGAGGGTTTTCAGTGGATACTACCCACAAAATCCTATCAATTTGGCTTTTTCGACTTTAATTCTCCAATTAGGGTTTCTAACAAGGAACTCTATTATCTTCGACTTGCAAATTATCCACCCATATTCTTCACACTTCCTCATCATCTAACTTAAGATTATATATGTTCTATAGACTTACTTAGCTTTCGGCATCTCTTAAGTTTTTCCTTCTAGGGTTCCATCTCCACTTAGGAATTTTTATCAACTCTATTAAAGATACAAGTTCTATTCTTCACTCCTTTCTTTCATCTAAACTCCAATCACATACCCCTACGTGTGTGTATAAATCACCCCTACACTTGGAAATTCAAATCAAGCAATCATACTCTTGTCATTTTGTCCAAAGCACTTATTAGTTGGTGAATTTTTAAATGAATTTTGCTTACACATCCTTCATGCGACCGTTAATACTTCTTGAGGTACCAACGACCGATTACAAGATGTGTTTGCACATTAAAGCGTAATTCCAAGTCTTGCAACACCCAAGGCTTTAGCAGTGACTCCCAAACCAGTTGGTCTAAGACACTAGGTGATGAAGCACCCTCGCTAAATATTTTTCTATTTTTACAGCCTTAAGTAATCACAAAAACCAGTGTTCATTTTTTTATTCTTTATTCACACTTGTATTTTTTTTCATTTTCTTCGTACTAAGGACTTTAGACAAGAGCATTTCTAGGTCTCTTCTACTATTCCAAGTTTCAAGGTGCGTGTTTGTGAAAATTGTAGGCTATACATTTTCAGAATCTAGACATAAGTTAGGAATTATTTTTCAAAATTATACTCTAATAAAAATATTAATACTTTTCCTTTATTTCGACTTAGCCCAAGAAGTGAACCCAAAATTTGCTTATTTCTAAATAAACTACAAAGACATATACTTTCTACCGTTAAACTTTTAAGGAAGGTTATTTTTAGGGTTTTTAATTTACTAAGTCTAAGATCTAGTTGTTCCTAGCCAGTTAACCTATATGTCAAACTCAAATCAATTATTCAAAATTGAATACAATAATTTTTGAAATTTTGAAATTTTTATGGGTTTTAAAATAAGTATGCAAATGCAAAAATATGTACAAATGAATGCGAAGGAAAGAAGGCTTACCGAGCATACCCCCAAACTTAAACTTGACAGTGTCCTCACTGTCATGCTACACCAAGAGGGTCAAAATGCCGGCACTCCCCTGTTTATTTATTTATAACAAATTTTTTTATTTTATTGTTTTGAAATTTTTTTGTTATTTTTTTATAGAAAAAGAAAACAAATATATATATATATATATACATATATACAAAGGTTCCCTCCAAACTTAAGCTTTGCCTTACACAAGCCAATGGTTAACACCAACCATTCAAAAATCTTATCGTGGTAATGGTCGAGTTGGTGAAAGAATGGAGTAGAAAGAAAAGAAATGAGAAACAAACGAGACCGTGTGGAGGTAGAAACGGGATACGATCTCGGTGGGGGAGAAGAATGACGGAAAAGAGAAAGAAGTAGAGTACGATCTTGAGGGTGTAAATCGAGTGAATAGATTAACACAATTTGTGATGACCGATGTGTTAAAAGCGATTGTGCTAACCTATCAACCCGTCGAGAAATGGGGTCAAATCCCTTAAGATTCGCAAGAAAGCATGGGTACTCCGAACTTGGTATAGGAGGTGAAAGCGTAACGGTCACTTGCACGGTCGGAACAATGGAAGGTAGGGAAGGGAGTGAATTAGGGATAGTCTTATTCTCACTGTAGTAAACTGTCTCGAATTGGAAAGATTCCATTAATGGTTCGAAACAACTGTAAGAAACCGAGTCTGATGGTTCAACTAACTCATCTGAAAATGTAAATGACTCAAACTCGGGCGGTGAGTAATCAACATCGTCCGGAAAAGTGAAACACTCGTACGTGTTATCGGCAGTGAGAACTGTGTCAGATTCAAAGTAAAAGTTTTCAAGCTCACAGTCGTCAAGCTTGATCTTGTGCGTGGTCAGGACGATGGAAAAGAGGGAGGGTGATTTAGTTAAAGGTTCAAGAGGATGAATTGGATAATCCGACACATCAAACAAAAATGGTTCAACCTCAATATTATCCTCAATACTCTCCTCAATACTATCCTCATAATTCTCCTCAATATTTAACTCATCCATGCCATTATCATCAAGACGCATATGAAGTTCGGGAGGAACATTTAAGGATTCGGGATGATGAATTGGACATAAAAGTTCAATCAAATCGACAGGTTCATCATCCGAAATTTTCCCGGCGTATATATCCTCAATCAAGTGAAAATCAATTTTTTCTGACACCTCATCAAAAACATGAATATTTATCGAATTAGGTTCTAGATTGGAGGTGTAAAGGTCAAACGGATTAGGTGCGGTTTCACTCGAAAGGGGTTCCTCATAATTTGGCAAATCAAGCACTATAAAGTCGCACAACTCATCATTTTGGACACATGTTTGAAAATTGGAGTTGTTGGATTCAATTGGGTATGGGTAGGTTTGATTTGGAAATCCTCTCACATTCTCACTCTGTCCAACCGCCTCCTTATACGTTGAAAAATTTGAAGCTAGTTGAAAACTAGCTGCCGGTTCACAAGGTTGTCTAAGGGCGGTAATGGATGCTTCCACATTCCTAACCATTTTGTTTGTTGCTGAAATATAAGCTTCCAACGACTGTTCCAAACTAGACATGGGTTGTGAAGGGGTTTCGATAAAAGATTCGAAACTGTTTGGATATGTGAAACTCCCAAAAGGCTGTGTAGAAACAGTGTCTAGTGACGGTGGGAAAGTCGGGTAGGACTGGTAGGAAGCGGATGGCTGGACAGGAGTAGGATCAACCTGTGGATAGAAAGGTGAATGAACTTGTTGATCCCTAGAACTAGATGAGTGGAGAGGGGCGAAAGATTGGCTACGAGATTGAGCAATGTGCTCAGCAATGGACATCGATTTAGGAGTTACAGCAGGACTTGAAAATGTGGTGTCAACGTACGAAGGTGGTGAAGGTTGACATGGTTGACACAAAGTGGGTTGCAAAGTCAAACTGTTTCTCCTAGATGCTTCTATTTGATCTTTCAAAGATATTTTTGGCATGGAGGGATCTTCTTTAAATCGACCAAAACAATTGACGTATGACGCAAAGTTAGGTTCGGGATACCAAAGTTCGGCAAGAGATTTATGATGTGGGGTACCCATGATAGAAGAAAAGGAAGATGAAGAAGGTAGGTGGTGGGGTGCAAGGATTTTACGCGACAAGTTGCAAGTTTTTTATAAAAATTTGTCCTTTTCTTCTTTATTTGAAACTGTTTGCAAAAAAAAAATT
The DNA here is from genome assembly GCA_030015575.1 of Agapanthus africanus. NCBI lineage: Eukaryota > Viridiplantae > Streptophyta > Magnoliopsida > Asparagales > Amaryllidaceae > Agapanthus > Agapanthus africanus. Next base: position 142,361,298 of record JASDDO010000031.1, read on the forward strand.
CAATAAAGAGCTAAGACACACTTTTGATCAACCAACAATGCACAATCAGGCCTAACTCTAGGGTTACCTAGGTCAGCTAGACAGCTCCTAACTGTTCCAAAGGGCTAAAAATAGGACCTCAAACCGCCTCTTCACCGCCAATTGCGGCCAGGTAAGTGTCAGGTAAGTGGGAGGCTCCCCGCTACAAGTAGCGGTCCTAATTAAGTAACCACTTGCCTTGACACACTTGCCTAGACACCGCAAAGTCAGGTTAGGATAAACGGTCGATGCCTATAACTAGTCCTCTGTCCAATTGAGCTCGAAATCCTTAGGGCTGAGTCTAGTATTTTTTTAATTAATTATGGTCAATGTAAATGCCTTATATGATTTCTGGGGTCCTGGGAAGGGTGATGAAATCCCCACCCAATTTGAATTGGTCAAAAGCACCTTAAAGTCAGTTTTAAAGATATGCAAAACAGAAAAATCACTTGCAATAAAATCTTTTTATTTTATGCGCGGCGCAAAGAATTCTGCACAAGATTGTTATTTGGAAGGGGAAAGATTTTTTTTAAGCGCAAAGAATCCTGCAGGAGATTGTTCAAAAGATATATCGGAGATTTGCAGAGGAGGAGAGAGAAAACTCACAGAGACTTGCAGTGGCGGAACTGTTTTCTTTTTCTTTTTTCTTTTAACCGCGCTTCTGCCTTTTTTCTGGGCAACCGATCTGTTGCCTCCACCGCAGAACCGCCGCGAAGTGCCGCCTCTGACCGCGGATCCGCCGCGGGTTGGTGCCTTCGACATATTTTTTTTTTGCTCTCACCAGACCGCCGCGGTTCTTCTTGTTGACTCAGTCCTCCAAATTTCTTATGTTCCTCGGTTGTTGTGATCTTCTGTTTTTTCGGATTTGATATTTGTTGTTTTGATCTCTGTAGATTTCCAGATCCGAAGTTGTTCGTAGATCCTGCAAAATTCACAAAAAAATACCCTTCCCAAAAATAACAGATGATATATTTTTATATTTTTTCAGATTTTTATGACTTTTTGAATTTTGATTAACCCGAAATTGCAAAAAGGAAATAACACGCCATCCCCGGCAACGGCGCCATTTGATTGATCTCAAAAATACTTATAACCGCAATCAAGAACGGCGTCGCTTTACAGCTAGCCGGTGAGTACGGGTCGGTCTACAGGGATGTTGTGAATTTCCTAATCGCTCAAACGAGTTAATTCCTATGGGAGTTCGGATTGATTTATTAAATCTAAAAACTAAATCTATCTATACTAAGATTATCTAGATCTAAATCTTGCTAGGGTTAGGTTTAGGAATGGTTTGGAACTGTAAATAAATCTCAACGCTTTCTATACCCAAATTAGGATCTAAAAGGAGTTATGGTAATTATCAATAAAGGGGATTAGATCCATTCGGGAAGGTGTTCCTTCCTCTAGGTTCTTGTCCTTCCTTTAGAGATCTTTACCCTAACCTCCATGGAAAACGTGCGCAACCGGGCCTTTATACTACGGTATCACTGCTACCTCGAGGGATAGGGTGCCGTAGGGCGCGGTGTGTGCGTGTATGCATGGAGTCCTATTGAAAATATATAATGGGCAAGAAAGGGATAAGAGATCTCATCTCTCAAAAGCCTTCCCCAAAGCTAACATCTAAGCCATGGAATTAAAATCTAAACTAGAGCAATTAAATAAAACTACTTACAGATGGCTCTCTCCAAACATCAACACAGGGTTGTCTGATCTGAATTCATGAATTGAAAAGAGGCACCGATGCTCTCCAAAAGAATTTCTAAAATTTATTAATGAAGGGAGGCATAGCCTTTGCAATGATTTATAGTTCCTATTTATAAAGGATAGAAAACCCTAGGTTACAATTGATTCGCACATCTACATTTACCAAAATATCCTTAGGAAGACCTAGTCAAAGTAGACTTCAAGCTTTGGTAAAATTTTATGTCTCTATCTCTTTAAAAGGAAGTATTGGGCCTTGAATCTTTGGGCTTCCTTATTATTTGGTTCTTTTATTAAAATAGCTTCTATGTTTCTTCCAGATCTCCAGTGAATAATTGCGGTGGACTTTTAACCGTTCGCTTTGTAATCTTGGATCTTGCATTGCCTTGTACTTTGTGAATTTTATCTTTGATGTGGGCTTGATCAAGAGTCTTCTGTTTGTTGGTCAAAGTCCACTTTTGCATCGTCTTTTCATCGTTTTCACTGTTCTAGATCCAAGAACCTGTAACCTGTAATATGTAGTAGACATGCGTCAAAAGCACCTGTTTATTTATAAAACGAATAAGAATGGGGAATATAATAATTCAATATTATGGTGTGAACAAGTACGACCAGATCGCTGCTCATGCTTAGATTAGCTTACCTTTTCTTTCAGTTTTTGTATTCCGCCTATTTAGGCATTCCTATTATTGTATTTACTTTTCAGTTAAACTCTTGTACTGTAAATATTTCAAGTTTGAATGTAAATAAAGATATTTGTTGAATAATTTACAATCTCAATTTATTTTTCCATTGTGTATTTGTAAGTATGTCTTATCACCTCTACTAAGGTTTTAACAACAGCATGTAGGCAATTTTAAAAAATCTAGAGAGCTAAGTATACTAATCACGAATTAAACTAAAGATTAGGGTTTCAAAAGAAAACAACTAGGGATTTATTCTAAGTGAATGAGAACTGCAACCTTCGTAGATCAATCGAACACTTCAATTGCTCCGTGTAGAAGTCCTTGAGCTCCTCTACGACTCTGCATGAAAGTGGAACAAGGTTGCCTGAGGTCTTCGTCGTCTAAGATGATCCACTATGAAGCTTCTCACTCTCAAACTTTTACATCACTAATCAAAGAAAAAGTGAAGATAACAACCTACACTAGCTTGCTACTCTAGTATAAGTTCATGAAGTGGGATTTTTCTCACTAAAATTCTTTCTTTTTCTTTTCATCTTCTAACCAAGAAAATTATCTAGAGTGGAATGAAGATGATGATGAACATGGCAAGAGCTGAATGAACCTTGGAGATAAGATGATGTTTAATAGATAAGTATGGATAAATAAAAGCAAATCAAGAGAGCAAGTCCTGGTTGCTAGAACATTTTAGAACCTCCTAGAAGCCATGACTCATCTTTAGATATTTTTCTTATTCATTTATATTTATCAAAATATTCATTTTATCTACAATGTGATTCTTGCATTGCCTTGTTCCATGTATCATCAACCATAATACATTTATACATACATATATATATATATATATATATATATATAAAGAAAAGAATTATAAGGAGTAATATGTTAATCAATAAATCAACACTTGATTTAATAATCCGGTCATATCATATATAACCCGACTAATATAAAAAATGCTAGATTAAAATACGGTATCATATACTCGTAGTTAATCAAGCTCCCGCACATATCTCCATATATGTCCAACTTCGTTTCGCTTGAGTTTAGAAACTTCTATGTTGGGCTCTTAAGACTCGTCAATACGCTAGCAGTAGGTAATGATCATATCAGATACCCACAAGCCGTCAGCGGTACTATCTGGACGTAACGGCTACCCAGGTATTGATTGAATAGAAGATCAATAAGCAAACTTATTCAAAATCCTATATATCCAACAAGCAACACTCACAATACAGTCCGGTCTCTTCATCTGATATGTCGCATATCGAGTCTGGGGTTTAGAATCGTCAGAACCCAATAACTCGATAAGTCATGTCGATTTGTGGCCTATAACCAATCGAGAAACTACTGATAACACTTATTAGTAAATCTCATCAGCCCTGGCTAGGGACTTACGGTTATAGCCAATCACACATAGCACAACATCAACTCCTAATACAGGGAGAGACGAAACCCTTCCTATCACTCACTGCCTCCATGTGTCTCAGGACTATACCCAAAATCCACCTATTCGCACGACTCAATAGAGCCGTGGTAGTGTGGAAATCAAAGCACAGTGGGAAGCACACAAGACACTATGACGATCTCGGGTCTACAGACTAACCTGTACAAGAGTCACTGGAGAACTGCTATTTGACGATATGTATAATACCATTTAGAAGTTCTCAGCGAGTCCGTTCAGAGTACTCTGTCTCTAATGAGCACCTTCATACAATCTTTGATGTCAAACACCAATGGATATGGGATCATCCATCGCCCCAATACTAGGTCAATAAACGTATACACTAGTCTACTATGGAATATCGATGCCCTGTCTCGATACTCTCTCGACTAGGAACTGTTAAGGATGTGCTTATGGACTACACATTCCCCACTAGTATGATCTGCATCATAGTCATGGTAGTCAAGCTAACATCCTAAGGGTTTTATCAACATGTATCAAAATGACAGTAAACTCAATCAAGTGAACATGTTAAGATAAAGAGCAACCAGATAGCATACTATCATGTCGAGTAAGAAAGTCCTCTGTATATATGTCCAAGCATCCACTATAATATACAATAATAGCCTCTAGGGCATACATATTCCTAAAAAGCTCCCACTTGCACTAAGGCCAATTATTGGCGTATCTCATACCAATCATCTCAAAAAGTTGCTCAAATTGCGCCAGTGGAAGGGCCTTGGTGAGTGGATCCATGGTATTGTTCTTCGTGTCCACTCTCTGAACTTCTATCTCACGGTGATCAACTATCTCCCGGATCAGGTGATATCGCCTCAGGATATGTCTGGAACGCTGATGGGACCTGGGTTCCTTGGCTAATGCCATAGCCCCATTATTATCACAATACAAGGATATTGGATCAATAATGGTTGGAACAACTCCAATCTCTGAGATGAACTTCTCCATCAAGATAGCTCCCTTGGAAGCATCATTTGCAGCAATGTTCTCATCTTCCATCTTTGAGTCTGCAACGGTGTCTTGTTTGGAACTTTTCCAACAAACCTCCCCTCCATTGAGGGTAATTACAAAACCCGAGATAGACTTTTTGCCATCCTTATCACTTTGGAACCTGGAATCAGTAAAGGCCTCCATTTGGAGATCCCTGTTATCATATACCTAGAATATTTTTTAGTCCTTCATAAGTACTTAAGAATGTTCTTCACAGCTGTCCAGTGTTTCTCCCCTGGATTGGATTGATACCTGCTTACTACACTCGGTGCGTAAGCTATATCTGGACGAGTACATAACATTGCATACATGATAGACCCTACTGTGGAAGCGTAGGGTATAACACTCATGCGAGCCCTCTCTTCATCAGACTTTGGACAAAAGTCTTTGGAGAGGGTGATTCCGTGACAAGCGGGTAAATTATCTCGCTTGAAATCTTCCATACTAAACCTCTTTAGTATGGTGTCTATGTATCTAGATTGGGAACATCCCAACATTCTCTTAGATCTATCTCTATAGATCTTAATGCCTAGAATGCACGAAACATCACCCAGGCCTTTCATGGAAAACTTTTATAATAGGAATAGTTTGACCGATTATAGCATAGGAACACCATTTCCTATTAAGAGAATATCATCCACATACAATAGGAGGAATGTGACTGTACTCCCTACAATCTTCTTATAAATGCAAGGTTCATCTATGCTTTTGATAAAATCAAACTCTTTGATTGTATCATAAAAGCAGATGATCCAACTCCGTGATACCTACTTTAATCTATAGATGGATTTAAGCAACTTGCATGCCTTTTCGCTACTCCTACTATCAATGAAGCCTTCCGGCTGATCCATAAAAACGCATACTTCCAAATCACCATTTAGAAATGCATTTTTAACGTCCATCTACCTGATTTCATAGTCGTAGTAAGCAGCAATAGCAAGTAGGATTCGAATGGATTTAACCATTGCTACTGGAGAAAAGGTCTCATCATAGCCCTGTTAGTTATATGTATGCCCTAAAGGCCATTATTGTACATATGATGTATATTATAATAGATGCTTGGACACATATAGAGAGAACTTTCTTGCTCGACATGATAGTATGTTGTCTGGTTACCTTTGTCTTAACATGTAGGCTCTCACATGTTGTTAGAGCCCTAAGGATGTGTACTTGAGTACCAGGACTATGATGGAGATCATACTAGTGGGGCTAGGGTAGTCCACAAGTTCATCATTTAATTGTTCCTGGTCGAAGGTGTATCGATACAAAGCATCGATATTCAAGAGTAGACTAGCGTATACGCTTCTTGACCCATATGATGGGCGATGGATGATCACACATCCATTGGTGTTTAACATCAAAGATGGTATACGGGTGCTCAGTTGAGACTGGGTACACTGAACAGGACTCACCGAGGGCTCCTATGTGGTAGTATACCTATCGTCGGATAGCAGTCCTTTGGTGACACTGGTACAGGTTGGTCTGTAAATCCAAGATCGTCATAGAGTCTTGTGCGGCTCCCACTGTGCTTTGATTTCCTTCCTACCATGCTCAAATGAGACGTGCAAACATATGGATTTTGGGTACAGTCCCCAGTAGCATGGAGGCAATGAGCGATAGGAGGGGTTTCGTCTCTCCCGGTATTGGGGGTTGATGTTGAGCTATGCTCGATTGGCTATAACTGGAAGTCCCTGGTCAGGGCTGCTGCCGAGATTTACTGATAAGTGTTATCGGTAGTTTCTCAAACCGTTATAGGACAGACATCGGCATGCCTTATCACGTTACTGTGGTCTGATGATTTCCACCCCTAGACTTGATATGTGACATATCAGACGAAGAGGCCGGACTGTATGGTAGTGTTAATGAAAGGCTTCATGGAGACTATGGACAAGCTTGCTTGTTGATCTTCATATCGCTCAATACCTGGCTAGCCGTTACGTCCAGCTAGTACCGCTGATGACTTATAGGTGACTGATATGATCATCACCTGTAAGTCGACGTTAGACACCCCACGAGTTGCGGGGAGGCGGAATAGGTAAAACAATCATTTTGTTTAAAACAAGCATCGACTAACTTACGGATCTTTGCCAAACCTTAAGTAACAATATCATAGGAGGGATTAGCTACTATGAAAAAAGATTATACCTAATGATCCAAGTCCTTCTTCTTCTCGATGACCACCTCCTCGTCGGCCTCCTCTTTGTAATAGAAGATCCACCCGAGAGCTACTACTCCAAGCTTGACATCTAACTTGAGGTAACTAGGTTGCTCAAAGTGCTAATCAAAGCAACCTAGGGAATATAGAGTGTGATTATGGATCAATAAGTCTTGCTAACCCTTGATCTCAACACATGAGAGGTTAGGGTTAGGGTTTGAAGAGAGAGAGAGAGCTTGAGGAGAGAGAAGGTGAGAGTGAGAATTCTTTTTGAATAATGAAATCATTGAAATATATATGAAGCATAACATATTTATTAAACAAATAACAAATAAAAAATATCTTCATGCTTCATTAACTCACATAGTGATTCATCTCATGAGTCATTTGAATCATTAATGCATCATTAACTCCATGGATGAATCACACCAAGACTCATTAATCCAATAAATGCAAATGCCACCTTAACCTCCAAGTCATCATCCTTCTAGAAGCTTCTCGACAATTTACGAGAACGCCCCTCCTATCCGTGAAAACACGGAAATACTTTAGACTGCATAAATCTAATAATCCGATACTAGAATATGGCTTAAACCAAAGCCCGTTAGTAAAAACTGTCCGAACATCGTACGTGCATAAATGTACGTGCGTGTCCGAACCCTGTCGTAAAACCATACGACCTCTATATCGTTTCGCCCGAAGCAGGGAAACTCTCTATGTGGGACTCGAAAGACTCTACTACTACGCTAGCAGTGGGTTTAACCACAGACCGCAAGCGGCACTAGCTGTACGTAACGGTCCCCAAGTAGATGTCGATAAGAAGGCCGATGAAGAAACCCATCATCACGAACGTCTCCTGTTGCTAGTGGGCCCGGTGAGCTCGGCTTGTTTGGGCTCGGCTTCCTTCCCATCCGAGGGGGTCTCCCGTATTCCAAAACGGAGGGAGAGACCCGCAGCCGAATCGGAGAATCGTCTGCTCGAATTCTCCTACTGAGCCTGATGTGACAATCTCCGTACAGTCCGGTCTGTTCGTCTAGGACTATCGCATATCGGGCCTAGGGGCGGCAAGCGTCAGTCCCCTAAAAGCGGTATAAGTCATGTCGGAGCGAAGCCCGTTACACCTTGAGAAACTACTGGAAAACCTTCCAGTAAATCTCGCTTGCCCTGGCTAGGGACTTTGCGTAATGGCTCTCCAGACACAGCGCGATATCAACTCCCAATACCGGGAGAGACGAATCCTGTCTAACCGCCACTGCCTCCAAGTGCTTCAGGACTGCACCCAACTGCTACCTGTTTGCACGACTCTTTTGAGCCGTGGTAGGGTAGCAATCTAAGAATAGTGGGAACACACTCGAGGCGAAGCAGCAGTGTCAAGTCTGCAGACTATGCTGTACTCATGTCACCTGGGAACTGTTAACCGACGACGGGTATAATACTACCCAACAATTCCATGCGAGCCCTGTCCGGTGTACCCGTAATCCAACGAGCACCTGTATACTATCTCTAGTATGACGTACTGATGGCTGTGGGACAGACCATCTCCCCAACTGGTTTGAGAAGCGTACACACTAGTCTACTCCGGAGTATCGATGCCCTGTCTCGATAATTCTACGACTAGGGACCTGAAAAAGGATGTGCTTGTAGACTACCCAGCCCCCACTAGTGTGACTGCCATCACAACGCTGGTAGTCAAGCAAGATCCTAAGGGCTCTATCAATACGTACACACATATTAAGATAAATATAAACCAAGTAGCATACTACCATGTTTAGCAAGATTGTTAATATAACTGTGAATATCCCAAGCTTCCATTAAGTAATATACAAGCTAATATGATACAATAATGGCCCCTAGGGCATATACACTAACAATCTCCCACTTGCACTAGGGCCATGTACAGGCATATCGAAGTCCGATCATCTCGAGTAGCCTCTCGAACTGAATCTGAGGTAAGGCCTTTGTGAATGGATCAGCAGTGTTCTCCTCTGTAGCAACTCTCCGGACCTCGATCTCCCGGCGATCTATGATCTCCCTGATCAGGTGATACCGCCTTAAGATGTGTCTGTACTTCTGATGGGACCTGGGTTCTTTCGCTAAAGCTATAGCTCCGTTGTTGTCGCAATACAGCGGTATTGGATCAACAATGGTAGGAACCACCTGATGTTCTGTTAGGAACTTCTTCATCCAGACCGCTTCTTTTGCGGCATCGCAAGAAGCAATATACTCCGCTTCCATCGTCGAGTCAGCAACGTTGTCCTTCTTGGAACTCTTCCATCACACCGCCCCTCCATTGAGGGTAAAGACATAACCTGACATGGACTTAGAGTCATCCTTATCACTCTGGAAGCTGGAATCAGCAAAGGCCTCTATCTTGAGGACTTTTCCGCCGTAAACCAAGAATATCTCCTTAGTTCTTCTCAGGTACTTGAGAATGTTCTTTACTGCTATCCAGTGCTTCTTCCCTGGGTCTGACTGATACCTGCTTACCACGCTCAGTGCGTAAGTTACATCTGGTCTGGTGCACAACATCGCATACATTATAGAGCCTACCGCAGAAGCGTAGGGTATAACTGACATGTGATCCCTTTCCAAATCAGTCTTGGGAGACATATCTTTGGATAGGGTGATTCCGTGACAAGCCAGTAAATTACCGCGCTTAGAATCTTCCATACTGAATCTTTTCAGTACAGTGTTGATATACCTGGACTGCAAAAGTCCCAACATCCTCTTGGATCTATCACGATAGATCCGGATCCCCAGAATCTAAGAGGCATCACCCAGGTCTTTCATGGAGAAGCTGTGTGATAAGAATCCTTTGACAGATTATAGCATAGGAATGTCATTTCCTATCAATAGAATGTCATCCACGTACAAGATGAGGAGTACGATAGTTCGTGCTACAATTTTACTATATATACATGGTTTATCTGGATTTTTGATAAAGTCATATTCTTTGACCGTTTCATCAAAACAGATGTTCTAACTCTGCGATGCCTGCTTTAGTCCATAAATGGACTTAAGCAACTTGCACACTTTCCCGCTGCTCCCACTCTGATTGAAGCCTTCTGGTTGATCCATATAGACGCACTCTTCTAAATTACCATTTAGAAAAGCCGTCTTTACGTCCATCTGCCAGATCTCAAAATCATGGAAGGCGGCAATAGCAAGAAGGACCCGAATGGATTTGAGCATAGCCACTGGAGAAAAAGTTTCATCACAGTCCAAACCAGGTCTTTGACGATAACCCTTTGCAACAAGTCAAGCCTTATAGGTTTCCACCTGTCCATCTACACCAATCTTTTTCTTGAAGATCCATTTGCATCCTATGGGTTTTACCCCATCTGGAGCAAAGTCCAAAGTCCATACTTTGTTGGTGTACATGGACTCTATCTCGGTCCGCATTGCATCTAGCCATCGTACCGAGTCGCCGCTCTGGATGTCCTGTTGGAAGCTAGTAGGTTCATCATCATCAATGATGCAAACCTCTATATCCCCATCTATGAGAAAACCGTAGTATCTCTCAGGTGGATGTGACGGCCTACTACTCCTGCGGAGGGGTGCGAGAATGTCCTGTTCTTCTTGAACTACTGGTTCTACCAAACTTTCAGTAGTAGTTTGTGGTTCTGGAATTTCTTCCAGTTCTATTGCGCTCCCACTTGTTTCCTTTTCTAAAAACTGATTTTCTAGAAAATGGGCATTACGAGAAACAAAAACCTTTTGTTCCTCTGCGTAATAGAAGAAATATCCCCTGGAGTTCTTTGGATATCCCACAAACTTACACAGTATTGATCGTGCCTCGAGATTGTCCGCATGCTTCTTTTTAACAAAAGCTGGACATCCCCATATCTTCAGATACTGAAGATAGGGTTTCTTCCCACTCCACATCTAATATGGCGTGGTAGGCACAGTTTTGGTAGGAGCCCTGTTCAAAAGATATGTGTTTACCCTAATCAGAGCAAAGCTCTGTTCAAATTCCAAGACGGGAGATGAAGCAACGCTTCATCTTCCCCCAATCAGAGCAAAGCTTTGCTTTGAAAATTTAAACTTTAATAAATGAAGCAACGCTTCAGATTCTTTGCGCTGCGCGCAACGCGCCACGTGTCAGGCGCAGGCACATCAGCGCAGCGCCCAAAGCAGCGCACCCAATCAGAGCAAAGCTCTATTTAAAGCAAAAAGTAAAGGAAGCGACGTTTTTGTTGCGCAAACGCTGCGCTGCGTGACACGTGTCTGCGCAGCTGCGCAAGCACAGCTGCGCACGCGCTGTGCTGCGCGACGCGTGCCTGCGCAGTTGCGCACGCACAGCTGCGCAAGCGCTGCGCTGCACGACACGTGTCTGCTCAGTTGCGCAAGCACAGCTGCGCAAGCGCTGCGCTGCGCGACACGTGTCACGCGCTGAGGCGTTTGCGCAAAACAGAATTGAGATTTTAAAGAAATCTTTTCTGTTCTTGTTAAAACAAGAAGATTTTCTTCTGTAAAACAGAGGCCTTTAGATCAAAGATCCAACGTAGGGGAAAATTCCCAAAATCACTCAGAGAAAGATCCCCTTAACAAATTTAACTATTTTATGGGCACTATAAAAAGGACCCTAGACCTCAATTCAGGGAAGGAACATTTTTTTGGTGAAAAATTAAACAGAGAAGACTCTGAAGAACTGGAGAAAAATCCTCAAGAACAAAGAAAAAGGTAAAAAAACCTTTAGAAAAAGAGAAAATTCTCTTATGAACAGATTATTGATCTGAGAACAAGATCAAGGATCTCTAATGAAAAGAAAAAAAAATAAATAATAAATATTGCTTTGCACTTCTTTTAAGAACCATTGGTTCTTGAATCTAAAAGATTCTCAAATCATAGTGCCTTGCACTTGCAAACTGCGCTGTTGCGCTCCTGGATTGGCGCAAGCCACCAGAGCGCGCCACGTGTCAGCAGCGCAGGCGCAGCGCATTAGCGCGGCGCACTGCGCTTGCGCGACACGTGTCAACACTACGAGCGCTTGCGCTCTCTGATTGGCGCAAAGCGCCTGATAAATGCAATGCATTTCCTAAAAGGGCCAGGCCCAAATCAAAAAGACCAAGCAGGCCTAATTAAATTGATGCTCTGCATCATTTATAAATGGGCAGAGCCCAAACGAAATAATAAAAATGCTATGCATTTTAAAAAGGGCAGAGCCCAAACAAAGTAAAATTGATGCTCTGCATCATTTATAAATGGGCAGAGCCCAAAAAAAATTGATGCTCTGCATCCTTTCTGGGCAGAGCCCAAATAAAAATAAAAAGAAATGCAATGCAAAAGCAAATAAAATGTTGAACATTTTCAACTGGACTTAGCCCAATTTTGTCCGTAAGTCCTTAAATTAAATTGACTGAGCACAACTGCTCTCTTAAATCAATTTATACCCGGTTCGAGGGTACATCTCCGAGCTCCTCTGACACTTATCGTTGTAATCCTTCAACGACGTCAGAGAGGTGACGGGTCCCGACGACCACATACGTCAATATGGACTGCGGGGTCCTTAAACTCGTGGACCGAAACGTCCTTAAACTACTAATTGACCACCACGTCTCTAAACTGGAATGTGGACCGAAACGTCCTTAAACTAATATTAGACCGAAACGTCCTTAAACTAATGTCGGACCGTCACGTCCCTAAACTGGAAAATGGACCACCACGTCCGTAAACTGGAACATGGACCACCACGTCCCTAAAACTGGCGATGGACCACCACATCCCTAAACTGGATGGACCACCACGTCCGTAAACTGGAACATGGACCACCACGTCCCTAAACTGGAAAATGGACCATCACGTCCGTAAACTGGAACATGGACCATCACGTCCGTAAACTGGAAAATGGACCACCACTTCCGTAAACTGGAACATGGACCACCAAGTCCCTAAACTAGCGATGGACCATCATGTCCCTAAACTCGAACATGGACCACTACGTCTCTAAACTGGAACAATAGAGCCCCCAAACGCTCTCTTGTCGGATCTAAACGATCTCGTTTAAGTTGATCTTAGCCCCAAACACGGCTAAAGTATCCTTAAACATTCAAATGGATTATAAAATTCCAAATCAACTCTGGTTCGAGGGTACATCTCTGAACTCCTCTGACACCTATCGTTGTAATCCTTCAACGGCATCAGAGAGGTGACGAGTCGTGACGGCCATATATTAAACGGATCACCACGTTAAGTCGATCTTAGTCTCAAACGAGACTAATGTATCCTTAACGAACGTTTAAGTTGATCTTAGCCTCAATACGGCTAACGTATCCTTAAACTAAAAACACCAAACCCAAATCTAAGTAAATGCGGATTTGGACTAATCCACGTCCTACGGGCGATGGCATTACTCAGTCTCCGTATACAATCCACGGGAAACCACAAACAAAACAAACACACACGACACGAAGTGAAATTCTGGAGCAGGAGAAAGTTGTTACCGCGATACGGTAGCGTAATTAACTGCAGGGGCTTGCGCCTGCAGGGAAGAGCGTCCCCACAATCAAAAACCCCTCAAGCGAGGGGGAATCTGACGAAGTCTGCTACATCGGCCGCATCCGTCTAAACCTCCGATACACGGTTCCATAAATCAACTTGTCATCTTCGGAGAGGTAGATGGATAAAACCAAATAGCATCTGCCCTGAATCTCAGGCAAGACGCCCTAGCGTCGTCGGCCGCCATTCGGAGGGGAGCAATATGCAGTTGATTCTAGCGCATAACCCCAGAAAGATTGCAGTAACTCAGCATTACTCATCATGGAACGTACCATATCCAATAGGGTTCGATTCCGTCTCTCCGATACACCGTTATGCTGTGGAGTGTATGGAGGAGTAAGCTGAGAGAGAATTCATTTCTCTTTTAGGTAACCTAGGAACTCGGCACTTAAGTATTCACCACCTCGATCAGATCTCAGTGTCTTGATACTTTTGCCGGTTTGGTTTTCTACTTCATTCTTATACTCTTGGAATTTCTCAAAAGCCTCGGATTTATGTTTCATCAAGAAAATGAATCCGTACCTAGAGTAATCATCCGTAAAAGTAATGAAATAGGAAAAAACACCTCTTGCATGTGTAGACATTGGACCACATACATCGCTGTGTATGAGTCCTAAGAGCTCGCTTGCTCTTACTCCATGTCCAGTGAATGGAGTCTTTGTCATCTTTCCTTTGAGACATGATTGACAGGTCGCATAAGTTTGATATTCGAACGAATCCAAATATCCTTCTCTATGTAACTTAGTTAACCTTGTCTCATTGATGTGACCCAGTCTACAATGCCATAAGAAAGCCTTATATAAATCTGGAGACTTTCTTTTTAGTGTGTTCTGGACATTGAAAATCTGTAATTGGTTTAAGACATATATACCGTTATCTAGTGTACCGGACCCAATCAAACCATGATTAAGGTGGATGTTAACAACATCGCTTACAAATGTCAAATCATAACCTTCTTTTGATAACAACGAAACCGATATGATATTACACGTTAAACTGGGTACACAAAAACAGTTATGCAAAACCAAAATATGTCCGCTCGTCAATCCAAGGTGATAATCCCCTACGGACACAGCTACCACGCTAGCTCCATTAGCAACCTGGAGGGTCATATCACCAACTTTCAGCACTTTACGGATTCTCAGTGCCTGCAATGAATTGCATATGTGAGATCCTGATCCGGTATCCAATACTGTAACACCCGAGCCCGATAATACTATTTCTGGTTCTGGTTGAGTGTTATACATTGCTCATTCCAATTATCCTGATCGTTTGGTGTTTATTGCTAAATTCTAACCGGTTAAGTCATTTTGGCACATAACAAATTTTAACACCTAAAATGAAATTAAAAATATCCATGTTGGCCTACTCGTCGCCACTAGTCGCGTGGTAGCGTCCGCGCATCGAGATTTCATCCCGTTCGGCGAAACGGGCAAGTTTGGACGGCTACGCGCGCGTGCAAGTGTCCGACTTGGGGGCATGCATTTTAATCATTACACACCCCTTTTCAAAATTTGGAACCCGCTTAAAATCCTATAATTTGAATTTGAAACATTTGGGCGCAACCCGGGCGCGATTTGGAAATGTTTCATTTAGCGCCGAAAATGCCCATTTAACTAAATATATTAAACTATATATATATGTTTACTGTTACCTAAATCAACGTTTAAATCCCTAAAATCTTTTAAATCTAAACCCACCAATTTCCCAGCCAATCATCACGAGGGCTTTACCCTCGTGGCCCCACCAACCCATTCTCTCTCTCTCTATCTCTCTCTCAAATCTCTTTCTCTCTCTCTCTCTATCCCTATATATATCTATTCCTACGCAGCCGCCCTCTTCTCCTATCCATCACGAGAAAAACCCTCGAACCCCATCAAACCCTAGCCGCTCGTCGCCGTCGCCGCCGCAGTCCCCGCGCCGATGAGACCACCACCAGCACCCTTGCCTACGCCGCAACCCCGTCCTCCTCTGCCCCTCCTTCCTCCGTTCTCTTTCCAGCACTCGGCCAGCGCCACCGTCACTTGCACCGCCCACCGCCGGCGACCCCACTTCCTCATCGGCCTCCGCTCGTCCTCCTCATCTCCTGCGCATCAGCCCCGATCTTCTTCTTCCTTTCCCTCGCCTGCGTTGCACTGCACCCGAGCCTAACCCCATCACACAACCCCAGGCCGCCGGGAAACTTGTCGTCGATCATCGTCGTCGTCGCCAGCGCACCGCCGACCACCTCCTCTCCCTCCTGCAACCCAGACCAGACCATTGCATCCCCTCGTCGCAGCACCACCGGGTCCAGCAACCTTTGGCCGGAGCTGTCGCGTTCCCTGTTCTTCGCCGGCGCCCTCTCGTCGGCAAACCTGTCGTGGTTGCCCCGGGTTATTCCCTGTAAGCATCCCTTATCTTTCCCTTTGTGCTCATTTCCCCCGCTGATCTTTAATTTACATATATCGTGTTTGCTAACTCCGTCGCCCGTGTGACTTTTGCCGGATTCCGGCCGTGCCGTCGTCTGGACCCGACTCTCCAGCGAAGTACTCTGGTCCGTGTGGTCCCACTGTTCGCTGTTAGGACTCGATCCGTGGCCCGTGCATCCGTCTAGTGTTTTCCGCCGACGTGGCATTCGTGTTTTCCGGTTTGCGAAACCGTCGAGGCAAGTATTACTTGCTACATGCTATGTTATCCTAATTAAGTGTGCTCGACTCATAAAACTTGCATTGTTAACTAAATATAGTTACTTTTCTCATTTGGAAGGAATATGATATATATCGTGATACTGCACCATATTAATGCACCGTTGAGATTAAACGAACTATTATTGCTGTTTACTTTATTTCCTGCTGCTGTTCCTTATTCGATTGTATACCTGTTGTGAGCACACCTTCAATTGCATTACATACTGACCCGACCTTGTTACAGATGACATATATATATATGTACTGATACACCGGACATGACACCCTATACATACTGACTCAACCTATTGGACTACAACCTGACTTATTACATAATCTCATGCCTAATGCCAATAAACCTGACTTGGGGTCCTCATGGACCATTCCTGTTGTCTATCCAGACATACCTGCTTTTACCTGATTCTGTGTTGACATTAGTCCTTGACTACTGAATACCTGACCTGACATACATAACTTGGGGGTATGGGGAAATCAAAGATGAACCTGACTTGTAACTCGACAGTTCACTACAAGTTCGAGTGTACACATTCCTATTTTGTGCCTAGCGGCATGTCTCGGTTTCGGCCGAGAATATTGTGGCCGTGATCCCGGGTATGTACGGGGTACTACCGAGTGTACACTTTCATGTTTTGTGCCTAACGGCATGTCTCGGCTGCAGCCGAGAATATTGTGGCCGTGGTCCCGGGTATGTACGGGATACTATTGAGTTACATCGATGATTCATCAATTGATTTCAAAGACTATAGAGTAGAAACCTGATAGGACAGTTTAGTTACCACTGCACATTACCCTGCACTGTTATTTCTTAGTACTGCTTTATTCATGTTCATACTTGCATTGCTTATTACCATGTTTATATTATACTATTTGGTTGACATGATGCGCTGACGTCTGGGTTTTGCATGGCCCAGATTCCTTACCCCTATCGACGACCGAGCAGGAGTACTTCAGCCAGCAGGCTGAACTATGAGTCCTTAGTGATTAGTTTAGTTATTTCATTTCATTTCCAGATGTGAGCCCGCATTATGGGACGTACTGTTTATTTATTGTATTGGATCATTTGCTTCCGCACTTATTGTTTATTGATTCTTGTTATTATGGATTTGGACATGTGTTAGATTAGTTTATTATCTTGTTCTTGATATCCTTACAACCGTAATGTGACTGTGGATGGATACTTCCTACCCACCGGTAGCATGGTTGGCTATGTTATGTGCCCATTCTTGCGTACTCTGGGAAGCGGGGCATGACATGGTTCTTTTTGGTATCAGAGCCATAGGTTAATTGGGTTGATTCTTTGTAGTTGGGTATTGCACCCGATACACGAATCATAATACTCGTGACTAGGAAACATGTCCTGCCACTTTGACCGTTTTACCATCCTTGAATCATTCTTCCGGATCATGTCGACATGCAAACTTACTTTGCATTGTCAATTCGAAAACCTAATTCCTTGTTATCTCTAGGACTTAGGCGACTTGGGTGGAGTTAAGTAATTGCGGCTATGATACCGCGGCATAGCTACAATGCAGTACTCTATTTAAGTATCTTGGAGTTCTAGTCTTGATCTATACTCAGAATCTATCATCATGCTAATGTTGGGTACTTTGATTTCCAGGAATATGGCCGGTAAGAATTTGAAGATGGACCAAAGACGTGCGGTCTTAGCCGCCAGGCGTAGAGTGATAAGGGGATTGCTGGAGAATCTAAAGGGACAGACCGAGCTGGAACCGGCACCTGCACTGAACCAAACATCTGTACGTAGAAGTATTCCGGTGAACAGGCGCAGCGTAGCACCAATGAAGAAAACAATTGTGGGTGATCGGAAAGGGAGCGTGATTTGTGACTACTACCATGTACCCGGACATGTGCGAAAGGAGTGTCGTAAGAGGCTGGGACTCTGTTTTAGATGTGGAGCGGCAGATCACGCCGTTAGTGCTTGTCCGTCGAAGCTTCGTACAAGGGATGATATTCAGAAGCCTCCACAGAGACCGTTCCAAGGGAAGAGACAGTTGACTCAAGGATCTAATCAGGCTCGAGCTTTCACGTTGACAGTTGAAGAAGCTAAGGCATCAGGAGAAGGGGTTTCAGGTACTTTACTCGTTCATGGTTTTCCCGCATTGGCATTATTTGAGTTCGGAGCATACCACTTAATATGTCATCTAAATTTATAACTACACACTCGATTACCTGCATGACCCTGTCTAGTTTTGGGGACATACACACTGGGAATGGGAAAATCATAGCTAGTAAGGAATGCAGAGATTGTACAGTTGTTGTTTGCGGACGGAAGCTCTTTGCAGATTTTTGGTAATGGGTACGGGCAGTTGTGAAGTAGTATTGGGAATGGATTTTCTTGGCACTTTCCACGCACACATTTGACTGTAGGGCAAGGAAGGAAATTTTCCAGATTCCCGGACACCCTGAGTTTACTTTCACTGGAGGAAGCAGTTCTGTCGGGCCAGTCGAATTTACGGCTAGGCCGACGAACAATGTTCTTGCGGCTATGGTAGTGGATAGTAATGAAGAGCCGGCAGTTATTCGCGACTTTGTGGATGTATTTGACGATATGCTGGTATGCTCGAAGGTTCCGGAGGTGCATGCTGAGCATTTAAGGATCGCACTGCAGACGCTGAGACGGGAGAAATTATTCGCGAAGATGAGTAAGTGCGAGTTCTGGCTGGAAGAAGTGAAGTTTCTGGGGCATGTTGTGTCGGGCGATGGAATCGCCGTTGATCCCGAGAAGATTGCAGCAGTTCGAGATTGGCCAACTCCAAAGAATGTTGCGGAGATAAGAAGTTTTCTTGGACTCGCCGGTTACTACAGAAGATTTGTGGAGAACTTCGCTCGTATAGCTGAGCCGTTAACCAAGCTCACGCGCAAGGAGGCACCGTTTGTTTGGACGGATGGATGTGCATTGGCCTTCGAGACGTTGAAGCAAAAGTTGATAACCGCCCCGATCCTGACCGTACTAGATAATTCAGGAGGACTGGTGATTCACAGCGACGCATCCGGAAAAGTATTGGGATGTGTTTTGATGCAGAATGGGAAAGTCGTCGCTTACGCATCGAGACAACTGAAGACTCATGAGAAGAATTATCCGACTCATGACTTGGATCTTGCAGCCGTGATCTTCGCCCTGAAGATTTGGAGACACTACCTTTTGGGCGAGAGAGTCGAAGTCTTTACAGATCACAAGAGCTTGAAGTACGTGTTCACTCAGAAGGATTTGAACATGAGGCAACGCAGATGGTTGGAGCTGATGGCCGACTACGACCTTGACCTTAAGTACCATCCGGGAAAAGTTAACGTCGTGCCGGATGCGCTAAGTCGGTTACCAGCAATTCAGGTATTGACCGCACAATGGGAGATCATTGCGGATTTTCAGAGATTTGACTTGGAGGTTGTGCTACCACATGCTATGGGACAGTCGATGCAGTTACAAGTACAGTCGTCCTTAGTTGAGAAGATTAAAGCAACACAATCGCAGGACCCTAGGCTACAAAAGTTTCGAGTGCAGGTTGAAGCCGGACTACGAACCGATTTACTGATCCATGAAGACGGTTCGTTGAGATATGGTAGCCGTGTATGTGTGCCCAAAAAGGGGATGTACGTGAAGAGCTTATGAAGGAGGCACACAGTTCAGCTTACTCTGTACATCCGGGAGGAACAAAGATGTACCGAGATATTCGACAGCATTTCTGGTGGGAAGGTATGAAACGGGAGATTGCTCGCTTCGTGGCTAAGTGCTTGGTGTGTCAGCAAGTCAAGGCTGAACACCAAAGGGTTGCTGGTTTGTTGCAACCACTTCCAATTCCTCAGTGGAAATGGGAACATATAACCATGGATTTCGTGACGGCTTTACCGCGGAGTCCAAAGGGCAACAATGCAGTTTGGGTGATTGTCGATCGGTTGACCAAGGCAGCTCACTTTATTCCTTTTTGGGTTGGTCAATCGACGGAGACTTTGGCAGAGCGGTACATGCAGGAGATTGTAAGATTGCATGGTGTACCGGTAAGCATCGTGTCCAATCGGGACACTCGGTTCTTGTCGCACTTCTGGAGGAGTTTACAAGAAAGTTTGGGGACTCGATTGAAGTTTAGCACAGCTTATCATCCTCAGACTGATGGACAATCGGAGAGAACGATCCAGACCCTTGAAGATATGTTGAGGGCTTGCATGTTGGACTTCAAAGGTTCTTGGGAGGATCATCTACACTTGGTGGAGTTTTCGTACAACAATAGCTTCCAAGCGACTATTCAGATGGCTCCGTTTGAAGCGTTGTATGGTCGTAAGTGCCGTTCGCCTGTTTGTTGGGATGACGTTGGTGAACGAAGGTTACTAGGACCAGATTTGGTGGTACAGACAGTCGAGAAGGTGAATACAATCAGGAAGCATATGAGGGCAGCTCAAGACAGACAGAAAAGTTGGGCCGACACGTCAAGAAGACCTCTAGAGTTCGCCGTGGGTGATTTGGTATTCCTGAAGATATCACCGACTAGAGGGGTGATTCGTTTTGGAAGTCGGGGAAAGCTTAGTCCTCGATTCGTTGGACCCTTCGAGATATTGGAGCGTGTTGGAGAGGTAGCGTACCGTTTGGCGTTACCACCGTCATTGGCAGGAGAGCACGATGTGTTTCATGTGTCTCAGCTACGGAGGTATGTTCGTGATGAAACTCACGTCTTGGATCATTCGGAATTGACTGTATGGGAGGACCTAACTTTTGAGGAGCGACCAGTTGAAATCAAGGATCGAAGAGAAAAGGTTCTTAAGAACAAGGCTATCCCTCTTGTGCTAGTTTCTTGGGGTAATCGATTGCATGGAGAATCCACTTGGGAGCGAGAAGACGAGATCCGGCAGAAATTTCCTCACCTTTTCCAGTAGTTAGCTATCTTGTATTCCTGGAATTTCGAGGACGAAATTCTTTTTGTAGTTGGGTATGATGTAACACCCGAGCCCAATAATACTATTTCTGGTTCTGGTTGAGTGTTATACATTGCTCATTCCAATTATCCTGATCGTTTGGTGTTTATTGCTAAATTCTAACCGGTTAAGTCATTTTGGCACATAACAAATTTTAACACCTAAAATGAAATTAAAAATATCCATGTTGGCCTACTCGTCGCCACTAGTCGCGTGGTAGCGTCCGCGCATCGAGATTTCATCCCGTTCGACGAAACGGGCAAGTTTGGATAGCTACGCGCGCGTGAAAGTGTCCGACTTGGGGGCATGCATTTTAATCATTACACACCCCTTTTCAAAATTTGGAACCCTCTTAAAATCCTATAATTTGAATTTGAAACATTTGGGCGCAACCCGGGCGCGATTTGGAAATGTTCATTTAGCGCCGAAAATGCCCATTTAACTAAATATATTAAACTATATATATATGTTTACTGTTACCTAAATCAACGTTTAAATCCCTAAAATCTTTTAAATCTAAACCCACCAATTTCCCAGCCAATCATCACGAGGGCTTTACCCTCGTGGCCCCACCAACCCATTCTCTCTCTCTCTCTCTATCTCTCTCTCAAATCTCTTTCTCTCTCTCTCTCTCTATCCCTATATATCTATTCCTACGCAGCCGCCCTCTTCTCCTATCCATCATGAGAAAAACCCTCGAACCCCATCAAACCCTAGCCGCTCGTCGCCGTCGCCGCCGCAGTCCCCGCGCCGACGAGACCACCACCAGCACCCTTGCCTACGCCGCAACCCCGTCCTCCTCTGCCCCTCCTTCCTTCGTTCTCTTTCCAGCGCTCGGCCAGCGCCACCGTCACTTGCACCGCCCACCGCCGGCGACCCCACTTCCTCGTCGGCCTCCGCTCGCCTCCTCATCTCCTGCGCATCAGCCCCGATCTTCTTCTTCCTTTCCCTCGCCTGCGTTGCACTGCACCCGAGCCTAACCCCATCACACAACCCCAGGCCGCCGGGAAACTTGCCGTCGATCATCGTCGTCGTCGCCAGCGCACCGTCGACCACCTCCTCTCCCTCCTGCAACCCAGACCAGACCATTGCATCCCCTCGTCGCAGCACCACCGGGTCCAGCAACCTTTGGCCGGAGCTGCCGCGTTCCCTGTTCCTCGCCGGCGCCCTCTCGTCGGCAAACCTGTCGTGGTTGCCCCGGGTTATTCCCTGTAAGCATCCCTTATCTTTCCCTTTGTGCTCATTTCCCCCGCTGATCTTTAATTTACATATATCGTGTTTGCTAACTCCGTCGCCCGTGTGACTTTTGCCGGATTCCGGTCGTGCCGTCGTCTGGACCCGACTCTCCAGCGAAGTACTCTGGTCCGTGTGGTCCCGCTGTTCGCTGTTAGGACTCGATCCGTGGCCCGTGCATCCGTCTAGTGTTTTCCGCCGACGTGGCATTCGTGTTTTCCGGTTTGCGAAACCGTCGAGGCAAGTATTACTTGCTACATGCTATGTTATCCTAATTAAGTGTGCTCGACTCATAAAACTTGCATTGTTAACTAAATATAGTTACTTTTCTCATTTGGACGGAATATGATATATATCATGATACTACACCATATCAATGCACCATTGAGATTAAACGAACTATTATTGCTGTTTACTTTATTTCCTGCTGCTGTTCCTTATTCGATTGTATACCTGTTGTGAGCACACCTTCAATTGCATTACATACTGACCCGACCTTGTTACACATGACTTATATATATATATATGTACTGATACACCGGACATGACACCCTATACATACTGACTCAACCTATTGGACTACAACCTGACTTATTACATAATCTCATGCCTAATGCCAATAAACCTGACTTGGGGTCCTCATGGACCATTCCTGCTGTCTATCCAGACATACCTTCTTTTACCTGATTCTGTGTTGACATTAGTCCTTGACTACTGAATACCTGACCTGACATACATAACTTGGGGGTATGGGGAAATCAAAGATGAACCTGACTTGTAGCTCGACAGTTCACTACCAGTTCGAGTGTACACATTCCTATTTTGTGCCTAGCGGCATGTCTCGGTTTCGGCCGAGAATATTGTGGCCGTGATCCCAGGTATGTACGGGGTACTACTGAGTGTACACTTTCATGTTTTGTGCCTAACGGCATGTCTCGGCTGCAGCCGAGAATATTGTGGCCGTGGTCCCGGGTATGTACGTGATACTATTGAGTTAAATCGATGATTCATCAATTGATTTCAAAGACTATAGAGTAGAAACCTGATAGGACAGTTTAGTTACCACTGCACATTACCCTGCACTGTTATTTCTTAGTATTGCTTTATTCATGTTCATACTTGCATTGCTTATTACCATGTTTATATTATACTATTTGGTTGACATGACGCGCTGACGTCTGGTTTTTGCATGGCCCAGATTCCTTACCCCTGTCGACGACCGAGCAGGAGTACTTCAGCCAGCAGGCTGAACTATGAGTCCTTAGTGATTAGTTTAGTTATTTCATTTCATTTCCAGATGTGAGCCCGCATTATGGGACGTACTGTTTATTTATTGTATTGGATCATTTGCTTCCGCACTTATTGTTTATTGATTCTTGTTATTATGGATTTGGACATGTGTTAGATTAGTTTATTATCTTGTTCTTGATATCCTTACAACCGTAATGTGACTGTGGATGGATACTTCCTACCCACCGGTAGCATGGTTGGCTATGTTACGTGCCCATTCTTGCGTACTCTGGGAAGCGGGGCGTGACAAATACCCAGGAAGTAGAGTTGATTGACAGACAATTTTCAATTACAAACACACCTGAAAGCCACAGCTTGCTTCGGTTCCTGGTTCTTGGCAATCCAAGCTTTGCAATCTTTCTTCCAGTGCCCTTTCCTATGACAGTGGAAGCACTCGTCCTTTGCCACTACTGGCACTGCAATCTTTGCCTTTCCCTTAGCTCCCACCTTACTAACACCATCTCTTGGTTTGGTAACGGCCTTCATCTTCCTTCTTTTGGCCATAGCCTTGGACCTGGAAGAAGAAGCACCGCGAACAAACATAGCGGGTGTTTCCCTTGCCTTCTGCACGATGCCCTCTGCACTCCTCAACATGTTAAGGAGTTCTGGAAGTTCAACTTCTTTTCTTTGAATGTTGAAATTCAGAATAAACTGGGAATATGTGGAAGGAATGGACCGGAGAATCAAGTTTGTTTAGAGCTCGTTCTCCAAAGTCGTCCCGAGGTCTGCGAGCTCTTCTATATAGCCAATCATCTTTTGGACATGTTCTCCTACAGACGATCCGACGGCCAACCTCGACTGAAACAATTTCTTCGAGGTCTCGTATCTTGCTACACGAGATTGCTCCCTATACAGATCCTTTGTATGGAGAAATATGGATTCAAGATCCATATCCTCGTTCCTCCTTTGATGTTCATTATTCATAGAGGCAAGCACAATGCACTTGGCCTTCGCGCAATCAAACTCCCAGGTTTTGTGGATTTCCTTATCCGCAATACTGGATTTTGGACCAGGGACAGCAGGTGCCTTAGTGGTAAGGACATACCCTAATTTATCATAAGTCAAAGCCATCTTGACATTCCGCAGCCAATCTTTATAGTTTGGTCCTGTCAATATATTTTTCTCTAATAGAACTTAAGGCCTGTCATGTTTTGGGTTGCTGCAATGAGAGAGAGAGGGAACACTTTAGCATGATGCTCTTGCAAGTTTAGAGTGGTTTTTAGTTTATCTAATTTTATGGCTCCCATTGTTTCTCGAATCCCTCCTCAAACCAAAAAGGAAGAACTAGCTAGGACTATTTGTTAGGTCCACGTTACCTCTCCCGGTACTTTCGGGCTAGCGGAAACGGTAAAACAAAATTTTTTCTGGACTTGGCAACATGGATCGTAAAAGCCGGATCTTTGCTAAACAATACACTAGCATCCTAACTAGAGATCTGTCAACTCGGTTAAGGGTTATACCTCAACTTGAACTCCTTCTCTTCTTGTTGTTCTTCTCCTTCCTTGCTTCGAGGCTTGATCCGGACTTTGCTCACCTCCGCGGCCTCCTTGAGTCGAAGACGATCCACCCGAGAGATGTACACCGAGCTCCACCTCGAGCCGAGGTAACTAGGGCAAAGAGATTGCTAATCTAGAAGCCCTAGAATGTGTAGAAGTGATCAATGGATGGTTTTGTCTTTGTGGGATCTTTATCTCTCAACACATGAGATCAAAAGATGAATCAAGAGGAGGAAGAAGAAGGAGGAGCAACAACCATGGTTCATTTCTTTTTCTTCTCACTTGAAAAGGCAAGAGAGAGAATGAGAAAGAAATTATGAACTAAAGAAAAGTAACCATGGTTGCAATAATGCAAAAACAACATCATTGGTAATCCCATCAAGATAAACTTTGATGGCTACATTGAAATGACCATTATCATAATCCAAAAGGAAAAAGAAAAAGAAAAAGAAAAGAAGAGTGTAGATCCCTCTTGAAAGTCAATGGTCAACACGGTCAACCGGTCAACAAAGTCAAGAGAAGTCAACGGGGTCAAATGGTCAATGCAATTAGCCATCATAAAATTATCACTAAAAGGATTAGTAAATGATGCCCGCGGCTCATAATGGTTTTGACCAAAACGAACTGTCAAAACCCTAATGAGTCCGCCTCAAAATGGTTTTGACCGAATCAACTGTCAAAACCCTAATGAGCCTGCCACATAATGGTTTTGGCCGAACCAACTGCCAAAACCCTGATGAGGCACCTCCTCCTTCATCGCTCCAGAAAATTGTGCATACACACCTACATCCGCATTCTGTAGAATGCGGATGCGCAGAAGACAAAACAAATCCATCCGTGCAATACTAGGATCCGGCTTAAACCAAAGCCCACTAGTACTGCCTGCCCGAACACCATACGCATACAAGTGTACGTAAGTGATCGCAGCCCTGCCGTAAAACCATACGGCCTCTACACGTTTCGCTCAGTGCAGGGAAACTCTCTGTGTGGGACTCTAAAGACTCGACACTACGCTGGCAGTGGGTTTAACCACAGACCGCAAGCGGCACTAGCTGTACGTAACGGTCCCCAGGTAGATGTCGATAAGAAGGCCGATGAGGTAAACCCATCCGAACTCCTACTGAGCCTGTATGTGACAATCTCCGTACAGTCCGGTCTGTTCGTCTGATACATCGCATGGCGGGCCTAGGGGGCGGTAAACGTCAGTCCCCTAAAAGCGGTACAAGTCGTGTCGGAGTGAAGCCCAGAACACCCTGAGAGAACACTGGAAACCTACCAGTATATCTCGCTTGCCCTGGCCAGGGACTACTCGTGTAATGGCTCTCCTAGACACAACGCGATGTCAACCCCCAATACCGGGAGAGACGAATCCTGTCTAACCGTCACTGCCTCCAAGTGCTTCGGGACTGCTCCCAACTACTACCTGTTTGCACGACTCAGTAGAGCCGTGGTAGGGTAGTAATCAAAGAACAGAGGGAACACACTTGAGGTGAAGTGACAGTGTCAAGTCAGCGGACTAAGCTGTACTCATGTCACCTGGGAACTGATAACTGACGATAGGTATAATACCAACGATCAGTTCCCGACGAGTCCTGTCCAGTGTACTCGTAACCTAACGAGCACCCGCATACTATCTCAAGTACGTCGTACTGACGGCTGTGGGAGAGACCGTCTCCCGTGCTGGGATGAGAAGCGCATACGCTAGTCTACTCCGGAGTATCGATGCCCTATCTCGATAATCCCACGACTAGGGACGTGTTAAAGGATGTGCTTGTAGATTACCCAGCCCCACGAGTGTGATCGCCATCACAACGCCGGTAATCAAGCAAAGATCCTAAGGGCTCTACTAATGCGTATATGTGATATAATAAATAAACACACATGTACACATTAAAGCAGAGACAAACCAAGTAGCATACTACTATATTGAGCAAGATTGTCTGTACAACTGTGAATATCCCAAGCTTCCATCAAGTAATATACATACTAGTATGATACAGTAATGGCCTCTAGGGCATATACACTCACAATCTCCCACTTGCACTAAAGCCATGTACTGGCGTATCGAAGACCTATCATCTCGATCAGCCGCTCGAACTGAGTCTGGGGTAAGGCCATCGTGAATGGGTCCGCTGTGTTGTCCTTTGTGTCCACTCTCCGCACCTCGATCTCCTGGTGATCAATGATCTCCCTGATCAGGTGATACCGCCTTATGATGTGCCTGGATTTCTGATGGGACCTTGGTTCCTTCGCTAAAGTTATAGCCCCATTGTTATCGCAATACAAAGGTATTGGGTCAACAATGGACGGAACCACCTGAAATTCACTAATGAACTTCTTCATCCAGACCGCCTCTTTTGCGGCATCGCTTGCAGCAATGTATTCAGCCTCCATCGTCGAGTCTGCGACGGTATCCTGTTTGGAACTCCTCCAACATACCTCCCCTCCGTTGACGGTAAATACAAAATCCGAGACAGACTTGCTGTCATCTTTGTCACTCTGGAAGCTTGAATCGGTAAAGGACTTGACCCTGAGGTCTTCATTACCGTAAACCAGGAACATCTCCTTAGTCCTTCTTAGGTACTTGAGAATGTTCTTCACTACTGTCCAGTGGTCCTCACCTGGGTCTGACTGATACCGGCTTACCGCGCTCAGCGGGTAAGCTACATCTGGTCTTGTACATAGCATCGCATATATTATAGATCCTACCGCCGAACCGTAGGGTATAGTGCTCATGTGAACCCTCTCCTCGTCAGTCTTAGGAGACATCTTCTTGGAGAGGGTAATACCGTGCAATGCGGGTATGTTACCGCGCTTGGAATCCTCCATACTAAATCTCTTTAGTATGGTCTCTATGTACCTGGACTGCAAAAGTCCCAATAGTCTCTTGGATCTATCTCTATAGATCTTGATCCCCAGAATGTACGAGGCATCACCCAGGTCCTTCATGGATAACCGTTGTGACAAAAATAGCCTGACCGATTGTAGCATAGGAATGTCATTTCCTATCAAAAGAATGTCGTCCACGTATAAGACTAGGAATACGACAGTTCGTCCAACAATCTTCTTATAGACACAAGGTTCATCTTCGTTCTTGATGAAATCAAATTCCTTGATTGCCTCATCAAAACAGATGTTCTAGCTCCGCGATGCCTGCTTTAATCCATAAATGGATTTAAGCAACTTGCACACCTTCCCGCTGCTCCCACTCTATGAAACCTTCTGGATGATCCGAATAAATGCACTCTTCCAAACAACCGTTTAGGAAAGCCGTTTTAACATCCATCTGCCAGATTTCATAGTCATGGAAGGCAGCAATGGCAAGTAGGATCCGAATGGATTTGAGCATAGCCACCGGAGAAAAAGTTTCGTCATAGTCCAAACCAGGTCTTTGACGAAAACCTTTTGCAATGAGTCTAGCCTTATAGGTTTCCACCTGCCCATCTACACCAAGTTTCCTTTTGTAGATCCATTTGCATCCAACGGGTTTTACCCCAGGTGGAGCAATATCCAAGGTCCACACTTTACTGGCGTACATGGACTCCATTTCGGATTGCATTGCTTCCTGCCACTTATCAGAGTCCCTACTGATAATGGCCTGCTTGAAACTGGTAGGGTCATCTTCTTCCAAGATGCAATCCTCTCGATCCCCGTCAATGAGAAAACCGTAGTATCTCTCGGGCGGATGAGAAATCCTACCAGATCTGCGGAGTGGCTGAGGTTCGTCTGGGGTTATTGAATCCTGAGGTTCTGTCAAATTTTCAGTTTCGGTTTGTGGTCGCTGAATTTCTTCCAATTCTACCGTGCTCCAACTAATTTCTTTTGCAAGAAATTCCGTTTCTAAGAAAACGGCATATTGAGAAACAAACACCTTCTGTTCCTCGGTGTGGTAGAATAGATATCCATAACCATTCTTTGGATATCCCACAAACTTACATAAAACTGACCGTGCCTCTAGTTTATCTGGTTTATGCGTTTTAACATAAGCCGGACAACCCCATATCTTAAATCTTTTAAGATATGGCTTTTTTCCATTCAATATCTCGAATGGAGTCTTAGGCACTGATTTAGACGGAACATCATTCAATAGATATGCTGCTGTCAACAGCGCATGTCCCCAAAATGAAAGAGGCAACTCGTCATTACTCATCATGGAGCGAACCATATCCAGAAGGGTACGATTCCTCCTCTCCGATACACCGTTGTGCTGTGGTGTATAAGGAGGAGTAAGCTGAGAGAGAATACCATTCTCTTTTAAGTAATCTAGGAATTCCGTGCTTAAGTACTCCCCTCCTCTATCAGACCGGAGGATCTTGATACTTTTGCCAGTCTGGTTCTCTACTTCCTTTCTGAATTCCTTGAATTTCTCAAAAGCTTCAGATCTGTGTTTCATCAGATACACATATCCGAACCTAGAGAGATCGTCAGTGAATGTAATGAAGTAGGAGAACCCACCCCTTGCATGTGTAGACATCGGACCACATACATCACAATGTACGAGTCCGAAGAGCTCTGCTGCTCTTTCTCCATGTCCGGTGAACGGAGATTTGGTCATCTTCCCTTTGAGACAAGACTGACAAGTTTCATAAGATGAAAACTCGAACGCATTCAAGAGTCCATCTTTATGCAACTTACTCAGTCTTTTCTCTCCGATATGACCAAGTCTACAATGCCACAAGTAGGATTCATTCGTATCTGAATTCTTCCTCTTGCGTGTGTTTTGTACATTGAGAACTGTATTCTGATTTAGAACGTAGATACCATTACACAGTGTACCCTCTGCAACCAGTACCTTATGAAGGTAAATGTTCATGATATTCTTGTCAAGAACAAAGTTATATCCATCTTTATCGAGTAAAGAAACTGATATGATGTTGCAAACCATGGAGGGTACATAGTAGCAATCGTTCAAAATCATAGTCTTGCCATTTGGCAATACTAGGTGATATTCACCGACGGCTGTCGCATTAACTTGTGCTCCGTTCGCTACTCTGAGCGACATATCACCCGGTGCAACTTTCCTACTTTTTCTCAGTCCCTGCAATAAATTGCAGATATGAGATCCTGATCCGGTATCAAGTACCCAGGAGGTAGGGCTGACCGTAAAACAGTTCTCAATTACAAGAACACCTGAAGTAGATGCAAAGCCATGCTTCTTCTTCAACTGGGTATCCTTGGAATCCAAACAATCCCCTTTCCCTTGCTCATACTTATGACTGTTGTCACAAGTTAGAGCTGAACCAACGTTCCCCAGCCCCAATAAGAATTCGGATCGGTCAAGCGATACATTTTATTATCTTGATTAGGGCGTGAAAAGGTTGCTACCTGGAGAGAGAGAAAAGAAACACTCAGCGTGCGCTCTTGCAAGATTAGATTGGTTTATTAGTTTATCTAACCAGGATGTCTCCCACTGTTTCCTCAAATTCTTCTTAAAACCTTTTTAAAAGAAGAACTAGTCAGGATTTAATTCACGTCACAATACTTGCTTAACCTTTCAGCCAGGCTAGTGTCGGTACTTCGAGGAAGGTTTTCCAACGCTTTCGCGAAGTTCCTTAATTTAAGAACCTCTTTTCCCTGGGGGCGTAACCCCGCTAACACCTTTCTAGACACCTACTAGGTTTATAGCATTGATTGTTAAGTGAAATAATCTCCCGAGAGTAATCCAACTCATCAGCGGGATCGGGATCCAACTATCACTGTGTGATGACCTAGATGGAATCCACTCTAGTCACCACACTCCAGAAGGTATGCTAAATCTTCAAGTTTCAGTACTTTTGAAACTCCCGATGTGGTTTTTGCCCCTAACGGTTCATGACCTTGACTAGGTCAACAAGCCACAAACTGTTAGTCAAGTTCTACCCATCATTATCCTGATTGCATTAGACCCACCCGTACGTGCCCTTGACTAGGTCAACAAGGCCGCACGACTGTCCTAACCAATCACATTTGCAATCCACAGAAAAATATTATTTAGCTACCGTTCACTACGCCTTGACTAGGTCAACAAACGCAGCACGAATACTAAATAATATTAATCCGAAACGACGGAGGGCTACGGCTGGGTTTTTGGCGAAAAAACCCGTTAACGTAATGAACTTGATATCGTTGAAGGAACATGATTGCCTTTTTTGAAAATATAGTGGCGAAAACTTTTGCTAAAGAGGTCACTCCCCGTGAAGGGATCTCGGCTCTTTCCTCGTCGAATGAGGTGCAGGATATTCCAAACTGAATACCTCGATGCAAAGCAAGAATAATCGACTATAGTGAAGTTATTACCCTGACGCAAACTTTTTTCCAAGGGGTCACTCCCGATGAAGGGATCTCGGCCCTTGACTCGTCGACTGAGGTGCTGGGCATTCATAACCGAATACCTCGATGCAAAACAAAAGTGAACGTCCTTGTAATAACAGCCTTTTTTTTGAAAAATTGTTCCAACAACGTCTTTTAGGTTTATTTTCTTGCATTAGTTCTTTTAATGCGTCCCATCATTTAAATCCTACCATTGCAGAAAACAACCAAAATATGACGTACGCTTATGCCATTCGCATTCGCCACGGGGCCCCGTCATCACCCGTTAGGTTACTTAACTAACGACAGAGCGGGGGCTGGGCTAGCGCGGCTGTAAAACATAAGCAACGCCTAAATAGTTATTATACATAGATATACAGCAATGATAGCCAATCCAGATCACAGATGAACACTTTGGATATACTAGGAACCCGCGATTCGTTCGAGCCTGCAACGAAAAGCGGATTACACGGTCGCGATGAATAGCCAATACCCCACCCAAAACCCCTACGGGTGCGGCAAACTACCCTCCAAGTACCCGAAGCGAAGCAACCTCCCTCAACGCCGTGAGTAGGCCACTCGACACTTCGAGATACCCGGTAGTTTGTGCACCCCCTCCATGGGTCTATCCTAGGAGCAAAAATAGTAAAAAGAATTATACAATGACTGCTACAACCCCGACCCGGTTGTGCGGCCATACAAATAATATTACATCAATTTACAAATTTATTACATGAATGAAAGAAAAAGAAACTCTCATCTCACATCCATCCCGGCTATTCATCCGCGACAATCCAACGAGTTCATATACACAAACCATCAACAACACAGATCACAGATATGTATAACCCCCACTAATCGACGTATAGCGATTAGTAGACGTTCAATACACATATAACATTACAGATATAACCATTAGCCAAAGTGTACAGATCATCGACCAAAAAATACGGATTTTTAAGCCCCAAAAACAAATTTTGCTTTCTGGAAAATCTGGGGAAAAAATCATATTGTAAAAATCCCAAAATACCCATCTAAGAAAACTGCAAGAAGGAGATCCCCAAAAAGAGCCAAACTGGCCGCGGTTCCGCGGCATAAGCAAGCTTATGCCATGGAACCGCGGCGGTTTAGTCGAGTTGGGTGATCAAATTTTTGCAGTTTTCTAATAAAAGCCTGAGCCGATTTTTAATGAATGATTTATTACTTTTTGAACAGAAAAAAAATCGGCAGAAACATCAAATTTTCGGGGTGTTTGGTCGAAATTCTAAATACTTTGTTAACATGCTAGGGTGTGTTTAGTTAGGCTCTGATACCACTGTTAGGTCCACGTTACCTCTCCCGGTACTTTCGGGCTAGCGGAAACGGTAAAACAAAATTTTTTCTGGACTTGGCAACATGGACCGTAAAAGCCGGATCTTTGCTAAACAATACACTAGCATCCTAACTAGAGATCTGTCAACTCGGTTAGGGGTTATACCTCAACTTGAACTCCTTCTCTTCTTGTTGTTCTTCTCCTTCCTTGCTTCGAGGCTTGATCCGGACTTTGCTCACCTCCGCGGCCTCCTTGTGTCGAAGACGATCCACCCGAGAGATGTACACCGAGCTCCACCTCGAGCCGAGGTAACTAGGGCAAAGAGATTGCTAATCTAGAAGCCCTAGAATGTGTAGAAGTGATCAATGGATGGTTTTGTCTTTGTGGGATCTTTATCTCTCAACACATGAGATCAAAAGATGAATCAAGAGGAGGAAGAAGAAGGAGGAGCAACAACCATGGTTCATTTCTTTTTCTTCTCACTTAAAAAGGCAAGAGAGAGAATGAGAAAGAAATTATGAACTAAAGAAAAGTAACCATGGTTGCAATAATGCAAAAACAACATCATTGCTAATCCCATCAAGACAAAGTTTGATGGCTACATTGAAATGACCATTATCATAATCCAAAAGGAAAAAGAAAAAGAAAAAGAAAAGAAGAATGTAGATCCCTCTTGAAAGTCAACGGTCAACACGGTCAACCGGTCAACAAAGTCAAGAGAAGTCAACGGGGTCAAATGGTCAAT
Source organism: Agapanthus africanus (assembly GCA_030015575.1). Classification (NCBI taxonomy): domain Eukaryota; kingdom Viridiplantae; phylum Streptophyta; class Magnoliopsida; order Asparagales; family Amaryllidaceae; genus Agapanthus; species Agapanthus africanus. The sequence goes on from JASDDO010000031.1 coordinate 142,394,776, forward strand.
GCAATTAGCCATCATAAAATTATCACTAAAAGGATTAGTAAATGATGCCCGCGGCTCATAATGGTTTTGACCAAAACGAACTGTCAAAACCCTAATGAGTCCGCCTCAAAATGGTTTTGACCGAATCAACTGTCAAAACCCTAATGAGCCTGCCACATAATGGTTTTGGCCGAACCAACTGCCAAAACCCTGATGAGGCACCTCCTCCTTCATCGCTCCGGAAAACTGTGCATACACACCTGCATCCGCATTCTGTAGAATGCGGATGCGCAGAAGACAAAACAAATCCATCCGTGCAATACTAGGATCCGGCTTAAACCAAAGCCCACTAGTATTGCCTGCCCGAACACCATACGTACATAAGTGTACGTAAGTGATCGCTGCCCTGCCGTAAAACCATACGGCCTCTACACGTTTCGCTCAGTGCAGGGAAACTCTCTGTGTGGGACTCTAAAGACTCGACACAACGCTGGCAGTGGGTTTAACCACAGACCGCAAGCGGAACTAGCTGTATGTAACGGTCCCCAGGTAGATGTCGATAAGAAGGCCGATGAGGTAAACCCATCCGAACTCCTACTGAGCATGTATGTGACTATCTCCGTACAGTCCGGTCTGTTCGTCTGATAAATCGCATGGCGGGCCTAGGGGGGCGGTAAACGTCAGTCCCCTAAAAGCGGTACAAGTCGTGTCGGAGTGAAGCCCAGAACACCCTGAGATAACACTGGAAACCTACCAGTATATCTCGCTTGCCATGGCCAGGGACTACTCGTGTAATGGCTCTCCTAGACACAGCGCGATGTCAACCCCCAATACCGGGAGAGACGAATCCTGTCTAACCGTCACTGCCTCCAAATGCTTCGGGACTGCTCCCAACTACTACCTGTTTCCATGACTCAGTAGAGCCGTGGTAGGGTAGTAATCAAAGAACGGTGGGAACACACTTGAGGTGAAGTGACAGTGTCAAGTCAGCGGACTAAGCTGTACTCATGTCATCTGGGAACTGATAACTGACGATAGGTATAATACCAACCATCAGTTCCCGACGAGTCCTGTCCAGTGTACTCGTAACCTAACGAGCACCCGCATACTATCTCAAGTACGACGTACTGACGGCTGTGGGACAGATCGTCTCCCGTGCTGGGATGAGAAGCGCATACGCTAGTCTACTCCGGAGTATGATGCCCTATCTCGATAATCCCACCACTAGGGACGTGTAAAAGGATGTGCTTGTAGATTACCCAGCCCCACGAGTGTGATCGCCATCACAACGCCGGTAATTAAGAAAAGATCCTAAGGGCTCTACTAATGCGTATAGGCGATATAATAAATAAACACACATGTACACATTAAAGCAGAGACAAACCAAGTAGCATACTACTATATTGAGCAAGATTGTCTGTACAACTGTGAATATCCCAAGCTTCCATCAAGTAATATACATACTAGTATGATACAGTAATGGCCTCTAGGGCATATACACTAACACTATTCTCACCGTACAATACTTGCTTAACCGTTCAGCCGGGCCGGTGTCGGTACTTCGAGGGAGGTTTTCCAACGCTTTCGCGAAGTTCCTTAATTAAATAACCTCTTTTCTCTAGGGGCATAGCCCCGCTGACACCTTTCTCGGCACCTACTTGGTTTATAGCATTGATCGTTAAGTGACGAATCTCCTGATGAGTAGCGGATACTCACAGTAGAATCGGGATTCAAATATCATCGTGTGATAATGTTGAAGGAATCCTACCAACATTCATCAAACTCCAAATGGTATGCATCTCTTTGCAAATTTCAGTTTCTTTAGAAATTCCCGATATAAATTTCTGCCCCATGCTCTTATGACCTTGGCGTTAGGTCAAAATGTCATAAGTCACATGTCAAGTTCTACCCATCATTATCTTGTTAATTTGAATCCATCCGTACATACCCCTGATGTGGGCCAAATGGTAATACGACTGTCCCAAACTAACTCATCTATCTATGCAACAAATGAATACCCAGCAGATACCAAACACTATGCCTTGGCGTTAGGTCAAAATATATAGCTTGAATACTACTGAATAGCCAAATGAAATGACGGAGGGCTACGAATGGTTTTGGTGAAACCGTGAACGTAGTGAACTTGATATGATCGAAGGAACCTGATAGCTTTTAAAAGGAGTGGTTAAAGCTCCGCAATTAAAAAAAAATATCCTCTGTTTTAAAATAACCGAGTGGTTTCTTTTAAACTGTTCCAACGATTCAACTTTGGTTTATTTTCTTTTCATTAATATAATGCGTCGCATCAGTTGACCTATCATTGCAGAAAACAATGAAAATACAACGTCCTCTTATGCCATCCGCATCCGCCACTGGGTCCCGTCATCACCCGTTAGGTTACTTAACTAACGACAGAGCGGGGGCTGGGCTAGCGCGGGTGTAAAACATAAGTGACGTCTAAATAGCTATCATATATAGATATTGTACATTCGTCAGACGCAATAATAGGCATTCCATATCACAGATGAACATATTGGATTTTCTACGAATCCGCATTCTTTTGAGCCTGCAAAGAAAGACGGATTACACAGTCGTGATGAATAGCCAAAATCCCACCCTAGACCCCTACGGGTACGGCAAACTACCCGCCAAGTACCCGAAGTGAAGCGGTCTCCCTCAACAACGTGAGTAGGCCACTAAACAGATCAAAGTACCCGGTAGTTTGTGCACCCCACCTTGGGTCTATCCTAGGAGCATAAATCAGTAAATGAAATAATACAACGGTGGCTACAACCGCAACCTGGATGTGCCCCGCAAAAGAATATTACAACAATTTACAAATTACATTTGAATGAAATAAACGCTCGTCTCACATCCCCGGCTATCCATTCACGACAATCCAACAAGTCCACAAACACAAACAGTAATAACATTACATAAATGTGCAACCCCCTGCCAACCGACATACAAGCAGTTAGGGGAGGTTTACGAACACATTATACAAATCACAGATATAATCTATTTAGCCAAACATCATAGAATTTCGATCGAGCAAACACAAATGATTCTACTCCAAAAACTTCTCTGTGCACCTGAGACTTGAGCAGAAACAAAATATCCCAGAAATACCAAAATTAATACAGAAGAGTTACTAGGGAATTTTGGGGTGACTCGGCTTCAACTCGGCCGCGGATCCGCGGCGGATCGCTTGGATCGGCCGCGGTTCCGCGGCTGTTTGGCCGAGTCAGGAACCCAAATTTCTCCAGTATTCATATAATTCCCTGCTTGTAATTTTAAGGGTCCATGAAAAATTTTTAGACCCCATTTTAAAATCGACAGAAACTATGTGAAAATGATGATTTTTCCAGTTCGTTTCGGGATCAAATTTCTAACGACTTTGCTAACAAGTTAGTTATGGTTTAGTGAGGCTCTGATACCACTGTAAGTCGATGTTAGAGACCCACAAGTTGCGGGGAGACGGAATAGGTAAAACAATAATTTTGTTTAAAACAAACATCGACTAACTTACGGATCTTTGCCAAACCTTAACTAACAACATCATAGGAGGGATTAGCTACTATGAAAGAAGATTATACCTAATGAACCAAGTCCTTCTTCTTCTCGATGACCACCTCCTCGTCGTCCTCCTCTTTGTAATAAAAGATCCACCCGAGAGCTACTACTCCAAGCTTGACCTCTAACTTGAGGTAACTAGGTTACTCAAAGTGCTAATCAAAGCAACCTAGGGAATATAGAGTGTGATTATGGATCAATAAGTCTTGCTAACCCTTGATCTCAACACATGAGAGGTTAGGGTTAGGGTTTGAAGAGAGAGAGAGCTTGAGGAGAGAGAAGGTGAGAGTGAGAATCCTTTTGGAATAATGAAATCATTGTGATATATATGAAGCATAACATATTTATTAAATGAATAACAAATAAAAAATATCTTCATGCTTCATTAACTCACATAGTGATTCATCTCATGAGTCATTTGAATCATTAATGCATCATTAGCTCCATGGATGAATCACACCATGACTCATTAATCCAATAAATGCAAATGCCACCTTAACCTCCAAGTCATCATCCTTCTAGAAGCTTCTCGACAATTTACGAGAACGCCCCTCCTATCCGTGAAAACACGAAAATACTTTAGACTGTATAAATCCAAAAATCCCATACTAGAATCTGGCTTAAACCAAAGCCCGATAGTAAAAACTGTCCGAATATCGTACGTGCATAAATTTATGTGCGTGTCCGAACCCTGACGTAAAACCATACGACCTCTATATCGTTTCGCCCGAAACAGGGAAACTCTCTGTGTAAGACTCTATAGACTCGACTACTACGCTGGCAGTGGGTTTAACCACAGACCCCAAGCGGCACTAGCTGTACGTAACAGTCCCCAGGTAGATGTCGATAAGAAGGCCGATGAGGAAACCCATCCAAACTCCTACTGAGCCTGATGTGACAATCTCCGTACAGTCCGGCCTGTTCGTCTAGGACTATCGCATATCGGGCCTAGGGGGCGGCAACCGTCAGTCCCCTAAAAGCAGAATAAGTTGTGTCAAAGCGAAACCCATTACACTTTGAGAAACTACTGGAAAACCTACGAGTAAATCTCGCTTGCCCTGGCCAGGGACTTTGCGTAATGGATCTCCAGACACAGTGCGATATCAACTCCCAACACCAGGAGAGACGAATCTTGTCTAACCACCACTGCCTCTAAGTGCTTCGGGACTGCACCCAACTGCTACCTGTTTGCACGACTCCTTTGAGCCGTGGTAGGGTAGCAATCTAAGAGCAGTGAGTACACACTCGAGGCGAAGCAGCGGCGTCAAGTCTGTGGACTATGTTGTACTCATGTCACCTGGGAACTGTTAACTGACGACGGGTATAATACCAACCAACAGTTCCCTGCGAGTCCTGTCCGGTGTACCCGTAGCCCAACGAGCACTTGTATACTATCTCCAGTACGACATACTAATGGCTGTAGGACAGACCATCTCCCCAACTGGGATAAGAAGCGTACACACTAGTCTACTCCGGAGTATCGATACCCTGTCTCGATAATCCTACGACTAGGGACCTAAAAAAGGATGTGCTTGCAGATACCCAGCCCCCACTAGTGTGACTTCCATCACAACGCTGGTAGTCAAGCAAGATCCTAAGGGCTCTATCAATACGTACACACATATTAAGATAGATATAATCCAAGTAGCATACTACCATGTTTAGCAAGACTGTTAATATAACTGTGAATATCCCAAGCTTCCATTAAGTAATATACAAGCCAATATGATACAATAATGGCCCCTAGGGCATATACACTAACATCACCAACTGCTGGCGTATTGAAGAGTCTTTAGAGTCCAACACAGAAGATTCCTGGTTCAAGCGAAACGAAATAGGACACATAAGTGATATGTGTGTGGGCCTGATTAAATACGAGTATGTGATATCGTATTGTAATCTAGCAGTTATCTGTTATCGGTTCGGTTATATGTGATATAACCAGATTGTCGAATCAAGTGTTGATTTGATAATGTGATATACAGATAAATGATATCAGTCGGTCATATATGATATAACCGGATTATTAAATCAAGTATATGATATATATTATATGTGATATAATTATATCTTAACTAATATCATTAGCTCACTAATTATTCTTTATATTAATATATATATATGATATATATATATATATAATAATGAAGCATGGCATTTGAATTTCTATTTTGTGAAAATAGAAATGAGGTGAAAAATGAGAGCATGGCTGCAAGCATGGGATTTACTTTTCTTTATTCATCTTGACTCACTATTCAAGTATGGTTGCAATTTTATATTGCATAATACTATGCTTGAATGAGTGAGGGGTCAAGAGTTGCCATTGATTCTCGCTCATACTTAAGACTTAGCCATTTTTCTTGAGTTGCTCCCATGGTTGCTCTCTAGTTTCTTCCTCCTCCTTATGTCATGGTTCAAGCTTCAACCCTCACATGTGATGTGAATCATGAGGCTTGAACACAAACTTTTGAGCTTTTAACATCCCCTACTTCATCATCCTATACTTGACTAGCGATCGAGTGTAGCTTGTTTCCTACGCTAAAAAGTTTAGTGTATAGGTAGCTTGAGTTGGAGGAACTTCGCGTGGATCATCTTCGGCACGAAGGTCATCGAAAGAAGCTCGTTCAAAACCTTAAGTGGAGCCTAGTGGAGTCGCGGGACTACTACACGGAGCAAGTGAAGTGAAGGACCGGTCTACAAAGGTTGTATTCCTTGTTCACTTCTTGTAAAGTTGTTTACTTTCTTGTATCGTCTAATTCTCTAGTTAAGATTCTTGGGTTAGGGTTATTGAGCATGATAAATTTTTGAAAACGGCATGGATGATGCCTTTCGAAACCTTGCTGTCGTTCTAGGAAACCCAACAGTGGTTTCATAGCCAAGCTAAAGAATTAGACGATGTTTATTAGAATCACGAAACCGAAAAACTCCGAGACACCAAAACCAAAAATCATGTTTCTGTCAATTTTAAAATGATCTCAGAAAATTATTTTAGTAACTGCAGAATGTTGTATGTGATACAACTAGAACACTGGAGAAATTCGAGACAAAATAACCGGATTTTAGCTAGCGACATTCACGAAATATCCGGCCTTGCCGGTCCTTTAAACTCCTCTTTGGCTCGAAATTTTTGGTTTTCTCTGTGCTTGCTTTTTGGGTTTCTGGTATTGTTTGATTATCCCAGTTTTCTTGTGATGCTAACAGTTCTATTGGGGCTAATACGGAGTGTTTCTTAGTCGTAATTCTTACATCATTTCGAGTTAATCTAGACGACGTTAAAAAGTTCGAACGAATATCAATAACCCATTTTCTCCCTTGCTCGAAATTTTCTAAAAGTTGGATTTTCTAAAAGTAATTTTATGGACCCTCTAAAAGAACGAAACCCTAACTCGATTCTATGACCGTCGGAACCGCCATCAAACCCTAGGATTTGTGGTAATTCCGCGGCGTCATAGGTGAGACAAGGATTGGCCCTTCTACGGTTGGTCCACAGGCATTGTGGCATGTTATGAGTATTTTTAAAACTGTGCTCAAGTGTTGAGCTCTTTGGAAAATTTTGGGTGTTAATTGATTCAATCGTAATGTTTAACATCGTCTAGATATTTGTGGATTGTGATACAATATTTGGAATTCAAATGGTTAGGTATGAAATCTGAAGTATGTGATATTTTGGGTTTATTATGTCTAAGGAGGTTGCAGATTCCAAATGTTGTAGTTTGACATTTTCTTTTCTGCGACCGCAAGTGTAATATGTGGTGTATCACCGTTTTCGTTGCTATATGTCAACGACAATTTGGGTACGCATATTTACTTACGTTGATGTCATGTGATGTTATGTGTTGTTGGGATATGTTATATTGGATCGTCATGTTTGAATAGCCGGGGGCTTTTGCGTGAGATGAGAGTTTTTCATTTTCATTCATGTAAAAACTTGTATATAATATTCTTTTATTGGGGAACTTCCGGGTTGAGGATGTTTTCACCCTTGTATATTATTTTTCTTTTCCACATTAGGATAGACCCAAAATGGGGAGCACAAGTAACCGAGTTCTAGAGTCCAGTGGGAGACCATCTCGAGGAGTCGAGACCGGGTCACCTAACTCTAGAATTCGTAGGGTTGCTTGCCGCTCTCGTAGGGTCTAGGGATGTGGGTTTGGCTATTCACCGCGACCGTGGAATTCATGTTTTTTACTGGCTTAATATAAAATACGGACCTCCTAGTATATCCAATATTTCATATGTTGATTTCTGCTGCTGATATTCTGTGATGTGATCACTTTATATGCGTGAGACGAATGCTTTATTATTATATATATGATATATAATAAACGTTGCTTATGTTTTGCACCCGCACTAGTCCCGCCCCGCTATGCCGTTAGTTAAGTAACCTAACGGTACATAACAGGACACTGTGGCGAATGCGGATGGCATAAGCGTACGTTGTATTTTCGTTTCTTCTGTAATGCTTAGGATGCATAAATGATGGGACTTCATTAATGAGATTAATGAAAAGAAAGAAACCAAAAGATGTTGTAGAATCAAATTTTCAAAAAGGGTAGCTCTAGTTTTTGCTTTGCATAGTGGTATTCCTTGATGAAAATCCAGCACCTCATTCGATGAGGAAAGAGCCGAGATCCCTTCACAGGGAGTGACCTCTTTAGCGAAACTAGAAAATGCTACAACCCACTCAGGTTTGTCTTTTGATTGCTTCTCTAGTTCATGCTTTTCATAGTGGTATTCATGAATATCCAGCACTTCATTCAATGAGAAAAGAGCTGAGATCCCTTCACCGGGAGTGACCTCTTTAGCGAAGCTAGAAACGCCTCAAAAACACTTATTTATAAAATCACTAGATTATACAACGATATCAAGTTCATTATTCTCATGGTTTTCTTAAAAACCTGCGTAGCCCTCCGTCATTTCAGATAAGTACTATTTAGTATTCGTGCTGCGTTTGTTGACCTCCGTCAAGGTGTAGTGTGCGGTAGCTGATTAGTGCTTATCTGCCGCATGTGATGCGATTGGATTAGGGTAGTCGTACGGCCTTATTGACCTCCGTCAAGGGTCATGCGGGTAGGTTTAATTCAATCAAGAAATGAACGGGTTGAACTTGACTAGCAGCCTATGGTTTGTTGACATCCGTCAAGGTCATAGGAAGTTGGGGGTAAAAACCATTATCGGGAATTTCAAGTGTTGAAATTTGCAATAAGATTGCATACCTTCTATATGATAGTTGGATCCCGATACTCACTGCGAGTAAGAGTTACTCTTGGGAGAATTTTTCACTTTACAATTAGCCGATCAAGCAGGTGACTAGAAAGGTGTCAATGGGGTTACGCCCCTGGGAAAACGAGGTTTATTCTAATAGGTCTGTGCGAAAGCACGGGGAACCTCCCTCAAAGTACCGGCACTGGCCTGGCTGAAAGATTGGCAAACTTGTAAGGTGTAATTAATCTCGGCTAGTCTTACCTTTTAGGGTTTGAAGGAAAATTTGATAAAAACAGTGGGAGCCATCCTGATTAGATAAGATAATAACCAATCTAATCTTGCAAGAGAATACGCAAAGTGATTATCCTTCTCTCTCTCCTGGTAGCAACCAATGACATGCCTTAATCAAGATAATAATATGAATGTATTGACTGAACCTACTTATTATACTAGGCTAAGTTCTACTCTAGCTTATGATTTTCATAAGTCTAAGCAAGGAATAGGCGAATATTCGGATTCCCACGCCACCCAAATGAAGAATAAGCATGTTGATGCATTGTCTTCGGGTGTGTTCGTTACCAATAACTGTTTCTCAGCTACCTCTACGTCCTGGGTATAGGATACCGGATCAGGATCCCACACATGTAATTTGTTACATGGGCTATAGACAAGTGGAGAACTGGGAAAGGGTGATATGTCTCTAGTAGTAGAGATGGTGCAATTGTTGCAACCAAAGCAGTTGGCAAATATCACCTTGTGTTACCACTAGGTAATACATTGATTCTTAGCAACTGTTATTTCGTACCAATAATATTGTGAATATATTCCTAAATTAAGTGTTGATTAGGTAAGGTATGTTGTATAACAGTGTACACGTTCTGAGTCAAATTACAGTTCTAAACGTACAGATCACACACAAGAGGAACAGTTCATAAATGAACGAAGTATTCTTATGGCATTGTAGAGTAGGTCATGTCAATGAGACAAGACTAGCTAAAGTTCCATAAGGATGCATATTTTAATCCGTTCGAATTTACATCTTATGAAACATGCCAATCATGTCTCAAAGATTAGGTGACCAAATCTCCATTTACTAGAAACAGGGAAAGAGCTACTGAACTCTTGGACAGATACATGGTGATGTATGCGGTCCTATCTCTACACATGCAAGAGTTGGTTCCGCATACTTTATTACATTCACCGGTGTTCTCCCAAGATACGGACATGTGTTCTTGTTGAAACACAAAACTGAATCTTTTGAGAATTTCAAGGAATATAAGTACGAAGATAGGAACCAAATGGGTAAAGGTATTCAAATCCTTCGATATGATCAAGGAGGAGAATACGTGGGCGCGGAATTCCAAGACTATTTAAAAGAGAAGGAGATTCTCTCTCAGCTTACTCCTCCGTATACACCATAGTACAACGGTATATCGGGGTGGAGGAATCGCACCCTATGAGATATAGTGCACTCTATGATGAGTACTGCTGAGTTGCCTATTTCCTTTCAGGGACATGCACTTGAGAAGATACATACCTATTGAATAGAGTTCCGACCAAATCTGTTTCCTACCACTCCATATGAGATATGGAATGTGAAGAGGCCATCTCTTAAACGAGTTAAGATATGGGGTTGTCCGGCCTATGTTGAAATCCGGACAAGCTTTAGGCAAGGTCAGTTCTGTGCAAGTTTGTAAGATATTCCAACCATTCGCGAGGGTATATCTTCTACCACACCGAGGAACAAAAGATGTTTTGTTTCTCGACATGCCACATTTTTAGAAAAGGAATTTCTTGTGGAAGAAATTAGTGGCAATGAGGTAAGAACTAGATGTAGTTCCAGCAAACACAAATTATAACTGACGATTTGTTGGAACCGGAGGATTCAATAGTCCCCGACGAACCGAAGCCACTCCGCAGATCTAGTTGGGTTCCTCATCCATCTGAGAGATACTGCGGTTTTCTTTTAGACGGTGGGAGCGAGGATTGCATCATATAGATGATGACCCAACTAGTTTTGAGCTGGCCATCACAAATGGAGACTATGTGAAATGGCTGGATGCTATGCGATCTGAGATGGAAGCCATATACACCAACAAAGTGTTGACTTTGGATGTTCCCCCTGAAGGGGTAAAACCCATCGGGAGCAAGATCTTTGAGAAAGATAATTTTGTGTAGATGGAAAAGTTGAGACTTTCAAAGCTATGCTTAAGTCCATCAGGATCCTACTTTCCATTGCTGCATACCATGACTACGAAACCTGGCAGACTGCACGTCAAAACCGCTTTTCTAAATGGTGATTTAGAAGAGAGCGAGTATAAGACACTGCCAGAGGGCTTCGTAGACAGTAGGAGCAGCGGTAGTATGTGCAAGCTGCTTAAATCTATCTACGGGTTAAAGCAGGCATCGCGGAGGTGGAACATCTGTTTTAATGAAGCTGTCAAAGAGTTTGACTTCATCAAAAGGGTAGATTGACCATATATAAATAAGAAGGTTGTAGAGAGTACGGTTGTCTAACTCATATTGTATGTGGATGACATACTCTTGATAGGAAAGAGTGTTCCTATGCTACACTCGGTCAAGCACCTCGTATCATACAGGTTCTCCATGAAAGATCTAACTGATGTCTCCTACATCCCAGGGATATAGATCTATAGAGATAGATCTAAATGGATTTGTGATTGTCCTAATTCAGGTACATAGACACCAGGCTAAAGGGGTTTAGTATAGATGATTCTAAGCGTGGTAATGTACCCGCTTGTTCAGGAATCACTCTCTCCAAAGAGATGTCTCTCGAGACTGATTTTGAGAGGGCTCGCATACAAGAGATACCCAATGCTTTGGCATACGGGTCAATCATGTATGTTATGTTATATACCAGACCAGATGTAGCTTACTCACTAGGTGTAGTGAATAAGTATCGAAAAGATCTTTGCGAAAACCATTGGACAGCTGAAGAACATTCTTAAGTGCTTGAGAAGGACTAAAGAGATGTTCTTGGTGTATGGTAACGGTGAACTCCATATGGATTCCTTTACCAATTCAAGATTCCAGAGTGATGAGGACGACTGAAAGTCGGTCTTAGGTATTATCTTTACCCTCATTAGAGGGACGGTATGTTGGAAGGGTTCCAAGCTATATACCGTAGCAGACTCGTTAGTAAAGGCTAATTTCATTGCTATGAACGATGCTACCAAAGTGGTTGTCTGGATGAATGGTGTTTATGAGATGAACTAGGTTCCTACCATTGGGCATCCAATACCTCTGTATTTTGATGACAATGGAGTTATAGCTTTGGCCTAGGAATCTCGGTCCCGCCAGTCATCCAGACATATTCTTAGACAGTATCACCTGATCATGGAGACAGATGATCTTCGGGACATCGAGTTTAGGAGAGTTGACACAGAGGATAACACAGCGGATCCACTCACCAAGGCCATCCTCCAGATGCTATTCGAGAGACTTTTGGGAAGTTGAGTATGAGATACTACAACAACTGGCCATAGTGCAAGTGGGAGATTGTTAGTTATTTGTATGCCCTAGAGGCCATTATTGTACATATGATGTATATTATAGTGGATGCTTGGACATATATATAGAGGACTTTCTTTCTCGACATGATAGTATGCTATCTGGTCACCTTTGTCTTAACATGTAAACTTGTATTGTGATATTGTCTTGCTCTCACATGTTGATAAAGCCCTTAGGATGTGTATTTCACTACCAGGGCTATGATGGAGATCATACTAGTGGGGCCAGGGTAGTCTACAAGTTCATCCTTAAATTATTCCTAGTTGAGAGTGTATCGAGACAGGGCATCGATATTCCAGAGTAGACTAGCGTATACGCTTCTTGACCCATATGATGGGCGATGGATGATACCACATGCATTGGTGTTTGACATCAAAGATGGTATACGGGTGCTCAGTGGAGACTGGGTACACTGAACAGGACACGCCGATGACTCATATGTGGTAGTATACCTATCTTCAGATAGCAGCCCTCTGGTGACACTGGTATAAGTTAGTCTGTAGACCCGAGATCGTCATAGAGTCTTGTGCGGCTCCCACTGTGCTTTGATTTCCTCCCTACCATGCTCAAAGGAGACGTGCAAACAGGTGGATTTTGGATACAGTCCCGAGTCGCATGGAAGCAATGAGCGATAGGAGTGGTTTTCGTCTCTCCCGGTTTTGGGGATTGATGTTGCACTATCCTGGATTGGCTATAACTGGAAGACCCTGGCCGGGGCAGCTGCCGAGATTTACTGATAAGTGTTATCAGTAGTGTCTCGAACCGTTATAGGCCAGACATCGGCATGACTTATCACGTTACTGGGGTCTGACGATTTCCACCCCTAGACTTGATATGTGGAATATCAGACGAAGAGACCGGACTGTACGGTAGTGATACCGATAGACTTCATGGAGACTATGGACAAGCTTTCCTGTTGATCTTCATATCACTCAATACCCGGGTAGCCGTTAAGTCCAGCTAGTACCGCTGACGGCTTGTAGGTGACTGATATGATCATCACCTACTACTGGTGTATTGACGAGTCTTTAGAGTCCCACGCAGAAGTTCCTTGGTTCAAGAGAAATGAAATAGGACACATATGTGATATGTGTGTCGGCCTGATTAAATACGAGTATGTGATACCGTATTGTAATCTGGCAGTTATCTGTTATCGGTTCGGTTATATGTGATATAACCAGAATGTTGAATAAAGTGTTGATTTAATAACGTGGTATACAGATAAATGATATTAGTCGGTCATATGTAATATAACTGGATTATTAAATCAAGCGTTGATTTAATAATACGATATATATTATATGTGATATAATTATATCTTAACTAATATCATTAGATCACTAATTAGTCTTCATATTAATATATATATATATATATATATATATATATAATGAAGCATGGGATTTGAATTTCTATTTTGTGAAAATAGAAATGAGGTGGAAAATGAGAGCATGGTTGCAAGCATGGGATTTACTTTTGTTTATTCATCTTGACTCACTATTCAAGCATGGTTGCAATTTTATATTGCATAATTCCATTCTTGAATGAGTGAGGGGTCAAGAGTTGCCATTGATTCTAGCTCATTCTAAAGACATGGCCATTTTTCTTGAGTTGCTCCCATGGTTGCTCTTTAGCTTCTTCTTCCTCCTCATGTCATGGTTCAAGCTTCAACCCTCACATGTGATGTGAACCATGAAGCTTCAACACAAACTTATGAGCTTTTAACATCCCCTACTTCATCATCCTACACTTGACTAACGATCGACTGTAGCGTGTTTCCTACGCTAAAACGTTTAGTGTATAGGTAGTTTGAGTTGGAGGGACTTTGCGTAGATCATCTTCGGCATGAAGGTCATCGGAGGAAGCTCATTCAAAGCCTCAAGTGGAGCCTAGTGGAGTCGCAGGACTACTACACGGAGCAAGTGAAGTGAAGGACCGGTCTACAAAGGTTTTATTCCTTGTTCACTTCATGTAAAGTTGTTTACTTTCTTTTATCGTCTAATTCTCTAGTTAAGATTCTTGAATTAGGGTTTATTTATTATGGAAAATTTTTGAAAATGGCATGGATGATACCTCCCGAAACCTTGTTATCGTGCTAGGAAACCAAATAGTCCTATCCTGGTCTTTGACAAAATATTTTCGCTACAAGTCTAGCTTTATAAGTCTCTACCTGTCCATCCACACCAATATTTTTCTTAAAGATCCATTTGCACCCTACGGGTTTTACTCCAGAAGGTGCAACTTCCAAAGTCCATACTTTGTTGGTGTGCATGGATTCCATTTCGGATCTCATGGCATCCAGCCATTTCACTGAGTCACTACTCGTGATAGCTTGCTGAAAACTAGTAGGGTCATCATCATCCATGATGAAATCTTCTTTATCACCATCAATGAGGAAACCATAGTATCTCTCTGGTAGGCGAGAAGTCCTACTAGATCTACGGAGTGACTGAGGCTCGTTAGGTTCTATCGAAATTTCAAATTCAACCAAATCGTCAATAGTTGTTTGTGGCTCTGGAATTTCTTCCAGTTCTACCATATTGTCAATAGTATCAATTGTAAAAAAATTATTTTCTAAAAATGTGGAATATTGAGAAACAAACAATTTTTTTCCTCCTTGTGGTAGAATACATATACATATGAATGTTTAGGATATCCCACAAATTTACACAAAACCGATCGTATCTCGAGTTTGTCTGAATTCTGCTTTTTAACAAAAGCAAAACAACCCATATCCTAACTCGTTTATGAGATGGTCTCTTCCCATACCATATCTCATATGGAGTGGTGGGCACGGATTTGGTCAGAACCCTGTTTAGTAGATATATTGCAGTCTCCAATGCATACCCCCAAAAAGAAAGTGGTAACTCAGCATCACTCATCGTTGAGCGTACCATATCTAATAGGGTACGATTCCTCCGCTATGACACACCGTTTTGTTGTGGTGTGTACGGAGGAGTGAGCTGAGAGAGAATCCCATTCTCTTTTAGGAAATTTAGGAATTCTTTACTTAAGTACTCTCCTCCTCGATCTGATCGAAGTTTCTTGATACTCAATCCAGTTTTTTTTTCTGCTTCAATTTTATATTCCTTGAATTTTTCGAAAGCTTCAGACTTATGTTTCAACAAGAACACGTATCCAAACCTCAAGAAATCATCGGTAAAGGTTATGAAGTATGAATAACCACTTCTTTCTTGTGTAGACATTAGTCCACATACATCACTATGTATGAGGCCTAAGAGTTCAGTAGCTCTCTCTTCGTGTCCAGTAAACGGAGTTTTGGTC
Source organism: Agapanthus africanus (assembly GCA_030015575.1). NCBI lineage: Eukaryota > Viridiplantae > Streptophyta > Magnoliopsida > Asparagales > Amaryllidaceae > Agapanthus > Agapanthus africanus. The sequence goes on from JASDDO010000031.1 coordinate 142,410,349, forward strand.
ATTTTACCTTTGATGCAAGACTGAAAATTCGCATAAGATTTATATATAAACGAATTCAAATATCCATCATTATGTAGCTTGGTTAGTCTTGTTTTGTTAATATGACCAAGTCTACAATGCCAATTGAATGCTTCATTTATTTCTGAAGTCTTTCTTTTGTTTGTGTGCTGGATGTTAAAAACTGTGTGTTGATTCAAAACGTAGATTCCGTTATTTAATATACCATACCCAATCAACTGTTGATTTACGTTAATATTCATAACATTACTTTGCAATACAAAATGATATCCTTCATTGTCTAACAAAGATACAGATATTATATTACATAATATATTCGGTACAAAATAATAGGGATTCAAAATCAATATACACCCTGAAGGCAACCCTAGATGATACTCTCCCACTGATGCAGCATCAACACTTTAACCATTCCTAACACGGAGAGTATGATCACCTTTCTTCAAAACTTTTCTATTTTTCAATCCCTGCGCACAATTGCAGATGTGAGATCCAGAACTGGCATCTAATACCCAGGATGCAAAGTTTATTGAAAAACGGTTTTCGGTAACAAACACACCTGAAGAGGAAGCATCAACATGCTTCTTCTTCTTGAGATCGGCGAGGTACTCAGTGCAATTTCTTTTCCAATGCCCCGTCTTGTGGCAGTAGAATTATTCTCCCTTTTCTTATCCCGCATCCCCTGATTTGTCTTTCCCCTTCGCCTTTTTTACTCCACCTTTCGGTTTGGTGGGTTTCTTCTTCTTCTTCTTTCTTTTAGGTTTAGCTTTTGGAATGGAAGAGGAAAATTTTCCAACAAATAAAGCGGGAGTTTTCACCATCTTGAGCGTGCTCTCTATACTTCTCAACATATTGAGAAGTTTAGGATGTGATTTCTCCATGTTGTGCATGTTGAAGTTCACTATAAATTGAGCATAGGCGGATGGGGAGACTGTAAAACAATATCAATATATTTTTCATTCTCCATGGTCCATCCCAAGTCCTCAAGATCTTTAATAAGTCCTATCATCTTTAGGACATGATCTCCTACAGATGTACCAGCAGCCATCCTCATTTGAAACAACTTTCATGAGGCCTCGTAACGAAGAGAACGAGATTGCTCCCCATACTAATCTTTTGTATGGAAAAAGATGGATTGCACATCCATCTTCTCATGTTGCATTTGATGTTCGCTGTCCATCGAAGCTAACGTGAGGCATTTGGTTGTAGCGCAGTCGATATCCCATGACTTGCGGATCTCCTTATCCGCAACAGAGGAATCAGGGCCTGGAAGGGGAGGGGCTGGAGTAGTGAGGACGTATGCAACCTTATCATAGGTAAGGGCAATATTCACGTTCCTCGTTTAGGTCCCGTCAGTTTGTTTTTATCTAGTAGAAACTTAAGTCCCGTTATTGGTACCGGCCATTAGAAGAGAGAAAAGAAAACACTCAGCGAAAGCTCTTTCATAATTAGATTGGTTATTTATCTTATCTAATTGATGTCTCCCACTTCTTTTATCAAATTTTCTAGGATTAATTACATTCTATAAGTTCGCTAACTGGTCAGCTAAGCCAGTGTCGGTACTCCGAGGGAGGTTCCTCGTGCTGTCGTAAGGACCTAATTAAAATTAACCTCGTTTCCGTAGAGGCATAACCCCGTTGACACATACTGGATTAGCTAATTTTAAAGTGTAAAATTCTCCCGGGAGTAACTATTACTCATAGTAGGATCGGGATCCAACTATCAAATAAAAGGTATGCAATCTCATTGCAAATTTCAACACTTGAAATTCCCGATATGTTTTTACCCTTAGAGACTTACGACCTTAACTATGGTCAACAAATCATAAGCGCTAGTCAAGTTCTACCCGTCATTTCATGATTGATTTAGACCCATTCGTATGACCCTTAACTATGGTCAACAAAGTCGTACGAATGTCTTAATCGATCGCATCAAATGCTTTATAGGAAGACATCACTTAGCTACCGTACACTACGCCTTAACTATATTCAACAAACGTAGCACGAATACTAAGTACTCTACTTCCTAAAATGGCGGAGGGCTACGAATAGTTTTGATGAAAACCTTTAACGTATTGAACTTGATATCGTTATAGAACCGAGTAATTTTCATTTTATCAAAATCTTCATTTTATATTTATCTTATTCATTTATATTTTTCTTAGATATTTTTCTTATTCATTTATATTTATCAAAATCTTCATTTTATCTCCAATGTGATTCTTGCATTGCCTTGTTCCATGTATCATCAACCATGATACATTTATACATATATCAAATATATATATATATATATATATGATTATAAAGAAAAGAATTATAATGAGTAATTAGTTAATTATTAAATCAACACATGATTTAATAATCCGGTTAATCATATATAACCCGACTAATATCAAAAACGCTATACTAGAATACGATGTCATATACTCGTAGTTAATCAAGCTCCCGCACATATCTCCATATATGCCCTACTTCATTTCGCTTGAGTTTAGAAACCTCTATGTGGGACTCTTAAGACTCTTCAATATGCTAGCTGTAGGTAATGATCATATCAGATACCTATAAGCCGTCAGTTATACTAGATGGACGTAACGGCTACCCGGGTATTGAACAAATAGACGATCAAAAAGCAAACTTGTTCAAACTCCCATAGAGCCAACAAGAAACACTCACCGTACAGTCCGGTCTCTATGTCTAATATATCGCATATTGATTCTGGGGTTTGGAATCGTCAGACCCCAATAACACGATAAGTCATGCCGATGTGTGGCCTATAACCAATCGAGAAACTACTCTTATTAGTAAATCTCATCAGCCCTGGCCAGGGACTTGCGATTATAGCCAATTGCGCATAGCACAACATCAACTCCCAATACCGGGAGAGACGAAACCCCTCCTATCGCTCACTACCTCCATGTGTCTCGAGATTGTACCCAAAATCCACCTGTTCGCACGACTCAGTAGAGCCATGGTAAGGTGGAAATCAAAGCACAGTGGGAAGCACACAAGACACTATGACATTCTCGGGTCTACAGACTAACCTGTACAAAGTCACTGGAGAACTGCTATTTGACGATAGGTATAATACCATTTTAGAGTTCTCAACGAGTCCGTTCAGTGTACTCAGTCTCTAATGAACACATGTATACAATCTTTGATATCAAACACCAATAGATATGGGATCATCCATCACCCCAATACTGGGTCAAGAAATATATACACTAGTCTACTCTGGAATATCGATGGCCTATCTCGATACTCCCTCGACTAGGAGATGTTAAGGATGTGCTTGTGGACTACACATGCCCCACTAGTATGATATGCATCATAGTCATGGTAGTCAAGCTAACATCCTCAGGGCTTTATCAACATGTATCAAAAAGACAGTAAACTCAAACAAGTGAAAATGTTAATATAAAGAGCAACCAGATAGCATACTATTATGTCGAGCAGGAAAGTCCTATATATATATATCCAAGCATCCACAATAATATACAATAATAGCCTATAGGGCATACATATTCCTAACAGTATTATTGTTTCAATACGCTTAGCATATTTATTTAGGGAATGTCATTCTTTAGATTAATATGTCGTGGGCTTGCCACGTCACTGTTTCCGTCCACTGGGAAGCGGGACATGACAGGTTTCATTGGTGGCCCATATAGATCAGTTCTGCATGAAGGCTTAAAAAAAAGACATCAAGAGTTAATGAATTCAACAAAAAATTACATTCTTTGCATTTCAAATTTCTTGAATCTATCCTAATTTATCTTTTCTATCAAGGCGATGGATTATCCAAACAATGCTAGCACTAACGTCAACGACAATACTCCACCGCCTACACTACCACCACTACATACCGTCGCAGTTCCTATCAACAAACAAACGGTACTTCTTGAGGCTATCAAGAGCCTATTGGAGGGACAGTGGAAGCAGACAACCCTCATGCACCAAGGACTTGCTCGCCCTGAGGCGAAAGCACACGGAGTCAAGCAGTTCTGGGCACTGCACCCAAATAACTGTTGGCTATAGTGCCCTCAAGGAAATTATCATAGTCGCAGGAAGGTGACTATGATGATTGAAGAGGGACATATACCAGTAGAACAGTCTTACTTGAGATGATAGTATGCTATCTGGTTTGTCTTTATCATCATGTACAGCATTAGGTGGCATTACAGATCACTATTACATGTTGATGGAGCCTATAGAATTCTTGCTTGACTACCAGCAGTATGATGGAGATCATATAAATGGGAACTGGGTGGTCTATAAGCACATCATTAAATGTCCTTAGTCGAGAGAGTTTCGAGACTGGGCATCGATACTCCAGAGTAGATTAGTGTATACTGATCGAGACCCCGACGAGGGGTGGTGGCCGGACTCACAAGCTATTGGTGTCTGTTTGTTCACCTAAGATGTATACAGGTGCTCATTGGGTTATGAGTACACTGGACGGACTCGCCGGGAGCATGCTAGTTAGTATTATACCTATTGTCAGATAGCAGTTCCCAGGTGACATGTATACAGGTTAGTATATCGACCTGAGATCGTCATTTTTCTCGTGTGAGTTACCACTGTGCTTTGATTAATACCCTACCACGACTTAAAGGAGTCGTGCAAATAGGTTTTTGTTAGGTACAGTCCCGAGCCACATGGAGGCAGTGAGCAGATCGTTGGGGGATTCGTCTCTCCCGGTATTGGGGCTTGATGTCGTGGCTGTGCACGGGTGGCCATCACCAGAAATCCTTGGCTAAGGTAGTCGAGAATTACTGATCTAGGATCGGTATATTCTTAGGTGGTGATGGGCTTCATACCGACACTAAATGTCGCGTTATTAGGAGTCTGACTTTATCCACCCCCTAGACTCGATATGCGATACTCATAGACGAACGAACCGGACTACACGGATATTGTCACTGTCAGGCTCAGTAGGGGTTTCAGTATGAGTTTGCTTGTCGGCCTCCCTTTCGCTCAATACCTAGGTAGTCGTTACGTACAACTAGTGCCGCTGACATGCTTGTGGTTAAACTCACTGTCGGCATATTAACGAGTCTTTAGAGTCCCACACAGATGGTTTCCTTTCTTCGGGAGAAATGATGTAGAGGCCGTATGGTTTTACGGCAGTGTTTGATCACATATGTGTACTTTTGCACGGATGATGTTCGGACAGATAATAATAGTGGGCTTTGGTTTAAGCCGGATCCTACTATTATATTTTTTGGATTATTTTCGTCTCTTTGTATTCGTATTCTTCGGAATACGGATGCGGGTATGTATATAAGGTTGAGGGGTATTCTTTTAATTTATTACAAGATTACTTTTAGAAGATTACACCTCATCATGGTTTAGACCTTTTTGGATTAAAAGGTTATTGTGGTGTAGGATGAGGTGTTTATTGCATTTTTGTGGCATGGCTAATTAGTGACCCATGGTTACTATTCTACCATGCTTATGGTTTTTGTTTGTTGTGAGATTATGTTGACTTGAGATATTTTTTGTTGACTAAGATATTTTGGAGACATGGACATTTATGTGATGGCTCCATTATTTCTTATCACACTCACACAACAAACAAAACACAAGCCATTATTCATTTCTTTTTCTCTTTCTTGAGTTGCTCTCAACACCTCATTCTCATGGCATCTTCTTCTTTCTCTAGCTCCACACAAACCCTCTCATGAGTTGAGAATCCTTGGATGTCTTGAGACAAATTAATCCTTCATCACTCTCTACTTCATCTACGGTATCTAGAGTAGCGATCTAGGTGCCTAACTGCCTCGGATATGAGGTTGGAGCTCGTTGTATAGACTCTCGGGTGGATTATCTTTGATGGAGGGAGGCCGAAGATCAAGCTTGATCAAGGAAGCCCCTAGGAGCTTGGTATGATGGTTGAAGACCGAAGGACACGGATCTATTCGGTATAACCATTCTAACTCCTTTTCACGTCTTGTTATTTAGGGCTTATGGGTAGATCCAGGTAATTGATTGTGGTTGCGCCAAGTTTTATAAATTTTTGTTCCGCATTTGGTCACGGATTGATGGTCGAGGCGCTGCCGTAACCCAACAGGTATCAGATCCACTCATAGTTAACTCTTTGCGACATTAGAAATCTGTCGTTTTTGTCGTGCAAAAACTACCGACAAAAACAGTTCTGAAAACTGAAAGTTTGAGATGTTTACACACCCCGTAGGCTCACGGTTTGAACTAAGAAGCCACGGGGTGGTGCATGGGCATCATGGGGAACCCCCGGCGGGACCTAATGGCTGGGCCCACTCTCCAAGACCACCACAAGGTGGTGTTGGTGGTGGGGACCCGAAACTGCCCTACTTTGGGAAGTTTCAAGTCTGCCTCACCTCCTGGCCACCTCGTGGTGGCCTTGGGGGTGGGGTACCCCCTCTAGGCCCCCTAACTTATAGTTAATTTCGTGCTCTAACTCTCTGTGAAGGTTCGGGCGCGTTTCATTTTGATTCGGATTTCCGAATTGGTTTTAAACGGTCGGTTTTTGGAACTTTTGCTCACTGTTTTTTCATACTTTTGGAAATAGGTTTAGTTTGCGAATTGCATGTAGAATTCTAATATTGTAGTTTTCAGTACATACATTACTATCTGCGAACGTGAATGTCATTAGATCAGTACAACTCGTCTAATTGCTATATGACTTTTAGACGGGTTTGCGAACATGACATTCACGTTGATGTTCTGTGTTGTGCTGTGGTTATGGCGGGATCATCGTGTGGATAGCTTGGATGCAATGGTAGTACAATTTGGGTTTATTTGTATATTTGATATTGTGGGGCGAGCGTCCGATATGTGGACTGTCATCACTGTCAGTTTGTATATTATTTGTTTAGGGCACGACTGGGTTGAGGTTGATGTCACCCTTGTATATATTTTCTTTTCTGTACTAGGATTACCCCACGGTGGAGTGCAGGAATAGCCGGCTTATAGAGGGCAACAGGTCCGCATATCATGGTGTTGAGATGGAGGGGACCTTACTCTAGAATTGGCAGGCTATTCGCCGCACTCATAGGGAGTATAGGTTGACCCAAGGTGGGGTGCTTAATTTACCGGATTCCGTGAAGTGCTAGGTGGCCCATTCACTTTGTTGTTTGGGGTTGCCTCTCTTCTGGGATTGGCGGGTAACTTACCATGCTCGTAGGGGTCTAGGTTTCATTACACAGGCTATCCACACGACAGGGAACGTCGGGTCTCATTTGCGGCTCAAGTGAAACCCAGGGCTCCAAGATTATCCACCACTCTATGATGCTTGGCTGTGATTTTGAGATGTTGCATATATCATGCCTGGGACGATTGTTACACACACACACACACACACTAGTAGATGTTGTATATATTTTGCACCCGCGCTAGTCCAGCCCTCGCTCTGTTGTTAGTTAAGTAACCTAACAGGTGATGACGGGGCCCAGTGGCGAATGCGGATGGCATATACGTACATCATATTTTCGTTCTTTTCTAGTGTGATTAATTGATGGGACTGTGTTGATTCTGATCAATGCAAGAATAACAAACCTATATATATGATATTGTTGGAACAATTTTCAAAAGCTGTTATTACAAGGGCGTTTTCTTTTTGTCATGACCCGAAGATACGGAATGTGACAGGCACTTAAATTACGAAACGTCTAGAGGCGTATCGTAATCTATGATAGCCGAAACCCAGAAATCTAAACCTTTCAAAGAAGAAGTAAAGGAAAACATGTAGGAAAAACAAGTTTAAAAGCAACATCAAATTTTCTCAAAAATTTTGGCAGAGTCTCCTTTATAAAAACTGGCCCCAAACGGGTACAAACAAGAATAATATATACAAACAATAAAAAGGTATCCCCAAGTGGGAGCTAGCTCTACGCCAAAAGGCAGAAACAACCACACAATGCACAATAATATACAACGCCGAAGGGCGAGGCTCAAAACACAAAAGAAAACCAAATCCACCAGAAACCATAATAATACAAGCGCGATTCTAAGGTTGAAATAAAAACAACTGGTCTTCTAGACTATCAAGTAATACAAGTCCGATTGATGGAGCTTACTAGATACAAATGAAATAATAAAGGTACAATGGCGGTCCTGAAACAAGTGAACCAACCTACCAAGAAAATCACCCTGAACGAAATGATGTGCCAGCAAGCTGCCAAGGAAACCTGTAAATCGAAACCTGTAAGAAAAATTTGGCACAATGGGGGTGAGTTTCCAACTCGTGAGTAGAAGACATCTGCGAGAAGAAATCGAATGCGCGACGCTGTCCTAGGTCATAATAATATACTTAATATATCATTAGTCATCTAGAAGTGCAGAGTAATAAACTATGCGCAAGTGCAATGCTCAGTGCTCGTGTCAGTGCCTCAAGTAGTAACATATCATGTATATGAGTATGCATGCACCATGAATGTTAAACAATAAACCATGAAATATGGGTATATCTGTATAAGAAATCTTTAACCTTATCATAGTAAAATCTGTATGGTAATCTGAATCAGCAATGAAATCTATGGAAATTCGTGTCAAGCATCGACACAAAACATGTAAAACTCAAATTCTCAATAGCCCATAGTCTCAATATCTCATAGTCTAAATCTCTCGGGCTCCGTCAGTCCGGATCGGCCCAAATAATCAAATCTCACGACAACGGTCGGTATCCTCCGGATATCCACCGCGCCAGACATCACTGGTAGGTAGTCTTCCCCTGCGAGGCTCATCGTCTACAACTCGATCTTCTTGCCCCGGGGTACCATACCGGGCCCACCATGTACCCGAGACGGTTCATCCACACCTCGAATCGGGTCTCGAAATCTAACAGAAAAAAACATGAAATCTCATGGTGGACGACACATACATCACGAGAAAACCGAAACTTGTATTTTAAAAAGAGAGGGAGGGAGAGAGAAGTTTTTATATATATTCTTGCGCTTTTCCCCAAAATTCAGAAATCTCATAGAAATCCAAAATCCCAAAATCCTGAGTAAGTAATAATGAGTATCGGCATAAGCACCACAATACTGCATGATAACTTGAAAACGTGAATGCATGATGTATCTAAGTAATAAATACAATGCCTAGACTAGCACCTGAGAGTAATCAAAATATTATATTGATTTAGCCTTTAGCTGATTCTATCAATAAAGGATAATATTGTTCAAAAGTGTACGTGACATGGCAATTACAGATGATGATGTGTGTGAGCTGGCAAACAAGTGTACATGGAATATGCGCATCAGCCGTAATGGTGCTGGTGTCCTAACAGGCAGAGTTTCATACTGACTAAAGAAACATATGTATGAGCATGTAACTTGATGATTACAATATGAACGTAAAGATGAATGTGTATTAACCACTGATTTGGAATATACATACCTAACTACAACTATATGATTCGAGCCTAAACTAGTATCTATCTAACCCCCTAAGGAACTAAACTAAAGAAACTAGTCGATAGGAAATAAGAATCCACCTAAGGTCTGAGTCCATATCTCTAATAGTCGGCGATCCAGCCTCAATAGCGTCACGTACGTAGTACGAATTCCTCGAACCAAGAGTGTGGATCAATCATCACATCTATGCCTCGTACGGTAAAACCTATCGTACGGCATCCCAAAATCGGGGAACGGGTCAAGTATCACCTACGTACATCATTATTCGTATAATATCATCATCAAACAATATCATGATCAAGGGTACTGTGCTATAATCGTATACATCCCAATATCATCAAACACATATCATTGTCTGTGTAAATATACATCGTCAAATGGTCCTCAGAAATATCATGTCACATATATCATATCATGATTAAGTCATATATGTATCATATCGTGGTCGAGTCACACATATATCATATCGTGATTAATTCACATATTACAGTCCGGGTTCTATTCTAGAGTCTCGTATATCTCAATGTCATCATCCCCTATTATCGTTTATGTATATATATCCATTTCCTCATTTCCCAACGATCCGCTAATATCATAGTGCATCTCATATCATACTCGATCGTATATGTTTAACTTACAGCATCACGCCCAATCATACTAACTCCTTCCCAGATATCATATAACCTCCTCATATCACGTGTATATGTTATATGTATTTATATATACCTATAGATACCTACACACAATCATATATATATATATATATATATATATACATATATATATACACACACACATATATACCAAGTCAAATGTATGTGTGTGCGTGTGTGTGTGTCTACCTGAAACCTACGAATTCCCTCCAAGGCATTTATTCTTTGGTTAAGTCTTTCTAAATCGGTCTAGTCCAACCTAAAGTCTTTAATAGGATCCTACTCGCCAAGAATCTAAGTTCATGTCCGACTTCCTAATGACAGTAAGTAATAATCCTATTCTACGTTTGCGGGGGTGCTAAACGCCATCCACCCGACTTCCCCCGCAGATATACATCTACTCACCTGTCCCTTGTCTGCCGAAGTCGATGCCGCCAACCTCTTCTTCATCGTCCGAAGTCCACGTGAGGGGTACCTATACGCAAACATATATAATATCGTAAACCAAATCACGGACAAAACCAAAACAGCGCACGAATGTGCATAGGTTAAAACCTATGACCCGCTCATGCAAAAGAACCAAATATCTCTCGATATCGGCGTATAAACGCCGATTGATCGAGATACACACCAACAAACAACTCGTAGTTCCAAAACTCATTATTTATAATATAAAACATGGTTTAAATTATCGAAACCTTAAAATCGATCAAATCGTCCTATTTCGCAAAAACATAGAAAACGGTAATTTACCGTTTTACTTCAAAACTTGATGTTTAAATGAAACTAATGGTCATAATATTCGTTAAATAACATAACTGGATCATATAAACCATTACTATATTTTTATCACACGAATTTGTATTAAATTGAAAATTCTACTTTGCAATTTTATCAATTTCAACACCTTGCAAGCAAAAATTCACAATTTTACAAGTAAACTTGATTTTGCATGAATTAAATTATTAAACTACAATTTATGATATTAATAATGTCATGAAACCATAATTAGATTTTAAATCTCAATTATTTAAGCAATTTCTAAAACCTAGTTAGCAAAATAGCATATTTATCACATTTTATTAACTAACAATTTGAAACTAATAATTAGATCAGGTTTCTCATTCCTTTAACATGTTAATATTCTCATTAAAACCACAATCTAATGATAAAACCCTTAATTAGAATTTTATCTCACCAATATATATATATATATATATATATATATATATATATATTATGAAAACCTAGTTTGCAAAATTGTTTAATTTAAACAATTTTGAAACAATAATTTACAATACATCAACCATACTAGATTTTTCATTTCTAAAAATGTTAAAGTACTTATTATAACCCCACTCAATTAATAAAAAAGCTAGCTTCATTTTAAACCCTCTCTTGAATTTTTTTTATTTAGCAATAGAACCAATTTACAAACGAATTAAACACTTAATTAAGCAATTTACTAACATTCAAACCAAGGTCTTATGATTATACCTCACATATGAGATCCTACATGAAAATATGCCTCCAAAAGAATGTTTTCCTACTCGAAGATCCATGCTAGATGAACAAAGAATAATGGGTAGGATTTAAATTAGGAATTTGTGGGTTTTTATTTGGATTTGGTAGAATTTTTGGATGATTTTTGAAGGGAAAATGAACTTGGAAAATGGGGGTGCTGCCATGGGGGGAGGCCGACAAATATGTGGAGGAAAAGAGAAAGAAAGAGATGTGAGGAGTTTTGTAGAAGGTTCTTTCATTAACATCTCATTTTAGTCTTTTCTCATTTTTCTTTATTTATTAATTTTTCTTTTCAAAAAAATGATCCTAGAAAAATCTAGAACCATGAAGAGATTTGAGAAAGAATTTTGCAAAAACACACTTGATTCTAATATGTCATGGTTCACTTTGCAAAATTAACCCATTTCAAATTTGTAATTTACACTAATTTAATGTATATTTAAAAGCTTAAGTAAATATTTGAACTTAATTAATTACGGAAAATATTTTAATAAACTAATAATTAATAACTTACTAAATAAACACCAAATACTAGTAATATATAGTTAAAATAGGTCTTTTTAAATTTATGATGAAAGATAATTATGGTTAAGTTTTACGAAAAATACGGTTTATTTTACCGATAATCAGAAAATTCGCCTGAAGGATTTTTATTTATTTATTTATTTTTAAAACGTTACAATCTTCCCCCCTTAAAGAAATTCGGTCCCCGAATTTGAATTAAAACTCTCCCTCCAATTACTAAAACATTTATCAAAACACTCAAATCGTCGGGTCTCCGAAATCATCAATACATAAAATACATTTTTAGCGCGATGCATGCGCATGAAAAACAAGTACATAACTCAAAATTAAAACTCCTTCAAGCATAACGCAATCATCGGAGTTATGGTGAAAATACAATGTCAAAGACCAATACGAAAACCATCATGATATACATTAAAACTATAACTTGTACATATAGTACGCATCGTAGTACAATCGTCCAAACATCTGAATAAAGAAGCATGCAATAAGCCCTTTTTAAAATCGTCGTGCGATACGCGTGTTACGGCATAAGTAGCGGACGTTTATTTTTTTTAAAAATAGCTATACATATATATCTTTTATTTAACATACACGTCCCGTCTGGTTACTAAACCAAATAGTAATCATTATAAAAGCATACTGTTCAAAATGAAATCAATCCCAATCACAGTATACGATGTACCACGTGCGTCCGGTGCGCACGAAAACCGAAATCAAATACGGATGCCATGAATACGCACAGAAACAAAACTGAGTGCAACGGGTGTGCACCAAAAACATCTGTCGAGTGCAACGGGCGTGCACGACAATAATATCAGGTGCATCTAATCTGCACAAAACCCCGATTTAGTGCATCTGGTGTGCACAAAATCGTATCAAGTGCGCCAAGTGTGCGCAAGAATCTCAGTCAAGTGCACATGGTGCACGAAAAATATACACCGAATATCAAAATCGAATCACAGTACGAAAAATGCATGAAAACTATGTTGAAGCATACATCAAAATCATATGCAACCCATATGCACGAAATCAAATCAATATCTCAAAATGTATAAAACCAAATCGAGTGCACTGGGTATGTACAAAACAACATGAATACAAATGATATATAAAACACGAATAGAGTGTAATGAATGTACACATAGGAAATACCGATAGTAGAACAAAATCCTCAAAATACCAAAATCCAAACAACGGAAATATGAAATTTAAATCACCAAATCACAATCGTAAACACTATCGTCAATGTGCGCCTTTTCTAATGTCGACTGATTCGGACTCGTCTCTTCATCGCTGTGCTGACTGTGCTACAAACGGCTATGCTCATATCGAGAGTCTCCCACGTAATCTATCCCTTCACCTGATGTCCGGACTACGTTAAACTTTTCGATCGATTCATCAAAATCCCAAAATTCCCCGAGAGCTCAACACTCAAGTACAGTTTAAAAATATCCAGTACATGCCCCAGCATCTGCGGACCAGCCGTAGAAGGGCAAACCCAATCCTCACTAATGGCACTACGGAACTGCCGTAAACCCTAAGGTTCAAAGGCGTTCTCGTAGTCATTATGTCGAGTTAGGGTTTCATTCTTCTAGAGGGTCTATAGAAATACGTGCAAGTTCTTCCAAATACCTTAAACTTGGGAAAATAGGTTTCTGACTTTCGTTCGAAGCTTTTAACTTCGTCTGGACGATATGTGAATACCCTTCTTCCGCACGCTCAACAATGCTTCAATCCTCAAGAATAAACGATACCCTAAAGGTTATCGCATTCGAGCCGCAACTCTCTCTGCCCATGCGACCGTGGTAACAGAAACCACCATCCGATATCGACGAAGATAGATCAAAGGAACGAATAGAATACGGTGCAAAGAAATTTACATCCTGAGGCTTCTTAAGCAGAGTAGCGTATCTTAAGTATGCCGCGGATCATACCCACGGTACGTCACTCTACCTAAGTCACCTACTACATCAACCAAGGGTCATCCTAGACTTATACAAAGGTTAAACCTAGCACTCTGATACCAACTTTGTCACGACCCGAAGGTACGGAACGTGACCGGCACTTAAATTACGAAATGTCTAGATGCGTATCGTAATCTAAGCAAGCCGAAGCCCAGAAATCTAAACCTTTCAAAGAAGAAGTAAAGTAAAACATGTTGGAAAAAGAAGTTTAAAAGCAACATCAAATTTTCTCAAAATTTTTGGCAAAGTCTCCTTTGTAAAAACTGGCCCCAAACGGGTACAAACAAGAATATTATATACAAACAATAAAAAAGCATCCCTAAGCGGGAGCTAGCTCTACGCCAAAAGACGGAAACAACCACACAATGCACTATAATATACAATGCCGAAGGGGGAGGCTCAAAACACAAAAGAAAACCAAATCCACCAGAAACCATAATAATACAAACGCGACTCTAAGGTCGAAATAAAAACAACTGGTCTTCTAGACTATCAAGTAATACAAGTCCGGTTGAAGGAGCTTACTAGATACAAATGAAATAATAAAGGTACAACGGCGGTCCTGATACAAGTGAACTAACCTACCAAGCAAATCACCCTTAATGAAATGATGTGCCAGCAAGCTGCTAAGGAAACCTATACAGCGAAACCTGTAAGAAAAATTTGGCACAACGGGGATGAGTTGCCAACTCATGAGTAGAAAACATCTGCGAGAAGAAATCGAATGCACGACCCTGTCCTAGGTCATAATAATATACTTAATATATCATTAGTCATCTAGAAGTGCAGAGTAATAAACTATGCGCAAGTGCAATGCTCAGTGCTCGTGTCAGTGCCTCAAGTAGTAACATGTCATGTATATGAGTATGCATGCACCATGAATGTAAACCAATAAACCATGAAATATGGGTATATCTGTATAAGAAATCTTTAACCTTATCATAGTAAAATCTGTAAGGTAATCTGAATCAGCAATGAAATCAATGGAAATCCGTGTCAAGTATCGACACAAAACATGTAAAACTCAAATTCTCAATAGCCCATAGTCTCAATATCTCATAGTCTAAATCTCTCGGGCTCCGTCAGTCCGGATCGGCCCAAATAATCAAATCTCACGACAACGGTCGGTATCCTCCAGATATCCACCACGCCAGACATCACCGGTAGGTAGTCTTCCCCTGCCAGGCTCATCGTCTACAACTCGATCTTCTTGCCCCGGGGTACCATACCGGGCCCACCATGTACCCGAGACGGTTCATCCACTCCTCGAATCGGGTCTCGAAATCTAACAGAAAAAACATGAAATCTCATGGTGGACGACACATACATCACGAGAAAACCGAAACTTGTATTTTAAAAAAAGAGGGAGGGAGAGAGAAGTTTTTATATATATTCTTGCGGTTTTCCCCAAAATCCAGAAATCTCATAGAAATCCAAAATCCCAAAATCCTGAGTAAGTAATAATGAGTATCGGCATAAGCCCCACAATACTGCATGATAACATGAAAATGTGAATGCATGAAGTATCTAAGTAATAAATACATTGTCTATACTAGCACCTGAGAGTAATCACAATATTATATTGATTTAGCCTTTAGCAGATTCTATCAATAAAAGATAATATTGTTCTAAAGTGTACGCGACATGGTAATTACCGATGATGATGTGTGTGAGCCGGAAAATAAGTGTACGTGGAATCTACGCATCATCGGTAATGGTGCTGGTGTCCTAATAGGCAGAGTTTCATACTGACTAAAGAAACATATGTATGATCATGCAACTTGATGATTACAATCTGAACGTAAAGATGAATGTGTATTAACCACTCATTTGGAATATACATACCTAACTATAACTATATGACTCGAGCTTAAACTAGTATCTATCTAACCCCCTAAGGAACTAAACTAAAGAAACTAGTCGATAGGAAATAAGAATCCGCCTAAGGTCTGAGTCCATATCTCTAATAGTCGGTGATCCAGCCTCAATAGCGTCACGTACGTAGTATGACTTCCTCGAACCAAGAGTGAGGATCAATCATCACATCTATGCCTCGTACAGTAAAATCCACCGTACGGCATCCTAAAATCGGGGAACAGGTCAAGTATCATCTACGTACATCATTATTCGTATAATATCATCATCAAACAATATCATGATCAAGGGTACTGTGCTATAATCGCATACATCCCAATATCATCAAACACATATCATTGTCTGTGTAAATATACATCGTCAAATGGTCCTCAGAAATATCATGTCACATATATCATATCGTGATTAAGTCATATATGTATCATATCGTGTTCGAGTCACACATATATCATATGGTGATTAATTCACATATTACAATCTGGGTTCTATTCTAGAGTCTCGTATATCTCAATGTCATCATCCCCTGTTATCGTTTATCTATACATATCCATTTCCTCATTTTCCAACGATCCGCTAATATCATAGAGCATCTCATATCATACTCGATCGTATATCTTTAACTTACGGCATCACGCCCAATCATACTGACTCCTTCCCAGATATCATATAACCTCCTCATATCACGTGTATATGTTATATGTGTGTGTGTGTGTGTGTGTGTGTATACCTATAGAAACCTACACACAATCATATATATATATATACACACACACCAAGTCAAATGTATGTGTGTGCGTGTGTGTGTGTCTACCTGAAACCTACGAATTCCCTCCAAAGCATTCATTCTCTGGTTAAGTCTTTCTAAATCGGTCTAGTCCAACCTAAAGTCTTTAATAGGATCCTACTCGCCAAGAATCTAAGGTCACGTCCGACTTCCTAATGACAGTAAGTAATATTCCTATTCTACGTTTGCAGGGGTGCTAAACGCCATCCACCCGACTTGCCCCGTAGATATACATCTACTCACCTGGCCCTTGTCTGCCGAAGTCGATGCCGCCATCCTCTTCTTCATCGTCCGAATTCCACGTGAGGGGTACCTATACTCAAACATATATAATATCGTAAACCAAATCACGGACAAAACCAAAACAGCGCACGAACGTGCATAGGTTAAAACCTATGACCCGCTCATGCAAAAGAACCAAATATCGCTCGATATCGGCGTACAAACGCCGATTGATCGAGATAAACACAAACAAACAACTCATAGTTCCAAAACTCATTATTTATAATATAAAACATGGTTTAAATCATCGAAACCTTAAAATCGATCAAATCGTCATATTTCGCAAAAAACTAGAAAACGTCAATTTACCGTTTTACTTCAAAACTTGATATTTAAATGAAACTAATGGTCATAATATTCGCTAAATAACATAACTAGATTATATAAACCATTACTATATTTTTATCACACTAATTTGTATTAAATTGAAAATTCTAGTTTGCAATTTTATCAATTTCAACACCCTGCAAGCAAAAATTCACAATTTCACAACTAAACTTGATTTTGCATGAATTAAATTATTAAACTACAATTTATGATATTAATAATGTCATGAAACCATAAGTAGATTTTAAATCTCAATTATTTAAGCAATTTCTAAAACCTAGTTAGCAAAATAGCATATTTATCACATTTTATTAACTAACAATTTGAAACTAATAATTAGATCATGTTTTTAATTCCTTTAACAAGTTAATATTTTCATTAAAACCATAATCTAATGATAAAACTCTTAATTAGAATTTTAGCTCACCAATATATATATATATATTGTGAAAACCTAGTTTGCAAAATTGTTTAATTTAAATAATTTTAAAACAATAATTTACAATACATCAACCATACTAGATTTTTCATTTATAAAAATGTTAAACTACTTATTATAAGCCCCACTCAATTAATAAAAACCCTAACTTCATTTTAAACCCTCTCTTGAATTTTTTTTTATTTAGAAATGAACCAATTTACAAACTAATTAAACACTTAATTAAGCTAAATTAAGCAATTTACTAACATTCAAACCAAGGTCTTACGTTTATACCTCACATATGAGATCCAACATGAAAATATGCCTCCAAAAGAATGTTTTCCTACTCCAAGATCCATGCTATATGAACAAAGAATAATGGGTAGGATTTATATTAGGAATTTTTGTGTTTTTATTTGGATTTTGTAGAATTTCTGGATGATTTTTGAAGAGAAAATGAACTTGGAAAATGGGGGTGCTGCCATGGGGGGGATTCCGGCAAAATATGTGGAGGAAAAGAGAAAGAAAGAGATGTGAGGAGTTTTGTAGAAGGTTCTTTAATTAACATCTCATTTTAGTCTTTTCTCATTTTTCTTTATTTATTAATTTTTCTTTTCAAAAAAATGATTCTAGAAAAATCTAGAACCATGAAGAGATTTGAGAAAGAATTTTGCATAAACACACTTGATTCTAAGATGTCATGGTTCACTTTGCAAAATTAACCCATTTCAAATTTGTAATTTACACTAATTTAATGTATATTTAAAAGCTTATGTAAATATTTGAATTTAATTAATTACGAAAAATATTTTAATAAAATAATAATTTATAAGTCACTAAATAAATACTAATAGTAATATATAGTTAAAATAGGTCTTTTTAAATTTATGATGAAAAATAATTATGGTTAAGTTTTACGAAAAATACGGTTTATTTTACCGATAATCAGAAAATTCGCCTAAAGAATTTTTATTTATTTATTTATTTTTAAAACGTTACCTTTTGTTTTGCACAGCGGTATTCGGTTATGAATATCCAGCACCTCATTCGACGAGGCAAGAGCCGAGAACCCTTCACCGGGAGTGACCTCTTGGGCAGAAGATTGCGTCGGGGTAATAACTTCACTATAGTCATTTACTTTTTTGCTTTACATCGAGGTATTCAGTTAGGAATATTCTGCACCTCATTCGACGAGGAAAGTTCCCAGATCCCTTCATGGGAAGTGACCCCTTTAGCAAAGGTTTTCGCCACTATATATTTTTAAAGCTATCATGTTCCTTCAACGATATCAAGTCCATTACGTGAAAGGATTTTCGCCAAAAACCATTTGTAGCCCTCCATCATTTCAGACGGGTAGCACTTAGTATTCATGCTATGTATGTTGGCCTTCTTCAAGGCATAGTGTATGGTAGCTATTTCTTACTTTTCTGTTTCTTAGATAGATGCGTTGGTTTGGGACAGTCGTACTACTATGTTGGCCTTCGTAAAGGGTATGTATGGGTGGGTTCAAATTAACCTGGACAATGACGGGTAGAACTTGGCATGTGACTTATGATATGTTGGCCTTCATCAAGGTCATAAGAGCATGGGGCAGAAATCACATCGGGAGTTTCAAACATATAGAAAACTTGTCAGGCATGCGCATACCTTCTGGAGTGTGATAACTTGAATGGATTCCGTCTGGTTATCATGTGATGCTAGTTGGATCCCGATTCCCACTGATGGGTTGGTTTACTCCTCGGTTGGTTTTAGATGATCCTGACTAATTCTCCTTTGGGTTTGGGGGAGGATTCGAGGAAACAGTGGGAGCCATCCGGATTAGATAAAGTGATTAACTATTCTGATTTAGGTTAGAGTGCACGCCGAGTGTTTCTTTTCTCTCTCTCTCTCTCTTTGGAAGCAACCATGGCCAGACCCTAGACTAAATCTCATGAACCAAGTTAACTGAATCTTCTTAAAACACACTGGCTTTTGGATTGTCAGAGTTGCATACTTCATTTCCACTCCCACTTTTACCCTTTGCTTTTCTCCAGAACATTCCGTATCACTACGAAGATCCACATTTATTGGATATGACCATCATATAGTTACATATGAACTCGAAGAAACTTGTTGCAGATTCGAGAATGGTTTCCGGTTTGGAGAAATTGAATAGGACTATTCAGTTATCTTTTCCTTTACCTTCTCTCAGGTTGTGAGGGCTCCTAGGATTAGGAGAGGGTACACCTATTGCGCTTATTAGATAGTCTTATTCTAAACCATAGGCAGGTGCCGAAACATGGGGAAGGAAGAAAACCAATTAGCCTTAGTGAGGTGTACAGAAGGTAATAAGTAAAGACAAACAAAGGGATTAGAAAGAAGGCAAAGTAAATTGTGACTGGTATCATTCACGACCAAACCGCGTATATCATCGCCACTCCTACTTCACCTTTGTATTTCTCCAGAACACCCCGTATCACTACGAAGATCCACATTTATTGGATAATCCATCGTATAGTTACATACGAACTCGAAGGAACTTGTTCCAGTTCGAGAATAGATTCTGGTTCAGGAGAAATAGAATAAGGATTATTCAGTTGTCTTTTATCTTTACCTTCTTTCAGGTTGCAAGGGCTCCTAGAATTAGGAAGGTACACCTATTACGCTTATTGGATAGTCTTCTTCCAAACCGTAGGCTGGTGTCCAACGGTAGGGAAGGAAGAAAACCATTTAGCCTAAATACAGTATACAGAAGGTAATAAGTAAAGACAAATATAGGGATTGGAGAGATGGCAAGGAAATATACGGTTACAGTCATGAATCTGGATAGTGGAAGAGGCATTACTAAGAATACCCGGATACCCCTTTGAAACATTTTCATATTTCAGTTTCACTGTGAGTTGTTAATTCAAAACCGATTTCCCAATTAGATTCTTATTCCAGGGTATGTATTTACCAGGTTTGATTCTCACATCTGTATCGTATTACAGATGATGAGTGTGAGTAAGATATTGGGAATTAGGTGATTATATCCTCATTATATCGGAATTCGTTGTAATTGGTAATATTTGAGGAAATCACCTGGGTTTTTCCTGGACGGCAAATATTTAGTTTTGAATATCCAGAGTAATGCACCGGTTTCAAACTGATATATCTGTACGTTTATTTTATAAATTGAGATATAACTTTTTGAAATTATGTTTATGACATTTACCTATATTATTTGATGGTTAGGTAAGGAGCATTCAACAATGGTGTAATTCTTCTTAACCATAGTACGTTTTTCAACTTACTACGCACAGGGTTTAAGTTATTGAACTCAGGGGACTTATACAAAGTATTATATGTTGTCCGGTGTCCATTAGGACAAAGGGGTTGGTACTCGTACTGTATTTTGTTTACTTGTGACTTCTCTGGATTTTAGACAAATATTTCTGTAACATTTCAGAAAATATAAAATATTATTTTTGGAATTTAATATTAAAATAATATTTTTCCCGAAAACTGCCCGATTTGCGAAATTGGGGTTTTCGAAAAAGGGTATAAGTATATAGCAATAATTGTGAAATAAATATAAATTAAAATGATTTATTCATTTAAAAATATATTTAAAAGATTTGGCATTTTTAAAATTTATTATATGCAATTTTGATAAAAACCCGATTAGTGCACTGCTAATCGCGATTAAACCAAATCCGCATTTCTACAGTTTTTCGTGGCCAGTGCACCATGTCATGTTATGTGGTGATTACATGTTATGTGCTTGTGTTATTTTGGGTATTTTGTGACTTGGGTTTTTAGTAAAAAGAAAAGGGTAAGAAGAGAAAGGGGTTTAAGGGTAATATTGAGAGAGAGTGGGTGGAAATAAGATAGGAGAGAGAGAGAGCTGCCTCATTCTAAACTCCCCCATCATTTTCTTCTTCTTCCTCTTCTTCTTCTTCCTCTCTTCCCTCCACCAGCACCCCATGATATCATCTCAAATTCTTGATCAAATCCCTAATTCCCTTTCACAAAAATTAATCCCCTCAACACCCTCTACACATTGGACCAAGAAAATTGAGATTTCGACCACCTTGAGGAGCTAGGGTTTTTCTTGGGTTGCCCAAGTGAGGTAATTTCATCACCCTTAGCATAGTATTTCATTCACTTTACCTTTCATGCAAGTTTAGAGGTGAAATTGTGATGTTTAGTGAACCTTGGAAAAAGCATAGTATTTCATTCACTTTACCTTTCATGCAACTTTAGAGGTGAAATTATGATGTTTAGTGAACCTTGGAAAACCTAGTAAAGGGTTTGAGTGTTTGAAATTGGGTGATGCCTAGTGGCTGTTAACTAGACTTGGGTGCTGTTTTAATGACCTGGACCAGAGCTTAGAAACCCAAACACAGATTTAGAAAATACGACATCGGATAAATGTGTGATTTGTCAGGGTATTTTGGAATTTGGAGCAACCCGGGGACACTAGAAATGATTTTGCAATTACTGGGGGTCGTGCAGGCACCTAGGAAGCTACCACCAAGACCTGAGCCCCAAACCCTGCACCATGGCCGCAGATTTATTCAATCTGGCCGCAAATTGCGCCCAGACTAGGTTGGAATTGATCCGTATTTGTTCTGGGGTCCCTTTATATGTAAATCAGACCCTCCATGTATGCAGAATTGACCAATTTGGCCTAGGATAAAATCTGGGAGCACATTGGGGTGTTTTTGGCTATGATTTCCGTATTTTGAAATGTTAATCTTTATATTTGGATTTGTATTTGGTTGTTGGATGTTTGTACATCGACAGCAGGGGTTGTTTGATTGTTTTTGCACGTGTAGGCCATAGGTTCTAACCTATGAGCGCACCGTGCGCTGTTTCGGTTTTCCGCCTTGATTTTAATACGCATTGCTATGGTTTATTATTGTAGGTACCTTCACGTGGATTCCAAGGAGACGGAGCATGGCGTCAACGACTTCGGCGAACAAGAACCATGGTCAGTGGATCTATATCCACGGATGAAGTCGGGTGGATGGTGTAAGTCCCCGTTGCTCACCCCGGTTCTTACGGGGAGGCGGAAACGGCAAAAAAAATAATTTGGCGCAAGGCAACATGGACTCAAAAGCAAGGATCTTGGCTAAACTAGAAACTAGAAAACAAGTAGAGGCTTTAACTACTATGCTGTAGAAAATATACCTCACGAAACCGGTCCTTCGGGTCTTCTCTCCGCTGTCCGGCTCGTCCATCCACACTCCGAGGGTCGATCCGGATCTTGGTCACCTCCGCGGCCTTCTTGAGTCGAAGACGATCCACTCGAGAGTTGTACACTAAGCTTCACCTCAAGCCGAGGCAACTAGGGCAACGAGATCGCTAATCTAGATGCTCTAGGTTATGTAGAAGAGAAAAATGGAAGTGTTTGTCTATGTGGATTCTTTTTCTCTCAACACATGAGATTAAAAGAATTTTCAAGAGGAGGAAGATGAAGGAGAAAACTTAGCAACCATGGAGCTTTTCTTTTCTTCTCACTTTAAGAGAGAGAATGAGAAGAGAATAATGAAAAAGGATTAACCAAAGAAAATGAACCATGGTTGCAATAATACACTAAAATCATCATTACTAATCCTATCATGATAAAGTTGATGGCACATTGAATTGACCATTTTCATAACTCAAGAATTAAAAAGAAAATCAAAGAAGAGTGTAGATCTCTCTTGAAGGTCAATGGTCAACACGGTCAACGGGTCAACAGAGGTCTAAGTGGTCAAATGGTCAATGCAATTAGCTATCACTAATCTATCACTAAAAGGATTAGTAAACAATGTCTCCGGCTCATAATGGTTTTGACAAAACGAATTGTCAAAGCCCTAATGAGTCTGCCACATTACGGTTTTGGCCGAACCATCTGCCAAAACCCTAATGGGGCAGGTCCTCCTTCATGGCTCCTCGAAACTGTGCATACACACCTGCATCCGCATTCCGTAGAATGCGAATGCACAGAAGACAAAAACAAATCCATCTGTGCAATACTAGGATCTGGCTTAAACCAAAGCCCACTAGTATTGCCTGCCCGAACAGCAAACGCACACAAGTGCACGTAAGTGATCGTAGCACTGCCGTAAAACCATACGGCCTCTACACGTTTCGCTCAATGCAGGGAAACTCTCTGTGTGGGACTCTAAAAACTCGACACTACGCTGGAAGTGGGTTTAACCATAGACCGCAAGCGGTACTAGCTGTACGTAACGGTCCCCAGGTAGATGTCGATAAGAAGGCCGATGAGGTAAACCCATCCGAACTCCTACTGAGCCTGTATGTGACAATCTCCGTACAGTCCGGTCTGTTCGTCTGATACATCGCATGGCGGGCCTAGGGGGGCGGTGAACGTCAGTCCCCTAATAGCGGTACAAGTCGTGTCGGAATGTAGCCCAGAACAACCTGAGATAAGACTGGAAACCTACCAGTATATCTCGCTTGCCCTCGCCAGGGACTACTTGTGTAATGGCTCTCCTAGACACAGCGCGATGTCAACCCCCAATACCGGGAGAGACGAATCCTGTCTAACCGTCACTGCCTCCAAGTGCTTCGGGACTGCACCCAACTACTACCTGTTTGCACGACTCCTTTGAGCCGTGGTAGGGTAGTAATCTAAGTACAGTGGGAACATACTCGATGCGAAGTGACAGTGTCAAGCAAACGGACTAAGCTGTACTCATGTCACCTGGGAACTGAAAACTGACGATAGGTATAATACCAACCAACAGTTCCCGATGAGTCCTGTCCAGTGTACTCGTACCCTAACGAGCACCCGCATACTATCTCAAGTACGACGTACTGACGGCTGTGGGACAGACCGTCTCCCCGCTGGGATGAGAAGCGCATACGCTAGTCTACTCCGGAGTATCGATGCCCTGTCTCGATAGTCCTACGACTAGGGACCTGTATAAGGATGTGCTTATGGATTACCCAGCCCCCACGAGTGTGAGCGCCATCACAACGCTGGTAATCAAGCAAAAATCCTAAGGGCTCTATTAATATGTATATAAGCGATATGCTAAATGAAACACATGCATATATTGAAGTAGAAACAAACCAAGTAGCATACTACCATTTTTCGTAAGACTGTCTATACAACTGTGAATATCCCAAGCTTCCATTAAGTAATATACAAGCTAGTATGATACAGTAATGGCCTCTAGGGCATATACACTACAGATGGCGTATAGCACCCCCGCAAAGTTTTGATGGAAAACTGATTTATAGAATATGGTTAGGAAACCTAGATTAGGAAACTAGGGTTAGAATGAGATTGCTATGAAACCATATTAGAACCTAGAGGATGGTTAGAAGTGATATGTTACTACTATCATAAGATGGCGTTTAGCGATATTGCCGTTTATGGTACTGTAGGACTAAATAGTCGATGTAGATGCGTCATATGAACCATACCGTTTTCTAAAACAAAGAGTCGTATGTATCTTTTAAATATATATCTTGAGGGATGTTCCGGATTTTCAAATGATATTTTTTTCTTAAAAA
The DNA here is from genome assembly GCA_030015575.1 of Agapanthus africanus. Classification (NCBI taxonomy): domain Eukaryota; kingdom Viridiplantae; phylum Streptophyta; class Magnoliopsida; order Asparagales; family Amaryllidaceae; genus Agapanthus; species Agapanthus africanus. The sequence continues at coordinate 142,435,613 of JASDDO010000031.1, forward strand.
CACCGTAACCCCTATTTTCAAAACTACGATTCACTTCTTTAAAAATCTGATTGTACGGTTCGGGTGTATTTGTTAGATTAGATACTTATACTTAGTTGAGATAGAATGTTTATGTAGATTCGATTTGATGTGTGATATAAATGCAATGAAGGAATATAATACGGATATGATGATATGATGATATGATGATATATTGGTATACGGATGCGATTCGATCGAGATGATTTGTACCCTGCCGGTCCCCTGAAATGAGATTATTGCGGATGTGACCTGGGACATTGGTACATAGATATATATACATATATAGAATGTTTTTATCATGATTGATAGGCCGTACGTGATATTAGGCCATACCCTCATTTGTCTTATAGGTTGATAGGATACCTATTAGCTCGATGCCGCCGTACGATGATTTTCCGTGCGTGATGAGTTTGACTGGATGATTGATCCTTACCCTTGACTAGAGGCTGTCGTACGATAGATCATACCGTACGCGATGTTGTTAGGCTGGATGCTGATTGATAGATTCCCGGACTCGGTCATATTAGATACGTATACGCGTCAGCATTTGCATATGATTTACCTCATGCTGCATTCATATTATTTCCATTGCATTGCTTATACCTGTGCTAGTACACTTGCACCATTATCGATGATGCGTATGTTACACGTACACATATGTGCCGGCTCACACACTTCATCATCGATAATTGCCATGTCACTACACGGTAGGATTGCTGTATCATGATATGACTCTTCACATAACATGCTTACATATACATTGTTATATCCATACTTGCGCATATATACATTGTATATCCATATTGGTGCACATATACATTGATACATCTATACTTGCGGATATACACATTTGTATATCCATATTGGTGCACATATACATTGATACATCTATACTTGCGGATATACCCATTTGTATATCCATATTGGTGCACATATACATTGATACATCTATACTTGCGGATATACCCATTTGTATATCCATATTGGTGCACATATACATTGATACATCGATACTTGCTGATATACCCATTTGTATATCCATATTGGTGAACATATACATTGATACATCCATACTTGCGGATATACACATTTGTATATCCATATTGATGCACATATAAATTGATACATCCATACTTGTGGATATACCCATTTGTATATCCATATTGGTGCACATATACATTGATGCATCTATACTTGCGGATATACCCATTTGTATATCCATATTGGTGCATATATAGATTGATATATCCATATTTACGCACATACACATTGTACATCCATATTGGTGCACACATACATTGGTACATCTATACTTGCGCATATACATATTGCACCTACATAGATAACCGGTTTTATTGGGAGATTGGGAACCACAAGATATATTTTAAAAACTGGAATCATTTAAAAGAGCGGTTTTCCCTTAATATGTCATATCACTGTTCCATGTTGCATGATATATTAATATTCTTACATTTCTGTTATATGTCGCATATATCATGCTCTATGACTTTTACGCATTGAGATATGTTGTTTTTATGAGATTTCTGGATTTGAGAACCGTGGCTATTTCAAAGAAAGCATATACTGTTTTAAAATAATACCCGGTTTCTGTTGATATGATATTTCAGTTCGTCCACCATGTGTTTTCTCGGTTCTGAGAGCGACATGTGAAACCCGATTCGAGGAGGTGGATGAGGCCGATTGCGGGTACATGGTGGACCCGTATGGTACCCCGGGGCGAGAACGGATCGCTGTGCAGTAGACGGTGAGCCTGGCAGAGGGACTACTACTTACCGGTGATAGTATTTGGGCTCGGCGGATATCCGAAGGATACCGACCAGAGTGGAGAGATGATATAGGCCGATCCGGACTGACGGAGCCCATGGCCCAATCCGGACTGACGGAACCCGATATATGAGGATTTACGTGCCGATGCTGGGTACGGTTTTCATGATGTTTTCGAGTGTCGATGTTAGGCACTCAGGTTCCATGATTTTGATGTGTCACGAGGGACACCGTTGATATATATATCTTCATACTTTCATGCACACTCCTTTATGATATTTACGTGCATACAGGCATTGATTATATGGGTGGACGAGATCCACATGCATACATACCTAGATTTTGGGTAGACGAGATCCACATGCATACATACCTTGATTATGGTTGGACGAGATCCATATACATGCATTGATTATTACTGTTGGATGTTATCCGCATGCATATAGGTATTGACTACCTTGTTGGCACGTATATAGACCCGGTCACCCTAGATAGCATAGTATTACCTTTATGATATAGTTGACCTAGGAGTCGTTGTTTATTCGATTTCTATCTGTTGATATTTTTTCTACTCATGAGTTGGCAACTCACCCCCGTTGTGCCACAGTTCTTGCAGGTTGACAGCTTGGATCAGTAGAGTCTTCGCTGGCACACAGTTGCATTCGGGTGTTTTACATTGGTAGGTGGGACATTTGTATCATTCCCACTCTTGTATCTACATTTATTATTGTATCTAGTTAACTCCATAAATCAAAATTTGTAAGTTGTATAAGTAATGAGACTTTGTGAGATTGTGGCTGCGACACTTAGAGCGAGGGGTTTTTGCTACTTGTGGTTAATATGTCTTGCTTATTCATTTATCTTTTTGTGGTGAGCTTCGCCGTTGGGCGTCGTATACTTATCTTTTACTGTATTGTGTGGTTGTGATCCGCCGTTTGGCGAAGAGCTAGCTCCCGCTTGGGGATGCTATTATCATTATTATGTATTTGTGGTTTTGGATCAAAATATACAAAGGATGTGCTGCTAAAATTTTTAAAAGATGAAACATGTTTTCAAACTAGTAAATTTCACTTGCATCATTCATGTTCTTTTCTATGCATCAAGAAAACTTGATTTCATTATACCCTTATATCAAAACTTCACCTCCTTTATTTTCCTTAAAAGTTTTAGATTTCTGGGTTTCGGCTTACTTGAATTCCGTTACGCCTTTAGACGTTGCGTGATTCAAGTGCTGGTCACGAGCTAATATTTTGGGTCGTGACAATTTCTTAGAAATACAAGGTCCAAGTTTTCATAAGTTATAGGTACAAGAATAAAGTAGAGAAACATGTGTTGCAAGTATCGGGATTCTTCAAGGTGATCGAAAATGTAGATACTTATGTTTGGTATTCCTTTGATAGTAATGGTTTTAAGAACTTGCTTCTCTTTCAGGTTACTCATATCTGGATGCACTCCTAGTTAGGTAATGTTGATCGTCCTCTCCCTATTTAGTTAACATGCACTGGAGACAGCTGCATGATTTGAATCTGGTTCCAATTAAATTAGTTCCTCTGTTTCTATATTGTATATAGAATGGTTCATATCTTAACGATGTTAAGGTATATGGAGTTTTCCGGCTTATGCTTAAAACCAGACTCTGGACATACTCAAGGCACGTTTCAGTAATGACAGTTTGCGGGTTATCCCGGGCTATGACGAGGGATAACTTTCTACCATCTGGAAGATCAATAGTGAAATTGTTCTCGACTCACCACAGTTTTAGCAAAATGGACTTTTTCATAAAACAGTAGTGGGAGTATGATAGAACTTGAAGTGATTCCAGAACCACAAACGATTACTGAAGTTTTAATAGAACCTAAAGATTCAATCGGTTTTGACATTCGATTAGCCACTCTGCAGATATGGTGCGTAATCTCAGGCGCCCGAGAGGTACTTCGGTATTCTCAAAGACGGTGACGGGGAGGTTCTTGTTTACCCATACTTGTCATTACTATTGTTCTAGACTATGAGACCCGGCAGGAAGATGAGTATAGAGTCGTTCTAAACTATCTTTAGAAGTGCACGTGTATATGGCTCTGCCAGAGGGTTGTTATAGTCAGTGGGAGCAGCGGAAGTATAGTGGACTAGCTTGTGTCTATTTATAAACTGAAGTAGGTATAGAGGAGATGGATCATCTATTTTTGATGTTATAGTCATAGGCTTTGACTTCATCTGAATAGAAGATGGATCTGTTAAGAAGGTAGTAGGGTGTGATGTCCTGGTATTTGGATGACATGCACTTTATAGGAAGTGTAATTCCTATACTTCAATCGGTTATGTTGTGGTTGTCACACAGTGGTTTCTCTACATTGGATATGGATAATATATCAGGCATTCTGGTAACTAGATCTATGGTTTTAGATCTAGATTTGGGTAGTTTCCCAATCTGGGTACTTTGACACTATTCTCAAGGTGTTTTAGAATGGACGACACCTGGCATGTTGATGTACCTACAAGTGATGGAGTCGCCTTCTTTAAAGGTGTCTTAAAGAATAAAAGGGATAGGGATGTGCATGATTGGCATATCACTTGCTTAGGCAATTGAGTCAATCATGAGATGTCAAGTAACACACTAGATGTTGTTTTCACATGAGCTGCAATAATTTTATATTGATCTAATTCTGGAGAAACGTTGGGAAGCAGTTTATGAATATAAGTGGATGTTCATGGGATATGGTAACAGCAACCTCCTTCTAGAGATGGCCATCATTCCAAGCTTCCAAGGTGACCTGGATGACAAAGCGACTGTCAGAGTTTTAGTTTTCCCTCTTTTGAGGGGCAGTAGTTAGGACAGGTGGTCCAAGCAGATACTGAGGAAGGCATGGTGCAGGATACTAATTAAATTTAGTTGATAATACAGTCTAAGAAGATTGCTGGATTTAGAGTTTATTTGTGAACTGGGTCCCATCAGATATCCAGACATATTCTAAGACATGTATTGCTCAATTCAGGAAATAGCTTTCTCCGCAAAGTTGGGATATAGAGAGATACAGAAAGAAACATTAGAGCGGATCCACTCACTGGGACTATTTCTCTAACGCAATAGTTTCACAAACGAGCTTTGTGAAACTGATTAGTATAGGAGTTGGGTGTTCGGTATCACATGGGTTGTGAGTATACGACATCGCAATAATTAGCCTTAAGTGCAAGTGGGAGATTTTTGGCTATACTGCCCTCAAGGAAATTATCATAGTCACAGGCAGATGATTATGATGATTGAGGAAAGACCTATACCAGTAGAACAGTCTTACTCGAGATGATAGTATGCTATCTGGTTTGTCATTATCATCATGTACAGCATTAGGTGGCATTACAGATCACTATTACATGTTGATAGAGCCCACAGGATTCTTGCTTGACTACCAGCAGTATGATGGCGATCATATACATGGGAGCTGGGTGGTCTATAAGCACATCCTTAAATGTCCCTAGTCGAGGGAGTTTCGAGACTGGGCATTGATACTCAAGAGTAGACTAGTGTATACAGATCGAGACCCCGACGAGGGCCGGTGGTCGGTCTCACAAGCCATTGGTGTCAGTTTGTTCGCCTAAGATGTATACAGGTGTTCATTGGGTTATGAGTACAACGGACGGACTCGCCGGGAACATGCTAGTTGGTATTATACCTATTGTCAGATAGCAGTTCCCAGATAATATTTGTACAGGTTAATCTATCGACCTGAGATCGTCATTTGTCTCGTGTGAGTTCCCAATGTTCTTTGATTACTACCCTACCACGGTTCAAAGGAATCGTGCAAACAGGTTTTAGTTGGGTACAGTCCCGAGCCACATGGAGGCAGTGAGCGGATCGTCGGGGGATTCGTCTCTCCCGATATTGAGGGTTGATGTCACGGTTGTGCACGGGTAGCCATCACCAGAAATCCTTGGCCAAGGTAGTCAAGAATTACTGATCTAGGATCGGTAGTTTCTCAGGTGGTGATGGGCTTCATACCGCCACTAAATATCATGTTATTAGGGGTCTGACTTTGTCCACCCCCCTAGACTCGATATGTGATGCTCATAGACGAACGAACCGGACTGTACGGATATTGTCACTATCAGGCTCAGTAGAGATTTCAGGATGAGTTTGCTCGTCGGCCTCCCTTTCGTTCAATACCTGGGTAGCTGGTACGTACAGCTAGTCCCGCTGACGTACTTGTGGTTAAACCCACTGCCAGCGTATTGACGATTCTTTAGAGTCCCACACAAAGGGTTTCCCTTCTTCGGGCGAAACAATGTAGAGGCCGTATGGTTTTATGGCAGGGTTCGATCACATACGTGTACTTGTGCACGGATGATGTTCGGACGGATAATACTAGTGGGCTTTGGTTTAAGACGGATCCTACTATTACATTTTTGGATTATTTTTGTCTGTTTGTATTCGTATTCTTCGGAATACGGATGTGGGTATGTATATACAGTTGAGGGGTATTCATGTAATTTATTACAAGATTACTTTTAGAAGATTACACATCATCATGGTTTAGATCTTTTTGGATTAAAAGGTTATTGAGGTGTAAGATGAGGTGTTTATTGCATTTTTGTGGCATGGCTAATTAGTGACCCATGATTACTATTCTAGCAAGCTTAGGGTTTTTGTTTGTTGTGAGATTATGTTGACTTGAGATGTTTTTTGTTGAAAAAGATATTTTGGAGACATGGACATTTATGTGATGGCTCCATTATTTCTTATCACACTCACACAACAAACAAAACACAAGCCATTATTCATTTCTTTTTCTCTTTCTTGAGTTGCTCTCAACACTCATTCACATGGCATCTTCTTCTTCCTCTAGCTCCATCCAAATCCTCTCATGAGTTGAGAATCCTTGGGTGTCTTGAGACAAATTAATCCTTCATCACTCTCTACTTCATCTACGGTATCTAGAATAGCAATCTAGGTGCCCTAGATGCCTCAGATATGAGGTTGGAGCTCGTTGCATAGACTCTCGGGTGGATCATCTTTGATGGAGGGCGACCGGAGATCAAGCTTGATCAAGGAAGCCTCTAAGAGCTTGAGATGATGGTTGAAGGCTGAAGGACACGGATCTATAAGGTATAACCATTCTAACTCTTTTGCATGTTTTGTTATCTAGGGCTTATGGGTAGATCCGGGTAATTGGTTGTGGCAGCGCCAAGTTTTATAAATTTATGTTCCGTATTTGGTCACGGATTAATTGTCGGGGCACTGCCGTAACCCAACAATAACTTCTCGGGCAAAGGGAGTCCACTTGAAGTAGAGGAATGAGCTCAAGCAATTGAGGAAGACCTGGCAGCGGCTCAAGTGCCAGATAAATCTTGGGTAAGAGTTGCTAAGTTGCAACTGACGGATAATACCAGGGTATGGTGGAAGACGTAAGAGAGTCATCTTGAGCAACCAATAGAGTGGAAAACATTCTGAGACCTCTTTGATGCAAAGTACTTTTCGGAGACTGGCCGCTTTGACATAGAGTAGCAATTCATTCATCTACAGAAAGGCTCGATGTGGGTCAAGTCTGTTGATGAATACGATGCTAAGTTTATCATGCTCCGCATGTAAGCTATAGTCTCAAGTTAAAATTTTCCTATCTCACTTAAAACACTGCTAACGCGAGGTCGTAACAGGTTCACTGCACACTTCATTCCCACTGTTGAGATTCGGTCATGATGATTCCAGCAGAGGTTGGACCCTGAAATCCAAGTTGCACTCATTATAGGAGATTTCCCAACCCATGAGCTACTTTGATGGCTACCCGACACTATGAGGCAGTTGTGAATAAGAAGAGCAGGCCGCAGTCAGTTGGTATGAAACGCCATCTGCACCAGATCACAGAAGGTGCCTATTCCGGGCCAGCTTTCAACGGACCATCTCGGAGGCCAGGAGGTTCTTCACCAACATCAAGATAGACTGTTGCAACTATTGCAAAATAACATGGCATCTAATGAAGAGCTGTTGTCGGGCGAACAACTTGTGCTTGATTTGTAGGTCTTCAACACACACTATCGGAGCATGCCCCCAGAACCGAGGGACTAATAACCCTCCAGCTAGACCGGCGATCCAAACTCCTCCTACCCGGTTAGCTCTACCATCTCCAGCTCTCCATACCCAGACCGCTCAACCACAACGCCGAGTGTTTAACCAGGCATAAAAGAATGTGCCGCGATGCTAAGATTTCACTATGTCGGTCGAAGAGGCCGAAGCTACGGGTCAGGTTATCACTGGTAAATATCTTCTTTCTTTCCTTCCAAGTCATTTCAACTCTTGTCTATCTATATTTTTATATCTAAACCTATCCCACGCGAATTAGGTACAATCTTAGTAGCCACCCTACCTGCACTCACGCTCTTTGATACCGGGGCATCGCATTGCTTCATGTTGCAGTGGTTCGTAAGAACTCATGCTATCCCAGTTAAGCCGCTCATATCCTGCTGAAATGTCAGTTCAGGGAACGGCATTCTAAAAGAAAACTTAGGATACGATCTGTGTTTAGTGTCCATCTGCAGTCGATAATTCTATGCGGACTTCAAGGTACTAAACATACGTAGTCTTGGGAATGGACTGGTTGGGAACTTTCTTCACTACCGTCGACTATCACCAAAGGAGTCTAATTTTTGAAATACCAAATCATCTAGTGTTCTATTTCAAAATCGCTGATCGGACTTTGGAGCCTAGCGTCTACTAAGGAAAACCAAAGAAAGCAAAGATTACAGCATTGCAAACAGAAAGATTGAAGCCAGAGGTCGTTAGAGAGTTCGAGAATGTATTCTCTGAAGACATAATAGGTTTGCCTCCCGATCGTGCTCTAGAGTTTGATATTGATTTACAACCCGGTCCATAACCTGTAATAAAAGCCCCATACCATTTAAGTCCAGAGGGATTGAAGGAGATCTGTATTCAGTTGGACAAACTCCTGAAGAAAGGTTGGATTAGACCCGGTACCTCATGTTGGGGATCTCCGGTGTCGCTAGTGAAGAAGAAGGATGGTACATACCGGATGTTCGTAGATTATCGAGCACTGAACTAAGTGATAATTAAGAACAAGTATCCTCTACCTCGCATCGATGACCTTTTCGATCACCTTAGTGGATCTTGTGTCTTCTCAAAGTTGGATCTTCATTCAGGCTATCATCAGGTGAAGGTCAAGGAGTCTGACATTCCGAAGAAAGCGTTTAGGGCTCGTTATGGCCATTATGAATATCTTGTAATTCCATTTAGAGTGAACAATGCACCAGTCATTTTTATGAACTAGATGAACCAAGTTTACGGAGAGTACTTATACAGGCTTGTTGTTATCTTCACCGACGACATCCTAGTGTATTCAATGAATTAGAAAGAACATACCGAGCACTTACACATCGGCCAGGAGACACTACGACAGCATCAGCTCTACACCAAGTACAGCAAGTGTGAATTTTGGCTAGATCAAGTTGGATTTCTCGGACACATCGCTTCAGGTGAAGGAATCTCTGTAGATCCAACTAAGGTGTCAGCTGTTAGCGAGTGGCCGACACTAAAGTAAGTCAAAGAAATAAGAAGATTCTTGGGCTTAGCAGGATATTACAGATGCTTCATCGAAGGATTTTCAAAGATCGCAGCACCCCTGACCAAGCTTACACGTAAATATGAAGCATTTGTGTGGTCAGAAGCATGTAAGAAGGCTTTCGTAGAACTCAAGTCAAAGTTAACTTTTGCACCTATTCTCAAAATACTGGATCAATCTGGTGGATTCGATGTACATTGTGATGCGTCTGGAAAGGTATTAGGATATATTCTGCATCAGCATAGAAAGGTTGTGGTTTTTGTATAAAGACAATTAAAGGTTCATGAGAGCAACTATCCAACACATGATCTGGAATTGGCAGTCATGGTTTCACACTCAAGATTTGGCATACCAGCTATTTGGAGAGCGAATGGATATATGCACCGACCATAAGAGCCTGAAGTATGTATTTACTAAAAAGGAACTCAACATGCGGTAGAGAAGATGGCTAGAGCTAATGGCAAACTTCGACATCAACCTACAATATCATTCTGAAAGTGTGAACATAGTTCTCGAAGAACTTAGTCTCCGGCCATTAGCAATGAACCTAACCGCTAATTGGAAGCTATAACAAGAACTGTACGGACATATGATTGAAGTTGTTTTGCCAGGTAATGCATCATCCTTAATGAACTTACAAGTTCAGTCCACTCTTGTCAATCAGATCAAGGCAGCTCAAGCAAATGATGCGAAGCTAAAAAAGATCCAAGAGGAAGTAGAAAGTGGTCTTCGAACTGACTTCATCAACCATGAAGATGGATCCTAGTGGTATGGGAGCCATATATGCGTATTAGTCGGCCCTGTGCGAGAAGAGTTGATGAAAGAAGCTCATAGCACTTCTTATTCTGTACATCCTGGTGGCACGAAGATATACATGGATCTAAAGCAACATTACTAGTGGCATGGAATGAAATGAGATGTAGCAAGGAGCATAGCAAAGTGATTAATCTATCAGCATGTGAAGGCTGAGCATCACAAAACTGCCGGCTTACTTCAGCAATTTCTAATCCCAGAATCGAAATGGCAACACATTATCATAGACTTCATGAATGCACTCCCTTGCAGCATGAAGAGTAACGATACAGTTTGGGTTATTGTGAATAGACTCACCAAATCGGCTCACTTTATTCCATTCAGAGTTGGCCAATCAACCGAGACTTTGGCAAGAAAGTAGATGGAGGTGAGTAAAAATCTAAAGTAAAGATTTCAACCTTCAATATCTATTATACTTGTCTTGATATCCATAAACTCAAGCAGGAGATCGTGAGATTACATGGGGTGCCAGTTTGCATCTTCTTCGATCGAGATACTAGATTTTGATCTCAGTTTTAGCATAGTCTTCAAGCCAGCCTGGGAATGAGTCTGAACTTCGGCATGGCGTATCATCCCCCAAACAGACGGACAGTCCGAGCGAACAATTTATATCCTGGAAGATATGCTGAGAGCCTGTATGCTAAACTTCGGAGGTTCGTGGGAATATTACCTATACCTTGTGGAGTTTTCATATAACAACAATTACCCGGAAAGCATTGGAATGGCACCATTCGCAGCACTCTACGGACGTAAGTGTCGTTCGCCACTGAGTTGAGATGACGTTGGAGATTGTGAACTCATTAGGCCAGAGATGATCATAGAAACTGTAGATATGGATCGCATGATCATGGAAAAGATGTGCATAGCCCAGGACCGACAGAAGCGTTGGGCAGAAGAAAAGCGTCGACATTTGGAGTTCCAACCAGAAGAGCATGTGTTTCTGAAGATCTCTCCGAACAGAAAAGTGAAGCATTTTGGCAAACGTGGTAAACTTAGTCCAAGGTACATCGGACCATTCGACATACTTGAACGAGTTGGTGAAGTACCGCTTGGCACTTCCACTCTCATTGGAAGGAGTGCACAATGTGTTCTATATATCCCAGCTACGATGATATGTGGGCGACCCCAGCCACATACTTAATCACTCAGAGCTAAATATTCAAACCGACTTATCTTGCGAGCAGCAACCCGTCGAGATCTTTGATCGAAAGGTGAAGATATTACGGAACAAGAAGGTGAACTTAGTCCGAGTGATGTGGAGAAAAGATTCAATGGGAGAATCAACCTGGGAAAAAGAAGACGATATGCGTGTACGATACCCTCACCTATTTGAAAATTAGTCTTTATGTAAATTTCAAGGAAGAAATTTTTGTAAGGAGGGTAGGATGTAACGACCCTGAAATCCCTATACAAATGTAACTGTTCAATATATAGAAAGGGTATTTTAGCATGACTAGCAGTTATAAGTTAAAATTGTTCAATAAAAGAAAGAAGAAACTTGTAGCTCGCTAATTAATACTCTCCACTGCTATTATTTAGCTTACAAGTTCGAATCCCATCAGCCCCAATTAATTTTTTCTTTTTAACTTTTCGGAAACCAAAGAGTTGTACGTGCAATTCATGGAGAAACGAAAAGTTTAAGAGAAAACTAACCGGAGAAATGAGGAGTTAAGACAAATTAGAGCACATGGACCAAAGCCCGAGACCCAACTCAAGAACCTAGCGGCCCAAAAATTCCTCAAAACCGCAATTTGCGGTCGGATCTGCTCCAATCATTTACGTGCTTCGTTCGTATGTCCCTTTGTCTCTCCTCTACTCATTTTCCACTTATTTTTCTTTGATTTCAATCAGAGACTTCACAACCCTTCATCTATCCCATTAACACAATTTAATCACTTTTTAATCCATTTTTTTAAATTCATATACTCTCATTTTTATCCTATAAATACCACCCCATACCCTAGCTCTCTCCTATTCTGAAATCCAAAACAAAATTCTCTAAAATTTCCTTGTGGAAGAAGAGTTAAAACTAGTCAAATGGAGTTGGCTTGAGCCAAGTTCGTTTTTGAAGACCGAAGCCATCCTTGACGCTACCACGATCCATGTAGACCTTCTATCTATTTCCTTCCTTTTTCAACGCTCCAAAAACCCGTAAGTCCCTTTTTCCTCTCCTTCGCTTCATCTCAAAACATTTTTTAAAACAATACCGACTAAAGTGGAGTTAGTCTACATGAATCTTCTTTTAAAATTTTTTATCACCCTAGCTATGTTAAATATTTCACCGTAATCCTTCTAACACCACTTTAAATATTATTCATCTCAAATTCTTTTGAATTGTTTAAAATTTTGTACTAAATAAAATCATACGATAAGATTACACCAAAATATCATGAAATTTGCTTATACCCTTTTAATATCACCATGAAATATAACTATAGAAAACTCACGTGGTAATGACCTACCCCATCACATACACTATGGTTTCATAACACGATATTTTAGATTATAAAGTTTTATCCAAAACGAAACAATTTAAATTAAAATACCCTCATTTTTAAAAAATACTTTTTATTGCTATTTTTAAATCCTTTGCAATTACGTATCTATAACCCATTTAGGGGAACTCATTTACGAATGGTGCAGGTTATTGTACGTTCTTGTGATAGTAGAGTGAGATACAGAACTTCTCATGGAGAATTCGGCCTCGAAAGGAAATAAAAATATGATTTTAAAGAATACGACTTTATTTAAGACAAATTAAACTTTGAAAAAAATTATATAAAATTATGAATCTGTATTTTCAATGAAAACAAATTGTGAAAACTATATTTTTAAATGAAAGATTAAAAATTAAAGTTACCTAAAAATACCATCAATTTTCTAAAAGTATAGTTTTCATAAAAATATCATAAACTTTTTTTAAAAACTAAGTTTTATCACTAAAATACCCCTAAAACTAAAATATATTTCTATAAAAACTCTTAATATTCTAAAACGCTCTCGAGGTTTGTTTTTTTTAAAAACAATATTAAAACATTTTACATAAACCCCCCTTGAGAAATGAAGCAATGGAAATACATATTAAGCAACTTTAATAAATCTTTAAGGACCCTAAATTAATATAGATTTAAGCGGTATCATTTCTTTTGAGCTTCAGAGAGCCGGAAAAAGTAAGTGCTTGCATATTCGGGTTAGATAACACTGTAAATTAAAGAAGTTATCAATGGCAATCGTCTTGGAAAAAGACACAAATTCTACCGTCAATGTGCAGCGGTTGTTCGATTATTGCCGAACTTATGATCTAGTAAAATGAAATGACAATAACTCGAATCCAACTCAAACCTAAAGTTGAATTTAAACTCGAACCTAAAGTTGAATCCAAACTCGAACTTAAACTCGAATTCGAATCGAAACTCGAACTTGAACTTAAATTCGAAGTCAATCTACTCGAACTAACTTGACTCGACCTAAGATTGCAATTGACATGACTCGCATTCTACTTGACTTACTCGACTACATTATCCACTTTTTCAATCTATGGTTTCAATCAAAACATGTTATAATCAACCAATCAAATCAACTAAATCAATATAATAGTTATAATCTATTATACTCGGGGTGTTTGAGATGGTTTAAGGTGTGAATCCAACGAAACTTCAGGAGTCCTGTATTAACCTACTCGAATTCTATTTACTTGAATCTCAGTCGGGTCGAATCCTCCACAGTTTGGAGTCCCGATACTAACACATGAAATGGGCCCATGTTTCCTTTCTCCTGGTGCTCCACTCTTGAACTCTTGAATATTTCGTCGGTTTCGTTGACATTCACACTTGGAACTTAACGTTAACATAGTGACCGTATAGGGACCTATAGTACATATGCCTAGAGTCATTCCTACATACTTTTACTTCTCATTTACTTTACTTCATTTTATGCTATACCTGTCACTCTTCACTTTTACCCTATCTTTGGGACATACCGAGTGTTAGTTCGCTGATGGGCATTCTACCCACCCTTGTTTTCTTGAAATGTTCGTCAGCTGCGGTTGAGACTGAGGAGGTGGACGCCACAGAGGAGGAGTGCGACCAGATCGCAGCTCAAGCTTAGATTAGCTTACCTTTTCTTTCATCTTTTGTATGCCACTTGTTTAGGCATTTCTGTTATTGTATTTAATTTTCAGTTGACTCTTGTATTGTAAATATTTCATGTCTGAATATAAATAAAGATGTTTGTTGAATAATTTACAGTCTCTATTTATTCTTGCATTGTGTATTACTGTTTTCAATACGCTTAGCATATTTATTTAGGGAATGACCTTCTTTGGATAATTATGTCGTGGGCTTGCCACATCACCGTTTCCGTCTTCTGAGAAGCGGGGCATAACACATACATTCCCATGGCCTTCTTCTCTATAGAGATTTGCCACGTCATCTCCATGCTTTCAGTGATGCTGAATGGGCTGGGAATACTGGGGATCGTCGTTTCACTAGTGGCTACACTATTTTCTTAGGTCGCAATCTCATTTCATGGAGTTATAAGAAACAAGAAACGGTCGCTCGCTCAAGTACAGACACTGAATACAAGGTGCTTGCGAATACCACGGCCGAGCTCATTTGGCTTCAATCATTACTTCACGACCTTGGGTTCAATCATTTCCCTTCTGTGCTATTGTGTGATAACATTGGCGCCACTTATCTTGCTGCTAATCCTGTTTTCCACGCTGGTACTAAACACATTGAAATTGACTTTCATTTTGTTCGTGAACATGTCGCTGACAATCAACTCGTTGTGCGCTACAACTCCGTGTATGATCAACGTGCTGATGATCTCACCAAATCCCTGTCGAGACAACGCTTTGTCGAACTGTGAATCAAGATCAACGTCGTCCTGCTGCCGTTTAGCTTGAAGGGTGTAATAACGAACCAAAGAAATCAGGTCCAGAATCAGCCGACAGAAGTCTGATTCATTTAGGTCAGACGTATGACCATGATGACGGACGTCAGACCCCTTCAGGTCAGACATCTTACTATGGCTAGTGTGCTAACAGAGTTGTTCATCTCAGAAAACTGCATTTCGATACCACTCATTCATTATCTATTTTGTTATATATTAGTACTATTAACCAGTGTCTTCTCAGTAATTACAGATTACAGGTATCCGTGACACAATATTGGAAACACATTCAAAATCACGGATATAACGTTTGTGAGCCGACACTGTAACCAGAACTGCAAACCGATCGATGACCAAAGAGTCTTTTTCAAATAAATGTGTGCACACAATTTCGGTCCAACACAATGCAGGTATACACATAACTCTTTGGCATGGACCATGGTGGGGTTGCCCATGGCACACATGATATGATGAATTGGGCACATGGGGGGACATGAGTGATAAATGCAAAAGGGTGTGATGTGATATAAAGCATCAAGTTTTCCTTCCAAATCCCTGAGTGCGGACCAGATTCATATAGACAAATCAAGCAGCACCAGTGGACTTGTCGAGAGAACACAAGACCACAGCACCAACACGAGACAATTTGCTCGGATTTGGGCCGGCGACATGCCCCATAAAACCGGTCTCGCCGGCCCTACCATGCCCAATAAGCCCCATTTTTATTCTGGGTCTCCCTTGCTGTCAAATCAACTCATTTTTATTACTTGTTTAATTTTATTTTGAGCCTATAAATACATATCAGTGAGCAAGGGAGAGGAGGTCTCACATTATCATTCTTTACACTAGATTCACAACTTTTTGTTTCTCTTTTCTTTTGTTCTTGTACATAGCTAGTTTCCCTTGAGCTCCTTACCTTCTCTTGATCTTGCAACCTCTTCATTGAACTTTCAAGTTTAACTTTTGGTTATTGAACTCAAGGTTGTATCATTTATACATAATAAAGCTTTAATTTTTGTTCTTGGGTTCTTAGTATTTTAATCTTTCTCTTTACTAACTTGCAATTTTATTTCCATTCCATTTACTTACTTGCCTTTTATTACCTTGCAATTTACTTTCTTCTAATATTGTCTTTTCTTTTCTTTGTATCATTTCTTTGCTCTTTTTCTTTGTTGTTTTGTTGGTTGTGAATATGTTGTTGTTAGGAAAAAGATAGGTTGTGTAAGTTAAGGTTTTCGTTTCTCGTTTTCTTTGCCCGTTATTTTCCAATTGAACTCCGCCCAAACCTTACACAAGCACTCCGTTAGGCACCCTACCCTACAAAGGTATCGGTGTCCCTAACTGCGACCGGTTAAGTTCGGTTTGGCCGGAGGAGAAACCAAGAGAAAAGAACGGACGGACAAAGGTCAATAAGCCGGATTTCAGTAATACCTTGCTTAAGTACCCTAATCCACGTTGTTTCCGATTGCTCTAGCTTCAATAGTCAAGTTCGGCACAAAGGATTTAGTACAGAAATCCATAACTTACACTAACCTAGCAACTCCTAATAAACTTATACTTGCATATAAACACTTAGGATAGATACGAACAATTCCGCCTCGCGCATTAACTTATCATAGCAAGAACGTGAAACGCTCCGTCTCCCTGCAGACGACCCGTACTCATCGCGGCTAGCTACACGCGACGCCGTCCTGATTGCTGTAATAACTTTAAAACTTTAAAACACAACACGCCAAAAGCGTACCAATGAAATGGCGCCGTTGCCGCGGAGATGGTAACGTTTTTATTCTTGTTATTTTGGGTTAATCTTGTTTATATCATCTAACACCATTCATAAAAACAAAACAAAAAATCAAAAAATTTCAAAAACCAACAAAAATTAACAGACTTAACTTTTTTTTCTCTGGATTTTTGACCTGCAACCATTTTGGGACTAATTAAAAAATTAAACAATACCATTGTGACACTAGTAGAACACTATGACACCAGAAGATATTTGGAGCCTCAACACCATAAGAAAACCGGCGAGGCCCACCAAAATTCCGGCGCCGCCGGCCCAAGCACCCCCTTTGGCTCCAAAATTTTCTCTTTGCTCCAGTGTTCTATTATTGTCCCATTTTTATTGTTTGTTTTTTATAATTTTAGGTGTGCAGGTGTTTGGGCATTCATATCACTTTTTCGCACTAATAATCCATTTTTCGACATCTGTAGATTTTGACGGATTTGCGAACTACGATCGTGTGGAGCAAAGTGTACATTCAAAAATAAGGTGATTGTGAAGTATAATGCCAAAGATCCGGATAGTTTGACCCGTGCAAGCGAACACTCCAAGATATTCGGATTTAATTTAAACGGGGGTTTCTTAACCTAAAAACTTATCGCTACGTATTTTCTTAACACCTTCTCAAATCAGACGCATCCAATATAATATCTTTGCAGGATTCTTTACGAGTTCGCTAGCAAACGCTAAAATTGACTAACCCGTATTTGTTGCAGTTCCGTGCTTACACATAAAAATCGATTTACAACATTTTCATTGATTTGTGCATTGCATCCATTAATACGGACTTAAGGGCAAGCGGACCCCACACATAAGGTAAAGGATTTCATCACCTTTTCCGTAGCCCACAAATCACGAAATTTAGCATAACGTTTACCCGCACTTTAAAAGAAACTAGACTTTAAGCCTCTAAGGACTTCACGCTCACTAGGAGAAGTTAACTGTGTTTAGAACACCGCTTAATGGTATATCGTTTACGGGGTGTCTAGGAAAGTGTTCACGGCGAAACCGCCAAAAGAGAAAGGGTTATCTAATTAAGGAGCTTCGCAAAAGCGTTGGAAAACATCCCCATATCTCTGCACTTACCTGGCCTCGTGATCAGTATATCTTGAGCCCGTTTCTCGACACAGTTTTACTTCGACAATCAAGTTCTTGAGCAGGTCTAGTTGACTTAGGTGAACCCTAGACCGATTAGGTATGCGGTATTTTGTGTCGTGATTATTTTTTGTGTTTATATTTCATTCATTTGTTAATAACTAACATTAAATAAAAAAACACATTCTTTTTCCTCTCCTTTTCTTCTTCTCTTCATATCATGGGTACCCCACCTAGAAAAACTCTTGCCGAACTTTGGTACCCACAACCAGACATTACTTCTTACGGTTCTTTCTTTGGTCGAATGTCGAACGATCCCTCCATGCCCAAAATCTCTTTGAAAGATCGGATAGACGCTTATAGGACAAACAACTGCACTTCGCACTCCACCTTGTATCAACCATTTCAACCTACACCATCTTCTTACGTTGATACCCCTATTGAGAGTCTTGTTGTAACTCCGAAACCCATGTCCATTGCTGACAGAATTGAACAATCTCGTAGTCGATCTTTCACTCCTTTCACCACTTCCACTTCTTTTGATCAACAATTCCATTCACCTTCTTATCTTAACGTTGATCTTAACCCTGTCCAACCATTCAATTCCTATCAATCCTACCCGACTTTTACATATTCCCTAGACATTGCTTATGAACAGTCTTTTAAGAGTTTCGAGTATCCAAACAAGTTTGAATCTTTTACTGAAACCCCTCCACAGACCATGTCTAGTCTTGAACAGTCGTTGGAAGACTTTCGGGTAGTGTCGTACAAACAGATGATGGATTTGAATATGTCCATGTCCGCCCTCATACAACCTAGTGACCCGGTAGCTAGTTTCCAACTAGCTCCAAATTTTCCAATGTATGATGAGGCGATAGGACAGATTGAGAATTTGAGTAGTGAGAGTGAGCAGTACACCTTCAAAATCAAACCTACCCGTTCCAAGTTGAATTCCACAACTCCGGTCTTGAAAGTCTATCAAGTGTCCCAAATGATTCACCTATTGAAAATAGAACGTTTAATGAGTTGTGCGACTTTGTAGTGCTTGATTTACCCGATTGTGAAGCGACCCATCCAAGTGAAACCAATCCTAAACCTTTTGACTTCTACACCTCCACTCTGGAACCTGAATTGATTGAAATCCATGCTTTTGATGAGGTGACTGAGAATATTTATTTTCACTTGATTAAGGATATTGAAGCTGGGAATATTTTGGATGATGAACTCGCAATTTTGGATTAGTTTTTCTCACTAATTCATCATTTACTTTCACTTCCGTGTGGACATCATCCCGAGTAATTAACTGTTTTCCCGAACTTCATATGCGTCTAGATATTGATGATAAATGCATGGATGAGCCAATTTTTGAGGAGTCTTTTGAGGATAGTTTTGAGGATGAACCAGTTTTACTTGATTTGTCGGATTTTCCAATTCATCCTATCCCTTCCATTGACTGTGTACACCCTCCTGAACCTTTAACTGATACCCTTCCTCGATCACACCCTTCCATCCTTTCCATCGTTCCGACCTTGCAAGACGCCGTATCACTTTCATTTCCAGTTTCTGGTTTACCAAGTTCGGTCTACCTATGTTTTCTCACAAATCTTGAGGGATTTGACCCAATGTATCGACGGGTTAATAGATTAGTACAATCGCTTTTTACACATCGGACATCACAAATTGTACTAATTTATTCACTCCATGTTCATTCTCAAGTTCGTACTCCATTTCTTTTTCCCTTCCGCCATTCTTCTACTCATATACCGGGAACGTATACCACTTCTAATTCCATACGGTCTTACGTATTCTCCATTTCTTTCCTCTCCGCATTCTTTCACCGGCCCGGGCCTTATCCCGATGAAATTTTTGAATGGTTGGTGCTCACTTTTGCCCTGTGTAAGGCTGTCACGACCCGAAATTGGCACGTGACGGCCCTTAAACTACACAACGTCTACAGGCGTAACGCAATTTAAGTAAACCGAAAACCCAGCAATCTAAACCAACAAAACTAGTAAGTGATAATAGAAGTTTTAAAACATTTGAAATCACAACCCAAATTCTTTAAAAGTCCAACTTTATTTTCTTAAAAATTTTGGCAGCGCCGCCTTTGTAAAAACTAATCCCAAAAATGGGTACAGCATAAATATAAGTAAAGCATCCCCAACGGGAGCAAATCAACGCCCAACGGCGGAAAACAACCACCACAATAGATATACGACGCCATAGCGAAGAAATAAAAGACGATATAAGTAAATCAGCAATAAAGACATCCAAATCACCAAAATATACAATATCGTCCTCACATCAAGTCTCTAAGTCATACACATGAAAGTGGTAGATGGAGAGTACAGGATACAACGAATATACAATGAACATAAACGGATAACCATAAAACCCATCCTAAGCAAAACTGCACACTGTAAGCCAAAGCGGTATCCGCAGCAAAAGATGATAAGAGAGATGAATAGCCTGCCTCGATTACCCTGGGAACAACCTGCAAAACACTATGGCACAACGGGGGTGAGTTTCCAACTCGTGAATAGTAAATAACAAATGCAGGTAATCACAAGTATGCACGTACAGCGCGAATCTAACATATGCGAGCTAATAACAATAAATGGTCATATGTATGCAATAGTCATGAAAAGTACTCGAGCAGGTACATCTAATACATGAAGCAATAATATGACAATCTGTATGCAACAATCATATAAGGTACTCCATCAGGTACAACTAATACATGAAGCAATGATATGACAATGTATATATGCAGCAGTCATGAAAGGTACTCTATCAGGTACTACTAATACATGAAGCAGTGCATAAACAATAAATGCGAAGTATGAAATGAAACATGTCATTTCCACGGAATCCTGACATCGTGGTAGGACCAAAGTCCATCAAGACAATCAAAATTCCAATTTCCTCAAATCAACCCCAAAATTGGCTCTCATATCATGTAAGTCTCACAAACCCTGAATGTACAATATCAAGTAAATCTCATATATCCTGAATGTACAAAATCAGCAAATCTCACATATATCCTGTATCCAATACCAAGTGAATCTCATATATCCTGAATCCAATATCAAGTGAATCTCATATAACCTTAATCTAATAGAAAGTGAATCTCATATAACCTGAATAAGTATATTTTCATGAATAATTATGATGATGTATATTAATTGATATGTATACATATATATTACCGTCCTATTCCACTAATATATATATATATATATATATATATATGCATATATAACACCGTCCCATTCCATTATTATATATACTTGGGAGTAAAAATATCATGAAAACCTGTGCCAAGAATCGACAGATAAAGGCTGACTATCAGGTGCTATCACCACAACTGGCACCCTAATAGGTACGTATCATACGCTATACCGAAAGCTCGAGTACCTAGATCTGACCCTCGCCTCTCGACGTATCCATCCGTACATGACTCCCGTCGGTATCCCCACGATAACCGCCGAGTCATTGGTACTATCACCGGTAGGTATGGTTCCCCTGTTAAGCCTCATCGGCATGTTACATCAAAATCCCTTTCTTTCCCCAGGGTACCTCCAAGTCCCACCATGTACCCTTATACGGCCCCCGACTCCTACTCGCATGGGGTATATATATCACAACCGATAAAACTCATGGTGGATAATGAAATATCATATAAAGAGAAAACGGGTTTTCAAATAATGCATAATTTCATGAAATTACCACGGTCCTCAAATCCAGAAAACATCATGAAAAATCAATATCTCAATGCGAAAATCCATGAATATAATATATGCAACAAAAACTGTAATGTGAGCATATAAAGGAAAAGCCACTAATTAACTGCAACAAGTTAAAATATATATATATGTGGTTCCTAATTTCTCCAAGTCTATATAACATCAAACAAAGGTAAACATGTAGCTATAACCAGATATGTGTATAAACATGAAGGTATAGCAATGTATATGTATCTACCTATCAATAATGATGTAATATACCCTCCAGGTATAAGCAAAGTATGTATGCAAGGTATACATGTAGCTATGTCATTATGTGTGTATGTACCTATCGCTAATGGTACAATACGCTATAGGTATACAGGTAACTAGCATGTAAGCATGTCAAGGCATATGTGTAAGCATGCAGGTATATAGGTATGTTATATGTCATATGCATAAAAAAAATATGAATCAATGTCTCAGTGTCCCTAACCAAACAATATCATATAAGTATGGGTGTTGTGTGTGTCATGGCAATTATTGATGGTGTGTGTGGCATACAATCAGTGCTCGTGCAACATGAGCCGTTAATAATAGTGCAGTGTCCTAAGGGTACTAGTCCAAGCACAAAAAATAACTAAGCAATAAGGTGTATGCGCAACTCTATATATGAAATAGAATATGCGACAATTCATAACATCTCTAGTCCAGACGCATAACGCCATGCGGGCGATTCCCCTGTAGATGTCAAATCTACTCACCAACGTTTCTGGCTAAGTAAAGCCAACTACTCGCTTTCCCCTGTTCGCAGTGCCCGAAGTCCCCGCCCGCGATCCTGAAAGCATATAACAATATAACAAGTATATATTAGCAATCGACCAATAACACGTACCAACTACGTTTGACTGACGCACCAACTCTAAACATGCTCTCAAGTGTTCGTCAAGTGGCTAACGCGCGTAGCGACACTACGAAACCAACTCAAGAGCAAAAGCTACACAAAGATACGAGCGACATCGGCACGAACCTAAGTAGGAATGCAAAGCGACACAACTACCAAGCCTAGACCCTGATCGTACTGATCGCGCATTCAAAACACAAGATATAGCGTGGAATCAATATACTTAACGTCGCAACGTCAAAAGAAACCCACGCCTAAAACTTACCGAAATCTAGTAAGCAGCATATATCATTTTAGCACCAAACTACAACCTTTTTACCAAACTAGAATTTACAAGCATCACTAACTAGCAAGATTAAACTATTTAAACCTTTACTATAATTTTAATCTCATCTAATTAAGATTAGCAAAAGTCTAGTTTGTAAATAAGCTAATTAGATGATTAGGAAAATAACATTTAACAAACTAGCAAACTAGGTTAAGTTTTCTTTTGATTAAAACTAACAATTAACCTATTCACTAATCAAAACCCTAATTAATTATCCAAAAACCATATCTAGAATTTTAAACATGAAATTAAATAGCTTAATTTTAGCAACTAAAAAGGTAATTAAGGTATTAGAACAACAAGAGATTAGGGTTAGGGTTTTATACCTCCAAATTTGATTTGAAACTTGCAACAAGAAAACGAAAGTTAGCCGCCAAAAACCAAGACTTTTGTGAAGATCCAAGCTACATTAGTGAAGGGAAAAGATGGTTTAATTTTTATTTATGATTTTGTGGATTTATTTTTGGGATTTTTGAAGGATTTTGAGAACAATAGAATGATGAAATGAGCAAGGAAAGAAAATGGGACAGAAATGGGGAGGGCTCGGCCATGAGGTGAAGGGGGGTGTTTGTGTAATGTGTGAAGAAAGTTCTAGAAAAATTCATTAAATGCAAATGCCACCATTTCATTCATTTCTTTTCTTTTAAAATTAAATCCTTTTATCACCACAAATATCTAGATATTAGAATGGATGGTTTAACAAAATATCTAGTGATTAGATTAACATAAAACCACATTAGTAGTAATTAAGCTAAGCCAAAAGGTAATTATCACTAATAAAGTGCACAAATAAAGCATTAAAATAACATTTAATTAGGGAAAAATTCTATGTGAACCAAAACTTCTCATTGACCCCCAAAGTCTGCGCACTAGCTTCATTCTAGCTAAACTAGGTGCTGACAAGTCTATACAGATGTTTGATCACAATCGGGTTAAAACGGAAAACACCGACTATTTTACCCTAAAAACAGAAAATTTGTAAAACGATTTCTAAAAAGTTACAATCTTCCCCCTTAAAGAAATTCTGTCCCTAAATTTAAAATTCTTACTAAGCGCACCTTCAAAGAGAAGAGTACAAAACTCCCAAATCTCGCTCGCAGCCTCCAAGTGATCACCTCACTATACGGCTACGTCCAAGAAAATTCTCCACAGATGGCAAGACTCTTGACCGAAGTTTCTCCACCTTTCGAGCCATTAACACACTTGGCTGCCGGTGAACAAAAAGATCGCGTCCTAATTAAATAGTCTGGTGCTGAATCATATGAGAAAGATCATGAAGGTATTTACAAAGTTTCGACACAAGGAAATACTGGGTGAATACTCAATGATCTGTACGGAAGTGCCAATTTTTAGGAAACGGAACTAACTCGCTTGAGGACCTCAAAAGGACCTACAATCCTGGGATAAACTTCCCAAAAATCAACAAGTCATTCATCGAAAATACGTAGGAATACATGATCTCCCACTGCTAACTCAGGTCTGCGACCACCACGGTCGGCATAAGACCTCTGTCGGCACTGGGCTACTCTCATCCTGACCTAAACCAACTGGATCATTTCTGAAGTCTCTAGACTAGCTGGGATCCAAAAATCCTACTTACGCAGAGTCTGAAAAACAGAATGGAGATCGACACGACCTAATAACTAAACCTAAAGGTTACCAAATGGAGTGCCTCCTGATAATAGCTATAGAAGGAGAATCCTAACAATAGAAAGTGACGATTCCAACTGCCGACAACAATTAGTACGTACACACAAACATTGTTAGTGTATATGCCCTAGAGTCCATTACTGTATCATACTAGTTTGTATATTACTTAATGGAAGCTAGGGATATTCACAGTTGTATAGACAATCTTGCTCAAAATAGTAGTATGCTAATTGGTTTGTTTCTACTTTAATGTGTACATGTGTTTATTTTAGTATATCACCTATACACATTAGTGGAGCCCTTAGGATCTTTGCTTGATTACCAGCATTGTGATGGCAGTCACACTCGTGGGGGCTGGGTAATCCACAAGCGCATCCTTATGCAGGTCCCTAGTCGTAGGACTATCGAGACAGGGCATCGATACTCCGGAGTAGACTAGCGTATGCACTTCTCATCCCAGCGTGGGAGACGGCCTGTCCCACAGCCGTCAGTACGTCGTACTTGAGATAGTATGCGGGTGCTCGTTAGGTTATGAGTACACTCGACAAGACTCGTCGGGAACTGTTGATTGGTACTATACCTATCGTCAGTTATCAGTTCCCAGGTGACATGAGTACAGCTTAGTCCGCTGACTTGACACTGTCACTTCGCCTCGAGTGTGTTCCCACTGTACTTAGATTACTACCTTACCATGACTCAAAGGAGTCGTGCAAACAGGTAGTAGTTGGGTGCAGTCCCGAAGCACTTGGAGGCAGTGACGGTTAGACAGGATTCGTCTTTCTCGTTATTGGGGGTTGATATCGCGCTGTGTCTAGGAGAGCCATTATACAAAGTCCCTGGCCATGGCAAGCAAGATATACTGGTAAGTTTCCAGTGTTATCTCAGGGTGTTCTGGGATACACTCCGACACGACTTGTACCGCTATTAGGGGACTGACGTTTACCGACCCCCTAGGCCCGCCATGTGATATTCTCAGACGAACAGACCGGACTGTACGCAGATTGTCACATTCAGGCTCAGTAGGAGTTCAGATGGGTTTCATCTCGTCCATCTTCTTATCGGCATCTACATGGGGGCCGTTACGCACATCTAGTGCCGCTTGCGGTATGTGGTTAAACCCACTGCCAGCGTAGTGTCGAGTCTTTAGAGTCCCACACAGAGAGTTATTCGCCTTTAGGCAAAAGAGTAGAGGTCGTATGGTTTGGCGACAGGGTTCGGTCACATCCGTGCACTTGTGCACGTTTAGTGTCCGGGAAGTTATCACTAGCAGGCTTTGGTTTAACCCAGATCCTAGTGTACGTTTTGGGATTGGTTTTATCTCGTTTGTATTCGTGTTCCTCGGAACGCGGATGCGGGTGTGTATGCATACTTGACAGAGAGACAGAGGTAGAGGATTCTCATTAGGGTTGTTGACTGTTGACTTTTTCAAAACCCTAATGAGAATAAGAAATATGATTAATGATAATATTAATTAAGTATTATTGTGCCATGGTTGGGTTGAAGGGTTGACTTTGTTGACCGGTTGACTAGGTTGGACTAGTTGACCATCATCATTACAATGGCTATCATTTCATGGCAAAGACTTTTGCTTGCTTGTTATTCTTCACAAAATGAGTGCATGAAATGATATTGCCATTTTGACTGGAACCATCAAATAATACTCAATTACTATTATTGGTTATGATTATTTTTGGTTATGAGAGCAAGGGTGAAAAAAAGTCTTGCTCATTCTATCATTCTCATTCTCTCTCATTCTCAAGCTCTCCCTCTTCCTCTTGCTCTCTCTCTCTAGTTCATGGTTCTATTGTCTCATGTGTTGAGAAGCAAGAACCATAGAGATAAAGCCCACCACACTCCTCTACTCATCCTAGTACATAAGGTTTATCAAACCAAGTGTTCTAGTTTTCCTCAAGATTGCGGTTAAAGCCAAAGGTAGAAGCTTTCAGGTGGATCCATCTTCGGCACAAAGAGATGACGAGGAGAGAACCATCTGACCACTACAAGGAGTCTAAGAGAAGGAGTTCAAGTTAAGGTATAACTCATAACCGAGTAGGTAAAACTCCTAATTAGGTTGTTAGATAGTTGTTTAACAAAGATCCGTATTTGTAGTCCATGTTACCACCAAAAGAAAAATCGTTTTTCATCATTTCCGCAAGCCCGAAAGAACCGGGAGAGGTAACGTGGACTTACAGTGGTATCAGAGCCTAGTTAAACAATATCTAACATGTTAGCAAAGTAACTAGAAGTTCGATCGGAGAAAAAATCACGAAACACGCCCGAAAAGTATACTTTCTGCCGATTTTTTTTCCTGTTCCAAAAATAATAAATCTTACACTAAAAATCGGCTCAGGCTTTTTAAAACCCACACAAGAAAATTGGTCCACCGACTCGGTCAAAGCGCCGCGGAACCGCGGCGGGAGCATGCTCCCGCCGCGGATCCGCGGCCGAGTTGACTCGGCCTTGGCATAATTTTCCTGCAGTGTTTTTCTGGGGGTGTTTTGGGATTTTTACAATATGATTTTTCTGCCCAGATTTTCCAGAAAGCAAAATTTGTTTTTGTGGTTTAAAAACATCCGTATTTTGATCAAACTTCTAAAGACTTAAGCTAACGGGTTATATCTGTGATGTGATATATGCATTGAACGTCAGCTAATCGCTATATGTCGATTAGTGGGGGTTATACATATCTGTGATCTGTGATGTTGATGGTATGTGTATATGAATTCATTGGATTGTCGCGGATGAATATCCGGGGGGTTGTGAGATGAAAGTTTCCTTTTTCTTTCAATTCATGTAATTTGTAATTGATGTAATATTATTTATATGGCCGCACAACCGGGATAGGGTTGTAGCCATCATTGTATAATTTCTTTTACTGTTTTTGCTCCTAGGATAGACCCAAGGTGGGGTGCACAAACTACCGGGTATCTCGAAGTGACGAGTGGCCAACTCACGGTGTTGAGGGAGGTTGCTTCGCTTCGGGTACTTGGCGGGTAGTTTTCCGCACCCGTAGGGGTCTAGGGTGAGGTCTTGGCTATTCATCGCGACCGTGTAATCCGCTCTTCATTAGAGGGTCGTACGGAATGCGGATTCCTAGTATATCCAATGTGTTCATCTGTGATCCGAAATGGCTATCATTGCATGTGACGAATGTGTATATCTATATATGATATCTATTTAGGCGTTGCTTATGTTTTGCATCCGCGCTAGTCCAGCCCCCGCTCTGTCGTTAGTTAAGTAACCTAAAGGGTAATGACGGGGCCCCGTGGCGAATGAGGATGGCATAAGCGTACGTCATATTTTCGTTGTTTTCTGCAATGGTAGGATTAAATGATGGGACGCATTAAAATTAATGCAAGAAAATATACCAAGTAAAAGTCGTTGGAACAATTTCAAAAACCACTCGGTTTCTTTTATAAAAAAAACAACTTTTAAACGCGGAGCTTAAGCCACTCCTTTTAAAAGCTATCAAGGTTCCTTCGATTATATCAAGTTCACTACGTTCACGGTTTCGCCAAAACCATTCGTAGCCCTCCGTCGCTTCGTATGAATATTCAATAGTATTCAAGCTATGTTTGTTGACCTTCGTCAAGGCATAGTGATTGGTAGATGTTAGGTGTTCATATGTAGCATAATAGATGTGTTGGTTTGGGACAGTCGTATTACCTTGTTGACGTTCGTCAAGGGTATATACGGGTGGGTTCAAATTAACCTGGATAATGACGGGTAGAACTTGACATGTGACTTATGAATTGTTGACCTTCGTCAAGGTCATAAGAGCATAGGGCAAAAATCCACATCGGGTGTTTCAAAAGAAACTGAAACTTGCTAGCGCTGCATACCATTTGGAATGTGATGATTCTGGTAGGATTCCTTCAGTTTGTCACGCGATGATATTTGGATCCCGATCCTATTGTGAGTATATGCTACTCCTCAGGAAACTTCTCACTTAACGATCAATGCTATAAACCAAGTAGGTGTCTAGAAAGGTGTTAGCGGGGCTACGCCCCCAGGGAAAAGAGGTTATTTAATTAAGGAACTTTGCAAAAGCGTTGGAAAACCTCCCTCGAAGTACCGACGCTAGCCTGGCTGAACGGTTAAGCAAGTATTGTACGGTGAGATTGATCCTGACTAATTCTTCCTTTTTGGTTTGAGGAGGGATTCGAGAAATAGTGGGAGCCATCCTGTTTAGATAAATTAAAAACCAATCTAAACTTGCAAGAGCATCATGCTGAGTGTTTTCTTCTCTCTCTCATTTGCAGCGACCCAGTGACCACACATAGGTTACATCTAGATAATAAAATGACTAAACCTGACTGTTATGATTGGCAAAGGTCTGTCCAGATGTCCATTACCCATGATAAGCTGGGACACCTTTTAACTAATCAAACCCCTGCCGTCTCAGGACCAGTTTCCCCTGTCACAGACATTGACATCCATATGACATCGAAAAAAGACTGTGCGAAAGCCAAGTGCCTCGTGTTAGCCTCAGTTGATGGTGCAAACCAGAGGAAGCACGAGAAGATGGACTCAGTTTCTATCTTACTCCATAACAAAGATTTATATGGAGAGCAATCTTGTATCGTAAGATATGAGACCTCGAACGAATTGCTTCAAGCGAGGTTGGCTGTCGGGTCATCTGTAGAGGGCAACGTCCTTACAGAGACCGGCTATATTGAGTTCACGGACCTGAATACCACGTTGGAGAACGGGTCAAATACTGACTTGATTCTACAGTCCCTACCCTCTGCTTATACCCTGGAGGAAACCAGGGAAGAAGAAGGAAAGGGAAGGGCAAAAGTTTCGGGACTGGATGTAGTAAAAGAGGGAGGTTCCTATTGTTACGGGAATGAACATTGGCAGAAGGATTGCAGGGCTAGCAAAGCCAGTAGCCAGAATTCGAAGCATGTTGTGGCTTCGGCTTCGGGTGTGTTTGTGATAGAGAACTGTATGTCAGTTAACCCTACTTCCTGGGTATGGGATACCGGATCAGGATCTCACATCTGTAATTTATTACAGGCTCTGAGAAACCGTAGGGTTATCAGGAAAGGTGATATAACTCTCAGGGTTGCTAACGGAATGAGCATGGATGCTGAATCCGTAGGGGAATATCATCTTGGACTGACAACTGGGCATATATTGATTCTGCGTAACTGTTTGTATATACCAGGTGCGACTTGTAATATCATATCTGCATCCTTACTTTCTAAGGAAGGATATGATTTTACTTTTGTAAGCGATGTGGTCCACATCTACCTAAATCAAGTTCTGAATGGGTCAGGTACATTAAATAACGGGATATACGTATTGAATCAAGCTCAGATTTTCAGTGTCCAGAACACACTTAAAAGAAAGTCTCTGGAAACAAATCAGGCTTTCTTATGGCATTGTAGACTGGGTCACATTAATGAGACACGATTAACTAAGTTACATAAAGAGGGATACTTGAATCCGTTCGAGTATCAGTCTTATGCCACTTGTGAATCTTGTCTCATGGGAAAGATGACAAAGTCTCCGTTCACTGGACACAGAGTAAGAGCGAGCGAGCTCTTGGGACTCATACACAGTGATGTGTGTGGTCCAATGTCTACACATGCTCGAAGTGGTTATTCATACTTCATTACTTTCACAGATGATTTCTCTAGGTATAGACATGTCTTCTTAATGGAGCACAAATCCGAGGCCTTTGAGAAATTTCGGGAATACAAGAATGAAGTTGAAAAACAAACAGACAAAAGTATAAAGACACTGAGATCTGATCGAGGTGGTGAATACTTGAGTGCTGAGTTTCTGGACTACTTAAAAGAGAATGGAATTCTCTCTCAGCGTACTCCTCCATACACACCACAACACAACGGTGTATCTGAAAGGCGGAATCGAACCCTATTGGATATGGTTCGTTCCATGATGAGTAAGGCTGAGTTACCGCAATCTTTCTGGGTTATGCACTAGAAACAGTTGCATATCTCTTGAACAAGGCTCCAACCAAGACTGTGCTTACCATCCCATATCAGATGTGGAGTGGAAAGAAACCCTGTCTTAAGTATCTTAAGACATGGGGATGTCCAGCTTTTGTAAAGAAGCAGCATGCGGACAAGCTCGAGGCACGCTCAGTAGTGTGTAAGTTTATGGGATACCCAAAGAACTCCAGGGGTATCTTTTCTATTCCGCAGAAGAACAAAAAGTTTGTTTCTCAGCATGCCCACTCTTGGAAACTGAATTTTTGGAAAATCAGATAAGTGGGAACGCAATAGAACTGGAAGAAATTCCAGAACCACAAGTTATTACTGAAAGCTTGGAAGAACCAAAAGTTTCAGGAGAACCGGACATTCCTGCGCCGCTCTGCAAGAGTAGTAGGCAGTCTCATCCGCCCGAGAGATACTACGGTTTTCTCATAGACAGGGATAGAAAGGATTGCACTGTTGATTATGATGAGCTTACTAGCTTCCAGCAAGCCATTCAGAGCGGTGACTCAGTAAAATGGCTGGATGCAATGCGGACCGAGATGGAGTCCATGTACACCAACAAAGTTTGGACTTTGGACTTTGCTCCAGAAGGGGTAAAACCCGTAGGCTGCAAATGGATCTTCAGAAAGAAGATTGGTGTAGATGGGCGGGTCGAAACCTATAAAGCTAGGCTTGTTGCAAAGGGTTTTCGTCAAAGACCTGGTTTGGACTATGACGAGACCTTTTCTCCGGTAGCTATGTTCAAATCCATTCGGATCCTTCTTGCCATTGATGCCTTCCACGATTATGAAATCTGGAAGATGGACGTAAAGACGGCTTTCCTAAATGGAAATTTGGAAGAGTGCGACTATATGGATCAGCCAGAAGGATTCATTCAGAGTGGGAGCAGCGGTAAAGTGTGCAAGTTGCTCAAGTCCATCTATGGACTGAAGCAGGCATCGCGGAGTTGGAACATCTGCTTTGATGATACTGTCAAAGAATTCGACTTTATCAAAAACCCAGATGAACCATGCATTTACAGTAAGATTGTAGGGAGAAATGTGGTATTCCTCATCTTGTACGTCGATGACATTCTCCTAATAGGAAATGATATTCCTATGCTACAGTCAGTCAAAGAATTCTTGTCACAGAGGTTCTCCATGAAGGACCCAGGCGATGCTAACTACATTCTGGGGATCCAGATCTATCGTGATAGATCTAAAAGGATGTTGGGAATTTCACAGTCCAGGTACATTGACACCATACTGAAACGATTCAGTATGGAAGATTCCAAGCGCGGTAATCTACCGGTTTGTCACGGAATCACCCTCTCCAAAGAGATGTCTCCTAAGACTGATTTAGAAAGGGCTCACATGTCATCAATACGCTACGCTTCTGCGGTAGGCTCTATAATGTATGCAATGTTGTGTACCAGACCAGACGTAGCTTATGCACTGAGTGTAGTAAGCCGGTATCAGTCAAACACTGGGGAGAAACACTGGATAGCGGTAAAGAACATTCTCAAGTACCTGAGAAGGACTAAGGAGATGTTCTTGGTGTATGGCGGAAAAGACCTCCAGATAGAGGCCTTTGCTGACTCCAGCTTCCAGAGTGACAAGGATGATTCCAAGTCCATGTCGGGTTATGTCTTTACCCTCAATGGAGGGGCGGTGTGTTGGAAGAGTTCCAAACAGGAGACCGTTGCTGACTCGACGATGGAAGCGGAATATATCGCTGCTGTAGATGCCGCAAAAGAAGCCGTCTGGATAAGGAAGTTCTTGACAGAACTTCAGGAGGTTTCGTCCATTGTTGATCCAATACCTCTGTATTGCGACAACAACGGGGCTATAGCTTTAGTGAAGGAACCCAGGTCCCATCAGAAGTCCAGACACATCTTGAGGCGGTATCACCTGATCAGGGAGATCGTGGGTCGCCAGGAGATCGAGGTTCGGAGAGTTGCTACGGAAGATAACACTGCTGATCCACTCACGAAGGCCTTACCCCAGACTCAGTTCGAGCGGCTGATCGAGATGATAGGTCTTCGATACGCCAGTACATGGCCTTAGTGCAAGTGGGAGATTGTTAGTGTATATGCCTTAGAGGCCATTACTGTATCATATTAGTTTGTATAATACTTAATGGAAGCTTGGGATATTCACAGTTGTATAGACAATCTTGCTCCAAATAGTAGTATGCTACTTGGTTTGTTTCTACTTTAATGTGTACATGTGTTTATTTTAGTATATCACCTATACACATTAGTGGAGCCCTTAGGATCTTTGCTTGATTACCAGCGTTGTGATGGCAGTCACACTCGTAGGGGTTGGGATTTCCACAAGCACATCCTTATGCAGGTCCCTCGTCGTAGGACTATCGAGACAGGGCTTCGATACTCCGGAGTAGACAAGAGTATGCGCTTCTTATCCCAGCGTGGGAGACGGCATGTCCCACAGCCGTCAGTACGTTGTACTTGAGATAGTATGCGGGTGCTCGTTAGGTTACGAGTACACTGGACAGGACTCGTCGGGAACTGTTGGTTGGTACTATACCTATCGTCAATTATCAGTTCCCAGGTGACATGAGTGCAGCTTAGTCCGCTAACTTGACACTGTCACTTCGCCTCGAGTGTGTTCCCACTGTACTTAGATTACTACCCTACCACGGCTCAAAGGAGTCGTGCAAACAGGTAGTAGTTGGGTGCAGTCCCGAAGCACTTGGAGGCGGTGACGGTTAGACAGGATTCGTCTCTCCCGGTATTGGGGGTTGATATCGCGCTATGTCTAGGAGAGCCATTACACAAGTCCCTGGCCTGGGCAAGCGAGATATACTGGTAAGTTTCCAGTGTTATCTCAGGGTGTTCTGGGATACACTCCGACACGACTTGTACCGCTATTAGGGGACTGACGTTTACCGCTCCCTAGGCCCGCTATGCGATATTCTCAGATGAACAGACCAGACTGTACGCAGATTGTCACATTCAGGCTCAGTAGGAGTTCAGATGGGTTTCACCTCGTCCATCTTCTTATCGGCATCTACCTGGGGGCCGTTACGCACAGCTAGTGCCGCTTGCGGTCTGTGGTTAAACCCACTGCCAGCGTAGTGTCGATTCTTTAGAGGCCCACACAGAGAGCTATTCGCCTTTAGGCAAAAGAGTAGAGGTCGCATGGTTTTGCGACAGGGTTCGGTCACATCCGTGCACTTGTGCACGTTTAGTGCCCGGGCAGTTATCACTAGCAGGCTTTGGTTTAAACCAGATCCTAGTGTACGTTTTGGGATTGGTTTTATATCGTTTGTATTCGTGTTCCTCGGAACGCGGATGCGGGTGTGTATGCACAGTTGACAGAAAGACAGAGGCAGAGGATTCTCATTAGGGTTGTTGACTGTTGACTTTTGCTAAACCCTAATGAGAATAAGAAATATGATTAATGATAATATTAATTAAGTATTATTGTGCCATGGTTGGGTTGAAGGGTTGACTTTGTTGACTTGTTGACTTTGTTGACCGGTTGACTAGGTTGGACTAGTTGACCATCATCATTACAATGGCTATCATTTCATGGCAAAGTCTTTTGCTTGTTTGTTATTCTTCACAAAATGAGTGCATGAAATGATATTGCCATTTTGACTTGAACCATCACATAATACTCAATTACTATTATTGGTTATGATTATTTTTGATTATCATAGCAAGGGTGAAAAAAAGTCTTGCTCATTCTATCATTCTCATTCTCTCTCATCCTCAAGCTCTCCCTCTTCCTCTTGCTCTCTCTCTAGTTCATGGTTCTATTGTCTTATGTGTTGAGAAGCAAGAACCATAGAGATAAAGCCCAACACACTCCTCTACTCATCCTAGTACACAAGGTTTAGCAAACCAAGTGTTCTAGTTTTCCTCAAGATTGAGGTTGAAGCCAAAGGTAGAAGCTTTCAGGTGGATCCATCTTCGACACAAAGAGACGACGAGGAGAGAACCATCCGACCACCACAAAGAGACCAAGAGAATGAGTTAAAGTTAAGGTATAACTCCTAACTGAGTTGGTAAAACTCCTAGTTAGATTGTTAGATAGTTGTTTAACAAAGATCCGTATTTTGAGTCCATGTTACCACCAAAAGAAAAATCGTTTTTCATCATTTCCGCAAGCCTGAAAGAACCGGGAGAGGTAACGTGGACTTACAAGCATATCCTGCAGAGTCTGTATAGTCCCTTCTGTCTAACCATCAGCCAACGGATGGAAGCGGAGCTAAAGCTCAACCAGTACCGAAGGCTTCCTGAAGCTTCTGCCCAAGACGGCAAGCGAACATGGTGCCTCCATTAGATACAACATATGAAGGAACTCCGTGCAAACGCACAAACTTAACAAAGAACAACTGAGCAAACTGAGCATAACCGGACAACAAACACCCAAATGGAGTCATACCCTGTCTAGACCGGGGTAGACACCACAACAAAATTCATGGAGATCTGCTCCCATTCCCACTTGGGAACGGTTAAAGGTTGCAACTCTCCAGACGGTCTCAAATGCTCAACCTTAGCTCACAACAAGACATACACCTTGAAACGAAATCTGAAACTTCACACTTCATCCCTGCCCACCCGTAACTATCTCACAAGTCATGTCGCAAATTGGTGGAACTTGAATGAACACAGAAAGCTGACTGATATGCCTGCCCTAGGATTTCGCGTCTCTGCCCATCAGCAACAGGTACACACAAACGCGTCCCTAAACGTAGCACACCCTGGTCACAAATCAAGGACTTCGAATCTTTACCCAGCTGAGTATGCTCAAGAATCTCTGACGAACGAGCATCGACGGGCTGTGCCTCGCGAAAGCGATTAAGGAAAAGTGGACGGGCGTGGACATGAGTAAGTTGTCCCCTCAGTAGAGGCGAACATTAGGCTGTACTCAACGATCGCACAAGAATTGTAAATCTGCGGAAGACTGTCTCAACAATCAACCCGCTGCAGGAAGATGCACATTAAGCTTTGGTGGTCCGTAAAAATCTGACACGGCTCTCCACACAAGTAGTGTCTCTAAATCTTCAACGTGCGACCACCGTGGCCATCTCCAGATCATGAGTGGGATATCCTGCTCGTACTTCCTCCAACCGTCGGGAAGCAAAAGAGATAACTCGGTAGTGTCACATCAGTACACAATCGAGCCCCACTTGAGAAACATCACAGTTAAACAACAAAGTCGCCCGTAACCACAACACCTTAAGAAGTCAACATAATCAAACATGAAGGAACACTCCGAAAATTTAGCAAACCGCTGGGGCTCGCCCAATGTCTGAAAGCAAATCCTCAAGTGCTGCTCAAGTTCTTCACAACACATTGGAATAGACCAGAATGTCATCCATAACACAACAATCAACTGGTCGAGGAATGGCCTGAAGAAATCTGGTTCATCACATCCTTGAATGCTGCTAGGGCATTGGTGAGTCCAACGACACCACCAAGAACTCATGCTGCCCGTAGCACACACAAAGCAATCTTCGGAATGTCATCACTCCGATCCCATAACCAATGATGATCCGATCTCAAACAAACTTAGAAAATGTCTCACATTCTGGAGCTGATCGAAGAAATTGTCAATGCGAGGTAAAGGATACCTATCCGCACCGTAAGACGGTTCAATTGACGATCCATCAATACACAACCTCAAACTGTTGTCCTTCTCCTGACGAATAGAATATGATCTCCCCAAAGCGAAACACTTAGACGCACAAGCCCCACCTATCTAGCAACTCTGCAGCAGATCCTTAAGCTCTTTAAGCTCCGCCGGCTCATCTGGAACAATGTCGGAAAACTCTCGCTGTCACGACCCGAAAAGTATGGAGCATGACTGGTACTTAAATTATGAAACGTCTCGAGGAGTACGTAATCTAAGTAAGCCAAAACCCAGAAATCAAAATCAAATGAGCAGTAGAGTGAAGGAAAACCAATTCATTGAAAGCGATTTTAATCAAATAAGTCACATCAAGCTTTTTAAAAGCAACATCCATTTTTCCGAAAATTTCGGCAGAGTCTCCTTTTGTAAATACTGGCCCCCAAACGGGTACAACAGGAATATATATATATATATATATATATATATATATATAGAAAACATGAAATAAGGCATCCCCAAGCGGGAGCTAGCTCTTCGCCCCAAGGCGGACTCAAATCCCACGCAATATAAATCATCAATGTACAAAAT
Source organism: Agapanthus africanus (assembly GCA_030015575.1). Taxonomy (NCBI): domain Eukaryota; kingdom Viridiplantae; phylum Streptophyta; class Magnoliopsida; order Asparagales; family Amaryllidaceae; genus Agapanthus; species Agapanthus africanus. The sequence continues at coordinate 142,472,305 of JASDDO010000031.1, forward strand.
AAGCATAAAAAGGCACAAGTAATAAGAAACATGTCGGCTCAATTGAGCGAGACCCAAATAAACAACATACATGCCCACAAATCTCACGGTCTAGTTTCTAAGTCAATATACATCAGTACTGGTAGATGATACAGTAGATGGAGTACACTAGATACAATGAATATACAAAGGTGGAAACAAAATAATGACACAACCCACCTACGAGAAAAAGCCTCAAATCCAAGCAAAAGGAGGAAGTGCGTCCGCCGGTATCATGCTGACGGATCGGACCTGCAAAAAGGCTGTGGCACATCGGGGGTGAGTTGCTAACTCGTGAGTAATATGTAACATCTATAAAGACTATCGTAAGCATGTACGCAAAGTGTCACAATTCTACAATATTGATATGGTATGATTTACTAGCATGTATGCGACATGAATGCAATTTAACACGTGATCTGAATATGCTGATTTGAGGAAATCATTATATTCATCTTAGAAAACTCTTTTTGAAATATCTGAAGTAATATCAATTAAATCAACAGAAATCCTTGTCAAGCATCGACACCTTAAATGAATATCACAGTGTCCTAAAGTATAGATATCTCAAAAAGTCTCGGGCTCCGGCAATCCGGACTGGCCTATGTCAAGTATCAATATCTCAATATCTCACGACCACGGTCGGTATCCTCCGGATATCCGCCGCGCCAACAATCACCGGTAGGTAGTCTGCCCCTGTCAGGCTCATCGTCTACTACTCGAACTTCTTGCCCCGGGGTACTTTACCGGGACCACCATGTACCCGAGACGGTTCATCCTACTCCTCGAAACGGGTCTCGAAAACTAACAGAAAACTCATGGTGGACAACACAAGTATCATATCTCGAGAAAACCGCAACTTTCAATATTTAAAATGATATCAGTTTTATTAAATCCTTGCGGTTTCTCCAAAATCTCATAAATCTCAAATGCTGAAATTCTCAAGAAAAAAAGTACCACAAGTACACATGTCAATGGTGATGAATGCCTATGGTATCAACAATGCGAACTGTGATATAAGACTAAAAGACTATGTATGATCGAATGATGTAATGAGGTACATGCATATGACTAGCAATTCTACATGTTCATCTTGCGGAATTTAATATATTAGTACTGGTTTATACGTCTTATATGGTGAAATTATTCTAAATTCCGGTTTAAACAAGTTATCTAGTGTTTATGGCATAGCAATTACCAAGGCGTGTGTGTCCGCATGAATAGTGTTGGAGATAGTGCCCTCAGAGTCAATTATTTGATCACAGGCACATGATGGCAATGATTGAGGGAGGACCTATCCCGGTAGGACAGTCTTACTCAAGATGATAGTATGCTATCTGGTTTTACCTTTATCATCGTGTACTGCTTTAGGTGACCTTACAGGCCACTATTGCATGTTGATAGAGCCCCTAGGATTCTTGCTTGACTGCCAGCAGTATGAGGGCGATCATATACGTGGGAGCTGGTAGTCTATAAGCACATCCTTAAAAGGTCCCCAGTCGTGGGAGTTTCGAGACAGGGTATCGATACTCCAGAGTAGACTAATGTATACAGTCGAGACCCCGACGAGGGGCGGTGGCCGGTCTCATAAGCCACTGGTGTCAGTTGGATCACCTAAGATGTATACAGGTGCTCATTGGGTTATGAGTACACCAGACAGGACACGCCGGGAACATGCTAGTTGGTCTTATACCTGACGTCAGATAGCAGTTCCCTGGTGAGATGTGTACATGTTAGTTCATCGACCTGAGATCGTCATTTGTCTCGTGTGAGTTTCCACGGTACTTTGATTACTACCCTACCATGCTCAAAAGAGACGTGCAACCAGGTTTTAGTTGGGTACAGTCCCGAGCCACATGGAGGCAGTGAGAGGATGTGCAGGGGTTCGTCTCTCCCAGTATTGGAGGTGAGGTCGCGCTGTGTCTAGGAGAGCCATTACACGAAGTCCTTGGCCAAGGCAAGAGATTTACTGGTAGGTATTCCAGTAGTATCTCAGGGTGTTCCGGGCTACACTCCAACAGGACTTGTACCGCTTTTGGGGGTCTGACTTTTACCAACCCCTAGGCCCGCCATGCGATGCTCATAGACGAACGGACCGGACTGTACGGATATTGTCACTGACAGGCTCAGTAGTGTGTCAGGATGAGTTCGCTCATCGACGTCCCTTTTGGTCAATAGCTGGTAGCCCGTCACGTATGGCTAATACCTCTGACGTGCTAGTGGTTAAATCCACAGCCATAGTATTGACGAGTCTTTAAAGTCCACCACATACAGTTACTCAAGTTTCGGGCGAAACGCTGTAGAGGCCGTATGGAGATATGGCAGGGTTCGATCAGATACGTGCGGTATTGCACGGATCAGGATCGGACGGTTAATACTAGAGGTCGTATGGATATATGGCAGGGTTCGATCAGATACGTGCGGTATTGCACGGATCATGATCGGACGGATAATACTAGTAGGCTTTGGTTTAAGCCGGATGCTAGTATTGTACAGTGTAGATTTTGTCTCATTGCATTTGTATTTCGGTCGGAATACAAATGCGGGTATTTATATACAGTAGCGGGGTTTTCCTGTCATTTATTACGGGATTAGTTTTTTGGAGTTGCCAGTTTGTTTTCCGTTTCAGCCATATTTCTTTGTATCTTTCATTGGCTGAAGATTGGTGGAGGAGGGCTTATTTGCATTTGTGCAAATAAGCATTTTGGAGGGTGTTATTTGCATATTGTTGTATCATGATGACTTAGCCTCCATAGACTTCTAGGATCATGATGGTTCATGATTTCTTTTCTTTTGACATGGTGATGATGATGGATTTGATGGTTGAGTGTGATTTTGGTTGTGATGATTCTTGATCATCATCACACCTTTTCTCTCTCTTGGATTATGAGAGACTCTCATTTCTTTTGATACTCACTCCCTCTCTCATATACTCTTTCTTCTCATTCTCTCTTGCTATGGTCGGCCACATAGAGGGAGGGGGCTACCCATATTTTTGTGGGGATTTTTGGTTCTCTCATGCTTGCAAAATTCCCCAAGTTCATCACAAAGTTCCACAAGTTCATTTCCTCCACCAAAGGCAACTTCCAATACCCCAAATAAGACATAGTTTTCTACACGCATTCTACAGCAAATCTTGGGCACGTCGCCTCGCCAACTTCGTGCCCGAGTTGGCCCAGTCCAGAGGTGGGAGCCCGTAAAAGAAACCGGCGACGTGGTGCCCTTCCGGCGGGGAGATGGAGACCGGAGATTCCGCGGGGAGATCGGGACGACGACGAGAAGACCGAAGGACACGGATCGTTCGGTATATCTCTCTACCCCCCTTCTTGTTAGCCAAGACTAAATTAATGGCACGATCCGGGATTTTAGTGCGCGGTGGTGCCGGTTTAAAAAGTTAAAGTAAATCATCGCTTCCGCATTCCGGCGTCGGATTGATGGCCGGGGCGCCGCCGTGCACTTACAAATAGTGCTCGTGCTGCATAAAAGCCCGGTAATGGTGCAAGTGTCCTATGAGGTGACGTTGCACAATTATATATAATGAACTAAGCAAGCTGAATATTACTTGTGTCGCATATCTCATTTTAATGGTTTCAATACGATGAATTAACACAAATATGGATATAAAGGTCATGTAATGCAGTAAAATAGGTAGCTAGGAACTACATGCAACAAGTTAGTATTGCTAGAAATTATAAACTATCAGGCGCCTCGCTCCAACCAAACGATTTTCCCCATAGATGTATACATCTACTCACCGGAAATCCCCAGCAAGCTTGGTCCAATTACCGCTTTCCCTTTTCGTGTCGCGTCCGAAGTCTCCACGACCGATCCTGGAATTTGCACAACATAAAACATAAGATTATATATCCTGAAATGACGCCAAGTCATAAAATGAAAGGGTCAACGTCTACGAGTTAGGCACATTGTGTACTTGGTGCGCGGAACACACACGAAAATCACCACAACCCTTACTAGAATCGTCGTTCGGAACAACCGTCAAAACTAAGAACCGATCAAACCAATACGCATTCGCACACCCTAATTACCGTAGTAGAAGCTAATAATATAACCAACATAACAAAATTAATTCACCTCCTAATTGTATCAAAAACCTAGTAAGCACAAAAATTCCAAATTTGGTGCAAACATCGTAGATTTGCGATAAAGTGACGACAATCTAAGACAATCATCCAACTCAAAACACTAGATGGCCACAACACTTAATTTAACCCATTTACAATGCATCAACCCGAATTCCAAAATCAACCCTTCTCTTGATTTTTATAAACTAGCAATGAAAACCAAATTTCACACTTGAGATAAACTAATTTAGCATAATTTGATGCCCACTTAAGCAAGTAACCTCTTAGATTAGGTTTGTATAAAAACTAGATAGCAAATAAATTTAATTAACCTAGTAATGGTGTTCTAAAACCCTAGTTCAACTCAAACCATCCTCTTTAAATACCTAGAATTGAAATTAGCACTCAAATTTAACACTAAAACAATTTCATTCAAGGAATATAACCATAAGTATTAATTGGGTCAAGATTAAACCTCAATTTCTAGGGATCTAGCATGGTGATTTGCCTCCAAAGATGCCACCTTTCTCCATGTTTTCAACTAATTTGGGCTTGAGAAGAGATAGCACAAGGATTTGTTTGAGTTTTGTGAAGAAATTTATGGATTTAAATGGATTTTGAGGTGAAATTTGAAGCGAAAAGAGATGAGGAAAATTGGGGACAGGAGCAGCAGCAGTTCTCGCCAGTGGAGGGAATGGGGGAGAATGGTGTGGGATTGTATAAATTTTTCTCCAAGTCAAAGCCCATTCCATTCACAAAGTACACCATACTCTAATTAATATATTTTATTCCTTTTCAAATCATTCCCTTCACATGAGTTAAAGAAAATTTTGAGGGGGGTTTCTAGCGGTGAGGCTCGGCCAAAATGGAGGGGTGAGTGTGTGAGTGATTGCACAAAAAAATTCCATGCAAAAAGACCCCCCACAAGTTCATAATTGCAAGTTTTAGTTTAATTTATTTAAGTTTTAATTTTTCTTTGATTATAACCAATTAGAACTTGGAATAACATACTAAAAACTTAAATTACAACTAGATTTTAGTTGTCATGGTTCTTCAGTATGTAATTAGCCCATTCAAATTTGTATTTATCACTAATTTAGTGTATATTTAACAGCTTAAAATAATATTAAAATTAGTAAATTAGGGGAAAAATTTTAAACGGCCAGAAATTTATAAGTGACTCATTAGCTACTAAATACTAGCAATTACCTATCCAAATTAGGTATAATTAGGCCTATATTGAAAAATAATTATAATGACAATTTACGGACAAATACCAATTATTTACCGATTATCGGAAAAATACCTAAACGACTTTTCAAGGCGTTACAATCTTCTTCCCTTAAAGAAATTCGGTCTCCGAATTTAAAAATCTAGCTATGCGTACCTTCAAAGAGATGGGGATATTTCTTCCTCATCTCGTTCTCGGTCTCCCAGGTGACCTCCTCACTGCTCGGGCCATGCCAAAGGACCTTGACGGTCGGTATAACCTTCGATCTCAATTACTTCACCTGCCGATCCAGGATGACCACCGGCTGCTCTGCAAAAGAAAGTTCACGCTCTAGCTGGACTGTCGGGTGCTGAATCGCATGAGAAGGGTCGGGAAGGTACTTGCGGAGTATCGAAACGTGGAAGACGGGGTGAACATCAGGAAAGCTGGGTGGAAGAGCCAAACGATATGCGCTCCGCCGACACGCTCGATGATCTCAAAAGGACCCACAAATCTGGGACTAAGCTTTCCTTTTCGCCCAAACCTCATCACGCCCTTCATTGGAGAGACCCTCATAAAAAAATGATCGCCAACTGCGAACTCTAGTCCGCGACGGTGTCTGTCCACATACGATTTCTGCCTGCTCTGAGCCGCTCTCATCTGATATCGAATCTACTATATCTTCTCGGTCGTCTCCTCAACAATCCGCGTCCCCAAAATACTGCTCTCGCTGAGCTCCGTCTAACAGAAGGGCGATCTGCATCTCCTCCCATACAATGCCTCGAAAGGTGCCATCTGAATAGTATCCTGGAAGCTGTTGTTGTAGGAGAACTCTACTAAGGGTAAATGATGATCCCATCTATCTCTTGTTCACCGCTGGAAACCGGGAAGACGAACGTCTTGCCTGAATCTGGGGGCAGATGCTAATTGGTGCTATCCGTCCACCTCTCCGAAGATGCCAAGTTTATTTATGGCACCATGTATCGAAGGTTTAAACGGATGCGGCCGATGTAGCAAACTTCATCAGATTCCCCCTCGTTTGAGGGGTTTTTGATTGTGGGGACGCTCTTCTCTGCAGGCACAAGCCCTGCAGTTAATTACGCTACCGCATCGCGGTAACAACTTTCTCCTTCTCCAGATGGTCACTTCGTGTCGTGGGTGTTTGTTTTGTTTGTGGTTGCCCGTGGATTGTATACGGAGACTAATTTATGTTGTCACCCGTAGGGCGTAGATTAGTCCCAATCCGTATCTTCTTAGATTTGGGTTTGGGGGTTTGGTTTAAGGATACGTTAGTCTCATTTGAAACTAAGATCAACTTAAACGTTTGTTAAGGATACGTTAGTCTAATTTCTAGACTAAGATCTACTTAACGGGATCATTTAGATCTAACAAGAGAGCATTTGGACTCTATTGTTTAGTTTAGAGACATTGCAGTCGATTAGTTTAAGGAAATTACGGTCCAATGTTAGTTTAAGGACATTACGGTCCTGGAGTTTAAGGACCCCACAGTCCGGTTTAGAGACATCGTAGTCTATAAGGTTTAAGGACATCGTAGTCCATGAGTTTAAGGACCCCACAGTCCGGTTTGGAGACATCGTAGTCTATAAGGTTTAAGGACATCGTAGTCCATGAGTTTAAGGATCCCACGGTTCGTAGAAATGTGTGGTTGTTAGGACCCGTCACCTCTCTGAAGACGTTGAAGGATTACAACGACAGATATCAGAGGAGTAAAGAGATGTACCCTCAAACCGGTGTGAGTTGGTTGAAAGATCCGTAGACCAGTTTGGGACTGAGATCTGTTGAATATTCATGAGCAGATGGGTTCAGTTGAATATAAGTTGAGGACTTACGGCCAGAATTAGGCTAAGTCCAATAAGATTAAAATGTTTTAACATTTTATTTTTCTGGGCTGTTGAGCCTTTATTTGCTCTTGGCCCTTTTAATAATGCTAAGCATTGGGTTCTGACATCTTTGTCTTATATTGAATGCATAGGATTCATCATAACAATGTGTGTTTTGACAGTGCGCCACGTGGCGTGCCAGGCGCTTTGCGCCAATCAAAGAGCGCATAGCGCTTCTGTCGGGTAGCGCACGCGAAGATAACACATGTCGCGCTTAGTGCTAAGCGCTAGTTTATTAGCGCATTGCGCTTTCAATTTATGAGCGCTTTGCGCTGATTTAATGGCGCACCAGTGAGTGACACGTGGCGTGCTTGGCGCTGAGCGTCGGTCCATGGGCGCAGTGCGCTGTCTCATAAGCGCAAAGCGCAAGCTATGTCTATAGTTGACAAGTGGCATGCTTTGGCGCTGAGCGCCAGTCCAATGAGCGCAAAAGCGCAGTTCATGAGTTCAAGGCACTTTTGAGTAGCGCAAAGCGTATTTGATCAAATTTATGATCAGAGAACAGGTTTATGTTCTCCCTTTAAAAGTGGCCTTGCCTCAAGGTTCAAGAACAAAAGTTCTTATTTATAAAAAGGCGCTGCCTCTGTAGATCAATGATCTGTAAATGAAGTAAATACTTCTTTTGTTTTTATGATAGGATCTTTTGATCTCTTTTTTATCAAAGACCTTGGTCTTTTATAGATCTATGATCTTTTTTTTAGAAGATAGTTCTTCTTTTCATGAGATGATTTCATCTCTGTGTTCAAGAATCATGTTCTTTACCTTGAAGATATGATCTTCTTTTGCTAGAAGCTTGCTTTTCTCTCTTGGAGTTTTCTCAAAGTTTGTAGAGTTTTTTTTCTCTCTCGGACTATAAGTCTTGGGGCCTTTATATAGGGCCAGCTGATTTGTTAAATCAGTTTAAGAGATCTTTCTCTAATTGATTTGGGAACATTTCCCACCGTTGGATCTTTGATCCTAAGGCTTCTGTTTTGCAGAAGATAATCTTCTTGTTTTAATAAGATTGGAAAGATCTTTCCATAACAGAATTTTAATTCTGATTAATTAATTTATTATTATTAGATCTTTTGATTTAATGGTGGGGAATTTTTAATTCCAGCACTGGCGTACCTTGCGCTAACGCACCTATGTTCGACACGTGGTGCGCAGCGCAAAGCGCAGCGCAACTGTGCTAGCGCACCCATGTTTGACACGTGTCGTTCAACGCAGAGCGCTGGATCTGAAGCGTTACTTCAACTTTTGAGTTTTGAAATTTTAAAACAAAGCTTTGCTCTGATTGGGGGTGCGCTGCCTGGGGCGCAGCACACCTGGCGCTAGCGCATCTGCGTTTGACACGTGGCGCGCAGTGCACCTAGCACTGGATCTGAAGCGTTGCTTCAATTTTTGAATTTTGAATTTCAAAACAGAGCTTTACTCCAATTGGGGGAAAGGAAGCGTCGCTTCATTTCAAATCTTGGAATTTGAACAGAGCTTTGCTCTGATTAGGGAAAACAGAAGCATTGCTTCATTTCAAATCTTGGAATTTGAACAAAACTTTGCTCTGATTGGTGAAACAAATGCCCCCCACCGTTGCGCTTACGTGGACCAAACGTGAGCGCGGCGGTGGTAGCATTCCAGTCGTTGGATCAACTTTTGGAAGTTGAAACGGCTCTCAATGCCAATAAATAGGACCTTTGGTCCCTTAGATGATTTTCATCTCTTCCTTGAGAATTATCTCTTCGTCAGCGCATTGCTCTCCTGTTAAAAAAATCTTTTAAAAGTCTGAAATTTGTTAAAATTTAGGTCAAGTTTAAAACTTTCACTAGATTAGGGTTTTACCCATTAACAGAACTTTATTCTTCATAGATCTTTGATCTAAAGAAAAACCCTTTTAGGGTTTCATTAATAGAGCTTTACTCTCTTGAACCCATAGATCTAAAGAGATCTTTTCTTGCGGTTCCTTAACCCATGAATCAGCGCTCTGCTTTTTAGATTTCTTAATCTTCGATGAAGAACTCTTAAGAGTTTTTTTTATATGGACCTTGAAGATCCCAGAATTTTTAATTTATAAAAATTAATTTTAATTAATTCTTGATGGATTTTCCATCATCATTACAGAGCCAGGCTCTTAGCATTCCCGGGGAATCTCTTTAAATTCCTTTCATAATTGACTTTAACAGGTGTCATTCCTGTCTGCAGAGCCTTGCTCTCGGGGAATTTAAATCCTTGACCCGAAGGGTTGCTTATGAGATTCCCTTTTTTAGGATTTCTCACAAATTCGAGTTTATTAGGTGTCATAATTAGAATTCATTTTCTCCATGGGGATTTTAAGGGTCGTTTAAATCCCTATGCCTATTTTTTAATAAGAATTTTCTTAATCAGTCTGTCCGCTAATTCTTGTTGATTTTCTTTCTCAGGAGTTATGGACACTCATATGTATGACCTTGATGAGATCATTTCTTACGGAGACATCCGCTCACTCGGCCGTTCTCAAAATCGAGAATTTACAAACGCCCAGTATGCCGAAATCATGAGTCGGTTTGACGCATACAATGGTCGACTGCTTCCTCAACGTTCCTCTCTCCTAAAGCTTATCGTGGGAGCGATCTGGGAAGCACTTCCTTTATTCTGTACTGGCATGCCTCTTAGGGCATTGGATGCTGCCGAGGATAAGGTGCACTCTGTGTATCTGATGGGCCTAATCTCAAAGAGAAGGCGGGACAATCTTGTCGATCTTCTGCATCAGGCTTTTCAACAGGAGGCCATACTTGCTGTCTATCGGAGGGTAGAGGACATCCGTGAGGATCCCGATACTTGTGATCGCGAAAGAAAGTAATCTAGGATGGTTCGAAAGGCCTGGAAGATTCTGGACAACGTCACTTTTGAATTCCTCAATCCATGTCCTGGATCTGAGGTCTTGTCACTGTAATCATTTTGATAATGTTTTTTTTTGTTTACTGCTTTCATAATTGTAAGAACTTTTTCGAAGTATGAATGGCAAATTCTTCATTTCAGCTTTGTTTTATTTTATGTACTAAATCTTTTGCACCTGCATGAACGGGTATGCCTTGAATGCTTTAATTAAGTGCGAATCAAAAGTTCTACTTGTCGCTTTCTGCTCCTTGCTGTGTTGTTGCCATGTGATTTTAGCAGGTGTGGCTTGTAGATAGCATATAGCTGTCCATCTTGGACTCTTCGAAAGGTAGTGATGGCTTAGAGAGCAGGTTCAGATCTGCTGCCTATGACTTTTCGACTTTATGAGCCGTGAGGGTCTCATAAAGATTTTTCTCCCTACGAGTCGTGAGGATCTCGTAGGTGTATTTTCTCCTTAGGAATCGTAAGGACTCCTAAGTGCGTTTTCCCTTATAAGTCGTAAGGATCTTATAAGGGAGTTTTCTTCCTTACGAATCGAGAGGATTCGTAAGTGTTTAGTGGGGTAGACATGTAGATGACGTATTTCCGAAACAGGGTCATATGGATGACGTATTTTCGTGACGGGGTCATATGGATGATGTATTTCCGAACGGGTTTCCGAACGGGGTCATGTGGATGACGTATTTCCGAACGGGGTCGTATGGATGACGTATTTCCGAACGGGGTCCTGTGGATGACGTATTTCCGAACGGGTTCATGTGGATGACGTATTTCCGAACGGGTTCATGTGGATGACGTATTTCCGAAAGGGGTCATGTGGATGACGTATTTCCGAACGGGGTCATGTGGATGACCTATTTCCGAGCGGGGTCATGTTGATGACGTATTTCCGAGCGGGGTCAAGTTGATGATGTATTTCCGAGCGGGGCCATATGGATGACGTATTTCCGAGCAGGGCCATGTGGATGACGTATTTCCGAACGGGGTCATGCGGATGACGTATTTCCGAAGGAGGTCATGCGGATGACGTATTTCATGTTGGATATAGTGCCCTCTAAGTCAATTATTGGATCGCAGGTACGTGATTGCAATGATTGAGGGAGGACCTATACCGATAGAACAGTCTTACTCGAGATGATAGTATTCTATCTGGTTTGTCTTTGTCATCATGTAGATGTTGATAGAGCCCATAGGATTCTTGATTGACTACTAGCAGTATGATGGCGATCATATATGTGGGAGCCGGGATCTATAAGCACATCCATAAAGTGTCCCTAGTCGTGGGAGTTTCGAAACAGGGCATCGATACTCCGGAGTAGACTAGTGTATACATTCGAGACCCCGACGAGGGAAGGTGGCCAGTCTCACAAGCCACTGGTGTCAGTTGGATCACCTAAGATGTATACAGGTGCTCATTGGGTTATGAGTACACCGGACAGGACTCGCCGGGAACATGCTAGTTGTTATTATACATATCGTCAGATAGCAGTTCCCTGGTAACATGTGTACATGTTAGTTCATCGACCTGAGGTCGTCATTTGTCTCGTGTGAGTTCCCACTGTGCTTTGATTTATACCCTACCACGGGTCAAAGGAGTCGTGCAAACAGGTATATTTTGGGTACAGTCCCGAGCCACATTGGAGGCAAGCGAGCGGATCGGCAGGGGATTCGTCTCTCCCGGTATTGGGGGTGAGATCGCGCTGTAATTAGGAGAGCCATTACACTAAATCCCTGGCCATGGTAATCGAGATTTACTCGAAGGTATTCCAGTAGTATCTCAGGGTGTTCTAGGCTGCTCTCTGACACGACTTATGCAGCAATTGGGGGTCTGACGTTTACCGACCCTCTTAGGCTTAATATGCGATACTCACAGAAGAATGGACCGGACTGTACGGATATTGTCACTGTCAGGCTCAGTGGTGTTTATAGATGAGTTCTCTCGTCAGCTTCCCTTCCAATCAATACATAGGCAAACCGTTACGTACGGCCTGTACCTCTGACGTGCTGGTGGTTATACCCAGTGCCAGTGTATTGATGAGTCATTAGAGTCCACCACAGACACTTTCCCAAGTTCGGGAGAAATGTTGTAGATGACGTATGGTATTATGGCAGGGTTCGGAAAATGCACGTGCGTTTTCGCACGTGTCATTTTTCGGGCAGATAATATTTGTAGGCTTTGGTTTAAGCCGGATCCTAGTATTATACTGTGTAGATATAATATCTTTATCTCAGTTGCATTTGTATTCGGTCGTATTACAAATGCGGGTATGTTTATACTGTTACGGGGTTATCCTGAAATTCGTTTCAGGATCACTTTTGGAAGTTTCCATTTTCCAGTTTTCTATCAGCCGTATTTAACATTCGGTTAAATACGGATTTATCTTTTCGTCTTGAGGGTGAATCATTGTGTGTGGAAGCTTCAAGATTAGTGACTCATTCTTTTGCATTGATTATTTGGTGACTAGGTTTTCATGACTCATTAAGCATTAATTGGTTCATTTAATGAGTTCATACTTGGTGTAATTTGTGACTCATTCTTTCTTCATGATAAGTATTGCTAAAGATCACCCTCCTAGCTCCTACACTCACCTCCCCCCTTCTCCTTTATATGGCCGGCCCCCAAATTGTGAGGTTGAGGATTATTCATGGTTGTTCATTTTGTTTTGAGAGAAAAGATTATGACAGTTGAGTGTATGGAAATTTCATAGCCCAATTTCCATTTACCCGATTCCAATTGGCAACTTCCTTAACCGTTCGTCCATAGCCTTGGACGTAACGAGACAAAGTGTTCTACTCATTCTCTACAACATCTTGGTCGTCTCTTTTGGCAAACTTGACGATCAAGTTGCCTCGGTTCAGAGGCGGGAGCCCGTTTAAAGATCCGTCGACGTAGTGCCACCTGGACAATGAGACTGGAGTTTCAGAAGATCGAAGCCGCCGCAACAAAGCGTGGGATGATGGTTAAAGACCGAAGGACTCGGATCGTTCAGTATAACAATTCTACCCTCTTTACAATATGTTAGTTTAGCTTTAATGGCAGATCCGGGTTATAGTGCGCGATAGCGCCAGTTTATAAAAGTTTTGTTCCACATATTGGCGTCTGTTAGACGGCCGGGGCGCTGCCGCATACTTACAGTGGTATCAGAGCCTCACCATTAAGCTTTACTAACTGGTGCTAACGCGTTTAAAAGATCGATCGAACGGAATTTCCGAAATCACAATTTTCTAGTTCAAAGTTTCTGTTGCTTTTTAAACTGTTCTAAAATTCATTTTGCATGTCACAGAAAAACAAGCAGGCTTTTCTAAGCAATCCGTACAAATCTGGTCACGTGATCCCACTTAACCACCGCGGATCCGCGGTCAAACCTAGGGTTTGACCGCGCAACCGCGGCGGTTTAGTGGGAACAGTGCACCAAAATTGTACAGGGGCTTCTATACAGGGAATTGTGGTTTTTGGTACTATTCTTTTGAGCCCAGTTTTGGTTACTGAACAGCAGATGTTTGTGGGGCCCACTTAAGGAAATTTTGTCGATCGAAATTTAAACGTGTTAGTTTACAGTACTTACTTTATATCTCCGACCGGGAATGTCATTTGATCGGTAAACCACGTCTGATTGCTATAGTTCTTTTAGACGGGTTTGCGAACGTGACATTCGCGTTGATGTTCTGTGTTGTGTTGTGATGTTGCGGATTTGTCGTGGTGGATAGCAGGGTGCAATTATAGTGCAGTTTGGATTTATTTGTACTTTTGATATTGCGGGGCGAGCGTCCGACTTGTAGACTGCCGTCACTGCCTGTTGTATAATATTCTTTTGGAGCACAACCGGGTTGAGGTCGATGTACCCGTTGTACATATTTTTATTTCTGTACTAAGTTTATCCAGCGAAGGAGTGCACGGATAGCCGGGTTCTGGAGGGCAACGGGTCCGTATCTCATGGCTTTGAGAGGCAAAGGGACCTCACTCTAGAATTGGCAGACTATTCGCCGCACTCGTAGGGGGTACAGGTTGACCCAAGGAGGGGTGCTCAATTTACCGGATTCCGTGAAGTGCCGGGTGTTCCGTTCACTAGGTTTAGGGACTACCTCGCTTCAGGTTTTGGCGGGTAACTTGCCGCACCCATAGGGGTCTAGATTTCATTGCACAGGCTATCCACACGACCAGGGGAATGTCGGGTTTCAGCAGCGGCTCTGTGAAACCCGGGGATCCCAGCTAATCTGTATTGTTCTGTGATGCTTATTACTTTTCTGTAATGTTGCATATTATCATGCCTGGAGCGATTATTGTATATTAGTCTATATACTATTAGATGTTTTATATGTTTTACACCCGCGCTAGTCCAGCCCCCACTCTGTCGTTAGTTAAGTAACCTAATGGGTGATGACGGGACCCAGTGACGAATGCGAATGGAATATACGTACATTTTATTTTCGTTATTTTCTGGTGTGATTAAATGATGGGAATGCGTTGATTCTTATCAATGTAAGATAAAACAAACCTATATTTGATGTTGTTGGAACAAATTTAAAAGGGAGTTATTACAAAGACGTTTCCTTTTGTTTTTGCATAGCGGTATTCAGTTGGAATATCCTGCACCTCATTCCACGAGGAAAGAGCCGAGATCCCTTCACCGGGAGTGACTTCTTTAGCAAAAGGTTTTCGCTACTATATTTTTTATAAATTTCTATCAGGTTCCTTCCACGAGATCAAGTTCTTTACGTTAAAGGTTTTTTGCCAAAAACCAGCCGTAATCCTCCGTCATTTCTTATGGATGGTCAGTAGTATTCAAGTTATGTTTGTTGGCCTACATCAAGGCATAGTGTTTGGTAGCTGCTGGGTATTCATTTGTTGCATAGATAGATGCATTAGTTTAGGACAGACGTACAGCCTTGTTGGCCTACGTCAAGGGCATGTACGATGACCTAAATTAATCAGGACAACGACGGGTAGAACTTGACATGTGGCTTATGATTTGTTGGCCTACGTCAAGGTCATAAGTGCATGGGATAAAAATTATATCGGGAGTTTCAAACATACAGGAAACTTTCCTGACTTGCGCATACCTTCTGGAGTATGTTAACTTGAGTGGCTTCCATCAAGTTATCATGCGATGATAGTTGGATCCCGATTCTCACTGATGAGTTGGTTTACTCTTCGGGTGATCCCGACTAATTCTTCTTTCAGGTTTGGAGGAGAATTTGAGATTACAGTGGGAGGTTTCTTAATTATATAAAGTGATAACCATTCTGATCTAGATTAGAGTGCACGCAGAGTGTTTCTTTTCTCTCTCTTGGGCAGCGACCTTTGACCGACCCTAGACTATAACTCAGTGACCAAGTTGACCGAACCTTCTTAATATACTGGCTTTTGGATTGTCTAAAGTTGCATAAGTCATTACCGCTCCTTCTTTTACCCTTTGTATTTCTCAGAACACCCCGTATTACTACGGACATCCACTTCCATTAGATAGATCCATCATATGGTTATATACGAACTCGAAGGGACTTCTTCGAGGATGGATCCAGGTTCAGGAGAAATAGAATTGGTTTATTCGGTTGTCTTTTATTATCGCCTTCTCTCAGGTTGCGAGGGCTCCTTGGTTTAGGAGAGTACACCTATTACGCTTATTGGATAGTCTTATTCCAAACCATAGGCAGGTGCCGAAAGGTAGGGAATGAAGAAAACCAATTAGCCTAAGCCGGGTGTACAGAAGGTAATAAATAAAGACAAAATAAAGGGATTAGAAAGAGGGCAAAGTAAATTGCGACTGCTATCATTCACGACCAAACCGCGTACTTCATCGCCACTCCTGCTTCACCTTTTATTTCTCCAGAACAACCCGTATCACTACGAACATCCAATTCCATTGGATAAATCCATCGTATGGTTATATACGAACTCGAAGGATGTTTTTTCGAGGATGGATTCTGGTTCAGGAGAAATCGGAATAAGGATTATTCAGTTGTCTTTTATCATCACCTTCTCTCAAGTTACGAGTACTCCTAGGTTTAGGAGGGTACACCTATTATGCTTACTGGATATTCTTCTTCCAAACCATAGGCTGGTGCCGAACGGTAGGGAAGGAAGAAAACCATTTAGCCTAATGATGGTGTACAGAAGGTAACGACTAAAAGACAAATAAAGAGAATTGGAAAGATGGCAAGGAGATATACGGTTAAAGTCATGAATTGGATTATGGAAGAGGTGTTAGTTATATGTATGCCCTAGAGGCCATTACTATACATAGGATGTATATTGTAGTGGATGCTTGGACATATATAGGGATGACTTTCTTGCTCGATATGATAGTATGCTATCTGGTTACTCTTTACCTTAACGTGTACGCTGATTGTCTCTCTGTTACTTGTTGGTAAAGCCCTTAGGATGTGTACTTGACTACCTGGACTATGATGCGGATCATACTAGTGGGGACGTGGTAGTCCATAAGTACATCCTTCAAAGTCCCTAGTCGTGGGTGTATCGAGATGGGGCATCGATATACCAGAGTAGACTAGCGTGTAGCTTCTCGACCCATTTAGATGGGCGATGGATGATCCCATATCCATTGGTGTTTGACATCAGAGATGATATACGGGTGCTCAGTGTAGACTGGGTACACTGGACGGACTCGCCGAGAACTCCAAGATGGTATTATACCTTACGTCAGATGGCAGTTCTCTGGTGATACTGGTGCAGGTTAGTCTGTAGACCCGAGATCGTCATAGAGTCTTATGTGATTCCCACTGTGCTTTGATTTCCACCTTACCACGTCCAAGAGGGCGTGCAAAACGGTGGTTTTTGGGTACAGTCCCGAGTCACATGGAGGCAATGAGCGATAGGAGGGGTTTCGTCTCACCCGGTATAGGGAGTTGATGTTGCGCAGTGCTCGATTGGCTATAATAGGAAGTCCTTGGCCAAGGCTGCTTTAGGGATTTACTGGTAAGTGTTACCAGTAGTTTCTCAACCCGTTATGAGCCTCATATCGACACGACTTATCGTGTTATTGGGGTCTGACGTTTACCACCCCTATGCGAGATATGCGACATATCAGACGAACAGACCGGACTGTACGGTAGTGTTACTCGTTGGATTCACAGGAGTGTGAGCAGGCTTGCTCGTTGATCTTCTGATCGCTCAATACCCGGGCGGCCGTTACGTTTAGCAGACCGCTTGCGGCTTGTGGGTGTTTGATATGATCATCACCTGCTGCCGGCGTATTGACGAGTCTTTAGAGTCCTACACAGGGGTTTCCTGGTTCAAGCGAAACGAAATAGGAGCGCATATGAGATATGTGCGGGACCGAGAATAATACCAGTATGTGATAATGTATTCTATTCTCGCGATTTGTGACATTGATCGGTTGTATGCGATATAGCCGGGTTATCGGATCAAGTGTTGATTCGATAAGTTGTTACTATTGATATTAATCGGTTATATACGATATGACCGGATCGTTAAATCAAGTGTTGATTTAATGATTTAATGTATAATTATATATTTGATATATTACTTTACATTAACTAGTATTGGTTCACTTAAGATTGATTTTCTCACTTGATTGTGCACATTGTTTATATATGATATATGCAAGTGTACATGCATGTATCATGCTTGATGATACACACAAGATGGGTGTATGAGACTCATACCAAGATTAGGTTTAAGATTAGGGTTATTTTTTTATCTTAAGATTTAACAAAAGGATTAAACTTGGTCAAAGTTGTCAAGCTTGAAGAAGCTTGGAGAAGCTTTGACAAAGTCCACCCTTTTGTCATTTCATTTGATATTCTTTAACCTAACCTTTAACCTAAAGCCTTGGTTAATTCTCTACATGAGTTAAGCATGAGGGCTTAACTCAACCATGGTGCCATGATTAAAAGGATAAGTATTCATATTATTCTTTTAATGGATATGATTCTATTCTTCTTCTTCTTCTTCATCAAGCTCACAAAAGCGTGAGAGCTCCAATGGTGCCATGTGAAAAAGAGTGAGAAATCCAATTCTAAAGTGAACCCACTTCTTATTTCTTCATCCTCTACCACTTGCCATGTAGTATAGGGTGTTCTCTTCACAAAGTTTTTGACCAAGTGAAGGAATAGCTTGAGTTTGAGTCTCCCCAACGTAGATCATCTTCGGCCTCGAAGTCAATGACCTAGCCCGATCATTTCTCCGACGAAACCATCGCTAGAGTCCGGGATCCGATGTGTAGGGCTCCTAGGCACACTAATGAAGTCTCACAAGGCATCAAACATGGCTAATTCAAATTTTACGGATGCCTACAAACCCTAATACAGATCGTTAACTAGATATATAGGCGATGCAAGCATGTAAACGAATTTAATGCTAAAGGAAAGGGGCTACAACCTTTGTAGATCCGGTCCACTACTTCCTAAGCTCCGCGATGATCTCCTTCCGCTGTCCAAATCGAATCCCGAACTCTAGCATCGGCTTCATCGAAGAAATGGGCGGGCTTGATCGTCGGTTCGATGCCGAAGATGATCTACGTCGAGGCATCACAAGAACAAGCTCCAACTTCACCAAGCCTTGAAAACTTGTGAAGGAAACACCCTATACAACTTGGCAAGAGGTAGAGGATGAAGAAATAGGAAGTGGGTAGACTTTAGATTTGGATTTCTCACACTTTTTCATCAATCACCATTGATGGTCAAGCTTTTTCTTTCTTGCTCAAGATGAAGAAGAAGAAGAAAAGATATGATAAGTTGTTTTAAAAATAGATAATAAAATGAATACTTATCATAATCTTACCCTTGGTTAAGTGTAGAGAATCAACTAGGGTTAGTGAATGGTTACGTTTTGTAGATGAAGACAAAATGGTCAAAGCTTCTTGAAGCTTCAAAGAAAAGAACAAATTGATCAACCATTTTATTTTCATTCCAAATGAAGAATGAATAAATAAATAAATAGTTAATAAATACAAAACCCTAACCATTACACAACCATGGTTTAATCATACACTTAACTAAGTATGTATGTATCATCAAATATGATACAATCATGTGCACAAAAATATATCACATATACAACTTGCACAATTCAAGTGAGAAAATCCATTTAAAGTGAACCAACACTAGTTAATGCAAAGTAATATATCAAATACATAATTATACATTAAATCATTAAATCAACACTTGATTCAACGATCCGGTCATATCGTATATAACCGACTAGTATCCAATGTATCGGCTTATCGAATCAATCCTTGATTCGATAACTAGGTTATATAGCATACAACCAATCGATACATTCATCGCAAGAATGGAATACGGTATCACATACACACATTATTCTCGGTCCCGCACATATCTCATATGCGCTCCTATTTCGTTTCACTTGAGCCAGGAAACCTCTGTGTAGGACTCTAAAGACTCGTCAATACGCCGGCAGCAGGTGATGATCATATCAAACACCCACAAGCCGCAAGCGGTCTGCTAAACGTAACGGCCACCCGGGTATTGAGCGATCAGAAGATCGACGAGCAAGCCCGCTCACACTCCTGTGAATCCAACCAGTAACACTTACCGTACAGTCCGGTCTGTTCGTCTGATATGTCGCATATCTCGCCTAGGGGTGGTAAACGTCAGACCCCAGTAGCTTGATAAGTCATGCCGATGTGAGGTCCATAACATTCGTGAAACTACTGGTAACTCTTACCAGTATATCACTGCAACCCTGGCCAGGGATTTCCTGTAATGGCCAGTCGAGCATAGCACAACATCAACCCCCAATACCGGGAGAGACGAATCCCCTCCTATCGCTCATTGCCTCCATGTGAATCGGGACTGTACCCAAAAACCACCTGTTTGCACAACTCAGTAGAGCCGTGGTAGGGTGGAAATCAAAGCACAGTGGGAGACACACAAGACTCTATGACGATCTCGGGTCAACAGACTAAGCTGTACCAGTGTCACCAGAGAACTGCCATCTGACGTGAGGTATAATACTATCTGGGAGTTCTCGGCGAGTCCGTTCAGTGTACCCAGTCTCCACTGAGCACCCGCATACCATCTCCGATGTCAAACACCAATGGATATGGGATCATCCATCGCCCATCGCATGGGTCGAGAAGATATACGCTAGTCTACTCTGGAATATCGATGCCCCGTCTCGATATTCCCACGACTAGGAACATTGAAGGATGTACTCATGGACTATCCAGGCCCCACTAGTATGATCTGCATCACAGTCCTGGAAGTCGAGTACACATCCTAAGGGCATTATCAACATGTAACAGAGAGACAGAAAGTATACATGCTAAGATAAAGAGCAACCAGATAGCGTACTATCATGTCGAGCAAGTAAGTCCTACCTATATATGTCCCAGCATCCACTACAATATACATCCAATGTACAGTAATGGCCTCTACGGCATACATATAACTAACAATCTCCCACTTGCACTAGGGCATCTGTAGCAGTAGTTGTAGTATCTAATACTCAACCATCCCTTAAAAGTCTCTCTTTGGGAAAAGGCCTTCGTGAGTGGCTCCGCCGTGTTGTCCTCTGAATCTACTCTCCTAACCTCGATCAACCTGGAGATCAACTATCTCCATGATCAGGTGATGCTGCCTCAGAATTTGTCTGGGTCACTGATGGGACCAGGGTTCCAGGGCCAAAGCCACAGTTCCATTGTCACACAATGGTAGGAACCTAGTTCATCCTATGAACCAATATACACCCAAACTGCCTCTTTGGTAGTATTTTTAATAGCGATGTTACCAGCCTTTATCGTCTAGTTTGCCACGGTATCTAGCTTGGAACTCTTCCAACACACCGTCCCTTTACTGAGGGTAAAGACAGTGCCTGTGACTGACATTCAGTCGTCTTTATCACCCTGGAACTCTTCCAGTGATTCTCCCCAGGATCGATTGATACCATCTCACTACATCTAGTGAGAATCCTAGCATCCAATTACATCTATCTCATAGATGAAAACTTAGGATTTAGGAGGTATCACTTTGATCCTATTTGGAGAATCCTAGTGACAATAGGAGATTGACCGATCGTAGTATAGGAAACTCTTTTCCTATCAAGAGTATGTTGTCTACGTACAATACGAAGATGACCACCTTACTCTCTACTACCCTTTTGTATATACAAGGTTCGTCTACCATTTTGATGAAGTCAAACACTTTGACTATTACATCAAAACAGACGTTCCAACTCCGCGATGCCTGCATCATTATATAAAGCAACTTGCACACGTTTCCGCTGCTCCCACTGTTTACGAAGCCCTCTGGCTGTGTTCTTATAGACGTTCTCTTCTAAATCATTATTTAGAAATGTAGTCATGGCACCCAACCACCAGATATCGTAGCCATGGTATGTAGCCGTGGCAAGTAGGATCTGGATGGACTTAAGCATATTCCCTGGAAAAGGTTTCATCATTATCCGTGCCTGGTCGATGACGAAAACTTTTAACAAGTCTAGCTTTGAAAGTCTCAACTTTTCCATCTATACCAAGTAATCTTCTCAAGATATACTTGCTCCTGATAGGGATTTAACCCTTCAGATATCGCAACCAAAGTCCATACTTTGTTGGTGTATATGGATTCCATCTCAGATCGCTAAGCATCCAGCCATTCTTACAGAGTCCCTACTCTTGATGGCCTGCTCGAAACTAGTTGGGTCATCATCTCATGATGCATTCCTCGCTCCCACTGTCATCGAGAAACCGAGGTATCTCTCAGGAAGGTGAGGAACCCTACCGGATCGGCGGAGAGGCTGAGGTTCGTCGGGGACTATAGAATCCTTTGGTTCTGTCAAATCATCAACTGCAGTTTTGTATAGCTGGAACCTTTCCAGTTCTACAGAACTGACCTTGCCTCGATCTTGTCCGGATTTTGCTTTTGACATAGGCCGGACAATTCCAAATCTTAACTTACTTAAGAGATAGGCTCTTCCCATACCATATCTTATATGGAGTGGTAGGCACTGATTTGATTTGAACCTAATTCAATAGGTATGCAGCTTCTCAAGTGCATAACCCCAAAAGGAAATAGGTAACTCAGTAATACTCATAATAGAGCACACCATATCTAATATTGTGTGATTGCTCCACCCCGATACACCGTTGTGCTGTGGTGTGTTCAGAGGAGTAATACGGAGAGAGAATCTCATTCTACTTTAGAATGGTCCAGGAATGCCATGCGTAAGTATTCTCCTCCCTGATCTCATCATAGGACATAATACTTCTACCCGGTTATTGGTTCTCTACTTCTAACTTATATTCTGTGAATACCTCAAAAGCTTCGGACTTATGTTTCAACAGAAACATATGACTGAATCTTGAGAGATTATCATAGAATATAATGAAGTATAAAGAACCAGTCCTGGCATGTGTAGACAGGAGACCTTACATACATCATCATGTATCACTCCTAAGAGTTTACTAACTCTTTCTCTGTTTCTAATAAACAGAGCTATGGTCATCTTATCTCTGTGACATGACTGGCAAGTTTCACAAGATGTAAATTCAAACTGATTTAAATATGCATCTACATGTAACTTCAGCTAGTCGGGTCGCATTGATATGACCTAGTCTACATACCTCAAGAAGGATTCGTTCAGATCTGAACTCTTCCTCTTGTGTGTGTTCTGTATAATAAGAACTTTAGTTTGATTTAGAACATTAATGCTTTTAGATAACGTGCCTTAACCGATCAACTTTTGATATAGGAAATGTCCAAAACATTATCCAACAATACAAAATTTTATCGTTTCTTTACTAATAAAGAGACAGATATGATTTTGTATATCAAGTTCGGTATCTAATAACATTCGTTCAGAATCAATGTATTACAATACAGGGTGACAGTGACCAACAGACTTGGCTGCAACACTTGCCCCGTTTTCTGTCTCATGAAACTTATCACCCGTTCTTAGTTTTTCTACCCTTTTGTAGCCCTATGTAATAGATTACATATCTGGGATCCTGATCCGGTATCAAATACCCAGGATTCAGAGGATACTGAGAAACAGTTCTTTATAATGAACACACCCAAAGGAGATGCATCTCATGCACTTTCTTCGTTTGGGCGGCATGGGAATCCTGGTATTCCCCTATTTCCTGCTCGGTCTTATAACAATTATAAGTTGGAGCGGGACCAACGTTTCCCAGCTCAGTATAACAAGGGGGTTCGGTCAATTCATCCATATTATTATCTTGATTAAGGCATGATATGGTCGCTACCTGGAGAGAGAGAGAAGAAAACACTCTGCGTGCGCTCTTGCAAGATTAGATTGGTTATTTATTTTATCTAATCAGGATGGCTCCCACTGTTTTTATCAAATCTTCCTTCAAACCTTAAAAGGAAAGACTAGCCGGGATTAATTACACTCTACAAGTTCGCCAATCTTTCAGCCAGGCCAGTGTCGGTACTTTGAGGGAGGTTCCCCGTGCTTTCGCACGGAACTAATTACTGTAAACCTCGCTTTCCCAGAGGCGTAACCCCGTTGACACCTTTCTAGACACCTACTTGATCGGCTAATTGTAAAGTGCAAAACTCTCCCAGGAGTAACAATTACTCGCAGTGGGTATCGGGATCCAACTATCACATAGAAGGTATGCAATCTCATTGCAAATTTCAACACTTGAAACTCCCGATAAAGGTTTTTACCCCTAGCACTTATGACCTTAACTATGGTCAACAAATCATAAGTACTAGTCAAGTTCTACCCGTCATTTCGTGATTAATTAGACCCACCCACATGACCCTTAACTAAGGTCAACAAAGTCACGCGACTGTCCTAACTAATCGCATCATATGCGGTGTAGGAAGACATCACTTAGCTACCGTACACTGTGCCTTGACTATGGTCAACAAACACAGCACGAATACTAAGTACTCTACTTCCTTAAATGACGGAGGGTTGCGAATGGTTTTTGTGAAAACCTTTAACGCTTTGAACTTGATCTCCTTGCGGAATCAAATGGTTTTTAAATGGAATGTTTTTGAGGCTTTTCTAGTTTTGCTAAAGGGCTCACTCCCGGTGAAGGGATCGTCGGCCCTTTCCTCGTCGAATGAGGTGCGGGATATATCATATATATCACTGTGCAAAGCGGAAACTATAGAAGCTATCAAAAGACAAATCGAGTGATGTAGCATCTGCCAGTTACTGCTAAAGGAGTCACTCCCGGTGAAGGGATCTCGGTCCTTTCCCTATCGAATAAGGTGCAGGATGTTCTACAAGGAACACCGCGATGCAAAGCAAGAACTGTAGCTACCTGTTTTATTTTGAAATTCGATTCCACAACATCAATTAGGTTTATTTTCTTTCATTAATCACATTAATGAATATCCCATCATTTAAATTACCTAAACATCACAGATAAATATGACGTACACTTATGCCATCCGCATTCGCCTCGATGTCCCCTCGTGCACCGTTAGGTTAGGTAACTAACGGCAGAGCGGGGCAGGGCTAGCGCGGGTGTAAAACATAAGTAACGTCTATATAATATATCATATATACTATATACTATATCTATCACAGAACATCACATGATCACATCACAGATAACGCAGCAGAAAGTATCATATGAAATATTGGATATACTAGGACGTCCGTGTTTTCAATATGAGCCAGTATAAAACACGGATTCCACGGTCGTGATGAATAGCCAATCCCACACCCCTAGACCCCTATGAGAGCGGCAAGCAACCCTACCAATTCTAGGGTTAGGAGACCCGGACTCGACTCCTCGAGTTGGTCTCCAACTAGACCCCAGAACCCGGTTACTTGTGCTCCCCTCCTTGGGTCTATCCTAATGCGGAAAAGTAAATAATATACAATGGGTGACATCTTCCGCAACCTGGAAGTGCCCCAATAAAAGAATATTACATACAAGTTTTTACATGAATGAAAATGAAAAAACACTCATCTCACATAAAACCCCCCCGGCTATTCAAACACGACGATCCAATATAACATATCCAGCAACACATAACATCACATGTCATCAACGTAAGTAAATATGCGCATCCCAAATGTCGTTGACATATAGCAACGAAACCGGCGACATCACATATTACACTTACGGTCACAGAAAAGAAAGTGTAAAACTACAACAGTTGGAATCCGCAACCACCTCAGACATCGCATGCCTGACCAAATGAATTCTTTAGACATCGCATGCCTAACAATTATAAACCCCGCATTTTAGTCTCATTATCGAAAACACTTTTCAATATCAAGTCGGGCAATTCGACAAGATTCCCGAAAAACTGATCGAATGCTCGTCGCAAACTTTAGTAGGCGGCCGCACCCCAGATACCGTCGACGAAGTGCACCAAGGCGGAACACCGCTGCCTAGAGCACCCGGACGGATGCTTTCGGCGACAGGGTTCTCCTACAGTCACATGGTCGGGGCTATAGAGTGAGGCTGTCTATTAAGTTTACCCGGCGAGTATCCGCGTACACTACGTGATTGCGACGGACTTTTGATCACATCAAAATTCCGTGGCAACCGATCAGGTGAGACTAAACTGCTATGTTTATAACATTCATCCAGTCAACTCATAACTATTTGCGAATTCCAATTATTGTATCACATTCCGGATAAATAGAAAATGCTAAACTTTTCGATCGAACAATCGAACACCCAAGTTTTCCCGATACAGCTCAACACATGAAATAAGTCTAACAGCATTAAGTTCGTGCCTCAGTACCAACGGTCCAGCCGTAGAAGGGTCAAGCCAACGCCTCACATGTGGCACGCCGTACTGCCCCAAACCCGAAGGTTCAAAGGGCAGTTCAAGACGGTCACATAATCGAGTTAAGGTTTGTTGTCTTCTAGAGGGACCATCACGTTACTTGCACTACTTAGAACGTCGTTAAACTACGGAAAAATCCAACAATTGGAAATTTCCCGGCAGGGGAAAAAATGGGTATTTATATCCGGTCGAACTTTTTAACATATTCTAAAAATACCCGGAAAAACACACTGACAAAATTAGACAATCCGATCGATACACCGAGTCCCCAATACAACCCAGAAAATTCAACTCCTGAAAAAATATTAAAAATTCCCAGGAAAACCAGCACTGCAAACTAGGAATTACTGTGCAAAATTTATTGCAAGAGGAGACAAAAGAGCCGCGGAACTGCCGCATTAGCATGCTAATGCCGCGGTTCCGCCGCGGTTTGATGGATTCAGGGGCCCCGTTTTATACAGTAATTCTTAGAATCTTCTACTGAGTTTTCTGCATATTTTTAATTCTCAAAAAACCACGATTTTCAAAAATGTACAGAGAGCAATATTAGGGTTACGGTTTCGGTTCGATCGGATTTCTAACTCCGTCTATGCTTCGCCTAAGGCTCTAGCTAGGCTCTGATACCACTATAGGGCTTCTAGGCACACTAATGAAGTCTCACAAGGCATCAAACATGGCTAATTCAAATTTTACGGGTGCCTACAAACCCTAATACGGATCGTTAACTAGATATATAGGCGATGCAAGCATGTAAATGAATTTAATGCTAAAGGAAAGGGGCTACAACCTTTGTAGATCCGGTCCACCACTTCCTAAGCTCCGCGATGATCTCCCTCCGCTGTCCAAATCGAATCCCAAACTCTAGCATCGGCTTCATCGAAGAAATGGGCGGGCTTGATCGTCGGTTCGATGCCGAAGATGATCTACGTCGAGGCATCACAAGAACAAGCTCCAACTTCACCAAGCCTTGAAAACTTGTGAAGGAAACATCCTATACAACTTGGCAAGAGGTAGAGGATGAAGAAATAGTAAGTGGGTAGACTTTAGATTTGGATTTCTCACACTTTTTCATCAATCACCATTGATGGTCAAGCTTTTTCTTTCTTGCTCAAGATGAAGAAGAAGAAGAAAAGATATGATAAGTTGTTTTAAAAATAGATAATAAAATGAATACTTATCATAATCTTACCCTTGGTTAAGTGTAGAGAATCAACTAGGGTTAGTGAATGGTTAGGTTTTGTAGATGAAGACAAAATGGTCAAAGCTTCTTGAAGCTTCAAAGAAAAGAACAAAATGATCAACCATTTTATTTTCATTCTAAATGAAGAATGAATAAATAAATAAATAGTTAATAAATACAAAACCCTAACCATTACAAAACCATGGTTTAATGATACACTTAACTAAGTATGCATGTATCATCAAACATGATACAATCATGTGCACAAAAATATATCACATATACAACTTGCACAATTCAAGTGAGAAAATCCATTTAAAGTGAACCAATACTAGTTAATGCAAAGTAATATATCAAATACATAATTATACATTAAATCATTAAATCAACACTTGATTCAACGATCCGGTCATATCGTATATAACCGACTAGTATCCAATGTATCGGCTTATAGAATCAATCCTTGATTCGATAACTAGGTTATATCGCATACAACCAATCGATACATTCATCGCGAGAAT
The DNA here is from genome assembly GCA_030015575.1 of Agapanthus africanus. Classification (NCBI taxonomy): domain Eukaryota; kingdom Viridiplantae; phylum Streptophyta; class Magnoliopsida; order Asparagales; family Amaryllidaceae; genus Agapanthus; species Agapanthus africanus. The sequence goes on from JASDDO010000031.1 coordinate 142,499,802, forward strand.
GGAATACGGTATCACTTACACGCATTATTCTCGGTCCCGCACATATCTCATATGCGCTCCTATTTCGTTTCACTTGAGCCAGGAAACCTCTGTGTAGGACTCTAAAGACTCGTCAATACGCCGGAAGTAGGTGATGATCATATCAAACACCCACAAGCCGCAAGCGGTCTGCTAAACGTAACGGCCACCCGGGTATTGAGCGATCAGAAGATCGACGAGCAAGCCCGCTCACACTCCTGTGAATCCAACCAGTAACACTTACCGTACAGTCCGGTCTGTTCGTCTGATATGTCGCATATCTCGCCTAGGGGTGGTAAACGTCAGACCCCAGTAGCTTGATTGTTAGTTATGTATATGCCCTAGAGGCCATTGTTGTACATATGATGTATATTATAATGGATGCTTGGTTATATATAGAGAAGACTTTCTTGCTCGTCATGATAGTATGCTATTTGGTTTCACTTTATCTTAACATGTTGACTTGTATTGGTTTACTGTTTTACTCTCACATGTTGATAAAGCCCTTAGGACTTGTACTCGACAACTGGGACTATGATGAGATCATACTAGTGGGGCCGCGGTAGTCGATGAGTACATCCTATAACTGTTCCTAGTCGAGGGTATATCGAGACAGGGCATCGATACACCAGAGTAGACTAGCGTATACGCATCTTGACCCATATGATGGGCGATGGATGATCCCATATCCATCGGTGTTTGACATCAGAGATGGTGTACGGGTGCTCAGTGGAGACTGGGTACACTGGACGGACTCGCCGAGAACTCCCAGATGGTGATATACCACACGTCAGATGGCAGTTCTCCGGTGACACAGGTACAGGGTAGTCTGAAGACCCAAGATCGTCATAGAGTCTTGTGTGATTCCCACTGTGCTTTGATTTCCACCTTACCACGTCCAAGAGGGCGTGCAAAACGGTGGCTTTTGGGTACAGTCCCGAATCACATGGAGGCAATGAGCGATAGGAGGGGATTCGTCTCTCCCGGTATAGGGAGTTGATGTTGTGCTGTGTTCGATTGGCTATAACTGGAAGTCCCTGGCCAGGGCTGGTATAGAGATTTACTGGTAAGTGTTACTAGTAGTTTCTCGACCCGTTATGAGCCATACATCGACACGACTGATCGGTTACTGGGGTCTGATGTATACCACCCCTAGACTTGATATGCGACATATCAGACGAACAGACCGGACTGTACGGGAGTGTTACTGGTTGGATTCATAGGAGAACGCACAGGCTAGCTTGTTGATCTTCTGATCGCTCAATACCTGGGTGGCTGTTACGTTTAATTGACCGCTTGCAGCTTGTGGGTGTTTGATATGATCATCACCTGCTACCGGCGTATTGACGGTTCTTTAGAGTCCTACACAGAGGTTTCTTGGCTCAGGCGAAACAGAGTAGTGGAACATATGTGATATGTGCAGGACCGAGAATAATGCGATATGGGATACCGTATTATATTCTCGCGATATTTTGATATGAACCGGGTCGTCGGATCAAGTGTTGATTCGATGAATCGGTACATGATATATTAGCCGGTTATATTCGATATAGCCGGATCGTCGGATCAAGTGTTGATTCGATGATTTAATATATAATAATATATATATGATATATTATTATATTAACTAATATTGGCTTAGTTTATTATTTCATTTTCTCAGTGGATGATACATTGATATATATGCGATATATGTTAATTGTATTATTTTCTTTTGTTGCAAATATATAATATATATGTGATATATATTATTGTGACATGATATGATTAATTGTTAAACATGTTTAAGGATGATTAATTGAGGTTAGGGTTTGATTAGGGTTAGTAGCTTCAAGTTCTTTCTAGAAGCTTTTTCTTTTGTCATTCTTAAAATCTTTATGGATGACACATTCTTTAAAACTCAACCAAACCCTAACCCTAGTTGTTTCTCTACTTGTTCTCATCCAATCATCCTTGACCATGGTTAATAATTTAATCATATGTTTATATTTCTATTCATCACAAAAGGAAAAGATTATTCATTATCTTTTTTATTATCCATTATCTTCTTCTTCTCTCTTGAAGAAGCTCTCTTGAAAAATCCTTAAGTGATGATAAAATATGAGAAAATGATATAAAAAGAAAGCAAAATCACTACTCTCTCATCCTCATCTCATCTAGCCCTTGGGATTAGGGTGTTCTTCTCTTTTGAGTGAGAAAGCTTGAGTTGAAGCAACTTCAAGGTAGATCATCGGAGATTTGGATTACGACAAGCTAGAATGGATCGTTCGAGTCGTGGAGCCTCTCATGAGTCCGGGAGATCGTGGATCGCGGCAAAGGGACTTCTACTCGGAGCTTGTGAAGTGAAGGAGCGGACTACAAAGGTTGTAATCCCTCACACCTAGATAAAAGTTATCTTATTGCATGTTAAACCCTAATAATCTAGCAAAGATCCCGGCTTTGGGTTGTTCGGCACGTCTAAATTTTAATCCGGGCATGTTTGATGCCTTTAGAACCTTCACAAGAGTGCCTAGGAACCCTACATTGATAGGTCATGCCGACGTGAGGTCCATAACATTCGTGAAACTACTGGTAACTCTTACCAGTATATCACTGCAACCTTGGCCAGGGATTTCCTGTTATGGCCAGTCGAGCATAGCACAACATCAACCCCCAATACTGGGAGAGACGAATCCCCTCCTATCGCTCATTGCCTCCATGTGAATCGGGACTGTACCCAAAAACCACCTGTTTGCACAACTCAGTAGAGCCGTGGTAGGGTGGAAATCAAAGCACAGTGGGAGACACACAAAACTCTATGACGATCTCGGGTCATCAGACTAAGCTGTACCAGTGTCACCAGAGAACTGCCATCTGACGTGAGGTATAATACCATCTGGGAGTTCTCGGCGAGTCCGTTCAGTGTACCCAGTCTCCACTGAGCACCCGCATACCATCTCCGATGTCAAACACCAATGGATATGGGATCATCCATCGCCCATCGCATGGGTCGAGAAGATATACGCTAGTCTACTCTGGAATATCGATGCCCCGTCTCGATATTCCCACGACTAGGAACATTGAAGGATGTACTCATGGACTATCCAGGCCCCACTAGTATGATCTGCATCACAGTCCTGGAAGTCGAGTACACATCCTAAGGGCTTTATCAACATGTAACAGAGAGACAGAAAGTATACATGTTAAGATAAAGAGCAGCCAGATAGCGTACTATCATGTCGAGCAAGAAAGTCCTACCTATATATGTCCCAGCATCCACTACAATATACATCCAATGTACAGTAATGGCCTCTAGGGCATATATATAACTAACACGATGATCGCAGCGGAGGGACGTCAAAACAGAGCTTTTGAAGTAGAGGACCGGATCTACAAAGGTTGTATTTCCAATCACTTAGCAATAAAGTTGTTTACTTGCTTGTTTTTCGCCTTAACTTCTAGTTAACGATCTAGTTTAGGGTTTCTCGGCACCGGAAAATTTTTGTTTGGCATGGTTGATGCCTTGTGGAACCTCTTGAGTGTGCCTAGTAACCCTACAGTGGTATCAGAGCCTAGCTAGAGCTTTAGGCGAAGTGTAGACGATATTAGAAACCCGATCGAGCCCCGAAACCCTAACTCAAACCCTTCTCTGTACATTTTCTGAAAATGTGGATTTTTCCAAATTAAAAATATCCAAAAAATTCAGCAGGGAATTGTATGAGTTACTCTGCAGCACGTGATTCCAACTCGACCAAAGCGCCGCGGAACTGCGGCCCCACCCTGGCTTCTGCGGCGGTTCCGCGGCCATAATGGTGAGTTAGGCCACGTGGTTTGCACAGTAACTTATTTCTGCAGCTTCTGAGTTTTCTGGGAATTTTTAAATTATACTCAACAGTTGAGTTTTTCTGGGTTGTATTGGGTGTTCGACGATTCGATCGGAATCTTTAACTTTGTCTGTGTTTTTCGGGATAATTTAGAATATGTTAAAAAATTCGACCGGATAAAAATACCCAATTTTTCCCCTGCCGGGAAATTTCCAAGTGTTGGATTTTTTCCGTAGTTTGAAAACGTTCTAAGTAGTGCAAGTAACGCGATGGGCGCTCTAGAAGATAACAAACCTTAACTCGATTATGTGACCGTCTTGAACTGCCCTTTGAACCTTCGGGTTTGAGGCCGTACGGCGTGCCACATGTGAGGCGTTGGCTTGACCCTTCTACGGCTGGACCGTTGGTACTGTGGCATAAAGTGGATGTTTTTAAACTTATTTCATGTGTTGAGCTGTTTCGGGAAAACTTGGGCGTTTGATTGTTCGAGCGGAAACTTTAACATTTTCTATTTATCTGGAATGTGATACAATATTTGGAATCCACAAGTAGTTATGAGATAACTGATTTGAATGTTATAAACATAGCACTATAGTCTCACTTGATCGGTTGCCACGGAATTTTGATGCGATCAAAAGTCCGTCGCAATCACGTAGCGTATGCGGATACTCACCGGGTAAACTTAATAGGCAGCTACACCCTGTAAGTCCACGTTGCGACCCCCGGTTCTTACGGGGAGGCGGAAACGGTATAAAAATCAAATTTTTAGCGCATGGCGCAACATGGACTAACAAAGTTGGGATCTTTTCTAAACTAAACTAGCAAACATGCAAAGGAGAGTTAACTACTCGGCAAAGTGGTTATACCTAACTTGAACTCCTTCTTCTTGCAACCTAGTAGAGGTTGATGGTTCTCTTCTCGTCGCCTTCTTCCGTCGAAGATGGATCCACCTGAGGGTTCAACCTTCGGGCTCTTTCTCGAACTTGGAGAGAACTAGAATCTCCGGCTTGCTAAACCTTTGATCCTAGAGTGAGTAGAGAGTGTCTAAGGGGTGCTTTTCTTTTAAGGAGAGGGATTCTCAACACATGAGAAGGGTTCTCCTTTTGCTAGAGGAAGAAGAAGATGAAGTGAGGAGAGAGAAGCTAAAATGATAGAATGAGCTCTTTTCTTTTTGCAACCATAACAAAAAGCAAAAGAATTATCAAATTAATAATAATAATGAAAATGAAAAAGGTTGATGGAAGGTTTAGGAATGACCATTATCATTTCAAACATTAAATGAATTTGCTAGAATCAAAGAGCATCTTTCTTTTGTAATGATGATGGTCAAAACTTCAACCATGGTCAACAAGTCAACCATGGTCAACAAGTCAACATAAAAACCAACCATGACACAATTTTATTTTATTAATATTATTAATTGATATAACATAAATCCATTAGGGTTTGGAAAAAGACGACTGTCAACTGTGCATACGCACCCGTTCCGAAACCCTAATGAAAGTCCTCTCTCTCCTCCTCAAATAACTGTGCATACACACCTGCATTCTTGTTCCGAGGAACATGAATACTGAGAGATAAAAGCAACCCCAAAACATATACCAGTATCTGACTCAAACCAGAGCCAGCCTGTAATATCCGTCCGGACTCCAAACGTGCACAAGTGCGCGGATGAGAACGAACCCTGTCGCAAAACCATGCGACCTCTACTCTGTTTTTCCCAGAGGAGAATACCCTCTGTGTGGGACTCTAAAGACTCGACAACTACGCTGGCAGTGGGTTTAACCACAGACCGCAAGCGGCACTAGCTGTGCGTAACGGTCCCCAGGTAGATGCCGACAAGAAGGCTGACGAGGTGAAACCCCATCTGAACTCCTACTGAGTCTGAATGTGACAGTCTCCATACAGTCCGGTCTGTTCGTCTGATACATCGCATGTCGGGCCTAGGGGGCGGTAAAACGTCAGTCCCCTAATAGCGGTACAAGTCGTGTCGGAGTGAAGCCCAAAACACCCTGAGATAACACTGGAAGCCTACCAGTATATCTCGCTTGCCCTGGCCAGGGACTACTCGTGTAATAGCTCTCCTAGACACAGCGCGATGTCAACCCCCAATACCGGGAGAGACGAATCCTGTCTAACCGTCACTGCCTCCAAGTGCTTCGGGACTGCACCCAACCACCACCTGTTTGCACGACTCCTTTGAGCCGTGGTAGGGTAGTGATCAAAGTGCAGTGGGAACACACTCGAGGCGAAGTGCCAGTGTCAAGTCATCGGACTAAGCTGTACTCAAGTCACCTGGGAACTGATAACTGACGATAGGTATAATACCAACCTGTCAGTTCCCGACGAGTCCTGTCCAGTGTACTCGTAACCCAACGAGCACCCGTATACTATCTCCAGTACGACGTACTGATGGCTGTGGGACAGACCATCTCCCACACTGGGATGAGAAGCGCATACGCTAGTCTACTCCGGAGTATCGATGCCCTGTCTCGATAGTCCTGCGACTAGGGACCTGTATAAGGATCTGCTTATAGATTACCCAGCCCCCACTAGTGTGACTGCCATCACAACGCTGGTAATCAAGCAAAGATCCTAAGGGCTCCACTAATGCGTATAAGTGATATACTGAAATAAACACAAGTACACATTGAAGTAGAAACAAACCAAGTAGCATACTACTATATTGAGCAAGATTGTTTATACAAGGTGAATATCCCAAGCTTCCATCAAGTAATATACAAACTAGTATGATACAGTAATGGCCTCTAGGGCATATACACTAACAATCTCCCACTTGCACTAAGGCCATGAACTGGCGTATCGAAGACCTATCATCTCGATCAGCCGCTTGAACTGAGTCTGGGGTAAGGCCTTGGTGAATGGATCTGCAGTGTTCTCTTCTGAAGCAACCCTCCGAACCTCGATCTCCTTGCGATCCACGATCTCCCTGATCAGGTGATACCGCCTCAAGATGTGCCTGAATCTCTGATGGGACCTGGGTTCCTTCGCTAAAGCTATAGCCCCGTTGTTGTCGCAATACAGAGGTATTGGGTCAACAATGGACGGAACCACCTGAAGTTCTTTCAAGAACTTTCTCATCCAGACAGCTTCTTTTGCGGCATCAGATGCAGCGATATATTCTGCTTCCATAGTCGAGCCTGCAACGGTTTCCTGTTTGGAGCTCTTCCAACACACCGCCCCTCCATTGAGGGTAAAGACAAAACTCGACATGGACTTGGAATCATCCTTGTCACTCTGGAAGCTGGAGTCAGCAAAGGCCTCGATCTGGAGGTCTTTTCCACCATACACCAAGAACATCTCCTTAGTCCTTCTCAGGTACTTGAGAATGTTCTTTACCGCTATCCAGTGTTTCTCCCCAGGGTTTGACTGATACCGGCTTACCACGCTCAGTGCATAAGCTACATCCGGTCTGGTACACAACATCGCATACATTATAGAGCCTACCGCAGAAGCGTAGGGTATAATAGACATGCGATCCCTCTCCAAATCAGTCTTGGGAGACATCTCTTTAGAGAGGGTGATCCCGTGACAAGCCGGTAGGTTACCGCACTTGGAATCTTCCATACTGAATCTTTTCACTATGGTGTCGATGTACCTGGACTGAGAAAGTCCTAATATCCTCTTAGATCTATCACGATGGATCCGGATCCCCAGGATGTATGAGGCATCACCCAGGTCTTTCATGGAGAACCTGTGCGACAAGAACCCCTTGACAGATTGTAGCATAGGAATGTCATTTCCTATTAAGAGAATGTCATCCACGTATAAAACGAGGAATACTACAGTTCTCGCTACAAATCTACTATAGATGCATGGTTCATCTGGATTTTTGATAAAGCCAAATTCCTTGACCGTCTCATCAAAACAGATGTTCCAACTCCGCGATGCCTGCTTTAGTCCATAGATGGACTTAAGCAACTTGCACACCTTTCCGCTGCTCCCACTCTGAATGAAACCCTCTGGCTGATCCATATAGACACACTCCTCTAAATTTCCATTCAGAAAAGCGGTCTTTACGTCCATCTGCCAAATCTCATAATCGTGGAAGGCAGCAATGGCAAGAAGGATCCGAATGGATTTCAGCATAGCCACTGGAGAAAAGGTTTCGTCATAGTCCAAGCCAGGTCTTTGACGGAAACCCTTTGCTACAAGTCTAGCTTTATAGGTCCCAACCTGTCCATCTACACCAATCTTCCTTTTGAAGATCCACTTGCATCCTACGGATTTTACTCCGTCTGGAGCAATGTCCAACGTCCATACTTTGTTGGTGTACATGGACTCCATTTCGGTCCGCATTGCATCCAGCCATTTTACCGAGTCAACGCTCTGAACGGCCTGCTGGAAGCTAGTAGGCTCATCATAATCTATGATGCAATCCTCTCGATCCCCGTCTATGAGAAAACCGTAGTATCTCTCGGGCGGATGAGTCTGCCTACTACTCCTGCGGAGCGGCATAGGAATGTCCTGTTCATTTGAACCCTCTGGTTCCATTAAGCTTTCAGTAATAGTCTGTGGTTCTGGAATTTCTTCCAGTTCTACTGCGCTCCCACTTGTTTCTTTTTCTATGAACTGGTGTTCTAGAAAGTGGGCATGACGAGAAACAAGAACTTTTTGTTCCTTTTCGTAGTAGAAGAGATATCCCTTAGAATTCTTTGGATATCCCACAAACTTACACAGTACTGAGCATGCCTCGAGCTTGTCCGCATGCTGCTATTTAACAAAAGCTGGACTTCCCCAAGTCTTAATGTGACTGAGATGGGGCCTCTTCCCACACCACATCTCATATGGTGTAGTAGGCACAGTCTTAGTAGGAACTCGGTTCAAAAGGTACGCAGCTGATTCTAGCGCATACCCCCAGAATGATCGCGGTAACTCAGCGCTACTCATCATGGACCGTACCATATCCAATAGGGTTCGGTTCCGTCTCTCCGATACACCGTTGTGTTGCGGAGTGTATGGAGGAGTAAGCTGAGAGAGAATTCCGTTCTCTTTTAAATAATTCAGGAACTCGGCACTCAAGTATTCTCCACCTCGATCCGATCTTAGAATCTTGATACTTTTGCCGGTTTGGTTTTCCACTTCATTCTTATATTCCTGGAATTTTTCAAAGGCTTCGGACTTATGTTTCATTAAGAAGACATAACCGTACCTTGAGAAATCATCCGTAAAAGTAATGAAATAAGAGTAACCGCTTCGCGCATGTGTAGACATTGGACCGCACACGTCGCTGTGTACGATCCCCAAGAGCTCGCTCGCTCTTACTCCGTGTCCAGTGAACGGAGTCATTGTCATCTTTCCTTTGAGACAGGATTGACAAGTGGCATACGATTGATATTCGAACGGATCCAAATACCCTTCTGTATGTAACTTAGTCAACCTTCTCTCATTGATGTGACCCAGTCTAAAATGCCATAAGAAAGTCTGATTGATATCCGGAGACTTTCTTTTGTATGTATTCTGGACATTGAAAATCTGTGGTTGGTTTAACACGTATATACCATTGCTCAATGTACCTGACCCAATCAGAACTTGATTAAGGTGAATGTTTACAACATTACTTACAAACGCAAATTCATAACCTTCTTTAGAAACCAAAGATACAGAAATGATATTACAAGTTGCGTTGGGTACAAAAAAGCAATTACGCAAAACCAAAACATGCCCATCTGACATTCCCAGGTGATAGTCCCCCACGGCTTTAGCATCCATGCTAGCTCCGTTTGCAACTCTGAAGGTCATGTCACCTGTCTTCAAAAACCTACGGTTTCTCAACGCCTGCAATGAATTACAGATATGAGATCCTGATCCGGTATCCAATACCCAGGAAGTAGAGTTTATCGAAAGACAGTTTTCAATAACATACACACCTGAAGCTGAAGCCGCAACCTGCTTCAGTTCCTGTGTCCTGGCCTTCCAAGCCCTGCAATCTTTCTTCCAGTGTCCACTCTTATGACAATAGAAGCATTCCTCCTTTCCCACAAGCTTCCCCGCAATCTTTGTTTCCATTTCTTTTCCCTTTGTACCCACTTTACTAACACCGCCTCTTGGTTTGGCGGGGGCTTTCTTCCTCTTTCCCTTGGCTTTCGCCTTGGACCTAGAGGAAGAAGATCCTCCTACAAACAAAGCGGGTGTTTCCCTACCTTTCTGTAGGGTGCCCTCTGCGCTCCTCAGCATGTTGAGGAGTTCTGAAAGTTCAACTTCCTTTTCTTGTAAGTTGAAGTTCAGTATAAACTGGGCGTAAGTGGATGGAAGGGACTGGAGAATTAAATCCGTATAGAGTTCACTTTCCAACGTGGTCCCAAGTTCCGCGAGCTCCTCAATGTAGCCAATCATCTTAAGCACGTGGTCCGCTACCGATGATCCGACGGCCAACTTTGCCGAAAACAACTTCTTCGACACTTCGTATCTTGCGATACGAGACTGCTCTCCATACAGTTCTTTTGTATGAAGAAATATGGATTCCAAATCCATATTCTCGTTCCTCCTCTGATGTTCATTGTCCATTGAGGCAAGTACGAGGCACCTGGCCTTCGCGCAATCAATCTCCCAAGTCTTACGGATTTCCTTATCCGCGACGCTGGAGGTGGGACCTGGGACGGGGGGAGCTTTGGTGGTAAGAAGATACCCCAGCTTGTCGTAAGTGATTGCCATCTTGACATTCCTGAGCCAATCTTTGTAGTTTGGCCCTGTCAATATATTTTTATCTAGAAGTAACTTAAGTCCAGTCATGTCGATTGGTCGCTGCAATTAGGAGAGAGAGAAGAAACACTTTAGCACGATACTCTTGCAAGTTTAGAATGGTTTTTAATTTGTCTAAACAGGATGGCTCCCACTGTCTCTCGAATCCCTCCTCAAACCATAAAGGAAGAATTAGTCGGGATCAATCCCACCGCACAATACTTGCTTAACCGTTCAGCCAGGCCAGTGTCGGTACTTCGAGAGAGGTTTTCCAACGCTTTCGCGAAGTTCCTTAATTAGAGAACCTCTTTTCCCTAGGGGCGTAGCCCCGCTAACACCTTTCTAGACACCTACTAGGTTTATAGCATTGATCGTTTAGTGAAAAAATTTCCCGAGGAGTAGCATATACTCACAGTAGGATCGGGATCCAAATATCATCGTGTGACGAAACTGAAGGAATCCTACCAGAATCACCACACTCCAAATGGTATGCAAATCTAGCAAGTTTCAGTACTTATGAAACTCCCGATGTGGATTTTTGCCCCATGCTCTTATGATCTTGACTTTGGCCAAAATATCATAAGTCACATGTCAAGTTCTACCCGTCACTATCCAGGTTAATTTGGATCCACCCGTACCTACCCTTGACTTTGGCCAAAATGGCAGTACGACTGTCCCAAACCAACGCATCTATCTATGCTACACATGAACACTCAATAGATACCAATCACTATGCCTTGACTTTGGCCAACATACATAGCTTGAATACTATTGCCTATTCATGCGAAACGACGGAGGGCTACGAATGGTTTTGGTAAAACCGTGAACGTAGTGAACTTGATATAATCGATGGAACGAGATAGCTTTTAGAAGGAGTGGCTCAAGCTCCGCATTTAAAAGTTAGTTTTGAAAAGAACCGAGTGGTTTTTCGAAAGTGTTCCAACGACTTTAGCTTGGTTTATTATCTTGCATTAGTTCTTTTAATGCGTGATATTCTTGCATTAGTTCTTTTAATGCGTCCCATCATTTAATCCTACCATTGCAGAAAACAACCAAAATATGACGTACGATTATGCCATATGCATTCGCCACGGGGCCCCGTCATCACCCGTTAGGTTACTTAACTAACGACAGAGCGGGGGCTGGGCTAGCGCGGCTGTAAAACATAAGCAACGCCTAAATAGAAAGCAATGATAGACATTACAGATCACAGATGAATACATTGGATATACTAGCAATCCGCAATCCTTTCGAGCCTGCAACGAAAAGCGGATTACACGGTCGCGGTGAATAGCCAAATACCCCACCCAAGACCCCTACGGGTGCGGCAAACTACCCGCCAAATATCCGAAGTGGAGCAACCTCCCTCAACGCCGTGAGTAGGCCACTCGACACTTCGAGATACCCGGTAGTTTGTGCACCCCTCCACGGGTCTATCCTAGGAGCAAAAACAGTAAAAAGAATTATACAATGACGGCTACAACCCCGACCCGGTTGTGTGGCCATACAAATAATATTATTACATCAATTTACATTTACAATGAATGAAAGAAAAGAAACACTCATCTCACATCCACCCCGGCTATTCACCCGCGACAGTCCAACGGATTCATATACACATTCCAATATCAAACACAGATCACAGAGATGTATAACCCCGACTAATCGACTTATAGCGATTAGCCGACGTTCAATACATTCAAACATTACAGATATAACCAATATAGCCAAAGTGTAGCGAAGTTCGAAAAAAATACGGATTTATAGGACCCCAAAAGTAAATTTCTGTTCTGGAAAATCTGGGCACATATAACATATTTAAAAAATCCCAAAACCCTACCAGAAGAACACTGCACAAAACAAGATCACATGAAGATCCCAAACGGCGGCGGATCCGCGGCTAGAAGAATAGCCGGGGCCGCGGAAGCGCGGCGGTTTGAAGGATTCATGGGATCGTTTTTGGTGGGTGTTCTCAAAAAACCCTGAGCCGATTTTAGGAGTATAAATTTTTACATTTTGAGCACAAAAAATTTCAACAGAAACTTAGGGTTTTGGTTTTTCCGGTTTTGCGATTTTTCCGTTTCGAACTTCCATACACTTCGCTACCAAGCTAGTTTTAGTTTAGTTAGGCTCTGATACCACTGTAAGTCCACGTTGCGACCCCGGTTCTTACGGGGAGGCGGAAACGGTATAAAAATCAAATTTTTAGCGCATGGGGCAACATGGACTAACAAAGTCGGGATCTTTTCTAAACTAAACTAGAAAACATGCAAAGGAGAGTTAACTACTCGGCAAAGTGGTTATACCTAACTTGAACTCCTTCTTCTTGAAACCTAGTAGAGGTTGATGGTTCTCTTCTCGTCGCCTTCTTCCGTCGAAGATGGATCCACCTGAGGGTTCAACCTTCAGGCTCTTTCTCGAACTTGGAGAGAACTAGAATCTCCGGCTTGCTAAACCTTTGATCCTAGAGTGAGTAGAGAGTGTCTAAGGGGTGCTTTTCTTTTAAGGAGAGGGATTCTCAACACATGAGAAGGGTTCTCCTTTTGCTAGAGGAAGAAGAAGATGAAGTGAGGAGAGAGAAGCTAAAATGATAGAATGAGCTCTTTTCTTTTTGCAACCATAACAAAAAGCAAAAGAATTATCAAATTAATAATAATAATGAAAATGAAAAAGGTTGATGGAAGGTTTAGGAATGACCATTATCATTTCAAACATTAAATGAATTTGCTAGAATCAAAGAGCATCTTTCTTTTGTAATGATGATGGTCAAAACTTCAACCATGGTCAACAAGTCAACCATGGTCAACAAGTCAACATAAAAACCAACCATGACACAATTTCATTTTATTAATATTATTAATTGATATAACATAAATCCATTAGGGTTTGGAAAAAGACGACTGTCAACTGTGCATACGCACCCGTTCCGAAACCCTAATGAAAGTCCTCTCCCTCCTCCTCAAATAACTGTGCATACACACCTGCATTCTTGTTCCGAGGAACATGAATACTGAGAGATAAAAGCAACCCCAAAACATATACCAGTATCTGACTCAAACCAGAGCCAGCCTGTAATATCCGTCCGGACTCCAAACGTGCACAAGTGCGCGGATGAGAACGAACCCTGTCGCAAAACCATGCGACCTCTACTCTGTTTTTCCCAGAGGAGAATACCCTCTGTGTGGGACTCTAAAGACTCGACAACTACGCTGGCAGTGGGTTTAACCACAGACCGCAAGCGGCACTAGCTGTGCGTAACGGTCCCCAGGTAGATGCCGACAAGAAGGCTGACGAGGTGAAACCCCATCTGAACTCCTACTGAGTCTGAATGTGACAGTCTCCATACAGTCCGGTCTGTTCGTCTGATACATCGCATGTCGGGCCTAGGGGGCGGTAAAACGTCAGTCCCCTAATAGCGGTACAAGTCGTGTCGGAGTGAAGCCCAAAATACCCTGAGATAACACTGGAAGCCTACCAGTATATCTCGCCTGCCCTGGCCAGGGACTACTCGTGTAATAGCTCTCCTAGACACAGCGCGATGTCAACCCCCAATACCGGGAGAGACGAATCCTGTCTAACCGTCACTGCCTCCAAGTGCTTCGGGACTGCACCCAACCACCACCTGTTTGCACGACTCCTTTGAGCCGTGGTAGGGTAGTGATCAAAGTGCAGTGGGAACACACTCGAGGCGAAGTTCCAGTGTCAAGTCATCGGACTAAGCTGTACTCATGTCATCTGGGAACTGATAACTGACGATAGGTATAATACCAACCTGTCAGTTCCCGACGAGTCATGTCCAGTGTACTCGTAACCCAACGAGCACCCGTATACTATCTCCAGTACGACGTACTGATGGCTGTGGGACAGACCATCTCCCACACTGGGATGAGAAGCGCATACGCTAGTCTACTCCGGAGTATCGATGCCCTGTCTTGATAGTCCTGCGACTAGGGACCAGTATAAGGATGTGCTTATAGATTACCCAGCCCCCACTAGTGTGACTGCCATCACAACGCTGGTAATCAAGCAAAGATCCTAAGGGCTCCACTAATGCGTATAAGTGATATACTGAAATAAACACAAGTACACATTGAAGTAGAAACAAACCAAGTAGCATACTATTATATTGAGCAAGATTGTTTATATAAGGTGAATATCCCAAGCTTCCATCAAGTAATATACAAACTAGTATGATACAGTAATGGCCTCTAGGGCATATAAAAAAACACACCCCATAGCTCCGACCAAGTGACTGTAGGAGAACCCCGTCGCCGAAAGCATCCGTTCAGGTGCTCGCGGTAGCGGTGTTCCGCCTTTGTGCACTTCGTCGACGGTATCGGGGGTGCGGCCGTCTACTAAAGTTTGCGACGAGAATTCGATCAGTTTATCGGGAATCTTTTTGAATTGCCCGACTAGATATTGAAAAGTGTTTTCGATATAGTGACTAAAATGCGGGGTTTATAATTGTTAGGCATGTGATGTCTAAGGAATTCATTTGATTAGACATGTGATGTCTAATGAGGTTGCGGATTCCAACTGTTGTAGTTTTACACTTTCTTTTCTGCGACCGTAAGTGTAATATGTGATATCGCCGGTTTCGTTGCTATATGTCAACGACAATTGGGTTGCACACATTTACTTACGTTGATGACATGTGATGTTATGTGTTGCTCGATATGTTATATTGGATCGTCGCGTTTTGAATAGCCGGGTTTTTTTTATGTGAGATGAGAGTTTTTATTTTCATTCATGTAAAATTTGTTGTATGTAATATTCTTTTATTGGGGCACTTCCAGGTTGCGGAAGATGTCACCCATTGTATATTATTTACTTTTCCGCACTAGGATAGACCCAAGGAGGAGGGCACAAGTAACCGGGTTCTGGAGACCAACTCGAGGAGCCGAGTCTGGGTCTCCTAACTCTAGAATTGGTGGGGTTGCTTGCCGCTCTCGTAGGGGTCTAGAGGTGTGGGTTTGGCTATTCATCGCGACCGTGGAATCCGTGTTTTATACTGGCTCGTATTGAAAACACGGACGTCCTAGTATATCCAATATTTGATATGATTCTTCTGCTGCGATATCTGTGATGTGATCATTTGATGTTCTGTGATAAATACTGTATATAGTATATATGATATATTATATAGACGTTACTTATGTTTTACACCGGCGCTAGCCCTGCCCCGCTCTGCCGTTAGTTACCTAACCTAACAGTGCACAAGGGGACATCGAGGCGAATGCGGATGGCATAAGTGTACGTCGTATTTATCTGTGATGTTTAGGTAACTTAAATGATGGGACTTCATTAATATGATTAATGAAAGAAAACAAACCTAAGATGTTGTGGAATCGAATTTTCAAAACAGGTAGCTACAGTTCTTGCTTTGCATCGCGGTGTTCCTTGTAGAACATCCTGTACCTTATTCGATAAGGAAAGGACTGTTCATATCAGTTTTTTGCATTTTCATACAGCCCAATTTTTGTCACTTTGCATATCGGTAGATACTCTTGAGCCGTGTTTGCTAGTCAATTGCAGGATACAGGTTCTCGGTTCTAAAACGGTGAAATTCATGGAAAACACGACAAAATCCGGGTTCCTGCCAACCACTGAGAAAACACGGTCTCCGCTCGTCATCCGTATGTTGCCAGATACCAGTTTAGGAAGACAAAATGTCAAATCAATGTCACTCTCATGCACAAGGCTCAATGGTAGCACAAAATCCAAGAGATCTACGCGGAGCTCGAGGCAATCATGACAAAATCTTGACAAAAAGTCCACCTTTCCCTCAACAGAAATTCTGGAAGAAATATGGAAGTATTTTCAGAAAATATATGAACCAGAATAAAGCACACAGCAGATCAGGACACCACAAAAAAGCACGAGGCCCAATTCCTCCAATGGGCCGCGGATCCGTGGCCAAAGGGGGGCCCAGGCCGCGGATCCGCGGCCGTTCTGGCGCCAACTGTGCAGGGTTTTCAGGGGGGTGTTTGGTCATTTCATATGTGTCTGGTGGTTGCCCTAGATCTCCATTCTCCAGCCTATAAATAGCCCAGAAGTTTGAGAAGGAAGGGTCCAATTCTTGTATTTTCTTTTTGCTAGGTTTTAGTTACATGTTCTTCTTCCTCTTCTCACCTCTTCTCCATTAAACTTGTAAGTGAGATTTTGAGTGAAGAGTGATGAATAAAGAAGACCATTTTATTATCATGCTTGTCTCCTTATATTTATGCTTGTTGTAACTTTAAATTCGTTAAGTAGTTGTTGTTATTTCCTTGTTGTTTCTTTCTTCTTTCTTTTTCTTTATCCTTACATACGACAATGATACTTACGCTTGATCCTCGCCAAGGTGAGGTCGCAAATAGTTAGTCGTATTCTTCTAGTCTCCTTCTTTCTATCTTCCTCTTTTGTTTGTTTT
The DNA here is from genome assembly GCA_030015575.1 of Agapanthus africanus. Lineage (NCBI taxonomy): Eukaryota > Viridiplantae > Streptophyta > Magnoliopsida > Asparagales > Amaryllidaceae > Agapanthus > Agapanthus africanus. The sequence continues at coordinate 142,516,737 of JASDDO010000031.1, forward strand.
ATTTTTCCGTATTATGAAGTGTGAGTAATTTTATACTTGTTAGGGTAGGATAAGGGAAGTTTGAGAGAAGGAAATCTCTCTCACTCTTTCCTTGACTAACAACTTAAATCAACTCCCGTTAATTGAACCACAATCCGCTCCTTACGGCACCCTATCCTACATGATAGCGGTGATTCCGTAGTGAGACCGGTTGTGGTTGAATTAACCGGAGGTTATGGATAAGAGCCAAGAACGGACGGACAAGCACCAAAAGGAAGGACTATGCGTTGGAAAGCCTAGCTTATACTCGCAAGTTCCTTCCCAGTCGTGCTAATCCCCGTTGTTGCCGATTACCGTAACACCGATATTAAGTGGGGCAACGAAAGATGTGGAGACTCCTAACTCAAACTAACCTAATCCTAACCCTAACAAGCTCTCTTTAAATATCAACTTAACACTTAGATAACCACAACAAAATCTGAACAACCGGACTTAACTCGTTAAAACACTTTGAAAAAGACTCCCATCTCCCTGCGGACGACCCGTACTCAACCGGCTAGCTACAAGCGAAACCGTCTTGATTGCGGTATTTAAACTAGAACTTGAGCACGCACGTATCCTAACAATCAAATGGCGCCGTTGCCGGGGAGACGGTAGTTTATTTCCTTGTGTAATTTCGGGTTAATTTGTAAGTAAAAAAAAAACAAAAAAAAATATACATACTTTGTAAAAAACCATCTTGTTATTCTTGATTAGTTTTTATGCAAGTGTGCAGGAAAATACGAAGTTCAAGATCGGCGCCAAAGACGTCGGATAATACGGAGTTCAAGTACAGTGCCAAAGACGTGGGAAGATAGACCCACATTTCGCGGCTACACCGCGACGGACAAAACGAAGCATACGGTCTACTGTCAAGATCTGGAGCAGGTACAGTGAGCAAGTAAAAATTCAGAAGATCAAGACAAGCAGAGGAGACCCACACCAACACCCACACAAAAACTGAAGCCCCAACTCCCTGTTCCTGCCGCGGAACCGCGGCAATAGAGGGCTAAGGCCGCGGATCCGCGGCCAGTTGGAGTCTTTGGGCTGCCATTTTTTCTGGGTAACTCTCTCTGCCTCTCCCCTCTCCTCTGAACTCCAATAAATTGTGTTTTCTGCAGGCTTCTTTGCGCAAATTCTTCTCCCCCTTCCAATAAACTGTTCTTGTGCAGGATTCTTTGCGCCGCAAATAAAAATTGTTTGCAGTTGATTTGTTACTGTTTTGCATTCTTTAATACGGTCTTAAGGGGCTTGAAACCAATCCAGATTGGGTGGGGATTTCATCACCCTTCCCAGGACCCCAAAAATCACTAAAGCATATGCATTGTCCATTGTAAATTTAAAAAAATACTAGACTTCAGCCATAAGGACTTCGCGCTCATTAGGAGAAGATAAACCGTGTTTAGAACCTCGCTTAACCGTACATTGTTTACGGGGTGTCTAGGAAAGTGTTAAAGGCGCAACCGCCGAAAGAGAAAGGGTTATTTAATTAAGGAACTTCGCGAAAGCGTTGGACAACCTCCCCTTATCTCTGCACTTACCTGGCCCCGTGATCGGTGTATTTTTAAGCCTGTTTCTCGACACTGTTTAACTTCGAGAATCAAGTTCAGGAGCAGGTCTAGTAGACCTAGGCGACCGTAGATCTAGGTGTGATTGTGCATATCTTGTTTGTGATTGCTTAAGCCGTATTTCCGTACATATTTCTGTAAATCTCTTTCTAAAAAAAAAAAAAAAATCAAAAACTTTTATAAAAACTTGCCCTTTGTCGCCAAATCCATTTTCACCCACCACCCATCGCCTTTCTTCATTGACATTTTCTTACCCTCACCTTCTCCGCTTTGACTATACAAAACTTGTTTAGTGTATGTCCGCTTGGACTCGGGACACTAGCGCCCGTCTAGTCCGCGTTACGTTAGTCGCTACCGACTACGCGATCGACTCTGAAGTCGATACTCCGTCCACTCCTCTTTCACCCCTTCCTTTGCCGGCCAACTCCGACGTTGACCGGAATTCTGTTCATACATCTTCACCTTCACCTTCACCTTCACCTTCACCAACCTCTTCTTCCGCGATGTCGGGATTTAATCCGAACATCTCTTTGACCACCGCTGGATTGGCTCCACCTCCTACGGAGACCAATCTTCCACCACCTCCGCCTGTTGTAGCGCCGCAGCGAATTGCGCTCCAGGATCGTTTCTACCCCACTCGTTCTGCACTTCCCACCTGCCTTTCTCTTCCTCCGGCCAATGGGGACAACTTTGAAATTAAGCCCCATTTAATCAACATGCTTCCACGTTTTTATGGGCTTGAAACTGAAGATGCCTATATCTTCATCAATAAATTTCAAAATGTCTGTGCCATGATGAAAACCACCCAGCTGTCGGACGATGCTATACGTCTACGGGTCATTCCGTTCACTTTATGCGATCTTGCTGAAAAATGGCTGTATAGCACCGCTTCCCACTCAATCACCAGCTGGGACGAGTTTGTTAAAGCGTTTCTGAAAAAATTCTATCCAAATCATAAGACCGCAAGAATTCGAAATGAAATCAATCAATTCTCCCAGCTTCCTTCTGAACCCTTCTGGAAGTGCTTTGACCGGTACAAAGACCTTCTTGTTCAGTGTCCTCACCACGGTATAGAGAAATGGCAACTTTGCCAAACCTTATACGAGGGACTGAACCCAGCGACGAAGCAGTTGCTGGAAACCATCTGTCAGGGCCACTTCCTATCGAAATCTGACGAGGAAGCGTGGCAGTTCTTTGACGATCTTGCGGAGCAAACACTACAGTGGGAGAGCACCAGACCGACTTCTTCTTCTTCTACCTCCACTGCTACCGGTCAGTCTAGGGTAGGAATCCACCAACTCGATGTCTCTATTGCGATGAAAGCTGAAATAGCTGCAATAACAAGAAAGCTTGAAGCAATGAGAGCAAATTTTCTGCTCCAGCTCCTGCCCCTGTTCTCCCCCTTCGTACCATCTGCGCTTGTTGTTCCGATCCTTCTCACTTGACCGAAGAGTGTCCTTACAATCCACCCTCGTAAGGACAGGATTAGGTTAATGCATTCCATCAAAGACCGAGAAATGATCCATACTCTTCCACCTACAATCCCGGTTGGAGGAACCACCCCAATTTCGCCTGGAATCAGAATCAGAATCAATTCCAAGGCAGCCGCAACAACAAGCGCCACAACAAACTCAACATCAATATCAGCAGCCCTTCCAACCCCAACCTTTCCAAAACCAGACGAACAATTTTGCACTCAACAACTCTTTTCCACCGAACAACTTTGTTCCGTCAAACACTGATAAGGTTTCCTCGCTCGAGCGAAGTCTGGAGGCGTTTGTTAAACAATCGACTCAATCCACCGCCAACATCCAGTCTTCGATCCAATCTTTAGTGCAACACACCGCCGCACACGGGCAGAGCATCAAGACCATCGAGGCCCAGATTGCACAGCTGAACGCGGCCTTGAGCGAGCGAGAGAAGGGGAAGCTTCCGTCCCAGCCACTGCCAAATCCCGGTCACCCACATAATGCACATGTTGCTCTTGAACAACAAAACCATAATGTGAGTGCCGTGACCACACTGAGATCGGGAAGGATGCTGCAAAACAACATTGGCAAGCGAATCAACGATGACACCCCGGCCGCCGCTTCTTCTTCTTCTTCTCCTTCTTCTTCTTCGTCTTCTGAGCCTATTCTCCGTTCTTCACAAGGCTCTCCTTCCTCTTCTTCTGCTCTGAACGGACCCACTTCTCACTCCACGAAAACACCTATTCTGGGATCTGTTCCAACTCCAAAATCTCCTCCTCCAACATTAGACTCAATCAATTTTCAAAATGTTCTATTTCCAAACCGGTTGAGGTCTAATAAGCAAAATCCTCAAATGGAGAAGATTTTGGAGTTATTCAAGCAGGTTAACATTAATATTCCGCTTTTAGATGCTGTCCAACAAGTCCCGTCCTACGCGAAAATCTTAAAGGACTTGTGCACGAAAAAGAGGAAGTCTCGGGTACCCAAGAAAGTTTTCTTGGCTAGTGCTGTGAGTGATGCCCTTACCCAATCTTTACCACAAAAACGGAAGGACCCTGGCTGTCCTACGATTTCAATTACTATTGGGGATAAGAACATCAACCGCGCACTATTAGATCTTGGTGTCAGTGTTAACTTGCTTCCGTATTCAGTATACGAGCAATTAGGCGTCGGAGAGTTGAAACCCACACACTGCACTCTCCAAATGGCCGACCGATCGATCACCCATCCGAGGGGTGAGCTAGAGGATGTGTTGATAAGAGTCGGGGACTTCATATTCCCCGTTGACTTCATTGTCTTAGATACACAGCCTGTAGCAACCCCCGGAATCAAATTCCGGTGATACTCGGTCGCCCATTTCTCGCAACCTCAAATGCTGTGATCAATTGTCGCAACGGTTCAATGAACCTCTCTTTTGGAAACATGACGATTGAAATCAACATTTTTAGGTTGGGGAATCAGCCCGCCGAACCTAATGCTCATATACTGGATGTCTGCTCGATCCAGGAGATCACCCCCGAAGAGTGTGAGTTCGAGGAGTTTCTGTTTGACCACGATAATCTTGACGCCACTAGTGCGTTTCTCTTCGAATCTGCTGCTGTTTCTGCGCCCGATAACGAATACGAGTGTTTCACGTTCTCGAACGATCTTAGCCGCGCACAACCCGAGTTCGAATCTTTCGACTTTCCGGATGAGTTACCTGAACCATCCGACTCGGTTGCCTACACTCGTTTTGAACCTTTGCTGGAATCCTTTGAGTTCGAGACCTTTGCACCAGTCTTGCCTTCCATCATTTCACCTCCAACGCTCGAACTCAAGCCGTTGCCATCTCACCTTAAGTATGCTTACTTAGGTGAGAACGAGACCCTCCCTGTCATCATTTCGTCTTCTCTAGCTCCCGAGCAAGAGAAAGCCCTTCTCGCGGTCTTGCACAGCAACAGGCAAGCTTTTGGCTGGTCCATGGCGCACATCAAGGGGATTAGTCCCCTGATCGTTGAGCATCACATTCATCTGATGGATGATGCCAAACCAGCCCGGGATCCGCAAAGACGTCTTAATCCAGTCATGAAGGAGGCTGTGAAGAAGGAGATCGTCAAATGTCTAGATAGTGGTATCATTTACCCTATCTCTGATAGCCAGTGGGTTAGCCCCATTCACGTTGTCCCCAAAAAGTCGGGCATCACGGTCATAACCAACGAGGCGAATGGGTTAATCCCTACTCGCACCCAAACTGGGTGGCGAGTTTGCATTGATTACAGAAAACTCAACGCCGCAACGCGGAAAGACCACTTTCCGCTACCTTTCATTGACCAGATGCTGGAACGATTGGCCGGACATGAGTACTATTGTTTCCTTGATGGCTACTCTGGCTATAATCAAATTCCCATCGCCGAAAAAGACCAGGACAAGACCACTTTCACTTGTCCTTTCGGCACGTTTGCATATCGACGCATGCCCTTTGGGTTATGCAATGCGCCCGCTACCTTCCAGCGGTGTATGATGGGAATTTTCTCAGACATGGTGGAGAAATTTCTGGAGATTTTCATGGATGACTTCTCCATCTTCGGCGACTCCTTTGATGAGTGTTTGCTGCATCTTGACGCTGTCCTTACCCGATGTAAGGACAAGAATCTCACTTTGAACTGGGAGAAATGCCACTTCATGGTGCGCGAAGGTATTGTCTTAGGACATATCATCTCGCAAAATGGCATAGAGGTTGACAGAGCAAAGATTGAGGTCATTTCCAATCTGCCTCCTCCCCGATGCGTCAGAGATATCCGAGCCTTCCTTGGCCATGCCGGTTTCTATAGACGGTTTATCAAGGACTTTAGCAAGATTGCTAGGCCCTTGACGCTTTTGCTGGCCAAGGATACACCTTTTGACTTCAACTCGAGCTGTGTGACTGCATTCGAGTCACTGAAACGCTCACTCACTTCTGCTCCCGTTCTTTCTTCCCCTGACTGGACGCACCCATTCGAGATTATGTGCGATGTATCCGACTTTGCCATCGGTGCTGTCCTTGGACAGCACATCAACAAGATGCCGCACGTAATCTATTACGCTAGCCGAACCCTGAACGACGCCCAACTTAATTATACAACAACTGAGAAGGAATTCTTAGCTGTTGTATTTGCTTTAGAAAAGTTCAGGCCCTACCTCATCGGCTCTCCAGTCATTGTCTACACTGACCATTCAGCTCTGCGCCATCTTTTTGCGAAGAAAGATGCCAAATCTCGGTTAATACGTTGGATCCTCTTGCTTCAGGAGTTTGACCTTGTCATTAAGGACAAAAGAGGATGTGAAAACGTAGTTGCCGACCATCTCTCACGACTTCCTTCTTCGCCTTCGCTTCCAATTCCAATTAACGACGTTTTCCCGGATGAACAACTCTTGACAGTATCTTGCGAACCCTGGTTCGCAGATATTGTGAACTATTTGGCCACGGGATTACTACCGACCGAATGGTCGAGTCAGGACAGACTTCGCTTCTTATCCCAAGTAAAACACTTTTACTGGGACGAAACCTACTTGTTCAAGCACTGTCCCGACCAGATTATTTGTCGGTGTGTCCCTGATGAGGAATTCAAGAGTGTGCTGTCATTTTGCCACGATCAAGCGTGTGGCGGGCATTTTGGGCCCAGAAAGACAGCTGAGAAGATCTTGCAATGTGGTTTCTACTGGCCACAACTTTTCAAAGACGCTAACGACTATTGCAAGACTTGCTCCCGGTGCCAACACATGGGCCGGATATCCTGGAGGAACGAGATGCCGCTCTAACCGATCTTGGTTGTGGAGATTTTCGATGTTTGGGGGATAGACTTCATGGGGCCGTTTCCCAGCTCTTTTGGGAACTTGTACATTCTTCTAGCTGTTGATTACGTCTCTAAATGGGTCGAGGCTGTGGCCAGCCGGACTAACGACAACAAGGTTGTCGTTAGGTTCCTTAAAGAAAACATTTTCTCCCGGTTTGGCCACCCCCGAGCGATCATTAGCGACAATGGAAGTCATTTCTGCAATAAAACTTTCGAAGCCTTGATGCGGAAATACTCCATTAATCATAAGCTCTCTACGCCCTACCACCCCCAAACCTGCGGGCAGGCCGAAGTTTCAAATCGGCAAATCAAGCAGATACTGGAGAAGACGGTTTCCAAGAGCCGTAAGGATTTGTCTCTAAAACTCACTGATGCCCTTTGGGCATTTAGAACTGCTTATAAGACCGACCTTGGCATATCTCCCTATCGGCTTGTGTACGGAAAAGCCTGCCACCTTCCAGTCGAAATCGAGCATCGCGCGTTTTGGGCGATAAAGGAGCTGAATCTGTCTCTTGAGGACGCGGGCAGCCATCGAAAGCTGCAGCTGAACGAACTGAACGAGCTTAGGGATGAGGCTTACGACAACGCGGTTGTCGTTAAGAATCGAACGAAGGTGTTTCACGATAAACACCTTTTGCGCAAAACCTTCGTACCTGGTCAACAGGTACTTCTTTACGACACCCGACTTCATTTTCATCCAGGAAAGCTCCGATCTCGCTGGAAAGGGCTATATTTTGTGCGGAATGTGTATCCGCAGGGCGCTCTGGATTTGGAAAATCTAAAGGACGGTTCACTCTTCAAGGTAAATGGACACCGATGCAAACCGTACCTTAGCGCCGAACCAACAGAGGAGCTCCTGTTCTTACAGGAGCCGGTTTACCCTGAATGATCTTCCTCTGCCTACCTCCAAACTTCGGTTATCCATCCAAGAACAGTGGACACTGTTCCAAATAAGTTTGGGGGTATGTACAAACCATTTTGTATATATTTGTGTATATTCTTTTTCTTTTCTTCAAAAACAAAAACAAATAAAAATTGTATATTGCTAACCGACAATTTTGAACCTTCCAACTACTCTCTTCATGCAACGACAGTGCGGACACTGTCCAGTTTAAGTTTGGGGGTACGCTCGGTACGCATTTCTTCCCTTCGCATTCATATGTATATTTTTGCATCTGCATATTAAAATCCATAAAATCCATAAAAATTTGAAAATTTTCTAAAAAATATAAAAACTTTTTTGTCAAGTTAGCCTGTGGAAGAACTCTGATTCAACATTCGACGGTTTTTGTTTGAAATAATAGGAATAACTAGATCTTATGTTTAAATTTTGAAAACCTGAAAGATAACTCTCCTTTGAAGTTAACTATAGCTGATATACGTCTTTACATCACACTACACGTGTCGTAAGATTTTGGGAATTAGATGACAAGTCTTTCATGTTTAAACTTTTAAACAGATAAATGATTTTCTGATGATCAAATAGGTTTGTTCTGAAATAAGTAATGTCAAGAATAGTTTATGAAGTAAAGCGAATATGAAGGAATGTTATTGACGCCGTAATTGGAGCTAAGTCTGAAAAATAACCCACCTAAAACTTGATTGGAATGATTACACACCAAACACACCAAACACGTCTTTTATCCAAAAAATATTTGAACTGCCAGATATATCTCCGTTCGTATTAAATCATCTGATTTTCACGCCAAACTGTCTTTTGTTTTTGGACCTAGGTAACTTGAGTAATTAAGTCCGCTGGGGTGTTTCTACACCTAATGCCCTAAAATCAACTGGTTTGGGTGAATTGGCCCAAAGCTCGCTAAGAAGCCTAAAAAGTCCAGTTTAAAACAAAGTCAAGCAAGTGTTCTCTCCGAGTTAAAATTCCTAACGGTTCTTTGTGTGAGAATAATCTTGATAAAAGACAGGCTTTTATAAAAAAATTTTAACGGAGATATGAAGGTTTTACTCTTTGATAAAGACTATTGCACGTTCACAGAGGTGTGTATGAAATGAAAACAAGAAAAAGGTGGAGTGAAAAATACGACTTAGTTTCCTGTTAGGGAAGATAGAAATTCTAAAGTTGAAACCTTACTGGAAAACGAAACTTGAAAAATGCTTAACTCGTTATAAAACTTATGTGATCCTTTTAAAATTGTTATCTGGGCTTTATTGTGCGACATGATGACTTTAATCGATCCTTCTGGAACTTAACGACACGATTTGCACTACACGTAAAGACATGTAAAATCTGTAGTTAAATAAGAAGCGAGGTGTGAAAAATAATGGTTCGATGGTCTAGACTTAGGATTATAGAATTATTATTTTCTAAAACAAAACTTTAGGGTTTGAAGCTTAGTTATTTTACAAAACCAACTTGACCGGATTTTGTGGGTAGTATCCGCTGAAAACCCTCAGGAGACAACACTCCTCCTACTAGGGACACCTAGAGGTTAAACGGCTTGTTGCACATGCTCAGTGCAATCGCGTTCCCTGCGAAAGTGAGGTTAGGAAATTTTTTTGTGAATAAATGGCCTTTGCTCGGGACGAGCAAATGATAAGTTTGGGGGTATTTGTTCATATCAGTTTTTTGCATTTTCATACCGCCCAATTTTTGTCACTTTGCATATCGGTAGATACTCTTGAGCCGTGTTTGCTAGTCAATTGCGGGATACAGGTTCTCGGTTCTAAAACGGTGAAATTCATGGAAAACACGACAAAATCCGGGTTCCTGCCAACCACTGAGAAAACACGGTCTCCGCTCGTCATCCGTAAGTTGCCAGATACCAGTTTAGGAAGACAAAATGTCAAATCAATGTCACTCTCATGCACAAGGCTCAATGGTAGCACAAAATCCAAGAGATCTACGCGGAGCTCGAGGCAATCATGACAAAATCTTGACAAAAAGTCCACCTTTCCCTCAACAGAAATTCTGGAAGAAACAAGGAAGTATTTTCAGAAAATATATGAACCAGAATAAAGCACACAGCAGATCAGGCCACCACAAAAAAGCACGAGGCCCAATTCCTCCAATGGGCCACGGATCCGCGGCCAAAGGGGGGCCCAGGCCGCGGATCCGCGGCCGTTCTGGCGCCAACTGTGCAGGGTTTTCAGGGGGGTGTTTGGTCATTTCATATGTGTCTGGTGGTTGCCCTAGATCTCCATTCTCCAGCCTATAAATAGCCCAGAAGTTTGAGAAGGAAGGGTCCAATTCTTGTATTTTCTTTTTGCTAGGTTTTAGTTACATGTTCTTCTTCCTCTTCTCACCTCTTCTCCATTAAACTTGTAAGTGAGCTTTTGAGTGAAGAGTGATGAATAAAGAAGACCATTTTATTATCATGCTTGTCTCCTTATATTTATGCTTGTTGTAACTTTAAATTTGTTAAGTAGTTGTTGTTATTTCCTTGTTGTTTCTTTCTTCTTTCTTTTTCTTTATCCTTACATACGAAAATGATACTTACGCTTGATCCTCACTAAGGTGAGGTCGCAAATAGTTAGTCGTATTCTTCTAGTCTCCTTCTTTCTATCTTCCTCTTTTGTTTGTTTTATTTTTCCGTATTATGAAGTGTGAGTAATTTTATACTTGTTAGGGTAGGATAAGGGAAGTTTGAGAGAAGGAAATCTCTCTCACTCTTTCCTTGACTAACAACTTAAATCAACTCCCGTTAATTGAACCACAATCCGCTCCTTACGGCACCCTATCCTACATGATAGCGGTGATTCCGTAGTGAGACCGGTTGTGGTTGAATTAACCGGAGGTTATGGATAAGAGCCAAGAACGGACGGACAAGCACCAAAAGGAAGGACTATGCGTTGGAAAGCCTAGCTTATACTCGCAAGTTCCTTCCTAGTCGTGCTAATCCCAGTTGTTGCCGATTACCGTAACACCGATATTAAGTGGGGCAACGAAAGATGTGGAGACTCCTAACTCAAACTAACCTAATCCTAACCCTAACAAGCTCTCTTTAAATATCAACTTAACACTTAGATAACCACAACAAAATCTGAACAACCGGACTTAACTCGTTAAAACACTTTGAAAAAGACTCCCATCTCCCTGCGGACGACCCGTACTCAACCGGCTAGCTACAAGCAAAACCGTCTTGATTGCGGTATTTAAACTAGAACTTGAACACGCACGTATCCTAACAATCAAGGACCGAGATCCCTTCAACGGGAGTGAGTCCTTTAGAAATAACTGGCAGATGCTACAACCCTCGGTTTGTCTTTTGATTGCTCCTATAGTTCTTGTTTTGCACAGCGGTATATATGATATATCCTGCACCTTATTCGATGAGGAAAGGGCCGACGATCCCTTCACCGGGAGTGACCCCTTTAGCAAAACTAGAAAAGCCTCAAAAATACTCCATTTTAAAATCATTTGATTCTACAACGATATCAAGTTCATTACGCAATAGGTTTTCAGAAAAACTTGTCGTAGCCCTCCGTCATTTCAGATAAGTCCTGCTTAGTATTCGTGCTGCGTTTGTTGACCTTGTCAAGGCACAGTGTGCGGTAGCTAACCAGTATTTATCTGTTTATGCATATGATGCAGATTGTTTTAGGATAGTCGTACGGCCTTGTTGACCTTGTCAAGGGTCGTGCGAGTGGGTTTGATTCAATCAAGAAATGACGGGTAGAACTTGACTTACGGTCTATGGTTTGTTGACCTTGTCAAGGTCATAGATCGTTCGGGGCAAAATTATCGGGAATTTCAAGTGTTGAAATTTGCAATGAGATTGCATACCTTCTATGAGATAGTTGGATCCCGATACCCACTCCGAGTAATTGTTACTCCTGGGAGAGTTTTACACATTACAATTAGCCGATCAAGTAGGTGTCTAGAAAGGTGTCAACGGGGTTACGCCTCTGGGAAAACGAGGTTTTCATTAATTAGGTTCGTGCGAAAGCACGGGGGACCTCCCTCAAAGTACCGATACTAGCCTGGCTGAAAGATTGGCGAACTTGTAGCGTGTAATTAATCCCGGCTAGTCTTTCCTTTTAGGGTTTGAAGGAAGATTTGATAAAAACAGTGGGAGCCATCCTGATTAGATAAAATAATAACCAATCTGATCTTGCAAGAGCGCACGCAAAGTGTTTTCTTCTCTCTCTCTCCAGGTAGCGACCATATCACGCCTTAATCAAGATAATAAAACGGATATATTAACCGAACCCGCTTGTTATACTGAGCTGGGGAACGTTGGTCCCGCTCCAACTAGTAATTGTTATAAGACAGAGCAGGAAATTGGGGATTACCAGAATTCCCGTGCCGCCCAAACGAAGAAAGTGCATACCGATGCATCATCTTCGGGTGTGTTCATTACAGAGAACTGTTTCTCAAATGTCATTTACGTCCTGGGTATATGATATCGGATCGGGATCCCACATATGTAATATATTACATGGGCTACAGAAAGGTAAAGAACTGAGAGTGGGTGATAAGTTTCATGAGGCAGAAAACGGTGCAAGTGTTGCAGCCAAGTCTGTTGGTCACTGTCACCCTGTATTACTAGAATACGTTGATTCTGAACAAATGTTATTAGATACCGAATCTGATATACAAAATCATATCAGTCTCTTTATTTAGATAAAGAAGGATATAATATTGTATTGATGGATAATGTTTTGAACATTTCCTAAAATCAAGAGTTGATCGGTTCAGGCACGTTACCTATAAGCATTAACGTTCTAAATCAAACTACAGTTCTTAGTATATAGAACACACACAAGAGGAAGAGTTCAGAAATGAACAAATCCTTCTTGAGGCATTGTAGACTAGGTCATATCAATGCGACCCGACTAGCTGAAGTTACATTAAGATGCATATTTAAATTAGTTTGAATTTACATCTTGTGAAACTTGCCAGTCATGTCACAAAGATTATATGACCATAGATCTGTTTAATGGAAACAGAGAAAGAGTTAGTAAACTCTTGGGACTGATACATGATGATGTATGTAAGGTCCCCTGTCTACACATGCAAGGACCGGTTCTTTGTACTTCATTACATTCTCTGATAATCTCTCAAGATTCAGACATATGTTCCAGTTGAAACACAAGTCCGAAATTTTTGAGATATTCACAGAATATAAGTTAGAAGTAGAGAACCAAAATACGGGTATAAGTATTATGTCCTTTGATGTGATCAAGGAGGAGAATACTTGAGCACGGAATTCCTGGATTATTCTAAAGGAGAATGAGATTCTCTCTCAGCATTACTCCTCCGTATACACCATAGCACGATGGTATATCGGGGCGGAGCGATAACACCCTATGTGATATGGTGTGCTCTATGATGAGTACTACTGAGTTTCCTATTTCCTTTTGGGAGTTATGCACTTGAGAAGCTGCATACCTATTGAATAAGGTTCAAATCAAATCAGTTGCCTACCATTTCATATGTGATATGGAAAGGGAAGAGACTATATCTTAAGTCAGTTTAGATTTGGGGTTGTCCGGCCTATGTCTAAAAGCGAAATCCGGACAAGCTCGAGGTAAAGTCAGATCTGTAGAAGTTTGTAGGATATCCCAAGCATTCGCAAAGGAATATCTTCTACCTAACCGAGGAACAAAAATGTTTTGTTTCTCAGCATGCCACCTTTGTGAAAGGGAATTTCTTATGAAGAAATTTGTAGACATGAGGTAGAACTTGAAAGAGTTCCATCTATACAAACTGCAGCTGATGATTTGGTACAACCAAAGGATTCAATAATAACCAACGAATCTCAGCCTCTCCGCCGATCTAGTAAGGTTCCTCACCCACCTGAGAGATACTTCGGTTTCTCTATGATAGTGGGAGCGAGGATTGCATCATGAGATGATGACCCAACTAGTTTCGAGCTGGCCATCAGGAGTGGGACTCTGTAAGAATGGCTGGATGCTAATCGATCTGAGATGGAATCCTTATACACTAACAAAGTATGGACTTTGGTTGCTTTATCTGAAGGGTTAAATCCCCATCAAGAGCAAGTATATCTTGAGAAGATTACTTGGTGTACATGGAAAAGTTGAGACTTTCAAAGCTAGACTTGTTAAAGGTTTGCATCATTGACCGGGTATGGATTATGATGAAACCTTTTCTAAGTAGCTATGCTTAAGTCCATCCAGATCCTACTTGCCACGGCTACATACTATGACTAGGATATCTAGAGGTTGGGTGTCTTGACTGCTTTTCTAAATGTTGATTTGGAAGAAAGCTTCTATAAGTACACAGCCAGAGGACTTCGTAGACAGTGGGAGCAGCGGAAACGTGTGCAAGATGTTTTATGTGATAAAGCAGGCATCGCGGAGTTGGAACATCTGTTTTGATGAGTTAGTCAAAGAGTTTGACATCATCAAAATGATAGATGAACCTTGTATATACAAAAAAGGTAGTAGGGAGTATGGTTATGATCCTCGTAGAGTACGTGGATGACATACTCTTGATAGTGAAGAAGTTTCCTATGCTACGCTTGGTCAATCTCCGCTTATCACAAGGATTCTCCATATAGGATCAAAGTGATACCTACTAAATCCTGGGTTTTGGATCTATGAGATAGATCTAATTGGATGTTAGGATACTCACTAGTTGTAGTGAGAAGGTATCAATTGATCCTGGGGAGAATCACTTGAAAGGTTCCAGGGTGATAAGAAAGACTGAAAATCAGTCGCAAGCGTTGTCTTTACCCTCAGTAAAGGGACGGTATATTGGAAGAGTTCCAAGCTAGATACCGTGGAATACTAGACGATAAAGGATGGATACATCGCTACCAAAGATGCTACGAAAGAGGCAGTCTGGGTGTATACTAGTTCATGTGATGAACTTCGTTCCTCCCATTGTGTGACAATGGAGTTGTGGCTTGTGCCAAGGAACGCCCGTCCCATCAGTGATACAGACATATTCTTAGGCAGTATCACCTGATCGTGGAGATGGTTGATCTCCAGGGGATCGAGGTTAGGAGAGTAGACTCAGAGGACAACACGGCGGATCCACTCACGAAAGGCCTTTTCCCAGAGAGAGACTTTTATGGGATGGTTGAGTATGAGATATTTCAACCACTGCTATCATATGGCCCTAGTGCAAGTGGGAGATTGTTAGTTATATGTATGCCCTAGAGCCATTACTATACATAGGATGTATATTGTAGTGGATGCTTGGACATATATAGGGATGACTTTCTTGCTCGATATGATAGTATGCTATCTGGTTACTCTTTACCTTAACGTGTACACTGATTGTCTCTCTGTTACATGTTAGTAAAGCCCTTAGAATGTGTACTTGACTACCTGGACTATGATGCGGATCATACTAGTGGGGACGTGGTAGTCCATAAGTACATCCTTCAAAGTCCCTAGTCGTGGGTTTATCGAGATGGGGCATCGATATACCAGAGTAGACTAGAGTGTAGCTTCTTGTCCCATTTAGATAGGCGATGGATGATCCCATATCCATTGGTGTTTGATATCAGAGATGATATACGGGTGCTCAGTGTAGACTGGGTACACTCGACGGACTCGCCGAGAACTCCCACATGGTATTATACCTTACGTCAGATGGCAGTTCTCTGGTGATACTGGTGCAGGTTAGTCTGTAGACCCGAGATCGTCATAGAGTCTTGTGTGATTCCCACTGTGCTTTGATTTCCACCTTACCACGTCCAAGAGGGCGTGCAAAACGGTGGTTTTTGGGTACAGTCCCGAGTCACATGGAGGCAATGAGCGATAGGAGGGGTTTCGTCTCTCCCGGTATAGGGAGTTGATGTTGCGCAGTGCTCGGTTGGCTATAATAGGAAGCCCTTGGCCAAGGCTGCTTTCGGGATTTACTGGTAAGTGTTACCAGTAGTTTCTCAACCCGTTATGAGCCTCATATCGACACGACTTATCGAGTTATTGGGGTCTGACGTTTACCACCCGTAGGCGAGATATGCAACATATCAGACGAACAGACCGGACTGTATGGTAGTGTTACTGGTTGGATTCACAGGAGTGTGAGCGGGATTGCTCATTGATCTTCTAATCGCTCAATACCCGAGCGGCCGTTACGTTTAGCAGACCGCTTGCGGCTTGTGGGTGTTTGATATGATCATCACCTGCTGCCGGCGTATTGACGAGTTTTTAGAGTCCTACACAGGGGTTTCCTGGCTCAAGCGAAACGAAATAGGAGCGCATATGAGATATGTGCGGGACCGAGAATAATACCAGTATGTGATACTGTATTCTATTCTCGCGATTTGTAACATTGATTGGTTGTATGCGATATAACCGGATTATCGGATCATGTGTTGATTCGATAAGTTGTTACTATTGATATTAGTCGGTTATATACGATATGACCGGATCGTTAAATCAAGTGTTGATTTAATGATTTAATGTATAATTATATATTTGATATATTACTTTACATTAACTAGTATTGGTTCACTTAAGATTGATTTTCTCACTTGATTGTGCACATTGTTTATATATGATATATGCAAGTGTACATATATGTATCATGCTTGATGATACACACAAGATGGGTGTATGAGACTCATACCAAGATTAGGTTAAAGATTAGGGTTATTGTTTTATCTTAAGATTTAACAAAAGTATTAAACTTGGTCAAAGTTGTCAAGCTTGAAGAAGCTTGGAGAAGCTTTGACAAAGTCCACCCTTTTGTCATTTCATTTGATATTCTTTAACCTAACCTTTAACCTAAAGCCTTGGTTAATTCTTTACATGAGTTAAGCATGAGGGCTTAACTCAACCATGGTGCCATGATTAAAAGGATAAGTATTCATATTATTCTTTTAATGGATATGATTCTATTCTTCTTCTTCATCTTCATCAAGCTCACAAAAGCTTGAGAGCTCCAATGGTGCCATGTGAAAAAGAGTGAGAAATCAAATTCTAAAGTGAACTCACTTCCTATTTCTTCATCCTCTACCACTTTCCATGTAGTATAGGGTGTTCTCTTCAGAAAGTTTTTGACCAAGTGAAGGAATAGCTTGAGTTTGAGTCTCCCTGACGTAGATCATCTTCGGCCTCGAAGTCAATGACTTATCCCGATCATTTCTCCAACGAAACCATCGCTAGAGTCCGGGATCCGATGATCGCAGCGGAGGGACGTCAACACGGAGCTTTTGAAGTGGAGGACCGGATCTACAAAGGTTGTATTTCCAATCACTTAGCAATAAAGTTGTTTGCTTGCTTGCTTTTCGCCTTAACTTCTAGTTAACGATCTAGTTTAGGGTTTCTCGGCACCGAAAAATTTTTGTTTGGCATGGTTGATGCCTTGTGGAACCTCTTGAGTGTGCCTAGTAACCTACAGGAGGCATTACTAAGAATACCAGGACACCCCTTCGAAACATTTTCATGTTTCAGTCACAATGTGCATTGTTAATTGAAAACTGATTTCCCGATTAGACACTTACTCCAGGGTATGTATTTACCAGGTAAGATTCCCACATCTGTATGATTTTACAGATGTTGAGTGGGAGCAAGTTATTGGGAATTAGGTGATCATCCTCATTATATCAAAATTCATTGTAATTGGTGATATTTGAGGAAATCGCCTGGGGACAGTTTTCAACCTACGACGCACAGGTTTTGAGTTATTCAACTCAGCGGACTTATACAGAGTATTGTATGTTGTCCAGTGTCCATTAGGACAAAGGGGTTGGTCTTCGTACTATATTCTATTTACTTGTGACTTCTCTAGTTTATAGACAAGTGTTTCATAGAATTACAATGTCTAAGTATTGAGAAGTTGTGGGTATAGGAATAAAGTAGAGAACCATGTATCGCAAGTATTGGGATTCTTCAAAGAAATCGAAGATGTAGATTCTTGTGATTAGTATTCAGTTGATAGTAATGTTTTTGAGAAACTTGTTTCTCTTTCAGGTTACTCATAATTGGATGGATTCCTAAGTTGAGTAATGCTAATTAGCCTCTCTCCATTAAGTTGATATGCACTGGAGACAGCTGCAGGATTTGAATCCGGTTCTAATTAAATAAGTGCCTATGTTTCTATATTGGATATAGATTGCTTCATATCTTAACGATGTTAAGGTAAGGGGAGTTGTCCAACTTATGCTTAAAAACAGACAATGGAAAACTCAAGGCACGTTTCTGTAATGACAGTTTGTCGGTTGACCCTAGCTTCGACGAGGGTTGATTTTCTACCATCTGGAAGATCAATAGTGATATTGTTCTTGACTCGCCACAGCTTTATTAAAATGGATTTTTTCAGAAAACAGTAGTGGGAGTATGGTAGAACTGGATGTGATTCCAGAACCACAAACGATTACGGAAAATTTAATAGAACATATATATTCAATCAGGTTTGACATTCCAATAGCCACTCCGCAGATATGGTGGGTAACCTCAGACACCCGAGAGGTACTCTGGTAGCCTCAAGGACGGTGACAGGGAGGTTCTTGTTTACCCAGACTTGACACTACTATTGTTCCAGACTGTGAGACCCGGCAGGAGGATATGTATACCGTCGTTCTAAACTAGTTTTTAGAAGTGTACGTATATATTATTCTGCCAGAGGGTTGTCGTAGTCAGTGGGAGCAACGGAAGCATAGTGGGAAAGTAGCTTATGTCTATTTATAGACTTGAACAATTATAGAGGAGATAGATCATCTAATTTTGATGTGACAGTCATGGATTTGACTTCATCAGAATAGGGGATGGATCTGTTAAGAAGGTACTAGGGTGTTATGTCCTGGTATTTGGATGACATACACAGAGTAGGAAGTAAAATTCCTATACTACGATCGGTTGTACTGTGGTCGTCACACAGTTGTTTCTCCACAAAGGATATGGATATAATATCTGACATTCTGGTTACTAGATCTATGGTTTTAGATCTAGATTTGGGTAGTTTCCCAATGTGGGTACTTTGACAGTATTCTAATAGTATTTTAGAATAGATGACTTCTGGCATGGTGGTGTACCTGCAGGTGATGGAGTCACCCTCTCTAAAGGTGTCTTACAGACTAAAGAGGAGAGGGACATGCATGATTGGCAGATCACTTGCTTAGGCAATTGAGTCAATCGTGAGATGTCAAGTACCACATCAGATATTTTTTTTTGCACTAGATGCAATAAGTTTATATTAATCCAATTCTGAAGAAACATGCGGAAGCAATTTTAGAACATAAGTGAATGTTCTACGGATTTGATGACGGCAGCCTCCTTCGGGAGACGGTTATTATTCCAGGCTTCACAGGTGACCTGGATGACAGAGTGATTGTCAGAGTTATAGTTTTCCCTCAGACGAGGGACAGTATTATGGACAGGTGGTCCAAGGGGATACTGTGGGAGGCATGGTGCTGGACACTGAATAGCTTCAGTGATTGATACAGTCTAAGAAGTTTAGATTTGAAGTTCATTTATGAACTAGGTCCCATCAGATATCCAGACATATTCTAAGATAGGTATTACTCAATTCGGGAGATGGTTTTCTCCGCGAGGTTGAGATATAGAGAGATACAGAAAGAAACACCGAAGCGGATCCACTCACTGAGGCTATTTCTCGAGCACAATAGTTTTGCAAACGAGCTTTGTGAAACTGATTAGTAGATGAGTTGGATGCTCGGTATCACACGAGCTGTGAGTACACGATATCGCAATAATTAGCCTTAAGTGCAAGTGGGAGATTGTTGGATATAGTACCCTCTAAGTCAATTATTGGATCGCAGGTACGTGATTGCAATGATTGAGGGAGGACCTATACCGATAGAACAGTCTAACTCGAGATGATAGTATGCTATCTGGTTTGTCTTTGTCATCATGTAGATGTTGATAGAGCCCATAGGATTCTTGCTTGACTACTAGCAGTATGATGGCGATCATATATGTGAGAGCTGGGGTCTATAAGCACATCCTTAAAGTGTCCCTAGTCGTGGGAGTTTCGAGACAGGGCATCGATACTCCGGAGTAGACTAGTGTATACATTCGAGACCCCGACGAGGGGCGGTGGCCGGTCTTACAAGCCACTGGTGTCAGTTGGATCACCTAAGATGTATACAGGTGCTCATTGGGTTATGAGTACACCAGACAGGACTTGCAGGGAACATGCTAGTTGGTATTATACATATCGTCAGATAGCAGTTCCCTTGTGACATGTGTACATGTTAGTTCATCGACCTGAGGTCATCATTTGTCTCGTGTGAGTTCCCACCGTGCTTTGATTTATACCCTACCACGGGTCAAAGGATTCGTGCAAACAGGTATATTTTGGGTACAGTCCCGAGCCACATTGGAGGCAAATGAGCGGATCGGCAGGGGATTCGTCTCTCCTGGTATTGGGGGTGAGATCGCGCTGTGATTAGGAGAGACATTATACAAAATCCCTATCCAGGGTAATTGAGATTTACTGGATGGTATTCCAGTAGTATCTCAGGGTGTTCTGGGCTGCTCTCTGACACGACTTATGCAGCTATTGGGGGTCTGACGTTTACCGACCCCCTAGGCCTAATATGCGATACTCATAGACGAATGGACCGGACTGTACGGATATTGTCACTGTCAGGCTCAGTAGGGTTTATAGATGAGTTCGCTCGTCAACTTCCCTTCCAATCAATACATAGGCAAACCGTTACGTACGGCTTGTAGCTCTGACGTGCCAGGGGTTATACCCAGTGCTAGTGTACTGATGAGTCATTAGAGTCCCCCACAGACACTTTCCCAAGTTCGGGCGAAACGTTGTAGATACCGTATGGTATTATGGCAGGGTTCGGAAATTGCACGTGCGTTTTTCGCACGTGTCATTTTTCGGGCAGATAATACTGGTAGGCTTTGGTTTAAGCCGGATCCCAGTATTATACTGTTTAGATATAATATCTTTGTCTCAGTTGCATTTGTATTCGGTCGTAATACAAATGCGGGTATGTTTATACTGTTACGGGGTTATCCTGAAATTCGTTTCAGGATCACTTTTGGATGTTGCCAGTTTCCAGTTTTCTATCAGCCGTATTTAACATTCGGTTAAATGCGGATTTATCTTTTCGTCTTGAGGGTGAGTCATTATGTGTGGAAGCTTCAAGATTAGTGACTCATTCTTTTGCATTGATTATTTGGTGAATAGGTTTTCATGACTCATTAAGCATTAATTGGTTCATTTAATGAGTTCATACTAGGTGTAATTTGTGACTCATTCTTTCTTCATGATAAGTATTGCTAAAGATCACCCTCCTAGCTCCTACACTCACCTCCCCACCTTCTCCTTTATGTGGCCGTCCCCCTCATTGTGAGGTTGAGGATTATTCATGGTTGTTCATTTTGTTTTGAGAGAAAAGATTATGATAGTTGGGTGTATGGAAATTTCATAGCCCAATTTACATTTACCCGATTCCAATTGGCAACTTCATTAACTGTTCGTCCATAGCCTTGGACGTAACGAGACAAAGTGTTCTACTCATTCTCTACAACATCTTGGTCGTCTCTTTTGGCAAACTTGACGACCGAGTTGCCTCGGTTCAGAGGCGAGAGCCCGTTTAAAGATCCGTCGACGTGGTGCCACCTGGACGACGAGACTGGAGTTTCAGAAGATCGAAGCCGCCGCAACAATGCGTGGGATGAGGGTTAAAGACCGAAGGACTCAGATCGTTCAGTATAACAATTCTACCCTCTTTACAATATGTTAGTTTAGCTTTAATGGCAGATCCGAGTTATAGTACGCGATAGCGCCAGTTTATAAAAGTTTTGTTCCGCATATTGGCGTCTGTTAGACGGCCGGGGCGCTGCCGCATACTTACATTTCCGAACGGGGTCATGCGGATGACGTATTTCCGAACGGGGTCATGTGGATGACGTCTTTCCGAACGGGATCATGTGGATGACGTATTTCCGAACGGGGTCATGTGGATGACGTATTTCCGAGCGGGGTCATGTGGATGACGTATTTTCGAACGGGGTCACGTGGATGATGTATTTTCGAGCGGGGTCATATGGATGACGTATTTCCGAACGGGGTCATGTTGATGACGTCTCATCTGTTGTAATGAGACGAATATCGAAATGGTCTCCAGGTTGTCGGTGAGCCGTTGAGATATGGCTTCTTCTTCTGATGGAGCCTGGGGAGGGAAGGCGTGATTCCTTCTTTGTTTGCGCCCCTGGATTGTGTACAGGGATTGATGTAATATCACCTGTAGGGCTTAAATTTTATATATATATTTTTTATTTCCGCGATACTCTATCATTTCAGCTTTTATATCGCGAAGGTCGCGATTGCCCAATCATTTTGGCTATTTTTCGCGGTGCCCAATCATTTCTGCTATTTTGCATGCATACATTTTTACTTGTTGGTTTTGTTGCAAGTTGCCCCATCATTTCGGCTATTTCGTTTGCATGTGTGGCTCGCTGGCTTTTTGCTGCAAGCTTGGAATAAGACACCGATTTCGGCATCAGCACTGCTACAACTGGAATATTGCCAAGAGCGAATCATCATTTGCCTCTGTCGATGTCGAACAAAGGTGGCTTAGCAAACAGGGTTAAGATCCTGTCGACTAAGGCTTGTGACTTCATGAGCCGTAAGGGTATCATAAAGGTATTTCTCCCTACGAGTCGTGAGGATCACGTAGGTGCGTTTTCTCCTTAAGAATCGTGAGGATTCCTAAGTGTGTATTCTCTTATAAGTCGTAAGGATCTTACAAGAGTGTTTTCTCCTTATAAGTCGAGAGGACTTACAAGGGTTGTTCACCATGTAGACATATCCCTAGTCGCGGGAATGACTTTGTTAGGGAAATGTTTTTTCGTGCCCGTGGATTGTATACAAGGGTCAGCATTGAGCCACTTGTAGGGCAAAATCGGAGGTTGTGGTGGCCGCTTAAGAATAGGTTCAGATCCCTATAGCTTAAGACTTTTGAATCTTATGAGCCGTGAGGGTCTCATAAAAGGGTTCTCCTTACGAGTCGTGAGGATCTCGTAAGTGTAATTTCTCCTTAGGAATGACGGGGATCCCTAAGTGCGTTTCTCCCTTGTGAGTCGTAAGGATCTCACGTAAGTGGTTTCTTCTTATAAAATCGAGAGGACCTTACAAGTGTCTTTTAACGAGATCGTGCCCTTTCGGGTTTTCACAAAACTCGCCTGTAGCCCTGCTGTTTTACTCACGTATCCCTTTCGGGTTTTCATACATGCCCATTTTGCTTATGGACATACCGTTTTATTTTTTTATTTTTTTTTTAACGAGGTTGCGCCCTTTCAGGTTTTCACAAAACTCACCGGTAATCCTGCTGTTTTTACTCACGGAGCCCTTTCTGGTTTTCATCCGTGCCCATTTTTCTTATGGACATACTGTTTTCTTTTTTTTTCTTTTTTTGTATCAGCTTCGAGATGCTGCAATCTACCATAGTTTATCGATGTCTCGGTCAACAGCTAGTTTTAGGACATAGTGGTCCATTGTTAGCTTAAGGACGTTTCGGTCCGTTGTTAGTTTAAGAACGTTTCGATCCGTCTTTAGTTTAAGGACGTTTCGGTCCACTGTTAGTTTAAGAACGTTTCGGTCCGCTGTTAGTTTAAGGACGTTTCGGTCCGCTGTTAGTTTAAGGACGTTTCGGTCCGTCGTTAGTTTAAGAACGTTTCGGTCCGTTAGCCGGCTACTACTTATAGAGTTTAGGCTTAGGAAGATAGCGAGCGGACATAATCGTCGTCATCTATCGTTGACCTAGGCCGTGACTCATTAGGCGTAGTATTTCTTTAGCAAGCGACCGTTTATTGTCCTGAAAGGTCTTTCGTCATGCATGTCCATGAGTAGATAGGCTCCACCCCGGTAGACCTTATCTATGATATACGGGCCTTCATAGTTCGGCTCGAATTTCCCCCGTTTAGCACGATTGGGGATCATAGGTCTTTTGACCACTAGCACGAGTTCGCCTTGGCAGAATGTCCTCGGCCTAGTCAATCATTCGTATGAGCGCGTCATCTTTGCTTTATAAGCCTCCAGATTTTGTTGCGCTATGAGCCGGGTTTCATCAAGAGCATCGAGCTCCTCAAGCCGAAGGTGAGCATTCTCTTTGTCTATTAGCTCGTAGTGAACTTCCACTTGTAGAGAGGGTAACTCTATCTCAAGGGGGAGTATCGCTTCTGTACCGAATACCAATGCATACGGCGTTGTGTTCATGGCCGTTTTGAACGTAGTTCGATACGCCCAGAGATCTTCATGCAGTCTCTCGTGCCAGTCCTTCTTATTTCGGGACACCATCTTTTTTACGATCTTCGTTAGGGTCTTGTTAAAAGCCTCAACTAGACCGTTAGCTCGGGGATTATAGACCGAAGAGTATCTCCAGTCTATGTTATGTTGTTGTGCGAAGCGGCTGATCTTTTGGCTTCTATAGGCTGGCCCGTTATTGGAGATAATCCGTCGTGGCGTTCCAAACCGATAAATGATGTGTGTCTTGAAGAAATGGAGGATATTCTCCGTCTTCACTTCCCTTAGAGGTACTGTCTCTGCCCATTTGGAGAAGTAATCAGTTGTAGCCAAAATGAACCAATGTCCTCTGGACGATGCTGGTTCGATGGGCCCGATTATGTCAGTCCCCCACATTTCGAACGGCCGGCTAACCACTGTTGGATGTAGTGGATTTGGATGCTGATGGATAAAATCCCCGTGAATCTGGCACGATTGGCACCGCTTCGCGTATTTGAGGCAGTCTTGGATCATCGTGGGCCAATAACAACCCATCTGTTTGATCTTCAGCTTCATCTTCGGCCTGGCTTGGTGAGAACCGCAGAGTCCGTCGTGAGTTTCTTGGAAGACTCTCTTTGCCTCTTTCGGTCCCAGGCATCTTAGCCACAGATAATCAAATGATCTCTTATATAAAGTGTTATTGACGAAAGCAAAAGACAGAGCCCGTTTCATAAGCTGATGTCTTGAGGACGCATCCTCAGGTGTTCGACGGGATTTGAAATAATCTATAAAGACTTCTCTCCAATCTGCAACCTTTTCATGGTCTTTTATTTGCGGAGTCATTCGCTCGGCCGCTCCCTTTTCCTCGGGCGACTCTGGAGATATTTCTGCCGGTGCAAGAACCCGACGGCTTTGCACAACAATCCTCACGTCATCGAGGTTTTCGTCAGCCAATTCTTTAGCGAGCTTGGCCAATGGATCCGCTTTGCTATTTTCTGCACGCGGTATGCTTTTCAGGGTGTAGGAAGGAATCTGGGTCAGCAGTTGCTGCACCCTTTCGCCGTACTTCACCAACTCTGGTTTGCACGTCTGACAGTCGCCATTTACTTGACTAACGATCAGTTGGGAACCTCCGTATATGAGGAGGTTTTCAATTCCCATATCGATAGCGATCTCGAGACCTGCTATCAAAGCTTCATATTCGGCCTCATTGTTCGTTCTCGGCTCCGTCAAGGAGAAGGCAAAGCGCATTATCCATCCTTGTGCAATTACGAAGATAAGGCATACCCCCGATTTGATTATAGGGGTAGTTTGTTTGTGCTTCTTCATAGAAGACGCTCCATCAAAATAAAGTTCCCACCGGGTATCACCCCCGTCGATCGCGTCAAACGCATGTTCGTCTGGCAGTTCGTAATTCAAAGGAGAATCGGCTGGTATCGGATGCTCAGCGAGGAAGTCGGTGATGGCCTTGCCTTTCACTGCCTTAAGAGGCCAATAAGTTATCGAGTATTCCATCAAGAGCAGGGCCCATTTAGCGAGTCGTCCTATTTGTAAGTCCACGTTGCCACCCCCGGTTCTTACGGGGAGGCGGAAACGGTATAAAAATCAAATTTTCAGTGCAAGAAGCAACATGGACTATGCAAGGTCGGGATCGATACCTAAACTAAAACTAGCAACCTAGCTAAAGAAGTTTAGATACTCGGATGAAGATGGTTATACCTAGACTTGAACTCCTTCGTCTTCAAACTTTGTAGAGGTTGATGGTTCTCCTTTGTCGCCTTCTCCCGTCGAAGATGGATCCACCTCGAAGGCTCGACCTTTGGGCTCTTTCTCGTACTTGGAGTGAACTAGAATCGCCGGCTTGCTAGACCCTTGATCCTAGAGTGAGTAGAGAGTGTTTAGGGTTTGCTTTTGTTTTTCAAGAGAAGGATTCTCAACTCATGAGAAGGTTTCTCTTGACTAGAGGAAGAAGAAGATGAAGTGAAGAGAGAGAGTGAGAATGATAAAGTGAGCTCTTTCTTTTCCTTTTGCAACCATAACAAAAGAAAAAGAAAAATCAAATAATAACAATAATCAAAATGAAAAAGGTTTGATGGTTAGTTTAGAATGACTAATATCATTACATGCATTAAATGAATAAAGCAAGAATGAAAAAGCATCTTGCATTTGTAATGATGGTAGTCAAATGTTCAACCATGGTCAACAAGTCAACCATGGTCAACAAGTCAACAAAAACTAACCATGACACAATTTCATTTTATTATATATTATTAAATGATATAATACAAATCCATTAGGGTTTGGAAAAAGACGACTGTCAACTGTGCATACGCACCCGTTCCGAAACCCTAATGGAAATCATCTTCCTCCTCCTCAAAAACTGTGCACACACACCTGCATTCTTGTTCCGAGGAACATGAATACTGAGAGATAAAAGCAACCCCAAATACTATACCAGTATCCGGCTCAAACCAGAGCCCGCTGGTAATATCTGTCCGGACTCCAAACGTGCACAAGTGCGCGGATGAGAACGAACCCTGTCGCAAAACCATGCGACCTCTACTCTGTTTTGCCCATAGGCGAATACCCTCTGTGTGGGACTCTAAAGACTCGACACTACGCTGGCAGTGG
The DNA here is from genome assembly GCA_030015575.1 of Agapanthus africanus. Lineage (NCBI taxonomy): Eukaryota > Viridiplantae > Streptophyta > Magnoliopsida > Asparagales > Amaryllidaceae > Agapanthus > Agapanthus africanus. Next base: position 142,543,327 of record JASDDO010000031.1, read on the forward strand.
GTTTAACCACAGACCGCAAGCGGCACTAGCTGTGCGTAACGGTCCCCAGGTAGATGTCGACAAGAAGGCTGACGAGGTGAAACCCCATCGGAACTCCTACTGAGTCTGAATGTGACAGTCTCCGTACAGTCCGGTCTGTTCGTCTGATACATCGCATGGCGGGCCTAGGGGGCGGTAAACGTCAGTCCCCCAATAGCGGTACAAGTCGTGCCGGAGCGAAGCCCAAAACACCCTGAGACAACACTGGAAACCTACCAGTATATCTCGTTTGCCCTGGCCAGGGACTACTTGTGTAATGGCTCTCCTAGACACAGCGCGATGTCAACCCCCAATACCGGGAGAGACGAATCCTGTCTAACCGTCACTGCCTCCAAGTGCTTCGGGACTGCACCCAACCACCACCTGTTTGCACGACTCCTTTGAGCCGTGGTAGGGTAGTGATCAAAGTGCAGTGGGAACACACTCGAGGCGAAGTGCCAGTGTCAAGTCAGCGGACTAAGCTGTACTCATGTCACCTGGGAACTGATGACTGACGATAGGTATAATACCAACCTGTCAGTTCCCGACGAGTCCTGTCCAGTGTACTCGTAACCCAACGAGCACCCGTATACTATCTCCAGTACGACGTACTGATGGCTGTGGGACAGACCATCTCCCACACTGGGATGAGAAGCGCATACGCTAGTCTACTCCGGAGTATCGATGCCCTGTCTCGATAGTCCTGCGACTAGGGACCTGTATAAGGATGTGCTTATAGATTACCCAGCCCCCACTAGTGTGACTGCCATCACAACGCTGGTAATCAAGCAAAGATCCTAAGGGCTCCACTAATGCGTATAAGTGATATAGTAAAATAAACACAAGTACACATTGAAGTAGAGACAAACCAAGTAGCATACTACTATTTTGAGCAAGATTGTATATACAAGGTGAATATCCCAAGCATCCATTAAGTAATATACAAACTAGTATGATACAGTAATGGCCTCTAGGGCATATACACTAACAATCTCCCACTTGCACTAAGGCCATGTACTGGCGTATGGAAGACCTATCATCTCGATCAGCCGCTCGAACTGAGTCTGGGGCAGGGCCTTGGTGAATGGATCTGCAGTGTTGTCTTCTGAAGCAACTCTCCGAACCTCGATCTCCTTGCGATCCACGATCTCCCTGATCAGGTGATACCGCCTCAAGATGTGCCTGGATCTCTGATGGGACCTGGGTTCCTTCGCTAAAGCTATAGCCCCATTGTTGTCGCAATACAGAGGTATTGGATCAACAATGGACGGAACCACCTGAAGTTCTTTCAAGAACTTCCTCATCCAGACAGCTTCTTTTGCGGCATCAGATGCAGCGATGTATTCCGCTTCCATCGTCGAGTCTGCAACGGTTTCCTGTTTGGAACTCTTCCAACACACCGCCCCTCCATTGAGGGTAAAGACAAAACCCGACATGGACTTGGAATCATCCTTGTCACTCTGGAAGCTGGAGTCAGCAAAGGCCTCGATCTGGAGGTCTTTTCCGCCATACACCAAGAACATCTCCTTAGTCCTTCTCAGGTACTTGAGAATGTTCTTTACCGCTATCCAGTGTTTCTCCCCAGGGTTTGACTGATACCGGCTTACCACACTCAGTGCATAAGCTACATCCGGTCTGGTACACAACATCGCATACATTATAGAGCCTACCGCAGAAGCGTAGGGTATAATCGACATGCGATCCCTCTCCAAATCAGTCTTGGGAGACATCTCTTTAGAGAGGGTGATCCCGTGACAAGCCGGTAGGTTACCGCGCTTGGAATCTTCCATACTGAATCTCTTCACTATGGTGTCGATGTACCTGGACTGAGAAAGTCCCAATATCCTCTTGGATCTATCACGATGGATCCGGATCCCCAGGATGTATGAGGCATCACCCAGGTCTTTCATGGAGAACCTGTGTGACAAGAACCCCTTGACAGATTGTAGCATAGGAATGTCATTTCCTACTAAGAGAATGTCATCCACGTATAAAACGAGGAATACTACAGTTCTTGCTACAAATCTACTATAGATGCATGGTTCATCTGGATTTTTGATAAAGCCAAATTCTTTGACCGTCTCATCAAAACAGATGTTCCAACTCCGCGATGCCTGCTTTAGTCCATAGATGGACTTAAGCAACTTGCACACCTTTCCGCTGCTCCCACTCTGAATGAAGCCCTCTGGCTGGTCCATATAGACACACTCCTCTAAATTTCCATTTAGAAAAGCTGTCTTTACGTCCATTTGCCAGATCTCATAATCGTGGAAGGCAGCGATGGCAAGAAGGATCCGAATGGATTTCAGCATGGCTACTGGAGAAAAGGTTTCGTCATAGTCCAAGCCAGGTCTTTGACGGAAACCCTTTGCTACCAGCCTAGCTTTATAGGTCTCAACCTGTCCATCTACACCAATCTTCCTTTTGAAGATCCACTTGCATCCTACGGGTTTTACCCCGTCTGGAGCAATGTCCAACGTCCATACCTTGTTGGTGTACATGGACTCCATTTCGGTCCGCATTGCATCCAGCCATTTCACTGAGTCAACACTCTGAACGGCCTGCTGGAAGCTAGTAGGCTCATCATAATCTATGATGCAATCCTCTCTATCCCCGTCTATGAGAAAACCGTAGTATCTCTCGGGCGGATGAGACTGCCTACTACTTCTGCGGAGCGGCGTAGGAATGTCCTGTTCTTTCGAACCCTCTGGTTCCTCTAAGCTTTCAGTAATGTTTTGTGGTTCTGGAATTTCTTCCAGTTCTACTGCGCTCCCACTTATCTGGTTTTCCAAAAACTCAGTTTCCAAGAAGTAGGCATGACGAGAAACAAGGACTTTTTGTTCCTCTTCACAGTAGAAGAAATATCCTTTTGAGTTCTTTGGATACCCCACAAACTTGCACTGTACTGAGCGTGCCTCGAGCTTGTCCGCATGCTGCTTTTTGACAAAAGCCGGACATCCCCATGTCTTAATGTGCTTAAGATAGGGTTTCTTCCCACACCACATTTCATATGGTGTGGAAGGCACAGTCTTAGTCGGAACTCGGTTCAAAAGGTATGCGGCTGATTCTAGCGCATATCCCCAGAATGATCGTGGCAACTCAGCGTTACTCATCATGGACCGCACCATATCCAATAGGGTGCGGTTCCGTCTCTCCGATACACCGTTATGTTGCGGGGTGTATGGAGGAGTAAGTTGAGAGAGAATTCCGTTCTCTTTTAAATAGTCCAGGAACTCGGCACTTAAGTATTCTCCACCTCGATCCGATCTTAGAATCTTAATACTTTTGCCGGTCTGTTTCTCTACTTCATTCTTATACTCCTGGAATTTTCCAAAGGCCTCGGACTTATGTTTCATTAAGAAGACATAACCGTACCTTGAGAAGTCATCCGTGAAAGTAATGAAGTAAGAATGTCCGCTTCGGGCATGTGTAGACATTGGACCGCACACGTCACTGTGTACGAGTCCCAAGAGCTCGCTCGCTCTTCCTCCATGTCCAGTAAACGGAGTCTTTGTCATCTTTCCCTTGAGACAGGATTGACAAGTGGCATACGACTGATATTCGAACGCATTCAAATACCCTTCTGTATGTAACTTCGTCAACCTTCTCTCATTGATGTGACCCAATCTACAATGCCATAAGAAAGTCTGGTTTATTTCTGGAGACTTTCTTTTGTGTGTATTCTGGACATTGAAAATCTGTGGTTGGTTCAATACGTATATACCATTACTCAATGTTCCTGACCCAATCAGAACTTGATTAAGGTGAATGTTTACAACATTACTTACAAACGCAAATTCATAACCTTCTTTAGAAACTAAAGATACAGAAATGATATTACAAGTTGCGTTGGGTACAAAAAAGCAATTACGCAAAACCAAAACATGTCCATCTGACATTCCCAGGTGATAGTCCCCCACGGCTTTAGCATCCATGCTAGCTCCGTTCGCAACTCTGAGGGTCATGTCACCTGCCTTCAAAACCCTACGGTTTCTCAACGCCTGCAAAGAATTACAGATATGAGATCCTGATCCGGTATCCAATACCCAGGAAGTAGAGTTTATTGAAAGACAGTTTTCAATAACATACACACCTGAAGCTGAAGCTGCAACCTGCTTCAATTCCTGTGTTCTGGCCTTCCAGGCCCTGCAATCATTCTTCCAGTGTCCTTTCTTATGACAAAAGAAGCATTCTTCCTTATCCACAAGCTTCCCCGCTATCTTTGTTGCTTTACCTTTTCCCTTCGTATCCACTTTACTAACACCGCCCCTTGGTTTGGCGGGGGCTTTCTTCTTCTTTCCCTTGGCTTTCGCCTTGGACCTAGAAGAAGATGATCCTCCTACAAACAAAGTGGATGTTTCCCTACCTTTCTGTAGGGTGCCCTCTGCGCTCCTCAGCAGGTTGAGGAGCTCTGAAAGTTCAACCTCTTTTTCTTGTAGGTTGAAGTTCATTATAAACTGGGCGTAAGTGGAAGGAAGGGACTGGAGAACTATATCCGTATATAGCTCACTCTCCAATGTGATCCCTAGGTCAGCGAGCTCCTCAATGTAGCCGATCATCTTTAGCACGTGTTCGGCTACTGATGATCCGACGGCCATTCTTGTCGAAAACAACTTTTTCGACGCTTCGTATCTTGCGATACGTGATTGCTCTCCATACAGTTCTTTTGTATGAAGCAATATGGACTCCATGTCCATATTCTCATGCCTCCTCTGATGTTCGTTGTCCATCGAGGCAAGCAGGAGGCACTTGGCCTTCGCGCTATCAATCTCCCAAGTCTTGCGGATTTCCTTATCCGCGACGCTGGAAGTTGGACCAGGGACAGGGGGAGCTTTGGTGGTAAGAAGATACCCCAGCTTGTCATAAGTGATTGCTATCTTGACATTCCTGAGCCAATCTTTGTAGTTTGGCCCTGTCAACTTGTTTTTATCTAGGAGTAACTTAAGTCCAGTCATGTTGATTGGTCGCTGCAATTAGGAGAGAGAAGAAGAAACACTCAGCATGATGCTCTTGCAAGTTTAGAGTGGTTTTTAATTTGTCTAAACAGGATGGCTCCCACTGTTTCTCGAATCCCTCCTCAAACCATAAAGGAAGAATTAGTCAGGATCAATCCCACCGTACAATACTTGCTTAATCGTTCGGCCAGGCTGGTGTCGGTACTTCGAGGGAGGTTTTCCAACGCTTTCGCGAAGTTCCTTAATTAAAGAACCTCTTTTCCCTGGGGGCGTAGCCCCGCTAACACCTTTCTAGGCACCTACTAGATTTATAGCATTGATCGTTAAGTGAGAAATTTCCCGAGGAGTAGCATATACTCACAGTAGGATCGGGATCCAAATATCATCGCGTGACGAAACTGAAGGAATCCTACCAGAATCACCACACTCCAAATGGTATGCAAATCTAGCAAGTTTCAGTACTTATGAAACTCCCGATGTGGATTTTTGCCCCATGCTCTTATGACCTTGACTTTGGCCAACAAATCATAAGTCACATGTCAAGTTCTACCCGTCGTTCTCCAGGTTAATTTGAATCCACCCGTACCCACCCTTGACTTTGGCCAACAAGGCAGTACGACTGTTCCAAACCAACGCATCTATCTATGCTGCACATGAATACCCAATAGCTACCAATCACTATGCCTTGACTTTGGCCAACAAACACAGCTTGAATACTATTGACTATTCATATGAAACGACGGAGGGCTACGGATGGTTTTGGCAAAACCGTGAACGTAGTGAACTTGATTTGGTCGATGGAACGAGATAGCTTTTAAATGGAGTGGCTCAAGCTCCGCATTTTAAAAGTTAGTTTTGAAAAGAACCGAGTGGTTTTTCGAAAGTGTTCCAACGACTTTAACTTGGTTTATTATCTTGCATTAGTTCTTTTAATGCGTGATATTCTTGCATTAGTACTTTTAATGCGTCCCATCATTTAAATCCTACCATTGCAGAAAACAACCAAAATATGACGTACGCTTATGCCATTCGCATTCGCCACTGGGCCCCGTCATTACCCGTTAGGTTACTTAACTAACGACAGAGCGGGGGCTGGGCTAGCGCGTCTGTAAAACATAAGCAACGCCTAAATAGAAAGCAATGATAAACATTTCAGATCACAGATAAATACATTGGATATACTAGTAATCTGTAATTTGTACGAGCCTGTAACAAAAAACAGATAACACGGTCGCGGTGAATAGCCAATACCCCACCCAAGACCCCTACGGGTGCGGCAAACTACCCGCCAAGTACCCGAAGCGTAGCAACCTCCCTCATCTCCATGAGTAGGCCACTCGACACTTCGGCATACCCGGTAGTTTGTGCACCCCTCCATGGGTCTATCCTAGGAGCAAAAACAGTAAAAGAATTATACAATGACGGCTACAACCCCGACCCGGTTGTGCGGCCAAACAAATAATAATTATTACATCAATTTACATTTACAATGAATTGCAAGAAAAGAAAACTCTCGTCTCACAACCCCCGGCTATTCACCCGCGACAATCCAACATATTTATATACACATTCCAGCACATTACAGATCATGTATAACCCCGACTAATCGTCTTATAGCAATTAGTCGACGTTCAATACATGCAAACATCACAGATATAACCATCATAGTCAAAGTGCAGTGGAGTTCGGAAAAATACGGAATTATAGGCCCCCAAAAGTAAATTTTAGTTCTGGAAAATCTGGGCATATAATATATATCCTAAAAATCCCAAAAACAACAAATAAAGACACTGCACGAAAATCGATGCAGAGAGGACATCAAGTCGCGGCGGATCCGCGGCGGCCAAGAAGGCTCACGCGGCGGAAGCGCGGCGGCTTAGACGAATCTCTGTGTCGTTTTTCATGGGTGTTTTTAGAAAACCCTGAGATGAATTTACAGATATAAAGTTTTTCATTTCGGGCCAAAAAAATTTCAACAGAAACTCAGGTTTTTGAAAATACGGTTTTTGGGTTTTTTACGGTTCCGAACTTCGTTACACTTCACTACCTAGCTAGTTTAAGTTTAGTTAGGCTCTGATACCACTGTAAGTCCACGTTGCCACCCCCGGTTCTTACGGGGAGGCGGAAACGGTATAAAAATCAAATTTTCAGTGCAAGAAGCAACATGGACTATGCAAGGTCGGGATCGATACCTAAACTAAAACTAGCAACCTAGCTAAAGAAGTTTAGCTACTCGGATGAAGATGGTTATACCTAGACTTGAACTCCTTCGTCTTCAAACTTTGTAGAGGTTGATGGTTCTCCTTTGTCGCCTTCTCCCGTCGAAGATGGATCCACCTCGAAGGCTCGACCTTTGGGCTCTTTCTCGTACTTGGAGTGAACTAGAATCGCCGGCTTGCTAGACCCTTGATCCTAGAGTGAGTAGAGAGTGTTTAGGGTTTGCTTTTGTTTTTCAAGAGAAGGATTCTCAACTCATGAGAAGGTTTCTCTTGACTAGAGGAAGAAGAAGATGAAGTGAAGAGAGAGAGTGAGAATGATAAAGTGAGCTCTTTCTTTTCCTTTTGCAACCATAACAAAAGAAAAAGAAAAATCAAATAATAACAATAATCAAAATGAAAAAGGTTTGATGGTTAGTTTAGAATGACTAATATCATTACATGCATTAAATGAATAAAGCAAGAATGAAAAAGCATCTTGCATTTGTAATGATGGTAGTCAAATGTTCAACCATGGTCAACAAGTCAACCATGGTCAACAAGTCAACAAAAACTAACCATGACACAATTTCATTTTATTATATATTATTAAATGATATAATACAAATCCATTAGGGTTTGGAAAAAGACGACTGTCAACTGTGCATACGCACCCGTTCCGAAACCCTAATGGAAATCATCTTCCTCCTCCTCAAAAACTGTGCACACACACCTGCATTCTTGTTCCGAGGAACATGAATACTGAGAGATAAAAGCAACCCCAAATACTATACCAGTATCCGGCTCAAACCAGAGCCCGCTGGTAATATCTGTCCGGACTCCAAACGTGCACAAGTGCGCGGATGAGAACGAACCCTGTCGCAAAACCATGCGACCTCTACTCTGTTTTGCCCATAGGCGAATACCCTCTGTGTGGGACTCTAAAGACTCGACACTACGCTGGCAGTGGGTTTAACCACAGACCGCAAGCGGCACTAGCTGTGCGTAACGGTCCCCAGGTAGATGTCGACAAGAAGGCTGACGAGGTGAAACCCCATCGGAACTCCTACTGAGTCTGAATGTGACAGTCTCCGTACAGTCCGGTCTGTTCGTCTGATACATCGCATGGCGGGCCTAGGGGGCGGTAAACGTCAGTCCCCCAATAGCGGTACAAGTCGTGCCGGAGCGAAGCCCAAAACACCCTGAGACAACACTGGAAACCTACCAGTATATCTCGTTTGCCCTGGCCAGGGACTACTTGTGTAATGGCTCTCCTAGACACAGCGCGATGTCAACCCCCAATACCGGGAGAGACGAATCCTGTCTAACCGTCACTGCCTCCAAGTGCTTCGGGACTGCACCCAACCACCACCTGTTTGCACGACTCCTTTGAGCCGTGGTAGGGTAGTGATCAAAGTGCAGTGGGAACACACTCGAGGCGAAGTGCCAGTGTCAAGTCAGCGGACTAAGCTGTACTCATGTCACCTGGGAACTGATGACTGACGATAGGTATAATACCAACCTGTCAGTTCCCGACGAGTCCTGTCCAGTGTACTCGTAACCCAACGAGCACCCGTATACTATCTCCAGTACGACGTACTGATGGCTGTGGGACAGACCATCTCCCACACTGGGATGAGAAGCGCATACGCTAGTCTACTCCGGAGTATCGATGCCCTGTCTCGATAGTCCTGCGACTAGGGACCTGTATAAGGATGTGCTTATAGATTACCCAGCCCCCACTAGTGTGACTGCCATCACAACGCTGGTAATCAAGCAAAGATCCTAAGGGCTCCACTAATGCGTATAAGTGATATAGTAAAATAAACACAAGTACACATTGAAGTAGAGACAAATCAAGTAGCATACTACTATTTTGAGCAAGATTGTATATACAAGGTGAATATCCCAAGCATCCATTAAGTAATATACAAACTAGTATGATACAGTAATGGCCTCTAGGGCATATACACTAACAATATTAATATGGCCTTCAACATTAAATATTTGAGAGGATCCACCTTCAATATGAGATGGACCTCGTGTGCGAACGCATAGTGTCTGAGCTTCGTTACTGCGAAGATCAACGCCAGGAAATGTTTTTCAATGGGAGAGTAATTACTTTCTGCTCCCAGTAGAACTCGACTCAAATAGTAGAGAGCTCTTTCCTTCCCTTGGTCGTTCTCTTGTACCCACAGCGCGCCTAAAGAACCTTCAAGGGCTGTTGTGTACAGGACGAGAGGTTTTCCCTTAACGGGAGCGGTTAGTACTGGAGGATTCTGTAGGTATTGTTTGATTTCGTCCAGTGCGCTTTAGCATTTGCAATCCCAGAAGAAAGGGGTTCCCTTCTTCATCAGGTGACTGTAAGGACGACACTTGCCTGAGAGATTGGCTATAAATCGCCAGATATACGCGAGCTTCTCTTGTAGAGACCGCAATTGCTTGAGGGTCCTTAGTTGAGGCATTTCCATGATCTCCTTAATCTTTGACGGATCTATCTCGATGCCTCGGTGTCGGACGATGAATCCCAGGAATTTGCCCGAGGAAACCCCGAACGCACATTTGAGAGGGTTCATCTTCAAGTTGTATTGCCAAAGGCGTTGAAATACGATCTTCAGATTCTCTAAATGGTCCTCGTATGATTTTCTTTTTACTACGAGGTCATCGATATAGCATTCGACGATTTCATGTATGATGTCGTCGAAGATTTTCGTCATGGCCCTCTGATAGGTGGCACCGGCGTTCTTTAGACCGAAAGGAATCACCTTGTAGCAAAATATGCCTAAAGAAGTCAGGAAAGCTGTGTGCTTCTGATCCTCATGATGCATCTTTATCTGATTGTATCCTGATGAGCCGTCCATGAAGGAGAAAACCTTATGAGTGGACGTATTGTCTATCATCAGTTCGGTGACCGGTACTGGGAAGTCATCCTTCGGGCAGGCTTTATTGAAATCCCGAACGTCTACGCAGATGCGCACCGTCCCATTTTTCTTCATCACTGGGACAATGTTAGCGATCCAGTCAGGATATTGAACCTCCTGGATGAAGCCGGAGTCGATTAGTTTCTTGACCTCAGCGTTGATGCTCATCTCAAACTCAAGCCGCATTCTCCTCGGTGCTTGCTTGATAGGCTTAACGCCCGGGGAAATTGCTAGTTTGTGGACAGCAATCTCTGGATCTAGTCCTGGCATCTCGGAATAATTCCATGCAAAGCAATCTCGATGCTGCATAAGCACGTCTTTTAGTGCAGCCATTCTTTCTGCAGACAATAGCTCACTAACGAATGTCGGCCGCAGGTCACTTGTTGTCCCCAAGCCAATTTTCTTGAGGTTATCTGCAGTAGTATGTATTCCATCTTCCAGCTCTTTTGGTGCCGGTGGAAATTCCGAGATTAGCTTGTCATCATCGTTTTCGAAGCACCGGGGGACTTCATCCACATTCACGGGCTCCTCTTCTGATAGTGTGATCACGTGACAGGTACGAGATCGCCTCCAAGACCGATGTTGATCTGGTTCTATTCTCGCGGATTTGGGTTCATGCTTTTGTGGCAGGGTTACCCTCCAGCTGCTGGACAGAGCGAACCTGCCTTGTTGATATTGATCTTCAACTCAGTTCTTAAAGGTGAAGCAGTCTTCAATAGGATGCCCTACTGCCCTATGATAGGAGCAGTAGTCTGGGTGAGAGACTTCGCCTGCTTGCTCGGGGTGCTTGGACTCCGGGAGGGTAATCATTTGATGTTTTATGGCAAGATCAAGTATTTTCTTTGTCTTGTCTTGGGCAAAAGTGTTGGAGATAGTGCCCTCAGAGTCAATTATTGGATCACAGGCACGTGATTGCAATGATTGAGGGAGGACCTATCCCGGTAGGACAGTCTTACTCAAGATGATAGTATGCTATCTGGTTTATCTTTATCATCGTGTACTGCTTTAGGTGACCTGAGAGGTCGCTATTACATGTTGATAGAGCCCCTAGGATTCTTGCTTGACAGCCAGCAGTATGATGGCGATCATATACGTGGGAGCCAGTAGTCTATAAGCACATCCTTAAAAGGTCCCTAGTCGTGGGAGTTTCGAGACAGGGCATCGATACTCCATTAGTAGACTAGTGTATACAGTCGAGACCCCGATGAGGGGCGGTGGCCGGTCTCACAAGCCACTGGTGTCAGTTGGTTCACCTAAGATGTATACAGGTGCTCATTGGGTTATGAGTACACCGGACAGGACTCGCCGGGAACCTGCTAGTTGGTCTTATACCAGACGTCAGATGGCAGTTCCCTGGTGACATGTGTACAGGTTAGTTCATCGACCTGAGATCGTCATTTGTCTCGTGTGAGTTCCCACTGTGCTTTGATTACTACCCTACCACAGCTCAAAGGAGTCGTGCAAACAGGTTTTAGTTGGGTACAGTCCCGAGCAACATGGAGGCAGTGAGCGGATCTGCAGGGGTTCGTCTCTCCCGGTATTGGGGGTGAGGTCGCGCTGTGTCTAGGAGAGCCATTACACAAAGCCCTCGGCCAAGGCAGGAGATTTACTGGTAGGTATTCCAGTAATATCTCAGGGTGTTCTGGGCTACACTCCGACACGACTTGTACCGCTTTTGGGGGTCTGACTTTTACCAACCCCCTAGCCCCGCCATGCGATGCTCATAGACGAACGGACCGGACTGTACGGATATTGTCACTGACAGGCTCAGTAGGGTGTCAGGATGAGTTCGCTCATCGACGTCCCTTTTGGTCAATAGCTGGTGGCCCGTCACGTATTGGCTTATACCTCTGACGTGCTAGTGGTTAAATCCACAGCCATAGTATTGACGAGTCTTTAGAGTCCACCACACTTACAGTTACTCAAGTTTCGGGCGAAACGCTGTAAAGGCCGTATGGAGATATGGCAGGGTCCGATCAGATACGTGCGGTATTGCACGGATCAGGATCGGACGGTTTGTACTAGAGGCCGTATAGATATATGGCAAGGTTCGATCAGATACGTGCGGTATTGCACGGATCAGGATCGGACGGATATTACTAGCCGGCTTTGGTTTAAGCCGGATCCTAGTATAGTACAGTGTAGATTTTGTCTCATTGCATTTGTATCCGGTCCGAATACAGATGCGGGTGTGTATGCACAGTATCGGGGTTTTCCTGTAATTTATTACGGGACCAGTTTTCTAGAGTTGCCATTTTGCATTCCGTTCCGGCGGGTTTTCCTTTGTTCTTTCCCGGCCGGACTTTTCCGATGGAGGGGGTTATTTGCAAGTTTGCAAATAACATTTGTGGAGGGGGTTTCTTGCATATGAGAGATTATGATAGCATCTTTAGATTCCCTTTCCATCTTTTCTTTTCATGCATCATTACTTGTATTAATGAGAAAGGATTAAGATGGGATTGATTTGCTTCCTTGATGTGAGACTTGCTTTATGTTGTGGTCACCACCTTTGTTCTCCTACACTCACCTCCCTCATGTGTAATATTCTTTCCTCCACCATTTTTGCGAGAGGGTAGAGGCCGGCCACATTTGTGAGAGAAAATGAGAGAGTTCATTTTCATGTGAGGGATTGATTCATCTCATTTTCATTCTATGCTAGCTATATTCTCAAGCTCTCTCCAAAAGTTCTTTCATTCCTCCATCATGGCAACTACACTAAACCCCAAAGAGACATGGATTCTACACTTGCCTACAGCAAATCTTGGGCACGTCGACTTGCCAGCTTCGTGCCCGAGTTGCCTCGGTATTGAGGCGGGGGCCTGTAAAAGACGCAGGCGATGTGGTGCTCTTCCGGTGAGGAGGCGGCGATATGGAGACAGGACTTTCCGCGGGAGATTGGGACGATGACGAGAAGACCGGAGGACTCGGATCACTCGGTATATCTCTGACCCTATCTCTAGTTAGCTAGTATCGGTTAATGGTTACGATCCGGGTATATTGTCCGCGGTAGCGCCAGTTTAAAGTTAAGAAAAATTTTGATTCCGTATTTTGGCCTCGGATAGACGGCCGGGGCGCTGCCGTGGCGCAACATGGTATCAGAGCCACGCCATTAACCTTGTCTAGCTTTGCCTAATGTGTTTTACATTTCCGATCGACCAAAATTCCAAAAACCCGCGTTTTCTTCACATCAGTTTTCTGTCGATTTTTTCCGGGCTCCAAAAATTTTTCAGGTTGTGGAAAAGTGATGTGCTAGATGTAATAAGAGTTCTATAGAAATTCGATGCACTAATTCCACTACAGGAGCGCGGAACCGCGGCCAAAACCCCCCTTAGGTCGCGGTTCCGCCGCACTATGTTGGGTTTGCTGCATCAATTTTCTACAGTCTCTTTCTGGGTTGTTTTTAGGGGTTTTGGAATATTAAAATTGGGCCCAGAATTTCTGTGGGTGCTACAGTATTGCTTGGGAGCCCACTTGTTAATTTTTGATCAATCGGATATTTTAAACACATTATTTCACAGTATTTACATTATATCTGCGACCGTGAATGTCACTTGATCGGTAAATCCAGTCTAACTGCTATAGCCCGGTTAGAAGGATTTGCGAACGTGACTTTCACGTTGATGTTATGTGTTTTTGCTGTGATGTTGCGGATCGGTCGTGGGGGATAGCCTGGATGCAATGTTAGTACAGTTTTGTTTTATATGTACATTTGATATTGCGGGGCGAGCGTCCGACATGTGGACTGCCGTCACTGCCTGTTTGTATTATTCTTTTGGGGCACGACCTGGTTGCGGTCGATGTACCCGTTGTATGTATTTTTTACTTTCTGTACTAGGATTACCCCGCGGAGGGGTGCACGGATAGCCGGGTTCTAGAGGGCAACGGGCCCGCATCTCATGGCATTGAGACGGAGGGGGCTTCACTCTAGGATTGGAGGGCTATTCGCCGCACTCGTAGGGGGTACAGGTTGACCCAGGAGCGGTACCCAAGTTACCGGATTCCGTGAAGTGCTGGGTGGTCCATTCACGGTACTGAAGGGGGCTGCCTCGCTTCAGGTTTTGGCGGGTGACTTGCCGCGCCCGTAGGGGTCTAGGATTTCATTGCACAGGCTATCCACACGACCAGGGGAACGTTGGGTTTCAGCAGCGGCTCTGTGAAACCCGGGGTTTCCAGATATCTGTATTGTTCTGTGATGCTGTACATTTCTGTGATATTGCCTTTTATCACGCCTTGAGCGAAAATTATATATTGGTATATATATTCTAGTAGATGTTGTATATGTTTTGCATCCACGCTAGTCCAGTCCCCGCTCTGTCGTTAGTTAAGTAACCTAACGGGTGATGACGGGACCCAGTGGCGAATGCGGATGGCATATACGTACATCATTATTTTCGTTCTTTATTGGTGTGATCATATGATGGGACTGCGTTGATTCGGATCAATGCAAGCTAAACAAACCTATTCTGATGTTGTTGGAACAATTTTTCAAAAAGCTGTTATTGTAAGGACGTTCACTTTTGTTTTGCATCGTGGTATTCAGTTGGAATATCCTGCACCTCGGTCGACGAGGCATGGGCCGAGATCCCTTCACCGGGAGTGACCCCTTGGACAAAAGTTTGCGTCAGGGCAATAACTTCACTATAGCCGATTACTTTTGCTTTGCATCGTGGTATTCAGTTGGAATATCCTGCACCTCATTCTATGGGGAAAGAGCCGAGATCCCTTCACCGGGAGTGACCTCTTTAGGAAAGGTTTTCGTCACTATATTTTATAAAAGGCTATCCAGTTCCTTCAACGATATCAAGTTCATTACGGTAAAAGGTTTTTCGCCAAAAACCATTCGTAGCCCTCCGTCATTTCGGATTAGTATTGCATAGTATTCGCGCTACGTTTGTCGTTGCTATTCGCCGAGGCGTAGTGTGCGGTAGCTCTGTAATGCTTTCTGTTGCATGGATATGTGGATTGGTTAGGACAGTCGTACGACTTTGTTGATTATTCGTCAAGGGTCGTGCATGTGGGTTTAACGCAATCAAGATAATGACGGGTTGAACTTGACTAGAACCTTTTGATTTGTTGATTATTCGTCAAGGTCACTTGGGTCCTAAGGGTAAAAATCACATCGGGAGTTTCTAAAGAAACTGAAACTTGCCAGGCATGCGCATACCTTCTGGAGTGTAGTGACTTGAGTGGATTCCGTCAAGTTATCATGCGATGATAGTTGAATCCCGATTCCTACTGATGAGTTGGTTTACTCCTCGGGTGATCCCGACTAATTCTTCTTTAGGGTTTGGAGAAGAATTTGACGTTACAGTGGGAGGTTTCCAGATTAGATAAAGTGATAACCATTCTGATCTAGGTTAGAGTGCACGCTGAGTGTTTCTTTTCTCTCTCTCTTTGGCAGCGACCATTGACCCGATCCTTGACTATGACTCAGTGACTAAGTTGACCGAACCTTCTAAAACACCTGCTTTTGGATTGTCAGAGTTGCAAACCTCATTGCCACTCCTACTTTTACTCTTTTCTCCAGGACACCCCGTATCACTACGAACGTCCACTTCCATTGGACAAAACCATCGTATGGTTATATACGAACTCGAAGGAATTCGAGGATGGTTTCTGGTTCTGGAGAAAACGAATAGGACTATTCAGTTGTCTTTTCCTTTTACCTTCTCTCTTAGATTGCGAGTACTCCTTGGCTTAGGAGATAGTACACCTATTACGCAAATTGGATAGTCTTCTTCCAAACCTTAGGCTGGTGTCGAACGGTGGGGAATGAAGAATACCAATTAGCCTAAACGGTGTACAGAAGGTATTAAGCAAAGACAAAGAAAGGGATTAGTAAGAGGGCAAAGTAAATTGCGACTGCTATTCACGACCAAACCAAGTATTTCTTCGCCAATCCTAAATCACCTTTGTATTTCTCCAGGACACTCTGTATCACTACGAAGATCCACAGTTTATTTGGATATTCCATCGTATGGCTATATACGAACTCGAAAGGAACTTGTTCCAGTTCGGGGATGGATTCTGGTTCAGGAGAAATAGGAATAAGGTTTATTCAGTTATCTTTTATCTTCACCTTCTCTCGCATTGCGAGTACTCCTAGGATTAGGACAGTACACCCATTATGCTTATTGGATAGTCTTCTTCCAAACCATAAGCTGGTGCCGAACGGTAGGGAAGCAAGAAAACCATTTGGCCTAAAAGGGTGTACAGAAGGTAATGACTAAAGACATATAAAGGGATTTGGAGAGGTGGCAAAGAATTATACGGTTACAGTTGTGAATCTGGATAATGGAAGAGGCATTACTAGGAATACCCGTATACCCCATCGAAACATTTCAATGTTTCAGTTTCACTGTGTACTGTTAAAAGAAAACTGATTTCCCAATTAGACACTTGCTCCAGGGTATGTATTTACCAGGTTTGATTCTCTTATCTGTATGGTTTTACAGATGATGAGTGGGAGTAAGTTATTGGGAATTAGGTGATCATCCTCATTATATTGGGATTCGTTGTAATTGGTGATATTTGAGGAAGTCACCTGGGTTGTTTGCCGGTCGGCAAATATTTGGTTTTGAATATCCATTGTTATGCACCAATTTCAAATTGATATATCTGTACGTCTATTTTCATAGAGTGAGATATACCTTTTTGAAATTATGTCTACGACATTTACCTATATCAGTGGATGGTTAGGTAAGGAGCATTGAACAGCGATGTAATTCTTCTTAACCATAAGTACAGTTTTCAACCTACGGCACACAGTGATTGAGTTATTAGACTCAAAGGACTTATACAGAGTATTGTATATTGTCCAGTGTCCATCAGGACAGTGGGGTTGGTCCTCGTACTATATTCTGTTTACTTGTGACTTCTCTAGTTCTTAGACAAGTGTTTCGTAGAAACACAGGGTCTGAGTTTTGAGAAGTTATTGGTATATGAGTAAAGTAGAGAACCAGGTATTGCAAGTATCAGGATTCTTCAAGGTAATCGAAGATGTAGATACTTGTGAATGGTATTCAGTTGATAGTAATGATTAGGAGAACTTGCTTCTCTTTCAGGTTACTCATAATTGGAAGCATTCCTAAGTTGAGTAACGCCGATCGGCCTCCTTCCATTTAGTTGACATGCACTGGAGACAGCTGCATGATTTGAATCTGGTTCAATTAAATCAGTGCCTCTGTTTCTATATTGGGTATAGAACAGTTCATATCTTGACATTGTTAAGGTACGGGGAGTTGTCCGGCTTATGCTTAAAACCAGACTCCGGATAACTCAAGGCACGTTTCTGTAATGGCTGTTTGTGGGTTGACCCAGGCTATGACGAGGGTTGACTTTCTACCATCTGGAAGATCAATAGCGATATTGTTCTAGACTCGCCACAGTTTTATTAAAAATGGATTTTTTCTGAAAACAGTAGTGGGAGTATGGTAGAACTGGAAGTGATTCCAGAACCACAAACGATTACTGAAGATTTGAAAGGAACCTAAAGATTCAATCTGGTTTGAAATTCCATTGGCCACTCCGCAGATAAAGTGGGTAACCTCAGGCACCCGAGAGGTACTTCGGTATGCTCAAGGATGGTGGCAGGGAGGTTCTTGTTTATCCACACTTGCCATTATTGTTGTTCCAGACTGTGAGACCCGGCAGGAGGATGAGTATAGCGTCGTTCTAAACTAGCTTTAGAAGTGCACGTCTATATGACTCTGCAAGAGGGTTGTCGTAGTCAGTGGGAGCAGCGGAAGCATTGGTGGACAGTTGGCTTATGTCTATTTATAGACTAAAGCAAATATAGCGGAGATAGATCATCGATTTCTGATGTGACAGTCATAGGTTTGACTTCATCAGAATAAGGGATGGATCTGTTAAGAAGGTAGTAGAGTGTCATGTCCTGGTATTAGGATGACATACACAGAGTAGGAAGTGATATTCCTATACTACGATCGGTTATACTTTGGTTGTCACACAGTGTTTTCTCCACACAGGACTTGGATATTATATCAGACATACTGGTTACTAGATCTATGGTTTTAGATCTAGATTTGGGTGGTTTCCCAATTAGGGTACTTGACAGCATTCTATGAGTATTTAGAATGGACGACTCCTGGCACGGTTGTATACCTGCAGGTAATGGAGTCACCCTCTCCAAAGGTGTCTTACAGACTAAAGGGGAGAGGGATACTCATGATTGGCAGATCACTTGCTTAGGCAATTGAGTCAATCATGAGATGTCAAGTACCACACCAGATGTTGTTCTTGCAGTGGATGCAATAAGTTGATATTAATCCAATCTTGGAGAAACAGTCGGAAGCAGTTTAAGAACATAAGTTGATGTTCTAGGGATGTGATAACGACAGCCTCTTTTAGGAGACGGTTATCATTCCAGACTTCCAAGGTGACATGGATGACAGAGAGGTTGTCAGAGTTAAAGTTTTCCTTCTGATGAGGGGCAGTATTTTGGACAGGTGGTCCAAGGCAATACTGAGGGAGGCATGGCGCAGGATACTGATTAAGTTAGTTGTCGATACAGTCTAAGAAGTTTGGATAGTGCCCTCAGAGTTAATTATTGGATCACAGGCACGTGATTGCAATGATTGAGGGAGGACCTATCCCGGTAGGACAGTCTTACTCAAGATGATAGTATGCTATCTGGTTTATCTTTATCATCGTGTACTGCTTTAGGTGACCTGAGAGGTCGCTATTACATATTGATAGAGCCCCTAGGATTCTTGCTTGACAGCCAGCAGTATGATGGCGATCATATACGTGGGAGCTGGTAGTCTATAAGCAGATCCTTAAAAGGTCCCTAGTCGTGGGAGTTTCGAGACAGGGTATCGATACTCCATTAGTAGACTAGTGTATACAGTCGAGACCCCGACGAGGGGCGGTGGCCGGTCTCACAAGCCACCGGTGTCAGTTGGTTCACCTAAGATGTATACAGGTGCTCATTGGGTTATGAGTACACCGGACAGGACTCGCCGGGAACCTGCTAGTTGGTCTTATACCAGACGTCAGATGGCAGTTCTCTGGTAACATGTGTACAGGTTAGTTCATCGACCTGAGATCGTCATTTGTCTTGTGTGAGTTACCACTGTGCTTTGATTACTACCCTACCACGGCTCAAAGGAGTCGTGCAAACAGGTTTTAGTTGGGTACAGTCCCGAGCCAGATGGAGGCAGTGAGCGGATCTGCAGGGGTTCGTCTCTCCCGGTATTGGGGGTGAGGTCGCGTTGTGTCTAGGAGAGCCATTACACAAAGCCCTCGGCCGAGGCACGAGATTTAATGGTAGGTATTCCAGTAATATCTCAGGGTGTTCTGGGCTACACTCCGATACGACTTGTACCGCTTTTGGGGGTCTGACTTTTACCAACCCCCTAGGCCCGCCATGCGATGCTCATATACGAACGGACCGGACTGTACGGATATTGTCACTGACAGGCTCAGTAGGGTGTCAGGATGAGTTCGCTCATCGACGTCCCTTTTGGTCAATAGCTGGTGGCCCGTCACGTATTGGCTTATACCTCTGACGTGCTAGTGGTTAAATCCACAGCCATAGTATTGACGAGTCTTTAGAGACCACCACACATACAGTTACTCAAGTTTCGGGCGAAACGCTGTAGGGGCCGTATGGAGATATGGCAGGGTCCGATCAGATACGTGCGGTATTGCACGGATCAGGATCGGACGGTTTGTACTAGAGGCCGTATAGATATATGGCAAGGTTCGATCAGATACGTGCGGTATTGCACGGATCAGGATCGGACGGATATTACTAGCCGGATTTGGTTTAAGCCGGATCCTAGTATAGTACAGTGTAGATTTTGTCTCATTGCATTTGTATCCGGTCCGAATACAGATGCGGGTGTGTATGCACAGTATCGGGGTTTTCCTGTAATTTATTACGGGACCAGTTTTCTGGAGTTGCCATTTTGCATTCTGTTCCGGCCGGTTTTCCTTTGTTCTTTCCCGGCCGGACTTTTCCGATGGAGGGGGTTATTTGCAAGTTTGCAAATAACATTTGTGGAGGGGGTTTCTTGCATATGAGAGATTATGATAGCATCTTTTGATTCCCTTTCCATCTTTTCTTTTCATGCATCATTACTTGTATTAATGAGAAAGGATTAAGATGGGATTGATTTGCTTCCTTGATGTGAGACTTGCTTTATGTTGTGGTCACCACCTTTGTTCTCCTACACTCACCTCCCTCATGTGTGATATTCTTTCCTCCACCATTTTTGAGAGAGGGTAGAGGACGGCCATATTTGAGAGAGAAAATGAGAGAGTTCATTTTCATGTGAGGGATTGATTCATCTCATTTTCATTCTATGCTTGCTATATTCTCAACCTCTCTCCAAAAGTTCTTTCATTCCTCCATCATGGCAACTACACTAAACCCCAAAGAGACATGGATTCTACACTTGCCTACAGCAAATCTTGGGCACGTCGACTTGCCAGCTTCGTGCCCGAGTTGCCTCGGTATTGAGGCGGGAGCCCGTAAAAGACGCAGGCGATGTGGTGCTTTTCTGGCGAGGAGGCGGCGATATGGAGACAGGACTTTCCGCGGGAGATTGGGACGATGACGAGAAGACCGGAGGACTCGGATCACTCGGTATATCTCTGACCCTATCTCTAGTTAGCTAGTATCGGTTAATGGTTACGATCCGGGTATATTGTCCGCGGTAGCGCCAGTTTGAAGTTAAGAAAAATTTTGATTCCGCATTTTGTCTCGGATAGACGGCCAGGGCGCTGCCGTGGCGCAACAAAAAGAGTATGCCTGACCCATCTTCTTTATAAGAGACGAATCTTGGTTGCTCGGTTCTTGATCGCGTGGCTTCCTGGACCCGCTTTGTCGCCGTCGAACGCCTTTCCCGCTCTTTGGTTTGTTTCTGCCTCTGCGTCGGGCCTTTTGTACAACGGGTTGACAAGGAAAAGCATTTTCATTTTTCACAGCCTGCTGAAGGAGGCGTCGCGTCCTGGCTTTCTCGTAGATGGCCATTTCGCGATTATGGTCGTCTCGAACTTTTTGACCTGCTTCCCTTATAAGCTTGTCCATTTGTTTTTCGAACAATGGACTGGGCATTTTCACGGCGGGAGCTCTTTCTGATTCAGGGTTAGCATCTTCCCACAGAGCGTCTCCTTCCTCATTGAAGTCATGTATGACGTTGCAATCGCGGAGGAGCTCCCGTTTCTTGGATTGAACATACCTAAGCCCGGTCGTTTCCATTCATCCGTTGGGCAACTTTCGTTGGGTCCCGGGAACGTTCCAGATCCTGTTATAGAACCTTGCTTGTCGCGCAGTTTGCTTAAGGGGTACACATTGGCGTCTCAAGAGTCTCTTTAGTCCATCTGTGTAATATCTGGGCAAACGGATAGGCTGGAGCCTGTCAAGTGTAGAATTCACGCTATGCCAGATTTCTTTCTGCACTTTGGTTTCCCCGGACCGGTAGAATAGGATTGCCTTTTCACCTTCTCGCCTGGGAGGGACATAGAACGTCTGCAACTCTTCCACATTGTAGGTATCAAGTGCGACTAGTTCTTTATGATGTTTGGGAGGAACCACGGCAACTTGCAAACTTTGCTCTTCGTCAGCGAAGGTTTGTATTGAAGACTGAGAAGAGAATACGGCATGGACCTCATCTTCTGAGTTGCTGCCGAAGATAAGCATAGGAGCGGACGGTCTCGGCTTGTTGCACTGGGGCGGACCTGAGTAGATTATCTTTCCTTCCTCCTCGGTATCACTCCCGAAGACCGAAATGGTGGTGATAGCTTTGTCCTCCGGTTTTTGGCATCTTTCTGTGTCCTCAAAGCCTGGTAAGAAGTATTTTGCATCTTCGTACTTGCAGACTTCATTCACGGAGAATGGCTTCAACTCCCCTGTTACGTTATACTCGAGACCATCCTTGAAATACTTCATATACTGATGTTGTGTAGAAGGGATGATGTTGTACTCGTGTAACCAGGGCCGGACGAGCAAAGCATTGTAGCATGTCTTGGCGTCAATGACATGAAAATTAATGTCCGTGACAAGCAGCCCAATGTGCAGTGTCAATATTACAGACCCAAGCGTCCGTGATGACTGGGAGTCAAATCCGGAGATGGTGATTTCATCACGAGCGAGGTGTTGAACGCTCATGCAGATTTCCTTTAGTACCCTTACGTTAAGGAGATTGACAGAGGACCTATTATCGACCGGGATTTTACCTATCTTGATGTCATGACAGTATCCGGAGACATATAGGGGTCGGTTGTGCTCGCATGTCCCAAGGAGGAGATCTTCATCTCCGAAGGTGATATCGGCTGTGTTCACTTCTTCTATCTCGTCCTTCATCTTTTCTTTGGCGAGGAAAGCTTGGAATTGCTCGGGCTCTTGTAATGCCTTGATCAAAGAATCTCTTACTTCTTTGGATAACAGAAGGGCATCGAGAATGCTTAACTGCGAAGGTAGCTTTCTCAAGTGTGCCAGAACGTTGTAGTCCACCTTACTTTTCTTTGGCGGGTCCTTGGCTGTCAGCTTCTCGACGGCTTGGTCATCAAGGATGATATCCTCAGGGACCTTTTCTTTCCCCTTATCTTTCTATTTGACCCACTGTTCGAGGGTCCAAGATTCTTTTCGGGCAGCGTACGATTGCGTAGCTGAATGTTTTCACAGGTCCTTAGTTCTTCCTCTTTTCCCAAGATGGATTCTTTAAAGAGAGGGCCAAGAGCCATTTCTTCGTCAGAGTCACTCCCGAAAGTGAGAACTTGTGATCCCCTGGCGTTGACCATGCGACAGTTGCCGGTAGTTCTTTTACGCTCCTCGGTCGTACTTCTTTGCTCCCGATGAGTTTTACGTTTCATTCGCTTAAAATGCTTCCGGTGAGCAACATATCCCTGCCACCATCTCTTAAAAGCGTCGCACTCTTCGATGGGGTGCGAAATCTTTCGATGATATAAGCAGTAGCTAGGATGCGTCTCTGCTTCACCAAAGGCGTTCGCTTCGGAGGGTGGAAGCTTCATTCCCATTGACATTGCTTTGGCGAACCTCTTCCTCGTCTTGTACTTGTTTCTGTTTGCGGCGGATGTACTTTTTTCTGGCGGGAGCGTTCCAACCCGTTCATCCAATCGCTGACGTTTGGCCTTTTCAAATATGGCTATCTCACGCTCCCGATCAGCTTTGCTTTTAAGAAGAGCCGTGTTTAGGAATACATCAATTATTTCATCTGATGGCCCCAGGAGTTCTGGCTCAGGACCTGCCCCCAGTTTCTTTATGCAAGGAGCCTCTTCATAGTCTATTGACGAGTGAGAGATCACATGGCAACTTGCCACGTAATCTTCAGATTCATCCGACGAGTCATCTCTATCATTTTCGTCCTCAAGGACGTGGCTGAGAAACTCTTGAAGTGTGACCGTAGTCCGCGCCTTCTGGTTATACTCTTCCAGCGCGTCAATCTATTTTTGTAGGTCCGTGCGCTTGTCGCCAGGCTTCACGGGCTTCTTGGATTTCTTCTTCTTCTTTGAATATTTTGACGGCTGGGTGTGAGTGCTTTGGCTATCACCACCAATTTTTAGAGTTGGGCGCGGCTTTAGCATCCCCTCGATGACCTCAGGTTCCAGTGGATTATTCCACCTAATTGCCGGACATGTATGGAGATCCTTCATCATTCTTTTCGTCTTGGCTGAAAGAGCGACCTCCCATGGAGCTTCTTCTACGAAAGAACATGATGCTCCCGGTGTATCCGTTTTCTTGGGAGTGTGTGGCCGAGGCGGGTTCACCTTCCAGTTCTTAGATAATACGAATTTTCCCTGCTGGTATTGATCTTCTATCCAGCTTTTGAAGATATAACAATCCTCAATCGGATGGCCCAACATTCGGTGATAAGGGCGGTAGTTGGGATTGCTAGTGTCGCCTGGTTGCGCTGGGCGTCTTGGCTCTGGGAGCATAATGAGCCTGTTGCGGAGTGCAAGCTCGAATAACCTCTTTGTCTTGTCTCGAGGGAACGAGGAAGGGAGACTCATTTTATCTTCAAGAAATCGAGTTCTGTTATTTTGGCGATCAACTGGTCTCGGGCCACCGGGCTGCTGTTGAGCGTTGTCGACAACGATCGCTTTCCCCTTTCCCTTCTCATTTCGAGAGTCCGGTTTTGGAGGAGACGGTCTATGACCCATCAGGTCCATTTGGGCCAGTTTGTCCATCAAGGCTTGGAATGTGGTGGCTTAAAGAACATCATGAATTGTGAAATAGTTGCATGAGGGTGTAGGGTGCCCACTGATTGAATGTTCGATTTCTCGATGTGTCGTGTTTTAGAAATGATGTTTCACAATCAAAGAAATTTTTGACCGCAATCAATAACGGTGTCGATTGTAGCGTGTTAGCGAGTGTGGATCGTCCACAGGGAAAGTGAGATCCGTTCGAATTTGAATTAGATGAATTGAAAATTAAAGAAAAGAGAAAAGACAATTCAATTCAAGATTTAAAAGTAAATTTCAAGAATTATCTAGATCTAAATCAAGAAAACATAAAAATCGAGAATCAAGAATTGATGATATCCAATCGATTTAGGTTTCAAGAATCGAAGTGAGGCTCGTAGGAATCGATCGAATCTATAGACGTGATGAAAACTATTGATTACGTTTTCTTATACATTAATGATTTGATACTAGATCGATGACGATTAATTGAGGTTTAAGGATCTTTCGAAGAAACAAGGATTTCTTCATCTCATCCTTTGTCCTTTTGATGAATCTCATTCAAAAACTAGCCTCTAGTAAATTCAAGAATCGATCGTGGATCACTAATTAAGAACGAACAAAATCAAGAAAAGATCGTTCGAAACTAGGTTGCCGATTATTGAATTTACTAAAGTTTACAAAACTTATAGGAATTAAGAATTGTTTCAAGATCTAATCATCATCATCTATTGATTCTTTCAACTCCTTCACGAGCGGAGTTTTACTCAAACATCATAACAAGAAACACAATCAAGAATTGAGATCTAATCATGATGCAAGAATGTAAAGAAAGCATGATAAAGAATTTCACCTTTTATTTATCAACAATTTTGTTACAATTCTCTCAAGATCTACAATGAGGAAAGTGTTAGTTATATGTATGCACTAGAGGCCATTACTGTACATAGGATGTATATTGGAGTGGATGCTGGGACATATATAGGGAGGACTTTCTTGCTCGACATGATAGTATGCTATCTGGTTACTCTTTACCTTAACGTGTACTCAGATTGTCTCTCTATTACATGTTGGTAAAGCCCTTAGGATGTGTACTTGACTACCTGGACTATGATGCGGATCATACTAGTGGGGACATGGTAGTCCATAAGTACATCCTTCAAGGTCCCTAGTCGTGGGTGTATCTAGACGGGGCATCGATATACCAGAGTAGACTAGCGTATACCTTCTCGACCCATACAGATGGGCGATGGATGATACCATATCCATTGTTGTTTGACATCAGAGATGATATGCGGGTGCTCAGTAGAGACTGGGTACACTGGACGGACTCGCCGAGAACTCCCAGATGGTATTATACCTTACGTCAGATGGCAGTTCTCTGGTGACACTGGTACAGAGTAGTCTGTTGACCCGAGATCGTCATAGAGTCTTGTGTGGTTCCCACTGTGCTTTGATTTCCATCTTACCACGTCCAAGAGGGCGTGCAAAACGGTGGTTTTTGGGTACAGTCCCGAGTCACATGGAGGCAATGAGCGATAGGAGGGGATTCGTCTCTCCCGGTATAGGGAGTTGATGTTGCACTGTGTTCGATTGGCTATAACAGGAAGTCCCTGGCCAGGGCTGATCAGAGAATTGCTGGTAAGTGTTACCAGTAGTTTCTCGACCCGTTATGAGACTCATATCGACACGACTTATCGAGCTATTGGGGTCTGACGTTTACCACCCCTAGGCAAGATATGCGACATATCAGACGATCAGACCGGACTGTACGGTAGTGTTACTGGTTGGATTCACTGGAGTGTGAGCGGGCTTGCTCGTCGATCTTCTGATCGCTCAATACCCGGGTGGCCGTTACGTTTAGCAGACCGCTTGCGGCTTGTGGGTGTTTGATATGATCATCACCTGCTGCCGGCGTATTGACGAGTCTTTAGAGTCCTACACAGAGGTTTCCTGGCTCAAGCGAAACGAAATAGGAGCGCATATGAGATATGTACGGGACCGAGAATAATACGTGTATGTGATACCATATTCCATTCTCGCGATGAATGTATCGAATGGTTGTATGCGATATAACCTAGTTATCGAATCAAGGATTGATTCGATAAGCCGATACATTGTATACTTGTCGGTTGTGTGCGACTTGACCGGATCATTAAATCAAGTGTTGATTTAATGATTTAATGTATAATTATATATTTGATATATTACTTTGCATTAACTAGTATCGGTTCACTTTAAATGGATTTTCTCACTTGGTTTGTGCACATTGTATATGTGATATACTTTTGTACACAAGATTGTATCATGTTTGATGATACATGCTAGTTTGGGTTTGTGTAAAGAATTAAACCATGGTTACTTAAGAGGTTAGGGTTTCATTTCCTTTTCTCATTTATTTATCTATTTATTCATTTTGGAAAAAGGAAAGCATAAAGAGAAAATGGTTGCTAACTTTGTTTGTATTATGAAGCTTCATGAAGCTTTGACCAAAGTGACCACTTTGTCTTCATCTTTAACCCTAACCATTCATCTAACCTTAGTCAATTCTCTACACTTGACCATGGTTGATTATGATAAGTATTCTTTTATTTTCTATTTTCAAAAGAACTTATCATAACATTATCATCTTCTTCTTCTTCTTCAAGATGAAGAACCTTGATTCCATCAATGGTGATTGATGAAAATGAGTGAGAAATCCAATTCTAAAGTCTACCCACTTCCTATTTCTTCATCCTCTACCTCTTGCCAAGCAGTAGAGTGTGTTTTCTTCACAAGTTTTTGGACTTGGTGAAGTTGGAGCTTGATCTAGCGATGCCTCGACGTAGATCATCTTCGGCATCGTCGTCGATGACCTAGCCCGTCCATTCTCCGATGAAGCCGACGCTAGAGCCCGGGGTTCGACTTGGACAGCGAGGAGACTTTATTGCGGAGCTATGGAGGTGGAGCACCGGATCTACAAAGGTTGTATTTCCGTTATCTTATAGTTTAGTTGTAAACTAGCTCGTTTTATCGCCTAAACATCTAGCCAACGATCTAGTCTAGGGTTTCTCGGCACCGTATTTTTTGAAATTGGCATGGTTGATGCCTTGTGAGACCTCTTGGGAGTGCCTAGGAACCCTACAGTGGTATCAGAGCCTAGCTAGAGCCTTAGGCGAAGTCTAGACGGAGTTTGAAGTCCGAACGAACCCGAAACCCTATCACAAACATGCTCTCTGGACTTTTTCTAAAAACTGGGTTTTTTCAAAATTAAAAATATGCAGAAAACTCAGAAGGGAATTCTAAGAATTACGGCGCAAATTTTATTTCATGAACAGTGTAATCGGCGGCGGAACCGCGGCATAAGCCTAGCTTATGCGGCGGTTCCGCGACAACATGGTGACGTCATCCTCCCCTTTTTGCACAGTAATTCATGTTTTCAGATGCTGAGTTTTCTGGGAATTTTTAAAATTTATTCAAGAGTTGAATTTTCTGGAGTTGTTTTGGGGATTCGGTGTTTCGATCGGGGTATCAAATTTTGTCTATTTGGCTTTCCGGATAATTTTAGAATATGTTAAAAAGTTCGACCGGATATAAATACCCAATTTTTCCCCTGCCGGGAAATTTCCAAGTGTTGGATTTTTCCGTAGTTTAACGACGTTCTAAGTAGTGCAAGTAACTCGATGGACCCTCTAGAAGACAACAAACCTTAACTCGATTATGTGACCGTCTTGAACTGCCCTTTGAACCTTCGGGTTTGGGGCAGTACGGCGTGCCACATATGAGGCGTTGGCTTGACCCTTCTACGGCTGGACCGTTGGTACTGAGGCACGAACTGAATGTTTTTAGACTTGTTTCATGTGTTGATCTATATCGGGAAAACTTGGGTGTTCGATTGTTCGATCGGAAAGTTTGACATTTTCTATTTATCTGGAATGGGATACAATAATAGGAATTCACAAGAAGTTATGAGATAACTGAATGAATGTTATAAACGTAGCACTTTAGTCTCACTTGATCGGTTGCCACGGAATTTTGATGTGATCAAAAGTCCGTCGCAATCACGTAGCGTACGCGGATACTCGCCGGATAAACTTAATAGACAGCCTCACCTCATAGCCCCGACCAAGTGACTGTAGGAGAACCCCGTCGCCGAAAGCATCCGTTCGGGTGCTCGCGGCAGCGGTGTTAAGCCTTGGTGCACTTTGTCGACGGCGTCGGGGGTGCGGCCGTCTACTAAAGTTTGCGACGAGCATTCGATCAGGATGTCGGGAATCTTGTTGAATTGCCCGACTTGATATTGAAAAGTGTTTTCGATAATGAGACTAAAATGCGGGGTTTATAATTGTTAGGCATGCGATGTCTAAGTAATTCATTTGGTCAGGCATGCGATGTCTGAGGAGGTTGCGGATTCCAACTGTTGTAGTTTTACACTTTCTTTACTGTGACCGTAAGTGTAATATGTGATATCGCCGGTTTCGTTGCTATATGTCAACGACAATTGGGATGCGCATATTTACTTACGTTGATGACATGTAATGTTATGTGTTGCTGGATATGTTATATTGGATCGTTGTGTTTGAATAGCCGGGGGGTTTTATGTGAGATGAGTGTTTTTTCATTTTCATTCATGTAAAAACTTGTATGTAATATTCTTTTATTGGGGCACTTCCAGGTTGCGGAAGTAGTCACCCTTTGTATATTATTTACTTTTCCGCACTAGGATAGACCCAAGGAGGAGGGCACAAGTAACCGGGTTCTGGAGTTCAGTGGGAGACCATATCGAGGAGTCGAGTCCGGGTCTCCTAACTCCAGAATTGGTAGGGTTGCTTGCCGCTCTCATAGGGGTCTAGGGGTGTGGGTTTGGCTATTCATCACGACCGTGGAATCCGTGTTTTATACTGGCTCGTATTAAAAACACGGACGTCCTAGTATATCCAATATTTCATATGATTCTTCTGCTGCGATATCCGTGATGTGACATGTGATGTTCTGTGATAGATACAGTATATAGTATATATGATATATTATATAGACGTTACTTATGTTTTACACCCGTGCTAGCCCTGCCCCGCTCTGCCGTTAGTTACCTAACCTAACGGTGCACGAGGGGATATCGAGGCGAATGCGGATGGCATAAGTGTACGCCGTATTTATCTGTGATGATTAGGTACTTAAATGATGGGACTTCATTAATGAGATTAATGAAATAAAAGAAACCTAAGATGTTGTAGAATCGAATTTCAAAAATAAAACAGGTAGCTACAGTTCTTGCTTTGCACAGCGGTATATGTGATATATCCTGCACCTTATTCGATAAGGAAAGGACCGAGATCCCTTCACCGGGAGTGACTCCTTTAGCAATAACTGGCAGATGCTACACCCTCGGTCTGTCTTTTGATTGCTTTTAAGAGTTTTTGCTTTGCACAGTAATATATATGATATATCCCGCACCTCATTCGACGAGGAAAGGACCGACGATCCCTTCACCGGGAGTGACTC
Organism: Agapanthus africanus; assembly: GCA_030015575.1. Lineage (NCBI taxonomy): Eukaryota > Viridiplantae > Streptophyta > Magnoliopsida > Asparagales > Amaryllidaceae > Agapanthus > Agapanthus africanus. The sequence continues at coordinate 142,573,066 of JASDDO010000031.1, forward strand.
CTTTAGCAAAACTAGAAAAGCCTCAGAAGCACTCCATTTTAAAATCATTTGATTCTACAACGATATCAAGTTCATTACGCAATAGGTTTTCAGAAAAACCTGTCGTAGCCCTCCGTCATTTCAGATAAGTCCTATTTAGTATTCGTGCTACGTTTGTTGACCTCCGTCAAGACGTAGTGTGCGGTAGCTAACTAGTATTTATCTGCTTATGCATATGATGCAGATTGGATTAGGGTAGTCGTGCGGCCTTGTTGACGTCCGTCAAGGGTCATGCGGGTGGGTTTAATTCGATCAAGAAAAGACGGGTTGAACTTGACTAGTAGCCTATGGTTTGTTGACCTCCGTCAAGGTCATAGGGTGCTGGGGGCAAAATATTATCGGGAATTTCAAATGTTGAAATTTGCAATGAGATTGCATACCTTCTATGAGATAGTTGGATCCCGATACCCGCTGCGAGTAAGAGTTACTCCTGGGAGAGTTTTATACATTACAATTAGCCGATCAAATAGGTGTCTAGAAAGGTGTTAACGAGGTTACGCCTCTGGGAAAACGAGGTTTACATTAATTAGGTTCGTGCGAAAGCACGGGGGACTTCCCTCAAAGTACCGACACTGGCCTGGCTGAAAGTTTGGCGAACTTGTAGTGTGTAATTAATCCCAGCTAGTCTTTCCTTTTAGGGTTTGAAGGAAGATTTGATAAAAAGCAGTGGGAGCCATCCTGATTAGATAAAATAATAACCAATCTATTCTTGCTAGAGCGCACGCTGAGTGTTTTCTTCTCTCTCTCTCCTGGTAGAGACCATATCACGCCTTAATCAAGATAATAATACGGATTATTGACCGAACCCGCTTGTTATACTGAGCTGGAGAACGTTGGTCCCGCTCCAACTTATAAATGTTATAAGACAGAGCAGGAAATTGGGGAATACCAGATTTCCCGTGCCGCCCAAACGAAGAGAGTGCATGTTGATGCATCATCTTCGGGTGTGTTCATTATAAAGAACTGTTTCTCAGTATCCTCCGCATCCTGGGTATATGATACCGGATATGGATCCCAGATATGTAATCTGTTACATAGGGCTACAAAAGGGTAGAAAAACTGAGAACGGGTGATAAATTTCATGAGGCAGAAAACGGGGCAAGAGTTGCAGCCAAGTCTGTCGGTCACTGTCACCCTGTATTACTGATACATTGATTCTGAACGAATGTTATTAGATACCGAACCTGATATACAAAATCATATCAGTCTCTTTATTAGTAAAGAAAGGATATAATTTTGTATTGTTGGATAATGTTTTGAACATTTCCTATATCAAAAGTTGATCAGTTCAGGCACGTTATCTAAAAGCATTGATGTTCTAAATCAAACTACAGTTCTTAGTATATAGAACACACACAAGAGGAAGAGTTCAGAAATGAACGAATTCTTCTTGAGGTATTGTAGACTAGGTCAGATCAATGTGACCCGACTAGCTAGAGTTACATAAAGATGTATATTTAAATTAGTTTGAATTTACATCTTGTGAAACTCGCCAGTCATGTCACAAAGATAAGATGACCATAGCTCTGTTTATTGAAAACAGAGAAAGAGTTAGTGAACTCTTGGCATTGATACATGTTGATGTATGTAAGGTCCCCTGTCTACACATACCAGGATTGGTTCTTTATACTTCATTACGTTCTCTGATGATCTCTTTAGATTCAGACATATGTTCTTGTTGAAACACAAGTCCGAACCTTTTGAGATATTCACAGAATATAAGTTAGAAGTAGAGAACCAAAATACGGGTATAAGTATTATGTCCTTTGATGTGATCGAGGAGGAGAATACTTGTGCATGGAATTCCTGGACTATTCTAAAGGAGAATGAGATTCTCTCTCAGCATTACTCCTCCGTATACACCATAGCACGATGGTATATCGGGGCGGAGCAATCACACCCTATATGATAAGGTGTGCTCTATGATGAGTACTACTGAGTTACCTTTTTCCTTTTGGGAGATATGCACTTATGAAGTTGCATACCTACTGAATAGGGTTCGAATCGAATCAGTTGCCTACCACTCCATATGAGATATGGAAAGGGAAGAGCCCATGTCTTAAGCTAGTTAAGATTTGGGGTTGTCCGGCTAATGTCTAAAAGCAAAATCCAGAAAAGCTCGAGGCAACGTCAGTTATGTACAACTGGAAATGTTCCAGCTATACAAACTGCAGCTGATGATTTGACAGAACCAAAGGATTCAGTAGATTCCAACGAACCTCAGCCTCTCCGCCGATCTAGTAGGGTTCCTCACCCACCTGAGAGATACTTCTGTTTCTCTATGACAGTGGGAGCGAGGATTGCATCATGAGATGATGACCCAACTAGTTTCGAGCTGGCCATCAGGAGTGAGACTCTGTAAGAATGGCTGGATGCTTATGTAGGGTTCCTAGACACTCTAGTGAAGTCTCACAAGTGATCAAACACGCTAATTTCTAAAAATTACGGTGCCGAGAAAACCTAGAACGGATCGTTAACTAGATATTTAGGCAAAGCAAGCAAGTAAACGGAAATATAGAAATAGGGAAGGGGCTACAACCTTTGTAGATCCAGTCCACCACCTCCTAGGCTCCGTGATGTAGTCCCCTCGCTGTCCAAATCGTATCTTGGGCTCTAGCGTCGACTTCATCGGAGGAAAAACGGGCTAGGTCATCGACGACGTGCCGAAGATGATCTACGTCGAGGCATCACTAGATCAAGCTCCACCTTCACCAAGCCGTGAAAACTTGTGAAGGAAACACCCTATACTACTTGGCAAGAGGTAGAGGATGAAGAAATAGGAAGTGGGTAGACTTTAGTTTTGGATTTCTCACTAGTTTTCATCACTTGCCATTTGAGTAGCAAGCTTTCTTCATGAAAGAAGAAGATGAAGAAGAAGAAGAAGATATGATAAGTCTTGATAATTAGATAAAAATAAATCAATACTTATCATACTTTCAACTATAGTTAAGTGTAGAGAAAAGACCATGGTTAAAAGGATGGTTAGGGTTAAGCATAAGAACAAAAGAGTGACTTAGTCAAAGTTTCAAGAAACTTCAACTAAAAACAAAACATTCAACCATTCATTTATCTTTTTCTTTTTCCAAAATGAATAAATAAGAAAGATAAATGAATAAATAATCAAAACCCTAATCATTAACTTAAACCATGGTTTGATTCTTTACACTTAACCAAGTAAGCATGTATCATCAAACATGATACAAACATGTGCGCAAAACTATATCGCATATACAATGTGTACAATTCAAGTGAGAAAATCCTTTTAAAGTGAACCAATACTAGTTAACACAAAGTAATATATCAAATATATAAATATGCACTAAATCATTAAATCAACACTTGATTTAACGATCCGGTCATATCGGATATAACCGACTAGTATCATATGTATCGGCTTATCGAATCAATCCTTGATTCGATAACTAGGTTATATCGCATATAACCATTCGATACATTCATCGCGAGAATAGAATACGGTATCACATACTCGCATTATTCTCGGTCCCGCCCATATCTCATATGCGCTCCTATTTCGTTTCGCTTGAGCCAGGAAACCTCTGTGTAGGACTCTAAAGACTCGTCAATACGCCGGCAGCAGATGATGATCATATCGAACACCCACAAGCCGCAAGCGGTCTGCTAAACATAACGGCCACCCGGGTATTGAGCGATCAGAAGATCGACGAGCAAGCCCGCTCACACTCCTATGAATCCAACCAGTAACACTTACCGTACAGTCCGGTCTGTTCGTCTGATATGCCGCATATCTCGCCTAGGGGTGGTAAACGTCAGACCCCAAAAGCTAGATAAGTCATGCCGACGTAAGGCCCATAACATTCGTGAAACTACTGATAACTCTTACCAGTATATCACTGCAACCCTGGCCAGGGATTTCCTGTTATGGCCAGTCGAGCATAGCACAACATCAACCCCCAATACCGGGAGAGACGAATCCCCTCCTATCGCTTATTGCCTCCATGTGAATCGGGACTGTACCCAAAAACCACCTGTTTGCACAACTCAGTAGAGCCGTGGTAGGACGGAAATCAAAGCACAGTGGGAGACACACAAGCCTCTATGACGATCTCGGGTCAACAGACTAAGCTGTACCAGTGTCACCAGAGAACTGCCATCTGACGTGAGGTATAATACCATCTGGGAGTTCTCGGCGAGTCCGTTCAGTGTACCCAGTCTCCATTGAGCACCCGCATACCATCTCCGATGTCAAACACCAATGGATATGGGATCATCCATTGCCCATCGCATGGGTCGAGAAGATATACGCTAGTCTACTCTGGAATATCGATGCCCCGTCTCGATATTCCCTCGACTAGAAACATTTCAAGGATGTACTCATGGACTACCCAGGCCCCACTAGTATGATCTGCATCATAGTCCTGGAAGTCGAGTACACATCCTAAGGGCTTTATTAACAAGTAACGGAGAGACGGAAAGTATACACGTTAAGATAAAGAGCAACCAGATAGCGTACTATCATGTCGAGCAAGAAAGTCCTACCTATATATGTCCCAGCATCCACTGCAATATACGTCCAATATACAGTAATGGTCTCTAGGGCATACATATAACTAACAATCTCCCACTTGCACTAGGGCCATCTGTAGCAGTGGTCGCAGTATCTAATACTCAACCATCCCATATGAGTCTCTCTCTGGGAAAAGGCCTTCATGAGTGGATCCGCCGTGTTGTCCTCTGAGTCTACTCTCCTAACCTCGATCACCCCGGAGATCAACTATCTCCATGATCAGGTGATGCTTCCTCAGAATATGTCTGGGTCACTGATGGGACCAGGGTTCCAGGGCCAAAGCCATACTTCCATTGTCATACAATGGCAGGAACCTAGTTCATCTTATGAACCAATATACACCCAAACTTCCTCTTTGGTAGTATCTTCAATAGCGATGTTACCAGCCTTTATCGTCTAGTTTGCCACGGCATCTAGCTTGGAACTCTTCCAACATACCGTCCCTCTACTGAGCGTAAAGACAATGCCCGTGACTGACATTCAGTCGTCTTTATCACCCTGGAACTCTTCCAGTGATTCTCCCCAGGATCGACATCTAGTGAGAATCCTAGCATCCAATTACATCTATCTCATAGATGAAAACTCAGGATTTAAGAGGTATCACTTTGATCCTATTTGGAGAATCCTAGTGATAATAGGAGATTGACCGATCGTAGTATAGGAAACTCTCTTCCTATCAAGAGTATGTTGTCTACGTACAATACGAAGATGACCACCTTACTCTCTACTACCCTTTTGTATATACAAGGTTCGTCTACCATTTTGATGAAGTCAAACACTTTGACTATCACATCAAAACAGACGTTCCAACTTCGCGATGCCTGCTTCATTATGCAAAGCAACTTGCACACGTTTCCGCTGCTCCCACTGTTTACGAAGCCCTCTGGCTGTGTTCTTATAGACGTTCTCTTCTGAATCAGTATTTAGAAAAGCAGTCAGGGCACCCAACCACCAGATATCGCTGTAGCATTTCACAAAAGATAAAATGTTAATTTTGGGAATTTTTATAATTTAATATTATTTTATTGAATATTTTAATATTTTGGAATTATTAAATACAAATAAATGGGGAAAAATTTTGGAAAATTCTAAAATAGGGTAAATTAGAGAATTATGACATTTTAAAGTTTTTGTGATTAATTTTACACTAATTTAGTGCTAATCGCGATTAAAAATCGCTAATCGGTTTTTAGCTTTTTGTGCAACACATGCACATATCATTTTTTCACACTTGTGCATTTTCTTGCCATGCTTTTCATTTGGGTTAACTATTTGAGTGAGAAGGGTTTTAAAAGGAAAAAGAAAAGGAAAAGAATAAAGAAATGGGTAGTTGCTGAGAGAGAGAGAGGTATGGGCTTCATTGACTAAGGACTTAACCATTTCTCCCCTCATTTCCCTCCCTCTTCTCCCTTCTCCTGCTGCTGCTCCTGCACCTCCTTTCCCTCCCCTCTTCAAGCTCCAAAACACCTCTAAAACAACCCCAAAACCCAATCTCCATTTCATTAAATGTGTGCACAATCCCTAGATCTACACTTGGTGCTAAAGAAGCAAGGATTTTGGCCACTAGGGGCAACTCAAGAAAATTCTTGAGTTGCCAAATGAGGTATTTTCTGGACCTTAAACTTAGTTTATGCATTTCCTTTACCCTCATTTTAAGATCGAATCGATATTGTGTGATATTGTGGACTTGTGGATAACCTAGTTAGGGTTGTGATGATTTATGGGTTGTAATATGGAATTGAGGTCAGTAGAGGTTATACCATCACCCTAGTGTATGAATTGGAAATCCAAAACCTGAAGCTTAAACCATAATACGGATTTTAGAAACCGATATCGGGGAATTTATGAAATCTGTGAAGGGTATATTGAATCTGCTATCACCCGAGACACCCTAAATTAAAATTGATTGGACAGTGACACGTGCAGGCACCCAGGAAGCTAACCCCAAGACCCCAGCTCCCACTTCTTCTTCCCGGCCGCCAATTTATCCCCATTGGCCGCAAATTGCAGCCTGGGTCCCACCATTTTGGCTCGTATTGGTTCTGTAGCTCCTACATGTTCATGTTAGACCCCTGGTATATATAGATTTGTATAAAGTGACCTAGGGTAAAATCTGGGACATATTTCCTAAGTTGCTGTTTTAGATTCATGTTTCCGTATTCCGTATTTTTAATTCTGCAATTGTGGATTGTGTTTTGCCTCGACTATTTGGCGTTTATACGACGATATAGAGGATGTGTTGATGGTTTTGAAGGCGTGCCATGGGTTTTAACCTATAGGCCTCTTATCGTATCATTTTGGATTTCATGTGCTGTTTTAGCTTTGATTTGGTTTTAATGCGCATATACGATATTTTGATGTGTAGGTACCCTATGAAGACTTCGGGACGACAAGCAAGCGCGTGGCGACGTCCACAAATGAAGACGCTAGGTGAGTAGATTATATCTACTGGGGGAAGTCGGGTGGATGGCGTATAGCACCCCCGCAGTCCGTAGTTGTTATTATATATGATAGTTAGGTGTATTATGGATAGTGTAGGGTTAGAAGTGACTAGTGTAGTTCATAGTCGCGAACCCTAGAATAGAATTACACCTACACGCACACCCTTGCATATTACTTATACTGGCACTGTATTGATGATATTTGATGACTTTGGAGATGAGTCAATGAAATTGGGCTTTGTGCCGCGAGATCGGTGATGTGATATGATTCGTATTTGGGATACGAAATGTGATTCTTGTGGGCTTGGGATGTGTGTTTACCCCCGCATGCATACTTTATTGATGGTATCGATTTATACTAGACATAGAATAGTACCCCAGATTATATGATATGTTGATAGTGATACCTGAAGTGTGATGAGATAGTGTGATATTGACCCGTACCCAGCTATTGGGATGCCGTACGACGATTTACCGTATGAGCTTTACATTGATGATAGATCCGCACTCATGAATGGAGGATGTCATATGATATACTGTATCGTACGCGATACTATTGAGGCGGAATCACCGACTATTATATCTATATATATATCGACTCAGATGTTAGACGGTTTCCTTACCTGTAGCTCAGCTTGTTAGTTCAGCTGTATAGTTTAGTGTAGTTGTTAGAATAGATTAGACTCCTACCTATTTCAAAACTAGCGGGTCGTGGGTATTTTAAAAGACAGGTCAAAGGATCTACGGACATTTCAAAAGGCGTATCTTTTCATAAAAACACCGTAGCCCCTATTTTCAAAACCCCATGATTCGTGATATTTCAAAAGGCACCATTTGTAGGACTTATATTAGATTAATGCAGATTAGTTATAGTTGCGTCTAGATTCAGCTCCCACTTTTTTTGTGGTTCGCTTTGCATCGCATTCTTATATTATGTTTCATACTCCATTATTGATATCATGCTGTTAGGACACCAGCACCATTACCGATGTTGTGTATGTACCACGTACACTTACTTGCCGGCTCACACACATCTTCATCGGTAATTGCCATGTCACGTACACCTTAGAAAATACTATTGCTTGACATAACCTATTAGCTAATAGTTTAGACATTGTAGTTATTACCTGCTACTTCATGCATACTGATATTCATTGTTATGCCGCATTCATGGATTCTCATGCATATATTCACTATTTTACGTGTTACTGAGGTTTTGGATTTGGATTTCCGTGAGATTTTCTGGATTTGGAGGAAAACCGCAAAAACACAGATAAACATTTTCTCTCTTTTAAAATAAAAAGTGCGGTTTTCCCATGATGTATGAGTCGTCCACCATGAGTTTGCTGATGGATTTGGAAACCCAATTCGAGGAGACGGATGAACTGTTTCGGGTACATGGTGGACCCGGTGCGGTACCCCGGGGCAAGATGAATGTGGTGATGACGTTGAGCCTGGCAGGGGAGCACTACCGACCGGTGATTTTACCTGACGCATCGGATATCCGAAGGATACCGTCGTGGTCTTGAGATTGATGGTAGGGGCCGGTCTGGACTGACGGCGCCCTAGATTTTGTGATTGGGATACAGAGATATCGGGATATTTGGATTACGTTTTGTGCCGATGTTAGGCACTGTTTTATGCTGATTTCGTTATGATACCTCATTTTAAAAATACAAAGGAAATCTCACTAAAGTATGAAAACAGTTTCTTCATTTACATGTATTATGTTCTCATGCATTCATACCTCATTCTTATGTTATATTGCTACCTGAGGCACTCACACAGGCACAGGAGATTACACTCGGGTTAGATATTTACCCTAGCCTTGTTATAGGCTGCATGTTTTATATTGAGGATTTTGTACTGATCGTTTTAACCTAGGATTATGTCTTGCATTCGGTTTCTGCTTGTAGTTATTCTCTATTCACGAGTTGGCAACTCACCCCCGTTGTGCCACAGTTCTTGCAGGTTTTGCCGTACAGGTTCCTTTGCGGCATTTCTGGCACATTGCTTCCTTGCGGGTGAATTGCATTTGGTAGGTGGTTCCTTTTGCATCAAAACCACCATTGTACTTATATTATTCTTTGTATCTAGAATTTCCATCAACCAAATTTGTTTATTGTTTCAGACTCAGACTTTAGTGATGTTTTATTTGGCCTTAGAGTCGCGCTTAGTAGTATTGCGGTTTTCATGCTTACTGTGTTTCTTTTGGATCGATCCTCGCCTTTCGGCGTTGTATATTATATTGCATGTGTGGTTGTGACCGTCAATTGACGAAGAGCTAGCTCCCGCTTGGGGATGCCTTTTATCATTGAATATATGTTATGCTTGTTGTATCCCGTTCGGGGCCAGTATTTATAAAAGAAACTCTGCCGAAATTTTTAGAAAAGACTTTACCTTTTAAAAATGCACCTTCGGCTTAGTTATTTAAAAACCTCGACTTCAAACATATTTTCCTTCACTTCTTTAAACCAGTTTTCTTCACTTACTCTTAAAATGGTTTTAGATTTCTGGGCTTTGGCTTACTTGGATCAGATGGAGTCCTATAGATTTCATATGGTTCGAGGGCCAGTCACGTGCTCTTTCGGGTCGTGACAAAGTTGGTATCAGAGCGCTAGGTTGACCTTGGTTCGAGTCTAAGTTTGACTATGTGGAGCCTAGGGCGTTTATATATATACGGAACTTTGGCTTGACCTTACGGAACTTAGACTTAGTCGAGGGGGTATTAGACCCGAACTTTCGTCGTATAGGATGACCCTTGGTTGATGGAATAGGTGACTAAAGTAGAGTGACGTACCGTTGGTATGTTCCGCGGCATACTTACGACACGCCACTCCGCTTAAGAAACCTTAGGATGTACATATTTTCGAGATCAGTGTTTCTCTTTATATCCATGATTATACATCCATTTGAGATCCCCGATTCTATTAGTCCATGATCATACCTTCATTGATGTTGTTCCTTCTTATGATCGTGTATCCACTCTGGATCTGTTGTTTCCTTTCTTGCCATTGATCTGCTCTCTTCGATACTCGATTGAGGTTCCTGTCGCCATGTTTGAGCGCAGTTTGGGCTGCTGCTAGGGTTACGGTCAGTGCGAGCTCGTCTGGTACGAGGGCTGACCATTGTGTTTTCTGGTGACATGGGAACGTCTCGAGTTAGTATTGATGACTGTGACCTCAAGTGGAGGCGAGTGCTTGGTTTTGCACCGGATGATCGGGCCATTGTTAGAGCTGCCAGTTGAGAGAGGACTGTTGATGTACATCATACCTCAGAGATTATGATGTCGCCTACCGTGCAGACAGAGGGACCAGCTGTTGCTGAGATTGACGGGATGTCGCTTTCGGAGCTTACGAGCTTAGATTGTCGGAGCTTCCAGACAGATATGAGACAGATTATAGCTAGTCTACTCGATTTGAGAGACGAAGGTGATTCGTCCGATTTATGCACCGGAGCGGGCCCAGTTGAGTTGAAGATTTCCAGTGTGGAGAGTCTTACTCAGATCTAGAGCAGACCGATTCAGAGATGACCGCCAATGTGTCGTCTTTCCTGGAGGTTTGAGACGCTGTTCGGCGTGCAGGTGAATGAGCCAGTTGCTGCTGCAAATGACGAGATATCGCCCAGATGGTTGGAGCTGCTGCAGTGTGAGCATATACTTAGAGGGATGATAGCGAGTCGCCAGTCACCTGAGGATGAATGACTAGGACATTTGGTTCGTCCGTTTACCGATGCGAGGTCATCAGATAGATTGATTCCAGCTAGAGACGACTTCACGCAGATTCGTTGAGAGTCGATTGAGACGATCGAATGTCAGGAGCCCATTTTCCAAGTTTAAAGAATACGGAAAGACATGCAGGTGATTCTATGGACCCTCTAGAAGAATGAAACCCTAACTCGACTTAATGACCGTGTGAAAGCCTTTGATCCTTAGGGTTTACGGCAGTTCCGCGGCGCCATTAGTGAGGCTTGGGTTTGCCCTTCTACGGCTGGACCACCGACGCTGAGGCATGTACTCGATACTATTAAACTGTACTCAAGATGTTGATCTCTTGGGGGATTATAAGGTTCTGACGAGTCGATCGAATGTTTCGACATCATTCGGATATCATGTGATGGGATGCATTGCTTGGGAGACTCCAGATACGAGTATAGCCGTTGGAGCATAGTCCATGCAGCCACGATGAGACGAGTCCGAATCAGTCGACATTGAAGCAGAGTGAAGAAAAGAGTTCGCAAGAGATTTCGACGAGATGACATCCCACTCCGCTGACATTAGAGATGTGATACGCACCCAGAAGCGTTGTATATGGATATATCTTCCAGAAAGAAGCGCGATAAGTATGCAGCCATTCCGGAACAAGAATTTGCTTCAGCAAGGGATGATGACTTCTGGGCAATTCGGCAGGGATGAGATTTGAGAGAGACTTCGACATGACCTTTCTGGAATACTATACGAGAAGACCTGACCCAGGAGTGGTCATATTGCGCACAACCAGCAGGCCAGAGTTAGCATTGTCGATGAGGTAGTTGACCAGATTCGGATAAAGGAACTTACCCAGATGCGTTGCGAATCGATCAAGGACGGACGAGTATTGAGTATTCCTCCGATGGTTGGGACGTGTTCCCGAGGACCTGTTCGGCCTGACATCTTCTACAGAATGATGAAGCTACAGAGTACGCGATTTCGAGTCCGTGTGAGAGACTTCAGATTGACCGTGGCCGAGAACAGTGCAGTGCGTAGATATGCATGGCGTGACGTCATAGTGGACGACGATAGAGACAGGTGGAACCAGAGGTTCGGGCGAGACGCTGACGAGCTGTCATTACTTCCCGTCGAGACCAGAGGTCAGATATGCTTACAGAGGCATTGGGATGCAACCAGATTCCGAGAAATATTGTGTTGAGGACACAGATGTCTATCGAGTGAGAAGAGATTATGCAGGAGAGCCAGCCTCTGTACAGTTCGGCATAGGCAAGATCGGAAGAGACCTTGAGCATGATTCCTTCCAGGACATTGCTGCAATGATGTTTGCACCCAGGATCAGATATGTGACGTGCATTCAGAGATCCAGAGGCCGACGCCAGTGATGGGCTGCCTCACGAGTGGTCGTGAGGATTGACCGATAGGTGACCAGAGAAGTGCCAGAACGGAATCGTCCCCGTTAGCATACCTAACAGGGCCGATGAGCCGATTGACTGCGAGATAGGTAATCCTCAGAGAAGATAAGGACCCAGAGTCAGAGGGCGCCAGACCGTGAGCAAGAGGCAAGTAGATATCTTGCGCTGCTAGCAGTGGATGCACCGACTCCTTCTCGACCTCGAAGGAGGAACTACCGACGACGGTACTATGATTTGTGATTTTGTGATTCGATTATCACATATCCGTCATTTTGGATTTCGGTATTTTGGGCGTTCTGTTTGCATGATTTAGTTTTGATGACTGAGTTTCATGATATTTGTTTCATGCACCCACTGGATATTTATATTTTGCGCATAGTTATTACATTCGAGGTTTTGATTGTGAATTCACGCCCACCTTATACAATGATTTGATTTACACTTCCAGCAGAGTTTTCATGCACCTTTAGTGTTTTGATATACGATTTTGGTGCACGCCAGATGCACTAAATCGGGATTCTTCGTGCATGTTACATGCACCTGATTTGGTTGCTGTCAGGCACACACGTTGCCTATGACAGATGTTTCGTGCACACCCGTTGCACCTAGATGTTGTTTTGTACACCTGTATGACACATATATGGATTTTGATTCCTTGCGCACCAGACGCATAGGATATTCTCTATGTATTGATGTCTTCGGAGCCCCGACAAATTGGAGTATTACAAAAATTATTTTAGTATTGGGGGTTTAAATTTAAATTCGGGGACCGAATTTCTTTAAGGGGGGTAGATTGTAACATTTCACAAAAGATAAAATGTTAATTTTGGGAATTTTTATAATTTAATATTATTTTATTGAATATTTTAATATTTTGGAATTATTAAATACAAATAAATGGGGAAAAATTTTGGAAAATTTTGGAAAATTCTAAAATAGGGTAAATTAGAGAATTATGACATTTTAAAGTTTTTGTGATTAATTTGACACTAATTTAGTGCCAATCGCGATTAAAAATCGCTAATCGGTTTTTAGCTTTTTGTGCAACACATGCACATATCACTTTTTCACACTTGTGCATTTTCTTGCCATGCTTTTCATTTGGGTTTACTATTTGAGTGAGAAGGGTTTTAAAAGGAAAAAGAAAAGGAAAAGAATAAAGAAATGGGTAGTTGGTGAGAGAGAGAGAGAGGTATGGGCTTCATTGACTAAGGACTTAACCATTTCTCCCCTCATTTCCCTCCCTCTTCTCCCTTCTCCTGCTGCTGCTCCTGCACCTCCTTTCCCTCCCCTCTTCAAGCTCCAAAACACCTCTAAAACAACCCCAAAACCCAATCTCCATTTCATTAAATGTGTGCACAATCCCTAGATCTACACTTGGTGCTAAAGAAGCAAGGATTTTGGCCACTAGGGGCAACTCAAGAAAATTCTTGAGTTGCCAAATGAGGTATTTTCTGGACCTTAAACTTAGTTTATGCATTTCCTTTACCCTCATTTTAAGATCGAATCGATATTGTGTGATATTGTGGACTTGTGGATAACCTAGTTAGGGTTGTGATGATTTATGGGTTGTAATATGGAATTGAGGTCAGTAGAGGTTATACCATCACCCTAGTGTATGAATTGGAAATCCAAAACCTGAAGCTGAAACCATAATACGGATTTTAGAAACCGATATCGGGGAATTTATGAAATCTGTGAAGGGTATATTGAATCTGCTATCACCCCAGACACCCTAAATTAAAATTGATTGGACAGTGACACGTGCAGGCACCCAGGAAGCTAACCCCAAGACCCCAGCTCCCACTTCTTCTTCCCGGCCGCCAATTTATCCCCATTGGCCGCAAATTGCAGCCTGGGTCCCACCATTTTGGCTCGTATTGGTTCTGTAGCTCCTACATGTTCATGTTAGACCCCTGGTATATATAGATTTGTATAAAGTGACCTAGGGTAAAATCTGGGACATATTTCCTAAGTTGCTGTTTTAGATTCATGTTTCCGTATTCCGTATTTTTAATTCTGCAATTGTGGATTGTGTTTTGCCTCGACTATTTGGCGTTTATACGACGATATAGAGGATGTGTTGATGGTTTTGAAGGCGTGCCATGGGTTTTAACCTATAGGCCTCTTATCGTATCATTTTGGATTTCATGTGCTGTTTTAGCTTTGATTTGGTTTTAATGCGCATATACGATATTTTGATGTGTAGGTACCCTATGAAGACTTCGGGACGACAAGCAAGCGCGTGGCGACATCCACAAATGAAGACGCTAGGTGAGTAGATTATATCTACTGGGGGAAGTCGGGTGGATGGCGTATAGCACCCCCGCAGTCCGTAGTTGTTATTATATATGATAGTTAGGTGTATTATGGATAGTGTAGGGTTAGAAGTGACTAGTGTAGTTCATAGTCGCGAACCCTAGAATAGAATTACACCTACACGCACACCCTTGCATATTACTTATACTGGCACTGTGTTGATGATATTGGATGACTTTGGAGATGAGTCAATGAAATTGGGCTTTGTGCCGCGAGATCGGTGATGTGATATGATTCGTATTTGGGTTACGAAATATGATTCTTGCGGGCTTGGGATATGTGTTTACCCCCGCATGCATACTTTATTGATGGTATCGATTTATACTAGACATAGAATAGTACCCCAGATTATATGATATGTTGATAGTGATACCTGAAGTGTGATGAGATAGTGTGATATTGACCCGTACCCAGCTATTGGGATGCCGTACGACGATTTACCGTATGAGCTTTACATTGATGATAGATCCGCACTCATGAATGGAGGATGTCATATGATATACTGTATCGTACGCGATACTATTGAGGCGGAATCACCGACTATTATATCTATATATATATCGACTCAGATGTTAGACGGTTTCCTTACCTGTAGCTCAGCTTGTTAGTTCAGCTGTATAGTTTAGTGTAGTTGTTAGAATAGATTAGACTCCTACCTATTTCAAAACTAGCGGGTCGTGGGTATTTTAAAAGACAGGTCAAAGGATCTACGGACATTTCAAAAGGCGTATCTTTTCATAAAAACACCGTAGCCCCTATTTTCAAAACCCCATGATTCGTGATATTTCAAAAGGCACCATTTGTAGGACTTATATTAGATTAATGCAGATTAGTTATAGTTGCGTCTAGATTCAGCTCCCACTTTTTTTGTGGTTCGCTTTGCATCGCATTCTTATATTATGTTTCATACTCCATTATTGATATCATGCTGTTAGGACACCGGCACCATTACCGATGTTGCGTATGTACCACGTACACTTACTTGCCGGCTCACACACATCTTCATCGGTAATTGCCATGTCACGTACACCTTAGAAAATACTATTGCTTGACATAACCTATTAGCTAATAGTTTAGACATTGTAGTTATTACCTGCTACTTCATGCATACTGATATTCATTGTTATGCCGCATTCATGGATTCTCATGCATATATTCACTATTTTACGTGTTACTGAGGTTTTGGATTTGGATTTCCGTGAGATTTTCTGGATTTGGAGGAAAACCGCAAAAACACAGATAAACATTTTCTCTCGTTTAAAATAAAAAGTGCGGTTTTCCCATGATGTATGAGTCGTCCACCATGAGTTTGCTGATGGATTTGGAAACCCGATTCGAGGAGACGGATGAACCGTTTCGGGTACATGGTGGACCCGGTGCGGTACCCCGGGGCAAGATGAATGTGGTGATGACGTTGAGCCTGGCAGGGGAGCACTACCGACCGGTGATTTTACCTGACGCGTCGGATATCCGGAGGATACCGTCGTGGTCTTGAGATTGATGGTAGGGGCCGGTCTGGACTGACGGCGCCCTAGATTTTGTGATTGGGATACAGAGATATCGGGATATTTGGATTACGTTTTGTGCCGATGTTAGGCACTGTTTTATGCTGATTTCATTATGATACCTCATTTTAAAAATACAAAGGAAATCTCACTAAAGTATGAAAACAGTTTCTTCATTTACATGTATTATGTTCTCATGCATTCATACCTCATTCTTATGTTATATTGCTACCTGAGGCACTGACACAGGCACAGGAGATTACACTCGGGTTAGATATTTACCCTAGCCTTGTTATAGGCTGCATGTTTTATATTGAGGATTTTGTACTGATCGTTTTGACCTAGGATTATGTCTTGCGTTCGGTTTCTGCTTGTAGTTATTCTCTATTCACGAGTTGGCAACTCACCCCCGTTGTGCCACAGTTCTTGCAGGTTTTTCCGTACAGGTTCCTTTGCGGCATTTCTGGCACATTGCTTTCTTGCGGGTGAATTGCATTTGGTAGGTGGTTCCTTTTGCATCAAAACCACCATTGTACTTATATTATTCTTTGTATCTAGAATTTCCATCAACCAAATTTGTTTATTGTTTCAGACTCAGACTTTAGTGATGTTTTATTTGGCCTTAGAGTCGCGCTTAGTAGTATTGCGGTTTTCATGCTTACTGTGTTTCTTTTGGATCGATCCTCGCCTTTCGGCGTTGTATATTATATTGCATGTGTGGTTGTGACCGTCAATTGACGAAGAGCTAGCTCCCGCTTGGGGATGCCTTTTATCATTGTATATATGTTATGCTTGTTGTATCCCGTTCGGGGCCAGTATTTACAAAAGAAACTCTGCCGAAATTTTTAGAAAAGACTTTACCTTTTAAAAATGCACCTTCGGCTTAGTTATTTAAAAACCTCGACTTCAAACATATTTTCCTTCACTTCTTTAAACCAGTTTTCTTCACTTACTCTTAAAATGGTTTTAGATTTCTGGGCTTTGGCTTACTTGGATCAGATGGAGTCCTATAGATTTCATATGGTTCGAGGGCCAGTCACGTGCTCTTTCGGGTCGTGACAATCGCAGTCATGGTATGTAGCCGTGGCAAGTAGGATCTGGATGGACTTAAGCATAGTCACTTAGAAAAGGTTTCATCATGATCCATGCCTGGTTGATGACAAAAACCTTTAATAAGCCTAGCTTTGAAAGTCTCAACTTTTCCATCTACACCAAGCAATCTTCTCAAGATATACTTGCTCCTGATGGGGATTTAACCTTTCAGATATAGCAGCTAAAGTCCATACTTTGCTGGTGTATATGGATTCCATCTCAGATCGCTAAGCATCCAGCCATTCTTAAAGAGTCCCTACTCTCGATGGCCTGCTCGAAACTAGTTGGGTCATCATCTCATGATGCAATCCTCGCTCCCACTGTCATCGAGAAACCGAGGTATCTCTCAGGCGGATGAGGAACCCTACTAGATCGGCGGAGAGGCTGAGGTTCGTCAGGAACTATAGAATCCTTTGGTTCTGTCAAATCATCAACTGCAGTTTTGTATAGCTGGAACCTATCCAGTTATACAGAACTGATCCTGCCTCGATCTTGTCCGGATTTTGCTTTAAACATAGGCCGGACAACCCCAAATCTTAACTCGCTTAAGAGATGGGTTCTTCCCATACCATATCTCATATGGAGTGGTAGGCACTGATTTGATTCAAACCTAATTCAATAGGTATGCAGCTTCTCAAGTGCATAACCCCAAAAGGAAATAGGTAACTCAGTAATACTCATCATAGAGCACACCATATCTAATATTGTGCAATTGCTCCGCCCTGATACACCGTTGTGCTGTGGTGTATTCAGAGGAGTAACACTGAGAGAGAATCTCATTCTCCTTTAGAATAGTCCAGGAATTCTATGCACAAGTATTCTCCTCCCTGATCTTATCATAGGACATAATACTTATACCCGTATTTTGGTTCTCTACTTCTAACTTATATTCTGTGAATATCTCAAAAAGGTTCGGACTCATGTTTCAACAGGAACATATGACTGAATCTTGAGAGATTATCAGAGAACGTAATGAAGTATAAAGAACCAGTCCTGGCATGTGTAGACAAGAGACCTTACATACATCATAATGTATCAGTCCCAAGAGTTTACCAACTCTTTCTCTGTTTCCAATAAACAGAGCTATGGTCATCTTATCTTTGTGACATGACTGGCAAGTTTCACAAGATGTAAATTCAAACTGATTTAAATATGCATCCAAAATGTAACTTCAGCCAGTCGGTCGCATTGATATAACCTAGTCTACAATGCCTCAAGAATGATTCGTTCATTTCTGAACTCTTCCTCTTGTGTGTGTTCTGTATACGAGGAACTGTAGTTTGATTTAGAATGTCAATGCTTTTAGATAACGTGCCTGAACCGATCAACTTTTGATATAGGAAATGTTCAAAACATTATCCAGCAATACAAAATTATATCATTTCTTTACTAATAAAGAGACTGATATGATTTTGTATATCAGGTTCGGTATCTAATAGCATTTGTTCAGAATCAATGTATTGGTAATACAGGGTGACAGTGACCGACAGACTTGGCTGCAACACTTGCCCCGTTTTCTGCCTCATGAAACTTATCACCCTTTCTCAGTTTTTCTACCTTTTTGTAGCCCTATGTAACATATTACATATCTGGGATCCTGATCCGGTATCATATACCCAGGATGCAGAGGATACTGAGAAACAGTTCTTTGTAATGAACATACCCGAAGGAGATGCATCTCATGCACTTTCTTCGTTTGGGCGGCATGGGAATCCTGGCATTCCCCTATTTCCTGCTCTGTCTTATAACAATTATAAGTTGGAGCGGGACCAACGTTCCCCAGCTCAGTATAACAAGCGGGTTCGGTCAATAATCCGTTTTATTTTCTTGATTAAGGCGTGATATGGTCGCTACCTGGAGAGAGAGAGAAGAAAACGCTCTGCGTGCGCTCTTGCAAGATCAGATTGGTTATATATTTTATCTAATCAGGATGGCTCCCACTGTTTTTATCAAATCTTCCTTCAAACCCTAAAAGGAAAAACTAGCCGGGATTAATTACACTCTACAAGTTCGCCAATATTTCAGCCAGGCCAGTGTCGGTACTTTGAGGGAGGTTCCCCGTGCTTTCGCACGGACCTAATTACTATAAACCTCATTTTCCCAGAGGCATAACCCCGTTGACACCTTTCTAGACACCTACTTGATTGGCTAATTGCAAAGTGCAAAACTCTCCCAGCAGTAACAATTACTCGCAGTGGGTATCGGGATCCAACTATCATATAGAAGGTATGCAATCTCATTGAAAATTTCAACACTTGAAACTCCCGATAAAGGTTTTTACCCCTAGTACCTATGACCTTAACTAAGGTCAACAAATCATAAGTACTAGTCAAGTTCTACCCGTCATTTCGTGATTAATTAGACCCACCCACATGACCCTTAACTAAGGTCAAAAAAGTCACGCGACTGTCCTAACTAATCGCATCATATGCGGTGTAGGAAGACATCACTTAGCTACCGTACACTATGCCTTGACTATGGTCAACAAACACAGCACGAATACTAAGTACTCTACTTCCTAAAATGACGAAGGGTTGCGGCTGGTTTTTGTGAAAACCTTTAACGCTTTGAACTTGATCTCGTTGCGGAATCAAATGGTTTTTAAATGGAATGTTTTTCGAAGCTTTTTTAGTTTTGCTAAAGGGGTCACTCCCGGTGAAGGGATCGTCGGCCCTTTCCTCGTCGAATGAGGTGCGGGATATATCATATATATCACTGTGCAAAGCGGAAACTATAGAAGTAGTCAAAAAAAAACCGAGTGATGTAGCATCTGCCAGTTATTACTAAAGGAGTCACTCCCGGTGAAGGGATCTCGGTCCTTTCCCTATCGAATAAGGTGCAGGATGTTCTACAAGGAACACCACGATGCAGAGCAAGAACTGTAGCTACCTGTTTTATTTTTGAAATTCGATTCCACAACATCTATTAGGTTTATTTTCTTTCATTAATCTCATTAATGAATATGCCATCATTTAAATTACCTAAACATCACAGATAGATATGACGTACACTTATGCCATCCGCATTCGCCTCGATGTCCCCTCGTGCACCGTTAGGTTAGGTAACTAACGGCAGAGCGGGGCAGGGCTAGCGCGGGTGTAAAACATAAGTAACGTCTATATAATATATCATATATACTATAATATCTGTCACAGAACATCATATGATCACATCACAGATAAATCACAGCAGAAGAAACATATGAAATATTGGATATACTAGGACGTCCGTGTTTTCAATACGAGCCGGTATAAAACACGGATTCCACGGTCGTGATGAATAGCCAATCCCACACCCCAAGACCCGTACGAGAGCGGCAAGCAACCCTACGAATTCTAGGGTTAGGAGACCCGGACTCGACTCCTCGAGTTGGTCTCCCACTGGGCCCCAGAACCCGGTTACTTGTGCTCTCCACCTTGGGTCTATCCTAGTGCAGAAAAGTAAATAATATACATCAACGGTGACAACTTCCGCAACCTGGAAGTGCCCCAATAAAAGAATATTACATACAAGTTTTTACATGAATGAAAATGAAAAAACACTCATCTCACATAAAAAAAACCCCGGCTATTCAAACACGACGATCCAATATAACATATCCAGCAACACATAACATCACATGTCATCAACGTAAGTAAATATGCGCATCCCAATTGTCGTTGACATATAGCAACGAAACCGGCGATATCACATATTACACTTACGGTCACAGAAAAGAAAGTGTAAAACTACAACAGTTGGAATCCGCAACCTCCTCAGACATCGCATGCCTGACCAAAAGAATTACTTAGACATCGCATGCCTAACAATTATAAACCCCGCATTTTAGTCTCAAAATCGAAAACACTTTTCAATATCAAGTCGGGCAATTTAACAGGATTCCCAACATTCTGATCGAATGCTCGTCGCAAACTTCAGTAGACGGCCGCACCCCCGACGCCGTCGACAAAGTGCAACAAGGCGGAACACCGCTACCGCGAGAACCCGAACGGATGCTTTCGGCGACGGGGTTCTCCTACAGTCACTTGGTCGGGGCTATGGAGTGAGGCTGTCTATTAAGTTTACCCGGCGAGTATCCGCGTACGCTACGTGATTGCAACGGACTTTTGATCGCATCAAAATTCTGTGGCAACAGATCAAGTGAGACTAAACTGCTATGATTATAACATTCATTCAGTTATCTCATAACTTATTGTGAATTCCAAATATTGTATCACATTCCGGAAAAATAGAAAATGCTAAACTTTTCGATCGAACAATCGAACACCCAAATTTTCCCGATACAGCTCAACACATGAAATAAGTCTAACAACATTCAGTTCGTGCCTCAGTACCAACGGTCCAGCCGTAGAAGGGTCAAGCCAACGCCTCACATGTGGCACGCCGTACTGCCCCAAACCCGAAGGTTCAAAGGGCAGTTCAAGACGGTCACATAATCTAGTTAAGGTTTGTTGTCTTCTAGAGGGTCCATCGCGTTACTTGCACTACTTAGAACGTCGTTAAACTACGGAAAATTCCAACAATTGGAAATTTCCCGGCAGGGGAAAAAGTGGGTATTTATATCCGGTCGAACCTTTTAACATATTCTAAAAATACCCGGAAAAGCACACCGACAAAATTAGACAGTCCGATCGAATACACTGAGTCCCCAATACAACTCAGAAAATACAACTCTGGAATAAATATTAAAAGCATCCAGAACACACAAGAAACACCAACAGAAACAACTGAAGAAAACTCACAGCCTCATCATCACAGACGGCCACGGAACCGCCGCAGAAGGAGGGTCAACGCCGCGGTTCCGCGGTCGTACTGTAGAATCAGGCTGTCGTTTTCTGCAGTTTTTCTTAGAATTTCCTGAACATTTCTCTGCATATTTTTAATTCCAAAAAATCCACATTTTACAGAAATGTCCAGAGAGCATTTTTCAAGTCGGGTTTTGGGTCGATCGGACTTCTAACTCCGTCGGGACTTCGCCTAAGGCTCTAGCTAGGCTCTGATACCACTGTAGGTCAGGCAGCCACCCCATCCAATGGGGTCGCCGTGGCACCAACGGGTCCCTCAGCCGCTACTTTTTACGCATGCCCCCTCGCGAGGACTACAACCCGCCGGAACACCTTCCGGTCTCGGGACACCCTGGGGGTAAGAGCCTATGCTTCGCCACACTGTCACACAGTAAGAACCCCCCATAGGCCGACATCCAATGCCTAGTAGCTCTGATACCACTGTAGGGTTCCTAGGCACTCTAGTGAAGTCTCACAAGTGATCAAACACGCTAATTTCTAAAAATTACGGTGCCGAGAAAACCTAGAACGGATCGTTAACTAGATATTTAGGCAAAGCAAGCAAGTAAACGGAAATATAGAAATAGGGAAGGGGCTACAACCTTTGTAGATCCGGTCCACCACCTCCTAGGCTCCGTGATGAAGTCCCCTCGCTGTCCAAATCGTATCTTGGGCTCTAGCGTCGGCTTCATCGGAGGAAAAACGGGCTAGGTCATCGACGACGTGCCGAAGATGATCTACGTCGAGGCATCACTAGATCAAGCTCCACCTTCACCAAGCCGTGAAAACTTGTGAAGGAAACACCCTATACTCTTGGCAAGAGGTAGAGGATGAAGAAATAGGAAGTGGGTAGACTTTAGTTTTGGATTTCTCACTAGTTTTCATCACTTGCCATTGGAGTAGCAAGCTTTCTTCATGAAAGAAGAAGATGAAGAAGAAGAAGAAGATATGATAAGTCTTGATAATTAGATAAAAATAAATCAATACTTATCATACTTTCAACTATAGTTAAGTGTAGAGAAAAGACCATGGTTAAAAGGATGGTTAGGGTTAAGCATAAGAACAAAAGAGTGACTTAGTCAAAGTTTCAAGAAACTTCAACTAAAAACAAAACATTCAACCATTCATTTATCTTTTTCTTTTTCCAAAATGAATAAATAAGAAAGATAAATGAATAAATAATCAAAACCCTAATCATTAACTTAAACCATGGTTTGATTCTTTACACATAACCAAGTAAGCATGTATCATCAAACATGACACAAACATGTGCACAAAACTATATCGCATATACAACGTGTACAATTCAAGTGAGAAAATCCTTTTAAAGTGAACCAATACTAGTTAACGCAAAGTAATATATCAAATATATAAATATGCACTAAATTATTAAATCAACATTTGATTTAACGATCCGGTCATATCGGATATAACCGACTAGTATCATATGTATCAGCTTATCGAATCAATCCTTGATTCGATAACTAGGTTATATCGCATATAACCATTCGATACATTCATCGCGAGAATAGAATACGGTATCACATACTCGCATTATTCTCGGTCCCGCCAATATCTCATATGCGCTCCTATTTCGTTTCTCTTGAGCCAGGAAATCTCTGTGTAGGACTCTAAAGACTCGTCAATACGCCGGGAGCAGATGATGATCATATCAAACACCCACAAGCCGCAAACGGTCTGCTAAACGTAACGGCCACCCGGGTATTGAGCGATCAGAAGATCGACGAGCAAGCCCGCTGACACTCCTGTGAATCTAACCAGTAACACTTACCGTACAGTCCGGTCTGTTCGTCTGATATGCCGCATATCTCGCCTAGAGGTGGTAAACGTCAGACCCCAATAGCTCGATAAGTCATGCCGACGTAAGGCCCATAACATTCGTGAAACTACTGATAACTCTTACCAGTATATCACTGCAACCCTGGCCAGGGATTTCCTGTTATGGCCAGTCGAGCATAGCACAACATCAACCCCCAATACCGGGAGAGACGAATCCCCTCCTATCGCTCATTGCCTCCATGTGAATCGGGACTGTACCCAAAAACCACCTGTTTGCACAACTCAGTAGAGCCGTGGTAGGGCGGAAATCAAATCACAGTGGGAGACACACAAGACTCTATGACGATCTCGGGTCAACAGACTAAGCTGTACCAGTGTCACCAGAGAACTGCCATCTGACGTGAGGTATAATACCATCTGGGAGTTCTCGGCGAGTCCGTTCAGTGTACCCAGTCTCCACTGAGCACCCGCATACCATCTCTGATGTCAAACACCAATGGATATGGGATCATCCATCGCCCATCGCATGGGTCGAGAAGATATACGCTAGTCTACTCTGGAATATCGATGCCCCGTCTCGATATTCCCTCGACTAGGAACATTTCAAGGATCTACTCATGGACTACCCAGGCCCCACTAGTATGATCTGCATCATAGTCCTGGAAGTCGAGTACACATCCTAAGGGCTTTATTAACATGTAACAGAGAGACGGAAAGTATACACGTTAAGATAAAGAGCAACCAGATAGCGTACTATCATGTCGAGCAAGAAAGTCCTACCTATATATGTCTCAGCATCCACTATAATATACATCCAATGTACAGTAATGGCCTCTAGGGCATACATATAACTAACAGCTTAGGGATCTGAGATGGAATCCATGTACACCAGCAAAGTATGGACTTTGGCTGCTATATCTGAAGGGTTAAATCCCCATCAGGAGCAAGTATATCTTGAGAAGATTACTTGGTGTAGATGGAAAAGTTGAGACTTTCAAAGCTAGACTTGTTAAAGGTTTTCGTCATTGACCAGGCGTGGATAATGACGAAACCTTTTCCAGTACCTATGCTTAAGTCCATCCAGATACTACTTGCCACGGCTACATACCATGACTACGATATCTGGCGGTTGGGTGTCATGACTGCTTTTCTAAATACTGATTTAGAAGAGTGCGTCTATAAGTACACAGCCAGAGGGCCTCGTAGAAAGTGGGAGCAGCGGAAACATGTGCAAGATGCTTTATACGATAAAGCAGGCATCGCGGAGTTGGAACATCTGTTTTGATGAATTAATAAAAGAGTTTGACATCATCAAAATGGTAGATGAACCTTGTATAAACAAAAAGGTAGTAGGGAGTATGGTGACGATCCTCGTATAGTACGTGGATGACATACTCTTGATAGGGAAAGAATTTCCTATGCTACGCTCTATCAATCTCCGCTTATCTCAATGATTCTCCACATAGGATCAAAGCGATACCTACTAAATCCTGGGTTTTGGATCTATGAGATAGATCTAAATGGATGTTAGAATACTCACTAGCTGTAGTGAAATGGTATCAATCGATCCTGGGGAGAATCACTGGAAGGGTTCCAGGGTGATAAAGACGACTGAATGTCAGTCGCAGGCATTGTCTTTACCCTCAGTAAAGGGACGGTATGTTGGAAAAGTTCCAAGCTAGATACCGTGACATACTAGACGATAAAGGCAGGATACATCGCTACTTAAGATGCTACCAAAGAGGCTGTTTGGGTGTATATTGGTTCATGAGATGAACTATGTTCCTCCCATTGTGTGACAATGGAGTTGTGGCTTATGCCAAGGAACGACAGTCCCATCAGTGATCCAGACTTATTCTAAGGCAGTATCGCCTGATCATGGAGATGGTTGATCTCCAGGGTGATCAAGGTTAGGAGAGTAGATTCAGAGGACGACACGGCGGATCCACTCACGAAGGCCTATTCCCAGAGAGAGACTCTTATGGGATGGTTGAGTATGAGATACTACAACCACTGCTACAGATGGCCCTAGTGCAAGTGGGAGATTGTTAGTTATATGTATGCCCTAGAGGCCATTACTGTACATAGGATGTATATTGTAGTGGATGCTGGGACATATATAGGGAGGACATTCTTGCTCGATATGATAGTATGCTATCTGGTTACTCTTTACCTTAACGTGTACTCAGATTGTCTCTCTATTACATGTTGGTAAAGCCCTTAGGATGTGTACTTGACTACCTGGACTATGATGCAGATCATACTAGTGGGGACATGGTAGTCCATAAGTACATCCTTCAAGGTCCCTAGTCGTGGGTGTATCGAGACGGGGCATCGATATACCAGAGTAGACTAGCGTATACCTTCTCGACCCATACAGATGGGCGATGGATGATCCCATATCCATTGGTGTTTGACATCAGAGATGATATACGGGAGCTCAGTAGAGACTGGGTACACTGGACGGACTCGCCGAGAACTCCCAGATGGTATTATACCTTACGTCAGATGGCAGTTCTCTGATGACACTGGTACAGAGTAGTCTGTTGACCCGAGATCGTCATAGAGTCTTGTGTGGTTCCCACTGTGCTTTGATTTCCATCTTACCACGTCCAAGAGGGCGTGCAAAACGGTGGTTTTTGGGTACAGTCCCGAGTCACATGGAGGCAATGAGCGATAGGAGGGGATTTGTCTCTCCCGGTATAGGGAGTTGATGTTGCACTGTGTTCGATTGGCTATAACAGGAAGTCCCTGGCCAGGGCTGATCAGAGAATTGCTGGTAAGTGTTACCAGTAGTTTCTCGACCCGTTATGAGCCTCATATCGACACGACTTATCGAGCTATTGGGGTCTGATGTTTACCACCCCTAGGCAAGATATGCGACATATCAGACGATCAGACCGGACTGTACGGTAGTGTTACTGGTTGGATTCACTGGAGTGTGAGCAGGCTTGCTCGTCGATCTTCTGATCGCTCAATACCCGGGTGGCCGTTACGTTTAGCAGACCGCTTGCGGCTTGTGGGTGTTTGATATGATCATCACCTGCTGCCGGCGTATTGACGAGTCTTTAGAGTCCTACACAGAGGTTTCCTGGCTCAAGCGAAACGAAATAGGAGCGCATATGAGATATGTGCGGGACCGAGAATAATACGTGTATGTGATACCGTATTCCATTCTCGCGATGAATGTATCCAATGGTTGTATGCGATATAACCTAGTTATCGAATCAAGGATTGATTCGATAAGCCGATACATTGTATACTGGTCGGTTGTGTGCGACATGACCGGATCATTAAATCAAGTGTTGATTTAATGATTTAATGTATAATTATATATTTGATATATTACTTTGCATTAACTAGTATCGGTTCACTTTAAATGGATTTTCTCACTTGGTTTGTGCACATTGTATATGTGATATACTTTTGTACACAAGATTGTATCATGTTTGATGATACATGCTAGTTTGGGTTTGTGTAAAGAATTAAACCATGGTTACTTAAGTGGTTAGGGTTTCATTTCCTTTTCTCATTTATTTATCCATTTATTCATTTTGGAAAAAGGAAAGCATAAAGAGAAAATGGTTGCTAACTTTGTTTGTATTATGAAGCTTCATGAAGCTTTGACCAAAGTGACCACTTTGTCTTCATCTTTAACCCTAACCATTCATCTAACCTTAGTCAATTCTCTATACTTGACCATGGTTGATTATGATAAGTATTCTTTTATTTTCTATTTTCAAAAGAACTTATCATAACATTATCATCTTCTTCTTCTTCTTCTTCAAGATGAAGAACCTTGATTCCATCAATGGTGATTGATGAAAATGAGTGAGAAATCCAATTCTAAAGTCTACCCACTTCCTATTTCTTCATCCTCTACCTCTTGCCAAGTAGTAGAGTGTGTTTTCTTCACAAGTTTTTGGACTTGGTGAAGTTGGAGCTTGATCTAGCAATGCCTCGTCGTAGATCATCTTCGGCATCGTCGTCGATGACCTAGCCCGTCCATTCTCCGATGAAGCCGACGCTAGAGCCCGGGGTTCGACTTGGACAGCGAGGAGACTTCATTGCGGAGCTATGGAGGTGGAGCACCGGATCTACAAAGGTTGTATTTCCGTTATCTTATAGTTTAGTTGTAAACTAGCACGTTTTATCGCCTAAACATCTAGCCAACGATCTAGTCTAGGGTTTCTCGGCACCGTATTTTTTGAAATTGGCATGGTTGTGTTGGAGATAGTGCCCTCAGAGTCGATTATTGGATCACAGGCACGTGATTGCAATGATTGAGGGAGGACCTATCCCGGTAGGACAGTCTTACTCGAGATGATAGTTTGCTATCTGGTTTACCTTTATCATCGTGTACTGCTTTAGGTGACCTGATAGGTCGCTGTTGCACGTTGATAGAGCCCCTAGGATTGTTGCTTGACTACCGGCAGTATGAGGGCGATCATATACGTGGGAGCTGGTAGTCTATAAGCACATCCTTAAAAGGTCCCTAGTTGTAGGAGTTTCGAGACAGGGCATCGATACTCCAGAGTAGACTAGTGTATACAGTCGAGACCCCGACGAGGGGCGGTGGCCGGTCTCACAAGCCACTGGTGTCAGTTGGTTCACCTAAGATGTATACAGGTGCTCATTGGGTTATGAGTACACCGGACAGGACTCGCCGGGAACATGCTAGTTGGTCTTATACCTGACGTCAGATAGCAGTTCCCTGGTGACATGTGTACAGGTTAGTTCATCGACCTGGGGATCGTCATTTGTCTCGTGTGAGTTCCCACTGTACTTTGATTACTACCCTACCACGGCTCAAAGGAGTCGTGCAAACAGGTTTTAGTTGGGTACAGTCCCGAGCCACATGGAGACAGTGAGCGGATCTTCGGGGGTTCGTCTCTCCCGGTATTGGGGGTGAGGTCGCGCTGTGTCTAGGAGAGCCATTACACAAAGACCTTGGCCAAGGCAGGAGATTTACTGGTAGGTATTCCAGTAGTATCTCAGGGTGTTCTGGGCTACACTCCGACACGACTTGTACCGCTTTTGGGGGTCTGACTTTTACCAACCCCCTAGGCCCGACATGCGATGCTCATAGACGAACGGACCGGACTGTACGGATATTGTCACTGACAGGCTCAGTAGGGTGTCAGGATGAGTTCGCTCATCGACGTCCCTTTTAGTCAATAGCTAGTGGCCCGTTACGTATTGGCTTATACCTCTGACGTGCTAGTGGTTAAATCCACAGCCATAGTATTGACGAGTCTTTAGAGTCCACCACACTTTCAGTTACTCAAGCTTTCGGGCGAAACGCTGTAGAGACCGTATGGAGATATGGCAGGGTCCGATCAGATACGTGCGGTATTGCACGGATCAGGATCGGACAGTTTGTACTAGTGGCCGTATGGTTATATGGCAGCGTTCGATCAGATACGTGCGGTATTGCACGGATCAGGATCGGACGGATATTACTAGCCGGCTTTGGTTTAAGCCGGATCCTAGTATAGTACAGTGTAGATTTTGTCTCATTGCATTTGTATCCGGATGGAATACAGATGCGGGTGTGTATGCACAGTATGGGGGTTTTCCTGTAATTTATTACGGGACCAGTTTTCTGGAGTTGCCAGTTTGCATTCCGTTCCGGCCGGTTTTCCTTTGTTCTTTCCCGGCCGGACTTTTCCGATGGAGGGTGTTATTTGCAAGTTTGCAAATAACACATTGTGGAGGGTTTTATTGCATAAGGTTTGATCATGATATCTTTCATCCATCACTTGCATTAAGTGTGATTTGAAAGAGTATGGAGTGATAAGCATGGTTGTTGTTTTCTTGTCTTTGGATATGGTCACCCCTTCATGCTCTCCTACACTCACCTCCCTCTTGTTTGATATATAAGCTTTGCTCCACCATTTCTAAAGAGTGAGATTATTACTATGGATGAGAGTTTTCATTTAGAAAAGAGAGAAGAAAAGGAGAGAAGAAGGAGAGAGCTTCATCTTCATCTTTGAGAGAGTATATCATTCTTCATCTCAATCCATTGCTAGAAAATTGAAAGCACCAATTTTCCATACACCATTCCTCCATCTATGGCAACCAATGCCCCAAAGTGAGATATGCACTCTACACTACACATTCTACAGCAAGTCTTGGGCACGTCGACTAGCCAGCTTCGTGCCCGAGTTGCCTCGGCATTGAGGTGGGAGCCCGTAAAAGTCGTAGGCGATGTGGTGCCCTTCCGGCGAGGAGGCGACGACCGGAGTTCCCGCGAGGAGATCGGAGTGGAGATGAAGACCGGAGGACTCGGATCAGTCGGTACATCTCTAACTCATCTTCTAGTTAGCTTAGACTTGTTAATGGTTACGATCCGGATGTTTAGTGCACGGGGGTGACGGTTTGCTAAGTCCGCAAAAATTAAAGTTTATCACCGTTTCCGCGTTTGGCCGTCGGATTGACGGCCGGGGCGCCGCCGTGCACTTACAGTGGTATCAGAGCCTCGCCATTAACATAGTCTAGCTTGGTGTAATGTGTTTTTCTGTTTCGATCGATCGAATGTTCCAAAACTGCATTTTAGTTCGCATCAGTTTCTGTTGAAAATTTTCGGTCTCGAAAAATTTTTCAGGTTGTAAAATATTGATGTACTGGAAAATCTAAGAGCTCTGTAAAAATTCGACGAAGTAACTCCACAGTGGGAGCGCGGAACCGCCGCGAAAACACCCTTCCCGCCGCCCTTCCGCCGCCCACTGTGGAGATCACTTCACCAATTTTTTACAGAGGCCTTCTGGGCTTAAAATATGGGTTTTGGAATATTAAAATTGGGCCCAAGTTTTCTGTGAGTGCTACAGTTTTGATTGGGGGCCCACTTGTTAATTTTTGATCGATCGGATATTTTTAAACACATTTTTCACAATATTTACATTATATCTGCGACCATGAATGTCACTCGATCGGTAAATCCCGTCTAACTGCTATAGCCCGGTTAGACGGATTTGCGAACGTAACTTTCACGTTGATGTTCTGTTTTTGCTGTGATGTTGCGGATCGGTCGTGGGGGATAGCCTGGATGCAATGCTAGTACAGTGCTGTTGTATTATGTACATTTGATATTGCGGGGCGAGCGTCCGACATGTGGACTGCCGTCACTGCCTGTTTGTATTATTCTTTTGGGGCACGACCTGGTTACGGTCGATGTACCCGTTGTATGTATATTTTACTTTCTGTATTAGGATTACCCCGCGAAGGGGTGCACGGGTAGCCGGGTTCTAGAGGGCAACAAGCCCGCATCTCATGGCATTGAGACGGAGGGGGCTTCACTCTAGGATTGGCGGGCTATTCGCCGCACTCGTAGGGGGTACAGGTTGACCCAGGAGGGGTGCCCAAGTTACCGGATTCCGTGAAGTGCTGGGTGGTCCATTCACGGCGCTGAAGGGGGCTGCCTCGCTTCAGGTTTTGGCGGGTGACTTGCCGCGCCCGTAGGGGTCTAGGATTTCATTGCACAGGCTATCCACACGACCAGGGGAACGTCGGGTTTCAGTAGTGGCTCTGTAAAACCCGGGGATCCCAGATATCTGTATTGTTCTGTGATGCTGTATATTTCTGTGATGTTGCATTTCTTTTCACGCCTTGAGCGAAATATAATATATTGGTATATATATTAATAGATGTTGTATATGTTTTTCATCCGCGCTAGTCCAGTCCCCGCTCTGTCGTTAGTAAGCTAACCTAACGAGTGATGACGGGACCCAGTGGCGAATGCGGATGGCATATACGTACGTCAGTATATTTTCGTTCTTTGTGGTGTGATCAATGATGGGACTGCATTGATTCGGATCAATGCAAGTTAAACAAACCTATTCTGATGTTGTTGGAACACTTTTCAAAAAGCTGTTATTGCAAGGACGTTCTCTTTTGTTTTGCATCGTGGTATTCATTTGGAATATCCTGCTCCTCAGTCGACGAGGCAAGGGCCGAGATCCCTTCACCGGGAGTGAACCCTTGGACAGAAGTTTGCGTCAGGGCATTAACTTCACTATAGCCGATTACTTTTGCTTTGCACCGTGGTATTCAGTTGGAATATCCTGCACCCCATTCTACGGGGAAAGAGCCGAGATCCCTTCACCGGGAGTGACCTCTTTAGTAAAGGTTTTCGTCACTATATTTTCTAAAAAGCTATCCGTTCCTTCAACGATATCAAGTTCATTACGTTAAAGGTTTTCGCCAGAAACCATTCGTAGCCCTCCGTCGTTTCAGACGGGTAGCACGTAGTATTCATGCTATGTTTGTTGGCCTTCGTCAAGGCATAGTGTATGGTAGCTGCTTGTTGCCTTTCTGCAGCATAGATAGATGCGTTGGTTTGGGACAGTCGTATAGCCTTGTTGGCCTTCGTCAAGGGCTTGTGCGGGTGGGTTCAAATCAACCTAGAGAATGACGGGTAGAACTTGACATGTGACTTATGATTTGTTGGCCTTCGTCAAGGTCATAAGAGCATGGGGCAGAAATCACATCGGGAGTTTCAAAAGAACTGAAACTTGCCAGATATGCGCATACCTTCTGGAGTGTGATACCGTGAGCGGATTCCGTCACGTTGTCATGCGATGATAGTTGGATCCCGATTCCCACTGATGAGTTGGTTTACTCCTCGGGTGACCCCGACTAATTCTTCTTTCAGGTTTGGAGGAGAATTTGAGGTACAGTGGGAGTTTTCCAGATTAGATAAATTGGTAACCATTCTGATCTAGGTTAGAGTGCACGCTGAGTGTTTCTTTTCTCTCTCTCTCTGGCAGCGACCATTGACCCGACCCTAGACTATGACTCAGTGACCAAGTTGACCGAACCTACTTAACACTGGCTTTTGGATTGTCAGAGTTGCAGACCTCATTGCCACTCCTACTTTTACCCTTTTCTCCGGGACACCCCGTATTACTGCGAACGTCCACTTCCATTGGACAAAACCATCGTATGGTTAGATACGAACTCGAAGGAATTCGAGGATGGTTTCTGGTTCTGGAGAAAACAGATAGGATTATTCAGTTTTCTTTTCTTTTCACCCTCTCTCGGGTTGCGAGTACTCCTTGGTTTAGGAGTAGTACACCCATTGTGCAAATTGGATAGTCTTCTTCCAAACCATAGGCTGGTGCCGACCGGTAGGGAATGAAGAAAACTAATTAGCCTAAACGGTGTGCAGAAGGTATTAAGATTAAGACAAAGCAAGGGATTAGTAAGAGGGCAAAGTAAATTGCGACTGATATTCACGACCAAACCAAGTATTTCTTCGCCAATCCTAAATCACCTTTGTATTTCTCCAGGACACTCCGTATCACTACGAAGATCCACAGTTTATTGGATACTCCATCGTATGGTTATATACGAACTCGAAAGGAACTTGTTCCAGTTCGGGGATGGATTCTGGTCCAGGAGAAATAAGAATAAAGTACATTCAGTTGTCTTTTATCTTCACCTTCTCTCGGGTTGCGAGTGCTCCTAGGATTAGGACAGTACACCCTTTATGCTTATTGGATAGTCTTCTTCCAAACCATAGGCTGGTGCCGAACGGTAGGGAAGGAAGAAAACCAATTGGCCTAAAGGGGTGTGCAGAAGGTAGTGACTAAAGACATATGAAGGGATTTGGAGAGGTGGCAAAGAATTATACGGTTATAGTTGTGAATCTGGATAATGGAAGAGGCATTGCTAGGAATACCAGGATACCCCATCGAAACATTTTAATGTTTCAGTTCAACTGTGTACTGTTAAAAGAAAACTGATTTTCCGATTGGACACTTGCTCCAGGGTATGTATTTACCAGGTTGGATTCTCACATCTGTATGGTTTTACAGATGATGAGTGGGAGCAAGTTATTGGGAATTGGGTGATCATCCCCATTATATCGGGATTCGTTGTAATCGGTGATATTTGAGGAGATCACCTGGGTTGCTTGCCGGACGGAAAATATTTGGTTTTGAATATCCGTTGTTATGCACCAATTTCAAATCGATATATCTGTACGTCTATTTTCATAGAGTGAGATATACTTTTTGAAATTATGTCAGTGACATTTACCTATATCAGTGGATGGTTAGGTAAGGAGCATTAAACAGTGGTGTAATTCTTCTTAACCATAAGTACAGTTTTCAACCTACGACACACAGTGAAAGAGTTGTTAGACTCAGCGAACTCATACAGAGTATTGTATGTTGTCCAGTGTCCATTAGGACAGAGGGGTTGGTCCTCATACTATATTCTGTTTACTTTTAACTTCTCTAGTTCTTAGACATGTGTTTCGTAGAAACACAGGGTCTAAGTTTTGAGGAGTTATAGGTATTTGAATAGAGTAGAGAACCAGGTGTAGCATGTATCGGGATTCTTCAGAGTGATTGGAGATGTAGATACTTGTGTATGGTATTCAGTTGATAGTAATGATAAAGAGAAATTGCTTCTCTTTTCAGGTTACTCATAATTGGAAGCATTCCTAAGTTGAGTAATGCTGATCGGCCTTCTTCCATTTAGTTGACATGCACTGGAGACAGTTGCATGTTTTTGAATCTGGTTCAATTAAATCAGTGCCTCTAGTTCTATATTGGATATAGTACAGTTCATATCTTAACGTTGTTAAGCTACGGGGAGTTGTCCGGCTTATGATTAAAACCAGACTCTGGATAACTCAAGGCATGTTTCTTTAATGGCTGTTT
This sequence comes from Agapanthus africanus, assembly GCA_030015575.1. NCBI lineage: Eukaryota > Viridiplantae > Streptophyta > Magnoliopsida > Asparagales > Amaryllidaceae > Agapanthus > Agapanthus africanus. The sequence continues at coordinate 142,607,383 of JASDDO010000031.1, forward strand.
GTGGGTTGACCCAGGCTATGACGAGGGTTAATTTTCTACCATCTGGAAGATCAATAGTGATATTGTTCTTCACTCGCCACAATTTTAAAAGAAATGGATTTTTTCAGAAAACAGTAGTGGGAGTATGGTAGAACTGGAAGTGATTCCAGAACCGCAAACGATTACTGAAGATTTGATAAGGAACCTAAAGATTCAATCTGATTTGACATTCCATTGGCCACTCCGCAGATAAGGTGGGTAACTTCAGGCACCCGAGAGGTACTACGGTAGCCTCAAGGACGGTGACAGGGAAGTTCTTGTTTACCCACAATTACCATTGCTGTTGTTCCAGGCTGCGAGACCCGGCAGGAGGATGAGTATAGCGTCGTTCTAAACTAGCTTTAGAAGTGCACGTCTATATGACTCTGCCAGAGGGTTGTCGTATTCAGTGGGAGCAGCGGAAGCATTGGTGGACATCAGGCTTATGTCTATTTATAGACTAAAGCAGATGTCGCGGAGATAGATCATCTATTTCTGATGTGACAGTCATAGGTTTGACTTCATCAGAATAGGGGATGGATCTGTTGAGAAGGTAGTAGAAAGTGATATTCCTATACTACGATCGGTTATACTTTGGTCGTCACACAGTGGTTTCTCCACAAAGGACTTGGATATTATATCAGACATACTGGTAACTAGATCTATGGTTTTAGATCTAGATTTGGGTGGTTTCCTAATCTGGGTACCTTGACAGCGTTCTATGAGTATTTAGAATGGACGACTCCTGGCATGGTGGTGTACCTGCAGGTAATGGAGTCACCCTCTCTAAAGGTGTCTTACAGACTAAAGGGGAGAGGGATACGCATGATTGGCAAATCCCTTGCTTAGGCAATTGAGTCAATCATGAGATGTCAAGTACCACACCAGATGTTGTTCTTGCAGTAGGTGCAATAAGTTGATATTGATCCAATCCTGGAGAAACAGTCGGAAGCAGTTTTAGAACATAAGTGGATGTTCTAGGGATATGATAACGACAGCCTTATTCGGGAAACGGTTATCATTCCAGGCTTCCAAGGTGACATGGACGACAAGGAGGTTGTCAGAGTTATAGTTTTCCTTCTGACGAGGGGCAGTATTTTGGACAGGTGATCCAAGGCAATACTGAGGGAGGCATGGCGCAGGATACTGATTAGGTTCAGTTGACGATACAGTCTAAGAAGTTTGGATTTGGAGTTCATTTATGAGCTAGGTCCCATCAGACATCCAGACATTCTAAGACAGGTATTGCTCATTTCGGGAGAAGGCTTTCTCCGCGAACATGAGATATAGAGAGACATAGAAAGAAACATCACAGGCGGATCCACTCACTGAGGCTATTCCTCGAACGTAATAGTTTCACAAACGAGTTTTGTGAGACTGACAAGTAGAGGAGTTGGGTGTTCGGTATCACACGGGCTGTGAGTATGCGACATCGCAATAATTAGCCTTGAGTGCAAGTGGGAGATTGTTGGAGATAGTGCCCTCAGAGTCGATTATTGGATCACAGGCACGTGATTGCAATGATTGAGGGAGGACCTATCCCGGTAGGACAGTCTTACTCGAGATGATAGTTTGCTATCTGGTTTACCTTTATCATCGTGTACTGCTTTAAGTGACCTGATAGGTCGCTATTGCATGTTGATAGAGCCCCTAGGATTCTTGCTTGACTACCGGCAGTATGAGGGCGATCATATACGTGGGAGCTGGTAGTCTATAAGCACATCCTTAAAAGGTCCCTAGTTGTAGGAGTTTCGAGACAGGGCATCGATACTCCAGAGTAGACTAGTGTATACAGTCGAGACCCCGACGAGGGGCGGTGGCCGGTCTCACAAGCCACTGGTGTCAGTTGGTTCACCTAAGATGTATACAGGTGCTCATTGGGTTATGAGTACACCGGACAGGACTCGCCGGGAACATGCTAGTTGGTCTTATACCTGACGTCAGATAGCAGTTCCCTGGTGACATGTGTACAGGTTAGTTCATCGACCTGGGGATCGTCATTTGTCTCGTGTGTGTTCCTACTGTACTTTGATTACTACCCTACCACGGCTCAAAGGAGTCGTGCAAACAGGTTTTAGTTGGGTACAGTCCCGAGCCACATGGAGGCAGTGAGCGGATCTTCGGGGGTTCGTCTCTCCCGGTATTGGGGGTGAGGTCGCGCTGTGTCTAGGAGAGCCATTACACAAAGACCTTGGCCAAGGCAGGAGATTTACTGGTAGGTATTCCAGTAGTATCTCAGGGTGTTCTTGGCTACACTCCGACACGACTTGTACCGCTTTTGGGGGTCTGACTTTTACCAACCCCCTAGGCCCGACATGCGATGCTCATAGACGAACGGACCGGACTGTACGGATATTGTTACTGACAGGCTCAGTAGGGTGTCAGGATGAGTTCGCTCATCGACGTCCCTTTTAGTCAATAGCTAGTGGCCCGTTACGTATTGGCTTATACCTCTGACGTGCTAGTGGTTAAATCCACAGCCATAGTTTGACGAGTCTTTAGAGTCCACCACACTTTCAGTTACTCAAGCTTTCGGGCGAAACGCTGTAGAGACCGTATGGAGATATGGCAGGGTCCGATCAGATACGTGCGGTATTGCACGGATCAGGATCGGACAGTTTGTACTAGTGGCCGTATGGTTATATGGCAGCGTTCGATCAGATACGTGCGGTATTGCACGAATCAGGATCGGACGGATATTACTAGCCGGCTTTGGTTTAAGCCGGATCCTAGTATAGTACAGTGTAGATTTTGTCTCATTGCATTTGTATCCGGACGGAATACAGATGCGGGTGTGTATGCACAGTATGGGGGTTTTCCTGTAATTTATTACGGGACCAGTTTTCTGGAGTTGCCAGTTTGCATTCCGTTCCGGCCGGTTTTCTTTTGTTCTTTCCCGGCCGGACTTTTCCGATGGAGGGTGTTATTTGCAAGTTTGCAAATAACACATTGTGGAGGGTTTTATTGCATAAGGTTTGATCATGATATCTTTCATCCATCACTTGCATTAAGTGTGATTTGAAAGAGTATGGAGTGATAAGCATGGTTGTTGTTTTCTTGTCTTTGGATATGGTCACCCCTTCATGCTCTCCTACACTCACCTCCCTCTTGTTTGATATATAAGCTTTGCTCCACCATTTCTAAAGAGTGAGATTATTATTATGGATGAGAGTTTTCATTTAGAAAAGAGAGAAGAAAAGGAGAGAAGAAGGAGAGAGCTTCATCTTCATCTTTGAGAGAGTATATCATTCTTCATCTCAATCCATTGCTAGAAAATTGAAAGCACCAATTTTCTATACACCATTCCTCCATCTATGGCAACCAATACCCCAAAGTGAGATATGCACTCTACACTACACATTCTACAGCAAGTCTTGGGCACGTCGACTAGCCAGCTTCGTGCCCGAGTTGCCTCGGCATTGAGGTGGGAGCCCGTAAAAGTCGTAGGCGATGTGGTGCCCTTCCGGCGAGGAGGCGACAACCGGAGTTCCCGCAAGGAGATCGGAGTGGAAATGAAGACCGGAGGACTCGGATCAGTCGGTACATCTCTAACTCATCTTCTAGTTAGCTTAGACTTGTTAATGGTTACGATCCGGATGTTTAGTGCGCGGGGGTGCCGGTTTGCTAAGTCCGCAAAAATTAAAGTTTATCACCGTTTCCGCGTTTGGCCGTCGGATTGACGGCCGGGGCGCCGCCGTGCACTTACAGGTTGATGCCTTGTGAGACCTCTTGGGAGTGCCTAGGAACCCTACAGAAAGAACTTGATCGTCAATTCGGCTTCGCTCGTCTTCGTGAGTCGCGGATCGTCTTGGACCACTTGCTCGGATGATGATCGGCTTCGCTCCTAAAAGGTGAAGGCTTCTTGCTTGAATTGTACTCGGTGTTCTTGAATTTGGCTTGGATTTGATTGGATTAGGGTTAGGGTTTGAATGCACAAGTTGTGTCACTCAACTTGTGTGTGTAATGGTTAATGAACAACCCAAAATCCTAGATCTAGGTTTCCTTTTATAGCCATCTTAATCTTAGATCTAGAATTCAAATTTCAAATTTTCCTCCAAAAGTTTGTTAGAGAGAGGCTTCTAGAAGAAGTTTGTAACACTTTGAATTTCTGTTTGAATGTCTTTCGTGATAACTAGTGATCGTACGTGTTATTATATGTGTGTGCATAGGATTATTAGTTATTTAGTCATGTTAGCAAATTGGGAAATTTTTCTTTGTAGTGTACACTTGCACACTTAGCTTTTTTTTGTAACTTAGGGTTTTTGATAACTTGTTAACAATTCTTGTGTTGCATGGTTGCTAACTTTTTCCCCACCCTTTAATCAACACAAAACCCTTTTTCATAATTCAAAATCCTAATAAACAAATGAGCCATGGTGTTAGGTATTGAACTTTGACTTTTGACCCCTTTTCTTCTCTCTTCTCTCTCTTTCCCTCATTCTGAAATCCAGCAGCATTCCAGCAGCAAAACCCTAGCCTTCCCTCATCTTTTCTTCTCCTCTTCATGTCTCTTTGATCTCTACACAAATCCTACACAAAAACCACACATTTCCTTCACAAAACCTTAGGAAAAATGACTTTTTGAGGTGTTTGGAGGCAAATCTGCGTACTTGAAGGAGGAGCTGGAACTTTTGGTGTTTTATAAGGTCTTTAGAAGGTATAAATTCATGTCTTAACCTCTTTCTCCATAACTTGCATGTTTAGCTTCCAAATATCACCTTTTTGTGCAATTTTAGTGCTATTGAAGGGATTTAGTGTTAATATGTTAAAATTTATGTCGTTGTGGCTTGATTAGCTTGTCAATGAGTTATTAGTGTGCGTTTAGACTTAGGTTTGTTTCAGATTTCAGAAAAATACCCTAAAGTTTGAATTTAGTGCAAAAGTGTGGATTTTTAACTAGAATTAAGGCTATGTAAGATCTGCTGCTACCCGAGATATTTCAGAGTGAAACTAGAGGTTACTGTAGAATGTATGGGGGGTATAGAGTGCACACACCAAACCTGGGAGCCCAATTCCCTACCCAGGCCGCCGAAATAAGTATTCTGGCCGCAATTTGCGGCCAGATGGGGGTGTTTTGGGTTGGGGTTTGGGGTGTTGGTGTCTGCTGCTATGTGAGTTATTTTGGTATATATATTTTTACAATATCTTTTCTGTATCAAAATCTGGAGTAGAATACCTATTTTCCTTTATTTTCAATCTTTCGCTACACGCGTGATACGTGTTTGTAGGTTTTGGGTTTCTGCGTATCGCGACGCGTCGGAGTGGCTTCAGGCGCGTAATCACACGTTTTAGCGTATCGCGCACACGCGCGCTTGGTTCTCGACACGAGTTACTAGTTCGGCTTTAATGTCGTGTTTGTGTGATGTCAAGCTTATGTATGATGTATTGTGTAATTCTAGGTTCGCAGGCGAGTACGGCGGACGCCGCGCAGAAGGGGAAGCAAGTTGTTGGCTATACCTAGCGAGAGACTACGGTGAGTAGATTTCACTCTACGGGGATATCGCCCGCATGGCGTTCTACGTCAGGGCTGATAGGACCTTATAGTTTTCTTTGTATACATTGACTATTCATGGCTACTATTTAGTGCATGCTGCATTCCCTGCTATTTGGATATAAACTAGAATTGATAGAACACCGCACCATTACTAACGGTCCATGTTGCACGAGCAATATCCTGCATATTACACACACACCGTTAGTAATTGCCATGACACTCACACTGTAGAATTTACATCGGATCATTATATTGTAGCTCATCTATATGTGACTTGACATGCTATTCATACTTGATGCATATATCACATCGGATCATTATATTGTAGCTCATCTATATGTGACTTGGCATGATATTCATATTTGATGCACATATCATATCGGATCATTGACTTGCATATTGGTTTGGATTACATGTGATTTCTGGATTTGGGAACCGTGGCTATTTCAAATATGTAATCATTTAAAAACCCGGTTCCCTTGATATGATATTTCGGTGCGTCCACCATGTGTTTCCTCGGTGCTAGAGTGATATATGTGAACCCGAATCGAGGAGCTGGTTGAGGCCGATTACGGGTACATGGTGGACCCGGTATGGTACCCCGGGGCGAGAACGGTTTCGCTGTGTAGTAGACGGTGAGCCTGGCAGAGGGACTACTACCTACCGGTGATTGGTTGGACCTGACAGTTATCCGGAGGGTACTAATCAGAGTCGATAGATGGATGCAGGGTGATCCGTACTGCCGGGGCCGAGGGCCGATACCGCAGACGGAGCCCGTGGGCTGACCCGGACTGACGGGGCCCGATGGATGAGGATTTGCGTGTCGATGCTGGACACAAGTATTTATGATATTTGGGTGCCGATGTTGGGCACTCGGGATTCTCAGAGATATACAGGATTTGAGGGCCGATGAGAGTGCCGGCGCCTGAGCTATTTGGGGGATCTGGGTGCATTGATGGACACCGATTATACATTCCACGTTAACATTCCGTGTAGATGTTATATTGCTTATGCTCAGCATTTATTATTGTACCTTATCCTGTAGTTATATTACCTGATAGAGCACTTGCATGATTATTACACATACTGCTTATCACATATTGATATCATCTGTTGGCATATGATAGAGTAGCGCAGTACGTTCATGCTCGCGATTACCTTTATATGTTATCTCTATTCACGAGTTAGCAACTCACCTCCGTTGTGCCACATTGTTTGCAGGTTGCCCTTCGGAGTAGTCGCGGCAGGCTGCGCTTGCATCTTTTGACACAGATACCCCCATAGTTAGTGTACTAGCTCTTTTGCTGATAGGTGGGTTTTGTGCGGTATCTGTTTATCTTTCAGTTATGTACATTGTTGTATCTAGTATTCTCCATCTACCATGTATGTATTTGACTTAGAGACAGTGTGAGAACGATGATGTATTTTATTTGTATTCTGGTGTCGAGCTCGCTGTGAGCCGACTGTACTTGCAGTTTATTCTATCTGTGATGTTCCCACTTATGGATCTTGATCTTTGCTATGGCGTCGTATATTGTTATCTTGGTGATTGTTTACTTAGATTTCATAACATGTTAGTAAGTGCTTTTATTTAAAACTTATAACACTCTATACTTTCACTGGTTTGATTTCTGGGTTTTCGGTTCACTTAGCCGCGTTACGCCTGTAGACGTTACGTGGTTAAGTGCCGGTCACGGGCCAAACTTTGGGTCGTGACAAAGTTAGTTGGAGGGAATATTCTAGAGCTAGGTAGTTAGGCCGAGCCTTCTGGATGAAGCCACGTGGTGTTTCTGGAGTCTTCTGGAAGCTTTTCTGTTACAAGGAAGTACATGGGAGAAATATGTCACGCTGACGTCATCAATGCGCCGCGGATTCGCGGCGGGAAGGGGCTATTGGCCGCGGATCCGCGGCACTATTGAGGCCTTGGGGAATGGAAATTGCTGGGCTGATTTGTGTTGGCCTTTTAGCACTTTTCTGATGTGTGTAATTTCATATTTCATTCTATATTGCTGCCAGATCACAAGTCTTGGACTTGGCGTATTTTTCTCAGCACTTTTCACCGTTTCGGCTCTTCTCCTGGAATTTCCTGCACAGATTCTCGAGACAAGTGTTGCGCTACACAAAAATTATGCGATGCAATGATAAACGCTCAATTTCCCTCAAAATGTCGATTTTATTATATAACACAAGTAATTTGGTATTTTACGATCAATTTGCTAATATGTGTTATATTAATACTGAACACCTCTTCATGAGTGTAAATGGTAGGGAAATTGACGTGTTAAAATGCAATATTTTCTACTGATCAAATTCCCCCAAACTTATTTTCGGTCGTCTCGAGCGAACTGTTTTATTAAAAAGAGAAGGAGAAAATAAAGAAAGAGAAAAACTAACTAGCATACTTTCGTAGGCAACACGATTGCACTGAGCACATGCAACAAGCCTTTAAACCTCTAGGTGTCCCTAGTAGAAGGAGTGTTGTCTCCTGAGGGTTTTCAGCGGATTGCACCCACAAAATCCAATAATAAAAGGAAGGCCGTGAAAGTTACATATAAAGATAAGAATTGTAAAAGAAAAGCTTTGAAAATTAGAGTTTCCAACTATGCTAGCTTTTCGGTTGTCATGAGCCCTATCTTAATAGTCATGAAAAGATGTCAGAAATCACATCATCCTTCAATAAAATATCGTCTTTATTCTTCATTCCTATCTTTCTTCCAAACATTGATCATATAATCCTAGGTGTGTGTAAAGAACATCCCTACACCCGGAGAATTCAATTCAAGCTATCATACTCTTGTCCATCTGCCTCAGTACTTTTAATTTGATGAATATTTAGATGAATTTGCTCACACACTTTCATGCGACCGCTAATACTTCTTGAGGTACTAACCGACCGATTACTTATGTGCTTGCTTATTAAGTTTTTTTCCTCGTCTTGCACCACCTAAGGCTTAGCAGTGACTCCCAGACCAGTTGGTCTAAGGCACTAGGTGAAGAGGCGCCCTCGCTATATTTTTTCATTGCTGCCTTGGCGATAACAAAACCAGTGTTCATTTTTCTCACCATTTTATATTTTCTTGTTTCCTTCATACTTTGGCTTTTAGACAACAGCATTTCAAGGTATCCTCTACTATCTCGAGCTTCAAGATGTGTGTAAGTGCGTATAGTAGGGTATTAACATTCAAATGTTTGGCTTCCAGAATAGGAACTATTTTTCAGGCTTATTTTTATCCTCAGATTAGTAACTTCCTTCATCTTACTAACCTTTGGGACAACGGCTCATAACTACTTATTACTAGTTCGTATAAGAAAACTTTTAATTTTCTTAGTTTTCTTAAATTTTTCTAATCTTTTGGATGTAATTTTTCACTATCTAATCTTTTATTATCTTATTTATGTACAAAATATTTAATTCTTTTTTGAAAATTTTAAATTTTTATAGATTTTCAAATGTTTTGTGCTTATGCAAAGTGATATGCAAATGATGTGAAAATAAGCACAAAACTCCCCCAAACTTGTTTTCAACAGTGTCCTCACTGTTGCCATGCGCTAAATCTCAAAAACCTGTAAGCCTGGGAGGAAATTTATTAACGGGGGCAATAAATATGATCGTGAAAATCCTCCCCCAAACTTATTTTTGGCTTACCATTTTCAGTAAAAAAATTATTTTCAAGAGCCAGATTATCGCCCCCCCCCCAAAAATTGAGTTAAGCCATGTTAATCTTTTGAAATCACATGAGGGGGTCAAAATCATTGGTCGATGCCAAGCTTTACAAAGACCGAAGGTCAACACAACCATTCGAAGATTTTATCAATGTAGTGCATAGGTTGGTGGAAGAAGAAAGTGGGGAAATGGTAAGTGATGGAATAGAATGTGTTTGCGTCTCATTTTGGAGAGACGACACAGTGAAAGTGATGGATTACTTGCATTCTCATGACTGTCAAGAAAAAATGGTGGAGGTTCAATTTCTTTGTTTTGGAGATGATTCATCTCAACACCCGTGTTTTCTAAGAATGCAAGTCTGTCAGCGAAGCCTTCATCGATATCCCGAAGAATAATGTCATCAAAAAGTGCGGGTTGATACTCAGACTCCAGAAAAGGTTCATAATCCACGTTAGATGTTGACCCGGACAACTCAAAAGAAGGGTCTGTATGTATATGATACATATCTGGGTCAAACAACAACGTATAAAGGAAGTCTGGATCTGTATCGTGAAGCTGATCAAATTCGCTGCTGTCGACATCGATAAATTCGACAGAACAGACTCGAGCATGAGGATCGGAGGGTTGACTTCCCAACTTGTAAATGTTGAGTTCAATTGACCTATTTCCAAAAGATAGGTTCATAGAGCCGTTTCTACAGTTGATTACCGCGTTGGAAGTAGCAAAAAAAGGACGACCTAGAATCACCGGAATTTGGTTCCGTGGGTTCGCTACAGGCTGTGTATCAAGAACAATAAAGTCCACAGGGAATACAAATTCCCCGATTTTTATCAACACATCCTCAAGTTCACCTCTAGGTTTGGTGATAGATTGGTCGGCCATCTGCAGAGTTATGTTCGAGGGCTTTAATGCTCCGATACCTACTTGCTCGTAGACCGAGTAAGGAAGCAAGTTAACACTAGCGCCAAGATCAAGTAAAGCATGATTAATGTGTTTATCCCCAATAGAAATAGAAATAGTAGGACAGCCAGGGTCCTTACGTTTCCTTGGTAATTGTTGGGGAAAAGCCGTGTTTACAGTACTCGACATGAAAACTTTTTTAGGCACTTAAGTCTTCCTCTTCCTAGTGCACAAGTTCTTAAAAATTTTCGCATAGGACGGATCTTGTTGGATAGCATCTAGGAGAAGGATGTTGATGTTAACTTCCTTAAAAATGTCCACAAGCTTCTCCCTTTATGCATCATGTTTGTTGGGCCTCAACCTTTCAGGAAATGGAGCTCTATCAATAAGTGTTGGGTCCAACATTTGTGGAGAAGTTTGTGGAGGTGGAAAAGGTGAGGTGGGTGGAGGGTTCGAGCCTTTGGGAAAACGGAGAATAGGCTCGGAAGAAGAAGTTACATTAGACGAAATAGGACAAGAGGTAGAAGTGGGAATGGAAGTGGAAGCCGAGGTGTTAATGATCAATTCATCATTATCAATTTGTTCACCCACATGATTGTCTAGCACTCTCCCCGATCTCAACGTGGTAAGTGCATCCACATTAGTGTAATGTGAAGGTCCAGGATCAGGTAGGGGTTGAGCTGGAAGTTTCCCTTTTTCTCTAGCACTTATTTCGGCTGTTATTCGTTCAATTTGTGCTCCCATCGATTTAATATTCTCATTTTGAGTGAGAATGATCTTCATCATATTATCGACGGACGATTGAAAACTTGCCGACCCTTGGATGGATTGCTTCATGAAAGTAATCAAGGTTTGTACTAGTGCAGAGGTATTATCAGTACCGGCCAATTGCAAAGAGTTTTCATGTGGTGCAAAAGTGTTGGCCGGATTTTGGAAATTTTGTGATTGGTAGGGGTGCTGACTCAATTGAAGTGGTTGCTGTTGTGGTGGAAGAGCCCTTTGGAAATTGTTCTGGTTTAGATCCGTGTATTGAGGTTGGTGTTGGATCCAAGAAAAATCAGGGTGATTCCTCCAATCTTGATAATATGAAGAAGAAGAAGAAGGATCGTTTCCAGGTCTTTGCTGAAATGCAGCATTAGTGTGACCTTGAAACGGTACATTCAAAGGACATTCTTCCGTCAAATGTGAAGGGTTTGAACAGTAGCCACACACGGTTTTGGGAAGTGTGTATTGGTTTAGGGAGGCTGAAGAGATTTTGTTTTCTATAGCGTCGAGTTTCCTTTGTATTGCGGCCATTTCGGCTTTCATTATGACGGAAACATCGAGCTGGTTGACATCTTCCCTAGGCGGTGGTGGTCTAACACTTTTCCATTGTAAAGTGTTTTGAGCTAAATCTTCTAGGTATTTCCAAGCTTCACCATCATCTTTAGATAGGAATTGGCGATGACGCATGGTTTCAAGCATCTGTCTAGTAGTGAGACCAATACCCTCATAGATAATTCGACACAAATCCCATCTGGAGATTCCGTGATGAGGACATTGGATAAGAAGATCCTTGAACCGTTCAAAGCATCTCCAAAACGGTTCATTGGGAAGTTGGGTAAATTTGAAGATTTCGCTCCGAACACGGCCGGTCTTGTGATTGGGATAAAATTTCTTAAGGAATGCTGCAACGAATTCGTCCCATGTTGAAATAGAATGTGAGGGTGTGTTGTAAAGCCAATTCTCGGCTAAATCGCACAAAGTGAATGGGAGAAGACGTAAACGCAGAGCATCCAAAGACAGTTGTGAATTTCCAATCAAAGCACATACGTTTTCGAATTTGGTGATAAACATGTACGCATTTTCAGAATCAAGACCGTAAAATTTGGGTAACAGATAGATGAATTGGGGGTTGATTTCAAAATTTTCCCCGTTGGCAGGTGGTATAGAAAGACAGGTGCGAAGGGGAACACGTGTAGGATAGCATCTCTCATGGAGAGAAATGCGTGGAGGATTCTGCGCACCTACGGGCGGTGGCAGAGTGGTGTTAAAGTTTGATGGATTTGGGTCCATCGCGGACGTGGTGGGTGGTGGGGAAGAAGACGAAGAATTACCGACTCTGGGGTCGATAAAAGAAATGCGGACAAGACGGGAAATGGAATCCCGTGTCCAGCCTAACATGTGCTAAATGGTTGTAGCACAAGTGGCAGCGTTGGTAATAATTAGGGGAAAGATTGGTTGGTGTTTGTTTTGAAAAATATACTGATTTTTGAAAAAATGATGCAAATCACAACAAATGCAACAAGCAACCCAAAGTCTAGTGGTCACCTAGGTCAAGGCTCTAGACCGCTCCTAACTGCCAAAATACAAGTCGCGGGATCAATCCTCTACTACCTCTTTGTCTCTCCTGTGGCCAAGTAAGTGCAAGGTAAGTGGGAGGTTCTCCACTACGTAAGTAGTGGGCCTAATTAAGTAACCACTTGTCTTAGACACACTTGCCTTAGACACCACAAAAGAAATGCGGATAAGCAATAGATTACCGACGACCTCCTTCTGTCCTAAGTGAGCACGATGGTCCTTAGAGTCAAGTCTAGATTTCTTTTAATTAATGAGGGTAGTGCGGATGCAGTTTTGTGATTTTCGGGGCTTAGGAAGGGTAATGAACTCCCCACCTAATCTGAATTTGGTCTTTGCCCCTTAATTTCCGTATTAAAAATGCAAACAACCAAGATCAAACACGCACAATTTTTGCTTTTTGCGGCGCTGCGAATTTTTGCAAAGAAAACCTGCAGAAATTTGTTATTGGAGCAGACAGAGAAAGAGATAAGAAAGTCAAGGATTCACCTGAGAATTTTTGAACAGTGATGCTTCATTCCCGCCGCGGATCCGCCGCGGGAAACTACTATTGCCGCGGAAACGCGGTTGAATGAGGAGACCACTGCACAAGCTTTCTAGGCACTGCTTCTGTTCACTTGATAAACTCTCTGGAATATTCAGAAAAAAAATTCAAGCTCCACAGATTCCAGATTTCCTCGCAACAAATCACAACGAATCGTTTAGTGTTTGCGCGAATTTTGATCTAAAATTTTTGATGGAATAAATTTTTCAACTCAAATTTCAAAAACGAACAAATTAGCACACGATCCCCGGCAACGGCGCCATTTGATTGAATGTTCGATTTCTCGATGTGTCGTGTTTAGAAATGATGTTTCACAATCAAAGAAATTTTTGACCGCAATCAATAATGGTGTCGATTGTAGCGCGTTAGCGAGTGCGGATCGTCTATAGGGAGTGTGAGATCCGTTCGAATTTGAATTAGATGAATTGAAAATTAAAGAAAAGAGAAAAGACAATTCAATTCAAGATTTAAAAGTAAATTTCAAGAATTATCTAGATCTAAATCAAGAAAACATAAAAATCGAGAATCAAGAATTGATGATATCCAATCGATTTAGGTTTCAAGAATCGAAGTGAGGCTCGTAGGAATCGATCGAATCTATAGACGTAATGAAAACTATTGATTACGTTTTCATATCCATTAATGATTTGATACTAGATCGATGACGATTAATCGAGATTTAAGGATCTTTCGAAGAAACTAGGGTTTCTTCATCTCATCCTTTGTCCTTTCGATAAATCTCATTCAAAAACTAGCCTATAATAAATTCAAGAATCGATCGTGAATCACTAATTAAGAGCGAACACAATCAAGAAAGGATCGCTCGAAACTAGATTGCCAATTCTTCAATTTAAAAAAGTTTACAAAACTTATAGGAATTAAGAATCGTTTCAAGATCTAATCATCATCATCTATTGATTCTTTCGACTCCTTCACGAGCGGAGTTTTACTCAAACATCATAACAAGAAACACAATCAAGAATTGAGATCTAATCATGATTCAAGAATGTAAAAAAAGCAAGATAAAGAATTTCACCTTTTATTTATCAACAATTTTGTTACAATTCTCTCAAGATCTACAATGAGGAAAGAACTCAATCGTCAATTCGGCTTCGCTCGTCTTCGTGAGTCGCGGATCGTCTTGGACCACTTGCTCGGATGAAGATCGGCTTCGCTCCTAAAAGGTTGAATGCTTCTTGCTTGAATTGTACTCGGTGTTCTTGAATTTGGCTTGGATTTGATTGGATCAGGGTTAGGGTTTGAATGCACAAGTTGTGTGTGTAATGGTTAATGAACAACACAAAACCCTAGATCTAAGTTTCCTTTTATAGCCATCTTAATCTTAGATCTAGAATTCAAATTTCAAATTTACCTCCAAAAGTTTGTTAGAGAGAGGCTTCTAGAAGAAGTTAGTTGGAGGGAATATTCTAGAGCTAGGTTGTTAGGCCGAGCCTTCTGGATGAAGCCACGTGGTGTTTCTGGAGTCTTCTGGAAGCTTTTCTGTTACAAGGAAGCACATGGGAGAAATATGTCACGCTGACGTCATCAATGCGCCGCGGATCCGCGGCAGGAAGGGGCTATTGGCCGCGGATCCGCGGCACTATTGAGGCCTTGGGGAATGGAAATTGTTGGGCTGATTTGTGTTGGCCTTTTAGCACTTTTCTGATGTGTGTAATTTCATATTTTATTCTATATTGCTGCCAGATCACAAGTCTTGGACTTGGCGTATTTTTCTCAGCACTTTTCACCGTTTCGGCTCTTCTCCTGGAATTTCCTGCACAGATTCTCGAGACAAGTGTTGCGCTACACAAAGATTATGCGATGCAATGATAAACGCTCAATTTCCCTCAAAATGTCGGTTTTAATATATAACACAAGTAATTTGATATTTTACGGTCAATTTTCTAATATGTGTTATATTAATACCGAACACCTCTAGATCAAATGGTAGGGAAATTGACGTGTTAAAAATGCAATATTTTCGACTGATCACCCATGAACATGCCTACTGCCGGTGCTTCTTCAATGCGTTGTTCGCATTTCGACTACAGATTCTGCCATCGGATTGAGTATTGAACCCACGTCTTGCCTGGCTTCACCCTGGTATTGATCAATGCCGTTATTGGGGTGCGTTCACTAGCACTTGCGAATCGCTGGGTGAATAACAACTCCATTTCTGCAAAAGTCTTGACGGAGTCGTTGGGAAGTTTGGAGTACCACTCAATTGCCGTCTCCGACAAGCTGCCGACGAATTGGCAGAGCAAAAGCTTATCATCACCCCCGGTGTTGCCATATAGAGCCCTGAACTGGGCGACATGCTGGTGGGGATTGCCCATCCCTTTGTACACATGGAATTTGGGGATTGTGTATCCCGGCGGATACTTTATTTGGTCATACCATCCTGGATACGGTCGTCCAGTTTTAACGACTTGGCCGGCCGCTTCATTCGCCTGGTGAGCTCGTATTTGTTGAGCAATATAGTCATCCAGAGCGGCCTTGGAAATAGTTTCCTCTTTGGCTGCTGAAAGAGCCGGAGGAGGGTTCAATGTCTCCCCTTTGTCGTCTTCAATAATGATCGGAGGGTCTTCAGCTGGAGGATCCGGCTGTAACATCATCCCGACCATGTCTTGGAAGAGAAGTGTCTTTAATTTTATGTTGGAAGCTTGTTCTGCAGCTTCTCTGTCCTTCTTTTCGAGGACTCTGCGTAGGAAGTCGACATCGGTTTCATGTTCATGACGTTGCTCTGATGATGCCTCTGGGCTTTCTTTTGTCCCGGTGAGTGCGGCCATTTGCGTCAGCATTTCTTGAAGCTTCTGTTGCTGCTCTTGAGCTTTTGTCACGGATCGGATGAGCGGTCGGAGGCTCGTCGAAGCGCGGCTTTCCTCTTTTCCGGAAGCCATGTAAACAGTAAGCACCGTTATGCCCCCAGACTTGGGGCGTTTGGGCTCAGCGTCTTTGTGGCCCGCCTATTCATAGGGGCTTTCTCTGGCCTCCTTCTCTTTTGAGCAGCTGACGTTGAGGGGGTCGTTGCAGCGAGCACCCAGGTGGTTGTCATACTTTGTGGCTTGCCAGGACAGTTCTCTTCCTGCTAAACCTTCAGCTTCTTTTGTCGGTGGGGATAGTCTTGATCGATCACTGACTCCTGGACCCGTCGCCAGACTTTGTAAATTTTGGAGGACAACCGCTGAGGGGGTTGCTCCGGCTTTGTTTCTGTAACATTCTCCGCGGGTGGAGGAGATCTTTTCAACACGGCGGTAGGGGAATTCCTACGCACCTTGTTCAGCAGCTCAAAACTATTCCCAGTTGGAACAGCAGCATTGACTTCCACCGTTGGGGCTGGTGGAGTTAGCCCAGAGGGGGAGTTGCCTTTCTTACTCGGCGCCAGTAGCGACGTCGAGCTGTTGGGATGGTTTCAGCTTGAGGGGTGACTTCGTCATGCCCCCTATTCAGGTGAGGCGCTGCCGGTACCAGCCTCTTGAAGACCGACGTCCGTTGAGTAGCGGTATCCATTCTGTCAAAGACAGACTTTTGAGCAGGAACGGGAGCCGGGACGGGAGCCGGAACAGTCAGTATTGTAAAGACCGATCCTTTGGCAAGAGAATCCGCCTTGACGACTTCGGGAGAAGGGATGGCTATCCTCTTCGGAATAACCTTTTCTGGAACTGCAGGCTTCATCATAGACCCGCATGAATTTTGGCCCAATCTGGCGAAGACTGAGGCGCTGGAGCTGGACGACCCGTTGAGGGGGGCCGCTGTAGTTGCAAGCCGATCGAAGACCGACTTCTTAGGAGCTTCTTGCGATGGTACAGGGGCGCTGAAGCTCATCAGTGGGAGCATAGTCCCGAAAAACAATCCAGTGGTGGCCTGAGTCACCTGGTCCACCGGCATTGTGAACAGGGGGGCTCTTGGGGCCCGTAAGCTATGCCTCCAGAGGAGGTGGAGCGTGAGTTGCAATTGCAGTTGGAACACTTCTCTCAAGTAGACGCCATTGATGTTTCGTTTTCTGCTCCAAGCAAGAAACCAAATCTTAGTACCTCGAACCCAAGGGCAACCATATCAAACCGCGATTCGTTCGCGAACATGACACACGAAGTGTGGAGTGGAAAGAGGAAAAGGTCCTACCGGGCGTGCCAGAATCTGTTCACCGCCGGAAACCAGGAAGACGAATGTCTTGCCTAAATCTGGGGGCAGATGCTAATTGGTGCTATCCGTCCACCTCTCCGAAGATGCCAAGTTGATTTATGGCACCATGTATCGAAGGTTTAAACGGATGCGGCCGATGTAGCAGACTTCGTCAGATTCCCCCTCGTTTGAGGGGTTTTTATTGTGGGGACACTCTTCCCTGCAGGCGCATGCCCCTGTAGTTAATTACGCTACCGCATCACGGTAACAACTTTCTCCTTCTCCAGATGGTCACTTCGTGTCGTGGGTGTTTATTTTGTTTATGGTTGCCCGTTGGTTGTATACGGAGACTGATTTATGTTGTCGCCCGTAGAGCGTGGATTGGTCCAAATCCGTATCTTCTTAGATTTGGGTTTGGAGGTTTGGTTTAAGGATACGTTAGTCTCGTTTGAAACTAAGATCAACTTAAACGTTTGTTAAGGATACGTTAGTCTAATTTCTATACTAAGATGTACTTAACGGGATCATTTAGATCTAACAAGAGAACATTTGGACTCTATTGTTTAGTTTAGAGACATTGCGGTCGATTAGTTTAAGGACATTACGGTCCAATGTTAGTTTAAGGACATTACGGTCCATGAGTTTAAGGACCCCACAGTCCGGTTTAGAGACATCGTAATCTATAAGGTTTAAGGACATCGTAGTCCATGAGTTTAAGGACCCCACATTCCGGTTTAGAGACATCGTAGTCTATAAGGACATCGTAGTCCATGAGTTTAAGGACCCCCACAGTCCGTAGAAATGTGTGGTTGTCGGGACCCGTCACCTCTCTGAAGACGTTGAAGGATTACAACGACAGATATCAGAGGAGTTAAGAGATGTACCCTCAAACCGGTGTGAGTTGGTTGAAAGATCCGTAGCACTGTTTGGGACTGAGATCTGTTGAATATTCGTGAGCAGATGGGCTCAGTTGAATATAAGTTGAGAACTTACGGCCAGAATTGGGCTAAGTCAAATAAGATTAAAATGTTTTAACATTTTATTGTTCTGGGCTGTTGAGCCTTTATTTGGGCTTGACCCTTTTAATAATGCTAAGCATTGGATTCTGACATTTTTTGTCTTGTATTGAATGCATAGGATTCATCAGAACAATGTGTGTTCTGACAGCGCGCCACGTGGCGCGCCAGGCGCTTTGCACCAATCAAAGAGCGCATAGCGCTTCTGTCGGGTAGCGCACGCGAAGATGACACGTGTCGCGCTAAGCGCTAGTTTATTAGCGCATTGCGCTTTCAATTTATGAGCGCTTTACGCTGATTTAATGGCGCACCAGTAAGTGACACGTGGCGTGCTTGGCGCTGAGCGCCGGTCCATGGGCGCAGTGCGCTGTTTCATAAGCGCAAAGCGCAAGCTGTGTCTATGGTTGACACGTGGCATGCTTTGGCGCTGAGCGCCGGTCCAATGAGCGCAAAAGCGCAGTTCATGAGTGCAAGGCACTTTTCAGTAGCGCAAAGCGCATTTGATCAAATTTATGATCAAAGAACAGGTTTATGTTCTCCCTTTAAAGGAGGCCTTACCTCAGGGTTCAAGAACAAAAGTTCTTATTTATAAAAAGGCGCTGCCTCTGTAGATCAATGATCTGTAAATGAAGTAAATACTTCTTTTGTTTTTATGATAGGATCTTTTGATCTCTTTTTTATCAAAGACCTTGGTCTTTTTATATATCTATGATCTTTTTTTAGAAGATAGTTCTTCTTTTCATGAGATGATTTCATCTCTGTGTTCAAGAATCCTGTTCTTTACCTTGAAGAAATGATCTTCTTTTGCTAGAAGCTTGCTTTTCTCTCTTTGAGTTTTCTCAAAGTTTGTAGGGTTTTTTTTCTCTCTCGGACTTTAAATCTTAGGGCCTTTATATTGGGCCAGCTGATTTGTTAAATCAGTTTAAGAAATCTTTCTCTGATTGATTTGGGAATATTTCCCACCGTTGGATCTTTGATCCTAAGGCTTCTATTTTGCAGAAGATAATCTTCTTGTTTTAATAAGTTTTGAAAGATTTTTCCATAACAGAATTTTAATTCTGATTAATTAATTTATTATTATTAGATCTTTTGTTTTAACGATGTGGAATTTTTAATTCCAGCGCTGGCGCACCTTGCGCTAGCGCACCTATGTTCGACACGTGGCGCGCAGCGCAACTGCGCTAGCGCACCCGTGTTCGACACATGGCGCACAGTACAGAGCGTTGGATCTGAAGAGTTGCTTCAACTTTTGAGTTTTGAAATTTTAAAACAGTGCTTTGCTCTGATTGGGGGTGCACTGCCTAGGGCGCAGCGCACCTGGCGCTAGCGCATCCGTGTTTGACACGTGGCGCACAATGCACCTAGCGCTAGATCTGAAGCGTTGCTTCAATTTTTGAATTTTGAATTTCAAAACAGAGCTTTGCTCTGATTGGGGGAAGGAAGCGTCGCTTCATTTCAAATCTTAGAATTTGAACAGAGCTTTGCTCTGATTGGGGAAAACGGAAGCGTCGCTTCATTTCAAATCTTAGAATTTGAACAGAGCTTTGCTCTGATTGGGGAAACACCTCCGAAGTCTAAAACGCACGCTCGGAGCATGTCCTCAAGATTCTGAATAGTCCGCTCTAACTGGCCGTCAGTCTGCAGATGAAATGCTGTGCTGAAACTCAAACGGGTGCCCAACGCCTTCTGAAGTCTCTGCCATAGTCGGCTGGTAAACTGGGTGGCTCGGTCAGACACGATACAAGTCAGGACGCCATGCAACCGTACGATCTCGTCGATGTAAATCTGGGCATACTGAGCAAAACCGAAAGTAGTCTTCACTGGCAGGAAGTGAGCCGCTTTCGTCAAACGATCCACGATAACCCAAATGGAGTCATACCCTCGACTAGTTCTGGGTAGACCCACAATGAAGTCCATAGAAATCTGCTCCCATTTCCACTCCGGAATGGGCAAAGGCTGCAACTCTCCCGCGGGCCTCTGGTGCTCGGCCTTGACTTGCTGACAAGTCAGGCATCTCGACATGAAGTCTGTGACATCCCTTTGTCATTCCGTCCCACCAGTAAATATCTCTCAAGTCCTAGTACATCTTGGTGGAACCGGGATGAACGCCATACATCGATCTATGGGCCTCCTCAAGAATCTCACACCGCAGTCCTTCAGAATCTGGTACGCATAGTCGAGTCCCAAAGCGCAGTACCCCCTGATCATCAACCCCGAACTCGAAATCTCTGCCCTGCCTAATCTGCTCCATGATCTGTGAAAGACGGTCAACACTGGGTTGTGCCTCTCGAATACGGTCAAGCAACTGCGAACATGCACGAATATGTGCAAGCTGTCCCTCTGTCGGAGTGACTCAAACTGTACTCAGCTGTCGCATAAAATCTGCCCATCTGCTGACGACTGCCTCTGCACGGCGCTCAAACAGGATAAACTACCTCCGGGCCTCCGATTCAAAGCATCTGTCGCCACGTTCGCCTTTCCCGGATGGTAAAGGATCTCGCAATCATAGTCTTTCACCAGCTCCATCCAACGGCGTTGTCTCAGATTCAGGTCTCGCTGCTGAAATATGTACTTCAAGCTCTTGTGGTCCGTAAATATCTGGCACGACTCTCCGTATAGGTAATGTCTCCAGATCTTAAGTGCAAACACCACTGCATCCATCTCTGAATCGTGCGTAGTATAGTTCTGTTCATGTGTCTTCAGCTGCCGAGAAGCATACGCAATAACCCTGTCGTGCTGCATCAACACGCAACCTAGTCCCACTCGAGAAGCGTCGCAATAAACCACGAATCCGCCCGATCCCCAAGGCAATGACAACACTGGTGCAGTAGTCAGACGAGTCTTCAACTGCTAGAAGCTATGCTCGCACGCCTCGGTCCAATCAAAAGAAACTCCCTTCCGGGTCAACCCGGTCAACGGTGCAGCAATACGGAAGAAGTCTTGAACGAATCGTCGGTAGTAGCCAGCCAGGACTAAGAAGCTGCGGATCTCCGTAACTGATGCAGGTCTGGGCCAATGCTGAACGGCCTCGATCTTCTTCGTGTCCACACATATGACATCTCTCGTAATCACGTGACCCAAGAAATCAACAATGTCAAGCCAAAATGCGCACTTGGAGAATTTCGCGAAAAGCTGGTACTCCCTCAAAGTATGTAATGTGATCCGCAAGTGCAGCTCATGCTCTTCTCGGCTCCGGGAATATACCAAAATGTCGTCAATAAACACGATGATGAACAGATCTAGATACGGCCTGAAAATGCGGTTCATCAAGTCCATAAACGCGGCCGGTTCATTGGTGAGTCCGAACGACATCACCAGAAACTCATAGTGCCTGTAACGTGTGCGAAAAGCCGTCCTCGGAATATCCTCCTGCCGCACCCGCAACTGATGGTAAACCGATCGCATGTCAATCCTCGAAAAGTATCCCGCACCCTGAAGCTGGTCGAACAAATTATCGACACGTGGTAAGGGATATATGTTCCGTACGGTAACCCTGTTCAGCTGGCTGTAATCAATACGCAAGCGCACACTGTCGTCTTTCTTCTTGACGAATAGGACAGGAGCACCCCACGGAGACACACTAAGTCGAATAAACCCTTTATCTAACAAATCCTGCAATTGATCCTTTAGCTCTCTAAGCTCTGCCGGGGCCATCCGATAAGGCGGTATGGAAATAGGCCCCGAGCCGGGAATCAAATTGATACAGAACTCAACGCCGCACTCAGACGGTAACCCAGGCAGCTCGTCAGGGAAAACATCAGGGAACTCACTAACAATCGGGACCCAGTCCAAAGGAACCTCTGCAGCTCGAGTATCACAAACATATGCTAAGAATCCCTGACATCCCCTCCGCAAGAGCTAACCGGCGCGAAGACACGAAATCAAGCTGGGAAGGGTGACGTTGCGGTCTCCCTGAATAACAAGGATTGGCTCTCCCGGAAAGCTAAATCTGACTGCCTTCTCACGGCAGTACACAGATACATAACAGGTGGCTAGCCAGTCCATGCCCCGAAGCACATCAAAGTCCAACATATCGAGGAGAATCAAATCAACCGACGAATCCCTCTCCCCGATACGAATGGAACACAATCAAAACACAAAACGAGCGACAAACAAATCGCCTACCGGAGTAATAACAACAAGAGGCTGATCTAACGACGATGACTCACGGCCCAACATCGATGCAAAGCGTGTAGATACATACGAATGTGTGGAACTTGGGTCGAATAATACTCGTGCGTCGAAAGAACATACTGTCAAAGTACCTGTCACAACGGCATTAGATGCCTGCGCATCCTGCGGAGTCAAAGCGAACACTCGGGCTTATCCCCCACCAATAGCTGGATGTCCTCAGCCTCCTCATCCTCTCTGAATAGGACCGCCACGCCCACAACCTCTGGGGGCGCCCAACTGACGTGGAGCATCACCGGGGGAAGGAAGTAGAGCTCTCTGAGGAGGTGGTGAAGATGGTAAGTCACGTGTGGAACCGTCGCCGCTCCCTGTCATCTCACCATACAGTCTCTGATCCGATGGGATGGACTCCCGCACCTAAAACATCCTGGCGATGCCTGCTGGCCCTGTGGATAAGAACCAAATAGCTAACCCCGTCTGACTCCTCTGTCGCCACCAACTCTCGGAATGAATCTGTCACGATGCCTCTGAGCTAGCATATCGGTACGAATCCTCTTTGGCCCAGAAACGGCCGAAGTCTCTGAAATGCGCGCCTCCATCCGTAAGGCCATGTCCATAACAGCTGCCTAAGTGTCAAAGTGCTGGGCGCCGATGGAAAGAAATAACTGTGTGTCGAGTCCCTGTATAAACCTCTTTACCCTCTTCTCTTCAGTATCAACCAAGTACGGAGCATATCGGGACAACTGAGTAAACTGGATATCATACTCGGACACTGTCATCCCTGGAGTCTTGAGCAAAGCCTCAAAACTATGAGATCGAGCATCACGAACGCTCTCTGGAAGGAAACGGGCTAGAAATACTGCTGTGAACTCAGCCCAAGTCATAGGAGGTAGACCTGCAGCTCGACCTCTCTCGACCAACTCCCACCATGTCTGCGCAAGGCCCTCCAGACGGAAACTCGTAAGCTGCACCCATCTATCGTCAGAACATCTGAGCGAATGACAAATCCTAGCTAAATTGTCAAGGAATGTCTGCGGATGCTCCGCTGCATCGGTGCCAGTGAAGACTGGGGGTCTCGGCCTCATAAAATCTTGTAGTGATACCGGAATAGCCACGGTAGTTGTAGGAGCAACTGTCTGGACAGCCGGTACTATCGTAGTCTGTGCTGTGGTAGGTACGTCCTCCGATCTCGGTGCACGACTAGCCTCTACTAAGGATCCCACCATCTATCGTAACTCTTACATACCTCCTATCATCTGTCGTAACTCCTCCATACCAGACTCTAGCCTATCCATGCGGCGTGGGGAAGGCGGATCAGTCTGTCCCTGAGGCTTAGGTATGCGACCCTGCTCGGTCCTCGTCTCGGACGAGCCTGCTCGGATCTCATCTCGGGCGGCAGCCCTCTGCGCTCTCGTAGCCTTCAGCAGCATAGTGGCTGGCACAGGAAACAGGATAATAAGAACAGTTCAATAGAATCATAGGATATACGGAATTGAAGAAGGAATTTTCAAGCAAGTATATACTAAATTCACCTAGGTGGAGTACCGTATCGCAAGTATGCCGCGGAAATACACACGCTGCGTTACCCTGCTTAAGTCACTTACTCCATCTACCAAGGGATATCCTACACTCAGAAAGGTCAAACCTATCGCTCTGATACCAACTTTGTCACGGCCCGAAAAGTACGGAGCATGAATGGCACTTAAATTACGAAATGTCTCGAGGCGTACGTAATCTAAGTAAGCCAAAACCAAGAAATCAAAACTAAATGAGCAGTAGAGTGCAGGAAAACCAATTCATTGAAAGAGATTTTAATCAAATAAGTCACATCAAGATTTTTAAAAGCAACATCCATTTTTCCAAAAATTTCGGCAGAGTCTCCTTTGTAAATACTAGCCCCCAAACGGGTACAACAGGAATATATATAAATAACATGAAATAAGGCATCCCCAGGCGGGAGCTAGCTCTTCGACCCAAGGCGGACTCAAATTCCACGCAATATAAATCATCAATGTGCAAAATAAGCATAAAAAGGCACGAGTAATAAGCAACACGTCGGCTCAAGTGAGCGCGACCCAAAGAAACAACATACATGCCCACAAATCTAATTGTCTCGTCTCTAAGTCAATATACATCAGTACTGGTAGATGATACAGTAGATGGAGTACACTAGATACAATAAATATACAAGGTGGAAACAAAATAATAACATAACCCACCTATGAGCAAAAGCCTCAAATCCAAGCAAAAGGAGGAAGTGCGTCCGCCGGTACCATGCTGACGGATCGGACCTACAAAAATGTTGTAGCACAACGGGGGTGAGTTGCCAACTCGTGAGTAAGATGTAACATCTATAAAGACTATCGTAAGCATGTACGCAAAGTGTCACAATTCTACAATATTGATATGGTATGATTTACTAGCATGTATGCGACATGAATGCAATTTAACACGTGATCTGAATATGCTGATATGAGGAAATCATTATTTTCATCTTAGAAAACTCTTTTTGAAATATCTGAAGTAGTATCAATTAAATCAACAGAAATCCATGTCAAGCATCGACACATCAAATGAATATCTCAGTATCCCAAAGTATAGGTATCTCAAAAAGTCTCGGGCTCCGGCAATCCGGACTGGCCCATCTCAAGTATAAATATCTCAATATCTCACGACCACGGTCGGTATCCTCCGGATATCCGTCGTGCCAACAATCACCAGTAGGTAGTCTTCCCCTGTCAGGATCATCGTCTACTACTCGAACTTCTTGCCCCGGGGTATCTTATCGGGCCCACCATGTACCCGAGACGGTTCATCTTACTCCTTGAAACGGGTCTCGAAAACTAACAGAAAACTCATGGTGGATGACACAAGTATCATATCTCGAGAAAACCGCAACTTGCAATATTTAAAATGATATTAGTTTTATTAAATCCTTGCGGTTTCTCCAAAATCTCATAAATCTCAAATGCTGAAATCCTCAAGAAAAAAAGTACCACAAGTACACATGTCAATGGTGATGAATGCCTATGGTATCAACAATGCGAACTGCGATATATGACTAAAAGACTATGTATGATCGAATGATGTAATGAGGTACATGCATATGACTAGCAATTCTACATGTTCATCTTGCGGAATTTAATATATTAGTACTGGTTTATACGTCTTATATGGTGAAAGTATTCTAAATTCCGGTTTAAACAAGTTATCTAGTGTTTGTGGCATAGCAATTACCAAGGCGTGTGTGTCCGCATGAATAGTGCTCGTGCTGCATAAAACCCTGGTAATGGTGCAAGTGTCCTAAGAGATGAAGTTGCATAATTATATATAATGAACTAAGCAAGCCGAATATTACTTGTGTCGCATATCTCATTTTAATGGTTTCAATACGATGAATTAACACATATATGGATATAAAGGTCATGCAATGCAGTAAAATAGGTAACTAGGAACTACATGCAAAAAGCTAGTATTACTAGAAATTCTAAACAATTGGGCGCTGTTCAGTTGATAAAACTGCACATTTATTATGACATTTTTCCTACAATTATTATATAATAAAAGTTGTTTATTATAATATATGATACATATCAGGGTTTATCTGTAAAAATACTATTTTCCATGTGTTGATAATTAGAATTTGGTAGGAAAATGTATGCAAATAATATCATTAACCAAATCCTAGTAGAACAAAGTCTACTAAATATTATTTGAGTTGTTGTGCAGAATTTTTCCAAGACTAAAATCAAGGAAATCAAGTTGTTAAAGAAAACTTGCCTAATTAAGAAAGCAAAACTTGGAGACTAAGTCTGGCAGCAACCACAAGAAGATTTCCATGATACAAAGTTCTAAGGATCTCCAAATGTCATAAGGACAGAGCCCCTGAAGTTTGATGAAGGGCCGAGATCATATGGCCGCTGATCCGCGGCCATACCCCCTCTTGGGCCGCGGATCCGCGGCATGATAGAGGATTTAGATGTTGCAAAATTTTGGGGAGAATCTTTATTGTTAACTTCCATATTTGGAAGCTAGACTTCTGGCTTTGGGACTATAAATAAAGACCGAGAGCCTCTTGGAAAAATCATCAAGTCGACGAGATCACGAAGTCCAAGACGGCTCACGCATCCAGACTGATCATCAACTGTTCGTCAACCTCCTTGGAAGAGATCGAGAAGCAAGCTAGTCTTTGTAATCATTTTCTAAGGATCAAAGTGTAATGAATATTGTTGATTAATAAAGGTAGTTCTTTTTCCTATTCTATTTCTTCGTAGTTTAATTATGCATTTTCTCTCCATCTCTTCTTCTCCCAACATGCGCGAGTAATTCTCCGCTTGTTAGGGTTCGTAGGATTAGGGTAGGCTAATGGATGATGAACATCCCTAAACCCTTTTTAAGTCCTATAAAGTTTATGAACTTTATCAAAAGAATCATTAACATCCTAATCGGGCGCGTTAACAATTTTTTGTTAGTTCCGACCGCGAATAGAGATTAGATTAATGATTGTTTTGGTAAAGGCTAGATATGAACGGAGTTCCGTGTCGAGATAAGGGTTAGGAGTGGGATTCCTTTTCCCTCCAGAAACCCTAATCTACACGCATCACCATCGTTCTAGTTTTAAATCTATTAAAGGATAAAAATGTTAACTTTTAATTAATCGTCCGTAACTACTAAATCCTAATGAACCCTACAAGCCCCCTTATTATATTAACTACATCCCTAAAATAATCTAGATCTATACTTTTGCATTCTTGCTTAACGTAGATCTAGAAACCATTCTTCAAAATTATTTTTTCCTCCTCTCTTACTCAACACATCTAAAGTAAGAATAAAAGGTTCAACGTTTCCCTGAGGACGACCCGTACTCACCTCGGTCTAGCTACACGCGACACCGTTCTGATTGCGGTTAACTACAAAAACACTATTTCGTAACAATCAAATGGCGCCGTTGCCGGGGATACGTGCGTAATTTTTTATTCTTACTATTTGTGTTGAATTCTTAGACGATTCATATCATTATTAAAAGAAAACTGCAAATTGCATATTTAACGATTTGTGTGTGAATTTTGCGAGGGAATCTGGAGTCACGGACTTGAGGAAACAGGAGATCTAGGGTTTCACATTTCTCTGGTATCTTTCTTAACTCTTTCTCTCTCCTCTAAAAGCCAATAAAATCTATTTTCTGCAGGATTCTTTGCAAAATAGCGCCGCTCAAAAATCTTTTTGCAAAAATTTTGTGATTGGTTTTGTTTTGCATATTTTAATACGGACTTTAAGGGGCAAAGACCAAATCAAGATTAGGTAGGGATTTCATCACCCTTCCTAAGCCCCACAAATCACAAACCGAGCATCTGCATCAACCCTACAATAATTTAAAAAAATATCTAGACCAGACTCTAAGGACTGTCGCGCTCATTAAGGACAGAGGAAGGTCGTGGGTAATCTATCGCTTATCTGCATTACTTTTGTGGTGCCTAGGCAAATGTGTCCAAGGCGAGTGGTTACTTAATTAGGACCACTACTTTCGTAGTGGGGAGCCTCCCACTCACCTGGCACTTACCTGGCTACAAGAGTAGTAAAGAGGCGGTAGAGGATTTATCCTGCAGCTTGTCCTTTGGAAGTCTAGGAGCGGTGTAGAGACTGGACCTAGGTGACCTTAGTTCTAGGGTTGATTGTGCATCTTAGGGAGATTTGTCTTGAGTCCCACTTTTTTTCAAAACAAGCCAATTTTAAATCACACACACGCTTCCACTTGCACTAAACCCGCTTAGTGCATGCTCGGCTGGACACGGGATTCTAGTGCCCGTCTTGTCCGCGTTCCTGCTATCGACGCCGAAGTAGGTACTTCTTCATCTTCTTTTCCCCCACCACACACCACGACCAAGATGGACGGTACTCTATCAGATTATAGCACTATGCTGCCACCGCCCGTAGGTGCGCAGAATCCACCGCGCATCTCTCTCCAAGAGAGATGCTATCCTATCTGTGGTCCTCTTCCCACTTGTCTATCTCTTCGACCACCTAACGGGGATAATTTCGAAATTAAACCCCACTACATCAATCTGCTGCCCAAATTTCACGGCCTTGAATCGGAAGACGCATACATTTTCATTACCAAATTCGAAAACGTATGCGCAATGATGGGTACTTCACAATTGACTTTAGATGCTATGTGCTTACGTCTTCTCCCATTCACACTGTGCGACTTGGCAGAAAAATGGCTTTACAATACTGCCGCACACTCTATCACTAATTGGGATGAATTTGTAATAGCATTTCTTAAGAAGTTTTACCCAAACTATAAGACTGCCCGTGTTAGAAACGAGATCAACTAGTTCACCCAGCTTCCCAACGAACCATTTTGGAAGTGCTTTGAACGTTTCAAGGATTTGCTTGTCCAATGTCCTCATCATGGAATCAATAGATAGGATTTATGTCAGATTATATATGAGGGCATTAATACGGCGACAAAGCAGATACTTGAAACAATGTGTCAATGCAATTTCATGTCTAAAGATGACGGTGAAGCTTGGAAGTATCTGGAAGACCTCGCTGAACACACTTTGCAGTGGGAAAGCGTAAGACCACCTTCATCTAGGGGAGGTGTTGTTAGTGTATATGCCCTAGAGGCCATTACTGTATCATACTAGTTTGTATATTACTTAATGGATGCTTGGGATATTCACCTTGTATATACAATCTTGCTCAAAATAGTAGTATGCTACTTGGTTTGTCTCTACTTCAATGTGTACTTGTGTTTAATTTACTATATCACTTATACGCATTAGTGGAGCCCTTAGGATCTTTGCTTGATTACCAGCGTTGTGATGGCAGTCACACTAGTGGGGGCTGGGTAATCTATAAGCACATCCTTATACAGGTCCCTAGTCGCAGGACTATCGAGATAGGGCATCGATACTCCGGAGTAGACTAGCGTATGCGCTTCTCATCCCAGTGTGGGAGATGGTCTGTCCCACAGCCATCAGTACGTCGTACTGGAGATAGTATACGGGTGCTCGTTGGGTTACGAGTACACTGGACAGGACTCGTCGGGAACTGACAGGTTGGTATTATACCTATCGTCAGTCATCAGTTCCCAGGTGACATGAGTACAGCTTAGTCCGCTGACTTGACACTGGCACTTCGCCTCGAGTGTGTTCCCACTGCACTTTGATCACTACCCTACCACGGCTCAAAGGAGTCGTGCAAACAGGTGGTGGTTGGGTGCAGTCCCGAAGCACTTGGAGGCAGTGACGGTTAGACAGGATTCGTCTCTCCCGGTATTGGGGGTTGACATCGCGCTGTGTCTAGGAGAGCCATTACACGAGTAGTCCCTGGCCAGGGCAAACGAGATATACTGGTAGGTTTCCAGTGTTATCTCAGGGTGTTTTGGGCTTCGCTCCGGCACGACTTGTACCGCTATTGGGGGACTGACGTTTACCGCCCCCTAGGCCCGCCATGCGATGTATCAGACGAACAGACCGGACTGTACAGAGAATGTCACATTCAGACTCAGTAGGAGTTCAGATGGGGTTTCACCTCGTCAGCCTTCTTGTCGGCATCTACCTGGGGACCGTTACGCACAGCTAGTGCCGCTTGCGGTCTGTGGTTAAACCCACTGCCAGCGTAGTGTCGAGTCTTTAGAGTCCCACACAGAGGGTATTCTCCTCTGGGCAAAACAGAGTAGAGGTCGCATGGTTTTGCGACAGGGTTCGTTCTCATCCGCGCACTTGTGCACGTTTGGAGTCCGGACGGATTATACTGGCAGGCTCTGGTTTGAGCCAGATACTGGTATATGTTTTTGGGGTTGCTTTTATATCTTGGTATTCTTGTTCATCGGAACGAGAATGCAGGTGTGTATGCACAGTTGCTTGAGGCGGAGAATGAGGTTTTTCATTAGGGTTTCGGAACGGGTGCGTATGCACAATTGACAGTCTTCATTTTCCAAACCCTAATGGATTTATATATTATCTATTAATAATAATAATTAAATGAGAATTATGTTATGGTTGTTTTTGTTGACTTGTTGACCTTGGTTGACTTGTTGACCATTGACCACTTTCATGCCTTGAAAGTCTTCCTTGATTCATGCTTACTTTTTATTAAATGAAGCATGGTTGTGGTCATTCAAAAATTACCATCAACTATTCTTATTTCAATTATTATCATTTAGATAATTCATTTCTTTTGCAATATGGTTGCAAGAAAGAAATAATTGAGCTCATTCTATCATAACCTCTCTCTCTCCTCATTTTCATCTTCTTCTTCCTCTTGAAAAGAGAAACCTTCTCATGTGTTGAGAATCATTCTCTTTTGATAGAAAAGCAAACCCTAATCTCTCTCTACTCATTCTAGGATGAAGGATTAGCAAACCGGAAACCCTAGTTCACTCAAAGATCGAGGAAGAGCCCAAAGTCGAACCTTCGAGGTGGATCCATCTTCGACGGGAGAAGGCGACGTAAAGAGAACCATCAACCTCTACAAGGTTTGAAGAAGAAGGAGTTCAAGTTTAGGTATAACCATCTTTCCATAGTAGCTAACTCTCTTTAGCTAGAATACTAGTTTTAGTTTAGACAACGATCCCGACAATGCATAGTCCATGTTGCCTCTTGCCCTAAAAATTTGATTTTTATACCGTTTCCGCCTCCCCGAAAGAACCGGGGGTGGCAACGTGGACTTACAGTGGTATCAGAGCCTAACTAAACTTAAACTAGCTTGGTAGTGAAGTGTAACGAAGTTCGGAACCGTAAAAAACCCAAAAACCGTATTTTTCAAAAACCTGAGTTTCTGTTGAAATTTTTTGGGCTCAAAATGAAAAGATTTATATTTGTAAAATCATCTCAGGGTTTTCTAAAAACACCCATGAAATACGATCCAGTGTTGAGTTCAAAGCGCCGTGCATCCGCGGCACGAGGTAGGCTCGGGCCGCGGAACCGCCGCGCTTTGTCTTCTTCTGCGCGTCGTTTTTCGTGCAGTGTTCTTGTTGTGGGATTTTGGGATTTTTAAAATATATTATATGTACCCAGATTTTCCAGAAAAGAAATTTCCTTTTGGGGTCCTATAATTCCGTATTTTTTCCGAACTTCACTGCACTTTGGCTATATTGGTTATATCTGTGTTGTTTGCATGTATTGAACGTCGGCTAATCGCTATAAGTCGATTAGTCGGGGTTATACATGATCTGTAATGTGCTGGAATGTGTATATGAATGTGTTGGACTGTCGCGGGTGAATAGCCGGGGTTGGATGTGAGATGAGCTTTTGTTTTTCTTTCATTCATTTGTAAATGTAAATTGATGTAATTATATTATTTGTTTGGCCGCACAACCGGGTCGGGGTTGTAGCCGTCATTGTATAATTCCTTTTTACTGTTTTTGCTCCTAGGATAGACCCATGGTGGGGTGCACAAACTACCGGGAACTTGGCGGGTAGTTTGCCGCACCCGTAGGGGTCTTGGGTGGGGTATTTGCTATTCACCGCGACCGTGTTATCCGCTTTTTCGTTTCAGGCTCGAAAGAAATGCGGATTGCTAGTATATCCAATGTATTCATCTGTGATCTGTAATGTCTATCATTGCTTTCTATTTAGGCGTTGCTTATGTTTTACAGCCGCGCTAGCCCAGCCCCCGCTCTGTCGTTAGTTAAGTAACCTAACGGGTGATGACGGGGCCCCGTGGCGAATGCATATGGCATAAGCGTACGTCATATTTTGGTTGTTTTCTGCAATGGTAGGATTTAAATGATGGGACGCATTAAAAGAACTAATGCAAGAATATCACGCATTAAAAGAACTAATGCAAGATAATAAACCAAGTTAAAGTCGTTGGAACACTTTCGAAAAACCACTCGGTTCTTTTCAAAACCAACTTTTAAGTGCGGAGTTTGAGCCACTCCTTTTAAAAGCTATCTCGTTCCATCGACCAAATCAAGTTCACTACGTTCACGGTTTCGCCAAAACCATCCGTAGCCCTCCGTCGTTTCACATGAATAGTCAATAGTATTCAAGCTGTGTTTGTTGGCCAAAGTCAAGGCATAGTGATTGGTAGCTATTGGGTATTCATGTGCAGCATAGATAGATGCGTTGGTTTGGAACAGTCGTACTGCCTTGTTGGCCAAAGTCAAGGGTGGGTACGGGTGGATTCAAATTAACCTGGAGAACGACGGGTAGAACTTGACATGTGACTTATGATTTGTTGGCCAAAGTCAAGGTCATAAGAGCATGGGGCAAAAATCCACATCGGGAGTTTCATAAGTACTGAAACTTGCTAGATTTGCATACCATTTGGAGTGTGGTGATTCTGGTAGGATTCCTTCAGTTTCGTCACGCGATGATATTTGGATCCCGATCCTACTGTGAGTATATGCTACTCCTCGGGAAATTTCTCACTTAACGATCAATGCTATAAACCTAGTAGGTGCCTAGAAAGGTGTTAGCGGGGCTACGCCCCCAGGGAAAAGAGGTTCTTTAATTAAGGAACTTCGCGAAAGCGTTGGAAAACCTCCCTCGAAGTACCGACACCAGCCTGGCCGAACGGTTAAGCAAGTATTGTACGGTGGGATTGATCCTGACTAGTTCTTCCTTTATGGTTTGAGGAGGGATTCGAGAAACAGTGGGAGCTATCCTGTTTAGACAAATTAAAAACCACTCTAAACTTGCAAGAGCATCATGCTGAGTGTTTCTTCTTCTCTCTCCTAATTGCAGCGACCAATCAACATGACTGGACTTAAGTTACTCCTAGATAAAAACAAGCTGACAGGGCCAAACTACAAAGATTGGCTCAGGAATGTCAAGATAGCAATCACTTATGACAAGCTGGGGTATCTTCTTACCACCAAAGCTCCCCCTGTCCCTGGTCCAACTTCCAGCGTCGCGGATAAGGAAATCCGCAAGACTTGGGAGATTGATAGCGCGAAGGCCAAGTGCCTCTTGCTTGCCTCGATGGACAACGAACATCAGAGGAGGCATGAGAATATGGACATGGAGTCCATATTGCTTCATACAAAAGAACTGTATGGAGAGCAATCACGTATCGCAAGATACGAAGCGTCGAAAAAGCTGTTTTCGACAAGAATGGCCGTCGGATCATCAGTAGCCGAGCACGTGCTAAAGATGATCGGTTACATTGAGGAGCTCGCTGACCTAGGGATCACATTGGAGAGTGAGCTATATACGGATATAGTTCTCCAGTCCCTTCCTTCCACTTACGCCCAGTTTATAATGAATTTCAACCTACAAGAAAAGGAGGTTGAACTTTCAGAACTCCTCAACCTGCTGAGGAGCGCAGAGGGCACCCTACAGAAAGGTAGGGAAACATCCACTTTGTTTGTAGGAGGATCATCTTCTTCTAGGTCCAAGACGAAAGCCAAGGGAAAGAAGAAGAAAGCCCCCGCCAAACCAAGGGGCGGTGTTAGTAAAGTGGATACGAAGGGAAAAGGAAAAGCAACAAAGATAGCGGGGAAGCTTGTGGATAAGGAAGAATGCTTCTTTTGTCATAAGAAAGGACACTGGAAGAATGATTGCAGGGCCTGGAAGGCCAGAACACAGGAATTGAAGCAGGTTGCAGCTTCAGCTTCAGGTGTGTATGTTATTGAAAACTGTCTTTCTATAAACTCTACTTCCTGGGTATTGGATACCGGATCAGGATCTCATATCTGTAATTCTTTGCAGGCGTTGAGAAACCGTAGTGTTTTGAAAGCAGGTGACATGACCCTCAGAGTTGCAAACGGAGCGAGCATGGATGCTAAAGCCGTGGGGGACTATCACCTGGGAATGTCAGATGGACATGTTTTGGTTTTGCGTAATTGCTTTTTTGTACCCAACGCAACTTGTAATATCATTTCTGTATCTTTAGTTTCTAAAGAAGGTTATGAATTTGCGTTTGTAAGTAATGTTGTAAACATTCGCCTTAATCAAGTTTTGATTGGGTCAGGTACTTTGAGTAATGGTATATACGTATTGAACCAACCACAGATTTTTAATGTCCAGAATACACACAAAAGAAAGTCTCCAGAAATAAACCAGACTTTCTTATGGCATTGTAGATTGGGTCACATCAATGAGAGAAGGTTGACAAAGTTACATACAGAAGGGTATTTGAATGCGTTCGAATATCAGTCGTATGCCACTTGTCAATCCTGTCTCAAGGGAAAGATGACAAAGACTCCGTTTACTGGACATGGAGAAAGAGCGAGCGAGCTCTTGGGACTCGTACACAGTGATGTGTGCGGTCCAATGTCTACACATGCCCGAAGCGGACATTCTTACTTCATTACTTTTACGGATGACTTCTCAAGGTACGGTTATGTGTTCTTAATGAAACATAAGTCCGAAGCCTTTGGAAAATTCCAGGAGTATAAGAATGAAGTAGAGAAACAGACCGGCAAGAGTATTAAGATTCTAAGATCGGATCGAGGTGGAGAATACTTAAGTGCCGAGTTCCTGGACTATTTAAAAGAGAACGGAATTCTCTCTCAGCTTACTCCTCCATACACCCCGCAACATAACGGTGTATCGGAGAGACGGAACCGCACCCTATTGGATATGGTGCGGTCCATGATGAGTAACGCTGAGTTACCGCGATCATTCTGGGGATATGCGCTAGAATCAGCCGCATACCTTTTGAACCGAGTTCCGACTAAGACTGTGCCTTCCACACCATACGAAATGTGGTGTGGGAAGAAACCCTATCTTAAGCACATTAAGACATGGGGATGTCCGGCTTTTGTCAAAAAGCAGCATCCGGACAAGCTCGAGGCACGCTCAGTACAGTGCAAGTTTGTGGGGTATCCAAAGAACTCAAAAGGATATTTCTTCTACTGTGAAGAGGAACAAAAAGTTCTTGTTTCTCGTCATGCCTACTTCTTGGAAACTGAGTTTTTGGAAAACCAGATAAGTGGGAGCACAGTAGAACTGGAAGAAGTTCCAGAACCACAGACTGTTACTGAAAGTCTGGTGGAACCAGAGGGTTCAGCAGAACAGGACATTCCTACGCCGCTCCGCAGAAGTAGTAGGCAGTCTAATCCGCCCGAGAGATACTACGGTTTTCTCATAGACGGGGATAGAGAGGATTGCATCATAGATTATGATGAGCCTACTAGCTTCCAGCAGGCCGTTCAGAGCATTGACTCAGTGAAATGGCTGGATGCAATGCGGACCGAGATGGAGTCCATGTACACCAACAAGGTATGGACGTTGGACATTGCTCCAGACGGGGTAAAACCCGTAGGATGCAAGTGGATCTTCAAAAGGAAGATTGGTGTAGATGGACAGGTTGAGACCTATAAAGCTAGGCTGGTAGCAAAGGGTTTCCGTCAAAGACCTGGCTTGGACTATGACGAAACCTTTTCTCCAGTAGCCATGCTGAAATCCATTCGGATCCTTCTTGCGATCGCTGCCTTCCACGATTATGAGATCTGGCAAATGGACGTAAAGACAGCTTTTCTAAATGGAAATTTAGAGGAGTGTGTCTATATGGACCAGCCAGAGGGCTTCATTCAGAGTGGGAGCAGCGGAAAGGTGTGCAAGTTGCTTAAGTCCATCTATGGACTAAAGCAGGCATCGCGGAGTTGGAACATCTGCTTTGATGAGACGGTCAAAGAATTTGGCTTTATCAAAAATCCAGATGAACCATGCATCTATAGTAGATTTGTAGCAAGAACTGTAGTATTCCTCGTTTTATACGTGGATGACATTCTCTTAATAGGAAATGACATTCATATGCTACAATCTGTCAAGGGGTTCTTGTCACAAAGGTTCTCCATGAAAGACCTGGGTGATGCCTCATACATCCTGGGGATCCGGATCCATCGTGATAGATCCAAGAGGATATTGGGACTTTCTCAGTCCAGGTACATCGACACCATAGTGAAGAGATTCAGTATGGAAGATTCCAAGCGCGGTAACCTACCGGCTTGTCACGGGATCACCCTCTCTAAAGAGATGTCTCCCAAGACTGATTTGGAGAGGGATCGCATGTCTATTATACCCTACGCTTCTGCGGTAGGCTCTATAATGTATGCGATGTTATGTACCAGACCGGATGTAGCTTATGCACTGAGTGTGGTAAGCCGGTATCAGTCAAACCCTGGGGAGAAACACTGGATAGCGGTAAAGAACATTCTCAAGTACCTGAGAAGGACTAAGGAGATGTTCTTGGTGTATGGCGGAAAAGACCTCCAGATCGAGGCCTTTGCTGACTCCAGCTTCCAGAGTGACAAGGATGATTCCAAGTCCATGTCGGGCTTTGTCTTTACCCTCAATGGAGGGGCGGTGTGTTGGAAGAGTTCCAAACAGGAAACCGTTGCAGACTCGACGATGGAAGCGGAATACATCGCTGCATCTGATGCCGCAAAAGAAGCTGTCTGGATGAGGAAGTTCTTGAAAGAACTTCAGGTGGTTCCGTCCATTGTTGATCCAATACCTCTGTATTGCGATAACAATGGGGCTATAGCTTTAGCGAAGGAACCCAGGTCCCATCAGAGATCCAGGCACATCTTGAGGCGGTATCACCTGATCAGGGAGATCGTGGATCGCAAGGAGATCGAGGTTCGGAGAGTTGCTTCAGAAGACAACACTGCAGATCCATTCACCAAGGCCCTGCCCCAGACTCAGTTCGAGCGGCTGATCGAGATGATAGGTCTTCGATACGCCAGTACATGGCCTTAGTGCAAGTGGGAGATTGTTAGTGTATATGCCCTAGAGGCCATTACTGTATCATACTAGTTTGTATATTACTTAATGGATGCTTGGGATATTCACCTTGTATATACAATCTTGCTCAAAATAGTAGTATGCTACTTGGTTTGTCTCTACTTCAATGTGTACTTGTGTTTAATTTACTATATCACTTATACGCATTAGTGGAGCCCTTAGGATCTTTGCTTGATTACCAGCGTTGTGATGGCAGTCACACTAGTGGGGGCTGGGTAATCTATAAGCACATCCTTATACAGGTCCCTAGTCGCAGGACTATCGAGATAGGGCATCGATACTCCGGAGTAGACTAGCGTATGCGCTTCTCATCCCAGTGTGGGAGATGGTCTGTCCCACAGCCATCAGTACGTCGTACTGGAGATAGTATACGGGTGCTCGTTGGGTTACGAGTACACTGGACAGGACTCGTCGGGAACTGACAGGTTGGTATTATACCTATCGTCAGTCATCAGTTCCCAGGTGACATGAGTACAGCTTAGTCCGCTGACTTGACACCGGCACTTCGCCTCGAGTGTGTTCCCACTGCACTTTGATCACTACCCTACCACGGCTCAAAGGAGTCGTGCAAACAGGTGGTGGTTGGGTGCAGTCCCGAAGCACTTGGAGGCAGTGACGGTTAGACAGGATTCGTCTCTCCCGGTATTGGGGGTTGACATCGCGCTGTGTCTAGGAGAGCCATTACACGAGTAGTCCCTGGCCAGGGCAAACGAGATATACTGGTAGGTTTCCAGTGTTATCTCAGGGTGTTTTGGGCTTCGCTCCGGCACGACTTGTACCGCTATTGGGGGACTGACGTTTACCGCCCCCTAGGCCCGCCATGCGATGTATCAGACGAACAGACCGGACTGTACGGAGAATGTCACATTCAGACTCAGTAGGAGTTCAGATGGGGTTTCACCTCGTCAGCCTTCTTGTCGGCATCTACCTGGGGACCGTTAAGCACAGCTAGTGCCGCTTGCGGTCTGTGGTTAAACCCACTGCCAGCGTAGTGTCGAGTCTTTAGAGTCCCACACAGAGGGTATTCGCCTCTGGGCAAAACAGAGTAGAGGTCGCATGGTTTTGCGACAGGGTTCGTTCTCATCCGCGCACTTGTGCACGTTTGGAGTCCGGACGGATTATACTGGCAGGCTCTGGTTTGAGCCAGATACTGGTATATGTTTTTGGGGTTGCTTTTATATCTTGGTATTCTTGTTCATCGGAACGAGAATGCAGGTGTGTATGCACAGTTGCTTGAGGCGGAGAATGAGGTTTTTCATTAGGGTTTCGGAACGGGTGCGTATGCACAATTGACAGTCTTCATTTTCCAAACCCTAATGGATTTATATATTATCTATTAATAATAATAATTAAATGAGAATTATGTTATGGTTGTTTTTGTTGACTTGTTGACCTTGGTTGACTTGTTGACCATTGACCACTTTCATGCCTTGAAAGTCTTC
This sequence comes from Agapanthus africanus, assembly GCA_030015575.1. Taxonomy (NCBI): domain Eukaryota; kingdom Viridiplantae; phylum Streptophyta; class Magnoliopsida; order Asparagales; family Amaryllidaceae; genus Agapanthus; species Agapanthus africanus. Next base: position 142,645,759 of record JASDDO010000031.1, read on the forward strand.
CTTGATTCATGCTTACTTTTTATTAAATGAAGCATGGTTGTGGTCATTCAAAAATTACCATCAACTATTCTTATTTCAATTATTATCATTTAGATAATTCATTTCTTTTGCAATATGGTTGCAAGAAAGAAATAATTGAGCTCATTCTATCATAACCTCTCTCTCTCCTCATTTTCATCTTCTTCTTCCTCTTGAAAAGAGAAACCTTCTCATGTGTTGAGAATCATTCTCTTTTGATAGAAAAGCAAACCCTAATCTCTCTCTACTCATTCTAGGATGAAGGATTAGCAAACCGGAAACCCTAGTTCACTCAAAGATCGAGGAAGAGCCCAAAGTCGAACCTTCGAGGTGGATCCATCTTCGACGGGAGAAGGCGACGTAAAGAGAACCATCAACCTCTACAAGGTTTGAAGAAGAAGGAGTTCAAGTTTAGGTATAACCATCTTTCCATAGTAGCTAACTCTCTTTAGCTAGAATACTAGTTTTAGTTTAGACAACGATCCCGACAATGCATAGTCCATGTTGCCTCTTGCCCTAAAAATTTGATTTTTATACCGTTTCCGCCTCCCCGAAAGAACCGGGGGTGGCAACGTGGACTTACAGGTGTTCACCAGCTCAATGTTTCTATCGCAGTAAAACCCGAAATGGCAGCGATACAGATGAAACTCGATGCTATTAAGAACAGATTCTCATCATTCTCCCTAAATCAGGTCACGCTTCCTAAGACCGTCTGTGGTTGCTGTTCGGATCCTTCATACTTAATGGAAGAATGTCCTATGAATGCACCGTTTCAAGGTTACGAGCAAACTAATGCTGCTTTTCAGCAGCGACCTAGAAATGAACCCTTATTCTTCCACGTACAATCAAGGATGGAGGAATCATCCTAACTTAGCTTGGAATCAAAACCAACAATGCAATTATCAAAGACCTCCTCCACAGCAACCACAACCACAGAATCAGCCCCCCTTTCAGTCACAGAATTTTCAAAATCCGGCCAACATTTCTACACCACAGGTGGCCGGTACTGACAACTCACTTGCACAAACTTTGGATATGTTCATGAAACAATCCATGCAATTGTCGGCTGAGATGAAGTATTCTATTGATACCATAACGAAAAACTCCGCCTCCTATGGTGAGAGTATTAAATCAATAGAAAACCAAATCGCACAGTTTAATGCCGCAATGAGTGCGAGAGAGAAAGGGAAACTCCCATCTCAACCCATACCTAATCCTGGCCACTCACAAAGTTATAATGTGAGTACTGTAACCACGTTGAGATCGGGAAAAGTGCTGAAGAACCGAATGGGTGAGCAATGTGATGATAGTGACACCAATGATACCCCGGCTTCTTCTTCTTCCCCTAATTCGTCTAATCTCCCACCTTCACCCGAGCCTATTCTCCGTTTTCCCCAAGGCTCAAACATTTCGCCGAATCTATCTAAGTCGATTCCCACTCCAATTTTGGGATCGAATCCGTCCCCACAGTCTTCTCCACAAACGTTGGACCCAAAACTTATTGATCAAGCACCTTATCCAAACAGGTTAAGGGGCAACAGACCAAGTCCACAAATGGAGAAGATTGTGGAAATTTTTAAGCAAGTTAACATAAACATTCCTCTCCTAGATACTATTCAACAAGTTCCGTCATATGCGAAAATCCTAAAGGACTTGTGCACTAGGAAGAGAAAAGTTCAAGTACCTAAAAAAGTTTTCCTTGCGAGTAACGTGAACACAGCTTTTACACAACAACTACCCAAGAAACGAAAGGACCCTGGAAGTCCTACAATTTCAATTTCTATTGGGGGTAAAAATATCAATCGTGCTCTACTCGATTTAGGTGCTAGTGTTAACTTGCTTCTGTATTCTGTTTATGAGCAATTAGGGATCGGAGAGTTAAAACCTGCGCATTGCACTCTTCAGATGGCCGATCAATCTATCAACCAACCTAGGGGTGAGCTAGAGGATGTGTTAATTAAAGTCGGGGAATTCATATTTCCTGTGGACTTTATCGTTATTGATACACAACCTGTGGCAAACCCACGCAATCAATTCCCGGTGATACTCGGTCGACCCTTTTTGGCCACTTCCAACGCAGTAATTGTTAGTTATATGTATGCCCTAGAGGCCAGTACTGTACATATGATGTATATTGTAGTGGATGCTGGGACATATATAGGGAGGACTTTCTTGCTCGACATGATAGTATGCTATCTAGTTACTCTTTACCTTAACGTGTATACTGATTGCCTCTCTGTTACATGTTGGTAAAGCCCTTAGGATGTGTACTTGACTACCTGGACTATGATGCGGATCATACTAGTGGGGACATGGTAGTCCATAAGTACATCCTTCAAGGTCCCTAGTCGTGGGTGTATCGAGACGGGGCATCGATATACCAGAGTAGACTAGCGTATACCATCTCGACCCATACAGATGGGCGATGGATGATCCCATATCCATTGGTGTTTGACATCAGAGATGATATACGGGTGCTCAGTAGAGACTGGGTACACTGGACGGACTCGCCGAGAACTCCCAGATGGTATTATACCTTACATCAGATGGCAGTTCTCTGGTGACACTGGTACAGGTTAGTCTGTAGACCCGAGATCGTCATAGAGTCTTGTGTGATTCCCACTGTGCTTTGATTTCCACCTTACCACGTCTAAGAGGGTGTGTAAAACGGTGGCTTTTGGGTACAGTCCCGAATTACATGGAGGCAATGAGCGATAGGAGGGGATTCGTCTCTCCAGGTATAGGGAGTTGATGTTGCGCTGTGTTCGATTGGCTATAACCTGAAATCCCTGGCCAGGGTTGCTGAGATTTACTGGTAAGTGTTACCAGTAGTTTCTCGAACTGTTATAGACCTCATATCGACACGACTTATCGAGCTACTGGGGTCTGACGTTTACCACCCCTAGGCGAGATATGCGACATATCAGACGAACAGACCGGACTGTACGGTAAGTGTTACTGGTTGGATTCACAGGAGTGTGAGCGGGCTTGCTCGTCGATCTTCTGATCGCTCAATACCCTGGTGGCCGTTACATTTAGCAGACCGCTTGCGGCTTGTGGGTAATTGATATGATCATCACCTGCTGTCGGCGTATTGACGAGTCTTTAGAGTCCTACACAGAGGTTTCCTGGCTCAAGCGAAACGAAATAGGAGCGCATATGAGATATGTGCGGGACCGAGAATAATGCGTGTATGTGATACCGTATTAGATTCTCGCGATGAATGTTTCGATTGGTTATATACGATATAACCTAGTTATCGAATCAAAGATTGATTCGATAAGTCGATACATTGGATACTAGTCGGTTATGTGAGACATGACCGTATCATTGAATCAAGTGTTGATTTAATGATTTAATGTATAATTATATATTTGATATATTACTTTGCATTAACTAGTATTGGTTCATTTTAAATGGATTTTCTCACTTGCATTGCACATTGTATATGTGATATATTTTTGTGTGCACTTGATTGTATCATGTTTGATGATACATGCTCACTTGTGCTTGTGTAAAGATTAAACCATGGTTGTGTAATGGTTAGGGTTTTCTTTTTAATCATTTATTTATTCTTTTTGTTTATTTTGGCAAAAGAAAATGATAAAGGGAAAATGGTGGCTTTCTTTGTTTGTTATTGAAGCTTCATGAAGCTTTGACTAAGTGACCATTTTGTCTCATGCTTAACCCTAACCATTCCACTTAACCATAGTCTATTCTCTACACATGACCATGGTTGGATTATGATAAGTATTCAATTTATTTTCTATTTGAAAATAACTTATCATAATATTCTATCATCTTCTTCTTCTTCTTCTTCAAGAAGAAAAACTTGCCACCATCAATGGCAACTTGAGAATAAGAGTGAGAAATCCAATTCTAAAGTGAACCCACTTCCTATTTCTTCATCCTCTACCTCTTGCCAAGTAGTATTGGGTGTTTTCTTCACAAGTTTCATGACTTGGTGAAGTGAGAGCTTGATCTTGTGATGCCTCGACGTAGATCATCTTCGGCATCGAAGTCGACGACCTAGCCCGCCCATTTCTCCGATGAAGCCGACACTAGAGTCCAAGATCCGATTTGTACAACGAGGAGACTTCATTGCGGAGCCATGGAGGTGGAGAACCGGATCTACAAAGGTTGTATTTCCGTTTACTCTTAGTAAAGTAGTTTACTAGTTTAAGTTTTCGCCTAAATTTTAGTTAACGATCCGTATTAGGGTTTCTCGGCACCCGTAAAGTTTGAAATTGCCATGGTTGATGCCTTGTGAGACCTCATTAGCGTGCCTAGGAACCCTACAGTGGTATCAGAGCCTAGCTAGAGCCTTAGGCGATGCACAGGCGAAGTTTGAAGTCCGATCGAACCGAAACCCTAATTCTAAAATGCTCTCTGGACTTTTTTCAAAAACTGGGTTTTTTCCAGATTAAAAATTCTTTAAAAATTCAGCAGGAAATTCTAAGAATTACGGTGCAAAATTTTCCAAACGATACGTCCAAAGCGCAGCGGAACCGCGGCAGAAGCCTGGCTTCTGCAGCGGTTCCGCGGCCATCTGATGACGTCAGCCTTCCAATTTTGCACAGTAATTTGTTATTTGAGGTGCTGAGTTTTCTGGGAGTTTTTAATCTGAACTCAAGAGTTGTGTTTTCTGGGGTGTTTTGGAGCTTGGATGATTCGATCGGATTATCAGATTTTGTCGATGTGGTTTTCCGGATATTTTAGAATATGTTAAAAAGTTCGACCGGATATAAATACCCAATTTTTCCCCTGTCGGGAAATTTCCATGTGTTGGAATTTTCCGTAGTTTAATGACGTTCTAAGTAGTGCAAGTAACGCGATGGTCCCTCTAGAAGACAACAAACCTTAACTCGATTATGTGACCGTCTTGAACTGCCCTTTGAACCTTAGGGTTTGGGGCAGTACGGCGTGCCACATGTGAGGCGTTAGCTTGACCCTTCTACGGCTGGACCGTTGGTACTGAGGCATGAACGGGATGTTTTTAAACTTGTTTCATGTGTTGAGCTGTTTCGGGAAAACTTGGGTGTTTGACTGTTCGATCGGAAAGTTTAACATTTTCTGTTTATCTGGAATGTGATACAATAATTGGAATTCACAAGTAGTTATGAGATAACTGAATGAATGTTGTAAATCTAGCGGTTTAGTCTCACTTGATCGGTTGCCACGGAATTTTGATGTGATCAAAAGTCCGTCGCAATCACGTAGCGTAAGCGGATACTCGCCGGGTAAACTTAATAGACAGCCTCACCCCATAGCCCCGACTAAGTGACTGTAGGAGAACCCCGTCGCCGAAAGCATCCGTTTGGGTGCTCGCGGTAACGGTGTTCCGCCTTGGTGCACTTCGTCGACAGTATCGGGGGTGCGGCCGCCTACTAAAGTTTGCGACGAGCATTCGATCATAATGTCGGGAATCTTGTTGAATTGCCCGACTTGATATTGAAAAGAGTTTTCGATAAATGAGACTAAAATGCGGGGTTTATAATTGTTAGGCAGGTGATGTCTTAGGAATTCATTTGATTAGGCATGCGATGTCTATGGAGGTTGCGGATTCCAACTGTTGTAGTTTTACACTTTCTTTTCTGTGACCGTAAGTGTAATATGTGATATCGCCGGTTTTGTTGCTATATGTCAACGACAATTGGGATACGCATATTTACTTACGTTGATGACATGTGATGTTATGTGTTGCTGGATATGTTATATTGGATCGTCGTGTTTGAATAGCCGGGGGTTTTTATGTGAGATGAGTGTTTTTCATTTTCATTCATGTAAAAACTTGTATGTAATATTCTTTTATTGGGGCACTTCCAGGTTGCGGAAGTTGTCACCGTTTGTATATTATTTACTTTTCCGCACTAGGATAGACCCAAGGAGGAGGGCACAAGTAACCGGGTTCTGGAGTCCAGTGGGAGACCAACTCGAGGAGTCAAGTCCGGGTCTCCTAACTCTAGAATTGGTAGGGTTGCTTGCCGCTCTCGTAGGGGTCTAGGGGTGTGGGTTTGGCTATTCATCACGACCGTGGAATCCGTGTTTTATACTGGCTCGTATTGAAAACACGGACGTCCTAGTATATCCAATATTTCATATGATTCTTCTGCTGCGATATCTGTGATGTGATCATGTGATGTTCTGTGATGGATACTGTATATAGTATATATGATATATTATATAGATGTTACTTATGTTTTACACCCGCGCTAGCCGTGCCCCGCTCTGCCGTTAGTTACCTAACCTAACGGTGCACGAGGGGATATCGAGGCGAATGCGGATGGTATAAGTGTACGTCGTATTTATCTGTAATGTTTAGGTGCTTAAATGATGGGACTTCATTAATGAGATTAATGAAAGAAAAGAAACCTAAAGATATTGTCGAATCGAATTTTCAAAATAAAACAGGTAGCTACAGTTCTTGCTTTGCATCGCGGTGTTCCTTGTAGAACATCCTGCACCTTATTCGATAAGGAAAGGACCGAGATCCCTTCACCAGGAGTGACTCCTTTAGCAATAACTGGCAGATGCTACACACGCGGTTTGTCTTTTGATTGCTTCTATAGTTTCTGCTTTGCACAGTGATATATATGATATATCCCGCACCTCATTCGACGAGGAAAGGACCGACGATCCCTTCACCGGGAGTGACCCCTTTAGCAAAACTATAAAAGCCTCAAAAACACTCCATTTCAAAAACATTTGATTCTACAACGATATCAAGTTCATTACGCAATAGGTTTTTAGAAAAACCTGTCGTAGCCCTCCGTCATTTCAGATAAGTAGTAGTTAATATTCGTGCTGCGTTTGTTGGCCTTTGTCAAGGCGTAGTGTGCGGTAGCTGACTAGTGCTTATCTGCTTATGCATATGATGCAGATTGAGTTAGGGTAGTCGTGCGACCTTGTTGGCCTTTGTCAAGGGCCGTGCGGGTAGGTTTAATTCAATCAAGAAATGACGGGTTGAACTTGACTAGCATCCTATGGTTTGTTGGCCTTTGTCAAGGTCATAGGAGGTTAGGGGCAAAATATTATCGGGAATTTCAAGTGTTGAAATTTGCAATGAGATTGCATACCTTCTATGAGATAGTTGGATCCCGATACCCACTGCGAGTAATTGTTACTCCTGGGAGAGTTTTACACATTACAATTAGCTGATCACGTAGGTGTCTAGAAAGGTGTCAACGGGGTTACGCCTCTGGGAAAACGAGGTTTACATTAATTAGGTTCGTGCGAAAGCACGGGGGACCTCCCTCAAAGTACCGACACTGGCCTGGCTGAAAGATTGACGAACTTGTAGTGTGTAATTAATCCCGGCTAGTCTTTCCTTTTAGGGTTTGAAGGAAGATTTGATAAAAACAGTGGGAGCCATCCTGATTAGATAAAATCATAACCAATCTATTCTTGCAAGAGCGCACGCTGAGTGTTTTCTTCTCTCTCTCTCCTGGTAGCGACCATGTCACGCCTTAATCAAGATAATAAAACGGATAATTGACCGAACCCGCTTGTTATACTGAGCTGGGAAACGTTGGTCCCGCTCCAACTTATAATTGTTATAAGACAGAGCAGGAAATAGGGGATTTCCAAAATTCCCGTGCCGCCCAAACGAAGAGAGTGCATGCTGATGCATCATCTTCGGGTATGTTCGTTACACAGAACTGTTTCTCAATATCCTCTACGTCCTCGGTAATTGATACCGGATCAGGATCCCAGATATGTAATCTGGTACATAGGGCTACAGATAGGTAGAGAAATGAGAACGGGTGATAAGTTTCATGAGACAGAAAACGGGGCAAGTGTTGCAGCCAAGTCTGTTGGTCACTGTCACCCTGTATTACCAATACATTGATTCTGAACGAATGTTTTTAGATACCGAACCTGATATACAAAATCATATCAGTCTCTTTATAAGTAAAGAAATGATAAAATTTTGTATTGTTGGATAATGTTTTGAACATTTCCTATATCAAAAGTTGATCGGTTCAGGCACGTTATCTAAAAGCATTGATGTTCTAAATCAAACTACAGTTCTTAGTATTCGAAACACACACAAAAGGAAGAGTTCAGAAATGAACGGATCCTTCTTGAGGTATTGTAGACTAGGTCATATCAATGCGACCCGACTAGATAAGTTGCACAAAGATGCATATTTAAATCTGTTTGAATTTACATCTTGTGAAAACTTTCCAGTCATGTCACAAAGATATAATGACACCAGCTCTGTTTATTGGAAACAGAGAAAGAGTTAGTGAACTCTTGGGATGATACATGTTGATGTATAAAGGTCCCCTGTCTACACATGCCAAGACCGGTTCTTTGTACTTCATTGCATTCTCTGATGATCTCTCAAGATTCAGACATATGTTCCTGTTGAAACACAAGTCCGAATCTTTTGAGATATTCACAGAATATAAGTTAGAAGTAGAGAACCAAAATACGGGTATAAGTATTATGTCCTTTGATGTGATCGAGGAGGAGAATACTTGAGCACGGAAATCCTGGACTATTCTAAAGGAGAATGAGATTCTCTCTCAGCATTACTCCTCTGTATACACCATAGCACGATGGTATATCGGGGCGGAGCAGTCACACCCTATATGATAAGGTGCGCTCTATGATGAGTATTACTGAGTTACCTATTTCCTTTTAGGGGGTTATGCACTTGAGAAGCTGCATACCTATTGAATTAGGTTCAAATCAAATCAGTAGCCTACCACTTCATATGTGATATAGAAATGGAAGAGCCCATATCTTAAGTTTCTTAAGATTTGGGGTTGTCCGGCCTATGTCTAAAAGCAAAATCCGGACAAGCTCGAGGCAAGGTCTGTTATGTAGAACTGGAAATGTTCCATCTATACAAACTGCAGCTGATGATTTGACAGAACCAAAGGATTCAGTAGATTCCAATGAACCTCAGCCTCTCCGCCGATCTAGTAGGGTTCCTCACCCACCCGAGAGTTACTTCGGTTTCTCTATGACAGTGGGAGCGAGGAATGCATCATGAGATGATGACCCAACTAGTTTCGAGCTGGCCATCAGGAGTGAGACTCTGTAAGAATGGCTGGATGCTTATCGATCTGAGATGGAATCCTTATACACCAGCAAAGTATGGACTTTGGATGCTATATCTGAAGGGTTAAATCCCCATCAGGAGCAAGTATATCTTGAGAAGATTACTTGGTGTAGATGGAAAAGTTGAGACTTTCAAAGCTATACTTGTTAAAAGTTTGCATCATTTACCAGGCGTGGATTATGATGAAACCTTTTTCAAGTAGCTATGCTTAAGTCCATCCAGATCCAATTTGCCACGGCTACATACCATGACTACGATATCTGGCGGTTGGGTGCCATGACTGCTTTTCTAAATGATGTTTTAGAAGAGTGCGTCTATAAGTACACAGCCAGAGGGCCTCGTAGACAGTGGGAGCAGCGGAAACGTGTGCAAGATGTTTTATGTGATAAAGCAGGCATCGCGGAGTTGGAACGTCTGTTTTGATGAGTTAGTCAAACAGTTTGACATCATCAAAATGGTAGATGAACCTTGTATACACAAAAAGGTAGTAGGGAGTATGGTAGTGATCCTCATAGAGTACGTGGATGACATACTCTTGATAAGGAAAGAGTTTCCTATGCTACGCTCGGTCAATCTCCGCTTATCACAATGATTCTCCATATAGGATCAAAATGATACCTCCTCCATCCTGAGCTTTCATCTATGAAATATATGTTATTTGGGTGTTAGTATGCTCACTGGTTGTAGTGAGATGGTATCAATCGATCCTGGGGAGAATCACTGGAAAGGTTCCAGGGTGATAAAGATGACTGAAAGTCAGTCACAGGCATTGTCTTTACCCTCAGTAAAGGGACGGTGAGTTGGAAGAGTTCCAAGCTAAATACCGTGGCATACTAGACGATAAAGGCTGGATACATCGCTACTTAAGATGCTACCAAAGAGGCAGTCTGGATGTATATTAGTTCATGAGATGAACTTAGTTCCTCCCATTGTGTGACAATGGAGCTGTGGCTTATGCCAAGGAACACCCATCCCATCAGTGATCCAGACATATTCTAAGGCAGTATCACCTGATCATGGAGATGGCTGATCTCCAAGGTGATCGAGGTTAGGAGAGCAGACTCAGAGGACAACACGGCGGATCCACTCACGAAGGCCTATTCCCAGAGAGATACTTTTATGGGATGGTTGAGTATGAGATACTACAACCACTACTACAGATGGCCCTAGTGCAAGTGGGAGATTGTTAGTTATATGTATGCCCTAGAGGCCATTACTGTACATAGGATGTATATTGTAGTGGATGCTGGGACATATATAGGGAGGACTTTCTTGCTCGACTTGATAGTATGCTATCTGGTTACTCTTTACCTTAACGTGTATACTGATTGTCTCTCTGTTACATGTTGGTAAAGCCCTTAGGATGTGTACTTGACTACCTGGACTATGATGCAGATCATACTAGTGGGGATATGGTAGTCCATAAGTACATCCTTCAAGGTCCCTAGTCGTGGGTGTATCGAGACGGGGCATCGATATACCATAGTAGACTAGCGTATACCTTCTCGACCCATACAGATGGGCGATGGATGATCACATATCCATTGGTGTTTAACATCAGAGATGATATACGGGTGCTCAGTAGAGACTGGGTACACTGGACGGACTCGCCGAGAACTCCCAGATGGTATTATACCTTACGACAGATGGCAGTTCTCTGGTGACACTGGTACAGGTTAGTCTGTAGACCCGAGATCGTCATAGAGTCTTGTGTGATTCCCACTGTGCTTTGATTTCCACCTTACCACGTCCAAGAGGGTGTGCAAAACGGTGGCTTTTGGGTACAGTCCCGAATCACATGGAGGCAATGAGCGATAGGAGGGGATTCGTCTCTCCCGGTATAGGGAGTTGATGTTGCGCTGTATTCGATTGGCTATAACCGGAAATCCCTGGCCAGGGTTGCTGAGATTTACTGGTAAGTGTTACCAGTAGTTTCTCGAACTGTTATAGACCTCATATCGACACGACTTATCGAACTACTGGGGTCTGACGTTTACCACCCTTAGGCGAGATATGCGACATATCAGACGAACAGACCGGACTGTACGGTAAGTGTTACTGGTTGGATTCACAGGAGTGTGAGCGGGCTTGCTCGTCGATCTTCTGATCGCTCAATACCCGGGTAGCCGTTACGTTTAGCAGACCGCTTGCGGCTTGTGGGTGCTTGATATGATCATCACCTGCTGCCGGCGTATTGACGAGTCTTTAGAGTCCTACACAGAGGTTTCCTGGCTCAAGCGAAACGAAATAGGAGCGCATATGAGATATGTGCGGGACCGAGAATAATGCGTGTATGTGATACCGTATTAGATTCTCACGATGAATGTTTCGATTGGTTATATGTGATATAACCTAGTTATCGAATCAAAGATTGATTCGATAAGTCGATACATTGGATACTAGTCGGTTATGTGAGACATGACCGGATCTTTGAATCAAGTGTTGATATAATGATTTAAATGTATAATTATATATTTGATATATTACTTTGCATTAACTAGTATTGGTTCATTTTAAATGGATTTTCTCATTTGCATTGCACATTGTATATGTGATATATTTTTGTGTGCACTTGATTGTATCATGTTTGATGATACATGCTCACTTGTGCTTGTGTAAAGATTAAACCATGGTTGTGTAATGGTTAGGGTTTTCTTTTTAATCATTTATTTATTCTTTTTGTTTATTTTGGCAAAAGAAAATGATAAAAGGAAAATGGTGGCTTTCTTTGTTTGTTATTGAAGCTTCATGAAGCTTTGACTAAGTGACCATTTTGTCTCATGCTTAACCCTAACCATTCCACTTAACCATAGTCTATTCTCTACACATGACCATGGTTGGATTATGATAAGTATTCATTTTATTTTCTATTTGAAAATAACTTATCATAATATTCTATCATCTTCTTCTTCTTCTTCTTCTTCTTCTTCTTCTTCTTCTTCAAGAAGAAAAACTTGCCACCATCAATGGCAACTTGAGAATAAAAGTGAGAAATCCAATTCTAAAGTGAACCCACTTCCTATTTCTTCATCCTCTACCTCTTGCCAAGTAGTATAGGGTGTTTTCTTCACAAGTTTCATGACTTGGTGAAGTGAGAGCTTGATCTTGTGAAGATCATCTTCGGCATCGAAGTCGACGACCTAGCCCGCCCATTTCTCCGATGAAGCCGACACTAGAGTCCAAGATCCGATTTGTACAGCGAGGAGACTTCATTGCGGAGCCATGGAGGTGGAGAACCGGATCTACAAAGGTTGTATTTCCGTTTACTCTTAGTAAAGTAGTTTACTAGTTCTAGTTTTCGCCTAAACTTTAGTAAACGATCCGTATTAGGGTTTCTCGGCACCCGTAAAGTTTGAAATTGGCATGGTTGATGCCTTGTGAGACCTCATTAGAGTGCCTAGGAACCCTACAGTAATCAATTGTAGAAACGGCTCTATGACCCTATTCTTTGGAAAGAAGTCAATTGAGCATAACATTTACAAGTGGGAAGTGAACCCTCCGAACCATATGCTCATGTGTGTTCTGTCGAATTAATGGATGTCGACAGCAGCGAATATGATCAACCTCATAATTCTAACTCTTTTGATATGTTGTTAGTTGACACGGACTCTTCCACCGAGTTATCCGGGTCAACATCTAACGCTGATAAGGAACTTTTTATAGAGTCTGACGATTACCCCATTTTTTCTGATGACATTATTTTTCGGGGTATCGATGAAAGCTTTGAGGAAATTTTCGCTGATGAACTCGCATTTTTACAAGACACGGGTGTTGAGATGAATCAACTCCAAGAAGAAGAAATTGGATCTCCACCCCTTCTTTTGGACAATTATGATAATGCGAGTAATCCATCATTACTATCACTGTTTCGTCTCTCCAAATTGAGACACAATCCTTTTCCATTACACCTCTTATCACCTCCCCACTTCTTCACGTCGAAAGGTGACATGTTCTTCCACCAACCTCGGTGCTTCATCGATAAATTTTTTGAATGGTTGGTGTTGACCTTCGGTCTTTGCAAAGCTTGGCATTGACCAATAATCTTACCCCCCTCGTGTGATTTTAAAAGATTAACATTGTTTAACTCAAGTTTGGGGGGTATATTTTGGCTCTTGAAAGAAAATGATTTTTACAAAATTGTGAGCAAAAAATAAGTTTGGGGGATCATTTTCACTTTCATATATTCTTGCCCCCATTAATAATGTCCTCCCAAGCTTACAGGTTTTTGTGATCCAGCAAATAGCAACAGTGAGGACACTGTTGAAAACAAGTATGGGGGAGATTTGTGCTTATTTACACATACTTTGCATCATACTATATTTAAGCACAAAATTTTTTTTGATAATAAAAGAATAGAAAGTGAAAAATTACATATGAAAGATAGGAATAGTTTAAGAAAACCAAGAAAATTAGAAGTTTTCTTAAACGAACTAGTAATAAGTAGTTATGAGCCGTTGTCCCAAGGGTTAGTAAGATGAAGGAAGTCACTAATCTGAGGATAAAAATAAGTCTGAAAAATAATTTCTATTCTGGAAGCCAAACATTTGAATGTTGATACCCTACTATATGCACTTACACACGTCTTGAAACTCGGGATAGTAGAGGATACCTTGAAATGCTCTTGTCTAAAAGCCAAAGTATGAAGGAAATAAAAAAAAATAAAGAAAATATAAAAACGGTGAAAAGAAAAATGAACACTGGTTTTTTTATCACCAAGGCAGCAATAAAAAAATATAGCGAGGGTGCTTCTTCACCTAGTGCCTTAGACCAACTGGTTTGGGAGTCACTGCTAAGCCTTAGGTGGTGCAAGACGAGAAAAATATTATCACCTAATCAGCAAGCACATGAGTAATCGGTCGGTTAGTACCTCAAGAAGTATTAACGGTCGCATGAAAATGTGTAAGCAAATCTAAATATTCATCAAGTTAAAAAGTACTGAGGTAGATGGACAAGAGTATGATAGCTTGAATTGAATTCTCCGAGTGTAGGGATGTCCATTACACACACGTAGGGTTATATGATCAATGTTTGGACGAAAAGTAGGAATGAAGAATAAAGATGATGTTTTATTGAGAGATAATGTGATTTCTAACATCTTTTCATGACTATTAAGATAGGGCTAATGACAACTGAAAAGCTAGTGTAGTTGGAAACTCTTATTTTCAAAGTCTTTCTTTTATGGTTCTTATCTTTATATGTAAATTTCACCATCTCTCTTTTGTTATTGGATTTTGTGGGTGTAATCCGCTGAAAACCCTCAGGAGACAACACTCCTCCTACTAGGGACACCTAGAGGTTTAACGGCTTGTTGCACGTGCTCAGTGCAATCGTGTTGCCTACGAAAGTGTGCTTAGCTTTCTCTTTTCTTTTTCTCCTTCTCTTGAATAAACTAGTTTGCTCGGGACGATCAAAGATAAGTTTGGGGGTATTTGTTCAGTTGATAAAACTGCACATTTAATTTGACATTTTTTCTACTATTATTATATAATAAAAGGTGTTTATTATAATATATGATACATATCAGGGTTTATCTGTAAAAATACTATTTTCCATGTGTTGATAATTAGAATTTGGTAGGAAAATGTATGCAAATAATATCATTAACCAAATCCTAGTAGAACAAAGTCTACTAAATATTATTTGAGTTGTTGTGCAGAATTTTTCCAAGACTAAAATCAAGGAAATCAAGTTGTTAAAGAAAACTTACCTAATTAAGAAAGCAAAACTTGGAGACTAAGTCTGGCAGCAACCACAAGAAGATTTCCATGATACAAAGGTTCTAAGGATCGCCAAATGTCACAAGGACAGAGCCCCTGAAGTTTGATGAAAGGCCGAGATCATATGGCCGCGGATCTGCGGCCATACCCCCCTTGGGCCGCGGATCCGCGGCATGATAGAGGATTTAGATGCTGCAAAATTTTGGGGAGAATCTTTACTGTTAACTTCCATATTTGGAAGCTAGACTTCTGGATTTGGGACTATAAATAAAGACCGAGAGCCTCTTGGAAAAATCATCAAGTCGACGAAATCGCGAAGTCCAAGACGGCTCACGCATCCAGACTGATCATCAACTGTTCGTCTACCTCCTTGGAAGAGATCGAGAAGCAAGCTAGTCTTTGTAATCATTTTCTAAGGATCAAAGTGTAATGAATATTGTTGATTAATAAAGGTAGTTCTTTTTCCTATTCTATTTCTTCGTAGTTTAATTATGCATTTTCTCTCCATCTCTTCTTCTCCCAACATGCGCGAGTAATTCTCCGCTTGTTAGGGTTCATAGGATTAGGGTAGGCTAATGGATGATGAACATCCCTAAACCCTTTTTAAGTCCTATAAATTTTATGAACTTTATCAAAAGAATCATTAACATCCTAATCGGGTGCGCTAACAATTCTTTGTTAGTTCCGACCGCGAATAGAGATTAGATTAATGATTGTTTTGGTAAAGGCTAGATATGAACGGAGTTCCGTGTCGAGATAAGGGTTAAGAGTGGGATTCCTTTTCCCTCCAGAAACCCTAATCTACACGCATCACCGTCGTTCTAGTTTTAAATCTATTAAAGGATAAAAAGGGTAACTTTTAATTAATCGTCCGTAACTACTAAATCCTAACGAACCCTACAAGCCCCCTTATTATATTAACTACATCCCTAAAATAATCTAGATCTATACTTTTGCATTCTTGCTTAACGTAGATCTAGAAACCATTCTTCAAAATTCTTTATTCCTCCTCTCTTTCTCAACACATCTAAAGTAAGAATAAAGGGTTCAACGTTTCCCTGAGGACGACCCGTACTCACCTCGGTCTAGCTACACGCGACACCATTCTGATTGCGGTTAACTATAAAAACACTATTTCGTAACAATCAGGTGCCTCGCGTCATCCAAACGATTTCCCTCGTAGATGTAAACATCTAATCACCGGAAATCCCCAGCTAGCTTAGTCCAATCACCGCTTTCCCTTTTTGTGCCGCGTCTGAAGTCTCCGCGACCGATCCTGGAATTTGCACAACACAAAATATAAGATTACATATCCAGAAACGATGCCAAGTTACAAAATGAAAGGGTCAACGTATACGAGTTAGGCACATTGTGCATTTGGTGCGCGGAACACACACGAAAATCACCACAACCCTTACTAGAATCGTCGTTCGGAACAACCGTCAAAACTAAGACCTGATCAAACTAATAAGCATTCGCACACCCTAATTACCATAGTAGAATCTAATAATATAACCAACATAACAAAATTAATTCACCTCCTAATTGTATCAAAAACCTAGTAAGCACACAAATTCCAAATTTGGTGCAAACATCGTAGATTTGCGATAAAGTGATGACAATCTAACACAATTATCCAACTCAAACCACTAGATGGCCACAACACTTAATTTAACCCATTTACAATGCATCAACCCCAATTCCAAAATCAACCCTTCTCTTGATTTTTATAAACTAGCAATGAAAACCAAATTTCATACTTGAGATAAACTAATTTAGCATAATTTGAAGCCCACTTAAGCAAGTAACCTCTTAGATTAGATTAGTATAAGAACTAGATAGCAAATAAATTTAATTAACCTAGTAATGGTGTTCTAAAACCCTAGTTCAACTCAAACCATTCTCTTTAAAAACCTTGAATTGAAATTAGCATTCAAATTTAACACTAAAACAATTTCATTCAAGGAATTTAACCATAAGTATTAATTGGGTCAAGATTATACCTCAATTTCTAAGGATCTAGCATGGTGATTTGCCTCCAAAGATGCCTCCTTTCCCCATGTTTTCAACTAATTTGGGCTTGAGAAGAGATAGCACAAGGATTTGTTTGAGTTTTGTGAAGAAATTTGTGGATTTAAATGGATTTTGAGGTGAAATTTGAAGAGAAAAGAGATGGGAAAAATTGGGGACAGCAGTAGCAGCAGCTCTCGGCAGTGGAGGGAGTGGGGGAGAATAGTGTGGGATTGTATAAATTTTTCTCCAAGTCAAAGCCCATTCCATTCACAAAGTACACCATACTCTAATTAATATATTTTATTCCTTTTCAAATCATTCGCTTCACATGAGTTAAAGAAAATTTTGAGGGGGATTTCCAGCAGTGAGGCTCGGCCAAGATGGAGGGGTGAGGGTGTGAGTGATTGCACAAAAAAATTCCATGCAAAAAGACCCCCCACAAGTTCATAATTGCAAGTTTTAGTTTAATTTATTTAAATTTTAATTTTCCTTTGATTATAACCAATTAGAACTTGGAATAACATACTAAAAATTTAAATTACAACTAGATTTTAGTTGTCATGGTTCTTAAGTATGTAATTAGCCCATTCAAATTTGTATTTATCACTAATTTAATGTATATTTAACAGCTTAAAATAATATTAAAATTAGTAAATTAGGGAAAAAATTTTAAACGACCAGAAATTTATAAGTGACTCATTAGCTACTAAATACTAGCAATTACCTATCAAAATTAGGTATAATTTGGCCTATATTGAAAAATAATTATAATGACAATTTACGGAAAAATTCCAATTATTTACCGATTATCGGGAAAATACATAAACAACTTTTCAAGGCGTTACACTCGCATGATAGGAACCCGGTCGAACAAACCCACTGTGGCTCCGGTATCATGAATGAACGCCAAGAATCCTCGACATCCTCTCCTCAAAAGCCGACTAGCGAAAGAAAAAAAAGGCTGAATTCAAGCTGTGAGAGGCGGCACCACTGTCCCCCTGCACAACGATAACTGACTCGCCGGGAAAACAAAACCTGACTGTTTCCTCGCGGCAGTCCACAGACGCCTAGCACGTAGCTAACCAGTCCGTGCCCAGGAGAACGTCAAATCCAACATCTCAAGAAGGATACGAATCTCTATCTCCTATCCGATTGGCACACGACTGAAATACGTGTCGCACAACAAAAGAATCGCTGACAGAAGTTAACACAACAAACGGCTGATCTAGCTAACCGACTCTCGGCCCAACCACGGCACAAAGTGTGTAAAACAAACAAGTGCAACAAAAGAACATACAAATTAAGAATACATGGACACTCTACATTGGACGCCCGCGCTTTCCGATGAGTAGAAGCAAACTCTGGTGTCTGCCCCCTACCCGCAACTGGCTGAACTCCTCCTCTACCAACCAGTCCCCTCTGAGCGAATCCTTCATGACCATGACCTCTCCGAACACGAGTCTGACGCGGTGCTAAGGAACAATCCCTGATGAGGTGATGAAGGCTTCCGCACCAGAAACATCCATGCGATGGCTACTGACCCTCCTGGGGATGAGAGCTGAAGGACTAACCTCGTCCCGAGCCTCCGCTACTCCCGCGATGTGCACGAAATCTGTCTCGACGGCTAGGCCTCTGTCTCTGGGCTGGTACACCGGTACGAGTCCTCCACGGTTCCGGAACTCCCAATGTATCTGGAAGACGTGCCTCGTCAACTGGCGCTGCATCCACTGGTGCTATATAGGTGACGGAATGATGTGTGTTGATCGCAAGGAACAACTGGGTAACAGGGGTGGCAACCTCCTGTCGCTGCTCTCTGCTGGCCTCAACCAAAGTCCTCATCGTCTGGCGCAAGTCTTGCATCTCTGCCACAAGCCTATCGATACGATCTGTCGAAGGCTGATCCATCTATTCCTGTGCAACGAGCGTGCCATCCTGGTCAGTCCTCATTCTACTCGAGTCAATTCTGATCTCGGCCCTCGCTGCATCACTCTGAGTCCCCATAGTCATCGGCGGCAAAGGCTATAAATGGAAATAAGATTCGATAAGAACACGGAAATCGAATCACATGGATATATTATCAAGGAAGGAATTTCAAGCAATTAGTACTTAGGTCACTTTTGGCGGAGTGCCACGTCGTGAGTATGCCGCGAACATACACACACTATGTTACTTTGCTTAAGCTACCTACTCCATCATACTAAGGTCATCCTACACTCCGAAAGGTAAAACCTAGCGCTATGATACCAACTTTGTCATGACCCAAAATTGGCACGTGGCGGCCCTTAAACTACGCAACGTCTACAGGCGTAACGCAATTTAAGTAAGCCGAAAACCCGGCAATCTAAACCATCAAAAGTAGTAAGTGATAATAGAAGTTTTAAAACATTTGAAATCATAACCCAAATTCTTTAAAACTCCAACTTTATTTTCTTAAAAAATTTGGCAGTACTTCCTTTTTAAAAACTAACCCCAAAAATGGGTACAACATAAATATAAGTAAAGCATCCCCAACTGGAGCAAATCCACGCCCAACGGCGGAAAACAACCACCACAACAGATATACGACGTCGTAGCAAAGAAATAAAAGACGATATAAGTAAAACAGCAATAAAGACATCCAAGTCACCAAAATATACAATATCGTCCTCACATCAAGTCTCTAAGTCATACACATGAAAGTGGTAGATGGAAAGTATAAGATACAACGAATATACAATGAACATAAACGGATAATCACAAAACCCACCTAAGCAAAACTGCACACTGTGAGCCGAAGCGGTATCCGCGGCAAAAGATGATAAGATAGATGAATAGCCTGCCTCGACTACCCTGGGAAACAACCTGCAAAACACTGTGGCACAACGGGGGTGAGTTGCCAACTCGTGAATAGTAAATAACATATGCAGGTAATCGCAAGTATGCATGTACAGCGCGAATCTAACATATGCGAGCTAATAACAATAAATAGTCATATGTATGCAATAGTCATGAAAGGTACTCTAGCAGGTACATCTAATACATGAAGAAATAATATGACAATCTTTATGCAACAATCATGTAAGGTACTCCATTAGGTACAACTAATATATGAAGCAATGATATGACAATGTATATATGCAGCAGTCATGAAAGGTACTCTATCAGGCACTACTAATACATGAAGCAGTGCTTAAATAATAAATGCGAAGTATGAAATGAAACATGTCATTTCCACAGAATCCTGACATCGTGGTAGGACCAAAGTCTATCAAGACAATCCAAATTCCAATTTCCTCAAATCATCCCCCAAATTGGCTCTCATATCATGTAAGTCTCACAAACCCTGAATGTACAATATCAAGTAAATCTCATATATCCTTAATGTACAAAATCAGCAAATCTCACATATATCCTGTATCCAATATCAAGTGAATCTCACATATCCTGAATCCAATAACAAGTGAATCTCATATAACCTGAATCCAATACCAAGTGAATCTCATATAACCTAAATAAGTATATTTGCATGAATAATTATGATGATGTATATTAATTGATATGTATACATATATATTAGCGTCCTATTCCACTAATATATATATATATATATATATATATGCATATATAACAGCGTCCCATTCCACTGTTATATATACTTAGGAGTAAAAATATCATGAAAACCTATGCCAAGTATCGACACATAAAGCCTGATCTATCAGGTGCTGTCACCATTACTGGCACCCTGATAGGTATGTATCATACGCTATATCGAAAGCTCGAGTACCTAGCTCTGACCCTCGCCTTTCGACGTATCCATATGTACATAACTCCCGTCGGTATCCCCACGATAACCGCCAAGTCATTGGTACTGTCACCGGTAGGTATGGTTCCCCTGTCAGGCCTCATCGACATGTTACATCAAAATCCATTTCTTGCCCCGGGGTACCTCCGGGCCCCACCATGTACCCTCATACGGCCCCTGACTCCTCCTCGCATGGGGTATATATATCAGAACCGATAAAACTCATGGTGGATGCTAAAATATCATATCAAGAGAAACCGGGTTTTCAAATAATGCATAATTTCATAAAACTACCACGGTCCTCAAATCCAGAAAACATCATGAAAAATCCATATCTCAATGCGAAAATCCATGAATATAATATATGCAAAAAAAACTGTAATGTGAGCATATAAAGGAAAAGCCACTAATTAACTGCAACAAGTTAAAATATATATATGCGGTTCCTAATTTCTCCAACTCCATATAACATCAAATAAAGGTAACATGTAGCTATAACCAGATATGTGTATAAACATGAAGGTATAGCAAGGTATATGTATCTACCTATCAATAATGATGTAATATACCCTTCAGGTATAAGTAAAGTATGTATGCAAGGTATACATGTAGCTATGTCATTATGTGTGTATGTACCTATCGCTAATGGTACAATAACTTATAGGTATACAGGTAACTAGCATGTAAGCATGTCAAGGCATATGTGTAAGCATGTAGGTATACAGGTATGCTGTATGTCATATGCATAAAGAAATATGAATCAATATCTCAATGTCCCTAACCAAACAATATCATATAAGTATGGGTGTTGTGCGTTTCATGGCAATTATTGTCGGTGTGTGTGGCATACAATCAGTGCTCGTGCAACATGAGCCGTCAATAATAGTGCAGTGTCCTAAGGGTACTAGTCCAAGCACAAAAAATAATTAAGCAATAAGGTTTATGCGCAACTCTATATATGAAATAGAATATGCGACAATTCATAACATCTCTAGCCGAGACGCATAACGCCATGCGGGCGATTCCCCTATAGATGTTAAATCTACTCACCAACGTTCCTGGCTAAGTAAAGCCAACTACTCGCTTTCCCCTGTTCACAGCACCCGAAGTCCCCGCCTGTGACCTTGGAAGCATATAACAATATAACAAGTATATATTAGCAATCGACCAATAACGCGTACCAACTACGTTTGACCGACGCACCAACTCCAAACACTCTCAAGTGTTCGTCAAGCGGCTAAAGCGCGTAGCGATACTACAAAACCAACTCAAGAGCAAAAGCTACACAAAGACACGAGCGACATCGGCACGACCCTAATTAGGAACGCAAAGCGACACAACTACCAGGCCTAGACCCTGATCATACCGATCGCGCAATTCAAAACACAAGATATAGCGCGGAATCAATATACTTAACGTTGCAACGTCAAAAGAAACCCATGCCTAAAACTTACAGAAATCTAGTAAGCAGCATATATCATTTTAGCACCAAACTACAACCTTCTTACCAAACTAGAATTTACAAGTATCATTAATTAGCAAGATTAAACCATTTAAACCTTTACTATAATTTTAATCTCATCTAATTAGGATTAGCAAAAGTCTAGTTTGTAAATAAGCTAATTAGGTAATTAGGAAAATAACATTTAACAAACTAGCAAACTAGGTTTACTTTTCTTTTGATTAAAACTAACAATTATCCTATTCACTAATCAAAACCCTAATTAATTATCCAAAAACCATATCAAGAATTTTAAACATGAAATTAAATAGCTTAATTTTAACAACTACAAAGCTAATTAAGGTATTAGAACAACAAGAGATTAGGGTTAGGGTTTTATACCTCCAAATTTGATTTGATACTTGCAACAAGAAAACCAAAGTTAGCCTCCAAAAACCAAGACTTCTGTGAAGATCCAAGCAAGATTAGTGAAGGGAAAAGTTGGTTTAATTTTTATTTATGATTTTGTGGATTTATTTTTGGTATTTTTGAAGGATTTTGAGAACAATAGAATGAAGAAATGAGCAAGGAAAGAAAATGGGACAGAAATGGGGAGGGCTCGGCCATGAGGTGAGGGGGGTGTTTGTGTAATGTGTGAAGAAAGTTCTAGCAAAATTCATTAAATGCATCATTAAATGGAAATGCCACCATTTCATTCATTTCTTTTCTTTTAAAATTAAATCCTTTTATCACCACAAATGTCTATATATTAGAATGAATGGTTTAACAAAATATCTAGTGATTAGATTAGCATAAAACCACATTAGTAGTAATTAACTCAAGCCAAAAAGTAATTATCACTAATAAAGTGCACAAATAAAGCATTAAAATAACATTTAATTAGGGAAAATTTCTATGTGAACCAAAACTTGCCATTGACCGCCAAAGTCCGCGCACTAGTTTCATTCTATCTAAAGTAGGTGCCGACAAGTCTATACAGAAGTTTGATCACAATCGGGTTAAAAGGGAAAACACCGACTATTTTACCCTAAAAACAGAAAATTCGTAAAACGATTTTTAAAACGTTACAAAGGCCTTGTAAAGATTGATATTGTTCTTTCCCCCATAATCCTGAACTTCACCGCTTAAACAGTAGAAACACCGTTTCAGTTAAGTTTGGGGAGGACCTTTTTGTGTATATATTTTTGGTTTGTTTTTTGTTTTGTATAAAATAAAAAAAACAAAAAAAATATGGGAGCAACGACAATTTTGACCCTCTTGGTATTGCTTGACAGTGAGGGCACTATCATGTTTAAGTTTGGGGGTATGCTCGGTAAGCTTTCTTTCTTCGCATTGTTGTGTATATTTCGCATTTGCATACTTATTTAAAACCCATAAAAATCGAAAAATTTTACAAAAATATATAAACTTTGTCATCAAGTTAGCTAATAGGGTAACTTAGATTTTATTCCGAAAGTTTAGTTGATACGTTAGAAATAACTAAATCCTAGGCTTAGGAATTGAAAAACCTAAAAATAACCCTCATTCTGTTCAACCTTGCTAATTATACGTCCTTGCAGTTTTTTTTATAGAAGTAGATAATCTTGAGTTCAGTTCTTGAGTTAAGTCGAGATGAAGGGAAAGTATTGAAATCTTTACTGAAGGATAAGTCTGAAAAATAGTTTCTATTATTGAGTCCAAATTTAGAAAGTATATACCCTACAAACTGCACATACACGCACCTTGAAACTTGGGATACTAGAGAATACCTAGAAATACTCTTACCTGAAAACCTAGTATGAAAAAAAAAACGGTATTTAAAACTAACCACCAAAAGAGCATCATTGAAAAATATATCTGGTCTTGAAAAAGAAAAATAAAGAAAAAAGAAAAAAATAAATAAATTCAAGACCATCACACATTCAGTAATCGATCGGTCAGTGCCTCAAGAAGCATTAATAGTCGCATGAAAGGTGTGTGAACGAAACCGTCCATCATACATGAAAAGAAGTAGTATTAGGTATTTAGGCAAGGGTATTATAGCTTGAATTGAATTCTTAAGTATAGGGGTGAAAATTTATACACATGCAGGAGTATACAATCGATGCTTGGAGGAAAGATAGGAATAAAGAATAAAACTTATATTTTCCGTAAAGTTGATAAAAATCCCTTATTGGAGACCGCACTTTAGAAGAAAAACTCAAGAGAAACCGAGATCTTTCTAAAGTGTAAAAAGGTATAGGATCTGAGGTTGAATATATATGAGGAGTGAAACATAAGGGTTGGATATTTCTAACTTAGGATGATATAATTTCTAACGTAGATACTAAACTGTAGGAGTAGAATCGATGCTAACTTGTGAAACTAGCTTGACGGGATTTTATGGGTGTAATCCACTGAAAACCCTCAGGAGACAACACTCCTCCTTCTAGGGACACCTATAGGTTTAACGGCTTGTTGCATGAGCTCGGTGGAATCGCGTTCCCTGCGAAAGTGAGGCTAGGATTTTGTTTTGCTCGGGATGAGCAAAAGATAAGTTTGGGGGTATTTGTTCATCTCAGAAAACTGCATTTCAATACCGCTCATTCATTATCTGTTTTGTTATATATCGATACTATTAACCAGTGTCTGCTTAGTAAATACAGATTATAGGTATCCGTGACACAATATTGGAAACACATTCAAAATCACGGATATAACATTTGTGAGCCGACACTGCAACCAGAACTGCAAACCGATCGATGACCAAAGAGTTCTTTTGTAAATAAATATGTGCACACAATTTTGGTCCAACACAATACAAGTGTACACACAACTCTTTGGCATGGACTATGGTGGGGCTGCCCATGACACACATGATATGATGAATTGGACACATGAGGGGATAAGAGTGATAAATGCAAAAAGGTGTGATGTGATATAAAGCATCAAGTTTTCCCTCCAAATCCCTGATTGCAGACCAGATTCATATAGACAAATCAAGCAGCACCAGTGGACTTGTTAAGAGAACACAAGACCACAGCACCAACATGAGACAATTTGCTTGGATTTGGGCCGGCGACATGCCCCATAAAACCGGTCTCGCCGGCCCTACCATGCCCAATAAGCCCCATTTTTATTCTGGATCTCCCTTGCTGTCACATCAACTCATTTTTATTACTTCTTTAATTTTATTTTGAGCCTATAAATACATATCAGTGAGCAAGGGAGAGGGGGTCTTGTTCACACCATAATATTGCATTATTATATTCCCCATTCTTAATCTTTTTATAAATAAACGGGTGCTTTTGACGCATGTCTGCTACATGTTACAGGTTACAGGTCCTTGGACAGAAAACAGTAAAGACGATATAAAGATGATGAAAAAGTGGACTTTAACTAATGAACAGAAGATCTTGATCAAGCCTACATCAAAGATACAGTTCACAATTAACAAGGCAACTCAAGGTCCAAAATTACAAAGCGAACGGTTAAAAATCCACTGTAAATTGTTCACTGGAGATCTGGAACCAATGTAGAAGCCTAAATGAAAAAGGAACAAAAGAATAAGAAGACTAAAAAGACCCAAAAGAAGTCCACAAAAGATCAGCATCTGAGCCGACCAATGGGCCGCGGAACCGCGGCCCAAGCCTACCAAGGCCGCGGTTCCACGGCCGTCAAAAGAGATCTGTGGAATTAAATTTTACTATAATTCGTTTGCGGCTTTGACTAGTCAACTAGGGCTATTTTTATAAATTTAGACATGCGGTTCAAGATGTAATCCTAGGGTTTCCTATTCTCTATAAATAGGAACTCTACAGATTGTAATTTTTCATGCCTCCTTTTAATAAAAATTCAGAAATCCTTTTTGGAGAGCATCGGTGTTTCTTCTCCATTCTGAAATTCAGATCTGACAACCCTGCATGGACGATTGGAGGGATGCATCTGTAAGTAAATTTAATTTCTTGCCCTAGTGTAGATTCAATTCCTTGCCCTAGGTAGATTTAATTTCATGCCCTAGGAACTTGTTTAGGGTTTAGCTTTGAGGAAGGATTTTGAGAGATGAGATCTCTCATCCCTTTCTTACCCACCAAATATTTACAATAGGAATCCATGCATACACGCACATACCGCGCCCTACGGCATCCTACCCCTCGAGGTAACGATGACACCGTAGTGTAAACGCCCGGTTGTGGTGTTTTCCATGGAGGTTAGGGTAAGGATCTCTAAAGGAAGGACAAGAACCTAGAGGAAGGAACACCTTCCCGAATGGATCTAATCCCCTTTATTGATAATTACCATAACTCCTCACAGATCTTCATTCGGGTATTGAAAGCGGTGAGATTTAATTATATTTCCAAACCATACCTAAACCTGGCCCTAGCAAGAGTAGATCTAGATAATTGCCCTAGGTTAATTAGGTTTTTAGATTTAATAATTAATCCGAACATCCTTCGGAATTAACTCGTTAGCGCGATTAGGAAATTCACAACATCCCTGTGGACGGACCCGTACTCACCGGCTAGCTTCATGCGACGCCGTTCTTGATTGCGGTTACAAATATTTTTGATCTATCTTTTAGAAAGCGCAAGCACGCTAAATCATTCAATCAAATGGCGCCGTTGCTGGGGATGGCGTAGAACTTTCCTTTTCGCAATTTCGGGTTAATCACAAAATTAAAAAATCATAAAAAACTAAAAAAATCATAAAATATAAAAATATATATCATTTGTTATTTTTGGAAGGGATACTTTGTGGTTGAATTTTTGCCGGATATACAGAATCGGATCTGGAAAATTCCAGAAAGCGAAACAGAAAAAGGGGTATCGGAACAGAAGGGATTTTAAAAAACAGAGAAGCACAAAAATTTTGGAGCCCCAAACCCCCCACCCCGCCGCGATTCCGCGGCCAAAACCCACCTTAGGCCGCGGAACCGCGGCCGTCTAGTCGAATCAAAGCACCAAAATTTTTCTAGGGCAGTGTTCAGTAGACCGCGAAATCGCGGTGGGAGACACGTTGTGCCGCGGAAGGGCGGTGGAATAGTGACGTCATTTGACCAACTTTGCACTGTAAGTTCCTCTCGAATTTCTCTTCTGTAATTTTTAATAAATTTTCTGAAAATTGCCTGCAGGATTTTGTGCACATTAAAAAATATATTCCCATCCAAATAACGATCTTGTGCAGGATTTTTGGGCCTCGCTCAAAATTGAAATTGATTGCAAGTAATATTTTTTGTTGCATATCTTTTCTCGAATATCTTTTTGCAACAATTTTTTCCAAATAAAGATTCTTGTGATATGCTTCAAATAATAACTAATTGCAAGTAATATTTTGCTGTTGCATATCTTTTCTATAAAATATTTTGTTGTTGCATAGCTTTTCTCTAAAATCTTTTTGCAACAAAAATTTTTCCAAATAAAGAGAAAGAAAAAAAAATCAATGAAAAATGAAAATAAAAAGGACAAATATTTTATAGAACTTGCAAAAATTTTTTAGCCCCAAATAAATCCTTGCACCACCCAACCTTCCTTCTTGTCACCTTTCTTCTTCTAATATGGGTACCCCACACAATAAATCATTAGCCGAACTATGGTATCCCGAACCTAATTTTGCGTCGTACGTTAATTTGTTCGGTCAATTTAAAACGATCCCTCCTTACCAAAAATATCTTTGAAAGATCAAATAGAGGCGTCTAGGAGAAACAGTTTGACTTTTCAACCCACTTTGTGTCAACCGAGTCAACCTTTACCACCTACATATGTTGATACCACTTCTTCAAGTCCTTCTGTCACTCCTAAGCCGATGTCCATTGCTGAGCATATTGCTCAATCTCGCAGCCGATCTTTCACCCCTCTCTACTCATCTAGTTCTAGGGATCCGCACGATTATTCATCTTTTTATCCATATGTTGACCCTACCCCTGCCCAACCACCCACTTCCTACAAGTCATACCCGTCCTTCCCACCTTCACTAGACACTGTTTCCACACAGCCATTAGGAAGTTTCACATATCCAACCAATTTTGAATCTTTTACTGAAACCCCCTCACCACCCAAGTCTAGTTTGAAAGAGTCGTTGGAGGCTTATATTGCTGCAACAAACAAAATGGTGAGGAATGTGGAAGCGTCCATGACCGCCCTTATGCAACCGAGTGAACCGGTAGCTAGTCTCCAACTAGCTCCAAATTTTTCAATGTATGAGGCGGCGGTTGGACAGAGTGAGAATGAGAGAGGATTTTCAAATCAAACCTACCCTTACCCAATTGAAGCCCACAACTCCGGTTTTCCATCGATTGTTCCAAATAGTTTACCTATTGAAAATAAAAATGAGTTGTGTGATTTTGTAGTGCTTGATTTGCCAAATTGTGAGGAACCCCTTTCGAATGAAACCGCACCTAATCCTTTTGATCTTTACACCTCCACTCTAGAACCTAAATCGATAAATATCCATGCTTTTGATGAGGTGTCTAAGAAAATTGATTTTCACTTGATTGAGGATATAGACGCCGGGAATATTTCGGATAATGAACCTGTCGATTTAATTGAGATTTTATGTTCAAATCATCATCCCGAGTTATTAAATGTTTCTTCCGAACCTCATATGCGTCTAGATTTTGATGATAATGGCATGGATGAGTTAAATATTGAGGATAGTATTGAGGATAGTATTGAGGATAATATTGAGGTTGAATCATTTTTATTTGATGTGTCTGATTTTCCAATTCATCCTCCTGAACCTTTGACTGTTATATCACCCTCCCTCCTTCCCATCGTTCCGACCCCGCTTGAAGACTGTGAGCTTGAAACCTTTTCCTTTGAATCTGACACAATACTCACAGACGATAACACCTACGAGTGTTTCACTTTTTCGGACGATGCTGATGACTCACCGCCCGAGTTTGAGTCCTTTACATTTTCAGATGAGCCATCAGACTCGGTTGATTATAGTAGTTTCGAACCATTAATGGAATCTTTCAAGTTCGAAACAGTTTACTACGGTGAGCAAGATACTATCCCTAATTCACTCCCTTTCGTCTCTCCTATTGTCCCGACCGTACAAATGACCGTTACGCTTTCATCTCCTATACCAAGTTTGGCGTACCCACGTTTTCTTGAGAATCTTGAGGGATTTGACCCCATTGCACGACGGGTTGATAGGTTAGCGCAATCGCTTATAACATATCGGTCATCACATATTGCGCTAATTTATTCACTCGATTTACACCCTCAAGTTCGCGCGACCCTTCTTTCTCCTTTCCGCCCTTCTTCTCCCCCACCGAGACCATATTCTACCATTCTTCTTCCCATTAGGTCTCGCGTGCTTCTCATCTCTTTTCTTCCCACCCCATTCTTGCACCAACTATACCATTACCACGATAAGATTTTTGAATGGTTGGTGCTAACCTTTGGCTTGTGTAAGACCAAGCTTAAGTTTGGGGGAATCTTTGTATATATGTATTTTTTTTTCTTTTCTATAAAAAAAAATTTCAAAACATTAAAAAAATATTAAAAAAATTATAAATAAATAAACAGGGGAGTATCGACATTTTGACCCTCTTGGTTTAGCATGACAGTGAGGACACTGTCAAGTTCAAGTTTGGGGGTATGATCGGTACATCTTCTTCCTTCGCATTCATTTGTACATATTTTTGCATTTGCATACTTATTTGAAAACCCATAAAAAATTGAAAAATTTCAAAAATTATAAAAATTATTGTATTCAATTTTGGCTAATTGACTTGAGTTTGACAAATAGGTTAACTGGCTAGGAATAACTAGATCTTAGACTTAGTGAATTAAAAACCCTAAAAATAACCTTCCTTAAAATTTAACGGTAGAAAGTATATGCCTTTATAGTTTATTTAGAAATAGGCAAATTTTGGGTTCATTTCTTGGGCTAAGTCGAAACAAGGGAAGAGTATTGATGTTCTTATTAGAGTATAAGTTTGAAAAATAATTCCTGGCTTAAGTCTAGATTCTGAAAATGTATACCCTACAATTTGCACAATCACGCACCTTGAAACTTGGAATAGTAGAGGAGACATTGAAATGCTCTTGTCTAAAGTCCTTAGTATGAAGAAAAGAAAAGAAAAGAAAAAAAAAGTGAATGAAGAAAAAAAAATGGACACTGGTTTTTGTGATTACTTAAGACTGTAAAAAATAGAAAAATATTTAGCAAGGGTGCTTCATCACCTAGTGCCTTAGACCAACTGGTTTGGGAGTCACTGCTAAAGCCTTGGGTGTTGCAAAACTAGGAAGTACGCTTTAAAGTGCTAACGCATCTTGTAATCGGTTGTTGGTACCTCAAGAAGTATTAACGGTCGCATGAAGGATGTGTAAGCAAATTTCATTTAAAAATTCACTAATTAATAAGTGCTTTGGACAATGGACGAGAGTATGATTGCTTGATTTGAATTTCCAAGTGTAGGGGTGATATTTACATACACGTGGCGATATGTGATTAGAGTTTAGATAAGAGAAAGGAATGAAGAATAGAACTTGTATTTTTAGTAAGGGTTGATAGAAATTCCTAAGTGGAGATGGAAACCTAGAAGGAAAACTTAAGAAACGCCGAAAGCTAAGTAAATCTGCAAGATATATATAATCTTAAGTTAGATGATAAGAAAGCGTGAAGAATATGGGTGGATAATTTACAAGTAGAAGATAATAGAATTCCTTGTTAGAAAACCTAATTGGAAAACAAAAGTCAATGGGCCGAGTTGATAGGATTTTGTGGGTGTAATCCGCTGAAAACCCTCAGGAGACAACACTCCTCCTACTAGGGACACCTAGAGGTTTAACGGCTTGTTGCACGTGCTCAGTACAATCGTGTTTCCCTGCGAAAGTGCGGTTAGGATTTTAGTGAATAAAAATAAGTTTGCTCGAGGACGAGCAAAAGATAAGTTTGGGGGTATTTGTTCACACCATAATATTGCATTATTATATTCCCCATTCTTATTCTTTTTATAAATAAACGGGTGCTTTTGACGCATGTCTGCTACATGTTACAGGTTACAGGTCCTTGGACAGAAAACAGTGAAGACTATAAAGATGATGAAAAAGTAGACTTTAACCAATGAACAGAAGATCTTGATCAAGCCTACATCAAAGATACAGTTCACAATTAACAAGGCAACTCAAGGTCCAAAATTACAAAGCGAACGGTTAAAAATCCACTGTAAGTTGTTCACTGGAGATCTGGAACCAATGTAGAAGCCCAAATGAAAAAGGAACAAAAGAATAAGAAGACTACAAAGACCTAGAAGAAGTCGACAAAAGATCAGCATCTGAGCCGACCAATGGGCCGTGGAACCGCGGCCCAAGCCTACCAAGGCCGCGGAACCGCGGCCCAAGCCTACCAAGGCCGCGGTTCCGCGGCCGTCAAGAGAGATCTGTGGAATTAAATTTTACTATAATTCGTTTGCGGCTTTGACTAGTCAACTAGGGCTATTTTTGTAAATTTAGACATGCGGTTCAAGATGTAACCCTAGGGTTTCCTATTCTCTATAAATAGGAACTCTACAGATTGTAATTCTTCATGCCTCCTTTTAATAAAAATTCAGAAATCCTTTTTGGAGAGCATCAGTGTTTCTTCTCCATTCTGAAATTCAGATCTGACAACCCTGCATGGACGATTGGAGGGATGCATCTGTAAGTAAATTTAATTTCTTGCCCTAGTGTAGATTTCAATTCCTTGCCGTAGGTAGATTTAATTTCATGCCCTAGGAACTTGTTTAGGGTTTAGCTTTGAGGAAGGATTTTGAGTGATGCGATCTCTCATCCCTTTCTTACCCACCAAATATTTACAATAGGACTCCATGCATACACGCACATACCGCGCCCTACGGCATCCTACCCCTCGAGGTAACGATGACACCGTAGTGTAAACGCCCGGTTGTGGTGTTTTCCATGGAGGTTAGGGTAAGGATCTCTAAAGGAAGGACAAGAACCTAGAGGAAGGAACACCTTCCCGAACGGATCTAATCCCCTTTATTGATAATTACCATAACTCCTCACAGATCTTCATTCGGGTATTGAAAGCGGTGAGATTTAATTACATTTCCAAACCATCCCTAAACCTAGCCCTAGCAAGAGTAGATCTAGATAATTGCCCTAGATTAATTAGGTTTTTAGATTTGATAATTAATCCGAACACCCTTCGGAATTAACTCGTTAGCGCGATTAAGAAATTCACAACATCCCTGTGGACCGACCCGTACTCACCGGCTAGCTTCATGCGACGCCATTCTTGATTGCAGTTACAAATATTTTTGATCTATCTTTTAGAAAGCGCAAGAACGCTAAATCATTCAATCAGGTCTCACATTATCATTCTTTACACTAGGTTCATAACTTTTTGTTTCTCTTTTCTTTTGTTCTTGTACATAGC
Source organism: Agapanthus africanus (assembly GCA_030015575.1). Taxonomy (NCBI): domain Eukaryota; kingdom Viridiplantae; phylum Streptophyta; class Magnoliopsida; order Asparagales; family Amaryllidaceae; genus Agapanthus; species Agapanthus africanus. The sequence goes on from JASDDO010000031.1 coordinate 142,678,170, forward strand.
TAGTTTCGCTTGAGCTCTTTGCCTTCTCTTGATCTTGCAACCTCTTCATTGAGCTTACAAGTTTATGTTTTGGTTATTGAACACAAGACTGTATCACTTGGACATAATAAAACTTTCATTTTTGTTCTTGGGTTCTTAGTATTTTAATCTCTCTCTTTACTTACTTGCAATTTTATTTCCATGCTATTTACTTACTTGCCTTTTATTACCTTGCAATTTACTTTCTTCTAATGTTGTCTTTTATTTTCTTTGTATCATTTCTTTGCTCTTTTTCTTTGTTGTTTTGTTGGTTGTAAATATGTTGTTCTTAGGAAAAAGATATGTTGTGTAAGTTAAGGTTTTCGTTTCTCATTTCCTTTGCCCGTTATTTTTCCATTAAACTCCGCCCAAACCTTACGCAAGCGCTCCGTTAGGCACTCTATCCTACCAAGGTATTGGTGATCCCTAACCGCGATCAGTTGCATTTGGTTTGGCCAAAGGCGAAAACAAGAGACAAGAACGGACGGACAAAGGTCAATAAGACGGATTTCACTAATACCGTGCTTAAGTACCCTAATCCACGTTGTTACCGATTGCTCTAGCTTCAATAGTCAAGTTCGGCACAAAGGATTTAGTACGGAAATCCATAACTTACATTAACCTAGATACTCCTAACAAACTTATACTTGCATATAAACACTTAGGATGGATACGAACAATTCTTCCTCGCGCATTAACTCGTCATACCAGGAACGTGAAACGCTCCGTCTCCCTGCGGACGACCCGTACTCATCATGGCTAGCTACACGTGATGCCGTCCTGATTGTGGTAATAACTTTAAAACTTTAAAACACGACACGCCAAAAGCGTACCAATCAAGAGTGCAGCCAGATTTCTATACCATTGTGGGTTCCCCCGGTCTTCGGCCCGAGCTGTATGAGGCAGAAACTCGTCCCACGTACGTTTCGGAGGCCGAGCCCCACCCCCAAGCAATAATGGTCTCAGACATCTGACCACACTCTGCATGCGATATGGAGTGCGGAAAGACGTCTGCCCATATATGAGTCAGACGTCTGACCCTGTCGAAACGTGGACTTTTTTGGAAATATTTCATTAGAAGATTTTGAGAGATTCGGTTGTAAAAATATATTTGTGAGATTTTGTATAATTAATCTAGTTGTAACACAAAGATGTATATGAAATAATATTTAAAGGAATGTCACAATAGAGAGAAAACACTCTAGGGCATCTACTTCTTCCTCTCAATTAGGAATGAGCATTTTTTAACCGGCCTGATTTCGACCGACCGACCCGAATCGTCCCATATCAATCTGTTTTTGAAAGATGTCGGGTCGGTCAGAGAATCCCAAAAATCCGGTTATCGGGTTGGTATCGGGTTTGGAATTTGCAAACCCGACCAAACCCAAATCGACCGATTCACTCCTATATATATTCTTTTCTAACTTTTCCCCTCATTTTAACCCTAAATTTCTCTCCCTTGCACCGACTCCCTATGGCTCTCCTTCCTGTGAGTCCCTCTGGCTCCCTCTCTTAAACCCTAAATTTCTAGATCTTTCCCTCAAGACATTCTACCTCTAAATCACAAGATCACCCTCGAGACCCTTTCGATCTCCCTTGAGACTCCCTCTCCCAAGACCTCAAGACTCCTCTAAGTCCCTCTCGCTCTCCCTCTCCCTCGAACTCCTCTGAGTTCCTCTTTCTCTCCCTCGAGACCCTTGCTCACTTAAAATCTTAAAGATTCGAACCCTAAATCCTTTCAGAAAAGACCGCAACTCTACAACTACCACCAGCAGCATGTCCGAGCAAGCAACAAGCACGCCTCCTCCACCTACTTCTCCTCCACCTCCTACAGTAGCAGCTAACTCTCAGCCTCACGTATATTCATCTAATCATCTGTAACTTAGGCTACTTAGCCTAATTTTTTCATTCTGTTAATTTTATTGCCTCTTGTCTTGAATTAACCAATAAAAATAGGATTTTTGCAGTGAATTTTGTGTTTAATTCCCTGAAGTAGGTTGTTTTTTAGATGGTTTTGTTTAATTTGGTTGAAAGTCATAATTGGGTATTTTAGGTCAGGGGAAATTGATCGAACTGTAGGGGATTATGAGATGAATGTTGAGATGGTTCACTTGTTGTAGATTAAAATGGTTAACTTAGGCAGTTAGGATACTTAGGCCAATTTTTTTTCATTCGGTTACTTTATTTGCCTCTTGTCATGAATTAACCTATTAAAATGGGATTTTGTAGTGAAGTTTCTATTTAATTCCTTAAATTTCTTTTTTGGTGGGTTTTGTTTAATTTGGTTGAAAATCTTAATTGGGTATTTTAAGGTAGGGGAAATTGATCGAAGTTTGGGGGATTATGACATGAATGTTAAGAACTTAGGATGGTTGACATGGTGTTGGACTGTTGGTGGTGATGAGGTGATACTTTTGTTGTGGCTTGTTGTATCTGCGCTGGTAGGGGCTTTCTATTTCTGTTGGTAGCTTGGTATTTTTGCTGATTCTGTTGTTGCTATTTCTGTTGGTAACTTGGTATTTTTGCACTCTATTGTTTCTGGTTTCTGGTTGCTGCTTTTCTGGCATCTATTTTGCTGCTATTCTGGCATCTATTTTGCTGTTCTGCTGTTGTTTTGTTCAATTTGTTGTTGTACTGGTTATTTGCCGATATTCTATTTTGTGTTCCTATTCTAGTTGGCTTGATGTTTTAGAATTGGGTAATTAATTTCGTATGAGCCTTATAGCATGCAATGAAGATTTATGGCTTTAAGCCTCGATTTCTTTAATTTATACAAACTTTAGTTTCCCCTATTATTCATACAAGGAATCCCTTTTACCTCTATCACTACTACAATAAGAGTTTGCCCCTACGGCTACAGGAATCCGTAGGGGCAACTTTTTATAGGGTTACCTAGCACGACAGCAAGCTTTCGGGAGGCATCATCCATGCCATTTTAAAAATCGTCATGCTAAAGAACCCTAACCCTAGAATCTTGACTAGAGAATTATACGAATCAAGAATGTAAACAACTTTACATCTAAGTCAATGAGGAAAAAAACTTTTGTAGACCGGTCTTTCACTTCTAAAGCTCCGTGTAGTAGTCCCTTCGCTCCAAGTAGTGAACACCCGAACTCTAGTAAGGGTTCACATAAAGAAATGAACAAGTTTGCTCGAAATCTTCGAGGCCGAAGATGATCTACGTCGAGGAGACTCAAGCCCATACTATCTCTTGACTAATGGTAGTGTTAGTTATATGTAAGCCCTAGAGGCCATTACTGTACATAGGATGTATATTGTAGTGGATGCTGGGACATATATAGGTAGGACTTTCTTGCTCGACATGATAGTACGCTATCTGGTTGCTCTTTATCTTAACATGTATACTTTCTGTCTCTCTGATTACATGTTGATAAAGCCCTTAGGATGTGTACTCGACTTCCAGGACTATGATGAAGATCATACTAGTGGGGCCTGGGTAGTCAATGAGTACATCCTTCATTGTTCCTAGTCGTGGGAATATCGAGACGGGGCATCGATATTCCAGAGTAGACTAGCGTATATCTTCTCGACCCATGTGATGGGCGATGGATGATTCCATATCCATTGGTGTTTGACATCGGAGATGGTATGCAGGTGCTCAGTGGAGACTGGGTACACTGAACGGACTCGCCGAGAACTCCCAGATGGTATTATATCTCACGTCAGATGACAGTTCTCTGGTGACACTGGTACAGCTTAGTCTGTTGACCCGAGATCGTCATAGAGTCTTGTGTGTCTCCCACTGTGCTTTGATTTCCACCCTACCACGGCTCTACTGAGTCGTGCAAACAGGTGGTTTTTGGGTACAGTCCCGATTCACATGGAGGCAATGAGCGATAGGAGGGGATTCGTCTCTCCCGGTATTGGGGGTTGATGTTGCGCTATGCTCGACTGGCCATGACAGGAAATCCCTGGCCAGGGTTGCAGTGATATACTAGTAAGAGTTATCAGTAGTTTCACGAATGTTATGGACCTTACGTCGGCATGACTTATCAAGCTACTGGGGTCTGACATTTACCACCCCTAGGCGAGATATGCGACATATCAGACTAACAGACCGGACTATACGGTAAGTGTTACTGGTTGGATTCACAGGAGTGTGAGCGGGCTTGCTCGTCGATCTTCTGATCGCTCAATACCCGGGTGGCCGTTACGTTTAGCAGACCGCTTGCGGCTTGTGAGTGCTTGATATGATCATCATCTGCTGCCGGCGTATTGACGAGTCTTTAGAGTCCTACACAGAGGTTTCCTGGCTCAAGCGAAACGAAATAGGAGCGCATATGAGATATGTGCGGGACCGAGAATAATGCGTGTATGTGATACCGCATTCCATTCTCGCGATGAATGTATCGATTGGTTGTATGCGATATAACCTAGTTATCGAATCGAAGATTGATTCGATAAGCCGATACATAGGATACTAGTCGGTTATATGCGATATGACCGGATCGTTAAATCGATTATTGATTTAATGATTTAATGTATAATTGTATATTTGATATATTACTTTGCATTAACTAGTATTTGTTCACTTTGAATGGATTTTCTCACTTGAAATACACAAGTTGTATATGTGATATACTTTTGTGCACATGATTGTATCATGTTTGATGATACATGCTAACTTGGTTAAGTGTATGATTAAACCATGGTTGTGTAATGGTTAGGGTTTTGATTTTATTTATTTGTTTATTTATTTAATCATTTTTGGCAAAATAAAATGTTGGATTTATTTGTTCTTTGCTAAAAGCTTCTTGAAGCTTCAAAGTATCTTTGAAAAGTCTTCCATTTTGTTTTTACCACTAAACCTAACCATTCACCTAACCCTAGTTTATTCTCTACACTTTACCATGGTTACATTATGATAACCATCACTTGATTATTCAATTAGAATTAATTCATTTTCCATTCTTTTCTTCTTCTTCTTCTTGATGAAGGAAGAAAAGCTTTCTTGAAATTTATCAAGTGTTGATTCCAAGTGAGAAATCCAAATCCAAAGTGAACCCACTTCCTATTTCTTCATCCTCTACCTCTTGCCAAGTAGTATAGGGTGTTTTCTTCACAAGTTTCATGACTTGGTGAAGTGAGAGCTTGATCTTGTGATGCCTCGACGTAGATCATCTTCGGCATCGAAGTCGACGACCTAGCCCGCCTATTTCTCCGATGAAGCCGATGCTAGAGTCTGGGATCCGATATGGACAGCGAGGGGACTTCATCACAGAGCTATGAAGGTGGAGGACCGGATCTACAAAGGTTGTAGCCCCTTCCCTTTAGCTATAAATTCGTTTACTTGCTTGCATCGCCTTGTTTTCTAGTTAACGATCCGTATTAGGGTTTGTAGGCACAAGGAAATTTTTTAATTGGCCATGTTTGATCACTTGTGAGACCTCATTTGTGTGCCCAGGAACCCTACAGTGGTATCAGAGCCTAGCTAGAGCCTTAGGCGATGCGTAGACAGAGTTAGAAGTCCGATTGAACCGAAACCCTAACACAAATTTGCTCTCTAGACTTTTTTCAAAAACTGGGTTTTTTCCAGATTAAAAATTCTTAAAAAATTCAGCAGGAAGATCTAAGAATTATGGTGCAAAACGAGATCCTGATTCATCTAAACCGCCGCGGTTCCGCGGCACGAGCATGGCTCGTGCGGCAGTTCCGCGGCCGTACGGTCGCCTCTCCCAATAATCTTTGCACAGTAATTCTTATACTTTGGTTCTGGATTTTCTAGGATTTTTTAAATATTACTCAAGAGTTGAGTTTTCTGGGTTGTATTGGGGACTCAGTGTTTCGATCGGATTGTCTAATTTTGTCTGTGTGTTTTTCCGGATATTTTTGAATATGTTAAAAAGTTCGACCGGATATAAATACCCACTTTTTCCCCTGCCGGGAAATTTCCAATTGTTGGACTTTTCCGTAGTTTAATGACGTTCCAAGTAGTGCAAGTAACACGATGGTCCCTCTAGAAGACAACAAACCTTAACTCGATTATGTGACCGTCTTGAACTGCCCTTTGAACCTTCGGGTTTGGGGCAGTACGGCGTGCCACATGTGAGGCATTGGCTTGACCCTTCTACGGCTGGACCGTTGGTACTGAGGCATGAACTGAATGTTTTTAGACTTATTTCATGTGTTGAGCTGTATCGGGAAAACTTAGGTGTTCGATTGTTCGATCGGAAAGTTTAACATTTTCTATCTTATCCGGAATGTGATACAATAATTGGAATTCACAAATAGTTATGAGATAACTAATATGAATGTTATAAACATAGCAGTTTAGTCTTACTTGATCGGTTGCCACGGAATTTTGATGTGATCAAAAGTCCGTCGCAATCACGTAGCATACGCGGATACTCGCCGGGTAAACTTAATAGACAGCCTCACCCCATAGCCCCGACTAAGTGACTGTAGGAGAACCCCGTCGCCAAAAAGCATCCGTTCGGATGCTTGCGGCAGCGGTGTTCCTCCTTGGTGCACTTCGTCGACGGCGTCGGGGGTGCGGCCGCCTACTAAAGTTTGCGACGAGCATTCGATCAGAATGTCGGGAATCCTGTTGAATTGCCCGACTTGATATTGAAAAGTGTTTTCGATAATAAGACTAAAATGCAGGGTTTATAATTGTTAGGCATGCGATGTCTAAGCATTTCATTTGATTAGGCATGCGATGTCTAAAGAGGTTGCGGATTCCAACTGTTGTAGTTTTACACTTTCTTTTCTGTGACCGTAAGTGTAATGTGTGATGTCGCCGGTTTCGTTGCTATATGTCAACGACAATTGGGATGCGCATATTTACTTACGTTGATGACATGTGATGTTATGTGTTGCTGGATATGATATATTGGATCGTCGTGTTTGAATAGCCGGGGGTTTTTATGTGAGATGAGTGTTTTTTCATTTTCATTCATGTAATAACTTGTATGTAATATTCTTTTATTGGGGCACTTCCAGGTTGCGGAAGATGTCACCCATTGTATATTATTTACTTTTCCGCATTAGGATAGACCCAAGGAGGGGAGCACAAGTAACCGGGTTCTGGGGTCCAGTGGGAGACCATCTCGAGGAGTCGAGTTCGGGTCTCCTAACCCTAGAATTGGTAGGGTTGCTTGCCGCTCTCGTAGGGGTCTAGGGGTGTGGGATTGGCTATTCATCACGACCGTGGAATCCGTGTTTTATACTGGCTCGTATTAAAAACACGGACGTCCTAGTATATCCAATATTTCATATGTTTCTTCTGCTGCGATATCTGTGATGTGATCATGTGATGTTCTGTGATAGATATAATATATAGTATATATGATATATTATATAGACATAGCTTATGTTTTACACCCGCGCTAGCCCTGCCTCGCTCTGGCGTTAGTTACCTAACCTAATGGTGCAGACGGGACATCGAGGCGAATGCGGATGGCATAAGCGTACGTTATATTTATCTGTGATGATTAGGTGGACTTAAATGATGGGATATTAATTAATGAGATTAATGAAAGAAAATAAACCTAATTGATGTTGTGGAATCGAATTTCAAAATAAAAACAGGTAGCTACAGTTCTTGCTTTGCATCGCGGTGTTCCTTGTAGAATATCCTGCACCTTATTCGATAGGGAAAGGACCGAGATCCTTTCACCGGGATTAACTCCTTTAGCAATAACTGGCAGATGCTACAACACTCGGTTTGTCTTTTGATTGCTTCTATAGTTTCTGCTTTGCACAGTAATATATATGATATATCCCGCACCTCATTCGACGAGGAAAGGGCCGACGATCCCTTCACCGGGAGTGACCCCTTTAGCAAAGCTAGAAAAGCCTCAAAAACATTCCATTTAAAAACCATTTGATTCCGCAACGAGATCAAGTTCAAAGCGTTAAAGGTTTTTCATAAAAACCATTCGCAACCCTCCGTCATTTTAGGAAGTAGAGTACTTAGTATTCGTGCTGTGTTTGTTGACTTTAGTTAAGGCACAGTGTACGGTAGCTAAGTGATGTCTTCCTACACCGCATATGGTGCGATTAGTTAGGACAGTCGCGTGACTTTGTTGACCTTAGTTAAGGGTCATGTGGGTGGGTCTAATTAATCACGAAATGACGGGTAGAACTTGACTAGTACTTATGATTTGTTGACCTTAGTTAAGGTCATAGGTGCAAGGGGTAAAAACCATTATCGGGAGTTTCAAGTGTTGAAATTTGCAATGAGATTGCATACCTTCTATGTGATAGTTGGATCCCGATACCCACTGCGAGTAATTGTTACTCCTGGGAGAGTTTTGCACTTTACAATTAGCCGATCAAGTAGGTGTCTAGAAAGGTGTCAACGGGGTTACGCCTCTGGGAAAACGAGGTTTACTGTAATTAGGTCCGTGCGAAAGCACGGGGAACCTCCCTCAAAGTACCGACACTGGCCTGGCTGAAAGATTGGCGAACTTGTAGAGTGTAATTAATCCCGGCTAGTCTTTCCTTTTAGGGTTTGAAGGAAGATTTGATAAAAACAGTGGGAGCCATCCTGATTAGATAAAATATATAACCAGTCTGATCTTACAAGAGCGCACGCTGAGTGTTTTCTTCTCTCTCTCTCCAGGTAGCGACCATATCACGCCTTAATCAAGATAATAATATAGATGTATTGACCGAACCCGCTTGTTATACTGAGCTGGGGAACGTTGGTCCCGCTCCAACTTATAATTGTTATAAGACAGAGCAGGAAATAGGGGAATACCAGGATTCCCATGCCGCCCAAAAGAAGAAAGTGCATGAGATGCATCTCCTTCAGGTGTGTTCATTACAAAGAACTGTTTCTCAGTATCCTCTACATCCTGGGTATTTGATACCGGATCAGGATCCCAGATATGTAATCTGTTACATAGGGCTACAAAAAGGTAGAAAAACTGAGAACGGGTGATAAGTTTCATGAGACAGAAAACGGGCAAGTGTTGCAGCCAAGTCTGTTGGTCACTGTCACCCTGTATTACCAATACATTGATTCTGAACAAATGCTATTAGATACCGAACCTGATATACAAAATCATATCAATCTCTTTATTTATTAAAGTAATGATAAAATTTTGTATTGTTGGATAATGTTTTGAACATTTCCTATATCAAAAGTTGATCGGTACAGGCACGTTATCTAAAAGCATTGACGTTCTAAATCAAACTACAGTTCCTAGTATACATAACACACACAAGAGGAAGAGTTCAGAAATGAACGAATCCTTCTTGAGGCATTGTAGACTAGGTCATATCAATGCGACCCGACTGGCTGAAGTTACATTTTAGATGCATATTTAAATCAGTTTGAATTTACATCTTGTGAAACTTGCCGGTCATGTCACAAAGATTAGATGACCATAGCACCGTTTACTGAAAACAGAGAAAGAGTTAGTAAACTCTGGGGACTGATACATAATGCTGTATGTAAGGTCTCCTGTCTACATATGCCAAGACTGGTTCTTTGTATTTCATTACATTCTCTGATAATCTCTCAAGATTCAGACATATGTTCCTGTTGAAACACAAGTCCGAACCTTTTGAGATATTCACAGAATATAAGTTAGAAATAGAGAACCAAAAACCGGGTATAAGTATTATGTCCTATGATAAGATCAGGGAGAAGAATACTTGTGCATAGCATTCCTGAACTATTCTAAAGGAGAATGAGATTCTCTCTCAGTGTTACTCCTCTGAATACACCACAGCACAACGGTGTATCGGGGTGGAGAAATCGAACAATATTAGATATGGTGTGCTCTATGATGAGTACTACTGAGTTTCTTATTTCCTTTTGGAGTTATGCGCTTGAGAAGCTGCATACCTATTGAATTAGGTTCGAATCAGATCACTGCCTACCATTCCATATGAGATATGGTATGGGAAGAGCCTATCTCTCAAGTAAGTTAAGATTTGGGATTGTCCGGCCTATGTCTAAAGCAAAATCCGGACAAGATCGAGGCAATGTCGGTTCTGTAGAACTGGGAAGGTTCCGTAGAACTGGGAAGGTTCCAGCTATACAAAACTGCAGCTGATGATTTGACAGAATCAAAGGATTCAATAGTCCCCGACGAACCTCAGCCTCTCCGCCGATCTGGTAGGGTTTCTCATCCGCCTGAGAGATACTTCTGTTTCTCGATGACAGTGGGAGCGAGGAATGCATCATGAGATGATGACCCATCTAGTATCGAGCAGGCCATCGAGTGTAGGGACTCTGTAAGAATGGCTGGATGCTTAGCGATCTGAGATGGAATCCATATACACCAACAAAGTATGGACTTTGGTTGCGATATCTGAAGGGTTAAATCCCCATCAGGAGCAAGTATATCTTGAGAAGATTACTTGGTGTAGATGGAAAAGTTGAGACTTTCAAAACTAGACTTGTTAAAGGTTTTAGTCATCAACCAAGAGTGGAAAATGATGAAACCTTTTCCAGGGACTATACTTAAGTCCATCCAGATCCTACTTACCATTGCTACATACCATGACTGCGATATCTGGTGGTTGGGTGTCATGACTGCTTTTCTAAATATTTAGAATAGAAAGTCTATAAGTACACAGCCAGAGGGCTTCGTAAACAGTGGGAGCAGCGGAAACATGTGCAAGTTGCTTTACAGGATAAAGCAGGCATCGCGGAGATGGAACATCTGTTTTGATGTGGTAGTCAAAGAGTTTGACTTCATCAAAATGGTAGATGAACCTTGTATGTACAAAAGGGTAGTATGGAGTATGGTAATGATCCTCGTAGAGTACGTGGATGACATACTCTTGATAGGAAAGGTGTTTCCTATGCTACGATCGGTCGATCTCCTCTTATCACATAGATTCTCCATATAGGATCAAAGTGATACCTCCTAAATCCTGAGATTTGGGTCTATGAGATAGATCTAAATGGATGTTAGGATTCTCACTAGCTGTAGTAAGATTGTATCAATCGATCCTGGGGAGAATCACTGGAAAGGTTCCAGGGTGATAAGGACGACTGAATGTCAGTCGCAGGAATAGTCTTTACCCTCAGTAGAGGGACGGTATGTTGGAAGAGTTCCAAGCTAGATACCATGGCAAACTAGACGATAAAGGCTGGTAACATCACTATTAAAGATACTACCAAATAGGAAGTTTGGGTGTATATTGGTTCATAAGATGAACTAGGTTCATGCCATTGTATGACAATGGAAGTGTGGCTTTGGCCAAGGAACCATGATCCCATCAGTGACCCAGACATATTCTGAGGTAGCATCACCTGATCATGGAGATAGTTGATCTCCAGGGTGATCGAGGTTAGGAGAGTAGACTCGGAGGACAACACGGCGGATCCACTCACGAAGGCCTTTTTCCAGAGAGAGACTCATAAGGGATGGTTGAGTATGTGATACTGCAACCACTGCTACAGATGGCCCTAGTGCAAGTGCGAGATTGTTAGTTATATGTATGCCCTAGAGGCCATTACTGTACATAGGATGTATATTGTAATGGATGCTGGGACATATATAGGTAGGACTTTCTTGCTCGACATGATAGTACGCTATCTGGTTGCTCTTTATCTTAACATGTATACTTTCTGTCTCTCTGATTACATGTTGATAAAGCCTTTAGGATGTGTACTCGACTTCCAGGACTATGATGAAGATCATACTAGTGGGGCCTGGGTAGTCAATGAGTACATCCTTCATTGTTCCTAGTCGTGGGAATATCGAGACGGGGCATCGATATTCCAGAGTAGACTAGCGTATATCTTCTCGACCCATGTGATGGGCGATGGATGATCCCATATCCATTGGTGTTTGACATCGGAGATGGTATGAGGGTGCTTAGTGGAGACTGGGTACACTGAACGGACTCGCCGAGAACTCCCAGATGGTATTATACCTCACGTCAGATGGCAGTTCTCTGGTGACACTGGTACAGCTTAGTCTGTTGACCCGAGATCGTCATAGAGTCTTGTGTGTCTCCCACTGTGCTTTGATTTCCACCCTACCATGGCTCTACTGAGTCGTGCAAACAGGTGGTTTTTGGGTACAGTCCCGATTCACATGGAGGCAATGAGCGATAGGAGGGGATTCGTCTCTCCCGGTATTGGGGGTTGATGTTGCGCTATGCTCGACTGGCCATGACAGGAAATCCCTGGCCAGGGTTGCAGTGATATACTGGTAAGAGTTATCAGTAGTTTCACGAATGTTATGGACCTTACGTCGGCATGACTTATCAAGCTACTGGGGTCTGACGTTTACCACCCCTAGGCGAGATATGCGACATATCAGACGAACAGACCGGACTATACGGTAAGTATTACTGGTTGGATTCATAGGAGTGTGAGCGGGCTTGCTCGTCGATCTTCTGATCGCTCAAAATCCGGGTGGCCGTTACGTTTATCAGACCGCTTGCGGCTTGTGGGTGCTTGATATGATCATCATCTGCTGCCGGCGTATTGACGAGTCATTAGAGTCCTACACAGAGGTTTCCTGGCTCAAGCGAAACGAAATAAGAGCGCATATGAGATATGTGCGGGACCGAGAATAATGCGTGTATGTGATACCGCATTCCATTCTCGCGATGAATGTATCGATTGGTTGTATGCGATATAACCTAGTTATCGAATCGAAGATTGATTCGATAAGCCGATACATAGGATACTAGTCGGTTATATGCGATATGACCAGATCGTTAAATCGATTATTGATTTAATGATTTAATGCATAATTGTATATTTGATATATTACTTTGCATTAACTAGTATTTGTTCACTTTGAATGTATTTTCTCACTTGAAATACACAAGTTGTATATGTGATATACTTTTGTGCACATGATTGTATCATGTTTGATGATACATGCTAACTTGGTTAAGTGTATGATTAAACCATGGTTGTGTAATGGTTAGGGTTTTGATTTTATTTATTTGTTTATTTATTTAATCATTTTTGGCAAAATAAAATGGTGGATTTATTTGTTCTTTGCTAAAAGCTTCTTGAAGCTTCAAAGCATCTTTGAAAAGTCTTCCATTTTGTTTTTACCACTAAACCTAACCATTCACCTAACCCTAGTTTATTCTCTACACTTTACCATGGTTACATTATGATAACCATCACTTGATTATTCAATTAGAATTAATTCATTTTCCAATCTTTTCTTCTTCTTCTTCTTGATGAAGATAGAAAAGCTTTCTTGAAATTTAACATGTGTTGATTCCAAGTAAGAAATCCAAATCCAAAGTGAACCCACTTCCTATTTCTTCATCCTCTACCTCTTGCCAAGTAGTATAGGGTGTTTTCTTCACAAGTTTCATGACTTGGTGAAGTGAGAGCTTGATCTTGTGATGCCTCGACGTAGATCATCTTCGGCATTGAAGTCGATGACCTAGCCCGCCTATTTCTCCGATGAAGCCGATGCTAGAGTCCGGGATCCGATATGGACAGCGAGGGGACTTCATCACGGAGCTATGGAGGTGGAGGACCGGATCTATAAAGGTTGTAGCCCCTTCCCTTTAGCTATAAATTCGTTTACTTGCTTGCATCGCCTTGTTTTCTAGTTAACGATCCGTATTAGGGTTTGTAGGCACAAGGAAATTTTTTAATTGGCCATGTTTGATCACTTGTGAGACCTCATTAGTGTGCCCAGGAACCCTACATGTATATTAGTGAAGCAAACACCCTAAGCTAAATGGCTAGTCTAGTGTAAGATGATGAAGTAGAAATTTTGCTCACTTTAGAAATATGTTTCTCACAATATTTCTTCACCTCAAGAAAAGCAAGTGAGCTTTCTTGAGATCAAGAAGAAGAAGAATAGTGAATGAATCTCATCTCATGAGAGTGTGAATGGCAACCATGGGTGAGTTAATATCATATACTAACTCTTGTAGATACTTAACCATGGCTTAGGATAATGGTTCGGTTAACAAATATCTCATGTAAAACAAGTTTAGTGGACTAAGTCAATGGACACAACAAGCTTCTCCAAGCTTCTAGCCATGACAAATTTCCAACCAATTTTCATTTACTTTGATAAATAAAAACCCTTGGATTATCATAAGTATGCTGTGAGTCTCATACACCCATGTAGCATGTATCATCTAGCATGACACAAAAAAAATATACATTAATATATATCACATATATTCCGAAGCACAAGTGAGAAAAAGAAATTTTTAGTGAGCAAATATTAGTTAATGTAAGTTAATATATTAAATATATAATTATACATTAAAGTATCAAATCAACACTTGATTTAATAATCCGGCTATATCACATACAACCGACTAATATCATATGAATCAACTTATCGAATCAACACTTGATTCGATAACCCAGCTAAATCACATATAACCTACCGATATCACATATCGCGAAAATAGAATACGGTATCACATACGCATGTTAATATCGGTCCCGCACATATCACATATGTGCTCCTACTTCGTTTCGCATGAATCAGGAAACTTCTGTGTAGGACTCTAAAAACTTGTTAATATGCCGATAGTAGGTGATGATCATATCAAACACCCACAAGCCGCAAGAGGTCTGCTAAACGTAACGGCCACCTGGGTTTTAAGCGATTAGAAGATCAACAAGCAATCCTGCTTATACTCCTTCCAATCCAATCAGTAACACTACCGTACAGTCCGGTCTCTTCGTCTGATATGTCGCATATCGCAGCCTGGGGTGGTAAAATGTCAGACCCCAATAGCCTGATAAGTCATGCTGATGTGAGGCCCATAACGGTTCGAGAAACTACTCATAACACTTACCAGTAGATCTCAGCAACCCTAGCCAGGAATTTCCTATTATGGCCAATCATGTATAGCGCAACATCAACCTCCAATACCGGGAGAGAAGAAATCCCCTCATATCGCTCATTGCCTCCATGTGATTCGGGACTGTACCCAAAAACCACCGTTTTGCACGATCTCTTGAACGTGGTAAGGTGGAAATCAAAGCACGGTAGGAATCACACAAGACTCTATGACGATCTTGGGTCGACAGACTAACATGTACCAGTGTCACCAGAGAACTGCTATCTGACGATAGGTATAATACCATCTAGGAGTTCTCGGCGAGTCCGTTCTGTAAGTGCACGGCGGCGCCCCGGCCGTCAATCCGACGCCGGAATGCGGAAGCGGTGATAAACTTTAATTTTTGCGGACTTAGCAAACCGGCACCACCGCGCACTAAACACCCGGATCGTAACCATTAACAAGTCTAAGCTAACTAGAAGATGGGTTAGAGATAAACCGAATGATCCGAGTCCTCCGGTCTTCTCCTCGTCGTCCCGATCTCCTGCGGAAAATCCGGTCGTCGCCTCCTCGCCGGAAGGGCACCACATCGCCTGTATCTTTTACGGGCTCCCACCTCAATACCGAGGCAACTCGGACGCGAAGTTGGCTAGCCGACGCGTCCAAGATTTGCTGTAGAATAGTGTAGCAAGCGGGTCTCTTTGGGGTTTATGAGGAGTTGCCATGATGGAGAAATTGAGCATGCAAAGGAAAAGAAAATGGAGCCTCCATCTAAGATTGAGCTCGGCCAAGGCTTTAATTTTGCTCACTGGAAAAAATCAGCAAGCACTCAGGGAATAAATGTGAAGAGTGTATATATATTAATCTCATGCAAAAGGAAATGAATGAATCAAGCCCCAAAATCCAACAGCCCCAGCACTCTCATTTTAACACAATGCAATCATGTAGCTATATTAATTAATTCAAACCAATAAAAATCAATCCAGCACACTCCAATCCCCAGAACAGTGGCCGGCCAAATCCAAATTATCCAACATGAAATCACATCAAAACCCATACCCATCCATACCTTAATTAATGCATGAAAAGCCAAAAAGATTTCATAATCAATCCTTTTGCAATAAACCCCCTCCCCAAAATGTTATTTGCAAACTTGCAAATAACCCCCTCCATCGGAAAAGTCCGGCCGGGAAAGAACAAAGGGAAACCGACCGGAACGGAATGCAAACTGGCAACTCCAGAAAACTGGTCCCGTAATAAATTACAGGAAAACCCCCATACTGTGCATACACACCCGCATCTGTATTCCGTCCGGATACAAATGCAATGAGACAAAATCTACACTATCTAAAACTAGAATCCGGCTTAAGCCAAAGCCGGCTAGTAAAATCCGTCCGATCACGATCCGTGCAATACCGCACGTATCTGATCGAACCCTGCCATATCTCCATACGGCCTCTACAGCGTTTCGCCCGAAAGCTTGAGTAACTGAAAGTGTGGTGGACTCTAAAAACTCGTCAATACTATGGCTGTGGATTTAACCACTAGCACGTCAGAGGTATAAGCCAATACGTAACGGGCCACCAGCTATTGACCAAAAGGGACGTCGATGAGCGAACTCATCCTGACACCCTACTGAGCCTGTCAGTGACAATATCCATACAGTCCGGTCCGTTTGTCTATGAGCATCGCATGTCGGGCCTAGGGGGTTGGTAAAAGTCAGACCCCCAAAAGCGGTACAAGTCGTGTCGGAGTGTAGCCCAGAACACCCTGAGATACTACTGGAATACCTACCAGTAAATCTCCTGCCTTGGCCAAGGTCTTCGTGTAATGGCTCTCCTAGACACAGCGCGACCTCACCCCCAATACCGGGAGAGACGAACCCCTGAAGATCCGCTCACTGCCTCCATGTGGCTCGGGACTGTACCCAACTAAAACCTGTTTGCACGACTCCTTTGAGCCGTGGTAGGGTAGTAATCAAAGTACAGTGGGAACTCACACGAGACAAATGACGATCCCCAGGTCGATGAACTAACCTGTACACATGTCACCTGGGAACTGCTATCTGACGTCAGGTATAAGACCAACTAGCATGTTCCCGGCGAGTCCTGTCCGGTGTACTCATAACCCAATGAGCACCTGTATACATCTTAGGTGAACCAACTGACACCAGTGGCTTGTGAGACCGGCCACCGCCCCTCGTCGGGGTCTCGACTGTATACACTAGTCTACTCTGGAGAATCGATGCCCTGTCTCGAAACTCCTACGACTAGGGACCTTTTAAGGATGTGCTAATAGACTCCAGCTCTCACTTATATGATCGCCCTCATACTGCTGGCAGTCAAGCAAGAATCCTAGAGGCTCTATCAACGTGCAATAGCGACATGTCATGTCACCTAAAGCAGTACACGATGATAAAGGTAAACCAGATAGCATACTATCATCTCGAGTAAGACTGTCCTACCGGGATAGGTCCTCCCTCAATCATTGCAATCACGTGCCTGTGATCCAATAATTGACTCTGAGGGAACTATCTCCAACAATCTCCCACTTGCACTCAAGGCTAATTATTGCGATGTCGCATACTCACAGCCCGTGTGATACCGAACACCCAACTCCTATACTAGTCAGTCTCACAAAATCCGTTTGCGAAACTATTGCGTTCGAGGAATAGCCTCAGTGAGTGGATCCACCTTGATGTTTCTTTCTATGTCTCTCTATATCTCAAGTTCGCGGAGAAAGCCATCTCCCGAAATGAGCAATACCTGTCTTAGAATGTCTGGATGTCTGATGGGACCTAGCTCATAAATGAACTCCAAATCCAAACTTATTAGACTGTATCGTCAACTGAACTTAATCAGTATCCTGCGCCATGCCACCCTCAGTATTGCCTTGGACCACCTGTCCAAAATACTGCCCCTCGTCAGAGAGAAAAACTATAACTCTGACAACCTCCTTGTCGTCCATGTCACCTTTGGAAGCCTGGAATGATAACTGTCTCTCGAATGAGGCTGTCGTTATCATATCCCTAGAACATCCACTTATGTTCTAAAACTGCTTCAGATTGTTTCTCCAGGATTGGATCAATATCAACTTATTGCACCTACTGCAAGAACAACATCTGGTGCGGTACTTGACATCTCATGATTGACTCAATTGCCTAAGCAAGTGATCTGCCAATCATGAACATCCCTCTCCCCTTTAGTCTGTAAGACACCTTTAGAGAGGGTGACTCCATCACCTGCAGGTATACTACCGTGCCAGGAGTCGTTCATTCTAAATACTCATAGAATGCTGTCCAAGTACCCAGATTGGGAAACTACCCAAATCTAGATCTAAAACCATAGATCTAGTAACCAGTATGTCCAATGTAATGTCCAAGTCCTATGTGGAGAAAGCACTGTGTGACGACCAAAATATAACCGATCGTAGTATAGGAATATCACTTCCTACTACCCTCTCAACAGATCCATCCCCTATTCTGATGACGTCAAACCTATGACTGTCACATCAGAAATGGATGATCTATCTCCGCTACATCTGCTTTAGTCTATAAATAGACATAAGCCTGATGTCTACCAATGCTTCCGCTGCTCCCACTGACTACGACAACCCTCTGGCAGAGTCATACAGACGTGCACTTCTAAAGCAAGTTTAGAACGACGCTATACTCATCCTCCTGCCGGGTCTCGCAGCCTGGAACAACAACAATGGCAAGTGTGGGTATACAAGAACTTCCCTGTCACCGTCCTTGAGGCTACCGAAGTACCTCTCGGGTGCCTGAAGTTACCCACCTTATCTGCGGAGTGGCCAATGGAATGTCAAATCAGATTGAATCTTTAGGTTCCTTATCAAATCTTCAGTAATCGTTTGCGGTTCTGGAATCACTTCCAGTTCTACCATACTCCCACTATTGTTTTTGAAAAAATCCATTTTTAATAAAACTGTGGCGAGTCTAGAACAATATTTCTATTGATCTGCCAGATGGTAGAAAGTCAACCCTCGTCATAGCCTGGGTCAACCCACAAACTGCCATTACAGAAACGTGCCTTGAGTTATCCAGAGTCTGGTTTTAATCATAAGCCGGACAACTCCCCGTACCTTAACAATGTTAAGATATGAACTGTACTATATCCAATATAGAACCAGAGGCACTGATTTAATTGAACCAGATTCAAATCATGCAACTATCTCCAGTGCATGTCAACTAAATGGAAGGAGGCCGATCAGCGTTACTCAACTTAGGAATGCTTCCAATTATGAGTAACCTGAAAGAGAAGCAATTTCTCTTTATCATTACTATCAACTGAATACCATACACAAGTATCTACATCTTCGATCACTTTGAAGAATCCCGATACTTGCTACACCTGGTTCTCTACTCTATTCAAATACCTATAACTCCTCAAAACTTAGACCCTGTGTTTCTACGAAACACATGTCTAAGAACTAGAGAAGTTAAAAATAAACAGAATATAGTAAGAGGACCAACCCCTCTGTCCTAACGGACACTGGACAACATACAATACTCTGTATAAGTCCGCTGAGTCTAACAACTCATTCACTATGTGTCGTAGGTTGAAAACTGTACTTATGGTTAAGAAGAATTACACCGTTGTTCAATGCTCCTTACCTAACCATCCACTGATATAGGTAAATGTCATCGACATAATATCAAAAGGTATATCTCACTCTATAAAAAAATAGACGTACAGATATATCAATTTGAAATTGGTGCACAACAACGGATATTCAAAACCAAATATTTGCCGACCGGCAAACAACCCAGGTGGCTTCCTCAAATATCACCAATTCCAACGAATCCCGATATAATGAGGATGGTCACCTAATTCCCAATAACTTACTCCCACTCATCATCTGTAAAACCATACAGATGTGAGAATCATACCTGGTAAATACATACCCTGGAGCAAGTGTCTAATCGGGAAAACAGTTTTCTTTTAACAGTACACAGTGAAACTGAAACATTGAAATGTTTCGGTGGGGTATCCAGGTATTCCTAGTAATGCCTCTACCATTATCCAGATTCACAACTATAACCGTATAATTCTTTGCCACCTCTCCAAATCCCTTTATATGTCTTTGGTCATTACCTTCTGCACACCCCTTAGGCCAAATGGTTTTCTTCCTTCCCTACCGTTCGGCACCAGCCTATGGTTTGGAAGAAGACTATCCAATAAGCATAATGGGTGTACTGTCCTAGTCCTAGGAGCACTCGCAACGCGAGAGAAGGTGAAGATAAAAGACACCTGAATGTACTTTATTCCTATTTCCCCTGAACCAGGATCCATCCCCGAACTGGAACAAGTTCCTTTCGAGTTCGTATATAACCATACGATGGATTATCCAATAAAATGGGATCTTCGTAGTGATACAGAGTGTCCTGGAGAAATAGAAAGGTGATTTGGGATTGGCGAAGAAATACTTGGTTTGGTCGTGAATAGCAGTCGCAATTTACTTTGCCCTCTTACTAATCCCTTGCTCTGTCTGAACTTAATACCTTCTGTACACCGTTTAGGCTAACTGGTTTTCTTCATTCCCTACCGGTCGGCACCAGCCTATGGTTTGGAAGAAGACTATCCAATTTGCGTAATAGGTGTACTACTCCTAAACCAAGGAGTACTCGCAACCTGAGAGAAGGTGAAAAGAAAAGACAACTGAATAGTCCTATCCGTTTTCTCCAGAACCAGAAACCATCCTCGAATTCCTTCGAGTTCGTATCTAACCATACGATGGTTTTGTCCAATGGAAGTGGACGTTCGCAGTAATACGGGGTGTCCTGGAGAAAAGAGTAAAAGTAGGAGTGGCAATGAGGTTAGCGACTCTGACAATCCAAAAGCCAGTGTTAAGAGGGTTCGGTCAACTTGGTCACTGAGTCATAGTCTTAGGGTCGGGTCAATGGTCGCTGCCAAAGAGAGAGAGAAAAGAAACACTCAGCGTGCACTCTAACCTAGATCAGAATGGTTACCAATTTATCTAATCTGGAAACCTCCCACTGTACCTCAAACTCTCCTCCAAACCTGAAAGAAGAATTAGTCGGGGTTACCCGAGGAGTAAACCAACTCATCAGTGGGAATCGGGATCCAACTCTCATCGCATGATAACGTGACGGAATCCGCTCACGGCATCACACTCCAGAAGGTATGCGCATATCTGGCAAGTTTCAGTACTTTTGAAACTCCCGATGTGATTTCTGCCCCATGCTCTTATGACCTTGACTAAGGCCAACAAATCATAAGTCACATGTCAAGTTCTACCCGTCATTGTCCAGGTTAATTTGAACCCACCCGTACAAGCCCTTGACTAAGGCCAACAAGGCTATACGACTGTCCCAAACCAACACATCTATCTATGCAGCATATGAATACCCAATAGCTACCAAACACTGTGCCTTGACTAAGGCCAACAAACACAGCTTGAATACTATTGACTACCCATATGAAACGACGGAGGGCTACGAATGGTTTCTGGCGAAAACCTTTAACGTAAAGAACTTGATATCGTTGAAGGAACGGATAGCTTTTTAGAAAATATAGTGACGAAAACATTTACTAAAGAGGTCACTCCCGGTGAAGGGATCTCGGCTCTTTCCCCGTAGAATGGGGTGCAGGATATTCCAACTGAATACCACGGTGCAAAGCAAAAGTAATCGGCTATAGTGAAGTTAATGCCCTGACGCAAACTTCTGTCCAAGGGGTCACTCCCGGTGAAGGGATCTCGGCCCTTGCCTCGTCGACTGAGGAGCAGGATATTCCAAATGAATACCACGATGCAAAACAAAAGTGAACGTCCTTGCAATAACAGCTTTTTGAAAAGTGTTCCAACAACATCAGAATAGGTTTGTTTAACTTGCATTGATCCGAATCAATGCAGTCCCATCAATTGATCACACCACAAAGAACGAAAATATACTGACGTACGTATATGCCATCCGCATTCGCCACTGGGTCCCGTCATCACCCGTTAGGTTAGCTTACTAACGGCAGAGCGGGGACTGGACTAGCGCGGGTGAAAAACATATACAACATCTACTAATATATATACCAATATATTATATTTCGCTCAAGGCGTGAAAAGAAATGCAACATCACAGAAATGTACAGCATCACAGAACAATACAGATATCTGGGATCCCCGGGTTTCACAGAGCCACTACTGAAAACCCGACGTTCTCCTGGTCGTGTGGATAGCCTGTGCAATGAAATCCTAGACCCCTACGGGCGCGGCAAGTTACCCGCCAAAACCTGAAGCGAGGCAGCCCCCTTCAGCTCCGTGAATGGACCACCCAGCACTCCACGGAATCCGGCGACTTGGGCACCCCTCCTGGGTCAACCTGTACCCCCTACGAGTGCGGCGAATAACCCGCCAATCCCAGAGTGAAGCCCCCTCCGTCTCAATGCCATGAGATGCGGGCTTGTTGCCCTCTAGAACCCGGCCATCCGTGCACCCCACCGCGGGGTAATCCTAGTACAGAATGTAAAATATACATACACCGGGTACATCGACCGCGACCAGGTCGTACCCCAAAAGAAGAATACAAACAGGCAGTGACGGCATTCCACATGTCAGACGCTCGCCCCGCAATATCAAATGTACATAATACAACAGCACAGTACTAGCATTGCATCCAGGCTATCCCCCACGACCGATCCGCAACATCACAGCAAATACATAGAACATCAACGTGAAAATCACGTTCGCAAATCCGTCTAACCGGGCTATAGCAGTCAGACCGGATTTACCGATCGAGTGACATTCACGGTCGCAGATATAATGTAAATACTGTGAAAAATGTGTTTAAAATTTTCTGATTGATCAAACCTTAACAAGTGGGCCCCCAAACAAAACTGTAGCACTCACAGAAAACCTGGGCCCAATTTTAATATTCCAAAACCCATATTTTAAGTCCAGAAGGCCTCTGAAAAAAATTGGTGAAGTGATCTCCACAGTGTGCGGCGGAAGGGCGTCGGGAAGGGGGATTTCGCGGCGCTTCCGCGCTCCCACTGTGGAGTTACTTCGTCGAAATTTTACAGAGTTCTTAGATTTTCCAGTACATCAATATTTTACAACCTGAAAAATTTTTAGACTTCAAAAAATTTCAACAGAAACTGATGTGAAGGAAAAAATACGGTTTTGGAATTTTGGTCGATCGGAAATGCAAAACACATCAAACGAAGCTAGACGAAGTTAATGGCGAGGCTTTGATACCACTGTAAGTGCACGGCGGCGCCCCGGCCGTCAATCCGACGCCGGAATGCGGAAGCGGTGATAAACTTTAATTTTTGCGGACTTAGCAAACCGGCACCACCGCGCACTAAACAACCGGATCGTAACCATTAACAAGTCTAAGCTAACTAGAAGATGGGTTAGAGATATACCGAATGATCCGAGTCCTCCGGTCTTCTCCTCGTCGTCCCGATCTCCTGCGGAAAATCCGGTCGTCGCCTCCTCGCCGGAAGGGCACCACATCGCCTGTATCTTTTACGGGCTCCCACCTCAATACCGAGGCAACTCGGACGCGAAGTTGGCTAGCCGACGCGTCCAAGATTTGCTGTAGAATAGTGTAGCAAGCGGGTCTCTTCGGGGTTTATGAGGAGTTGCCATGATGGAGAAATTGAGCATGCAAAGAAAAAGAAAATGGAGCCTCCATCTAAGATTGAGCTCGGCCAAGGCTTTAATTTTGCTCACTGGAAAAAATCAGCAAGCACTCTGGGAATAAATGTGAAGAGTGTATATATATTAATCTCATGCAAAAGGAAATGAATGAATCAAGCCCCAAAATCCAACAGCCCCAGCACTCTCATTTTAACACAATGCAATCATGTAGCTATATTAATTAATTCAAACCAATAAAAATCAATCCAGCACACTCCAATCCCCAGAACAGTGGCCGGCCAAATCCAAATTATCCAACATGAAATCACATCAAAACCCATACCCATCCATACCTTAATTAATGCATGAAAAGCCAAAAAGATTTCATAATCAATCCTTTTGCAATAAACCCCCTCCCCAAAGTGTTATTTGCAAACTTGCAAATAACCCCCTCCATCGGAAAAGTCCGGCCGGGAAAGAACAAAGGGAAACCGGCCGGAACGGAATGCAAACTGGCAACTCCAGAAAACTGGTCCCGTAATAAATTACAGGAAAACCCCCATACTGTGCATACACACCCGCATCTGTATTCCGTCCGGATACAAATGCAATGAGACAAAATCTACACTATCTAAAACTAGAATCCGGCTTAAGCCAAAGCCGGCTAGTAAAATCCGTCCGATCACGATCCGTGCAATACCGCACGTATCTGATCGAACCCTGCCATATCTCCATACGGCCTCTACAGCGTTTCGCCCGAAAGCTTGAGTAACTGAAAGTGTGGTGGACTCTAAAAACTCATCAATACTATGGCTGTGGATTTAACCACTAGCACGTCAGAGGTATAAGCCAATACGTAACGGGCCACCAGCTATTGACCAAAAGGGACGTCGATGAGCGAACTCATCCTGACACCCTACTGAGCCTGTCAGTGACAATATCCGTACAGTCCGGTCCGTTCGTCTATGAGCATCGCATGTCGGGCCTAGGGGGTTGGTAAAAGTCAGACCCCCAAAAGCGGTACAAGTCGTGTCGGAGTGTAGCCCAGAACACCCTGAGATACTACTGGAATACCTACCAGTAAATCTCCTGCCTTGGCCAAGGTCTTCGTGTAATGGCTCTCCTAGACACAGCGCGACCTCACCCCCAATACCGGGAGAGACGAACCCCTGAAGATCCGCTCACTGCCTCCATGTGGCTCGGGACAGTACCCAACTAAAACCTGTTTGCACGACTCCTTTGAGCCGTGGTAGGGTAGTAATCAAAGTACAGTGGGAACTCACACGAGACAAATGACGATCCCCAGGTCGATGAACTAACCTGTACACATGTCACCTGGGAACTGCTATCTGACGTCAGGTATAAGACCAACTAGCATGTTCCCGGCGAGTCCTGTCCGGTGTACTCATAACCCAATGAGCACCTGTATACATCTTAGGTGAACCAACTGACACCAGTGGCTTGTGAGACCGGCCACCGCCCCTCGTCGGGGTCTCGACTGTATACACTAGTCTACTCTGGAGAATCGATGCCCTGTCTCGAAACTCCTACGACTAGGGACCTTTTAAGGATGTGCTAATAGACTCCAGCTCTCACTTATATGATCGCCCTCATACTGCTGGCAGTCAAGCAAGAATCCTAGGGGCTCTATCAACGTGCAATAGCGACATGTCATGTCACCTAAAGCAGTACACGATGATAAAGGTAAACCAGATAGCATACTATCATCTCGAGTAAGACTGTCCTACCGGGATAGGTCCTCCCTCAATCATTGCAATCACGTGCCTGTGATCCAATAATTGACTCTGAGGGCACTATCTCCAACACGTTCAATGTACCCAGTTTCCACTGAGCACCCATATACCTTCTCTGATGTCAAACACCAATGGATATGAGATCATCCATCGCCTATCACATGGGTCGAGAAGCGTATACGCTAGTCTACTCTGGAATATCGATGCCCCATCTCGATACTCCTACAAGAACATTTGAAGGATGTACTTACCGACTACCTCTACCCCACTAGTATGATCTGCATCATAATCCTGGTAGTCAAGTACTCATCCTAAGGGCTTTATCAACATGTAATAGAGAGACAATAAGTGTACATGTTAAGATAAATGGCAACCAGATAGCATACTATCATGTCGAGCAAGAAATTCCTCCCTATATATGTCCAAGCATCCACTATAATATACATCACATGTATAATAATGGCCTCTAGGGCATACATATAACTAACAATCTCCCACTTGCACTAAGGCCATTTGTTGTAGTATCTCATACCCAATGCCCCATAAAAGTTTCTCTAGGGAAAGGCCTCTGTGAGTGGATCTGCCGTGTTATCCTTCGCGTCAACTCTCCTTACCTTGATCCCTTGGAGATCAACCATCTCCCTGATCAGGTGATACTGTCCTCAGAATATGTATGGATCGCTGATGGGACCGGTTTTCTTAGGCCAGAGCCACAACTCCATTGTTGTCACAATAACAGTTATTGGATTCTCAATAGTAGGAACCATGTTCATCTCATGAACAATAATTATCCAGACATCCACTTTGGTAGCATCGTTGGTAGCGATGTATTCATCCTTTGTCGTCTAGTTTGCCACGATATATAGCTTAGAACTCTTCCAACATACCGTCCCTCCACTGAGGTTAAAGACAAAGCCCGAAACTGACATTCAGTCGACCTTATCACTCAGGAAGCTCGAATTGGTAAAGGACTCCCACTAGAGTTCACCATTACCAAAAACCAAGAACATTTCTTCAGTGCTTCTCAAGTACTTAAGAATGTCCTACACAGCTGTCCAGTAATTCTCCCAAGATCCGATTGATTCCTAATCACTACTCCTAGTGAGTTAGCTACATCTTGTCTGGTACATAACATCGCATACATGATTGAGCCTAATGCTGAAGTATAGGGTATCTCTTGCACACGAGCTCTCTCCAAATCTGTCTTGGAAGACATCTTTTTAGAAAGAGTGAATCCTGAGTAAGTAGGTGAACCACCACGCTTAGAATCTTCCATACTAAACCCCTTTAGTATGGTGTTAATGTATCTGGATTTGGGACACTCCCAACTTCCATTTAGATCTATCACCATAGATCATAATCCACAAGATGTAGTAGGTATCATCCAGATCTTCCATGGAGAATCCTCGTGATAAGAGGAGCTTGACCGAGTGTAGCATAAGAAACCATTTCATATCAAGAGTATGTTATCTACGTACAATACGTGGAAGACAACCTTACTCTCTACAACCTTCTTGTATATACAAGGTTCAACTACCTTTTTGATAAAGTCAAACTCTTTGACTGCCACATCAAAACAGATGTTCCAACTCCTCGATGCCTGCTTTAATCCTGATGGACTTAAGCATAGCCATAAGAGAAAATGTTTCATTATAAACCACACCTGGTTATTGACGATAGCCTTTTACTGCAAGTCTAGCTTTGAAAGTCTCAACTTTTCCATTTACACCAAGAATCTTCTCAAAATCCTGTCACGGCCCAAAATATTAGCTCGCGACCAGCACTTAAATCACGCGACGTCTACAGGCGTAATGTAATACAAGTAAACCCAAAAATCTAAACCTTTTTAAGAGATAAAGATATAATAAATCATGTTTTGTCTTTTGAAAATTTGGGCAGCACCTCCTTTGTAAAAGCTAACCCCGAAAATGGGTACAACACAGAATATAAATAAAGCATCCCAAACGGGAGCAAATCACGCCCAACGGTGGAAACAACCACCACAAGTATAAATAACAAGTATACGACGCCCAATGGCGAATATCCACATAAGGAAAAGTAAAGCAAGACATCAACCCCAAAAGTGAACATAAAACCCATTGCTCAAGTCTCGCAACTACAAGTCCTCTAAGTCTGCAACATTTACAATTACTAGTTTCTGATTTGATGGAGTGACTACATACTATATGAATAATGAATACAAGAGGGGCACGATCCAACATGTACCACCTACCACAAGCAAGTCACCCGAAAACAGCAGTATGCCAGTGATGTCGCAACTGATCCCTGCGGTCTACCTGCAAGAACTGTGGCACAACGGGGGTGAGTTTCCAACTCGTGAATAGAAAAACATCATCAGGTAAAAATCGAAATAAATAATGATTCCTAGGTCAACTATATCATAAAGGTAATACTATGATATCTAGGGTGACCGTATCTGCATAAGTGCCAACACATAAATTATTGTCTATCAGCAAGTGGATACCATCCAACAATATAATCAATGCAGGTATGCAGGTGGATCTCGTCCAATAATATAATCAATGCATGTATGCAGTGGATCTCGTCCAACAATAAAATCAATGCATGTATGCAGTGGATCTTGTCCAACAATAAAATCAATGAATGTATGCAGTGGGTCTCGTCCACGTGTCAACCACTGACACAAAAACTCCTGCATGTAAATATCATAAAAGCATATGCAGGTAAATATGAGGATATCAAGGAATGTGTGTCCATCAATGCCACATCACAATCATGAAAACCTGGGTGTCTATCACCGACACCCGAAACATCATGAATACCCGTGTCTAGCATTGACACGTAAATCCTCATAACTCAGGCGCTGTCACCACGACTGGCCCTGACGTCATGTCCGTACATCACTCCGGTCGGTATCCCCACGATAACCGCCGATTCCAAATACTATCACCGGTAGGTACTTGACCACCTTCCAGGCTCATCGTCTGTACCACGAACATCTTGTCGAGGAGAACCGTACTGGACTCCACATGTACCCGCACACGGCCCACTACACTCCTCACATCGGGAATATATATCACAAATCTCATAACCGAGAAATCTCATGGTGGACGCATCAAAATATTATATCAAAAGAAACCGGGTTTTCAAACAATACATAGTTTCTTCAAAATACCCCCACGGTTCTCAAATCCATAAATCACATGAAATCCATATTTCAATGCGTAAAATCCATATTAAACTGATATATGCAACATAAAACATCAATATGAGCATATAAAGGGAAAACCGCTCTTTTAAATGAATCCAGCTTTAAAATATATCTTGTGGTTCCCAAATCCTCCGAAAACAAGTGCAGCATCATATGAAGTGTACATGTAACTGTAGTAAGATATAAGTATCTACATGTAATCAAGTATGTATGATGCATTTCATAAGTGCAATGGCGCAATAGTCAACGTCTCAATATCACATGTCAATGCAATACCACCTAGGAGTATATGCAACAGTAGTGAGATATGTGGGTGTACATGTCAGTATGTATGCATGATGTACATGTAGCTGAAGCAAAGTATGTGGGTGTACATGTCAATAAACCATGCAACCTAGCATAGTGATATGAACATGGCAGTATATCATAGCATGATATAGCAATTCTACTCTGTAAGTGACATAGCAATTATCGATGAAGAAGTGTGTGCGCCGGCAATCTGTGTAAGTGTAACATAAGCATCATCGATAATGGTGTAAGTGTACTAGCACAGGTATAAAAAATCCAATAAGAATAGCATGAATGAAGCACAATACATACAGTGAATCAAATGCTATAAGGTATACATATTAACAAGACCGAGTCGGTGAGTCCATCAATCGGTATCCAGCCTCACAACATCATGTACGGTACAATCCATCCTACGGCATCCTCTAATCAAGTGCATGGATAAATCAACAGGTAAAAGTCATCGCGTACGGTAATCTAACGTACAGCGGCATTAACAAATAGGGATTCTATCAACCAATACAACATCGGGGTACGGATCTAAGTCTCGTACGGCATATCACTCATTATGCAATCATTATCCATATAAATATATATATCTATCTCTCAGGACACATCCATATCAAACTCGTGTTAGGGGACCTACAAAGGTATCAACAATCTCATATCGACTCGAATCCATAAAATGACATATCACACTAAGTCCTAATATCGCATCGTATACTCGTTCATCACATTAATATCTCACATCAATTTAAATAAACGTCACACTTGTTCTCTTTTAAATAGTACTTATCATGATTCAATTATCATATCATTTTCTCTAAAGTCAATTGTTCATTAGCATTAACTTCAATCATATTATCGTTTGTAAATCCTACAATCATGTCCGTCGCATATCATTTACCAGGATAACAGAAACGAAAAATATTCCATATCAATGGTTGCGGGGGTGCTATACGCCATCCACCCGACTTCCCCCGTAGATATAAATCTACTCACCTGCTAAAATCCCCGTTTAGCCGTAGTCGTTGCGCTTCGTCTTCTCGAAATCCACACGAAAGAACCTACAATCAATAGGATTTCGCAAAGCTATTAACATCAAATTCCGAAATCCAAATATGGCACGTGGTGCTCTCATAGGTTAGAACCTATAGCCTACGCATGCAAAAACAACCAAACAACCCTTTTTGTTGGCGTACAAACGCGCAACAACCAAATACAATACCAACTACAAAAACCAAGAATTCCAAAATACAGAAAACATAACTAAAAACCACTCACAATAGCTCCCAGATTTTGGTTCAGGTAAACTGGAACTACACAAACAAATATAGGGTGTTGTATATGACGTATAAAAGCTACTGGACCCATCTAGACACTAAATGCCACCAAGTGGCCGGCCACATGAAGACAAATTCCGGCGAGCTCGGCCCTGGTAGATCCATTGGGGTCCGTGCTTGCAAGGTGGTCTCCTAGTGCCCTAATTTAGTCCCTGGTATTGTTTGCTTATTTCATAAACACTCCAGGTCATCCCAGATTCCCTGTAGGCCTTAAGGTTTCACTAAACCGATACGGAAAAATTTCTAACTTCATGTATCGGGTTCTAAACTAAATTCCAGGCCGCTAAATCAACCTATAAGGTCTTGTAAACACTTCCTACACCTCAATTAACCATTTGACAGCAACTCATAAAATTCTAAAATCACATATCCCTAATAACTCCAATTCCAAACAAAAATACAATATTAAGCACAAAAATCTTAACTAAAGTGTATGGATTACCTTATTTGCAACCATAGAATTCTCTTAAGTTGCCCAAGCCCTCAAAATCCAATCTTGGTTGGTCCAAAGTGTTTAGAATGGATGTATGCATGTTTTTAATGAAGGGGACATAGGGTTTTGAGAAGAAAAGGAAGATGGTGCATGGAGGTAGTGTGATGAAGGAGATGAAGAAATTCATGAAGAAACAATGGAGGAGGAAGGAATGGGGCAGCCAAGTCTCCTCTCTCTCTCTCTCTTAGCCTCACTCTCTACACAAAAGATCTCTCCTACACTCACGTCCTCAATTATCACTTTTGTTTTATACCCAATATCCTTTTCACACACAATATTTTCGTTTCTTTTCTTTTTCTTTGTTCCCCTTTTCCTTTCTCATTCTCTTTAATCTCACAAGTCACAAACATAAATCCATCGTGCGCATGACATGGTGCACAAGTCACGTAAAATGTAAAAACACGGATTTTACCAAAAATCCGATAAATATCATTAAAATAAATAAATCATTTTACTCTTCGATAATTTCCAAAATATTGGTATACACTTATACCAATTTACGAAAATCCCAATTTTTCACAAATCGGGTAGTTTTCGCGAAATATATTATTTTAATATTAAATTCCAAAAATAATATTTTATTAGGGAAAAATCCTTTTTGCACCAAAACAACCCATATACCCCCAAAGCTTGCGCACTAGTTTTATTTTAGCTCAACTAGGTGCCGACAAGTTTATACGGACGTTTGATCACAATCGTTTTAAAATGGAAAAATTCGCATAACGATTTCTAAAACGTTAAAATCTTCCCCCCTTAAAGAAATTCGGTCCCCGAATTTAAATTTAAATTTAAACCCCTAAATGCTAAAACATTGCAATAACAGCTAAATCAACGGGGCTCCGAAATAATGGAAGAAACAGAAAACCACAGCGCATCTTGCGCGCCGGAAAAATGAGTACTAAACTCAAAACCAATCTCCGTCAAGCGTCACGCAAATCAAAGAACTTGCACGCATATCATCAGAGTCACAAAGGAGATACAAATCTCAAATCCATTACCGAAATACCATATGCACTAATCAAATACCATAATACATATATAGTACGCATCCTGCTTGAAAAAATCTCCAAAAACCAAATAAATCATATGCAGAATCTTTTCTGAATTGTTGTGTGATGCGTAATTCACGGCACAAATGACGGACGCTCATTTGTAAAGTAATAATATACTAGCATATATGTTTTGCCAAAATATACGTCCTGCTTTTTTGAAATATCCTAAAAGGCTTTATTTGTAAACTTTCGTGCCACACGCAGACACGTAAGAAATAGCGAGTCTATAGCTCGTTTTTGAAAAAAACTCTTGGTAACTTCTTATGCATGCAAAAGTACACAGGTACCGTCTTCGGATCAGTCATGTTAGGGTACTACAAAGTATAGGGCCTCATCATGAAAACAAAGTGCTCAAAAGCAAAATCAGCCTCATAAGGCGTATCCAACAATCACGTACGTCTGGTGCGCACGGAAATCAAACCCAAATACAAGTGCCAATATGCACGAAAGCGAATCTAAGTGCAACGGGTGTGCACGAAAGTATCTGTCCAGTGCAACAGGTGTGCACGACAACAACATCTAGTGCATCTATAGTACACGAAAATCTCAACCACTGCAACCGTCATGCACGAACGAAAATCCCAATCGAGTGCATCCGGTGTGCACAAATCACATCTCATATCATGCGCTCAACATGCATGAAAATCCAACTCAAGTGCATCCCATATGCACGAATAAAAATCTAATCAAGCGCCTAACATGCCCAAAATCCGACCCAAGCGCGTCAGGTCCGTAATAAGCATCAAGTGCAGTAGCATGCACGAAAACGAACATCAAGTATACACGCGCACAAAAACACAAATCCAGTAAAATGAATGCTCAAAGGCATAAATCGAGTGCAACCAATGCACGAAATACTAATCTTGTGCATCCAGTGCACGAAATATCAAATCATGTGCATCCAGTGCACGAAATATCAAATCCTGTGCATCCCGTGCACGAAATATCAAATCCTGTGCATCCTGTGCACGAAATATCATCAATAACTCAAATGTGTATGAAAACCACACGAGCATACCAATGTTTATAAAAATCATAAAAGTATGCAACTGCGTGCACAAAACACGTACCAATGCACTGCAAGCACATATGAGCTATACCGAGTGCTAAAATCAAATCGAGTGCTTACCACACACACATATCAAACCAACTGTATGAAATCCACGAAATCATAAACATGTGCAGCTAAGGCACAAAATCAATATCAAGTGCAATAGATATGAACAAATCACCAACCAATATAACAGTGTGTAAAACGTATATCCAGTGCAACAACTATGCACAAAATGTAAATACCCAGTAGGTACAGCCATGGTGCACAAAATATCATGAAACTCAAAATCCAAGCGATATAAGCGTGATACTCGGATCACAACGCAAATCACAACAAATGACATCGAGGTACACCTCCTACAATGTCAAAGAAAAAGTCGGTGGGCCCAAACTGGCAGAGCAAGAACATCCGCTCGCCTCCTGTCCACGGTCTGGCGTCCTCTGTCTCTGGGTCCTCAGAATACATGTAACACATCTGATCCTCGGTGCAAATCTTATTGCAGCAGTGTCATGGAAAGAACCGGCTCAAGGTCTCTTCCGATCTCTAATCTCAACGGGGAGTAACAACAGCTCGTTAACGTCTCGCACGAACCTCTTGCTCTACTCATCTTCATTATCGTCCACTTGACGCCGCATCATGCTATCTGCGTACCGCAAATGTTCTCAGCTACAGTCAATCTGGAGTCTCTCACACAGACTCGAACTACGAACACGGTATCTTCATCACTCTATCGAAGATATCTAGCCGAACACGTCCTAGGGAACCCGTCCCAACAATCGGAGGAATACTCAATATTCGTCCGTTCTCGATCAACTCACAACACACTTGGGTGAGGTCCTCTATCCGAAGCTGGTCTTGTTGCTGATCTCCTATCACAAGATATCCGGACGGCGTTAAACTTTTCAATCGATTCATCAAAGTCCCAAAATTTTCCGAGAGCTCAACACCTGAGCACGGTTTAATAATATTCGGTACATGCCACAGTACCTATGGACCGACCGTAGAAGGGCAGACCCAAGCCTCATTGATGGCACCGATAAACTGCCGGAAACCCTAAGGTTCAAAAGCGGTTTCATGGTCATCACGTCGAGTTAGGGTTTCATTCTTCTAGAGGGTCCACAGAAGCACTTGCATGTCCTTCCGAATACTTTAAACTTGGAAGAATGAGTTTTCTGAAATTTGTTCAAACCTTTCAACTCCGCCCAGACAATATATGAACACCTTTCGTCCGCATGCTAAACAATGCCCCCAATTCTCAAGGATAGACGATACACCAACGGTCATCTCTGAGTCGGTCTACTCTAAACCTGAGTAAGACTCTCCACACTGGAAATCTTCAACTCAACTAGGCCTGCGTCGGTGCATCAATCAGATGAATCACCTTCGTCTCTCAACTCAAGATAGACTAGCTATCACATGTCGCCTCTCTACCTGAAAGCTCCAGCGATCTCAGCTCGAAAGCTCTGGAAGCGGCCTCACATCAATCTCAGCA
Organism: Agapanthus africanus; assembly: GCA_030015575.1. Taxonomy (NCBI): domain Eukaryota; kingdom Viridiplantae; phylum Streptophyta; class Magnoliopsida; order Asparagales; family Amaryllidaceae; genus Agapanthus; species Agapanthus africanus. Next base: position 142,712,197 of record JASDDO010000031.1, read on the forward strand.
ATGGCTGGGTCATCTGTCTGCACGGTAGATGACATCATAATCTCAGGGGTATGCTGTACATCAACAGTCCTCTCCCAACAATAAGCCTCTAACAAAGGCCCGGTCATCCGGTACAAAACCGCACACTCATCTCAAACGAGTGGTCACAACACAACAACACTACATCGATACGTTCCCATGTCACCAGAAAATACGATGGTCAGTCCTCGTCCACGACGAGCTCACCCTGACCGCATCACCAACAGCAGCTCAATCTGCGCTCAAACCATGGTGACAGGAACCTTAATCAAGTATCGACGAAAAAGATCAAAGGGATGAAAGAGTCAACAGATCCCAAAATGGATACACGATCATAAGGAAGAGTCAAATCACTGAGAGCATGATCATGGAAGCGAATAAAATCAAGTATCTCAATGGATGTAAAATCAAAGGAACGAAGAGAATCACCGTTCTTAAGATATGTACATCCTAAGCTCACTTAAGTGGAGTATCGTATCGTAAATATGTCGCGAAACATACGTACGGTACGTCACTCTAATCAAGCTCCCTACTCCATCAATCAGGGTCAGCCTATGAAACGAAAGTTCGGGTCTAACACCCCTTGTTCAAGTCTAAGTTCCATAAGGTCAAGCCTAGGTTCCAATTATATCCGCCCTAGACTCCACATAGTCAAACCTAGACTCGAACTAAGGTTAAACCTAACGCTCCGATACCAACTTTGTCACGACCCAAAATATTTGCTCGCGACAAGCACTTAAATCACGCGACGTTTACAGGCGTAACGTAATTCAAGTAAGATGAAACCCAGAAATCTAAAACTTTTTAAGAGATAAAAATACAATAAATCATGTTTTGTCTTTTGAAAATTTGGGCAGCACCTCCTTTGTAAAAGATAACCCCGAAAACTGGTACAACACAGAATATAAATAAAGCATCCCAAACGGGAGCAAATCACGCCCAACGGCGGAAACAACCACCACAAGTATAAATAACAAATATACGACGCCCAATGGCGAAGATCCACATAAGTAAAAGTAAAGCAAGACATCAACCCCAAAAGCGAACATAAAACCCATCGCTCAAGTCTCGTAACTACAAGTCCTCTAAGTCTGCAATATATACAATTACTAGTTTCTGATTTGATAGAGTGACTACATACAATATGAATAATTAATACAAGAGGGGCACGATCCAACATGTACCACCTACCACAAGAAAGTCACCCGAAAACAGCTGTGTGCCAGCGATGCCGCAATTGATCCCTGCGGTCTACCTGCAAGAACTGTGGCACAACAGGGGTGAATTGCCAACTCGTGAACAGAAAAACATTATCAGGTAAAAATCAAAATAAACAACGATTCCTAGGTCAACTATATCATAAAGGTAATACTATGATATCTAGGGTGACCGTATCTGCATAGGTGCCAACACATAAATAACTGCCTATCAGCAAGTGGATACCATCCAACAATATAATCAATGCAGGTATGCAGGTGGATCTCGTCCAACAATATAATCAATGCATGTATGCAGTGGATCGCGTCCAACAATAAAATCAATGCATGTATGCAGTGGATCTCGTCCAACAATAAAATCAATGAATGTATGCAGTGGGTCTCGTCCGCGTGTCAACCACTGACACAAAAACTCCTGCATGTAAATATCATAAAAGCATATGCAGGTGAATATGAGGATATCAAGGAATGTGTGTCCATCAATGCCACATCACAATCATGGAAACCTGGGTGTCTATCACCGACACTCGAAACATCATGAATACCCGTGTCTAGTATCGACACGTAAATCCTCATAACTCAGGCGTTGTCACCACGACTGGCCCTGACGTCATATCCGTACATCACCCCGGTCGGTATCCCCATGATAACCGCCAAGTCCAAATACTATCACCGGTAGGTACTTGCCCACCTTCCAGGCTCATCGTCTGTACCACGAACATCTTGCCGAGGGGAACCGTACTAGGCTTCACCATGTACCCGCACACGGCCCACTACACTCCTCGCATCGGGTATATATATCACAAATCTCAGAACCGAGAAATCTCATGGTGGACACATCAAAATATCATATCAAGAGAAACCGGGTTATCAAACAATACATAGTTTCTTGAAAATACCCCTACGGTTCTCAAATCCATAAATCACATGAAATCCATATCTCAATGCGTAAAATCCATATAAAACTGATTTATGCAATATAAAAAATCAATAAGAGCATATAAAGGGAAAACCGCTCTTTTAAATGAATCCAGCTTTAAAATATATCTTGCGGGTCCCAAATCCTCCGAAAACAAGTGCAGCATCATATGAAGTGTACATGTAACTGTAGTAAGTGTAACGCCTTGAAAAGTCGTTTTGGTGTTTTCCTGAAAATCGGTGAAAATTCGGTATTTTTCCGAAAACCGTCATTTTTGTTATTTTGCAGTTTAGGACTAATTATACCTAATTTGGATAGGTAATTGCTAGTTTTTAGTAGAAAATGAGTTACTTATGAAATTCTGGTCGTTTAAAAATTTTCCCTAATTTTTCAATTTTTAATATTATTTTAAGCCGGTTAGAAAATACATTAAATTAGCGATAAATACAAATTTTTCTGGGCTAATTTTAATCTTTAAAATTATGTTAATTAAAATCTAGTTGTAACATAAATTTTTATTATTTTATTTTGATTTTTAACTAATTTTTATTATAACAAACGAAATTTATTGAATTTAAGCTTAAACTTGCAATTTTTGACTTGTAGGGGGTCTTTTTGCATAAAATTTCTTTTGTAAAACCCCTCTCTCTCTTCCCTCAGCCCTAGGCCAGCCCCACCATCATCAGGTCCAGAAAAAAAATGCCATGCTCTTTGACTTTATTCTTGTGTAGAAATGGGGTTTTTTTTTAAAGGATTATGAATTGTTATTTTGGGTATGGGTCTTTATGGGTTGGTAGGGGGTTGACCAAGACTTTTTCCCATACCCACACCATTCCTCTCCCTCATTTCTGGCCGAATTCCAGCAGCCCCCCCCCCCCCTCATCATCTTGCTCTTTTCATTTTCTTCAAAAAAATTCATTAAGTTGCTTCAAAATTCCAAATTTAAAACTCATAAATTAAACCACATTCTTCATCCCTTTTTCGTTCACCTCTCTTGCTTGGAATCATGATGCTATGAGGCCATCAATTGATGCAAATTTCTTCTTGCTAGATCCATAAATTTGAGGTATAATTTCTAATCTTTTAAGTTAATATGGTTAGAATTCCTTAATCTAGTTGTTTAGTGTTAAATTAGTGTTATTTTCATTCTAGTGTTGTTTAAAGTTAATGGTTGAGTTAACTAGGGTTTCTTGAAACCATTATTTAGTTAATTAAAGCTAATTAGCTATCTAGTTGTTGCTAATCTAGGTTAATGAGGTTACTTTATTTGTGTGGGCTTCAAATTAGTGTTAATTTGGTATTGTCATGTTTAGTTTTGGATTGAAATTGCTAATTATGAAAATCAAGAAAGGTTTTGTTTATGAAAATTAGGTTTTTAAGCATAATTAATGGTTTAAAATTAGTGTAATGGCTAGCTAGTGGGTTAGTTTGGATTGTTGTGTTGGATTGTGTTAATTTTGTCGCTAATTGTCGATGTTTGCACCAAATTTGCAAACTTCTAGCTTACTAGGTTTTTATTATATTATTGTGGCGAATTAATTGTGATGTCTAGATTTTTTTGTTGGCTTATCCTATGACATTTAGGATGTGTGAGTGCGGATTTTTTGAGTAGTCGGGTTTTAGTTTTGCCGGGCGACCAAATCGGCGATTTTTTGCAGTTTTTGCGATTTTCGCGTGTGTTCCGCGCACCTTGTGCACATTGTGCCTAGCTTGTGAACGTAGATTTTCTCGTGCGGGATTTGCGTCGTTTCATGATATGTAACCTTATGTCTTGTATTGATGTAAATTCCAGGTTCGGTCGCGGAGGCTTCGGATGCGGCACGAAAAGGGAAAGCGGTGATCGGACGTAGCTAGCTGAGGATTTCAGTGAGTAGATGTAACATCTACAGGGGACTATCGTTGGATGGCGCAAGTCGCCCGATAGTTTAGTAGCTTAAAAATATTCTTAGTAATATTAGTAATTAAGGGTTTAATACTTGTATGATTATTTGCTACATTCATGCCTTATATTGACATACATATACGAACCCATTCTATAGGACACATGGACCATTGCCAGGGTTTTTATATGCAGCACGAGCACTATTCATGCTTACACACACACCCTGGTAATTGCCATGCCACCACACTAGATAACCTTTAAATTGAAACCTTTTACTATAATTGATACTTAAACTTGCACTATTGCTTTAATTCCTTAAAATGAAATCGTAGGATTGCTATTCATGTGCATGTGCTTCATCATATTATTTGTTCATGCCTAATCTATTAATCACACATCGCAACTTGATTATTGATACCATGTGCATTCATTATCATTGACATATGCACTTATGAGGATTTCTTGAGATTTTATGATATTTCTGGATTTCGGGGGAAAGCCGCAAAATTTCTTAACTCATTATATTTTTAAAATATGTAAATTGCGGTTTTCTAGTGATGTAAGTGTCGTCCACCATGAGTTTGCTGTGGTTTTCGAGATCCGTGTCGAGGAGTGGAGGAACCGTCACGGGTACATGGTGGGCCCGGTATGGTACCCCGGGGCAAGATGAATGTGGTGTTGACGTTGAGCCTGGCAGGGGACGGATTACCTACCGGTGACTTCATTGGGCACGGCGGATATCCAGAGGATACCGACCGGGGCCGCGAGAGGATGAGATATTGATATTGAGATGGGTGAGCCGAATGGCTGAGGCCAGAGATACCATGACATGGATTTATGAGATTTGAGACAGTTTTTAGGTGTCGTTGCTGGACACAGATTGTTGTCGATTCTATAAGTATTATGCTGGCATTCTAAAAGAGTTTCAAAAACCAAAAGAGATAAAATGTTTCTTATATATACCTATTGAGACCTCAGATATTCATGTTGCATACATACACCTGCTAGTACACTGATGTTGTATACACACCTGCTAGTGCATCCAGTCATACCTATATTTTAGATGCTAGGATGCTTGTGTGCATGCATACGATAGCCTTTGTAGATGTTATTTATTACTCACGAGTTGGCAACTCACACCCGTTGTGCCACAGTCTTTTGCAGGTCCGCTCCGTCAGTACAGTAGCGGCGGGCGCACTTGTTTCTTTTGCCTCCTTTGCCTGGACTAGAGGTTTTGATCTTAGGTGGGTTATATTACTATTTTTGTACCACCTTGTATATTCTTTGTATCTAGTGTACTCCATCTACTATATCTACCAATATTATTGTATACTGACCTAGAGATGAGACTGTGAGATTTGTGGACTTTTTATGCTGTATTTTGGGGTCGAGCTCACTTGAGTCGACATGCTGTTTTCTCATGCTATTTATGATTATTTTGCATGTTGTTGTTTTATATTGCGTGGGATTTGTGACCGCCTTGTGGCGAAGAGCTAGCTCCCGCTTGGGGATGCCCTATTTTGTTGGATTCACATATATTCTTGTTGTACCCATTTTGGGGGCCAGTATTTACAAAGGAGACTCTGCCAAAATTTTCGGAAAAATTGGTATTGTTTTTAAAAAGGGTTTTACATGACTTATTTGATAAACTCACTTTCAATTGATTGGGTTTTCTTCACTCTTTTGCTTATTTGGTTTTGGTTTTCTGGGCTTTGGCTTACTTATTTTACGGACGTCTTGAGACGTTTCGTAAACTTAAGTGCCAGTCACGTTCCGTACCCTGCGGGTCGTGACAAAGTTGGTATCAGAGCGATAGGTTTTACCTTTTTGAGTGTAGGATGACCCTTGGTAGATGGAGTAAGTGACTTAAGTAGGGTAACGTAGCGTGTGTATGTCAGCGGGATACTTGCGATACGGTACTCCGCCTAAGTGACTTTAGGATATACTTGCTTGAAAATTCCTTCTTCATTTCCGTGTATCCTATGATCCTATTGCACTGTCCTATTTCCTGTACCAGTCACTATGCCGCCGAAGGCTACGAGGGCACAGAGGGCTGCCGCCCGAGACGAGATTCGAGCCGGCTCGTCCGAGACTAGGATTGATCAGGGTGGTATGCCTACGCCGCAGGGACAGACCGATCCACCTTCCCCAGGCCGTATGGATAGGCTCGAGACTGGTATGGAGGAGTTGCGACAGATGATGGGGGTATGCAGGAGCTACGTCAGATGGTAGGATCCCTAGTTGCAGCCAGTCGTACACCGAGGCCGGATGACACACCTACTACATCCCAGACTACTATGATACCTGCTCCTACTACTACCGCCGTGACCATCCCGGTTTCACTACAGGATTTCATGAGGTTGAGACCTCCAGTATTCACTGGCACCGAGGCAGCGGAGGACCCACAGACGTTCCTTGACAGTTTAGCCAGGATCTATCGTTCGCTGAGATGTTCGGATGATCGATGGGTAGAGCTTGCGAGTTTCCGACTAGAGGGTCTCGCGCAGACATGGTGGGAGTCAGTCTTGAGAGGTCGAGCTGCAGGTCTACCGCCTATGACTTTGGCCGAGTTTACAGCGGTCTTTCTAGCTCGTTTCCTCCCAGAGAGCGTTCGTGACGCCAGAGCTCGTAGCTTCGAGGCCTTAGTCAAGACACCTGGGATGACGGTGTCTGAGTATGATATCCAGTTTACGCAGTTATCCCGATATGCTCAGTATTTGGTGGATACCGAAGAGAAGATGGTGAAGAGGTTCGTACAGGGACTTGATGCCCAGCTATATCTTGCCATTGGCGTCCAGCACTGCGACACTTATTCAGCTGCTATGGATACGGCATTACGGATGGAGGCACGCATATCACAGACTTCGGCCGTTTCTGGGCCGAAGAGGATTCGCACCGATGTACCGTCTCAGAGGCAGCGCGCCAGATTTTTTCCGAGAGATAGGCCTGGCAGAGGATTTGGTCGGGGACAGTTATATGGTTCTTATCCCCAGGGATAGCAGCCGTCGCCAGGGTGTTTTGGGTGCGGGAGTCCGCACTATCTTGTCAGAAACTGTCCGGTGAGACGACAGGGAGCAGCGACAGTTCCGCATGTGACCCTACCACCATCACCACCCCCTCCTCAGAGAGCCCTACTTCCTACCACCGGCGATGCTCCACGCCAGTTAGGTGCACCCAGAGGCCGTGGACGCGGCGGTCCTGTTCAGAGAGGACGAGGAGGCAGAGGCCGAGGTCGAGGTCAGCCCGCTATCGGTGGAGGACAGGCCCGAGTATTTGCTTTGACACCGCAGGATGCGAAGGCATCCAATGCCGTTGTGACAGGTACCTTTCCAGTTTGTTCTTTCGACGCACGGGTATTATTTAACCCAGGTTCCACACATTCGTACGTCTCTACACACTTTGCACCGATGTTGGGCCGTGAGTCGTCGTCGTTAGATCACCCGCTTGTTGTTGTTACTCCGGTAGGCGAGTCGTTTGTCGCTCGTTTTGTATTTCGTTTGTGTTCCGTTCGTATCGGGGAGAGGGATTCATCGGTTGATTTGATTCTCCTCGATATGTTGGACTTTGATGTGCTTCTGGGCATGGATTGGATAGCCACTTGTTATGCTTCGGTAGACTGCCGTGAGAAGGCAGTCAGATTTAGCTTTCCGGGAGAGCCAGTCCTTGTTATTCTGGGAGACCGCAGCGTCACCCTTCCCAGCTTGATTTCGTCTCTTCGCGCTGGTCAGCTCTTGCGGAAGGGATGTCAGGGATTTTTAGCGTATATTTGTGATACTCGAGCTGCAGAGGTTCTGTTGGACCGGGTCCCGGTTGTTTGTGAGTTCCCTGATGTTTTCCCTGATGAGCTACCTGGGCTACCACCTGAGCGCGATGTTGAGTTCTGCATTGATTTGATTCCCGACTCGGGGCCTATTTCTATACCGCCTTATCGGATGGCCCCGGCAGAGCTTCGAGAGCTGAAGGATCAGTTGCAGGAATTGTTAGATAAGGGGCTTATTCGACCTAGTGTTTCTCCGTGGGGTGCTCCGGTCCTGTTTGTCAAGAAGAAGGATGGAAGTTTGCGCTTATGCATCGACTACCGCCAGCTGAACAAAGTTACCGTTCGGAACAGATATCCGTTGCCACGCACTGATGATTTGTTCGACCAGATCCAGGGCACGGGTTATTTTTCGAGGATCGACTTGCGATCAGGATACCATCAGCTGCGAGTTCGACAGGAGGATATACCGAGGACAGCTTTCCGTACGCGCTACGGCTACTACGAGTTTTTGGTGATGTCGTTCGGACTCACCAACGCCCCAGCAGCATTCATGGATTTGATGAACCGTACATTCAGGCCGTATCTTGACTTGTTCATCATCGTGTTTATCGACGATATCTTGGTGTACTCCCGGAGCAGAGAGGAGCACGAGCAGCACTTGCAGATTACGTTACAGACTCTAAGGGAGCACCAGCTGTTCGCAAAGTTCTCCAAGTGTGCATTCTGGCTGGACAGCGTCGGATTCTTGGGTCACGTGGTTACGAGAGACGGCATTTGTGTGGACCCGAAGAAGATTGAGGCTGTTCAGCAGTGGCCCCGACCTACATCGGTTACTGAGATCCATAGTTTTCTAGGCCTGGCGGGCTACTACAGGCGTTTTGTTCAGGACTTCTCCCGTATAGCTGCACCGTTGACCGGTTTGACCCGGAAGGGAGTTCCTTTCGTCTGGACGGAGGAGTGCGAGCGCAGTTTTCAGCAGCTACGGACTCGTTTGACTACGGCGCCGGTATTATCTTTGCCTTCGGGATCAGGCGGATTTGTGGTCTACTGTGATGCTTCGCGAGTGGGATTAGGATGCGTGTTGATGCAGCATGGCCGGGTGATCGCATATTATTCTCGGCAGCTGAAGAAGCATGAACAGAACTACCCCACTCATGATTTGGAGATGGCTGCTGTGGTCTTTGCATTGAAGATTTGGCGACATTACCTATATGGCGAGTCGTGCCAAATATTCACAGACCACAAGAGCTTAAAATACATATTTCAGCAGCGAGACCTGAACCTCAGACAGCGTCGTTGGATGGAGTTGGTGAAAGACTACGACTGTGAGATCTTATATCACCCAGGCAAGGCGAATGTGGTGGCAGATGCATTGAGTAGGAGGCCCGGGGGTAGTCTATCCTTTTTGCGCGCAGTGCAGAGGCAGTCGTCAGCAGATTGGCAGATGTTATGCGACAGCCGAGTTGAGTTCGAGTTCACTCAGACAGGGGGACAGCTCGTGCATGTTCGTGCACGCCCACAGTTTCTTGACCGTATATATGAGGCACATCGCAGTGACGACCGTTGCTCAGAGATCATGGCACAGATGGGACAGGGCAGATTTTCCGAGTTCGTGATTGATGATCAGGGGATTTTACGATATGGATCTAGACTGTGCGTACCAGATGCTGATGGATTGCGGCGCGACATTCTTGAGGAGGCACACCGATCAGTGTATAGTGTCCACCCCGGTTCCACCAAGATGTACCATGATATGAGAGAGACCTACTGGTGGGACGGGATGAAGAGGGACATTGCGGAGTTTGTATCGAGATGCCTGACTTGTCAGCAAGTCAAGGCCGAGCACCAGAGGCCCGCAGGAGAGCTGCAGCCGTTACCCATTCCGGAGTGGAAATGGGAGCAGATTTCGATGGACTTCGTTGTGGGTCTACCCAGGACCAATCGAGGGTACGACTCCATCTGGGTGATCGTGGATAGATTGACGAAAGCGGCTCATTTCCTACCAGTGAAGACCACTTTCAGCTTCGCTCAGTATGCTCAGCTCTACATTGACGAGATCGTGCGACTACATGGCGTACCGACTTGTATCGTGTCAGATCGAGGCACTCAGTTTACCAGCCGACTATGGCAGAGACTCCAGGAGGCTTTGGGCACTCGTTTGAGCTTCAGCACAGCATTTCATCCGCAGACCGACGGACAGTCAGAGCGGACCATTCAGACTCTCGAGGACATGCTCAGAGCGTGCGTTTTAGACTTCGGCGGTAGCTGGGATCGTCATTTACCTCTAGTGGAGTTCTCATACAACAACAGCTTCCAGGATACTATTCAGATGGCACCTTTCGAGGCATTGTATGGGAGGAGATGCAGATCGCCCGTCTGTTGGACAGAGCTCAGCGAGAGCAGCATTTTGGGGCCGCAACCTGTGGAGGAGACGACAGCGAAGATACAGTTGATCCGAGACCGGATGAGAGCGGCTCAGAGCAGGCATAAATCGTATGCAGACAGGCGCCGTCGCAGTTTAGAGTTTGCAGTTGGCGACCATGTTTTTCAGAGGGTCTCTCCGATGAAGGGCGTGATGCGTTTTGGGCGAAAGGGGAAGCTTAGCCCTAGATTCGTAGGTCCCTTCCAGATCCTCGAGCGTGTCGGCGCTGTTGCATATCATTTGGCCCTTCCACCCAACTTTCCCGATGTTCACCCCGTCTTCCATGTTTCGATGCTCCGCAAGTACCTTCACGACCCTTCGCATGCGATTCAGCACCCGACAGTCCAGCTAGAGCGCGACCTTTCTTTTGCAGAGCAGCCGGTGGCCATCCTGGATCGGCAGGTGAAGAAGTTGAGATCGAAGATTATACCAACCGTCAAGGTCCATTGGCGTAGCCCGAGCAGCAAGGAGGTTACCTGGGAGACCGAGGGCGAGATGCGGAAGAAATTCCCTCATCTCTTTGCAGGTACGCGTAGTTATATTTTTAAATTCGGGGACCGAATTTCTTTAAGGGGGGAAGATTGTAACGCCTTGAAAAGTCGTTTTGGTGTTTTCCTGAAAATCGGTGAAAATTCGGTATTTTTCCGAAAACCGTCCTTTTTGTTATTTTGCAGTTTAGGACTAATTAAACCTAATTTGGATAGGTAATTGCTTGTTTTTAGTAGCAAATGAGTTACTTATGAAATTCTGGTCGTTTAAAAATTTTCCCTAATTTTTCAATTTTTAATATTATTTTAAGCCGGTTAGAAAATACATTAAATTAGCGATAAATACAAATTTTTCTGGGCTAATTTTAATCTTTAAAATTATGTTAATTAAAATCTAGTTGTAACATAAATTTTTATTATTTTATTTTGATTTTTAACTAATTTTTATTATAACAAACGAAATTTATTGAATTTAAGCTTAAACTTGCAATTTTTGACTTGTATGGGGTCTTTTTGCATAAAATTTCTTTTGTAAAACCCCTCTCTCTCTTCCCTCAGCCCTAGGCCAGCCCCACCATCATCAGGTCCAAAAAAAAAATGCCATGCTCTTTGACTTTATTCTTGTGTAGAAATGGGGTTTTTTTTTTAAAGGATTATGAATTGTTATTTTGGGTATGGGTCTTTGTGGGTTGGTAGGGGGTTGACCAAGACTTTTTCCCACACCCACACCATTCCTCTCCCTCATTTCTGGCCGAATTCCAGCAGCCCCCCCCCCCTCATCATCTTGCTCTTTTCATTTTCTTCAAAAAAATTCATTAAGTTGCTTCAAAATTCCAAATTTAAAACTCACAAATTAAACTCCATTCTTCATCCCTTTTTCCTTCACCTCTCTTGCTTGGAATCATGATGCTTTGAGGCCATCAATTGATGCAAATTTCTTCTTGCTAGATCCATAAATTTAAGTTATAATTTCTACTCTTTTAAGTTAATATGGTTAGAATTCCTTAATCTAGTTGTTTACTGTTAAATTAGTGTTATTTTCATTCTAGTGTTGTTTAAAGTTAATGGTTGAGTTAACTAGGGTTTCTTGAAACCATTATTTAGTTAATTAAAGCTAATTAGCTATCTAGTTGTTGCTAATCTAGGTTAATGAGGTTACTTTATTTGTGTGGGCTTCAAATTAGTGTTAATTTGGTATTGTCATGTTTAGTTTTGGATTGAAATTGCTAATTATGAAAATCAAGAAAGGTTTTGTTTATGGAAATTAGGTTTTTAAGCATAATTAATGGTTTAAAATTAGTGTAATGGCTAGCTAGTGGGTTAGTTTGGATTGTTGTGTTGGATTGTGTTAATTTTGTCGCTAATTGTCGATGTTTGCACCAAATTTGCAAACTTCTAGCTTACTAGGTTTTTATTATATTATTGTGGCGAATTAATTGCGATGTCTAGATTTTTTTGTTGGCTTATCCTATGACATTTAGGATGCGTGAGTGCGGATTTTTTGAGTAGTCGGGTTTTAGTTTTGCCGGGTGACCAAATCGGCGATTTTTTGCAGTTTTTGCGATTTTCGCGTGTGTTCCGCGCACCTTGTACACGTTGTGCCTAGCTTGTGAACGTAGATTTTCTCGTGCGGGATTTGCATTGTTTCATGATATGTAACCTTATGTCTTGTATTGATGTAAATTCCAGGTTCGGTCGCGGAGGCTTCGGATGCGGTACGAAAAGGGAAAGCGGTGATCGGACGTAGCTAGCTGAGGATTTCAGTGAGTAGATGTAACATCTACGGGGGACTATCGTTGGATGGCGCAAGTCGCCCGATAGTTTAGTAGCTTAAAAAGATTCTTAGTAATATTAGTAATTAGGGGTTTAATACTTGTATGATTATTTGCTATATTCATGCCTTATATTGACATACATATACGAACCCATTCTATAGGACACATGCACCATTGCCAGGGTTTTTATATGCAGCACGAGCACTATTCATGCTTACACACACACCCTGGTAATTGCCATGCCACCACACTAGATAACCTTTAAATTGAAACCTTTTACTATAATTGATACTTAAACTCGCACTATTGCTTTAATTCCTTAAAATGAAATCGTAGGATTGCTATTCATGTGCATGTGCTTCATCATATTATTTGTTCATGCCTAATCTATTAATCACACATCGCAACTTGATTATTGATACCATGTGCATTCATTATCATTGACATATGCACTTATGAGGATTTCTTGAGATTTTATGATATTTCTGGATTTCGGGGGAAAGCCACAAAATTTCTAAACTCATTATATTTTTAAAATATGTAAATTGCGGTTTTCTAGTGATGTAAGTGTCGTCCACCATGAGTTTGCTATGGTTTTAGATATCCGTGTCGAGGAGTGGAGGAACCGTCACGGGTACTTGGTGGGCCCGGTATGGTACCCCGGGGCAAGATGAATGTGGTGTTGACGTTGAGCCTGGCAGGGGACGGATTACCTACCGGTGACTTCATTGGGCACGGCGGATATCCAGAGGATACCGACCGGGGCCGCGAGAGGATGAGATATTGATATTGAGATGGGTCAGCCGAATGGCTGAGGCCAGAGACAATATGACATGGATTTATGAGATTTGAGACAGTTTTTAGGTGTCGTTGCTGGACACAGATTGTTGTCGATTCTATAAGTATTATGCTAGCATTCTAAAAGAGTTTCAAAAACCAAAAGAGATAAAATGTTTCTTATATATACCTATTGAGACCTCAGATATTCATGTTGCATACATACACCTGCTAGTACACTGATGTTGTATACACACCTGCTAGTGCATCCAGTCATACCTATATTTTAGATGCTAGGATGCTTGTGTGCATGCATACGATAGCCTTTGTAGATGTTATTTATTACTCACGAGTTGGCAACTCACCCCCGTTGTGCCACAGTCTTTTGCAGGTCCGCTCCGTCAGTACAGTAGCGGCGGGCGCACTTGTTTCTTTTGCCTCCTATGCCTGGACTCGAGGTTTTGCTCTTTGGTGGGTTATATTACTATTTTTGTACCACCTTGTATATTCTTTGTATCTAGTGTACTCCATCTACTGTATCTACCAATATTATTGTATATTGACCTAGAGATGAGACTGTGAGATTTGTGGACTTTTTATGCTGTATTTTGGTGTCGAGCTCACTTGAGTCGGCATGCTGTTTTCTCATGCTCTTTATGATTATTTTGCATGTTGTTGTTTTATATTGCGTGGGATTTGTGACCGCCTTGTGGCGAAGAGCTAGCTCCCGCTTGGGGATGCCCTATTTTGTTGGATTCACATATATTCTTGTTGTACCCATTTTGGGGGCCAGTATTTACAAAGGAGACTCTGCCGAAATTTTCAGAAAAATTGGTATTGTTTTTAAAAAGGGTTTTACATGACTTATTTGATAAACTCGCTTTCAATTGATTGGGTTTTCTTCACTCTTTTGCTTATTTGGTTTTGGTTTTCTGGGCTTTGGCTTACTTATTTTACGGACGTCTTGAGACGTTTCGTAAACTTAAGTGCCAGTCACGTTCCGTACCCTGCGGGTCGTGACAGTAAGGTATAAGTATCTACATGTAATCAAGTATGTATGATGCATTTCATAAGTGCAATGGCGCAATAGTCAACGTCTCAATATCACATGTCAATGCAATACCACCTAGGGGTATATGCAACAGTAGCGAGATATGTGGGTGTACATGTCAGTATGTATGCATGATGTACATGTAGCTGTAGCAAAGTATGTGGGTGTACATGTCAATATATCATGCAACCTAGCATAGTGATATGAACATGGCAGTATATCATAGCATGATATAGCAATTCTACTCTGTAAGTGACATAGCAATTATCGATGAAGAAGTGTGTGCGTCGGCAATCTGTGTAAGTGTAACATACGCATCATCGATAATGGTGTAGGTGTACTAGCACAGGTATAAGAAATGCAATGAGAATAGAATGAATGCAGCACAATACATATAGTGAATCAAATGCTATAAGGTATACATATCAACAAGACCGAGTCGGTGAGTCTATCAATCGGCATCCAGCCTCACAACATCACGTACGGTACAATCCATCGTACGGCATCCTCTAATCAAAGGTATGGATAAATCAACAGGTAAAAGTCATCGCGTACGGTAATCTAACGTACAGCGGTATTAACAAATAGGGATTCTATCAACTTATACAATATCGGGGTACGGATTTAAGTCTCGTACGGCTTATCACTCATTATGCAATCATTATCCATATAAATATATATACCTATCTCTCAGGTCACATCCATATCAAACTCGTATCAAGGGACCTACAAAGGTATCAACAATCTCATATCGACTCGAATCCATAAAATGATATATCACACTAAGACCTAATATCACATCGTATACTCGTTCGTTACATTAATATCTCGCATCAATTTAAATAAACGTCACACTTGTTCTCTTTTAAATAGTACTTATCATGATTCACTTATCATATCATTTTCTCCTAAGTCAATTGTTCATTAGCATCAACTTCAATCATTTTATCGTTTGTAAATCCTACAATCATGTCCGTCGCATATCATTTATCAGGCTAACAGGAACAAACGATATTCCATATCAATGGTTGCGGGGGTGCTATACGTCATCCACCCGACTTCCCCCATGGATATAAATCTACTCACCTGCTAAAATCCTCGTTTAGCCGTAGTCGATGCGCTTCGTCGTCTCGGAATCCATGCGAAAGCACCTACAATCAATAGGAATTCGCAAAGCTATTAACATCAAATTCCGAAATCCAAATATGGCATGTGGTGCGCTCATAGTTTAGAACCTATAGCCTACGCATGCAAAAACAACCAAACAACCCTTTTTGTTGACATATAAAAGCGCAACAACCAAATACAATACCAACTACAAAAACCAAGAATTCCAAAATACGGAAAACATAACTAAAAGCAACTCAAAATAGTTCCCAGATTTTGGTTCAGGTAAACTGGAACTACACAAACAAGTATAGGGTGTTGTATATGACGTATAAGAGCTATTGGACCCATCTAGACACCAAATGCCACCAAGTGGCCGGCCACATGAAGATAAATTCCGGCGAGCTCGGCCCTGGTAGCTCCATTGGGGTTCGTGCTTGCAGGGTGGTCTCCTAGTTCTCTAATTTAGTCCCTGGTATTGTTTGCTTATTTCATAAACACTCCAGGTCATCCCAGATTCCCTGTAGGCCTTAAGGTTTCACTAAACCGATACGGAAAAATTTCTAACTTCGTGTATCGGGTTCTAAACTAAATTCCAGGCCGCTAAGTCACCCTATAAGGTCTTGTAAACACTTCCTACACCTCAATTAACCATTTGACAGCAACTCATAAAATTCTAAAATCACATATCCCCAATAACTCCAATTCCAAACAAAAATACAATATTAAGCACAAAAATCTTAACTAAAGTGTATGGATTACCTTATTTGCAATCATAGAATTCTCTTGAGTTGCCCAAGTCTTCAAAATCCAATCTTGGTTGGTCCAAAGTGTTTAGAGTGGATGTGTGCATGTTTTTAATGAAGGGGACATAGGGTTTTGAGAAGAAAAGGAAGAGGGTGCTTGGAGGTAGTGTGTGATGAAGGAGATGAAGAAATTCATGAAGAAACAATGTAGGAGGAAAGAATGGGGCAGCCAAGTCTCCTCTCTCTCTCTCTCTTAGCCTCACTCTCTACACAAAAGATCTCTCCTACACTCACAGTCTCAATTATCACTTTTGTTTTATACCCAATATCCTTTTCACACACAACATTTTCTTTTCTTTTCTTTTTATTTTTTCCTCTTTTCCTTTCTCATTCTCTTTAATCTCACAAGTCACAAACATAAATCCATCGTGCGCATGACATGGTGCACAGGTCACGTAAAATGTAAAAACACGGATTTTACCAAAAATCCGATAAATATCGTTAAAATAAATAAATCATTTTACTCTTCAATAATTTCCCAAATATTGGTATACACTTATACCACATTACGAAAATCCTAATTTTTCACAAATCGGGTAGTTTTCGCGAAATATATTATTTTAATATTAAATTCCAAAAATAATATTTTATTAGGGAAAAATCCTTTTTGCACCAAAACATCTCATATACCCCCAAAACTCGCGCACTAGCTTTATTTTAGCTAAACTAGGTGCCGGCAAGTTTATACAGACGTTTGATCACAATCGGTTTAAAACGGAAAAATTTGCATAACGATTTCTAAAACGTTACAGATCCATTTGCTCCCTATGGGTTTTACCCCTTCAGATACAACATACAAAGTCATACTTTGTTAGTGTACATGGATTCCATCTCTGATTGTATAGCATCCAGTCATTTCACAGAGTTCCCACTCATGATGGCCTGCCTGAACCTGGTTGGGTCATCATCTACCATGATGAAATCCCCGCTCCCACCGTCACCGAGAAAACCATAGTATCTCTCTGGTAGATGAGGAACCCTACCAGATTCGCGGAGAGGTTGAGGCTCGTTGGAGACTATTAAATCTTTTGGTTTCACCAAATCATCCGCTGTTAATTTGTCCACCTGGAACTCTTTCCAGTTCTACCTCATGACCACAAATTTCTTAATAAGAAATTCCTTTTCTAAAAAGGTAGCATGCTGAGATACAAAACACCTTTTGCTACTCAGTGTGGTAGAAGATATTCCCTCGCAAATGTTTGGGATATCCAACAAAATTATACAGAACTGACATTGTCTCGAGCTTGTCTAGATTTTGCTTTTCAACATAGGCCGGACAACCCCATATCATAACTCATTTAAGAGATGGTCTTTTCCCATACCATATCTCATATGGAGTGGTAGGCATTGATTTGGTTGGAACCCCATTCAATAGGTATGCAGTTTCTCAAGTGCATAACACCAAACGGAAATAGGTAACTCAACAGTACTCTGCAGGGTTACCTAAGACGGAAGCATGGTTTCGGGAGGCATCGTCCATGCCAAATTCAAATATTTGCCATTTTAGCTAACCCTAACTAAGAATCGTTAACTAGAAATCGACGGAAATGATATGCAAACACTTTGCAAAAGGAAAGTGAACAAGGAATACAACCTTTGTAGACCGGTCCTTCACTTCAATAGCTCCGTGTAGTAGTCCCTTCGCTGTGATCGTGAACTCCGGACTCTAGAGAGGCTCCCACGAAGAAACGAACATACTTGCTTTGAAGACTTCGAGGCCGAAGATGATCTACGTCGAGGAGACACTAACCCAAGCTATATCTTCACTAATCATGGAATTAGTGAAGCAAACACCCTATACTAAATAGCAAGTAGTAAAGGATGATGAAGTAGGAAGTTTGCTCACTTTAGAAATGATTTTCTCACACTTTTTCCATCTCTCCATTGAAGCTAGAAAGCTTTGAGGAAGAAGAAGAAGAAGCAAAGCTAACTCATCAAAATGAATTAAATGTGTGAGGTTAGAAATGCAACCAAGGGTTAAGCATGTCATGCTTAACCCTTGTAGAGAGTGAACCATAAGTTATGGTTAAAGGTTAGGTTAAAAATATCTTAAGCAAGACAAAGAGAATGGACAAAGTCAAAGATGCCTTGAAGGTTCTACAAGCTTTCAACAAATATCAACCATGACATTTATCCATAACATTTGAAATACTTAATGATAAATTATAAACCCTAATCTTAACCCTAGCATGGTTTAACCCTCATTATCCCTGGTTGCATTTGTAACCTTGCTTGATACATTTAACATATATCACATATACATCAATGTATCCAAAGTGAGAAAAGAAATCATAAATGAGCTAATACTAGTTAATGTAATGTAATATATCAAATATATAATTATACATTAAATTATCAAATCAACTCTTGATTTAATAATCCGTCTATATCACCTATAACTGACTAATATCATATGAATCAACTTATCGAATCAACACTTGATCTGATAACCTGGCTATATCATAAATAACCGACTGATATCTCATATCGCGAGAATAGAAATGGTATCTCATATCATATCAATCTCGGTCCCGCACATATCACATATGTGTTCCTATTCCGTTTCGCTTGAGCCAGGAAACCCCTGTGTAGGAATCTAAAGATTCGTCAATACGCCGGCAGTAGGTGATGATCATATCAAACACCCACAAGCCGCAAGTGGTCTGCCAAACGTAACGGCCACCCAGGAATTGAGAGAATAGAAGATCAACAAGCAAGACTGCTCACTCTCCTGCAAATTCAATCAGTAACACTACCGTACAGTCCGGTCTCTTCGTCTGATATGTCGCATATCTCGTCTAGGGGTGGTAAACGTCAAACCCCAGTAACTCAATAAGTTATGTCGATATGAGACTCATAACGGGTCGAGAATTTACTGATAACACTTACCAGTATATCTCTGAAGCATCCTTGGCCAAGGACTTCCTGTTATAGCCAATCGAGTACAGCGCAACATCAACTCCCAATACAGGGAGAGACGAAACCCCTCCTATCGCTCATTGCCTCCATGTGACTTGGGACTGTACCCAAAAGCCACCGTTTTGCACGTTCTCTTGAATGTGGTAAGGTGGAAATCAAAGCACAGTGGGAATCACACAAGACTCTATGACGATCTCGGGTCTACAGACTAACCTATACCAGTGTCACCAGAGAACTCCCATCTAACGTTAGGTATAATACCATCTGGGAGTTCTCGGAGAGTCCGTTCAGTGTACCCAGTCTCCACTGAGCACCCGTATACTGTCTCTGATGTCAAACACCAATGGGTAAGGGATCATCCATCGCCCATCTACATGGGTCGAGAAGCTATATGCTAGTCTACTCTGGTATATCGATGCCCTGTCTCGATACACCCACTACTAGGAATATTTGAAGGATGTACTTAGCGACTACTCTGTCCCCACTAGTATGATCTGCATCATAGTCCTGGTAGTTAAGTACTCATCCTAAGGGCTTTATCAACATGTAACATAGAGACAATCAACGTACATGTTAAGATAAAGAGCAACCAGATAGCATATTATCATGTCGAGCAAGAAAGGCCTCCCTATATATGTCCAAACATCCACTACAATATACATCGTATGTACAATAATGGCCTCTAGGGCATACATATAACTAACAATCACCCACTTGCACTAGGGCCAACTGTTGTAGTATCTCATACCCAACTATCAGCAGTGGTTGAAGTATCTCATACTCAACCATCCCATATAAGTCTCTCCTAGGAATAGGCCTTTGTGAGTGGATTCGCTCTGTTCTCCTCTGTGTCTACTCTCCTAACCTCGATCACCCTGGAGATCATCCATATCCATGATCAGGTGATACTGCCTAAGAATATGTCTGGATCACTGATGGGACGGGGGTTCCTAGGCCTAAACCACAACTCCATTGTCACGCAATGGTAGGAACGAAGTTCATCTCATGAACTTATATACATCCAGACTACCTCTTTGGTAGCATCCTTGGTAGCAATATATCCATCCTTTATCGTCTAGTTTGTCATGGTATCTAGCTTGGAACTCTTCCAACATACCGTCCCTTCAATGAGGGTAAAAACAATGCCTGTGACTGACATTCAGTCGACCTTATCACCGTGGAAGCTATCCAGTGATTCTCCCCAGGATCGATTGATATCATCTCACTACACCTAGTGAGAATCCTAATATCCAATTAGATCTATCTCATAGATCCAAAACCCAGGATTTAGGAGGTATCACCTTGATCCTATATGGAGAATCTATGTGATAAGAGGAGATTGACCGAGCGTAGCATAAGAAACTCCTTTCCTATCAAGAGTATGTCATCCACGTACAATACGCGGATCACCACCATACTCCTTACTACCTTTTTGTATATACAAGTTTCATCTACCATTATGATGAAGTCAAACTCTTTGACTACCACATCAAAATAGACGTTCCAACTCTGCGATGCCTGCTTTAACCCATAAAGCAACTAGCACACGTTTCCGCTGCTCTCACTGTCTACGAAGCCCTCTGGATGTGTACTTATAGACGCTCTCTTCTAAATCACTATTTAGAAATGCAGTCATGACACCCAACCGCCAGATATCGTAATCATGGTATGTAGCAATTGCAAGTAGGATCTGGATGGACTTAAGCATAGCTTTGAAAGTCTTAACTTTTCCATGTACACCAAGTAATCTTCTCAAGATATACTTACTCCTGATGGGGATTTAACCCTTCAGATAAAGCAACCAAAGTCCATACTTTGTTGGTGTACATAGATTCCATCTCAGATCGCTTGGCATCCAGCCATTCTCACAGAGTCCCCACTCCTGATGGCTTGCTCGAAACTAGTTAGGTCATCATCTCATGATGCAATCCTCGCTCCCACTGTCATAGAGAAAACCGAAGTATCTCTCAGGTGGGTGAGGAACCCTACCAGATCGGTGGAGAGGCTGAGGTTCGTTGGGAACTATTGAATCCTTCAGTTCTACCAAATCATCAGCTGCAGTTTGTATAGCTGGAAATCCTTCTAGTTCTACCTCATTACCACAAATTTCTTCACAAGAAATCCTTTTCTTTAAAAGGTGGCATGCTGAGAAACAAAACACCTTTTGTTCCTCAGTGTGGTAGAAGATATTCCCTTGCAAATGCTTGGGATATCCAACAAACTTCCATAGAACTGACTTTGCCTCGAGCTTGTCCGAATTTTGCTTTTAGACAAAGGACGGACAACCCCAAATATTAACATTCTTAAGAGATGGGCTCTTCCCATACAAAATCGCATAAGGAGTGGTAGGCACCTGATTTGGTTGGAACCCTATTCAATAGGTATGCAGCTTCTCAAGTGCATAACCCCCAAAAGGAAATAGGCAACTCAGTAGTACTCATCATAGAGCACACCTTATCACATAGGGTGCGATTGCTCCGCCCCGATACACCGACATGTTGTGGTGTATGCAGAGAAGTAATGCTGAGATAGAATCTCATTCTCCTTTAGAATAGTCCAGGAATTCCATGCTCAAGTATTCTCCTCCCTGATCACATCAAAAGACATAATACTTTTATCCATTTTGGTTCTCTATTTCTGACTTATATTCTTTGAATATCTCAAAAGGTTCAGACTTGTGTTTCAACAGGAACACGTGTCCGAATCTTGAGAGATTATCAGTGAATGTAATGAAGTACAAAGAACCAGTCCTGGCATGTGTAGACAGGGGACCTACATACATCATCATATATCAATCCCAAGAGTTCACTAACTCTTTCTCTGTTTCCAATAAACGGAGCTATGGTCATCTTATCTTTGTGACATGACTGGCAAGTTTCACAAGATGTAAGTTCAAACTGATTTAAATATGCATCTTAATGTAACTTAGCTAGTCGGGTCGCATTGATATGATCTAGTCTACAATGCCTCAAGAAGAATTCGTTCATTTCTGAACTCTTCATCTTGTGTGTGTTCTGTACGTTAAGAACTGTGGTTTGATTTAGATTGTATATGCTTTTAGATAACGTGCATGAACAGATCAACTCTTGATATAGAAAATGTTCAAAACATTATCCAACAATACAAAATTATATCCTTCTTTATTAAATAAAGAGACTTATATGATATTGTATATCAGGTTCGGTATCTAATAACATTCGTTCAGAATCAATGTATTTGGTAATCCAGGGTGATAACTGCTAACTGCTTTGGCTGCAATAATTGCACCGTTTCCAACTCTTGAAACTTTTCACCCGTTCTCAGTTCTCTACCTATCTGTAGCCCATGTAACAGATTACATATCTGGGATCCTGATCCGGTATCAGATACCCAGGATGCAGAGGATACTGAGAAACAGTTCTTTATAATGAACACACCCGAAGGAGATGCATCATATGCACTTTCTTTGTTTGGGCGGCATGGGAATCCTGGTATTCCCCTATTTCCTGCTCGGTCTTATAACAATTATAAGTTGGAGCGGGACCAACGTTCCCCAGCTCAGTAAAACAAGTGGGTTCGGTCAATACATCTGTTTTATTATCTTGATTAAGGCATGACATGGTCGCTACCTGGAGAGAGAGAGAGAATAAAAAACACTCAGCGCATGCTCTTGCAAGATTAGATTGGTTATTAATATATCTAATCAGGATGGCTCTCACTATTTTAGTCAAATCTTCCTTCAAACCCTAAAAGGAAAGACTAGTCGGGATTAATTACACCCTACAATTTCGCCAATATTTCAGCCAGGCCGTTACCGATACTTTGAAGGAGGTTCCCCGTGCTTTCGCACGGACCTAATTAAAATAAACCTCGTCTTCCCAGGGGCATAACCCCGTTGACACCTTTCTAGACACCTACTTGAGCGGCTAATTGTAATGTGTAAAACTCTCCCAGTAGTAACTCTTACTCGCAGTGGGTATCGGGATCCAACAATCTCATAGGAGGTATGCAATCTCATTGCAAATTTCAACACTTGAAATTCCCGATAATGTTTTGCCCCTAGCATTGTATGACCTTGACGAAAGCCAACAAACCATAGGCTGCTAGTCAAGTTCAACCCGTACAATTCCTGATTGAATTAAACCCACCCGCACGACCCTTGACGAAAGCCAACAAAGTCACACGACTACCCTAACTCAATCGCATCATATGCTTATGCAGATAAGCATAAATAGCTACCGCACACTACGCCTTGACGAAAGACAATAAACGTAGTACGAATACTATGAAGTACTTATCTGAAATGACGGAGGGCTACGCAGGTTTTTAAGAAAACCTTTTGCGTAATGAACTTGATATCGTCGTAGAATCGAGTGATTTTGAAAAGGAGTGTTTTTTAGGCTTTTACTAGTTTTGCTAAAAAGGTCACTCCTGGTGAAGGGATCTCGGCTATTTCCTTATCGAATAAGGTGCAGGATATTTCATAAATACCACTATGCAAAGCAAAAACTATAAAAGCAATCAAGACAAACCAAGGGTT
Source organism: Agapanthus africanus (assembly GCA_030015575.1). Lineage (NCBI taxonomy): Eukaryota > Viridiplantae > Streptophyta > Magnoliopsida > Asparagales > Amaryllidaceae > Agapanthus > Agapanthus africanus. The sequence goes on from JASDDO010000031.1 coordinate 142,735,857, forward strand.
GTAGCATCTGCTAGTTTCGCTAAAGAGCTCACTCCCGGTGAAGGGATCTCAGCTCTTTCCTTATCGAATATGGTGCTAGATATTCTACAAGGAATACCGCTATGCAAAGCAAGAACTAGAGCTACCAGTTTTCGAGAAAAGTTTCTACAACATCTTTAGGTTTCTTTTATTTCATTAATCTCATTAATGAAGTCCCATTTTAATATGCTTTCCAAGCATCACATATGAAATGAAAGCAATAATATTTATTATATCTCATATATATAATATAGGCATTCATCTCAGAATATAATCAATGATCACATCACAGAATATCACAGCAGAATAAAAACATATGAAATATTGGATATACTAGGATTTCTGTGTTTTAAATTAAGCCTGTATAAAACACGGATTCCACAGTCGTAATGAACAGTCAATCCCACACCCCTAGACCCCTACGAGAGCGGCAAGCAACCCTACCAATTCTAGAGTTAGGAGACCCGGTCTCGACTCCTCGAGTTGGTCTCCCACTGGACCCTAGAACCCAGTTACTTGTGCTCCCCGCCTTGGGTCTATCCTAATGCGGAAAAGTAAATAATATACAATGGTGACATCATCCTCATCCCGGAAGTTCCCCAATAAAAGAATATTACATACAATGAATTTTACATGAATGAAAATGAAAACGCCCATCTCACATAAAACCCCCGGTTATTCAAAACACGGCGATCCAATATAACATATCACAGCAACGCATAACATCACATGTCATCAACGTAAGTAAATATGCGTATCCCACTTGTCGTTGACATATAGAACCGAAACCGGCGATACACCACATATTATACTTACGGTCGTAGAAAAGAAAATGAAAAACTACAACAGTTGGAATCCGCAACCACCTTAGACATCATATGCCTAACCAAATAAATTCCTTAGACATCGCATGTTTAATAATTATAAACCCCACATTTTAGTATCGATATTGAAAACACGTTTTAATATCTAGTTGGAAAATTCAACAAGATTCCCGACATCCTGATCGAATGCTCGTCGGAAACTTTAGTAAACGGCCGCACCCCCGATGCCGTCGACGAAGTGCACTAAGACGGAACACCGCTGTCGTGAGCACCCGAACGGGTGCTTTTGGCGACGGGGTTCTCCTACAGTCACTTGGTCGGGTCTATGGGGCATGGCTATCTATTAAGTTTACCCGACGAGTATCCACGTACGCTACGTGATTGCGACGGACTTTTGATCTCATCAAAATCCCATGGCAACCGATCAAATGAGACTAAATTGCTAGATTTATAACATTCAAATTAGTTATCTCATAACTACATTTGTGGATTCCATATATTCTATCCCATCACATAATATCCGGACGACATTAAACTTTTCGATCGATTCATCAAAGTCCTACAATTTCCCGACAGCTCAACATTTGAGCACAGTCTAGTAATACCTAGAATATACCACAGTACCTATGTACCAGCCGTAGAAGGGAAAACCCAAGCCTCACTCATGTCACCGCGGAACTACGGCAAACCCTAGGGTTTGACCGCGGTTCCACGATCCAAAAAAGTCGAGTTAGGGTTTCATTCTTCTAGAGGGTTCATAGGATTACTTGCATGTTTTTCCGAATACTTAAACTTGGAAAAATGAGTTTTTGACATTCGATCGAACTTTTTAACTTCTCTTATACACTATGTGAATAACCCGAAACAATGTTAAAACTACGAATATGAAACACTCCGAATTGTTATCTTTCCTTTGAGACATGATTGACAAGTTGCATATGATTGATATTCGAACGGATCCAAATATCCTTCTTTATGTAACTTAGTTAACCTTGTCTCATTGATGTGACCCAGTCTACAATGCCATAAGAAAGCATGATTTATTTCTGGAGACTTTCTTTTGTGTGTATTTTGGATATTGAAAATTTGTGGTTGGTTTAATACGTATATACCGTTGCTTAATGTACCCGACCCAATCAAAACATAATTAAGGTGAATGTTTACAACATCGCTTACAAATGCAAAATCATAACCTTCTTTAGACATTAAAGATACAGATATGATATTACAAGTCGAACTGGGTACAAAATAACAGTTGCGCAAAACCAAAACATGTTCTTCTGTCAAACCTAAGTGATTGTCCCCCACGGACTCAGCATCCATGTTGCTCCGTTTGCAACTCTGAGGGTCATATCACCTTCCTTCAAAACTCTACGCCTTCTCAGTGCCTTCAAAGAATTACATATATGAGATCCTGATCCAGTATCCAATACCCAGGAAGTAGAGTTGATTGACAGACAGTTTTCAATAACATACACACCTGAAGCCGAAACCACAACTTGTTTCGGGTCCTGGTTCTTGGCCTTCCAAGCCCTGTAATCCTTCTTCCGGTGTCCTTTATTGTGACAATAAAAGTATTCTTCCTTCCCTACAATCTGTCCCGCTAGCTTTGCCTTTCCCTTGGCTTCCACCTTACTGACACCGCCCCTTTGTTTGGTGGGGGCCTTCTTCTTCTTTCCTTTGGCTTTCGCCTTGGACCTAGAAGAGGAAGCTCCTCCAACATACAAAGCGGGTGTTTTCCTGACTTTCTGTAGGGTGCCCTTTGCACTCCTCAATATGTTGAGGAGTTCCGGAAGTTCAACTTCTTTTCCTTGCATGTTGAAGTTCAGGATAAACTGGGCGTAAGTGGAAGGAAGGGACTGGAGAATTAAGTCAGTGTAGAGCCCGTTCTCTAACGTGGTCCCGAGGTCCGCGAGCTCCTCAATGTAGCCAATCATCTTAAGCACGTGTTCCGCTACAGATGATCCAACGGCCAACCTCGCTGAAAATAACTTTTTCGAGGTTTCGTATCTGGCGATACGGGATTGCTCTCCATATAGATCCTTAGTATGGAGAAATATGGATTCAAGGTCCATATTCTCGTGCCTCCTCTGATGTTCATTTTCCATAGAGGCAAGCACGAGGAACATGGCCTTCGCCAGTCAATCTCCCAGGTCTTACGGATTTCCTTATCCGCGACACTGGATTCTGGACCTGGGACGGCGGGGGCTTTAGTGGTAAGGAGATACCCCAACTTGTCATAAGTGATTGTCATTTTGACATTCCTGAGCCAATCTTTGTAGTTTGGCCCTGTCAGTATATTTTTATCTAATAGTAACTTAAGGCCGGTCATAATGTTTGGTCGCTGCAATTAGGAGAGAGAGAAGAAACACTTTAGCATGATGCTCTTGCAAGTTTAGAGTGGTTTTTAGTTTGTCTAAACAGGATGGCTCCCACAGTTTCTCGAATCATTCCTCAAACCATAAAAGAAGAATTAGTCGGGATTGATCTCACCATGCAATACTTGCTTAACCGTTCAGCCAGGCCACTGTCGGTACTTCGAGGGAGGTTTTACGACGCTTTCGCGAAGTTCCTTAATTAAATAACCTCTTTTCCCTGTGGGCGTAGCCCCGCTAACACCTTTCTAGACATCTACTTGGTTTATAGCATTGATCGTTAAGTGAGAAGGTTTCCCAAGGAGTAGCATATACTCACAGTAGGATCGGGATCCAAATATCATCATGTGATAAAGCTGAAGGAATCCTACCAAAATCATCACACTCCAAATGGTATACAACACTAGCAAGTTTCAGTTTCTTTAGAAACTCCCGATGTGCATTTTTGCCCCATGCTCTTATGACCTTGACTTTGGCCAACAAATCATAAGTCACATGTCAAGTTCTACCCGTCATTTTCCAGGTTAATTTGAACCCACCCGTACCTACCCTTGTCTTTAGCCAACAAGGCAGTATGACTGTCCCAAACCAACGCATATATCTATGCTACATATGAATATCCAATAGCTACCAATCATTATGCCTTGACTTTGGCCAACAAACATAGCTTGAATACTATTGACTATCCATATGAAATGACGGAGGGCTACGAATGGTTTTGGCGAAACCGCGAACGTAGTGAACTTGATATAATCGAAGGAACCTGATAGCTTTTAAAAGGAGTGGTTTAAGCTCCGCGGTTTTAAAAGTTTTCTGTTTTGGAAAAAACCGAGTGGTTTTGAAATTTTTCCAGCGATTTAACATTGGTTTATTTTCTTTGCATTAATATAATGTGTCCCATCAATTAATCCTACCATTGTAGAAAACAACGAAAATATGACGTACGCTTATGCCATCCGCATTCGCCACGGGGCCCCGTCATCACCTGTTAGGTTACTTAACTAACGACAGAGTGGGGGCTGGACTAGCGCGGATGCAAAACATAAGCAACGCCTACTAGATATCATATATAGATATATACATTCGTCAGACGCAATGATAGCCATTCCAGATCACAGATGAACACATTGGTTATGTTAGGAATCCGCGTTTCGTTCGAGCCTGCAACGAAAGACAGATTACATGGTCGCGATGAATAGCCAAACCCCACCTTAGACCCCTACGGGTGCGGAAAACTACCCGCCAAATACCCGAAGTGAAGCAGCCTCCCTCAACGACGTGAGTTGGCCACTCAGCACTTCAAAGTATCCGGTAGTTTATGCACCCCCATGGGTCTATCCTAGGAGCAAAAACAGTAAAAAGAAATAATATACAATGGTGGGTACAACCTCAACCCGGATGTGCGACCAAAAAATAATATTACATCAATTTACAATTTACAACAAATAAAAGATAAATAAACACTCATCTCACAACCCCGGCTATTCATCCGCGACTGTCCAATAAGTTCATATACACAAACCAACATCACAGATCACAGATATGTACAACCCCACTAATCGACGTATAGAGATTAGTCGACGTTCAGTACATATATCATGTTAGTTATATGTATGCCCTAGAGTCCATTGCTGTACATACGATGTATATTGTATTGGATGCTTGGACATGTATAGGGAGGACTTTCTTGCTCAACAGGATAGTATGCTATCTGGTTACTCTTTACCTTAATGTGTACACTGATTGTCTCTCTGTTACATGTTGGTAAAGCCCTTAGGATATGTACTCGACTACCGGGACTATGATGAGATCATACTAGTGGGGCCACGGTAGTCTACGAGTACATCCTATAACTGTTCCTGGTCGAGGGTGTATCGAGACTGTCACGCCGCGCTTCCCAAAATACGGAATACGAGGGGTAGACAAGGCCAGCCATGCTCCTACGGTCAAGGAAAAGTCCTGCCGTAGTCACACTTCGGCTTCTAGCTTTTCATGGTAAACAGTAAATGATGCGCAGGTAATGGGAAAATGCAGTAACTGCAAGGAACAATGTAAAGACTGACCTGAAGTGGAACAATGAAAGTAACTCGGGAAGGCGAGTCAAGAAGTCTGTGAAGCACGTCTAGTTCTGATCCAGGCTAAATCTTCTCCTCACACTGAGCATGCATACCCAGGTCGTCAGAGCGACACAATAGCAATATAATGTATATAATCAAGTAACAATTCTAACAGTGGTGAATGATATGAATAACAGTAAATCAATAACAGCATGAATATAAATGAGCAGAGATAAATGCAGCGGAACAGTAAAGCAGTATAACGATATGTCATGTATGTCAACACAGTATATAAGGGATGTAAGTGACAGTAACCCTATCAGTCTCTAAGTCTCACTGCACAGGTCAATAAGCCTATCGTCAGTCCAAGTGTGAGAGTCAACCACTCGCGAGTGTCCTCCACCCAAGGGTAGAACCCAAGGGCAAGGGACCACGGGCCCAACATGTAACGAATGTATCACGGTGATATAACACATACCCTGTAAATCTCCATATAACTCCCTAAATATATAAGCCGGCATGGGACTCCCGAGATTCTGTTGAATTCACACTTGAACTACCCCACACCCCGAAGTCTACATCAAACGCTAACCATCACCCTAAATACTAATCGATCCGTGACAAGTCTGCGCGAGAACTGGAGGCAGGACCTCCATCAAGCACGTCCCGACTAATACCTAAGATAAATGGCAGTGTCGGATGTCTTATCTGTGACATCCGTGCAAGCGCTTCCATAAGTGTCCCATACCACTTATAGTCACGCGTACACGCATCCCACAGACGTCGACAATGCAATAGAATAAAAGGGACACTGATTGTGCACAAGTACGTATCACTTTCACTTAATCACGAATACACGAGCACTGACGTACTTGCCACAATCAACACTAAAATCTAACACTGGGTAAATGCACGATGTCACTAGGTTATCAATACAATGACATGGGTATGATATGATGCGTGAACAAGTATATAAACATGATGAGGATGTTATGAAACAGCATTCCTTCACTTGCACGATTTATCATGAAACATACGTATATAATTTGGCGAAGTGATAAACAGGTAGTAATTAATATGTTCAGTTATCTATCCATCTAATTTGGTTTCAAGCTAATCGGGTTCCAGAATCAAAAGTTATAACCATTCCATTTTAAGCGCTCGCGGCTGGAAATCTGGTTTCAGAATCAGGAATCCATTTCGCAACGCATTTTAATCCCAGTTGGGATCAGATTCAAGCGACGCTACAGTTGGATGAATTCTAGGGTTTCCAGTAAATTTTTCAACGCAACAAACGGATCTTCAATCGCGTCTGTACGTTAGGAGTTATAATCTGTTTAATATTGACATGTCAGTTCTGGTTCTGCTGGGACTGTTATGTGTCCCGATCTATTAAAATACAGAATAAATAGTAAATGATAACGAAACAGGATGAAACTAATTGTGTTGTCTAGCTAACAGAGTTACCTACAATAATCAGCGGAGTTCCGCAATCTACGAGTTAAGTAATTCCTGTGGTACACAATACGGTACAGCAAACAATAACTGGAGTAGTTCTGGACTGCAGTCCAGAGTCACACTCTGATTCGAATATCGCCACAGTTTAAATACAGAAATGTCTGGAAACTGGTATAGGATTAAAGTTCGTCGAGTTAGCTTCGATTTGAGCCCTCGAACGCACCATTCTAATATGTATATAATTTATGGTGAATTTAACTATTTTCAGGTGCAATAAAATTTCAGTTTTACGATTAAACTTGGGGTTAGTCGTTTTGGACATAAACGATTAAGTTTTCCAACGAATCCTGTACAAAGTACTCAACATAGTAAGGGCCAATGAGAGCCCTCCAGTTCCGTCAAATTTGATATTATTTTCCTAAGGGAACAAGCATCGAACGGTTGTGTTGCAATATTTAACATAAAGCAAATATGAGATATATATATGATATTGACTTATAACATATAGAGAATAGCATGAAAGCAAGTAAGAACTTGCCTGGACACGGTGTACTGATGGCGCGGCAGTTAAAGCAGTAGCGACACGTCCCGGGCACAGGTAGCAAACGCGTAACGGATCTCGACCAGGATGCAGTCGAGGCTCGTGGAAGTTGGGGCTCGCTAGGTGCTCAGGCGATGTTGTGGCCGGGGACTGCTGAAGCTGACGAGGCCGATGGAGATATTGCAGAGGAAGAGGGGGAGAATTTAGAGAGAGAAGGAGTAAGAGAGAGAAAGAACTAGAGAGTGAGGGAGAGATAAATGAGATAGAGAGAGAGACAGTGAGAGAGAGAGGGAAGTGGGAGGGAGCAGGGAAGAGAGATAGAGAGATAGAGAGTGAGAGAGAAAAAGACAGAGAGAGTGAGATAGAGAGTAGGTCGAGAGAGAGAGGGAGAGTAGGGTGAGAGAGAGATGCAGAGTGAGAAAGAGAGGGAGGGGAAACTGTGAGAGAGAGGGAGAAAGAGAGAGTGAGAAATGAGAGAGGGAGTTGAGACAGAGAGAGAGTGATCGGGAGAGAGAGAGTCAGAGAGAGAGAGAGAGAGGCACAGAGATTGTGACGACGACGGCGGCGGCATCGACGATGGTGATCATGGGTCGATGACGGCGCAGTGGGGTGACGGCGGCGACAGTGCAGGGGAGTCGAGCTCGGGAAATGGTGCAGGCGAGGCGCTCGGGGCGGTGAAGGAAGGGGGAAGGAGTGATGGTGTGAGGAGGAGAAGGAGGTGGCGCAAGGTGGTCGCGGCGGGGCTCGATGGAGGAGTGGTAGCCGGTGATGGGAAAAGTTGCAGAGGAGTTTGAGGAGGAAGGAGAACGAGGGAGACGAGGATGAGAGGGGAAGGAGGCGACCTGGGGTAACGGTTGCGACGCGGGGGCGACGGCGGAGGCGGGGAGTGCGGATCGAGCGCGCGAGAGTAGGAAGAGAGCCGTTGGGATTTAAGAGAGATGTACAATAACGAGGTTGGGTGAGTGGGCTTTGATCACGGCCGCAGGGAATTTGGGGAAAAATATTTGGGAAATAAATGGAGTGGGCCGTTAGGTGGGCCAGGAGTTTTAAACGAAAAGAAATTGAGAAAAAGAAAATGGGCCGTAAGAAATTAAATAGAAAAGGGAGAGGTGTGTGGGTCGGGCCATCATACTTAAATGAAAAAGGATAACAATTTAAATAAAATGAGAGGGGGCCGGCTAAGCTGGGCTTTAGGGAGAAGAAAAATTAAATGGATTAGGTGAAATTGGGGAAATGAAGGGCCGTGGGCTTTGGAGAAGGGCCAGTCCAAGAAATAAGAATAAAAGAATTAAGGGGTAAAAGGGGAAACGGGCCAGGGAATTTGGAACTTAAAAGATTTGTGAGAAAATAAGAGTGAGGCCGGGCTTGGTGATTCTAGACCAGAGGGAAAAAGAGAAATCTATTAGGGAAAAGATAGAAATGGGCCGGGGCTTAGTTCTTTATAACACTAGGTAAGAAAATGGGTAGCGGCTGAGGGAAAAATAGGTTAGAAAATAGGATGTGGGTTTAAAGAAAAGGGTTTTAATAAATAAATAATTTTCTAAATAAAACATATAAAATTGTAAATAGAATAAATCGAAATCTAAAGTAATAAAATACGGACTTCGGTATAAAAGGGACCGGGTGTTACATCATACCACCCTCACAAAAATTTCGTCCTCGAAATTTAAAATAAGGGATAAGTTATATAAACATAAGCGAAAGCTATTAGATTGCACACTAACACAAAAGATTTATTAGCAGTACGTGGACGAAGAAATTTGAAAATATATATATAAGTAAAAACAACATACGGAAAGGTAGGTCCAATAGATATATGGCAGGAACAACTATAATGGTAAATACATGTTTACCAGAATTTTAGGTAACAATAGCGAATAATAATACTCAAGGTTCGTTCGATAGGATCGAACTCAAATATGTGTATACATAAGCATATCGAAAGTAGCAAGGTAGAAATAATAAATATGAGACACAATCATTTATAATAGTAAACACTGGCACAACACTTGAAAATATAGTAATGAAAATGAGGTAGTGAAAGCTTAGTCGATAGGTTAAAACATTTTAAGGTAATTTATCGATCGAATAGTTTTAAATCAACTTAGAAAACTCACATAACGAAAATGAGGAACATGGAACAATATATACGCAATGTTAGTTTGCGCTACTGAAAACGAGAGTAATAATAGCGTACTTAAAATATATAAAACGGAGTAGTCAATAACACGTACTCTTTTACAAAATACCGAAAACTAAATTTTCGAATAACAGTGTTCCTAAATATAGCTAGGGTAACAGGAAAACACAAAGAGGTATAGGGCTTGTTAGGATAATGATTACAAAGAAGTGTGGCTTATTCAAAAGTCAGAGTATGGCGGCTTTAGGCTGAAGACCAAGGAGATTGGGATCGGGTCAACACAGGATGTAGGGGCGAACAACAAATGACTATAAGGGAAGAAGTATGGGTAGGATAGTGGTCGGTACAACATATGAATCAAGATGTGAAGGGTTATCGAATTCGGAAGTTTCTCCAAAATTTTCTCCTCCCAGAAGGATTACAAACGAGGCACGGGCGAAGACTGAAAAGTGGACCTCTAAAAGATCGGGTGTGGTACTAGTTAATCCTAGTGAGGGTTAAGACAAGTTAAGGAGTAAGTGTAGACAGATCTCAGTAGGAAGAATAATTGTCCATAAGGAATAACCAAGTAGCACGCGAACTACGAAGATCGAAAGATTTGCGAACTCAGCAATATTATTTCATTCCAAAAGATTATAAACAAAGCATTCACAAAGATAAAAGGTGGCCCTAATCTATACACAGATTTATTTGGCCAGATAAGACAATCATCAAAAGAAATCCCGTCAGTCGCGGCTGTGGAGGTTCAGTAGGTTGCGGTAAGCTCGCGCACTCAGGTAGGGGCGTCCATTCCCATAGCGTCTCGCGGGGACTGCCAAAGGGAGTTCTTCCACGGCAGGGTCCTGATCTTCTGGTCCTTCATCCTCGGATAAAGCTTCTTCATCGAAATCCGATTCCATGTGATTCTCTTCTTCTGGATTTTCTTCGATGTGATTTTCCTCCACTGGGTTTTCTTCCATCGATTCTTCCTCGGGGTCTTCTTCTATCGGGTTCTCTTCGGGATCTCCTTCTTCTTCGTCAGAATCAACCATCATGTCGAACTCTAGGGCGGCTGCTCCTTCGTCCTCTGAATTGTTGTTTCCGAAGTTGACCTGGAGACCCTTGACCTCATCATCGGAACTCATCAGCGTGCGGTCTCAGGAAACGCAGGATTGCGCATCTTCATCCAAATGCGGCGCTGCTCCCGGTGGCCATGTTATGGAAAAGAAAGTCATGATTAAACAACGAAATACACCAAGAAGAATAGTCAAGTGTACGAAGTATAGAAAGATATGCGGTTGCAGGAACTGAAAATCAGGATAGAAACGCTGTGATCACGAATAATATGAATAAGGAGAAAACAAGAGAATGATACGTATATTATGATTGCATTAAATCAGAAGTTCAGTGGATACAAGGTTTCAAACTGAAAGAAATATTCACAAAAGATAACAACATTAATGCTGAAAGTAGATAATCATGAAAAATCCTTCTTCGACTACTATAACGTTGCATTTCCGTCGCGTGAGTTGAATCCTGTGTTAGGTCCGCCTTATCGTCGAAGTTCGAACTACGCGATAATCCTCACTTGGCCGAAGTGGAGAGTGTGGACGAGTCTCCTCCTTGTAGTTCTTTCCTTTCTGGACAACCGTTGGTGAGGTGTTTGTTGGAACCGCATATTAGACATTTCCCTTGGGCGCGGCGACAATCCCTCTGAAGATGTCCTGGTCTCTTACAATATCCACAGCAAGGGTTCTTCTGATGCTTCTGTTGACGCTTCATCTTCTTCTCCTTTCCTCGTCCAATAGGGATCCCTTTATGATAGGAGACTCCCGCTGGTGCCTGATTCACCTGTCTTCTCAGTCCTTCAGCTAATAAGTCGTTGGTTCGCTCCTGGGCTTCCTTTAAACCTTGTAGTACACTAAGGATCTCAACATTCTGGTTCTGAGAAGCGGAGATAGAGGAAGAGTCGTTGGAAGACATGATCCTGAAACAATGATTTTAATGATGATATAAGTCGCAAGATATACGAGTCAAAACGTAATATGGATAGGACAAAGATTCAAGAATATTAGAGGTGATGAATATCATTACGAGTGGGGAATCAACTGTATCACTTTAAGTCACTTGAATAGAATACGGTAGTGTAATTGCCACCACGTACCCTTGTCAAGTCATCCGAAACCATAGTGAATGGATAGTTGAACACACGATGTGAATATGGATCAAGATTGACAAGTTTACGACCTAAACCAAGGAGTGTCTTAGATTGTCAAACTATACACAGAAACTGCAATCCCAAACGATGCAAAACCTGGGCTCTGATACCAACTAAACCATGTCACGCCCCGCTTCCCAAAATACGGAATACGAGGGGTAGACAAGGCCAGCCATGCTCCTACGGTCAAGGAAAAGTCCTGCCGTAGTCACACTTCGGCTTCTAGCTTTTCATGGTAAACAGTAAATGATGCGCAGGTAATGGGAAAATGCAGTAACTGCAAGGAACAATGTAAAGACTGACCTGAAGTGGAACAATGAAAGTAACTCGGGAAGGCGAGTCAAGAAGTCTGTGAAGCACGTCTAGTTCTGATCCAGGCTAAATCTTCTCCTCACACTGAGCATGCATACCCAGGTCGTCAGAGCGACACAATAGCAATATAATGTATATAATCAAGTAACAATTCTAACAGTGGTGAATGATATGAATAACAGTAAATCAATAACAGCATGAATATAAATGAGCAGAGATAAATGCAGCGGAACAGTAAAGCAGTATAACGATATGTCATGTATGTCAACACAGTATATAAGGGATGTAAGTGACAGTAACCCTATCAGTCTCTAAGTCTCACTGCACAGGTCAATAAGCCTATCGTCAGTCCAAGTGTGAGAGTCAACCACTCGCGAGTGTCCTCCACCCAAGGGTAGAACCCAAGGGCAAGGGACCACGGGCCCAACATGTAACGAATGTATCACGGTGATATAACACATACCCTGTAAATCTCCATATAACTCCCTAAATATATAAGCCGGCATGGGACTCCCGAGATTCTGTTGAATTCACACTTGAACTACCCCACACCCCGAAGTCTACATCAAACGCTAACCATCACCCTAAATACTAATCGATCCGTGACAAGTCTGCGCGAGAACTGGAGGCAGGACCTCCATCAAGCACGTCCCGACTAATACCTAAGATAAATGGCAGTGTCGGATGTCTTATCTGTGACATCCGTGCAAGCGCTTCCATAAGTGTCCCATACCACTTATAGTCACGCGTACACGCATCCCACAGACGTCGACAATGCAATAGAATAAAAGGGACACTGATTGTGCACAAGTACGTATCACTTTCACTTAATCACGAATACACGAGCACTGACGTACTTGCCACAATCAACACTAAAATCTAACACTGGGTAAATGCACGATGTCACTAGGTTATCAATACAATGACATGGGTATGATATGATGCGTGAACAAGTATATAAACATGATGAGGATGTTATGAAACAGCATTCCTTCACTTGCACGATTTATCATGAAACATACGTATATAATTTGGCGAAGTGATAAACAGGTAGTAATTAATATGTTCAGTTATCTATCCATCTAATTTGGTTTCAAGCTAATCGGGTTCCAGAATCAAAAGTTATAACCATTCCATTTTAAGCGCTCGCGGCTGGAAATCTGGTTTCAGAATCAGGAATCCATTTCGCAACGCATTTTAATCCCAGTTGGGATCAGATTCAAGAGACGCTACAGTTGGATGAATTCTAGGGTTTCCAGTAAAGTTTTCAACGCAACAAACGGATCTTCAATCGTGTCTGTACGTTAGGAGTTATAATCTGTTTAATATTGACATGTCAGTTCTGGTTCTGCTGGGACTGTTATGTGTCCCGATCTATTAAAATACAGAATAAATAGTAAATGATAACGAAACAGGATGAAACTAATTGTGTTGTCTAGCTAACAGAGTTACCTACAATAATCAGTGGAGTTCCGCAATCTACGAGTTAAGTAATTCCTGTGGTACACAATACGGTACAGCAAACAATAACTGGAGTAGTTCTGGACTGCAGTCCAGAGTCACACTCCGATTCGAATATCGCCACAGTTTAAATACAGAAATGTCTGGAAACTGGTATAGGATTAAAGTTCGTCGAGTTAGCTTCGATTTGAGCCCTCGAACGCACCATTCTAATATGTATATAATTTATGGTGAATTTAACTATTTTCAGGTGCAATAAAATTTCAGTTTTACGATTAAACTTGGGGTTAGTCGTTTTGGACATAAACGATTAAGTTTTCCAACGAATCCTGTACAAAGTACTCAACATAGTAAGGGCCAATGAGAGCCCTCCAGTTCCGTCAAATTTGATATTATTTTCCTAAGGGAACAAGCATCGAACGGTTGTGTTGCAATATTTAACATAAAGCAAATATGAGATATATATATGATATTGACTTATAACATATAGAGAATAGCATGAAAGCAAGTAAGAACTTGCCTGGACACGGTGTACTGATGGCGCGGCAGTTAAAGCAGTAGCGACACGTCCCGGGCACGGGTAGCAAACGCGTAACGGATCTCGACCAGGATGCAGTCGAGGCTCGTGGAAGTTGGGGCTCGCTAGGTGCTCAGGCGATGTTGTGGCCGGGGACTGCTGAAGCTGACGAGGCCGATGGAGATATTGCAGAGGAAGAGGGGGAGAATTTAGAGAGAGAAGGAGTTAGAGAGAGAAAGAACTAGAGAGTGAGGGAGAGATAAATGAGATAGAGAGAGAGACAGTGAGAGAGAGAGGGAAGTGGGAGGGAGCAGGGAAGAGAGATAGAGAGTGAGAGAGAAAAAGACAGAGAGAGTGAAATAGAGAGTAGGTCGAGAGAGAGAGGGAGAGTAGGGTGAGAGAGAGATGCAGAGTGAGAAAGAGAGGGAGGGGAAACTGTGAGAGAGAGGGAGAAAGAGAGAGTGAGAAATGAGAGAGGGAGTTGAGACAGAGAGAGAGTGATCGGGAGAGAGAGAGTCAGAGAGAGAGAGAGAGAGGCACAGAGATTGTGACGACGACGGCGGCGGCATCGACGATGGTGATCATGGGTCGATGACGGCGCAGTGGGGTGACGGCGGCGACAGTGCAGGGGAGTCGAGCTCGGGAAATGGTGCAGGCGAGGCGCTCGGGGCGGTGAAGGAAGGGGGAAGGAGTGATGGTGTGAGGAGGAGAAGGAGGTGGCGCAAGGTGGTCGCGGCGGGGCTCGATGGAGGAGTGGTAGCCGGTGATGGGAAAAGTTGCAGAGGAGTTTGAGGAGGAAGGAGAACGAGGGAGACGAGGATGAGAGGGGAAGGAGGCGACCTGGGGTAACGGTTGCGACGCGGGGGCGACGGCGGAGGCGGGGAGTGCGGATCGAGCGCGCGAGAGTAGGAAGAGAGCCGTTGGGATTTAAGAGAGATGTACAGTAACGAGGTTGGGTGAGTGGGCTTTCATCACGGCCGCAGGGAATTTGGGGAAAAATATTTGGGAAATAAATGGAGTGGGCCGTTAGGTGGGCCAGGAGTTTTAAACGAAAAGAAATTGAGAAAAAGAAAATGGGCCGTAAGAAATTAAATAGAAAAGGGAGAGGTGTGTGGGTCGGGCCATCATACTTAAATGAAAAAGGATAACAATTTAAATAAAATGAGAGGGGGCCGGCTAAGCTGGGCTTTAGGGAGAAGAAAAATTAAATGGATTAGGTGAAATTGGGGAAATGAAGGGCCATGGGCTTTGGAGAAGGGCCAGTCCAAGAAATAAGAATAAAAGAATTAAGGGGTAAAAGGGGAAACGGGCCAGGGAATTTGGAACTTAAAAGATTTGTGAGAAAATAAGAGTGAGGCCGGGCTTGGTGATTCTAGACCAGAGGGAAAAAGAGAAATCTATTAGGGAAAAGATAGAAATGGGCCGGGGCTTAGTTCTTTATAACACTAGGTAAGAAAATGGGTAGCGGCTGAGGGAAAAATAGGTTAGAAAATAGGATGTGGGTTTAAAGAAAAGGGTTTTAATAAATAAATAATTTTCTAAATAAAACATATAAAATTGTAAATAGAATAAATCGAAATCTAAAGTAATAAAATACGGACTTCGGTATAAAAGGGACCGGGTGTTACAGAGACAGGGCATCGATACACCAGAGTAGACTTGCGTATACGCATCTTGACCCATATGATGGGCGATGGATGATCCCATATCCATCGGTGTTTGACATCAAGGATGGTGTACGGGTGCTCAGTGGAGACTGGGTACACTGGACGGACTCGCCGAGAACTCCCAGATGGTATTATACCTCACGTCAGATGGCAGTTCTCCGGTGACACTGGTACAGAGTAGTCTGTTGACCCGAGATCGTCATAGAGTCTTGTGTGATTCCTACTGTGCTTTGATTTCCACCTTACCACGTCCAAGAGGGCGTGCAAAACGGTGGTTTTTGGGTACAGTCCCGAATCACATGGAGGCAATGAGCGATAGGAGGGGATTCGTCTATCCTGGTATAGGGAGTTGATGTTGCGCTGTGTTCGATTGGCTATAACCGGAAATCCCTGGCCAGGGTTACTGAGATTTACTGGTAAGTGTTACCAGTAGTTTCTCGAACTGTTATAGACCTTATATCGACACGACTTATCGAGCTACTGGGGTCTGACGTTTACCACCCCTAGGCGAGATATGCGACATATCAGACAACGAGACCGGACTGTACGGGAGTGTTACTGATTGGATTTAAACCCACCATTGTAAGCTTGCTTGTTGACCTTATATCGACACGACTTATCGAGCTACTGGGGTCTTATAACAATTACATGGGTCTATTCTCTACATGAGTTAAGCAAGAGGGCTTAACTCAACCATGGTGCCATTATTTATTGGATAAGTTTTCATTTGGATGGATAATTCTTTCTTCTTCTTCTTCTTCATCATCAAGCTCCATCCAAAAGCTTACTAGCTTCAATGGTGCCAGGAGAAAAAGAGTGAGAAAATCAATTCTAAAGTGAGCCAACTTCCCACTTCTTCATTCTCTACCACTTTCCATGTAGTAGAGTGTGTTCTCTTCACAAAGTTTATGACCTAGTGAAGGAATAGCTTGAGTTTGTGTCTCCCCGGCGTAGATCATCTTCGGCCTCAAAGTCAACGTAGCAAGCACGTTCGTTCTTCTCGTGGAGCTTCTCTAGAGTTTGGAGTTCACGATCGCAGCGATGGAGATGTCTACACGGAGCTAATGAAGTGAAGGACCGGATCTACAAAGGTTGTAATCCCTTTCACTTAGTGTTAAAGTTGTTAAGATGCAAGTTTTCGCCGAAACCCTAGTTTAAAGATCCGTATTAAAGTTGTTCGGCACGGCTAAAATTTTAATCGAGCATGGTTGATGCCTCGTAGACCCTTGTGCGCGTGCCTAGCAACCCTATAGTGGTATCAGAGCCAAGCTAGAGCTTTAGGCGAAGTCTAGGCGAAGTTTAAAGTCCGATCGAACTCCGAATACCCGATATTAACCCCTCTCTGTACATTTTTCAAAACTGTGCTTTTTTATGAATTAAAAATGCTCAGAAAAACAAGCAGGAAAAACTAAGAATTACTGTGAAGTATGGTTCACTGAGTCAACTATTTGACCGCGGAACCGCGGCCAACCCAAGGGTTTGGCGGCGGTTCCGCGGCCAAAATTATGACTTAGTCCATGGAATTTCATGAATATATTCTTAGGCCATTTCTTGGCAAAGTTTTCTGGGAATCTTTTAATTCCACTCATGTGTTGAGTTTCCTAGGGTTGTATTGGGGACTCGATGATTCGATCGGATAATTTAACTTCGTTTAGTTTTGTCCGGATAATTTTTTGAAACTGTTAAAAAGTTCGACCGGATATCAATAACTCACTTTTTCCCCAGTCGGAAAATTTTTCAAAAGTTGGATTTTTTCTCGAATTTAAGAATGTTCTAAGTCGTGCAAGTAACGCGGTGGACCCTCTAGAAGACAACAAACCTTAACTCAATTATGTGACCGTCTTGAACTGCCTTTTGAACCTTAGGGTTTGGGGCAGTACGGCGTGCCACATGTGAGGCGTTGGCTTGACCCTTCTACGACCGGACCATCAGTACTGAGGCATGTGATGGATATTTTTGAACCCCGCTCAAGTGTTGAGCTATTTAGGAAAACTTGGGTGTTTGATTATTTGATCGGAAAGTTTAACATTGTCTATTTATCTGGAATGTGATACAATAATTGGAATCCACAAAGAGTTATGAGATAACTGATTTGAATATTATAAACATAGCACTTTAGTCTCAATTGATCGGTTGCCACGGGATTTTGATGTGATCAAAAGTCCGTCGCAATCACGTTACGTACGCGGATACTCGTCAATAAACTTAATAGACAGCCACGCCCCATAGCCCCGACCAAGTGACTGTAGGAGAACCCCGTAGCAAAAGCATCCGTTCCGGTGCTCGCGGCAGCGGTGTTCCGCCTTAGTGCACTTCGTCGACGGCATCCGGGGGTGCGGCCGTCTACTAAAGTTTGCGATGAGCATTCGATCAAGATGTCGGGAATCTTATTGAATTGCCCGACTTAATATTGAAAAGAGTTTTCGATAATGAGACTAAAATGCGGGGTTTATAAATGTTAGGTATGTGATGTCTAAGGAATTCATTTGGTTAGGCATGCGATGTCTAAAGGGGTTGCGGATTCCAACTGTTGTAGTTTTACACTTTCTTTTCTGCGACCGCAAGTGTAATATGTGATATCGCCGGTTTTGTTGCTATATGTCAACGACAATTAGGATGCGCATATTTACTTACGTTGATGACATGTGATGTTATTTGTTGCTGGATATGTTGTATTGGATTGTCGCGTTTTGAATAGCCGGGGGTTTTATGTGAGAAGAGAGTTTTTCTTTTTCATTCATGTAAAATTCATTTGTATGTAATATTCTTTTATTGGGGTACTTCTGGGATGAGGTTGATGTCACCACTTGTATATTATTTACTTTTCCACATTAGGTAGACCCAAGGCGGGGAGCACAAGTAACCGGGTTCTAGGGTCCAGTGGAAGACCATCTCGAGGAGTCGAGACCGGGTCTCCTAACCCTAGAATTGGCAGTGTTACTTGCCGCTCTTGTAGGGGTTTAGGGATGTGGGTTTGGCTATTCATCGCGGCCGTGGAATCCGTGTTTTATACTGGCTCGTATTGAAAACACGGACGCCCTAGTATATCCAATATTTCATATATGTTTCTTCTGCTGCGATATCTGTGATGTGATCATTTGATATGTTGTGATAGATACTGTATATAGTATATACGATATATTATATAGACGTTACTTATGTTTTACACCCGCGCAAGCCCTGCCCCGCTCTGCCGTTAGTTACCTAACCTAACGGTGCACGAGGGGACATCGAGACGAATGCGGATGGCATAAGTGTACGTCGTATTTATCTGTGATGTTTAGGTGACTTAAATGATGGGACTTCATTAATATGATTAATGAAAGAAAACAAACCTAAAAGATGTTGTGGAATCGAATTTTCAAAAAACGGGTAGCTACAGTTCTTGCTTTGCATCGCGGTGTTCCTTGTAGAACATCATGCACCTTATTCGATAAGGAAAGGGTCGAGATCCCTTCACCGGGAGTGATCCCTTTAGCAATAACTGGCAGATGCTACAACACTCGGTTTGTCTTTTGATTGCTTTTGGATTTTTGCTTTGCACAGCGATATATATGATATATCCTGCACCTTATTCGATGAGGAAAGGGCCGATGATCCCTTCACCGGGAGTGACCCCTTTAGCAAAACTAGAAAAGCCTCAAAAACACTCCATTTTAAAATCATTTGATTCTACAACGATATCAAGTTCATTACGCAATAGGTTTTCAGAAAAACCTGTCGTAGCCCTCCGTCATTTCAGATAAATTGTATATAGTATTCGTGCTACATTTGTTGGCTTTCGTCAAGGTGTAGTGTGCGGTAACTATATGCTTCTTATCTGCAGCATACGATGCGATTGGATTAGGGTAGTCGTACGGCTTTGTTGGCTTTCGTCAAGGGTCGTGCGGGTGGGTTTAAGTCAGTCAAGAAATGTACGGGTTGAACTTGACTAGCGGGCTATGGTTTGTTGGCTTTCGTCAAGGTCATAGCACGTTAGGGGCAAAATATTATCGGGAATTTCAAGTGTTGAAATTTGCAATGAGATTGCATACCTTCTATGAGATAGTTGGATCCCGATACCCGCTGGGAGTAAGAGTTACTCCTGGGAGAGTTTTACACATTACAATTAGCCGATTAAGTAGGTGTCTAGAAAGGTGTTAACGGGGTTACTCCTCTGAGAAAACGAGGTTTACATTAATTAGGTTCGTGCGAAAGCACGGGGGACCTCCCTCAAAGTACCGATACTGGCCTGGCTGAAAGATCGGCGAACTTGTAGCGTGTAATTAATCCCGGCTAGTCTTTCCTTTTAGGGTTTGAAGGAAGATTTGATTAAAACAGCGGGAGACATCCTGATTAGATATATTAGATAATCAATCTAATCTTGCAAGAGCATACGCTGAGTGTTTTCTTCTCTCTCTCTCCAGGTAGCGACCATATCACGCCTTAATCAAGATAATAAAACGGATATATTGACCGAACCCGCTTGTTATACTGAGCTGGGGAACGTTGGTCCCGCTCCAACATATAATTGTTATAAGACAGAGCAGGAAATTGGGGAATACCAGATTTCCTGTGCCGACCAAACGAAGAAAGTTCTGTTAGTTATGTATATGCCCTAGAGGCCATTGTTGTACATATGATGTATATTATGATGGATGCTTAGATATATACAGAGAGGACTTTCTTGCTCATCATGATAGTATGCTATTTGGTTTCACTTTATCTTAACATGTTGACTTGTATTGGTTTACTGTTTTTCTCTCACATGTTGATAAAGCCCTTAGGATCTGTACTCGACTACTGGGATTATGATGAGATCATACTAGTGGGTCCATAGTAGTCGATGAGTACATCCTATAACTGTTCCTAGTCGAGGGTATATCGAGACAGGGCATCGATACACCAGAGTAGACTAGCGTATACGCATCTTGACCCATATGATGGGCGATGGATGATCCCATATCCATCGGTGTTTGACATCAGAGATGGTGTACGGGTGCTCAGTGGAGACTGGATACACTGGACGGACTCGCCGAGAACTCCCAGATGGTGATATACCATAAGTCAGATGGCAGTTCTCCGGTGACACTGGTACAGGGTAGTCTGTAGACCCGAGATCGTCATAGAGTCTTGTGTGATTCCCACTGTGCTTTAATTTCCACCTTACCATGTCCAAGAGGGCGTGCAAAACGGTGGCTTTTGGGTACAGTCCCGAATCACATGGAGGCAATGAGCGATAGGAGAGGATTCGTCTCTCCCGGTATAGGGAGTTGATGTTGTGCTGTGTTCGATTGGCTATAACTGGAAGTCCCTGGCCAGGGCTGATATAGAGATTTACTGGTAAGTGTTACCAGTAGTTTCTCGACCCATTATGAGCCACACATCGACACGACTTATCGGTTACTGGGGTCTGACGTTTACCACCCCTAGACTAGATATGCGACATATCAGACGAACAGACCGGACTGTATGGGAGTATTACTGATTGGATTCACAGGAGAACGCACAGGCTAGCTTGTTGATCTTCTGATCGCTCAATACCTGGGTGGCTGTTACGTTTAGCTGACCGCTTGCAGCTTGTGGGTGTTTGATATGATCATCACCTGCTACCGGCGTATTGACGATTCTTTAGAGTCCTATACAGAGGTTTCTTGGCTCAGGCGAAATGGAGTAGAGGCGTATATGTGATATGTGCAGGACCGAGAATAATGCGATATGAGATACCGTATTATATTCTCGCGATATTTAGATATGAACCGGGACATCGGATCAAGTGTTGATTCGATGAATCGGTACATGATATATTAGTCGGTTATATTCGATATAGCCGGATCTTCGGATCAAGTGTTGATTCGATGATTTAATGTATAATAATATATATGATATATTGTATTACATTATCTAATATTGGCTCGCTTTATTATTTCATTTTCTCATAAGATGATACATTGATATATATGCGATATATGTTAATTGTATTATTTTCTTTTGTTGCAAATATATAATATATATGTGATATATATTATTGTGACATGATATGATTTATTATTAAACATGTTTAAGGATGATTAAAAAGGATTAGGGTTTGATTAGGGTTAGCTTCTTCTTGCACCTTCTAGAAGCTTTGTTTTTGTCATGCTTAAGATATTATGGTTGATATTTTTGCATGACTCATAACTTAACCTAACCAAACCCTAACTCTAGTTTATTCTCTACAAACTCTTATCCACTCATCCTTGACCATGGTTGATATATCAATCATATACATTTCTTTTCTATTCATCACAAAAGGAATTATCATTATGATTTTCCATTATCATCTTCTTCTTCTCTCTTGATTTTGAGCTCACTAGAAATTCCATTTGTGATAATAAAGTGTGAGAAAGTGAATTAAAAAGAAAGCATAAATACTACTCCTTCATCCTCATCTCATCTAGCCCATGAGATTAGTGTGTTCATCTCTTTAGAGTGAGAAAGCTTGAGTTAGTGAAACTTCGACGTAGATCATCGGAGATTTGGAACACTTCAAGCTAGCATGGATCGTTCGAGTCGTGGAGCCTCTCTTGAGTCCGGGAGATCGTGGATCGCGGCGAAGGGACTTCTACTCGGAGCTTGTGAAGAGAAGGAGCGGACTACAAAGGTTGTAATCCCTCACACTTAGATAAAAAGATATTATCTTGCATGCTTAACCCTAATAATCTAGCAAAGATCCCGGCTTTGGGTTGTTCGGCACGTCTAAATTTTTATACGGGCATGTTTGATGCCTTATGAACCTTCACAAGAGTGCCTAGGAACCCTACAGTGGTATCAGAGCCTAGCTAGAGCATTAGGCGATATGTTAACGAAGTTAAAACTCCGTTCGAACCCGAACCGACGAAAATAACGCCCTCTCTGGAAATTTTTTAAAATCTGGATTTTTTCTGAATTAAATATACCTAAAAATTACAGCAGAGAAAAATAAGAATTACTGTGAAATTTGAGCCATTGATCCGTGCAAACGACCGCGGAATCGCGGCCATTCCCTGCTTGGGCCGCGGTTCCGCGGCAGTACTATTCGATTTGACATTTTTGTTTTTACAGTAATTCTTTATTTTTGCTTATTTAGTTTCTGGTATTTTTATTTTGACACAAAGGTTGAGTGATCTGGAGTTTGTTTTGTAATAGTAGATTCGATCGGAATATTTAAATTCTTTTTTATTTCCGGATATTTAGAAACTGTTAAAATGTTCAAACGGATATCATTAACTCACTTTTTCCCGGCACGTAAAACTTTCAAGTGTTGAATTTTTATCGGGTTTAAATCTTTCGGAAAAATTGTACAAGTTAAGCGGTGGACCCTCTAGAAGAAAACAAACCTTAACTCGATTATGTGACCGTCTTGAACTGCCTTTTGAACCTTCGGGTTTGGGGTAGTACGGCATGCCACATGTGAGGCGTTGGCTTGACCCTTCTACGGCTGGATCACCGATACTGTGACATATTCTGGGATTATTTGAACTCTGCTCAAGTGTTGAGCAATTTAGGAAATTTTGGGTATTTGATTATCTGTTCGGAAAGTTTAATACTGTCTATTTATCTGGAATGTGATACAATATGTGGAATTCATAGAATAAGGCATGAAATGCGAAGTATGTGATATTTCGGATTTACGATGTCTAAAGTGATTATAGATTCCAAATATTATAGTTTTACACTTTCTTTTCTGTGACCGTAAGTGTAATATGTGATATCGCCGGTTTCGTTGCTATATGTCAACGACAATTGGGATGCGCATATTTACTTACGTTGATGATATGTGATATTATGTGTTGCTGTGATATGTTATATTGGATCGTCGTGTTCTGAATAGCCGGGGGTTTTATGTGAGATGAGGGTTTTTATTTTCATTCATGTAAAATTCATTTGTAATGTAATATTCTTTTATTTGGGGCACTTCCAGGTTAAGGTTGATGTCACCGTTGTATATTATTTACTTTTCCGCATTAGGTAGACCCAAGGAGGGGAGCACAAGTAACCGGGTTCTAGGGTCCAGTGGGAGGCCATCTCGAGGAGTCGAGACCGGGTCTCCTAACCCTAGAATTGGCAGTGTTACTTGCCGCTCTCGTAGGGGTCTTAGGATGTGGGTTTGGCTATTCGTCGCGACCGTGGAATCCGTGTTTTATACAGGCTCGTATTGAAAACACGGACGTCCTATTATATCCAATATTTCATATATGTTCTTCTGCTGCAATATTCTGTGATGAGATCATATTACTGCCTGAGACGAATGCTTATACTATATATATATATATATATATATATATATATATATATATATATATATATATATGCTGATATATAAATATAACTGCTTTCGTTTCTTCTGTGATGCTTAGGAAGCATAAGCTGATGGGATTTTTATTAATAAGATTAATAAAAGGAAAAGAAACCTAAAGATGTTGTAGAACCAAAACTTTATAAAAAGGGTAGCTACAGTTTTGCTTTGCACAGCGGTATATATGATATATCCTGCACCTTATTCGATGAGGAAAGAGCCGAGATCCCTTCACCGGGAGTGACCTCTATAGCGAAACTGGCAGATGCTACAAAACTCGGTTTGTCTTTTGATTGCTTTTAGAGTTTTGCTTTGCACAGCGGTATATATGATATATCCTGCACCTTATTCGATGAGGAAAGGGCCGACGATCCCTTCACCGGGAGTGACCCCTTTAGCGAAACTAAGAAAAGCCTCAAAAACACTCCTTTTTCAAAAACACATGATCCTACGACGATATCAAGTTCATTGCGCTAAGGGTTTTTTCTGAAAACCTGCATAGCCCTCCGTCATTTCAGATAAATACTACTTAGTATTCGTGCTACGGTAGTTTGGCCTTCGTCAAGACGTGGTGTATGGTAGCTAACTAGTACTTATCTGTTAGCATACGATGCGATTGGATTAGGGTATCGTACGGTATAGTTTGGCCTTCGTCAAGGGTCGTACAGATGGGTTTAATTCAATCAAGAAATGAACGGGTTGAACTTGACTAGCGCCCTATGGGTAGTTTGGCCTTCGTCAAGGTCATGGGACGCTAGGGGCAAAAATATTATCGGGAATTTCAAATGTTGAAATTTGCAATGAGATTGCATACCTTCTATGAGATAGTTGGATCCCGATACCCACTGCGAGTAAGTGTTACTCCTAGGAGAGTTTTACACAGGACAATTAGTCATTCAAGTAGGTGTCTAGAAAAGTGTTAACGGGGTTACGCCTCTGGGAAAACGAGGTTTACTTTAATTAGGTCCGTGCGAAAGCACGGGGAACCTCCCTCAAAGTACCGACACTGATCTGGCTGAAAGATTGACGAAATTGTAGGGTGTAATTAATCCCGGCTAATCTTACCTTTTAGGTTTGAAGGTAGATTTGATAAAAACAGTGGAAGACATCCTGATTAGATAAGATAATAACCAATCTAATCTTGCAAGAGCATACGCTAAAGTGTTTTCTTCTCTCTCTCTCCAGGTAGCGACCATGTCAGGCCATAATCAAGATAATAATATGGATGTATTAACTGAACCCGATTATTGTACTGAGCAAGGGAACGTTGGACCCGTTCTTTCTTATAAGAGTTATAAGACTGAACAGGAAACAGGAGAATATCTGGATTCTCTAGCCGCCCAAAAGAACATGCATGTTGATGCATCTTCTTCAGGTGTGTTAGTTATTGAAAACTGTTTCTCAGTTCACCCTACGTCCTGGGTATTAGATACCGGATCAGGATCCCACATATGTAAACAGTTACATGGGCTATGTAAAGGTAGAGAACTGGGAAAAGGTGATCATTCCGTTCAAGTAGGGAACGGTGCAAATGTTGCAGCCAAAGCTGTTGGCGAATATCACCTTGTATTACCAAGTCGTAATACACTGATTCTAAATGAGTGCTATTATATACCGAACATGATGTGCAACATTATTTCAGTTTCTTTATTAAGTAAAGAAGGATATAATTTTGTAGTAAAGGATAATGTTATGAACATATTCCTAGATCAAAAGTTGATTGCATCAGGCTCGTTACATAATGGCATATTCATTCTAAATCAGAATACAGTCCTGAATATACAAAACACACACAAGAGGAAAAGTTCAGATATGAACGAATCCTACTTGTGGTATTGTAGACTTAGTCATATCAATGCGACACGACTGGCTAAGTTACATAAGGATGGTTATTTGAATCCGTTCGAATTATCATCTTATGATACTTGCCATTCATGTCTCAAAGGAAAAATGACCAAAGCTCCGTTTAGTGGACACGGAGAAAGAGTTACTGAACTCTTAGGACTAATACATAGTGATGTATGCGGTCCCATGTCTACACATGCCAGGAACGGTTCTTCCTACTTCATTACATTCACTGACGATCTCTCTAGATACGGACATGTGTTTCTGATGAAACACAAGTCTGAAGCTTTTGAGAAATTCAGAGAATGTAAGCATGAAGTAGAGAACTAAACGGGCAAAAGTATTAAGATCCTTCGATCTGATCGAGGAGGAGAATACTTAAGCAGTGAGTTCCTAGATTATCTAAAAGAGAATGGGATTCTCTCTCAGCTTACTCCTCCTTATACACCACAGCACAACGGTGTATCTGAGCGGAGGAATCGCACCCTATTAGATATGGTGCGCTCTATGATGAGCGAGGCTGAGTTACCTATTTCTTTCTGGGGGTATGCGCTTGAGACAGCCATACATCTATTGAATATGGTTCCTACCAAATCAGTGCCTACCAGTCTATATGAGATATGGATAGGGAAGAGACCATCTCTTATGTATATTAAGATTTGGGGTTGTCCAGCCTATGTCAAAAGACAAAATCCGGACAAGCTCGAGGCAAGATCTGTCTTATGTAAGTTTATTGGATATCCCAAACATTCACGAGGGTATATCTTCTACCACTCCGAGGAACAAAAAGTGTTTGTTTTTCGACATGCCACCTTTTTAGAAAAGGGTTTTCTTATGAAAGAAATTGATGGCAATGAGGTAGAACTGGAAGAGGTTCCAGCAACACAAACTATAACAGAAGACTTGGTAGAACCAGAGGATTCAGTAGTACCCGACGAACCCCAGCCTCTCCGCCGATCTAATAGGGTTTCTCGTCCACCTGAGAGATACTACGGTTTTCTCATTGATGGTGGAAGCGAGGATTGCATCATGGATGATGATGAACCGACTAGTTTCGAGCAGGCCATCACGAGTGGTGACTCTATGAAATGGCTGGATGCAATGCGATCTGAGATGGATTCCATATACACCAACAAAGTATGGACTTTGGAAAATGCTCCTGAAGGGGTAAAACCCATTGGGAGCAAGTGGATCTTTAAAAAGAAATTTGGTGTAGATGGAAAAGTTGAGACTTTCAAAGCTAGACTTGTAGCAAAGGGTTTTCGTCAACGACCAGGTGTGGATTATGACGAAACCTTTTCTCCAGTGGCTATGCTTAAGTCCATCCGGATCTTACTTGCCATTGCTGCATACCATGACTACGAAATCTGGCAAATGGATGTTAAGACCGCCTTTCTAAACGGTGATTTAGAAGAGAGCGTGTACATGACTCAGCCAGAGGGCTTCGTAGATAGTGGGAGCAGCAGAAAGGTGTGCAAGCTGCTTAAATCCATTTATGGGTTAAAGAAAGCATTGCGGAGTTGGAACATCTGTTTTGATGTTGTAGTCAAAGAGTTTGACTTCATCAAAAATATATATGAACCTTGTATCTATAAGAAGGTAGCAGAGGGTAAGGTTGTCTTCCTCGTATTGTACGTGGATGACATACTCTTGATAGGAAATGATATTCCTATGCTGCAATCAGTCAAGCTCTTCTTATCACAGAGATTCTCAATGAAAGATCTAGGTGATGCCTCCTGCATATTGGGAATCATAATCTATAGAGATAGATCTAAACGGATATTGGGATTGTCCCAATCCAGGTACATTGACACCATACTAAAGAGGTTTAGTATGGAAGAATCCAAGCGTGGGAACCAGCCCACGATCTCTGGACTCACTCTCTCCAAAGAGATGTCTCCCAAGACTGATTTGGAGAGAGCTCGCATGCAAGGGATACCCTATGCTTCGGCAGTAGGCTCTATCATGTATGCGATGCTATGTACCAGACCCGATGTAGCATACTCACTAAGTGTAGTGAGTCGGTATCAAGCAGATCCTGGAGAGAGTCACTGGACAGCTGTGAAGAACATTCTCAAGTACTTACGAAGGACTAAGGAGATGTTCTTGGTGTATGGTAACGGAGAACTCCAGGTGGAGTCCTTTACCGATTCCAGCTTCCAAAGTGATAAGGACGACTCTAAGTCGCACTCGGGTTTTGTCTTTACCCTCAATGGAGGGGAGGTATGTTGGAAGAGTTCCAAACAGGATACCGTTGCAGACTCGACGATGGAGGCTGAATACATCGCTGCCAACGATGCTGCCAAAGAGGCTGTCTGGATAAAGAAGTTCATTAGTGAACTTGGTGTGGTTCCATCCATTAAGCATCCAATACCTCTGTATTGCGATAACAGTGGAGCTGTGGCTTTGGCCAAGGAACCCAGGTCCCATCAAAAGTCCAGACATATTCTGAGGCGGTATCACCTGATCAGGGAGATAGTTGATCGCTGGGAGATCGAGGTCAGGAGAGTAGATATGAAGGACAACACTGCGGATCCATTCACGAAGGCTATTCCCCAGATACAGTTTGAGAGATTATTCGGGATGCTAGGTATGAGATACTACAGCAGCTGGCCTTAGTGCAAGTGGGAGATTGTTAGTTATGTATATGCCCTAGAGGCCATTGTTGTACATATGATGTATATTATGATGGATGCTTAGATATATACAGAGAGGACTTTCTTGCTCGTCATGATAGTATGCTATTTGGTTTCACTTTATCTTAACATGTTGACTTGTATTGGTTTACTGTTTTTCTCTCACATGTTGATAAAGCCCTTAGGATCTGTACTCGACTACTGGGATTATGATGAGACCATACTAGTGGGTCCATAGTAGTCGATGAGTACATCCTATAACTGTTCCTAGTCGAGGGTATATCGAGACAGGGCATCGATACACCAGAGTAGACTAGCATATACGCATCTTGACCCATATGATGGGCGATGGATGATCCCATATCCATCGGTGTTTGACATCAGAGATGGTGTACGGGTGCTCAGTGGAGACTGGGTACACTGGACGGACTCGCCGAGAACTCCCAGATGGTGATATACCACACGTCAGATGGCAGTTCTCCGGTGACACTAGTACAGGGTAGTCTGTAGACCCGAGATCGTCATAGAGTCTTGTGTGATTCCCACTGTGCTTTGATTTCCACCTTACCATGTCCAAGAGGGCGTGCAAAACGGTGGCTTTTGGGTACAGTCCCGAATCACATGGAGGCAATGAGCGATAGGAGAGGATTCGTCTCTCCCGGTATAGGGAGTTGATGTTGTGCTGTGTTCGATTGGCTATAACTGGAAGTCCCTGACCAGGGCTGATATAGAGATTTACTGGTAAGTGTTACTAGTAGTTTCTCGACCCGTTATGAGCCACACATCGACACGACTTATCGGTTACTGGGGTCTGACGTTTACCACCCCTAGACTTGATATGCGACATATCAGACGAACAGACCGGACTGTACGGGAGTGTTACTGATTGGATTCACAGGAGAACGCACAGGCTAGCTTGTTGATCTTCTGATCGCTCAATACCTGGGTGGCTGTTACGTTTAGCTGACCGCTTGCAGCTTGTGGGTGTTTGATATGATCATCACCTGCTACCGACGTATTGACGATTCTTTAGAGTCCTACACAGAGGTTTCTTGGCTCAGGCGAAACGGAGTAGAGGCGCATATGTGATATGTGCAGGACCGAGAATAATGCGATATGAGATACCGTATTATATTCTCGCGATATTTAGATATGAACCGGGACATCGGATCAAGTGTTGATTCGATGAATCGGTACATGATATATTAGTCGGTTATATTCGATATAGCCAGATCGTCGGTCAAGTGTTGATTCGATGATTTAATGTATAATAATATATATGATATATTGTATTACATTATCTAATATTGGCTCGCTTTATTATTTCATTTTCTCACAGGATGATACATTGATATATATGTGATATATGTTAATTGTATTATTTTCTTTTGTTGCAAATATATAATATATATGTGATATATATTATTGTGACATGATATGATTTATTATTAAACATGTTTAAGGATGATTAAAAGGGATTAGGGTTTGATTAGGGTTAGCTTCTTCTTGCACCTTCTAGAAGCTTTGTTTTTGTCATGCTTAAGATATTATGGTTGATATTTTTGCATGACTCATAACTTAACCTAACCAAACCCTAACTCTAGTTTATTCTCTACAAACTCTTATCCACTCATCCTTGACCATGGTTGATATATCAATCATATACATTTCTTTTCTATTCATCACAAAAGGAATTATCATTATGATTTTCCATTATCATCTTCTTCTTCTCTCTTGATTTTGAGCTCACTAGAAATTCCATTTATGATGATAAAGTGTGAGAAAGTGAATTAAAAAGAAAGCATAAATACTACTCCTTCATCCTCATCTCATCTAGCCCATGAGATTAATGTGTTCATCTCTTTAGAGTGAGAAAGCTTGAGTTAGTGAAACTTCGACGTAGATCATCGGAGATTTGGAACACTTCAAGCTAACATGGATCGTTCGAGTCGTGGGGCCTCTCTTGAGTCCGGGAGATCGTGGATCGCGGCGAAGGGACTTCTACTCGGAGCTTGTGAAGAGAAGGAGCGGACTACAAAGGTTGTAATCCTTCACACTTAGATAAAAAGATATTATCTTGCATGCTTAACCCTAATAATCTAGCAAAGATACCGGCTTTGGGTTGTTCGGCACGTCTAAATTTTTATCCGGGCATGTTTGATGCCTTATGAACCTTCACAAGAGTGCCTAGGAACCCTACAAGTGCATGCTGATGCATCTTCTTCGGGTGTGTTCATTATAGAGAACTGTTTCTCAGTATCCTTTACGTCCTGGGTATGAGATACCGGATCAGGATCCCGCATATTTAATCTGTTACATGGGCTACATAAAGGTAGAGAACTGAGAACGGGTGATAAGTTTCATGAGACAGAAAACGGTGTAAGTGTTGCAGCCAAGTCTGTTGGTCACTATCACTCTGTATTACCAGAATACATTGATTTTGAACGAATGTTATTAGATACCGAACCTGATATACAAAATCATATCTGTCTCTTTATTAGTAAAGAAGGATATAATTTTGTATTGTTGGATAATGTTTTGAACATTTCCTATATCAAGAGTTGATCGGTTCAGGCACGTTATCTAAAAGCATTGACGTTCTAAATCAAACTACAGTTCTCAGTATACACAACACATATAAGAAGAAGAATTCAGAAATGGACGAATCCTTCTTGAGGCATTGTAGACTAGGTCATATCAATGCGACCCGACTGGCTGAAGTTACATATAGATGCAGATTTAAATTAGTTTGAATTTACATCTTATGAAACTTGTCGGTCATGTCACAAAGATAAGATGACCATAGCTCTGTTTATTGGAAACAGAGAAAGAGTTAGTGAACTCTTGGGATTGATACATGCTGATGTATGAAAGTCTCCTGTCTACACATGCCAAGACCGGTTCTTTTTACTTCATTACATTCTCTGATGATCTCTCAAGATTCAGACATATGTTCCTGTTGAAACACAAGTCCGAAGCTTTTGAGATATTCACAGAATATAAGTTAGAAGTAGAGAACCAAAATACGGGTAAAAGTATTATGTCCTTTGATATGATCAAGGAGGAGAATACTTGAGCACGGAATTCTTGGACTATTCTAAAGGAGAATGAGATTCTCTCTCAGCATTACTCCTCCGTATACACCGCAGAACGTCGGTGTATCGGGGCGGAGCAATAGCACCCTATGTGATATGGTGTGCTCTATGATGAGTACTACTGAGTTTCCTATTTCCTTTTGGGAGTTATGCACTTGAGAAGCTGCATTCCTATTGAATAGGGTTAAAATCAAATCAGTTGCCTACCATTTCATATGTGATATGGAAAGGGAAGAGCCCATATCTTAAGTTTGTTAAGATTTGGGGTTGTCCAGCCTATGTCTAAAAAGCAAAATCCGGACAAGCTCGAGGCAAGGTCTGTTATGTAGAACTGGAAATGTTCCATCTATACAAACTGCAGCTGATGATTTGGTATAACCAAAGGATTCAATAGTTTCCAACGAACCTCAGCCTCTCTGCCGATCTAGTAGGGTTCCTCACCCACCTGAGAGATACTTCGGTTTCTCTATGACAGTGGGAGCGAGGATTGCATCATGAGATAATGACCCAACTAGTTTCGAGCAGGCCATCCGGAGTGAGACTCTGTAAGAATGGCTGGATGCTTATCGATCTGAGATGGAATCCTTATACACCAACAAAGTATGGACATTGGTTGCTTTATCTGAAGGGTTAAATCCCCATCAGGAGCAAGTATATCTTGAGAAGATTACTTGGTGTAGATGGAAAAGTTAAGACTTTCAAAGCTAGACTTGTTAAAGGTTTTTCGTCATCGACCAGGCGTGGATAATGATGAAACCTTTTCCAGTGCCTATGCTTAAGTCCATCCAGATCCTACTTGCCACGGCTACATACCATGACTACGATATCTGGTGGTCGGGTGTCATGACTACTTTTCTAAAATGATGTTTTGGAAGAGAACGTCTATAAGTACACAGCCAGAGGGCTTCGTAAACAGTGGGAGCAGCGGAAACGTGTGCAAGATGCTTTATAGGATAAAGCAGGCGTCGCGGAGTTGGAACATCTATTTTGATGTGAAAGTCAAAGAGTTTGATTTCATCAAAATGGTAGATGAACCTTGTATATACAAAAAGGTAGTAGGGAGTATGGTGGTGATCCTCGTAGAGTACGTGGATGACATACTCTTGATAGGGAAGGAGTTTCCTATGCTACGCTCGGTCAATCTCCGCTTATCACAAGGATTCTCCATACAGGATCAAAGTGATACCTCCTAAATCCTAAGTTATGGATCTATGAGATAGATCTAATTGGATGTTAGGATATTCACTAGTTGTAGTGAGATGGTATCAATCGATCCTGGGGAGAATCACTGGAAAGGTTCCAGGGTGGTAAGGACGACTGAATGTCAGTCGCAGGCATTGTCTTTACCCTCAGTGGAGGGACGGTATGTTGGAAGAGTTCCAAGCTAGATACCGTGACATACTAGACGATTAAAGGCATGATACATCGTTACCAAAGATGCTACCAAAGAGATAGTCTGGATATATATAAGTTCATGAGATGAACTTCGTTCCTACCATTGTGTGACAATGGAGTTGTGGTTGTTTCCTAGGAACGCCCGTCCCATCAGAGATCCAGATATAATTCTTAGGTAGTATCACCTGATCATGGAGATGGATGATCTCCAGGGAGATCGAGGTTAGGAGAGCAGACACAGAGGACAACAACGCGGATCCACTCACAAAGGCCTTTTCCCCAGTAGAGACTTTTATGGGATGGTTGAGTATGAGATACTTCAACCGCAGCTACTTGTTGGGTATGTGATACCACAACAGATGGCCCTAGTGCAAGTGGGAGATTGTTAGTTATATGTATGCCCTAGAGGCCATTGTTGTACATACGATGTATATTGTAGTGGATGCTTGGACATATATAGGGAGGACTTTCTTGCTCGACATGATAGTATGCTATCTGGTTACTCTTTACCTTAACGTGTACACTGATTGTCTCTCTGTTACATGTTGGTAAAGCCCTTAGGATATGTACTCGACTACTGGGACTATGATGAGATCATACTAGTGGGGCCACGGTAGTCTACGAGTACATCCTATAACTGTTCCTAGTCGAGGGTGTATCGAGACAGGGCATCGATACACCAGAGTAGACTAGCGTATACGCATCTTGACCCATATGATGGGCGATGGATGATCCCATATCCATCGGTGTTTGACATCAAGGATGGTGTACGGGTGCTCAGTGGAGACTGGGTACACTGGACGGACTCGCCGAGAACTCCCAGATGGTATTATACCTCACGTCAGATGGCAGTTCTCCGGTGACACTGGTACAGAGTGGTCTGTTGACCCGAGATCGTCATAGATTCTTGTGTGATTCCTACTGTACTTTGATTTCCATCTTACCACGTCCAAGAGGGCGTGCAAAACGGTGGTTTTTGGGTACAGTCCCGAATCACATGGAGGCAATGAGCGATAGGAGGGGATTCGTCTCTCCCAGTATAGGGATTTGATGTTGCGCTGTGTTCGATTGGCTATAACCGGAAATCCCTGGCCAGGGTTGCTGAGATTTACTGGTAAGTGTTACCAGTAGTTTCTCGAACTGTTATAGACTTTATATCGACACGACTTATCGAGCTACTGGGGTCTTACGTTTACCACCCCTAGGCGAGATATGCGAGATATCAGACGAGGAGACCGGACTGTACGGGAGTGTTACTGATTGGATTCGCCGGAGAACTAGCGGGCTTACTTGTTGATCTTCTGATCGCTCAATACCCAGGTGGCCGTTACGTTTAGCACACCGCTTGCGGCTTGTGGGTGTTTGATATGATCATCACCTACTGCCGGCGTATTGACGAGTCTTTAGAGTCCTACACAGGGGTTTTCTGGCTCAAGCGAAACGGAATAGGAGCACATATGTGATATGTGCGGGACCGAGATTAATACGATATGAGATACCGTATTCTATTCTCGCGATTAGTGACATTGATCTGTTGTATGCGATATAGCCGGGTTATCGGATCAAGTGTTGATTCGATAAGTTGTCACTTTTGATATTAGTCGGTTATAGCCGGATTATTAAATCAAGAGTTGATTTAATAATTTGATGCATAATTATATATTTGATATATTACATTGCATTAACTAGTATTAGCTCACTTAAGATTTATTTTCTCACTAGTTTGTGCACATTGTTTATATATGATATATGCAAGTGTACATGTTTGTATCATGCTTGATCAAAGTTGGGTGTATGAGACTCATACCAAGATTAGGGTAAAGATTAAGGTTATTGTTTTATCTTAAGATTTAACAAAAGGGTTTAACTTAGTCAAAGTAATCAAGCTTGAAGAAGCTTGGAGAAGCTTTGACAAAGTCCACTCTTTTGTCATTTCTTTTGATATTCTTTAACCTAACCTTTAACCTAAAACCTTGGTTAATTCTCTACATGAGTTAAGCAAGAGGGCTTAACTCAACCATGGTGCCATTATTTATTGGATAAGTTTTCATTTGGATGGATAATTCTTTCTTCTTCTTCTTCTTCATCATCAAGCTCCATCCAAAAGCTTACTAGCTTCAATGGTGCCATGAGAAAAAGAGTGAGAAAATCAATTCTAAAGTGAGCCCACTTCCCACTTATTCATCCTCTACCACTTGCCATGTAGTAGAGTGTGTTCTCTTCACAAAGTTTATGACCTAATGAAGGAATAGCTTGAGTTTGTGTCTCCCCGACGTAGATCATCTTCGGCCTCGAAGTCAACGTAGCAAGCACGTTCGTTCTTCTCGTGGAGCTTCTCTAGAGTCCGGAGTTCACGATCGCAGCGATGGGAACGTCTACACGGAGCTAATGAAGTGAAGGACCGGATCTACAAAGGTTGTAATCCCTTTCACTTAGTGTTAAAGTTGTTAACATGCAAGTTTTCGCCTAAACCCTAATTTAAAGATTCGTATTAGAGTTGTTCGGCACGGCTAAAATTTTAATCGGGCATGATTGATGCCTCGTAGACCCTTGTACGCGTGCCTAGCAACCCTACATATCACATTACAGATATAATCAATTAGCTAAAGTTTATAGAATTTCGATCAATATTCCAATTTGAAACTACCCCAAATACAACACTGTTCTCTGAAGAATGTGGGCAGAAACAAAGCATCTTAAAAATCACAAAACATCAAGCTGGACACACTGTAGGAAAAAGGAGTTGACTCTGAGTCGACTCGGCCGCGGATCCGCGGCGAAACGCATGGTTTCGCCACGCTTCCGCGGCTGTCTGACTGAGTCACGAGCTCGTTTTTCTTGGGTGTCCTTAAAAAACCCTGCATGTATTTTTCAGGTCTCTGGAAATATTTTTAGACCTGTTTTTAAAATCGGCAGAAAACACTAATTTTTGATGTTTTTTGCGATTTTTTCCGGATCGAAGTTCTAAATACTTTCCTAACATGTTAGTTGTTGTTTAGCCTGGCTCTGATACCACTGTAAGTATATGTAACCCACCCCGGTATTTACGAGGAGGCGGAAAAAGTAAAAATCAAATTTTTATCACAAGGGAATATAGATTAACCATGAAGGATCTTTGCTAAACAAAAGCTAACAAACTATCTACAAGTTCTAACTACTAGGTTAGAAGGTTATACCCAGTTCTTGAACTCCTTCTCTTCTTGTGTTGCTTTCCTTTCTTGTGTGCTCCTTTGAGTGGTGTAGACGGCTCCTCCTCTTCGTCTTCTCTTTGCCAAAGAAGATCCACCCGAAGGCCTCTACCTTGAGCTCCTACCTCAACAAAGAAGTAACTAGAGTGCTTTGCTTGCTAGACAAAGAACCCTAAAGTGAGTAGAGAGGTGTTTTGATGGTTTTATCTCACAAAGCTCATGTTTTTCAACTCATGAAACAAGAGAGCTTTTGAGAGAGAGGAAGAGGGAGAGCAAACCATGAGAGAGAAAGGTTATGAGAGAATGAGAGTGAAGAATGAACCTAGCTCTCATGTTAGAGATTATGCTAATAATAATAATAATTAAGAAAATTGTGATGGTTAGTTGATTTGACCATTATCATTTCACATTTAATGCCAAGCAAGCTTCAAGAAGCATCTTTTGCATAAAGAAAATATCAAGGTCAATGAAAGTCAACAAGTCAAATGGTCAACCCAACCCTAAGCATGATACAATTATCCTTAATTAATATTATTAATCATATTTCTCCTCATTAGGGTTTTGATCAAGTCAATGGTCAAAAACCCTAATGAGGTTTCTCCCTCTCCGCCTCTGTCAACTGTACGTACGTACCCGCATTCGTGTTCCGAAGAAACACGAATACAATGAGACAAGACCAATCCCAAAACAAATACTAGGATCCGGCTTAAACCAAAGCCCATTAGTAATAACTACCCGGACACCAAACGTGCACAAGTGCGCGTATGTGAACGAACCCCGTCGTAAAACCATACGACCTCTACTCTGTTTTGCCCAAAGGTGAACAACCCTCTGTGTGGAACTCTAAAGACTCGACACTACGCTGGTAGTGGGTTTAACCACAGGCCGCAAGAGGTACTAGATGTATGTAACGGTCCCAAGGTAGATGCCGATAAGAAGACCGATGAGGTCAACCCATCCGAACTCCTACTGAGCCTAAATGTGACAATCTCAGTACAGTCCGGTCTGTTCGTCTGAGAGTATCGCATGTCGGGCCTAGGGGGCGGTAAACGTCAGTCCCCTAATAGCGGTACAATTCGTGTCGGAGTGTAGCCCAGAACACCCTGAGAAAATGTTGGAAACACTACCAGTAAATCCCGCTTGCCCTAGCCAGGGACTTTGTGTAATGGCTCTCCTAGACACAACGCGATATCAACTCCCAATACCGGGAGAGACGAATCCTATCTAACCGTCACTGCCTCCAAGTGCTTCGGGACTGCACCCAACTACTACTTGTTTGCACGACTCAATAGAGCCGTGGTAGGGTAGTAATCTAGTAACAGTGGTAACACACTCGAGGCGAAGTGACAGTGTCAAGTCAACGGACTAAGCTGTACTCATGTCACCTGGGAACTGATAACTGACGATAGGAATAATACCAACCAACAGTTCCCAGCGAGTCCTGTCCAGTGTACTCGTAACCTAACGAGCACCTACATACTATCTCCAGTATGACGTACTGATGGATGTGGGACAGACCATCTCCCCTCCTAAGATGAGAAGCGTATACACTAGTCTACTCTGGAGTATCGATTCTCTGTCTCGATAATCCTACGACCAGGGACCTGTATAAGGATGTGCTTATAGACTACCCATCCCCCACTAGTGTGACTGCCATCACAACGCTGGTAGTCAAGCAAAAGATCCTAAGGGCTCTATAAATATGTATTAGCAATATGTCAAAAGAAACACATACACATATTAAGATAGATACAAACCAAGTAGCATACTACCATATTGAGCAAGAATGTCAATCCGTGTATATATCCCAAGCTTCCAAAATGTAATATACAAACTAGTATTATACAATAATGGTCTATAGGGCATATCACACTAACAGTGACGGCACTTAAACCACGTAACGTCTACAAGCGTAACGCAATTTAAGTAAGCCGAAAACCCAGAAATCTAAACCATCAAAAGTAGTAAGTGATATGAACATTGTTAAAAACTTTTGGGAATCTCAATATAAAAATCTTTAACTTAAGTTTCTTTCATAAAAATTTTCGCAGCACCTCCTTTGTAAAAACTAGCTCCGAAACGGGTACAACATAGAATATAAATAAAGCATCCCCAAACGGGAGCAAATCACGCCCAACGGCGGAAACAACCACGACAAGCATATATATACGACACCATAGAGAAGAAATATAAATGAAAACAACATAAGGAGGTAAAACTACAAAACAAGACCGGCTCCCACGAGCATGGCACTCAGCAGTCACCAAACAATACAACATCGATCCTCACAACTCGTCTCTAAGTCAAATACATGAAGATGGTGGATGGAGAGTACTAGATACAAAAGATATACAATGTACATAAAACGGATAACCGCGAAACCCACCTATAGCAAAGGCTCAAGCCAACCATAGCGGTGTCCGCAAAAGTGGAGATAATATGAAGCCCTGCCGCGACTACTATGAGGGTCTAACCTGCAAAAAACTGTGGCACAACGGGGGTGAGTTGCCAACACGTGAATAGTAAATAACATCATGCAGGTAATCGCAGGTATACACGTACTGCGATAATATATCACATGCAAACTGATAGTATAATATGGCAATAGTATATGCAACAGTCATGAAAGGTACTCTATCAGGTATTACTAATATATGAAGCAATGCATATCAAATGAAAGCTGAGTATGGGATAAAATATATCATCATCAAGGAATCCTCATTGTGGAAAAAACTAGTGTCCATCAACGACACTCCAAATCCCAATACCTCAGGCACCGCATTCTCAGATCGGACCTCATATCCTGTAAGTCTCATGAAACCTGAGTGTCCAACATCGACACTCAAAAACATCATGAAAACTAGTGTCCAACATCGACACGTAAATACTCATATCATGGACTCCGTCTGTGGGATCGTCCCGCGGGCTCCGGAAGAACGGTCGGTCCATGTCCATCTCATAACTCCGGTCGGTATCCTCCAGATATCCGCCGAGTCCAAATACTATCACCGGTAAGGTAGTACTCCCCTGCCTCGGGCTCAACACCAACATCTGTGATCTTCTTGTCCTGGGGTACCTCCGGGCCCACCATGCACCCGCACACGGCCTCATCCAACTCCTCGCATCGGGTTTCTAACACAAGTATCAGAACCGAGAAAACTCATGGTGGACGCATCGAAATATCATATCAAGAGAAACCGGGTTTTCAAAACAATACATAAATTCTTGAAATACCCCCATGGTTCTCAAATCCATAAATCAAATGAAATCCATATCTCAATGCGTAAATCCATGAAATCTGATATATGCAACATAAAACAGTAATATGAGCATATTAAAGGAAAACCGCTCTGTTAGATGAATCCAGTTTTAAAATATATCATGCGGTTCCCAATTCCTCCGAAATCAAGTGCAGCGTCATTTGAGGTGTACATGTAACTACAGAAAGGTATGTGTATCTATATGTAAGCAGGTATGTATGATACATTTCATATGTGCAATAGCACAATAATCAACGTCTCAATGTCAATGACAATACAATACCACATAGGGGTATATGTAGTTATAGCA
The DNA here is from genome assembly GCA_030015575.1 of Agapanthus africanus. Lineage (NCBI taxonomy): Eukaryota > Viridiplantae > Streptophyta > Magnoliopsida > Asparagales > Amaryllidaceae > Agapanthus > Agapanthus africanus. Next base: position 142,775,449 of record JASDDO010000031.1, read on the forward strand.
AGGTATGTGGGTGTACATATAAGTATGTATGCATGATGTACATGTAACTATAGCAAGGTATATGTGTAAGCATGTAGGTATAGCATGTATACTACATTTCATATGTGCAATGGAATAAGAATCAATGTCTCAATGGCAATAACCGATACAATATCACATATGTATATATGTTGTGCGTGTCATGGCAATTACCGACGGTGTGTGTGTAGCATACAATTTGTGCTCGTGCAACATGAACCGTCAGTAATAGTGTTGTGTATCATTAATATTATGTCCATATGCAATAGGAAAATGAGCTATGCAACAATGGTACACATGCATAATCAATGTCCATATACTTATAACTAATAATCATGTCATTGAATCTAGCCCAGACGCATAATACCATACGGGCGATTCCCTTGTAGATGTTAAATCTACTCACCAATGATCTTGGGCTAAGTAAAGCCAACCACTTGCTTCCCTTTCTTCGCAGCGTCCGAAGTCCCCACTTGCGATCCTAAATTTCATAAACACAACACATATGGTTAAATATTCTGTGCCGACACAAAGACAACGAAACGCAAGGATAACACCCACAAGATATACACACTATGCACTTAGTGCACAAAACGCGTACGATATCGGCACAACCATAGCTAGGAACGCAAAACGACATAACCACCAAGTCTAGACCCTGATCGTACCGATCACGCATTCACAACACAATATATATCATGGAAGATAATATATATAACATCGCATCGTCAAAAGAATCTCACGCCTAATTTATCCGAAAACCTAGTAAGCATATTTTAATAATTTTAGCTCAAATCTAGAAATTTAACAAAATCTAGTGGCCACAACATCACATAATAGCTTGATTAAGCCACACAAACCTTTACTACAATTTTAATCTCACCCATATAAGATTTAGTAAAAGCTAGTTTGCAATTAAGCTTAATTAGACAATTAGGAAAAATATCATTTAACAATCTCACAACTAGGTTAAGTTTTCCCAAGTCTAAAATACTCAATTAACCATTTCAAACAATAAAAACCCTAACTTGATCTTCATAAATCTTTCTTGAATTTCTAAACATGCAGATTAAAGCCATATTTAAACATCTAATAAGCTAGCTTAATGTATTAAAACAACAACTAAGTTTAGGGTTAGGATTTTATATCTCAAAACTTGATTCTAAACAAGCAACTAGACTTTCAAATTAGCCTCTAAAATGCTAACTTTCATGAAGATCCAAGCTTGGTTAAGGCTAAAGAATAATGGGTATGGATTTGTTTTAGAGTTTTAGAGTTTGTGGGATTATTTGATGATTTTTTATGAATGTTTGGAGCTTGAAGGAGTGGAAATGGGGTGGAGAAAAGAAGTGGGCAGCAAGGGGGTTGGCCACAAGAAGAAGAAATGGGGAAAGTGTGGAAGTGTGTGGAAAAGTTTAGGTTAAAACACATTAAAGCTCAATTAAAGAACCTCCCATCTATGCCATCTCTTAATCCATTTTAATTAAAATCTTCATTAACCTTCAAAATATTTAGATATTTTCCAAGATATTTTGCAAAGAAGACAAAATGCTTAATCTTGTGATTAAGTTAGTATGGATTCACATTAGCATAATTAACCCAATCCAAATTGTAATTACCACTAATTAAGTGCATAATTAAAAGCTTATAATAATAGTTTAATTAAGGAAAAATATTTAAGTGAACCAAAATTTACAAGCGACTAACTAAATACCGCAACTAGCAATTTCCTAATTAAACTAGGTGCAGTTAATTCTATACTGAAAAATGATCACTTCTAGGTTTTTACGGAAAACACAATTTATTTTACCTATTAACGGAAAATTCGCATAAACGATTTCTAAAACGTTACAATCTTCCCCCCTTAAAGAAATTCGGTCTCCGAATTTAAAATTTTAATTACGCGTACCTTCGAAGAGATGAGGGAATTTCTTCCACATCCCGCTCTCGGCCTCCCAAGTGATCTCTTCACTAGCAGGGCCACACCAAAGAAGCTTCACAGATGGCAAGACCTTTGACCGAAGTTTCTCCATCCGCCGATCCAATAATTTATCGGCTGCTTGGTAAATGAAAGATCGCGTTCTATTGAATGGTCTGGTGCTGAATCATGTGTGAATGGTCATGAAGGTAATTACGAAGTATCGACACAATGAATACGGGGTGAACATCCGGAAATCTGGGTGCAAGTGCCAAACGATAGGCAACGGTACTAACTCGCTCAAGGATCTCAAAAGGACCTACAATTCTGGGACTAAGTTTCCCCTTCTTCCCAAAACTCATCACGCCCTTCATCGGAGAAATCCGTAGGAATACATGATCCTCCACTGCGAACTCAATTCTGCGACGATGACGGTCGGCATAAGACTTCTGTCTACACTGAGCTACTCTCATACTATCCTGAATCAACTGGATCTTCTCCGTAGTCTTTTGACTAGCTGGGGTCCGAAAATCCTGCTCTTGATGAGTCGATCTAACAGACTGGTGATCGACACAATCTACCATACAAAGCCTAAAAAGTTTCCATCTGAATCATCTCCTAATAACTGTTATTGTAGGAGAACTCCATCAATGGCAAGTGGCGATCCCAACTGCCAACACAATTAAGCACGCACGCACGAAGCATATCCTCCAGAGTCGGTATAATCCTCTCTGACTGACCATCGTTCTACGGATGGGAAGCGATGCTAAAGCTCAACCAGGTACCCAAGGCTTCCTGAAGCTTCTGCCAAAGACAGCTAATGAACTGGGTGCTACTATTGGATACAATGAATGAAGGAACTCCGTGCAAACGCACAAACTTATCGACGTACAAATGAGCAAACTGAGCATATTGAGCATAACCGAAAGGGGTCTTCACTGGAAGGAAGTGAGCCACTTTCGCTAACCGGCCAACAAAATCACCCAAATGGAGTCATACCCTTGACTAGACCTGGGTAGATCCACAACGAAATCCAAGGAGATTTGCTCCCATTCTCACTCTGGAACAGTTAAAGGTTGCAGTTCTTCTGCTGGTCTCAAATGCTCAGCCTTAACTCGCTGACAAGTCAGACATTTCGAAACGAAATCCGAAACATCACTCATCAACCCTGCCCACCCGTAACTATCTCTCAAGTCACGTTACATCTTGGTGGAACTTGGGTGAACACTAAAAGCTGACCGATGTGCCTGCTATAGGATCTCACGTCTCTACCCAACGGTATCTGGTACACACAAGCGAGTCCCGTAATGTAGCACACCCTGGTCATCAATCAAGAACTCCGAATCTCTACCCTGTCGAACATGCTCAAGAATCTCAGACAAATGGGCATCGTCGGGCTGTGCCTCACGAAAAAGATTAAGTAGAAGTGGACTGTTCATATCATAATATTGCATTATTATATTCCCCATTCTTATGCATTTTACAAATAAACAGGTGCTTTTGACCCATGTCTGCTACATAGTACAGGTTACATATTCTTGGAAGAAAAACAATGAAAAAGATAAAAGAAGATGCAAAAGTGAGACTACGACCAACAAAATAGAAAGATCTTGATCAAGCCTACACGAAGATCAGTACAAAGCAACGCAAAGTCCAAGATTACGAAGCAATGGTACAAGTTCACTACAAATTATTCACTGGGAGATCTGGAAGAAACCTAGAAGCCAAGTTGAGAAAAGTACTAAAGAAGTAGTAAAAAAAAGTCAGAACAAGTAAAAAAAGTTCAGCCATCAAGTCCACCATTGGGCCGCGGAACCGCGGCCCATCCCTTGCTGCGGCCGCGGATCCGCGGCCTCCTATTGCACGTGTCGGTGGATTTTTCCAGAGGCGGCGCGCAGCGTTTTCTAGGCCTTTTCTTAGAGGGTATTTTTGTAATAACAGATATGGCGTCAATTGTAAACCTAGGGTTTTCTATTTCCTATAAATAGAAACCCAAATACCTCTTTTAAGGTATGCCTCTTTTCATTTCATAAATTCAGATATGTACTGCGTTGATATTTGGAGAGAGCCATCAATAAAAATTAGTAAGTTCTTTTATTTCTTTGCCTTATTTTACTTTTAATTTAGAATGTCTTTTAATCCTCTAATGAGCGAGTAGTCTCCTCGCTTGTTAGGGTTAGCTTTAGGGAAAGGTTTGAGAGATGAGATCTCTCACCTCTTTCTTGCCCCTTCACACATAATAATTAGAACTCCATGCATACACGCACACACCGCTCCCTGCGGCACCTTACCCCTCGAGGTAACGGTGATACCGTAGTATAAAGGACAGGTTGCGCATGTTTTCCATGGAGGTTAGGGTAAGGATCGATAAAGGAAGGACAAGAACCTAGAGGAAGAAACATCTTCCCAAATGATTCTAATCCACTTCATTGATAATTACCATAACATCTAATAGATCTAAAATAGGGCATTGAAAGCGGTGAGGAAACCTTTAATCTCTCAACTTACCCTAGACCTAATCCTAGCAAGACTTAGATCTAGATAATCTTAGTATAAATCAACTTAGTGTTTAGATAAAAACAATCCGACACCCATCGGAATTAACTCGTTGGAGCGATTAGGAAAACACAAAATCCCTGTGGACCGACCCGTACTCACCGGCTAGCTACCAAGCGACGCCGTTCTTGATTGCGGTTACTAGAAATATTTTTGACATAGGAATCAAATGGCGCCGTTGCCGGGGATCGAACCCGGGTCACCCGCGTGACAGGCGGGAATACTCACCACTATACTATAACGACAAACAATTTTGTTCGTATGTCAAAAATATTTCTAGTAACTGCAATCAAGAACGGCGTCGCTTGGTAGCTAGCCGGTGAGTACGGGTCGGTCCACAGGGATTTTATGTTTTCCTAATCGCTCTAACAAGTTAATTCCGATGGGTGTCGGATTGTTTTAATCTAAAAACTAAGTTGATTTATACTAAGATTATCTAGATCTAAGTCTTGCTAGGGTTAGGTCTAGGGTAAGTTGAGAGATTAAAGGTTTCCTCACCGCTTTCAATGCCCTATTTTAGATCTATTAGATGTTATGGTAATTATCAATGAAGTGGATTAGAATCATTTGGGAAGATGTTTCTTCCTCTAGGTTCTTATCCTTCCTTTATCGATCCTTACCCTAACCTCCATGGAAAACACGCGCAACCGGTCATTTATACTACGGTATCACCGTTACCTCGAGGGGTAAGGTGCCGCAGGGAGCGGTGTGTGCATGTATGCATGGAGTTCTAATTATTATGTGTGAAGGGGCAAGAAAGGGGTGAGAGATCTCATCTCTCAAACCTTTCCCTAAAGATAACCCTAACAAGCGAGGAGACTACTCGCTCATTAGTGGATTAAAAGACATTCTAAATTAAAAGTAAAATAAGGCAAAGAAATAAAAGAACTTACTAATTTTTATTGATGGCTCTCTCCAAACATCAACGCGGTACAGATCTGAATTTATGAAATGAAAATAGGCATACCTCAAAAGAGGTATTTGGGTTTCTATTTATAGGACATAGAAAACCCTAAGTTTACAATTGACTTCATATCTGTTATTACAAAAATACCCTCTAAGAAAAGGCCTAGTCAACGCTCCGCGCCGCCTCTGGAAAAATCCACCGACACGTGCAATAGGAGGCCGCGGATCCGCGGCCGCAGCAAGGGTTGGGCCGCGGTTCCGTGGCCCAATGGTGGACTTGATGGCTGAACTTTTTTTACTTGTTCTGACTTTTTTTGTTTTTACTACTTCTTTAGTACTTTTCTCAAATTGGCTTCTAGGTTTCTTCCAGATCTCCCAGTGAATAATTTGTAGTGAACTTGTACCATTGCTTCGTAATCTTAGACCTTGCGCTGCTTTGTACTGATCTTCATGTAGGCTTGATCAAGATCTTTCTATTTTGTTGGTCGTAGTCTCACTTTTGCATCTTCTTTTATCTTTTTCACTGTTTTTCTTCCAAGAATCTGTAACCTGTACTATGTAGCAGACATGGGTCAAAAGCACCTGTTTATTTGTAAAATGCATAAGAATGGGGAATATAATAATGCAATATTATGATATGAACAAATACCCCCAAACTTATCTTTTGCTCGTCCTCGAGCAAACTTAGTTTTATTCTCGACAAAAACCTAACCTCACTTTCGCAGGGAAACGCGATTGCACTGAGCTCGTGCAACAAACCGTTGAACCTCTAGGTGTCCCTAATAAGAGGAGTGTTGTCTCCTGAGGGTTTTTAGCGCATACTACCCACAAAATCCTATCAATTCGGCCCATTGACTCTTATTCTCCAATTAGGTTTTCTAACAAGGAATTCTATTATATACGACTCATAAATTATCCACCCATATTCTTCACGTTTCTTTATCATTTAACTTAAGATTATATATATTCTGTAGACTTGTTTAGCTTTTGGCATCTCTTAAGTTTTTCTTCTAGGGTTCCATCTCCACTTAGGAATTTTTGTCATCTCTATTAAAGATACAAGTTCTATTCTTCACTCCTATCTCTCATCTAAACTCCAATCACATACCCCTACGTGTGTGTATAAATCACCCCTACACTTGGAAGTTCAAATCAAGCAATCATACTCTTGTCCGTTGTCCAAAATACTTACTAATTGGTGAATTTTTAAATGAATTTTGCTTACACATCCTTCATGCGACCGTTAATACTTCTTGAGGTACCAACGACCGATTACAAAATGCGTTTGCACTTTAAGGCGTACTTCCTAGTCTTGTAACACCTAAGGCTTTTTAGAAGTGACTCCCAAACCAGTTGGTCTAAGGCACTAGGTGATGAGGCACCCTCGCTAAATATTTTTTCTATTTTTCAGCCTTAAATAATCACAAAAACCAGTGTTCGTTTTTTTTTCTTTATTCATACTTGAATTTTTCTTTTATTTTCTTCGTACTAAAGACTTAAGACAAGAGAATTTCAAGGTCTCTTGTACTATTCCAAGTTTCAAGTTGCGTGTTTGTGCAATTTGTAGGGTATATATTTTCAGAATCTAGACTTAAGCTAGAAATTATTTTTCAAACTCATACTTTAATAAAAACATCAATACTCTTCCCTTGTTTTAACTGCCCAAGAAGTGAACTCAAAATTTGCTTATTTCTAAATAAACTACAAAAACATATACTTTCTACTGTTCAACTTTAAGAAAGGTTATTTTTAGGGTTTTTAATTTACTAAGTCTAAGATCTAGTTGTTCCCAGCTAGTTAACCTATTTTTCAAACTCAAGTCGAATACGGCCAAAATTGAATACATTAATTTTTATAATTTTTCAAAATTTTCCAATTTTTTATGGGTTTTAAAATAAGTATGCAAATGCAAAAATATGTACATATGAATGAGAAGAAAGAAGGCTTACCGAGCATACCCCCAAACTTAAACTTGACAGTGTCCTCACTGTCATGCTATACCAAGAGGGTTGAGAATGTCGGCACTCTCCTGTTTATTTATTTACAAATTGTTTTTATAATTTTTTTTTATTGGTAAAAGAAAAACAAATATATATATACAGAAAAGCCCCCCCCCCAAACTTCATTGAAACAATGTTAAACGTCATTGCCAAACTTTGCAAAGACCAAAAGTCAACACCAACAAGTCGAAAAATTTATCTGTAAAGAATATCGGTTGGTGGAAGAACATGTTGTACCGATTCAAAAAGAATTGGGGAAGATAGAAATGGTGGTATGGAAAGTGTGGAAGTGAATAGATATGAGGTGGTGATGAATCAAAACGAGAATGTGAATAATCAGCAATCAGTGGAATATTGACATTCTCGTAGCTTATTAAAAGAAAAGGGGGGTGGTTCAACTTCTAAAGGAGGAGGTTGACTATCCACACTATCCCCAAGATAATTCTGTGGATCCTTTATCGACTTGGCATCATCCATCATATGCATATGATATTTAATTATGAGGGAACTAATCTCCTCGATGTCCGCCATAGTCCAGCGGAAAGCTTGCCGCTTATCTTGTAAGACCATTAAAAGGGCTTTCTCTTGCTCGAGGGCTAGAGAGGCCGATATGATAACGAGAAAGGTCTCATTCTCACCTAGGTAAGCATATTTAAGGTGAGACGGCAAGGGTTTTAGTTCGAGTTTCGGAGGCGAAACAATCATAGGTAAAATTTGGGAATCTACCTCGAACTCAAAGGACTCCAACACAGGTTCGAAATCACTGCAAACAACCGATTCGGATGGTTCAACTAACTCATCCAAAAATTCAAAAGACTCATATTCGGGCGATGAGTCGTCAAAATCATCCGAAAAAGTGAAACATTCATAATCAATATCGGTTGTGTCAACTGTGGTAGATTCAAGGAAGGATGCACTAGTGGCGTCAAAACCGTTTTCATCAAACAGAAATCTTTCAAGCTCGCAGTCCTCCTGCGTGATTTCATGAATAGAGCAAACTTCTCGTGTACTAGTTTTAGGCACGGGGAGCAGACTTCCTAACATGTAAATATTGAACTCACTAGACGTCCTCCCGAAGGATAGAGTCATGGAGCCATTGCGACAATTTATTACGGCATTGGAAGTGGCCAAAAATGGTCGACCGAGGATCACCGGAATTTAGTTCCGTGAGTTAGCAACAGGTTGTGTGTCCATAACAATAAAATCAACGGGGAATATAAAATCCCCAACTTTGATCAACACATCCTCTAACTCACCCCTAGGATGGGTGATTGATCGATCAGCCATTTGGAGAGTACAACGAGTGCGTTTCAACTCTCCAACCCCTAATTGGTCGTACACGGAGTAGGGAAGCAGGTTAACACTAGACCCAAGATCTAAAAGTGCTCGATTGATTTTCTTATCCCCAATTGTTATTGAAATCGTAGGACAGCCGGGGTCCTTTCGTTTTTGGGGTAAGGGTTGAGGTTGGTTAATAGCATTGCTCACTGCACTAGCCACTAGCACTTTCTTGGGTATTTGAGACGACTTTCTCTTTGAGGTGCATAAGCCCTTTAAGATTTTCGCGTATGAAGGGACTTGTTGGATTGCATCCAAGAGAGGTATATTTATGCTAACCTGTTTAAATAACTCCACAATCTTCTCCATTTGTGGAGTTGGTTTATTGGGACTCAACCTGTTTGGAAATGGAGCATTTTGAAAATCTGTTGAGTCCAATGTCTGTGGAGTAGAATGTGGAGTCGGAACGGATCCCAGTGTGGGTGTGTTCGTGAAGTGAGAAGTGGGTCCGTTCGGATTAGAAGAAGAAGAGCATTTTGAAGAATGAAGAATAGGCTCTAGCGGAGGAGATGAGGGTGAAGAAGAAGAAGATGGAGAAGAAGAAGAAGAAGGAGAAGAAGGAGAAGAACTACCGGCGGGGGTGTCATTACTAATACCCACATTATTCTGCAACACTCTTCCGGATCTCAACGTGGTCACCGCATTTACATTGTGATTGTGATATTCATGTGCGTTTTGTGTGTGACCGGGATTTGGAAATGGTTGAGATGGAAGCTTTCCCTTTTCTCTCTCGCTCAACGCAGCAGTTAGTTGTGCAATTTGTACCTCAATAGTTTTGATGCTTTGATCGTGTGAAGTATTGTTGTGCACCAAAGACTGGACGGAATTTTCCAACCTTGCTGCGGATTCTATAGATTGCTTGAGAAACGCATCTAGAATTTTTTCTAACGAGATAACCTTATCATCATTGGGTTGAATCAAATTGTTCGTTTGATTTGGATAAGGTTGTGGTTGGAAAGGTTGCTAGTATTGAGTTTGTTGGGGTGCTTGTTGTTGTGGAGGAGGAGGCCTTTGAAAGTTGTTGTTTCCTTGGAATTTTTTATTTTGATTCCAAGCAAAATTTGGGTGACTCCTCCAACCCGGATTATAGGTCGAAGAGTAAGGATCATTTTGTTGTCTTTGCTGAAAGGCAGCATTGACTTGATCTTGTCCTTGAACGGGTGGATTGTAAGGACACTCTTCGGTAAGGTGTGATGGATCCGAACAACAAGCACAAACAGTTCGTGGGGGTAAAGCAGGGGCAGAAGAAGACGATGATATTTTGGTCTCAATGGCTTCTAGCTTTTTCATAAGTGCGGCCATCTCGGCCTTCATAGCAATCGAAATATCTAATTGATGTATGCCTGCCCTAGATTGACCAATAGAAGAAGATGAGGTGGTCTTTGTGCTCTCCCACTGAATTGTTTGTTCACTAAGATCCTCGAGAAACTGCCATGCTTCCTCACTAGATTTGGTTAGAAAGTGACCTTGACAAATGGTTTCGAGCAACTGCTTCGTTGCCGGGTTCAATCCCTCGTATAATGTTTGGCAAAGTTGCCAATTTTCGATCCCATGGTGAGGGCATTGAACGAGTAGGTCTTTGAATCTTTCAAAACACTTCCAAAATGGTTCGGAAGGAAGCTGGGAAAATTGTATAATCTCATTGCGAATTCTCGCGGTCTTGAGATGAGGATAAAAATTTTTAAGAAAAGCTTTAACAAACTCGTCCCAATTTCGAATTGAAAGTGACGTTGTGCTGTATAGCCACTTCTCGGCTAAGTCACATAAAGTGAAAGGAATGACCCTTAGCCTTATAGCATCGTCGGATAATTGGGTTGTTTTCATCATAGCGCAAACGTTTTGGAATTTATTGATAAAGATATAGGCATCTTCGGATTCCAATCCGTGAAATTTTGGTAGCATATTGATGAAGTGGGGTTTTATCTCAAAATTGTCCACATTTGCCGGTGGGGGTGAAAGACAGGTAAGTAAGGAAGTGCGGACAGGGTAGAAGAGATCCTGGAGCGCGATTCGTTGGGGCGCTACAACAGGCGGGTGATTCGGGTTATTCGCACCTAACGGATGTGGAATCAGTCCCGTGGGTAAGGTGTTGTTGGGATTATATCCCGACATACCTTCGGAAGAAGAATTTGAAGGTGGACGGAATTTCGACTTCGGAGTCGAAGAGTTCGTCGGTCGGTACCAACGAAACACGGACTAATCGGGCGCTAGTGTCCCTAGTCCAAAGTGACATACACTAAAGAGGTAGTGTAGTCAAAAAGGTGAAAAACAGAATGTGGGGGTAAGAAAATGTCAATGAGAAGAAAGTGTGTGGTGGTGGGGTGCAAGGATTTTAAGCGACAAGTTGCAAGTTTTTATAAAAGAAATTCCTTTTTCCTTTTTTTTATTTGGAACTTTTTGCAAAAATTTTCGATAAAGGGTTAAGACACACTTTCGATCAACTAAAAATGCACAATCAGGCCTAGATATAGGGTCACCTAGGTCAGCTAGACAGCTCCTAACTGTTCCAAAGGGCTAGAAATAGGACCTCAAACCGCCTCTTCACCGCCAATTGCGGCCAGGTAAGTGCCAGGTAAGTAGGAGGATCCCCACTACGAAAGTAGTGGTCCTAATTAAGTAACCACTTGCCTTAGACACACTTACCTAGACACCGCAAAGTCAGGTTAGGATAAACGGTCGATGCCTATAACTAGTCCTCTGTCCTATTGAGCGCGACGTCCTTAGGGCTGAGTCTAGTATTTTTTAATTAAGAATGGTGAATGCAAATGCCTTATGTGATTTCTGGGGTCCTGGGAAGGGTGATGAAATCCCTACCCAATCTGAATTGGTCTCAAGCCCCTTAAAGTCCGATTAAAGATATGCAAAATAGAAAAAATCACTTGCAATCAAAGATTTTTTATTTTAAGCACGGCGCAAAGAATCCTGCACAAGATTTGTTATTGAGAAGGGGGAAGATTTTTTTAAGCGCAAAGAATCCTGCAGGAGATTTGGCAAAAGATATATTTTAGGTTGCAGAGGGAAGAAAAAGGAAACAAACTGTGAAAATTTCGCGCGATTTTGTCACAGAGGGACCGCGGATTAGCGGCAACTACCCACTTCTGGCCGCGGTTTAACGGTGGAAATGGCAGCGCAAATCTCCAGAAAAATTTTGGTGTCCTGTTGTTCCAGCCCCTTTCTGTTCTGATGTACCTTTTTCTGTTTCGCACTCTGGATTTTTCCAGATCCGTCGATCCTGCAAAGATTCACACAAAAATACCCTTCAAACAATAAATGATAAAAATTTTATAATTTTTCTTTTTCTGTTTTTATGATTTTTTAATTTAGATTAACCCGAAATTGCAAAAAGGAAATACTACGCCATCCCCGGCGACGGCGCCATTTGATTTATAGGGATTTTACGATCAAAAATATAAGTTACCGCAATCAAGAACGGCGTCGCTTGGTAGCTAGCCGGTGAATACGGGTTCGATCCCCGGCAACGGCGCCATTTGATTCGTATGTCAAAAATATTTCTAGTAACCGCAATCAAGAACGGCGTCGCTTGGTAGCTAGCCGGTGAGTACGGATCGGTCCACAGGGATTTTGTGTTTTCCTAATCGCTCTAACGAGTTAATTCCAATGGGTGTCAGATTGTTTTAATCTAAACACTAAGTTGATTTATACTAAGATTATCTAGATCTAAGTCTTGCTAGGATTAGGTCTAGGGTAAGTTGAGAGATTAAAGGTTTCCTCACCGCTTTCAATGCCCTATTTTAGATCTATTAGATATTATGGTAATTATCAATGAAGTGGATTAGAATCATTTGGGAAGATGTTTCTTCCTCTAGATTCTTGTCCTTCCTTTATCTATCCTTACCCTAACCTCCATGGAAAACACGCGCAACCGGTCATTTATACTACGGTATCACCGTTACCTCGAGGGGTAAGGTGCCGCAGGGAGCGGTGTGTGCGTGTATGCATGGAGTTCTAATTATTATGTGTGAAGGGGCAAGAAAGAGGTGAGAGATCTCATCACTCAAACCTTTCCCTAAAGCTAACCCTAACAAGCGAGGAGACTACTCGCTCATTAGGGGATTAAAAGACATTCTAAATTAAAAGTAAAATAAGGCAAAGAAATAAAAGAACTTACTAATTTTTATTGATGGATCTCTCCAAACATCAACGCAGTACATATCTGAATTTATGAAATGAAAAGAGGCATAACTAATACAAGGAATTGGGTCTCTATTTATAGGACATAGAAAACCCTAGGTTTACAATTGCCGCACGTCTGCATTTACAAAAATACCCCTAGGAAGACTAGTCAGCGCCGCCTCGAGATTATGGCAAAAAAATTTCGCTCTACGTGCATGACACGGCCGTGGAACCGCGGCCGCAGCCAGGGTTTGGCCGCGGTTCCACGGCCAAAATGTGAGCTCGTTTGCTGAATTTTCTTGTACTGCTTCCTGTCATGTTGGTCTTACTACTTTTTCAGTACTTTTCTCAAATTGGCTTCAAGGTTTCTTCCAGATCTCCCAGTGAACAATTGCCAGTGGACTTTTACCGTAGCTTCGAAATCTTGGACCTTGCGTTTCCTTGTACTTATGAACTGATCTTTTGTGTAGGCTTGATCAAGATCCTTTTATTTGTTGGTTGTAGCATCGTCTTTTATCTTTTTCACTGTTTTTGCTCCAAGAACCTGTAACATGTACTATGTAGCAGACATGGGTCAAAATCACCTGTTTATTTATAAAATGCATAAGAATGGGGAATATAATAATGCAAAAATATGATATGAACAAATACCCCCAAACTTATCTTTTGCTCGTCCTCGAGCAAATCTAGTTTTATTCTCAACAAAAACCTAACCTCACTTTCGCAGGGAATCGCGATTGCACTGAGCTCGTGCAACAAGCCGTTAAACCTCTAGGTGTCCCTAGTAGGAGAAGTGTTGTCTCCTGAGGGTTTTCAGCGGATACTACCCACAAAATCCTATCAATTTGGCCCATTAACTTTTATTTTCCAATTAGGTTTTCCAATAAGGAATTCTATTATCTTCGACTCGTAAATTATCCACCCATATTCTTCACACTTCCTTATCATTTAACTTAAGATTATATATGTTCTGCGGAACTACTTAGCTTTCGGTATCTTTTAAGTTTTCCTTCTAAGATTCCATCTCCACTTAGGAATTTTTATCATCTCTATTAAAGATATAAGTCCTATTTTTCATTCCTATCTCTCATCTAAACTCCAATCACATACCCCTACGTGTGTGTATAAATCACCCCTATACTTGGAAATTCAAATCAAGCAATCATACTCTTGTCCGTTGTCCAAAGTACTTACTAATTGGTGAATTTTTAAATGAATTTTGCTTACACATCCTTCATGCGACCGTCAATACTTCTTGAGATACCAACGACCGATTACAAAATGCATTTGCACTTTAAAGCGTATTTCCTAGTCTTGTAACACCTAAGGCTTATTAGCAGTGACTCCCAAACCAGTTGGTCTAAGGCATTAGGTGATGAGGCACCCTCGCTAAATATTTTTTTTATTTTTCAGCCTTAAGTAATCACAAAAACCAGTGTTCATTTTTTTTCTTTATTCATACTTAAATTTTTCTTTTATTTTCTTCGTACTAAGGACTTAAGACAAGAGCATTTCAAGGTCTCTTCTACTATTCCAAATTTCAAGGTGCGTGTTTGTGCAATTTGTAGGGTATATATTTTCAGAATCTAGACTTAAGCTAGGAATTATTTTTCAAAATCATACTTTAATAAAAATATCTATACTCTTCCCTTGTTTTAACTTAGCCCAAGAAGTGAACTCAAAATTTGCTTATTTTTAAATAAACTACAAAGACATATGTTTTCTACTGTTAAACTTTAAGAAAGGTTATTTTTAGGGTTTTTAATTTACTAAGTCTAAGATCTAGTTGTTCCCAGCTAGTTAACCTATTTGTCAAATTCAAGTCGAATACGGCCAAAATTGAATACATTAATTTTTATAATTTTTCAAAATTTTCCATTTTTTCATGGGTTTTAAAATAAGTATGCAAATGCAAAAATCTGTACATATGAATGCGAAGAAAGAAGGCTTACCAAGCATAATCATTTTGAGGTTGAACAAAATTGTTTGGCGGGTAAGAATTGTTGGGCACATGTCTGCTACATAGTACTGGTGTTTTTCACCCATGTCTGCTACATAGTACAGGTTACAGATTCTTGGAAGAAAAACAGTGAAAAAGATAAAAGAAGATGCAAAAGTGAGACTACGACCAACAAAATAGAAAGATCTTGATCAAGACTACACGAAGATCAGTACAAAGCAGCGCAAGGTCCAAGATTACGAAGCAATGGTACAAGTTCACTATAAATTATTCACTGGGAGATCTGGAAGAAACCTAGAAGCCAATTTGAGAAAAGTACTAAAGAAGTAGTAAAAACACAAAAAGTCAGAACAAGTAAAAAAAGTTCAGCCATCAAGTCCACCATTGGGCCGCGGAACCGCGGCCCAACCTTTGCTGCGGCCGCGGATCCGCGGCCTCCTATTGCACGTGTCGGTGGATTTTTCCAGAGCCTGCGCGGAGCGTTGACTAGGCCTTTTCTTAGAGGGTATTTTTGTAATAACAGATATGGCGTCAATTGTAAACCTAGGGTTTTCTATGTCCTATAAATAGAAACCCAAATACCTCTTTTGAGGTATGCCTCTTTTCATCAATAAAAATTCAGATTTCCTTTGATGTTTTGAGAGCATCAATTTGTAAGTAGGTTTAATTTCTGCCTTAGTTCTTAGATTTATTTTTCTACCCTAGGTAATTTCTATTCTTTCCCTAGTTTAATCTAGTTTAGAATTTTTGTTAATCTGTAGTAGATCTTTAATCTCTTAAATCAAAACAAAATAAAAATCATGTTTTTAACAGATCTCTTAATGAGCGAGTAGTTTCCTCGCTTGTTAGGGTTAGGAATAGGGAAAAGTTTGAGAGATAAAGATCTCTCGGCTCTTTCGTGCCCAATCATTTGTAATAATTAGGAATTCATGCATGCATGCATATTCCGCTCCCTACGGCACCCTACCCATGAGGTAACGGTGATACCGTAGTATAAAAGACCGGATTTGCATATCTTCCATGAAGGTTAGGGTAATTATTAAGAAAGGACGGACAAGGATCTAGAGGAAGAAACATAGTTTCTTCCCGATCATCCTAATCCCCTTTATTAATAATTACCATAACTCCTAAAAAGATATCTAATTTAGGGCATTGAAAGAGGTGTAGATCTTTATTTACCAAACTTTACCTAAACCTAATCCTAGCAAGTTTCCTAATCTTAGTATAACTCAATTTAGTTTTTTTGATAAAAGATCCAACACCCTTTGGAATTAGCTTGTAAGAACATTTAGGAAATTAACACCATCCCTGTGAATCGACCCGTATTCACCGGCTAGCTACCAAGCGACGCCGTTCTTGATTGCGATAACTTATATTTTTGATCGTAAAATCCCTATAAATCATGGACGGGCGCGGACATAAGCATGTTGTCCCCTAGTGGAGGTGAACTTAAACTGTACCCAGCTGTCGCACAAGAACTTCAAATCTGCAGAAGACTGTCTCTGAACTGCGCTCAACTGGGACAAGTTACCCCCGGTCCTGCGACTCAAAGCATCAGCTACCACATTCATCTTGCCCGGGTGATAAAGGATATCACAAATCATAATCCTTCACAAGCTCCATACAATGGCGCTGTCTCAAAATCAGATCCCGCTGCAGGAAGATGTACTTAAAGCTCTGGTGGTCTGTGAAAATTTGACAAGACTCTCCGTACAAGTAGTGTCTCCAAAACTTCAACGCAAAGACCACCGCGGCCATCTCAAGATCGTGAGTGGAATAATTCTGCTCGTGCTCCTTCAACTGTCGGGAAGGATAAGAGATAACTATATCATGCTGCATCAATACACAATCGAGCCCCACTCGCGAAACATCACAGTAAACAACAAAGTCGCCCGATCTAGAAGACAAAGATAGAACTGGTGCAGTCGTCAACCGAGTCTTCAACTGATGAAAACTCGGTTCGCATGCCTCAGTCTAAGAAAAGGAACCCCCTTCCAGGTCAGTCCGGTCAGCGGTGCAGCGATACTCGAGAAATCCTTCACGAAACGGCGGTAAAAACCGGTTAAGCCCAAAAGCTCCGGACCTCAGTTACTGATACAGGTCTGGGCCAAAGCTGTACGGCCTCAATCTCCCTCGGGTCCATACGAATACCGTCTCCCGTAACCACATGACCTAGGAAGTCAACACTATAAAGCCAGAAGGAACACTTCGAGAATTTAGCAAACAGCTGGTGCTCTCTCAATGTATGCAAAGTCATCCTCAAGTGCTGCTCATGTTCCTCTCGACTCTTGGAATAGACAAGAATGTCATCAATAACACAATAATAAACTGGTCGAGGAACGGCCTGAAAAAAAAATCCGGTTCATCAAATCCATGAACGTTGCTGGGGCATCGGTGAGTCCAAACGACACCACCAAAATCTCATAATGTGTAACATCTTAGAATGCGATTAGTGGGTAATTACGCATTAATGCGGGTTTTTACTAAGAAGTTTACCAAAACGGTTTTCAAATATTTTATAAAAATTAATGAATATTTTATTAGAATTTAATTTGGGCTTGCACAAACATGTGCATGTAAACCTAGGGCTAATTTTGGGGTTAAACCATGCTTACTGGCCATGGTGCTTTGACCATTTCATTAGATAATTATTTATTTAAATTAAGTGTTTTAGTTTCAAAAAAAATGAATTTTTCCTTTTGGGGTTGACTTGTAGAAGGAGGGAGAGAGAGAGAGGAGACAAAGCATGCTTGGCATTAAATGAGGAGAGAGAATGTGCCATGCTTTGTCCCCTAACCCCCCCTCTCACTCTCTCTCTATTATTTGAATCTATATTATTCTTCCTCTCTTATTTTCTCTCTCTCTCTCTCAAAACTGAACACTTCAGCCCTCAAGTCAACCCAATTTCTTCAAGTTCCCCACCTCACCTCATCAAAATTCATCACTTCTTTCACAAAAATTGTTCCTACATCCCAAGTTAACCCATGGAGCTAGGAAAGCTTGGAGTTTGGAGCAAGTTGGTATAGGTATAAACCCCTAACTATTAATTAGCTAGTTTTTATGTTGTGTTACATTGTAGCTTCAGTTTAGAACCTTAAAGTCGTAATTTGGTATCGATATCGTGTTTTTAGTGTCGTTTTGGTGCTACTGTTATTTGCTGTGACCCCGAGACTTTTTGATAAACACAAACAATGTAGTAGTGTAGTGCTAGATAACTTGAGTAGATACCCAAAGTTCGAGCCCAACCTGGGCGGTTTTGGCCGGCGACGAGGGGTCCAATTCCGGTGTGATCGACCGTCGTGGGGAGTTTGGAGTTGTAACTTGGTGGGTTTCTGTCTGCGGTGATTTTAAGCTATTGGGTATTGTTTTGGTGTTGTGTTTTTACAGTGGGCTAAATCTGGGATAGTATAGCTATTTTTAGTGTGTTGTGGATTTTAATGATGATTTGGTTGTTTAGGTGGAGATTAAGTTAAGTTAGAGTTTTTATGGTTAGATTAGCTAGATTATGTGCTGTTAATGTCACTTAATCCAAGTATTTTCACCTGATTACATAAAAGTACCATACTGTTGCAATTTAGTGTTTTTAAAACATTTTTAAACCAAGTTATAGGATACGGTGTATCTGCTGTATCAGTGATTATTTTCTACTTTAGCAAACATATACAGAATTCTGTGCAGGATTTCTAGAGTATTGTGTAGGTTTTTGTGCTCGTTTCACCTACAAAAGTCCGGCGAGATGCCTTCCCCATCCGAGATCGCCGGCCTCCTAGTGGATTTGGAGGTTGGTGCTATGTAGGGAGGTGTCTGTGTGTTTGGCTGTGTTTGGTGTTGTTTATTTTCTTAGTTGTGTTCCAGGTAAGAACCTGGGACCATTTACCCTTAGTTAGTGTTTTGTGACTTACGCGACTCGTGCGTTATGTGAGTGGGTTTGGTGGTTGATGTGTGTCGCTGTGTGTCAGGGTAGTTTCAGCCGTTGTGTACACGTTTTGGTATTTCGGATGCACACGTGTTTAGCTTGCGACGCTAGTTTTTTGTATTGTCTTGATATCGCGTTTCTGCAGAATTTTAGCCTTATGTGTGTTGCTTTGTGTAAACTCTAGGGTCGCAGGAGGGGACTTCGGATGCCGCGAAAAAGGGGAAGCAGGTGGTCGGATATGCGTAGATCGAGATCACTGTGAGTAGATTTATCATCTACGGGGAAATCGCCCGTATGGAGTTATGCGTCATGGCATGATAGGATGTTGTAGCCATATGTTATATTCATATATTCATAGGTTGTGCATATATACCATAGTTGCATACCCCTCTCTTGTTGCATATGGGTATAGTAGTTATGAGACACCGCACTGTTACTAACGGTTCATGCTGCATCAGCACTAATTGTATGTTACACACACACCGTTAGTAATTGCCATGACACTCGCAATATAACATTTCTACGAACCATACATCTTTTAGATCATCTCATCATTGATGTTTAGACATGATTCTGTCCCTTTGTGTAGATTCATGCTTGCGTATATACCACTTGTACATCCATATTGGCACATATACATATTGTACATTCATGCTTGCGTATGTACCCACTTGTACATCCATATTGGCACATATACATATTGTACATTCATGCTTGCGTATATACCTACTTCTACATCCATATTGGCACATATACATATTGTACATTCATTCTTGCGTATATACCCACTTGTACATCCACATTGGCGCACATGCATATTGTACATCCATACTTACGTATATATATCTTTGTGCATCCATGCCTACATACATACTCTTGCACATACATAGATGATGCTGACCTTGATTTTGGGAAATTGGGGACCGCATGAAATATTTTCAACTGGATCCATTTAAAAGAGCGGTTTCCCCCCTTTTTACTCATAGTACGATTTTATGCGGCATACGACACATTGCATGGATTTACGCATTGAGTTTCGGATTCATGTGATTTCTGGATTTCAGAGCTGTGGTATTATTTTAAGAAAGTATGCACTGATTTTGAAAAACCCGGTTTCTCTTGATATGATATTTCAGTGCGTCCACCATGCGTTTTCTCGGTTTTGAGACGTATGACATGTGAAACCCGATTCGAGAAGCTGGATGAGGCTGATTGCGGGTACATGGTGGACCCGGTATGGTACCCCAAGGCAAGAAAGGGATGTTGTGCAGTAGACGGTGAGCCTGGCAGAGGGACTACTACCTACCGGTGATTGGTTGGACCTGGCGGTTATCCGAAGGATACTGACCAGAGTCGAGAGATGGATATGGGCCGACCCGTACTGCAGGGGCCCGAGGGCCGATTCCGCAATCGGAGCCCGTGGGCCGATCTGGACTGACGGAGCCCGATAGATGAGGATTTGCGTGTCGATGCTGGACACGAGTATTTCATGATGTTTTTGAGTGCCGATATTAAGCACTCCATTCATTGAGATTTACAGGATATGAGGGCCGATTAAATTGACGATGCCTAAGTTATTTGGGGTTTTGGGGTGTATTTGGTAGACACCGGGTTTTCCACGATGATGATTCGTGAAGCTGATATTCTATCCCATGCTCAGCATTCATTGATATACATTGCATCCTGTAGTTGTTGTACTTGATAGAGCACTGTGCATGATTATTGCATACCAAGTTTATCATATAGATGTTATCAGATTGCACATGTTAGAGTATCGCAGTACGTGCATACTCGCGGTTACCTTTATATGTTATTTACTATTCACGAGTTGGCAACTCACCCCCGTTGTGCCACAGTGTTTGCAGGTCGACCCTTAGAGTAGTTGCGGCAGGGCTATCTCATTGTATCTTTTTGCTACAGATACCACTGCAGTTGGCGTGTGAGCCGTTTTGCTTATAGTTGGGTTTTTGCGGTATCCGTTTATTTTCATTGTACTCTCTATTGTATCCAGTACTCTCCATCTACCATTTCATGTATTGACTTAGAGATCAGTTGTGAGGACGATATATATTATTTTGTACTCTGGATGTCGAGCTCGAAGGAGCCGGCTTTATTTATACAGTTTTATCTTTTATGCTGTCTTCACTTATATTGCTCATTTCTTCGCTACGACGTCGTATATTATTCTTGTGGTGGTTGTTTCCGCCGTTGAGCATGATTGCTCCCGTTTGGGGATGCTTTATTCTTATTATCAGTCATTTTACTTATATCATGTGTTGTACCCGTTTCGGGGCTAGTTTTTTTACAAAGGAGGTGCTGCCGAAATTTTAAAGAAAATAACTTAAACTTTAAAGATTTTTACTCAAGGTCTTCTAAATGTTTTAAACTAATGTTTGCATTACTCACTATTTTTAATGGTTTTGATTTCTGGGTTTCCACATACTTAATCATGTTACGCCTGTAGACGTTACGTGGTTAAGTGCCGGTCACGGGCCGAACTTTGGGCCGTGACAAAGTTGGTATCAGAGCGTAGGTTTTACCTTTCGGAGTGTAGGATGACCTTGGTATAATGGAGTAGGTAACTGAAGCAGAGTGGCGTAGCGTGTGTATGTTCCGCGACATACTCACGACACGGTAATCCGCCTAAGTGACCTTAGGACTTATTGCTTGAAATTCCTTCGTGATTATATACATTCTTGTGATTCGATTTCCGTATTCTTATCGAATCTTGTTTTCCTTTCCAGTCATTATGCCTCCGAAGACTACGAGGGCGCAGAGAGCGGCCGCGAGAGCCGAGATTAGAGTCGACTCGTCTAAGATGAGGACTGACCCAGGAAGTACACCCGTTGTACCGGAGCAGACTGTTCCCCCTTCGACAGACCAAATCGCTAAGCTAGGGGCCGGTATGCAGGAGATGCGCCAGATGATGGGTTTGTTAGTTGAGGTTATTCGAGCACAGAGACGGGAGGTTGTCCCACCTGCTACGGGGACCGCGATGGTACCTACAGTTTAGGCAGTTGCACTTGCAGCTACAGAGGTGATCGCAGTGTCGTTATCTGAGTTCATGAGGCTGAAGCCTTCGGTCTTCACAGGCACCGATGCAGCCAAGGATCCGCGGTCTTTTATCGATCGGATGGCCAGGATATGCCGCTCACTGAGATGCTCCGATGCGAGATGGGTTGAGTTCGCGTGCTTTCGCCTGGATGGACTTGCACAGAAGTAGTGCGAGTCGATAGAGAAGGGCAGAGCAGCAGGTCTTCCTCCCATGACCTGGGCCGAGTTTGTGACGGTATTTCTTTTCCGCTTCCTTCCACAGAGTGTCCGGGATGCTCGAGCACGCCGTTTTGAGTCGTTACGCCAGACTCTGGAGATGACAGTGGCAGAGTATGACGTGCTATTTACCGAGCTATCTACGTATGCCCCGTATTTGGTAGCTGCTGAGGAGATGCGGATCAAGAGGTTTGTTCGAGGATTGCTTACCCCGTTGTTTCTCGCCATCAGCGCACAGCATTGTGATACCTATGCAGCAGCAGTAGATGCAACCCTATTAGTCGAGGAGCGTCTTGCCTAGACTTCGGTAGTTCTAGAACCAAAGAGGGTTCGCACTGGTGTATTAGCACAGAAACAGCCGTTTAGACGCCACGACAGGTTTCGTTCAGGTATGGAGGGTAGCAGAGGCTCGGGACGAGGCCAGTTATTCAGCTCTTATCCCCGGGAGGGCCAGCAGTCGTCATCTGGATGTTTCCGATGCGGGAGTACTTATCATCGTGTTCGAGATTGTCCGGAGCCACGTGAGGGTGAGACAGTAGTACCGCATGTCACTTTACCACCTTCACCACCTCAGAGAGCGTTGCCTCTTTCACCTGTTGTTACTCCGCGTCAGACTTATGCACCGAGAGGTCGGGGTCACGGAGGGTTCGTTCAGAGAGGACGAGGTGACCGAGGCAGAGGACAACCAGTTGCCAGCAGAGGACAGCCAGCTGCCGGTAGGGGACCGCCAGTCGCAGGTAAAGGACAGGCACGGGTTTTTGCTTTGACGCACCAGGAAGCGCAGGCGTCCAATGCAGTGGTTTCAGGTACTCTTTCAGTATGCTCTTTTGACGCACACGTGTTGTTCGATCCAGGGTCTACGCACTCATACGTTTCCACACACTTCGTGCCATGTTTGGGCAGAGAGTCTTGTTTGCTTGATCAGCCGCTTGTTGTGACCACTCCTGTAGGCGAGTCGTTTGTTGCTAGACACATGTTCCGGTCGTGTGTTGTCCGTATTGGTGAGAGAGAGTCGTCCGTCGACTTAATCTTTCAGGAGATGTTGGACTTCGACGTTCTCCTGGGCATGGACTGGTTAGCCACGTGCTATGCGTATGTGAACTGCCGCGAGAAGACAGTTCGGTTTTATTTTCCCGACGAGTCGGTTTTTATTGTGCAGGGGGACCGTAGTGCCGCCCCTCACAGTTTGATTTCAGCCCTTCACGCTAGTCGGCTTTTGAGGAGGGGATGTCGGGGATTCTTAGCTTTTATTTGTGATACCGGAGCCACAGTAGATTCGTTAGACTGGGTTCCTGTCGTACGAGAGTTTTCTGACGTCCTTCCCGATGAGTTGCCTGGATTGCCGCGAGAGCGTGAGATAGAGTTTTGCATTGATCTGATTCCCGGCACGGGGCCGATTTCTATACCACCTTACCGGATGGCCCCAGCGGAGCTTAGGGAGCTGAAGGATCGTTTGCAGGAGTTGCTAGATAGGGGACTTGTACGTCCGAGTGTTTCGTCGTGGGGTGCTCCTGTCCTGTTCGTTAAGAAGAAGGACGGCAGTTTGCGTTTGTGTATTGATTACCGTCAGCTGAACCGGATTACTGTGCGGAACAGATATCCCTTGACTCGTATTGATGATTTGTTCGACCAGCTTCAGGGTGTGGGGTACTTCTTGAAGATTGACTTGTGATACCATCAGTTGCGGGTTCGGCAGGAGGATATTCCGAGGACGGCTTTTCGCACGCGTTATGGCCACAATGAGTTTTTGGTGATGTCGTTAGGACTCACCAACACACCAGCAGCGTTTATGGATTTGATGAACCGCATCTTCAGGCCGTATCTTGATCAGTTCATCATCGTATTCATCGACGATATCTTAGTGTACTCCCGGAGCCGAGAGGAGCATGAGCAGCACTTGCGTATTACGTCGCAGACCTTGAGGGAGCATCAGCTGTTCGCTAAATTATCCAAGTAGACTTCTTGGGTCACGTGGTGACTGTTGCGCCACGGCAGCGCCCCGGCCTCGTACTCGAGGCCAAAATGCGGAATCAAAAATTTTCCTTTCTCGGAAACCGGCGCTACCGCGGACAAAGAAAACCCGGATCGTTTACCATTAACCTAATGCTAGCAATCAAGAGATAGGGTGAGAAGTATACCGAGTGATCCGAGTCCTCCGGTCTTCTCGTCATCGTCCCGATCCCCCGCGGAAAGTGTAGTCTCCATATCGTCGCCTCCTCGCCGGAAAGGGCACCACATCGCCTGCGTCTTTTACGGGCTCCCGCCTCGATACCGAGGCAACTCGGGCATGAAGCCGGCAACTCGACATGCCCAAGATTTGCTGTAGAATGTAGTGTAGATGATGCTAGTCTCATTTGGGGTTTGTAGTTGCCTTGATGGAGGAATTGGGTTAGGAAAAATGGTGCTTTCATTTTTCCAAAACAAGAAGAAGAAGGAGATGAAGAATTCCTCACAAATCAAAGATGAACTCTCCCATTCTTTTCTTTCTCTCATTCTTCTTTCTTTCATCAAGTGAGAATGATCATGGTGGAGGAATGAGAATTATCAACCATAACATGAAGGGAGGTGAGTGTAGGAGATAGAAATGGTGACCACATCCAAAGACAAGAAAACATCAACCATGCTTAACACTATTAAAACCATACCCTCTCATGTCTTAATTAATGCAAGTGATGGATGAAAGATATCATAATCCCACAATTGCAAGAAACCCCTCCACAAAAGTTATTTGCACAATTGCAAATAACCCCCTCCATCGGAAAAGTCCGGCCGGGAAAGAACAAAGGAAAACCGGCCGGAACGGAATGCAAACTGGCAACTCCAGAAAACTGGTCCCGTAATAAATTACAGAAAAACCCCGATACTGTGCATACACACCCGCATCTGTATTCCGTCCGGACACAAATGCAATGAGACAAAATCTACACTGTACTATACTAGGATCCGGCTTAAACCAAAGCCGGCTAGTAATATCCGTCCGATCCTGATCCGTGCAATACCGCACGTATCTGATCGAACGCTGCCATATAACCATACGGCCACTAGTACAAAACTGTCCGATCCTGATCCGTGCAATACCGCACGTATCTGATCGGACCCTGCCATATCTCCATACGGCCTCTACAGCGTTTCGCCCGAAAGCTGAGTAACTGAAAGTGTGGTGGACTCTAAAGACTCGTCAATACTATGGCTGTGGATTTAACCACTAGCACGTCAGAGGTATAAGCCAATACATAACGGGCCACCAGCTATTGACTAAAAGGGACGTCGATGAGCGAACTCATCCTGACACCCTACTGAGCCTGTCAGTGACAATATCCGTACAGTCCGGTCCGTTCGTCTATGAGCATCGCATGTCGGGCCTAGGGGGTTGGTAAAAGTCAGACCCCCAAAAGCGGTACAAGTCGTGTCGGAGTGTAGCCCAGAACGCCCTGAGATACTACTGGAATACCTACCAGTAAATCTCCTGCCTCGGCCGAGGACTTTGCGTAATGGCTCTCCTAGACACAGCGCGACCTCACCCCCAATACCGGGAGAGACGAACCCCTGAAGATCCGCTCACTTCCTCCATGTGGCTCGGGACTGTACCCAACTAAAACCTGTTTCCACGACTCCTTTGAGCCGTGGTAGGGTAGTAATCAAAGCACAGTGGGAACTCACACGAGACAAATGACGATCCTCAGGTCGATGAACTAACCTGTACACATGTCACCAGGGAACTGCTATCTGACGTCAGGTATAAGACCAACTAGCATGTTCCCGGCGAGTCCTGTCCGGTGTACTCATAACCCAATGAGCACCTGTATACATCTTAGGTGAACCAACTGACACCAGTGGCTTGTGAGACCGGCCACCGCCCCTCGTCGGGGTCTCGACTGTATACACTAGTCTACTCTGGAGTATCGATGTCCTGTCTCGAAACTCCTACGACTAGGGACCTTTTAAGGATGTGCTTATAGACTACCAGCTCCCACGTATATGATCGCCCTCATACTGCCGGTAGTCAAGCAAGAATCCTAGGGGCTCTATCAACGTGTAATAGCGACCTGTCATGTCACCTAAAGCAGTACACGATGATAAAGGTAAACCAGATAGCAAACTATCATCTCGAGTAAGACTGTCCTACCGGGATAGGTCCTCCCTCAATCATTGCAACCACGTGCCTGTGATCCAATAATTGACTCTGAGGGCACTATCTCCAACAATCTCCCACTTGCACTCAAGGCTAATTATTGCGATGTCGCATACTCACAGCCCGTGTGATACCGAACACCCAACTCCCCTACTAGTCAGTTTCACAAAATCCGTTTGCGAAACTATTGCGGTCGAGGAATAGCCTCAGTGAGTGGATCCGCCTGGATGTTTCTTTCTATGTCTCTCTATATCTCAAGTTCGCGGAGAAAGCCATCTCCCGAAATGAGCAATACCTGTCTTAGAATGTCTGGATGTCTGATGGGACCTAGCTCATAAATGAACTCTAAATCCAAACTTCTTAGACTGTATCGTCAACTGAACTTAATCAGTATCCTGCGCCATGCCACCCTCAGTATTGCCTTGGACCACCTGTCCAAAATACTGCCCCTCGTCAGAAGGAAAACTATAACTCTGACAACCTCCTTGTCGTCCATGTCACCTTGGAAACCTGGAATGATAACTGTCTCCCAAAGGAGAATGCTGCTATCATATCCCTAGAACATCCACTTATGTTCTAAAACTGCCTCCGACTGTTTCTCCAGGATTGGATGAATATCAACTTATTGCATCTACTGCAAGAACAACATCTGGTGTGGTACTTGACATCTCATGATTGACTCAATTGCCTAAGCAAGTGATCTGCCAATCATGCACATCCCTCTCTACTTTAGTCTATAAGACACCTTTAGAGAGGGTGACTCCATCACCTGCAGGTACACTACCGTGCCAGGAGTCGTCCATTCTAAATACTCTTAGAATGCTGTCAAGGTACCCTGATTGGGAAACCACCCAAATCTAGATCTAAAAACATAGATCTAGTAACCAGTATGTCTGATATAATGTCCAAGTCCTTTGTGGAGAAAACACTGTGTGACGACCAAAGTATAACCGATCGTAGTATAGGAGTTTCTTTTCCTACTCTGTGTATGTCATCCAAAACCCGGATATCACACTCTACTACCTTCTCAACAGATCCATCCCCTATTCTGATGACGTCAAACCTATGACTGTCACGTCAGAAATAGATGATCTATCTCCGCTACATCTGCTTTAGTCTACAAACAGACATAAGCCTGATGTCCACCAATGCTTCCGCTGCTCCCACTGACTACGACAACCCTCTGCCAGAGTCATATAGACGCGCACTTCTAAAACTAGTTTAGAACGACGCTATGCTCATCCTCCCACCGGGTCTCGCAGCCTGGAACAACAGCAATGGTAAGTGTGGGTAAACAAGAACTTCCCTGTCACCGTCCTTGAGGCTACCGGAGTACCTCTCGGGTGCCTGAAGTTACCCACCATACCTGCGGAGTGGCCAATGGAATGTCAAACCAGATTGAATCTTTAGGTTCCTTATCAAATCTTCAGTAATCGTTTGCGGTTCTGGAATCACTTCCAGTTCTACCATACTCCCACTACTGTTTTTGAAAAAATCCATTTTTAATAAAATTATGGCGAGTGAAGAACAATATCACTATTGATCTTCCAGATGGTAGAAAATCAACCCTCGTCATAGTCTGGGTCAACCCACAAACAGCCATTACAGAAACGTGCCTTGAGTTGTCCAGTGTCTGGTTTTAATCATAAGCCGGACAACTCCCCGTACCTTAACAACGTTAAGATATGAACTGTTCTATATCCAATATAGAACCAGAGGCACTGATTTAATTGAACCAGATTCAAATCATGCAGCTGTCACCAGTGCATGTCAACTAAATGGAAGGAGGCCGATCAGCGTTACTCAACTTAGGAATGCTTCCAATTATGAGTAACCTGAAAGAGAAGCAATTTCTCTTTATCATTACTATCAACTGAATACCATACACAAGTATCTACATCTTCGATCACTTTGAAGAATCCCGATACTTGCTATACCTGGTTCTCTACTCTATTCAAATACCTATAACTCCTCAAAACTTAGACCCTGTGTTTCCATGAAACACATGTCTAAGAACTAGAGAAGTTAAAAGTAAACAGAATATAGTATGAGGACCAACCCCTCTGTCCTGATAGACACTGGACAACATACAATACTCTGTATAAGTCCGCTGAGTCTAACAACTCTTTCACTGTGTGTCGTAGGTTGAAAACTGTACTTATGGTTAAAAAGAATTACACCGCTGTTTAATGCTCCTTACCTAACCATCCACTGATATAGGTAAATGTCATCGACATAATATCAAAAGGTATATCTCACTCTATGAAAATAGACGTACAGATATATCAATTTGAAATTGGTGCATAACCGCGGATATTCAAAACCAAATAATTGCCGTCCGGCAAACAACCCAGGTGACTTCCTCAAATAATGAGGATGATCACCTAATTCCCAATAACTTACTCCCACTCATCATCTGTAAAACCATACAGATGTGAGAATCATACCTGGTAAATACATACCCTGGAGTAAGTGTCTAATCGGGAAATCAGTTTTCCATTAACAGTACACAGTGAAACTGAAACATCGAAATGTCTCGTTGGGGTATCCTGGTATTCCTAGTAATGCCTCTTCCATTATCCAGATTCACAACTGTAACCGTATATCTCTTTGCCATCTGTCCAAATCCCTTTATATGTCTTTAGTCATTACCGTCTGCACACCCCTTTAGGCCAAATGGTTTTCTTCCTTCCCTACCGTTCGGCACCAGCCTATGGTTTGGAAGAAGACTATCCATTAAGCATAAAAAGGTGTACTGTCCTAATCCTAGGAGCACTCGCAAAGCGAGAGAAGGTGAAGATAAAAGACAACCGAATGTACTTTATTCCTATTTCTCCTGAACCAGAATCCATCCCCGAACTGGAACAAGTTCCTTTCGAGTTCGTATATAACCATACGATGGAGTATCCAATAAACTGTGGATCTTCGTAGTGATACGGAGTGTCCTGGAGAAATACAAAGGTGATTTAGGATTGGCGAAGAAATACTTGGTTTGGTCGTGAATATCAGTCGCAATTTACTTTGCCCTCTTACTAATCCCTTGCTTTGTCTTAACTTAATACCTTCTGCACACCATCGTTATGCTAATTGGTTTTCTTCATTCCCTACCGTTCGGCACCAGCCTAAGGTTTAGAAGAAGACTATCCAATTTGCGTAATAGGTGTACTATCTCCTAAACCAAGGAGTACTCGTAATGAGAGAAGGTGAAAAGAAAAGACAACTGAATAATCCTATTCGTTTTCTCCAGAACCAGAAACCATCCTCGAAGTCCTTCGAGTTCGTATATAACCATACGATGGTTTTGTCCAATGGAAGTGGACGTTCGCAGTAATGCGGGGTGTCCTGGAGAAAAGGGTAAAAGTAGGAGTGGCAATGAGGTCTGCAACTCAGACAATCCAAAAGCCAGTGTTAAGAAGGTTCGGTCAACTTGGTCACTGAGTCATAGTCTTAGGGTCGGGTCAATGGTCGCTGCCAAGAGAGAGAGAAAAGAAACACTCAGTGTGTACTCTAACCTAGATCAGAATGGTTATCACTTTATCTAATCTGGAAACCTCCCACTGTATCTCAAATTCTCCTCCAAACCTGAAAGAAGAATTAGTCGGGGTCACCCGAGGAGTAAACTAACTCATCAGTGGGAATCGGGATCCAACTATCATCGCATGATAACTTGACAGAATCCATTCAAGTCACCACACTCCAGAAGGTATGCGCATGCCTGGCAAGTTTCAGTTCTTTTGAAACTCCCGATGTGATTTTTACCCCAAGCGGTTTATGACCTTGACTAGGTCAACAAACCATAAACCGCTAGTCAAGTTCAACCCGTCATTATTCTGGATTGCATTAAACCCACCCGCATGTGCCCTTGACTAGGTCAACAAGGCCGCACGACTGTCTCAACCAATCCCACTTATGCAACAAACAAGTACCACTTAGCTACCGAACACTACGTCTTGACTAGGTCAACAAACGCAGCACGAATACCAAATAATACCTGTAGGAAATGACGGAGGGCTACGGCTGGTTTTTGGCGAAAAACCTTTAACGTAATGAACTTGATATCGTTGAAGGAACTGCACAACTTTTTATAAAATATAGTGACGAAAACCTTTACTAAAGAGGTCACTCCCGGTGAAGGGATCTCGGCTCTTTCCCCGTAGAATGAGGTGCAGGATATTCCAAATGAATACCACGATGCAAAGCAAAAGTAATCGGCTATAGTGAAGTTAATGCCCTGACGCAAACTTTTTGTCCAAGGGGTCACTCCCGGTGAAGGGATCTCGGCCCTTGCCTCGTCGACTGAGGAGCAGGATATTCCAAATGAATACCACGATGCAAAACAAAAGTGGACGTCCTTGCAATAACAGCTTTTTGAAAAGTGTTCCAACAACATCAGAATAGGTTTGTTTATCTTGCATTGATCCGAATCAACGCAGTCCCATCAATGATCACACCAATGAAGAACGAAAATATACTGATGTACATATATGCCATCCGCATTCGCCACTGGGTCCCGTCATCACCCGTTAGGTTAGCTAACTAACGGCAGAGCGGGGACTGGACTAGCGCGGATGTAAAACATATACAACATCTACTAATATATATACCAATATATTATATTTCGCTCAAGGCGTGATAAGAAATGCAACATCACAGAAATGTACAGCATCACAGAACAATACAGATATCTGGAAGCCCCGGGTTTCACAGAGCCGCTGATGAAACCCGACGTTCCCCTGGTCGTGTGGATAGCCTGTGCAATGAAATCCTAGACCCCTACGGGCGCGGCAAGTCACCCGCCAAAACCTGAAGCGAGGCAGCCCCCTCCAGCACCGTGAATGGACCACCCAGCACTTCATGGAATCCGGTAACTTGGGCACCCCTCCTGGGTCAACCTGTACCCCCTACGAGTGTGGCGAATAGCCCGCCAATCCTAGAGTGAAGCCCCCTCCGTCTCAATGCCATGAGATGCGGGCTTGTTGCCCCCTAGAACCCGGCTATCCGTGCACTCCTCCGCGGGGTAATCCTAGTACAGAAAGTAAAATATACATACACCGGGTACATCGACCGCAACCAGGTCGTGCCCCAAAAGAATAATACAAACAGGCAGTGACGGCAGTCCACATGTCGGACGCTCGCCCCGCAATATCAAATGTACATAATACAACAAAACTGTACTAGCATTGTATCCAGGCTATCCCCCACGACCGATCCGCAACATCACAGCATAAACATAGAACATCAACGTGAAAATCACGTTCGCAAATCCGTCTAACCGGGCTATAGCAGTTAGACCGGATTTACCGATCGAGTGACATTCACGGTCGCAGATATAATGTAAATACTGTGAAATAATGTGTTTAAAATTTTCCGATTGATCAAACCTTAACAAGTGGGCCCCCAATCAAAACTGTAGCACTCACAGAAAACCTGGTCCCATATTTAATATTCCAAAACCCCTAATTTAAGCCCACAAGACTACTGAGAAAAATTGGTGAAGTGAAGCCTAATTCTTGCGGCGGAAGCGCGGCCAATGAGAGGCTTAGGCCGCGCTTGCGCGGTCGTACGGCATGATCACTTTACCAAAATTTTGCAGTATTCTTAGAACTCCCTGCACATCATTCTGAGATAACCTGAAAAAATTTTGGACTCAAAAAATTTCGACAGAAACTGATGTGAAGGAAAAATACGGTTTTTGGAATTTCGGTCGATCGGAACTGAAAAACACATTAGAACAAGCTAGGTAAGGTTAATGGCGTGGCTTTGATACCATGTTGCGCCACGGCAGCGCCCCGGCCTCGTACTCGAGGCCAAAATGCGGAATCAAAAATTTTCCTTTCTCGGAAACCGGCGCTACCGCGGACAAAGAAAACCCGGATCGTTTACCATTAACCTAATGCTAGCAATCAAGAGATAGGGTGAGAAGTATACCGAGTGATCCGAGTCCTCCGGTCTTCTCGTCATCGTCCCGATCCCCCGCGGAAAGTGTAGTCTCCATATCGTTGCCTCCTCGCCGGAAAGGGCACCACATCGCCTGCGTCTTTTACGGGCTCCCGCCTCGATACCGAGGCAACTCGGGCATGAAGCCGGCAACTCGACATGCCCAAGATTTGCTGTAGAATGTAGTGTAGATGATGCTAGTCTCATTTGGGGTTTGTAGTTGCCTTGATGGAAGAATGGGGTTAGGAAAAATGGTGCTTTCATTTTTCCAAAACAAGAAGAAGAAGGAGATGAAGAATTCCTCACAAATCAAAGATGAACTCTCTCATTCTTTTCTTTCTCTCATTCTTCTTTCTTTCATCAAGTGAGAATGATCATGGTGGAGGAATGAGAATTATCAACCATAACATGAAGAGAGGTGAGTGTAGGAGATAGAAATGGTGACCACATCCAAAGACAAGAAAACATCAACCATGCTTAACACTATTAAAACCATACCCTCTCATGTCTTAATTAATGCAAGTGATGGATGAAAGATATCATAATCCCACAATTGCAAGAAACCCCTCCACAAAAGTTATTTGCACAATTGCAAATAACCCCCTCCATCGGAAAAGTCCGGCCGGGAAAGAACAAAGGAAAACCGGCCGGAACGGAATGCAAACTGGCAACTCCAGAAAACTGGTCCCGTAATAAATTACAGAAAAACCCCGATACTGTGCATACACACCCGCATCTGTATTCCGTCCGGACACAAATGCAATGAGACAAAATCTACACTGTACTATACTAGGATCCGGCTTAAACCAAAGCCGGCTAGTAATATCCGTCCGATCCTGATCCGTGCAATACCGCATGTATCTGATCGAACGCTGCCATATAACCATACGGCCACTAGTACAAAACTGTCCGATCCTGATCCGTGCAATACCGCACGTATCTGATCGGACCCTGCCATATCTCCATACGGCCTCTACAGCGTTTCGCCCGAAAGCTGAGTAACTGAAAGTGTGGTGGACTCTAAAGACTCGTCAATACTATGGCTGTGGATTTAACCACTAGCACGTCAGAGGTATAAGCCAATACGTAACGGGCCACCAGCTATTGACTAAAAGGGACGTCGATGAGCGAACTCATCCTGACACCCTACTGAGCCTGTCAGTGACAATATCCGTACAGTCCGGTCCGTTCGTCTATGAGCATCGCATGTCGGGCCTAGGGGGTTGGTAAAAGTCAGACCCCCAAAAGCGGTACAAGTCGTGTCGGAGTGTAGCCCAGAACGCCCTGAGATACTACTGGAATACCTACCAGTAAATCTCCTGCCTCGGCCGAGGACTTTGCGTAATGGCTCTCCTAGACACAGCGCGACCTCACCCCCAATACCGGGAGAGACGAACCCCTGAAGATCCGCTCACTTCCTCCATGTGGCTCGGGACTGTACCCAACTAAAACCTGTTTGCACGACTCCTTTGAGCCGTGGTAGGGTAGTAATCAAAGCACAGTGGGAACTCACACGAGACAAATGACGATCCTCAGGTCGATGAACTAACCTGTACACATGTCACCAGGGAACTGCTATCTGACGTCAGGTATAAGACCAACTAGCATGTTCCCGGCGAGTCCTGTCCGGTGTACTCATAACCCAATGAGCACCTGTATACATCTTAGGTGAACCAACTGACACCAGTGGCTTGTGAGACCGGCCACCGCCCCTCGTCGGGGTCTCGACTGTATATACTAGTCTACTCTAGAGTATCGATGCCCTGTCTCGAAACTCCTACGACTAGGGACCTTTTAAGGATGTGCTTATAGACTACCAGCTCCCACGTATATGATCGCCCTCATACTTCCGGTAGTCAAGCAAGAATCCTAGGGGCTCTATCAACGTGTAATAGCGACCTGTCATGTCACCTAAAGCAGTACACGATGATAAAGGTAAACCAGATAGCAAACTATCATCTCGAGTAAGACTGTCCTACCGGGATAGGTCCTCCCTCAATCATTGCAATCACGTGCCTGTGATCCAATAATTGACTCTGAGGGCACTATCTCCAACAGTGACGAGAGATGGCATATGTGTGGACCCAAAGAAGATCGAGGTCGTTCAGCATTGGCCCATACCAGCATCAGTTATGGAGGTCCGCAGCTTCCTAGGACTGGCCGGCTACTATCGACGATTTGTTCAAAACTTCTCCCGTATCGCTGCACCGTTGACCGGGTTGACCCGGAAGGGAGTTCTTTTTGATTGGACGGAGGCGTGCTAGCATAGCTTTCAGCAGTTGCAGACTCATTTGACTATGGCGCCGGTGTTATCATTGCCTTCGGGATCGGGCGGATTTGTGGTTTATTGTGACGCTTCTCGAGTAGGGCTAGGGTGTGTATTGATGCAGCACGATAAGGTTATCGCTTATGCTTCTCGGCAGCTGAAGAAACACGAACAGAACTACCCCACTCACGATTTGGAGATGGCTGCAGTGGTGTTTGCACTCAAGATATGGAGACATTACCTATACGGCGAGGCGTGCCAGATATTCACGGACTACAAGAGCTTGAAGTATATATTTCAGCAGCGAGACCTGAATCTGAGACAGCGCCGTTGGATGGAGCTAGTGAAGGACTACGATTGCGAGATCCTTTATCATCCGGGCAAGGCGAATGTAGTGGCGGATGCTTTGAGTCGGAGGCTCGGAGGTAGTCTATCTTGTTTGAGCGCGGTGTAGAGGCAGTCGTCGGCAGATTGGCAGACTTTATGCGACAGCTGAGTGCAGTTCAAGTTTACTCCGAACAGGGGACAGCTTGCGCATATCCGTGCACGTCCACAGTTGCTTAACCGTATCCTCGAGGTGCAGCCCAGTGATGACCGTCTTTCAGAGATCAGGGAGCAGATTAGACAGGGCAGAGACTCCGAGTTCGTGATCGATGATCAAGGGCTACTACGATTTGGGACTCGACTATGCGTACCAGATTCTGAGGGAGTTAGGCATGAGATTCTCAAGGAGGCGCATCGATCGGTGTACAATGTTCATCCAGGTTCCACCAAGGTGTACCATGATCTGAGGGATGTTTACTGGTGGGAAGGCATGAAGAGGGACATCACAGACTTTGTGTCGAGATGCTTGACTTGTCAGCAAGTCAAGGCCGAGCACCAGAGGCCCGCGGGAGAGCTACAGCCGTTGCCCATTCCGGAATGGAAATAAAAGCAGATTTCTATGGACTTCATCGTGGGTCTACCCAAGACCAGTCGAGGGTATGACTCCATTTGGGTGATCGTGGATCGATTGATGAAAGCGGCTCACTTTATGCGAGTGAAGACCACTTTTGGATTTGCTCAGTAAGTCCAGTTATACATCGACGAGATTGTACGCCTGCATGGAGTCCCGACTTCTATCGTGTCCGACCGAGGCACCCAGTTCACCAGCCGACTATGGCAGAGACTTCAGGAGACTTTGGGTACCTGCTTGAGTTTCAGCACAGCATTCCATCCGCAGACCGAAGGCCAGTCAGAGCGGACTATTTAGACTCTTGAGGACATGCTTCGAGCTTGTATTCTAGATTTCGGTGGCAGCTGGGATCGTCATTTGCCCTTGGTGGAGTTCTCCTACAATAATAGCTTCCAAGATACGATTCAGATGGCACCTTTCGAGGCTTTATATGGGAGGAGATGTCGATCGCCCGTCTGTTGGATAGAGCTCAGCGAGAGCAGTATTTTGGGGCCGCAGATCGTACAGGAGACGACCGAGAAGATACAGTCGATTCGACAAAGGATGAGGACAGCTCAGAGTAGGCAGAAATCATATGCGGACAGACGCCGTTGCTGACTCGAGTTCACCGTTGGCGATCATGTTTTTCTGAGGGTCTCTCCGATGAAGGGCGTGATGAGATTTGGGAGGAAAGGGAAGCTTAGTCCCAGATTTATAGGTCCCTTCAAGATCCTCGAGCGTGTGGGCGCAGTGGCATATCGTTTGGCTCTTCCACCCGACTTTCCGGATGTTCACCCCGTATTCCATGTGTCTATGCTTCGCAGATACCTTCATGGTCCTTCTCACATAATTCAGCATCAGACCGTTCAGCTTGAGTGTGATTTTTCGTTCACCGAGCAACCAGTAGTGATATTGGACCGGCAGGTGAAGAAACTTCGATCAAAGGTCTTGCCATCTGTGAAGGTTCTTTGGCGTAGCCCGAATGGTGAGGAGATCACTTGGGAGGCCGAGAGCGAGATGCAGAAGAAATTCTCTCATCTCTTTGAAAGTGCGCCTAGTAAAATTTTTAAATTCGGGGACGAATTTCCTTAAGGGGGGAAGATTGTAACACCTCAGAATGCGATTAGTGGGTAATTACGCATTAATGTGGGTTTTTAGTAAAAAGTTTACCAAAACGGTTTTCAAATATTTTATAAAAATTAATGAATATTTTATGAGAATTTAATTTGGGCTTGCACAAACATGTGCACGTAAACCTAGGGCTAATTTTGGGGTTAAACCATACTTAGTAGCCATGGTGCTTTAACCATTTCATTAGATAATTATGTATTTAAATTAAGTGTTTTAGTTTCAAAAAAAATGAATTTTTGCTTTTGGGGTTGACTTGGAGAAGGAGGGGGAGAGAGAAGAGACAAAACATGCTTGGCATTAAATGAGGAAAGAGAATATGACATCCTTTGTCCCCTAACCCCCCCCCCTCTCACTCTCTCTCTATTATTTGAATCTAAATTATTCTTCCTCTCATATTTTCTCTCTCTCTCTCTCTCAAAACTGAACACTTCAGCCCTCAAGTCAACCCTCAACCCAATTTCTTCAAGTTCCCCACCTCACCTCATCAAAATTCATCACTTCTTTCACAAAAATTGTTCCTACACCCCAAGTTAATCCATGGAGCTAGGAAAGCTTGGATTTTGGAGCAAGTTGGTATAGGTATAAACCCATAACTATTAATTAGCTAGTTTTTATGTTGTGTTACATTGTAGCTTCAGTTTAGAACGTTAAAGTCGTAATTTGGTACCGATATCGTGTTTTTAGTGTCGTTTTAGTGCTACTGTTATCTGCTGTGACGCCGAGACTGTTAGTTATATGTATGCCCTAGAGGCCATTACTGTACATTGGATGTATATTGTAGTGGATGCTGGGACATATATAGGTAGGACTTTCTTGCTCGACGTGATAGTACGCTATCTGGTTGCTCTTTATCTTAACATGTATACTTTCAGTCTCTCTGTTACATGTTGATAAAGACTTTAGGATGTGTACTCGACTTCCAGGACTATGATGCAGATCGTACTGGTGGGGCCTGGAAAGTCCATGAGTACATCCTTCAATGTTCCTAGTCGTGGGAATATCGAGACGGGGCATCGATATTCCAGAGTAGACTAGCGTATATCTTCTCGACCCATGTGATGGGCGATGGATGATCCCATATCCATTGGTGTTTGACATCGGAGATGGTATGCGGGTGCTCAGTGGTGACTGAGTACACTGAACGGACTCGCCGAGGACTCCCAGATGGTATTATACCTCACGTCAGATGGCAGTTCTCTGGTGACACTGGTACAGCTTAGTCTGTTGACCCGAGATCGTCATAGAGTCTTGTGTGTCTCCCACTGTGCTTTGATTTCCACCCTACCACGGCTCTACTGAGTCGTGCAAACAGGTGGTTTTTGGGTACAGTCCCGATTCACATGGAGGCAATGAGCGATAGGAGGGGATTCATCTCTCCCGGTATTGGGGGTTGATGTTGTGCTATGCACGACTGGCCATAACAGGAAATCCCTGGCCAGGGTTGCAGTGATCTACTGGTAAGTGTTATCAGTAGTTTCACGAATGTTATGGACCTCACGTCAGCATGACTTATCGAGCTATTGGGGTCTGACGTTTACCACCCCTAGGCGAGATATGCGACATATCAGACGAACAGACCAGACTGTACGGTAAGTGTTACTGGTTGGATTCACAGGAGTGTGAGCGGGCTTGCTCGTCGATCTTCTGATCGCTCAATACCCAGGTGGCCGTTACGTTTAGCAGACCGCTTGCGGCTTGTGGGTGTTTGATATGATCATCACCTGCTGCCGGCGTATTGACGAGTCTTTAGAGTCCTACACAGAGGTTTCCTGGCTCAAGCGAAACGAAATAGGAGCGCATATGAGATATGTGCAGGACCGAGAATAATGCGTGTATGTGATACCGTATTCTATTCTCGCGATGAATGTATCGATTGGTTGTATGCGATATAACCTAGTTATCGAATCGAAGATTGATTCGATAAGTCGATACATTGGATATTAGTCGGTTATATGTAGTATGATCGGATCGTTAAATCCAGTGTTGATTTAATGATTTAATGCATAATTATATATTTGATATATTACTTTGCATTAACTAGTATTGGTTCACTTAAGATGGATTTTCTCATTTGAAGTGCACATTGTATATATGATATAGTTTTGTGCACTAGTTTGTATCATGTTTGATGATACATGCAAACTTGGGTATGTGTTTACTTTAAACCAAGGTTAAGTGAATGGTTAGGGTTTTGTAATCTTTACTTATTCATTTATTTCTTTTATTCATTTATTTTGGCAAGAATAAAATGGTGGCTAAATTTGTTCTTTGCTTGAAACTTCTTGAAGCTTCAAAGCATCTTTGACTAAGTGACCATTTTGTCTTCATCTCCTAAACCTAACCATTCAACTAACCCTAGTCCATTCTCTACACTTAACCAAGGTTGGATTATGATAAGAATAAAAGGGATTTTCTTTTTAAGATAATCCTTTTTATTCTTTCATCTTCATCATCTTCTTCAAGCTTAAAAAAGCTTGCTAGCTTCAATGGTGAAATGAGAAAAAGAGTGAGAAATCCAATTCTAAAGTGAACCCACTTCCTATTTCTTCATCCTCTACCACATGCCAAGTAGTATAGGGTGTTTTCTTCACAAGTTTCATGACTTGGTGAAGTTGGAGCTTGATCTTGAGTTGCCTCGACGTAGATCATCTTCGGCATCGAAGTCGACGACCTAGCCCGTCCATTTCTCCGATGAAGCCGACGCTAGAGTCCGGATTCCGATTGGTACAGCGGAGGGACGTCATCACGGAGCCAAGGAGGTGGAGGACCGGATCTACAAAGGTTGTAGCCTCTTTCCTTTAGCAATAAAATTGTTTGCTTGCTTGCATCGCCTATACTTCTAGTTAACGATCCGTAATAGGGTTTGTAGGCACATGAAAAAATTTGAATTGGGCATGTTTGATCTGTTGTGAGACCTTATTAGTGTGCCTAGGAACCCTACAGAGACTTCTTGATAAACCCAAACAATGTAGTAGTGTAGTGCTAGCTAACTTGAGCAGATACCTAAAGTTCGAGTCCAGCCTGGGCTGTTTTGGCCGGCGACGAGGGGTCCAATTCCGGCGTGATCGGCCGTCGTGGGGAGTTTGGAGTTGTAACTTGGTAGGTTTCTGTCTGCAGTGATTTTAAGCTGTTGGGTATTATTTTGGTGTTGTGTTTTCACAGTGGGCTAAATCTGGGATAGTATAGCTAGTTTTAGTGTGTTATGGATTTTAATGTTGATTTGGCGGTTTAGGTGGAGATTAAGTTAAGTTAGCGCTTTTATGGTTAGATTAGCTAGATTATGTGATGTTAATGTCACTTAATCCAAGTATTTTCACCTGATTACATAAAAGTACCATAATGTTGCAATTTAGTGTTTTTAAAACGTTTTTAAACCGAGTTATAGGATACGGTGTATCTGCTGTATCAGTGATTATTTTCTTCTTTAGCAAACATATACAGAATTCTGTGCAGGATTTCTAGAGTATTGTGTAGGTTTTTGTGCTCGTTTCACCACCAAAAGTCCGGCGAGATGCCTTCCCCATCCGAGCTCGCCGGCCTCCTAGTAGATTTTGAG
The DNA here is from genome assembly GCA_030015575.1 of Agapanthus africanus. NCBI lineage: Eukaryota > Viridiplantae > Streptophyta > Magnoliopsida > Asparagales > Amaryllidaceae > Agapanthus > Agapanthus africanus. The sequence continues at coordinate 142,815,421 of JASDDO010000031.1, forward strand.
GTTGGTGCTGTGCAGGGAGGTGTCTGTGTGTGTTTGGCTGTGTTTGGTGTTGTTTATTTTCTTAGTTGTGTTCCAGGTAAAAACCTGGGACCATTTACCCTTAGTTAGTGTTTTGTGACTTACGCGACTCATGTATTATGTGAGTAAGTTTGGTGGTTGCTGTGTGTCGCTGCGTGTCAGGGTAGTTTCAGCCTTTGTGCACACGTTTTGGTGTTTCGGATGCACACGTGTTTAGCTTGTGACGCTAGTTTTTCTTATTGTCTTGATATCGCGTTTCTGCAGTATTTTATCCTTATGTGTGTTATTTTGTGTAAATTCTAAGGTCGCAGGCGGGGACTTCGGACGCCGCGAAGAAGGGGAAGCAGGTGGTCGGATACGCGTAGATCGAGATCACTTTGAGTAGATTTAACATTTACGGGGAAATTGCCCATATGGCGTTATGCGTCAGGGCTTGATAGGATGTTGTAGTCACATGTTATATTCATATATTCATAGGTTGTACATATGTACCATAGTTGCTTACCCCTCTCTTGTTGCATATGGGTATAGTAGTTATGAGAAACCGCACTGTTACTAACGGTTCATGTTGCACAAGCACTAATTGTATGTTACACACACACCGTTAGTAATTGCCATGACACTCGCACTATAAGATTGCTACGAACCATACATCGTTTAGATCATCTCATCATTGATGTTTAGACATGATTCTGTCCCTTTGTGTAGATCCATGCTTGCGTATATACCACTTGTACATCCATATTAGCACATATACATATTGTACATTCATGCTTACGTATATACCCACTTGTACATCCATATTGGCACATATACATATTGTACATTCATTCTTGCGTATATGCCTACTTCTATATCCATGTTGGCACATATACATATTGTACATTCATTCTTGCGTATATACCCACTTGTACATCCACATTGGCACACATGCATATTGTACATCCATACTTGCGTATATATATCTTTGTGCATCCATGCCTACATACATACTCTTGCACATACATAGATGATGCTGACCTTGATTTTGGAAAATTGGGGACCGCATGAAATATTTTCAACTAGATCCATTTAAAAGAGCGGTTTTCCCCCTTTTACTCATAGTACGATTTTATGCGGCATACGACACATTGCATGGATTTACGCATTGAGTTTCGGATTCATGTGATTTCTGGATTTAAGAACCGTGGTATTATTTTAAGAAAGTATGCACTGATTTTGAAAAACCCGATTTCTCTTGATATGATATTTCATTGCGTCCACCATGCGTTTTCTCGGTTCTGAGACGTATGACTTGTGAAACCCGATTCGAGGAACTGGATGAGGCTGATTGTGGGTACATGGTGGACCCGGTATGGTACCCCAGGGCAAGAAAGGGATGATGTGCAGTAAACGGTAAACCTGGAAGAGAGACTACTATCTACCAGTGATTGGTTGGACCTAGCAGTTATCCGGAGGATACTGACTAGAGTCAAGAGATGGATATGGGCTGACCCTTACTGCAGGGGCCTGAGGGCTGATTCCGCAGACGGAGCCAGTCGGCCGATCCGGACTAACGGAGCCCGATAGATGAGGATTTGCGTGTCGATACTGGACACGAGTATTTCATGATGTTTTTGAGTGCCGATGTTAAGCACTCCATTCATTGAGATTTACAGGATATGAGGGCCGATTAAATTGACGACGCCTAAGTTATTTGGGGTTTTGGGGTGTATTTGGTAGACACTGGATTTTTCCACGATAATGATTCGTGTAGCTGATATTCTATCCCATGCTCAGCATTCATTGATATACATTGCATCCTGTAGTTGTTGTACTTGATAGAGCACTGTGCATGATTATTGCATACCCAGTTCATCATATAGATGTTATCAGATTGCACATGTTAGAGTATCGCAGTACATGCATACTCGCGATTACCTTTATATGTTATTTACTATTCACGAGTTGGCAACTCATCCCCGTTGTGCTACAGTGTTTGCAGGTTGACTCTCAGAGTAGTTGCGGCAGAGCTATCTCATTGTATCTTTTTGCTACGGATACCACTGCAGTTAGCGTGTGAGCCGTTTTGCTTATAGGTGGGTTTTTGCGGTATCCGTTTATTTTTATTGTACTCTCTATTGTATCTAGTACTCTCCATCTAACATTTCATGTATTGACTTAGAGACCAGTTGTGAGGACGATGTATATTATTTTGTACTCTGGATGTCGAACTCGTGTGAGTCGGCTTTATTTATACAGTTTTATCTTTTATGCTGTCTTCACTTATATTGCTCATTTCTTCGCTACGGCGTCGTATATTATTCTTGTGGTGGTTGTTTCCGCCGTTGGGCATGATTGCTCCCGTTTGGGGATGCTTTATTCTTATTATCAGTCATTTTACTTATATCATGTGTTGTACCCGTTTCGGGGCTAGTTTTTTTACAAAGGAGGTGCTGCCGAAATTTTAAAGAAAATAACTTAAACTTTAAATATTTTTACTCAAGGTCTTCTAAATGTTTTAAACTAATGTTTGCATTACTCACTATTTTTAATAGTTTTGATTTCTGGGTTTCGGCTTACTTAATCGCGTTATGCATGTAGACGTTACGTGGTTAAATGCCGGTCATAGGCCGAACTTTGGATCGTGACATAACACCCATAGCACGTACGAAAAGCAGTCTTCGGAATGTCATCCTTCCGAACCTGCAACTGATGATAACCTGATCGCAAATCAATCTTAGAAAAATGTTTCGCACCCTGGAGCTGATCAAACAAATCGTCAATGCGAGATAAAGGATACCTATTTCGCACCGTAACTCGGTTCTATTGACGAAAATCAATGCACAACCTCAAACTGCCGTCCTTCTTCTTGACGAACAACACAGGAGCTCCCTAAGGTGAAACGCTTGGACGTACAAGTCCCCCATCAAGCAACTCTTGCAATTGATCCTAAAGCTCCTTATGCTCCCCGGCCCATCTGAAACAACTTCAGGAAACTCTCGCACGAAAGGAACCCGGTCCAACGAATCTACTCCGGTATCACGAATGGAAGCTAAGAATCCTCGACATCCTCTCCTCAAAAGCCGACTAGCGAAAAAAGCTGAAATCAAGCTGTGAGGGGTGGCACCACGGTCCCCCTGCACAAAAAGAACTGACTCGCCGGGAAAACAAAACTTGACTATCTTCTCGCGGCAGTCCACAGACGCATAGCACGTAGCTAACCAGTCCGTGCCCAGGAGAACGTCAAAGTCCAACATATCTAGAAGGATCAATCGATGGATGAATCTCTATCTCCTATCCGGTTGGCACATGACCGAAACACGTGTCGCGCAACAAAAGAATCTCCAACAGGAGTAAACGCAACAAACGGCTGATCTAGCATACACGACTCTCGGCCCAACCTTGGCACGAAGTGTGTAGAAACAAACGAGTGCATAGATCCTGGATTAAACAAAATGTATGCATCAAAAGAACATACGAAAAAGAATACCTGAAAACTCTGCATTGGACGCCTGCGCGTCCTGAAGAATCAAAGCAAAAGCTTGTGCATGTCCTCTGCCACCCTGTCCTCTCTGAATAAACACTCCACGACCATGACCTTATAAGTCTGGCACGGATCAACAACAGGCGCGAAAAGCAACTCTCCCTGAGGTGAAGGTGGTAAGGTAACATATGGTACGGGTGCCTTTCTCTGGCATATCTCAGTACAATCTCAAATGCGATGATAGAAACTCCCGCACCGGAAACATCCATACGATGACTGCTGACCCTCCTGAGGATAAGAGCTAAACAACTGGCCTCGTCCAAAGCCTCTACTACTCCCGCGACCTGAACGAAATCTGTCGCGGCATCTAAACATCTGTCTCTACGCTGATACACCCGTACGAGCCCTCCTCTGTTACGGAACATCCGAAGTCTCGGAAAGACGCTCCTCAACTAGTAGGGCTGCGTCCACTGCGGCTGCATATGTGTCCAAATGCTGGGCACCGATAATAACGAACAACTGGGTGGTCAAGTCTCGAACAAATCTCTCGACCCGCATCTCCTCCATGTCTGCCAAATATGGAGCATACACCGATAACTGGGTAAACTGAACATCGTACTCTGCCACCGTCATGCCCGGAGTCTGGCATAGCGACTCGAAACTGCGCGCTCGAGCATCCCTGACGCTCTGTGCTCGACTGGCCTCAACCAACGATCCCATCATCTGGCGCAAATTCTGCATATCTGCCTCGACCCTAGCGATACTATCTATCGAAGGCGGATCAATCTGCTCCTGTACAAAGAGTGTACCATCCTGGTCAATCCTCGTCTCAGACGAGCCATCTCTGACCTCGGCTCTCGCTGCCTCTCCCTGTGCCCTCGTAGTCTTCAGCGACATAATAGCTAGAAATGGAAATAGGATCTGATAAGAACACGGAAATCAAATCACAAGGATATATATAATCATAGAAGGAATTTCAAGCAATAAGTGCTTAGGTCACTTAGGCGGAGTACCGTGTCGTAAGTATGCCGTGGACATACACGCGCTACGCCACTCTGCTTAAGCTACATACTCTATCATACCAAGATCATCCTACACTCCGAAAAGTAAAACCTAGCGCTCTGATACCAACTTTGTCACGACCCGAAATTTGGCACGTGGCGGCACTTAAACCACGTAACATTTACAGGCGTAACACAATTTAAGTAAGCCAAAAACCCAGAAATCTAAACCATCAAAAGTAGTAAGTGATAAGAATATTGTTAAAAACTTTTGGGAATCTCAATGTAAAAATCTTTAACTTAAGTTTCTTTCATAAAAATTTCGGCAGCACCTCCTTTGTAAAAACTAGCCTCGAAACGGGTACAACATAGAATATAAATAAAGTATCCCAAATGAGAGCAAATCACGCCCAACGGCGGAAACAACCACGACAAGCATATATATACGACGCCGTAGCGAAGAAATATAAATGAAAACAGCATAAGGAGGTAAAACTACATAACAAGACCGGCTCCCACGAGCACGGCACTCAGCAGTCACAAAATAATACAACATCGATTCTCACAACTCGTCTCTAAGTCAAATACATGAAGGTGGTAGATGGAGAGTACTAGATACAAAAGATATACAATGTACATAAACGGATAATCATGAAACCCACCTATAGCAAAGGCTCAAGCCAACCGTAGCGGTATCCGCAAAAGTGGAGATAATATGAAGCCCTGCCGTGACTACTCTGAGGGTCTAACCTGCAAAACACTGTGGCACAACAGGGGTGAGTTGCCAACTCGTGAATAGTAAATAATATCATGCAGGTAATCGCAGGTATACACGTACTGCGATAATCTATCACATGCAAACTGATAGTATAATATGGCAATATGTATATGCAACAGTCATGAAAGGTACTCTATCAGGTACTACTAAAACATGAAGCAATGCATATCAAATGAAAGCTGAGTATGGGATAAAAAATATCATCATCACGGAATTCTTATCGTGGAAAAAACCAGTGTACATCAACGACACTCCAAATCCCAATAGCTCAGGCACCGCATCCTCAGATCGGCCCTCATATCCTGTAAGTCACATGAAACTTGAGTGTCCAATATCGACACTCGAAGACATCATGAAAACTAGTGTCCAACATCGACACGTAAATACTCATATCATGGACTCCGTCTGCGGGATCGGCCTGCGGGCACTGGCAGAACGGTCGGTCCATGTCCATCTTATAACTCTGGTCGGTATCCTCCAGATATCCGCCGAGTCCAAATACTATCACCGGTAAGGTAGTACCCCCCTGCCTCGGGCTCAACGCCATCATCTGCGATCTTCTTGCCCCGGGGTATCTCCGGGCTCACCATGTACCCGCAAACGGCCTCATCCAACTCTTCGCATCGGGTTTCTAACACAAGTCTCAAAACCGAAAAAACTCATGGTGGACGCATCGAAATATCATATTAAGAGAAACCGGGCTTTCAAAACAATACATAAATTCTTGAAATACCCCCACGGTTCTCAAATCCATAAATCACATGAAATCCATATCTCAATGCGTAAATCCATGAAATCTAATATATGCAATATAAAACAGTAATATGAGCATATTAAGGGAAAACCGCTCTTTTAAATGAATCTAGTTTTAAAATATATCATGCGGTTTCCAATTCCTCCAAAATCAAGTGCAGCATCATATGAGGTGTATATGTAACTATAGAAAGATATGTGTATCTACATGTAAGCAGGTATGTATGATGCATTTCATATGCGCAATAGCACAATAATCAACGTCTCAATGTTAATGACAATACAATACCACATATGGGTATATGTAGTTATAGCAAGGTATGTGGGTGTACATGTAAGTATGTATGCATGATGTACATGCAACTATAGCAAGGTATATGTGTAAGTATATAGGTATAGCATGTATACTACATTTCATATGTGCAATGGAATAAGAATCAATGTCTCAATGGCAATAACCGATACAATATCACATATGTATATATATTGTGCGTATCATGGCAATTACCGACGGTGTGTGTAGTATACAATTTTTGCTCGTGCAACATGAACCATCAGTAATGGTGTTGTGTCTCATTAATACTATGTCCATATGCAATAGGAAAATGAGGTATGCAACAATGGTACACATGCACAATCAATGTCCATATACTTATAACTAATAATCATGTCATTGAATCTAGCCCAGACACATAGCGCCATACAGGAGATTCCCCTGTAGATGTTAAATCTACTCACCGATGATCTTGAGCTAAGTAAAGCCAACCACTTGCTTCCCTTTATTCGCAGCGTCCGAAGTCCCCTCTTGCGATCCTAAATTTCACAAACACAACACATAAAGTTAAATTTCCTGCGCCGACACAAAACCAACGAAATGCAAGGATAACGTCCACAAGATATACACACTGTGCACTTAGTTCACAAAACGCGTACGACATTGGCACAATCTTAGCTAGGAATGCAAAACGACATAACCACCAAGCCTAGACCATGATCGTACCGATCGCGCATTCACAACATAATATATATCGTGGAAGATAATATATATAATATCGTATCGTCAAAAGAAACCCACGCCTAATTTATCCGAAAACCTAGTAAGCATATTTTAATCATTTTAGCTCAAATCTAGAAATTTAACAAAATCTAGTAGCCACAATCATCACATAATAGCTTGATTAAGCCACACAAACATTTACTACAATTTTAATCTCACTCATATAAGATTTAGTAAAATCTAGTTTGCAATTAAGCTTAATTAGACAATTAGGAAAAATATCATTTAACAATCTCACAACTAAATTAAGTTTTCCCAAGTCTAAACTACTCAATTAACCATTTCAAATAATAAAAACCCTAACTTGATCTTCATAACTCTTTCTTGAATTTCTAAACATGCAAATTAAAGCCATATTTAAATATCTAATAAGCTAGCTTAATGTATTAAAACAACAACTAAGTTTAGAGTTAGGATTTTATATCTCAAAACTTGATTCTAAACTTGCAACTAGACTTTCAAATTAGCCTCCAAAATGCTAACTTTCATGAAGATCCAAGCTTGATTAAGACTAAAAAATAATGGGTATGGATTTGTTTTAGAGTTCGTGAGATTATTTGATGATTTTTAATGAATTTTTGGAGCTTGAAGGAGTGGAAATGGGGTCGAGAAAAGAAGTTGGCAGCAAAGGGGGGTCGGCCACAAGATGATGAAATGGGGAAAGTGTGAAAGTGTGTGGAAAAGTCTAGATTAAAATACATTAAAGCTCAATTAAAGCACCTCCCATCCATGCCACCTCTTAATCCTTTTTAATTAAAATCTTCATTAACCTTCAAAATATCTAGATTTTTTCCAAGATATTTTGCAAAGAAGGCAAAATGCTTAATCTTGTGATTAAGTTGGTATGGATTCACATTAGCATAATTAACCCAATTCAAATTGTAATTACCACTAATTAAGTGCATAATTAAAAGTTTATAATAATATTTTAATTAAAGAAAAATATTTAAGTGAACTAAAATTTATAAGCGACTAACTAAATACCGCAACTAGCAATTTCCTAGTTAAACTAGATGCAGTTAATTCTATACTGAAAAATGATCATTTCTAGGTTTTTACGGAAAACACAATTTATTTTACATATTAACGAAAAATTCGCATAAACGATTTCTAAAACGTTACAGCCCTACGGATAATGTCGTAGAGACAAGTAATTTATTTTATAAAACAATAAATTAAATAAATATTATGTCCCTACGAAGTAATCCGTAAGGGTAACTGTTTCTACGGAGTAAGGCATAGAGGCAATTATTACTCCGTAGGGGCATGTTCAGAACGAAAACTTGCACATGCGGCCTTTACACCTACGGGTTAATTTCGTGTCCCTACGGTTATATCCGTAGGGGCAACCCAATATTGTAGTAGTGTATATTATAGTTGGTGACCAAATAGATAACAAATGTGTCGGTAATTTTCTTGAGTTGCTTAGCAATTTCGTTCTCATTTAGTTAATTTTTGGTTCGGTTCGGTTCGGTTCACTTCTTTACATTTTGGTATTTATTTTGGATACCCCGATATATATGGTATAAGGGATTCGATGTATTATCGATAGTTGGTTGGTGACGAGTTGTCATGTGCTGAAAAATATTGATAATTTGAGCATGTTAGCTCTTAATACATTCTTGACTATTCAGTTTTGAGTTTTGCTTATTTAATATGATTATTGTCGATATTTCTCAATCAACGATACTACTTCGGCCACTTAGATATTTCTCAATCGACATTTCTCAATCGACGGTACTATTTCGACCACTTTAGAGAGGGTTGGTGACAATGTTGCCTTATTGTAGAGATCTATTTAAGATGAGTATTTGAACTTAAGTTATTTCATAAAATTTATGATTATTGATTTATTGACAGTATTCTTGTCTTATCAAACATTTATTTATTTTCCCTTCTTAGTAATTTGGTATTGGTAATATGGAGCAGCAGAGTCATGGCCAGCTAGAGTGCTAGACTATGTTCCTGGGCATCTTCTCTTCATAAGTTAATCACAAAAAGTGTAATTTCAAAATGTGAAATGTCCTCGACATCTTCCGTGTGAAATGTAAAAGGTGTATTATTTGATTTGCTATTCTGCCGTTATTTTTACAATGTCTTAATATTTTTTTTGTTTTGCTGATGTTTACTGTTGTTCTGCTGCTTCAGTGCTGCTTATTATGTTTATTCTCATGGCCCAAACCAGCATCCTTTTCTGCCTTTTTTAAAGACCCAAACGGGGCTGGCCCAAACCGAACCGACCCGACCTGGTCGGTTCGGTTTATTTCGGGTTGACCCCAGTCGGGTCGGGTCCGGTGGCGGTTTAAGGGGTTTGATCGGGTCAGGTCGATTTGGTTTTTTTAAAAAAAAATCGACCAGACCCGACCCGTGCCCCGCCTACTCTCAATCTCTTCTCTCTCCTCCTGTTTCTTTAAGAACCACTAAGTTCTACTCTTTTTTCTTCTTCTCCTTTTTACCCCTTTATGCACAATATATTGCTAAATTCCTACTTTAATGTTGACTACAAGAGCCAAGCCAAGCCAATCACATGTGTACACAATTGGCTAGCCAACAAACGAGAGCATGCCCTTTTCACATCCTTTGTAAAGCTCTTTCAGGCATGTGTCAAGTAAAAAGATTTTATTTTATTTTTTTTGGTCGCGGGGCTGCTTGGGAGGGAGGCTTGTGTCATAACGGAGGGGATAATTCCACACATTGAACAAAGACTTCTTAATAATTAGTAGATAACTATTAACAATTAACAACAAATTAAGGTTAGGTTCAGCTAAATGACTCCAAATTCTCTCTCTCTCTCTCTCTCTCTCTCTCTCTCTCTCACAATTTGTAATCAATTTGGAATAATACAATAATTAATGCATTCACAAAGGCATCCAAAGTACCTTTCCCACCCAAAAAAAGAAGTGCGGGCAATAGATTCCCAGTAACTATTCCTTGAAACAAACCCTAATTTGGAGAAAAGGAGAGATGAAAAGATATATTAGATAGTGAAAGAGAGGAGAGATAGACAACATGACAGAATGAAACTTGCCCATTTTTTATTCGTGAATAAAATTTATATCACAATAATAATATTATTAATATTCTTACAAAAACAAATGAAATTAAACAATAACTGCAACAAATTAAGGACTCCTCTCTCTCTCTCTCTTTCCCCCTCCCCCTCTCTTTCTCTCTCTGAAAACCCAAAAAAGAGGCTTCTAAAACAAGTGCCTTAAGCAGCACGTATCTTAGGCCCTTGAGGAATCTCTCTATTTAAGTGTGTCTCTCTTCTCTGATCTTCTCTTCTTTCTTAATAAATCTACCTCAAAAAAAAAATCTCCTTTTCTCTCTATCTCCTATCATTCATACACCCCCTTGTTTCTCTCTCTTGGGTCTCCAACTTTTTGCCCAATAATTGTTTCCTTGTTGTGTTTTGTAAATTATATCTTCTTAATTTCTCCATTTTTTTACCCTTAATTCTTTAGAGGTGCAACAATTCTAGTTTCAAGCATGGATGAGTGCATAGACTTGCCTCCTGGCTTTAGATTTCACCCGACCGACGAAGAGATCATCACTCACTATCTCTCTCCTAAGGTTCTCAATCCAAGCTTTGGTGCAAGGGCCATAGGGGAGGTTGATTTGAACAAGTGCGAGCCTTGGGATCTTCCAAGTAATTAATTTTCAAATTTAACCTTTGTGTTTTTGTTTCTATATCGCGTTATATATCTTCAGCAGAAGCGGAGTATATGTTTCTAATCCAAATTTTGGAAACAACATTTTGTAGGCAAGGCGAAGATGGGAGAAAAGGAGTGGTACTTCTTCTGCCAGAGAGATAGGAAATACCCGACAGGGATGAGAACAAATAGGGCCACAGAGGCCGGGTATTGGAAGGCGACGGGGAAAGACAAGGAGATTTATAGGGGCAAAGGGGTTCTTGTTGGGATGAAGAAAACCCTTGTGTTTTACACTGGGAGAGCTCCAAAGGGTGTGAAGAGCAACTGGGTCATGCATGAATATAGGCTTGAAGGCAAATCATCTTTCACCAATTTCCCTAAGCCTGCAAAGGTACTTTTCTTTTCCTTTTTTTTTGTAAGTTTTCGATTTTTGGGCCAATATGTTCCTTCATGCTTTACGTACATGACTACCTTTGTTTTCTTTTTCATTACAAATTTTGCATAAAGGTGAAAAAACTTTTACAAGTGATTTTTAAAAATAAACAAATAAAATTATCCATTTTTGGGATACTCCCTTGATTTTTTTTATTTGTGTATGCAAATAGGTTATTCTTCAAAAAAAACAACTTACATAATGATGGAATTTGCTAATTATAATAAGATTTTATGTCTTGTGATTTATTGTAGGATGAATGGGTGGTATCAAGGATTTTCCACAAGAGCAATGGTGCGAAAAAGACCCCAATGCCCGGGCTTGCGAGGATGAACTCTTTCGGAGATCTCTTGGACTCTCCGAATCTACCGTCTCTCATGGATGCAACTTCCTACTTCAACAACAACGACGATTTCAGCAACTTCGATCTCAAAGGGATTTTCGCGGGCAACGGGCCGATGAATCCTTCCTACTTCTCAAATATGATGGGGTTAGACGATCTCTCCAATACCAACTACGCAAACTTCAATCAGAATGCCACAACGTCGTCTTTCTACAACCAAACGGCTCAACTTCCTGTTCAGAATAACTGGCAATGCAAGGCCGAGAAATTCCCGAACTATTCCATGGTCAGCGACGACACCGGGCTGAGCACGGACCAGAACACGGAGATCTCTTCGGTGGTTTCGAGGCACGAGGATTTGGACGTGCCTTCGACCGGCCAAGCTCTTGATTTGGACAACATGTGGAAGTGCTGAAGATATATTGTTTAATTAATTGATTGATGATTGATGGTAGAATTAGATTTTTTTTTTTCCCTTTCTTTCTCTTTTATTTCCTTTTTCATCCTTTGATTAAAAGGGCCGAACTCAAAGTTTATGAATCACAGAAAGAGAAGGCTTGATTGTTTAATTAGATGAATACTCTTCCTGTAAATAGAGTGAAGATTTGTGTTACAGTTTTATTCATATTGCTTACACCTTTGATTTATAAATTTACAGAGGATTTGTGTGCGGGTAGCTCAGTATTACTAATATAAAAAAAATTTATATACCTATTACTTGTTGATTGGCTCATTGGCTGTGCTATTTTCACATCCTTGGCGCAACACAACGTTGGCATGCATATTATCTTGGTTAATTAATTTTAGTATATGCACCGTTTGTTACTTTATTGTTGGTGTTTTCACCCATTGCAAAATTTAGCCAAAAAATAAAATAAAAAGGAATTAGGCCATTTGAGCTGGCTAGAGGCTCATTCTCAAATTCCATGGATCTCATCATGACTTGTCTCTCTCTCAAATCTAAATATGATGATGCCAATTGCCCAACAAAATATACAACCCACATGAGAGCTTGAATTAAGCTAGCCCACATGGGCTTATCTCAAATATATATCTTAATCCCACACACTATTCAATCTCTATATCTCTATATCTATCTACAGTTATTCTTGTTATGGAAATCTCAAGTGGGTATATATTTATTTGTTGTTTTTTTTCAGTATAGAAATGTGATGGAATGTGATAATTATTAGTAATATTTTGAGGGGGTTAATGGCTTGCTTTTTATTGAAAGCAAAGCGTTTCAGTTTGGTTTAGGTTCCTGAGACTTTAGCCTTGCTTTCAGCTATGGCCCTGGTTTCATGCATCAAAATCAGGGGCCAAAAGCAAGAAAGAACGAAGGAGGTTTGAAGAGGAGAGGGGAATATTCGCACGCAAGAGGGAATATTCTCTCTCCTCTGTTGGGGGCGCGGGTGTCACGTGCCCACGTGCTTGTGGAGGAGGACGGCGCACGTGATAGGTGTGACTCCGGCTCGGCTCGGCTAAGCTGGACACTACACGTTTTCAGAAGAAGAATCTCTTTTTGGATGTGAGCTTTCCCATTTGCCCCTTCTACTTTGGATACTTGCAACTAGTCCTTGAAAGATGGTGGATGAACATTGCGTAGTTTTATCCCTCAAATTCTCGCCATGACTTCTTTCTTTTTTATATTGGGCAAGTGAAACCTGACATATTATCTTATCCTTTTAATTCTTGTACAGTCTGTAAGACCCTCAATGAAATTTACAAGTTCCATCGGCATAACATTCATGTGAAATTTCAACAACAAACCTTTAGAGACACCGACAACCATATAATCCAGATAAAATGAGAAAAGACGTGCAACTAGGAGAGAGTTGAAAAGGCTCAAGGAGTTTGATTCATTGTAAGAAATATTAGAAGCCACTGAGAAAGGTCAATTAATTACTAGGGCGGAAGAGAGATTAATTCCTAAATACTATATCTTGTGTTATCTTATTTTGTGTTGTCTTTTGTTTGTTTGATCGTTTTTTCATAGTTAAAAATAAATAAATTCGAAACACTGTAGATTTTGATTCAATCTCATTTATTTAGAAGTTACAATTTTATTAGTTGTTAATATGCATCAGACTGGGCTGATAGGATTTTTTTTTGGAGCATAGAGAGAGATGTGCGCTTCATTTCTTTTTGAAATCGTTTGCCAGCGGGAATATTAAAAGAAGCAATTGCAGAAGACAGCTGGTTGGCTTTAATTTAATTGTTTTTTTGTTGAAATTTTGACATATTTTTTTTTTCTTTCAACTTGTATTTTAATTTTCCCATATTTCAAAGAGTTTGAATCTGTAGAAAATGATGATAGAGCTGAACTTTCAAAAATCATATTTCCATTTTTATTCATTAAAGGCCAACAAACATTTCTAATCCTAATATGAGCTGCTCCTGCTTCCTTTTCTTTCTTTCTTTTTTGTGACTAAAGCGAAGATAAATACCCTGCGTTTCGTTAAATGGAAAGTTCAACGAAACTAGTGTGGTAAATTCCAATATGAATTAATCTTTCTATAGTATTCTGTCAGCCTAATTTCCAAGGAACTTCCATGAGCTAATTACATGTCATTTTAGAATATAATAATGAGACTTTTCACAACTCATTCAAATTATTCCCTTACTTAAATTGAATTTCAGACCTATCATGGAACCAAGACTTATTGGCCACTACTACACTACATTACTTAATTTTAATTCTTATTTTGAATTTTTCTTAATAGTTCTTACATAAATGCCTCTTTATAAACTATGCAATGCATGTGACCTTACCTTAATACCAAAGGGATGACATTGGATATTAATTTCAGAGATTAGATTTTCTTTCATTAGTTTAAATGTAATTTTCTCTACTTAGTTAATTTGATATGTATTGCTATTGTATTATGTTATACAAAGAGATCATCTAGCAAAATCTCACAGAAAAGATCCAAGTGGTTTGGTTTGCGGCCAAAAGAATCTATTTTGGTTTTATACTAGATCTATCCTTTTGGTTATATAGTGCTTATATCTTACACATACGATGCGGGCGATCAGATAGAAATTATGTTTAAATTTTTAAATTTGAATTCAGAAAACTTAAAGAAGATTAAAACTTACATGGGAAGAGTTTAATTTATTTTCAAAATAATTCACAATGATTTTATTAGTTATTTAAGAACAGTAAAGATAATTATATAGTTATAACTGATTCAGTTGATGATCGAATTTATTAAAGAAAATTCTATATTATTTGAGGCTTTGTTAAACCATCAAATTGAAATCAATTTGGGACCCTCAAGTTTTGTGGTTATAATAGTAGAGACTAGAGTTTTTGACATGTGCGATGCATCGTAATTATAGAAATTTTTATGATAAATTACATTATTAATTTAACTACGTGCATCACATTTTTAAAATAGTAATAACATGAGAATTGACTACGTGTATCTCGTACATGAAAAATAATAATGACGTGTCATAATCTAATATACTGCGGAAGTTTTCGGATCTCCATGTGGCCCATGCTCATTTGAAAACACTATTGTTTATTTTCAATCTCACATTTTAGTATGGCCGTTTTAATTCCACCATTAGAACCAACCCCAAATATTAAAACTGGCTTTTAAAGAATTCTTTTGCATTTAGGGAATGTTATTTGCAAGTCATTGAGAGCCAATGTTGTCATCAGTGTTCTCAAGACAATTATTGTAATCGCATGAAGGTGATTATGATAATTGAGAGAGCACCTATATAGTTAGAACAATCTTACTTAAGATGATAGTATGCTGTTAGGTTTGACTTTATCATTATGTACATGTCTTATGTGGTATAGTATATCACTATTACATATTGATAGAGCTCATAAGATTCATGCTTGACTACCAGAGTTATGATGGCGATCATACTTATGAGAACTAAGTAGTCTATAAGCACATCCTTAAATGTCCCCAGTCGTGGGAATATCAAGACTGGGTATCGATATTACAGAGTAGACTAGTGTATACATTTCTTGACCCCGATGAGGGGCAATGACCGATCTCACAGCCATTGGTGTTAGTCGGTCACCAAAAATTGTATACAAGTGCTCATTAAGTTATGAGTTATACTGGACGGACTCACCGAGAATATGCTAGATGGTATTATTACTATTGTCAGATAGCAGTTCTCAGGTGACATTAATACAACATAGTCTGTTGATTTGAAATCGTCATTTGTCTCGAGTGTATTTTCACTGTATTTTGATTGCTACCCTACCACGGCTTTAAAGAGTCGTGCAAACAGGTAGCTTTTGGGTGCAGTCCCGAAGCACTTGAAGGCAGTGAGCGATTGAGGAGATTCGTCTCTTCCGGTATTGGGAGTTGATGTCGCGTAGTGTACGGTTGGTGTAACAACCTTAAACTTTCTGTACGAATTTCTTTTCAAAATACAGAAAGGGACACTTAAGCCTGAACATGAGTTATAAGTTTGTTTTGCATTAGAACAGCAAGAAGAAGCTTGTAGCTCATTGGTAAGACCTTGCACTGCCGAACCATATCACCAGAGTTTAAATCCCATTAGCCACACATTCTTTTTATTTAAAATTCTTTTAATCCTTCATAAGCCCAAAAGTTTTCACGTGCAAAACACGTAAAAGCAAGAGTTACACTTAAAATAAACAGATACAAGTTAGTATTTAGACCGTCAGGGACACGTGGCCCCAATCCAAGACCCCACCTCCAAGATCGGACCGGCGAGATTGTCCCATAGCCCGACGCCGCCGATTTTCCTTGAGCCAAACCTAATTTTTTTGAACCCTAACACCCATTGAACTCCCCCTGTTAACCTCTGACTGTTTGTTTTCCCTGCATTTTCCAGAGAATTAAAATTTAGCATTACACCGTGTTTTAATGCATTTTAATTCTCAAATTTATCACACTCTAAATCCTAATTTTTCCTATAAATATCCACTCTATTTTTACACCCTTCACACTGAAATTTCCTACAAAAACTCTACAAAATTTTCAAGTCTCTTTTGTGTACAAGTGGAGTTAACAAAGGGTGAAGTTCCAGCGACGATTCAAGGAGTTTTCGGCGACGAAACGACGCCCAGCATCATCTCTTTCTTCTCTTTGATTCTAATCAGTAAATCCCGTCTCTCTCTCGTTTGCTATTCTCAAACTTTTCATTCTCAAAACGTGTCGGAAGTAGAGTTATCCGACTTTCGATTTTCTTTTCTTTTAAAAATACAACTTTTTCTTAATAAAAAACCTACAAATTTTGAAATCTCGTTTAGTAATTATTAACAAAGAAAATAGAATAAGTTTGACATCAAAATAATAACCGTAACAGGTTTTATTTCACTTTTATATTAAAATACCTTCACGTTTCATTTCGACATGCTTATACATTTTAACTGTATTACCTTAGAAAAACTCATGAGATAATGACTCACCTCATCACAACACACATCTCTAATATAACACGATTATATTCGGGAACATAGATTCGGGAAAATACGACTTTACAGTAAAATACCTTTAACTTATAAAACTGTTTTCTTTAAAAGATGTATTAAAACATTTCCATGCAATTGCTCCTCTACAACCCATTTGGGGAACCCCGTTCGGGATGGTGCGGATTATCGCACATTCTCGGGTTTAGTAGAGTGAGATGCAGACCTCCGTAGGAGCATTCGGCCTCGATGGACTTTTTATACATTTTTCTTTAGAAAATGAGATTTTTATTAATAAATAAATAAAATTATTTTCATTAAATATGTATATATAATTATTACCAAAATACTTATTTCAAATATATATAATATTCCATATTTCCAAAACTCAAGAAAACAAGTCAAATATTACATGAAACTGCCATGATAATTCAAAACAATATTCATATTACAAATAAATACCATATATTATGAAATTAGGTTTTATTCACTATAAATGTCACATTTATAAAATATACATCAATGAAAACTCTAAAGACGATAATTGAATGCTTGAGGTTATTTTGAAATTATAACAAAACTATTTTTACATAAAACGCCTAAAGTTATATTAAAATTACAATAAGGACCCTAGTAAATATAGGTTTAAGCGGGACCAGTCTCTTGAGCCTCAGGGAGCCGGAGATATGGGTGCTTGCCTATCTGTCACGACCCGAAATTGGTACGTGACGGCCCTAATACTACGCAACGTCTACAGGCGTAACGCAGTAAAAGAAAGCCAAAACCCAGAAATCTAAACCATTAAAAGACAAGAAAAAATAAGAAATATAGTTTAAAAGTCTTTGAAATCACGACCCAAATTCTTTAAAAGTCCAACTTTATTTCCTTTAAAATTTTGGAAGCACCTCCTTTGTAAAAGCTAGCCCCAAAAATGGGTGCAACATAAATATAAAATAAAGCATCCCCAAACGGGAGCAAATACACCCCCAAAGGCGGAAAACAACCACCACAACAAATATACGACGCCGTAGCGAAGAAATAAAAGACGATAGAAAGGAAACTGTATAAAAGACAACAAGTGACAAATAATATTCAATATCGTCCTCACCAAGTCTCTAAGTCAACAAGAAAATATAGTAGATGGAGAGTACAAGGATACAACGAATATACAATACAACAAACGAATAACCATAAAACCCACCTAAGCAAACTGCACACTGTGAGCTGATGCGATATCCGTAGCAAAAGATTATAGAAGAATAGCCTTCCTCGACTACTCTGGGGAACACCCTGCAAAACAAACTGTGGAACAATGGGGGTGAGTTGCCAACTCGTGAATAGTAAATAACATATGCAGGTAATCGCAAGTATGCATGTACAGCGTGAATCTAACATGTGCAATTAATAGCAATAAAAAAATCATATGAATGCAATAATCATGAAAGGTACACTAGCAGGTACAACTAATACATGAAGCAATGCATATAAATAAAGGTATGTAAATGCAACAGTCATGAAAAGTACTCTAACAGGTACTACTAATACATGAAGTAGTGCATAAACAATAAATGTAGAGTATGGAATGAAATATGTCATTTCCACAGAATCCTGACATCTTGGTAGGATCACAATCCATCAAGACAAATCCAAATCCCAATTCCTCAAATCAGCCCCCAAATTGGCTCTCATATCATATAAGTCTCACAAATCCTGAATGTACAATATCGAATAAATCTCATATATCCTGAATGTACAAATCAGCAATCTCATAAATATCCTATATCCAATATCAAATGAATCACCTATATCCCAAATCAAATTATCAAGTAAAAATCCAACATCCTAAATATATTTGCATGAATAAATATGATGATGTATATAATTTAATATCAATACACATATATTAGCGTCTCATTCCACTAATATTGGTATAAGGGCATATATAACAGCGGCCTAAACCCCTGTTATATACAAAGGAGTAAAAAGAAATATCATGAAACCAATGTGTCAAGCATCGACACAGAAATACTGATTTATCAAGTGCTGTCACCAAGACTGGCACCCTGATAGGTACGTGTCATAAGCTATCCGAAAAGCACGAGTGCCTAGATCTGACCCTCGTCTTTCCACGTATCTATACGCACATGACTCCCGTCGGTATCCCCATGATAACCGCTGAGTCATTGGTAATGTCACCGGATGGTATGGTTCCCCCACTAACTCATCATCCAGCTCCACGAAATTCTTGCCCCGGGGTACCTCCGGGCCCCACCATGTACCCGCACACAGACCCCTCCTTTCCTCGTGTGGGGTATATATATATCAAAACCGATAAATCTCATGGTGGCTGCTGAAATATCAAATCAAGGAAAACCGGGTTTTTCAAATAATGCAAAAATTCATGAACTCTCACGGTCCCCAAATCTAGAAAACATCATGAAAAATCCATATCACAATACGAAAATCCATGAATATAATATATTCAACATAAACGGAAATGTAAGCATATAAAGGAAAAGTCGCTAATTAACTGCAACAAGTTAATATAAATATCATGCGGTTCCTAATTTTCTCCAATTCTAAAATAACATCAGGTAAAGATAAACATATAGCTATAACCAGATGTATGTGAAAACATAAAGGTATAGCAAGATATATGTATCTACTTATAAGTAATGATGTAGTATACCCCCTAGGTATAAGTGAAATAGGTGTGCAAGATATACTTGTAGCTATGTCATAAAGTGTGCATGTACCTATCACTAATGGTACAATACTCTATAGGTATACAGGTAACTAGCATGTAAGTATGTCAGAGCATATGTGTAAGCATGTAGGTATACAGGTATGCTATAAGTCAATGCGTAAAGAAATATGAATCAAAATCTCAATGTCCATAACCAAGCAATATCATATCTATAAGTGGGTTGTGCGTGACATGGCAATTATTGACGGTGTGTGTAGCATACAATCAGTGCTCGTGCAACATGAATCGTCAATAATATGTGCAGTGTCCTAAGGATACTAGTCTAAGCACAACAATATCTAAGTAATAGGGTAAATGCGCAATTCTAAATATGACATAGAATATGCGACAGAAATAACATCTCTAGCACAGACGCATAACGCCATGCGGGTGATTTCCCTGTAGATGTTAAATCTACTCACCAACGCTCTAAGCTAGGTGAATCCTACCACCTGTTTTCCCTTTGTAGCAGTGTCCGTAGTCCCCGCCTGCGAACCTAAAATTTCACAAACACAACACATAAGCAAAACATCTTACAATGACGAAAAGACAACGAAACGCGATGAAAACGCCCGGAAAATTACACTGCGCGCTTAGCGCATCTATCGCGCACGACATCGGCCAAAAACCCTAACTGGGGTCGCTAAACTACAAAACACCAAGTCTAGACCCCGATCGTCCCGATCGCGCAACACAACACAAACAATTACGAGAAATAAAAATAGATATAATCTCGCAACGACCAATTGAACCCACGTCGGAAAAACCTTAAAAACCTAGTAAGCAAAATTGCATAATTAAACAAAGTATTCATTAACAATAATTAACATTTTCTACTAGGCAAAGCTTTTCCTAATCACAAATTAACATTTCAATAAAACATTAAACACTTAAATCAAGTTTTAAACTTAACTTGAATTTCTAAAACCATTTCTAGAATTTTGAAACATGAAATTTAAAGCTTAAATTAACATCTAATTAAGCTAGCACAAAGATTTAAACTTAACAATTAGAAATTAGGGTTAGGATTTTATACCTCCAAATGATTCAAAAACTTGCAACAAGAAAACCAAGATTAGCCTCCAAAATCAAGACTTCATGAAGAAACAAGCATGGTTTAGGGTTAAGGAAATGAAGGAAAATGATTATATTTGAATTTTTGTGATTTTATTTGGATTTTTCATGATTTATTTGTGCAAGAAATGAATAAAATGGAGTGAGAAAAGAAAAGGGCAGCCAAGAACAAGAAGTGGCCGGCCATGAGGGTGTGGGGGGTGTTTTTGTGAATTTTTGTGAAGAAAGTTCTAGTAAAAAAAAATAAATGCTTCATTAAATGCATTTTGCCACCTTTCTTTCTTTTTCTTTTTCTTTAAAAAAGATTAAATCCTTTGACCATAAAAATCTAGATATTTAAAAAGAAGGTTCTAAAATAATTGTAGTGATGATTTCCAAGAATTTTCATTTAGAAGAAATTTCCCGATTTACGTGCATATTTTACCGGCTAAAATAATATTTTATTTGGAAAAAAAATCTATCTGAACCAAAACTTTCCAAATACCCCAAAGTTAGCGCACAAACTTTATTTTAGCTAAAATAGGTACCGTCAAGTTTCTACGGACGTTTGATCGAAATCGGGTTAAAACGGAAAATACCGACAATTTTGCCCTAAAACGGAAAAATTCGCAAAACAATTTCTGAAACGTTCAATCTTCCCCCCTTAAAGAAATTCAGTCCCCGAATTAAAATTCATCTACGCGTACCTTCAAGAAGATGAGTACAAAACTCCTAAATCTCGCTCGCAGCTTGCCAAGTGATCACCTCACTATACAGCTATTCCAAAGAATCCTCACAGACGGCAAGACCCTCGACCGAAGTTTCTCCACCTGTTGATCCACTATAACTAGCGGCTGCTGGTGAATGAAAGATCGCGTCCAAGCTAATTGGTCTGATGCTGAATCATGTGAAAAAGGTCATGAAGGTAATTGCGAAGTATCGACACAAGGAATACGGGGTGAATACTCAAAATCTGGGCGAAAGTGCCAAATTATAGGCAACGGAACCAACTCGCTTCAAGGATCTCAAAAGGACCTACAATCCTGGGATACTTCCCAAACTCAACACGTCATTCATCGGAAAATCTCGTAGGAATACATGATCTCCCACTACGAACTCAAGTCTGCAACCACTACGGTCGGCATAAGACCTCTGTCTGCACTGGTCCACTCTCATCCTGACCTGAACCAACTGGATCATCTCCGAAATCTCTAGACTAGCTGGGGTCCAAAAATCCTACTTACGCAGAGTCAGAAAAACAGAATGGAGATCGACACCACCTAACAAACAAAACTTAAAGGTTGCCAATTGGAGTGCCTCCTGATAACAGCTATCGAAGGAGAATCCGAACAATGGCAAGTGACGATCCCAACTGTCGACAACAATTAATACGTACGCACAAGCATATCCTCCAGAGTCGGTATAGCCCGCTCTCACAAAACCATCATCCTGCGGATGGAAAAACGGAGCTAAAGCTCAATCAGTACCCAAGGCTTCCTGAAGTTCCTGCCCAAGACGACAAGCGAATAGGGTGCCCTATTTGGATACGACCCATGAAGGAACTCCGTGCAATGCACAAACTTAACCAAGGATAACTGAGCAACCTGAGTATAACCGGACAACTACCATCCGAATGGAGTCATACCCAGACTAAACCTGGGTAGACGCCACAACGAATATTCATGGAGACCTGCTCCCATTCCCACTCCGGAACGGTTAAAGGTTGCAACTCTCCAGCTGGTCTCAGATGCTCAACCTTAACCACAACAAGACAGCCACCTCGAAACAAAATCCGAAACTTCTCTTTACATCCCTGCCCACCCGTAACTATTTCACAAGTCACGTCAAATGCTGGTGGAACTTGAATGAGTATAGAGAATTGATAGATGTGCCTACTCTAGGATTTCACGTCTCTACCCAATAGTATCAGGTACACAAACGCGTCCTAAACTTAGACACCCTTGTAACAAATCAAGGACTCCGAATCATTACCCAGCCAAGTATGCTTAAGAACCTTTGACGAACGAGCATTGGCGGGCAGTGCCTCGCGAAAGATATTAAGGAATAGTGGTCGGGCGCGGACATGAGCAAGCTGTCCCCTCAGTAGAGGCGAACTTAAGCTATACTCAACGATCGCACAAGAACTGTAAATCTGCAGAAGACTGTCTCTGTTAGTGTATATGCCCTAGAGGCCATTACTGTATCATACTAGTTTGTATATTACTTAATGGAAGCTTGGGATATTCACCTTGTATAGACAACCTTGCTCAATATAGTAGTATGCTACTTGGTTTGTTTCTACTTCAATGTGTACATGTGTTTATTTTAGTATATCACCTATACACATTAGTGGAGCCCTTAGGATCTTTGCTTGATTACCAGCATTGTGATGGCAGTCACACTAGTGGGGGTTGGGTAACCTATAAGCACATCCTTATGCAGGTCCCTAGTCGCAGGACTATCGAGACAGGGCATCGATACTCCGGAGTAGACTAGCGTATGCGCTTCTCATCCCAGTGTGGGAGATGGTCTGTCCCACAGCCATCAGTACGTCGTACTGGAGACAGTATGCGGGTGCTCGTTGGCTTACGAGTACACTGGACATGACTCGTCAGGAACTGCTGGTTGGTACTATACCTATCGTCAGTTATCAGTTCCCAGGTGACATGAGTACAGCTTAGTCCGCTGACTTGACACTGTCACTTCGCCTCGAGTGTGTTCCCACTGTACTTAGATTACTACCCTACCACAGCTCAAAGGAGTCGTGTAAACAGGTAGTAGTTGGGTGCAGTCCCGAAGCACTTGGAGGCAGTGACGGTTAGACAGGATTTGTCTCTCCCGGTATTGGGGGTTGACATCGCGCTGTGTCTAGGAGAGCCATTACACGAGTAGTCCCTGACCAGGGTAAGCGAGATATACTGGTAGGTTTTCCAGTGTTATCTCAGGGTGTTCTGGGCTTCACTCCAACACGACTTGTACCGCTATTAGAGGACTGACGTTTACCGCCTCCTAGGCCTGCCATGCGATGTATCAGACGAACAGACCGGACTGTACAGAGAGATTGTCACATTCAGACTCAGTAGGAGTTCAGATGGGTTTCACCTCGTCAGTCATCTTGTCGGCATCTACCTGGGGACCGTTACGCACAGCTAGTGCCGCTTGCGGTCTGTGGTTAAACCCACTGCCAGCGTAGTGTCGAGTCTTTAGAGTCCCACACAGAAAGCTATTCGCCTTTAGGCAAAAGAGTAGGAGGTCGCATGGTTTTGTGACAGGTCGCATGGTTTTGCGACAGGGTTCGGTCACATCCGTGCACTTATGCACGTACAGTGTCCGAAAAGTTAACACTAGCGGGTTTTGGTTTAAGCCAGATCCTACTGTACGTTTTGGGATTGGTTTTATCTCGTTAGTATTCGTGTTCCTCGGAACGCGGATGCGGGTGTGTATGCACAGTTGACAGAGAGACAGAGGCAGAGGATTCTCATTGGGGTTGTTGACTGTTGACTATTGACTTTGCTTAACCCTAATGAGAATTAGAGATATGGTTAATGATAATTAAGTATTATTGTGCCATGGTTGGGTTGAAAGGTTGACCTTGTTGACTTGGTGATTTTATGGACCGGTTGACTAGGTTGGACTTGTTGACCACCATCATTACTATGGCTATCATTTCATGCAAAGACTTTTGGCTTGCTTATTTGTTCACACATTGCATTTAATGCATGAAATGATATTGCCTTTTGTGATATGATAACCATAACGTAATACTTGATTATCATTATGGCTCATGATGCTTTTGGATTATGAGAGGTGAGAATGAGAAGAGTATGGTTCATTCTATCATTTGCTTTCTCTCTCTTGAGCTCTCTCATTCTCAAGCTCTCCCTCTTCCTCTTGCTCTTTCTACCTCAAGGCAAACCATTCTCATGTGTTGAGACTCATTTCCTTAGATATAAAAAGACACCAAAAAATTCCTCTACTCATTCTAGTTCACAAGGCCTAGCAAGCCAAGTGATTTAGTTTCTTCAAAGTTCGAAGAAGAAACCAAAGGTAGAAGCTTTCGGGTGGATCCATCTTCGGCGCAAGGAGACGACGAGGTGAGGCCGATCCGTACACCGGGAGGAGTCGAAGATGAAGGAGTTCAAGAAAGGTATAGCCCCCTAACCGAGTAGGTAAACTCTTGTTAGGTTGTTAGTTAGTAGTTTAACAAAAATCCGTATTGGTAGTCCATGTTACCACCCTCTTGAAATTCGTTTTTCACCACTTCCGCAACCCTGTAAGAACCGGGGAAGGGTAGCATGGACTTACAGTGGTACCAGAGCCAGGAGAAACACTATCTAACATGTTAGCTAAGTAAGTAGAACTTCGATCGGAGAAAAAGTTGCGAAATACATCCAGAACTCAAACTTTCTGTCGATTTTCAGAGTGCTGTAAAAATTATTTGAGATATACCAAAAATCGACTCAGGGTTTTTAGAAGAAACTGCAAAAAATCGGCCCACTGAATCGATCAACGCGCCGCAAATCCGCGGCCGAGTTGACTCGGCCGTGGGGTTTTATTTTTGCAGTTTGTTCATAGGGGTATTTTGGGATTTTTGGAGCATGTCTTTTCAGCCCAGATTTTCCAGAAAGAAAAATTTGTTTTTGGGGCTTGAAAATCCGTATTTTTATCGAACTTCTAAAGACTAAGGCTAACGGGTTTATATCTGTGATGTGATATATGTATTGAACGTCCGTTAATCGCTATACGTCGATTAGTGGGGGTTATACATATCTGTGATCTGTAATGATTGATGGTATGTGTATATGAATTCTTTGGATTGTCGCGGATGAATAGCCGGGGGTTGTGAGATGAGAGTTTTTCCTTTTATCTTTCAATTCATGTAATATGTAAATTGATGTAATATTATTTTTTGGCCGCACAACCGGGTCGGGGTTGTAGCCGTCATTGTATAATTTCTTTTTACTGTTTTTGCTTCTAGGATAGACCCAAGGTGGGGTGCACAAGCTACCGGGTATCTCGAAGTGCCGAGTAGCCTACTCACGTCGTTGAGGGAGGTTGCTCCACTTCGGATATTTGGCGGGTAGTTTGCCGCACCCGTAGGGGTCTAGGGTGGGGTATTGGCTATTCATCGCGACCGTGTAATCCGCTTTTCTTTACAGGCTCGTACGAATTGCGGATTCCTAGTATATCCAATGTGTTCATCTGTGATCTAAAATGGCTATCATTGCAATATATCTAAGTATGATATTATTTAGGCGTTGCTTATATTTTGCAGCCGTGCTAGCCCAGCCCCCGCTCTGTCGTTAGTTAAGTAACCTAACGGGTAATGACGGGGCCCCGTGGCGAATGCGAATGGCATAAGCGTACGTCATATTTTGGTTGTTTTCTGCAATGGTAGGATTAAATGATGGGACGCATTAAAAGAACTAATGCAAGAAAAACACGCATTAAAAGAACTAATGCAAGAAAAATAAACCAAGTAAAAGTCGTTGGAACACTTTCAAAAACCACTCGGTTTCTTTTCAAAAGAACTTTTAAACGCGGAGCTTAAGCCACTCCTTTTAAAAGCTATCTCGTTCCATCGATCATATCAAGTTCACTACATTCAAGGTTTTACCAAAACCATCTGTAGCCCTCCATCATTTCAGTTAAATATTCGGTAGTATTCAAGCTATGTATTTTGACCTCACGCCAAGGCATAGTGATTGGTAGCTGCCGGATATTTATCTGTTGCATAGATAGAATGCGTTGGTTTGAGACAGCCGTACTACCATTTTGGCCTACGTCAAGGGTACGTACGGATGGGTTCAAATTAATCTGGATAATGATGGGAAGAACTTGACATGTGACTTATGACATTTTGACCTCAAGCCAAGGTCATAAGAGCATGGGGCAAAAATCCACATCGGGAGTTTCAAAAGAACTGAAACTTGCTAGCACTGCATACCATTTGGAGTGTGATGATTCTAGTAGGATTCCTTCAGTTTTGTCACGCGATGATATTTGGATCCTGATCCTACTGTGAGTATATGCTACTCCTCGGGAAATTTCTCACTTAACGATCAATGCTATAAACCAAGTAGGTGTCTAGAAAGGTGTTAGCGGGGCTACGCCCCCAGGGAAAAGAGGTTCTTAAATTATGGAACTTCATGAAAGCGTTGGAAAACCTCCTTCGAAGTACCGACACCAGCCTGGCCGAACGGTTAAGCAAGTATTGTACGGTGAGATTGATCCTGACTAATTCTTCCTTTTTTGGTTTGAGGAGGGATTCGAGAGACAGTGGGAGCCATCCTGTTTAGACAAATTAAAAACCACTCTAAACTTGCAAGAGTATCATACTAAAGTGTTTCTTCTCTCTCTCCTAATTGCAGTGACCAATCATCATGACCATACTTAAGTTATTACTAGATAAAAACATACTGACAGGGCCAAACTACAAAGATTGGCTCAGGAATGTCAAAATGGCAATCACTTATGACAAGTTGGGGTATCTCCTTACCACCAAAGCTCCCCCTGTCCCAGGTCCCACCTCCAGCGTCGCGGATAAGGAAATCCGTAAGACTTGGGAGATCGATAGCGCGAAGGCCAAGTGCCTCGTGCTTGCCTCTATGGACAACGAACATCAGAGGAGACACGAGAATATGGACCTCGAATCCATATTTCTCTATACAAAAGAACTGTATGGAGAGCAATCTCGTATCGCAAGATACGAAGTGTCGAAGACGTTATTTTCAGCAAGGTTGGCCATCGGATCATCGGTAGCGGAACACGTGCTTAAGATGATTGGCTTCATTGAGGAGCTCGCGGAACTTGGGACCACGTTAGAGAACGAGCTCTATACGGACTTGATTCTCCAGTCCCTTCTTTCCACTTACGCCCAGTTTATCCTGAACTTCAACTTACAAGAAAAATAAGTTGAACTTTCAGAGCTCCTCAACATACTGAGGAGTACAGAGGGCACCCTACAGAAAGGTAAGAAAACATCCACTTTGTTTGTAGGAGGATCTTCATCTTCTAGGTCCAAGGCGAAAGCCAAGGGAAAGAAGAAGAAAGCCTCCGCCAAACCAAGGGGCGGTGTTAGTAAAGTGGATACGAAGGGAAAAACAAAAGCAACAAAGATAGCGGGGAAGCTTATAGGAAAGGAAGAGTGCTTTTTCTGTCATAAGAGTGGTCACTGGAAGAAAGATTGCAGGGCTTGGAAAGCCAGAACACAGGAACTGAAGCAAGTTGCGGCTTCAGCTTCAGGTGTGTATGTTATTGAAAACTGTCTATCAATAAACTCTACTTCCTGGGTATTGGATACCGGATCAGGGTCTCATATCTGTAATTCTTTGCAGGCGTTGAGAAACCGTAGGGTTTTGAAGGCAGGTGACATGACCCTCAAAGTTGCAAACGGAGCTAGCATGGACGCTAAGGCCGTGGGGGACTATCACCTGGGGTTGTCAGATGGACACGTTTTGGTTTTGCGTAATTGCTATTTTGTACCCAACGCAACTTGTAATATCATTTCTGTATCTTTGACTTCTAAAGAAGGTTATGAATTTGCGTTTGTAAGTAATGTTGTAAACATTCACCTTAATCAAGTTCTGATTGGGTCAGGTACATTAAGCAATGGTATATACGTATTAAACCAACCACAGATTTTCAATGTCCAGAATACACACAAAAGAAAGTCTCCGGAAATAAATCAGACTTTCTTATGGTATTGTAGACTGGGTCACATCAATGAGAGAAGGTTGACGAAGTTACATGCAGAAGGATATTTGAATCCGTTCGAATATCAATCGTATGCCACTTGTCAATCCTGTCTCAAAGGAAAAGATGACAAAGACTCCGTTCACTGGACACGGAGTAAGAGCGAGCGAGCTCTTGGGACTCGTACACAGCGACGTGTGCGGTCCAATGTCTACACATGCGTGAAGCGGTTATTCTTACTTCATTACTTTTACGGATGACTTTTCAAGGTACGGTTATGTCTTCTTAATGAAACATAAATCCGAAACCTTTGGAAAATTCCAGGAATATAAGAATGAAGTAGAAAAACAAACAGGCAAAGGTATCAAGACACTAAGATCGGATCGAGATGGTGAATACTTGAGTGCCGAGTTCCTGGACTATTTAAAAGAGAATGGAATTCTCTCTCAGCTTACTCCTCCATACACTCCGCAACATAACGGTGTATCGGAGAGACGGAACCGGACCCTATTGGATATGGTACGTTCCATGATGAGTAATACTGAGTTACCGCGATCATTCTGGGGATATGCACTAGAATCAGCTGCATATCTTTTGAACCGAGTTCCAACTAAGACTGTGCCTACCACACCACATGAGATATGGAGTGGGAAGAAACCCTATCTTCAATATCTGAAGATTTGGGGATGTCCGGCTTTTGTCAAAAAGCAGCATGCGGACAAACTCGAGGCACGCTCAGTACTGTGCAAGTTTGTGGGATACCCAAAGAACTCCAGGGGGTATCTCTTCTATTACGCAGAGGAACAAAAGATCATTGTTTCTCGTAATGCCCATTTTCTGGAACACCAGTTCTTAGAAAAGGAAACAAGTGGGAGCGAAATAGAACTGGAAGAAATTCCAGAACCACAGACTATTACTGAAAGTTTAGTAGAACCAGAGGGTTCAAAAGAAAATGACATTCCTACGCCTCTCCGCAGGAGTAGTAGGCAGTCTCATCCACCCGAGAGATACTACGGTTTTCTCATAGACGGGGATAGAGAGGATTGCATCATAGATTATGATGAGCCGACTAGCTTCCAGCAGGCCATTCAAAGCGTTGACTCGGTAAAATGGCTGGATGCAATGCGGACCGAAATGGAGTCCATGTACACCAACAAAGTATGGACGTTGGACGTTGCTCCAGATGGGGTAAAACCCGTAGGATGCAAGTGGATCTTCAAAAGGAAGATTGGTGTAGATGGATAGGTTGAGACCTATAAAGCTAGACTGGTTGCAAAGGGTTTTCGTCAAAGACCTGGTTTGGACTATGACGAGACCTTTTTCTCCAGTAGCTATGTTGAAATCCATTCGGATCCTTCTTGCCATTGCTGCCTTCCACGATTATGAGATTTGGCAGATGGACATAAAGACCGCTTTTCTAAATGGAAATTTAGAGGAGTGCGTCTATATGGACCAGCCAGAGGGTTTCATTCAGAATGGGAGCAGCGGAAAGGTATGCAACTTGCTTAAGTCCATCTACGGACTAAAGCAGGCATCGCGGAGTTGGAACATCTATTTTGATGAAACGGTCAAAGAATTTGGCTTTATCAAAAATCCAGATGAACCATGCATCTATAGTAGATTTGTAGCGAGAACTGTAGTATTCCTCGTTTTATACGTGGATGACATTCTCTTAATAGGAAATGACATTCCTATGCTACAATCTGTCAAGGGGTTCTTGTCACACAGGTTCTCCATGAAAGACCTGGGTGATGCCTCATACATTCTGGGGATCCGGATCTATCGTGACAGATCCAAGAGGATACTGGGACTTTCACAGTCCAGGTATATTGACACCATACTGAAAAGATTCAGTATGGAAGATTCCAAGCGCGGTAATTTACCGGCTTGTCACGGGATCACCCTTTCCAAAGAGATGTCTCCCAAGACTGATTTGGAAAGGGATCGCATGTCTATTATACCCTACACTTCTGCGGTAGGCTCTATAATGTATGCGATGTTGTGTACCAGACCAGATGTAGCTTATGCACTGAGTGTGGTAAGCCGGTATCAGTCAAACCCTGGGGAGAAACACTGGATAGCGATAAAGAACATTCTCAAGTACTTGAGAAGGACTAATGAGATGTTCTTGGTGTATGGAGGAAAAGACCTCCAGATCGAGGCCTTTGCTGACTCCAGCTTCCAGAGTGACAAGGATGATTCCAAGTCCATGTCGGGTTATGTCTTTACCCTCAATGGAGGGGCGGTGTGTTGGAAGAGTTCCAAACAGGAAACCGTTGCTGACTCGACAATGGAAGCGGAATATATCGCTGCTGCAGATGCCGCAAAAGAAGCCGTCAGGATAAGAAAGTTCTTAACGGAACTTCAGGTGGTTCCGTCCATTGTTGATCCAATACCTCTGTATTGCGACAACAACGGGGCTATAGCTTTAGCGAAGGAACCAAGGTCCCATCAGAAGTCCAGACACATCTTGAGGCGGTATCACCTGATCAGGGAGATCGTGGGTCGCCAGGAGATCGAGGTTCGGAGAGTTTCTACGGAAGACAACATTGCTGATCCACTCACAAAGGCCTTACCCCAGACTCAGTTCGAGCGGCTGATCGAGATGATAGGTCTTCGATACGCCAGTACATGGCCTTAGTGCAAGTGGGAGATTGTTAGTGTATATGCCCTAGAGGCCATTACTGTATCATACTAGTTTGTATATTACTTAATGGAAGCTTGGGATATTCACCTTGTATAGACAATCTTGCTCAATATAGTAGTATGCTACTTGGTTTGTTTCTACTTCAATGTGTACATGTGTTTATTTTAGTATATCACCTATACACATTAGTGGAGCCCTTAGGATCTTTGCTTGATTACCAGCGTTGTGATGGCAGTCACACTAGTGGGGGCTGGGTAATCTATAAGCACATCCTTATGCAGGTCCCTAGTCGCAGGACTATCGAGACAGGGCATCGATACTCCGGAGTAGACTAGCGTATGCGCTTCTCATCCCAGTGTAGGAGATGGTCTGTCCCACAGCCATCAGTACGTCGTACTAGAGATAGTACACTGGACATGACTCGTCGGGAACTGCTGGTTGGTACTATACCTATCGTCAGTTATCAGTTCCCAGGTGACATGAGTACAGCTTAGTCCGCTGACTTGACACTGTCACTTCGCCTCGAGTGTGTTCCCACTGTACTTAGATTACTACCCTACCACGGCTCAAAGGAGTCATGTAAACAGGTAGTAGTTGGGTGCAGTCCTGAAGCACTTGGAGGCAGTGACGGTTAGACAGGATTCGTCTCGCCCGGTATTGGGGGTTGACATCGCGCTGTGTCTAGGAGAGCCATTACACGAGTAGTCCCTGGCCAGGGCAAGCGAGATATACTGGTAGGTTTTCCAGTGTTATCTCAGGGTGTTCTGGGCTTCACTCCGACACGAATTGTACGGCTATTAGGGGACTGACGTTTACCGCCCCCTAGGCCTGCCATGTGATGTATCAGACGAACAGACCGGACTGTACAGAGAGATTGTCACATTCAGACTCAGTAGGAGTTCAGA
This sequence comes from Agapanthus africanus, assembly GCA_030015575.1. Lineage (NCBI taxonomy): Eukaryota > Viridiplantae > Streptophyta > Magnoliopsida > Asparagales > Amaryllidaceae > Agapanthus > Agapanthus africanus. The sequence continues at coordinate 142,847,382 of JASDDO010000031.1, forward strand.
TGGGTTTCACCTCGCCAGTCTTCTTGTCGGCATCTACCTGGGACCGTTATGCACAGCTAGTGCCGCTTGCGGTCTGTGGTTAAACCCACTGCCAGCGTAGTGTCGAGTCTTTAGAGTCCCACACAGAAAGCTATTCGCCTTTAGGCAAAAGAGTAGGAGGTCGCATGGTTTTGCGACAGGTCGCATGGTTTTGCGGCAGGGTTCGGTCACATCCGTGCACTTGTGCACGTACAGTGTCCGGACAGTTAACACTAGCGGGCTTTGGTTTAAGCCAGATCCTAGTGTACATTTTGGGATTGGTTTTATCTCGTTAGTATTCGTGTTCCTCGTAACGCGGATGCGGGTGTGTATGCACAGTTGATAGAGATACAGAGGCAGAGGATTCTCATTGGGGTTGTTGACTGTTGACTATTGACTTTGCTTAACCCTAATGAGAATTAGAGACATGGTTAATGATAATTAAGTATTATTGTGCCATGGTTGGGTTGAAAGGTTAACCTTGTTGACTTGTTGACTTTGTTGACCGGTTGACTAGGTTGGACTTGTTGACCACCATCATTACTATGGCTATCATTTCATGCAAAGACTTTTGGCTTGCTTATTTGTTCACACATTGCATTTAATGCATGAAATGATATTGCCTTTTGTGATATGATAACCATCACATAATACTTGATTATCATTATGGCTCATGATGCTTTTGGATTATGAGATGTGAGAATGAGAAGAGTATGGTTCATTCTATCATTTGCTTTCTCTCTCTTGAGCTCTCTCATTCTCAAGCTCTCCCTCTTCCTCTTTCTCTCTCTACCTCAAGGTAAACCATTCTCATGTGTTGAGACTCATTGCCTTAGAGATAAAAAGACACCAAAACATTCCTCTACTCATTCTAGTTCACAAGGCCTAGCAAGCCAAGTGATCTAGTTTCTTCAAAGTTCGAAGAAGAAGCCAAAGGTAGAAGCTTTCGGGTGGATCCATCTTCGGCGCAAGGAGACGACGAGGTGAGGCCGATCCGTACACCGGGAGGAGTCGAAGACGAAGGAGTTCTAGAAAGGTATAGCCCCCTAACCGAGTAGGTAAACTCTTGTTAGGTTGTTAGTTAGTAGTTTAACAAAGATCCGTATTGGTAGTCCATGTTACCACCCTCTTGAAAATCGTTTTCACCACTTCCGCAACCCCATAAGAACCGGGGAAGGGTAGCATGGACTTACAGTCTCAACAATCTACACCCGCTGCAGGAAGATGTATATTAAGCTCTGGTGGTCCGTGAAAATCTGACACAACTTTTGAACAAGTAGTGTCTCCAAATCTCCAACGTAAAACCACCGCGGCCATCTCCAGATCATGAGTGGGAAATCATGCTAGTACTTCCTCCAAGTGTAGGGAAGAAAAAGCGATAACTCTATAATGTCACTTCTGTACACACTCGAGCCCCACTCACGAAACATCACAGTTAAACAACAAAGTCGCCCGAACCAGAAAGCAAAGAAAGAACTGATGCAGTTGTTCACAGAGTCCTCAACTGCCGAAACTCCGCATACATACCTCAATCCAAAGAAAAGAAACCTCCTTTCCGGTTAGTCCAATCCACGGTACAACACTACACTAGTAATACTGCACGAAACGGCGGTAAAAACTTGCTAAGCCCCAAAATCTGCGAACCTCCATCCTGCACACAAGTCTGGGACTAAGCTGCACGGCCTCGATCTTCCTCCGAACCATACGAAAACCGTCTCCCGTAACTACAAGACCTAGGAGTCAACACAAACAAGCCTGAAGAAACACTCCGGGAACCTAGCAAACCGCTGGGGCTCTCCCAGTATCTGCAAAACAAATCCTCAAGTGTTGCTCCTGTTCCTCAAAACACATTAAATAGACCAGAATGTCGTCAATAACACAACAATAACTGGTCGAGAAATGGCCTGAAGAAATCTGGTTCATCATGTCTACGAATGCCGCTAGGGCATTGGTGAGTCCGACGACACCACCAAAACACACAAAGCCCGTAGCACACACAAGGCAGTCTTCGGAATGTCATCACTCCGAACTCGCAACAATGATGACCTGATCCCGATCAAACATAGAAAATGTCTCGCACTCTGGAGCTGATCGAAGAAATCGTCAATGCGAGGTAAAGAATACCTATCCGCACCGTAAGTCGGTTCAATTGGCGATCCATCAATACACAATCTAAACTGCCGTATTTCTCCTTGACGAACAGAAATAGGAGCTCCCTAATGCGAAACACTCAGATGCACAAGCCCCCCAACAAACAACTCTGCAGCTGATCCTTAAGCTCCCTAAGCTTCGCCGGCTCATCTGGAACAACGTCGGATAACTCTCGCACGAAAGGAACCCGGTCCAACAAACCAACTGTGGCTCCGGTACCATAAATGAACGCCAAGAATCCACGACATCCTCTCCTCAAAAGCCGACTAGCGAAAAAGGCTGAATTCGAGCTGTGAGAGGTGGCACAACTATCCACCTGCACAACAAGAACTGACTCGCCGGGGAAAACAACACCTGACTGTTTTCCCACGGTAGTCCACAGACGCCTAGCACGTAGCTAACCAGTCCGTGCTCAGGAGAACGTCAAATCCAACATCTCTAGAAGGATCAAGTGACGGATGAATCTCCTACCCGATTGGCAAACAACTGAAATACGTGTTGCGCAACAAATGAATCGCTGACAGAAATTAACACAACAAACAGCTGATCTTTCTAACACGACTCTCGTCCCCACTATGGCACAAGTGTGAAAAACAAACAAATACATCAAAAGAACATACGAATTAAAATACCTGAAAATTCTGCATTGGACGCCCGCGCGTCCCGATGAGTAGAAGCAAACTCTCGTGTCTTCCCCCTACCCACAACTGGCTGAACTCCTCTTCTGGTAACATGTCCCCTCTGAGCGAACCTTCCGTGTCCACGACCTCTCTGAATACGACCCTGACGCGGTGTTAGGGAACAACTCCTGATGTGGTGATGAAGGCTCCCGCACCGATAGCATCCAGAATAACGCTGCTGACCTTCCTGGGGTTGAGAGCTGAACGACTGTCCTCGTCCTAAGCCTCTGCTACTCCCGCGACGGTCACGAAATATGTCTCGATGACTAGGCCTCTGTCTCTGGGCTGATACACCGGTACAAGTCCTCCACGGTTCCGGAACTCTCAAAGTCTCTGGAAGACATGTCTCGTAAACTGGGGCTGTATCCACTGGTGCTATGTAGGTGACGGTATGCTGCATGCTGATCGCAAGGAACAACTGAGTAACAGGGGTGACAACCTCCTGTCGCTGCGCTCGAACGATCTTAACCAAAGAACTCATCGTCTAGCACAAGTCCTGCATCTCTGCCACAAGCCTAGTGATGTTATCTGTTGAAGGAGAATCTGTCTGCTCATGTGCAACGAGCGTGCCATCCGGGTCAGTCCTCGTTTCACCTGAGTCAATCCTGACCTCGGCCCTCGCTGCATCACTCTGAGTCCCCACAGTCATCGGCGGCAAGTCTATAAATGGAAAAAGGATTCAATAAAAATATGGAAATCGAATCACAAGATATGAATCATCAAGGAAGGAATTTCAAGCAATTTGTACTTAGGTCACTTTAGGCGGAGTATCGCATCGTGAGTATGCTGCAGACATACACACACTACGTTACTCTGCTTAAGCTACCTACTCCATCATACCAAGGTCATCCTACTTTCCGAAAGGTAAAAACCTAGCGCTCTGATACCAACTTTGTCACGACCCGAAATTGGCACGTGACGGCCCTAATACTACGCAATGTCTACAGGCGTAACGCAGTAAAAGAAAGCCAAAATGCAGAAATCTAAACCATTAAAAGATAAGAAAAGATAAGAAATATTATTTAAAAGTCTTTGAAATCACGACCCAAATTCTTTAAAAGTCGAACTTTATTTCCTTTAAAATTTTGGCAGCACCTCCTTTGTAAAAGCTAGCCCCAAAAATGAGTACAACATAAATATAAAGTAAAACATCCCCAAAAGGGAGCAAATACACGCCCAAAGGCGGAAAACAACCACCACAACAAATATACGACGCCGTAGCGAAGAAATAAAAGACGATAGAAAAGAAACTGTATAAAAGACAACAAGTCACAAATAATATACAATATCGTCATCACCAAGTCTCTAAGTCAAAAAGAAAATATAGTAGATGGAGAGTACAAGGATACAACGAATATACAATACAACAAACGAATAACCACAAAACCCACCTAAGCAAACTACACACTGTGAGCTGATGCGGTATCCGTAGCAAAAGATGATAGAAGAATAGCCTGCCTCGACTACTCTATGGAACACCCTGCAAAACAAACTGTGACACAACGGGGGTGAGTTGCCAACTCGTGAATAGTAAATAACATATGCAGGTAATCGCAAGTATGCACGTACAACGTGAATCTAACATGTGCAATTAATAGCAATAAAAAAATCATATGAATGCAATAATCATGAAAGGTACACTAGTAGGTACAACTAATACATGAAGCAATGCATATAAATAAAGGTATGTAAATACAACAGTCATAAAAGGTACTCTAACATGTACTACTAATACATGAAGCAGTGCATAAACAATAAATGTGGAGTATGGAATGAAATATGTCATTTCCACGGAATCCTGACATCGTGGTAGGATCACAATCCATCAAGACAAATCCAAATCCCAATTTCTCAAATCATCCCCCAAATTGGCTCTCATATCATATAAGTCTCACAAATCCTGAATGTAAAATATCGAATAAATCTCATATATCCTGAATGTACAAATTAGCAATCTCATAAATATCCTGTATCCAATATCAAATGAATCACCTATATGCCAAATCAAATTATCAAGTAAAAATCTAACATCCTAAATATATTTGCATAAATAAATATGATGATGTATATAATTTAATGTTAATACACATATATTAGCGTCCCATTCCACTAATATTGGTGTAAGGGTATATATAACAGCGGCCTAAACCCCTGTTATATATACAAAGAAGTATAAATAAATATCATGAAACCAATGTGTCAAGCGTCGACACAGAAATACTGATCTATCAGGTGCTGTCACCAAGACTGGCACCCTGATAGGTATGTATCACACGCTATCCGAAAAGCACGAGTGCCTAGCTCTGACCCTCGTCTTTCCACGTATCTATACGCACATGACTCCCGTCGGTATTCCCATGATAACCGCTGAGTCATTGGTAATGTCACCGGATGGTATGGTTCCTTCACCAACTCATCGTCTAGCTCCACGAAATTCTTGCCCCGGGTACCTCCGGGCCCCACCATGTACCCGCACACGGACCCCTCCTTTCCTCGCGTGGGGTATATATATATCAGAACCGATAAATCTCATGGTGGCTGCTGAAATTTCAAATCAACGGAAACCGGGTTTTTCAAATAATGCATAATTTCTTGAACTCCCACGGTCCCCAAATCCAGAAAACATCATGAAAAATCCATATCACAATGCGAAAATCCATGAATATAATATATGCGACATAAACGGAAATGTAAGCATATAAAGGAAAACCCTCTAATTAACTGCAACAAGTTAATATAAATATCATGCGGTTTCTAATTTTCTCCAATTCTAAAATAATATCAGGTAAAGGTAAACATGTAGCTATAACCAGTTGTATGTGAAAACATAAAGGTATAGCAAGATATATGTATTTACCTATAAGTAATGATGTAGTATAACCCCTAGGTATAAGTGAAATAGGTGTGCAAGGTATACCTGTAGCTATGTCATAAAGTGTGCATGTACCTATCACTAATTGTACAATACTCTATAGGTATACAGGTAATTAGCATGTAAGTATGTCAGAGCATATGTGTAAGCATGTAGGTATACAGGTATGCTATAAGTCAATGCGTAAAGAAATATGAATCAAAGTCTCAATGTCCCTAACCAAGCAATATCATATCTATAAGTGGGTTGTGCGTGACATGGCAATTATTGACGGTGTGTGTAGCATACAATCAGTGCTCGTGCAACATGAATCGTCAATAATATGTGCAGTGTCCTAAGTATACTAGTCCAAGCACAACAATATCTAAGTAATAGGGTAAATGCGCAATTCTAAATATGACATAGAATATGCGACAGAAATAACATCTCTAGCCCAGACGCATAACGCCATGCGGGTGATTCCCCTTTAGATGTTAAATCTACTCACCAACGCTCCAAGCTAGGTGAATCCTACCACCTGTTTTCCCTTTGTAGCAGTGTCCGTAGTTCCCGTCTGCGAACCTAAAATTTCACAAACACAACACATAAGCAAAACATCCTACAATGACGAAAAGACAACGAAACGCGATGAAAACGCCCGGAAAATTACACTGCGCGCTTAGCGCATCTATCGCGCACGACATCGGCCAAAAACCCTAACTGGGGTCGCTAAACTACAAAACACCAAGTCTAGACCCCGATCGTCCCGATCGCGCAACACAACACAAACAATTACGAGGAATAAAATAGATATAATCTCGCAACGACCAATCGAACCCACGTCGGAAAACCCCCAAAAACCTAGTAAGCAAAATTGAATAATTAAACAAAGTATTCATTAACAATAATTAACATTTTCTACTAGGCAAAGCTTTTTCTAATCACAAATTAACATTTCAATAAAACATTAAACACTTAAATCAAGTTTTAAACTTAACTTGAATTTCTAAAACCATTTCTAGAATTTTGAAACATGAAATTTAAAGCTTAAATTAACATCTAATTAAGCTAGCACAAAGATTTAAACTTAACAATTAGAGATTAGGGTTAGGATTTTATACCTCCAAATGATTCAAAAACTTGCAACAAGAAAACCAAGATCAGCCTCCAAAATCAAGACTTCATGAAGAACCAAGCATGGTTTAGGGTTAAGGAAATGAAGGAAAATGATTATATTTGAATTTTTGTGATTTTATTTGGATTTTTCATGATTTATTTGTGCAAGAAATGAAGAAAATGGAGTGAGAAAAGAAAAGGGCAGCCAAGAACAAGAAGTGGCCGGCCATAAGGGTGTGGGGGGTGTTTTTGTGAATTTTTGTGAAGAAAGTTCTGGTAAAAAAACAATAAATGCTTCATTAAATGCATTTTGTCACCTTTCTTTCTTTTTCTTTTTCTTTAAAAAAAATTAAATCTTTTGGCCAAAAAAATCTAGATTTTTAAAAAGAAGGTTCTAAAATAATTGTAGTGATAATTTCCAAGAATTTTCATTTAGAAGAAATTTCCCGATTTACATGCATATTTTACCGGCTAAAATAATATTTTATTTGGGAAAAAATCTATCTGAACCAAAACCTTCCAAATGCCCCCAAAGTTCGTGCACAAGCTTTATTTTAGCTAAAATAGGTGCCGGCAAGTTTCTACGGACGTTTGATCGAAATCGGGTTAAAACGGAAAATACCGACAATTTTGCCCTAAAACGGAAAAATTCGTAAAACGATTTCTGAAACGTTACACTATCTAAGGTAGACAATCTAATAACAGTGTTATCAACACGGTAATTTTCTTGGGAAAAGACATAAATTCTGCCGTCCATGTGCAGCAGTTACCGATAACATTAAAAAAAATAATTCAGGACTTCAACTTCTTTTAAAAATGTCTGACTCAGATGGAGTCACAATATAATCAATCAGACTTGAATATAATTCAAGTATAAAACTGCAATACAACAATTCAATATGAATTCATCCATTCAATATATTCAATCTATATTGACTGAACCGAACCATGGATATATTCCATCTAGATGTTCATCCATTATATCCGTTCCATTACTGATATCATGGTTTCAGTAAGTCATCCATCTATGCAATTTACAATACTACACAATACAAGACAATACATTCCGTACAATCAATACAATAAACACTACGGGGTTATAAAGGGGTAGACTGGTACGGAATATGTTAATGGCGGCACGAGGTGGTCACTTAAGATGTAATTACATCCACGCCGTTATTCCGTGGTATTATCGACGGAGCCTTGTACTATGGATTACCAAAGTCCACGGTGTAAGTTGGACTCCTCTCGTATACACTGGTGTCTTCTGTACCAAGCTACAAACACTACGTTAACCTGACAATCAAACATCATACTAGATATATTCTCTTCTCTGTCTATTCTACTTCTCTCATTCTTTGGGACTTACCGAGTGATTGTTCGCTGACGACATTCATATTTCTCTTCTTCTTTGGAATATTGTCAGGAGGACCCGACGCTGAGGAGTACGAGACCAGTCAGGACCATGTCATGACCCAAAAGTGGCACGTGACCGGCACTTAAATCACGTGACATCTAAAGACATCGACGCGGTTCAAGTAAACCAAAACCCGGAATCTAAACCCTTTTGAAAATATTGGAGGTGAGTTTAAAATAGTCATTAGATGGAATCAGTTTAAATAACATCTAAATTTAACTAAAGTATGTTGAAAAGCCTTTATGACGTTTTGAAACTTGACATCACTTCCTTTACATTTTTATAAAAACCCGATAAAACATAATAAATTAGCATCCCAACGGAAGCTAGTCTCCACGTCCAAACGATGGAGCAACCAACAATCTAATTCAGAAATCGACTCGAAAGAGTGCGACATCACCACACATAAACTCTAAGTCTTGCTTCTAAGTCCATAATATACCACTTCTAAGTTGATGGAGTTTCCAATAGATACAAGAGTATATGAATAATCAAGAGTGAGTATGATACAATAATAACTCACTTACCCATCAATTCCCGAAAAGAATGTGTGCCCAAGCCGCTGATAATCCAAGCGGTAAAACCTGCAAGAAACTGTGGCACAACGGGGATGAGTTGCCAACTCAGTGAATAAAAGTACATCTAAAGGTAGAAATCGAAATGCATGACGATACCTAGGTCATAAGTATAATCCTATCATAATCTGTACCAATATACTATATGATATGCATATGTGTAATACTAACTATCATACAATCCCAAGTATAATATCTCAATATCATATGAGTCAAAATCATGAATCTATAGTCCGTATTGGAATTCCCTTTTTGTCTATGAATGTTTGTACAAATATATGCAGGTACTGTTCCCCCGGATCAGTCCTGGTTGAATCAAATAATTTATATCTAACTGTATACCTCATGATAATGATCATATCAATATATATATATATATATATATATGTCCATCATCGACATCGAAATCCAAAATTTCTCGTGTCCATCATCGACACGTAAATGCAGATACCGTCGACACTATCTCAACAGATGATCACCACCCGATATCCTGGCAACGATCAGTATCCCCGGGATAGCTGCCGTGCCCAATCGAACCCCGGTCAGTATCCCCTGGATATCTTCCGTGCTCATCTCAATCTCCGGTATCGGTTATCCTCGTTAGGTCCCCCGCCTAAACTGCGGCTATCCTGCCCCTCGGCCCCGAACCGGGTCCACCATGTATCCGACTGTATAGCTACCCCACTCAGTGCGGATATTTCACAAATCCGAAACCGTATAGCTACCCCACTCGGTCCGGAATCAAAATCAGAAAACACAAAACTCATGGTGGACGTTTAACTCATCATATCAAAATATCAAGTAAAGAATAAGAAATTTGCATAGATTGTACTGATGATATATTATATATATACATATATCACAGTGTCCCATACCACCGATATATATCATCAGGATTAAAATATCTAGAAAATCCATAAGAATCAAATACAGTATCTATAGTATTAATATTCGTAATTTACAATAGGAATAACGAAATACTACGTAACTATATCACATAGGCATAATGATCTCAATTCTACTGTGTCATGGCACTACTAATGATGTGTAGTGTAGCATACGCGTCTGTGCTCGTGCAACATGGCAATCATTAGTATTTGTGCAAGTGTTCTACGGTGTAACAACCTATTTAAATACATATATAACAGCACTGTTCTACAGTGACATGGCAATACCAATGAGGTGTAGTGTAACATATATTTACGTGCTTGTGCACCATAGTATTCATTGGTATTTGGTGCAGTGTTCTATCAGAGTGTGCATATCGCAGAAACGTATAATATTAATATAATGCAAACCTATAAATTAATTTAAGCATAACTATTGTAATCACTTACTATGAGCTATACCATTATCTTTTGAAATAAGGAAGCCGTCCTAGATTTAAAATAGATATTCGTTTTGGAATCGGCACCGCATCCTAGTATTTTATAAAAAGGCAAAGAATCGTAGTTTTTAAAAGAATATAGCTCACACAAGCATTACATTCTAAAACGGAATATAACCTAACTCTACGAGTCAAAAGATAAATTGGCCATCATTCGGTATACAAATTCATCATTTCCAATACGTATCAACCCTTGTATTATATCTCATCATATAGCTATATCCATATCATCTCAATTACGGCATGATCCCTCGTACAAATCCATCAAACTATATCCATATCGTACGGACCAAATATCACGTATATCTCATTTAAAACTACATATAAAACTTTATGCAAATGAAGGGCATACAAGATGCACTACTATATCAATACTTTCAAGAAAAGCTAAACTTAACTAGATATCATAATAATAGTTATAAGGTTGCGGGGGTGCTATATTCCATCCACCCGAATTCCCACGTAGATGTAAATCTACTCACCAACTTAAAAGCTTGCTGAATCCACGTTGCTATATCGCCAAATCAATCTCGGAATTCTTGAATTGTACCTATATTCGTATTTAAATCGCATTGATGTAAATATCATATCGAAAACCAGAACAACAAGCTAAACGCCCGTAGGTTAGAACCTACAGCACACTTAACCCAAAAACGACAACATAATTCTGTCGTTAACGTATAAACGTAAACGGTTCAGCTGCAACATCAAAATACGAAAACTCCGTATCGTAAATATCTGAATTTTGATAAAACCATTACTAAAACGTTCCCAAATTTTACTGTGTAAGTATTTAGATAACCCAAACAATACTGGAGACCAAAATTTACTCAAATTAGACCACCGAAGAAAAACCAACACAATAGGACATTATTGGGCCGGTGTCGCCGGATTTGGGGTTGGTCTCGCCGGATCAAACAAGGAGTTTGGGGCTCTGGTTTTAAGTGTCGTCTCTTATTTGGCTCATTATATTTTTGGTCTTGCTAGTTTTTCTAGTGATTATACTTATTAGTTCCAGATTCATTTACAGTGAACTAGATAACACAAAACCTAGTTTATGATACGGTACCACTAAACATGCGATGCGATGATATCATGAGTTACTGAACTTTAAGTTAATCTTAGATAACCCTTCCCTAGTCATGCCATATAAAAACAGAACTCATGGTACGATATATCCATGTCGTATCTAAGGATCTTAACCCCAAAACTAATATTTGCTCCATGATTTCACATATTGATAAACTAACTTAAGTAAACAATACCAAAACTCCTAACAAATAACCACAGAGCTACCCTAAAAACCCCACTAACCAAAACCTTCAAAAGTCCGGCGACGCCGGATTTTCACTATGCGTCGCCGGTCAACCTACGAGCAAAATGGTTTGTCTCCCTAAGGTGTATTCTAAGTTCACTATACAACATGAAGGTGCTGTTTGGTTAAGTTAGTTTTTATTAAAGTTATAGCAGATCATTACAGAGCCTATACTTCCTTAAGATACCAATTCTCCGACATCCGATTTCTAATTTAAAGTTTACAGAACTGAAATCCTACTGTGTTTAAAGAGTATACCTACAGAATATGGTTGAAAGACTTCCTCCAAGATACCCAAGTCCTTAGCTCCTAATTTGATGGTGAATATCCTTAGCACTTGTTCTTCTTCTCTTCTCTCTTTTCTTATTTTCATTTGTGTTTTCAAATGTTTTTCTTTTCCTTTCCTTCTTTCAAATTAGTTCAGTTGTCCTAATATATATTTCCTGAAATAATTAGGTATAACTTAAGGATAATAGAATTAGGGCAGTAGGTGGTGTCAACTAGAGAAATGTAGTGCTTTCATGCAAGGTGGAGGTGGTGTGCATGCAAGAAGGAGGTGTCCATGCCTTATCATTCCAAGTTGTGGTGTCTTATGGTTATATCTGAGCTAAAACATTACCTAACCCTTTTTCACTTATACCCTCAACATTTCCAAGTTTACACAATTTCCTAAACTTTACACAAAGACCCTTCACTACATATGTTATTATATAACACCATTCTTATTAAAATGAAGTTAAATTTCCCACTAAAACCCTTGAAATTTACTAATGTTACAAATTAAAATTTAACTTTAATTAGTTTTACCTACTACTTATGAAAATGTCCTATTTTGTTTTAATAACTTTTTAAATTAACATTTTATTATTTATTTAATTAATTTTATTCATTTCTAAATTTTCATAATGTTACAGATTTGGAGCAGGCCCCTGAGCAGTACACCGAAGACCCAGAGCTGTAGCCACTTGTACTTATTCTATTTTCATTTCTGTTATGCCACTGTTTAGGCATTGCTTTCATTCCATATATTTACTTTTCATTGTATTGTAAAAAGAATGTTAATAAATAAAGTTGCTGTTCATTTATATCTTGTCTCTTGTGTATTTTACTTATATTGCTTAGATACGCTTAGCGTGTTTACTTCTGAGTAAACACGTAGCGGGCTCGTCGTGTCCTCTGCCCGTACACTGGGAAGTGGGGCGTGACAGTTGGCTGTCACTATAATACCTAGGCCTAGGAAGATGAGATTTACTGATTGCGATCAGTAGTTTCTCGATTGGTGATAGGGCTTGACACCGGCACGACTTATCAGGTTATTAGGGGTCTGACGTTATTCACTCCCTAAACCGGATATACGATACTCTCAGACGAACAGACCGGACTGTATGGTACATGTCGCTGATAGGCTCGGTAGAGTTTCAGACGAGCTTGCTTGTCGATCTCTTTTTCGACATTATCTGGGTAGTCGTTATGTACAGCTAGTGCCGCTGACGTGTTTGTGGTTAAACCCACTGCTAGTGTATTATCGAGTCTTTAAAGTCCCACACAGAGAGTTTCCGGCTTTGGCGATATGTCGTAGTTGCGGTATATTGGTATGCGCTTGGGTTCGATTAAAACTAGTGCATTATATACACTAACGACAATCGAAAGGTTGTAATATTAGTACGGTCTTTTGAAAAAGATGGATTTTAAATCTAGTTTAGATTTAATATTACATATATTAATATATGTATTTGCTAGTATTTTGTCACTGATTATTTGTCTCTCTTTTATATATTTTAAACACCTTGGATAATAATTACAAGTATATGTATTTAATATGTTATATATATTATATATATATTGTTTATTTTTGTTTATTTTGTTTTCTTTAGCTTATGTTATTCCAAGGGAATAACATAAGTTTTGCCTAACTCTTTAGGGTGACATGTGGAGAGGAGAGAAGAGGGTAGACACTTGGTTGCTTGATTAAATCCTATGGCTAGAATTTTGTAGAGAATGATAATTAGTAACCATTTTCTTTTTAAAGTGAATGGATAACTAGTTCTTTCTTCATCTCCTTCCTCTCTTTTAGCCATGAAGCTCTCATCTCCTTCCTCTCTTTTTTATGAGAAAACAAATTAAAAAAAGAAGAAGAAAAAGTGAGAGAAAATTAGTAGTGAGCTTGAACTATAACTCCTAACTAGTTAGCTTAACAACCTAACTACTTAGGTTAACTCTAGTTTGAGTTTAGAGCCAAATCACTTGAGTCTTCAAGGTGGATCATCTGTGATGGAGGAGACGGACTTGCAATCTTGTACCATGGAACTTCTTGGAGCCTACAATGGAGTCTAACACAATTTGAAGCACTTGAAAATGCTACAAAGGTTGTAGCCTCAATCTAGTAGCTAATTTGCTCTTATTTCTTGGTTTCATGTTCTAATTTTTAGCTAAGCTCCTATGGTTTAGACTAATTGCGCTCTTGATTTTTTAAAACTCTATCTTATCATATTTTAAAATTGCTAATTAGAGTGCATTAGTTCCTTCTGTTAGGAATATGTATGCCCTAGAGGGCATTATTATATGATATAATGGATGCTTGGACTTATATATAGAGGACTTTCTTGCTCGACATGATAATATGCTATCTGGTTGCTCTTTATCTTAACATGTACACTTGTATTATTATACCGTCTCTCTGATATATGTTGATAAAGCCCTTAGGATGTTTTCTTGACTACCAGGACTATCATGCAGATCATACTACTAGGACTTGTGTGTAGTCTACAAGCGCATCCTTTAACAGTTCATAGTCGAGAGAGTATCGAAATAGGGTATCGATATTCTAGAGTAGACTAGTGTGTACATTTCTTGACCCTGTATGGGGCGATGGTCGATCCCATAACCATTGGTGTTTGACATCAAAGATTGTACACATGTGCTCATTAGAGAATGGGTACACCGAACAGGACTCGCAGAGAACTCCTAGATGGTACTATGCCTATCGTCAGATAGCAGTTCTCTGATGACACTGGTACATGTTAGTCTGTAAACACGAGATTGTCATAGAGTCTTGTGTGGTTCCCACTGTGCTTTGATTTCCTCCCTATCACGGCTCAAAGGAGTCGTGCAAACATGTGGATTTTAGGTACAGTCCTGAGTCACATGGAGGCAATGAGCGATAGGAGGGGTTCCGTCTCTCCCGGTATAGGGAGTTGATATTGCGCTATACTCGATTGGCTATAACAGGAAGTCCCTGGCCAGGGCTGTTGATGAGATTTACTGGTAAGAGTTATCAGTAGTTTCTCGTACCGTTATAGGCCACACATCGGCATGACTTATCAAGTTATCGGGGTCTGACGATTCAACCCCTAGACTCGATATGCGACATATCAGATGAAGAGACCGGACTGTACGGTAAGTGTTAATTATAGGCATCATGGGAGTTGGACAAGCTTGCTTGTTGATCTTCTATTTGATCAATACCTGAGTAGCCGTTACGTCCAGCTAGTACCGCTGACGGCTTATAGGTAACTGATGTGATCATTACCTACTACAGGCGTATTGACGAGTCTTTAGAGTCCCACACGGAAGTTTCCTAGTTCAGGTGAAACGAAGTAGGGCACATATGCTGATATGTGCGGGGCCCTGATTAAATACGAGTATGTGATACCGTATTCTAATCTGGCGGTTATTTGATATCAGTTAGGTTATATGTGAAAAAAACCGGATTATTGAATCAAGTGTTGATTTGATAATGTGATATACAGATAAATTATATTAGTCGGTTATATGTGATATAACCGGATTATTAAATCAAGTGTTGATTTAATAATATGATATATATTTATATTTGATATAATTATATTACTCACTAATTATTTGCTTATCTTTATATATATTAATATATACGTGATATATATATATATATATATATATATATATATATATATATATATATATATAAAGCATGGTTGATTTTTTATTTTTAGAAGATAGAAAAAAGATGGAAAATGGGGAGACTTTTGTGGAATGGTGAAGCATGGCTTTGATGATTATTATATTGGTCTTGACTCAGTATTGAAGCATGGTTCCAATTGTTTATTTGGAAATTATGGATGCTTCAATGAGTGAGGTATTTTGATGAGCCACTCTTCATATTTTTTTCACAACACTTGTTCTTTTTCTTACATGAGCTCTTGCTCTCTAGCTCTCTTCATCTTCTTCCTCACCTCCTTCAAGCTCAATCCCTCACATGAGTTGTGAAACCTTGAGCTTGTGAGAACCCTAGTGAGAAAAAAACCCTACTTTACCATCCTACACTTGATTAGCAATTAAGTGCAGTGTATTTCCTTCACTAAAGAGTTTAGTGAAGAGGTAGCTTGGATTAGCAGAGTTTCGGGTGGATCAGCTTCGGCACGAAGATTACAAAGGAAGCTCGATCCAACTTCAAGTGGAGCCTAGTGGAGTCGCGTGGACTACTACACGGAGCTTGAGAAGTGAAGGGCACGGTCTACAAAAGTTGTAGCCTCTTTCTCTTAGTATAGCTTTCTTTATATCAAGCTAAAACCTTAATCATCTGGTTTAGATTTTAGGTTAGTGTTAATTAGCACCCCAAAAATTTCAAAAATGGCATGCTTGATGCTAGTAAAACACAGTGGTGGTGGTAATAAACACTTTCATGGTATCAGAGCCAGGCTAGAAGATTAGATGATATTAGCTAGATTACGAAAACGAAACAACTCCGAAACCAAAACTTAAAACATCATGTTTCTGTCGATTTTAAAATGATCTCTGAAAATTTTTTAAACAACTGCAAAATGTTGCATATGATTTAAATAGAACACCATAGAAATTCGAGACCAAAATTCCTTGATTGACCCGGCGAGATCATCAAAATGACCGGCCTGACCGGCCCCCCATGCTTCTTTTTGTCTTGAATTTGTTTGGTGTTCTGTAGGCCTGGTTTTGGTGTTTCAGGTTATGTTTGTTTAGCCCAGTTTACATGTGATGTTAACTTTTCTATTATGGCTATTCGGTGTGTTTCGTAGTCGTGTTTTTAATATCGTTTTGGGTTTATGTGATACAATATTTGGAATCCACATTTAATTAGTTTTGAGAAAACTAGTTAGTGATTGTAAATCTAGCATGTTAGTCTTTTTTGATCGATTGCCACGAAGTTTCGATTCGGATCGAAACTCCGTCACAATCGCGTATCGTACGCGAATACTCGCCGGATAACTTTACTAGGTAGCCACACCCCATAGCCCCGACCAAGGGACTGTAGGAGAACCCCGTTGCCAAAAGCATCCACTCGGGTGCTCGCGGCCACGGTGTTCCGCCTAAGTGCACTTCGTCGATGGCATCGGTGGTGCGGCCATTTACTAAAGTTCCCGACGAGCATTCGATCAGGTAGTCGGGAATCTTGTTGAATTACCCGACTAAGTTATTGAAAAGAGTTTTCGAATAGAGACTAAAATGCAAGGTTTATAGGGTTAGGCATGAAATCCGGAATATGAGATATTCCGGGTTTATGATGTCTGAGGAAAATGTGGATTCTAATTATTATAGTTTTTCATTTCTTTTCTGCGACCGTAAGTGTAATATGTGGTGTATCCCAAATCTCATTGCTATATGTCAACGGAATTTAGGATACGCATATTTACTTACGTTGATGGCATGTGATGTTATGTGTTGCTGAGATATGTTATATTGGATCGTCGTGATTCAATAGCCGGGTTTTTTTATGTGAGATGAGAGTTTTTCAATTTTCATTCATGTAAAAATGTATATAATATTCTTTTATTGGGACACTTCTGGGTTGAGGATGATGTCACCATTGATATATATTATTTACTTTTCTGTATTAGGATTGACCCAAGACAGGGAGCATAAGTAACCAGGTTCTAGAGTCCAGTGGGAGACCATCTCGAGGAGTCGAGACCGGGTCTCCTAACTTTAAAATTGGTAGGGTTGCTTGCCGCTCTTGTAGTGGTCTAAGGATGTGGGTTTGGCTATTCATCACGACCGTAGAATCCGTGCTTTTCATTATTGGCTTAATTTAAAACATAGACCTTCTAATATATCCAATATCTCATTTATTGACTTCTGTTGCTTGGTTCTGTGATGTGATCATATAACTGCATGAGACAAATGCTATATATATATATATATACACACATATATAAACGTTGCTTATGTTTTGCATAAGCGCTAGTCCAGCCCCCGCTCTGCCGTTAGTTAAGTAATCTAACGGTGCATGACGGGGTCCCGTGGTGAATGCGGATGGCATAAATGTACATTCTATTTTCGGTTCTTTTCTGTCATGTTTAGGGAAAAATAAATGATGGGACTTCATTAATGAGATTAATAAAAAGAAAAAAAAGCTAAAGATGTTGTAGAATCAAAATTTTAAAAAGGTAGCTCTAGTTCTTGCTTTGCATAGTGGTATTCCTTGATGAATATCCAACACCTCATTCGATGAGGAAAGAGCCGAGATCCCTTCACCGGGAGTGACCTCTTTATCAAAACTAGTAAATGCTACAACCCACTCGGTTTTGTTTTTATAGTTTTTCTAGTTCTTGCTTTGCATAGTGGTATTCCTTGATGAATGTCCAGCACCTCATTCGATGAGGAAAGAGCTGAGATCCCTTCATCGGGAGTGAGCTCTTTAGCGAAACTAGAAAAAACTACAAAAACCACTCCTTTTCAAATCATTAGATTCTACAATGATATCAAGTTCATTACGTTAAAAGTTTTCTTCAAAACTAGCCGTAGCCCTCCGTCATTTCAGATAAGTACTATTTAGTATTCGTGCTACGTTTATTGGCTTCCGTCAAGACGTAGTGTACGGTAGCTGATTAGTGCTTATCTGCCGCATATGATGCGATTGGATTAGGGTAGTCGTGCGACTTCGTTAGCCTTCGTCAAAGGTCGTGCGAGTGGGTTTAATTCAATCAAGAAATGAACGGGTTGAACTTGACTAGTGCACTATGGTTTGTTGGCCTTCGTCAAGGTCATAGGACGTTAGGGGTAAAAACAACTATCGGGAATTTCAAGTGTTGAAATTTGCGATGAGATTGTATACCTTCTATATGATAGTTGGACCCCGATACCCACCGCGAGTAAGGGTTACTTCTGGGAAAGTTTTCCACTTTACAATTAGCTGATCAAGTAGGTGTCTAAGAAATGTGTTAACGGGGTTATGCCCCTACGAAAACGAGGTTATTTAATTAGTTCCATGCAAAAGCATAGGGGGTCTCTCTCGGAGTACCAATACCTACATGGCCGAACGATTGGTGAACTTATAGGGTGTAATTAATCCCGGCTAATCTTACCTTTTAGGTTTGAAGGAAGATTTGATAAAAACAGTGGGAGGCATCCTGATTAGATAAGATAATAACCAATCTAATCTTGCAAAGAGCGCACGCAAAAGTGATTATCCTTCTCTCTGTCCTGATAGTGACAAATGACGTGCCTTAATCAAGATAATAATATGTATGTATTGACTGAACCCACTTATTATACTGGGCTATGTTCCGCTCTATCTGTAACACTTTAGGATGCGATTAGGGATTTATTTAAGCGATAGTATGGTTTTTAGTATAAAGTTTACCAAAACGGTTTTCAAATATTTTATCAGAATTTATGAGTATTTTATTAGAATTTATTTGGGCTTGCACACACATGTGCATGTTAACTAGGGCTAAATTTGGGGTTAAACCATGTTAGAAGGTCATTGTGTGTTAACCCATTTCATTAGGAATATGAAGTTAATTAAGTTTTTTCCTTCTAATTTTCAAAATTTAAATATAATTAGTTTTGGGATTGACTTGAGAGAGTTGAGGAGAGAGAGGGCATGATGGGCATGAGCAAGCATGCTTGGTAATTAATGAGGAGAGAGAGGGGGGGGTGTAGTTGACTCTCTTTTGTTTTAAAAAAAAAAGCCTCATTCTCACACACTCATCACACTCTCTCCCTCTCATTCCCCCCATAAGCAGCAGCAGCAGAAGCAAGCAGCAGCAGCAACAGCAACAACAACAACAACCACAACAACAGCAGCAACACACACACCTTCTTCTTCCTTTCTTCTTCTTGCATCCTAGGACCATTTGAGGTATAATGTTAACTCAACTTCTATTTTGGTAAACATGTAGTTATTTAGCTTAATTTAGTAATTAATGTAGTTTCAGTGCTAGTTTTGTGATTTGAGTGGAGTTTAAGCCAAGTTAGGATTTTTATGGTTAAAGTAGCTTGACTAAGTGTTGTTAAGGTCATCTAATCCAAGTTTTTGCCTCAGGTTACACTAAAAAACCCTAATGTATTAAGTTTAGTGTTAATTAGTGTTTAGTTAAGAAATTAGTGTTGTTTTGAGATCTGCTTTTGACCCGGGTGTTTTAGAGAAAAGTTGAGTTTACTGGAGCCTGTTCACTAGATCTAGACCCCACACATGAAGCACGAGACCCTAATTCACAACCCTGGCCGCAGAAAAATTCGTTCTAGCCGCAATTTGTGGCCAGAGGGGGGAGTTGGGTATCTGGGTTTGTTCTGGGGGAGTCTGCTACATATTTAAGGTGTTTGGTATATGCAACTTTTCTTAATTCTGTTTGTATAAAAATCTGGAACTAAATACCTTGTTTCAATACTTTTAAACTTGCGCGACACGTACATTTTGTGAGTGGGTTTGGTGATTCTTTTGTGTCGCAGCGTGTCGGGGTAGTTTCATACGCGTATTCACACGTTTTAGCGTATTGGATACACACGCGTTTAGTTCGCGACGTGAGTTTCTCGTTTGGTTTTGATATCGCGTTTTTGCAGGATTTTAGCTTATGTGTATTCTTTGTGTAAATTCTAGGTTCGCAGGCAGGTACGTCGGACGCCGCAAAGAAGGGGAAGCAAGTAGTCGGCTACACTTAGCACGAGACCACGGTGAGTAGATTTAACATCTACGGGGAAATCGCCCGTATGGCGTTAAGCGTCAGGGCTTGATAGGATATTGTAGTTGTGTATGTATATTTATAGATATATTGCTTGTGCATATGTACTATTGTAGCGTACCTATCTTTTGTTGCATATAGAAACATTAGTTTTGTAACACCGCATTGTCACTAACGGTTCAAGGTGCACGAGCACTATTTGTATGTTACACCCACCCCGTTAGTGATTGCCATGACACCTGCACTATACGATTGCTACGAACCATACATCATTTGATTACCGCATCATTGATGATTAGACATGATTCTGCCCCATACTGTACACTCATGCTTACGTATATACCACATGTACATCTATATTGACACATATACATACTGTACGCTCATGCTTACGTATATACCACATGTACATCTTGTTAGTTGTATGTATGCCCTAGAGGCCAGTATCGTACAGATGATGTATATTATATTGGATGCTTGGACATATATAGAGAGGATTTTCTTGCTCGATATGATAGTATGCTATCAGGTTGCCCTTTACTTTAACATGTATACTTGTCTCTTTATACTGTCTTATTATTACATGTTGGTAAAGCCCTTAGGATGTGTACTTGACTACCTGGACCATGATGCGGATCATACTAGTGGGGACATGGTAGTCCATAAGTACATCCTTCAAGGTCCCTAGTCGTGGGTGTATCGAGATGGGGCATCGATACACCAGAGTAGACTAGCGTATACGCATCTCGACCCATGAGATGGGCGATGGATGATCCCATATCCATTGGTGTTTGACATCAGAGATGGTATACGGGTGCTCAGTGGAGACTGGGTACACTAGACGGACTCGCCGAGAACTCCCAGATGGTATTATACCTTACATCAGATGGCAGTTCTCTGGTGACACTTGTGCAGGTTAGTCTGTAGACCCGAGATCGTCATAGAGTCTTGTGTGATTCCTACTGTGATTTGATTTCCACCTTACCACGTCCATGAGGGCATGCAAAACGGTGGTTTTTGGGTACAGTCCCGAGTCACATGGAGGCAATGAGCGATAGGAGGGGTTTCGTCTCTCCCAGTATTGGGGGTTGATGTTGCGCTGTGCTTGATTGGCCGTAACAGGGAAGTCCCTGGCCAGGGCTGAATAGAGATTTACTGGTAAGTGTTACCAGTAGTTTCTCGACCCGTTATGAGCCTCACATCGGCACGACTTATCGGTTATTGGGGTCTGACGTTTACCACCCCTAGACTTGATATGTGACATATCAGACGAGGAGACCGGACTGTACGGAAAGTGTTGCCGGCAGGCTTTCACAGGAGTTGGAGCGGGCTTGCTTGCTGATCTTCTGATCGCTCAAGTAGCCGTTATGTCCAGCTAGTACCGTTGACGGCTTGTGGGTGCGTGATGTGATCATCACCTACTGCCGGCGTATTGACGAGTCTTTAGAGTCCTACACAGAGGTTTTACTGGCTCAGGCGAAACGAAATAGGAGCGCATATGTGATATGTGCGAGACCGAGAATAAATGCGTGTATGTGATACCGTATTCTATTCTCGCGACTTTATGTATCGGTCGGTCATATATGATATGACCGGGTTATCGAATCAAGTGTTGATTCGATAAGTCGATACGATGGATGTTAACCGGTTATATGAGATATGACCGGATTATTAAGTCAAGTGTTGATTTTATAATTAAGTGTATAATTGTATATTAGATATACTAATTTACATTTGCTAACACTTATTCACTTTAGGGTTTTTCTCACATGTGAACACTTGTATATATATATATATGTGATATATATATTAAAGTGTTTTCTTTTGTATCATGGTTGATGATACACTAGACTTGGATGTATGAGACTTACACCATGCTACATATTATGTTAGGTTTTTATATTTTAAGTAATTACAAAATCAAGTGGAGGATTAGATCAATGCATGAAGCTTGTGGAAGCTTGTGGATGCATTGACTAAGTCCACTTGAGTTTGTTTTTACCATAGATATTTCTTAACCCAACCATAAGTGTTAGCTATGGTTATGGCTCTACAAGAGTTAGTATATGATACTCACTCATCATGGTTAGATTTCTCACTTAATCATTACCCTCATTTCTTTTCTTTTGTTCATCATCTTCTTCTTCATTGAGCAAGAGAAAAGAAAGCTAGGGTTTGATCCAAAGTGAGAATCCTTGTGAGAAACAAAATTCTAAAGAGAACCCACTTCCTATTTCTCCATCCTCTACTAGACTAGCACTTTAGTTTAGGGTGTTTACTTCACTAATTCTCTAGTTAGTGAAGTAGGAGCTTGAGTCGGAATTCCCTCGACGTAGATCATCTTCGGCCTCGGAGACTTCAAGCAAGGTCGCATCCTTCGCGTCGTGAAGCCATGCAAGAGCCCGGAAGAACCTTGATCGCAGTGAAGGGACTTCAACAAGGAGCAAATGAAGTAGATGACCGATCTACAAAGGTTGTATATCGCGTTCCCTTTAGTGTAAAGTTGTTTACATGCCATTAGTTTCGCCTAAACTCTAGTTAACGATCTTGCTTAGGGTTGCGCGGCACATAAAATTTTAATTTTGGCATGGTCGATGCCTTGTAGAGCCTTGCTAGTGTGCCTAGTAACCCTACACATCTATATTGGCACACATACATACTGTACACTCATGCTTACGTATATACCACATGTACATCTATATTGACACATATACATACTGTACACTCATGCTTGCGTATATACCACATGTACATCTATATTGACACATATACATACTGTACACTCATACTTGTACATCCATATTGGCACACATACATACTGTACACTCATGCTTGCGTATATACCACTTGTACATTTGTATTGGCACACATACATACTGTACACTCATGCTTACGTATATACCATATGTACATCTGTATTGACACATATACATACTGTACACTCATACTTGCGTATATACCACTTGTACATCCATATTGGCATATATACATACTGTACACTCATGCATGCGTATATACCACATGTACATCTATATTGACACATATACATACTGTACACTCATACTTGCGTATACACCACTTGTACATCTATATTGACACATATACATACTGTACACTCATGCTTACGTATATACCACATGTATAACTGTATTGACACATATACATACTGTACACTCATGCTTGCGTATATATCTTTGTACATCCATGCCTACATACATACATACTCTTGTACATACATTGATGGTGCTGACTTTGATTTAAACAATTGGGGACCGCATGAAATGTTTTCAACTGGATCCTTTTAAAAGAGCGGTTTTCCCCTTTTACTCATAGTACGATTTTATGCGGTATACGGCACATTGCATGGATTTACGCAGCGAATTTTGGATTCATGTGATTTCTAGATTTGAGAACCGTGATATTATTTTAAGAAAGTATGCACTGTTTTGAAAACCCGGTTTCTCTTGATATGATATTTCAGTGTGTCCTGTTCATATCATAATATTGCATTATTATATTCCCCATTTTTATGAATTTTACAAATAAACAGGTGCTTTTGACCCATGTCTGCTGCATAGTTACAGGTTACAGGTTCTAGGAGCAAAAACAGTGAAAATGATAAAAGATAATGCAAAAGTGAGACTACGACCAACAAATAGAAGGATCTTGATCAAGCCTACACGAAAATCAGTTCACAAAGTACGAGGCAGCGCAAGATTCAAGATTTCGTCATGAAGCAACGGTAAAAGTCCACTGCAATTATTCACTGGGAGATCTGGAAGAAACCTAGAAGCCAAATTGAGTAAAGAACCAAAGATTTAGGAAGCCTAGAAAGCCCAAAAGCAGCACACCAAAGTTCAGCCATTGATCTTCTCATTGGGCCGCAGAACCGCGGCCAAACCCTGGCCGCGGCCGCGGTTCCGCGGCCGTCAAGAGTACGGAGGGAATAAAATTTTTACCAAACTTTAGAGGCGGTGCTGACTAGTCTTTCTAGGGGTATTTTTGTAAATGCAGACGTGCGACAATTGTAAACCTAGGGTTTTCTATGTCCTATAAATTGAGACCCAATTCCTTGTATTAGTTTATGCCTCTTTTTATGAATAAAATTCAGATTCCTTTGAAGTTTTGAGAGCATCATTTTGTAAGTTTCTTTTAATTTCTACCTTAGCTCTAGTTTTAATTCTTGCCCTAAATAAATTATTCTTTTGCCTTAGTTTAATCTAGTTTAGAATTTCTTAATCTGCAGTAGGTAATTAATCTCTTAGATCTAAAAACAAAATAAAAATCATGTTTTTAATAGATCCCTTAATGAGCGAGTAGTTTCCTCGCTTGTTAGGGTTAGGAATAGGAAAGAGTTTGAGAGATGAAGATCTCTCATCTCTTTCGTGCCCAATCATTTGTAATAATTAGGACTTCATGCATGCATGCATATTCCGCTCCCTACGGCACCCTACCCACGAGGTAACGGTGATACCGTAGTATAAAAGATCGGATATGCATGTTTTCCATGAAGGTTAGGGTAATTATTAAGAAAGGACGGACAAGGATCTAGAGGAAGAAACATAGTTTCTTCCCGATCATCCTAATCCCCTTTACTAATAATTACCATAACTCCTAAAAAGATATCTGATTTAGGGCATTGAAAGAGGTGCAGATTTTTATTTTACCAAACTTTACCTAAACCTAATCCTAGCAAGTTTCCTAATCCTAGTATAACTTAATTTAGTTTTTGTGATAAAAGATCCAACACCCTTTGGAATTAGCTCGTAAGAACATTTAGGAAATTTACAACATCCCTGTGGACCGACCCGTATTCACCGGCTAGCTACCAAGCGATGCCGTTCTTGATTGCGGTAACATATATTTTTGATCGTAAAATCTCTCTAAATCAAATGGTGCCGTTGCCGGGGATGGCGTAAAAATTTCCTTTTTGTAATTTCGGGTAAATATAAAATATAAAAAAATCATAAAAATTTGAAAAAAAATATATAAATTCTATCATCTTTTATTGTTTGAAGGGTTTCTTGTGTGAATCTTTGCAGGATCGACGGATCTGGAAAAATCCAGAGTGCGAAACAGAAAATGGGAGATCAGAACAGAGGGGAATTTCAAATACAGAATAGTAGAATTTTTCTGGAGATCTGCACCCTCCACGCGGCCGCGCTTCCGCTGCCGCAACCACGCTCCCACCGCGGAACCGCGGTCCCCTGGTGTCTTCACCGCGCGAAATTTGCTCAGTTTGTTCCTCTTTCTCCCCTCTGCAAATCCCCATATATCTTTTGCCAAATCTTCTGCATGATTCTTTGCGCTTAAAAAAATCTTCCCCCTTCCAATAATTGATTTTCTGCAGGATTCTTTGCGCCGCGCTTAAAAGAAAATTGATTGCAAGTGATTTACTGTTTTGCATATTTTAATCGGACTTTAAGGGGCTTGAGACCAATTCAGATTGGGTGGGGATTTCATCACCCTTCCCAGGACCCCAGAAATCACATAAATCATTTGCATTGACCATTCCTAATTAAAAAATACTAGACTCAGACCTAAGGACGTCGCGCTCATTAGGACAGAGGACTAGTTATAGGCATCGGCCGTTAATCCTAACCTGACTTTGCGGTGTCTAGGAAAGTGTGTCTAAGATGAGTGGTTACTTAATTAGGGCCACTACTTGTAGTGGAGAGCCTCCCACTCACCTGGAACTTACCTGGTCGCAATTGGCGGTGAAGAGGCGGTTTGAGGTCCTATTTCTAGCCCTTTGGAACAGTTAGGAGCTGTCTAGCTGACCTAGGTGACCCTAGATCTAGATCTGATTGTGCATTTGTGGTTGATTGCAGTTGTGTCAAAGTCTCTTCTAAAAAAAAAAAAATCTTTTTGCAAAAAGCTCCACATAAAAAAAGGACAAAATCTTTTCAAAAACTTGCAACTTGTCGCTAAAGAAATCCTTGCACTCCACTTACACCACTTTCTTCTCATTGACGTTTTCTTTCCTCCACATTCTGTCTTTCACCTTTTTGACTACACTACCCCTTTAGTGTATGTCCGGTTGGACTAGGGACACTAGCGCCCGATTAGTCCGTGTTTCGTTGGTACCGACCGACGAACCATTCGACTCCGAAGTCGAAATCATTTCCACTTCTTCACTTTCACATTCAAACTCTTCTTCCAAAGGTATGTCGGGATACAATCCTACAACACCTTACCGACGGGACTGATTCCACCTCCGTTAGGTGCGAATAACCCGAATCACCTGCCTGTTGAAGCGCCCCAACGAGTCGCGCTCCAGGATCTCTTCTACCCAATCCGCACCGCCCTTCCTACTTGTCTTTCACTCCCACCGGCAAATGGGGACAATTTCGAGATCAAACCCCACTTCATCAATATGCTGCCTAAGTTTCACGGATTGGAATCCGAAGATGCATATATCTTTATCAACAAATTCCAAAACGTTTGCGCTATGATGAAAACAACCCAATTAAGCGACGATGCTATAAGGCTAAGGGTCATTCCTTTCACCTTATGTGACTTAGCCGAGAAGTGACTATACAGCACAGCGTCGTATTCAATTAAGAATTGGGGAGAGTTTGTGAAAGCTTTTCTGAAAAAGTTCTATCCTCATCACAAGACTGCTAGAATCCGTAATGAGATTATACAATTTTCCCAGCTTCCTTCCGAACCATTTTGGAAGTGTTTTGAAAGATTCAAGGACCTACTCGTTCAATGCCCTCACCATGGGATCGAAAATTGGCAACTTTGCCAAACATTATATGAGGGATTGAACCCGGCAACGAAGCAGTTGCTAGAAACCATTTGTCAAGGTCACTTTCTAACCAAATCTAGTGAGGAAGCATGGCAGTTTCTTGAGGATCTTAGTGAACAAACAATTCAGTGGGAAAGCACCAAGACCACATCATCATCTTCTATTGGTCAGTCTAGGGCAGGCATACATCACTTAGATATGTCGATTGCTATGAAGGCCGAAATGGCCGCACTTACGAAAAAGCTAGAAGCGATTGAGACCAAAATCTCATCGCCTTCTCCTGCCCCTGTTGTGCCCCTACGAACTGTTTGTGCTTGTTGTTCGGATCCATCACATCTCACCGAAGAGTGTCCTTACAATCCATCTACTCAAGGACAAGATCAAGTCAATGCTGCCTTTCAGCAACGACAAAGAAACGATCCATACTCTTCGACATACAATCCGGGGTGGAGGAGTCACCCAAATTTCGCTTGGAACCAACCTCAACAATTCCAAGGAAACAACAATTTTCAAAGGCCTCCTCCTCCACAACAACAAGCACCTCCACAAACTCAATTTCAGCAACCTTTCCAACAGCAACCTTACCCTAATCAAGTGAACAATTTTGTGCCCAACAATTCTTACCCGCCAAACAATTTTGTTCCACCTCATAATGACAAGGTTAACTCGCTCGAAAGAAGTCTAGATGCGTTCCTAAAGCAATCTACGCAATCCGCAGTAAGGTTGGAGACTTCTATTCAATCTTTGGTGCAAAATAGTGCCTCACACGATCAAAGCATCAAATCTATCGAGGCACAAATTGCACAACTCAATGCTGCGTTGAGCGAGCGAGAAAAAGGAAAGCTTCCATCTCAACCACTGCTAAATCCCGGTCACGCACATGTTGCATATGAACAGCAGAATCATAACGTGAATGATGTGACCACGTTGAGATCCGGAAAAGTGTTGCAAAATAATGTGGGTATTAACAATGATACCCCTGCCGGTGGTCCTTCTTCATCTTCTTCATCTTCGTCTTCTTCTTCTTCGTTAGGGCCTATTCTTCATCCTTCACACGGCTCTACTTCTTCTAACTCGAACGGACCCACTTCTCACAACACGAACACATCTACACGGGGATCCGTTCCAACTCCACAATCTGATCCACAAAAATTGGACTCAACAAATTTTCAAAATGTTCATTTTCCAAACCGGTTGAGATCCAATAAACTAACTCCACAAATAGAGAAGATTATAGAGTTGTTCAAGCAGGTTAGCATAAATATCCCTCTCTTGGATGCAATCCAACAAGTTCCTTCATATGCAAAAATCTTAAAGGACTTATGCACCAAAAAGAGGAAGTCACAAGTACCAAAGAATGTTTTCGTGGCTAGTGCTGTTAGCGATGCTCTTGTCCAATCTTTACCCCAAAAGCACAAGGACCCCGGTTGTCCTACTATTTCGATAACAATTGGGGACAAGAACATCAATAGAGCACTATTAGATCTTGGTGCTAATGTCAATTTGCTACCTTATTCTGTATACGAGCAATTAGGCGTTGGAGAGCTTAAGCCCACTCATTGTACTCTCCAAATGGCCGACCGATCCATCACCCATCCTAGGGGAGAGTTGGAGGATGTGTTAATTAGAGTAGGGGATTTCATTTTCCCCGTTGAATTTATTGTTATGGATACACAACCTGTCGCTAACCCCCGGAGTCAAATTCCGGTGATACTTGGTCGACCATTCCTTGCGACTTCTAATGCGGTGATCAACTGTCGTAATGGTTCAATGAATCTATCTTTTGGCAATATGACAATTGAACTCAACATTTTTAAGTTGAGAAATCAGCCTTGCGAGCCTAATTCTAGCGTACTTGATGTTTGCTCGATCAATGAGATCGCGGAGGAGGACCGTGAGTTCGAAAATTTTATGTTTGATCACAGCAATGTTGACGCCTCTAGTGCGTTCCTCCTAGAATCCGACACAGCTTTCACGGCGGACAACGATTATGAGTTTTTCACCTTTGTAGACGATTTTGAAGACTCACCACCCGAGTTTGAGTCTTTTGCTTTTTCGGATGAGTTAGTTGAACCATCCGACTCGGTTGCGTACACTCGATTTGAACCGTTAATGGAATCCTTCGAGTTTGAAATAGTTACACCATTGTTACCATCAATTGTTTCACCTCCTAAACTCGAACTAAAGCTTTTGCCGTCGCACCTTAAATATGCTTATCTAGGTGAGAATGAGACCCTTCCCGTCATCATATCGGCCTCTCTATCTCTCGAGCAAGAGAAGGCCCTTTTAATGGTCTTATAAAATAATCGGCAAGCTTTTGGCTGGTCTATGACGGACATCAAGGGGATTAGTCCCCTCATAGTCGATCATCATATACACTTGATGGATGATGCCAAGCCGGTAAGGGTTCCTCAAAGACGCCTCAACCCCATAATGAAAGAGGCTGTCAAGAAGGAGATTGTTAAATGTCTTGATAGTGGTATCATTTACCCTATCTCGGATAGCCAGTGGGTTAGCCCCATTCATGTTGTGCCAAAGAAATCGGGCATCACGGTCATTACCAATGAGGCAAATGAGTTAATTCCTACTCGCACCCAAACTGGGTGGCGAGTTTGCACCAACTATAGAAAACTCAATGCCGCGACAAGGAAAGACCACTTTCCTTTACCTTTCATTGACCAAATGCTAGAACGATTGGCCGGGCACGAGTTCTACTACTTTTTAGATGGCTATTCCGGCTATAACCAAGTCCCCATAGCCAAAGAGGATCAAGCCAAGACCACATTTACTTGTCCTTTTGGCACTTTTGCTTATCGTCGCATGCCCTTTGGGTTATGCAATGCACCTGCTACATTTCAGCGGTGTATGATGGGGATCTTTTCAGACATGGTTGAAAAGTTCTTGGAGACCTTTATGGATGATTTCTCCATTTTTGGTGACTCCTTCGACGAGTGTTTACTACATCTTGACGCAGTTCTTACCCGCTGTAGGGATACGAACCTAACTTTAAATTGGGAGAAGTGCCACTTTATAGTACGAGAAGGCATTGTCTTAGGACATGTCATTTCGCAAAACGGCATAGAGGTTGATAGAGCAAAAATTGAGGTCATTTCTAATCTTCCTCCTCCTAAATGCGTCAAAGACATCCGAGCTTTCCTTGGCCACGCCGGTTTTTATAGACGGTTCATCAAGGATTTTAGAAAGATTGCTAGACCCTTGACTCTCTTATTGGACAAGGACACAACATTTGATTTTGACTCAACTTGCAAGGAAGCGTTCGAGTCATTGAAACACTCTCTCATTTCTGCGCCTATTCTATCATTTCCAGACTGGACGCATCCCTTCGAAATTATTTGCGACGCATCAGATTTTTCCATTGGTGCTGTTCTTGGTCAGCACATTAATAAGATGCCACACGTGATTTATTACGCTAGCCGAACACTAAATGAGGCCCAACTAAACTACACAACAACAGAAAAAGAATTTTTAGCTGTTGTGTTTGCACTTGAAAAATTCCGGCTTTATTTAATCGGCTTTCCAGTTATTGTGTATAGGACCATTCAGCTCTTCGCCACCTTTTCGCGAAGAAGGATGCTAAATCTAGGCTAATACGTTGGATCCTCTTGCTACAAGAGTTTGACCTTGTCATAAGGGACAAAAGAGGATGTGAAAACGTAGTGGCCGATCACCTTTCAC
Organism: Agapanthus africanus; assembly: GCA_030015575.1. Classification (NCBI taxonomy): domain Eukaryota; kingdom Viridiplantae; phylum Streptophyta; class Magnoliopsida; order Asparagales; family Amaryllidaceae; genus Agapanthus; species Agapanthus africanus. The sequence continues at coordinate 142,878,257 of JASDDO010000031.1, forward strand.
GACTTCCTTCTTCGCCTACACTTGAAATTCCAATCAAAGATGTTTTCCCCGATGAGCAATTCTTAACAGTGTCTTGCGAACCATGGTTCGCTGATATAGTAAACTACTTAGCCACCGACTTGATACCTAAAGATTGGTCGAAACAGGATAAACTACGATTCTTATCCCAAGTAAAGCATTTTTACTGGGATGAACCTTATCTTTTTAAATACTGTTCCGACCAAATCATTCGTCGGTGTGTACCGGAAAACGAGTTTAAGAGTGTGTTGTCTTTTTGCCACGATCAAGCGTGTGGTGGGCACTTTGGCCCAAAGAAGACAGCCGAGAAAATCTTGCAGTGTGGTTTCTATTGGACACGACTCTTTAAGGATGCATATGAATACTGCAAGATATGCTCCCAGTGCCAACACTTGGGCTGGATATCGCGGAGAAACGAAATGCCGCTCCAACCAATTTTGGTTGTGGATGTTTTTGATGTTTGGGGAATAGACTTCATGGGACCATTTCCCAACTCCTTTGGGAATGTGTATATTTTTTTGTCTGTTTACTACGTGTCGAAATGGGTCGAGACTGTGCCTAGCCGAACGAATGACAACAAGGTTTTCGTTCGATTTCTTAAAGAACATATCTTTTCTCGATTTGGGCACCCTCGAGCAATTATAAGTGATAATGGTTCTCACTTTTGCAATAGGACTTTTGAGTCCTTAATGCCCAAATATTCCATTACCCACAAGCTGTAAACGCTATACCATCCCCAAACATGTGGGCAAGCCGAGGTTTCGAATCGGCAAATTAAACAAATCTTAGAGAAAACGGTTTCTAAAAACCGTAAAGATTGGTCACTCAAACTGATCGATGCACTATGGGCTTTCCGTACTGCATACAAGACCGATCTAGGTATGTCTCCATACCGGCTTGTTTATGGGAAGGCTTGCCACCTCCCAGTAGAGATTGAGCATAAGGCATTTTGGGCTATCAAAGAGTTGAATTTATCATTACGAGATGCGGGCAGCAATCGAAAGATGCAGTTAAATGAACTAGAAGAGCTGCGGGATGAGGCTTATGATAATGCCGTAATTGTTAAAAACCGAACTAAGGTGTTCCATGATAAACACCTTTTGCGAAAAACATTTAAACCTGGTCAACAGGTGTTACTCTATGACACTCGGTTACATTATCACCCTGGTAAGCTCCGTTCTAGGTGGAAATGGCCATTTGTAGTTCTCACCGTTTATCCGCACGGTGCGGTCGATCTTGAAAATCCGGAGGATGGTACTTTATTCAAGGTAAATGGACATCGATTGAAACCGTTCCTCACAGCGGACCTATCGGAGGAGCTCCTGTTTTTGCAGGAGCCGATCTACACCGATTAAATCTCCTCCACTTTCACCCCCGAATTTCCAATCTTCTTTCCAAAACTTTATTCCAAATAATTTTGGGTGTGTGTATCATTTGTAAATATGATTATTAATAACCAGGAAATTGCCGAAATCATCGACCCACTTGGTGCAGCCTGACAGTGAGGACACTGTCCAGTTTAAGTTTGGGGGTATGCTCGGTAAGTTTTCTTCCTTCGCATTCATATGTATATTTGCATTTGCATCCTTATATAAAAATCATAAAAATTGAAAAATAGAAAAAAAATAGAAAAAGAAAAACCCATAAAAATTGAAAATTTCTAAAATTATAAAAATTAATGTATTCAATTTTGGCCGTATTTGACTTGAGTCTGACAAATAGGTTAACTGGCTAGGAACAACTAGATCTTAAACTTAGTAAATTAAAAACCCTAAAAATAACCTTCCTTAAAGTTTAACGGTAGAAAGTATATGTCTTTGTAGTTTATTTAGAAATAGGCAAATTTTGAGTTCACTTCTTGGGCTAAGTCAAAACAAAGGAAAAGTATTGATATTTTTATTAGAGTATAAGTTTGAAAAATAATTCCTACCTTAAGTCTAGATTCTGAAAATGTATACCCTATAAATTGCACAAACACGCACCTTGAAACTTGGAATAGTAGAAGAGACCTTGAAATGCTCTTGTCTAAAGTCCTTAGTACGATGAAAAATAAAAAATACAAGTGTGAATAAAGAAAAAAATGAACACTGGTTTTTGTGATTACTTAAGGCTGCAAAAATAGAAAAATAGTTAGCGAGGGTGCTTCATCATCTAGTGCCTTAGACCAACTGGTTTGGGAGTCACTGCTAAAAAGCCTTAGGTGTTACAAGACAAGGAAGTACGCTTTAAAGTGCAAACACATTTTGTAATCGGTCGTTGGTACCTCAAGAAGTATTAACGGTCGCATGAAGGATGTGTAAGCAAAATTCATTTAAAAATTCACCAATTAATAAGTACTTTGGACAACGGACAAGAGTATGATTGCTTGATTTGAATTTCCAAGTGTAGGGGTGAATTATACACACACGTAGGGGTATGTGATTGGGATTTAGATAAGAGAGAGGAATGAAGAATAGAACTTGTATCTTTAGTAGAGTTGATAAAATTTCCTAAGTGGAGATGGAACTCTAGAAGGAAAACTTAAAAGATGCCGAAAGCTAAGTAAGTCTACAAAATATATATAATCTTAAGTTAAATGATGAGGAAGTGTGAAGAATATGGGTGGATAATTTACGAGTCAAAGATAATAGAATTCCTTGTTAGAAAACCTAATTGGAGAATAAAAGTCAATGGGCCTAATTGATAGGATTTTGTGGGTAGTATCCGCTGAAAACCCTCAGGAGACAACACTCCTCCTACTAGGTACACCTAGAGGTTTAACGGCTTGTTGCATGAGCTCAGTGCAATCGCGTTTCCCTGCGAAAGTGAGGTTAGGTTTTTGTCGAGAATAAAACTATGTTTGCTCGAGGACGAGCAAAAGATAAGTTTGGGGGTATTTGTTCATATCATAATATTGCATTATTATATTCCCCATTCTTATGTATTTTACAAATAAACAGGTGCTTTTGACGCATGTCTGCTACATAGTTACAGGTTACAGGTTCTAGGAGCAAAAGCAGTGAAAAAGATAAAAGATGATGCAAAAGTGAGACTATGACCAACAAATAGAAGGATCTTGATCAAGCTTACACGAAGATCAGTTCACAAAGTACGAGGCAGCGCAAGATTCAAGATTTCGTCACGAAGCAACGGTAAAAGTCCACTGCAATTATTCACTGGGAGATCTGGAAGAAACCTAGAAGCCAAATTGAGTAAAGAACCAAAGATTTAGGAAGCCTAGAAAGCCCAAAAGCAGCACACCAAAGTTCAGCCATTGATCTTCTCATTGGGCCGCGGAACCGCGGCCAAACCCTGGCTGCGGCCGCGGTTCCGCGGCGAAACCCTAGCTACGGCTGCGGTTCCGCGGCCTTTTAGAGCACGGAGGGAATAAAAATTTTACCAAAATTTAGAGGCGGCGCTGACTAGTCTTCCTAGGGGTATTTTTGTAAATGCAGACGTGCGGCAATTGTAAACCTAGGGTTTTCTATGTCCTATAAATAGAGACCCAGTTCCTTGTATTAGTTCATGTCTCTTTTTTTGAATATAATTCAGATTCCTTTGAAGTTTTGAGAGCATCATTTTGTAAGTTTCTTTTAATTTCTGCCTTAGCTCTAGTTTTAATTCTCGCCTTAGATAAATTATTCTTTTGCCTTAGTTTAATCTAGATTAGAATTTCTTAATCTGCAGTAGGTAATTAATCTCTTAGATCTAAAAACAAAATAAAAATCATGTTTTTAATAGATCCCTTAATGAGCGAGTAGTTTCCTCGCTTGTTAGGGTTAAGAATAGGGAAGAGTTTGAGAGATGAAGATCTCTCATCTCTTTCGTGCCCAATCATTTGTAATAATCAGGACTTCATGCATGCATGCATGCATATTCCGCTCCCTACGGCACCCTACCCACAAGGTAACGGTGATACCGTAGTATAAAAGACCGGATATGCATGTCTTCCATGAATGTTAGGGTAATTATTAAGAAAGGACGGACAAGGATCTAGAGGAAGAAAAATAGTTTCTTTCCGATCATCCTAATCCCCTTTACTAATAATTACCATAACTCCTAAAAAGATATCTAATTTAGGGCATTGAAAGAGGTGTAGATCTTTATTTTACCAAACTTTACCTAAACCTAATCCTAGCAAGTTTCCTAATCCTAGTATAACTCAATTTAGTTTTTGTGATAAAAGATCCAACATCCTTTGGAATTAGCTCGTAAGAACATTTAGGAAATTCACAACATCCCTGTGGACCGACCCGTATTCACCTGCTAGCTACCAATCGACGCCGTTCTTGATTGCGGTAACATATATTTTTGATCGTAAAATCTCTCTAAATCATGTCCACCATGCGTTTTCTTGGTTCTGAGACGTGTGACATGTGAACCCGATTCGAGGAGCTGGATGAGGCCGATTGCGAGTACATGGTGGACCCGGTATGGTACCCCGGGGCAAGAAAGGGATGATGTGTATACAGACGGTGAGCCTGGCAGAGGGGATACTACCTACCGGTGATTGGTTGGACCTGGCGGTTATCCATAGGATACTGACCAGAGTCGAGAGATGGATACGGGCCGACCCGTACTGCTGGGGCCGAGGGCCGATTCCGCAGACGGAGCCTGTGGGCCGATCCGGACTGACGGAGTCCGATATATGAGGATTTGCGTGTCGATGCTGGACACGAGTATTTCATGATGTTTTCGGGTGCCGATGTTGGGCACCCCGCTTTTATGAGATTTACAAGATTGAGGGCCAGATAGAGTGACGGCGCCCGAGTTATCAGGATTTTAGGGTGTTTTTGGTAGACACCGGGGTTTTCCACGTTGATATTCCGTGTAGATGATATTTTACCCCATGCTCAGCATTCATTTTTATGCATCGCATCCTGTAGTCGTAGTACCTGATAGAGTACTTTGGCATGATTATTGCATACCCATCTCATCATATAGATGTTATTAGATTTCACTTGTTATGCATGATTATTGCATACCCCGCTCATCATTTAGATGTTATCAGATTGTACATGTTAGAGTATCGCAGTACGTGGATACTCGCAATTACCTTTATATGTTATTTACTATTCACGAGTTGGCAACTCACCCTTGTTGTGCCACAGTGTTTGCAGGTCGACCCTCAGAGTAGTTGCGGCAGGGCTATCTCTTGTATCTTTTTGGCTACGGATACCACTGCAGTTGGCACGTGAGCTGTTTTGCTGATAGGTGGGTTTGTGGTATCCGGTTATTTTCCATTTGTACACTCTATTGTATCTAGTACTCTCCATATGCTATTTCATGTATTGACTTAGAGACCAGTTGTGAGGACGATGTTGTATATTATTTTGTACTCTGGACGTCGAGCTCGTGTGAGCCGGCTTTATTTATTTATGATGTTTTATCTTTTATGATGTTTTTCACTTATATTGCTCATTTCTTCGCTACGGCGTTGTATATTATTCTTGTGGTGATTGTTTCCGCTGTTGGGCGTGATTGCTCCCGTTTGGGGATTTATATTCTTGTTATTAGTCATTTTACTTATATCATGTTTTGTACCCATTTTCGGGGCTAGTTTTTACAAAGGAGGTGCTGCCGAAAATTTTAAGAAAATACTTAAACTTTAAAGATTTTTACTCAATTACTCAAGGTTTTCTAAATGTTTTAAACTAATGTTTTCTTCACTCACTATTTTAATGGTTTTGATTTCTGGGTTTCGGCTTTCTTGATCGCGTTGCGCCTGTAGACGTTACATGGTTAAGTGCCGGTCACGGGCTGAACTTTGGGTCGTGACACTATCTTATGACTGTTATAAGTCTGAGCAAGGAATAGTAGAATACCCGGATTCCCACGCCACCAAAAACGAAGAAAGAGCATGCTGATGCATCTTCTTCGGATGTGTTCATTACCGAGAACTGTTTCTCAGTTTGCTCTACATCCTGGTTATTGGATACCGGATCATAATCCAACATATGTAATTTGTTATATGGTTTAAGTAAAGGTAGAGAACTGGGAAAAATGTGATATGTCCCTCAGAGAAGGGAATGGTGCAATTGTTGCATCCAAAGCAGTTGGCGAATATCACCTTGTATTACCAAGTGGTAACACAATGATTCTGGGCGACTGTTATTTCGTACCAAAAATATTGTGAATGTTTTCCTAAATCAAGTGTTGATTGGGTATGGTACGTTATATAATGGTATATGCGTTCTAAATCACAAAACAGTTCTAAGTATACAGAACACACATAAGAGGAACAATTTAGAAATGAACGAAGCCTTCTTTTGGTATTGTAGATTAGGTCATATCAATGCGACAAGACTGGCTAAGTTGCATAAAGATGGATATTTAAATCCGTTAGAATTTTCATCTTATGAAACTTGCCAGTCATGTCTCAAATGCAAGATGACCAAAACTCCATTTACTGGACACAGAGAAAGAGCTACTGAACTCTTGGGACTGATACATAGTGATGTATGCGGTCCTATGTCTACACATGCCAGGAATGGTTCCTCGTACTTTATTACATTCACCGATGATCTCTTAAGATACAGACATGTGTTCCTGATGAAATATAAATATGAATCTTTTGAGAAATTCAAGGAATATAAGTACGAAGTAGAGAACCAGATGGGTAAAAGTATTAAAATCCTTCGATATGATCGGGGAGGAGAATATTTGAGCACGGAATTCAGAGACTACTTAAAAGAGAATGGGATTCTCTCTCAGCTTACTCCTTCGTATACACCACAGCACAATGGAGTTTTAGAGAGGAGGAATCACACCCTATTAGATATGGTGTGCTCTATGATGAGTAATGCTGAGTTGCCTATTTCCTTTTGGGGTTATGCACTTGAGATAGCTGCATATCTATTGAATAGAGTTCCGACCAAATCCGTGCCTACCACTCCATATGAGATATGGAATGGGAAGAGACCATCTCTTAAACGAGTTAAGATATGGGGTTGCTGGCCTATGATAAAAAGCAAAATTCGGATAAGCTTGAGGCAAGGTCTGTTTTGTGCAAGTTTGTGGGATATCCAAAGGATTCATATGGATATATTTTCTACCATACCGAGGAACAAAAAGTATTTGTTTCTCAACATGCCACCTTTTTAGAAAAGGAATTTCTTGTGAAAGAAATTAGTGGTAATGAGGTAGAATTGGTGTAAGTCCATGCTACCTCTCCCGGTACTTTCGGGAATGCGGAATTTGGTAAATAACAATTTTTACGGAGGTGGTAACATGGACCTATAACCCGGATCTTGGTTAAACTTCTATCTAACATCCTAACTAAGAGTTTCTAGCTACTCGGTTAGGGGGTTATACCTAGCTTGTCTTGAACTCCTTCGTCTTCAAGCTCCGGTGGTGGTCCGATGGCTCCTTCTCGTCGTCTCCGTACGCCGAAGATAGATCCACTTGAAAGCTCCAACCTTTAGCTCCTTCTTCGTTCTTTGAAGAAACTAGTTCACTTGGTTTGCCAAACCTAGTGAACTAGAATGAGTAGAGAAGATTTAGAATGGGATTTTATCTATGGTTCTTGATTCTCAACTCATGAGACAAGAGAACCATAGATTAAAGTGAGGGAGCAAGAGCAAGAGGGTGAGAGCAAATGGAGAGCTCAAGAACAAGAGAGAGAGTGAGCAAGAAAGAATGAGGCTCTCTTTTGTCTCTCACCCTCTGATAATCCAAAGTAATCATAACTCATCATATCAATAAAAGTCTTATGTGATGGTTGAAGCAACCATAACCTTATCATGTCATGCACTCATTTTACTCAAATGAGCAAGCAAGTAAAAGTCTTTGACATGAAATGATAGCCATGGTTATCATAATGGTCAACTAGTCAAGCCTAGTCAACCGGTCAACAAAGTCAACAAGTCAACAAAAGTCAACAAGTCAACAAAGTCAACAAAAGTCAACAACCAAGTCACCATAATACTTAATTAATATAATAGTTAATCACATATCATATTCTCATTAGGGTTGAGCAAAAAGTCAAAAAGTCAACGGTCAACTGTCAACAACCCTAATGAGAATCCGCTGTCTGTGCATCCCTGTCAACTGTGCATACACACCTGCATCCGCGTTCCGAGGAACACGAATGCAAACTGGATAAATCCAATCCCATAAGGTACACTAGGATCTGGCTTAAACCAAAGCCCGCTAGTGTAAACTATCCGGACACTGTACGTGCACAAGTGCACGGATGTGACCGAACCCTGTCGCAAAACCATGCGACCTGTCGCAATACCATGCGACCTCTACTCTTTTGCCTAAAGGCGAAAAGCTTTCTGTGTGGGACTCTAAAGACTCGACAATACGCTGGCAGTGGGTTTAACCACAGACCGCAAGCGGCACTAGCTGTGCGTAACGGTCCCCAGGTAATGCCGATAAGAAGACCGACGAGGCGAAACCCATCTGAACTCCTACTGAGCCTGAATGTGACATTCTCCGTACAGTCCGGTCAGTTCGTCTGATACATCGCATGGCGGGCCCAGGGGGCGGTAAACGTCAGTCCCCCAATAGCGGTACAAGTCGTGCCGGAGCGAAGCCCAAAACACCCTGAGATAACACTGGAAACCTACCAGTATATCTCGTTTGCCCTGGCCATGGACTACTCGTGTAATGGCTCTCCTAGACACAGCGCGATGTCAACCCCCAATACCGGGAGAGACGAATCCTGTCTAACCGTCACTGCCTCCAAGTGCTTCGGGAAAGCACCCAACCACCACCTGTTTGCACGACTCCTTTGAGCCGTGGTAGGGTAGTGATCAAAGTACAGTGGGAACACACCCGAGGCGAAGTGACAGTGTCAAGTCAGCGGACTAAGCTGTACTCATGTCACCTGGGAACTGATAACTGACGATAGGTATAATACCAACTAGTCAGTTCCCGACGAGTCCTGTCCAGTGTACCCGTAACCTAACGAGCACCCGCATACTATCTCAAGTACGACGTACTGACGGCTGTGGGACAGACCGTTTCCCACACTGGGATGAGAAGCGCATGCGCTGGTCTACTCCGGAGTATCGATGCCCTGTCTCGATAGTCCTGCGACCAGGGACCTGCATAAGGATGTGCTTATAGATTACCCAGCCCCACTAGTGTGACGGCCATCACATCGCTGGTAATCAAGCAAAAATCCTAAGGGCTCCACTAATGTGTATAGGCGATATACAAAAATAAACACATGTACACATTGAAGTAGAGATAAACCAAGTAGCATACTACTATTTTGAGCAAGATTGTATTTACAAGGTGAATATCCCAAGCATCCATTAAGTAATATACATACTAGTATGATACAGTAATGGCCTCTAGGGCATATACACTAACAATCTCCCACTTGCACTAAGGCCATGTACTGGCGTATCGAAGACCTATCATCTCGATCAGCCGCTCAAACTGAGTCTGGGGCAAGGCCTTGGTGAATGGATCTGCAGTGTTGTCTTCTGAAGCGACTCTCCGAACCTCGATCTCCTGGCGATCCACGATCTCCCTGATCAGGTGATACCGCCTCAAGATGTGACTGGATCTCTGATGGGACCTGGGTTCCTTTGCTAAAGCTATAGCCCCGTTGTTGTCGCAATACAGAGGTATTGGATCAACAATGGACGGAACCACCTGAAGTTCTTTCAAGAACTTCCTCATCCAGACAGCTTCTTTTGCGGCATCATATGCAGCGATGTATTCCGCTTCCATCGTCGAGTCTGCAACGGTTTCCTGTTTGGAGCTCTTCCAACACACCGCCCCTCCATTGAGGGTAAAGACAAAACCCGACATGGACTTGGAATCATCCTTGTCACTCTGGAAGCTGGAGTCAGCAAAGGCCTCGATCTGGAGGTCTTTTCCGCCATACACCAAGAACATCTCCTTAGTCCTTCTCAGATACTTGAGAATGTTCTTTACCGCTATCCAGTGTTTCTCCCCAGGGTTTGACTGATACCGGCTTACCACACTCAGTGCATAAGCTACATCCGGTCTGGTACACAACATCGCATACATTATAGAGCCTACCGCAGAAGCGTAGGGTATAATAGACATGCGATCCCTCTCCAAATCAGTCTTGGGAGACATCTCTTTAGAGAGGGTGATCCCGTGACAAGCCGGTAGGTTACCGCGCTTGGAATCTTCCATACTGAATCTCTTCAGTATGGTGTCGATGTACCTGGACTGTGAAAGTCCTAATATCCTCTTGGATCTGTCACGGTAGATCCGGATACCCAGAATGTACGAGGCATCACCCAGGTCTTTCATGGAGAACCTGTGTGACAAGAACCCCTTGACAGATTGTAGCATAGGAATGTCATTTCCTATTAAGAGAATGTCATCCACGTATAAAACGAGGAATACTACAGTTCTCGCTACAAATCTACTATAGATGCATGGTTCATCTGGATTTTTGATAAAGCCAAATTCTTTGACCGTCTCATCAAAGCAGATGTTCCAACTCCGCGATGCCTGCTTTAGTCCATAGATGGACTTAAGCAACTTGCACACCTTTCCGCTGCTCCCACTCTGAATGAAACCCTCTGGCGGTCCATATAGACACACTCCTCTAAATTTCCATTTAGAAAAGCTGTCTTTACGTCCATTTGCCAAATCTCATAATCGTGGAAGGCAGCAATGGCAAGAAGGATCCGAATGGATTTCAGCATAGCTACTGGAGAAAAGGTTTCGTCATAGTCCAAGCCAGGTCTTTGACGAAAACCCTTTGCTACCAGCCTAGCTTTATAGGTCTCAACCTGTCCATCTACACCAATCTTCCTTTTGAAGATCCACTTGCATCCTACGGGTTTTACCCCGTCTGGAGCAATGTCCAACGTCCAAACCTTGTTGGTGTACATGGACTCCATTTCGGTCCGCATTGCATCCAGCCATTTCACTGAGTCAACGCTCTGAACGGCCTGCTGGAAGCTAGTAGGCTCATCATAGTCTATGATGCAATCCTCTCTATCCCCGTCTACGAGAAAACCGCAGTATCTCTCGGGCGGATGAGTCTGCCTACTACTCCTGCGGAGCGGCGTAGGAATGTCCTGTCCTGTTGAACCCTCTGGTTCCACTAAGCTTTCAGTAACAGTCTGTGGTTCTGGAACTTCTTCCAGTTCTATTGTGCTCCCACTTATCTGGGTTTCCAAAAACTCAGTTTCCAAGAAGCGGGCATGCTGAGAAACAAAAACCTTTTGTTCCTCAGCGGAATAGAAAACATACCCCCTGGAGTTCCTTGGGTATCCCACAAACTTACACTGTACTGAACGTGCCTCAAGTTTGTCCGCATGCTGCTTTTTTACAAAAGCTGGACATCCCCATACTTTGAGATACTTAAGACAGGGTTTCTTCCCAGTCCACATCTCATATGGGGTGGTAGGCACAGTCTTGGTGGGAGCCTTGTTCAAGAGATACGCAGCTGCTTCTAGCGCATATCCCCAGAATGATCGCGGTAACTCAGCGTTACTCATCATGGACCGAACCATATCCAATAGGGTTCGGTTCCGTCTCTCCGATACACCGTTATGTTGCGGAGTGTATGGAGGAGTAAGCTGAGAGAGAATACCATTCTCTTTTAAGTAATTCAGGAATTCGGCACTTAAGTATTCTCCACCTCGATCCGATCTTAGAATCTTAATACTTTTGCCGGTCTGTTTCTCTACTTCATTCTTATACTCCTGGAATTTTCCAAAGGCCTCGGACTTATGTTTCATTAAGAAGACATAACCGTACCTTGAGAAGTCATCCGTAAAAGTAATGAAGTAAGAATGTCCGCTTCGGGCATGTGTAGACATTGGACCGCACACGTCACTGTGTACGAGTCCCAAGAGCTCGCTCGCTCTTACTCCATGTCCAGTAAACGGAGTCTTTGTCATCTTTCCTTTGAGACAGGATTGACAAGTGGCATACGACTGATATTCGAACGCATTCAAATACCCTTCTGTATGTAACTTCGTCAACCTTCTCTCATTGATGTGACCCAATCTACAATGCCATAAGAAAGTCTGATTTATTTCTGGAGACTTTCTTTTGTGTGTATTCTGGACATTAAAAATCTGTGGTTGGTTTAACACGTATATACCATTACTCAATGTACCTGACCCAATCAATACTTGATTAAGGTGAATGTTTACAACATTACTTACAAACGCAAATTCATAACCTTCTTTAGAAACTAAAGATACAGAAATGATATTACAAGTTGCGTTGGGTACAAAAAAGCAATTACGCAAAACCAAAACATGTCCATCTGACATTCCCAGGTGATAGTCCCCCACGGCTTTAGCATCCATGCTAGCTCCGTTCGCAACTCTGAGGGTCATGTCACCTGCCTTCAAAACCCTACGGTTTCTCAACGCCTGCAAAGAATTACATATATGAGATCCTGATCCGGTATCCAATACCCAGGAAGTAGAGTTTATTGAAAGACAGTTTTCAATAACATACACACCTGAAGCTGAAGCTGCAACCTGCTTCAATTCCTGTGTCCTGGCCTTCCAGGCCCTGCAATCATTCTTCCAGTGTCCTTTCTTATGACAATAGAAGCATTCTTCCTTATCCACAAGCTTCCCCGCTATCTTTGTTGCTTTACCTTTTCCCTTCATATCCATCTTACTAACACCGCCCCTTGGTTTGGCGGGGGCCTTCTTCTTCTTTCCCTTGGCTTTTGCCTTGGACCTAGAAGAAGATGATCCTCCTACAAACAAAGTGGATGTATCCCTACCTTTCTGTAGGGTGCCCTCTGCGCTCCTCAGCATGTTGAGGAGCTCTGAAAGTTCAACCTCTTTTTCTTGTAGGTTGAAGTTCAGTATAAACTGGGCGTAAGTGGAAGGAAGGGACTGGAGAACTATATCCGTATATAGCTCACTCTCCAATGTGATCCCTAGGTCAGCGAGCTCCTCAATGTAGCCGATCATCTTTAGCACGTGCTCGGCTACTGATGATCCGACGGCCATTCTTGTCGAGAATAACTTTTTCGACGCTTCGTATCTTGCGATACGAGATTGCTCTCCATACAGTTCTTTTGTATGGAGCAATATGGATTCCATGTCCATATTCTCATGCCTCCTCTGATGTTCGTTGTCCATCGAGGCAAGCAGGAGGCACTTGGCCTTCGCGCTATCAATCTCCCAAGTCTTGCGGATTTCCTTATCCGCGACACTGGAAGTTGGACCAGGGACAGGGGGAGCTTTGGTGGTAAGAAGATACCCCAGCTTGTCATAAGTGATTGCTATCTTGACATTCCCGAGCCAATCTTTGTAGTTTGGCCCTGTCAGTTTGTTTTTATCTAGGAGTAACTTAAGTCCAGTCATGTTGATTGGTCGCTGCAATTTGGAGAGAGAAGAAGAAACACTCAGCATGATGCTCTTGCAAGTTTAGAGTGGTTTTTAATTTGTCTAAACAGGATGGCTCCCACTGTTTCTCGAATCCCTCCTCAAACCATAAAGGAAGAATTAGTCAGGATCAATCCCACCGTACAATACTTTCTTAATCGTTCGGCCAGGCTGGTGTCGGTACTTCGAGGGAGGTTTTCCAACGCTTTCGCGAAGTTCCTTAATTAGAGAACCTCTTTTCCCTGGGGGCGTAGCCCCGCTAACACCTTTCTAGGCACCTACTAGGTTTATAGCATTGATCGTTTAGCGAGAAATTTCCCGAGGAGTAGCATATACTCACAGTAGGATCGGGATCCAAATATCATCGCGTGACGAAACTGAAGGAATCCTACCAGAATCATCACACTCCAAATGGTATGCAAATCTAGCAAGTTTCAGTACTTATGAAACTCCCGATGTGGATTTTTGCCCCATGCTCTTATGACCTTGACGAAGGTCAACAAATCATAAGTCACATGTCAAGTTCTGCCCGTCATTATCCAGGTTAATTTGAATCCACCCGTATATACCCTTGACGAAGGTCAACAAGATAATGCGAATGTCCCAAACCAACGCATCTATCTATGCTACATATGAATACCCAACAGCTACCAATCACTATGCCTTGACGAAGGTCAACAAACACAGCTTGAATACTATTGAATATTCATACGAAATGACGGAGGGCTACGAATGGTTTTGGCAAAACCGTGAACGTAGTGAACTTGATTTAGTCGATGGAACGAGATAGCTTTTAAATGGAGTGGCTCAAACTCCGTATTTTAAAAGTTTGTTTTGAAAAGAACCGAGTGGTTTTTCGAAAGTGTTCCAACGACTTTAACTTGGTTTATTATCTTGCATTAGTTCTTTTAATGCGTGATATTCTTGCATTAGTTCTTTTAATGCGTCCCATCATTTAATCCTACCATTGCAGAAAACAACCAAAATATGACGTACGCTTATGTCATTCGCATTCGCCACTGGGCCCCGTCATTACCCGTTAGGTTACTTAACTAACGACAGAGCGGGGGCTGGGCTAGCGCGTCTGTAAAACATAAGCAACGCCTAAATAATATCATATATAGATATACTGCAATGATAAACATTTCAGATCACAGATAAATACATTGGATATACTAGGAATCTGTAATTTGTACGAGCCTGTAACAAAAACAGATAACACGGTCGCGGTGAATAGCCAATACCCCACCCAAGACCCCTACGGGTGCGGCAAACTACCCGCCAAGTACCCGAAGCGTAGCAACCTCCCTCATCTCCATGAGTAGGCCACTCGACACTTCGGCATACCCGGTAGTTTGTGCACCCCCTCCATGGGTCTATCCTAGGAGCAAAAACAGTAAAAAGAAATTATACAATGACGGCTACAACCCCGACCCGGTTGTGCGGCCATACAAATAATTATTATATCAATTTACAAATTTACATGAATTGCAAGAAAAGAAAACTCTCGTCTCACAACCCCCGGCTATTCATCCGCGACAATCCAACATATTTATATACACATTCCAGCACATTACAGATCACAGATTTGTATAACCCCCACTAATCGACATATAGCGATTAGTAGACGTTCAATACAAATATCACATTACAGAAAAACCCGTTAGCTTAAGTCTTTTAGAAGTTCGATCAAAAATACGGATTTTCGGGACCCCAAAAAGGAAATTTTCATTCTGGAAAATCTGGGCAGAAAATATATATTCCAAAAATCCCCAAATACCCCCAGAATAACACTGCACCAAAAATTGACCATGACCGAGTCAACTCGGCCGCGGAAGCGCGGCGGGAGCGTGCTCCCGCCGCGCTTCCGCGGCGCTTTGACTTGGTCATGGGTCCATCTTTGGTGGTTATTCATAGAAAAGCCTGAGCCGATTTTAGGTGTTAAAATAATCAACTTTTGAACAGTAAAAAATTCGACAGAAACTTGAAATTCTTGGGGTTCGTTTCGGGACTTTTTCGTTGATCGATCTTCTAGTTACTTGCTAACATGCTAGATAGAGTTTAACTAGGCTCTGATACTACTGTAAGTCCATACTACCTCTCCGGTACTTTGGTAAATAACAATTTTTACGGAGGTGGTAACATGGACCTATAACCCGGATCTTGGTTAAACTTCTATCTAACATCCTAACTAAGAGTTTCTAGCTACTCGGTTAGGGGGTTATACCTAGCTTGTCTTGAACTCCTTCGTCTTCAAGCTCCGGTGGTGGTCCGATGGCTCCTTCTCGTCGTCTCCGTACGCCGAAGATAGATCCACTTGAAAGCTCCAACCTTTAGCTCCTTCTTCGTTCTTTGAAGAAACTAGTTCACTTGGTTTGCCAAACCTAGTGAACTAGAATGAGTAGAGAAGATTTAGAATGGGATTTTATCTATGGTTCTTGATTCTCAACTCATGAGACAAGAGAACCATAGATTAAAGTGAGGGAGCAAGAGCAAGAGGGTGAGAGCAAATGGAGAGCTCAAGAACAAGAGAGAGAGTGAGCAAGAAAGAATGAGGCTCTCTTTTGTCTCTCACCCTCTCATAATCCAAAGTAATCATAACTCATCATATCAATAAAAGTCTTATGTGATGGTTGAAGCAACCATAACCTTATCATGTCATGCACTCATTTTACTCAAATGAGCAAGCAAGTAAAAGTCTTTGGCATGAAATGATAGCCATGGTTATCATGATGGTCAACTAGTCAAGCCTAGTCAACCGGTCAACAAAGTCAACAAGTCAACAAAAGTCAACAAGTCAACAAAAGTCAACAACCAAGTCACCATAATACTTAATTAATATAATAGTTAATCACATATCATATTCTCATTAGGGTTGAGCAAAAAGTCAACGGTTAACTGTCAACAACCCTAATGAGAATCCGCTGTCTGTGCCTCCCTGTCAACTGTGCATACACACCTGCATCCGCGTTCCGAGGAACACGAATGCAAACTGGATAAATCCAATCCCATAAGGTACACTAGGATCTGGCTTAAACCAAAGCCCGCTAGTGTAAACTGTCCGGACACTGTACGTGCACAAGTGCATGGATGTGACCGAACCCTGTCGCAAAACCATGCGACCTGTCGCAATACCATGCGACCTCTACTCTTTTGCCTAAAGGCGAAAAGCTTTCTGTGTGGGACTCTAAAGACTCGACAATACGCTGGCAGTGGGTTTAACCACAGACCGCAAGCGGCACTAGCTGTGCGTAACGGTCCCCAGGTAATGCCGATAAGAAGACCGACGAGGCGAAACCCATCTGAACTCCTACTGAGCCTGAATGTGACATTCTCCGTACAGTCCGGTCTGTTCGTCTGATACATCGCATGGCGGGCCCAGGGGGCGGTAAACGTCAGTCCCCCAATAGCGGTACAAGTCGTGCCGGAGCGAAGCCCAAAACACCCTGAGATAACACTGGAAACCTACCAGTATATCTCGTTTGCCCTGGCCAGGGACTACTCGTGTAATGGCTCTCCTAGACACAGCGCGATGTCAACCCCCAATACCGGGAGAGACGAATCCTGTCTAATCGTCACTGCCTCCAAGTGCTTCGGGACTGCACCCAACCACCACCTGTTTGCACGACTCCTTTGAGCCGTGGTAGGGTAGTGATCAAAGTACAGTGGGAACACACCCGAGGCGAAGTGACAGTGTCAAGTCAGCGGACTAAGCTGTACTCATGTCACCTGGGAACTGATAACTGACGATAGGTATAATACCAACTAGTCAGTTCCCGACGAGTCCTGTCCAGTGTACCCGTAACCTAATGAGCACCCGCATACTATCTCAAGTACGACGTACTGACGGCTGTGGGACAGACCGTCTCCCACACTGGGATGAGAAGCGCATGCGCTGGTCTACTCCGGAGTATCGATGCCCTGTCTCGATAGTCCTGCGACCAGGGACCTGCATAAGGATGTGCTTATAGATTACCCAGCCCCACTAGTGTGACGGCCATCACATCGCTGGTAATCAAGCAAAAATCCTAAGGGCTCCACTAATGTGTATAGGCGATATACAAAAATAAACACATGTACACATTGAAGTAGAGATAAACCAAGTAGCATACTACTATTTTGAGCAAGATTGTATTTACAAGGTGAATATCCCAAGCATCCATTAAGTAATATACATACTAGTATGATACAGTAATGGCCTCTAGGGCATATACACTAACAATTGGAAGAAGTTCCAGCTACACAAATTATAACTGACGATTTGGTAGAACCGGAGGATTCAATAGTCCCCGACAAACTTCAGCCACTCCGCAGATCTAGCATCCACCTGAGAGATACTACGGTTTTCTCATAGACTGTGGGAGTGAGGATTGCATCATGGAAGATGATAACCCAACTAGTTTCGAGCAGGCCATTACAAGTGGAGACTCTGTGAAATGGCTGGATGCTATGCGATCTGAGATAAAATCCATGTACACCAATAAAGTATGGACTTTGAAAGTTGCTCCTAAAGGGGTAAAACCCATCGGGAGCAAGTGGATCTTTAAGAAGAAAATTGGTGTGGATGGAAAGGTTGAGACCTTCAAAGTTAGACTTGTAGCAAAAGGTTTCGTCAACGACCAGGCGTCGACTATGATGAAACGTTTTCTCCTGTCGCTGTGCTTAAGTCCATCAGGATCCTACTTGCCGTTGCTGCATACCATGACTACGAAATCTGGCAGATAGACGTCAAGACCGCTTTTCTAAATTGTGATTTAGAAGAGAGCGTGTACATGACACAGCCAGAGGGCTTCGTAGACAGTGGGAGCAGCGGAAGCATGTGAAGCTATCAAAGAGTTTGACTTCATCAAAAATGTAGATAAACCATGTATATACAAGAAGGTTGTAGAGAGTAAGATTGTCTTCCTCGTATTGTACGTGGATGGCATACTCTTGATAGGAAACGATGTTCCTATTTACACTCGGTCAAGCTCTTCTTATCACACAAGTTCTTCATGAAAGATCTAGGTGACGCCTCCTACATTTTGGGGATAAAGATATATAGAGATAGATCTAAACAGATGTTGGGATTGTCCCAATCCAGGTACATAGATACCATACTAAAGAGGTTTAGTATGGAAGATTCTAAGCGTGGTAATTTACCCACTTGTTCAGGAATCACTCTCTCCAAAAAGATGTCTCCCGAGACTGATTTGGAGAGGGCTCACATGCAAGGGATACCCTATGCTTAGGCAGTCGGGTTTATCATGTATGTGATGTTATGTACCAGACCAGATGTAGCTTACTCACTAGGTGTAGTGCGTAGGTATCAATCAGATCCAGGGGAGAAACACTGGACAGCTGTGAAGAACATTCTTAAGTACTTGAGAAGGACTAAAGAGATATTCTTGGTATATGGTAATGGTGAACTCCAGGTGGAGTCCTTTACCGATTCGAACTTCCAGAGTGATAAGGACGACAGTAATTCGGTCTCGGGTTTTTCCTTCACCCTCAATGGAGGGGCAGTATATTGGAAGAGTTCCAAGCAAGATACCGTCGCAGACTCGAAGATGGAGGCCGAATACATCGCTGCCAACGATGCTGCCAAAGAGGTTGTTTGGATGAAGAAGTTCATAGCTGAATTTGGTGTGGTTCCATACATTGAGCATCCAATACCTGTGTATTGTGATAATAATAGAACTGTGGCTTTGGCCAAGAAACTCCGGTCCCATCAGTGATCTAGACATATTCTTAGGTGGTATCACCTGATCAGAGAGATTGTAGATCATAGGGAGATCGAGATCAGGAGAGTTGACACGAAGGACAACACAGCAGATCCACTCACATATGCCCTCCCCCAGACACAGTTCGAGAGACATTTTGGGATGTTGGGTATAAGATACTACAACAACTGGCCTTAGTGCAAGTGGGAGATTGTTAGGAATATGTATGACTTAGAGGCCATTATTGTATGATATAGTGGATGCTTGGACATATATATAGAGGACTTTCTTGCTCGACATGATAGTATGCTAACTGGTTGCTCTTTATCTTAACATGTACATTTGTATTATTATACTGTCTCTCTGATGCATGTTGATAAAGCCCTTAGGATGTTTGATTGACTACCAGGACGATGATGCATATCATACTACTGGGACTTGTGTAGTCTACAAGCACATCCTTTAATAGTTCCTAGTCGAGGGAGTATCGAGACAGGGCATCGATATTCCAGAGTAGACTAATGTGTATGTTTCTTAATCCTGTACGGGGCGATGGTTGATCCCATAACCATTGGTGTTTGACATCAAAGATTGTACACATGTGCTCATTAGAGAATGGGTACACCGAACAGGATTCGCCGAGAACTCCTAGATGGTACTATACCTATCGTCAAATAGCAGTTCTCTGGTGACACTGGTACATGTTAGTATGTAGACCCGAGATGGTCATAGAGTCTTGTGTGGTTTCCACTGTGCTTTGATTTCCTCCCTACCACGGCTCAAAGGAGTTGTGAAAACTGGTGGATTTTGGTTACAGTCCCGAGTCACATGGAGTCAATGAGCGATAGGAGGGGTTTCATCTCTCCCGGTATAGGGAGTTGATATTGCGCTATGCTCAATTGGCTATAACAGGAAGTCCCTGGCCAGGGCTGTTGATGAGATTTACTGGTAAGAGTTATCAGTAGTTTCTTGTACCGTTATAGGCTACACATTGGCATGACTTATCAAGTTATTGGGGTCTGACGATTCCACCCCCAGACTCGATATGCGACATATCAGACGAAGAGACCGGACTGTACGGTAAGTGTTACTTATAGGCTCCATTGGAGTTTGGACAAGCTTGCTTATTGATCTTCTATTCGATCAATACCTGGGTAGCCGTTACTTCCAGCTAGTACCGCTGGCGGCTTGTGAGTAACTAATATGATCAATACCTACAGCTGGCGTATTGACGGGTCTTTCGAGTCCTACATAAAAGTTTCCTAGTTCAGGCGAAACGAAGTAGGGCACATATGATGATATGTGCCGGGGGCATGATTAAATACGAGTATGTGATACCGTATTCTAATCTGGCGGTTATTTGATATCAGTTAGGTTATATGTGATATAACCGGATTATTGAATCAAGTGTTGATTTGATATTGTGATATACAGATAAATGATATTATTCGGTTATATGTGATATAACCGGATTAGTGTTGATTTAATAATATGATATATATTTATGTTTGATATAATTATATATGAGAATAATGGAGGAAAGATGCCATAGGAGGGAATTTCCTTCTATGGCGTCGAAAAAGTAAGCCTTCCATCATGTTTTCTGATAATCGGAATCCATCATCTTCATCGTTATCATCTAAGATGTGGGTACACCAAATTTCATGTGATTCTACAAATTTTTCACCGTTGAATTAGTGGGTTCAAAATTAACGGTTTACCGATAATAGAACTTTTTACATTGCTAAATCAACGGTGAAAAAGTTGTATAATCACATGAAATTTGGCGTACCCACATCTTAGATGATAACGATGAAGTTGATGGATTCCGATCGTCGGAAAACACGATGGAGACCTTACTTTTTTGACTCCATAGGAGGAAATTCCCTCCAATGGCCTCTTTTCTCCATTATTCTCATTATATATTAACTAATATTATTGCTTACTAATTATTGCTTATCTTTATATATATATATATATATATATATATATATATATCACACACACACACACACATATATAAATTATATGAAGCATGGTTGATTTTCTATTTTTAGAAAATAGAAAAAGAGGTGGAAAACGGGGAGACTTTTGTGGAATGGTTAAGCATGGCTTTGATGATTATTATATTGGTTTTTACTCACTATTGAAGTAAGGTTCCAATTGTTTATTTGGAAATTGTGGATGCTTCAATGAGTGGGGTATTTTGATGAGCCATTCTTCATATTTTTTTCACAACACTTGTTCTTTTTCTTACATGAGCTCGTGCTCTCCAGCTCTCTTCATCTTCTTCCTCACATCCTCCAAAGCTCAATCTTTCACATGAGTTATGAAATCTTGAGCTTGTGAGAACCCTAGTGAGCAAACAAAACCCCTACTTCACCATCCTACACTTAATTAGTAATTAAGTGCAGTGTGTTTCCTTCACTAAAGAGTTTAGTGAAGAGATAGCTTGGATTATCTTCGGCACGAAGATCGCAAAGGAAGCTCGATCTAACTTCAAGTGGAGCCTAGTGGAGTCGCGTAAACTACTACATAGAGCTTGAGAAGAGAAGGAAATGGTCTACAAAGGTTGTAGCCTCTTTCTCTTAGTATAGTTTTCTTTATATCAAGCTAAAACCCTAATCATTTAGTTTAGATTCTAGGTTAGTATTAATTAGCACCGCAAAAATTTCAAAAATGGCATGCTTGATGCTAGTAAGACACAGTGGTGGTGGTGGTAATAAATGCTTTCACCTTCAAGTGGTATCAGAGCCTAACTAAAGATTTGAACCCGTTCTTGTTCAAGTTGTGAACTTTGACAATTTTCTTGGTCTGGATGTTTAGCTCTCTTGATTATTAAAAATATACATTCCACTTGTTTTAAAAATGGTAGCTTGGTAAACTTAACATCCTAATATGGTATAAGAGCTTGTCCAAACATCACAATTTGATTTGGAGACTTTAGAAATCACATAAACCCAAACTTTTCAAAACAGTTTTGCTTGGCTTGGCTCATTTTTCCAAACCAGCGACCATTTTTCGAAAATACGATCCGAAACTTGATTTTATTGCTTCAATTCGATGCCGGGGGTCTCATTTCGAAATGGGGAATCCATGGAGCATCAAGGGTTACTCCAGGCACCATCGGGGGGCTTGTTTTTAATAATAAAGTTAAGTTTTAGGTTGCGGGGTGCGCTTGAATTTCATTGCTTGGAAATTTCAAGTGCCTGCCTCGAGGGTTCTTGTAATTCTAGTAGTCTTGGAGTGCTTGTGTTGTGAAGTATCATAATGTTTGGTAAAACGTCGTCTAATTGCTATTTGTATCAATTAGATGGGGTTACGGAATTGATACTCGCATTGATCGCATTGTTGGGATGTTTGTGTTGTGATGTTTCTTATTTTTGGTTGTGTTGGATTGTCATGTTGGATAGCCCAATGTATATAGTATCAGAAGTTCTGTGATAATGTAATGTATATTCATATTGCGCAGTGAATGTCCGACATGTGGACTGTCGTCATCGCGACTTGTATTATTCGTTGGGGCGCGTCCTTGGTGCGGATGTGGTCACCGTTGTATATTATGGTATTTTTTTTTACATTCATTAGGTTTACTCCACGGCGGAGTGCTCGAGTATCCGGGTTCTAGAGGGCAATGGGCCACCATCTCATAGCGTTGTGATCAGGGTGCTTTACTCTAGAATTGGCGGGTTATTCGTCACACTCGTAGGGCGTATTGGATTGACCCATGGAGGGGTTCCTAAGTCACCGGATTTTGGAAGTGCTGGTGAAAGTGTGTCTTAGCAACTCTACTAGGTTTCCACATGCATCAAGTATGCAATTTAAAAAAATCTCGAGGTCTAAGCTACACTAACCTAGAATCAAACTAGAGAATTAGGGTTTTAAGCAAGATAACAAGTTCTATAACTAAGTGAAGAGGGTTACAACCTTTGTAGACCAAGTCCTTCACTTCTATAGCTCCAAGTAGTAGTCCCTAAACTCCAAGTAGTAGTCCCTAGAACTCTTCTTGGCTCCACTTGAAGAAAGAAACGAACTTTCTATGTGATCTTTGAAGCCGAAGATGATCCACCTTGAAGCCTCTCTAGGTCAAGCTAACTCTTCACTAATTAAGGTATTAGTGAAGCAAACAACCTATACTAAAGTGCTAGGATAGTGTAGGTTGATGAAGTAGGAGTTTTTCTCACTTTAGAAATATTTTCCTCTCACTTTTTCCAACTCAAGAAAAACCCTAGAATGATCTCTTGAGGAAGAAGATGAACTTGGGTGAAGAATCAACTTGTGATGAGAGAGTGAACTATGAGCATGAGATAATGTTGTGATGAATAAATATCTAGAGTAAAACAAAATGAGAGAGATGAGTCATGACTTCTCAATGCTTCTCCAAGCATCCAAGCCATGACTCATTTCTAATCCTTTTTATTTTCTTTATAGATTAAATCATCACAAATATCTTTTGCCCTTGTGTGAGTCTCATACACCCATGTTCTATGTATCATCAACCATGATACAATTCCATTATATATATATATATCATATATATATACAATTATATATAGCAAGAGAAGAAAATCATAAGTGAGCAATAATATTTGTTAATATATAAATATATCAAATATAAATATATATCAAATTATTAAATCAACACTTGATTCAATAATCCGGTTATATCATATATAACCGACTAATATCATATATATGTATATCATTTTATCAAATCAACACTTGATTCAATAACCCGGTCATATCGCATATAACCAACTAATATTCAATATACAATATCAAATCAACACATGATTCAATAATCCGGTCATATCATATATAACTGGCCAATATCAAATATATATACATATAACAAATCATTGAATCAACACTTGATTCAATAATCCGATTATATCACATATAACCTAACTAATATCAAATATCGCGAGATTAGAATACGGTATCACATACTCGTATTTAATCAAGATTCCGCACATATCATCATATGTGCCCTACTTCGTTTCTCTTAAGCTAGGAAACCTCTGTGTGGGACTCTAAAGACTCGTCAATACGCCGGCAGTAGGTAACGACCATATCGGATACCCACAAGCCGTCAATGGTACTAGCTGGACGTAACGGCTACCCAGGTATTGAACGAATAGAAGATCAACAAGCAAGCTTGTCCAAAATCTCATGAAGCCTATAAGCAACACTTACCATACAGTCCGGTCTCTTCGTCTGATATGTCGCATATCGAGTCTAGGGGTGGAATCGTCAGAGCCCAGTAACTTGATAAGTCATGCCGATGTGTGTCCTATAACCGTTCGAGAAAATAATGATAACACTTACCAGTAAATCTCATCAGCCCTGGCCAGGGACTTGTTGTTATAGCCAATTGAGCATAGCGCAACATAAACTCCCTATACCGGGAGAGACGAAACCTCTCTTATCGCTCACTGCCTCCATGTGACTCGGGACTGTCCCAAAATCCACCTATTTGCACGATTCCTTTGAGCCGTGGCAGGGAGGAAATCAAAGCACAGTGGGAACCACAAAAAGACAATATGACGATCTCGGGTCTACAGACTAACCTGTACAAGTTGTTGGCTATAGTGCCCTCAAGTCATGGATCGCAGGCACGTTATTGCAATGATTGAGGGATGACCCATACCTGTAGAACAGTCTTACTCGAGATGATAGTATGCTATCTGGTTTGTCTTTATCATCGTGTACATGTTTCAGGTGACATTACAGATCAATATTACATGTTGATAGAGCCCATAAGATTCATGCTTGACTACCAGCAGTATGATGGCGATCATATACGTGGGAGTTGGGTGGTCTATAAACACATCCTTAAAGTGTCCCTAGTCGTGGGAGTTTAGAGAATGGGCATCGATACTCAAAGAATAGACTAGTGTATACTGATTGAGACCCCGACGAGGGGCGGTGGCCGGTCTCACAAGCTATTGGTGTTTGTTGGTTCACCTAAGATGTATACAGGTGCTCATTGGGTTATGAGTACACTGGACGGACTCGCCAGGAACATGCTAGTTGGTATTAGACCTATTGTCAGATAGCAGTACCCTGATAACATGTGTACAGGTTAGTCTATCGACCTGAGATCGTCATTTTTCTCGTGTGAGTTCCCACTATGCTTTGATTACTACCCTACCATGGCTCAAAAGAGTCATGCAAATAGGTTTTAGTTGGATACAGTCCCGAGCCACATGGAGGCAGTGAGCGGATCGTCAGGGGATTCGTCTCTCCCGGTATTGGGGGTTGATGTCGCGGAGTGCACGGGTGGCCATCACCAGAAATCCTCGGCCGGGGTAGACGAGAATTACCGATCTAGGATCGGTAGTTTCTCAAATGGTGATGGGTTTCATACCGATACTATATGTTGTGTTCTTAGGGGTCTGACTTTATCCACCCCATAGACTCGATATACGATACTCATAGACGAACGGACCGGACTGTACGGATATTATCACTGTAAGGCTCAGTAGGGTTTCATGATGAGTTGCTCGTCGGCCTCCCTTTCGCGCAATACCTGGGTAGCCGTTACATACAGCTAGTGCCACTGACGTGCTAGTGGTTAAACCCACTGCCAGCGTATTGACGAGTCTTTAGAATCCCATACAAAGGGTTTCCCTGCTTCGGGCGAAACGATGTAGAGGCCGTATGGTTTTACGGCAGGGTTCAATCACATATGTGTACTTGTGCACGTATGATATTCGGACGGATAATACTAGTGGTCTTTGGTTTAAACTGGATCCTAGTATTATATTTGTTGGATTATTTTCGTCTCTTTGTATTCGTATTCTTCGGAATACGGATGCGGGTATGTATATACGGTTGAGAGGTATTCTTATAATTTATTACAAGATTATTTTTAGAAGATTATACATCATCATGGTTTAGACCTTTTTGGATTAAAAGGTTATTGAGGTGTATGATGAGGTGTTTATTGCATTTTTGTGGCATGGCTAATTAGTGACCCATGGTTACTATTCTAGCATGCTTAGGGTTTTTGTTTATTGTGAGATTATGTTGACTAAGATATTTTGGAGACATGGACATTTATGTGATGGCTCCATTATTTCTTGTCACACTCACACAACAAACAAAAAACACAAGCCATTATTCATTTCTTTTTCTCTCTCTTGAGTTGCTCTCAACACCTCATTCTCATGGCATCTTCTTCTTCCTCAAGCTCCACCCAAACCCTCTCATGAGTTGAGAATCATTGGGTGTATTGAGACAAATTAATCCTTCATCACTCTCTACTTCATCTTGTCTATCTAGGCTAGCAAACTAGATACCCGAGTTGCTTCGGTTTTGAGGCGGGAGCCCGTATTACTAACCCTCGACGTGGACCGTCTTCGATGGGGAGATCGGAGATCAAACTTTATCAAGGAATCCGTGAGGAGATTGGGATGAAGGTTGAATACCGAATGACACAGATCGATCGGTATAATCATTCTAACTCCTTTGCATGTTTTGTTACCTAGGGCTTATGGATAGATCCGGGTAATTGGTTATGTTAGCGCCAAATTTTATAAATTTTTGTTCCGCATTTGGTCACGGATTGATGGCCGGGCACTTGCATAAGCCAACATTGTATCAGAGCCACTCCATAAGCCATAGTTAACTCATTACGACGTTATAAATCCGTCGTTTTTGTCGTGCAAAAACTGCCGACAAAAACAAATCCGAAAACTGAAAGTTTGAAATGTTTGCACACCCCGCGGGCTCACGGTTTGAACTGAGAATCCGTAGGGTGGTGCATGGGCACCCCTGGGAACCCTCGGGGGGGCCAAATGGCTGGGCCCACTCCCCAAGACCACCACAAGGTGGTCTTTGAGGTGGGGACCCGAAACTGCCCTACCTTGGGCAGTTTCGGGTCTTCCTCACCCCGTGGCCACCTCGTGGTGGCCTCCTGGGTAGGGTACCCCCTTTAGGCCCCCCCGACTCGAAGTTAATTTCGTGCTCTAACTCACCGTGAAGATTCGGGCACGTTTCGTTTTGATTCGGACTTCCAAATTGGCTTTAAACGGTCGGTTTTTGGAACTTTAGCTCACTGTTTTTTCATAGTTTTGGAAATTGGTTAAGTTTGTTGATTGCGTGCGGAATTCTATTGTCGCAGTTTTCAGTACATACATTACTATCTATGACCGTGAATGTCATTCGAGCGGTACAATTCATCTAACTGCTATATTTTCTTTTAGACGGGTTTGCGAACATGACATTCACGTTGATATTCTGTGTTGTGCTGTGTTATGGCTGGATCGTCATGGTGGATAGCTTGGGTGCAATGGTAGTAAAGTTTGGATTTATTTATATATTTGATATTGTGGAGCGAGCGTCCGACATGTGGACTTCCGTCACTGCCAGTTTGTATATTATTTTTTTGGGGCACGACCGGGTTGAGGTCGATGTCACCGTTGTACATATTTTTCTTTTCTGTACTAGGATTACCCCGCGGTGGAGTGCACGGATAGCCGGGTTCTAGAGGGCAACGGGCCAGCATATCATGGCGTTGAGATGGAGGGGGCCTCACTCTAGAATTGGCGGGTTATTCACCGCACTCATAAGGGGTACAGGTTGACCCAAGGAGGGGTGCTCAAGTTACCGGATTCCCTAAAGTGCCGAGTGGCCCATTCACTTTGATGAAGGGGGTTGCCTCACTTCTGGGATTGGTGGGTAACATTCCGCGCTCGTAGGGGTCTAGGTTTTCATTGCACAGGCTATCCACACGACCAGGGGAACGTCGGGTTTCACTTGCGGCTCAAAGGAAACCCGGGGCTCCCAGATTATCCGTTTGTTCTGTGATGCTTATCGCTTATCTGTGATGATGCTTATCGCATATATCATGCCTGGAATGATTATATATATATATATATATATATATATATATACACTAGTAGATGTGTTAGGTCCACGTTACCCATCCCGGTTCTTACGGGGAGGCAGAATAGGTAAAAATCAAAATTTTCCTCACTTGGTAACATGGACCATCCATGAAGGATCTTTGCTAAACAAAAACTAACAAGTAAACTACAAGTTTTAGCTACTATGTAGAATGGTTATACCTAGGTATTGAACTCCTTCTCTTCCTTTTGTGGTTCTCCTCCTTGCTTGCTACTTATAGTGGTTTGAACGGCTCCTCCTCTTCGTCTCCTCTTTGCCGTAGATGGATCCACCCGAGGGCCTCGAACTTGAGCTCCTATCTCAACCTAGAGATAACTAAGGTGCTTGGTTTGCTAAACCTAGAACCTTAGATTGAGTAGAGAAGAGTTATGGTGGTTTTGTCTCAAAAGTTTATGATTTCCAACTCATGGAACACTTGAACTTTGAGAGAGGAAGAGGGAGAGCTTTCTTTCAAGAGAGAGAAAGAATATGATAGAATGAGCTCTCATAATGCAACCATGCTCACATATTTTGGAATAATGATAATAATAATAATCATTACGAATTGTGATGGTTAGTTTATGAATGACCACTATCATTACCTTCATTTAATGCATTTTGCAAAGAACAAGAAGCATCATTGAAATGAAATAATGATGGTCAACAAGACCACAATGGTCAACCGGTCAACAAGGTCAACAAGTCAACAAAAGTCAAATTGTCAACAACCCTAACCATAGCACAATTATCCTTAATTAATATTATCAACCATATTCCTCATTCTCATTAGGGTTTGGAAAAAGTCAACGGTCAACAAGTCAACCAAAGTCAAATGGTCAACAACCCTAATGAGAATCCTCTGCCTCTGCCAACTGTGCATACACACCCGCATCCGTGTTCCGAGGAACACGAATACACTGAGACAAAACCAATCCCAAAACAAATACTAGGATCTGGCATAAACCAAAACCCGCTAGTAATAACTGCCCAGACACCAAACGTGCACAAGTGCGCGGATGTGAACGAACCCCGTCGCAAAACCATACGACCTCTACTCTGTTTTGCCCAAAGGTGAGTAACCCTCTTTGTGGGACTCTAAAGGCTCGACACTACGCTGGCAGTGGGTTTAACCACAGGCCGCAAGCGGCACTAGCTGTTCGTAACGGTCCCCAGGTAGATGCCGACGAGAAGACTGATGAGGTGAACCCATCCGAACTCCCACTGAGCCTGAATGTGACAATCTCCGTACAGTCCGGTCTGTTCGTATGAGAGTATCGCATATCGGGCCTAGGGGGGCGGTAAACGTCAGTCCCCTAATAGAGGTACAAGTCGTGTCGGAGTGTAGCCTAGAACACCCTGAGAAACTACTGGTAACACTACCAACAAATCTCGCTTGCCCTGGCCAGGGACGACTATGTGTAATGGCTCTCCTAGACACAGCGCGATATCAACTCCCAATACCGGGAGAGACGAATCCTGTCTAACCGTCACTGCCTCCAAGTGCTTCGGGACTGCACCCAACTACTACCTGTTTGCACGACTCAATAGAGCCGTGGTAGGGCAGTAATCTAAGAACAGTGGGAATACACTAAAGGCGAAGTGACAGTGTCAAGTCAACGGACTAAGCTGTACTCATGTCACCTGGGAACTGTTAACTGACGATAGGTATAATACCAACCAACAGTTCCCGACGAGTCCTGTCCAGTGTACTCGTAACCTAACGAGCACCTGCATACTATCTCCAGTACGACGTACTGATGGCTGTGGGACAGACCATCTCCCCTGCTGGGAAGAGAAGCGTATCCACCAGTCTACTCTGGAGTATCGATGCCCTGTCTCGATACTCCTACGACTAGGGACCAAAATAAGGATGTGCTTATAGACTACCCAACCCTCACTAGTTGTTAGTGTATATGCCCTAGAGGCCATTACTGTATCATACTAGTTTGTATATTACTTGATGGAAGCTTGGGATATTCACATTTGTATAGACAATCTTGCTCGAAATGGTAGTATGCTACTTGGTTTGTCTCTGCTTTAATGTGTGCATGTGTTTCTTTTAGCATATCGCCTATACACATTAGTGGAGCCATTAGGATCTTTGCTTGATTACCATCGTTGTGATTGCAGTCACACTAGTGGGGGCGGGGTAATCTACAAGCACATCCTTATACAGGTCCCTAGTCGTAGGATTATCGAGACGGGGCATCGATACTCGGGAGTAGACTAGCGTATGTGCTTCTCATCCCAGCAGGGGAGACGGTCTGTCCCACAGCCGTCAGTACGTCGTACTTGAGATAGTATGCGGGTGCTCGTTAGGTTACGAGTACACTGGACAGGACTCATCAGGAACTGTTTGTTGGTACTATACCTATCGTCAGTTATCAGTTCCCAGGTGACATGAGTACAGCTTAGTCCGCTGACTTGATACTGTCACTTCGCCTCGAGTGTGTTCCCCCTGTACTTTGATTACTACCCTACCACGACTCAAAGGAGTCATGCAAACAGGTAGTAGTTGGATGCAGTCCCGAAAAACTTGGAGGCAGTGACGGTTAGATAGGATTCGTCTCTCCCGGTATTGGGAGTTGATATCGCGCTGTGTCTAGGAGAGCCATTACACACAGTCGTCCCTGGCCAGGGCAAGCGAGATACACTGGTAGGTTTCCAGTGTTATCTCAGGGTGTTCTGGGCTACACTCCGACACGACTTGTACCGCTATTAGGGGACTGACGTTTACCACCCCCTAGGCCCTCCATGCGATATTCTCAGATGAACAGACTGGACTGTATGCAGATTGTCACATACAGGCTCAGTAGGAGTTCGGATGGGTTCGCCTCATCAGTCTTCTTATCGGCATCTACCTGGGGACCGTTACGTACAGCTAGTGCCGCTTGCGGTCTGTGGTTAAACCCACTGCCAGCATAGTGTCGAGTATTTAGAGTACCACACAGAGGGTTATTCGCCTTTGGGCAAAACAGAGTAGAGGTCGCATGGTTTTGCGACGGGGTTCGTTCACATCCGCGCACTTGTGCACGTTTGGTGTCCGGACAGTCATTGCTAGCGGGCTTTGGTTTAAGCCAGATCCTAGTATATGTTTTGGGGTTAGTTTTATCTCATTGTATTCGTTTTCCTCGGAACACGAATGCGGGTGTGTATGCACAGTTGACTGAGGTAGAGGCAGAGGATTCTCATTAGGGTTTTGGTACGGGTGTGTATGCACAGTTGACGGTTGTCTTTTACCAAACCCTAATGAATATGTGAAATGTCAATTAATAATATTAATTAAAAGAAATTGAGTTATGGTTAGGGCTGTTGACTTGTTGACCAAGGTTGACTTGTTGACCAAGGTTGAAATTTTGACCATCATCATTTCAAGCAAAGATGCTCTTTGATTTTTGCAAAACTCATTTAATGTGAAATGATAATGGTCTTTTCAACCTACCATCACCTTTTTCTTTTTGGATTAATATTGTTAATTGATTAATTCACATATATTTGCATATAGTTGCAAAATTCTCATCATTCTCTCATTCTCATTCTCTCTCATCCTTTGCTCTCCCTCTTCCTCTAGCTCAAGGCGTAAACTCTCATGTGTTGAGAACCATTTGCCTTGAAGATAAAACACCAAAACTCATCTCTACTCATTCTAAGGTTGAAAGTCTAGCAAGCCTAATACTTTAGTTACCTCAAGTTCGAGGAAGGAGCTCAAGGTAGAGGCCCTCGGGTGGATCCATCTTCGGCAAGAGAAGCCGACGAGGAGAACCATCCAACCCACTCCAAGGAGAAGAAGAGAAGGAGTTCAAGACTAGGTATAACCCCTAACCGAGTAGATAAAGCTCTTAGTAGTTGCTAGTGTGTAGTTTAGCAAAGATCCGGGTTTTATAGTCCATGTTACGCTAAACCCTAAAAATCGTTTTTCACCGTTTCCGCAACTCCGAAAGAACCGGGACAGGTAACGTGGAATTACAGTAGTGTGATCACCATCACAACGCCGGTAGTCAAGCAAAGATCCTAAGGGCTCCATCAATATGTTTTTAGCGATATGTTAAAAGAAACATACGCACATATTAAGATAGAAAAAACCAAGGAGCATACTACTATATCGAGAAAGACTGTCGTAAACCCGTATATATATATCCCAAGCCTCCAAATTGTATTATACAAACCAGTACTATACAATAATGGCCTCTAGGGCATACATATTCAACAATCTCCCACTTACACTAAAGGCCAGTAATTGGTGTACTGCATACCCAACGTCTGCACTAAGGCCAGCTGCTAGCGTACCATATACCCAATAGCTTAAAAAGTCGCTCGGACTGTGTTTGAGGGAGGGCTTTTTTGAATGGATCTGCCGTGTTGTCTTTTGTGTCCACTCTCCGTACCTCGATCTCCTGGCGATCAATGATCTCCATGATCAGGTGATACCGCCTTAAGATGTGTCTGGATTTCTGATGGGACCTTGGTTCCTTCGCTAAAGCTATAGCCCCATTGTTATCGCAATACAAAGGTATTGGGTCAACAATAGACGGAACCACCTGAAGTTCACTAATGAACTTCTTCATCCAGACCGCCTCTTTTGCGGCATCGCTTACAGCAATGTATTCAGCCTCCATCGTCGAGTCTGCGACGGTATCCTGTTTGGAACTCTTCCAACACACCGCCCCTCCGTTGAGGGTAAACACAAAACCCGAGACAGACTTGCTGTCATCTTTGTCACTCTGGAAGCTTGAATCGGTAAAGGACACGACCCTGAGGTCTCCATTACCGTAAACCAGGAACATCTCCTTAGTCTTTCTCAGGTACTTGAGAATGTTCTTCACTGCCGTCCAGTGGTTCTCACCTGGGTCAGACTGATACCGGCTCACCACGCTCAGCGCGTAAGCTACATCTGGTCTTGTACATAGCATCGCATACATTATAGATCCTACCGCCGAAGCGTAGGGTATAGTGCTCATGCGAACCCTCTCCTCGTCAGTCTTAGGAGAAATCTTCTTGGAGAGGGTGATTCCGTGCAATGCTGGTATATTACCGTGCTTGGAATCTTCCATACTAAATCTCTTTAGTACGGTCTCTATGTACCTGGACTGCGAAAGTCCCAGTAATCTCTTGGATCTATCTCTGTAGATCTTGATCCACAGAATGTACGAGGCATCACCCAGGTCCTTCATGGAGAACCGTTGTGACAAGAATAGCTTGACCGATTGTAGCATAGGAATGTCATCCACGTACAAGACTAGGAACATGACAGTTCATCCTACAATCTTCTTATAGACACAAGGTTCATCTTCGTTCTTGATGAAATCAAATTCCTTGATTGCCTCATCAAATCAGATGTTCCAGCTCCGCGATGCCTGCTTTAATCCATAAATGGATTTAAGCAACTTGCACACCTTCCCGCTGCTCCCACTGTCTATGAAACCTTCTGGCTGATCCATGTAAATGCACTCTTCCAAACAGCTGTTTAGAAAAGCCGTTTTTACATCCATCTGCCAGATTTCATAGTCATGGAAGGCAGCAATGGCAAGTAGGATCCGAATGGATTTGAGCATAGCCACTGGAGAAAAAGTTTCGTCATAGTCCACACCAGGTCTTTGACGAAAACCTTTTGCAATGAGTCTAGCCTTACAGGTTTCCATCTGCCCATCTACACCAAGTTTCCTTTTGTAGATCCATTTGCATCCAACGGGTTTTACCCCAGGTGGAGCAATATCCAAGGTCTACACTTTATTGGTGTACATGAACTCCATTTCTGATTGCATAGCTTCCAGCCACTTATCAGAGTCCCTATTGATAATGGCCTGCCTGAAACTGGTAGGGTCATCTTCTTCCAAGATGCAATCCTCTCGATCCCCGTCTATGAGAAAACCGTAGTATCTCTCGGGCGGATGAGAAATCCTACAAGACCTGCGGAGTGGCTGAGGATGTTCTGGGGTTATTGAATCCTGAGGTTCTGTCAAATCTTCAGTTTCATTTTGTGGTCGCTGAATTTCTTCCAGTTCTACCGAACTCCCACTAGTTTCTTTTGCAAGAAATTGCCACTCTAATAAGGTGGCGTGGCGAGATACAAACACCTTCTGTTCCTCGGTATGGTAGAACAAATATCCTGTCGAATTTTTAGGATATCCCACAAATTTACATAGAACTGAACGTGCCTGAAGCTTGTCCGGATTTTGTACTTTTACATAGGCCGGACAACACCATATCTTAATACGTTTAAGATACGGCCTTTTACCATTCCATATCTCAAATGGTGTCTTAGGCACTGATTTAGATGGAACATCATTCAAGAGATATGCTACTGTCAGAAGCGCATGCCCCCAAAATGAAAGAGGCAGCTCGGCACTACTCATCATGGAGCGAACCATATCCAATAGGGTACGATTCCTCCGTTTCGATACACCGTTGTGCTGTGGTGTATAAGGAGGAGTAAGCTGAGAGAGAATACCATTATCTTTTAAGTAATATAGGAATTCCGTGCTTAAGTACCCCCTCCCCTATCCGATCGGAGGATCTTGATACTTTTGCCAGTCTGGTTCTCTAATTCGTTTCTGAATTCCTTGAATTTCTCAAAAGCTTCAGATTTGTGTTTCATCAGATACACATATCCGAACCTAGAGAGATCGTCAGTGAATGTGATGAAGTACGAGAACCCACCCCTCACATGTATAGACACCGGACCACATACATCACTGTGTATGAGTCCTAAGAGCTCTGTTGCTCTTTCTCCATGTCCGGTGAACGGAGATTTGGTCATCTTTCCTTTGAGACAGGACTGACAAGTTTCATAAGATGAAAACTCGAATGTATCCAAGAGTCCATCTTTATGAAACTTACTTAGTCTTTTCTCTCCGATATGACCAAGTCTACAATGCCACAAGTAGGAATCATTCGTGTCTGAATTCATCCTCTTGCGTGTGTTTTGTATATTGAGAACTGTATTCTGATTTAGAACGTAGATACCATTACACAGTGTACCTTCTGCAACCAGTACCTTATGAAGGTAAATGTTCATGACATTTCTATCAAGAACAAAGTTATATCCATCTTTATCGAGTAAAGAAACTGATATGATGTTGCAAACCATGGAAGGTACATAGTAGCAATCGTTCAAAATCATAGTATTGCCATTTGGCAACACAAGGTGATATTCACCGACGGCTGCAACATTAACTTGTGCTCCGTTCGCTACCCTGAGCGACATATCACCAGGTGCAACTCTCCTACTTTTTCTCAGTCCCTGCAATATATTACAGATATGAGATCCTGATCCGGTATCAAGTACCCAGGAGGTAGGGCTGACCGTAAAGCAGTTCTCAATTACAAGAACACCTGAAGTAGATGCAAAACTATGCTTCTTCTTCAACTGGGTATCCTTGGAATCCATACAATCCTATTTCCCTTGCTCACACTTATGACTGTTGTCGTAAGTTAGAGCTGAACCGACGTTCCCCAGCCCCGAATAAGAATTCGGATCGGTCAAGCGATACATTTTATTATCTTGATTAGGGCGTGAAATGGTTTCTACGTGGAGAGAGAGAAAAGAAACACTCAGCGTGCGCTCTTGCAAGATTAGATTGGTTTATTAATTTATCTAATCAGGATGGCTCCCACTGTTTCCTCAAATTCTTCTTCAAACCTTTAAAAGAAGAACTAGTCGGGATTAATTGTACGTCACAATACTTGCTTTAACCTTTCAGCCAGGCTGGTGTTGGTACTTCGAGGGAGGTTTTCCAACGCTTTCGCGAAGTTCCTTAATTAAATAACCTCTTTTCCCTGGAGGCGTAGCCCCGCTAACACCGTTCTAGACACCTACTTGGTTTATAGCATTGATTGTTAAGTGAAATAATCTCCCGAGAGTAATCCAACTCATCAGTGGGATCGGGAACCAACTATCATTGTGTAATGACCTAGATGGAATCCACTCTAGTCACTACACTCTAGAAGGTATGCTAAATATGCAAGTCTCAGTTTCTTTAGAAACTCCCGATGTGGTTTTTACCCCTAGGACCCAAGTGATCTTGACTGAGCCAACATATCAAAAGATCCTAGTCAAGTTCAACCCGTCATTATCTTGATTGCATTAGACCCACCCGTATAAGTCCTTGGCTGAGCCAAAATGACCGCACGACTGTCCTAACCAATCACATTATATGCTACAAAAAAATATTACATAGCTACCGGTCACTACGCCTCGACTGAGCATGAAATACGTAGCACGAATACTAAGTAATACCAATCCGAAATGACGGAGGGCTACGGCTGGGTTTTGGCGAAAACCCGTTAACGTAATGAACTTGATATAGTTGAAGGAACATGATTGCCTTTTTGAAAATATAGTGGCGAAAACTTTTGCTAAAGAGGTCACTCCTTGTGAAGGGATCTCGGCACTTTCCTCGTCGAATGAGGTGCAGGATATTCCAAACTGAATACCTCGATGCAAAGCAAGAATAATCGACTATAGTGAAGTTATTACCCTGACGCAAACTTTTGTCCAAGGGGTCACTCCCGATGAAGGGATCTCGGCCCTTGCCTCGTCGAATGAGGTGCTGGGCATTCATAACTGAATAGCTCTATGCAAAAAAAAGAGAACGTCCTTGCAATAACAGCTTTTTGAAAATTGTTCCAACAACGTCCTTTTGGTTTATTTTCTTTGCATTAAAACAATGCGTCCCATCAATTAATCCTACCATTGCAGAGAACAACGAAAATATGGCGTACGCTTATGCCATCCGCATTCGCCACGGGGCCCCGTCATTACCCGTTAGGTTACTTAACTAACGACAGAGAGGGGGCTGGACTAGCGCGGATGCAAAACATAAGCAACGCCTACTAGATATCATATATAGATATATACATTCGTCAGATGCAATGATAGCCATTCCAGATCACAATGAACACATTGGATATGCTAGGAATCCGCATTTCGTTCGAGCCTGCAACGAAAGATGGATTACACGGTCGTGATGAATAGCCAAACCCACCCTAGACCCCTACGGGTGCGACAAACTACCCGCCAAATACCGGAAGTGAAGCAGCCTCCCTCAACAACGTGAGTAGGCCACTCAGCACTTCAACATTCCCGGTAGTTTGTGCACCCCACCTTGGGTCTATCCTAGGAGCAAAAACAGTAAAAGAAATAATATACAATGGCAGCTACAACCTCATCCCGGATGTGCGGCCATAAAAATAATATTACATCAATTTACATATTACATCAAATGAAAGATAAAGAAACTCTCATCTCACAAAACCCCGACTATTCATCCGCGACAATCCAACGAGTTCATATACACAATCCAACAACATTACAGATCACAGATATGCATAACCCCCACTAATCGACATATAGCGATTAGCCGACGTTCAGTGCATATATCACATTACAGATATAACCAATTAGGAAGAGTTTGTAGAACTTCGATCAAAATACCATTTTGTAATTACCCCCAAACACAACATTGTACTCTGGAAAAACTGGGCAGAAACAAAACATTTTAAAAATCCCAAAACAGCAAACTGAGTAAACTGCAGGAAATCGGAGCCGCGGCCGAGTCAACTCGACCGCGGATCCGCGGCGAAACGTATGGTTTCGCCGCGGTTCCGCGGCTAGATGGCCGAGTCGTGGGCTCAAATTTCTTGACAATTCCTAAAAAACCCTGCACCGATTTTTAAGGCATGTGGAATAATTTTTGGAGCAGTTTTAAAAATCGGCAGAAAGTATGGTTTTTGACATGTTTTTCGGGATTTTTTTCCGGATGGAAATTATAAACACTTTTCTAACAGTTAGTTAGTGTTTAGCTAGGCTCTGATACCACTGTTAGGTCCACGTTACCCACCCCGGTTCTTTCGGGGAGGCGGAATAGGTAAAAATAAAAAAAATTCTCACTTGGTAACATGGACCATCCGTGAAGGATCTTTGCTAAACAAAAACTAACAAGTAAACTACAAGTTTTAGCTACTATGTAGAATGGTTATACCTAGGTCTTGAACTCCTTCTCTTCCTTTTATGTTCTTGCTCCTTGTAGTGGTTTGAACGGCTCCTCCTCGTCGTTTCCTCTTTGCCGTAGATGGATCCACCCGAGGGCTTCGAACTTGAGCTCCTATCTCAACCTAGAGATAACTAAGGTTCTTGGTTTGCTAAACCTAGAACCTTAGATTGAGTAGAGAAGAGTTATGGTGGTTTTGTCTCAAAATTTTATGATTTCCAACTCATGGAACACTTGAACTTTGAGAGAGGAAGAGGGAGAGCTTTCTTTCAAGAGAGGGAAAGAATATGATAGAACGAGCTCTCATAATGCAACCATGCTCACATATTTTGGAATAATGATAATAATAATAATCATTAAGAATTGTGATGGTTAGTTTATGAATGACCACTATCATTACCTTCATCTAATGCATTTTGCAAAGAACAAGAAGCATCATTGAAATGAAATGATGATGGTCAACAAGACCACAATGGTCAACCGGTCAACAAGGTCAAAAAGTCAACAAAAGTCAAATTGTCAACAACCCTAACCATAGCACAATTATCCTTAATTAATATTATCAACCATATTCCTCATTCTCATTAGGGTTTGGAAAAAGTCAACGGTCAACAAGTCAACCAAAGTCAAATGGTCAACAACCCTAATGAGAACCTCTGCCTCTGTCAACTGTGCATACACGCCCGCATCCGTGTTCCGAGGAACACGAATACACTAAGACAAAACCAATCCCAAAACAAATACTAGGATCCGGCTAAAACCAAAGCCCGCTAGTAATAACTGCCCGGACACCAAACGTGCACAAGTGCGCGGATGTGAACGAACCCCGTCGCAAAACCATGCGACCTCTACTCTGTTTTGCCCAAAGGTGAGTAACCCTCTGTGTGGGACTCTAAAGGCTCGACACTACGCCGGCAGTGGGTTTAACCACAGGCCGCAAGCGGCACTAGCTATACGTAACGGTCCCCAGGTAGATGCCGACGAGAAGACTGATGAGGTGAACCCATCCGAACTCCCACTGAGCCTGAATGTGACAATCTCCGTACAGTCGGGTCTGTTCGTCTGAGAGTATCGCATGTCGGGCCTAGGGGGGCGGTAAACTTCAATCCCCTAATAGCGGTACAAGTCGTGTCGGAGTGTAGCCCAGAACACCCTGAGAAACAACTGGTAACACTACCAACAAATCTCGCTTGCCCTGGCCAGGGACGACTATGTGTAATTGCTCTCCTAGACACAACGCGATATCAACTCCCAATACCGGGAGAGACGAATCCTGTCTAACCGTCACTGCCTCCAAGTGCTTCGGGACTGCACCCAACTACTACCTGTTTGCACGACACAATAGAGCCATGGTAGGGCAGTAATCTAAGAACAGTGGGAATACACTAAAGGCGAAGTGACAGTGTCAAGTCAACGGACTAAGCTGTACTCATGTCACCTGGGAACTGTTAACTGACGATAGGTATAATACCAACCAACAGTTCCCGACGAGTCCTGTCCAGTGTACTCATAACCTAACGAGCACCTGCATACTATCTCCAGTATGACGTACTGATGGCTGTGGGACATACCATCTCCCCTGCTGGGAAGAGAAGCGTATGCACCAGTCTACTCTGGAGTATCGATGCCCTGTCTCGATACTCCTACGATTAGGGACAAAATAAGGATGTGCTTATAGACTACCCAGCCCCCACTAGTGTGATCACCATCACAACGCCGGTAGTCAAGCAAAGATCCTAAGGGCTCCATCAATATGTTTTTAGCGATATGTTAAAAGAAACATACACACATATTAAGATAGAAACAAACCAAGTAGCATACTACTATATCGAGCAAGACTGTCGTAAACCCGTATATATATCCCAAGCCTCCAAAATGTATTATACAAACCAGTACTATACAATAATGGCCTCTAGGGCATACATATTCAACAATATGTTGTATATGTTTTGCACCCGCGCTAGTCCTGCCCCCGCTCTGTCGTTAGTTAAGTAACCTAACGGGTGATGCGGGGCCCAGTGGCGAATGCGGATGGCATATACGCATATCATATTTTCGTTCTTTTCTGGTGTGATTAATTGATGGGACTGCGTTGATTCTGATCAATGCAAAGATAAAACAAACCTATATATGATGTTGTTGGAACAATTTTCAAAAGCTGTTATTACAAGAACGTTTTCTTTTGTTTTTCACAGCGGTATTCGGTTATGAATATTCAGTACCTCATTCGATGAGGCAAGAGCCGAGATCCCTTCATTGGGAGTGACTGTTCATATCAGATTTTTGCATTTTTATACCACCCAATTTTTATCATATTGCTTATTGGTAGGTACTCTTGAGCCGTATTTGCTAGTCAACTGCAGAATACAGGTTCCCGGCTCTAAACGATGAAATTCATGGAAAAGCACGACAAAATCCGGGTTCCTGCCAACCACAGATAAAACACGGGTCTCCGCTCTCTATCCGTCTGTTGCCACACACCAGTTTAAGAGAGAAAATGACAAGTCGATTGTCACCTTCATGCACAAAGCACAATGGCAACACCAAGTCCAAGAAATCTACGCAGAGCTCAAGAAAATCATGACAAAAAGATCCACATCCAATCACCCTTGATTCTGGAAGAAATGTGGAAAGATTATCAGAAAAAAACAAGTACCAGACTAAAGGGAACAGAAGACCAGGGCAGCACACAAAAGACGACACCCCAACTCCCCATAGGGCGGCGGAACCGCGGCCAATAGGGGGTCTAGGCCGCGGTTCCGCGGCAGTACTGCCTCCTCACATGATGAAACTTCAGGGGTATTTTGGTATTTTCATGTAGAGGCAGAATTTTGCCCTAGATTTCCAGTTCGCTTCCTATAAATAGCCCAGAACCTTGTGAAGCCAAGGGTGCTTAATCTTGTATTTAGATTTTAGGTTTTAGTTGTTGTTCTTCTTCCTCCTCTCATCTCTTCTCCATTAAAAAACTTGTAGTGAGCTTTTGTGAGTGAAGAATGAATAAAGGAGTTATTTTACTTATCATGCTTGTCTTGTTCTTTAGTTAAATTATTATTGCTTGTAATTTTCATTTGTTAACTTAGTCGTTGTTATTTGTGTTTGTTTGTTTCTTTTCTCTTTTCCTTTATCCTTAAACAACCATGATGCTTACGCTTGATCCTTGCCGAGATGAGGTCGCAAATAGCTAGTTGTTATCTTCTAATCTCCTTCTTTCTATCTTCCTCTTTTGTTTTATTTTCCGTATAATGGGTGAGTAGTTTCATACTTGTTAGGGTAGGATAAGGGAAGTTTGAGAGAAGGAAATCTCTCTCACTCTTTCCTTGCCCAACATCTTAAATCGACTCCCGTTAATTGAACCACAATCCGCTCCCTACGGCACCCTATCCTACATGATAGCGGTGATTCCGTAGTGAGACCGGTTGTGGTTGAATTAACCGGAGGTTATGGCTAAGAGCTAAGAACGGACGGACAAGCACCAAAAGAAAGAACTTAAGCGTTGGAAAGCCTAGCTTATACTCGCAAGTTCCTTCCTAGTCGTGCTAATCCCCGTTGTTGCCGATTACCGTAACACCGATATTAAGAGTGGCAACGAAAGAAGTGAGCGACTCCTAACTCAAACTAACCTAATCCTAACCCTAACAAGCTCTCTTTACATATCATTTTAACACTTAGTTAATCACAAACCAATCTGGAAAATTGGACTTAACTCGTTAAAGCACATAGAAAAAGATTCCCATCTCCCTGCGGACGACCCGTACTCAACCGGCTAGCTACAAGCGAAACCGTTTTGATTGCGGTAATTAACTAAACTTGAACACGCAGAATCTCTACCAATCAAATGGCGTCGTTGCCGGGTAGACGGTAGTTTATTCCTTTATGTAATTTCGGGTTAATTTGTGAATATAAAGCTAACCGAAAAAAATTTATATATATACATTGTAAAAAAAATCATCTTGTTATTTTTGATTAGTTTTTGTGCAAGTGTGAAGGATAATACGAAGTTCGAGTTCAGTGCCAAAGACGTGGGAAGATAGACCCATAACTCGCGGCTACACCGCGACAAATCAAGACGGAGCCAACGGTCTACAGTGAAAATCTGGAGCAGATACAATGAACAAATCAAGATTCAGGATATCCAGACAAGT
Organism: Agapanthus africanus; assembly: GCA_030015575.1. Classification (NCBI taxonomy): domain Eukaryota; kingdom Viridiplantae; phylum Streptophyta; class Magnoliopsida; order Asparagales; family Amaryllidaceae; genus Agapanthus; species Agapanthus africanus. The sequence goes on from JASDDO010000031.1 coordinate 142,920,289, forward strand.
AGAGAACACCCAAAACAGCACACACCAGAAATTTGAAGCCCCGATCCCTCCACATAGCCGCGGAACCGCGGCCTAAGCAGGTGTTTGGCCGCGGAACCGCGGCCATTTAGTGCCTTCAGGGTGCTAAATTTTTCTGGTGAGTCTCTCTCCTCTTTCCGACTCCTCTGGACTCTACTGAACTGTGTTTTATGCAGAATTCTTTGCGCAAATTCTCTCCCCCCTTCCAATAAACTGTTCTTGTGCAGGATTCTTTGCGCCGCGCTAAAAAATAAAAATTGTTTGCAGTTGATTTGTTACCGCTTTGCATTCATTAATACGAACTTAAGGGGCTTGAAACCAATTCAGATTGGGTGGGGATTTCATCACCCTTCCCAGGACCCCAGAAATCACAAAAGCATATGCATTGACCATTGTTAATTAAATACTACTAGACTCGGCCCAAAGGACTTCGCGCTCAATAGGACAGAGGACTAGTTACAGGCATCGGCCGTTTATCCTATCTGACTTTTGCGGTGTCTAGGCAAGTGTGTCGAAGGCAAGTGGTTACTTAATTAAGACCACTACTTACGTAGTGGGGAGCCTCCCACTTACCTGGCACTTACCTGGCCGCAATTGACGGAGAAGAGGCAGTTTGAGGTCCTATTTCTAGCCCTCTGGAACAGTTAGGAGCTGTCTAGCAGACCTAGGTGACCCTAGATCTAGGTGTGATTGTGCATATCTTGTTTGTGATTGCTTAAAGCCGTAAGTCCGTACATATTTCTGTAAAGATCTCTCTAAAAAGAAAAAAAATGAAAAAAAAATCAAAAACTTTTATAAAAACTTGCCCTTTGTCGCCAGAATCCATTTTTTTTCACCCACCACCCATCGTATTTCTCCATTGACGTTTTCTTATCCTCACCTTCTCCGCTTTGACTATACTAAACTCGTTTAGTGTATGTCCGCTTGGACTCGGGACACTAGCGCCCGCCTAGTCCGCGTTACGTTAGTCGCTATCGACTACGCGATCGACTCAGACGTCGAAACTCCGTCCACGCCTCTTTCATCCTTACCTTTGCCGGCCAACTCCGACGTTGACCGGAATTCTGTTCATACATCTTCACCTTCACCATCACCAACCTCTTCTTCCGCGATGTCAGGATTTAATCCGAACATCTCTTTGACTACCCCTGGATTGGCTCCACCTCCTATGGAGACCAATAACCCACCACCACCGTCTGTTGTAGCGCTGCAGTGAATCGCGCTCCAGGATCGTTTCTATCCCACCCGTTCTGCACTTCCCACCCGCCTTTCTCTTCCACCGGCCAATGGGGATAATTTTGAAATTAAGCCCCACTTCATCAACATGCTTCCACGATTTCATGGGCTTGAATCTGAAGATGCCTATATCTTCATCAATAAATTTCAAAACGTCTGTGCCATGATGAAAACCACCCAGCTGTCGGACGATGCTACACGGCTACGGGTCATTCCGTTCACTTTATGCGATCTTGCTGAAAAATGGCTGTATAGCACCGCTTCCCACTCCATAACCAGTTGGGACAAGTTTGTTAAAGCGTTTCTCAAAAAATTTTATCCGAATCATAAAACTGTAAGGATCCGTAATGAAATCAACCAATTCTCTCAGCTTCCTTCTGAACCCTTCTGGAAGTGCTTTGACCGGTATAAAGACCTTCTTGTTCAGTGTCCTCACCACGGTATAGAGAAATGGCAACTTTGCCAAACCTTATACGAGGGCCTGAACCCAACAACCAAGCAGTTGTTGGAAACCATCTGTCAGGGCCACTTCCTATCGAAATCTGACGAGGAAGCGTGGCAATTCTTCGACGACCTTGCGGAGCAAACGCTACAATGGGAGAGCACCAGACCGACTTCTTCTTTTTCTACCTCCACTTCTACCGGTCAGTCTAGGGTAGGAATTCACCAACTTGATGTCTCTATTACGATGAAAGCTGAAATGGCTGCAATAACGAGAAAGCTTAAAGCGATAGAGAGCAAATTCTCTTCTCCTGCTCCTACCCCTGTTCTTCCCCTTCGTACCATTTGCGCTTGTTGTTCCGATCCTTCTCACTTAACCGAAGAGTGTCCTTACAATCCACCATCTCAAGGACAGGATCAGGTTAATGCTGCATTTCAGCAAAGACCGAGGAATGATCCATACTCTTCCACCTACAATCCCAGTTGGAGGAACCACCCCAATTTCGCCTGGAATCAGAATCAGAATCAATTCCAAGGCAACAATTTCCAGAGGCCCCCTCCTCCGCAACAACAAGCGCAACAACAAACTCAACATTAGTTTCAGCAGCCCTTCCAACCCCAACCTTTTCAAAATCAGACGAACAACTTTGCACCCAACAATTCTTTTCCACCAAACAACTTTGTTCCGTCAAACAACGATAAGGTTTCCTCACTCGAACGAAGTCTGGAAGCGTTCGTTAAACAATCAACTCAGTCCACCGCCAACATCCAGTCTTCCATTCAGTCCTTAGTGCAACACACTGCCGCTCACGGGCAAAGCATCAAGACCATCGAGGCCCAGATTGCACAGCTGAATGCGGCCTTAAGCGAGCGAGAGAAGGGGAAACTCCCGTCCCAGCCACTCCCTAATCCCGGCCACCCACATAATGTACATGTTGCTCTTGAACAACAGAATCATAATGTGAGTACCATGACCACATTGAGATCGGGAAGGATGCTGCAAAACAACATCGGCACACGGATCAACAATGACACCCCGGCCACTTCTTCTTCTTCTTCTTCTTCTTCTTCTTCTTCTTCTTCTTCTGCTTCTTCGTCTTCTGAGCCTATTCTCCATTCTTCAACAGGCTCTCCTTCCTCTTCTTCTGCTCTGAACGGACTCACTTCTTACTCCACGAAAACACCTGTTCTGGGATCCGTTCCAACTCCATAATCTCCTCCTCCAGCATTGGACTCAACCAATTTTAAAAACGTTCCATTTCCAAACCGGTTGAAGTCCAATAAACAAAATCCACAAATGGAGAAGATTCTGGAGTTATTTAAGCAGGTTAAGATTAACATTCCTCTTTTAGATGCTGTCCAGCAAGTCCCGTCCTACGCGAAAATCTTAAAGAACTTGTGCACGAAAAAGAGGAAGTCTCAGGTACCCAAGAAAGTTTTCTTGGCTAGTGCTGTGAGTGATGCTCTTACCCAATCTTTACCACAAAAACGGAAGGACCCTGGCTGTCCTACGATTTCAATTACCATTGGGGATAAGAACATCAACCGCGCACTATTAGATCTTGGTGCCAGTGTTAACCTGCTTCCGTACTCAGTATACGAGCAATTAGGCGTAGGAGAGCTGAAACCCACATACTGTACTCTCCAAATGGACGACCGATCGATCACCCATCCTAGGGGTGAGCTAGAGGATGTGTTAATCAAGGTCGGGGACTTCATATTCCCCGTTGACTTCATTGTATTAGACACACAGCCTGTAGCTAACCCCCGGAATCAAATTCCGGTGATACTCGGTCGCCCATTCCTTGCAACCTCAAATGTTGTGATGAATTGTCGCAATGGTTCGATGAACCTCTCTTTTGGAAACATGACAATTGAACTCAACATTTTTAGGTTGGGGAACCTAATGCTCATATACTGGACGTCTGCTCGATCCAGGAGATCACCCCAGAAGAGTGTGAATTTGAGGAGATTCTCTTTGATCACGATAACCTTGACGCCATTAGTGCGTTCCTCTTCGAACCTGCTGCTGTTTCTGCGCCCGACAACGACTACGAGTGTTTCACGTTCTCGAACGATCTTAGCCGCTCACAACCCGAGTTTGAATCCTTCGAATTTCCGGATGAGTTACCTGAACCATCCAACTCGGTCGCTTACACTCGTTTTGAACCTTTGCTGGAATCTTTTGAGTTCGAGACCTTTGCACCAATCTTGCCTTCAATCGTTTCACCTCCAACGCTCGAACTCAAGCCTTTGCCGTCTCACCTTAAGTATGCTTACTTAGGTGAGAACGAGACCCTCCCAGTCATCATCTCGTCTTCTCTAGCTCCAGAGCAAGAGAAAGCCCTTCTTACGGTCTTGCACAGCAATAGGCAAGCTTTTGGCTGGTCCATGGCGGACATCAAGGGGATTAGTCCCCTGATCGTTGAACATCACATTCATCTGATGGATGATGCCAAACCAGCCAGGGATCCACAAAGACGGCTCAATCCAGTCATGAATGAGGCTGTGAAGAAGGAGATCGTAAAATGTCTGGATAGTGGTATCATTTACCCTATCTCTGATAGCCAGTGGGTTAGCCCCATTCATGTTGTCCCCAAGAAGTCAGGCATCACGGTCATAACCAACGAGGCGAACGAGTTAATCCCTACTCGCACCCAAACTGGGTGGCGAGTATGCTTTGATTACAGAAAACTCAACACCGCAACGCGGAAGGACCACTTTCCGCTACCTTTCATTGACCAAATGCTTGAACGATTGGCCGGACACAAGTACTACTGCTTTCTTGATGGCTACTCCGGCTATAATCAAATTCCCATCACCGAAAAAGACCAGGACAAGACCACATTCACTTGTCCTTTCGGCACGTTTGCATATCGTCGCATGCCCTTTAGGTTATGCAATGCGCCCGCTACCTTCCAGCGGTGTATGATGGGAATCTTTTCAGACATGGTGAAAAATTTCTGGAGATCTTCATGGACGATTTCTCCATCTTCGGCGATTCCTTCAACGAGTGTTTGCTGCATCTTGACGCTGTCCTTACCCGATGTAAGGACAAGAACCTCACATTGAATTGGGAGAAGTACCACTTCATGGTGCGCGAAGGTATTGTCTTAGGACATATCATTTCGCAAAATGGCATAGAGGTTGACAAAGCGAAGATTGAGGTCATTTCCAATCTCCCTCCTCCCAGATGCATCAGAGACATCCGAGCCTTCCTTGGCCATGCCGGTTTCTATAGACGGTTCATCAAGGACTTTAGCAAGATTGCTAGGCCCTTGACTCTTTTGCTGGCCAAGGACACGCCATTCGACTTCAACTCGAGCTGTGTGACTGCGTTCGAGTCATTGAAAAGCTCACCTACTTCTGCTCCCGTTCTTTCTTCACCTGACTGGACGCACCCATTCGAGATTATGTGCGATGCATCCGACTTTGCCATTGATGCTGTCCTTGGACAACACATCAACAAGATGCCGCACGTAATCTATTATGCGAGCCGAACCCTGAACGACGCCCAACTCAATTATACAACAACTGAGAAGGAATTCTTAGCTGTTGTATTTGCTTTAGAAAAGTTCAGGCCCTACCTCATCGGCTCTCCAGTCATTGTCTACACAGACCATTCTGCTCTGCGCCATCTTTTTGCGAAGAAAGATGCAAAATCTCAGTTAATACGTTGGATTCTCTTGCTTCAAGAGTTTGACCTTGTCATTAAGGACAAACGAGGATGTGAAAACGTAGTTGCCGACCATCTCTCACGACTTCCTTCTTCGCCTTCGCTTCAAATTCCGATCAACGACGTTTTCCCGGATGAACAGCTCTTGACAGTATCTTGCGAACCCTGGTTCGCAGATATTGTGAACTATTTGGCCACAGGATTACTACCGACTGAATGGTCAAGTCAGGACAGACTTCGCTTCTTATCCCAAGTAAAACACTTTTACTGGGACGAACCCTATCTGTTCAAGTACTGTCCGGACCAGATTATTCGTCGGTGTGTCCCTGACGAGGAATTCAAGAGTGTGCTGTCATTTTGCCACGATCAAGCATGTGGCGGGCATTTTGGCCCCAGAAAGACAGCTGAGAAGATCTTGCAATGTGGTTTCTACTGGCCACAACTCTTCAAAGACGCTCATGACTATTGCAAGACTTGCTCCCGGTGCCAACACTTGGGCCGGATATCCCGGAGGAACGAGATGCCGCTCCAACCAATCTTGGTTGTAGAGATTTTCGATGTTTGGGGGATAGATTTCATGGGGCTGTTTCCCAGCTCTTTTGGGAACTTGTACATCCTTCTCGCTGTTGATTACGTCTCTAAGTGGGTCGAGGCTGTGCCCAGCATGACTAACGACAACAAGGTTGTCGTTAGGTTTCTTAAAGAAAACATTTTCTCCTATTTTGGGCACCCCCGAGCGATCATTAGCGACAATGGAAGTCATTTCTGCAATAAGACTTTCGAGGCCTTGATGTGGAAATATTCCATTAATCATAAGCTATCTACGCCATACCACCCCTAAACCTGCGGCCATGCCGAAGTTTCAAATCGGCAAATCAAGCAGATACTGGAGAAGACGGTTTCCAAGAACCGAAAAGATTGGTCGCTGAAACTCACTGATGCCTTTTGGCCATTTCGAACCGCTTATAAGACCGATCTTGGCATGTCTTCCTATCGGCTTGTGTACGGAACGGCTTGCTACCTACCTATCGAAATAGAGCATCGCGCATTTTGGGCAATAAAAGAACTGAATCTGTCTCTCGAAGATGCGTGCAGCCATCGGAAGCTGCAGCTGAACGAACTGAGCGAGCTTAGGGATGAGGCTTACGATAAGGCGGTTGTCGTTAAGAATCGAACGAAGGTGTTTCACGATAAACACTTTTTGCGCAAAACCTTCGTACCTGGTCAGCAGGTACTGCTTTACGACACCCGGCTACACTTCCATCCAGGAAAGCTCAGATCTCGCTGGAAAGGGCCGTATTTTGTGCGGAATGTGTATCCGCAGAGCGCTGTGGATTTGGAGAATCCAACGGACGGTTCATTTTTCAAAGTGAACGGACACCGACTAAAACCGTACCTTAGCGCCGAACCAACAGAGGAGCTCCTGGTCTTACAGGAGCCGGTTTACCCTGCATAATCTTCCTCTGCCTACCACCAAACTTCGGTTATCCAGCCAAGAACAGTGGACACTGTTCCAAATAAGTTTGGGGGTATGTATATACCTTTTTGTATTTATTTGTGGATATTCTTTTCCTTTTTTCTTTACTCTTTAAAAACATAAAAAAATTTGGTATATCTAACCGACAATTTTGACCCTTCAAATGATCTCTTCATGCGATGACAGTGAGGACACTGTCCAGTTTAAGTTTGGGGGTACGCTCGGTACGCATTTCTAACCTTCGCATTCATATGTATATTTTGCATCTGCATATTAAAATCCATAAAAATCTGAAAATTTTCTAAAAACATAAAAACTTTTTTGTCAAGTTAGCTAGTGGGAGGACTCTGATTCAACATTTCGACGGTTTTGTTTGATAAGATAAGAATAACTAAATCTTATGTTTATATTTTGAAAACCTGAAAGATAACTCTCCTTTGAAGTTAACTATAGCTGATATACGTCTTTACATCACACTACACGTGTCGTGAGTTTTGGAAATTAGATGACAAGTCTTTTATGCCTAAAAACTTTTAAATGGATAAATGATTTTCTGAGGATCAAATAGGTTTGTTTTGAAATAAGTAATATCAAGAATAGTTTATGAAGTGAGTGAATATGAAGGAATGTTATTGATGCCTTAATTGGAACTAAGTCTGAAAAATAACCCATCTAGAACTTGATTGGAATGATTCCACACCAAAACCCACTAAACACGTCTTTTCTCCAAAAAATAATTGAACTGCCGGTTATATCTCCGTTCGCATTGAATCATCATGATTTTCACGCCAAATTGTCTTTTGTTTTTGGACCTAGGTAACTTGAGTAATTAAGTTCGCTGGGGTGTTTCTACACCTAATGTCCTAAAGCCAACTGGTTTGGATGCATTGGCCCAAAGCTCGCTAAGAAGCCTAGAAAGTCCAGATTAAAACAAAGTCAAGCAAGTGTTCTCCCCGAGTTAAAATTCCTAACGGTTCTTTGTGTGAGAATAATCTTGATAAAAGACATGCTTTTATAAAAAAAATTAGCGGAGATATGAAGGTTTTATTCTATGATAAAGACTATTGCACGTTCACAGAGGTGTGTATGAAATGAAAATAAGAAAAAGATGGAGTGAAAAATAAGACCTAGTTTCCTGTTAAGGAAGATAGAAATTCTGAAGTTGAAACCTTACTGGAAAACGAAACTTGAAAAATGCTTAACTCTTTATAAAACTTATGTGATCCTTTCAAAATTCTTATCTGGGCTTTATTGTGTGACATGAGGACTTTATTCGACCTTTCTGGAACTTAACGACACTATTTGCACTGCACGTAAAGACATATAAAATCTTAAGTTAAATAAGAAGCGAGATGTGAAAAATAAAGGTTCGATAGTCTAGACTTAGGATCATAGAATTGTTATTTTCTGAAACAAAACGTTAGGGTTTGAATCATAGTTATTTTGCAAAACTAGCTTGACCGGATTTTGTGGGTAGTATCCGCTGAAAACCCTTAGGAGACAACACTCCTCCTACTAGGGACACCTAGAGGTTTAACGGCTTGTTGCACATGCTCAGTACAATCGCGTTCCCTGCGAAAGTGAGGTTAGGAAGTTTTTGTGAATAAATTGGCTTTGCTCGGGATGAGCAAATGATAAGTTTGGGGGTATTTGTTCATATCAGATTTTTGCATTTTTATACCGCCCAATTTTTATCATATTGCTTATCGGTAGGTACTCTTGAGCCGTATTTGCTAGTCAATTGCAGGATACAGGTTCCCGGCTCTAAACGATGAAATTCATAGAAAAGCACGATAAAATCCGGGTTCCTGCTAACCACAGATAAAACACGGGTCTCCACTCTCTATCCGTATGTTGCCACACACCAGTTTAAGAGACAAAATGACAAATCGATTGTCACCTTCATGCACAAAGCACAATGGCAACACCAAGTCCAAGAAATCTACGCGGAGCTCAAGAAAATCATGACAAAAAGATCCACATCCAATCACCCTTGATTCTGGAAGAAATGTGGAAAGATTATCAGAAAAAACATGTACCAGACTAAAGGGAACAGAAGACCAGGGCTGCACACAAAAGACGACACCCCAACTCCCCCATAAGGCGGCGGAACCGCGGCCAATAGGGGGTCTAGGCCGCGGTTCCGCGGTAGTACTGCCTCCTCACATGATGAAACTTCAGGGGTATTTTGGTATTTTCATGTAGAGACAGAATTTTGCCCTAGATTTCCAGTTCACTTCCTATAAATAGCCCAGAACCTTGTGAAGCCAAGGGTGCTTAATCTTGTATATAGATTTTAGGTTTTAGTTGTTGTTGTTCTTCCTCCTCTCATCTCTTCTCCATTAAAAAACTTGTAGTGAGTTTTTGTGAGTGAAGAATGAATAAAGGAGTTATTTTACTTATCATGCTTGTCTTGTTCTTTAGTTAAATTATTATTGCTTGTAATTTTCATTTGTTAACTTAGTCGTTGTTATTTGTGTTTGTTTCTTTCTTTTCTCTTTTCCTTTATCCTTAAACAACCATGATGCTTACGCTTGATCCTTGCCGAGGTGAGGTCGCAAATAGCTAGTTGTTATCTTCTAATCTACTTCTTTCTATCTTCCTCTTTTGTTTTATTTTTCGTATAATGGGTGAGTAGTTTCATACTTGTTAGGGTAGGATAAGGGAAGTTTGAGAGAAGGAAATCTCTCTCACTCTTTCCTTGCCCAACATCTTAAATCGACCCCCGTTAATTGAACCACAATCCGCTCCCTACGGCACCCTATCCTACATGATAGCGGTGATTCCGTAGTGAGACCGGTTGTAGTTGAATTAACCGGAGGTTATGGCTAAGAGCCAAGAACGGACGGACAAGCACCAAAAGAAAGAACTTAAGCGTTGGAAAGCCTAGCTTATACTCGCAAGTTCCTTCCTAGTCGTGCTAATCCCCGTTGTTGCCGATTACCGTAACACCGATATTAAGAGTGGCAACGAAAGAAGTGAGTGACTCCTAACTCAAACTAACCTAATCCTAACCCTAACAAGCTCTCTTTACATATCATTTTAACACTTAGTTAATCACAAACAAATCTGGAAAATTGGACTTAACTCGTTAAAGCACATAGAAAAAGATTCCCATCTCCCTGCGGACGACCCGTACTCAACCGGCTAGCTACAAGCGAAACCGTTTTGATTGCGGTAATTAACTAAACTTGAACACGCAGAATCTCTACCAATCAGTGACCTCTTGGGCAGAAGTTTGCGTCAGGGTAATAACTTCACTATAGTCGATTACTTTTTTGCTTTGCATTGAGGTATTCAGTTGGGAATATCCCTCACCTCATTCGACGAGGAAAGAGCCGAGATCCCTTCATGGGGAGTGATCTCTTTAGCAAAGGTTTTCGCCACTATATATTTGTAAAGCTATCCGGTTCCTTCAACGATATCAAGTTCATTACGTTAAAGGTTTTTCGTCAAAAACCATTCGTAGCCCTCCATCATTTCAGACGGGTAGCACTTAGTATTCATGCTATGTATGTTGGCCTTCGTCAAGGCATAGTGTATGGTAACTATTTGTTACTTTTCTATTGTATAGATAGATGCGTTGGTTTGGGACAGTCGTACTACTATGTTGGCCTTCGTCAAGGGTATGTACGGGTGGGTTCAAATTAACCTGGACAATGACGGGTAGAACTTGACACATGACTTATGATATGTCGGCCTTCGTCAAGGTCATAAGAGCATGGGGCAAAAATCACATCGGGAGTTTCTAAAGAAACTGAAACTTTCCAGGCATGCGCATATCTTCTGGAGTGTGATAACTTGAGTGGATTCTATCAAGTTATCATGCGATGATAGTTGGATCCCGATTCCTACTGATGAGTTGGTTTACTCCTCGGGTGATTTTAGATGATCCCGACTAATTCTCCGTTGGGTTTGGGGGAAGATTTGAGGAAATGGTGGGAGCCATCCGGATTAGATAAAGTGATTAACCATTCTGATCTAGGTTAAAGTGCACGCTGAGTGTTTCTTTTCTCTCTTTCTTTGGCAGCGACCATGGCCTGACCTTAGACAAGAACTCATGAACCAAGTTAACCGAACCTTCTTAAAACACTTTGGCTTTTGAATTGTCAGAGTCGCATTTATCATTGCCGCTCCTACTTTTACCCTTTGAATTTCTCCGGAACATTCCGTATCACTACGAAAATCCACATTTATTGGATATGACCATCGTTTAGTTACATACGAACTTGAAGAAACTTGTTTCAGATTCGAGGATGGCTTCTAGTTCTGGAGAAATTGAATAGGCCTATTCAGTTGTCTTTTCCTTTTACCTTCTCTCAGGTTGTGAGGTCTCCTAGGATTAGGAGAGGGTACACCTATTGCGCTTATTGGATAGTCTTCTTCCAAACCATAACGAGTTGCCGAAGGATAGGGAAGGAAGAAAACCAATTAGACTAAGTGAGGTGTACAGAAGGTAATAAGTAAAGACAAATAAAGGGATTAGAAAGAGGGAAAAATAAAATGCGACTGCTATCATTCACGACGAAACTGTGTATATCATCGCCACTCTTACTTCACCTTTGCATTTCTCTAGAACATTCTGTATCACTACGAAGATCCACATTTATTGGATAATCCATCGTATAGTTACATACGAACTCGAAAGAACTTGTTCCAGTTCGAGGATGGTTTCTGGTTCAAGAAAAATAGAATAAGAATTATTCAGTTGTCTTTTCCCTTTTACCTTCTCTCAGGTTGCGAGGGCTCCTAGGATTTGGTGGATACACCTATTGCGCTTATTGGATAGTCTTCTTCCAAACCTTAGGCTGGTGCCAAAAGGTAGGGAAGGAAGAAAACCATTTAGCCTAAGTACGGTGTACAGAAGGTAATAAGTAAAGACTAATAAATGGATTGGAGAGATGGCAAGGAAATATAAGGTTACAGTCATGAATCTGGATAGTGGAAGAGGCATTAGTAGGAATACCCGGATACCCCTTCAAAACATTTTCCTGTTTCAATTTCACTAGGAGTTGTTAATTGAAAACTGATTTCCCAATTAGATTATTACTCCAGAGTATGTATTTACCAGGTTTGATTCTCACATCTGTATGGTATTACAGATGATGAGTGAGAGTAAGATATTGGGAATTAGGTGATTATATCCTCATTATATCCGAATTCGTTGTAATTGGTGATATTTGAGGAAATCACCTGGGTTTTTGCCGGACGACAAATATTTGGTTTTGACTATCCGTAGTTATGCACTAGTTTCAAACTGAAATATCTGTACGTTTATTTTATAAAGTGAGATATAATTTTTTGAAATTATGTCTATGATATTTACCTATATCAGTTGATGGTTAGGTAAGGAGCATTCAACAACGGTGTAATTCTTCTTAACCATAGTACAGTTTTCAACCTACGACGCAAAGGGTTTAAGTTATTGAACTCAGGAGACTTATACAAAGTATTGTATGTTGTCCAGTGTCCATTCGGACAGAGGGGTTGGTGCTCGTGCTATGTTCTGTTTACTTGTGACTTCTTCAGTTTTAGACAAGTATTTCGTAGAAATACAAGGTCCAGGTTTTGAGAAGTTATAGGTACAAGAATAAAGTAGAGAGCCATGTGTTGAAAGTATCGGGATTCTTTAAGGTGATCGAAGATATAGATACTTATGCTTGGTATTCCGTTGATAGTAATGGTTTTGAGAACTTGCTTCTCTTTCAGATTACTCATATCTGGATGCACTCCTGGTTGAGTAATGCTGATCGGCTTCTCTCCATTTAGTTGACATCACTTGAGACAGCTGCATGATTTGAATCTGGTTCCAATTAAATTGGTGCCTCTTTTTCTATATTGTATATAGAATGGTTCATATCTTGACGATTTTAAGGTATATAGAGTTGTCCGGCTTATGCTTAAAACCAGACTCTGGACATACTCAAGGAACGTTTCAGTAATGGCAGTTTGTGAATTATCCCGGGCTATGATGAGGGATAACTTTCAACCATCTGGAAGATCAATAGTAATATTGTTCTTGACTCGCCACAGTTTTAACAAAATAGACTTTTTCAGAAAATGGTAGTGGGAGTATGGTAGAACTGGAAGTGATTCCAGAACCACAAACGATTACTGAAAATTTAATACAACCTAAAGATTCAATAGGGTTTGACATTCCATTAGCCACTCCGCAGATATGGTGGGTAATCTCAGGCGCCCGAGAGGTACTTTGGTATCCTCAAAGACGGTGACCGGGAGGTTCTTGTTTACCCAGACTTGCCATTACTGCTGTTCTAGACTATGAGACCCGGCAGGAGGATGAGTATAGCGTTGTTCTAAACTATCTTTAGAAGTACACGTGTATATGACTCTGCCAGAGGGTTGTTATAGTTAGTGAGAGCAGCGGAAGCATAGTGGACAAGAATCTTGAGTCTATTTATAGACTAAAGCAAGTATAGCGGAGATAGATCATCTATTTTTGACGTGACAGTCATAGGCTTTGACTTCATCAGAATAGGAGATGGATCTATTAAGAAGGTAGTAGGGTGTGATGTCCTGGTATTTGGATGACATGCACTTTATAGGAAGTGAAATTCCTATACTATGACCAGTTACACTGTGGTTGTCACATAGTGGTTTCTCCACATAGGATATGGAAATTATATCAGGCATTCTGGTTACCAGATCTATGGTTTTAGATCTAGATTTGGATAGTTTCCCAATCTGGGTACTTTGACACTATTCTAAAGGTGTTTTAGAATGGACGACTCCTGGCATGGTAGTGTACCTGTAGGTGATGGAGTCGCCCTCTCTAAAGGTGTCTTGAAGACTAAAGAGGAGAGGGATGTGCATGATTGACATATCACTTGCTTCGGTAATTGAGTCAATCATGAGATCTCAAGTACCACACTAGATGTTGTTTTTGCACTAGATGCAATAAGTTTATATTAATCCAAATCCTAGAGAAACGTTCGGAAGTAGTTTATGAACATAAGTGGATATTCAAGGGATATGGAAACGGCAACCTCCTTCGGGAGATGGTTATCATTCCAGGCTTCCAAGGTGACCTGGATGACAGAGTGACCGTCAGAGTTATAGTCTTTCCTCTTTTGAGGGGCAGTAGTTTGGACAGGTGGTCCAAGCGGACACTGAGGAAGGTATTGTAAGTCGATGCCATGAACCCCATGTGTTCGCGGGGAGGCGGAGTTTGCAAAAAACGATTTTTATAAGCTTCGTATCATCGAGTAAACTCCAGGATCGATACTAAACCCTAACTAACAAACTAGCATAGAGGTTTAACTACTATGTGTGAGTGTTATACCTAAAGTGCTCGATGTCCTTCACATCCTCGTTGTCCTTCTCCAAGTCGTGAACTCCTTGAAGTGAGTACGGCACGTGCTTCCTCGTCGGCTTCTTCAAATCGTAGAAGATCCACCCGAGAGTTCCGACTTTGAGCTTAACCTCTAACTTGAGGTAACTAGGACACTTGGTGTGCTATACTAAGTAGCCTAGGATGTGTAGAGAGTGATGAGGGATCAAGTTGTCTCACTAAACCCTAGGATTCTCAACTCATGAGATGGTCAGGGTTTGAGAGGAGTTGGAGAAAGCTTGAAGAAAAGAGAGAGGAAAAAGTATCTGTTGTTTTTCTCAAGTGAAAAGATTAATGTGAAATGGCTAGAGTTTTAGACTTTAAACCTAACGAAAATATCTTATACAAATATCTAACAAATATCTAAGTCAACAAAAATCAAATGAGTCCAAGAAAGTCAATGTGAAACCCTAATCTCATTTCACTAAAATACCACAAAGTTTCCTCTCTCATTTTCTCCACCCAATAAAAGATTTCACTAATAAATAAAAATCCTAATTTGAGGTGTAATTCTCCAAAAACAATCTTGATCATATCACAAGAATGCCCCTCTCATCCGTATATACATACCCGTATCCGTATTCCGAGAAACACGAATACAATGAGACGAAACTAATCCAATAATCATATACTAGGATCCGGCTAAACCAAAGCCCACTAGTATTGTCCGTCCAAACATCATATGCGCACAAGTACACGTATGTGTTCGAACCCTGTCATAAAACTATACGACCTATACACGTTTCGTCCGATGCTGGGAAACCCTCTGTATGGGACTCTAAAGACTCGACAGCACGCTGGCAGTGGGTTTAACTACAAGCGCGTCAGCAGCACTAGCTATACGTAACAGCTACCCAGGTATCTTTCGATAAGAAGGCCGACGAGCAAACTCATCCGTACCCCTACTGAGCCTGTCTGTGGCAATCTCCGTACAGTCCGGTCTGTTCGTCTAAGAGTGTCGCATATCGGTCCTAGGGGGGAGGCAAGTGTCAGACCCCTAATAGTGCAATAAGTCATGTCGGAGTGTGGCAAAAAACACCCTGACAAACTACTGGAATCCCTACCAGCAAATCTCGCTTGCCCTGGCCAGGGACTTTGTGTAATGGCTTTCCGAACACAGCGCGACATCAACCCCCAATACCGGGAGAGACAAATCCTATCTAACCGCCACTGCCTCCAAGTGCTTCGGGACTGCACCCAACTACTACCTGTTTGCATGACTCAGCAGAGCCATGATAGGATAGTAATCTAAGAACAGTAGGAACACACTTGAGGTGAAGTAGCAGTGTCAAGTCGACGGACTAAGCTGTACTCATGTCACCCGGGAACTGCTACCTGACAATAGGTATATTACCAACCAGCAGTTCCCCACGAGTACGTCCAGTAACTCAAAACCCAATGAGCACCTGCATACTATCTCCAGTATGACGTACCGATAGTTGTGGGACAGACCATCTCCCCTGCTGGGGTAAGAAGCATATACACTAGTCTACTCTGGAGTATCGATGCCCTGTCTCGATAATCCTACGACTAGGGAAATGTATAAGGATGTGCTTGTTGACTACCCAGCCCCCACTAGTGTGACTGCCATCACAATGCTGGTAGTCAAGCAAAGATCCTAAGGGCTCTGCCAATATGTATTAGCGATACGTTAAAGGAAACATACACACATATTAAGATAGATTCAAACCAAATAGCATACTACTATATTGAGAAAGACTGTCATGAATCCGTGTATATATCCCAAGCTTCCAAAATGTAATATACAAGCTAATACTACACAATAATGGCCTCTAGGGCACATCACACTAACAATCTCCCCCTTGCACTAAGGCCATGTACTGGCATATCGCAGACATATCATCTCGAATAGCCTCTCAAACTGCGTCTGAGGGGTGGCCTTTGTGAATGGATCTGCAGTGTTGTTCTCTATAGCAACCCTCCGCACCTCAATCTTTCGGCGATCCACGATCTCCCTGATCAGGTGATACCGCCTCAAGATGTGTCTGGACTTCTTATGGGACCTGGGTTCCTTTGCTAAAGCTATAGCCTCGTTGTTGTCACAATACAGAGGTATTAGAGCAATAATGGAAGGAACCACCTGAAGTTCTGTTAAGAACTTCCTCATCCAGACTGCTTTTTTTGCGACATCTGAAGCTGCGATATACTCCGATTTCATCGTCGAGTCAGCAACGGTGTCTTGCTTGGAACTCTTCCAACAGACCGCTCCTCCATTGAGGGTAAAGACATAACCCGACATGGACTTGGAGTCATCCTTGTCACTCTGGAAGCTAGAGTCAGAAAGGCCTCGATTTAAAGGTCTTTTCCACCGTAAACCATGAACATTTCCTTAGTCCTTCTCAGGTACTTGAGAATGTTCTTTACGGCTATCCAGTGCTTCTCCCCAGGGTTTGACTGATACCGGCTTACTACGCTTAGTGCATAAGCTACATCTGGTCTGGTATACAACATTGCATACATTATAGAGCCTACCGCAGAAGCGTAGGATATAATAGACATGCGATCCCTTTCCAAATTAGTCTTGGGAGAAATCTCTTTGGAGAGGGTGATTCCGTGACAAGCCGGTAAATTACCGTGCTTTGAATCTTCCATACTGAATCTTTTCAGTATGGTGTCGATGTACCTGGACCGTGAAAGTCCCAACATTCTCTTAGATCTATCACGATAGATCTGGATCCCCAGAATGTAAGAAGCATCACCCAGGTCTTTCATGGAGAACCTTTGTGACAAGAACCATTTGACACATTGTAGCATAGGAATGTCATTTCCTATCAAGAGAATGTCATCCACGTACAGGACGAGGAATACAACAGTTCATGCTACAATCTTAATATAAATGCATGGCTCATCTGGATTTTTGATAAAGTCAAATTCTTTGACCGTCTCATCAAAACAGATGTTCCAACTCCGCGATGCCTGCTTTAGTCCATAGATGGACTTAAGCAACTTGCACACTTTCCCGCTCTCCCACTCTGAATGAAACCCTCTGGCTGGTCCAAATAGACACTCTTCCAAACTTCCATTTAGAAAAGCGGTTTTTACGTCCATCTGCCAAATCTCATAATCGTAGAAGGCAGCAATGGCAAGAAGGATCTGAATAGATTTGAGTATAGCCACTGGAGAAAAGGTTTCATCATAGTCCAAACCAGGTCTCTGACAAAATCCTTTTGTAACAAATCTAGCCTTATAGGTTTCAACATGTCCATCTACACCAATCTTCTTTCCGAAGATCCATTTGCAGCCTACGGGTTTTACCCCTTCTGGAGTAATGTCCAAAGTCCATACTTTGTTGGTGTACATGGACTCCATCTCGGTCTGCATTGCATCCAGCCATTTTACCGA
The DNA here is from genome assembly GCA_030015575.1 of Agapanthus africanus. Lineage (NCBI taxonomy): Eukaryota > Viridiplantae > Streptophyta > Magnoliopsida > Asparagales > Amaryllidaceae > Agapanthus > Agapanthus africanus. Next base: position 142,937,851 of record JASDDO010000031.1, read on the forward strand.
GTCAATGCTCTGAATGGCTTGCTGGAAGTTAGTTGGCTCATCATTATCAATGATGCAATCATCTCTATCCCCGTCTATGAGAAAACCGTAGTATCTCTCAAGCGGATGAGACAGTTTACTACTCCTGCAGAGTGGCGCAGGAATGCCCTGTTCATTTGAAACTTCTGGTTCCATCAAGCTTTCAGTAATAGGTTGTGGTTCTGGAATTTCTTTTAGTTCTATTGCGCTCCCACTAGTTTCTTTTTCTAAAAATTGATGTTCCAAAAAGTGGGCATGCCGAGAAACAAAAACCTTTTGTTCCTCTGCGTAATAGAAAAGATACCCCTGGAGTTCTTTGGGTATCCCACAAACTTACACAGTACTGAGCGTGCATCGAGTTTGTCCGCATGCTGCTTTTTAAAAAAAGCTGGACATCCCCATATTTTCAGATACTAAAGATAGGGTTTCTTCCCACTCCACATCTGATATGGTGTGGTAGGCACAGTCTTGGTAGGAACCTTATTCAAAAGATATGCAGCTGATTCTAGTGCATAGCCCCAGAATGATCGCGGTAACTCAGTGTTACTTATCATGGAACGTACCATATCCAACAGGGTTCGGTTCCGTCTCTCCGATACACCGTTGTATTGTGGTGTGTATGGAGGAGTAAGCTGAGAGAGAATTCCATTCTCTTTTAGGTAATCCAGGAACTCGGCACTCAAGTATTCACCATCTTGATCAGATCTCAGTGTCTTGATACTTTTGCCGGTTTGTTTTTCCACTTCATTCTTATATTCTCGGAATTTCTCAAAGGACTCAGATTTATGTTTCATCAAGAAAATATGTCTATACCTAGAGAAATCATCCGTAAAAGTAATGAAATAAGAATAACCACTTCTTGCATGTGTAGACATTGGACCACACACGTCGCTGTGTATTAGTCCCAAGAGCTCGCTCGCTCTTACTCCGCGTCCAGTGAATGGAGTCTTTGTCATCTTTCCTTTAAGACATGATTGACAAGTTGCATAAGATTGATATTCGAACGGATCCAAATATCCTTTTTTATGTAACTTGGTCAACCTTGTTTTGTTGATGTGACCTAGTCTACAATGCCATAAGAATGCATGATTTATTTCTTGAGTCTTTCTTTTATGAGTATTCTGGACATTGAAAATTTGGAATTGGTTTAATACGTATATACCATTATTAAGAGTACCTGACCCAATCAGACCATGATTAAGGTGGATGTTTACGACATCGCTTACAAATGTAAAATCATAACCTTCTTTAGATAACAAAGATACATAAATGATATTAAAAGTCAAACTAGGTACACAAAAACAGTTGCGCAAAACTAAAATATGTCCACTCGTCAATCCTAGGTGATATTCCCCTTCGGACACAGCATCCACGCTCGCTCCGTTAGCAACCATGAGGGTCATACCACCGGTCTTCATAACACTACGGCTTCTCAGTGCCTGCAAAGAATTACAGATATGAGATCCTGATCCGGTATCCAATACTTAGGAAGTAGAGTTGATTGACAGGAAGTTTTCAATTACAAACACACCTGAAGCCGAAGCCACAACTTGCTTCAGGTCCTGGTTCTTGGCCTTCCAAGCCCTGCAATCTTTCTTCCAATGGCCCTTCTTATGATAGTAAAAGCATTCTTCCTTTCCTACTGTCGGTCCTGCTACTTTTGCCTTTCCCTTTGCTTCCACCTTACTAACACCGCCTCTCGGCTTGGTAGGGGCCTTCTTCTTCTTTCCTTTGGCTTTCGCCTTGGATCTAGAAGATGAAGCTCCACCAATAAGTAGAGTGGGTGTTTCCCTGGCTTTCTGCAGGGTGCCCTCAGCACTCCTTAACATGTTGAGGAGTTCCGGAAGTTCAACGTATTTACTTTGAATATTAAAATTCAAGATAAACTGGGCGTAGGTGGAAGGGAAGGACTGCAGAATTAAGTCTGTATACAGCTCATTCTCTAACGTGGTCCCGAGGTACGCGAGCTCCTCAATATAGCCGATCATCTTAAGGACGTGTTCCCCTACAGATGATTTGACGGCCAACCTCGCCTGAAATAGCTTCTTCGAGGTCTCGTATCTTGCGATACGAGATTGCTCTCCATATAATTCCTTGGTATGGAGGAATATCAATTCAAGATATATATTCTCGGGCCGACTCTGGTGCTCATTGTCCATAGAGGCCATCACGAGGCACTTGGACTTCGTGCAGTCAATCTTCCAGGTCTTACAGATTTCCCTATCCGCGACGCTAGATTCTGGACCTGGGACAGCGGGGGCTTTAGTAGTGAGGACATATCCCAATTTGGCATACGTTATTGCCATCTTGACATTCCTGAACTAATCTTTGTAGTTTGGCCCTGTCAATATATTTTTATCTAATAGTAACTTAAGGCCCGTCATCTTTGGTTGTTGCAATTAGGAGAGAAAGAGAAGAAACACTTTAGCATGATGCTCTTACAAGTTTAGATTGGTTTTTAGTTTATCTAAACAGGATGGCTCCTATTGTTTCTGTTGGAGATAGTGCCCTCATAGTCAATTATTGGATCGCAGGTACGTGATTGCAATGATTGCGGAGGACCTATACCGGTATGACAGTCTTACTCGAGATGATAGTATGCTATCTGGTTAGCCTTTATCAGTCGTGTACATGATCAGGTGACTGATTACATGTTACACTTTGATAGAGCCCTTAGGATCTTGCTTTACCACCAACAGTATGATGGCGATCATATACGTGAGAGTTGGGTGGTTTATACGCATATCCTTAATTATGGTCCCTAGTCGTGGGAGTTTCGAGACAGGGCATCGATACTCCGGAGTAGACTAGTGTATACAGTCGAGACCCCGACGAGGGGCGGTGGCCGGTCTCACAAGCCACTGGTGTCAGTTGGATCACCTAAGATATATACAGGTGCTCATTAGGTTATGAGTACACCGGACAGGACTCGCCGGGAATCTGCTAGTTAGTATTATATCTATCGTCAGATAGCAGTTCCCTGGTGACATGTGTACAGGTTAGTTCATCGACCTGAGGTCGTCATTTGTCTCGTGTGAGTTCCCACTGTGCTTTGATTTCTACCCTACCACGGCTCAAAGGAGTCGTGCAAACAGGTAGTTTTTGGGTACAGTCCCGAGCCATATGGAGGCACGTGAGCGGATCGGCAGGGGATTCGTCTCTCCCGGTATTGGGGGCGAGATCGTGCTGTGTCTAGGAGAGCCATTACACAAAGCCCACGGCCGTGGCAGGAGATTTACAGGTAGGTACTCCAGTAGTATCTCAGGGTGTTTTTGGGCTACACTCCGACACGACTTATACTGCTATTGGGGGTCTGACGTTACTAGCCCCCTAGGCAGATATGCGATACTCATAGACGAACGGACCGGACTGTATATACATTGTCACTGTTAGGCTCAGTAGGGTTTTCCGGATGAGTGCGCTCATCGGCATCCCTTGAGGTCAGTCCATGGGCAGCCGTTATGCATTGCTAGTGCCGCTGACGGTTTGTGGTTAAACCCACTGCTAGGGTACTGACGAGTAATTAGAGTCCCCAACAGACAGTTTCCCAAGTTCGGGCGAAACGTTGTAGAGGCCGTATGGTTTTATGGCAGGGTTCGGAAAATGCACGTGCGTTTACGCACATGTTATTTTTCGGGCAGATGATACTGGTCGGCTTTGGTTTAAGCCGGATCCGAGTATTATATTGAGTAGGTATAATATCTTTGTCTTAGTTGCATTTGTATTCGGTCGTAATACAAATGCGGGTATATTTATACAGTTTTGGGGTTATCCTGAAAGTTGTTTCAGGATCACTTTTGGAAGTTGCCAGTTTCCAGTTTTCTATCAGCCGTCTTTTAACATTCGGTTAAAGACAGATTTATCTTTTCTTGGATAAGGGTGAGTCATTATTCTAGAAGCTTCTAGAAGTGATGATGAGGCATGGTGAGTCATTAGTGCATTAATGGTGTCATTAATGCAATGGTGACTAAGGGTTTAGATTCATTGCATCTTTATGACTCATTGTTTTCTTTAATGATTCTTGTTTTGGTTAAGATATTTTGAGTGAGAAGCTTTCTCTTGTGGTCACCCCCCCTCTCCTACGGTCACCTCCCTCTTGCTATATATGGCCGGCCCTCTCTCTCCTCTCTCTCTCTCACTTGTGGTTTCACTTGAAAAGATATGATAGTATTTGGGGTGCATGGAATTTTACAGTCCATTTCATTCCATCACCCAATTTCCTCGGCAACTTCATTTACCGATCGTCCATGGATTTGGACGAAGTGAGACAAAGTCATCTACTCATTCTCTACGTCATTCTTGGTCGTCTCTTTTAGCAAACTTGACGATCGAGTTGCCTCGAGTCAGAGGCGGGAGCCCGTTTAAAGAATCATCGACATGGTGCCACCTCGACGAGGAGATCGGAGATCGACGAGATCGGAGCAGCCGCAATGGAGCGTGGGATGATGGTTAAAGAACGAAGGACTCGGATCGTTCGGTATAACCTTTCTACACTCTTTACAGTTTGTTAGTTTAGCAATAATGGCAGATCCGGGTTAAAGTATACGATAGCGCCAGTTAAAAAAGTTTTTGTTCCGCATTTGGCGTCTGTAGACTGCCGGGGCGCTAGCGTAGACTTACAGTGGTATCAGAGCCTCACCATTTTGCTATACTAACTTGTGCTAACGCGTTTAAAACATCGATCCGACCGGAAATCGAAAATTGCAAAATCCAAGCTTGACAGTTTCTGTTGATTTTAAATGGCCTTCTAAAATTTTTATGCATGTCTTAAAAATCTGTGCAGGCTTTTCTAAGAACCACGACGAAATTTGGGCACGTGTCTCCACCAAAGCGCCGCGGTAACGCGGCCAAACCCATGGTTTGGCCGCGCATCCGCGGCCACATGGTGAGCTCGTGCTCCCAAATTTTGTCAGTGGGTTCTTCTCTGGATTTTGTGGTTTTTGATAAATATCGTTTTGGCCCAGATTTTGTTACTGTTCACCAGTAAGCAGTGGGGCCCACTTTTTGATATTTGGTCGATCGAAATTTAAACATGTTAGTTTACAGTGCTTACATTATATCTCCGACCGGGAATGTCATTTGATCGGTAAACCGCGTCCGATTGCTATAGTTCTTTTAGACGGGTTTGCGAACGTGACATTCGCGTTGATGTTCTGTGTTGTGCTGTGCTGTTGCGGATATGTTGTGGTGGATAGCAGTGTGCAATGGTAGTACAGTTTGAGTTTATTTGTACATTTGATATTGCGGGGCGAGCGTCCAACTTGTGGACTGCCGTCACTGCCTGTTGTATAATATTCTTTTGGGGCACGACCAGGTTGCGGTCGATGTACCTATTGTACTATTTTTTATTACTGTACTAGGTTTTGCCCCAAGACGGAGTGCACGGATAGCCGGGTTCTGAGAAGCAACGGGTCCGCATCTCATGGCTTTGAGAGGCAGGGGGGCCCCACTCTAGAATTGGCAGACTATTCGCCGCACTCGTAGGGGGTACAGTTTGACCCAAGGAGGGGTGCCCAAGTTTACCGGATTCCGTGAAGTGCTGGGTGGTCCATTCACTATGCTGTAGGGGGCTGCCTCGCTTCATGTTTTGGCGGGTAACTTGCCGCACCCGTAGGGGTCTAGGTTTCATTGCACAGGCTATCCATACGACAGGGGAACGTCGGGTTTCAGCAGCGGCTCTGTGAAACCCGGGGATCCCAGGTTATCTGTATTGTTCTGTGATGCTTATTACTTTTCTGTAATGTTGCATACTATCACGCCTGGAGCGATTATTGTATATTGGTTTATATACTATTAGATGTTGTATATGTTTTACACCCGCGCTAGTCCAGTCCCCGCTCTGTCGTTAGTTAAGTAACCTAACGAGTGATGACGGGACCCAGTGACGAATGCGGATGGCATATACGTACATTTTATTTTCGTTCTTTTCTGGTGTGATTAAATGATGGGACTGTGTTGATTCTGATCAATGCAAAGTAAAACAAACCTGTTTACAGTTGTTGGAACAAATTTAAAAAGTGTTATTGCAAAGACGTTTCCTTTTGTTATGCATAGCGGTATTCAGTGGAATATCCTGCACCTCATTCGACGGGGCAAGGGCTGATATCCCTTCACCGGGACTGACCCCTTGGGCAGAAGTTTGCGTCAGCGTAATAACTTCACTATAGTCGATTACAAGTTGCTTTGCATAGCGGTATTCAGTGGAATATCCTGCACCTCATTCCACGAGGAAAGAGCCGAGATCCCTTTACCGGGAGTGACCTCTTTAGCAAAAAGTTTTCGCCACTATATTTTAAAAAGCTATCAGGTTCCTTCAGCGATATCAAGTTCACTACGTTAAAGGTTTTTCGCCAAAAACCAGCCGTAGCCCTCCGTCACTTCTTTTGGGTATTTGGTAGTATTCAAGCTATGAATTTTAGCCAAAATTAAGGCATAGTGTTTGGTAGCTGCTGGGTATTCAATTGTTGTATAGATAGATGAGTTAGTTTGGGACAGTCGTTCTGCCGATTGGCCAAAGTCAGGGGCATGTGCGGGTGGGTTCAAATTGACAAGATAGTGACGGGTAGAACTTGGCATGTGACTTATGACACTTTGACCAAAGCCAAGGTTATAAGAGCATGGGGCAAAAATCAGATCGGGAGTTTATAAAGAAACTGAAACTTGCCAAGTATGCGCATACCTTCTGGAGTATGAGTAACGTGGATGCATTCCATCACGTTATCATGCGATGAGAGTTGGATCCCGATTCCCACTGATGAGTTGGTTTACTCTTCGGGTGATCCCGATTGATTCTTCTTTAGGTTTGGAGGAGAATTTGACAGGACAGTGGGAGGTTTCCGGATTAGATAAAGTGATGACCATTCTGATCTAGGTTAGAGTGCACGCAGAGTGTTTCTTTTCTCTCTCTCTCTTTGGCAGCGACCTTTGACCGACCCTAGACTATGACTCAGTGACCAGGTTGACCGAACCTTCTTAAAATACTGGCTTTTGGATTGTCTGTGTTGCATAAGTCATTGCCACTCCTTCTTTTACCCTTTGCATTTCTCAGAACACCCGTATTACTACGGATATCCACTTCCATTGGATAGATCCATCGTATGGTTATATACGAACTCAAAGGGACTCCTTCGAGGATGGATCCAGGTTCAGGAGAAATAGAATTGGTTTATTCAGTTGTCTTTTATTATCACCTTCTCTCAGGTTGCGAGAGCTCCTTGGTTTAGGAGAGTACACCTATTACGCTTATTGGATAGTCTTATTCCAAACCATAGGCTGGTGCCGAAAGGTAGAGAATGAAGAAAACCAATTAGCCTAAGTAGGGTGTGCAGAAGGTAATATGTAAAGACAAAATGAAGGGATTAGAAAGAGGGCAAAGTAAATTGCAACTGATATCATTCACGACCAAAACCACGTACTTCATCGCCACTCCTATTTCACCTTTAAAAGGAATAAGGTATTATTCAGTTGTCTTTTATCATCACCTTCTCTCGGGATGCGAGTACTCCTTGATTAGGAGGGTACACCTATTATGCTTACTGGATAGTCTTCTTCCAAACCATAGGCTGGTGCCGAACGTTAGGGAAGGAAGAAAACCATTTAGCCTAACGATAGTGTACAGAAGGTAACGACTAAAGACAAATAAAGGGATTTGGAGAGATGGCAATAAAATATACGGTTGAAGTCATGAATTGGATTATGGAAGAGGCATTGCTATGAATACCAGGATACCCCTACGAAACATTTTCATGTTTCAGTGCATTGTTAAGGAAAAACTGTTTTCCCGATTAGACACTTACTCCAAGGGTATGTATTTACCAGGTTTCATTCTCATATCTGTATGGTTTTACAGATGATGAGTGGGAGTAAGATATTGGGAATTAGGTGATTGTCCTCATTATATCGGAATTCGTTGTAATTGGTGATATTTGAGGAAATCGCCACGGTACAGTTTTCCACCTACAACGCACAGGTTTTGAGTTGTTCAACTCAGCGGACTTATACAGAGTATTGTATGTTGTCCGTGTGTCCATCAGGACAAAGGGGTAGGTCCTCGTACTATGTTCTGTTTACTTATAACTTCTCTAGTATTTAGACAAGTGTTTCGTAGAAATACAAGGTCTAAGTTTTGAGAAGTTGTGGGTATAAGAATAAAGTAGAGAACCAGATGTCACAAGTATCGGGATTCTTCAAAGAGATCGAAGATGTAGATTCTTGTGATTGGTATTCAGATGATAGTGATGGTTTTGAGAAACGTGTTTCTCTTTCAGGTCACTCATAATTGGATGGATTCCTAAGTTGAGTAATGCTGATTAGCCTCTTTTCATTAAGTTGATATGCACTGGAGACAGATGCATGGTTTGAATCTGGTTCCAATTAAATAAGTGCCAAAGTTTCTGTATTGGATATAGAATGGATCGTACCTTAAAATATGTTAAGGTACGGGGAGTTGTCCAGCTTATGATTAAAACCAGACCCTGGATAACTCAGGGCACGTTTCTGTAATGGCTGTTTGTGGGTTGACCCTGGCTATGACGAGGGTTGATATTCTACCATTTGGAAGATCAATAGTGATATTGTTCTTGACTTGCCACAGTTTTAGTAAAAATGGATCTTTTTCAGAAAACAGTAGTGGGAGTATGGTAGAACTGGAAGTGATTCTAGAACTGCGAACGATTACGGAAAATTTAATAGGACCTATACATTCAATCAGGTTTGACATTCCAATAGCCACTTCGCAGGTATGGTAGGTAACCTCAGACGCCCGAGAGGTACTTCGGTAGCCTCAGAGACGGTGACAGGGAGGTTCTTATCTACCAAGACTTGACACTACTGTTGTTCCAGGATATGAGACCCGGTAGGAGGGTTGTCATAGTCAGTGGAAGCAGCGGAAGCATAGTGGGCAAGATGCTTATATCTATTTATAGACTTGAGCAGTTATAGCGGAGATAGATCATCTAATTTTGATGTGACAGTCATGGGTTTGACTTCAATCAGAATAAGGGATGGATCTGTTAAGAAGGTAGTAGGGTGTGATGTCATGGTTTTTGGATGACATACACAGAGTAGGAAGTAAAATTCCTATACTACGATCGGTTGTACTGTGGTCGTCACACAGTTGTTTCTCCAGACAGGATATGGATATAATATTTGACATTCTGGTGTCTAGATCTATGGTTTTAGATCTGGATTTGGGTAGTTTCCCAATGTGGGTACTTTGACAGATATTCTAATGGTTTTTGGAATAGTTGACTCCTAGCATGGTGGTGTACCTGCAGGTGATGGAGTCACCCTCTCTAAAGGTGTCTTACAGACTAAAGGGGAGAGGGATGTGCATGATTGGCAGATCACTTGCTTAGGCAATTGAGTCAATCATGAGATGTCAAGTACCACACCAAATGTTGGTTTTGCACTAGATGCAATAAGTTTGTATTAATCCAATCCTGGAGAAACATAAGGAAGCAGTTTTAGAACATAAGTACATGTTCTACGGATTTGATGACGGCAGCCTCTTTCGGGAGACGGTTACCATTCCAGGCTTCAAAGGAGACATGGTTGACAGAGTGATTGTCAGAGTTATAGTTAATCCCTCTGACGAAGAGGGACAGTATTATGGACAGGTGGTCCAAGAGGATACTGTGGGTGGCATGGTGCCGGATACTGATTAGGTTCAGTGATCGATACAGTCTAAGAAGTTTGGATTTGGAGTTCATTTATGAACTAGATCCCATCAGATATCCAGACATATTCTAAGACAGGTATTACTCAATTCGGGAGATGGCTTTCTCCTCGAATTTAAGATTAAGAGAGATATAGAAAGAAAACTTCTAGGCGGATCCACTCACTAAGGCTATTTCTCGAACACAATAGTTTTACAAACGGGCTTTGTGAAACTGATTAGTAGAGGAGTTGGGTGTTGGTTTCACACGGGCTGTGAGTACGCAACATCGCAATAATTAGCCTTGAGTGCAAGTGGGAGATTGTTGGAGATAGTGCCCTCATAGTCAATTATTGGATCGCAGGTACGTGATTGCAATGATTGCGGAGGACCTATACCGGTATGACAGTCTTACTCGAGATGATAGTATGCTATCTGGTTAGCCTTTATCAGTCGTGTACATGATCAGGTGACTGATTACATGTTACACTTTGATAGAGCCCTTAGGATCTTGCTTTACCACCAACAGTATGATGGCGATCATATACGTGAGAGTTGGGTGGTTTATACGCATATCCTTAATTGTGGTCCCTAGTCGTGGGAGTTTCGAGACAGGGCATCGATACTCCGGAGTAGACTAGTGTATACAGTCGAGACCCCGACGAGGGGCGGTGGCCGGTCTCACAAGCCACTGGTGTTAGTTGGATCACCTAAGATGTATACAGGTGCTCATTGGGTTATGAGTACACCGGACAGGACTCGCCGGGAATCTGCTAGTTAGTATTATATCTATCGTCAGATAGCAGTTCCCTGGTGACATGTGTACAGGTTAGTTCATCGACCTGAGGTCGTCATTTGTCTCGTGTGAGTTCCCACTGTGCTTTGATTTCTACCCTACCACGGCTCAAAGGAGTCGTGCAAACAGGTAGTTTTTGGGTACAGTCCCGAGCCATATGGAGGCACGTGAGCGGATCGGCAGGGGATTCGTCTCTCCCGGTATTGGGGGAGAGATCGTGCTGTGTCTAGGAGAGCCATTACACAAAGCCCACGGCCGTGGCAGGAGATTTACTGGTAGGTACTCCAGTAGTATCTCAGGGTGTTATTGGGCTACACTCCGACACGACTTATACTGCTATTGGGGGTCTGACGTTACTAGCCCCCTAGGCAGATATGCGATACTCATAGACGAACGGACCGGACTGTATATACATTGTCACTGTTAGGCTCAGTAGGGTTTTCCGGATGAGTGCGCTCATCGGCATCCCTTGAGGTCAGTCCATGGGCAGCGTTATGCATTGCTAGTGCCGCTGACGGTTTGTGGTTAAACCCACTGCCAGGGTACTGACGAGTCATTAGAGTCCCCCACAGACAGTTTCCCAAGTTCGGGCGAAACGTTGTAGAGGCCGTATGGTTTTATGGCAGGGTTCGGAAAATGCACGTGCATTTACGCACGTGTTAATTTTCGGGCAGATGATACTGGTCGGCTTTGGTTTAAGCCGGATCCGAGTATTATATTGAGTAGGTATAATATCTTTGTCTCAGTTGCATTTGTATTCAGTCGTAATACAAATGCGGGTATATTTATACAGTTTCGGGGTTATCCTGAAAGTTGTTTCAGGATCACTTTTGGAAGTTGCCAGTTTCCAGTTTTCTATCAGCCGTCTTTTAACATTCGGTTAAAGACGGATTTATCTTTTCTTGGATAAGGGTGAGTCATCATTCTAGAAGCTTCTAGAAGTGATGATGAGGCATGGTGAGTCATTAGTGCATTAATGGTGTCATTAATGCAATGGTGACTAAGGGTTTAGATTCATTGCATCTTTATGACTCATTGTTTTCTTTAATGATTCTTGTTTTGGTTAAGATATTTTGAGTGAGAAGCTTTCTCTTGTGGTCACCCCCCTCACCTACGGTCACCTCCCTCTTGCTATATATGGCCGGCCCTCTCTCTCTCCTCTCTCTCTCTCACTTGTGGTTTCACTTGAAAAGATATGATAGTATTTGGGGTGCATGGAATTTTACAGTCCATTTCATTCCATCACCCAATTTCCTCGGCAACTTCATTTACCGATCGTCCACGGATTTGGAAGAAGTGAGACAAAGTCATCTACTCATTCTCTACATCATTCTTGGTCGTCTCTTTTAGCAAACTTGACGATCGAGTTGCCTCGAATCAGAGGCCGGAGCCCGTTTAAAGAATCATCGACGTGGTGCCACCTCGACGAGGAGATCGGAGATCGACGAGATCGGAGCAGCCGCAACGGAGCGTAGGATGATGGTTAAAGAACGAAGGACTCGGATCGTTCGGTATAACCTTTCTACACTCTTTACAGTTTGTTAGTTTAGCAATAATGGCAGATCCGGGTTAAAGTATACGATAGCGCCAGTTAAAAAGTTTTTGTTCCGCATTTGGCGTCTGTAGACTGCCGGGGCGCTAGCGTAGACTTACAGTTTCTCGAATCCTTTCTCAAACCATAAAAGAAGAATTAGTCAGGATTAATCTCACTGTACAATACTTGCTTAACCTTTCAGCTAGGCCGGTGTTGGTACTTTGAGGGAGGTTTTACGACACTATCGCGAAGATCCTTAATTAAATAACCTCTTTTCCCTGGGGGCGTAACCCCACTAACACCTTTCTAAACACTTACTTGGTTTATAGCATTGATCGTTAAGTGAAAAATCTCCTGAGGAGTAGCATATACTCACAGTAGGATCGGGATCCAAATATCATCATGTGATAAAATCGAAGGAATCCTACCAAAATTATCACACTCCAAATGGTATGCAACACTAGAAAGTTTATGTTTCTTTAGAAACTCCCGATGTGGATTTTTGCCCCATGCTCTTATGACCTTGACGAAGGCTAACATATCATAAGTCACATATCAAGTTCTACCCGTCATTGTCCAGGTTAATTTGAACCCACCCATACATACCCTTGACGAAGGCCAAAATAGCAGTACGACTGTCCCAAACCAACGCATCTATCTATACTACAGATGAATATTCAGCAGCTACCAATCACTATGCCTTGGCGAAGGTAAAAATACATAGCTTGAATACTACTGAATGTCCAACTGAAATGACGGAGGGCTACGAATGGTTTTGGTGAAACCGTAAACGTAATGAACTTTGTTCCCTCATAAAATACACGGAAAACCCCCAAAGGGGCATCATGTGCCCATACATGATCGGGGGTCACGTGCCGACACGTGATGGCTTCCTAAGGACTCTGAAATAATAAGAATTGAATCCTAATCAAATGGGGTCACGTGTCTACACGTGATGGGCCTTTAAACCCACTGAAATGAATTAAAGGGTATAATAAAACAGCAAGAAAAAACCCCAATGGGGCATCACGTGACCAGGGGTCACGTGCCGACACGTGATGAGTTCCCGAGTTCTTTAAAATAATAAAACTGAATTCTAGTTAAATACTTAATCTGTGGGCACGTGCCAACACGTGATAGGGTCTTAAAACTCTCTGAGTTAATGGAAAGAAAACCCCAAATGGGCCATCACGTGCCCACACGTGATCAGGGGTCACATGCCAACACGTGATGGGTTCCTGAGCCCTCTGAACTAATAGAATTAAATTCTAATTAAAAGCTTTAACAGTGGGGTCACGTGCTGACACGTGATAGACTCTTATACCCTTTGAACTAATAGAATTAAATTCTAATTAAAAGGAAATCAAAATCCCTAACCGGAAAAATATTCCTGGATCTTTCCAAACAAAAAGATTGCACTTTGTAAAGGAAACACTGTTGGATTAAAAATCTAATGGTGATTAAAAAAGCACCAATTTATAGAAAGATTCTATACAAGGAAATATTTTCCTAAAATTTTCCAGGAACAACAAACAAAATATCTTTTGGGGATTAAAAAATCCAATGGTGAATAAAGTTCACCGAGTGATCTAAAAGATCATGTTGGTTATAAAATCAATCAAAATCTTTCGATGAAAGATTGACTAAACAACTTGATTCTTTCTTTCTCCTATAAATAGGAGCCAAGAAGAGAAAAGAGATATATAATAACAGAGAAAGAATACAAAAGAAAAGAGAATTTAATTCTCTAGAGAGAAAAGTGCAGGGCTACCTAAGACGGCAGCAAGGTTTCGGGAGGCATCGTTGTAGGGTTCCTAGGCACTCTAACAAGGTTCTACAAGGCATCTACCATGCCCGATTCAAAAAATTTAGCCGTGCCGAACAACCCTAACCAAGATCGTATACTAGAGATTATGCGAAAACTAGCTAGTAAATAACTTTAACACTAAGTGAAAGGGATTACAACCTTTGTAGATCCGGTCCTTCACTTCTAAAGCTCCGTGTTGACGTCCCTTCGCTGCGATCATCGTGATTCCGGACTCTAGCGATGGTTTCCTCGGAGAAAAGAGCGGGCTAGGTCGTTGACTTCGAGGCCGAAGATGATCTACGTCGAGGAGACTCAAATTCAAGCTCCATCTTCACTAGGTCATGAACTTTGTGAAGAGAACACCCTAAACTAAATGGTAAGTAGTAGAGGATGATGAAATAGGAAGTGGGTTCAATTTGGATTTGGATTTCTCACTCTATTTCTTCACTTGAAAATTTTCTAGCAAGCTTTTCTTCTTCTTGAAGAAGAAGAAGAAGAAGAAAGAAAAGAATATGAATAAAAAATGAATTATCACAAAAGAATAATCAAGTGAACCCTATCATGATGCAACCATGGGTGAGTTTACCTTTGTAGAGACTAAACCATAGTTTGAGGTAATGGTTTGGTTAATAAAAATCTTATGCAAAACAAAATTAGTGGACTTTGTCAAAGATGCTTGAAAGCTTCATGAAGCTTCAAGCAAAGACAAAGAAAGCCACCATTTTGTTTTACCAAATAAATAAAAACCCAAACCATTATCTTAAATATGGTGTAAGTCATACACACACCCAAGTTTGCATGTATCATCAATCATGATACAAACTAGTGCACAAACATATATCACATATACAACTTGTGCACATCAAGTGAGAAAATCAATCTTAAGTGAACCGATACTAGTTAATCTAAAGTAATATATCAAATATATAATTATACATTAAATCATTAAATCAACACTTGATTTAATGATCCGGTCATATCGCATATAACCGACTAATATCTAGTGTATCAATATATCGAATCAACACTTGATTCGGTAACCCGGCTATATCTCATACAACTGACTGCTGATACAAATCGCGAGAATAGAATACAGTATCACATACAGGTATTATTCTCGGTCCCGCACATATCTCGTATGCGCTCCTATTCCGTTTCGCTTGAGCCAGGAAACCTCTGTGTAGGACTCTAAAGACTCGTCAATACGCCGGCAGTAGGTGGTGATCATATCAATGACCCACAAGCCGCAAGCGGTCTGCTAAACGTAACGGCCACCCGGGTATTGAGCGATCAGAAGATCAACTAGCAAGCCTGCTCACACTCCTGCGAATCCAATCAGTAACACTTACCGCACAGTCCGGTCTGTTCGTCTGATATGTCGCATATCTCGCCTAGGGGTAGTAAATGTCAGACCCCAGTAGCTTGATAAGTCATGCGATGTAAGGTCCATAACAAGCGTGAAACTACTGATAACACTTACCAGTAAATCACAGCAACCCTGGCCAGGGATTTCTAGTTATGGCCAGTCGAGCATAGCGCAACAACAACCCCCAATACCGGGAGAGACGAATCCCCTCCTATCGCTCATTGCCTCCATGTAAATCAAACCACCTGTTTGCACGACTCGGTAGAGCCGTGGTAGGGTGGAAATCAAAGCACAGTGGGAGACACACAAGACTCTATGACGATCTCGGGTCAACAGACTAAGCTGTATCAGTGTCACCAGAGAACTGCCATCTGACGTGAGGTATAATACCATCTGGGAGTTCTCGGCGAGTCCGTTCAGTGTACCCAGTCTCCACTGAGCATCCGCATACTATCTCTGATGTCAAACACCAATGGATATGGGATCAACCATCGCCCATCACATGGGTCTAGAAGATATAAGCTAGTTTACTCTGGAATATCGATGCCCCGTCTCGATATTCCCACGACTAGGAACATTGAAGGATGTACTCATGGACTACCCAGTCCCCAATAGTATGATCTGCATCATAGTCCTGCAAGTCGAGTACACATCCTAAGGGCTTTATCAACATGTAATGCAGAGAAAGCAAGTATACATGTTAAGATAAAGAGCAACCAGATAGCGTACTATCATGTCGAGCAAGAAAGTCCTACCTATATATGTCCCAGCATCCACTACATTATACATCTCATGTACAGTAATGGCCTCTAGGGCATACATATAACTAACAATCTCCTACTTGCACTAGGGCCATCTGTAGCAGTGGTTGCAGTATCTCATACTCAACCATCCCATAAAAGTCTCTCTCTGGGAAAAGGCTTTTGTGAGTGGATCCTCCGTGTTGTCCTCTGAGTCTACTCTCCTAACCTCGATCTCCCTGGAGATCAACTATGTCCATGATCAGGTGATACTGCCTTGGAATATGTCTGGGTCACTGATGGGACCGGGGTTCCTGGACCAAAGCCTCAACACCATTGTCATACAATGGTAGGAACCTAGTTCATCTCATGAACTATTATACACCCAAACTGCCTCTTTGGTAGTATCTTTGATAGCGATGTCACCAGCCTTTATCGTCTAGTTTGCCACGATATCTAGCTTGGAACTCTTCCAACATACCGTCCCTCCACTGAGGGTAAAGACAATGCCTGTGACTGACATTCAGTTAACCTTACCACCCTGGAAGCTGTCCAGTGATTCTCCCCAGGATTGATTGATACCATCTCACTACACCTAGTGAGAATCCTAATATCCATTTAGATCTATCTCATAGATCCAAAACCCAGGATTTAGGAGGTATAACCTTTATCCTATTTGGAGAATCCTTGTGATAAGAGGAGATTGACCATGCGTAGCATAGGAAACTCTTTTCCTATCATGAGTATGTTGTCCACGTACAATACGAGGATGGACACCTTACTCTCTACTACCTTTTTGTATGTACAAGGTTCATCTATTATTTTGATGAAGTCAAACTCTTTGACTACCACATCAAAACAGATGTTCCAACTCCACGATGCCTGCTTTATCCCATAAAACATCTTGCACACGTTTCCGCTGCTCCCACTGTTTACGAAGCCCTCTAGCTGTGTACTTATAGACGTTCTCTTCTAAATCAGTATTTAGAAAAATAGTCATGACACCCAACCACCAGATATCGCAGTTATGGTATGCAGCAATGGCAAGTAGGATCCGGATGGACTTAAGCATAGCCACTGGAAAATGTTTCATCATTATCCACGCCTGGTCGATGACGAAAACCTTGAACAAGTCTAGCTTTGAAAGTCTCAACTTTTCCATCTACACCAAGTAATCTTTTCAAGATATACTTGCTCCTGATGGGGATTTAACCCTTCAGACATAGCAACCAAAGTCCATACTTTGTTAGTGTACATGGATTCCATCTCAGATCGCTAAGCATCCAGCCATTCTTATAGAGTCCCTACTCTTGATGGCCTGCTCGAAACTAGTTAGGTCATCATCTCATGATGTAATTCTCGCTCCCACTGTCATCGAGAAACCGAAGTATCTCTCAGGCAGGTGAGGAACCCTGCTAGATTGGCGGAGAGGCTGAGGTTCGTCGGCGACTATTGAATCCTTTGGTTCTATCAAATCATCAGTTGTAGTTTGTATAGCTGGAACTCCTTCCAGTTCTACAGATCCGACCTTGCCTCGAGCTTGTCCGGATTATGCTTTTGACATAGGCCGGACAACCCCAAATCTTAACTTGCTTAAGAGATGGGCTATTGCCATACCATATCTCATTTGGAGTGGTAGGCACTGATTTGATTCGAACCCAATTCAATAGGTATGCAGCTTCTCAAGTGCATAACCCCCAAAAGGAAACAGGTAACTCAGTAGTACTCATCATAGAGTGCACCATATCACATAGGGTGCAATTGCTCCACCCCGATACACCGTTGTGCTGTGGTGTATACGGAGGAGTAATGCTGAGAGAGAATCTCATTCTCCTTTAGAATAGTCCAAGAATTCCATGCACAAGTATTCTCCTCCCTGATCTCATCATAGGACATAATACTTATACCCGTTTTGGTTCTCTACTTCTGACTTATATTCTTTGAATTTCTCAAAAGCTTCAGACATGTGTTTCAACAGGGATTATGTGTCCCAATCTTGAGAGATCATCAATGAATGTTAGGAAGTACAAAGAACCAGTCCTGGCATATGTAGACTGGGGACCTTCATATATCACTATGTATCAGTCCCAAGAGTTCACTAACTCTTTCTCTGTTTCCAATAAACAGAGCTACGGTCATCTTATCTTTGTGACATGACTGGTAAGTTTCACAAGATGTAAATTCAAACTGATTTAAATATGCATCTAAATGTAACTTAGCTAGTCGGGTCGCATTGATATGACCTAGTCTACAATGCCTCAAGAAGGATTCGTTCATTTCTGAACTCTTGCTCTTGTGTGTGTTCTGTACGTTAATAACTGTGGTTTGATTTAGAATGTATATGCTTTTAGATAGCGTGCCTGAACAGATCAACTATTGATATAGGAAATGTGCAAAACATTATCCAACAATACAAAATTATATCCTTCTTTAATAAATAAAGAGATTGATATATTGTTGTATATCAGGTTCGGTATCTAATAGAATTTGTTCAGAATCAATGTATTTAGAAATACAGGGTGATAACTGCCAACACCTTGGTTGCATCAATTGCACCATTTTCAACACTTGAAACTTATCACCCGT
Source organism: Agapanthus africanus (assembly GCA_030015575.1). NCBI lineage: Eukaryota > Viridiplantae > Streptophyta > Magnoliopsida > Asparagales > Amaryllidaceae > Agapanthus > Agapanthus africanus. Next base: position 142,956,353 of record JASDDO010000031.1, read on the forward strand.
TCTCAGTTCTCTACCTTCCTGTAGCCCATATAACAGATTATATATTTGGGATCCTGATCCGGTATCAAATACACAGGACGTAGAGGATACTGAGAAACAGTTCTTTGTAATGAACGCACCCGAAGGAGATGCATCTCATGCACTTTCTTCGTTTGGACGGCATGGGAATTCTGGTATTCCCCTATTTCCTGCTCGGTCTTATAACAATTATAACTTGGAGCGGGGCCAACGTTCCCCAGCTCAGTATAACAAGCGAGTTCGGTCAATACAACTATATTATTATCTTGATTAAGGCGTGACATGGTCGCTCCCTGGAGAGAGAGAGAAGAAAACACTCTGCGTGCGCTCTTGCAAGATTAGATTGGTTATATATTTTATCTAATCAGGATGGCTCCCACTGTTTTTATCAAATCTTCCTTCAAACCCTAAAAGGAAATACTAGCCGGGATTAATTACACGCTACAAGTTCGCCAATCTTTCAGCCAGGCCAGTGCCGGTACATTGAGGGAGGTTCCCCGTGCTTTCGTACGGACCTAATTAAAATAAACCTCGTTTTCCCAGGGGCGTAACCCTGTTGACACCTTTCTAGACCCCTACTTGATCGGCTAATTGTAAAGTGCAAAACTCTCCCAGGAGTAACAATTACTCGCAGTGGGTTTCGGGATCCAACTATCTCATAGAAGGTATGCAATCTCATTGCAAATTTCAACACTTGAAACTCTCGATAAAGGTTTTTATCCCTAGCACCTATGACCTTGGCTATGGTTAACAAATCATAAGCACTAGTCAAGTTCTACCCGTCATTTCGTGATTAATTATACCCACCCACATGACCCTTGGCTAAGGTCAACAAAGTCGCATGACTGTCCTAACTAATCGCATCATATGCTGTGTAGGAAGACATCACTTAGCTACCGTACACTACGCCTCGGCTAATGTCGACAAACGCAGCACGAATACTAAGTACTCTACTTCCTAAAATGATGGAGGGTTGCGATTGGTTTTTAAGAAAACCTTTAACGCTTTGAACTTGATCTCGTTGCAGAATCAAATGGTTTTTAAATGGAGTGTTTTTTAGGCTTTTGCTAGTTTCGCTAAAGAGGTCACTCCCGGTGAAGGGATCTCGGCTCTTTCCTCGTCGAATGAGGTGCGGGATATTCACAATACCACTATGCAAAGCAAGAACTAGAAAAGCAGTCAAAAAACAAACCGAAGGTTGTAGCATCTGCTAGTCATTGCTAAAGAGGTCACTCCCGGTGAAGGGATCTCGGCTCTTTCCTTATCGAATAAGGTGCTGGATGTTCTACAAGGAACACCGCTATGCAAAGCAACAACTAGAGCTACCTAATTTTTGAAATTCGATTCCACAACATCATTTAGGTTTATTTTTCTTTCATTAATCTCATTAATGAAGTCCCATCATTTAAGTCCACCTAAACATCACAGATAAATACAACGTATGCTTATGCCATTCGCATTCGCCTTGATGTCCCGTCTGCACCGTTATGTTAGGTAACTAACGGCAGAGCGGGGCAGGGCTAGTGCGGGTGTAAAACATAAGCAACGTCTATATAATATATCATATATACTATATATACAGTATCTATCTGAACATATCACAAGATCACATCACAGATAACGCAACAGAAAACAACATATGAAATATTGGATATACTAGGACGTCCGTATTTTATTTTGAGCCCCTATAAAACATGGATTCCACGGTCGTGATGAATAGCCAATCCTATACCCGTAGACCCCTACGAGAGCGGCAAGCAACCCTACCAATTCCAGAGTTAGGAGACCCGGACTCGACTCCTCGAGATGGTCTCCCACTGGACCCTAGAACCCGGTTACTTGTGCTCCCCGCCTTGGGTCTATCCTAATGCGGAAAAGTAAATAATATACAATGGTGACATCATCCTCAGCCCGGAAGTGCCCCAATAAAAGAATATTACATACAATGAATTTTACATGAATGAAAAAGAAAAACTCCCATCTCACATAAAAAAAACCCCGGCTATTCAAACACGACGATCCAATATAACATATCCAGCAACACATAACATCACATATCATTAACGTAAGTAAATATGTGTATCCCAATTGTCGTTGATGTATAGCAACGAAACCGGCGATACACCACATATTACACTTACGGTCGCAGAAAAGAAAGTGTAAAACTACAACAGTTGGAATCCGCAACCTCCTTAGACATCGCATGCCTAACCAAATGAATTCCTTAGACATCTCATGCCTAACTATTATAAACCCCGCGTTTTAGTCTCAATATCGAAAAATCTTTTCAATATCAAGTCGGGCAATTCAACAAGATTCCCGACATCCTGATCGAATGCTCGTCGCAAACTTTAGTAGACGGCCGCACCCCCGGATGCCGTCGACGAAGTGCACTAAGGCGGAACACCGCTGCCGCGAGCACCCGAACGGATGCTTTTGGCGACGGGGTTCTCCTACAATCACCTGGTCGGGGCTATTGTCACGACCCGAAGTTTGGCCCGTGACCGGAACTTAACCACGTAACGTCTACAGGCGTAACGCGACTAAGTGAACCGAAAACCCAGAAATCAAACCAGTGAAAGTATAGAGTGTTATAAGTTTTAAAGGAAAGCATTTACTAACATGATAAGAAATCTAAGTAAAAATCACCAAGATAGTAATATACGACGCCATAGCGAAGATCAAGATCCACAAGTGGGAACAACACAGATAGAATAAACTGCAAGTACAGCCGGCTCACAACGAGCTCGACACCAGAAAACAAATATAATACAACATCGTCCTCACACTGTCTCTAAGTCAAATACATACATGGTAGATGGAGAATACTAGATACAACAATGTACATACTGAAAGATAAACAGATACCGCACAAAACCCACCTATCAGCAAAAGAGCTAGTACACCAACTATGGGGGTATCTGTGTCAAAAGATGCAAAACAGCCTGCCGTGACTACTCCGAAGGGCAACCTGCAAACACTGTGGCACAACGGGGGTGAGTTGCCAACTTGTGAATAGAAATAACATATAAAGGTAATCGCGAGCATGCACGTACTACGCTACTCTATCATATGCCAACAGATGATATCATTATGTGATAAGCAGTATATGCGATAACCATGCAAGTGCTCGATAGGGTACTGTACTACCGGATGAGGTACAAATGCTCTAACAGGTAATGCATCTACAGGATGAGGTACAAATGCTCTATCAGGTAATACATCTACAGGATGAGGTACAAAAGTAATGCTGAGCATGGGCAATATAATATCTACACGGAATGTCAACGTGGGATATATAATCGGTTTCTCAATGCACCCAGATCTCCCAAAAATAGCTCATGCGCCGGCACTCTCCTCGGCCCTCAAATCCTGTACATCTCTGAGAATCCCGAGTGCCCAACATCGGCACCCAAATATCATAAATACTCGTGTCTAGCATCGACACGCAAAAATCCTGTATCGGGCATCCATCAGTCCGGGTCAGCCCTCTCTCAAAGTATATATCGGGAATCCGTCAGTCCGGGTCATCCCTCTCTCAATACATCGGGCATCCGTCAGTCCGGGTCAGCCCTCTCTCAATACATCGGGCATCTCTCAATACATCGGGCATCCGTCAGTCCGGGTCAGCCCTCTCTCAATACATCGGGCATCCGTCAGTCCGGGTCAGCCCTCTCTCAAAACATCGGGCATCCGTCAGTCCGGGTCAGCCCTCTCTCAAAGTATATATCGGGAATCCGTCAGTCCGGGTCATCCCTCTCTCAATACATCGGGCATCCGTCAGTCCGGGTCAGCCCTCTCTCAAAACATGCCTCTAGCACCGAGAAAACACGGGGTGACGCCCCAAAATATCATATCAAGGGAACCGGGTTTTTAAATGATTATTTATTTGAAAAGGCCACGGTTTCCAAATCCAGAAATCACATGAAAGCTCAACCAATAGTATAAGTAATTGTGATGAGATATGTGCACCAAGTATGTATACCAAGTCATATCACATATAGATGAGCTACAATGCAATGATCCGATGTGATATATGTATCAAGTATGAATATCAAGTCATGTCACATATAGATGAGCTACAATGCACTGATCCAATGTGATATAGGTATCAAGTATGAATATCAAGTCATGTCATATATAGAGCTACAATGCAATGCACTAGATAGTAACCATGAACATGCAATATATATATAAGGAACACTATAAGGTCCTATCAGCCCTGACGTAGAATGCCATGCGGGCGATATCCCCGTAGATGTGAAATCCACTCACCGTAGTCTCTCGCTAGGTGTAGCCAACAACCTGCTTCCCCTTCTTCGCGGCGTCCGCCGTACTCGCCTGCGAACCTAGAATTACACAATATATCATATGTAAGCTTGAAGTCACATAAACGCGACATTAAAGCCGAACTACTAACTCGTGTCGCGAACTAAGCGCGCGTGTGCGCGATACGCTAAAACGTGTGGTTACGCGTCTGAAATCACTCCGACGCGTCGCGATACGCAGAAACCCAAAACCCACACACACGTATCACGCGTGTCGCGAAGGGTTGAAAATACGGGAAAATAGGTATTCTAACCCAGAATTTGATACAGGAAAGATATTGCAAAACTATATATACCAAAATAACTCACATACAAGCAGAGACCCACACCCCAAACCCCAACCCAAATCTCCCCTATCTGGCCGCAATTTGCGGCCAGAATGCACATTTCGGCGGCCAGACTTGGGAATTGGGTTCCCAGGTTTGGTTTGTGCACTCTATACTCCCCCTACATGCTGCAGTGATGTCTAGTTTTGTTCTGAAAAGTCTCGGGTAGTAGCAGATTTCCTACAGTGCCTTATCTCAGTTCAAATCACACATTTTGCACAAAAATGGAACTTTATGGTATTTTGATGAAATCTGAAATAAATCTAGGTCTAATCCCACACTAATAACTCATTAACAAGCTAATCAAGCCACAACAACACAAATTTAACATATTAACACTAAACCCCCTTCAATAGCACTAAAAAGGCATAAAAATATGATATTTCTAAACTAAACATGCAAGTTATGAAAATTGGGTGCTAGGATTGAGATTTATACCTTCTAATGACCTTAAAAAACTACCTAAAGTCCAGTCCCTCCCTCAAGTGTGCAGATTTGCCTTGAACACCTCCAAAAACCTTGTTTTTCATGTTTTGTGATGGAAAAAGTATTGATTGGTGTAGGGTTTTGGTTTGGGAATTCAATGGAAAGTGAAGAGAAGAAGAAAATGAAGGAAATGGGAGGGGTTTTGCTGCTGGAGCTGCAGGAGTTTCTGAAGTGGGGAGAGGAGAAAGAGAGAGAGGAGAATGGGGTCAAAAGTCCACCCTTTACCTAACCACCATACTACCTTGTTTTATTTGGATTTCTTTTCTTTTGTTGTTTCTTTTAGAAATTATAAAAAGGGTTTAGGATATGATTTAAAATGTAAGAATTAAGTTAGCAATTATGTAACCAAAAACCCTAAGTCCCAAAATAGCTAAGTGTGCAACACTACAAAAAGAGAATCTTTCAATTGCTAACACGACTAAAAAAAAAACTAATAATCCTAGAAACACATATAATCACACGTACCATCACTAATTATCACGAAAGACATTCAAACGGAAATTTCAAAGTGTTACAATCTACCCCCCTTAAAGAAATTCGGTCCCCGAATTTAAAAAAAAAATCTAACTATTCGCACCTTCAAAAAGATGGGGATACCTCCTCCTCATCTCGCTCTCGGTCTCCCAAGTGAATTCCTCGTCGCTCTGTCCACGCCAAAGTATCTTGACGGACGGTATCTCCTTCGACCTCAATTTCTTCACTTGTTGATCTAAGATCATCACCGGCTGCTCTGCGTAGGAAAGGTCGCGCTCAAGATGGATCGTCGGGTGCTGAATCGCATGCGAAGGATCATGAAGATATCTGCGGAGCATCAAAATGTGAAATACGGGATGCACGTCTGGAAAACTGGGCGGAAGAGCTAATCGATACGCAACTGCACCAATATGCTCAAGGATCTCGAATGGGGCCCACATATCTGGGACTAAGCTTCCCCTCCTTTCCAAACCTCATTACGCCCTTCACTGGGGAGACCCTCAAGAAAACGTGGTCACCAACAGAAAACTCAAGTCTGCGCCGACGACGGTCCGCATAAGATCTTTGCCTACTCTGGCTGCTCTCATCCTATCGCGAATCAACTGGATCTTCGCTGTCGTCTCCTCCACAATCTGTGGCCCTAAGATACTGCTCTCACTGAGCTCCGTCCAACAGGTGGGCGATCTGCATCTCCTCCCATAAAGAGCCTCAAACGGTGCCATCTGAATGGTCTCCTGGTAGCTGTTGTTGTAAGAGAACTCTACTAAGGGCAAATGATGATCCCAGCTACCTCCGAAGTCTAAAACGCAAGCTCTGAGCATGTCCTCGAGAGTCTGAATAGTCCGTTCTGACTGCCCATCGGTCTGCGGATGAAATGCTGTGCTGAAACTCAAGCGAGTGCCCAAAGCCTCCTGAAGCCTCTGCCATAGCCGGCTGGTAAACTGGGTGCCTCTATCGGACATGATGCATGTCGGAACTCCGTGCAGTCGGACAATCTGATCAATGAAAATCTGGGCGTACTGAACAAATCCGAAAGTCATCTTCACCGGTAAGAAGTGAGCCGCTTTCGTCAAACGATCCACGATCACCCAGATAGAGTCATACCCTCGACTAGTCCTGGGTAGACCCACCACGAAATCCATCGAAATCTGCTCCCACTTCCACTCCGGAATGGGTAACGGCTGTAGCTCTCCCGCGGGCCTCTGGTGCTCAGCCTTGACTTGCTGACAAGTCAGGCATCTCGACACAAAATCTGCAATGTCTCTCTTCATACCCTCCCACCAGTAACCAGCCCTCAAGTCATGGTACATCTTGGTGGAACCGGGATGAACACTATATACCGATCGATGTGCCTCCTCAAGAATCTCGTGCCGCAATCCCTCAGCATCGGGTACGCACAGTCTAGCTCCAAATCGTAGTATCCCCTGATCATTGATCACGAACTCGGAAAAATCTGCCCTGTCCCATCTGTGTCCTGATCTCTGAACAGCGGTCATCACTGTGCTGTGCCTCTTATATACGGTCAAGCAACTGTGGGCGTGCACGAACATGCGCAATCTGTTCCCCGATCGGCGTAAACTCGAACTGTACCCGGCTGTCGCATAAGATCTGCCAATACGTTCGCCCTGCCCGGGTGATACAAGATCTCACAATCGTAGTCCTTTACTAACTCCATCCATCGGCGCTGTCTAAGGTTCAGGTCCCGCTGCTGAAATATGTACTTTAAGTTCTTGTGGTCGGTAAATATCTGGCACGACTCTCCATACAGATAATGTCGCCAGATCTTGAGTGCAAAGACCACTGCAGCCATCCCCAGATTATGAGTGGTGTAATTCTGTTCATGTTTCTTTAATTGCCGTGAAGCATACGCAATCACCCTGTCATGCTGCATCAAAACGCACCCCAACCCTACTCGTGAAGCATCGCAGTAGACCACAAATCCGCCTGATCCTGAAGGCAATGATAGCACTGGTGTCGTAGTCAGTAGAGCCCGTAGCCGCTGGAAACTGTGCTCACACTCCTCCGTCCAATCGAAGCGAACTCCCTTCCGGGTCAACCCGGTCAAAGGTGTAGCAATGCGAGAGAAGTCCTGCACGAATCGCCGGTAATAGCCTGCCAGCCCTAGAAAACTGCGAATCTCCATCACTGACGTGAGTCTAGGCCAACTCCGAACTGCCTCGATCTTCCTCGGGTCGACACATATACCATCTCGTGTAATCACGTGCCCCAAGAAGTCTACGCTGTCTAGCCAGAAGGCACACTTGGAGAATTTGGCGAAAAGCTGATGCTCCCTCAAGGTCTGCAGCGTAATCCGCAGGTGCTGCTCGTGCTCCTCTCTACTCCGAGAATACACCAAGATATCGTCAATAAATACTATAATGAACAGACCAAGATACGGCCGGAGAATACGGTTCATCATGTCCATAAATGCTGCTGGCGCGTTGGTGAGTCCGAACGCCATCATCAAAAACTCATAATGGCCGTAACGTGTGCGGAAAGCTGTCCTAGGAATGTTCTCCTGTCGAACCTGCAGCTGATGGTAGCCCGATCGCAAATCGATCCTCGAACAGTATCCTGCCTCCTGAAGCTGGTCGAACAAATCGTCGATGCGTGGCAAAGGATATATGTTCCGCACCGTCACCCTGTTCAGTTGGCGGTAGTCGATGCACAAACGCATACTGCCGTCCTTCTTCTTGACGAACAGGACTGGAGCACCCCAAGGAGAACACTGGGTCGAATAAGTCCCTTATCTAGCAAGTCCTGCAACTGACCCTTCAACTCTCTAAGTTCCGCCGGGGCCATCCGATACGGCGGTACAGAAATAGGCCCCGTGCCAGGAACCAAGTCAATACAGAAGGAAATATCACGCTCGGGCGGTAGCCCAGGAAGCTCGTCAGGGAACACATCAGGGAACTCGTTAACAACCAGAACCTGATCCAAAGGAACCTCTATAGCCCTAGTATCGCAAACATATGCGAGAAATCCCTGACATCCCTTCCGCAAAAGCTGTCCAGCGCGAACAGAAGAAATCACACCGTGAGGGGTGGCACTACGGTCCCCCAACACAACAACAACTGACTTGCCGGGAAAACAAAATCGAACTGTCTTCTCGCGGCCGTCAACAGAAGCATAGCACGTGGCTAACCAATCCATGCCCAAAAGAACGTCGAAGTCCAACATCTCAAGAAGGATCAAATCGACCGGCAACTCTCTCTCGCCAATACGGATGGTACAGGATCGGAACACGTGCCTAGCAACAAACGACTCTCCCGCAGGAGTAGTTACAACTAGCGGTTGACCAAGCAAACCGGACTCTCTACCCAAACTCGGCACAAGGTGTGTGGATACATACGAGTATGTGAAAACATATGAGCACAAGGATCCGGATCAAACAATACGTGTGCAACAAAGGACAAACTGAAAGAGTACCTGAAACCACAGCATTGGATACCCGCGCGTCCCGATGAGTCGAAGCGAAAACTTGTGCCTGTCCTTCATTTGCGACTGACCGAACTCCTCCTCTACTAGCCTGACCCCTCTGTGCAAACCCTCCGCGTCCACGACATCTCAGAGCACGACCCTGACGTGCTGTGAAGAAACACTGCCTGATGAGGTGTTGAAGGCTTCCGCATCGTAAACACCTACGCACTGAATGCTGTCCTGCCTGGGGATGGAAGCCAAACGACTGTCCTCGTCCTAAGCCTCTGCTCTGGGCTGGTACACCAGTATGATTCCTCAACTGTTCTGGAACTCTCACGGTCTCTGGAAGACGTGTCCCGTAAACTGAGGCTGCCCCCACCGGTGCTATGTAGGGGACGGAATACTGCATGATGATCGCAAGGAACAACTGGGTAACAGGGGTGATGACCACCTGTCGCTGCGCTTGCACGACCTCTACCAACGAGCTCATCGCCTGGCGTAGGCCCTGCATCTCTACCACTAGTCTAGCGATCTGAGCTGTCGTAGGGGAAACAATCTGTCCTGGCACAACAGGAGTACTACTCGGGTTAGTCCTCGTCTCAGATGAATCAACTCGAACCTCGGCTCTCGCGGCCGCTCTTTGCGCCCTCGTAGTCCTTGGCGGCATATTGGCTATCAGAAACAACAGGATTCGATAAGGATACGGAAATCGAATCGCAAGAATGTATATACTCAAGGAGGAATTTAAATCAACAAGTCCTAAGGTCGCGTAGGCGGAGTACCGTGTCGTGAGTATGTCGCGGAACATACACACGCTACGCTACCCTGCCGCAGCTACCTACTCCATCATACCAGGGTCATCCTACACTCCGAAAGGTAAAACCTACGCTCTGATACCAACTTTGTCACGACCCGAAGTTTGGCCCGTGACCGGCACTTAACCACGTAACGTCTACAGGCGTAACACGACTAAGTGAACCGAAAACCCAGAAATCAAACCAGTGAAAGTATAGAGTGTTATAATTTTTAAAGGAAAGCATTTACTAACATGATAAGAAATCTAAGTAAAAATCACCAAGATAGTAATATACGACGCCGTAGCGAATATCAAGATCCACAAGTGGGAACAACACAGATAGAATAAACTGCAATTACAGCCGGCTCACAACGAGCTCGACACCAGAAAACAAATATAATACAACATCGTCCTCACACTGTCTCTAAGTCAAATACATACATGGTAGATGGAGAATACTAGATACAACAATGTACATACTGAAAGATAAACAGATACCGCCCAAAACCCACCTATCAGCAAAAGAGCTAGTACACCAACTATGGGGGTATCTGTGTCAAAAGATGCAAAACAGCCTGCCGCGACTACTCCGAAGGGCAACCTGCAAACACTGTGGCACAACGGGGGTGAGTTGCCAACTCGTGAATAGAAATAACATATAAAGGTAATCGCGAGCATGCACGTACTACGCTACTCTATCATATGCCAACAGATGATATCAATATGTGATAAGCAGTATGTGCGATAACCATGCAAGTGCTCGATAGGGTACTGTACTACCAGATGAGGTACAAATGCTCTAACAGGTAATGCATCTACAGGATGAGGTACAAATGCTCTATCAGGTAATACATCTACAGGATGAGGTACAAAAGTAATGCTGAGCATGGGCAATATAATATCTACACGGAATGTCAACGTGGGATATATAATCGGTTTCTCAATGCACCCAGATCTCCCAAAAATAGCTCATGCGCCGGCACTCTCCTCGGCCCTCAAATCCTGTACATCTCTGAGAATCCCGAGTGCCCAACATCGGCACCCAAATATCATAAATACTCGTGTCTAGCATCGACACGCAAAACATCCTGTATCGGGCATCCGTCAGTCCGGGTCAGCCCTCTCTCAAAGTATATATCGGGAATCCGTCAGTCCGGGTCATCCCTCTCTCAATACATCGGGCATCCGTCAGTCCGGGTCAGCCCTCTCTCAATACATCGGGCATCCGTCAGTCCGGGTCAGCCCTCTCTCAATACATCGGGCATCCGTCAGTCCGGGTCAGCCCTCTCTCAAAACATCGGGCATCCGTCAGTCCGGGTCAGCCCTCTCTCAAAGTATATATTGGGAATCCGTCAGTCCGGGTCATCCCTCTCTCAATACATCGGGCATCCGTCAGTCCGGATCAGCCCTCTCTCAAAACATGCCTCTAGCACCGAGAAAACACGGGGTGACGCCCCAAAATATCATATCAAGGGAACCGGGTTTTTAAATGATTATTTATTTGAAAAGGCCACGGTTTCCAAATCCAGAAATCACATGAAAGCTCAACCAATAATACAAGTAATTGTGATGAGATATGTGCACCAAGTATGTATACCAAGTCATATCACATATAGATGAGCTACAATGCAATGATCCGATGTGATATATGTATCAAGTATGAATATCAAGTCATGTCACATATAGATGAGCTACAATGCACTGATCCAATGTGATATAGGTATCAAGTATGAATATCAAGTCATGTCATATATAGATGAGCTACAATGCAATGCACTAGATAGTAACCATGAACATGCAATATATATATAAAGAACACTATAAGGTCCTATCAGCCCTGACGTAGAACGCCATGCGGGCGATATCCCCGTAGATGTGAAATCTACTCACCGTAGTCTCTCGCTAGGTGTAGCCAACAACCTGCTTCCCCTTCTTCGCGGCGTCCGCCGTACTCGCCTGCGAACCTAGAATTACACAATATATCATATGTAAGCTTGAAGTCACATAAACGCGACATTAAAGCCGAACTAGTAACTCGTGTCGCGAACCAAGCGCGCGTATACGCGATACGCTAAAACGTGTGGTTACGCGTCTGAAATCACTCCGACGCGTCGCGATACGCAGAAACCCAAAACCCACACACACGTATCACGCGTGTCGCGAAGGGTTGAAAATACGGAAAAATAGGTATTCTACCCCAGAATTTGATACAGGAAAGATATTGCAAAACTATATATACCAAAATAACTCACATACAAGCAGAGACCCACACCCCAAACCCCAACCCAAATCTCCCCTATCTGGCCGCAATTTGCGGCCAGAATGCACATTTCGGCGGCCAGACTTGGGAATTGGGTTCCCAGGTTTGGTTTTTGCACTCTATACTCCCCGTACATGCTGCAGTGATGTCTGGTTTTGTTCTGAAAAGTCTCGGGTAGTAGCAGATTTCCTACAGTGCCTTATCTCAGTTCAAATCACACATTTTGCACAAAAATGGAACTTTATGGTATTTTGATGAAATCTGAAACAAATCTAGGTCTAATCCCATACTAATAACTCATTAACAAGCTAATCAAGCCACAACAACACAAATTTAACATATTAACACTAAACCCCCTTCAATAGCACTAAAAAGGCATAAAAATATGATATTTCTAAACTAAACATGCAAGTTATGAAAATTGGGTGCTAGGATTGAGATTTATACCTTCTAATGACCTTAAAAAACTACCTAAAGTCCAGTCCTTCCCTCAAGTGTGCAGATTTGCCTTGAACACCTCCAAAAAACCTTGTTTTTTCATGTTTTGTGATGGAAAAAGTATTGATTGGTGTAGGGTTTTGGTTTGGGAATTCAATGGAAAGTGAAGAGAAGAAGAAAATGAAGGAAATGGGAGGGGTTTTGCTGCTGGAGCTGCAGGAGTTTCTGAAGTGGGGAGAGGAGAAAGAGAGAGAGGAGAATGGGGTCAAAAGTCCACCCTTTATCTAACCACCATACTACCTTGTTTTATTTGGATTTCTTTTCTTTTGTTGTTTCTTTTAGAAATTATAAAAAGGGTTTAGGATATGATTTAAAATGTAAGAATTAAGTTAGCAACCATGTAACCAAAAACCCTAAGTCCCAAAATAGCTAAGTGTGCAACACTACAAAAAGAGAATCTTTCAATTGTTAACACGACTAAAAAAAAACTTATAATCCTAGAAACACATATAATCACACGTACCATCACTAATTATCACGACAGACATTCAAACGGAAATTTCAAAGTGTTACAGCTATGGGGAGTGGCTGTCTATTAAGTTTACCCGGCGAGTATCCACGTACGCTACGTGATTGCGACGGACTTTTAATCACATCAAAATCCCGTGGCAACCGATCAAATGAGACTAAAGTGCTAGATTTATAACATTCAAATTAGTTATCTCATAACTACTTGTGGATTCCAAATATTGAATCACATTCCAGATAAATAGACAATGTTAAACTTTCTGATCGAATAATCAAACACCCAAGTTTTCCCAAATAGTTCTCAACACTTGAGGGGAGTTTAAAAACATCCATCACATGCCACAGTACCAATGGTCCAGCCGTAGAAGGGTCAAGCCAACGCCTCACATGTGGCAACGTCGTACTGCCCCAAACCCTAAGGTTTAAAAGGCAGTTCAAGACGGTCACATAATCGAGTTAAGGTTTGTTGTCTTCTAGAGGGTCCATCGCGTAACTTGCACGATTTAGAACGTTCTTAAACTACGGAAAAATCCAACACTTGGAAATTTTCCGACAGGGGAAAAGTGAGTTATTGATATCCGTTCTAACTTTTTAACACTTTCTAAAATTATCCGGAAAAACTTAAACGAAGTTAAATTATCCGATCGAATCAATGAGTCCCCAATACAACCCAGAAAACTCAACACTTGAGTAGAATTAAAAATTCCCAGAAACATGCAAAGACAACTACGGATATTACTGTATAAAATTGACTGCCTAATCTTTACATACGGCCGCGTAACCGCCGCCAAAAGCAGGGTATTGCCGCGGTTCCGCGGCGCTACAGTAGAATTAGGTGATCGTATTTTACAGTAATTCCTATAATTCCCTGCTGATTTTTTTGAGTATTTTTAATTCACAAAAAATCACAGTTTTGAAAAATGTCCAGAGAAGGGTTTAATCGGGGGTTTCGGGGTTCGATCGGACTTCTAACTTCGTCTAGACTTCGCCTAAAGCTCTAGCTTGGCACTGATACCACTGTAGGATTTCTAGGCACTCTAACAAGATTCTACAAGGCATCTACCATGCCCGATTCAAAAAATTTAGCCGTGCCGAACAACCCTAACCAAGATCGTATACTAGAGATTATGCGAAAACTAGCAAGTAAATAACTTTAACACTAAGTGAAAGGGATTACAACCTTTATAGATCCGGTCCTTCACTTCTAAAGCTCCGTGTTGACGTCCCTTCGCTGTGATCATCGTGATCCCGGACTCTAGCGATGGTTTCCTCGGAGAAAAGAGCGGGCTAGGTCGTTGACTTCGAGGCCGAAGATGATCTACGTCGAGGAGACTCAAACTCAAGCTCCATCTTCACTAGGTCATTAACTTTGTGAAGAGAACACCCTAAACTAAATGGCAAGTCGTAGAGGATGATGAAATAGGAAGTGGGTTCACTTTGGATTTGGATTTCTCACTCTATTTCTTCACTTGAAAATTTTCTAGCAAGCTTTTCTTCTTCTTGAAGAAGAAGAAGAAGAAAGAAAAGAATATGAATAAAAAATGAATTATCACAAAAGAATAATCAAGTGAAGTCTATCATGATGCAACCATGGGTGAGTTTACCTTTGTAGAGACTAAACCATAGTTTGAGATAATGGTTTGGTTAATAAAAATCTTATGCAAAACAAAATTAGTGAACTTTGTCAAAGATGCTTGAAAGCTTCATGAAGCTTCAAGCAAAGACAAAGAAAGCCACCATTTTGTTTTACCAAAATAAATAAAAACCCAAACCATTATCTTAAATATGGTGTAAGTCATACACACACCCAAGTTTGCATGTATCATCAATCATGATACAAACTAGTGCACAAACATATATCACATATACAACTTGTGCACATCAAGTGAGAAAATCAATCTTAAGTGAACCGATACTAGTTAATGTAAAGTAATATATCAAATATATAATTATACATTAAATCATTAAATCAACACTTGATTTAATGATCCGGTCATATCGCATATAACCGACTAATATCTAGTGTATCAATATATCGAATCAACACTTGATTCGGTAACCCGGCTATATCTCATACAACTGACTGTTGATACAAATCGCGAGAATAGAATACAATATCATATACCGGTATTATTCTCGGTCCTGCACATATCTCATATGCTCTCCTATTCCGTTTCGCTTGAGCCAGGAAACCTCTGTGTAGGACTCTAAAGACTCGTCAATACGCCGGCAGTAGGTGGTGATCATATCAATCACCCACAAGCCGCAAGCGGTCTGCTAAACGTAACGGCCACCCGGGTATTGAGCAATCAGAAGATCAACTAGCAAGCCTGCTCACACTCCTGCGAATCCAATCAGTAACACTTACCGCACAGTCCGGTCTGTTCGTCTGATATGTCGCATATCTCGCCTAGGGGTGGTAAATGTCAGACCCCAGTAGCTTGATAAGTCATGCCGATGTAAGGTCCATAACAAGCGTGAAACTACTGATAACACTTACCAGTAAATCACAACAACCCTGGCCATGGATTTCCAGTTATGGCCAGTCGAGCATAGCGCAACATCAACCCCCAATACCGGGAGAGACGAATCCCCTCCTATCGCTCATTGCCTCCATGTGAATCGGGACTGTACCTAAAAACCACCTGTTTGCACGACTTAGTAGAGCCGTGTAGGGTGGAAATCAAAGCACGGTGGGAGACACACAAGACTATATGACGATCTCGGGTCAACAGACTAAGCTGTACCAGTGTCACCAGAGAACAGCCATCTGACGTGAGGTATAATACCATCTAGGAGTTCTCGGCGAGTCTGTTCAGTGTACCCAGTCTCCACTGAGCACCCCCATACCATCTCTGATGTCAAACACCAATGGATATGGGATCATCCATCGCCCATCACATGGGTGGAGAAGATATACGCTAGTCTACTCTGGAATATCGATGCCCCGTCTAGATATTCCCACGACTAGGAACATTGAAGGATGTACTCATGGACTACCCAGGCCCCACTAGTATGATCTGTATCATAGTCCTGCAAGTCGAGTACACATCCTAAGGTCTTTATCAACATGTAATGGAGAGACAACAAGTATACATGTTAAGATAAAGAGCAACCAGATAGCGTACTATCATGTCGAGCAAGAAGTCCTACCTATATATGTCCCAGCATCCACTACATTATACATCTCATGTATAGTAATGGCCTCTAGGGCATACATATAACTAACAATCGTCCATGCCAAATTGAAAATTTTTCCGTTTTAACTAACCCTAACTAAGAATCGTATACTAGAAATCGACGGAAAATAAAGGCAAACACTTTGCAAATCTAAGTGAGCAAGGAATACAACCTTTGTAGACCGGTCCTTCACTTCAATAGCTCCGTGTAGTAGTCCCTTTCGCTGCGATCATGAACTCCAGACTCTAGAGAGGCTCCAATGAAGAAACGAACATGCTTGCTTCGAAGACTTCGAGGCCGAAGATGATCTACATCGGGGAGACACTAACCCAAGCTATTTCTTCATTAGGTCAAGAACTTTGTGAAGAGAACACCCTATACTAAATGGAAAGTAGTAGAGAATGATGAAGTAGGAAGTGGGCTCACTTTAGAATTCATTTTCTTACATTTTATCTCATACCTCCAGTAGAGCTAGAAAGCTTTTTGAGGCGGAAGAAGAAGAAGAAGAACTCATCTCATGAGTAAATCCAAATTAATTATGTAACCATGGGTGAGTTAAGTCCTCATGCTTAACTCATGTAGAGAATTAACCAAGCTATAAGGTTAAGGGTTGGGTTAAATAATATCTTAAGGAATGACAAAAGAGTGGACTTTGTCAATATTTCTACAAGCTTCATGAAAGCTTGACAACATTGACCAAGTCTCTCTCTTTTGTTATTCTTTGAGAAATAAATAAACCCTAATTTAACCTTAATATGGTTTAAGTCTCATACACCCATCTTGTATGTATCATCAATCATGACACAAACATGTACACTTGTATATATCACATATATACAATGTGTACAATCTAGTGAGAAAAAAAATCTTAAGTGGGCTAATACTAGTTAATGTAATGTAATATATCTAATATATAATTATACATTAAATTATTAAATCAACTCTTGATTTAATAATCCGGATATAACCGACTAATATCTTGTGTAACAACTTATCGAATCAACACTTGATCTGATAACCCGGCTATATCGCATATACCCGACCAATGTCATATTTCGCGAGAATAAAATATGGTATCTCATACCGTATCAATCTCGGTCCCGCACATATCATATATGTTCTCTTACTCTTTTTCGCTTGAGCCAGGAAACCCCTGTGTAGGACTCTAAAGACTCGTCAATACGCCAGCAGCAGGTGATGATCATATCAAACACCCACAAGCCGCAAGCGGTCTGCTAAACGTAACGGCCACCCGGGTATTGAGCGATCAGAAGATCAACAAGCAAGTCTGCTCACACTTCTGCAAATCCAATCAGTAACACTACCGTACAGTCTGTTCTCTTCGTCTGATATGTCACATATCTTGTCTAGGGGTGGTAAACGTCATACCCCAGTAACTCGATAAGTCATGTCGATATGAGGCTCATAACGGGTCGAGAAACTACTGATAACACTTACCGGTATATCTCTGAAGCAGCCTTGGCCAAGAACTTCCTGTTATAGCAAATCGAGCACAGCGCAACATCAACTCCCAATACCGGGAGAGACGAAACCCCTCCCATCGCTCATTGCCTCCATGTGACTCGGGACTGTACCCAAAAGCCACCGTTTTGCACATTCTCTTTACCGTGGTAAGGTGGAAATCAAAGCACAGTGGGAATCATACAAGACTCGATGACGATCTCGGGTCTACAGACTAACCTGTACTAGTGTCACCATAGAACTTCCATTTGAAGTTAGGTATAATACCATCTGGGAGTTCTCGGCGAGTCCGTTAAGTGTGTCCAGTCTCCACTGAGCACCCGTATACTGTCTCTGATGTCAAACACCGATGGATATGGGATCATCCATCGCCCATCTACATGGGTCGAGAAGCTAAACGCTAGTCTACTCTGGTATATCGATGCCCTGTCTCGATACACCTACGACTTGGAACATTTTAAGGATGTACTTAGCGACTACTCTATCCCCACTAGTATGATCTGCATCATAATCCTGGTAGTCAAGTACTCATCCTAAGGGCTTTATCAACATGTAACATAGAGACAATCATCGTACATGTTAAGATAAAGAGCAACCAGATAGCATACTGTCATGTCGAGCAAGAAAGCCATCCCTATATATGTCCAAGCATCCACTATAATATATATCGTATGTACAGTAATGGCCTCTAGAGCATACATATAACTAACAATCTCCCACTTGCACTAGGGCCATTTGTTGTAGTATCTCATACCCAACAATCAGCAGTGGTTGAAGTATCACATACTCAACCATCCTATAAAAGTTTCTCGTAGGAATAAGCCTTTGTGAGTGGATCCGCTATGTTGTCCTCTGTGTCTGCTCTCCTAACCTCAATCTTCCTGGAGATCATCCATCTCCATGATCAGGTGATACTGCCACAAGTCCATTGTCACACAATGGTAGGATCGAAGTTCATCTCATGAACTTATATATTTCCATACTGCCTCTTTGTTAGAATCCTTGGTAGCAATGTATCCAGCCTTTATTGTCTAGTTTGCCACGGCATCTAGCTTGGAACTCTTCCAACATACTGTCCCTCCACTGAGGGTAAAGAAAATGTCTGCGATTTACATTCAGTCGACCTTACCACCCTGGAAGCTATCCAGTGATTCTCCCCAGGATCGATTGATACCATCTCACTACACCTAGTGAGAATCCTAACATCCACTTAGATCTATCTCATAGATCCAAAACCCAGGATTTAGGAGGCATCACCTTGATCTTATATGGAGAATCCTTGTGATAAGAGGAGATTGACCGAGTGTAGCACAGGAAACTCCCTTCCTATCAAGAGTATGTCATTCACGTACAATACGGGGATCACCACTATACTCCCTACTACCTTTTTGTATATACAAGGTACATCTACAATTTTAATGAAGTCAAATGCTTTGACTACCACATCAAAACAGATGTTCCAACTCCGCGATGCCTATTTTATCCCATAAAGCAACTTGCATACGTTTCTGCTGCTCCCACTGTCTACGAAGCCCTCTGGCTGTATACTTATAGACGCTCTCTTCTAAATCACCATTTAGAAAAGCAGTCATGACACCCAACTGCCAGATATCGTAGTCATGGTATGTAGCAGTGGAAAGTAGGATCCGGATGGACTTAAGCATAGCTTAGAGGAGAAAAGGTTTCATCATAATCCACACCTGGTCGATGACGAAAACCTTTTGCAATAAGTCTTAGCTTTCAAAGTCTCAACTTTTTCATATACACCAAGTAATCTTTTCAAGATATACTTGCTCCTGATGGGGATTTAACCCTTCAGATATAGCAACCAAAGTCCATACTTTGTTGGTGTATATGGATTCCATCTCAGATTGCATAGCATCTAGCCATTCTCACAGAGTCCCCACTCCTGATGGCCTGCTCGAAACTAGTTGGGTCTGTTAGTGTATATGCCCTAGAGGCCATTACTGTATCATACTAGTTTGTATATTACTTAATGGATGCTTGGGATATTCACCTTGTATATACAATCTTGCTCAAAATAGTAGTATGCTACTTGGTTTGTTTCTACTTCAATGTGTACATGTGTTTATTTCAGTATATCACTTATACGCATTAGTGGAGCCCTTAGGATCTTTGCTTGATTACCAGCGTTGTGATGGCAGTCACACTAGTGGGGGCTGGGTAATCTATAAGCACATCCTTATACAGGTCCCTAGTCGCAGGACTATCGAGACAGGGCATCGATACTCCGGAGTAGACTAGCGTATGCGCTTCTCATCCCAGTGTGGGAGATGGTCTGTCCCACAGCCATCAGTACGTCGTACTGGAGATAGTATACGGGTGCTCGTTGGGTTACGAGTACACTGGACAGGACTCGTCGGGAATTGACAAGTTGGTATTATACCTATCGTCAGTCATCAGTTCCCAGGTGACATGAGTACAGCTTAGTCCGCTGACTTGACACTGGCACTTCGCCTCGAGTGTGTTCCCACTGCACTTTGATCACTACCCTACCACGGCTCAAATGAGTCGTGCAAACAGGTGGTGGTTGGGTGCAGTCCCGAAGCACTTGGAGGCAGTGACGGTTAGACAGGATTCGTCTCTCCCGGTATTGGGGGTTGACATCGCGCTGTGTCTAGGAGAGCCATTACACGAGTAGTCCCTGGCCAGGGCAAACGAGATATACTGGTAGGTTTCCAGTGTTATCTCAGGGTGTTTTGGGCTTCACTCCGGCACGACTTGTACCGCTATTGGGGGACTGACGTGTACTGCCCCCTAGGCCCGCCATGCGATGTATCAGACGAACAGACCGGACTGTACGGAGACTGTCACATTCAGACTCAGTAGGAGTACCGATGGGGTTTCACCTCGTCAGCCTTCTTGTCGACATCTACCTGGGGACCGTTACGCACAGCTAGTGCCGCTTGCGGTCTGTGGTTAAACCCACTGCCAGCGTAGTGTCGAGTCTTTAGAGTCCCACACAGAGGGTATTCGCCTATGGGCAAAACAGAGTAGAGGTCGCATGGTTTTGCGACAGGGTTCGTTCTCATCCGCGCACTTGTGCACGTTTGGAGTCCGGACAGATATTACCAGCGGGCTCTGGTTTGAGCCGGATACTGGTATAGTATTTGGGGTTGCTTTTATCTCTCAGTATTCATGTTCCTCGGAACAAGAATGCAGGTGTGTATGCACAGTTATTTGAGGAGGAGGAAGATGACTTTCATTAGGGTTTCGGAACGGGTGCGTATGCACAGTTGACAGTCGTCTTTTTCCAAAACCTAATGGATTTGTATTATATCATTTAATAATATATAATAAAATGAAATTGTGTCATGGTTAGTTTTTGTTGACTTGTTGACCATGGTTGACTTGTTGACCATGGTTGAACTTTTGACCATTATCATTACAAGAGAAAGATGCTCTTGATTCTTGCATTTTCATTTAATGCTTGTAATGATATTAGTCATTCTAAAACTTTCCATCAACCTTTTCATTTGGATTATTATTATTTGATAATTCATTTTCTTTTTGGATTATGGTTGCAAGAAAGGAAATGAGAGCTCATTCTATCATATTCACTCTCTCTCTTCACTTCATCTTCTTCTTCCTCTAGCCAAGAGAAACCTTCTCATGAGTTGAGAATCCTTCTCTTGAAAAACAAAAGCAACCCTTAGACACTCTCTACTCACTCTAGGATCAAGGGTCTAGCAAGCCGGCGATTCTAGTTCACTCCAAGTACGAGAAAGAGCCCAAAGGTCGAGCCTTCGAGGTGGATCCATCTTCGACGGAAGAAGGCGACAAAGGAGAACCATCAACCTCTACAAAGTTTGAAGACGAAGGAGTTCGAGTTTAGGTATAACCATCTTCATCCGAGTAGCTAAATCTCTTTAGCATGTTTACTAGTTTTAGTTTAGACAACGATCCCGACCTTGTTTAGTCCATGTTGCCTCTTGCGATAAAAATTGTTTTTTTTATACCGTTTCCGCCTCCCCGTAAGAACCGGGGGTCGCAACGTGGACTTACAGTGGTATCAGAGCCTAACTAAACTTAAACTAGCTTGGTAGTGAAGTGTAACGAAGTTCGGAACCGTAAAAAACCCAAAAACCATACTTTTTCAAAACCTAAGTTTCTGTTGAAATTTTTTTGGCTCAAAATGAAAAACTTTATACTTGTAAAATCGTCTCAGGGTTTTCTAAGAACACCCATGAAAAACGATCCACTGTTGAGCTCAAAGCGCCGCCCTTCCGCCGCGCGAGGTAGGCTCGTGCCGCGCAACCGCCGCGCTTTGTCGTCTTCTCTGCATCGTTTTTCGTGCAGTGTGTTTGTGTGTTGGTTTTGGGATTTTTAAAATATATTATATGTGCCCAGATTTTCCAGAAAAGAAATTTCCTTTTGGGGTCCTATAATTCCGTATTTTTCCGAACTTCACTGCACTTTGACTATGATGGTTATATCTGTGATGCTTGCATGTATTGAACGTCGGCTAATCGCTATAAGACGATTAGTCGGGGTTATACATGATCTGTAATGTGCTGGAATGTGTATATGAATGTGTTGGACTGTCGCGGGTGAATAGCCGGGGTGGATGTGAGATGAGCTTTTGTTTTTCTTTCATTCATTGTAAATGTAAATTGATGTAATAATATTATTTGTTTGGCCGCACAACCGGGTCGGGGTTGTAGCCGTCATTGTATAATTCTTTTTACTGTTTTTGCTCCTAGGATAGACCCATGGAGGGGTGCACAAACTACCGAGTACTTGGCGGGTAGTTTGCCGCACCCGTAGGGGTCTTGGGTGGGGTATTTGGCTATTCACCGCGACCGTGTTATCCGCTTTTCGTTTCAGGCTCGAAAGGATTGCGGATTGCTAGTATATCCAATGCATTCATCTGTGATCTGTAATGTCTACTATTGCTATATCTATAACTATTTAGGCGTTGCTTATGTTTTACAGACGCGCTAGCCCAGCCCCCGCTCTGTCGTTAGTTAAGTAACCTAACGGGTAATGACGGGGCCCAGTGGCGAATGCGAATGGCATAAGCGTACGTCATATTTTGGTTGTTTTCTGCAATGGTAGGATTAAATGATGGGACGCATTAAAAGTACTAATGCAAGAATATCACGCATTAAAAGAACTAATGCAAGATAATAAACCAAGTTAAAGTCGTTGGAACAATTTCGAAAAACCACTCGGTTCTTTTCAAAACTAACTTTTAAATGCGGAGCTTGAGCCACTCCTTTTTAAAAAGCTATCTCGTTCCATCGACCAAATCAAGTTCACTACGTTCACGGTTTTGCCAAAACCAGCCGTAGCCCTCCATCATTTCAGTTAAATATTCGGTAGTATTCAAGCTATGTATTTTGACCTCACGCCAAGGCATAGTGATTGGTAGCTGCCGGATATTTATCTGTTGCATAGATAGAATGCGTTGGTTTGAGACAGTCGTGCTGCCATTTTGGCCTACGTCAAGGGTATGTACGGGTGGGTTCAAATTAACCTGGATAATGATGGGACGAACTTGACATGTGACTTATGACATTTTGACCTCACGCCAAGGTCATAAGAGCATGGGGCAAAAATCCACATCGGGAGTTTCATAAGTACTGAAACTTGCTAGATTTGCATACCATTTGGAGTGTGGTGATTCTGGTAGGATTCCTTCAGTTTCGTCACGCAATGATATTTGGATCCCGATCCTACTGTGAGTATATGCTACTCCTCGGGAAATTTCTTACTAAACGATCAATGCTATAAACCTAGTAGGTGCCTAGAAAGGTGTTAGCGGGGCTACGCCCCCAGGGAAAAGAGGTTTTCTAATTAAGGAACTTCGCGAAAGCGTTGGAAAACCTCCCTCGAAGTACCGACACCAGCCTGGCCGAACGGTTAAGCAAGTATTGTACGGTGGGATTGATCCTGACTAATTCTTCCTTTATGGTTTGAGGAGGGATTCGAGAAACAGTGGGAGCCATCCTGTTTAGACAAACTAAAAACCACTCTAAACTTGCAAGAGCATCATGCTGAGTGTTTCTTCTTCTCTCTCCTAATTGCAGCGACCAATCAACATGACTGGACTTAAGTTACTCCTAGATAAAAACAAGCTGACAGGGCCAAACTACAAAGATTGGCTCAGGAATGTCAAGATAGAAATCACTTATGACAAGCTGGGGTATCTTCTTACCACTAAAGCTCCCCCTGTCCCTGGTCCAACTTCCAGCGTCGCGGATAAGGAAATCCGCAAGACTTGGGAGATTGATAGCGCGAAGGCCAAGTGCCTCCTGCTTGCCTCGATGGACAACGAACATCAGAGGAGGCATGAGAATATGGACATGGAGTCCATATTGCTTCATACAAAAGAACTGTATGGAGAGCAATCACGTATCGCAAGATACGAAGCGTCGAAAAAGTTGTTTTCGACAAGAATGGCCGTCGGATCATCAGTAGCCGAGCACGTGCTAAAGATGATCGGCTACATTGAGGAGCTCGCTGACCTGGGGATCACATTGGAGAGTGAGCTATATACGGATATAGTTCTCCAGTCCCTTCCTTCCACTTACGCCCAGTTTATAATGAACTTCAACCTACAAGAAAAGGAGGTTGAACTTTCAGAGCTCCTCAACCTGCTGAGGAGCGCAGAGGGCACCCTACAGAAAAGTAGGGAAACATCCACTTTGTTTGTAGGAGGATCATCTTCTTCTAGGTCCAAGGCGAAAGCCAAGGGAAAGAAGAAGAAAGCCCCCGCCAAACCAAGGGGCGGTGTTAGTAAAGTGGATACGAAGGGAAAAGGAAAAGCAACAAAGATAGCTGGGAAGCTTGTGGATAAGGAAGAATGCTTCTTTTGTCATAAGAAAGGACACTGGAAGAATGATTGCAGGGCCTGGAAGGCCAGAACACAGGAATTGAAGCAGGTTGCAGCTTCAGCTTCAGGTGTGTATGTTATTGAAAACTGTCTTTCAATAAACTCTACTTCCTGGGTATTGGATACCGGATCAGGATCTCATATCTGTAATTCTTTGCAGGCGTTGAGAAACCGTAGGGTTTTGAAGGCAGGTGACATGACCCTCAGAGTTGCAAACGGAGCTAGCATGGATGCTAAAGCCGTGGGGGACTATCACCTGGGAATGTCAGATGGACATGTTTTGGTTTTGCGTAATTGCTTTTTTGTACCCAACGCAACTTGTAATATCATTTCTGTATCTTTAGTTTCTAAAGAAGGTTACGAATTTGCGTTTGTAAGTAATGTTGTAAACATTCACCTTAATCAAGTTCTGATTGGGTCAGGTACATTGAGTAATGGTATATACGTATTGAACCAACCACAGATTTTCAATGTCCAGAATACACACAAAAGAAAGTCTCCAGAAATAAACCAGACTTTCTTATGGCATTGTAGATTGGGTCACATCAATGAGAGAAGGTTGACGAAGTTACATACAGAAGGGTATTTGAATGCGTTCGAATATCAGTCGTATGCCACTTGTCAATCCTGTCTCTAAGGAAAGATGACAAAGACTCCGTTTACTGGACATGGAGTAAGAGCGAGCGAGCTCTTGGGACTCGTACACAGTGACGTGTGCGGTCCAATGTCTACACATGCCCGAAGCGGACATTCTTACTTCATTACTTTTACGGATGACTTCTCAAGGTACGGTTATGTCTTCTTAATGAAACATAAGTCCGAGGCCTTTGGAAAATTCCAGGAGTATAAGAATGAAGTAGAGAAACAAACCGGCAAAAGTATTAAGATTCTAAGATCGGATCGAGGTGGAGAATACTTAAGTGCCGAGTTCCTGGACTATTTAAAAGAGAACGGAATTCTCTCTCAGCTTACTCCTCCATACACCCCGCAACATAACGGTGTATCGGAGAGACGGAACCGCACCCTATTGGATATGGTGCGGTCCATGATGAGTAACGCTGAGTTACCGCGATCATTCTGGGGGTATGCGCTAGAATCAGTTGCATACCTTTTGAACCGAGTTCCGACTAAGACTGTGCCTACCACCCCATATGAAATGTGGAGTGGGAAGAAACCATATCTTCAATATCTGAAGATCTGGGGATGTCCAGCTTTTGTCAAAAAGCAGCATGCGGACAAACTCGAGGCACGCTCAGTACTGTGCAAGTTTGTGGGATACCCAAAGAACACCAGGGGGTATCTTTTCTACTACGCAGAGGAACAAAAAGTCATTGTTTCTCGCAATGCCCACTTTCTAGAACACCAGTTCTTGGAAAAGGAAATTAGTGGGAGCGCAGTAGAACTGGAAGAAGTTCCAGAACCACAGACTGTTACTGAAAGTTTGGTGGAACCAGAGGGTTCAACAGAACAGGACATTCCTACGCCGCTCCGCAGGAGTAGTAGGCAGTCTTATCCGCCCGAGAGATACTACGGTTTTCTCATAGACGGGGATAGAGAGGATTGCATCATAGATTATGATGAACCTACTAGCTTCCAGCAGGCCGTTCAGAGCGTTGACTCAGTGAAATGGCTGGATGCAATGCGGACCGAAATGGAGTCCATGTACACCAACAAGGTATGGACGTTGTGGAAGTCCACGCTAGCGCCCCGGCAGTCTACAGACGCCAAATGCGGAACAAAAACTTTTAACTTGGCGCTATCGTATACTTTAACCCGGATCTGCCATTATTGCTAAACTAACATACTGTAAAGAGTGTAGAATGGTTATACCGAACGATCCGAGTCCTTCGTTCTTCAACCATCATCCCACGCTCCGTTGCGGCTGCTCCGATCTCGTCGATCGCCGATCTCCTCGTCGAGGTGGCACCACATGATCGGTTCTTTAAACGGGCTCCCGCCTCTGACTCGAGGCAACTCGATCGTCAAGTTTGCTAAAAGAGACGACCAAGAATGATGTAGAGAATGAGTAGATGACTTTGTCTCACTTCGTCCAAATCCGTGGACGATCGGTTAATGAAGTTGCCGTGGAAATCGGGTGATGGAATGAAATGGACTGTGAAATTCCATACACCCCAAAACTATCATATCTTTTCTACAATGAAACATCAAGTGAGAGAGTGTGATCAATCTTTGAGGAGAGAGAGGGGTGTGCACTAATATAGAAGAGGGAGGTGACCGTAGGAGCAAGTGGTGACCATAAGGTATGAAGCTTCTCACAAAATATCTTAAGCTTTAACAAAACTCATTAAAGCTAAAGCATGACTCACAAACCTAGTCATCATGCTTTAATTGCAACCAATGAAAATCCAACACCATTTAATCCTAGTCACCTCATTCTAGAACCTTCTAGAAGCACGACTCACCTCATCCAAGAAAAGATAAATCCGTCTTTAACCGAATGTTAAAAGACGGCTGATAGAAAACTGGAAACTGGCAACTTCCAAAAGTGATCCTGAAACGACTTTCAGGATAACCCCGAAACTGTATAAATATACCCGCATTTGTATTACGACCGAATACAAATGCAACTGAGACAAAGATATTATACCTACTCAATATAATACTCGGATCCGGCTTAAACCAAAGCCGACCAGTATTATCTGCCCGAAAACTGACACGTGCGTAAACGCACGTGCATTTTCCGAACCCTGCCATAAAACCATACGGCCTCTACAACGTTTCGCCCGAACTTGGGAAACTGTCTGTGGGGGACTCTAATGACTCGTCAGTACCCTGGCAGTGGGTTTAACCACAAACTGTCAGCGGCACTAGCTATGCGTAACGGCTGCCCATGGACTGACCTCAAGGGTGGCCGAGGAGCGAACTCAAGGGAGACCGATGAGCGAACTCCTCCGAAAACCCTACTGAGCCTAACAGTGACAATGTATATACAGTCCGGTCCGTTCGTCAATGAGTATCGCATACCTGCCTAGGGGGCTAGCAACGTCAGACCCCCAATAGCAGTATAAGTCGTGTCGGAGTGAAGCCCAATAACACCCTGAGATACTACTGGAGTACCTACCAGTAAATCTCCTGCCACGGCCGTGGGCTTTGTGTAATGGCTCTCCTAGACACAGCACGATCTCGCCCCCAATACCGGGAGAGACGAATCCCCTGCCGATCCGCTCACGTGCCTCCATATGGCTCGGGACTGTACCCAAAAACTACCTGTTTGCACGACTCCTTTGAGCCGTGGTAGGGTAGAAATCAAAGCACAGTGGGAACTCACACGAGACAAATGACGACCTCAGGTCGATGAACTAACCTGTACACATGTCACCAGGGAACTGCTATCTGACGGTAGATATAATACTAACTAGCAGATTCCCAGCGAGTCCTGTCCGGTGTACTCATAACCCAATGAGCACCTGTATACATCTTAGGTGATCCAACTACACCAGTGGCTTGTGAGACCGGCCACCGCCCCTCGTCGGGGTCTCGACTGTACACACTAGTCTACTCCGGAGTATCGATGCCCTGTCTCGAAACTCCACGACTAGGGACCACAATTAAGGATATGCATCTAAACTACCCAACTCTCACGTATATGATCGCCCTCATACAGTTGGTAGTAAAGCAAGATCCTAAGGGCTCTATCAAAGTGTAACATGCAATCAGTCACCTGAACATGTACATAACTGATAAAGGCAAACCAGATAGCATACTATCATTTCGAGTAAGACTGTCCTACCGGGATAGGTCCTCCGCAATCATTGCAATCA
Organism: Agapanthus africanus; assembly: GCA_030015575.1. Taxonomy (NCBI): domain Eukaryota; kingdom Viridiplantae; phylum Streptophyta; class Magnoliopsida; order Asparagales; family Amaryllidaceae; genus Agapanthus; species Agapanthus africanus. The sequence continues at coordinate 142,984,730 of JASDDO010000031.1, forward strand.
CGTACCTGCGATCCAATAATTGACTATGAGGGCACTATCTCCAACAATCTCCCACTTGCACTCAAGGCTAATATTGCGATGTCGACTACTCACAGCCCGTGTGAAACCGAACATCCAACTCCTCTACTAATCAGTTTCACAAAGCCCGTTTGTAAAACTATTGTGTTCGAGAAATAGCCTCAGTGAGTGGATCCGCCTAGAAGTATCTTTCAATATCTCTCTAAATCTCAAACTCGCGGAGAAAACCATCTCCCGAATTGAGTAGTACCTGTCTTAGAACATGTCTGGATATCTGATGGGACCTTAGTTCATAAATGAACTCCATATCCAAACTTCTTAGACTGTATGGATCACTGAACCTAATCAGTATCCGGCACCATGCCACCCACAGTATCCTCTTGGACCACCTGTCCATAATACTGTCCCTCTTCGTCAGAGGGAAAAACTATAACTCTGACAATCTCTCTGTCAACCATGTCACCTTTGAAGCTTGGAATGATAACCGTCTCCCGAAGGAGGCTGCCGTCATCAAATCCATAGAACATGCACTTATGTTCTATAACTGCTTCCTTATGTTTCTCCAGGATTGGATTAATACAAACTTATTGCATCTAGTGCAAAACCAACATTTGGTGTGGTACTTGACATCTCATGATTGACTCAATTGCCTAAGCAAGTGATCTGCCAATCATGCACATCCCTCTCCTCTTTAGTCTGTACGACACCTTTAGAGAGGGTGACTCCATCACCTGCAGGTACACCAGCATGCTAGGAGTCAACTATTCCAAAAACCATTAGAATATCTGTCAAAGTACCCACATTGGGAAACTACCCAAATCCAGATCTAAAACCATAGATCTAGAGACCAGAATGTCAAATATTATATCCATATCCTGTCTGGAGAAACAACTGTGTGACGACCACAGTACAACCGATCGTAGTATAGGAATTTTACTTCCCACTCTGTGTATGTCATCCAGATACCATGACATCACACCCTACTACCTTCTTAACTGATCCATCCCCTATTCTGATTGAAGTCAAACCCATGACTGTCACATCAAAATTAGATGATCTATCTCCGCTATATCTGCTCAAGTCTATAAATAGACATAAGCTTCTTGCCCACTATGCTTCCGTTGCTCCCACTGACTACGACAACCCTCCTACCGGGTCTCATATCCTGGAACAACAGTAGTGTCAAGTCTTGGTAGATAAGAACCTCCCTGTCACCGTCCTTGAGGCTACCGAAGTACCTCTCGGGTGTCTGAGGTTACCTACCATACCGGCGGAGTGGCTATTGGAATGTCAAACCTGATTTAATATATATGTCCTATTAAATTTTCCGTAATCGTTCGCGGTTCTGGAATCACTTCCAGTTCTACCATACTCCCACTACTGTTTTCTGAAAAAGATCCATTTTTACTAAAACTGTGGCAAGTCAAGAACAATATCACTATTGATCTTCCAAATGGTAGAATATCAACCCTCGTCATAGCCAGGGTCAACCCACAAACAGCCACTACAGAAACGTGCCCTGAGTTATCCAGTGTCTGGTTTTAAGCATAAGCTGGACAACTCCCCGTACCTTAGTTTCTTTTAAGGTACGATCCATTCTATATCCAATACAGAAACTTTGGCACTTATTTAATTGGAACCATATTCAATCCATGCAGCTGTCTCCAGTGCATATCAACTTAATGGAAAGAGGCTAATCAGCATTGCTCAACTTAGGAATCCATCCAATCATGAGTAACCTGAAAGAGAAAACTCGTTTCTCAAAACCATCACTATCATCTGAATACCAATCACAAGAATCTATATCTTCGATCTCTTTGAAGAATCCTGATACTTGTGACACCTGGTTCTCTACTTTATTCTTATACCCACAACTTCTCAAAACTTAGACCTTGTATTTCTACGAAACACTTGTCTAAATACTAGAGAAGTTATAAGTAAACAGAACATAGTGCGAGGACCTACCCCTTTGTCCTGATGGACACTGGACAACATACAATACTCTGTATAAGTCCGCTGAGTTGAACAACTCAAAAACTGTGCGTTGTCGGTGGAAAACTGTACCCTGGCGATTTCCTCAAATATCACCAATTACAACGAATTCCGATATAATGAGGATGATCACCTAATTCCCAATATCTTACTCCCACTCATCATCTGTAAAACCATACAGATATGAGAATGAAACCTGGCAAATACATACCCTTGGAGTAAGTGTCTAATCGGGAAAACAGTTTTTCCTTTAACAATGCATTGAAACATGAAAATGTTTCGTAGGGGTATCCTGGTATTCATAGCAATGCCTCTTCCATAATCCAATTCATGACTTCAACCGTATATTTTATTGCCATCTCTCCAAATCCCCTTTATTTGTCTTTAGTCGTTACCTTCTGTACACCATCGTTAGGCTAACTGGTTTTCTTCCTTCCCTACCGTTCGGCACCAGCCTATGGTTTGGAGGAAGACTATCCAGTAAGCATAATAGGTGTACCCTCCTAAACCAAGGAGTACTCGCATCTCGAGAGAAGGTGATGATAAAAGACAACTGAATAATACCTTATTCTTTTAAAGGTGAAATAGGAGCGGCGATGAAGTACGCGGTTTTGGTCGTGAATGATATCAGTCGCAATTTACTTTGCCCTCTTTCTAATCCCTTTATTTTGTCTTTACATATTACCTTCTGCACACCCTACTTAGGCTAATTGGTTTTCTTCATTCCCTACCTTTCGGCACCAGCCTATGGTTTGGAATAAGACTATCCAATAGGCGTAATAGGTGTACTCTCCTAAACCAAGGAGCTCTCGCAACCTGAGAGAAGGTGATAATAAAAGACAACTGAATAAACCAATTCTATTTCTCCTGAACCTGGATCCATCCCCGAAGAAGTCCCTTCGAGTTCGTATATAACCATACGATGGATCTATCCAATGGAAGTGGATATCCGTAGTAATACGGGTGTTCTGAGAAATGCAAAGGGTAAAAGAAGGAGTGGCAATGACTTTATGCAACTCAGACAATCCAAAAGCCAGTATTTTAAGAAGGTTCGGTCAACCTGGTCATTGAGTCATAGTCTAGGGTCGGTCAAAGGTCGCTGCCAAAGAGAGAGAGAGAAAAGAAACACTCTGCGTGCACTCTAACCTAGATCAGAATGGTCATCATTATATCTAACCCGGAAACCTCCCACTGTCCTGTCAAATTCTCCTCCAAACCTAAAGAAGAATCAATCGGGATCACCCGAAGAGTAAACCAACTCATCAGTGGGAATCAGGATCCAACTCTCATCGCATGATAACGTGATGGAATGCATCCACGTTACTCATACTCCAGAAGGTATGCGCATACTCGGCAAGTTTCAGTTTCTTTAGAAACTCCTGATATTGTTTTTGCCCCATGCTCTTATAACCTTGGCGTTAGGTCAAAATGTCATAAGTCACATGCCAAGTTCTACCCATCACTATCTTGTTAATTTGAACCCACCCGCACATGCCCTTGGCGTTAGGTCAAAATGGCAGAACGGCTGTCCCAAACCAACTCATCTATCTATGCAACAATTGAATACCCAGCAGCTACCAAACACTATGCCTTGGCGTTAGGTCAAAATACATAGCTTGAATACTACTGAATACCCAAAAGAAGTGACGGAGGGCTACGGCTGGTTTTTGGCGAAAAACCTTTAGCGTAGTGAACTTGATATCGCTGAAGGAACCTGATAGCTTTTTAAAATATAGTGGCGAAAACCTTTTGCTAAAGAGGTCACTCCCGGTAAAGGGATCTCGGCTCTTTCCTCGTGGAATGAGGTGCAGGATATTCCACTGAATACCGCTATGCATAACAAAAGGAAACGTCTTTGTAACAACACTTTTTGAATTGTTCCAACAACTCAAACAGGTTGGTTTTACTTTGCGTTGATCAAAATCAACGCAGTCCCATTATTTAATCACACCAGAAAAGAACGAAAATAAAATGTACGTATATGCCATCCGCATTCGTCACTGGGTCCCGTCATAACCCGTTAGGTTACTTAACTAACGACAGAGCGGGGACTGGACTAGCGCGGGTGTAAAACATATACAACATCTAATAGTATATAAACCAATATACATAATCGCTCCAGGCGTGATAGTATGCAACATTACAGAAAAGTAATAAGCATCACAGAACAATACAGATATCTGGGATCCCCGAGTTTCATAGAGCCGCTGCTGAAACTCGACGTTCCCCTGTCGTGTGGATAGCCTGTGTAATGAAACCTAGACCCCTACGGGTGCGGCAAGTTACCCGCCAAAACCTGAAGCGAGGCAGTCCCCACAGCATAGTGAATGGAACACCCGGCACTTCACGGAATCCGGTAAATTGAGCACCCCTCCTTAGGTCAACCTGTACCCCCTACGAGTGCGGCGAATAGTCTGCCAATTCTGAAGTGGGGCCCCTCTGCCTCTCAAAGCCATGAGATGCGGACCCGTTGCTTTCCCGAACCCGGCTATCCGTGCACTCCGTCGCGGGGCAAAACCTAGTACAGTAATGAAAGATAGTACAATAGGTACATCGACCGCAACCTGGTCGTGCCCCAAAAGAATATTATACAACAGGCAGTGACGGCAGTCCACAAGTTGGACGCTCGCCCCGCAATATCAAATGTACAAATAAACTCAAACTGTACTACCATTGCACACTGCTATCCACCACGACAAATCCGCAACATCACAGCACAACACAGAACATCAACGCGAATGTCACGTTCGCAAACCCGTCTAAAAGAACTATAGCAGTTAAACGCGGTTTACCGATCAAATGACATTCCCGGTCGGAGATATAATGTAAGCACTGTAAACTAACGTGTTTAAATTTCGATCGACCAAATTTCAAAAAGTGGGCCCCACAGCTTACTGGTGAACAGTAACAAAATCTGGGCCAAACCTTTATATACCAAAAAACACAAAACCCAACACTGAACACACTGACAAAATTTAGGAGCACGTGCTCCCCACGTGGCCGCGGTTGCGCGGCCAAACCATGGGTTTGGCCGCCCTTCCGCGGCGGCTTGGAGGGATCACAACCCCAAATTTCGTCGTGGCTCTTAGAATTCCCTGCACAGATTTTTAAGACATCCAGAAATAAATTTTGAGACCGTTTAAAATTAACAGAAACTATCAGGTAGGATTTTTGCAGTTTTGGTTTTTCGGTTCGATCGAAGTTTTGAACACGTTAGCACAAGTTAGTATAGCAAAATGGTTAGGCTCTGATACCACTGGAAGTCCACGCTAGCGCCCCGGCAGTCTACAGACGCCAAATGCGGAACAAAAACTTTTAACTTGGCGCTATCGTATACTTTAACCCGGATCTGCCATTATTGCTAAACTAACATACTGTAAAGAGTGTAGAATGGTTATACCGAACGATCCGAGTCCTTCGTTCTTCAACCATCATCCCACGCTCCGTTGCGGCTGCTCCGATCTCGTCGATCGCCGATCTCCTCGTCGAGGTGGCACCACATGATCGGTTCTTTAAACGGGCTCCCGCCTCTGACTCGAGGCAACTCGATCGTCAAGTTTGCTAAAAGAGACGACCAAGAATGATGTAGAGAATGAGTAGATGACTTTGTCTCACTTCGTCCAAATCCGTGGACGATCGGTTAATGAAGTTGCCGTGGAAATCGGGTGATGGAATGAAATGGACTGTGAAATTCCATACACCCCAAAACTATCATATCTTTTCTACAATGAAACATCAAGTGAGAGAGTGTGATCAATCTTTGAGGAGAGAGAGGGGTGTGCACTAATATAGAAGAGGGAGGTGACCGTAGGAGCAAGTGGTGACCATAAGGTATGAAGCTTCTCACAAAATATCTTAAGCTTTAACAAAACTCATTAAAGCTAAAGCATGACTCACAAACCTAGTCATCATGCTTTAATTGCAACCAATGAAAATCCAACACCATTTAATCCTAGTCACCTCATTCTAGAACCTTCTAGAAGCACGACTCACCTCATCCAAGAAAAGATAAATCCGTCTTTAACCGAATGTTAAAAGACGGCTGATAGAAAACTGGAAACTGGCAACTTCCAAAAGTGATCCTGAAACGACTTTCAGGATAACCCCGAAACTGTATAAATATACCCGCATTTGTATTACGACCGAATACAAATGCAACTGAGACAAAGATATTATACCTACTCAATATAATACTCGGATCCGGCTTAAACCAAAGCCGACCAGTATTATCTGCCCGAAAACTGACACGTGCGTAAACGCACGTGCATTTTCCGAACCCTGCCATAAAACCATACGGCCTCTACAACGTTTCGCCCGAACTTGGGAAACTGTCTGTGGGGGACTCTAATGACTCGTCAGTACCCTGGCAGTGGGTTTAACCACAAACTGTCAGCGGCACTAGCTATGCGTAACGGCTGCCCATGGACTGACCTCAAGGGTGGCCGAGGAGCGAACTCAAGGGAGACCGATGAGCGAACTCCTCCGAAAACCCTACTGAGCCTAACAGTGACAATGTATATACAGTCCGGTCCGTTCGTCAATGAGTATCGCATACCTGCCTAGGGGGCTAGCAACGTCAGACCCCCAATAGCAGTATAAGTCGTGTCGGAGTGAAGCCCAATAACACCCTGAGATACTACTGGAGTACCTACCAGTAAATCTCCTGCCACGGCCGTGGGCTTTGTGTAATGGCTCTCCTAGACACAGCACGATCTCGCCCCCAATACCGGGAGAGACGAATCCCCTGCCGATCCGCTCACGTGCCTCCATATGGCTCGGGACTGTACCCAAAAACTACCTGTTTGCACGACTCCTTTGAGCCGTGGTAGGGTAGAAATCAAAGCACAGTGGGAACTCACACGAGACAAATGACGACCTCAGGTCGATGAACTAACCTGTACACATGTCACCAGGGAACTGCTATCTGACGGTAGATATAATACTAACTAGCAGATTCCCAGCGAGTCCTGTCCGGTGTACTCATAACCCAATGAGCACCTGTATACATCTTAGGTGATCCAACTACACCAGTGGCTTGTGAGACCGGCCACCGCCCCTCGTCGGGGTCTCGACTGTACACACTAGTCTACTCCGGAGTATCGATGCCCTGTCTCGAAACTCCCACGACTAGGGACCACAATTAAGGATATGCATCTAAACTACCCAACTCTCACGTATATGATCGCCCTCATACAGTTGGTAGTAAAGCAAGATCCTAAGGGCTCTATCAAAGTGTAACATGCAATCAGTCACCTGAACATGTACACAACTGATAAAGGCAAACCAGATAGCATACTATCATTTCGAGTAAGACTGTCCTACCGGGATAGGTCCTCCGCAATCATTGCAATCACGTACCTGCGATCCAATAATTGACTATGAGGGCACTATCTCCAACACGTTGAACATTGCTCCAGACGGGGTAAAACCCGTAGGATGCAAGTGGATCTTCAAAAGGAAGATTGGTGTAGATGGACAGGTTGAGACCTATAAAGCTAGGCTGGTAGCAAAGGGTTTCCGTCAAAGACCTGGCTTGGACTATGACGAAACCTTTTCTCCAGTAGCCATGCTGAAATCCATTCGGATCCTTCTTGCCATTGCTGCCTTCCACGATTATGAGATCTGGCAAATGGACGTAAAGACAGCTTTTCTAAATGGAAATTTAGAGGAGTGTGTCTATATGGACCAGCCAGAGGGCTTCATTCAGAGTGGGAGCAGCGGAAAGGTGTGCAAGTTGCTTAAGTCCATCTATGGACTGAAGCAGGCATCGCGGAGTTGGAACATCTGTTTTGATGAGACGGTCAAGGAATTTGGCTTTATCAAAAATCCAGATGAACCATGCATCTACAGTAGATTTGTAGCGAGAACTGTAGTATTCCTCGTTTTATACGTGGATGACATTCTCTTAATAGGAAATGACATTCCTATGCTACAATCTGTCAAGGGGTTCTTGTCACACAGGTTCTCCATGAAAGACCTGGGTGATGCCTCATACATCCTGGGGATCCGGATCCATCGTGATAGATCCAAGAGGATATCAGGACTTTCACAGTCCAGGTACATCGACACCATAGTGAAGAGATTCAGTATGGAAGATTCCAAGCGCGGTAACCTACCGGCTTGTCACGGGATCACCCTCTCTAAAGAGATGTCTCCCAAGACTGATTTGGAGAGGGATCGCATGTCTATTATACCCTACGCTTCTGCGGTAGGCTCTATAATGTATGCGATGTTGTGTACCAGACCGGATGTAGCTTATGCACTGAGTGTGGTAAGCCGGTATCAGTCAAACCCTGGGGAGAAACACTGGATAGCGGTAAAGAACATTCTCAAGTACCTGAGAAGGACTAAGGAGATGTTCTTGGTGTATGGCGGAAAAGACCTCCAGATCGAGGCCTTTGCTGACTCCAGCTTCCAGAGTGACAAGGATGATTCCAAGTCCATGCCGGGCTTTGTCTTTACCCTCAATGGAGGGGCGGTGTGTTGGAAGAGTTCCAAACAGGAAACCGTTGCAGACTCGACGATGAAAGCGGAATACATCGCTGCATCTGATGCCGCAAAAGAAGCTGTCTGGATGAGGAAGTTCTTGAAAGAACTTCAGGTGGTTCCGTCCATTGTTGATCCAATACCTCTGTATTGCGACAACAATGGGGCTATAGCTTTAGCGAAGGAACCCAGGTCCCATCAGAGATCCAGGCACATCTTGAGGCGGTATCACCTGATCAGGGAGATCGTGGATCGCAAGGAGATCGAGGTTCGGAGAGTTGCTTCAGAAGACAACACTGCAGATCCATTCACCAAGGCCCTGCCCCAGACTCAGTTCGAGCGGCTGATCGAGATGATAGGTCTTCGATACACCAGTACATGGCCTTAGTGCAAGTGGGAGATTGTTAGTGTATATGCCCTAGAGGCCATTACTGTATCATACTAGTTTGTATATTACTTAATGGATGCTTGGGATATTCACCTTGTATATACAATCTTGCTCAAAATAGTAGTATGCTACTTGGTTTGTTTCTACTTCAATGTGTACATGTGTTTATTTCAGTATATCACTTATACGCATTAGTGGAGCCCTTAGGATCTTTGCTTGATTACCAGCGTTGTGATGGCAGTCACACTAGTGGGGGCTGGGTAATCTATAAGCACATCCTTATACAGGTCCCTAGTCGCAGGACTATCGAGACAGGGCATCGATACTCCGGAGTAGACTAGCGTATGCGCTTCTCATCCCAGTGTAGGAGATGGTCTGTCCGACAGCCATCAGTACGTCGTACTGGAGATAGTATACGGGTGCTCGTTGGGTTACGAGTACACTGGATAGGACTCGTCGGGAACTGACAGGTTGGTATTATACCTATCGTCAGTCATCAGTTCCCAGGTGACATGAGTACAGCTTAGTCCGCTGACTTGACACTGGCACTTCGCCTCGAGTGTGTTCCCACTGCACTTTGATCACTACCCTACCACGGCTCAAATGAGTCGTGCAAACAGGTGGTGGTTGGGTGCAGTCCCGAAGCACTTGGAGGCAGTGACGGTTAGACAGGATTCGTCTCTCCCGGTATTGGGGGTTGACATCGCGCTGTGTCTAGGAGAGCCATTACACGAGTAGTCCCTGGCCAGGGCAAACGAGATATACTGGTAGGTTTCCAGTGTTATCTCAGGGTGTTTTGGGTTTCGCTCCGGCACGACTTGTACCGCTATTGGGGGACTGACGTTTACCGCCCCCTAGGCCCGCCATGCGATGTATCAGACGAACAGACCGGACTGTACGGAGACTGTCACATTCAGACTCAGTAGGAGTACCGATGGGGTTTCACCTCGTCAGCCTTCTTGTCGACATCTACCTGGGGACCGTTACGCACAGCTAGTGCCGCTTGCGGTCTGTGGTTAAACCCACTGCCAGCGTAGTGTCGAGTCTTTAGAGTCCCACACAGAGGGTATTCGCCTATGGGCAAAACAGAGTAGAGGTCGCATGGTTTTGCGACAGGGTTCGTTCTCATCCGCGCACTTGTGCACGTTTGGAGTCCGGACAGATATTACCAGCGGGCTCTGGTTTGAGCCGGATACTGGTATAGTATTTGGGGTTGCTTTTATCTCTCAGTATTCATGTTCCTCGGAACAAGAATGCAGGTGTGTATGCACAGTTATTTGAGGAGGAGGAAGATGACTTTCATTAGGGTTTCGGAACGGGTGCGTATGCACAGTTGACAGTCGTCTTTTTCCAAACCCTAATGGATTTGTATTATATCATTTAATAATATATAATAAAATGAAATTGTGTCATGGTTAGTTTTTGTTGACTTGTTGACCATGGTTGACTTGTTGACCATGGTTGAACTTTTGACCATTATCATTACAAGAGAAAGATGCTCTTGATTCTTGCATTTTCATTTAATGCTTGTAATGATATTAGTCATTCTAAAACTTTCCATCAACCTTTTCATTTGGATTATTATTATTTGATAATTCATTTTCTTTTTGGATTATGGTTGCAAGAAAGGAAATGAGAGCTCATTCTATCATATTCACTCTCTCTCTTCACTTCATCTTCTTCTTCCTCTAGCCAAGAGAAACCTTCTCATGAGTTGAGAATCCTTCTCTTGAAAAAAAAAAGCAACCCTTAGACACTCTCTACTCACTCTAGGATCAAGGGTCTAGCAAGCCGGCGATTCTAGTTCACTCCAAGTACGAGAAAGAGCCCAAAGGTCGAGCCTTCGAGGTGGATCCATCTTCGACGGAAGAAGGCGACAAAGGAGAACCATCAACCTCTACAAAGTTTGAAGACGAAGGAGTTCGAGTTTAGGTATAACCATCTTCATCCGAGTAGCTAAATCTCTTTAGCATGTTTACTAGTTTTAGTTTAGACAACGATCCCGACCTTGTTTAGTCCATGTTGCCTCTTGCGATAAAAATTGTTTTTTTTATACCGTTTCCGCCTCCCCGTAAGAACCGGGGGTCGCAACGTGGACTTACAGGGTCATCATCTCATGATGCAATCATCGCTCCCACTGTTATAAAGAAAACCGAAGTATCTCTCAGGTGGGTGAGGAACCCTACCAGATTGGCGGAGAGGCTGAGGTTCGTTGGGAACTATTGAATCCTCTGGTTCTACCAAATCATCAACTGTAGTTTGTATAGCTGGAACTCCTTCCAGTTCTACCTCATGACTACTAATTTCTTCACAAGAAATTCCCATCTCAAAAGGTGGAATGTTGAGAAACAAAATACCTTTTGCTCCTCAGTGTGGTAGAAGATATTCCCTTGTGAATGCTTGGGATATCCAACAAACTTCCACAGAACTGACCTTACCTCGAGCTTGTCCGGATTTCGCTTTTAAACATAGGCCGGACAACCCCAAATTTTAACTTCCTTAAGAGATGGGCTCTTTCCATACCATATCACATATGGAGAGTAGGCACCTGATTTGATTGGGACCCTATTCAATAGGTATGCAACTTCTCAAGTGCATAACCCCCAAAAGGAAATAGGCAACTCAGTAGTACTCATCATAGAGCACACCATATCATATAGGGTGTGATTGCTCCATCCCGATACATCAACGTGTTGTGGTGTATTCGGAGGAGTAATGCTGAGAGAGAATCTCATTGTAACGTTTTCAAAATAATAAAATATAATTTTTGGGAATTTTTATAATTTAATATTATTTTAATAAATATTTTAATATTCTGGTATAATTAAATACAAATAAATGGGGAAAAATTATGGAAAATTCTAAAATAGGGTATTTTATGGAATTATGTCATTTTAAAGTTTTTAAGATTAGTTATATGCTAATTTAGTGCTAATCGCGATTAAAAAACGCTAATTGGATTTTTAGCATTTTTGTGCAAAAATGTGCACATATCATTTTCCACACTTGTTACACTTGTGTTACATTTCTATTGTCATGGTTGTTCTTTTGGGTTCACTATTGGAGTGAGAAGAAAAAGAAAAGAAAGAAAAAGTTTGATGATGATGACAGAGAGAGAGAGTAGTTGCTTTTGACTTTTTGAACCATACCCATCATTTCCTCACACCCATTTCTCTCACCCCTCTCATGGAGCTGTTGCTTCATAGATCCCTCTCATTTCCCTCACCTTCACTTCATAGATCCCTCTCATTTCCCTCACCAAAACCCCATTCCCACTTCACAAAACTTGATCCCAAGCTCACTAGCTACACATTGAACCTAGCAAGATTGGATTTGGAGGACTTTGAGCAACTCAAGAATTTTCTTGAGTTGCCAAAGGAGGTAATTTCTGCACCTATTAGAGTAGTATCTCATTTCTTGTGCATCAATTCTAGTTTCATATCGATATTGTGTTGTTTTGTGGACTTTGGAAAATTCAAGTAAGGGTTTAGGGTTAGACCTGAAATCAAAGTGAAATTGAGGCTTGTTGTGACCTTAGAACCCCTTGTGTGATGCTAATTTGGACCTAAACCTGAACTTGAAACCAGAATACGGATTTATGAGACGATGTCGGAGAAAAACTGTGAATCTGTGATCGTATTAAAGAATCTGCTATCACTCCGAGACCCAAAAAATAAAACTGAGTTGACAGTGAGATGTGCAGGCACCATGGAACCACCACACCAAACCCTAGCCCCCAACTCCAATTCCAGGCCGCCAATTAATTCCTTCTGGCCGCAAATTGCGGCCAGAGCAGGAGGGAACTGTCTCGATTTTTGTGCATGGCCCTATTTCCTCTAGTCTTGACCCTGGGTATGTCTAGTTTTGACTGATTCCAGTTAGGGTAAAATCTGGGTTGATTTGCTTGAGTTGGCGTATGATTTACGACTTGTTTTAGCATGGATTTTGGTATTTGGTGATTCGTTTCTGTCGGGTGGCGTTTGGACGTCAACGACAAGTGGATATTGAACGTGTTTACATGCGAGACGATAGGTTTTTACCTATGCGAGTAGCGTGTGCTATTTTGTTTCCGATATGATTTTCATGTGCTTTAGCGTTGTGATATACTTGTAGGTACCCTACGTGATGTTGAGGCAAAGAAGATGAAGATGGCGACATCGGCACCGACACATGAGAAGCAAGGTGAGTAGATTTATATCTACGGGGAAAAGTCGGGTGGATGGCGTATAGCACCCCCGCAGTTCGTGGTGATGTATACGAATACATATACACACATATATTTATTATGTGTTGTTAGGACTATTGATGGTAATAATGGAATTATTGATGATAAGGATGTATTGTTTTAGTATAGTGCGAACCCTAGAGTAGTGGTTGCACGCACACATACACATACACACATTCTTGCATACATTCTTTCATTTATCTGTGCGCATATAGAGGTGTGTATCTACACATGGGTATGTGACTATGTGTTCATATACTGGATTTGAGGATGATACCTGGGATTGAGATGAGTCAATGAGTTTTGATTGAGGCCGTGAGATTCGGCGATATGACAGAGTTCGTAATTGAGATGTGATATGATGGTAGTGATACCCGATATGTGGTGAGATGAATGTGATATTGACCCGTACCCAGCTATTGGGATGCCGTACGACGATTTACCGTACGAGCTTTATATTGATGTTAGATCCGCACTCATGACTCGAGGATATTATATGATATATTGTATCGTACGTGATACTATTGAGGCGAGATCACCGACTATATATATATATATATATATATATCGACTCAGATTTAGGTGGTTTCCATGCCCCTCCCGATTGACTGGATAGTTGGGTTCGTAGTTCGCATAGTAGGCATTAGACTTGACCCGAGTCATACCTATTTCAAAACTAACGAATCGGGGATATTATAAAGATAGGCAAAAAGGGATTCTACGGATATTTTCAAGCGACACATCTTTTCTTAAAACACCGTAGCCCTTATTTTACCAAAAGCCCTGATTCGTCTTATTTCAAAAGGCATGGTTGCATGATATATCTATTGAGGCAGGTTCTTTACTGTTGCGTTGATTATTCGATTCCGCATATTCATGCTATTTGCATTGCATCGCTTGTATTGTTGATATATTTCAGTCACACTGCTAGGACACCAGCACCATTATTGATGATGCGTATGTTCCACGTACACTTGTTTGCCGGCTCACACACTTCATCATCGATAATTGCCATGTCACTACACTGTAGTACTGTTGCATTCAGTGTATGCTGCTTACATATTTTTACATGTCGCATACATCATGCTTTCGGATTATACGTATTGAAATATGTTGTTTCCATGATATTTCTGGTTTTTGGGGACCGTTGGTGTTTCAAAAGGAGAATATGTAATTGTTTTAAAACCCGGTTACCCTTGATATAATATTTCAGTGCGTCCACCATGTGTTTTCTCGGTGCTCAGAGCGACATGTGAAACCCGATTCGAGGAGGCGGATGAGGCCGATTGCGGGTACATGGTGGACCCGGTATGGTTCTCCAGGGCAAGAAATGTTTTTCGTGGAGTAGACGATGAGCCTGGCAGGGTGGCGAGTACCTACCGTTGATTGGTTGGACCTGGCGGTTATCCGGAGGATACTGACCAGAGTTGATAGATGGATATGGGCGTACTGCCGGGGCCGAGGGCCGATACCGCAGACAGAGCCCGTGGGCTGATCCGGACTGACGGAGCCCGTTATATGAGGATTTACGTGCCGATGCTGGGCACGGTTTTCATGATGTTTTCGAGTGTCGATGCTGGGCACTTCGGTTCCATGATTTTGACGTGTCGCGAGGGACACAGGTGGTTTATATCCTCATATTTCCATGCATATGCTGATGATATTTACATGCATGATGGTTATTGTCACTGGGTGACGAGTGGACGGGATCCACGTACATGCATATTTGATTTCATTGATTTTACCTCACATTTATGATATGCTATTACCTGAGGCACTGGCACGAGCACTTGGCACTACACTCATGCATAGAGATTACCTTGCCAGTTTAGCATGCTTCAGACTTTTTCATATTGAGGTTTATTTATATCTGATCGTATTGACCTAGGATGGGTCATACATTCGATCTCTGCTTGTAGATATTTTCTATTCACGAGTTGGAAACTCACCCCCGTTGTGCCACAGTCCTTGCAGGTTTTGCCGTACAGATTCCATAGCGGCATTTCTGGCACATTGCTTCCTTATGGGTGACTTGCTTGGGTAGGTGGGTTCTTTTGAATCAGAACCGCCATTATACATGTATTACTCATTGTATCTAGAATTCCATCAACCAAAACTTGTATATTGTTTCAGACTTAGAAAACAGTGTTGTATTATTTCGACCTTAGAGTCGCGCTTGTGGTACTACGGTTTTCTGGCTGTTTTGAGTTCTTTTTGGGTTTTGATCCTCCCCCTTTGGCGTTGTATATTATTATTACTTGTGTGGTTGTGACCGTCCATTGACGAAGAGCTAGCTCCCGCTTGGGGATGCCTTTTATCATTTCATATATATTATTCTTGTTGTACCCCGTTCGGGGCCAGTTTTTACAAAGGAAACTTTGCCGAAATTTTCAGGAAAGGTTACACATTTTCAAAATGCATATTCGGCTTAGTTATTTTAAAAAAAACTTTGATTTTCAAAACATGATTTCTTTACTTCTTAAAACCAGTTTTCCTTATTTACTCTTTAAATGGTTTTAGATTTCTGGGCTTTTGGCTTACTTGGATCAGATGAGGTCCTATAGACTTCATATGGTTCAAGGGCCAGTCACGTGCTCTTTCGGGTCGTGACAAAGTTGGTATCAGAGCGCTAGGTTGACCTTGGTTCGAGTCTAAGTTTGACTATGTGGAGCATAGGGCGTTATATATATACGGAACTTAGGCTTGACCTTACGGAACTTAGACTTAGTCGAGGGGGTATTATACCCGAACTTTCGTCGCATAGGATGACCCTTGGTTGATGGAATATGTGACTAAAGTAGAGTGACGTACCGTGAGTATGTTCTGCGGCATACTTACGACACGCTACTCTGCTTAAGGAGCCTTAGGATGTACATTTCCTTGCACAGTATTATATTCATTCCTATGATCCATCCTCATCGATACTGGTTATGGTTTTGCTGCCGCGATTGCACGGGCAGAGTGAGCTACAGCTCGAGTAGCTCGTCGTGGACGAGGACTGACAAGGGCGTGATTCAAGAGACATACGATTGCAAATTGAGGCGTCGTCTTATTGTGTTTTCGCGCCATGAGCGTTGGATTGATCGCTTTTACGAGATTTCCGGATGTGCTGATCGGCACCAGTGGATTGAGCCACTGATAGAGGCCAGCCAGGATGTGATGAACGTTGATATTATCGCTTATCCAGGACGATTGAGGCGTTGTCCAGCGCACGGACGAAGGAGCCAGTTGTTGCTGCGGAAGATGAGATATCGCCCAGATGATTGGAGCTACTGCAGCATGAGCATATTCTTAGAGATATGTTGGAAGGTCGCTAGTCACCCGAGGATTAATGACTAGGACATGTGGTTCGTTCGCTTACCCCGATGCGAGGTCATTAGATAGATTGATTCCAGCTAGAGGCGACTTCACGCAGATTCGTTGAGAGTCGATTGAGATGATCGAATGTCAGGAACCCATTTTCCAAGTTTAAAGTATTCGGAAAGACATGCAAGCGATTCTATGGACCCTCTAGAAGAATGAAACCCTAACTCGACATAATGACCGTGTGAAAGCCTTTGAACCTTAGGGTTTGCGGAAGTTCCGCGGCGCCATTAGTGAGGCTTGGGTTTGCCCTTCTACGGCTGGACCACCGATGCTGTGGTATGTACTCGATACTATTAAACTGTACCCGAGATGTTGAGATCTTTGGGGATTATGAGGTTCTGACGAGTCGATCGGACGATTCGACATCATTCGGATATCATGTGATGGGACACTGCTTGGGAGACTCCAGATACGAGCATAGCCGTTGGAGTGCGGTCTGTGTAGCCACGATAAGATGAGTCCGAATCAGTCGATATTGAAGCAGAGTGGAGTAAAGAGTTCGCATGAGATTTCAACGAGATGACGTTCCACTCCGCTGACATCAGAGATGCGATACGCACGTTGAGGACGTGATCGGCTAGATATCTCCTACCGAGTGATGAAGATACCGAGTTCGTGATTTCGAGTCCGTGTTAGAGACTTCGGAGGGACCGTAGCCGAGGACATTGCAGTGCGCAGATAGAGACGCGATGTCGAAATGGTCGATGATATAGACAAGCGGGACAAGAAGTTCGTGCGAGACGCAAACGAGCTGTTACTACACCCCGTTAAGATTAAAGGTCGGATATGCATACAGAGGCGCAGGGATGCGACCAGCTTCCGAGGAGATGTTGTACTAAGGACGCAGATGTCCAGAGAGCGAGAAAAGATTATGCCAGAGTACCAGCCTCCGTACAGTTTGGCTTAGGCAAGATCAGAAGAGACCTTGAGTAGGATTCCTTCCAGTACACTGCTGCAATAAGATTTGCACCAGGAGCAGATGCGTGATGTGCATTCAGAGGGCCCGAGGTCGGCGCCAGAGATGTGCTGCTTTACGAGCGGTCGTGAGGATTGACCGAGAGATGACCAGGAAAGTGCCAGAACGGAATCGTTCCTGTCAGCACACCTGACCGGGCCGATGAGCCGATAGATTGCGAGATTGGTAATCCACAGGGAAGATAAGGAACCAGAGGCAGAGGATGCCAGCCGCGAGCATGAGGCAAGTAGATATCTTGCGCCGCTAGCATTGGATGTACCGGAACCTTCTCGACTCGAAGGAGGATATACCGACGACAGTATTTATGATTTGTGATTTTGTGATTTGACTATCACGTATCCGTCGCTTTGGATTTCGGTATTTTGGGCGATCTATTTGCATGATTTAGTCTTGATGACTGAGTTCCATGATATTTGATTTTGTGCACCATGGTTGCACCTACTGGGTATTTATACCTTGCGCATAGTTATTATTCTGGAGGTATTGATGGTGATTTAATGCACTTTTAGTATTTTGATTTGATTTGTGCACGCTGATGCACACGGTTGTGAGATTTTCCATCGCGGTACACCTGATTTTGATTGAGCCGCATTATATTGTCGATTTTAACCCAGATATTGATGATTGATTCTTGCACTCCGTGCTTTGATTGGACTTACGCATGTTCGACGTTTGCTATTGGATTTTGTGATTCCGTGCATGTTGAGTGCACAGGGTTTAGATTTTCATTCGTGCACGATGGATGCACCGATTTGGATTTTCGCGCATGTTGGGCGCATGTTTTGAGATACGATTTTGGAGCACACCTGATGCACTAAATCGAGATTCTTCGTGCATGTCAGATGCATCGGATTTTGGCTGTCAGGCACACACGTTGCCTATGACAGATGCTTCGTGCACACCCGTTGCACCTAGATATTGTTTTTTGCACCTGTATGGCACATATATGGATTTTGATTTCCGTGCGCACCAGACGCACAGGGTGGTGTTATGTGCATTTTTGGGATTTATTCCTTTTGGAGCAGTACATTTTTATGATATTGGATATTTGTTTTCATACTGAGCAGGACTAGTCAGAGGACAGTACCTGGATATATTTTGCATGCATTGATAGTTCGAAGGGATTTCCAAAGAGCGAGCTATGGTCTCGGTATATATATACCTACGTTTCCGATATGACACGAAACGTTTTAAAAACAAGGAAACCCTTCTAAATTGTTTTCAAAACGGCGGAACGTACCTATTAAACAAAGGATATATATATATGTGTGTATATAGTTATTTTCTTATGAAAAACGTCCGCCACTGTGCAGTGTTACGCGCATCGCACAGCGACTTAAAAAGATTTGGCATGCATTTACGTCAGCTATTCACATGTATAGATTGGATGTCTACATGTATAGTTCTGATCTATATCATATTGGTTTTGTATTGGATTTGACATTTGTGTATTTACCATGACTCCGATGATTGCGGGATGCTTGACGGAGTATTGCTTTTGAGTTATCTGCTCAGTACTCATGCGCATGCATTGCGCTATGATACGTTTTATGTATTGCTGATTTCGTAGTCCCGATGACTTGGAATTTGTATTGAAATATTTTAGTATTTGGGGGTTTAAATTTAAATTCGGGGACCGAATTTCATTAAGGGGGGTAGATTGTAACGTTTTCAAAATAATAAAATTTGATTTTTGGGAATTTTTATAATTTAATATTATTTTAATGAATATTTTAATATTCTGGTATAATTAAATACAAATAAATGGGGGAAAATTATGGAAAATTCTAAAATAGGGTATTTTATGGAATTATGCCATTTTAAAGTTTTTAAGATTAGTTATATGCTAATTTAGTGCTAATCGCGATTAAAAATCGCTAATTGGATTTTTAGCAATTTTGTGCAAAAATGTGCACATATCATTTTCCACACTTGTTACACTTGTGTTACATTTCTATTGCCATGGTTGTTCTTTTGGGTTCACTATTGGAGTGAGAAGAAAAAGAAAAGAAAGAAAAAGTATGATGATGATGAGAGAGAGAGAGAGAGTAGTTGCTTTTGACTTTTTGAACCATACCCATCATTTCCTCACACCCATTTCTCTCTCCCCTCTCATGGAGCTGCTACTGCTCCTGCTCCCTCTCATTTCCCTCCCCTTCACTTCATAGATCCCTCTCATTTCCCTCACCAAAACCCCATTCCCACTTCACAAAACTTGCTCCCAAGCTCACTAGCTACACATTGAACCTAGCAATATTGGATTTGGAGGACTTTGAGCAACTCAAGAATTTTCTTGAGTTGCCAAAGGAGGTAATTTCTGAACCTATTAGAGCAGTATCTCATTTCTTGTGCATCTATTCTAGTTTCATATCGATATTGTGTCGTTTTATGGACTTTGGAGAATTCAAGTTAGGGTTTAGGGTTAGACCTGAAATCAAAGTGAAATTGAGGCTTGTTGTGACCTTAGAACCCCTTGTGTGATGCTAATTTGGACCCAAACCTGAACTTGAAACCAGAATACGGATTTTTGAGACGATGTCGGAGAAAAACTGTGAATCTGTGATCGTATTTAAGAATCTGCTATCACCCCGAGACCCCAAAAATAAAACTGAGTTGACAGTAAGATGTGCAGGCACCATGGAACCACCACACCAAACCCTAGCCCCCAACTCCAATTCCAGGCCGCCAATTAATTCCTTCTGTCCGCAAATTGCAGCCAGAGCAGGAGGGAACTGTCTCGATTTTTGTGCATGGCCCTATTTCCTCTAGTTTTGACCGTGGGTATGTCAAGTTTTGACTGATTCCAGTTAGGATAAAATCTGGGTTGATTTGCTTGAGTTGGCATATGATTTATGACTTGTTTTAGCATGGATTTTGGTATTTGGTGATTCGTTTCTGTCGGGTGGCGTTTGGACGTCAACGACAAGTGGATATTGAACGTGTTTACATGCGAGACGATAGGTTTTTACCTATGCGAGTAGCGTGTGCTATTCTGTTTCCGATATGATTTTCATGTGCTTTAGCGTTGTGATATACTTGTAGGTACCCTACGTAATGTTGAGGCAAAGAAGATGAAGATGGCGACATCGGCACCGACACATGAGAAGCAAGGTGAGTAGATTTATATCTACGAGGAGAAGTCGAGTGGATGGCGTATAGCACTCCCGCAGTCCGTGGTGATGTATACGAATACGTATACACACATATATTTATTATGTGTTGTCCGGACTATTGATGGTAATAATGGAATTATTGATGATAAGGATGTATTGTTTTAGTATAGTGCGAACCCTAGAGTAGTGGGTGCACGCACACATACACATACACACATGCTTGCATACATTCTTTCATTTATCTGTGCGCATATAGAGGTGTGTGTATCTACACATGGGTATGTGACTATGTGTTCATATACGGGATTTGAGGATGATACCTGGGATTGAGATGAGTCGATGAGGTTTGATTGAGGCCGTGAGATTCGGCGATATGACAGAGTTCTTAATTGAGATGTGATATGATGGTAGTGATACCCGATATGTGGTGAGATGAATGTGATATTGACTCGTACCCATCTATTGGGATGTCGTACGACGATTTACCGTACGAGCTTTATATTGATGTTAGATCTGCACTCATGACTCGATGATGTTATATGATATACTGTATCGTACGTGATACTATTGAGGCGAGATCACCGACTATATATATATATATATATATATATATATATATATGTATATCGACTCAGATTTAGGAGGTTTCCATGCCCATCCCGATTGACTGGATAGTTGGGTCTGTAGTTCGCATAGTAGGCATTAGACTTGACCCGAGTCATACCTATTTCAAAACTAACGAATCGGGGATATTATAAAGATAGACAAAAAGGGATTCTACGAATATTTTCAAGCGACACATCTTTTCTTAAAACATCGTAGCCCTTATTTTACCAAAAGCCCTGATTCGTCTTATTTCAAAAGGCAAGGTTGCATGATATATCTATTGAGGCAGGTTCTTTACTGTTGCGTTGATTATTCGATTCCGCATATTCATGCTATTTTCATTGCATCTCTTGTATTGTTGATATATTTCAGTCATGCTGCTAGGACACCAGCACCATTATCGATGATGCGTATGTTCCACATACACTTGTTTGCCGGCTCACGCACTTCATCATCGATAATTGCCATGTCACTACACTGTAGTACTGTTGCATTCAGTGTATGTTGCTTACATATTTTTACATGTCGCATACATCATGCTTTCGGATTATACGCATTGAGATATGTTGTTTCCATGATATTTCTGGTTTTTGGGAACCGTGGGTGTTTCAAAAGGAGAATATGTAATTGTTTTAAAACCCGGTTACCCTTGATATGATATTTCAGTGCGTCTACCATGTGTTTTCTCGGTGCTGAGAGCGATATGTAAAACCCGATTCGAGGAGGCGGATGAGGCCGATTGCGGGTACATGGTGAACCCGGTATGGTTCTCCGGGGCAAGAAATGTTTTTCGTGGAGTAGACGATGATCCTGGCAGGGTGGCGAGTACCTACCGGTGATTGGTTGGACCTGGCGGTTATCCGGAGGATACTGACCAGAGTCGATAGATGTATATGGGCGTACTGCCGGGGCCGAGGGCCGATACCGCAGACAGAGCCCGTGGGTCGATCCGGACTGACGGAGCCCGTTATATGAGGATTTACGTGCCGATGCTGGGCACGGTTTTCCTTATGTTTTCGAGTGTCGATGCTGGGCACTTCGGTTCCATGATTTTGACGTGTCGCGAGAGACACAGGTGGTTTATATCCTCATATTTCCATGCATATGCCGATGATATTTACATGCATGATGGTTATTGTCATTGGGGGACGAGTGGACGGGATCCACGTACATGCATATTTGATTTCATTGATTTTACCTCACATTTATGATATGCTATTACCTGAGGCACTGGCACGAGCACTTGTCACTACACTCATGCATAGAGATTACCTTGCCAGTTTAGCATGCTTCAGACTTTTTCATATTGAGGTTTATTTATATCTGATCGTATTGACCTAGGATGGGTCATACATTCGATCTCTGCTTGTAGATATTTTCTATTCACGAGTTGGCAACTCAACCCCGTTGTGCCACAGTCCTTGCAGGTTTTGCCGTACAGATTCCATAGCGGCATTTCTGGCACACTGCTTCCTTATGGGTGACTTGCTTGGGTAGGTGGGTTCTTTTGTATCAGAACCGCCATTGTACATGTATTACTCATTGTATCTAGAATTCCATCAACCAAAACTTGTATATTGTTTCAGACTTAGAGAACAGTGTTGTATTATTTCGACCTTAGAGTCGTGCTTGTAGTACTACGGTTTTCTTGCTGTTTTGAGTTCTTTTTGGGTTTTAATCCTCGCCCTTTGGCGTTGTATATTATTATTACTTGCGTGGTTGTGACCGTCGATTGGCGAAGAGCTAGCTCCCGCTTGGGGATGCCTTTTATCATTTCATATATATTATTCTTGTTGTACCCCGTTCGGGGCCAGTTTTTACAAAGGAAACTCTGCCGAAATTTTCAGGAAAGGTTACACATTTTCAAAATGCATATTCGGCTTAATTATTTTTAAAAATACTTTGATTTTCAAAACATGATTTCTTTACTTCTTAAAACCAGTTTTCCTTATTTACTCTTTAAATGGTTTTAGATTTCTGGGCTTTTGGCTTACTTGGATCAGATGGGGTCCTATAGACTTCATATAGTTCAAGGGCCAGTCACGTGCTCTTTCGGGTCGTGACACTCATTCTCCTTTAGAATAGTCCAGGAATTCCGTGCTCAAGTATTTCCTCCCTGATCTCATCAAAGGACATAATACTTATACCCGTTTTGGTTCTCTACTTCTAACTTATATTCATTAAATTTCTCAAAAACTTCAGACTTGTGTTTCAACAGGAACACATGTGCAAATCTTGAAAGATCATCAGTGAATGTAATGAAATACAAAGAACCAGTCCTGGCATGTGTAAACAGGGGACCTACATATATCATCATGTATCAATCCCAAGAGTTCACGAACTCTTTCTCTGTTTCCAATAAACGGAGCTATGGTCATCTTATCTTTGTGATATGACTGGCAAGTTTCACAAGATGTAAATTTAAACAGATTTAAATATGCATCTAAATGTAACTTAGCTAGTCGGGTCGCATTGATATGACCTAGTCTATAATGCCTCAAGAAGGATTCGTTCACTTCTGAACTCTTCCTCTTGTGTGTGTTCTGTACGTTAAGAACCGTGGTTTGATTTAGAACGTATATGCTTTTGGATAACGTGCCTAAACGATCAACTCTTGACATAGGAAATGTTCAAAACATTAACCAACAATACAAAATTATATCGTTCTTTATCACAATAAAGAGACTGATATGATATTGTATATCAGGTTCGATATCTAATAACATTCGTTCAGAATCAATGTATTTGGTAATACACGGTGATAACTGCCAACATACTTGGCCGCGACATTTGCACCATTTCCAACTCTTGAAACTTATCACCCTTTCTCAGTTCTCTACCTCTCTGTAGCCCATGCAACAGATTACATTTGTAGGATCCTGATCCGGTATCTCATTGTTGAATATATGTATGCCCTAGAGGCCATTATATGATAGTGGATGTATTCATACATGTATATATATATTCAGTGCACATTCTTGCTCGACATGATAGTATGCTATCTGGTTCTTCTTTATCTGACATGTTGACTTGATCATGATTTTATTCATTTACACATGTTGATAAAGCCCTTAGGATATTTGCTTGACTACTGTGATTATGATGGAGATCATACTAGTGAGACGTCTGTAGTTTATAAGCATATTCTAAAATGTCCCTAGTCGAAGGTGTATCGAGATGGGGCATCGATATACCAGAGTAGACTAGCGTATATGATACTAGACCCATATGATGGGCGATGGATGTTCCCACATCCATTGATGTTTGACATTGAGATCGTATACGGGTGCTCAGTGGTGACTGGGTACACTGGACGGACTCGCCGAGAACTCCTATATGGTATTATATCTATCGTCGGATAGCAGTTCTCAGGTGACACTGGTACAGGTTAGTCTGTAGACCCGAGATCGTCATAGAGTCTTGTGTGTTCTCCCACTATACTTTGATTACCACCCTACCACGGCTCTAAAGAGTCATGCAAACAGGTGGCTTTTGGGTACAGTCCCGAGATACACGAAGACGATGAGCGATAGGAGGGGTTTCGTCTTTCCCGGTATTAGGAGTTGATGTTGTGCTGTACTCGATTGGCTATATCAGTATGTCCCTGGCCAGGGCTGTTGAGATTTACAGATAAGAGTTACTAGTAGTTTCTCGATCTGTTATAGACCATTCATCGGCACGACTTATTGAGTTATTGGGGTCGACGTTACCATCCCTAGACTCGATATGCAGCATATCTGACGAAGAGACCGGACTGTACGGTAGTGTTGCCGGTTGGCTCGACGGGAGTTGTGACAAGTCGGCTTGTTTTCTTCTGATTGCTCAATACCCGGATGACCGTTACCTTTAGCTGATCTCTTGCGGCTTGGGGGTTCTTGATATGATCATCACCCACTGCCGACGTATTGACGAGTCTTAGAGTCCCATAATGGAGTTACCTAGTCCAGGCAAAACGGTGTGGTGTGCATATGAGATATGCGCGGGGACCCGATTAAATGCACGTATGTGATACCGTATATTAATCGGGCGGTTTGCTATTGGTCGGGTCGTATGTGATATGACCAGTTTGCTAAATCATGTGTTGATTTATAATTGACTATAAGCTTTTTCACTTTAAACCCTTCTTGTCATTTGTTGTATGCATGCATGTATGCATTTATTCTCATTGATGCAAATATGGATGTGCATGCACACATACATGCATACACTCTTGTAT
The DNA here is from genome assembly GCA_030015575.1 of Agapanthus africanus. NCBI lineage: Eukaryota > Viridiplantae > Streptophyta > Magnoliopsida > Asparagales > Amaryllidaceae > Agapanthus > Agapanthus africanus. The sequence continues at coordinate 143,010,116 of JASDDO010000031.1, forward strand.
CATGGTGGTTGATACAATGGATGGTGGCAATATAAGACTCACACACTTATATAAATTTGTTGATATTTCTTTTTAGATAAATGAAAATGGAATTTGATAATTACTCATGGTTGATTATTTTATTCACCCACTAACCTTTGCATTAACCTTGAGTTAATTTCCATGGCCATTTTGCATCCAAAAGAAAATATCTAGATATTTATAAACTAGGGTTAAGAGTGAGAAGGAGAAAATATATATATTTTCTTTTCTCATTCTTTTCTCAATACTTATCATTATCTTGAGCTTTTCATTTGCCATCATCTTCTTCCTCCTCTCTCTTGCTCTCTAGCTTTCATTAGTGAGCAAAAGAGTGATCAAGTTATGGTTTTGAAGTAAGAAAACAAACCACATCACCATTCTACACTACTCTTTCCCATTAGTTTAGAGTGTTGGCTTCTACTTCTTCTCTTGATCTAGTGAAGCATCTAGCTTGGACAAAGAGAACTCCGGGTGGATCGTCGTGGACCTAGAGGATCTCAAGCGAGCTTCTTTCAACTCTCAAGTGGTCAAGGAGTCTAGCGTAGGGAGCTACAAAGGTTATATTCTCAAACCTTAGCTTTTTACCACTTGTGTTTGGGTTAAAGTTTTTTTACCCTATCTTTTCTAGTGTGATCCCTAGGTTAGTTTCTTTAGTACCCTATAATTTTTAATATGGCATGTGTGATGCTGCCAAACCTTAGTAGTGGTGCTGTAGAAACACCTTCATGGTATCAGATCCTAACTAGAAGCCTAGACGATGTTACAACAATACGAAAACGAAAAACCCCGCAAAATACGATTTTGGAAACCCCTTGAAAATGCTCTCTGTAAATTTTTTATACAGTGTTCAAAAAATTATTTTAGCAACTGCAGAGTGGCATTTAGGATGATTTAAGAACACAGGTGCAAGACGAGGGGGTTTGCTCGGTTCCTGGCCGGCGACAGGGCCAGAAAATCCGTCGTCGCCGACCCCTTCTTCTCCACTGCACCTCGTATTGCACCTGTGATCTTTTATTCTTATTCTGGGGTTTCTGGTATTGTTTTGAAGTCCAAATTTGCATGTGATGTTAGTTTGGAAATGGGCTCTTTGTGGAGTATTTCGTATTCATATTTTATAGCATTGTATTTGGTAACTTTGGCGACGTTGAACAGGTCGAACAAATTATCAAACACTGGTATTTTCCAGGTTGAGCGTACTCGATGTATAATGCAGGTATTCCTATGGACCCTCTAGAAGAATGTAACTCTAACTCGAGATGTGACCACCAAACTGCGACTAAATCTTAGGGTTTACCGTAGTTAGTGGCGCCACAAATGAGGCTTGGGTCTGCCCTTCTACGGTTGGTCCATTAAATACTGTGGCATAGATTTTGGGTATTGTTTAACGGTGCTCTAAGTGTTGAGCTTGCTGGGGAATATGGGTGTTCGTTAATTCGATCGGAGGGTTTAACATCGCCTTATTGTATGTGATACTTGTTTCTGCGACCGTAAGCGTAGTATGCGTATCGCCGGTTTCGCTGCTATATGTCAACGGCAATTGGGGTATGCATACTTGCTAACGTTGATGGCATGTGATGTTATGTATTGCTGTGTTGTGATGTATAGGATTGTCGTGATCGAATAGCCGGGGGGTTTTATGTGAGATGAGAGTTTTACTTTTCATTCATGTAAAATTCATTTGTAATGTAATATTCTTTTATTTGGGACACTTCCGGGTTGAGGATGATGTGACCATTGTTGTATATTATTTACTTTTCCGCATTAGGATAAACCCAAGGTGGAGAGCACAAGTGACCGGGTTCTAGAGTCCTGTGGGAGACCATCTCGAGGAGTCGGGACCGGGTCTCCTAACTCTAGAATTGGTAGGGTCGCTTGCCGCTCTCGTAGGGGTCTAGGGTGTGGGATTGGCTATTCATCACGACCGTGGAATCCATATTTTCTAATGTTGGCTAAATACTAAATACGGATGTCCTAGTATATCCTATATTATCATATCTGTGTTTCTGCTGCCTATATTTTGTGATGTGATCGCTTAATATATCTGAGACGAATGCTATATTATATATGAGATATATAATAGACGTTGCTTATGTTTTACACCCGTACTAGTCCCGTCCCAGTATGCCGTTAGTTAAGTAACCTAACGGTGCATAACGGAACATTGCGGCGAATGCGGATGACATAAGCGTACGTTGTATTTTCGTCTCTGTTCTGTGATTGGCTTAAGGACTTAAATGATGAGACTATATTAATATGATTAATTTAAGGAAAATAAACCTAAAAAGATGTCGTAGAATCAGATTTGAAAACCACTCGGCTTTTTACGAAAAAGCTACATTTCAAAACAGTGGAGCTTAAGCCACTCCATTTGAAAACCATTTGATTCTACGACGATATCAAGTTCAAAGCGTTAAAGGTTTTCTTAAAAACCCTCCGCAACCCTCCGTCATTTTAGGAAGTAGAGTACTTAGTATTCGTACTACGTTTGTTGACTATAGTTAAGGCGTAGTGTACGGTAGCTAAGTGATGTCTTCCTACACTGCATACGATGCAGATTAATTGGGACATTCATGCAACTTTGTTGACCACAGTTAAGGGTCACGTGGGTGGGTCTAATTAATCAAGAAATGATGGGTAGAACTTCACTAGTGCTTATGATTTGTTGACCATAGTTAAGGTCGTGAGTGTTAGGGGGTAAAAACCACATCGGGAGTTTCAAGAGTTGAAATTTGCAATGAGATTACATACCTTCCATATGATAGTTGGATCCCGATCCTACTGTGGGCAATAGTTGTTCCTAAGAGAGTTTTGCAGTTTACAATTAGCTAACCTATTAGGTGTCTAGAAAGGTGTTAACGGGGCTACGCCTCTGGGAAGACGAGGTCTATATTAATTAGGTCCGTACGAAAGCACGGAGAACCTCCCTCAAGTACTGACACTGGCATGGCTGAACGGTTAGCGAAGTTGTAGACTGTAATTAATCCTGGCTAGTTTTCTTTTTAAGGTTTGAAAGAAAAACTTGATTAAAGCAGTGGGAGATATCGATTAGATAAGATAATAACCAATCTGATCTTTGCAAGAGCTTTCGCTGAGTGTATTCTTTTCTCTCTCTTAATGGCAGATACCAATGGCAGGACTCAAGCTTCTACTAGATAAAAATAAACTGAATGGGACCAATTATAAAGACTGGCTAAGGAATCTTAACATTGTCTTGACTTATGATAAGGTATCATATGTCCTCACGGCTCCAGCCCCACCCGTCCCAGGTCCTAAATCCTCAGTTGCGGATATTGAAGTCCGCAAGACATGGGATGCTGACTGTGTCATGGCCAAATGCCTCGCGCTTGCATCAATGGATAACACACATCAAAAGCAGCACGAGAATATGGACGTCCTCGCCATATTCCTCCATACAAAGGAGTTGTATGGAGAGCAATCTCGTGTCTTATGATACGAAGCATCCAGAAAGTTGTTTCATATGCGAATGGCCCCTGGCACACCAGTAGGAGACCATGTTCTGAAGATGACAGCTGTCATAGAAGAGCTTGAGGACCTTGGGTGGAAAATGGACAATGAGCAATATACGGATATTATTCTGCAGTCTCTCCCCTCCACCTTTGCTCAATTTATAGTTAACTTCAACATGCACAATATGGATAAAGAACTACCTGAACTCCTTAATATGTTAAGGAGTGCAGAGAGCACGCTGAAATCAGTGAAAACTCCCGTTTTGAGTGTTGGGCCATCTTCCTCCTCTTACCCGAAGGCTAAGGCCAAGGTAAAGATGAAGAAGAAACCCACCAAACCTAAGGGTGGAGTCAAAAAGGCCAAGGGGAAAGACAAGTCTAAAGCTGGGGAATCTGGGAAAGGGGAATGTTATCACTGCCACAAAATAGGACACTGGAAATGCAACTGCACGGAGTACTTGGATCTCAAGAAGAAGCATGGGGATGCTTCCGCTTCAGGTGTGTTTGTGAAAGAAAATTGTTTTTCAATAAACTCTGCTTCTTGGGTATTAGATACCGGTTCAGGTTCTCACATTTGCAATTCTATGCAGGGGCTGAGAAATAGCAAGGTTGTGAAGACAGGTGACCATACTCTCCGCGTTGGAAATGGTTCCAACGTACATACAGTTGCAGTGGGAGAGCATCACTTGGGGTTGCCGTCTGGGTGTATATTGGTTTTGAACCCATGTTATTATGTACCTAGTATTCTTTGTAATATAATACCCGTTTCTTTGTTAGACAATGAAGGATATAATTTTGTATTGCAGAACAATGTTATGAACATTCACCTGAATCAAATGTTGGTTGGGTATGATACACTTAATAACGGGATATACGTCCTAAATCAACACACAGTTTTCAGCATACAACACACTAATAAAAGAAAATTTTCAGAAATAAATGAAGATTTTCTTTGGCACTGTAGACTTGGTCACATTAATGAAACAAGAGTAAACAAGTTACACAAAGATGGATTTTTAAACCCTTTTGAATATAAATCTTATGCGACTTGTCAGTCTTATATCAAGGGTAAAATGACCAAAACTCCGTTTACAGGACACGGAGAAAGAGCTACTGAGCTCTTAGGCCTCATACATAGCGATGTATGCGGGCCAATGTCTACACAGGCTAGAGGCGGTTTTTCATACTTCACAACTTTCACTGATGATTTCTCAAGATTCGGTCATGTATTTTTATTAAAGCACAAGTCCGAATCTTTCGAGAAATTCACTGAATATAAACTCGAAGTAGAAAAACAAACCGTCTTGAGCATCAAAATGCTTCGATCAGATCGAGGTGGGGAGTATCTCAGTACAATTTTTGCAAATTTCCTAAAAGAGAATGGGATTCTCTCTCATCTCACTCCTCCTTACACACCACAGCACAGCGGTGTGTCAGAAAGACGGAATCGAACCCTGTTAGATATGGTCCGTTCAATGATGAGTGATGCTGAGTTACCCGTCTCATTTTAGGGGCTTGCATTGAAGACTGCAGCATTTCTACTGAATAGGGTCCCAACCAAAACCGTGTCTACCACGCCATATGAGATATGGCATGGGAAGAGACCATCTCTTAAATGAATTAAGATTTGGGGTTGTCCGGCCTATGTTAAAAAGAAGAATCCGGACAAACTCGAGACACGGTCAGTCATGTGTAATTTTGTGGGATATCCAAAGAATTCTTATGGATATCTTTTCTACCACAAGGAGGAACAAAAAGTGTTTGTTTCTCAGTATGCCACGTTTTTGGAAAAAGAGTTTTTTACAAATGATACAGATGGCAGTGTGGTAGATCTAGAAGAAGTTCTAGAAACACAAATTACAAATGATGACTTGGTTGAACCGGCTGTTGCAACAGAAACTGAGAAACCTCGGCCACTCCGTAGGTCTGGTAGGACTTCTTGCCCACCGGAGAGGTACTACGGTTTCCTCATTGATGGTGATAAAGAAGACTGCATCATGGAGGATGATGATCCTACCAGCTTTCTGCAAGCTATCACGAGTGGAGAATCTGTGAAGTGGCTGGATGCCATGAGATCCGAAATGGAGTCTATGTACACCAACAAAGTATGGACTTTGGACATTGTACCCCCTGGGGTAAAACCTGTGGGGTGCAAATGGATCTTTAAAAGAAAGATTGATGTAGATGGGCAGGTAGAGACCTATAAGGCAAGACTTATGGCGAAGGTTTTTCGTCAAAAACCAGGTCTGGACTATGACGAAACTTTTTCTCCCATAGCCATGCTTAAATCCATTCGGATCCTACTTGTTATCGATGCTCACTACAACTATGAAATCTGGCAGATGGACGTTAAAACAACATTTCTAAATGGAGATTTAGAAGAATACGTTTATATGGATCAGCCATAGGGCTTCATCGACAGCAGGCATCACGGAGTTGGAACATCTGTTTCGATGATGTTATCAAAGAGTTTGATTTCATCAAAAATCCAGATGAACCTTGTGTTTATAAGAAGGTTGTAGGGAGAGCTGTCACATTCCTTGTATTGTACGTGGATGTCATTCTTCTGATAGGAAATGATATTCCTATGCTATATTCAGTCAAATCTTTCTTATCACTAAGGTTCTCCATGAAGAACCTGGGTGATGCCACATACATTCTGGGCATTCGAATCTATAGGGATAGATCCAAGAGGTTATTGTGATTTTCCCAAACCAGGTATATTAACACCATCCTAAAAAGGTTTAGCATGGAAGACTCCAAGCGGGGTGCCTTACCCGCTTGCCATGGGGTCACTCTCTCTAAGGACTCTTGCCTAAAGACCGATGAAGAGAGAGATCTCATGAGCATTATACCCTATGCTTCTGTAGTAGGATCTATAATGTATGCGATGTTATGTACACGCCCAGATGTAGCTTATGCATTTAGTGTAGTAAGCAGGTATCAATCCAACCCAGGGGAGAATCACTGGATAGCTGTGAAGAACATTCATAAGTACTTATGAAGGACTAAAGAATTGTTCTTGGTGTATGGTAATGGAGATCTCCAAATGGAGTCCTTTACCGATTCGAGCTTCCAGAGCGATAAGGACGACAGCAAATCTATCTCTGGGTTTGTAATTACCCTCAATAGAGTGGCGGTAAGTTAGAAGAGTTCCAAACAGGATACCGTTGCAGACTCTACGATGGAGGCTGAGTACATTGCTGCGAATGATGCCTCTAAGGAAGCCGTCTGGATGAGGAAGTTCGTCTCGGAGCTAGGAGTAGTTCCATCCATTATTGATCCAATACCATTGTATTGTGATAATAATGGGTTATGGCGTTAGCCAAGGAGCCCAGGTCCCATCAGTGGTCCAGACACATCCTGAGGCGCTTTCATTTGATCCGGGAGATTGTAGATCGCCGCGAGATCGAGATTAAGAGAGTAGATACAAAGAATAATACCGCGGATCTACTCACCAAGGACCTCCCTCAGCCGCAGCATGAGCGACTTTTTGAGATGTTGGGTATGAGATATGCCAATAACCGGCCTTAGTGCAAGTGGGAGATTGTTGGATATATGTATGCCCTAGAGGCCATTATATGATAGTGGATGTATTTATACATGAATATATATATATATATATATATATATATATATATATTCAGTGTACATTCTTCCTCGACATGATAGTATGCTATCATGTTCTTCTTTATCTGACATGTTGACTTGATCATGTTTTTATTCATTTACACATGTTGATATAGCCCTTAGGATATTTGCTTGACTACTGTGATTATGATGGAGATCATACTAGTGGGACGTCTGTAGTTTATAAGTATATCCTGAAATGTCCCTAGTCGAAGGTGTATCGAGATGGGGCATCGATATACCAGAGTAGACTAGCATATATGATACTAGACCCATATGATGGGCAATGGATGTTCCCACATCCATTGATGTTTGACATCAAGATCGTATACGGGTGCTCAGTGGTGACTGGGTACACTGGACGGACTCGCCGAGAACTCCTATATGGTATTATATCTATCGTCGGATAGCAGTTCTCAGGTGACACTGGTACAGGTTAGTCTGTAGACCCGAGATCGTCATAGAGTCTTGTGTGTTCTCCTACTATACTTTGATTACCACCCTACCATGGCTCTACTGAGTCGTGCAAACAGGTGGCTTTTGGGTACAGTCCCGAGACACACGAAGACGATGAGCGATAGGAGGGGTTTCGTCTCTCCCGGTATTGGGAGTTGATGTTGTGTTGTGCTCGATTGGCTATATCAGTAAATCTCTGGCCAGGGCTGTTGAGATTTACTGATAAGAGTTATCAGTATTTTCTTGATCTGTTATAGACCATTCATCGGCACAACTTATTGAGTTATTGGGGTCGATGTTACCATCCCTAGACTCGATATGCAGCATATCTGACGAAGAGACCGGACTGTACAATAGTGTAGCCGGATGGCTCGACGGGAGTTGTGACAAGTTCGCTTGTTTTCTTCTGATCGCTCAATACCCGGGTGGCCGTTACGTTTAGTTGACCTCTTGCGGCTTGGGGGTGCTTGATATGATCATCACCCACTGCCGGCGTATTGACGAGTCTTAGAGTCCCATAATGGAGTTACCTAGTCCAGGCGAAACGATGTGGTGTGCATATGAGATATGCGCGGGGACCCGATTAAATGCGCGTATATGATACCGTATATTAATCGGGCGGTTTGCTATTGGTCAGGTCGTATGTGATATGATCAGTTTGCTAAATCAAGTGTTGATTTATCATTGACCATAAGCTTTTTCACTTTAAACCCTTCTTGTCTTTTGTTGTATACATGCATGTATGCATTTATTCTCATTGATGCACATATGGATGTGCATGCACACATACATGCATACACTCTTGTATCATGGTTGTTGATACATTGGATGGTGGCAATATAAGACTCACACACTTATATAAATATGTTGATATTTCTTTTTAGATAAATGAAAATGGAATTGGATAATTACTCATGGTTGATTATTTTATTCACCCACTAACCTTTGCATTAACCTTGAGTTAATTTCCATGTCCATTTTGCATCCAAAAGAAAATATCTAGATATTTATAAACTAGGGTTAAGAGTGAGAAGGAGAAAATATAAATATTTTCTTTTCTCATTCTTATCTCAATACTTATCATTATCTTGAGCTCTTCATTTGCTATCATCTTCTTCCTCCTCTCTCTTGCTCTCTAGCTTTCATTAGTGAGCAAAAGAGTGATCAAGTTAGGGTTTTGAAGTGAGAAAACAAACCACATCACCATTCTACACTACTCTTGCCCATTAGTTTAGAGTGTTGGCTTCTACTTCTTCTCTTGATCTAGTGAAGCATCTAGCTTGGAAAAAGATGACTCCGGGTGGATCGTCATGGACCTAGAGGATCTCAAGCGAGCTTCTTTCAACTCTCAAGTGGTCAAGGAGTCTAGCGTAGGGAGCTACAAAGGTTGTATTCTCAAACCCAAGCTTTTTACCACTTGTGTTTGTGTTAAAGTTTTGTTACCCTAGCTTTTCTAGTGTGATCCCTAGGTTAGTTTCTTTAGCACCCTATAATTTTTAATATGGCATGTGTGATGCTACTAAACCCTAGTAGTGGTGCTGTAGAAACACCTTCACTCATACCCAGGACGTAGAGGATACTGAGAAACAGTTCTCGGTAATGAACACACCCGAAGAAGATGCATCAGCATGCACTTTCTTCGTTTGGGCGGCACGGGAACCCTGGTAATCCCCTATTTCCTACTCGGTCTTATAAAAATTATAAGTTGGAATGGGACCAACGTTCCCCTAGCTCAGTATAACAAGCAGGTTCGGTCAATACATCCGTATTATTATCTTGATTAAGGCGTGACATGGTTGCTACCTGGAGAGAGAGAGAAGAAAATACTCAGCGTATGCTCTTGCAAGATTAGATTGGTTATTAATATATCTAATCAGGATGGCTCCCACTGTTTTAGTCAAATCTTCCTTCAAACCCTAAAAGGAAAGACTAGCCGGGATTAATTACACCCTACAATTTCGCCAATCTTTCAGCCAGGCTAGTGCCGGTACTTTGAGGGAGGTTTCCCGTGCTTTCGCACAGACCTAATTAAAATAAACCTCGTTTTCCGACGGGCGTAACCCCGTTAACACCTTTCTTTACACCTACTTGATCGGCTAATTGTAATGTGTAAAACTCTCCCAGGAGTAACTCTTACTCGCAGTGGGTATCGGGATCCAACTATCTCATAGAAGGTATGCAATCTCATTGCAAATTTCAACACTTGAAATTCCCGATAATGTTTTTCCCCAAGCGTCCTATGACCTTGACAGAGGTCAACAAAACATAGGCTGCTAGTCAAGTTCAACCCGTCATTTCCTGATTGAAGTAAACCTACCCGCATGACCCTTGACAGAGGTCAACAAGTTCGCATGACTACCCTAAATCAATCACATCATATACAAAGCAGATAACCACCAATCAGCTACCGCACACTACGCCTTGACAGAGGTCAACAAACGCAGCGCGAATACTAACTATTACTTATCTGAAATGACGGAGGGCTACGACAGGTTTTTAAGAAAACCCTTTGCGTAATGAACTTGATATCGTCGTAGAATCGAGTGATTTTGAAAAGGAGTGTTTTTGAGGCCTTTACTAGTTTTGCTAAAGAGGTCACTCCCGGTGAAGGGATCTTGGCTCTTTTCTTATCGAATAAGGTGCAGGATATTTCACAAATACCACTATGCAAAGCAAAAACTATAAAAGCAATCAAAAGACAAACCGAGTTTGTAGCATCTGCTAGTTTCTCTAAAGAGGTCACTCCCGGTGAAGGGATCTTGGCTCTTTCCTTATCTAATAAGGTGCTGGATATTCTGTAAGGAATACCACTATGCAAAGCAAGAACTAGAGCTACCAGTTTTCGAGACAAGTTTCTACAACATCTTTTGGTTTCTTTTATTTCATTAATCTCATTAATGAAGTCCCATTTATTATGCTTCCCAAGCATCAAATGTGAAACGAAAGCAGTAATATATAATATATATCATATATATAATATAGGCATTCATCTCAGGCAGTAATATAATCTCATCACAGAACATCGCAGCAGAATAAAACATATGAAATATTGGATATTCTAGGATTTCCGTGTTTAAATTAAGCCTGTATAAAACACGGATTCCACGGTCGTGATGAATAGCCAATCCCACACCCCTAGACCCATACGAGAGCGGCAAGCAACCTTGCCAATTCTAAAGTTAAGAGACCCGGTCTCGACTCCTCGAGATGGTCTCCCACTGGACCCTAGAACCAGGTTACTTGTGCTCCCCGTCTTGGGTCTATCCTAATGCGGAAAAGTAAATAATATACAATGGTGACATCATCCTCAACCCGGAAGTGCCCCAATAAAAGAATATTACATACAATGAATTGTACATGAATGAAAATGAAAAACTCTCATCTCACATAAAACCCCCGGCTATCCAAACACGACGATCCAATATAACATATCACAGCAACACATAACATCACATGTCATCAACGTAAGTAAATATGCGTATCCCAATTGGCGTTGACATATAGCACTAAAACTAGCGATACACCACATATTACACTTACGGTCGCAGAAAAGAAAGTGAAAAACTATAACAGTTGGAATCCGCAACCACCTTAGACATCATAAACCCAACGTATCACATACTTTGGATTTCATGCCTAACCAAATGAATTCCTTAGACAGCGCATGCCTAACAATTATAAACCCCGCATTTTAGTCTCGATATCGAAAACACTTTTCAATAACAAGTCGGGCAATTCAACAAGATTCCCGACATCCTGATCAAATGCACGTCGAAAACTTTAGTAGACGGCCGCACCCCCCGATACCGTCGACTAAGTGCACTAAGGCAGAACACCGCTGCCACGAGCACCCGAACGGATGCTTTTGGCGACGGGGTTCTCCTACAGTCACTTGGTCGGGGCTATGGGGCGTGGCTATCTATTAAGTTTAGCCGGCGAGTATCCGCGTACGCTACGTGATTGCGACGGACTTTTGATTACATCAAATTCCTGTGGCAACCGATCAAATGAGACTAAACTGCTAGATTTATAACCTTCAAATTAGTTATCTCATAACTACTTGTGGATTCCAAATATTGTATCCCATTACATGATACCCGAACGGCGTTAAACTTTTCGATCGATCCATCAAATTCCCACAATTTCCCAACAACTCAACACTTGAGCACAATTTTAATAATACCCAGAATATGCCACAGTACCTATGCACCAACCGTTGAAGGGCAAACCCAAGCCTCACTCATGTCGCCACGGAACTATGGCAAACCCTAGGGTTTGACCGCGGTTACGCGATCCAAAAAGTCGAGTTAGGGTTTCATTCTTCTAGTGGGTTCATAGACTTACTTGAAAGTTTTTCCGAATACGTTATACTTGGAAAAATGGGTTTTTGACATTCGATCGAACTTTTTAACTTCACCTAGACAACATGCGAATAACCCGAAACAATGTTAAAACTACGAATACAAAACACTCCGAATTTCTTATAGAGTAAGATTACATCACATGCAAAATTAGCAAAAACAAATAACACCTGAAACACCAAAACCCAGAGATAAGCACATGACAAAAATTTGAACACCAAATGCCACTAATGGGCCGGCGACCTCGGAAATAACCCACATGTGCTCGGCCAAATTCCGAGCACTGGGTCCCAAATTTTTTCCATGTTCTTAAAATCTCCTAAATACCAATTTGCACTTGTTTGAAAATTTTTCTGAAAGCTTTTTAAAATCGACAGAAAGTATATTTTTGTGTTTCAAGTAACGGAGTTGTTTCGGTTTCGTAATTCTAACAAAATCCGTATTAATCTCTAGCATGGCTCTGATACCACTGCAGGGTTATCTAAGACGGTATCAAGGTTTCGGGAAGCATCGTCCATGCCAAATTCCTAAATTTGTCGTTTTAGGTAACCCTAACTAAGAATCGTATACTAGAAATCGACGGAAAATAAAAGCAAACACTTTGCAAACTAAGTGTGCAAGGAATACAACCTTTGTAGACCGACCCTTCACTTCAATAGCTCCGTGTAGTAGTCCCTTTCGCTGCGATCATGAACTCCGGACTCTAGAGAGGCTCCAATGAAGAAACAAACATGCTTGCTTCGAAGACTGTGAGGCCGAAAATGATCTACATCGAGGAGACACTAACCCAAGCTATTTCTTCACTAGGTCAAGAACTTTATGAAGAGAACACCCTATACTAAATGGAAAGTAGTAGAGGATGATGAAGTAGGAAGTGGGCTCACTTTAGAATTCATTTTCGCATATTTTATCTCATACCTCCATTAGAGCTAGAAAGCTTTTTGAGGAGGAAAAAGAAGAACTAATCTCATGAGTTAATCCAAATGAATTATGTAACCATGGGTGAGTTAAGTCCTCATGCTTAACTCATATAGAGAAGTAACCAAGCTATAAGGTTAAGGGTTGGGTTAAATAATATCTTAAGGAATGACAAAAGAGTGAACTTTGTCAATGTTACTACAAGCTTCATGAAAGCTTGACAACATTGACCAAGTCTCTCTCTTTTGTTATTCTTTGAGAAATAAATAAACCCTAATTTACCTTAATATGGTTTAAGTCTCATACACCCATCTTGTATGTATCATCAAGCATGACACAAACATATACACTTGCATATATCACATATATACAATGTGCACAATCTAGTGAGAAAAGAAATCTTAAGTGAGCTAATACTAGTTAATGTAATGTAATATATCTAATATATAATTATACATTAAATTATTAAATCAACTCTCGTTTAATAATCCGGCTATAACCGACTAATATCTTGTGTAACAACTTATCGAATCAACACTTGATCCGATAACCCGGCTATATCGCATATACCCGACCAATGTCACATTTCGCGAGAAAAAAATAAGGTATCTCATATCGTATCAATCTCGGTCCTGCGCATATCACATATGTGATCCTACTCCGTTTCTCTTGAGTCAGGAAACACCTGTGTAGGACTCTAAAGACTCGTCAATACGCCGGCAGCAGGTGATGATCATATCAAATACCCACAAGCCGCAAGCGGTCGAGAAACTACTGATAACACTTACCGGTATATCTCTGAAGCATCCTTGGCCAAGAACTTCCTGTTATAGCCAATCGAGAACAGCGCAACATCAACTCCCAATACCGGGAGAGACGAAACCCCTCCTATCGCTCATTGCCTTCATGTGACTCGGGACTGTACCTAAAAGCCACCGTTTTGCACGTTCTCTTGAACGTGGTAAGGTGGAAATCAAAGCACAGTGGGAATCACACAAGACTCAATGACGATCTCATGTCTACAGACTAACTTGTACCAGTGTCACCAGAGAACTGCCATCTGACGTTAGGTATAATACCATCTGGGAGTTCTCGGCGAGTCCGTTCAGTGTACCCAGTCTCCACTGAGCACCCGTATACTGTCTCTGATGTCAAACACCAATGGATATGGGATCATCCATCGCCCATCTACATGGGTTGAGAAGCTATATGCTAGTCTACACTGGTATATCGATGCCCTGTCTCGATACACCTACGACTAGGAATATTTGAAGGATGTACTTAGCGACTACTCTGTCCCCACTAGTATAATCTGCATCATAATCCTGGTAGTTAAGTACTCATCCTAAGGGCTTTATCAACATGTAACATAGAGACAATCATCATACATGTTAAGATAAAGAGCAACCAGATAGCATACTATCATGTCGAGCAAGAAAGTCATCCCTATATATGTCCAAGCATCCACTACAATATACATCGTATGTACAGTAATGGCCTCTAGAGCATACATATAACTAATAAAAAGAAGGTCTCTTCAGAAAAGAATGAAACCCTAGATAAGAGAAGGAAAGAGATCATCCTATAAGCTCCCACAAAATAAAAAGAGAATTTAATTCTCAAACTAAGAGTTTAACTCTTCTGAATAAAAAATTAGTTCTTCCTTTGGTTGAAGGTCTGCAGAAGCAGATCTCCCCATAAGTTGAGAATTTAATTCTCATCGGGGAGATTCTACCATGCAGATCTAAAAACTAAGAGAAGACCTGAGTTCAGAGAATTATATTCTCCCACAAAGCATATAGGAATTTAATTCCTCCAATAAAATTATGGTTTAACCCTATAAAAGAATTTAATTCTTCCAAATACATAGGAATTTAATTTCTCCAATAAAATTAGGGTTTAACCCTATAAAAGAATTTAATTTTTAAACCAGGGACTTAGACTTTTCATGAACGTAAAAAGATCAAGTACCTAACATGATCACGTGCTCCCACGTGACCCTTGGATAAATCCCTCAAAATAAAGAGAACAAAGCCAAGTCAGAATAAATTTTGGGCGCCCTCACGTGTCCCCACGTGACCCCTAGCAAATCCTTTCAATATCCAGTGCATGGGTACCCGTCACGTGCCCACACGTGATTTCCATGAAGATTAAGTGTTTAACACTTATTTGAATATTCTGAGAATAAAATAAAGGAAGCCTGACCCAATCCTTAGGTGCCTCACGGGACCCCATGTGAGCGCTTCACTTTTAGTGTTTAACACTGTTTTGAGTGCATCACGTGGGAACACGTGATCGCCAAGATATGTTTTAGTGTATAACACTATATTCGAACCAGTCTTCCAGAGGCAAGACTTCCCTTTGACTGAACCTCAAATACACCCTTGTCTTCCAAAATTGATCATCTCATATGGCATACGAGTGCTCAGCACTCAATAAAAGACAAAAATATTGTCAGAATCCAGACCCATGCTTAGCATTGCTAAGTAAAGGGGGCGGAGCCCAGACAAATGTTCAGCAGCCCAAACAAATGTCCAACATTTTAAACCTAATCAGACATAGCCCAAGTTGGCCATAAGTCCTCAATTCAGATTTAACTGAGCCCATGTGCTCATAATCTAATTAATTGATCTTATTCTCAAATTGGACTACAGATCTCCCAACCCACATTGGTTCAAGGGTATATTTCTTCACACCTCTGATACATGTCGTTGTAATTTTTCAACGTCTTCAGAGAGGTGGTGAGTCCCAATGACCAATAACTATCTGGTGCTTTTCCAAACCCATGTTTGCATCAGAACAATGGACCGCAATGTCCCTAAACTAAACAATAGAGCCCAAATGCTCTTTTGTTAGATCTAAATGATCATGTTAAGTAGATCTTAGTCTAAAATTTGACTAACGTATCCTTAACAAACATTTAAATTGATCCTAATCTCAAACGAGATTAACGATCCTTAAATTAATCCAATTACATATCTCCCAACCAAAATTGGTTCAAGGGTACATCTCCTCACTTCTCTGATATATGTCGTTGTAATCCTTCAACGTCTTTAGAGATGTGACGGGTCCCGACAACTAAACACTTTATAGACTGTGGGGTCCTTAAGCCCATGGACTATGATGTCTTTAACCTCGGACTGTGGGGTCCTTAAGCCCATGGACTATGATGTCCTTAACCTCGGACCGTGGGGTCCTTAAGCCCATGGACTATGATGTCCTTAACCTCAGACTGTGGGGTCCTTTAAGCTCATGGACTATTATGTCCTTAACCTTGGACCGTAATGTCCCTAAACTATGGACCGTAATGTCCTTAAACTAAACAATTAAGCCCAAATGCTCTTTTGTTGGATCTAAATGATCCCGTTGAGTAGATCTTAGTCTAAAATTAGACTAACGTATCCTTAACAAACGTTTAAGTTGATCTTAGTATCAAATGAGACTAACGCATCCTTAAACCCAACCCTAAACCCAAATCTAAGAAAATACGGATTTAGACTAATCCACGCCCTACGGGCGACATCATAAATTAGTCTCCGTATACAATCCGCGGGCAACCAAAAACAAAACAAACACATACGACACGAAGTGACCATCTGGAAAAGGGGAAAGTGGTTACCGCGATGCGGTAGCATAATTAACTGCATGGGCTTGCGCCTGCAGGGAAGAGTGTCCCCACAATCAAAAACCCCTCAAATGAGGGGGAATCTGACGAAGTCTGCTA
Source organism: Agapanthus africanus (assembly GCA_030015575.1). Taxonomy (NCBI): domain Eukaryota; kingdom Viridiplantae; phylum Streptophyta; class Magnoliopsida; order Asparagales; family Amaryllidaceae; genus Agapanthus; species Agapanthus africanus. Next base: position 143,026,693 of record JASDDO010000031.1, read on the forward strand.
CATCGGCCACATCCATTTAAATCTTCGATATATGGTGCCATAAATCAACTTGGCATCTTCGGAGAGGTGGACGGATAAAACCAAATAACATCTGCCCTCGAAATTCAAGCCGGACGTCCCAACATCCCGGTCACTTCTTTCGGTGGAGAACAGATTCTGGCACACCCGGTGGGACCTTTTCCTCTTTCCACTCCACACTTCATGTGTCGTATTTCGCGAACGAATCGCGGTTTGACATGGTTGCCCATGGATTCGAGGTACTAAGATTTGGTGACTTTCTCCGTGCAGAAAACAAAAGATCAATGGCTTCAAACTGCACTAACTGCAACTGCAGCTCTCACACCGTCCCGTCCGGAGGAGTGACTTACGGGCCCCAAGCCGCCTTTATCTTCGCTATGCCGGTGGAATAGGTGACTCAGGCCACCACTGGATTGTTCTTCGGGACCATGCTCCCGCCAACGAGCTTCAGCGCTCCTGTACCATCACAAGAAGCTCCCAAGAAGTCGGTCTTTGATCGGCTTGCAACTACTGCGGCCCCTCTCAACGGGTCACCCAAGTCCACTACCTCAGTTCTCAACAGACTGGGTCGGTGCTCAGATGAGCCCATGAAGAAGCCCGCAATTCCTAAAGGTGTTACCCCGAAGCGGATAGTCATTCCTGCTCCTGAAATCGTCAAGGTGGCTTCTCCTGCTAAAGGGTCGGCCTTCGCAAGACTGACTATCCCCTCCCAGCGGATGTCAATCTTTGACAGGATGGCGCCAATAACAGCCTCTCCTCAAAGAAGGGGGCATGACGAAGCTACTCCGACGATAGACGTGATCCCGGCTACACGACATGCTCGACGTCGTCACTGGCGCCGAGTAAGGAAGGATGGGGGCAGTTCACCCTCTAGACTGACTCCTCCAGCTCCAACTGTGGAAGTTGATGCTGCTGCTCCAACTGGGAACAGCTTTGAACCACTCAGGAGGGTCCGCAAAAACTCTCCGACTGCTGTGCTGAAAAGATATCCTCCACCTATGGAGAACGTTACAAAGGTGAAGCTGGAGCAGCCCCCTCAGCGGCTGTCCTCTAAAATTTACAGAGTCTGGCGTCAAGTCTAAGACTCGGTGATTGATCAAGACTACCCCCGCCGACAGGAAAAGATGAAAGCGTGGAGAGAAGAGGAATATCCTGTCAAGCCATAGAAGGTGTCATCTGTTTGGGTACCCGCTGCAACGGCTCCCTCAACTTCGACCGCCTTCAAGAGGAGAAGGCCGAAGAAAATTCCCGTGTCTGCGACAAATGTCAAGGGCACTAAGACTAAACGCCCTAAGTCTGGGGGCATGGTGGTGCATACCGTCTATATGACATCCGGGAAAGAGGATAGTCGTATCTCCATAGGTCATCGACCGCTTACGCGATCATTGACTAAGGCTCAGGAGCAGCAGCAACAAAAGCTCCAAGAGATGCTAACAGCTATGGCCGCACTCACGGGACCAAAAGAAATCCCGGAAGCATCGTTGGAGCAACGTCAAGAATAAGAAACTGATGCTGAGTTCCTCCGCAGAATCCTCGAAAAGAAAGACAAAGAGACATCGGAACAAGCTGCCAACATAAAACGAATGGCGTTCTTATTCCAAGACATGGTCGGGATGATGTTACAGCCGGATACTCCAGCTGAAGATCTTCCGATTATCCTCGAAGATGACCGAGCGGAGACGTCAAACCCTCTTCCGGCCAAGGAAGAGACCATTTCTAAAGCCGCCCTGGATGACTATATCGCACAACAGATACGAGTTCATTAGGCGAGCGAAGCGACTGGGCAGATTGTTAAGACTGGACGACCCTATCCGGGTTGGTACGACCAAATAAAGTACCCGCCAGGATACACAATTCCTAAATTCCATGTGTACAAGGGGACAGGCAATCCCCATCAACATGTTGCTCAGTTCAGGGCTCTCTGTGGCAACACTGGAGGGGATGATAAGTTACTGCTTCGCCAGTTTGTCGGCAGCTTGGCGGAGACGGCGTTCGAATGGTACTCAGAGCTTCCTAACGACTCCGTCAAAACTTTTACGGAGATGGAATTACTATTTACACAGAGGTTCGCCAGCGCTAGCGAGCGCACCCCGATCACCGCGTTAATTAACGCCAGAGTAAAGCCAGGCGAAACCTGGGTGCAGTACGCGATACGGTGGCGGAATCTATGGTCGAAGTGCGAGCAGCGCATCGAAGAAGCGCCTGCAGTAGGCATGTTCATAGGGACCCTCGACCCTCAGGCGACCATTTCACAATTCATGATGTTCTTCAAGCCAACTACTTTTCAGGCCTTGATTGACAAACTGGCCCAAATGGATCAGATGGGTCATAGACCATCCTCTTCGAAGTTGGAATCTCGAAATGAGAAAGGGAAAGCGAAAGCCACCTTCGTCGCCAATGCTCAGCAGCGGCCCAGTGGTCCAAAGCCAACTGATCGCCAAGATGAAAGACGGCGATTCTTCAATGAGAAACTGAAGCGCCCTTATTCGTTTCCCCGGGATAAAACGAGGAGACTATTCGAGCTGGCGGTGTGCAACAAGCTCATCAACTTGCCGGATCCAAAATACCCATTGCAACCCGGTGAGGCTAATAATCCCAATCATTGCCCCTATCACCAAGCGATAGGCCATCCAATTGAAGATTGCTTCGTCTTCAAAGGGTGGATTAAGAACCAATCCCAATAGGGCAAATTCACACTGTCTGAGAATTAGAAAGTAAACCCATCCCAGCCGCACGCTCTCAAAAAGGCGGACATACCGGGGGCATCATGCTCTTTTGTAGAAGAAGCTCCATGGGAGGTCGTTCTTTCAGCCGAAACGAAAAGAATGCTGAAGGATTTCCAAACATGCCCGGCGATCAAATGGAAAAGTCCGTTGGAATCCGAAGTCATCAAGGGAATGCTGAAGCCGCGCCCGATACTAAAAAATGGTGGGGATGGTCAAAACGCCCATACCCAGCCGTCAAAGTCTTCGAAGAAGAAGACCAGAAAGCCCGTAAAGCTTGGTGACAAGCACACGGACCTGCAGAAACATATTGACGCGTTGGAAGAATACAACCAGAAGGTGCGAACCCCGGTCACGCTTCAAGAGTTTCTCAACCACATCCTTGAAGATGGAGACGGCGACGAAGATGAGGGAGAAGACTCATCAGATTAACCTGAGGATTATATGGCAAGCTGCCACGTGATTTCTCACTCATTAATAAACAGTGAAGAAGCTCTGGACGCAGAGAAACTGGGGGCAGATCCCGAATCGGAGCTCCTGGGACCGTCAGACGAGATGATTGATGCATTCCTGAACGAAGCTCTATTGAAAAGCAAGGCTGATCGAGAGCGCGAAACGGTCATATTTGAAAAAGCCAAACGCCGGCGACTGAACGGAAAGATTGAAGCACCCTAACCCGATAGGAGCACTTCGGCCATCAGCAAAAGCAGGTTCAAGACAAGGAAAAGGTTCGCTAAAGCCATATCGATGGGAATGAAGCTGCCACCCTCCGAAGGAAACACTTCTGATGAGATACACCTTAATGAAGAGGATGTGCATTCTAATTACTGTTTATATCATCTAAGGATTGCGCACCCTACCGAAGAGTGCGACGCCTTTAAAAATTGGTGGCAAGGGTATGTCGCTCACAGGCAACACTTCAAGAGGATAAAGCGTGAAGCTCGTCGACAGCGGAAAAATGCGACAGACGAACGAGGAAGAGCTGCCGGCAACTGTCACATAGTTGATAACAGGGGATCACAAGTTCTCACCTTTGGGAGAGATTATGAAGAAGAAATGACTCTCGACCCTCTCTTCAAAGAATCCACCCCAGGAAAAGAGGAAGAACCGAGGAGCTGCGAGAACATTCAGCTGCGCAACCGCACGCTACCTGAAAAGAATCTCGGACCCGCAAATAAGGGATCAAACAAAAAGGATAAGGGGAAAGAAAAGGTCCCTAAGGATATCGCCCTCGATGATCAAGTCATCGAAGAGCTGGCAGCCAAGGACCCGCCCAAGAAAAACAAGGTGGATTATAACGTTCTGGAACACCTGAGGAAGATCCCCTCACAGCTAATCATTCTTGATGCTCTGCTGCTATCTAAGGAGGCGAGAGATTCTTTGATCAAGGCATTACAAGAGACTGACCAATTTCAAGCTTTCCTAGCCGAAGAAAAGATGAAGGATGAGCTAGAAGAAGTGCACACGGCCGATATCACCTTCGGCAATGAAGACCTCCTCCTCGGGACGTGCGAGCATAACCGTCCCCTTTATATCTCCGGATACTGTCATGATATCAAGATAGGCAAAATCCTGGTTGACAATGGGTCCTCCGTCAATCTCCTCAATGTAATAGTTTTGAAGGAAATCTGCATGAGCGTTCAGCATCTCGCTCGTGATAAAATCACCATCTCCGGGTTTGACTCCCAGTCATCACGGACGCTCGGGTCTTTGATACCGACGTTACGCTTTGGGCTACTCGTCACAGACATCAAATTTCACGCCATTGGCGCCAAGACATGTTACAATACTTTGCTCGGCAGGCCTTGGTTACACGAGTACAACATCATCCCTTCTACACAGTATCAGTGTATGAAGTATTTCAAGGATAGTCTCGAGTATACCGTAACAGGGGAGTTGAAACCATTCTCCGTGAATGAAGTCCGAAAGTACGAAGATGCAAAATACTTCTTACCAGATTTTGAAGACACGGAAAGATGCCACAAACCGAAGAACAGAGCTATTATTACTATTCCAGTCTTCGGGAGTGATACCGAGGAGGAAAAAGAAATAGTTTATTTAGGGTTGCCCCAATGCAACAAGCCGGGACCGTCCACCCCTATTCTGGTCTTCGGAAGCAACTCGGAAGATGAGGTCAATACCGTATTTTCTGTTCGGCCATCAATACAAGCCTTCGCTGGCGATGATCGGAGTTTACAAATCGCCATGGTTCCACAAGAGCATTATAAAGAGCTCGACGCACTTGATACCTATGGTGTGCAGGAACTGCAGCCATTCTATGTCCCCCCTAGGCGAAGAGATGAAAAGGCGATCCACTTTTATCGATCCACGGAAACCAAGGTGGAGAAAGAGATTTGGCATGGCGCCGATTCTATGCTCGACAGGCTCCAGCCCATTCTTCTGCCCAGATATACTACACAGAAGGATTAAAAAAGATGTTGAGACGCCAAGGCATACCCCTTAAGCAGACCACGCGGCACGCTACGTTATACATGATTTCGATGAAGAAGGAGATGCACTGTTAGAAGACGCTAACCCTGAACCAAAACGAGGTCTCTCCATGAAAGTGCCAAATCCTTCGTTCGAAGAACAGATAGATAAGCTAATAAGGGAAGTGGGTCAAAAGGTCCGGGATGACCATAGCCGCGAAATGACCATCTATGAAAAAGCTAGAACGCAGCGCCTCCTTCAGCAGGCTACGAAAAATGACGATACCCTTCGTCGCCAGCCCGTCATACGGAAGACTCGACGCGGAAGAAAAAATAAACTGAAGAACGGAAAAAATGTTCGACAGCAGCAAAGCGGGTCCAGGAAGCCACGCGATCGAGAATTGGGCAGCCTAGATCCGTCTCTTATAAAGAAGATGGGTTGAGCATATTCTTTTTCCTAAGACAAGACAAGGAAGATATTCGATCTTGTCATAAAACATCAGATGATGACACTCCCGGAATCCAAACACCCCGAGCAAGCAGGTGAGGTTCATCATCCGGACTATTGCTCTTATCACCAAGCGATAGGGCATCCTCTCGAAGACTGTTTTACATTCAAAGACTGGGCAAAAGACCAGTATCAACAAGGAAAGTTCGCTTTATCCAGCAGTTGGAGGGTAACCCCGCCACAGAAGCATGAACCGAAAGCCGTGAGAGTAGAGCCGGATCAATATCGGTCTTGGAAGCGATCCCATACTTGTCATGCGATAACGCTGTCAGGAGAAGGAGTACACGAGGATATGGCTGACCTCCCCTGGTGCTTCGAAAACGATGATGATGAGGTGATCTCAGAGTTTCCACCGACGCCAAAAGAGCTGGAAGATGGGATACATACTACTGCAGATAACCTCAGAAAGATAGACTTGGGGATGGCAAACGACCCACGGCCGACATTCTTCAGTGAGTTGTTGTCTGAAGAAAAGGTGGCTACGCTCAGAGACGTGCTCATGCAGTATAAAGACTGCTTCGCATGGAACCACTCCGAGATGCAGGGGATAGATCCAGAAATTGTCGTCCACAAATTGGCGATTTCTCTATACGTCAAACCAATCAAACAAGCGCCGAAAAGAATGCGGCTCGAGCTTGAAATGAGCATCAACGCCGAGGTCAAGAAGCTAATCGACTCCGGCTTCATCCAAGAAGTCAATATCCTGACTGGATTGCCAACATCGTCTCAGTGATGAAGAAAAATGGGACGGTGCGCATATGTGTGGACTTTCGGGATCTCAACAAAGCTTGCCCGAAGGACGACTTTCCAGTACTGGTCACTGAGCTGATGATTGATAATACGTCCACTCACGAAATTTTCTCCTTCATGGACGGCTCATCAGGATACAATCAGATAAAGATGCATCCCGAGGACCAGAAGCATACCGCTTTCCGGACTCCTCTGGGCACATTCTGCTACAAAGTGATGCCTTTCGGTCTGAAGAACGCCGGCGCTGCCTATCAGAGGGCCATGACGAAGATTTTCGATGACCTCATACGTGAAATCGTCGAATGCTATATTGACGACCTCGTAGTTAAAAGCAAATCATACGAGGAACATTTAGAGCATCTGAAGATCGTGTTTCAGCGCCTTCATAAGTACAACTTGAAGATGAACTGTAACATTTCAAAAAAATAAAATATTATTTTTGGGAATTTTTATAATTTAATAATAAAATATTGAATATTTTAATAAGGCGATATAATTAAATACCGATAAATTTATGAAAAATTTGGAAAAATTATAGAAATTATTTTAAAAAGGGTGTTTTATGTAAATTATGCAATTTTTAAGTTTTTATGTTTAATTATATGCTAATTTAGTGCTAATCGCGATTAAAAATCGCTAATCACGCTTTAAACTTGTTTTGTGCAGACATGCACCATATCTTTCCTTTTTTTCACTTGTTGCATTTTTACTACATGTTTTGGGTGCATGGCTTTTGTTTTGGGGTTACTATTTATGAGAGAAGGAAAATAGGAAAGAAAAAGAAAAGAATAGAATATATAGGCATGGGCATGAGAGAGAAGTGAGCGGGTGTTTTGACCTTGACCATTCTCTTTTCCTCTCACCTCTCTTCATCATTTTCCTCTCCCATCCTCATGTTGTTGCTGCTGCTGCTGTCCCCCCCTCCTTCTCCATCTTCAACCTCCCAAAACCCCATGAAAAACACTTCAACACCCAAACCCCATTTCAAAAAAAAGATGCACAAGCTCACTAGCTACCCCATGGACCAAGAAAGAGAAGATTTTGAGGACTTTGAGCAACTCAAGAAAATTCTTGAGTTGCCAAATTAGGTATTTTCTGAACCATGAGCTTAGTTTTCCCATTGCTTTTACCCCCATGTTAGATTAGAATCGGTATTGTGTGGTTTTGGGAACTTTGGAAACTTTAAGATAAGGGTTAGGGTTTGAGCTGAAATAATGGTGAAATTAAGGTTGATAGAGGCTATTCAACCTCTGTGGTGATTGATTGGAGACCTAAACCAGAGACTAGAACCCCGGAATACGGATTTAGAAAAGCCGATATCGGAAAATTATGGATTCTGTGAGGGTTAAATGAAATCTGCCATCACTCGGAGACTCTGAAAATTATTTTGCAAACACAGAGAGATGTGCAGGCACCTAGGAAGCTAACCCCAAGACCCCAGCCCCTGACTCCACACTACGGCCGTAGATTTAATCCTTCTGGCCGCAAATTGCGTCCAGACCTGGCCCATTTGGGTTCGTGTTTCTTCCATGGCCCCATCTCTAGTAAATTAGACCCCTGGCATATGCAAAATTGACCAATTTGACCTAGGGTAGAATCTGGAGCCTTTTTCCTGAGTTGCTGTTTTGATTCGGAATTTCGTTTCTCGTATTTTAAATTCTGGAATTCTAGTATTTTGTTTTACCTCGATCACTTGATGTTTGTACGACGATATCGAGGATTGTTTGATGGTTTTGAAAGCGTAGTCCATAGGTTCTAACCTATAGGCCTTAGTGCATCGTTTGGTTTTCTCGATGTGATTTTAAGGTGCATTTGCGATTGTGTTATCTTGTAGGTACCTTCTCGAGGGCTTCATACGAGGAAGAAGATGAAGGCCACCGACATGCAGGATGCAAGGTGAGTAGATTATATCTACGGGGGAAGTCGGGTGGATGGCGTATAGCACCCCCGCAGTTCAATATTTAGTATACTAGATATATACTATATATACATGTACGATAGCGTTTTGTGAGACATGGATATTCTAGATGTGATTAGGTGTACTATGGATATATTAGGGTTTAGAAGTAAACTAGTATAGTTTCCTATTTGCGAACCCTAGAATAGGTTTACACCCACACGCGCACCCATGCTTATTGGTTATATTTATACCTGGATGATGAGGATAGTGGATGATATTTTGGAGATGAGTCGATGAGATTGGGCATAGTGCCATGAGATCGGTAATATGATGTGGTTCGTATTGGGATACGACATGAGATTTTAGCGGGCCTTTGGGCGTGTATTTTACACACGCACTTATATTTATAAAGATGGTATCGATTTGTACTAGACTTAGATCAGTACCCCAGATCATGAGATATTACGATAAGGATACCAGATAATTGATGAGGTGAATGTGATATTGACCCGTACCCAGCTTTTGGGATGTCGTACGATGATTTACCGTACGAGCTTTATATTGATAATAGATCCGCACTCATGACTCGAGGATGTCATATGATATTGTATCGTACGCGGTACCTTGAGGCGGGATCACCGACTATTATATTTTTTATATATCTATATATATATCGACTCAGATAAGGTGGTTTCCATACCCCTCCTGATTGACTTGTTAGTTAGAGCTGTAGTTTTGCTAGTAGATGTTAGGCTAGGCCGATGTCATACCTATTTCAAAAACTAACGAATCGGGAGTAGTTAAAGACAGGAAAAGGGATTCTACGGATATTTTCAAAAATAGCATCTTTTCTTAAAAGCACCGTAGCCCTTATTTTCCTAAAAACCCCGATTCGTATTCTTTCAAATGGCAAAACAGTATGGCAAAGATTCATTGATGTAGATTCTACACTGTTGTGTTTATTATTCATTTACCGCATATTCTTACTGTTTGCATCGCATTGCATGTTAAATATGTTATTGTTATATCAAAACCATGCTGTTAGCACACCAACACCATTATCGATGATGCAAATGTTCCATGTACACCTCCTTGCCGGCTCACACACTTCATCATCGATAATAGCCATGGCACTATACAGTAGGACTGTTGCATTCGGGGTATGACCCCTTGTACACTCATACTTGTGCACATACCTATTGTACATTCATACCTGTGTACTTACATATTGTACACTCATACGTATGCACATACCTATTGTACATTCATACTTGTGTACTTACATATTATACATTCATACTTGTGCACATACCTATTGTACATTCATACTTGTGTACTTACATATTGTACACTCATACTTGTGCACATACCTACTGTACATTCATACTTGTGTACTTACATATTGTACACTTATACTTGACTTGTGCACATACCTACTGTACATTCATACTTGTGTACTTACATATTGTACACTCATACTTGTGCACATACCTACTGTACATTCATACTTGTGTACTTACATACTGTACACTCATACTTGTGCACATACCTACTGTACATTCATACTTGTGCACATACATATTGTACACGCATTTTTGCATACATACGTATTTGCACATACATAGATAATTCTGGCTTGATTTGAGATTTGGGAACTGCAAGATACTTTTAAAACTGATTCATTTCAAAAGAGCGGTCTTCCCTCGCTATGTGCATATTACTGTTTTATATCGCATGATATACTGATATGCTTACATTTCTTTTATATGTCGCATACATCATGCTTTATGACTATACACATTGAGATATGTTGTTTCCATGATATTTCTGGATTTGGGAACCGTGGGTATTTCAAAAGAGAATGTATTGTTTTAAAAACCTGGTTGCCCTTGATATGATATTTCAGTGCGTCCACAATGTGTTTTCTCGGTTCTGAGAGCGGCATGTGAAACCCGATTCGAGGAGAGGTAGGCACCGTCTGCGGGTACATGGTGGACCCGGTGAGGTACCCCGGGGCAAGAAGACTCGTATATGTTGGACGGTGAGCCCGGCAGGGGGGTACTACCTACCGGTGATTGTATTTGAGCTCGGCGGATATCTGGGGGATACCGACCGGAGTTGAGAGATGAGACGGGCTGATCCGGACTGACGGAGCCCTATGTATATGAGGATTTACGTTCCGATACTAGGCACAGGTTTCATGATGTTTTCGAGTGTCGATGCTAGACACTCAGGTTCCATGATTTGATATGTCGCGAGCGACACATGTTGATTTACATCCTCATAATTCCATGCATATGCGTTATGATATTTACATGCATGATGCTTATTGTCATTGGGTGACACGTGGACGATTTCCACATACATATAGTTGACATTGATGATATTGATCACATAGTTGGATGATATCCACATATTCATAGACTTCATGATATAGTCGACATTGATCATACCTCATATTTATGATATGTTATTACCTGAGGCACTGGCACGAGCACTTGGCTCTACACTCATTTATAGATGTTACATTGCCACCTTATCATGCTTCGGACTTATTCATTTGAGGTTTATATATATCTGATCGTATTGACCTAGGATTGTGCCATGCATATGATTTCTGCTCTGTGATGTTTTCTATTCACGAGTTGGTAACTCACCCCCGTTGTGCCACAGTTCTTGCAGGTTTTGCCGTACAGGTTCTATTGCGGCTTTCTGGCACACTGCTTCCCTTACGGGTGATTTGCTTTGGTAAGTGGGTTCTTTTGCATCAGAACCACCATTATACATGTATTATTCAGTTGTATCTAGTAATTCCATCAACCAAACTTGTATATTGTTTCAGACATAGAAAACCAGTTGTGTATTATTTCGACCTTAGAGTCGCGCATTGTAGTATTGTGGTTTTCATGCTGATTTTGAGTTTTCCTTTGAGTTTTGATCCTCGCCCTTCGGCGTTGTATATTATACTGCTTGCGTGGTTGTGACCGTCGATTGACGAAGAGTTAGCTCCCGCTTGGGGATGCCTTTTATCATTATATATATATTATTCATGTTGTACCCCGTTTGGGGCCAGTATTTACAAAGGAAACTCTGCCGAAATTTTTAGAAAAGACTAGAGTTTTTAAAAATGCATATTCGGCTTACTTATTTAAAAACCTTATTTTTTAAACATGTTTTCTTTACCTCTTAAAAACCAGTTTTCTTCTTTTACTCCTTAAAATGGTTTTAGATTTCTGGGCTTTTGGCTTACTTGAATTAGATGAGGTCCTATAGACTTCATATGATTCAAGAGCCAGTCACGGGCTATTTCGGGTCGTGACAAAGTTGGTATCAGAGCGCTAGGTTAACCTTGGTTCGAGTCTAAGTTTAACTATGCGGAGCCTAGAGCGTTTATATATATACGGAAGTTAGGCCTTACCTAACGGAACTTAGACTTAGTCGAGGGGGTATTATTCCCGAACTTTCGTCGCGTAAGATGACCCTTGGTTGATAAAGTAGGTAGCTTGAGTAGAGTGACGTACCGTACGTATTTTCCACGGCATACTTACGATACGCTACTCCGCTTAAGAAACCTTAGGATGTACATTTCCTTGCACGGTATTATATTCATTCCTATGATCTATCCTCATCGATTTTGGTTATGATTTTGCTGCCACAATTGCACGGGCAGAGAGAGCTACGGCTAGAGTTGCGTCAGCTTGAGCTCGCCACGGACGAGGACTGACCAGGGCGTGATTCCAGAGACGTACGATTGCATAGAGGCTTCGTTGTATTGTGTTTTCGCGCCATAAGCGTTTGACGGATCGCTTTTACGAGATTTCTCGGACGTGCAGATCAGCACCAGAGGATCAGGCTACTGCTAGAGGCCAGCCAGAATGTGATGACCATTGATATATCGCTTATTCATGATTATTGAGGCGTTGTTCAGCGTACAGCCGAATGAGCCAGTTGTTGCTGCAAATGACGAGTTATCGCCCAGATATTGGAGATACTGCAGCATGAGCATATACTTAGAGATGTGATGGAAGGTCGCTAGTCACCCGAGGATGAATGACTAAGACATGTGGTTCGTTCGCTTACCCCGATGCGAGGTCATCAGATAGATTGATTCCAGCTAGAGACGACTTCACACAGATTCGTTAAGAGTCGATAGAGACAATCGAATGTCAGGAAGCCATTTCCAAGTTTAAAGTATTCGGAAGACAATGCAAGTAATGCTGCGGACCCTCTAGAAGAATGAAACCCTAACTCAACGTAATGACCATGGAACGCCTTCGAACCTTAGGGTTTGCGGCAGTTTAGCGGTGCCATTTGTGAGGCTTGGATTTTTCCTTCTACAGTTGGTCCACAGGTGTTGTGGTATGTACTGGAATACTATTAAACTGTACTTAAGATGTTGATCTCTTAGGGGATTATGAGGTTTTGACAAATCGATCGGATGGTTCGACATCATTCGGATATCATGTGATGGGATGCATTGCTTGGGAGACTCCAGATACGAGTATAGCTGTTGGAGCGCAGTCCATGCAGCCACGAGAAGACAAGTCCGAATCAGTCGACATTGGAATAGAGTGGAATAAAGAGTTCGCACGAGATATCGACGAGATGATGTTCCACTCCGCTGACATCAGAGATGCGATACGCATGCAGAGGCGTTATATATGGATATACCTTCCAGAAGGAGTCGCGATGAGTATGCAGCCGTTCCGGAACAAGAAACAGATATAGTAAAGGATGGTAACTTCCGGGAAATTCGGCAGAAACGAGATTTGAAAAAGACCTCGATAGGACATTTCTGGAATACTATACGAGAAGACTTGGACCCAGGAGTGGTCATATTGCACACACCCAGCAGGCCAGAGTTCAGCATCGTCGACGAGATAGTTGACCAGGTTCGGATAAAGGACCTCAACCAGATGCATTGTAAGTTGAGCAAGAATGGACGCGTATGGAGTATACCTCCGCAGGATTGGACGAGTTCCTGAGGACGTGTTCGGCTAGACATCTTCCACAGAGTGGTGAAGATACCAAGTTTGTGATTTTGAGTCCGTGTGAGAGACTTCGGATTGACCGTAGCCGAGGACATTTGCATTGCGCAGATAGAGACGTGACGTCGAAGTAGACAATGATACAGAAAAGCGGGACAAGAGGTTCGTGCGAGATGCTGACGAGCTGTTGTTACTCCCCGTTAGGATTAAAGGTCGGATATGTCTACAGAGGCGTTGGGATGCGACCAATTTCCGAGAAAATGTTGTGCTGAGGACGCAGATGTCCAGAGAGCGAGAAAATATTATGCAAGAGTACCAGCCCCGTACAGTTCGGCATAGGCGAGATCGGAAGAGACCTTGAGCAGGATTCCTTCCAGGACACTGCTGCGATAAGATTTGCACCAGGATCAGATGTGCGATGTGTATTCAGAGGACCAGAGGTCGGCACCAGTGACGTGCTGCTTTACGAATGGCCATGAGGATTGACCCAGAGATGATCAAAGAAGTGCCAGGACGGAATCGTCCCCGTTAGCACACCTGACAGGGCCGATGAGCCGATGGATCACGAGATTGGTAATCCACAGAAAAGATAAAGACCCAGAGACAGAGGACGCCAGACCGTGAGCAGGAGGCAAGTAGATACCTTGCGCTGCTAGCATTGGATGCACCGACACCTTCTCAACTTTGAAGAAGGATATATCGACGATGGTATTTATGATTTGTGATTTGGTGATTCGATTATCACGTATCCGTCACCTTGGATTTCGGTATTTTGGGCGATTTATTCGCATGATTTAGTCTTGATGGCTGAGTTCCATGATATTTGTTTTCGTGCACCATGGTTGCACCTACTGGGTAATTATATTTGTGCACAGTTATTGCACATGATGTCGTTTTGTGCCTTAGCTGCACATGCTTATGACTTCATGGATTTCATACAGTTGATTGATTTTGTGCATATGGCATGCACCCGATTTGATTTTTGCACTCGGTATAGGTTATATGTGCTTGTAGTGCATTGATATGTGTTTTGTGCACACAGTTGCACACGTTTATGATTTTTACACCTTGGTACACTCGGTGTTGCTATTTACGCATTTGAGTTATTGTTTGGGGTTTTGTGCACAGGATGCACAGTATTTGTATTTCTTGCACAGGGTGCACCAGTTTTATATTTCGTGCGTTTGTTGCACAAGATTTATGTTTCGTGCGTTTATCGCACCAGATTTGTATTTCGTGCGTTTGTTGCAACGGACTTATATTTTGTGCACCTCAGTTGCACCTGACTTCGATATGTTGATTTTGATTTCATGCCTATGTTAAGCATGTGATTTGACTTATGCTTTCGGCATAGTTTTCATACACTTTTAGTGTTTTGATTTGATTTGTGCACGCTGATGCCCATGGTTGTGAGCTTATATACCGCGGTATACCTGGTTTGGATTGAGCCGTATTGTATACCGTCGATTTTGATTCTGATATTGATGTTGATTTCTTGCACTCCGTGCATTTGATTTGGACTTTGCGCATGCTCGACTCTTGATATTGGATTTCGTGATTTCGTGCATGTTGAATGCGCATGATTTAGATTTTATTCGTGCATGATGGATGCACCTGATTTGGATTTTCGCGCGTGTTGAGCGCATGTTTTGAGATGCGATTTTGGTGCACACCAGATGCACTAAATCGGGATTCTTCGTGCATGTCAGACGCACCTGATTTTTGCTGTCAGGCACACACGTTGCCTATGACAGATGTTTCGCGCACACCCGTTGCACCTAGATGTTGTTTTGGTGCACATGTATGGCACATATATGGATTTTGATTTCCGTGCGCACCAGACGCACAGGGTATTCTTATATACATTTTGGGATTGATTTCTTATGGAGCAGTACATTTTTATGATATTTGCTATATGTTTTCGTACTGAGCAAGACTAGTCAGAGGACAGTACCTGGATATATTTTGCATGCATTGATAGTTATCGAAGAGATTTCCAAAAAGCGAGCTATAGTCTCAGTATTTACCTACGTTTCTGATGTGTCACGACACGTTTAAAACAAGATAACCCTTCTAACTTGTTTTCAAAATGGCGGAACGTACATGTTAAACAAAAGATATATACATATATGGTTATTTTCTTACAATAGACGTCCGCCTCTGTGCCGCGATACGCGCATAGCACATCAACATGAAAAGCTTTGGCATGCATTTCTTTCAGATATTTACATGTATAGTTCTGATTTATATCATATTGGTTTTACTATGGATTTGACATTTGTATCTTTACCATGACTCCGATGATTGCGGGATGCTTGACGGAGTTTTGATTTTGAGTTATATGCCCATTTTTCATGCGCATGCATTGCGCTATGATGCGTTTTATGTATTGATGATTTCGGAGCCCCGACGACTTAGTCTTTTACTGAAATGTTTTAGAATTTGGGGGTTTAAATTTAAATTCGGGGACCGAATTTCTTTAAGGGGGGAAGATCGTAACATTTCAAAAAAATAAAATATTATTTTTGGGAATTTTTATAATTTAATAATAAAATATTGAATATTTTAATAAGGCGGTATAATTAAATACCGATAAATTTGTGAAAAATTTGGAAAAATTATAGAAATTATTTAAAAGAGGGTATTTTATGTAAATTATGCAATTTTTAAGTTTTTATGTTTAATTATATGCTAATTTAGTGCTAATCGCGATTAAAAATCGCTAATCGCGCTTTAAACTTGTTTTGTGCAAACATGCACCATATCTTTCTTTTTTTTCACTTGTTGCATTTTTACTACATGTTTTAAGTGCATGGCTTTTGTTTTAGGGTTACTATTTATGAGAGAAGAAAAATAGGAAAGAAAAAGAAAAGAATAGAATATATAGGCATGGGCATGAGAGAGAAGTGAGCGGGTGTTTTGACCTTGACCATTCTCTTTTCCTCTCACCTCTCTTCATCATTTTCCTCTCCCATCCTCATGTTGTTGCTGCTGCTGCTGTCCCCCCTCCTTCTCCATCTTCAACCTCCCAAAACCCCATGAAAAACACTTCAAAACCCAAACCCCATTTCAAAAAAAAGATGCACAAGCTCACTAGCTACCCCATGGACCAAGGAAGAGAAGATTTTGAGGACTTTGATCAACTCAAGAAAATTCTTGAGTTGCCAAATGAGGTATTTTCTGAACCATGAGCTTAGTTTTCCCATTGCTTTTACCCCCATGTTAGATTAGAATCGGTATTGTGTGGTTTTGGGAACTTTGGAAACTTTAAGATAAGGGTTAGGGTTTGAGCTGAAATAATGAAATTAAGGTTGATAGAGGCTATTCAACCTCTGTGGTGATTGATTGGAGACATAAACCAGAGACTAGAACCCCGGAATACGGATTTAGAAAAGCCGATATCGGAAAATTGTGGATTTTGTGAGGGTTAAATGAAATCTGCTATCACTCGGAGACTCTGAAAATTATTTTGCAAACACAGAGAGATGTGCAGGCACCTAGGAAGCTAACCCCAAGACCCCAGCCCCTGACTCCACACTACGGCCGCAGATTTAATCCCTTTGGCCGCAAATTGCGGCCAGACCTGGCCCATTTGGGTTTGTGTTTCTTCCATGGCCCCATCTCCAGTAAATTAGACCCCTGGCATATGCAAAATTGACCAATTTGACCTAGGGTAGAATCTGGAGCCTTTTTCCTGAGTTGCTGTTTTGATTCGGAGTTTCATTTCTCGTATTTTAAATTCTGGAATTCTATTATTTTGTTTTACCTCGATCACTTGACGTTTGAACGACGATATCGAGGATTGTTTGATGGTTTTGAAAGCGTAGTCCATAGGTTCTAACCTAAAGGCCTTAGCACATCGTTTGGTTTTATCGATGTGATTTTAAGGTGCATTTGTGATTGTGTTATCTTGTAGGTACCTTCTCGAGGGCTTCATACGAGGAAGAAGATGAAGGCGACATCGACACCGACACACAGGATGCAAGGTGAGTAGATTATATCTACGGGGGAAGTCGGGTGGATGGCGTATAGCACCCCCGCAGTTCGATATTTAGTATACTAGATATATACTATATATACATGTATGATAGCGTTTTGTGTCACATGGATATTCTAGATGTGATTAGGTGTACTATGGATAGATTAGGGTTTAGAAGTAAACTAGTATAGTTTCCTAGTTGCGAACCCTAGAATAGGTTTACACCCACACGCGCACCCATGCTTATTGGTTATATTTATACCTGGATGATGAGGATAGTGGATGATATTTTGGAGATGAGTCGATGAGATTGGGCATAGTGCCATGAGATCGGTAATATGATGTGGTTCGTATTGGGATACGACATGAGATTTTAGCGGGCCTTTGGGCGTGTGTTTTACACACACACTTATATTTATATAGATGGTATCGATTTGTACTAGACTTAGATCAGTACCCCAGATCATGAGATATTAGGATAAGGATACCAGATAATTGATGAGGTGAATGTGATATTGACCCGTACCCAGCTTTTGGGATGTCGTACGATGATTTACCGTACGAGCTTTATATTGATAATAAATCCGCACTCATGACTCGAGAATGTCATATAATATTGTATCGTACGCGGTACCTTGAGGCGGGATCACCGACTGTTATATTTTTTATATATCTATATATATATCGACTCAGATAAGGTGGTTTCCATACCCCTCCTGATTGACTTGTTAGTTAGAGCTGTAGTTTTGCTAGTAGATGTTAGGCTAGGCCGATGTCATACCTATTTCAAAAACTAACGAATCGGGAGAAGTTAAAGATAGGCAAAGGGATTCTACGGATATTTTCAAAAGAAGCATCTTTTCTTAAAAACACCATAGCCCTTATTTTCCTAAAATCCCTGATTCGTATTCTTTCAAATGGAAAAACAGTATGACATAGATACATTGATGTAGATTCTACACTGTTGTGTTTATTATTCATTTGCCGCATATTCTTACTGTTTGCATCGCATTGCATGTTAAATATGTTATTGTTATATCAAAACCATGTTGTTAGGACACCAGCACCATTATCGATGATGCATATGTTCCATGTACACCTCCTTGCCGGCTCACACACTTCATCATCGATAATTGCCATGTCACTACACTGTAGGACTGTTGCATTCATGGTATGACCCTTTGTACACTCATACTTATGTACATACCTATTGTACATTCTTACCTGTGTACTTAAAATATTGTACACTCATACTTGTGCACATACCTATTGTACATTCATACTTGTGTACTTACATATTGTACATTCATACTTTTGCACATACCTATTGTACATTCATACTTGTGTACTTACATATTGTACACTCATACTTGTGCACATACCTACTGTACATGCATACTTATGTACTTACATACTGTACACTCATACTTGTGCACATACCTACTGTACATGCATACTTATGTACTTACATACTGTACACTCATACTTGTGCACATACCTACTGTACATTCATACTTGTGCACATACATATTGTACACCCATTCTTACATACATACGTATTTGCACATACATAGATGATTCTGGCTTGATTTGAGATTTGGGAACCGCAAGATACTTTTAAAACTGATTCATTTCAAAAGAGCGGTCTTCCCTCGCTATGTGCATATTACTGTTTTATGTCGTATGATATACTGATATGCTTACATTTCTTTTATATGTCGCATACATCATGCTTTATGACTATACGCATTGAGATATGTTGTTTCCATGATATTTCTGGATTTGGTAACCGTGGGTATTTCAAAAGAGAATGTATTGTTTTAAAAACCCGGTTACCTTTGATATGATATTTCAGTGTGTCCACCATGTGTTTTCTCAGTTCTGAGAGCGACATGTGAAACCCGATTCAAGGAGAGGTAGGCACCGTCTGCGGGTACATGGTGGACCCGGTGAGGTACCCCGGGGCAAGAAAACTCGTATATGTTGGACGGTGAGCCCGGCATGGGAGTACTACCTACCGGTGATTGTATTTGAGCTCGGCGGATATCTGGGGGATACCGACCGTAGTTGAGAGATGAGACGTGCCGATCCAGACTGATGGAGCCCTATGTATATGAGGATTTACATGCCGATGCTAGGCACAGGTTTCATGATGTTTTTGAGTGTCGATGCTAGACACTCAGGTTCCATGATTTGATATGTCGCGAGCGACACATATTGATTTACATCCTCATACTTCCATGCATATGTGTTATGATATTTACATGCATGATGCTTATTGTCATTGGGTGACACGTGGACGATTTCCACATACATATAGTTGACATTGATGATATTGATCACATAGTTGGATGATATCCACATATTCATAGACTTCATGATATAGTCGACATTGATCATACCTCATATTTATGATATGTTATTACCTGAGGCACTGGCACGAGCACTTGGCACTACACTCATGTATAGATGTTACATTGCCACCTTATCATGCTTCGGACTTATTCATTTGAGCTTTATATATATCTGATCGTATTGACCTAGGATTGTGCCATGCATACGATTTCTGCTCTGTGATGTTTTCTATTCACGAGTTGGCAACTCACCTCCGTTGTGCTACAGTTCTTGCAGGTTTTGCCGTACAGGTTCCATTACGGCTTTCTGGCATATTGCTTCCCTTAAGGGTGATTTGCTTTGGTAGGTGGGTTCTTTTGCATCAGAACCACCATTGTACATGTATTATTCAGTTGTATCTAGTAATTCCATCAACCAAACTTGTATATTGTTTCAGACTTTGAAAACCAGTTGTGTATTATTTCGACCTTAGAGTCGCGCGTTATAGTATTGTGTTTTTCATGCTGATTTTGAGTTTTCCTTTGAGTTTTGATCCTCGCCCTTCGGCGTTATATATTATACTGCTTGCGTGGTTGTGACCGTCGATTGACGAAGAGCTAGCTCTCGCTTGGGGATGCCTTTTATCATTGTATATATATTATTCATGTTGTACCCCATTTGGGGCCAGTATTTACAAAGGAAACTCTGCCGAAATTTTTAGAAAAGACTAGAGATTTTAAAAATGCATATTCGGCTTACTTATTTAAAAACCTTATTTTTTAAACATGTTTTCTTTACCTCTTAAAAACCAGTTTTCTTCTTTTACTCCTTAAAATGGTTTTAGATTTCTGGGCTTTTGGCTTACTTGAATTAGATGAGATCCTATAGACTTCATATGATTCAAGTGCCTGTCACGGGCTATTTCGAGTCGTCACATGAACCCTCTCAGATGCGCGTTCGGAGTCTCCTCAGGCAAATTCCTAGGATTCATCGTACGACATTGAGGCATCGAAATAGACCCGTCGAAGATCAAGACAATCATGGAAATGCCTCCGCCAAGAACTCTCAAACAACTACGGTCTCTCTAAGGAAAGCTTACGTACATCCGACGGTTCATAGCTAACCTCTCCGGCAAATGTCGTCCCTACAGTCACCTGATGAAGAAGGGAACCCCGTTCGTCTGGGATCGCAAATGCCAAAGCGCCCTCGATGAAATTAAGCAATACCTGCAGAACCCGCCGGTACTAACCGCTCCGATCAAGAGAATGCCTCTCATTATGTTTGCAACCGCACTTGAGGGTTCTCTAGGCGCATTATGGGCACAAGAAAACGACCAAGGGAAGGAGAGAGCCCTCTACTATTTGAGTCGAGTTCACCTGGGGGCAGAAAACAATTACTCCCCCATTGAAAAACACTGCCTGGCGTTGATCTTCGCGATAACAAAGCTCAGGCACTATGCGTTGGTGCATGAGGTCCATCTCATATCAAAGGTGGATCCTCTAAAATATTTGATGTTAAGAGCTATACTAACAGGGCAGCTCGCTAAATGGGCCCTCCTCTTGATGGAGTTCTCGATAACATATCGACCGCTCAAGGCAGTGAAAGGCCAGGCCATCGCCGACTTCCTCGCTGAGCATTCTATACCTGCCGATTCACCCCTAAATTGCGAATTGCCAGATGAGCACACGTTTGACACGATGAATGGGGAGAAAGGAGAGAGTGATACCCAATGGGAACTCTACTTCGACGGGGCATCTTCCATGAAGAAGCGAAAGCGCAACACCCCCATAATCAAATCTGGGGTAGGCCTCATCTTCGTGACTCCACAAGGAGGGATAATGCGCTTTGCCTTTTCCCTAACAGTGCCGAGGACAAACAATGAAGCTGAATATGAAGCTTTGATAGCAGGACTTGAGATCGCTGTCGACATAGGGATCGAAAACCTCCTCATATACAGAGACTCCCAGCTGGTCGTTAGTCAAGTAAATGGCGACTATCAAACGTGCAAACCAAAGTTGGTAAGGTACGGTGAGAGAGTGCAACAATTGCTGACTCAAATCCCCTCCTACATGCTGGAGAGCATACCGTGCACGGAAAATAGCAAGGCAGATGCATTAGCCAAGCTCGCTAAAGAACTGGCCGACGAGAACCTCGATGACATAAGGATCGTTGTGCAAAGCCGCCGAGTTCTTGCACCGGCAGAAATATCTTCGGAGTCGTCCGAAGAAAAGGGAGGGACCAAGCAAGCGGCCCTACAGATAGAGGACCAAGAAAAAGGTCAAGGATTGTAAAGAAGTCTTTATAAACTACTTCAAATCCCGTCGAACACCTGAAGATGAGTCCTCAAGACATCAGCTCATGAAACGAGCTCTATCCTTCGCCTTTGTCAATGATACTCTGTATAAGAGATCGTTCGACTCCCTGTGGCTAAGATGCCTGGGACCTGAAGAGGCAAAGAGAGTCGTCCAAGAAACTCACGATGGACTCTGCGGTTCTCACCAAGCTGGGCCGAAGATGAAGCTGAAGATCAAATGGATGGGCTACTACTGGCCCACGATGATCCAAGACTGTCTCGAATACGCGAAGCAGTGCCACTCATGCCAAATTCATGGGGACTTTATCCACCAGCATCCAAATCCGCTACATCCAACGGTGGCTAGCTGGCCATTCGAAATGTGGGGAATTGACATAATCGGCCCCATCGAACCGGCATCGTCCAGGGGACATCGGTTCATATTGGCGACAACTGATTATTTCTCGAAGTGGGTGGAAGCAATACCGCTAAGAGAAGTGAAGACGGAGAATATCCTCCATTTCTTCAAGACACATGTCATCTATCGGTTCGGCACTCCGCGACTGATTATCTCCGATAACGGGCCGGCCTACAGAAGCCACAAAATCAGCCGCTTCGCACAACAACATAATATATACTGGAGATACTCTTTGGTCAAAAATCCCCGAGCTAATGGTCTGGCTGAGGCTTTCAACAAGACCTTGATGAAGATCGTGAAAAAGACGGTGTCTCGAAATAAGAAGGACTGGCACGAGAGACTGCATGAAGCTCTCTGGGCATATCGGACTACGTTCAAGACGGCTACAAACACAACGCCGTATGCATTGGTATTCGGTACTGAGGCAGTACTCCTTTTGGAGATAGAGTTACCATCCTTACGAGTGGTAGTTCATTACGAGCTAACGGACGAAGAGAATGCTCATCTTCGGCTTGAGGTTCTTGATGCCCTCGACGAAACTCGGCTCACGGCACAGCAAAACTTGGAAGCTTACAAAGCAAAGATGACGCGCTCGTATGAGAAGTTGACTAGACCAAGAACATTCCGCCAAGGCGAGCTCGTGCTAGTAGTCAAGAGACCTATGATCCCCAATCGTACCAAACGAGGGAAGTTCGAGCCAAACTACGAAGGCCCATACATGATAGATAAAGTCTGCCAAGGTGGGGCTTACCTGCTCATGAATATACATGGAGAAAGACCCTTCAAGCTACTAAACGGCTGGTTCCTAAAAAAATACTACGCCTGATGAGTCACGGCCTAGGTCAACGATAGATGACGATGCCTATGTCCGCTTGCTATCTTCCCTAGCCCAAACTCTATAAGTAGTATCCAGCGAAACCGTTGTCTCCAAAATGGCAACAACGGACCGAAATGTCCTAAAACTAACAACGGACTGAAATGTCCTAAAACTAACAACGGACCGAGATGTCCTAAAACTAACAATGGACCGAAACGTCCCTAAACTAATGACTGACCGAAACGTCGTTAAACTACTACAAACCCGCGGCGTCCCCAGGCTGACGTGGTAAATAAAACGGTATGTCCATAAGCGAGATGGGCACGGATGAAAACCCGAAAGGGCTCCGTGAGTAAAAACAGCAAGGCTACCGGCGAGTTTTGTGAAAACCTGAAAGGGTGCAATCTCGTTAAAAGACACTTGCAAGGTCCTCTCGACCTTGTGAGCAGAAAATGCCTGCGTGAGATCCTTACGACTCACAAGGGAGCAACACACTTAAGAATCCTCACGATTCTTAAGGAGAAAATGCACTTACGAGATCCTCATGACTCGTATGGAGAATTCCTCTTTGAGATCCCCACGGCTCATAGGATTCAAAAGCCTTAAGCTACAGGGATCTGAACCTGTTCTTAAGCCATCACAGTCCCCAGAATTTCCCTACAAGCGTTTCAATATTGACCTTTGTATACAATCCATGGGTACGAATAAACATTTCCCTAACAGAGCCCCACCAACGACTAGGGATATGCTCGCACGGTGAACAAACCCTTGTAAGTCCTCTCGACTTGCAAGGAGAAAACACTCTTATGATCCTTACGACTTATAAGAGAACACACACTTAAGAATCCTCATGATTCTTAAGGAGAAAACGCACCTACGAGATCCTCACGAATTGTAGGGAGAAATACTTTTATGAGACCCTTACGGCTCGTAAATTCAAAAAGCCTTAATCAACAGGATCCTAACCCTGTTTGCTAAACCACCTTTGTTCGATATCGACAGAGGCAAATGATGATTCGCTCCTGGCAATATCCCAGTGGTAGCGATGCCGATGCCTAAAATGGTATCAAATTCCAAGCCCTTTCACGACAAATGATGATTCGCTCCTGGTAATATTCCAGTCGTAGCGATGCTGATGCTGAGATTGGCATCAGATTCCAAGCTCCATACTCGCAGCAAAAAGTCAGCGAGCTATAAATGCATATGAAATAGCCGAAATGATGGGGCAACTTGCAAAAAAATCAGCAAGTAAAATATATGCATACAAAAATAGCCGAAATTATTGGGCAACTTGCAATAAAAAGCAGTGAGTAAAAAACAAAAATAGCCGAAATGATTGGGCACCGCGAAAAATAGCCGAAATGATTGGGCAATCGCGACTTTCGCGATACAAAAGCTGAAATGATTGGGCATCACGGAAAGAAAACAAAAATAATACGTATAAAATGAAACTTTTTCCCTACAAGTTTGATCACATCGATCCTTGTATACAATCCAAGGCACAAAAAAACAGGAAACCATATCATCCCACAAGACTCCATCAGAAAGAGAGCCAAATCTCGATGGCAACATCTACAACCTGGAGACCACAACAGCGTTCCTCCTCATTCCAGCAGGATACGGACGCGACATCCACCAAACGGAGCCACGGAAAAGTCCCCAGTTCCAAATTTCAACGGCGACATCGACAGCCTAGAGATCACCAACAGCATTCCTCCTCATTCCAACAGGATTTAGACGCGACATCAACCTTGGAGCCATGGCAAAGTCCCTGTTCCAAATCTCAACGGTTCACAGACAGCATAGAGATCACCAACAGCATTCCTCCTCATTCCAACAGGATTCAGACGCGACAATCAACCTTGGAGCCATGGCAAAGTCCCTGTTCCAAACCTCGACGGTTCACAAACAACCGAGAGAGCACATCCTGGTCATGTAGAACACGGCTAAAGTCAATCTTGACCCCGTGGGAAACAGCCAAAGCACCTCCTGGTCATGTAGAACACGGCTAAAGTAAATCTTGACCCCATGGGAAACAGCCAGAGCACCTCCTGGTCATGTAGAACACGGCTAAAGTCAATCTTGACCCCGTGGGAAAAAGCCAGAGCACCTCCTGGTCATGTAGAACATGGCCAAAGTCAATCTTGACCCCGTGGGAAACAGCCAAAGCAAATCCTGGTCCTGTAGAACACGGCTAAAGTCAATCTTGACCCCGTGGGAAACGGCCAGAGCAAATCCTGGTCATATAGAACACGGATAAAATCAATCTTGACCCCGTAGGAAATAGCCAGAGCACCTCCTGGTCATGTAGAACACGGCTAAAGTCAACCTTGACCCCGTGGGAAACAGCCAGAGCACCTCCTGGTCATGTAGAACACGGCTAAAGTCAATCTTGACCCCGTAGGAAACAGCCAGAGCACCTCCTGGTCATGTAGAACACGGCTAAAGTCAATCATGAACCCGTGGGAAACAGCCAGAGCACATCCTGGTCCCGTAAAACATGGCTAAAGTCAATCCTGGTCCCGTGGGAAATGGCCAGAGCAAATCCTGGTCCTGTAGAACATGGCTAAAGTCAATCTTGACCCCGTGGGAAACAGCCAGAGCAAATCCTGGCCCCGTAGAACACGGCTAAAGTCAATTCTGACCCCGTGGGAAACAGCCAGAGAAAATTCCGGTCCCGTAGAACACGGCTAAGTCAATCCTGACCCCGTAGGAAACGGCCAGAGCAACCCCTGACCCCGTACGGCTAAAGTCAATCTTGACTCCGTATGGCCAAAGTCAACCCCTCCTGGTCCCGTAGAACACGGCTAAGGTCAATTCTGATTCCGTGGGAAACAACTAGAGTAAACCCTCAAACTCCCCATCAAATCAATGCTTTGACGCAGGAGCAGGTCAACTCATCAATCACTTACGAGTCCTCTCGACTTGTAAGGAGAAAATTCTCTTGTGAGGTCCTTACGACTCTCAAGAGAAAACACACTTAGGAATCCTCACGATTCCTAAGGAGAAACCACACCTGCGAGATCCTCTCGACCCGTACGGAGAAAAGTCTTTATGAGACCCTCACGGCTCATAAATTTGAAAAGTCTTAGGTGGCAGATCCTAACCCTGTCTCCCAAGCCATCATTGCCTCGCAGAGAAGTCAAGGTAGATTTTCTACAGGTCACACTGTCCTAAATCAAACATCGACAAGAAAGGAAACAACCACTTATAAGTCCTCTCGACTTGTAAGGAAGAAAATTCTCTTGTGAGATCCTTACGACTCTCAAGAGAAAACATACACTTATGAGTCCTCACGACTCCTAAGGAGAAAATACACCTACGGGATCCTCTCGACTCATAGGGAGAAAAGTCTTTATGAGATCCTCATGACTCATAAAGTTGGAAATTCTTAGGCAGCAGACCTGAACCTGCTTCCTAAGCCATCGATACCCTACAAGAAGGCTAGGATGAAATATTCTCTATGCTTGCCAGAGTAACATAGAGACAATACACCAAAGAGGAAAAATGACAGAGGGAGACAAGAAAAATGTGTCTTTTATTCGTGAATCAAAATGAATACAAATTACAATCTATGAAAGAATAAAAAAATACTCTCATTCAGGAGTATGTACAAAAGAAGAATAAAAGGAAAAATATACAATTTTTCAAACCGGCGGACGATTTAATAGATTTTCAGTTCATCCTTTTTCCGCTGGGCCTCGGCTTCATAATTCGTTATCGCTATCCTCCGCTTGAGACTGTTGGGCCTGATACGAGGCAAGCCGACTCTCAAGCTCCTGTTCGGTGACTTTGTGGGCTTCAACCATTTCGCGGGTAAAAATGACGGCTTTATCAATAGCAACCACCTCCCTAATAGCTTCTTGAAGCACCCGCCAGAGTTCATACGCATGAGTGGTCTTGGCCGTAAGTTCAGCCTGAAGTTCCCCCAGCGCATTTGAAGCCAGCTTCCTCTCTGAAAATTTTCGGCTGAGCCTCTTCTCGCATGACAGCATATTTACGGCGCACCGTTCAATCAACCCCCGCAAGCTCGCCTTTGCAGCCACAACCTCTGAAGGAAGGCGCGTACATTCAAGATTATGCAAGAAAGCCTCCACCCGACGACAAAACTCAACCTAGACTTGCACCAATGTTTCACTATGGTAAGCAACAAGAAAGGGGAGAGAATTGTTGGCTTCGGCGGCAAATTCTTCGGCTGTGATCAAGTTACCAACACGAAGGTGTTCGATCAGAGCTGACAAAGAGTGAAGGCTTAGTTTTGCCATCCGTTCATAGGCACATAGAGCATAGGGGCCGGGTGACATGACGATGCGAGATTCCAGCGTGGTAAGAATGGGCAAAGTTATTAAGATTCATAAAAATGAAATCAACGAGAGTTGCAAGCAAAGAGTAGATGAAACAACGTCGAAACTTTACTTACCCACAGTCATGCAAGAAGGGTCTAGAAGATCCCCAGGCCCGTCAAAGATCTCAACTTCATCGTCAGCTTCCAGAACTACAGAAGACATTAGCATCGTTATACGAAGTAATAGTAATGCCATGAGAGGAGCAAATAATACTATTATTTCCCGGAAGATTGGACGATGCGTTGAGGGGATATTGCCTGCGGAGCGGCCATCTCTAGCAGACGCTGAAAAGACTTCCTGGGGGACAGGTCCGAGATGGATGCCGCCAATCCTCGTAGCTCTGAAAAGACAGAAAGGTTCAGATAATGAAGAGATCATTAAAACAAAAGATAAAAGAATACCTTCGATGCTCCTCCCGCTCTGAACTGGAGGGATAGCAGCTTCGGCAGCCTCCTCCATGCCTTCAGGCACATCATCGGGGACATAGGCCGGTATAACAGCTTCCAGTTGAGGAGCAGCGGCCACCACTGCAGGCTCCAATGAAAGGATGGTGGCCTCGGCTACCTGTCCCACGGTCTCCGGGCCATCACCAGAAAGATCCATTGAATCTACGGCCAATAAAGATGCCTCTTCCGGGAGAACGGAAGCCACCAATGGGAGCTCTACAGCAGGAATAGTGACCGTAGCGACCCCCTCCACACCTACTGGTGTCTCATAGGGGATATTTATAGAATCCGCATTCAAAGCGCTGCTCGAACTCAGATTCTCTACCATCACCGAGGTCCCTGCAAAGTTTGGAGATAGGAAGACATGGAAAGCAAAACAAATTACTTGCCAAAGGAAAAATACAAAAAACGTTCATATCGATTCACCAAGATGCCTCGAGTATAGCTTTTTCAAGCCGGCGTTCCTTCCTAAGAAGCTATGCTCGCCGGGGTTCTAAGGTGGATTCATGGCTGCCAGTCCACAAAGACAATTTATCTTCAGAAGCAGCAGAGATAGGCTTTTTGAGGGCTATTTCGCCTCCCTGCTCCAGAGGACCTATAAATACTCGCCGCACCGATGGAGGATCTTCATAGAATATCATGGCGGGATAGGAACTTTTCGAGACGCGCACATTCTCGGTCTCGTCCTGGGAACGCCTTATAGCCTTAGCCAATTGTGCGGCTTCCTCGGCGGATGAACCTGGGAAAAGAAGACCATCATCCGGTTCTTTCATAGATATTGGTTCGTCTTGAATGATAGGCTCGGATTCCGTTAAAAAGTCAAGCAGACCGGTGACTGTCTTCTTCCTCTGCTTCGGCCCGGAACTAGCGCTGGAAGATGATCGCTTCCTTCCATTTGGTGTTTTGGAGTGACGTTCCCCAACCTCGCCTCCAGTATCCTCTTTTGGCTGTGCTACCGATGATGACACTACCATCGATGACACTGCAGCTGATAGAATTGCCGCTGGCACCTCGGCGGAAGCCTTTGCCCGAGCTCTAGTACGCATCGACATCCCTGGAGTGGGAGGAATCGACTCGGTTTCTGCGGCCTACGAGATGACGACTGCACCACCATCCCTCAAAAGAGGGAGAATGACTGACCGCGGTCGCAACGGAACGTGAGCAGCTTGAGTTGCGGCAGGAGTTTTATATTCAAAGGGCACTCGCCTTTCCTCGGCAATGATAGGACCAACCCGGTGGTGATACCAGCCCACAAAGGAGCCCACAGACCTGGGGAGATAGTCAGGTTCTGGGATCATGAACACGGAGCCAGTATTCAGCTGCATAAAATGATGAATAACGTTGCGAATAACTCCTAACGATGAAGTAGGCTCAACCATGAACGCTTCAAAAGGGACGCCCTGATCATAGCCCAGTTGCCTGGCAAAGCGATGTGGATTATACGGCATAAGGAGAGCCGAATCAATCTGGCGAAACACCAAATAGCCCGTCCTGATCGAGTACAGATGCATGATCTCCCTAGGCTTTAAAGAGGGTGCTCCCCCTTTTGACAAGTCAAACAACTGCTAGACAGGCCCTGCCGGAGCAGAAAGAACGCGATCAATAAACATCATTCCTCCCTCATGGGTATATGTATTGAGCAGAACACGGAGGGACCCTAATTGAGTCAGATTGGGAGCGGGGGCATCCACCAATCTCATAACTCGGGGGAAAGTGTAGGAATCATAGAAGTTCGGCCGTTGATGTACCGCGAATGCCTCCAGCACGTGCATTTCAATCCAAGATGTGAAATAATGAAGGGGGAGATTCACAACATCTACACCTGGAGCCGAAGTGTTGGCCGCAACACTTAACCCGTGATAAAGATGTGATAGTCCCGCGATGCCGACGACCAACTTTGCCCCTTCAGCTACACGATGGGCGGGATAGAAGACGGAAGCTCTCATGAAGAGTCGGTATGACGGTATCACAAACCAGCTGAGCCAAAGGCTAATAAAACCGACAAATAAGGTCTCTTCGTCTATGCTAGGGGCCGAAATTGCATCAAAAGACACGGCCAACATGATCGGAATGTAGAACTGCATTAGATGTTCTTCTTTGGCCGGCAGTTTATTCAACCCGAACCCAAAAGGGGCGTCAATGCTCGCAAACTTCGGGGCCTCCTTGGATAAAATATCTCCCGAATGAAACAAGTGATAAATCTCTCGAAAGTGACACCTTGCCCTTCTGACTTTGCAAATAATCTGTCGAAGATTCCCAGGGCCTTTATCAGACTGGGATACCTATGATGAACTGCGGTTTCGGCTGTTAGACCATCGAGCATAGCCGGCATGGTAGAGAAAACGTATTCATCTGGAGGCAACAGTTCCTCGTAATGCTCCCCCATAATGGGCAGTCCTGAAATCTCACAGAATTCATCCAATGAGATAGACACATCTCGATCCCCTAGCAGGAAGGTGTTGGTGGACAGATTCCACTGGTTCAAGAAAGCTTTGATCCACTAGACATGGGGATCATGGTAATGAAAGAGCGATGCATACACCGCCTGATATTGTCCAACCTTTTGCAGTCTTGCACAGTGGGCAGAAAGAATATAGCGAGCCTAAATAAGGTAGCCCACTGGGTGCCCTGGGGTGATACCCACTTTATAAACCTGCCCCCAAGGTCGAGCTTCACCTTGGTAAATCCGACGCCCCAAGATGTCTATAGCAGGCAGGGGATGGTTAGGTATCCCAGAGGTAGAGGGCTCCAGCAGGCCCGAAAGAGTCCAATTGGTCACTTCTACTGCATAAGCAGTCTGTGGGCGTTCCATCGGCAATATAGGACGAAGAGGTTCCATCGGCTCCTCGCAAATAAAACTCCGGCGACCCCGGATGATATGACCGTACTAGGTTCCCCACAAAAGCAGATTAGTGTGATCCGGGTCATGGGCTCTAATCATCGCCATCGCCTCTTCGTCATACGGTGACTGAGGAAAGGTAGCGTCCGAGCGGGTAAAAGGGAAGTATGGAAGAGAAGCCATTGTTCCTGAAACAAAGGAAGGGGAAACTGTTAATGAAACCCACACGTGTACATATCTATCTATATATATATAAAGATGGTGGAAGAAAACGACAAGCCACTTATTTCATGGGACCATTGGTTGAAAAACACAGGGGCCCCACAAAATCAAGATGGCGGCTCACTAATGATGAGGCAGGGTAATCATTACGAGAACAAAGGAAGATTCTCAATAAATGAATAAGTGGATTTCAAACACCTCTACACATTCCCCACATCACCAACTCTGGGAGAAATCCAAGAAATATCTCTCCTAAAATTTTGCCAAGCACGACTGAAGATGAAAATCTCAAGAAGTGTTGTTTGAGAACTAAGTTCTCTAGAGGAATTAAATTCCTTTTAAACAGAGGAATTGAATTCCAAGAAAATTTTCAGAGCTAAGCTCTTTGAAAGAGAATTAAATTCCAGAGGGAAAGCAAGTACAATCGTCAATCCCCTAAGATCGGAGAAAGATGCCCAACATTGGGGGCTTACTACCTAAAGATCATGCTTTCTTAGAGTTCAGGAAGATGAGTTCTTTTTAAAGGAAAAAATCCTTGGCGTGGATTTAAAATCCAAAGAGAATTTTATAAAAGGAGAAGAAAAATTCCTCCGCCGTTCAAGATCCTTACCTGAAAAAGGATTCTTTTTGTTGACAGAGTTAAATTCTGGATTTTGTTTAGTTGAACAGAGAATTGAGCTCTGAAAAAGAGAATTAAATTCTCAAGCCAAGAACGAGGAGGAAGAAGATGAAAGAGTGGAGGCGCTTCTGAAGAGACCCTTGCATTTATAGGATGTGATGGGAAACGGTTCATCTGCCCCCTTCCCTAGGCAAATCCAACGGCCACGAAGATGACAGCATTGCACTCACGTGCAAATACGTGAGAACAACATTGTGGGGGCATTTGTTCCCTCATAAAATACAAGGAAAAACCCCAATGGGGCATCACGTGTCCACACGTGATCGGGGGCCACGTGCCGACACGTGATGGCTTCCTGAGGACTCTGAAATAATAAGAATTGAATCCTAATCAAATGAGGTCACGTGTCCACACATGATGGGGCATCACGTGCCCACACATGACCAGGGGTCACGTGCCGACACGTGATGAGTTCCCGAGTTCTTTAAAATATTAAAACAGAATTCTGGTTAAATGCTTAATCAGTGGCACGTGCCAACACATGATAGGGTCTTAAAACTCTCTGAGTTAATGGAAATAAAACCCCAAATAGGGCATCACGTGCCCACATGTGACCAGGGGTCACGTGCCAACACGTGATCGGTTCCTGAGCCCTCTGAACTAATAGAATTAAATTCTAATTAAAAGCTTTATCAGTGGGCTCACGTGCTGACACGTGATAGACTCTTAAACCCTCTGAACTAATAGAATTAAATTCTAATTAAAAGGAAATCAAAAGCCCTAACCGAAAAAATATTTCCTAGATCTTTCCAAACAAAAAGATTGCACTTTGTAAAGGAAACATCGTTGGATTAAAAATCTAATGGTGATTAAAAAATCACCAATTTATAGAAAGATTCTATACAAGAAAATATTTTCCTAAAATTTGCCAGGAACAACAAACAAAATATCTTTTGGGGATTAAAAAATCCAATGGTGAATAAAATTCACCGAGTAATCTAAAAGATCATGTTGGTTATAAAATCAATCAAAATCTTTCAATGAAAAATTGACTAAACAACCTGATTCTTTCTTTCTCCTATAAATAGGAGCCAAGAAGAGAAAAGAGATATAAAACAACAGAGAGAGAATACAAAAGAAAAGAGAATTTAATTCTCCAGAGAGAAAAGAAGGTCTCTTCAGAAAAGAAAGAAACCTTAAGTAAGAGAGGGAAAGAGATCATCCTATAAGCTCCCACAAAATAAAAAAAGAATTTAATTCTCAAACTAAGAGTTTAACTCCTCTGAATAAGAACTTAGCTCTTCCTTTGGTTGAAGGTCTGCAGAAGCAGATCTCCCCATAAGTTGAGAATTTAATTCTCATCGTAGAGATTTTGCCATGTAGATCTAAAACCTAAAAGAAGACCTAAGTTCAGAGAATTATATTCTCCCACAAAGCACATAGGAATTTAATTCCTCCAGCAAAATTAGGGTTTAACCCTATAAAAGAATTTAATTCTTCCAAATACATAGGAATTTAATTCCTCCAATAAAATTAGGGTTTAACCCTATAAAAGAATTTAATTTTTAAACAAGGGACTTAGACTTTTCATGAACGTAAAAAGATCAAGTACCCAACATGATCACGTGCTCCCACGTGACCCTTGGATAAATCCCTCAAAATAAAGAGAACAAAGCCAAGTCAGAACAGATTTTGGGCGCCCTCACGTTTCCCCACGTGACCCCTAGCAAATCCTTTCAATATCCAGTGCATGGGTACCCGTCACGTACCCACACATGATTGCCATGAAGATTAAGTGTTTAACACTTATTTGAATATTCTGAGAATAAAATAAAGGAAGCCTGGCCCAATCCTCAGGTGCCTCAAGGGACCCCACGTGAGCGCTTCACTTTTAGTGTTTAACACTATTTTGAGTGCATCATATGGGAACACGTGATCGCCAAATATGTGCTAGTGCTTAACACTATATTCGAACCAGCCTTCCATAGGCAAGACTTCCCTTTGACTGAACCTCAAATACACCCTTGTCTTCCAAAATTGATCATCTCATATGGCATACGAGTGCTCAGCACTCAATAAAAGACAAAAATATTGTCAGAATCCAGACCCATGCTTAGCATTGCTAAGTAAAGGGGGGGCGGAGCCCAGACAAATGTTCAGCAGCCCAAACAAATGTCCAACATTTTAAACCTAATCAGACTTAGCCCAAGTTGGCCATAAGTCCTCAATTCAAATTTAACTGAGCCCATGTGCTCATAATCTAATTAATTGATCTTAGTCTCAAATTGGACTACAGATCTGCCAACCCACATTGGTTCAAGGGTACATCTCTTCACACCTCTGATACATGTCGTAATTCTTCAACGTCTTCAGAGAGGTGGTGGGTCCCAATGACCAATAACTATCTGGTGCATTTCCAAACCCATGTTTGTATCTGAACAATGGACCGCAATGTCCCTAAACTATACAATAAAGCCCAAATGCTCTTTTGTTGGATCTAAATGATCCTGTTAAGTAGATCTTAGTCTAAAATTAGACTAGCGTATCCTTAACAAACATTTAAATTGATCATAATCTCAAACGAGATTAACGATCCTTAAATCAATCAAATTACAGATCTCCCAACCAAAATTGGTTCAAGGGTACATCTCCTCACTCCCTTGATATCTGTCGTTGTAATCCTTCAACGTCTTCAGAGAGGTGATAGGTCCCGACAACTAAACACTTTATGGACTGTGGGGTCCTTAAGCCCATGGACTATGATGTCCTTAACCTCGTACTGTGGGGTCCTTAAGCCCATGGACTATGATGTCCTTAACCTTGGACTGTGGGGTCCTTAAGCCCATAGACTATAATGTCCTTAATCTCGGACTGTGGGGTCCTTTAAGCCCATGGACTATGATGTCCTTAACCTTGGACCGTAATGTCCCTAAACTATGGACTGTAATGTCCTTAAACTAAACAATAGAGCCCAAATGCTATTTTGTTGGATCTAAATGATCCTGTTGAGTAGATCTTAGTCTAAAATTAGACTAGCGTATCCTTAACAAATATTTAAGTTGATCTTAGTCTCAAATGAGACTAACGCATCCTTAAACCCAACCCCAAACCCAAATCTAAGAAAATACGGATTTGGACTAATCCACACCCTACGGGCGACATCATAAATTAGTCTCCGTATACAATCCACGGGCAACCAAAAACAAAACAAACACACACGACACGGAGTGACCATCGGGAGAAGGAGAAAGTGGTTACCGCGATGCGGTAGCGTAATTAACTGCATGGGCTTGCGCCTGAAAGGAAGAGCGTCCCCACAATCAAAACCCATCAAATGAGGGGGAATCTGAAGAAGTCTGCTACATCGGCCGCATCCGTTTAAACCTTCGATATATGGTTCCATAAATCAACTTGGTATCTTCGGAGAGGTGGACGGATAAAACCAAATAGCATCTGCCTTCGAAATTCAGGCTAGACGTCCCAACGTCCCGGTCGCGTCTTTCGGCGGAGAACAAACTTGATATAATCGAAGGAACCTGATAGCTTTTAAAAGGAGTGGTTTAAGCTCCGCATTTTAAAAGTTTTACTGTTCTGAAAAAACCGAGTGGTTTTAAAATTATTCCAACGGTTCAGCTTTGGTTTGTTTGGTTTGCATTAATGTAATGCAGTCCCATCAATTAACCTACCATTGCAGAAAAAGACGAAAATACAACGTATGCTTATGTCATTCGCATTCGCCACGGGGCCCCGTCTTACACCATTAGGTTAGATAACTAACGCCAGAGCTGGGGGCTGGACTTGCGCGGATGCAAAACATAACCAACGTCTATTATATAATATATATATATATATATATATAATATCCATTCGCCAGACGCAATAATAGGCATTCCAGATCACAGATGAACACATTGGATATACTAGGAATACCGAGTTTCGTTTAAGCCTGTAACAAAAGACGGATTCCACGGTCGTGATGAATAGCCAAACCCCACCCCAGACCCCTACGAGTGCGGAAAATTACCCACCAAATACCCGAAGTGAAGCAACCTCCCCCAACAACGTGAGTAGGCCACTCAGCACTTCAAAATACCCGGTAGTTTGTGCACCCCACCTTGGGTCTATCCTAGGAGCAATAAACAGTAAATGAAATAATACAACGGTGGCTACAACCTTAACCCGGATGTGCCCCACGAAAAAATATTACAACAAATTACAATTTACATTTGAATGAAAGAAACCCTCATCTCGCATCCCCGGCTATTCATTCACGATGATCCAATAAGTCCATATACACAAACCAAATATCACAGAAATGTGCAACCCCAACCAACCGACATATAGCATATAGCGGAAGTTTACGAACTCATATAACACAACTTGAAACATTAAACGACGTTAAACTGTGACTTCGAAACACCCCGTATTGCCACAGTGAAGAATTGACAGCATATTCAAAATTGGCAAAAATAAACAACTCATGAAACACTAGATCCAAGTAACAAAACCACAGACCAAAACACGAAGCAATACCCTTCAAGAAAACCGGTGAGGCCGGATTTTCTGGCATTCTGGCCGGTCCAGTTCAGTGGGAATTGTCTCGTTTTTTGTGTGTGTTCACTTTACAAGTGAAGGAGTACTCTGCAATTGCTAAAATAATTTTTAGAGCCTCGGAAAAATTCAACAGAAACTAGGATCTACGTTTCTATGTCTTGGGCTTATTTCGGTTTCGTAGTTTTAGTTGTCGTTTAATCTGTTAGTTATGGTTTAGTCAATCTTATAATACTATAAGTCGATGCCATGCGCCCCACGTGTTCGTAGGGAGGCGGAGTTTGCAAAAAACGATTTTTATAAGCTTCGTAACATCGACTAAACTTCAGGATCAATACTAAACCCTAACTAACAAACTAGCATAGAGGTTTAACTACTATGTGTGAGTGTCATACCTCAAGTTCTCACTGTCCTTCATCTCCTCGTTGTCCTTCTCCAAGTCGAGAGCTCATCGAAGTGAGTACGGATCATGCTTCCTCGTCGGCTTCTCCAAATCATAGAAGATCCATCCGAGGGTTCCGACATTGAGCTTAACCTCTAACTTGAGGTAACTAGGTCACTTGGTGTGCTAAATTAAGTAGATTAGGATGTGTAGAGAGTGATGAGGGATCAAGTTGTCTCACTAAACCCTTGGATTCTAAACTCATGAGATGATTAGGGTTTGAGAGGAGTTGGAGAAAGCTTGAAGAAAAGAGAAAGGAAAAAGTATATGTTGTTTTTCTCAAGTGAAAAGATTAATGTGAAATGGTTAGAGTTTTAGACTTTAAACCTAAAGAAAATATCTCATACAAATATCTAACAAATATCTAAGTCAACAAAAACCAAATGAGTCCAAGAAAGTCAATGTGAAACCCTAATCTCATTTCACTAAAATACCATAAAGTTTCCTCTCTTATTTCCTCCACCTCATAAACGAATTCACTAATAAAGAAAAACCCTAATTTGAGGTGTCATTCTCCAAAAAGAATCGTGATCATATCATAAGAATGCCCCTCCCATCCGTATATACATACCCGTATCCGTATTCCGAGAAACACGAATACAATGAGACAAAACTAATCCAATAATCATATATTATGATCCGGCTTAAACTAAAGCCCACTAGTATTGTCCTCCCGAACATCATATGCGCACAAGTACACGTGTGTGTTCGAACCCTGTCGTAAAACCATACGAGCTCTACACGTTTCGCCTAAACCTGGGAAACCCTCTGTGTGGGACTCCAAAGACTCGACAGTACGCCGGCAGTGGGTTTAACCACAAGCGCGTCAGCAGCACTAGCTGTACGTAACGGCTACCTAGGTATCTTTCGATAAGAAGAACGATGAGCAAACTCATCCGTACCCCTACTGAGCCTGTCTGTGGCAATCTCCGTACAGTCCGGTCTATTCGTCTAAGAGTGTCTCATATCGGTCCTACAGGGCGGCAAGCGTCAGACCTCTAATAGTGCATGTAACACCCTAGTTCATTTATACCAATATTGTTTTGGGTATTTCTTTATCTATGGATATTTCTTGATTTATTACTATTATGGGTGCGAATAGTGTAATTGGTATCTGTGTTTGCATCCGACCCGACCCGCTTGCTTGAAACCCATCTTAATTTCTGTTTATGATCGATCTTGGCTAGTTATGAGGATCCGTTCACTTTCATGTTGTTTATACTGCATACCTGCATTATATCTGGCATCTGCATTTTTTTTAATAAAACATTTATAATCAAATAATATATGTTAAAAATATCTTGCATGGCCTGCTTCATACCCCTAACCCTGTTATAGCATCCGTACATCGTGTTCTCGTCCTGTTCAGTGAAACGGACTCGTTTGGATAGTTAAGTGCATGCTACGTGTATCCGTTCTTAGGGGCATGCTTTTCCGTTACCCGAATATCCTATTTTGGTTTTAGTTGATACGTATATTATCCGTATTTTCAAACCATAATTTTAGACCCAACCCGGGCATTTTTTAGAGTAATTTTTGTATTAGCCAAAATCTCAAATTTAATTAATATTATATTCTTATAATATAATTCTGTTAATATATATATATATATATATATATATATATATATTTATATAAGTTTTAAAAAAAATTAACTAAAAAATATTTTCAAATCCTAACCCACACTCAAATTTTAGCGCTCCCTCTCTCTCTCTCTCTCTCTCTCTCTCTTTGCATATATATATTTATATATTTTTACTATTTTATTAACCTATTTATACAAACCCACTGTTCCTCTCTCTCTCTCTTTTCCGCTTCCTCTCTATTTTCTTTCTCCCGCCTCGTCCTCGATCGAACCCATGCCTCGTTGCCTCTGCCCTCGTCGTCGTCGTTGCCTCGTCGGCGGCGGCGGTGGCGGCCTCCCCTCGCCCATCTCCTCCTCTCATCTCCGACACATCTCCTCTCCCCTCCATCTCCCCGCACTAGAAACCGTCCACGAACCCAACAATCCACACCCGACCTCGTCGCCTCGCCGTCGTTGACTCACACCAACGACCTCCCCTCATCTCCACCTCCTCGCGGTACAACAACCCCGGCAACCCACGACCACCACCAACCCGAGTCTGCAACCCATATCCAAAACCCTGCTGACACCCTCACCGTCGACCTCTTCGCCCACACTCCTCTCCACCATCTCGTCGTCGACCTCTCCTTACCTCTCTCCTCTCTTCTTCCCGAGCTCATCAATCTCACCCCGACAACCCTGCACAAAACCCACCAAACCAAAACCCACTGCTTAAACCCTGGCCTGCACACCCTGCCCTACCGCCATCGACCATGTCATCGTCGCCTCATCCTCAACGCCGACACCATCGCCTCGCCTCTGTCCCCAAACACCAAACCCCAGAGCAGCAACCTTCATCTCTTCTCTTTCTTCTTCTTCTTCTTCTTTCTTCTTCTCTTTCTTGTGCTCGATCTTGCTTTTTCCGGTCATCACCGGAGCCGTGCCATCACCGACGATCCAGGAGACCCAGTAGACCTTCCCAGCCAGCGTGTTCGTGTTCTTGCTTTGCCTGGTCCTGTTCTGGACGCGCGCGCGTGTATTATGACGTTTACCCGACGTCGGGCGCTGCGTACGCCCGTATTGATATCCGATCGGGCAAGTTTATCTTGCTACATGCTATCCTACTATATTTTGCATTCATGCGAATAATAATATTACATATCGTTTAATTATGCATCATATGTTACGGTTTTAGAATATTCGTTCGCATCCGTACAGTTTATCACATATCTAGTCGCATGCAAATTTATTTTGCTACATGATATGATACATATTTTATATCCATATTAATAATAATAATAATACATGTTCATTGTATTGGGCATCCTGTGTTACAGTTTTCCAATTTTACAATATCCATTCGCATCCGTACAATTTATTATATATCTAGTTGCATGCCATGTCATACTATTTCATATTACTGTTACCTTGGCACCCCATGCTTGATAATGTGCATCCTACATAGTCATAGAGTTGTAAATGTAATCCCTGATAGATATTTGTGCATCCGTGTTTTACTGTGCATCTGTACTTTTATCGTGCATCTGTACTTGCTACAGTTTTATTATGAGCATCCGTTTGATACCTGTGCACTACCTGTCATGACCTGATACACCACTACTTGACATGTTACCTGATCCTTTTTCTAATGCCGACAATCCTGACTTGTCGTCCCGACGAACGTATCTTGTTGTCTATTCAGACAAAACTTGTACCTGCTTGATCCTGTGTTGGCATTAGCTCTAAATTTATCAATACCTGACTTGAACACATAACTTTGGGGGTAAGGGAAAATCAAGAATGTAACCGAACGTAACTCAAAGGGCTATTATATTGTTTGTCGTTTTTTTGGGCGTTACGGAAAAATCCTGTTACCGTGGTCCCGTGGGGAATGAACGGGGCATATACTGAATAATCATGTTACCATGGTCCTGTGGGGAATAAACGGGGCGTAGTCTGATGGGTAATGATGAGGATTAAATTAATTGATTTCGAAAACTTTAGATTAGATAACCTAGAATCCAGATATAGGCTGCACACTACATGTTCATACACCTCACTGTTTCATTTCTCTGTTTACTTTCTATATTCATGTCATCGTTTATATTCATGCCTGCATATCTCGTGTATCCTGTTCATTTATTATTGTTGATATTGTGACGCATTGACATCTGGGTTCTGCATGGCCCAGATCCTCTGTTTTTGTCGCAGGCTGACCAGAAGTATTTTAGCTGTCAGGCCGAGTAGTAAGGATCCTGTTAGTATCTAGTTTAGTTTAGTTTTATTGCCGTACTTTCATTTCCTGATGTGAGCCCGTTTTTAGAACGTACTTGTCACGACCCGCAGGGTACGGAACGTGACTGGCACTTAAGTTTACGAAACGTCTCAAGACGTCCATAAAATAAGTAAGCCAAAGCCCAGAAAACCAAAACCAAAAAGCAAAAGAGTGAAGAAAACCCAATCAATTGAAAGCGAGTTTATCAAATAAGTCATGTAAAACCCTTTTTAAAAACAATACAAATTTTTCCGAAAATTTCGGCAGAGTCTCCTTTGTAAATACTGGCCCCCAAAATGGGTACAACAAAATATATAAGAATCCAACAAAATAGGGCATCCCCAAGCGGGAGCTAGCTCTTCGCCACAAGGCGGTCACAAATCCCACGCAATATAAAATGACAACAAGCAAAATAATCATAAGGAAGCATGAGAAAAGCAGCATGTCGGCTCAAGTGAGCTCGACCCCAAAATACAGCATAAAAGTCTACAAATCTCACAGCCTCATCTCTAGGTCAAAATACAATAATACTGGTAGAAACAGTAGATGGAGTACACTAGATACAAAGAATATACAAGGTGGTACAAAAAATAATAACATAACCCACCTATGAGAAAAATCTCGAGTCCAGACAAAATAGGCAAAAGAAGCAAGCGCACCCGCCGCTACTGTACTGACGGAGCGGACCTGCAAAAGGCTATGGCACAACGGGGGTGAGTTGCCAACTCGTGAGTAATAAATAACATCTACACAGGCTATCGAATGCATGCACACAAGCATCCTAGCATCTAAATACAGGTAAGGCAGGACATAATGGCAAGTATGTATGCAATATGGATATACTAGCAGGTATGAATGCAATGCGAATCAACTCGTGATCTGAATGTGTAAGTATAAGAAATCATGTTTTTCCCTTTAAGAATGTCTTTTGAAATACCATCACAATACCAATAGAATCAACAAGAACCTGTGTCCAGCATCGACACCTCAAAACTGTCTCAAATCTCATATCAATGTATCTCTGGCCTCAGCCGTCCGGCTGACCCATCTCAAATATCAATATCTCATCATCTAGCAGCCACGGTCGGTATCCTCTGGATATCCGCCGTCCCAAACAGTCACCGGTAGGTAATCCGTCCCCTGCCAGGCTCAACGTCAACACCACATTCCTCTTGCCCCGGGGTACCTTACCGGGCCCACCATGTACCCGTGACGGTTCCTCCACTCCTCGACACGGATTTCCAAAACCACAGCAAACTCATGGTGGACGACACTTACATCACTAGAAAACCGCAATTTATATATTTTAAAAATATAATAAGTTTAGAAATTTTTGCAGCTTTCCCCCGAAATCCAGAAATATCATAAAATCTCAAGAAATCCTCATAAGTGCATATGTCAATGATAATGAATGCATATGGTATCAATAATCAAGTTGCGATGTGTGATTAATAGATTAGGCATGAACAATTTATATAATGAAGTACATGCACATGAATAGCAATCCTACGGTTTCATTTTAAGGAATTAAAGGCAATAGCACAAGTTTAAGTATCAATTAGTAAAAGGTTTAAATTTAAAGGTTATCTAGTATGGTGGCATGGCAATTACCAGGGTGTGTGTGTAAGCATGAATAGTGCTCGTGCTGCATATAAAAACCCTGGCAATGGTGCAGGTGTCCTATAAAATGGTTTTGTATAGGTATGTCAATATAGGGTATGAATGTAGCAAACGATCATATACGTATTTCACCCCTAATTACTAACATCACTAAGAATCTTGTAAGTTACTAAAACTATCGGGCGGCTTGCGCCATCCAACGATAGTCCCCAGTAGATATTACATCTACTCACAGGAATCCCTGGCTAGCTGTGTCCAATCACTGCTTTCCCCTTTCGCGCCGCGTCTGACGTCTCCGCGACCGAACCTGGAATTTACATCAATACCAAACATAAGGTTACTTATCAAGAACGACGCAAAACCCAACGAAACTACTAAAGTTCACTAGCTAGGTACAACGTGCGCAAGGTGCGCGGAACACACGCGAAAATCGCAAAAACTGCCAAAAAAACGCCGATTTGGTCGCCCGGCAAAACTAAAACCCGACTACTCAAAACTCCGCACTCACGCATCCTAAACGTCATAGGAGATGCTAAAAACATCCCCAAGGTATCACAAATAATTCACCAAATAATTTTAATAAAAACCTATTAAGCACAAAACTAGCAATTTTGGTGCAAATATCGAAAATTAGCGATACGGTTATCACAATCCAACACAACAATCTAAACTAACCCACTAGCTAGCCATTACACTAATTTTAAACCATTAATTATGCTTAAAAACCTAATTTCCATAAACAAAACCTTTCTTGATTTTCATAATTAGCAATTTCAATCCAAAACTAAACATGACAATACCAAATTAACACTAATTTGAAGCCCACACAAATAAAGTAACCTCATTAACCTAGATTAGCAACAACTAGATAGCTAATTAGCTTTAATTAACTAAATAATGGTTTCTAAAACCCTAATTAAAATTCAAGCCATGAACTAAAAAAACTAGGTTAGAAATTAGCACTAAAAATTAACACATTCAAGTTCTAATTAACACACTTTAAACTACAAATTAGCCATGGATTGAAATTATACCTCAACTAGAGATCTAGAAAGAACAATATGCCTCCAAAGATGCCATCTTTCTCCAAGATTTGAACCAATTAGGTTAGAGAAGAGAGGGAATAAGGTTTTGCTTTGAAATTGTGAAGGAAATTGTGGATTTTGATGGATTTTTGTGATAAAAATGAAGCAAAAAGGGAATGAGAATTGGGGAATTTTCTTGGGCTGTTGCTGCAGGATTTCTGAGCTGAGGAGGGAGTGGGGAGAGGTGTGGGGTGTGTGGAAAAGTCTTGGTCAACTCCTACCAACCCACCAAAAGACCATACCTAATAAAAAAAATCCAAAATCCTTAAAAAAAACTCTTTTCTACACCAAAAATGAAGTCAAAGAGGCAACCATTTTTTTTTTCTTGGGTTGCTGGAAATGGGCCGGCCTAGGGCTGAGGGAAGAGAGGGAGGGGTTTTACAAAAGAAATTTTATGCAAAAAGACCCCCTACAAGTCAAAAATTGCAAGTTTTAGCTTAAAATTCAATAAATTCGTTTCCTATCACAAAAATTTGTTAAAAATCAAAATAAAATACTAAAAATTTATGTTACAACTAGATTTTAATTATCATAATTTTAAAGATTAAAATTAGCCCGGAAAAATTTGTATTTATCGCTAATTTAATGTATTTTCTTACCGGCTTAAAATAATATTAAAAAATTGAAAAGTAGGGAAGAAATTTTAAATGACCAAAATTTCATAAGTAACTCATTAGCTACTAAAAACAAGCAATTACCTATCCATTTTAGGTATAATTAGCCCTAAACTGCAAAATAACGAGAAAGACAGTTTTCGGAAAAATACCGAATTTTCACCGATTTTCAGGAAAACACCAAAACGACTTTTCAAGGCGTTACAATCATCCCCCCTTAAAGAAATTCGGTCCTCGAATTTAAAAATATAACTACGCGTACCTGCAAAGAGATGAGGGAATTTCTTCCACATCTCGCCCTCGGTCTCCCAGGTAACCTCCTCGCTGCTCGGGCTACGCCAAAGGACCTTGACGGTTGGTATAATCTTCGATCTCAACTTCTTCACCTGCCGATCCAGGATTGCCACCGGCTGCTCTGCAAAAGAAAGGTCACGCTCTAGCTGGACTGTCGGGTGCTGAATCGCATGCGAAGGGTCATGAAGGTACTTGCGGAGAATCGAAACATGGAAGACGGGGTGAACATCGGGAAAGCTGGGTGGAAGGGCCAAACGATATGCAACAGCGCCGACACGCTCGAGGATCTCGAAGGGACCTACGAATCTAGGGCTAAGCTTCCCCTTTCGCCCAAAACGCATCACGCCCTTCATCGGAGAGACCCTCTAAAAAACATGGTTGCCAACTGCGAACTCTAATCTGCGACGGCGCCTGTCCACATACGATTTCTGCCTGCTCTGAGCCGCTCTCATCCGGTCTCGGATCAACTGTATCTTCGCTGTCGTCTCCTCAACAAGCTGCGGCCCCAAAATGCTGCTCTCGCTGAGCTCTGTCCAACAGACGGGCGATCTGCATCTCCTCCCATACAATGCCTCGAAAGGTGCCATCTGAATAGTATCCTGGAAGCTGTTGTTGTAGGAGAA
Source organism: Agapanthus africanus (assembly GCA_030015575.1). Lineage (NCBI taxonomy): Eukaryota > Viridiplantae > Streptophyta > Magnoliopsida > Asparagales > Amaryllidaceae > Agapanthus > Agapanthus africanus. Next base: position 143,071,390 of record JASDDO010000031.1, read on the forward strand.
CTCCACTAGAGGTAAATGACGATCCCAGCTACCGCCGAAGTCTAAAACGCACACTCTGAGCATGTCCTCGAGAGTCTGAATGGTCCGCTCTGACTGTCCGTCGGTCTGCGGATGAAACGCTGTGCTGAAGCTCAAACGAGTGCCTAAAGCCTCCTGAAGTCTCTGCCATAGTCGGCTGGTAAACTGAGTGCCTCGATCTGACACGATACAAGTCGGTACGCCATGTAGTCGCACGATCTCGTCAATGTAGAGCTGAGCATACTGAGCGAAGCCGAAAGTCGTCTTCACTGGCAGGAAGTGAGCCGCTTTCGTCAATCGATCTACGATCACCCAGATGGAGTCGTACCCTCGACTGGTCCTGGGTAGACCCACAACGAAATCTATCGAAATCTGCTCCCATTTCCACTCTGGAATGGGTAACGGCTGTAGCTCTCCTGCGGGCCTCTGGTGCTCGGCCTTGACTTGCTGACAAGTCAGGCATCTCGATACAAACTCCGCAATGTCCCGCTTCATCCCGTCCCACCAGTAGGTCTCTCTCATATCATGGTACATCTTGGTGGAACCGGGATGGACACTATACACTGATCGGTGTGCCTCCTCAAGAATGTCGCGCCGCAATCCATCAGCATCTGGTACGCACAGTCTAGATCCATATCGTAAAATCCCCTGATCATCAATCACGAACTCGGAAAATCTGCCCTGTCCCATCTGTGCCATGATCTCAGAGCAACGGTCGTCACTGCGCTGTGCCTCACATATACGGTCAAGCAACTGTGGGCGTGCACGAACATGCGCGAGCTGTCCCCCTGTCTGAGTGAACTCGAACTCAACTCGGCTGTCGCATAACATCTGCCAATCTGCTGATGACTGCCTCTGCACTGCGCGCAAAAAGGATAGACTACCGCCGGGCCTCCTACTCAACGCATCTGCCACCACATTCGCCTTGCCGGGGTGATATAAGATCTCGCAATCGTAGTCTTTCACCAACTCCATCCAACGACGCTGTCTAAGGTTCAGGTCTCGCTGCTGAAATTTGTACTATAAGCTCTTGTGATCGGTGAATATCTGGCACGACTCGCCATATAGGTAATGTCGCCAAATCTTCAGTGCAAAGACCACTGCAGCCATCTCCAAATCGTGAGTGGGGTAGTTCTGTTCATGCTTCTTCAGCTGCCGAGAAGCATATGCGATCACCCGGCCATGCTGCATCAACACGCATCCTAATCCCACTCGCGAAGCATCACAGTAGACCACAAATCCGCCTGATCCCGAAGGCAAAGATAATACCGGCGCCGTAGTCAAACGAGTCCGTAGATGCTGAAAACTGCGCTCGCACTCCTCCGTCCAGACGAAAGGAACTCCCTTCCGGGTCAAACCGGTCAACGGTGCAGCTATACGGGAGAAGTCCTGAACAAAAACGCCTGTAGTAGCCCGCCAGGCCTAAAAAACTACGGATCTCAGTAACCGATGTAGGTCGGGGCCACTGCTGAACAGCCTCAATCTTCTTGTCCACACAAATGCCGTCTCTCGTAACCATGTGACCCAAGAATCCGACGTTGTCCAGCCAGAATGCATACTTGGAGAACTTTGCGAATAGCTGGTGCTCCCTCAGAGTCTGTAACGTAATCTGCAAGTGCTGCTCGTGCTCCTCTCTGCTCCGGGAGTACACCAAGATATCGTCGATAAACACGATGATGAACAAGTCAAGATACGGCCTGAATATACGGTTCATCAAATCCATGAATGCTGCTGGGGCGTTGGTGAGTCCGAACGACATCACCAAAAACTCGTAGTGGCCGTAGCGCGTACGGAAAGCTGTCCTCGGTATATCCTTCTGTCGAACTCACAGCTGATGGCATCCTGATCGCAAGTCGATCCTCGAAAAATATCCCGCACCCTGAAGCTGGTCGAACAAATCATCAATGCGTGGCAACGGATATCTGTTCCGAACGGTAACTTTGTTCAGCTGGCGGTAGTCGATACATAAGCGCAAACTTCCATCCTTCTTCTTGACAAACAGGACCGGAGCACCCCATGGAGAAACACTAGGTCGAATAAGCCCCTTATCTAACAAATCCTGCAACTGATCCTTCAGCTCTCGAAGCTCTGCCGGGGCCATCCGATAAGGCGGTATAGAAATAGGCCCCGAGCCGGGAATCAAATCAATGCAGAACTCAACATCGCGCTCAGGCGGTAGCCCAAGTAGCTCATCAGGGAAAACATCAGGGAACTCATAAACAACCGGGACCCGGTCCAACGGAACCTCTGCAGCTCGAGTATCACAAACATACGCTAAGAATCCCTGACATCCCTTCCGCAAGAGCTGACCAGCGCGAAGAGACGAAATTAAGCTGGGAAGGGTGACGCTGCGGTCTCCCTGAATAACAAGGACTGGCTCCCCCGGAAAGCTAAATCTGACTGCCTTCTCACGGCAGTCTACCGAAGCATAACAAGTGGCTAGCTAATCCATGCCCAGAAGCACATCAAAGTCCAACATATCGAGGAGAATCAAATCAACCGATGAATCCCTCTCCCCGATACGAACGGAACACAATCGAAAAACAAAACGAGCGACAAACGACTCGCCTACCGGAGTAACAACAACAAGCGGATGATCTAACGACGACGACTCACGGCCCAACATCGGTGCAAAGTGTGTAGAGACTTACGAATATGTGGAACCTGGGTCAAATAATACCTGTGCGTCAAAAGAACAAACTGGCAAGGTACCTGTCACAACGGCATTGGATGCCTGCGCATCCTGCGGTGTCAAAGCAAATACTCGGGCCTGTCCTCCACCGATAGCGGGCTGACCTCGACCTTGGCCTCTGCCTTCTCGTCCTCTCTGAACAGGACCGCCGCGTCCACGGCCTCTGGGTGCACCTAACTGGCGTGGAGCATCGCCGGTGGTAGGAAGTAGGGCTCTCTGAGGAAGGGGTGGTGATGGTGGTGGGGTCACATGCGGAACTGTCGCTGCTCCCTGTCGTCTCACCGGACAGTCTCTGACAAGATGGTGCGGACTCCCGCACCCAAAACACCCTGGCGATGGCTGCTGTCCCTGGGGATAAGAACCATATAACTGTCCCCGCCCAAATCCTCTGCCAGGCCTATCTCTCGGAAAGAATCTGGCGCGCTGCCTCTGAGACGGTACCTCGGTACGAATCCTCTTCACCATCTTCTCATCGGTATCCACCAAATACTGAGCATATCGGGATAACTGTGTAAACTGGATGTCATACTCAGACACCGTCATCTCAGGTGTCTTGACTAAGGCCTCGAAGCTACGAGCTCTGGCGTCACGAACGCTCTCTGGAAGGAAACGGGCTAGAAAGACCGCTGTAAACTTGACCCAAGTCATAGGCGGCAGACCTGCAGCTCGACCTCTCAAGACTGACTCCCACCATGTCTGCGCGAGACCCTCTAGTCGGAAACTCGTAAGCTCTACCCATCGATCATCCGAACATCTCAGCGAACGGCAGATCCTGGCTAAACTGTCAAGGAACGTCTGTGGGTCCTCCGCTGCCTCGGTGCCGGCGAATACTGGAGGTCTCAGCCTCATGAAATCCTGTAGTGAAACCGGGATGGTCACAGCGGTAGTAGTAGGAGCAGGTATCACAGTAGTCTGGGATGTAGTAGGAGCGTCATCCAGCCTCGGTGTACGACTGGCTGGAACTAGGGATCCTACCATCTGACGTAGCTCCTGCATACCCCCCATCATCTGTCGCAACTCCTCCATACCAGTCTCGAGCCTATCCATACGGCCTGGGGAAGGTGGATCGGTCTGTCCCTGCGGCGTAGGCATACCACCCTGCTCAGTCCTAGTCTCGGACGAGCCAGCTCGAATCTCGTCTCGGGCGGCAGCCCTCTGTGCCCTCGTAGCCTTCGGCGGCATAGTGACTGGTACAGGAAACATGACAGTAAGAATGGTGCAGTAGAATCATAGGATACACGGAATTGAAGAAGGAATTTCAAGAAAGTATAACCTAAAGTCACTTAGGCGGAGTATCGTATCGCAAGTATGCCGCGGACAAGTTGGTATCAGAGCGATAGGTTTTACCTTTTTGAGTGTAGGATGACCCTTGGTAGATGGAGTAAGTGACTTAAGCAGGGTAACGTAGCGTGCGTATAAAGAACAAACTGGCAAGGTACCTGTCACAACGGCATTGGATGCCTGCGCATCCTGCGGTATCAAATCAAATACTCGGGCCTGTCCTCCACCGATAGCGGGCTGACCTCGACCTTGGCCTCTGCCTTCTCGTCCTCTCTGAACAGGACCGCCGCGTCCACGGCCTCTGGGAGCACCTAACTGGCGTGGAGCATCGCCGGTGGTAGGAAGTAGGGATCTCTGAGGAGGGGTGGTGATGGTGGTAGGGTCACATGCGGAACTGTCGCTGCTCCCTGTCGTCTCACCGGACAGTCTCTGACAAGATGGTGCGGACTCCCGCACCCAAAACACCCTGGCGACGGCCGCTTCCCCTGGGGATAAGAACCATATAACTGTCCCCGCCCAAATCCTCTGCCAGGCCTATCTCTCGGAAAGAATCTGGCGCGCTGCCTCTGAGACGGTACCTCGGTACGAATCCTCTTCACCATCTTCTCCTCGGTATCCACCAAATACTGAGCATATCGGGATAACTGTCTAAACTGGATGTCATACTCAGACACCGTCATCTCAGGTGTCTTGACTAAGGCCTCGAAGCTACGAGCTCTGGCATCACGAACGCTCTCTGGAAGGAAATGGGCTAGAAAGACCGCTGTAAACTCGACCCAAGTCATAAGCGGCAGACCTGCAGCTCGACCTCTCAAGACTGACTCCCACCATGTCTGCGCGAGACCCTCTAGTCGGAAACTCGTAAGCTCTACCCATCGATCATCCGAACATCTCAGCGAACGGCAGATCCTGGCTAAACTGTCAAGGAACGTCTGTGGGTCCTCCGCTGCCTCGGTGCCGGTGAATACTGGAGGTCTCAGCCTCATGAAATCCTGTAGTGAAACCGGGATGGTCACAGCGGTAGTAGTAGGAGCAGGTATCACAGTAGTCTGGGATGTAGTAGGCGCGTCATCCAGCCTCGGTGTACGACTGGCTGCAACTAGGGATCCTACCATCTGACGTAGCTCCTGCATACCCCCCATCATCTATCGCAACTCTTCATACCAGTCTCGAGCCTATCCATACGGCCTGGGGAAGGTGGATCGGTCTGTCCCTGCGGCGTAGGCATACCACCCTGCTCAGTCCTAGTCTCGGACGAGCCAGCTCGAATCTCGTCTTGGGCGGCAGCCCTCTGTGCCCTCGTAGCCGTCCGCGGCATACTTGCGATACGGTACTCCGTCAGGCGTTTTTTTGGTGTTACAGTACTTTCCAGATGTTATTATTTATTGGATTTATTGCTTCCGCATATTATTTCTTGACTCGTTTATTCTGGCATATGGACATGTACTAGATAGTTTATTTTTATTTTACTGTTCTTGATATCTTATAGACCTCCGTAATGTGACTGTGGAGGGATGTTTCCTAGCCACAGGTAGTATGGTTGGCTTTGTCACGTGCCGATCTTAGCGCACTCTGGTAAGCGGGGCATGACAGGGTTTATTTGGTATCAGAGACATAGGATTTAGGTTAAGCGGTTTGATTCTTTTGTAGTTGGGTATTGGACCCAATACACGAATCAGAAAACCCGTAATTAGGAACATGTCCTGCCACTTTACCATCTTGTCATTCTTGAATCTTATCTTCTCGTGACCCTTGTCTTGATGATATGCAAATAACTTTGCATCTCGGCTTGAAACCTTTTGGTTCCCTATTGTTTCTCCCTACTTATTCTTTCGATTCTGATACTAGGATTTGGGCGACTTGAACGGAGTTATATGATTGTAACTATGAACTGCAGTATGGTTACAATGCGGTACTCTATTTAAGTAATTTGGAGTCCTAGTCTTGATTCATTTCCTTGATTTATGGTCGTGATATTACCTTCCTTCTCTCGGTTTCATTGCTTACCAGTTTATGTTTTATCGCAAGCTTGAATCCTGTTTACCGTGCTTATCTTCTTCAGTGTCTTGGCTTCAGGTGAAGTCATTTCGAGTATCCTACTTGTTCATGATTTTCCTGCATTAGCATTATTTGATTCTGGTGTATCCTATTGTTGTATGTCGTCCAAGTTTATTGTTGCACACTCGATTTCTTGCACGTCCCTGTGTTGTTGTTGGGACATACACACTGGGAACGGGAAGATCATATTTAGTAGTGAGTGCAAGGATTGTTCGGTTGTTATCCGGACGAAAGTTATTTGCGGATTTCTTGGTGATCGATACCGGCAGTTATGATGTTGTCTTGGCAATGGATTTTCTTGGCACTTTCTACGCTCACATCGATTGCATGGCAAAGAAAATGATTTTCCAGATTTCCGGACATCCGGAGTTTGTTTTTGCTGGAGGCAGCAGTTTTGTCGGGCCAGTCGAGTTTAGGGCTAGGCCGATAAACGTCGTTCTTTCGTCAATGGAAGTTGATAAGGAGGAAGTGCAAGCTGTAGTTCGAGAGTTCATGGACGTGTTCGAGGAAATCTCGGGTTTACCGCCAAAACGAGATGTGGAGTTCGCGATCGATCTTGTTCCTGGTGCAGCGCCAATCTCAAAGGCGTATTATCCAATCGCACCAGTGGAGTTAGAAGAAGTAAAGAAGCAGCTTACCGAATTGCTAGAGAAGGGTTGGATTCGCAGCAGCAATTCACCGTGGAGAGCTCCAGTTCTTCTAGTCCAGAAGAAAGATGGCACAAGGAGGATGTGCATCGATTATCGAGAATTAAACCGGGTGACTATTAAGAACAAGTACCCGATCCCTCGCATTGGAAAATTGTTCGAGCAACTCCATGGCGCGAGGGTATTCTGGATATCATCAAGTTCGAGTTAAATCAGAGGATATCTGCAAGACTGCGTTCCAAACTCGATATGGACATTACGAGTATTTAGTGATGTCATTCGGAGTCACGAATGCACCGGCGATATTTATGGACTTGATGGACCGAATCTTTTCACCGTTCTTGGACCAATTTATAGAAGTGTTCATCGATGATATTCTGGTCTACTCGAGGAGCCTAGAAGAGCATGCAGAACACTTGAGGATACTTGTTCGATTCTCTATCGAATTATTGGGATCGCACTGCAGACATTGATGCATGAAAGATTGTATGCAAAGATGAGCAAGTGCGAGTTTTGGCATGAAGAAGTAAAGTTTTTGGGGCATGTCGTATCCGGAGATGGAATCTCCGTTGACCCTGAGAAGATTGCAACAGATCATGATTGGCCGATTCCGAGGAATGTAGCGGAGATCATAAGTTTTCTAGGACTTGCGGGATACTACAGAAGATTCATGACGAATTTTGCTCGATTGGCTGAGCCTTTGACCAAGCTTACATGGAATGAGGTACCGTTCGTTTGGACGGATGGCTGTGCATCAGCTTTTGAGGCATTGAAGCAAAGGTTGATAACCGCTCCTATTTTGACCATACCAGACTGTTCCGGAGGATTGGTGATTCACAGCGACGCATATGGGAAAGATTTGGGATGTGTTTTGATGCAGCGTGGAAAGGTTATAACCTACGCATCGCGACAGTTGAAGACCCATGAGAAGAATTACCCAACTCATGATTTGGAGCTAGCAGCTGTGATTTTCGCTTTGAAGATTTGGAGACACTACTTATTGGGCGAAAGGGTCAAAGTATTCACCGATCACAAAAGCCTAAAGTACGTGTTCACGCAGAAGGAGCTTAACATGAAGCAGCGTAGATAGTTAGAGCTGATAGCTGACTATGATCTTGATCTCAAGTACCATCCGGGGAAAGTTAATGCAGTGCCGGATGCACTTAGTCGGTTGCCAGCAATTCGGATGTTGACTGCACAGAAGGAGCTTATCGAAGATTTTCGGAGATTCGAGTTGGAGATCGTGCCACCGCATTCTTCAGGATAGTTGATGCAGCTGCAAGTACAATCGTCATTGATCAATAATATTAAAGCAGCATAGTCGCACGATCCAAGATTGCAGAAGTTTCGAGAACAAGTAGAGGCGGGACTTCGAACGGACTTGTTGATTCATGAAGATGGTTCGTTGCGATATGGTAGCCGTTTGTGTGTGCCGAAAGGAGACATTCATGAAGAAGTTATGAAGCAGGCGCACAGTTCCGCATATTCCGTACATCCAGGAGGCACGAAGATGTACCGTGATCTACGACAGCATTTCTGGTGGGAAGGCATGAAAAGGGAAATTGCCTGCTTTGTAGTGAAGTGCTTGGTGTGTCAGCAAGTTAAGGCTGAATATCAAAGGGTAGCTGGTTTATTGCAACCACTTCCGATTCCTCAGTGGAAAAGGGAACATATAACAATGGATTTCGTGACATTTTTACCGCGGAGTCCAAAAGGCAACAATGCAGTTTGGGTGATCGTTGATCGATTGACCAAGGCAGCTCATTTCTTACCATTTCGTGTTGGTCAGTCAACGGAATCGTTAGCTCAGCGGTACATGCAGGAGATTATGAGATTACATGGTGTACCTGTAAGCATCGTTTCCGACCGTGATACCCAATTCTTATCACACTTCTGAAGAAGTTTACAGGAAAGTTTGGGGACGCGATTGAAGTTTAGCACTGCTTATCATCCCCAGACCGATGGCCAGTCGGAGAGAATGATCCAAACTCTTGAAGACATGTTGAGAGCTTGCATGTTCGACTTCAAGGGTTCGTGGGAGGATCATCTACACTTGGTGGAGTTTTCATACAATAACAGCTTTCAGGCGACTATTCAGATGGCTCCATTCAAAGCGTTATATGGTCGCAAGTGTCGCTCACCCGTCTGTTGGGACGATATTGGAGAACGAAGATTGTTGGGACCAGATTTGATCATGCAAATAGTAGAGAAGGTTAATACTATCCGGAATCATATGAAGGCAGCACAGGATCGGCAGAAGAGTTGGGTCGATACATCGAGAAGACCTCTAGAGTTCGCTGTTGGTTATCTTGTATTCTTGAAGATATCACCGACTAGAGGAGTGATTCGGTTTAGGAGTCGAGGAAAGCTTAGTCCTCGATTTGTGGGGCCCTTCTCTATTCTTGAGCGTGTTAGAGAAGTGGCTTATCGATTGGCTTTACCACCATCTTTGGCGAGAGTTCATTATGTGTTTCATGTATCTCAACTCCGTAAGTATGTTCGAGATGAGACGCACGTGCTGGATCATTCCGAGATGGCTCTAAGGGAAGATTTGACCTATGAGTAACGACCAACGTCAATTGTTGATCGAAGAGAAAAGGCTCTCAAGAACAGGGTTATCCCTCTCTTACTTGTCTCGTGGGGGAATCGCTCGCACAGAGAATCCACTTAGGAACGAGAATACGAGATTCGACAGAAGTTTCCACACCACTTTTCCTAGATTCATGCTTGTTTTTCTTTTCTTATTCCGGGAATTTCGAGGACGAAATTCTTTTTGTAGTTGGGTATAATGTAACACCCTAGTTCATTTAAACCAGTTCTGTTTTGGGTATTTCTTTATCTATGGATATTTCTTGATTTATTACTGTTATGGGTGCGAATAGTGTAATTGGTATATGTGTTTGCATCTGACCCGACCCGCTTGCTTGAAACCCGTCTTGATTCCTATTTATGATCGATCCCGGCAAGTTATGAGGATCCGTGCACTTTTATGTTGTTTATACTGCATACTTGCATTATACCTGGTATCTGCATTTTTTTAATAAAACATTATAATCAAATAATATATGTTAAAAATATCTTACATGGCCTGCTTCATACCCCTAACCCTGTTGTACCATCCGTACATCGTGTTCTCGTCCTGTTCAGTGAAACGGACTCGTTTGGATAGCTACGTGCACGCTACGTGTATCCGTTCTTGGGGGTATACTTTTCCGTTACCCGGATATCCTATTTTGGTTTTGGTTGATACGTATATTATCCGTATTTTCAAACCATAATTTTATACCCAACCCGGGCATTTTTTGAAGTAATTTTTGTATTAGCCAAAATCTCAAATTTAACTAATATTATATTCTTATAATATAATTATGTTAATATATATATTTATATACGATTTAAAAAAAATTAACTAAAAAATATTTTCAAATCCTAACCCACACTCAAATTTCAGCTCTCTCTCTCTCTCTCTCTCTCTCTCTCTTTGCGTATATATATTTATATATATTTTGTTTTTTATTAACCTATTTATACAAACCCACTTTTCCTCTCTCTCTCTCTCTTCCGCTTTCTCTCTATTTTCTTTCTCTCGCCTCGTCCTCGATCGAACCCAAGCCTCGTAGCCTCTGCCCTCGTCGTTGTTGTCGCCTCGTCGGTGGCGGCGGCGGCCTCCCCTCGCCCATCTCCGACACATCTCCTCTCCCCTCCATCTCCCCACACTAGAAACCGTCCACGAACCCAACAACCCACACCCGACCTCGTCGCCTCGCCGTCGTTGCCTCACGTCGACAACCTCCCCTCATCTCCACCTCCTCTTCCTCCTCCACTTCCCTTCCTCTCTCTAACCCCGGCAACCCACGACCACCACCAACCTGAGCCTGCAACCCATACCCGAAACCCTGCCGGCACCCTCACCGTCGACCTCCTCGCCCACACTCCTCGCCACCACCTCGTCGTCAACCTCTCCTCACCTCTCTCCTCTCTTCTTCCCGAGCTTATCAATCTCACTCCGACAACCCTGCACAGAACCCACCATCCGAAACCTACTGCTTGAACCCTCGCCTGCATACCCCGTCTCACCGCCGGCGACCACGTCTCACCGCCGGCGACCACGTCGTCGTCGCCTCATCCTCAACCCCGACACCATCACCTCGCCTCTGTCCCCAAACACCAAACCCCATAGCAGCAACCTTCATCTCTTCTCTTTCTTCTTCTTCTTTCTTTTTCTCTTTCTTGTGCTCGATCTTGCTTTTTCAGGTCATCGCCAGAGCCGTGCCGTCACCGACGATCCAGGCGCCCAGTAGACATTCCCAGCCAGCGTGTTCGTGTTCTTGCTTTTCCTGGTCCTGTTCTGTATGCGTGCATGTGTATTACGACGTTTACCCGACGTCGGACGCTGCATACTTACCCCGTATTGAGATCCGATCAGGCAAGTTTATCTTGCCACATGCTATACTACTATATTTTGCATCCATGCGAATAATAATATTACATATCGTTTAATTATGCATCATATGTTACAGTTTTACAGTTTTACAATATCCGTTCGCATCCGTACAGTTTATCACATATCTAGTCGCATGCAAGTTTATCTTGCTACACGCTATGATAAATATTTTGCATCCATATTAATAATAATATTACATGTTCATTGTATTGTGCATCCTGTGTTACAGTTTTATAATTTTATAATATCCATTCGCATCCGTACAATTTAATATATATCTAGTCGCGTGCCATGTCATACTATTTCATATTTATGTTACCTTGGCACCCCATGCTTGATAATGTGCATCCTACGTAGTCATAGAGTTGTAGATGTAATCCCTGATAGATATTTATGCATCCGTGTTTTACTGTGCATCCGTACTTTTATCGTGCATCCGTACTTGCTACAGTTTTATTATGAGCATCCATTTGATACCTGTGCACTACCTGTCATGACCTGATACACCACTACTTGACATGTTACCTGATCCTTTTTATAATGCAGACAATCCTGACTTGTCGTCCCGACGGACGTATCCTGTTATCTATTCAGACAAAACCTGTACCTGCTTGAACCTGTGTTGGCATTAGCTCCAGATTTATCAATACCTGACCTGAACACATAACCTTGGGGGTAAGGGGAAATCAAGAATGTAACCGAACGTAACTCAAAGGGCTATTATATTGTTTGCCATTTTTCCGGGTGTTACGGAAAAATCCTGTTACCGTGGTCCCATGGGGAATGAACGGGGCATATACTGAATAATCATGTTTTCGTGGTCCCGTGGGGAATGAACGGGGCATAGTCTGATGGGTTATGATGAGAATTACATTAATTGATTTCAAAGACTTTAGATTAGATAACCTAGAATCCAGATATAGGCTGCACACCACATATACATACGCCTCATTGTTTCATTTCCGTGTTTACTTTCTATATTCATGTCATCGTTTATATTCATGTCTGCATATCTCGTTTATCCTGTTCATTTATTATTGTTGATATTGTGACGCACTGACGTCTGGGTTCTGCATGGTCCAGATCCTCTGTTTTTGTCGCAGGACGACCAAGAGTATTTTAGCCGTCAAGCCGAGCAGTGTGGATCCTATTAGTATCTAGTTTAGATTAGTTTTATTGCCGTACTTTCATTTCCTGATGTGAGCCTATATTTGGGACGTACTTTACAAATGTTATTGTTTATTGGATTTATTGCTTCCGCATATTATTTCTTGACTCGTTTATTCTGGCATATGGACATGTACTAGATAGTTTATTTTTATTTTACCGTTCTTGATATCTTATAGACAGCCGTAATGTGACTGTGGAGGGATGTTTCCTAGCCATAGGTAGCATGGTTGGCTCTATCACGTGCCGATCTTAGCGCACTCTGGTAAGCGGGGCGTGACAGTGCAATAAGTCATATCGGAGTGCGGCTAAAAACACCTTGAGAAACTACTGGAATCCGTACTGGCAAATCTCGCTTGCCCTGGCCAGGGACTTTGTGTAATGGCTTTCCGAACACAGCGCGACATCAACCTCCAATACCGGGAGAGACGAATCCTATCTAACCGCCACTGCCTCCAAGTGCTTCGGGACTGCACCCAACTACTACCTGTTTGCACGACTCAGCAGAACCGTGGTAGGGCAGTAATCTAAGAATGGTGGTAACACACTTAAGGCGAAGTAGCAGTGTCAAGTCGACGGACTAAGTTGTACTCATGTCACCTGGGAACTGCTACCTGACGATAGGTATATTACCAACCAGCAATTCCCCACGAGTCCATCCAGTGTAACTCATAACCCAATGAGCACCTGCATACTATCTTCAGTATGACGTACCGATGGCTGTGGGACAGACCATCTCCCCTGCTGAGATGAGAACCGTATACACTAGTCTACTCTGGAGTATCGATGCACTGTCTCGATAATCCTATGACTAGGGACCTGTATAAGGATGTGCTTGTATACTACCCAGCCCCCTCACAACGCTGGTAGTCAAGCAAAGATCCTAAGGGCTCTACCAATATGTATTAGCGATACGTTAAAAGAAACATACACACATATTAAGATAGATACAAACCAAGTAATATACTACTATATTGAGCAAGACTGTCATAAATCCGTGTATATATCCCAAGCTTCCAAAATGTAATATACAAACTAGTACTATACAATAATGGCCTCTAGGGCATATCACACTAACAGGCATAGCGCAGGATACTGATTAAATTCAGTGGACGATACAGTCTAAGAAGTTTGCTGGATTTGGAGTTCATTTGTGAACTGGGACCCATCAGATATCCAGACATATTCTAAGACAGGTATTGCTCATTTCGGGAGATGGCTTTCTCCGCGAATTTGAGATAAAGAGAGATATAAAAAGAAACATTGAAGCGGATCCACTCACTGAGGCTATTTCTCGAACGAAATAGTTTCACAAATAGGCTTTGTGAAACTGATTAGTAGAGAAGTTGGGTGTTCGGTATCACACGGGCTGTGAGTATGCGACACCGCAATAATTAGTCTTAAGTGCAAGTGGGACATTATTGGCTATAGTGCCCTCAAGTTAACTATTGGATCACAGGAACGTGATTGCAATGATTGAGGGAGGACCTATACCGGTAGAACAGTCTTACTCGAGATGATAGTATGCTATCTGGTTTGTCTTTATCATCGTGAACATGCTTCAGGTGACATTACAAATCACTATTACATGTTGATAGAGCCCATAGGATTCATGCTTTACTACCAGCAGTATGATGGCGATCATATACGTGGGAGTTGGGTAGTCTATAAGCACATCCTAAAAGTGACCCTAGTCGTGAGAGTTTCGAGACTGGGCATCGATACTCCAAGAGTAGACTAGTGTATACTGATCGAGACCCCGACGAGGGGCAGTGGCCGGTCTCACAAGCCATTGGTATTAGTTGGTTCACCTAAGATATATACAGGTGCTCATTGGGTTATGAGTGCACCGGACGGACTCGCCGGGAATATGCTAGTTGGTATTGTGCCTATTGTCAGATAGTGGTTCTCTGGTGACATGTGTATAGGTTAGTCTATCGACCTCAGATAGTCATTTGTCTCGTGTAAGTTCCCACTGTGCTTTGATTACTACCCTACCACAGCTTAAAGGAGTCGTGCAAACAGGTTTTAGTTGGGTACAGTCCCGAGCTACATGGAGGCACTGAGCGGATCGTCAGGGGATTCGTCTCTCCCGGTATTGGGGGTTGATGTTGCGGAGTGCATGGGTGGCCATCACCAGAAATCCTCAGCCGGGGTAGACGAGAATTATCGATCTAGGATCGGTAGTTTCCCAGGTGGTGATGGGTTTCATATCGACAATATATGTCGCGTTATTAGGGGTCTGACTTTATCCACCCCCCCTAGACTCGATATACGATACTCATAGACGAACGGACCAAACTGTATGGATATTGTCACTGTCAGGCTCAGTAGGGTTTCAGGATGAGTTTGCTCGTCGGCCACCTTTTCGCTCAATACCTAGGTAGTCGTTACGTAAAGCTAGTGCCACTGACGTGCTTGTGGTTAAACCCACTGCCAGCGTATTGACGAGTCTTCAAATTCCCACACAGAGGGTTTTCCTGCTTCGGGCAAACCGATGTAGAGGCCGTATGGTTTTAAGGCAGGGTTCGATCACATACGTGTACTTGTGCACGCATGATGTTCGGACGGATAATACTAGTGGGCTTTGGTTTAAGCTGGATCCTAGTATTATATTTGTTGGATTATTTTCGTCTCTTTGTATTCGTATTCTACGGAATACGGATGCGGGTATGTATATACGGTTGCGGGGTATTCTTGTAATTTATTACAAGATTACTTTTAGAAGAGTACACCTCATCATGGTTTAGACCTTTTTGGATTAAAAGGTTATTGAGGTGTAGGATTAGGTGTTTATTGCATTTTTGTGGCATGGCTAATTAGTGACCCATGGTTACTATTCTAGCATGCTAAAGGTTTTTGTTTGTTGTGAAATTATGTTGACTTGAGATATTTTTTGTTGACTAAGATATCTTGGAGACATGGACATTTATGTGATGGCTCCATTATTTCTTATCACACTCACACAACAAAAAAAAACACAAGCCATTATTCATTTCTTTTTCTCTCTCTTGAGTTGCTCTCAACACCTCATTCTCATGGTATCTTCTTCTTCCTCAAGCTCCACCCAAACCCTCTCATGAGTTGAGAATCATTGGGTGTCTTGAGACAAATTAATCCATCATCACTCTCTACTTCATCTTAGCTATCTAGGCTAGCAAACTAGATACTCGAGTTGCTTCGGTTTTGAGGCGGGAGCCCGTATTACTAACCCTCGACGTGGATCGTCTTCGATGGGGGAGACCGAAGATCAAACTTGATCAAGGAAGCCATGAGGAGGTTGGGATGAAGGTTGAAGACCAAAGGACACGGATCAATCGGTTTAATCATTCTAACTCCTTTTCATGTTTTGTTATCTAGGGATTATGGGTAGATCCGGGTAATTGGTTGTGTTAGCGCCAAGTTTTATAAATTTTTGTTCCGCATTTGGTCACGGATTGATGGCCGGGGCGCTTACATAACCCAACACAAGTGTCACCAGAGAACTGATATCTGACGATAGGTATGGTACCATCTAGGAGTTCTCGGCGAGTCCTGTTCGGTGTACCCATTCTCTAATGAGCACTTGTGTACATGTAGAGTTCCTATGAACGACAGCAAGGTTTCGGGAGGTATCGTCCATGCCATTTTCAAAAAATTTCCATTTTAAAGAACCTTAAACTAGAATCTTTAACTAGAGAATCATACGAAACATATTGTAAACTACTTTACAACTAAGTGAACTAGGAATACAACCTTTGTACACCAGTCCTTCACTTCAATAGCTCCGTTTATTAGTCCCTTTGCTCCAAGTAGTGATCTTCCGGACTCTAGCATGGCTTCACAAGAAAAAGGAACGAACTTGCTTGAAGTCTTCGAGGCCGAAAATGATCTACATCGAGGAGACACTAACCCAAGCTACTATTTCACTAATGAGAGATTAGTGAAGCTAACACCGTATACTAAAGTGCTAATCTAGTAGAGGATGATGAAGTAGGATTTTTGCTCACTTTAGAATTGATTTTCTCACTATTTTTAAGCTCTCTCACAAAACCTAGTGAGCTCTCTCTTGAGCTTGAGGAAGAAGAAGATGATAATGGATGAGAGAGTGAATGGCAACCATGGGTGAGAAAATATCTAATATTACTCATGTAGAGACTTAACCATGAGTTTAGATAATGGTTGGGTTAACAAATATCTAGTGTAAGACAAAACTAGTGGACTAAGTCAATGGGTCTCAAAGCTTCTCAAAGCTTCTCAAAGCTTCATGCCATGTGACAAATTTCCAACTAATAATTGAATTAACATAAATAAATAAACCCTACATTATCTTTATCATGGTGTAAGTCTCATACACCCATGTTGCATGTATCAACAACCATGACACATAAATAAAACACAATTAATATATATCACATATATATTAAGTATGCACATGTGAGAAAAATAAATGCTTAAGTGAGCTAATATTAGTTAATGTAAACTAGTATATCACATATACAATTATACACTAAATTATCAAATCAACACTTGATTTAATAATCCCTCTATATCCATATAACCGACTAATATTTTATTTATCAACTTATCGAATCAACACTTGATTCGATAACCCGGCTATATCACATATAACCGACCGATAAAAATATCGCGAGAATAAAATACGGTATCACATACTCGTATTAATCTCGGTCCCGCACATATCACATATGTGCTCCTACTTCGTTTTGCTTGAGCCAGTAAAACCTTTGTGTAGGACTCTAAAGACTCGTCAATACGCCGGTAGTAGATGATGATCATATCAATCACCCACAAGCCGTCAGCGGTACTAGCTGGACGTAACGGCTACCCGGTTATTGAGCGATCAGAAGATCAACAAGCAAGCTTGCTCTAGCTCCTGTAAAGCCTGTCAGTAACACTACTGTACAGTCCGGTCTCTTCGTCTGAAATGTCGCATATCAAGTCTAGGGGTGGTAAACGTCAGACCCCAATAACTCGATAAGTCATGCCGATACGAGGCTCATAAAAGGTCGAGAAACTACTAATAACACTTACCAGTAAATTTCTAAATCATCCCTGGCCAGGGACTTCCAGTTATAGCCAATCGAGCACAGCACGACATCTACCCCCAATACCGGGAGAGACGAAATCCCCTCCTATCGCTCATTGCCTCCATGTGACTCGGGACTGTACCCAAAAACCACCGTTTTGCACGTTCTCTTGAACGTGGTAAGGTGGAAATCAAAGCACAGTGGGAATCACACAAGACTCTATGACGATCTCGGGTCTACAGACTAACCTATACCAGTGTCACCTGAGAACTGCTATCTGACGTCAGGTATAATACCATCTAGGAGTTCTCGGCGAGTCCGTCCAGTGTACCCAGCCTCCACTGAGCACCCATATACCATCTCTGATGTCAAACACCAATGGATATGGGATCATCCATCGCCCATCTCATGGGTCGAGAAGCGTATACGTTAGTCTACTCTGGTATTTCGATGCCCCGTCTCGATACACCCACGACTAGGAACATTAAAGGATGAACTTATAGACTACCATGGCCCCACTAGTATGATCTGCATCATAATCCTGGTAGTCAAGTACACATCCTAAGGGCTTTACCAACATGTAACCATGAGACAGTATCAAGAGACAAGTATACATGGTAAGATAAAAAGCAACCAGATAGCATACTATCATGTCGAGTAAGAAAGTCCTCTCTATATATGTCCAAGCATCCACTATAATATACATCATATGTACAAAAATGGCCTCTAGGGCATACATACAACTAACAGTACAATCTTTGATGTCAAACACCAATGATTGTGGGATCAACCATCGCCCCATACAGGGTCAGGAAATGTACACATTAGTCTACTCTGGAATATCGATGCCCTGTCTCGATACTCTGTCGACTAGGAACTGTTAAAGGATGTGCTTGCGGACTACACATGCCCCACTAGTATGATCTACATCATAGTCTTGGTAGTCAAGCCAACATCCTAAGGGCTTTATCAACATGTATAAGAGAGACAGTATAATAATACTGGTGTACATGTTAAGATAAAGAGCAACCAGATAGCATACGATCATGTCGAGCAAGAAAGTCCTTTATATATATGTCCAAGCATCCACTATATCATACAATAATGGCCACTAGGGCATACATATTTCTAACAATCTCCCACCAGCACTAAGGCTAGTTATTGTAATATTTCATACCCAACATCCCAAAAAGTCTCTCAAACTGCATTTGGGGATGGGCCTTCGTGAGTGGATCTGCTGTGTTGTCTTTCGTGTCAACCCTCCTGACCTCGATCTCTCGGCGATCAACTAACTCTCGGATCAAGTGATACCGCCTCAGAATATGTCTGGATCGCTGATGGGACCGGGGTTTCTTGGCTAAAGCAACAGCTCCATTGTTATCACAATACAAGGGTATTGGATGCTCAATGGATGGAACCACACCAAGTTCAGCAATGAACTTCTTCATCCAGACAGCTTCTTTGGCAGCATCATTGGCAGCAATGTATTCAGCCTTTATCGTCGAGTCTGCCATGGTATCTTGCTTGAAACTCTTCCAACATACTGCCCTTCCATTGAGGGTGAAGACAAATCCCGAGACCGACTTACTATCGTCCTTATCACTCTGGAAACTCGAATTGGTAAAGGTCTTGTAACACCCTAGTTCATTTATACCAATTCCAGTTCGTATATTTCTTTATTTATAGTGTTTTCCTGATTTATTATGTTTTGGGTGCGAATGGTATTTTACATTTTATATTGCATTCGACCCGACCCGCTTGCTTGAAACCTGTTTGAATCATGTTTATGATTTATCCTGACTTGTTGCATAGACTGGTACACATTCATGAATATTACATATTGGCATTTTATCTGGCATTGCATCTTTTACCATATAACAATTTAAGTCACATAAAATATTTTAAAAAAATACATTGCATGGCCTGCATGATACCTCTAACCCCATGGTAGTATCCGCGCATCTTGTTCTCGTCCTGTTCAGTGAAACGGACTTGTTTGGATGGCTACGCGCATGTACGTTCATCAGTTCTTGGGGGTATGCATTTTCGTTACCCGGACATTCATTTTTAGTTTTGGTCGACACATATATTTTTCGTATTTTAAAACTGGATTTTTAGACCCGACCCGGGTATATTTTGGAATATTTTTGTATCCCGCCAAAATTCCAATTTTAATAATATTTATATTTAAATTTTAGTCGACAGTTTAAATTTATTTACCTAATCAAATCTTTTTAAATTTAACATCTAAACAGTTTAACAACTCAGAATCTCTCTCTTTCTCTTTCTCTATTCTCTTTCCTCCGACCCCACATTCTGAGCCAATCATCTTTCTCTTTTTCCTTCTCTTTCCCTGACTCATGGACCACCATCACAGAGCCCACCATCATTCAGCCTCTCTCTCTCTTTCTTCACTACGCAACAAATTTATCTCTCCTCCCCCCCTCTCTCCTCTCGATCTCTCTCTTCTCTCTATCTCTCTTCCCCTCTCTCTCTCTTTCTCTCTCTCCCCCTCTCTCTCACTCCTCTCGCGATCCCTGTTCACCAGGGATCCGCTCACCTCCTTCTCCCATAAAGTAACCTCTCTCCTTCATTCTTTCTTCTTCACGACGCAAACCCAAACCAAAAGAAACCCAGCCTCCTCCTCTGCCAACGACGCCGCCATCGCAGCCAACGCTGCCACCCTCACCCTCGTCTTCAACCTCGCTCATCTCCCTCTCCTCTCTCATCTCCTTCCTTTCTCCTCTCCTCCTCGTCCTCACCCCAACGTTGAACTAAGAACCCATCTCCTCCATCACATGCACCCTCCACCGCCGACGACCCCACCTCGTCGTCACCTATGCACCTTCCTCATCTCTCTCTCCCAACCTCCTGACACCACCACCACTGTCATCTCTTCATACCATACAACCAGAGCTTCCCTGCACACCCCAGTCGACCCGAGAATCCCCACTGCCCTTGCTATGGATCTCACCGCCGGCGATCCTTCATCGTCGTCGCCCCTTGCCAACTCCTCTGACCTCAAGACAACTCCACTGCACAAACCCAGTGAGCACAGCCCTTCTCCCTTCTTCTTCCTCTTCTTCTTTTTCTTTCTCTTTTCTTTATTCTTTTGTGAAATCTATTTTCCAGCGATCGCCGGAGCCGTGATGACTCCGACGATCCAGATGACCCAGCGAACGTGCCTTGCCTGCGTGATCACCTCTTGCGTTGATTGGACCCGTTCCGTGTGTCGTGTGTGCGTCGCGATATTTTGCCGACGTCGGACGTACCGTACATATCCGTTTCGTGATCCGTCTAGGCAAGTTTATCTTGCTACATGCTATAATACTATAATCTATATCTATTTGAATTATAATACTCCAAAATGGTTAATTTTGCAATCCACATTATTGTTTTCAGTTTTATCGATTTATTCGATGTCCGTTTACATTCGTATAGTACATTTCAGATCTAGGGCATGCAAGTTTATCTTGCTACATGCTACATTACTTTATATATGTCTATTTTAATAATTATAACACTGGTATTTTAAATCATGAATCCAAAGTTCTCGTTTTACAGTTTCCGATATCCGTATACATCCGTACGTATTATTTTACATCTAGCGCATGCAAACCTACCTTGTTACATATTATACTACAGTATACTGCACCCAATGGAATATTTACATCTCATATTGCTTAGTTGTACATTCCACATTACCCTTTTATAGTTTTACTGTTTTCAGGATACCCGTTTGCATCCATCTCATTTAAAATATATACAACTGCATTTATAGATCATATTAATTCATATTATTATTGTATTAACACCCCATGCTTAATAAGTGCATCCTAATTAGTATCGGAACTATACATGTAACCCTAATCGATAATTGTGCATCCATATCATTGATTTTATATCAATTTGCATACCATGTCGCATTATATCATTTTATTGTTATATTAGTACTCCATACTTGATTTTGTACACCCATACTTATTATAGTTTGATCATGAGCACCCACTTTATTTATCTATACTGCTTGCCTTGATCTGATACACCATTACTTGACCTGACTTGATACTTGTATACTACTTGACATGACCTGATATGGTACTACTTGACTTGTTACCTGATCCCATTTCTAATGCCGACAATCCTGACCTGTTGTCCCGATGGACATATCCTGCTGTTTGTATAAACAAACATGTTCCTGCTTGATTCCTGTGTTGGCATTAGTCTCAGATTTATCAATACCTGACTTGAACACATAACTTGGGGGTATGGGAAAATCAATGATGAAACCTGACTTGTAACTCGACAGTTCGATTCCTTTACTGATCAGTCTTATGTGCTAGGCCAGCCCCGGGATGATGCTGTTGACATCATTCGTCTTTACATACTACCTTTTACTGCCTAGCGGCACGTCTCGGATTCAGCCCGAGAGTCTTTGACCGTGGTCCCGGGCACGCACGGGATACTATTAAGTTGCTTCGACGATTCATTAAATTGATTTCAAGGACTTGAGAGTAGTTAACCCAGTAAACCAGTTTAGATTACTCACTGCACGTCACCTGTGCCTTTACCCTTCACTGCCCTTATTTATGTTACTGTTATACCTTATTTACCGTTCATACTCGTACCTGCATGTCTTGATACTCCTTGATTTTATTATTATTTGATATTATGACGCACTGACGTCTGGGTTTTGCATGGCCCACATTCTTTACCTTTGCTGCAGGCCGAGCAGGAGTATTTCAGTCAACAGGCTGAGCAGTGAGGACTTGTTATTAGTTTAGTTTAGTTTCATTTCGTTATTTTTCATTCCTGATGTGAGCCCGCATTATGGGACGTACATTCCAGTTTATTATTGTATTGGATCTCTTTGCTTCCGCATTATTTTTATGTAAGTCTACGGTAGCGCCCCGGCCGTCTGTCCGAGGCCAAAATGCGGAAACGAAAACTTTTTCAAAACTTGAAACCGGCGCTATCGTATACTATAAATCCGGATCGAACCATTAACCTATAAACTAGCAACTAGAGAAGGGATAGAAAAGCTATATCGATCAATCCGTGTCCTTCGGTCTTTGGCCACCATCCCAAGCTCCTCGCGGCATCTCCGAGCTCCGGTCTTCTCGTCGGAAAGGGCACCACATCATCGAGTCTTTTTACGGGCTCCCGCTTCATCCGAAGCAACTCGTACATAAAGTTCGCTAGCCGACGTGTCCAAGGTGAAGTAGAGAATGTGTGTGACAACTTTGTCTCTTGCATCCATTGTATGGATGGAGGTTGAAGGTGATGCCATCCATGGAAATGGTGAGCTAGAGGAAGAAGAAGAAGCCTTTTCTTTTCTTTTGTCTTGCTATGATAAAATGAGAGCAAGAATGTATAATACAAGAGCAAACCCAAAGGGATATGGCTGCCCTTCTCTCTCTTCCTCTCATTTCATCACTCAAATCCATCACAAAATGTTACATATGCACAATAAAAGAGACCATGAGTCACTAGGTTGCATGTGTCACAATAAATACACCTCATGGTGATTTATAGCTCATAATTTCCATATGCAAACATTAATCCAAATGTTTGCAACAATAAAAAAGATACGGCAACATCTAAAGTAAACTCGTGACGGATCACAAGGATACCCCTCACCTGTATATACACACCTGCATCTGCATTCCGACTGAATGCGAATGCGATGAGACTAAAGTAATCCAACAAATCTAATACTAGGATCCGGCTTAAACCAAAGCCCACTAGTATGATCCGTCCAATCATGATCCATGCACTACTGCACGTATATGATCGAACCCTGCTATATATCATACGGCCTCTACAACGTTTCGCCCGAAACTTGAAAACTGTCTGTGGGGGACTCTAAAGACTCGTCAATACATTGGTTGTGGATTTAACCACTAGCACGTCAGAGGTACTAGCCGTACGTAACGGGCTACCAGTTATTGACCAAAAGGGAGGTCGATGAGCGAACTCATCCTGACACCCTACTGAGCCTGTCAGTGACAATATCCGTACAGTCCGGTCCGTTCATCTATGAGCATCGTATGGCGGGCCTAGGGGGTTGGTAAAAGTCAGACCCCCAAACGCGGTACAAATCGTGTCGGGGTGTAGCCCAGAACACCCTGAGATACTACTGGAATACCTACCAGTAAATCTCCTACCTTGGCCAAGGACTTCGTGTAATGGCTCTCCTAGACACAGCGTGATCTCACCCCCAATACCGGGAGAGACGAAACCCCTGCCGATCCGCTCACTGCCTCCATGTGGCTCGGGACTGTACCCAAATAAAACCTGTTTACACGACTCTTTTGAGCCGTGGTAGGGTAGTAATCAAAGCACAGTGGGAACTCACACGAGACAAATGACGATCTCAGGTCGATGAACTAACCTGTACACATGTCACCAGGGAACTGCTATCTGACGTCAGGTATAATACCAACTACCATGTTCCCGGCGAGTCCTGTCCGGTGTACTCATAACCCAATGAGCACCTGTATACATCTTAGGTGAACCAACTGACACCAATGGCTTGTGAGACCGGCCACTGCCCCTCGTCGGGGTCTCGACTGTATACACTAGTCTACTAATGGAGTATCGATGCCCAGTCTTGAAAACTCCCACGACTAGGGACCTTTTAAGGATGTGCTTATAGACCCTAGCTCCCACGTATATGATCGCCATCATACTACTGGCAGTCAAGCAAGAATCCTAAGGGCTCTATCAACGTGTAATAGCGACCTATAAGGTCACTTAAAGCTGTGCACGATGATAAAGATAAACCAGATAACATACTATCATCTTGAGTAAGACTGTCCTACCGGCATAGGTCCTCCCTCAATCATTGCAATCACGTGCCTGCGATCCACTAATTGACTCTGAGGGCACTATATCCAACAATCTCCCACTTGCACTCAAGGCTAATTATTGCGATGTCGCATACTCACAGCCCGTGTGATACCGAACACCCAACTCCTCTACTAATCAGTCTCACAAAGCCCGTTTGCGAAACTATTGCGTTCGAGGAACAGTCTCAGTGAGTGGATCTGCCCTGATGTTTCTTTCTATGTCTCTCTTTATCTCAAGTTCGCGGAGAAAGCCATCTCCCGAAATGAGCAATATATGTCTTAGAATATGTATGGATATCTGATGGGACCCAGTTCATAAATGAACTCTAAATCCAAAACTTCTTAGACTGTATCGTCAACTGAACTTAATCAGTATCATGTGCCATGCCTCCCTCAGTATCCGCTTGGATCACCTGTCCAAACTACTGCCCCTCGTCAGAGGGAAAACTATAACTCTGACAGTCACTCTGTCACCCAGGTCACCTTGGAAGCCTGGAATGATAATTGTCTCCCTAGAACATCCACTTATGTTCTAAAACTGCTTCCGAACGTTTCTCCAGGATAGGATTAATATCAACTTATTGCATCTAGTGCAAAAACAACATCTGGTGTGGTACTTGACATCTCATGATTGACTCAATTGCCTAAGCAAGTGATCTGCCAATCATGCGCATCCCTCTCCCCTTTAGTCTGTAAGACACCTTTAGAGAGGGTGACTCCATCACCTGCAGGTACACTACCGTGCCAGGAGTCGTCCATTCTAAAACACCTTTACAATACCGTCTAAGTACCCAGATTGGGAAACTACCCAAATCTAGATCTAAAACCATAGATCTAGTAACCAGAATGTCTGATATTATATCTATATCCTTTGTGGAGAAACCACTGTGTGACAACCAAAGTATAACCGATCGTAGTATAGGAATTTCACTTCCTACTCTGTGTATGTCATTCAAATACAAGGACATCGCACCCTACTACCTTCTTAACAGATCCATCCCCTATTCTGATGAAGTCAAACCTATGACTGTCACATCAGAAATAGATGATCCATCTCCGCTATTACCGCTTTAGTCTATAAATAGACATAAGCCACTTGTCCACTATGCTTCCGCTGCTCCCACTGATTACGACAACCCTCTGGCAGAGTCATATACACGTGCACTTCTAAAGCTAGTTTAGAACGATGTTCATATCAGATTTTTGCATTTTTATACCGCCCATTTTTTATCACATTGCTTATAGGTAGGAACTCTTGATCCGTGTTTGCTAGATAATTGCAGGTTATAGGTTCTCAGCTCTAAGCAGTAAAATTCATGAAAAAGCATGACAAATTCCGGACTACTACCAACCACAAATAAAATACGGGTCTCCGCTCTCTATCCGTATGTTGCCGTACACCAGTATAAAGTACAAAATGGCAAATCAATGGTCATTTTCATGCACAAAGCACAATGTCAACACAAGATCCAAGATATCTACGTGGAGCTCAAGAAAATCATGAAAAAAGATCCACATCAAATCACCTTTTGATATGCTAAAAATCTGGAAGAAATGTGAAAAGATTCTGAGAAACAAAGTATACCACACGAAAGAGAATAGCAACACAGGAAAACCCCAAAAATACGATGAGCCAACACCTCCTAATGGCCGCGGATCCGCGGCCGAGTTGACTCGGCGAATGAAGATTTTCTGGGGGCAGTTTTGTAATATCATGCAGGGTCAGAATGCTGCCCTAGGGGTTCAGTTTCCTGCCTATAAATTGCTCAGAACAATGCCAAGTGAAGGGTGCTTATTCTTGTGTGAAATTTTAGATAGATTTTGTAGTTCTTCTTCCTCTTTTCATCTTTCTCCATTAAAACCTTGTAGTGAGCTTTTATGAGTGAAGTGATAAATAAAAGAGTTCCTTTCTTTATCATGCTTGTCTTGTTATTTTGTTAATTATATTTGCTTGTAATTTTCATTTGCTAATCTAGTTGTTGTTATTTGTTGTTTGTTTCTTTCTTCTTCTATTTTTCTTTATCCTTAACAACAATGATGCTTAAGCTTGATCCTTGCCAAAGTGAGGTCTCAAATAGCTAGTTGTAATCTTCTAACCTCTTTCTTTCTATCTTCCTCCTTTGTTGTATTTTCCTCTTTTTTTGTAATGGGTGAGTAGTTTCTCACTTGTTAGGGTAGGATAAGGAAAGTTTGAGAGAAGGAAATCTCTCTCACTCTTTTCTTGCCCAACATCTTAATTCGGACTCCCGTTAATTGAACCACAATCCGCTCCCTACGGCACCCTATCCTACATGACAGCGGTGATTCCTTAGTGAGACCGGTTGTGGTTGAATTAACCGGAGGTTAAGGCTAAGAGCCAACAACGGACGGACAAGGACCAATAGGAAGAAACTAAGCGTTGGAAATCCTAGCTTATACTCTCAAGTTCCTTCCTAGTCGTGCTAATCCCCGTTGTTGCCGATTACCGTAACACCGATATTAAGAGTGGAAACGAAAGAAGTGAGCGACTCCTATCTCAAACTAACCTAATCCTAACCCTAACAAGCTCTATTTATATACATTTAGCACATACTTAATCTCAAACAAACCTGGACATTTGGACTTAACTCGTTAAAGC
Organism: Agapanthus africanus; assembly: GCA_030015575.1. Classification (NCBI taxonomy): domain Eukaryota; kingdom Viridiplantae; phylum Streptophyta; class Magnoliopsida; order Asparagales; family Amaryllidaceae; genus Agapanthus; species Agapanthus africanus. Next base: position 143,098,195 of record JASDDO010000031.1, read on the forward strand.
ACATAGAAAAAGATTCCCATCTCCCTGCGGACGACCCATACTCAACCGGCTAGCTACCAAGCGAAACCGTCTTAATTGCGGTAATTAACTAAGCACGCAAAACCTCTAACAATCAAATGGCGCCGTTGCCGGGGAGACGGTAGTTTATTTCTTTGTGTAATTTCGGGTTAATTTGTGAATATAACCGAAAAACAAAACAAAAAATATATATTGTGCAAATCATCTTGTTATTTTTGATTAGTTTTTGTGCAAGTGTGCAGGATAAAAAGAAGGTCGAGTTCAGTGCTAAAGACATGGGAAGTTAGACCCATAACTCACGACTACACCGCGGGTGATCAAGACGGAACCAACGGTCTACTGTAAAATTCTGGAGTAGACCAAGTGAGCAAATAAAGATTCATGGGCTCCAAAAAAGAAGAGGACAGCAAACCCAGCACATGCAAGAAAGTTGAAGGCCCAAATCCCCTTTATAGCCGCGGAATCGCGGCATAAGTGCTGGTTTGGCCGCGGAACCGCGGCTTGTTGCTGACATCAGCAACCCAAATCCCCTGTGAGTCTTTCTACCCTCTTCCCCACTCCTCTGAACACCACTGAACTATTTTTTTCTGCAGCATTCTTTGCACAAACTCTCTTCCCCCTTCCAATAAAATTGATCTTGTGCAGGATTCTTTGCGCCGCGCTAAAAAATAAAAAAAAATGATTGCAATTGATTGTTACTGTTTTGCATATTTTTAATCGGACTTTAAGGGGCTTGAAACCAATCCAGATTGGGTAGGGATTTCATCACCCTTCCCAGGACCCCAGAAATAACAAAAGGCATATGCATTGACCATTATTTAATTAAAATATACTAGACTCATCCCTAAGGACGTCGCGCTCAATAGGACAGAGGACTAGTTGTAAGCATCGGCCGTTTATCCTAACCTGACTTTGCGGTGTCTAGGCAAGTGTGTCTAAGGCAAGTGGTTACTTAATTAGGTCCACTACTTGTAGTGGAGGCCTCCCACTTACCTGGCACTTACCTGGCCGCAATTGGCGGTGAAGAGGCGGTTTGAGGTCCTATTTCTAGCCCTTTGTAACAGTTAGGAGCTGTCTAGCTGACCTAGGTGACCCTAGATCTAGGTGTGGTTATGCATATTTTGTCTGTGATTGTTTGAAGCCGTAAGTCCGTACATATTTCTGCAAAGCTCTTTCTAAAAAAAAAAGAAAAAAAAATACAAAACAAAAACTTTTATAAAAACTTGCCCTTTGTCGCCAGAATCCCATTTTTTCACCCACCTCCCATCGTATTTCTCCATTGACGTTTTCTTACCCTCACCTTCTCCTCTTTTGACTACACTAAACTCGTTTAGTGTATGTCCGGTTGGACTCGGGACACTAGTGCCCGTCTAGTCCGCGTTACGTTAGTCGCTACCGACTACGCGATCGACTCAGACGTCGAACTCCTTCCACGCCTCTTTCACCCTTACCTTTGCCGGCCAACTCCGACGTTGACCGGGATTCTGTTCATACATCCTCACCTTCACTATCACCAACCTCTTCTTCTGCGATGTCAGGATTTAATCCAAACATCCCTCTAACTCCCCCGGGATTGATTCCACCTCCTATGGATGCGAATAACCCACAACCACCGCCTGTTGTAGCGCCACAGCGAATCGCGCTCCAGGATCATTTCTATCCACCTGCTCCGCACTTCCTACCTGTCTTTCCCTTCCACCGGCCAATGGGGATAATTTTGAAATTAAGCCCCACTTCATTAACATGCTTCCGAAATTTCATTGGCTTGAATCTGAAGATGCCTATATCTTCATCAACAAGTTCCAGAATGTTTATGCCATGATGAAAACGACCCAGCTGTCAGACGATGCTATACGGCTACGGGTCATTCCGTTCACTTTGTGCGATCTTGCTAAAAAGTGGTTGTATAGCACTGCTTCCCACTCCATAACCAGTTGGGATGAGTTTGTGAAAGCGTTTCTCAAGAAATTCTATCCAAATCACAAAACTGCGAGGATCCGTAACGAAATCAACCAATTTTCCCAGCTTCCTACTGAACCTTTTTTGATGTGCTTTGACCGATATAAAGACCTTCTTGTTCAGTGCCCTCATCATGGTATTGAGAAATGGCAACTTTGCCAAACTTTATACGAGGGCCTGAATCCAGCAACCAAGCAGTTGTTGGAAACCATTTGTCAAGGCCACTTCCTATCGAAATCTGACGAGGAAGCATGGCAATTCTTCGACGACCTTGCGGAACAAACGCTTCAATGGGAGAGCACCAGACCAAGTACTTCTTCTTCTTCCTCTACTTCTACTGGTCGGTCTAGGGTAGGCATTCACCAACTCGATGTCTCTATTGCAATGAAAGCCGAAATGGCTGCAATAACGAGAAAACTTGAAGCGATAGAGAGCAAATTTTCATTTCCTGCTCCTGCCTCTGTTCTTCCCCTTCGTACCATTTGTGCTTGTTGTTCCGATCCATCTCACCTAACCGAAGAGTGTCCTTACAATCCACCATCTCAAGGACAGGATCAGGTTAATGCTGCATTTCAGCAAAGACCAAGAAACGATCCATACTCTTCCACCTACAATCCCGGTTGGAGGAACCACCCCAACTTCGCCTGGAATCAGAACCAGCATCAATTCCAAGGCAACAATTTCCAGAGGCCCCCTCCTCCGCAACAACAAGCTCAGCAACAAACTCAACATTAATTTCAGCAGCCCTTCCAACCCCAACCTTTTCAAAATCAGACGAACAACTTTGCACCCAACAATTCTTTGCCTCAAAACAACTTTGTTCCGTCAAACAACGATAAGGTTTCCTCGCTAGAACGAAGTCTGGAGGCGTTCGTTAAACAATCGACACAATCCACCGCAAACATCCAGTCGTCTATTCAGTCTTTGGTGCAACACACTGCTGCACACGGGCAAAGCATCAAGACCATCGAAGCCCAGATTGCACAGCTGAATGCGGCGTTAAGCGAGCGAGAAAAGAGGAAGCTTCCATCTCAACCACTCCCAAATCCTGGTCACCCACATAATGTGCATATTGCTCTTGAACAACAGAACTATAATGTGAGTGTCGTGACTACATTGAGATCTGGAAGGATGCTGCACAACAACATCGGCACAACAATTGAGGATAATGACACCCCGGCCGCTTCGTCTTCTTCTTCTCCTTCCTCATCTTCTGAGCCTATTCTTCATTCTTCCAAAGGCTCTTCTTCTTCATCTGCTCTGAATGGAACCACATCTCACTCCACGAACACTCCGGCTCTGGGATCCGTTCTAACTCCACAATCTCCTCCACAAATATTGGACTCAACCAATTTCAAAAACGTTCCATTTCCAAACCGGTTGAGGTCCAATAAACAAAATCCACAAATGGAGAAGATTCTGAAGTTGTTTAATCAGGTTAACATCAACATTCCCCTTTTAGATGTTGTCCAACAAGTCCCTTCCTACGCAAAAATCTTAATGGACTTGTGCACGAAAAAGAGGAAATCTCAGATACCCAAGAAAGTTTTCTTAGCTAGTGCTGTAAGTGATGCTCTTACCCAATCTTTACCTCAAAAACGGAAGGACCCTAGCTGTCCTATGATTTCTATTACAATTGGGGATAAGAACATCAACCACGCACTTTTGGATCTTGGTGCCAGTGTTAACCTGCTTCCGTACTCAGTATATGAGCAATTAGGTGTAGGAGAGCTGAAACCCACACACTGTACTCTCCAAATGGCCGACCGATCGATCACCCATCCTAGGGGTGAGCTAGAGGATGCGTTAATCAAGGTTGGGGACTTCATATTCCCCGTTGACTTCATTGTTTTAGACACACAGCCTGTAGCTAACCCCCGGAATCAAATTCCGGTGATACTCGGTCGCTCATTCCTTGCAACCTCAAATGCTGTGATCAATTGTCGAAATGGTTCGATGAACCTATCTTTTGGAAACATGACAATTGAACTCAACATTTTTAGGTTAGGGAATCAGCCCTCCGAACCTAATGCTCATATACTAGACGTTTGTTCAATCCAGGAGATCACCCCAGAGTACTGTGAATTCGAGGAGTTTTTGTTCGATCACAGCAATCTTGACGCCACTAGTGCGTCCCTCTTTGAACCTACTGCTGCTTCTGCGCCCGACAATGACTATGAGTGTTTTACTTTCTCGAACGATCTTGGCCAGTCACCACCCGAGTTTGAATCCTTCGAATTTTCGGATGAGTTACCTAAACCATCCAACTCGGTCGCTTACACTCATTTTGAACCTCTGCTGGAATCTTTTGAGTTCGAGACCTGTTCACCAATCTTGCCTTAAATCGTTTCACCTCCAACGCTCGAACTCAAGCCATTGCCGTCTCACCTTAAGTACGCTTACTTGGGTGAGAACGAGACCCTTCTTGTTATCATCTCGGCTTCTCTAGCTCCAGAGCAAGAGAAAGCCCTTCTTACGGTCTTGCACAGCAATAGGCAAGCTTTTGGCTGCTCAATGGCGGACATCAAGGGGATAAGTCCCCTGATAGTTGAACATCACATTCATCTGATGGATGATGCCAAACCAGCCAGGAATCCACAAAGGAGACTCAACCCAGTCATGAAAGAGGCTGTAAAAAACGAGATCGTAAAGTGTCTGGATAGTGGTATCATTTACCCTATCTCTGATAGCCAGTGGGTTAGCCCCATTCACGTTGTCCCCAAGAAGTCGGGCATAACGGTCATAACCAATGAGTCGAACGAGTTAATCCCTACTCACACCCAGACTGGGTGGCGAGTACGCATCGATTATAGAAAACTCAACGCCGCAACGCGGAAAGACCACTTTCCGCTACCTTTCATTGACCAGATGCTTGAACGATTGGCTGGACACGAGTACTACTACTTTCTTGATGGCTACTCCGGCTATAATCAGATTCCCATCGTCGAAAAAGACCAGGACAATACCACATTCACTTGTCCTTTCGGCACGTTTGCATATCGTCGCAAGCCCTTTGGGTTATGCAATGTGCCCGCTACCTTCCAGCGGTGTATGATGGGAATCTTCTCATACATGGTGGAAAAATTCTTGGAGATCTTCATGGATGATTTCTCCATTTTCGGCGATTCCTTTGATGAGTGTTTGTTGCATCTCGACGCTGTCCTTACCCGGTGTAAGGATAAGAACCTCACTTTAAATTGGGAGAAATGCCACTTCATGGTGCACGAAGGTATTGTCTTAGGACATATCATCTCGCAAAATGGCATTGAGGTAGATAAAGTGAACATTGAAGTCATTTCCAATCTCCCTCCTCCCAGATGCGTCAGAGACATATGAGCCTTCCTTGGCCATGCCGGTTTCTATAGACGGTTCATCAAGGACTTTAGAAAGATTGCTAGGCCCTTGACTCTTTTGCTGGCCAAGGACACGACATTCGACTTCAACTCGAGCTGTGTGACTGCGTTTGAGTCATTAAAAAGCTCACTCGCTTCTGCTCCCGTTCTTTCTTCTCCTGACTGGACGCACCCATTTGAGATTATGTGCGATGCATCCGACTTTGCCATCGGTGTTGTCCTTGGACAACACATCGACAAGATGCCGCACGTAATCTATTATGCTAGCCGAACCCTGAACGACGCCTAACTGAACTACACAACAACCGAGAAGGAATTCTTGGCTGCTGTATTTGCTTAGAAAAATTCAGGCCCTACCTCATCGGCTCTCCAGTCATCGTCTATACGGACCATTCTGCTCTACGCCATCTTTTTGCAAAGAAGGATGCAAAATCTCGGCTGATACGTTAGATCCTCTTGCTTCAAGAGTTTGACATTGTCATCAAGGAAAAAAGAGGATGTGAAAATGTAGTCGCCGACCATCTCTCACGACTTCCTTCTTCGCCGTCGCTTCAAATTCCGATCAACGACGTTTTTCCGGATGAACAGCTCTTGACAGTATCTTGCGAACCTTGGTTCGAGGATATTGTGAACTATTTGGCCACAGGATTACTACCGACTGAATGGTCAAGTCAGGACAGACTTCGATTCTTATCCCAAGTAAAACACTTTTACTGGGACAAACCCTATCTGTTCAAGTACTGTCCCGACCAGATTATTCGTCGGTGTGTCCCTGACAATGAATTCAAGAGTGTACTGTCATTTTGCCACAATCAAGCATGTGGTGGGCATTTTGGCCCCAGAAAAACAGCCGAGAAGATCTTGCAGTGTGGTTTCTACTGGCCACAACTCTTCAAAGACGCTCATGACTACTGCAAGACTTGCTCCCGGTGCCAACACTTGGGCCGGATATCCAGGAGAAACGAGATGTCGCTCCAACCAATCTTGGTTGTGGAGATTTTCGATGTTTGGGGGATTGATTTTATGGGGCCGTTTCCCAGCTCTTTTGGGAACTTGTACATTCTTCTCGCTGTTGATTATGTCTCTAAGTGGGTCGAGGTTGTGCCCATCCGGACTAACGACAACAAGGTTGTCGTTAGATTTCTTAAAGAAAACATTTTCTCCCGGTTTGGGCACCCCCGAGCGATCATTAGCGACAATGGATCTCATTTCTATAATAAGACTTTCGAGGCCTTGATGCGGAAATATTCCATTAATCATATGCTATCTACGCCCTACCACCCCCAAACATGTGGGCAGGCCGAAGTTTCAAATCGGCAAATCAAGCAGATATTGGAGAAAACGGTTTCCAAGAACCGTAAGGATTGGTCTCTAAAACTCACTGATGCCCTTTGGGCATTTCGAACCGCTTAAAAGACCGATCTTGGCATGTCTCTTTATCGGCTTGTTTACGGAAAGGGTTGCCACCTTCCTGTGGAAATAGAGCATCGTGCATTTTGGGCGATAAAGGAGCTGAATCTATCTCTCGAAGATGTGGGCAGCCATCGGAAGCTGCAGTTGCACGAATTGAGCGAGCTTCGGGATGAGGCTTACGAAAACACGGTTGTCGTTAAGAACCGAACGAAGGTGTTTCACGATAAACACCTTTTGCGCAAAACATTCGCACCTGGTCAACAGGTACTGCTTTACGACACCCGGCTACATTTCCATCCATGTAAGCTCAGATCTCGCTGGAAAGGGCCATTTTTTATGCAGAATGTGTATCCGCAAGGCTGGCACCGTTGCCGGGGATTTTGTGGGTAGTATCCGCTGAACAAAACTTTAGGGTTTGAATCATAGTTATTTCGCAAAACTAGCTTGACGGGATTTTTTGGGTAGTATCCGCAGAAAACCCTCAGGAGACAACACTCCTCCTACTAGGGACACCTAGAGCTTTAACGGCTTGTTGCACATGCTCAGTGCAATCGCGTTCCCTGCGAAAGTGAGGTTAAGTTTTTTTTGTGAATAAACTGGCTTTGCTCGAGACGAGCAAATGATATGTTGGGTGTATTTGTTCATTTCAGATTTTTGCATTTTTATACCGCCCATTTTTTATCACATTGCTTATAGGTAGGTACTCTTGATCCGTATTTGCTAGATAATTGCAGGTTACAGGTTCTCAGCTCTAAGCAGAAAAATTCATGAAAAAGCGCGACAAATTCCGGATCACTGCCAACAACAGATAAAATACGGGTCTCCGCTCTCTATCCATATGTTGCCGCACACCAGTTTAAAGGACAAAATGGCAAATCAATGGTCATTTTCATGCACAAAGCACAATGTCAACACAAGATCCAAGATATCTACGCGGAGCTCAAGAAAATCATGACAAAAGATCCACATCAAATCACCTTTTGATATGCTGAAAATCTGGAAGAAATGTAAAGAGATTCTGAGAAAAAAAGTATACCACACTGAAGAGAATAGCAACACAGGAAAACCCCAAAAATACGATGTGCCAACTCCTCCTAATGGCCGCGGATCCGCGGCCGAGTTGACTCGGCGAATGAAGATTTTCTGGGGGCAGTTTTGTAATATCATGCAGGGTCAGAATGCTGCCCTAGGGGTTCAGTTTCCTGCCTATAAATTGCCCAGAACAATGCCAAGTGAAGGGTGCTTATTCTTGTGTGAAATTTTAGATAGATTTTGTAGTTCTTCTTCCTCTTTTCATCTTTCTCCATTAAAACCTTGTAGTGAGCTTTTATGAGTGAAGTGATGAATAAAAGAGTTCCTTTCTTTATCATGCTTGTCTTGTTATTTTGTTAATTATATTTGCTTGTAATTTTCATTTGCTAATCTAGTTGTTGTTATTTGTTGTTTGTTTCTTTCTTCTTCTATTTTTCTTTATCCTTAACAACAATGATGCTTAATCTTGATCCTTGCCAAAGTGAGGTCTCAAATAGCTAGTTGTAATCTTCTAACCTCTTTCTTTCTATCTTCCTCCTTTGTTGTATTTTCCACTTTTTTTGTAATGGGTGAGTAGTTTCTCACTTTTTAGGGTAGGATAAGGAAAGTTTGAGAGAAGGAAATCTCTCTCACTCTTTTCTTGCACAACATCTTAATTTGGACTCCCGTTAATTGAACCACAATCCGCTCCCTACGGCACCCTATCCTACATGACAGCGGTGATTCCTTAGTGAGACCGGTTGTGGTTGAATTAACCGGAGGTTAAGGCTAAGAGCCAACAACGGACGGACAAGGACCAATAGGAAGAAACTAAGCATTGGAAAGCCTAGCTTATACTCTCAAGTTCCTTCCTAGTCGTGCTAATCCCCGTTGTTGCCGATTACCGTAACACCGATATTAAGAGTGGCAACGAAAGAAGTGAGCGACTCCTATCTCAAACTAACCTAATCCTAACCCTAACAAGCTCTCTTTATATACATTTAACACATAGTTAATCTCAAACAAACTTAGACATTTGGACTTAACTCGTTAAAGCACATAGAAAAAGATTCCCATCTCCCTGCGGATGACCCGTACTCAACCGGCTAGCTACCAAGCGAAACCTTCTTTATTGCGGTAATTAACTAAGCACGCAAAACCTCTAACAATCAAATGCTTTTGGCTGGTCAATGGCGGACATCAAGGGGATTAGTCCCCTGATCGTTGAACATCACATTCATCTTATGGATAATGCCAAACCAGCCAGGGATCCACAAAGGCGACTCAACCCAGTCATGAAAGAGGCTGTAAAAAACGAGATCGTAAAGTGTCTGGATAGTGGTATCATTTACCCTATCTCTGATAGCCAATGGGTTAGCCCCATTCACGTTGTCCCCAAGAAGTCGGGCATAACGGTCATAACCAATGAGGCGAACGAGTTAATCCCTACTCATACCCAGACTGGGTGGCGAGTATGCATCAATTATAGAAAACTCAACGCCGCAACGCGGAAAGACCACTTTCCGCTACCTTTCATTGACCAGATGCTTGAACGATTGGCTGGACACGAGTACTACAGCTTTCTTGATGGCTACTCCGGCTATAATCAGATTCTTATCGCCGAAAAAGACCAGGACAAGACCACATTCACTTGTCCTTTCGGCACGTTTGCATATCGTCGCATGCCCTTTGGGTTATGCAATGCGCCCGCTACCTTCCAGCGGTGTATGATGGGAATCTTCTCAGACATGGTGGAAAAATTCTTGGAGATCTTCATGGATGATTTCTCCATTTTCGGCAATTCCTTTGATGAGTGTTTGCTGCATCTCGACGCTGTCCTTACCCGGTGTAAGGACAAGAACCTCATTTTAAATTGGAAGAAATGACACTTCATGGTGCGCGAAGGTTTTTTCTTAGGACATATCATCTCGCAAAATGGCATTGAGGTAGATAAAGCGAAGATTGAAGTCATTTCTAATCTCCCTCCTCCCAGATGCGTCAGAGACATCCGAGCCTTCCTTGGCCATGCCGGTTTCTATAGACGGTTCATCAAGGACTTTAGCAAGATTGCTAGGCCCTTGACTCTTTTGCTGGCCAAGGACACGACATTCGACTTCAACTCGAGCTGTGTAACCGCGTTCGAGTCATTAAAAAGCTCACTCACTTCTGCTCCCGTTCTTTCTTCTTCTGACTGGACGCACCCATTTGAGATTATGTACGATGCATCCGACTTTGCCATCGGTTCTGTCCTTGGACAACACATCGACAAGATGCCGCACGTAATCTATTATGCTAGCCGAACCCTGAACGACGCCCAACTGAACTACACAACAACCGAGAAGGAATTCTTGGCTGTTGTATTTGCTTTAGAAAAATTCAGTCCCTACCTCATCGGCTCTCCAGTCATCGTCTACACGGACCATTCTGCTTTACGCCATCTTTTTGCAAAGAAGGATGCAAAATCTCGGCTGATACGTTGGATCCTCTTGCTTCAAGAGTTTGACCATGTCATCAAGGACAAAAGAGGATGTGAAAATGTAGTCGCTGACCATCTCTCACGACTTCCTTCTTCGTCATCGCTTCAAATTCCGATCAACGATGTTTTTCCGGATGAACAGCTCTTGACAGTATCTTGCGAACCCTGGTTCGCGGATATTGTGAACTATTTGGCCACAGGATTACTACCGACTGAATGGTCAAGTCAGGACAGACTTCGATTCTTATCCCAAGTAAAACACTTTTACTGGGACGAACCCTATCTGTTCAAGTACTGTCCCGACCAGATGATTCGTCGGTGTGTCCCTGACAATGAATTCAAGAGTGTGCTGTCATTTTGCCACGATCAAGCATGTGGCGGGCATTTTGGCGCCAGAAAAACAGCCGAGAAGATCTTGCAGTGTGGTTTCTATTGGCCACAACTCTTCAAAGACGCTCATGACTACTGCAAGACTTGCTCCCGGTGCCAACACTTGGGCCGGATATCTAGGAGAAACGAGATGTTGCTCCAACCAATCTTGGTTGTAGAGATTTTCGATGTTTGGGAGATTGATTTTATGGGGCCGTTTCCCAGCTCTTTGGGGAACTTGTACATTCTTCTCGCTGTTGATTATGTCTCTAAGTGGGTCGAGGCTGTGCCCAGCCGGACTAACGACAACATGGTTGTCGTTAGATTTCTTAAAGAAAACATTTTCTCCCAGTTTGGGCACCCCCGAGCGATCATTAGCGACACTGGATCTCATTTCTGTATTAAGACTTTCGAGGCCTTGATGCGGAAATATTCCATTAATCTAAGCTATCTACGCCCTACCACCCCCAAACATTTGGGCAGGCCGAAGTTTCAAATCGGCAAATCAAGCAAATATTGGAGAAGACGGTTTCCAAGAACCGTAAGGATTGGTCTCTAAAACTCACTGATGCCCTTTGGGCATTTCGAACCGCTTATAAGACCGATCTTGGCATGTCTCCTTATCGGCTTGTTTACGGAAAGGCTTGCCACCTTCCTGTAGAAATAGAGCATCGCGCATTTTGTGCGATAAAGGAGCTAAATCTATCTCTCGAAGATACGGGCAGTCATCGGAAGCTGCAGTTGAACGAATTGAGCGAGCTTCGGGATGAGGCTTACGAAAACGCGGTTGTCGTTAAGAACCGAACGAAGGTGTTTTACGATAAACACCTTTTGCGCAAAACATTCACACCTGGTCAACAGGTACTGTTTTACGACACCCGGCTACATTTCCATCCAGGTAAGCTCAGATCTCGCTGGAAAGGGCCATTTTTTGTGCGGAATGTGTATCCGCAAGGCGCTGTGGATTTGGAGAATCCAAAGGATGGTTCATTTTTCAAAGTAAACGGACACAGACTGAAACTGTACCTTAGCGCTGAACCAACAGAGGAGCTCCTGGTCTTACAGGAGCCGGTTTACCCTGCATAATCTTCCTCTGCCTACCACCAAACTTCGGTTATCCATCCAAAACAGTGGACACTGTTTCAAATAAGTTTGGGGGTATGTATATACCATTTTGTATATATATGTGGATATTCTTGTCCGGTGCATATCCATTTTTAACAATTTTCTTTTAAAAAATTAATTAAAAAAAAACAAAACAAAACAAAAAATGTGTATATCTAACCGACAATTTTGACCCTTCAATAATTTTTTCATGCAATGACAGTGAGGACACTGTCCAGTTTAAGTTTGGGGGTACGCTCGGTACGCATTTCTAACCTTCGCATTCATATGTATATTTTGCATCTGCATACTAAAATCCTTAAAAATCAGAAAATTTTCTAAAAACATTTTCGTCAAGTTAGCTAGAGGGAGAACTCAGATTCAACATTTCGACGGTTTTTGTTTGATAAGATAAGAATAACTAAATCTTATTTTTAGATTTTGAAAACATGAAAGATAACTCTCTTTTGAAGTTAACTATAGCTGATATACGTCTTTACATCACACTACACGTGTCGTGAGTTTTGAAAATTAGATGACAAGTCTATTATGTCTGAAAACTTTTAAATGGATAAATTATTTTCTGAGGATCAAATAGGTTTGTTCTGAAATAAGTAATATCAAGAATAGTTTATAAAGTGAAGCGGATATGAAGGGATATTATTGATGCCTTAATGGGAACTAATTCTGAAAAATAACTCATCTGGAACTTGATTGGAATGATTACACACCTAACCCACTAAACACGTCTTTTATCTAAAAAAAATAATAATTGAACTGCCGGTTATATCTCCGTTCACATTAAATCATCATGATTTTCACGCTAAATTGTCTTTTGTTTTTGGGCCTAGGTAACTTGAGTAATTAAGTCCGCTGGGGTGTCTCTACTCCTAATGCCCTAAAGCCAACTGGTTTGGGAGCATTGGCCCAAAGCTCGTTAAGAAGCCTAGAATGTCCAGATTAAAACAAAGTCAAGCAAGTGTTCTCTCCGAGTTAAAATTCCTAACGGTTCTTTGTGTGAGAATAATCTTGACAAAAGAAAGGTTTTTATAAAAAAAAATATTTCTAGTGGAGATATGAAGGTTTTATTCTGTGATAAAGACTATTGCACGTTCACAAAGGTGTGTATGAAATGAAAACAAGAAAAAGGTGGAGTGAAAAATAAGACCTAGTTTCTTGTTAAGGAAGATAGAAATTCTGAAATTGAAACCTTACTGGAAAACGAAACTTGAAAAATACTTAACTCTTTATAAAACTTATGTGATCCTTTTTAAATTTTTATTTGGGCTTTATTTTGTGACATGATGACTTTAATCGATTCTTCTGAAACTTAACGACACTATTTGCACTGCACGTAAAGACATATAAAATCTTAAGTTAAATAAGAAGTGAGGTGTGAAAAATAAAGGTTCGATAGTCTAGAATTAGGATAATAGAATTGTTATTTTTTTTTAAAAAACAAAACTTTAGGGTTTGAATCATAGTTATTTCGCAAAACTAGCTTGACGAGATTTTGTGGGTAGTATCCGCTGAAAAACCTCAGGAGACAACACTCCTCCTACTAGGGACACCTGGAGGTTTAACGGCTTGTTGCACATGCTCAGTGCAATCGCGTTCCCTGCGAAAGTGAGGTTAGGATTTTTTTGTGAATAAACTGGCTTTGCTCGGGACGAGCAAATGATAAGTTTGGGGGTATTTGTTCATATCAGATTTTTGCATTTTTATACCGTCCATTTTTTATCGCATTGCTTATAGGTAGGTACTCTTGATCCATGTTTGCTAGATAATTGCAGGTTACAGGTTCTCGGCTCTAAACAGTAAAATTCATGAAAAAGCGCGGCAAATTCCGGATTACTGCCAACCACAGATAAAATACGGGTCTCCGCTCTCTATCCGTATGTTGCCGCACACCAGTTTAAATCAATGGTCATTTTCATGCACAAAGCACAATGTCAACACAAGATCCAAGATATCAACGCGGAGCTCAAGAAAATCATGACAAAAGATCCACATCAAATCACCTTTTGATATGCTGAAAATCTGGAAGAAATGTGAAGAGATTCTGAGAAACAAAGTATACCACACTGAAGAGAATAGCAACACAGGAAAACCCCAAAAATACGATGAGCCAACTCCTCCTAATGGCCGCGGATCCGCGGCCAACAAGGCGACTCGGCCGCGGATCCGCGGCCGAGTTGACTCGGCGAATGAAGATTTTCTGGGGGCAGTTTTGTAATATCATGCAGGGTCAGAATGTTGCCCTAGGGGTTCAGTTTCCTGCCTATAAATTGCCCATAACAATGCCAAGTGAAGGGTGCTTATTCTTGTGTGAAATTTTAGATAGATTTTGTAGTTCTTCTTCCTCTTTTCATCTTTCTCAATAAAACCTTGTAGTGAGCTTTTATGAGTGAAGTGATGAATAAAAGAGTTCATTTCTTTATCATGCTTGTCTTGTTATTTTGATAATTATATTTGCTTGTAATTTTCATTTGCTAATCTAGTTGTTGTTATTTGTTGTTTGTTTCTTTCTTCTTCTATTTTTCTTTATCCTTAACAACAATGATGCTTAAGCTTGATCCTTGCCAAAGTGAGGTCTCAAATAGCTAGTTGTAATCTTCTAACCTCTTTCTTTCTATCTTCCTCCTTTGTTGTATTTTCCTCTTTTTTTGTAATGGGTGAGTAGTTTCTCATTTGTTAGGGTAGGATAAGAAAAGTTTGAGAGAAGGAAATCTCTCTCACTCTTTTCTTGCCCAACATCTTAATTCAGACTCCCATTAATTGAACCACAATCCGCTCCCTACGGCACCCTATCCTACATGATAGCGGTGATTCCTTAGTGAGACCGGTTGTGGTTGAATTAACCGGAGGTTAAGGCTAAGATCCAAGAACGGACGGACAAGGACCAATAAGAAGAAACTAAGCGTTGGAAATCCTAGCTTATACTCTCAAGTTCCTTCCTAGTCGTGCTAATCCCCGTTGTTGCCGATTACCGTAACACCGATATTAAGAGTGGCAACGAAAGAAGTGAGCGACTCCTATCTCAAACTAACCTAATCCTAACCCTAACAAGCTCTCTTTATATACATTTAGCACATAGTTAATCTCAAACAAACCTGGAAATTTGGACTTAACTCGTTAAAGCATATAGAAAAAGATTCTCATCTCCCTGCGGACGACCCGTACTCAACCGGCTAGCTACCAAGCGAAACCGTCTTGATTGCGGTAATTAACTAAGCACGCAAAACCTCTAACAATCAAACGACGCTATACTCATCCTCTTGCCGTGTCTCATAGCCTGGAACAACAGTGGTGTCAGATCTGGATAAAAAAGAACCTCCCTGTCACCGTCTTTGAGGCTACTGGAGTACCTCTCGGGTGCCTGATGTTACCCACCATATCTGCGGAGTGGCTAATAGAATGTCAAACCAGATTGAATCTTTAGGTTCTTATCAAATTTTCAGTAATCGTTTGCGGTTCCGGAATCACTTCCAGTTCTACCATACTCCCACAACTGTTTTCTAAAAAAGTCCATTTTACTAAAACTGTGGCGAGTCAAGAACAATATCACTATTGATCTTCCAGATGGTAGAAAGTTAACCCTCTCCATAGCCCGGGTCAACCCACAAACAGCCATTACAGAAACGTGCCTTGAGTTATCCAGAGTCTGGTTTTAAGCATAAGCCGGACAACTCCCCGTACCTTAATATCGTTAAGATATGAACCGTTCTATATCCAATATAGAAATAGAGGCACTAATTTAATTGGAATCAGATTCAAATCATGCAGCTGTCTCCAGTGCATGTAAACTAAATGGAAGGAGACCGATCAGCGTTACTCAACTTAGGAATGCATCCAGATATGAGTAACGTGAAAGAGAAGCAAATTCTCATAATCATTACTATCAACTGAATACCATACACAAGTATCTACATCTTCGATCACCTTGAAGAATACTGATACTTGCAATACCTGGTTCTCTACTTTATTCATATACCTATAACTTCTCAAAACTTGGATCTTGCATTTGTATGAAACACATGTCTAAGAACTAGAGAAGTCATAAGTAAACAGAATATAGTGCGAGTACCAACCCCTCTGTCCTAATGGACACTGGACAATATACAATACTCTGTATATGTCCCCTGAGTCTAATAACTCATTCCCTGTGTGTCGTAGGTTGAAAACTGTACTTATGGTTAAGAAGAATTACACCGCTGTTTAATGCTCCTTACCTAACCATCCACTGATATAGGTAAATTTCATAGACATAATTTCAAAAAGTTATATCTCACTTTATAAAAATAAACGTACAGATATATCAATTTGAAATTGGTGCATAACAACGAATATTCAAATCCAAATATTTTCCGTCCGGCAAACAACCCAGGCGATTTCCTCAAATATCAACAATTACAACGAATCCCGATATAATGAGGATGATCACCCAATTCCCAATAACTTACTCCCACTCATCATCTATAAAACCATACAGATGTGAGAATCAAACCTGGTAAATACATACCCTGGAGCAAGAGCTAATTGGGAAATCAGTTTTCTTTTAACAATACACAGCGAAACTGAAACATATAAATGTTTCGAAGGGGTATCCGGGTATTCCTAGTAATGCCTCTTCCATTATCAGATTCACAACTGTAACCGTATATTTCTTTGCCATCTCTCCAAATCCCTTTATATGTCTTTAGTCATTACCTTCTGTACACCCCTTTAGGCTAAATGGTTTTCTTCCTTCCCTACCGTTCGGCACCAGCCTATGGTTTGAAAGAAGACTATCCAATAAGCATAATGGGTGTACTCTCGTAATCCTAGGAGTACTCGTAACCTGAGAGAAGGTGAAGATAAAAGACAACTGAATAAACCTTATTCCTATTTCTCCTGAACCAGAATCCATCCCCGAACTGGAACAAGTTCCTTCGAGTTCGTATATAACCATACGATGGAGTATCCAAATAACTGTGGATCTTCGTAGTGATACGGAGTGCTGGAGAAATACAAAGGTGATGTAGGATTGGCGAAGAAATACTTGGTTTGGTCGTGAATAGAAGTCACAATTTACTTTGCCCTCTTACTAATCCCTTTATTTGTCTTAACTTATTACCTTCTGTACACCATCGTTAGGCTAATTGGTTTTTTTCATTCCCCACCGTTCGGCACCTTCCTATGGTTTAGAAGAAGACTATCCAATAAGCGTAATAGGTGTACTGTCCTAATCCAAGGATCACTCGCAACCTGAGAGAAGGTAAAAGGAAAAGACAACTGAATAGTCCTATTCATTTTCTCTAGAACCGGAAACCATCCTCGAATATGGAACAAGTTCCTTCGAGTTCGTATATAACCATACGATGGTTTTATCCAATAGAAGTGGATGTTCGTAGTAATACGGGGTGTTCTGGAGAAAAGGGTAAAAGTAGGAGTAGCAATGAGGTATGCAACTCAGACAATCCAAAAGCCAGTGTTTTAAGAAGGTTCGGTTAATCTTGGTCACTGAGTTATAGTCTAGGATCGGGTCATGGTCGCTACCAAAGAGAGAGAGAAAAGAAACACTCAGCGTGCACTCTAACCTAGATCAGAATGGTTATCAATTTATCTAATCAGAAAACCTCCCACTATAACCTCAAATTCTCCTCCAAACCTGAAAGAAGAATTAGTCGGGATCGCCCGAGGAGTAAACCAACTCATCAGTGGGAATCGGGATCCAACTATCATCGCATGATAATGAGATGGAATCCACTCACGTTATCACACTCCAGAAGGTATGCGCATGCCTGGCAAGTTTCAGTTTCTTTAGAAACTCCCGATGTGATTTTTACCCCTAGGACCCAAGTGACCTTGACTAAGCCAACATATCAAAGGATCCTAGCCAAGTTCAACCCGTCATTATCTTGATTGCATTAGACCCACCAGCACGAGTCCTTGACTGAGCCAAAATGACCGTACGACTGTCCTAACCAATCACATATACATAAGACCGAAAAGCATTACAGAGCTACCGCACACTACGCCTCGGCTGAGCACGACATACGTAGCACGAATACTAAGCAATACTAATCTGAAATGACGGAAGGCTACGGTTGGTTTTTGGAAAAAAACCTTTAACGTAATGAACTTGATATCGTTGAAGGAACCGGATAACTTTTTATAAAAATATAGTGGCGAAAACCTTTGCTAAAGAGGTCGCTCCCGGTGAAGGGATCTCGGCTCTTTTCCCGTAGAATGAGGTGCAGGATATTCCAATTGAATACCACGATGCAAAGCAAAAGGCAATCTGCTATAATGAAGTTATTACCCTGATGCAAACTTCTGTCCAAGGGGTCACTCCCGGTGAAGGGATCTCGGCCCTTGCCTCGTCGACTGAGGTGCAGGATATTCATAACCGAATACCACTGTGCAAAACAAAAGAGAACGTCCTTGCAATAACAGCTTTTTTGAAAAATGTTCCAACAATATCAAACAGGTTTGTTTAGCTTGCATTGATCCGAATCAATATAGTCCCATCAATTAATCACACCATAAAAGAACGAAAATATGATGTACGTATATGCCATCCGCATTCGCCTCTGGGTCCCGTCATCACCCGTTAGGTTACTTAACTAACGACAGAGCGGGGACTGGACTAGCGCGGGTGTAAAACATATACAATATCTACTAGTATAAATATCAATATATAATATTCGCTCAAGGCGTGATAAAATGCAACATCACAGAAATGTAATAAGCATCACAGAACAATATAGATAATCTGGGGGGGGCCCGGGTTTCATAGAGCCGCTACTGAAACCCGACGTTCCCCTGGTCATGTGGATAGCCTGTGCAATGAAATCCTAGACTCCTACGGGCGCGGCAAGTTACCCGCCAAAACCTGAAGCGAGGCATCCCCTTCAACAAAGTGAATGGACCACCCAGCACTTCACGGAATCCGGTAACTTGAGCACCCCTCCTTGGGTCAACCTATACCCCCTACGAGTGCGGCGAATAGCCCTCCAATTCTAGATTAAAGCCCCCTCCGTCTCAAAGCCATGAAATGCGGGCCCGTTGCCCTCTAGAACCCGGCTATCCGTGCACCCCACCGCGGGGTAATCCTAGTATAGAAAGTAAAATATATATAACGGGTACATCGACCTCAGCCGGGTCGTGCCCCAAAAGAATAATATACAAACAGGCAATGACGGCAGTCCACATATCGGACGCTCGTCCCTCAATATCAAATGTACAAATACAACCAAACTGTACTAATATTGCACCAAGATATCCACCACGACAAATCCGCAACATCACAGCACAACACAGAACATCAACGTGAATGTCACGTTCGCAAATCCGTCTAAAAGAGCTATAGCAATTAGACAAGATTTACCGATCAAATGACATTCACGGTCGCAGATATAATGTAAATACTGTGAACTAACATATTTAAAATTTTCAATCGATAAAATTTCCCGAAGTGGGCCCCAAGCATAAATCCAGTACTCAAAATAATCTGGGCCAAAACAAAAATTACCAAAAACCTCAATTCCAACACAGAGACCACTGTAGAAAATTTTATGCAGTGTTGCTACAGTGCGGCGGTGGAACCGCGGCCAAAACGTGGGTACGGCCGCGGTTCCGCGGCGCTACAGTGCAATCATGCTTAGAAATTTTTGCAGTATTCTTAAAAAAGTCTGCATGATTTTCTGCAACACTCAAAATAATTTTTCGACGATAAAAAAAATTCGACAGAAACTTCATGAAATAGAATCACGGTTTCGGAAATTTCGTTCGATCGAAGTTCTAAAGACGTTAGAGCAAGCTAGTAAAGGTTAATGGCGTGGCTCTGATACCATGTAAGTCTACGGTAGCGCCCCGGCCGTCTGTCCGAGGCCAAAATGCGGAAACGAAAACTTTTTCAAAACTTGAAACCGGCGCTATCGTATACTATAAATCCGGATCGAACCATTAACCTATAAACTAGCAACTAGAGAAGGGATAGAAAAGCTATACCGATCAATCCGTGTCCTTCGGTCTTTGGCCACCATCCCAAGCTCCTCGCGGCATCTCCGAGCTCCGGTCTTCTCGTCGGAAAGGGCACCACATCATCGAGTCTTTTTACGGGCTCCCACTTCATCCGAAGCAACTCGGACATGAAGTTCGCTAGCCGACGTGTCCAAGGTGAAGTAGAGAATGTGTGTGACAACTTTGTCTCTTGCATCCATTGTATGGATGGAGGTTGAAGGTGATGCCATCCATGGAAATGGTGAGCTAGAGGAAGAAGAAGAAGCCTTTTCTTTTCTTTTGTCTTGCTATGATAAAATGAGAGCAAGAATGTATAATACAAGAGCAAACCCAAAGGGATATGGCTGCCCTTCTCTCTCTTCCTCTCATTTCATCACTCAAATCCATCACAAAATGTTACATATGCACAATAAAAGAGACCATGAGTCACTAGGTTGCATGTGTCACAATAAATACACCTCATGGTGATTTATAGCTCATAATTTCCATATGCAAACATTAATCCAAATGTTTGCAACAATAAAAAAGATACGGCAACATCTAAAGTAAACTCGTGACGGATCACAAGGATACCCCTCACCTGTATATACACACCTGCATCCGCATTCCGACTGAATGCGAATGCGATGAGACTAAAGTAATCCAACAAATCTAATACTAGGATCCGGCTTAAACCAAAGCCCACTAGTATGATCCGTCCAATCATGATCCGTGCACTACTGCACGTATATGATCGAACCCTGCCATATATCATACGGCCTCTACAACGTTTCGCCCGAAACTTGAAAACTGTCTGTGGGGGACTCTAAAGACTCGTCAATACATTGGCTATGGATTTAACTACTAGCACGTCAGAGATACTAGCCGTACGTAACGGACTACCATGTATTGACCAAAGGGAGGTCGATGAGCGAACTCATCCTGATACCCTACTGAGCCTGTCAGTGACAATATCCGTACAGTCCGGTCCGTTCGTCTATGAGCATCGCATGGCGGGCCTAGGGGGTTGGTAAAAGTCAGACCCCCAAAAGCGGTACAAGTCGTGTCGGAGTGTAACCCAGAACACACTGAGATACTACTGGAATACCTACCAGTAAATCTCCTGCCTTGGCCAAGGACTTCGTGTAATGGCTCTCCTAGACATAGCGCGATCTCACCCCCAATACCGGGAAAGACGAAACCCCTGCCGATCCGCTCACTGCCTCCATGTGGCTCGGGACTGTACCCAACTAAAACCTGTTTGCATGACTCCTTTGAGCCGTGGTAAGGTAGTAATCAAAGCACAGTGGGAACTCACACGAGACAAATGACGATCTCAGGTCGATGAACTAACCTGTACACATGTCATCAGGAAACTGCTATCTGACGTCAGGTATAATACCAACTAGCATGTTCCCGGCGAGTCCTGTCCGGTGTACTCATAACCCAATGAGCACCTGTATACATCTTAGGTGAACCAACTGACACCAATGGCTTGTGAGACCGGCCACCGCCCCTCGTCGGGGTCTCGACTGTATACACAAGTCTACTAATGGAGTATCGATGCCCGGTCTCGAAAACTCCCACGACTAGGGACCTTTTAAGGATGTGCTTATAGACCCCAGCTCCCACGTATATGATCGTCATCATACTGCTGGCAGTCAAGCAAGAATCCTAAGGGCTCTATCAACGTGTAATAGCGACCTGTAAGGTCACCTAAAGCAGTGCACGATGATAAAGATAAACCAGATAGCATACTATCATCTTGAGTAAGACTGTCCTACCGCCATAGGTCCTCCCTCAATCATTGCAATCACGTGCCTGCGATCCAATAATTGACTCTGAGGGCACTATATCCAACAATTTATTCTTGACTCATTATTCTGGCAGATGGACATGTACTAGTTAGTTTTATTATTTTTACTGTTCTTGATATCTCTACAGCCGTAATGTGACTGTGGAGGGATATTTCCTATCCACAGGTAGCATGGTTGGCTCTGTCACGTGCCTATCTTAGCCCACTCTGGGAAGCGGGGTGTGACAGGATTTGTTTGGTATCAGAGACATAGGATTTAGGTTATCGGGTTTAATTCTTTTTGTAGTTGGGTATTGGACCCAATACACGAATCAGAATACTCGTGATTAGAAACATGTCCTGCCACTTTACCATCTTGCCATTCTTGAATCTTAACTTTCTCTTGATCCTTTGCCTTGACGATATGCAAACCACTTTGCATCTCGATTTGAAACTTTTGGAACCCTATTGTTTATCTCTAGGATTTAGGCGACTTGAACTGAGTTATGTGATTGTAACTATGAACTGCAGCATCGTTACAATGCGGTACTCTATTTAAGTAACTTTGAATTCTAGTCTTGATTCATATCCTTGATTCATGGTCATCATTCATCGCAAGTTTTGAATCCTGTTCATCATACTAATCCTCTTTGGTGTATTGGTTGCAGAATCATGGAAGCCAGGAATCTACGATCGTACCAGAGGCGTATGGATGACGCCACTTTGCTTGGAGTAATTCATAACTTGCTTGAGGATCACAAGTAGCAGACCGAGCAGAAGCTGGCGTTCACACCAAACCAAACGCCCATACGTAGAGGTATTCCGGAGAACCGACGTGGCGTAGCACCAATGAAGAAAACAGTCGTTGTTGATCGGAGAAGGAACGTGAATTGTAACTTTTGCCATTTACCTGGACATGTGGAAAGGGAGTGTAGGAGGAAGCTTGGACTTTGTTTAATTTGTGGATCGGCAGATCATACTATCAATGCTTGTCCGTCGAAGCTTCGTACGGAAGAAGATGTTCAGAGGTCAGTTTTGCCCAAGCAAAAAAGGAAGGGTGTTGTGCGATTACTGCCAGCGACCGGGTCACTATCGAAGGGATTGTCGTATGAGGCTTGGACTTTGTTTTGTTTGCGGATCAGCTGATCACATCATTGATACTTGTCCGTCAAGGCTAAGGTTGAAGGAAGATACTCAGAAGCCACCGCAAAAGCAGTTTCAGGAGCAGAAGCAGTTGACTCAGGGACCCAATCAAGATCGAGCATTTACCCTGATGGCTGAAGAAGCCAAGGCTTCAGACAAAGTCGTTTCAGGTATCCTACTTGTTCATGGTCTTCTCGCATTAGTGTTATTCGATTCTTGTGCATCCCATTGATTTATGTCATCCAAGTTTAATACTACACACTCGATTACTTGCACGACCCTGTCTAGTTATTAGGACATACATACTGGGAATGGGAAAATCATAGCTAGTAGAGAATGTAAGGATTGTTCTGTAGTTATTTGCGGACAGGAGTTATTCGCAGATTTCTTGGTGATTGATACTGGTAGATATGAAGTTGTCTTGGGAATGGATTTTCTCGGCACTTTCCACGCTCACATTAATTGTAGAGCAAAGAAAGCGATTTTTCAGATTCCCGAACATCCGGAGGTTGTTTGGAGTTAGCAGTTCTGTCGGACCAATCGAGTTTAGGGCTAGGCCGACAAACAATGTTCTTCCGTCGATGGAAGTTGAAGCACCAGCTGTAGTTCGAGATTTCATGGACGTGTTCGAGGACATCTCGGGTTGACCGCCGAAACGAGATATGGAGTTTGCGATCGACCTTGTTCCTGGTGCAGCGCCAATCTCAAAGGCGTATTATCCAATGGCACCAATGGAGTTGGAAGAAGTCAATTACTTGAGAAGGATTGGATTCGCAGCAGCAATTCACTTTGAGGAGCTCCAGTTCTTCTAGTAAAAGGACGGCATGCGGATAAATGTGCGTCAGTTTTGAGGCATTGAAGCAGAGATTGATAACCGCTCCTATTTTGACCATACCAGACGGTTCCAGAGGATTGGTGATTCACAGCGATGCATCTGGGAAAGGATTGGGATGTGTTTTGATACAGCATGGAAAGGTTATAGCCTACGCGTCGAGACAATTGAAGATCCATGAGAAGAATTACCCAACTCATGATTTGGAGCTAGCAGCTGTGATTTTCGCTTTGAAGATTTGGAGACACTACTTGTTGGGCGAAAGAGTCGAAGTATTCACCGATCACAAAAGCCTGAAGTATGTGTTCACGCAGAAAGAGCTTAACATGAGGCAACATAGATGGTTGGAGCTGATGGATGACTACGATCTTGATCTTAAGTACCATCCGGGGAAAGTTAATGTTGTGCCGGATGTACTTAGTCAGTTGCCAGCAATTCAGACGTTGACTGCACAGAAGAAACTTATCGAAGACTTTGGGAGATTCGAGCTGCAGATCGTACTACCGCATTCATCGGGACAGTTGATGTAGTTGCAAGGACAGTCATCATTGATCGAGAATATTAAAGCAGCGCAGTCACACGATCCAAGATTGCAGAAGCTTCGAGAACAAGTTGAAGCAGGACTTCGAATGGACTTGTTGATTCATGAAGATGGTTCATTGCGGTATGGTAGCCGTTTATGTGTGCCAAAGGGAGACATTCGTGAAGAAGTTATAAAGGAGGCACACAGTTCCGCATATTCCGTACATCCAGGAAGCACAAAGATGTACCGTAATCTACAACAGCATTTCTGGTAGGAAGGCATGAAACGGGAGATTGCCCGCTTTGTAGCGAAGTGCTTGGTGTGTTAGCAAGTTAAGGTTGAATATCAAAGGGTTGCTGGTTTATTTCAACCACTTCCGATTCCTCAATGGAAGTGGGAACATATAACCATGGATTTCGTGACGGCTTTACCGCGGAGTCCAAAGGGCAACAATGCAGTTTGGGTAATTGTTGATCGATTGACTAAGGCAGCTCATTTCATACCATTTCGAGTTGGTCAGTCAACAGAAACGTTAGCAAAACGGTACATCCAGGAGATTGTAAGATTACATGGAGTACCTGTGAGCATCGTGTCCGACCATGACACTCGTTTCTTATCACACTTCTGGAGGAGCTTACAGGATAGTTTGGGGACTCGATTGAAGTTTAGCACAGCTTATCATCCTCAGACAGATGGTCAGTCGGAGAGAACGATCCAAACTCTTGAAGACATGTTGAAAGCTTGCATGTTAGACTTCAAGGGTTCGTGGGAGGATCATCTACACTTGGTGGAGTTTTCGTACAACAACAGCTTTCAGGCGACTATTTAGATGGCTCCATTCAAAGCATTGTATGGTCGCAAGTGTCGTTCACCTGTTTGTTGGGACGATATTGGAGAACGAAGATTGTTGGGACCGGATTTGATCATGCAAACAGTGGAGAAAGTTAATACTATTCGGAATCACATGAAGGCGGCACAAGATCGGCAGAAGAGTTGGGCCGACACATCGAGAAGATCTCTTGAGTTCGCTGTTGGTGATCTAGTATTCTTGAAGATATCACCGACTAGAGGAGTGATTCGTTTTGGGAGTCGAGGCAAGCTTAGTCCTCGATTCGTGGGGATTTACGAGATTATGGAGCGTGTTGGAGAAGTGGCTTATCGATTGGCATTACCACAATCTTTGGCGAATGTTCATGACGTTTTTCATGTTTCTCAACCCCGTAAGTATGTTCGAGATAAAACACACGTGCTGGATCATTCGGAGCTGACTGTATGAAAGGATTTAACCTATGAGGAACGACCGATGTCGATTGTTGATCGAAGAGAAAAGGTCCTTAAGAACAAGATTATCCCTCTCGTACTTATTTCTTGGGGAAATCGCTCGCATGGAGAATCGACTTAGGAACAAGAAGACGAGATTCAACAGAAGTTTCCACACCTATTCTTGTAATTTCTTTATTGTTTATCTTTCCTTGTTGTTGGAATTTCGAGGACGAAATTCTTTTTGTAGTTAGGTATAATGTAACACCCTAGTTCATTTATACCAATTCCAGTTCGTATATTTTTTTATTTATGGTGTTTTCCTGATTTATCGTGTTTTGGGTGCGAATGGTATTTTACATTTAATATTGCATTCGACCCGACCCGCTTGCTTGAAACCTGTTTGAATCATATTTATGATTTATCCTGACTTGTTGCATAGACTGGTACACATTCATGAACACTGCATACTGGCATTTTATCTGGTATTGCATCTTTTACCATATAACAATTTAAGTCACTTCAAATATTTTTAAAAAATATATTGCATGGCCTGCATGATACCCCTAACCCCGTGGTAGTATCCGCGCATCTTGTTCTCGTCCCGTTCAGTGAAACGGACTTGTTTGGATGGCTACGCGCACGTACGTGCATCCGTTCTTGGGGTATGCATTTTCGTTACCCGGACATTCATTTTTAGTTTTGGTCGACACATATATTTTTCGTATTTTAAAACTGGATTTTTAGACCCAACTCGGGTATGTTTTGGAATATTTTTGTATCCCGCCAAAATTCCAATTTTAATAATATTTATATTTAAATTTTAGTCGACAGTTTAAATTTATTTACCTAATCAAATCATTTTAAATTTAACATCTAAACAGTTTAACAACTCAGAATCTCTCTCTTTCTGTTTCTCTATTCTCTTTCTTCCGACCCCACATTCTGAGCCAATCATCTTTCCGTCTTTCCTTCTCTTTCCCTGACTCATGGACCACCATCACAGAACCCACCATCACTCAGCCTCTCTCTCTCTTCACTACGCAGCAAATTTATCTCTCCTCCCCTCTCTCTCTCCCCTCTCGATCTCTCTCTTCTCTCTATCTCTCTTCTCCTCTCTATCTCTCTCTTTCTCTCTCTCCCCCTCTCTCTCACTCCTCTCGCGATCCCTGTTCACCACGGATCCGCTCACCTCCTTCTCCCATAAAGTAACCTCCCTCCTTCATTCTTTCTCCTTCACGACGCAAACCCAAACCCAAAGAAACCCAGCCTCCTCCTCTGCCAACGACGCCGCCATCGCAGCCAACGCCGCCACCCTCACCCTCGTCTTCAACCTCGCTCATCTCCCTCTCCTCTCTCATCTCCTTCCTTTCTCCTCTCCTCCTCGTCCTCACCCCAACGTTGAACCAAGAACCCATCTCCTCCTTCACCTGCACCCTCCACCGCCGACGACCCCACCTCGTCGTCACCTATGCACCTTCCTCATCCCTCTCTCCTAACCTCCTGACACCACCACCACCGTCATCTCTTCATCCCATACAACCAGAGCTTCCCTGCACGCCCCAGTCGACCCGAGAATCCCCACTGCCCTTGCTATGGATCTCGCCGCCGGCGATCCTTCATCGTCGTCGCCCCTTGCCAACTCCTCTGACCCCAAGATAACTCCAGTGCACAAACCCAGTGAGCACAGCCCTTCTCCCTTCTTCTTCTTTTTCTTTCTCTTTTCTTTATTCTTTTGTGAAATCTGTTTTCCAGCGATCGCCGGAGCCGTGACGACGCCGACGATCCAGACGACCCAGCGAACGTGCCTTGCCTGCGTGATCACCCTCTTACGTTGATTGGACCCGTTCCGTGTGCCGTGCGTGCGTCGCGACATTTTGCCGACGTCGGACGTACCGTACATATCCGTTTCGTGATCCATCTAGGCAAGTTTATCTTGCTACATGCTATAATACTATAATCTTATCTATTTGAATTATAATACTCCAAAATGGTTAATTTTGCAATCCACATTATTGTTTTCAGTTTTATCGATTTATTCGATGTCCGTTTACATTCGTATAGGACATTTCAGATCTAGGGCATGCAAGTTTATCTTGCTACATGCTACATTACTTTATATACGTCTATTTTATTAATTATAACACTGGTATTTTAAATCATGCATCCAAAGTTCTCGTTTTACAGTTTCCGACATCCGTATATATCCGTACGTATTATTTTACATCTAGCGCATGCAAACCTACCTTGTTACATATTATACTACAGTATACTGCACACAATGGAATATTTACATCTCATATTGCTTAGTTGTACATTCCACATTACCCTTTTATAGTTTTACTGTTTTCAGGATACCCGTTTGCATCCATCTCATTTAAAATATATACAGCTACATTTATAGATCACATTAATTCATATTATTATTGTATTAACACCCCATGCTTAATAAGTGCATCCTAATTAGTATCGGAACTATACATGTAACCCTAATCGATAATTGTGCATCCATATCATTGATTTTATATCAATTTGCATACCATGTCGTATTATATCATTTTATTGTTATATTAGTACTACATACTTGATTTTGTGTACCCATACTTATTATAGTTTGATCATGAGCACCCATTTGATTTATGTATACTACTTGCTATGATCTGATACACCATTACTTGACCTGACTTGATACTTGTACACTAGTTGACATGACCTGATATATTACTACTTGACTCGTTACCTGATCCCGTTTCTAATGCCGACAATCCTGACATGTTGTCCCGATGGACATATCCTGCTGTTTGTATAAACAAACATGTTCCTGCTTGATTCCTGTGTTGGCATTAGTCTCAGATTTATCAATACCTGACTTGAACACTTAACTTGGGGGTATGGGGAAATCAATGATGAAACCTGACTTGTAACTCGACAGTTCGATGCCTTTACTGATCAGTCTTACGGGCTAGGCCAGACCCGGGATGATGCTGCTGACATCATTCGTCTTTACATACTACCTTTTACTGCCTAGCGGCACGTCTCGGATTTATCCCGAGAGTCTTTGACCGTGGTCCCGGGCACGCATGGGATACTATTGAGTTACATCGACGATTCATTAAATTGATTTCAAGGACTTAAGAGTAGTTAACCTAGTAAACCAGTTTAGATTACTCACCGCACGTCACCTGTGCCTTTACCATTCACTGCCCTTATTTATGTTACTGTTATACCTTATTTACCGTTCATACTCGTACCTGCATGTCTTGCTACTCCTTGATTTTATTATTGTTTGATATTATGACGCACTGACGTTTGGGTTTTGCATGGCCCAGATTCTTTACCATTGCTGCAGGCCGAGCAGGAGTATTTCAGTCAACGGGCCGAGCAGTGAGGACCTGTTATTAGTTTAGTTTAGTTTCATTTCGGTATTTTTCATTCCTGATGTGAGCCCGCATTATGGGACGTACATTCCAGTTTATTATTGTTTTGGATCTTTTTGCTTCCGCATTATTTTTATTCTTGACTCATCATTCTGGCAGATAGACATGTACTAGTTAGTTTTATTATTTTTACTGTTCTTGATATCTCTACAGCCGTAATGTGACTGTGGAGGGATATTTCCTATCCACAGGTAGCATGGTTGGCTCTGTAACGTGCCTATCTTAGCGCATTCTGGGAAGCGAGGCGTGACAGGACTCCACCTGGAGTTCTCCGTTACCATACACCAAGAATATTTCTTTAGTCCTTCTCAAGTACTTTAGAATGTTCTTCACAGCTGTCCAATGCATCTCCCCAGGATTTGATTAATACTTACTTACCACACTAAGTGCGTAAGCTACATCCGGTCTGATGCATAACATCACGTACATGATAGACCCAACTGCAGAAGCATAGGGCATCACTTGCATGCGAGCCCTCTCCAAATCTGTCATGAGAGACGTCTCTTTGTAGAGAGTGATTCCTGAGCAAGCGGGTAAATTACCACGCTTAGAATCTTCCATACTAAACCTCTTTAGTATGGTGTCAATGTACCTAAATTGGGACAATCCCAACATCCTTTTAGATCTATCTCTATAGATCTTTATCCCCAGGATGTAGGAAGCATCATCCAGATCTTTCATTGAGAACTTTTGTGATAAAAAGAGCTTGACCGAGTGTAGCATAGGAACATCATTTCCTGTCAAGAGTATGTCATCCACGTACAATACGAGGAAGACAACCTTACTCTCTACAACCTTTTTGTATATACTGAAAGTGTTTGTTAGTGTCACACCCCGCTTCCCAAAGAAGGTGAAGGATGACGTGGCATGGTCCGCAACCTAACTGTATTGAAGGTGGTCTATTCAATACAGTTACGTTAAGTGTATGAATATTTAACATGCAGGATGTGTACCAAAACAAAAATAATAAAAGCGAAAGTCATTTATTTCCATTAACCAAACTTTATTACATCCCAAAAGAAAGAGTAAAAATAAACTAAGTAGTTTAATTACATCGGGGAGAAACAAAAGCCCTAAACATGTGGGCAACAATAAAAACTAAATCTAGCTAATCTTCCATCGTCCAGTCTGCATAATCTTCATAAGCTGGCTTCACACCTTGATCTTCGCTATAATACTCATTCTTATCTGACGGACATTCCAAAGATAGAGGAAGAAAAGTAAGGTCCGTCAGCGAGTTATACTCGGGTAGGATTGCTTCATAAGGAAGTAGGAGTATAAAATGAACAGCTGTATATAAGAGTATGATGTATGCATGCATACATAAAGTAAGGGGTGTAAATGTTTGAAATGCACAAACTTAAGACGTTTTGAAGAGAGGTATATATGAGCATGAGTATGTTGTAAGTTGTATGTAGATAAGTAGTATGAAGTATAGGTGAAGGTAAAAGTTCGTATTAGTTTGTTAAACAAGGGTCCGGATACTCACGATTATTCCGTTGTGGCCATGGAACAACAACTGGGGAAGTGAAATGTACTGTTTCACTTTCCGGGATCATGATCGAGTAGTAGGGGAATCCGAGTTCCGAATTATCCTTGCCTAATCAAACTACCCATCCCCGTGGTTCAGTATAAAGGTTCGGACGAATTAGAGTTAGTGCGTATACTTCTAGACATGGAATTTCCACATTGTATAGTCTCCCATATATTAGACTGTTCACCCGGAATATCGGGATCTTCATATTTGTATAGTCGCCCATATATTGGACTGTTCACCCGGAATATCGGGATCTTCATAAAGTATTCCATACCTAGGTCCATGCATTCTAACCCTAACTGTATCATGTTTTATATATATCATGTTGTCATAACTGAAAATTTTAGAAAGTATTGATCTCGTTTAATATGGCCTTCCACAACCACTCGTTTTATTTTATGAAGTTCGTAAAGTAGTTCGTGTCATCTTAGGAAAAGCTTAGTTAAAAAGAAATAATAGTGTTTAATTATCTTCTATTACTTCTAAGAAAAACCATGAGATTTGGAATATTTATCATTTGGAAAAAACATACTATTTTACGGAAAAATATCATTTCGATAAAAGGTTGTGGTGTTTATTTGAAAATCTTTTGCAAGAGGTTTTTATAAGGAAAAGTTGCAAGAGGTTTTTATTTGAAAATCTAGATTGCTCCTAATATTCCAAAAGGGCAAATTATGAGGTCCTCAAATCGCCTCTTCACCGCCAATTGTGGCCAGGTAAGCACAAGTAAGGAAAGGAGGGATCCGCTCACGAATCACCGTGAGACGAGCCTTTTAAAGTTACCTTTCTCACTTGTCTAGCCTAGGCACCACAAAGTCTGGTTTAGATAAACGACCGATGCCTACAACCTTCCTTTGTCCTAAATTGGTGTTATTTTAAAATTACCTTTTAATAAGATACTAAATATTCCTTTTGAAAAGATATCGTTATTTTAATTTAGTATTTTCTTCTTCAAAAAGGTTGAAGGGGGTTTAAAAATATTTGTAAGTAAAATATACGTATGCTGTATCTAAAATATTTATTTCGCATATCTTTATTTCTTATGGTTATTTAAACAAATATAATATTTTAATTAAACGAGGGTATCTTGTGGAAATAACCTATTTCGAGATCATTTTTATAGTATGGGTATGTCAGAGATGAAATGATAATTCATGGGTTATGACATTAAGTAGATCAGATTCCAGGTATTATGGGTGTGTAATATACTTTTATGTACAGAGGGAATTTAAACACCGTTTTAAAATATGGGTTAACATTATCGTTATTAAGGGTACAAGGAATAAGTATGCACGAATATTATAACACCATTTTAAATGGGGGTTGATGATTATAAGTTGGAACTAGCTTATTGAGAAAGAATGTGACAGGAAAAGAGGAGAGAGGCGGATCCTACCTTTTGTTTGAGTCGGATGCCGAAGGGTTGAAAACGTAAGCGTGTACAAAATCCTCAATAGCTCCGCGCCCCGATTTTTTCTTGGCGATTGGGTGGAGTAGTAGCGTCGGTGTCGTCGATACGAAGGCACCGGTATTTTTTTCAGAATTTTTGGAGTTCTGAGATGTGAGAAATCAGTGTTTAAAGTGCCTATTTATAGCGTTTTCCAATCAACGGAAAAATCCAAAAAATCTGTTAAAAACACAAAAATCCGCGCTGCCTCATGATTTGCGAATCATTAGTTAATGATTGTGCCCGCCACCTCTTATCTCAGCCGTTGGATTGAGATCCAACGGCTGAGATCGCGCCGCCAAGAGTCCCGCCGCCTGCCACGGTCGCGCGTGTGGAGACCACGCGTTTTCGCGTGGTCCCCACCACGTGGGCGCCGTCGGGGTTTCTGGGCCGTTGGATCTTGTGATCCAACGGTCCAGGTTAAAAGGTTTAAAAAATTAATAAAAATAAAAATCAGCAGATTATTTAAAAATATTGATTTGGCTTTGAAAAAATTGGTACAAATGTTTATAAATAGGGAAAAATTATGGGAAAATTTCAGAAATTATATTTTATTGTTATCTTTAGTATAAAAATAATTTTGGGCTAAAACTAAATGATATATTCATTACTATGGTTTTAGCTAGTTATTAAAATTATTTAATATCTAGTTTATCCTTTAAAATATTTTTAATTACTAATTAATTACTTTTATTGATAATAAAAATATGTAGATTATTTTAGGGTGTTATAAAATCTTACTAAAACATTTTAAGCCTATAAAAACAATAAGTAGAATTTAGAAAATTCCTTTAATCATATTCAATGCTTTGAAAATTATTAACACTACTTTAAAAACTATTATTCTATAAAAGAAACACGTAAATAATTATTTGATAGTAGAAATTTAAATAAAATATATTTTATTAGGTATTAGAAAACACGGTCGTTACAGTTAGCACCACCACTGGGTTTTACTAGCATCAAGCATGCCATTTTAAAAAAAATTGGGTGCTAATTAACACTAAATAAGAATCGAAACTAGATGATTAGGGTTTAACTATGATATAACAAAATATTATACTAAAAGAAGGAGGCTACAACCTTTGTAGACCGTGTCCTTCTCTTCTCAAGATCCGTGTAGTAGTCCACGCGACTCTACTAGGCTCCACTTGAAATTGGATCGAGCTTGCTTTGCGATCTTCGTGCCGAAGATGATCCACCCGAAGTTCCGCTAATCCAAGCTACTACTTCACTAAACTCTTTAGTGAAGCAAACACACTACACCAAAATGCTAATCTAGTGTAGGATGGTGAAGAAAGGGTGTTGTTTGCTCATTAGGGTTCTCACAAACTCAAGATTTCACAACTCATGTGAGGGATTGAGCTTGGAGAAAGTGAGGAAAAAGATGGAGAGAGCTAGAGAGGAGAACTCATCACATGAGCTTAAGTGAGGAAAATAACTCAAGTATGTGAAGAAATGAAGAATGGCTCTTTTAACATAAACACAATAATTGAAGCATCAATTTGTTTCAATAAACAAATTAAACCATGCTTCAATAGTGCAAGAAAAAAAAGAATAAACAAATCAAAAGCCATGCTTCACCCATTCCATAAAAAAGTCTTCCCATTTCCACCTCATTTTCTATTCTCTCAAAATAGAAAATCAATGCCATTCTTATATATATATATATATATATATATATATATATATATATATATATATATATATATATATATGTATATATATATATATATATTCAGAAGAAAATAATTAGTGAGCAATAATATTAGTATATATATATTCAGAAGAAAGTAATTAGTGAGCAATAATATTAGTTAATATATAATTATATCAAATATAAATATATATCATATTATTAAATTAACAGTTGATTCAATAATCCGGTTATATAACATATAACCTACTAATATCATTTATATGTATACCACATTATCAAATCAACACTTGATTCGATAATCCGGTTATATCACATATAACCTGACCGATGACAGATAACCGCCAGATTATAATACGGCATCACATACTCGTATTTAATCTGGCTCCCCGCACATATCAGCATATGTGCCCTACTTCGTTTCGCCTGAACTAGGAAACTTCTGTGTGGGACTCTGAAGACTCGTCAATACGCCAACGGTAGGTAATGATCATATCAGTTATCCATAAGCCGTCAGCGGTACTAGCCAGACGTAACGGTTACCCAGGTATTGAGCGAATAGAAGATCGACAAGCAAGCTTGTCCAAGCTCCCATGAAGCCTATAAGTAACACTTACCGTACAGTTCGGTCTCTTCGTCTGATATGTCGCATATCGAGTCTGGGGGTGGAATCGTCAGACCCAAATAACTTGATAAGTCATGCCGATGTGTGGCCTATAACGGTACGAGAAACTACTGATAACTCTTACCAGTAAATCTCATCTACAGTCCTGGCCAGGGACTTCCTATTATAGCCAATCGAGCATGGCGCAACATCAACTCCTTATACCGGGAGAGACGAAACCCCTCCTATCGCTCATTGCCTCCATGTGACTCGGGGTTGTACCTAAAATCCACCTGTTTGCACGACTCCTTTAAGCCTTGTTTAGGAGGAAATCAAAGCACAGTGGGAACCACACAAGACTCTATGACGATCTTGGGTCTACATACTAACTTGTACCAGTGTCACCAAAGAACTACTATCTGACGATTTGTATAATATCATCTAGGAGTTCTCGGCGAGTCCTGTTCGGTGTACCCATTCTCTAATGAGCACCTATGTACAATTTTTGATGTCAAACACTAATGGATATGGGATCAACCATCAATACTCTCCATTGAAACACACAAATAAGATCCCAAAAAAAATTTACAAATCAACTCGATCGAGGCCTTGCTCTGAAATCGGATTAAAACTTGGTTCGTGCCCACACATGGATGCATATGAACCTTTAATATAGTGAGACTCCGTCCAAAAGACTCAAGTCTTATGGAAGTTTGTCCCATTTTATATTTTATACTCATGCACCTCTC
This sequence comes from Agapanthus africanus, assembly GCA_030015575.1. Taxonomy (NCBI): domain Eukaryota; kingdom Viridiplantae; phylum Streptophyta; class Magnoliopsida; order Asparagales; family Amaryllidaceae; genus Agapanthus; species Agapanthus africanus. The sequence continues at coordinate 143,132,868 of JASDDO010000031.1, forward strand.
ATAGTTTTTCCAATGTTTTTCCAATACGAGACCAAGGAGCATGGTCTATCAAGGGCATGTAGACGGCTCTCTCTCAGATGTGTTATTAAAGTATAAATTCACCAATGTCATCAACCTAACTCTGATATCAGATAAAGAGATTTCAATTACACAATTGCAAGAAATGAAATTGAAAGAGAAACACAAGAATCACAAAGAAATTGAAAGAGAAATAGGTTTTTTTTCCCTCCACTTCTCACAAAAATAAAAGGATTACAATCTTCTCTCCCAAATCCCTCTCCCACTTAGTCACCGCACACTCATTGAAAAAACCATAAAACAATATTTATTTGAGTCTAAGATTCTACTAAATACAAAATTACCAAACTAACATAATCAAAGATAACCCGACACAAACCCGAAACCCGATAAAATAAAATACATGTCTAAAAGTCCAACAACACACACAAAACGCTTCAGAAACCGCGGGGAAAAAAAGCAAAACGCGTGGAGCCCACCAAAACGACGTTCAAGCTCAAGCCCTTGGCTCCACATTGAGGTGTCATGTGATGTCATCCTACCCCTGTCTTATCTGTCGCCACGTCACCCTCACGCATCCAGCGTTGACAGCGATGTGAATGGGCCCTCTCCTCTTTGCCGTTAAAACTTAAGAGTGATACCCAACACAAACGATATTGTGAAACCATATTCACAAATTCTTCGTTTGGTGTGATTTGACGGAATCGAAAATTCGGATTCGGAGAACTATTCGGAAAAAATCGGCAGGTATTCGGAAAAAATCGGCAGGCATTCGGGAAGGATTCGAGCAAGAAATTAATATATGAGACGCTAGATTTTGATTTTGTGAATTATTCGCTGTTTTTACAAATAATTCGGGAATACTTCATGAATTATTCATGAATAATTCGGCCCGTTCGGCAACAGCGATTAAACCGGAGATTTAATCGGCTGATAAAAAATTTACGAATTATTCATGAATTCGCCGAATAATTCACGAATTATGCGACTATGCGTGAAACAAAACAAACAAAGGAATCAAATTCTTTCTTTTGAAAACAAGATACTAAAAAAAAGGCAGTACTACTTGAGTTTTGGATCGAGGAGATTAAAGCTTTATTTCAAATCCTTCGTTATCAAACACATACAGTCATGTGAGGCAAATGATGTTGATTTTGATTAGCATTGAGCTGAGGATAATAAAAAATAAGGCACTTAAGTTTCAATGACGTCGTGCATAATCCAGTGGTTCCTTTTTTATTGGTTAAATATTGCATATAAGTACATAAAATCGAGCCCTTCTTTTGGCCTAGAGTGAGATTTTGGATGTAACGAACATGTAAACTCTACCATTATAATCAGGGCCCGGGAGAGTGTGACGAAGTCATAATTAAGTGAAATAAAATCCAATTTTTTGCATTTGTCTTGTATGTGGGTGCGTGTTAGCTCACAAGATTTGAAAAGACTCTTAAACATGTTCAGTTTAGATGATGCATTTTGAGAAAATTTTAGTTAAGATAATAAAGATATCGTCATAGAACCGTTATTCTGATACGCAAGTGAATCACATGTGTAAAAATACTGGTACTTGATTAATTAAAGCATACATCATTATTGTTCCATTACATTAAGCCACTCCTAGCTAATTTCTCTGTTCCCAAGTAGATGAGGTTTGGTAATCATAAAAAAGTATAAAGGATGTGTCATTTTGTGGACTAAGAACCCCTAATTCTAATTAAAATTTTTTTAAGTCTTTATCGAACAAATTTGAATAGCATTTGTTCTCTGGTCTCAATCCTAGCTAGGCTAATGGTTGGCAATTTTGAGACATTTTCCTGAAAATAACACTTTGAACACCGACTCTTCGAAAATTTCTTATCGGTTCTTGACAATCTATATAATTTTTGTTGTTAGATTATAAGATATTTGAATATAATTGTATTAAATATTATAGTTATCATAAATCAAATAAGTTCTAATTTATGTTGTTGAGATGATGATTAATGTTTTAGATTGTTAGGATTATTAGTTATCGGTTAGTTATGTTATGAGAGGTATAAATTTAGATAATTTATCTCTTAATAAAATTGATCGAGTTCATATAATTCTTATCATTTGTTTTCTATTTTTTGGAGGGATTGACCATTTATATGATAAAGACTTGTCACTTATGGTCCGAGAAGTTAACAAGTGGTAGCAAAAATCCATATAGCAACTTTTCTGCGGTCAATAGTGCAATGTGTATGTGGCTAAATTTGAGCTCGCAATGTGTATTGATGCTTTTACTTCAGTTAATTGAACAATAGCTTTCATTTTTGTTTAATGAACTCTCTCTCTCTCTCTCTCTTCCTCTCTCTCTCGAATTTTGATCGAATGTTTGATTTAATTTCCCTCGCAAACGTTACAGGTGTGTGCACAGGGGTTGTACACCCAATATGGTCAATGTGTGACGAGTGCATCTTCATTTTGTTTCTGTTTTTTACTAGCAGCACCGCTTTATTTTTCCCTGTGAAATGTGACATCGGGCTGCGCCAAATTTCGTAGTTGTGATTAATGCGAACGAATATATTTTATATTCTAACACATAACAGACATGAACTATTGGGAAATTGATAATAATATTCATCGTTCTTTTTTGTTGATTCGATGAGCTCGATATCCATTTCATGAAAATATATACATATCTCGCCAGAATATGAAGAGATAGTCTGTCCTGGCATCATTTTTCCATGAATTTAGGGCATGTTTGGATGGGCTTATTTTTAAGTGATTATTTGTCATAATCACTTACAAGTGATTATTTCTAGAAAAAGTGAAAAAAAATCACTTATAAGTGCTTATGGTAAATAAGTTGATTAGTGTTTGAATGATTTTGTATCAAAATAATTATAAGTAGATTGTGTCTTTGGATTAAAAGATAGATAAGTGGTTATTGAGTATAAAACGACCAAAAGAATGTATCATTAATGCTATCTTAAAATTTGGATTAAAAGACAAGGGGTATTATAGTGTATTACTTGGTCAATTCTCTTATTCTATAATCACTTGTGGAATAAGCCAGGAATTTCTAGCTTATTTTTAAGTGGGAAAAGATTTCATTTTTAAGCTAGTCATGTTGGGACCCATGGTAAAATAATCACTTATTGAATAGTAAAAGAGAGATACAAACACACTATCTATCTGGAGCCCACCTTGATGTGATTTTTAATCATTTGTTGATAAAAAATAATCCAATCCAAACAAGCCCTCAAAGCGGTTCGTAAAAAAATGCTTCAGATTTTCTGATTTTTGTTGAATTATGTTTCGGTGCAGGCGTCGAGAGATGAAGCTGAGAAATGCAGGCCAGGCAAGAGGGCAGTTGAGTGAGAAACTCGCAGAGGAAGAGGTGCCGTCCAAAGTCAAACCATCCACCTTTGGCTACAACAAACTTGTTAGGTAGATATGGCTAACCCTGGAGGGTAAGCCATTATTCGAAAATATTAGTTTGAAGATGTAACACATATCCTTTCCCTACCCTAACAGATGGGATCCCTCCGTCACCCCAGAATGAAAGAGATGATCTCGGTTTTGACTATTGCCGCGGCATACCCACTTGGACCCCTTGGATGCCCAAATCAATATGCTCCAAGATGGTGAATGTAAAATAGTGGAGTTTAATGGTTTCGTAGATATGCTACTGTGTATGTGTGTGAATATGAGGTGATCTTAGCATAGCATGATCGAAGTTATCTTGGAAGGAAGATAAGCGAGAATGACTACCTGAGATCGATATGCCATATTGTTGCTCGAGCGGCTACGACTGATAGCTAAGTGGTCAGGTAGATGCGCACCTTCGATTGGTTGGGTATGATATTGGACATGCTCAATGATCATCCAAGCCGGCATGCTAGCCATATTTGTCTATGTCATGCTCAATGATCAACCATGTCTTTAAACAGTTTCTTGGTTTTTGAAATATCTCTCCTGGAGGTTAGGAAAATTCCTTTATGCTCTAAGGATGTTTAAAGATATATTTTGAGTTTAATTTAAGAAAATTTGGGATTTGATTGAAAAAGATTTAGAGCTTGATTTATATTTTTCACATAAAAGGTTGGGCTTGCCACAAGAATAAAAGGCTATTTTGAGGCTATTCGGTTCAAGTACGAGGCACGATCTAACAAAGGCTAATTCAGACCGTATTACCAGTTATGAGGGGTTCATGGCATTTTAAAAATTTACCGATGTTATATATTTCAAAAAACTTGCCGATGGTGCTATCCATTTGTGTGTAAAAAAAAAAAAAGAAAAGGCGGATGTTTCTATCTCAAATCTTAGCATTCTCCTCATGCCCTGTGTCGTAAAATTATCATTATTAAAGACAACATTGCAATATACATCGTCGTTTATCGACTTATCATATCCTTTATGTAATCATTTCTCCCTGGTAGCTAGCTGCCTAAAGTGGTAATTGTTTATATGTCTTTTTAGATCGTTTGGGATTGTATTTACATATGCTACATATGTGGTATTGCAAAATTGAGCCAAAATATCACCCAAGATTTGGGATCAAAACATCAAAACTTGGAAAATGGGACACTGAGAAGCTGCCCATGGCTCATTCATTGAACATGAATTTTATTTTCTAATTTTTAACCGATTTATGAAAAATTAAACAGAAAATCAAATGAAGTAGAACCAAATACACCAAACCGTTAGCCTCCCCACTCCCTGTTGTGCTGGCTCCATTTTGACGCAATTTTGTAATACCTCTGCAAATTTTCAATTGTTGAAATATTTTGAGCATTTTCTGGAAAATATTCAGAAGTCGCAACAAAATATTTGATTGAGATTTAATTTGATTTGCACGAATTAAAACTAAATTTGAAACTAAATTTGAAATATTTTGAGCATTTTCTGGAAAATATTCAGAAGTCGCAACAAAATATTTGATTGAGATTTAATTTGATTTGCACGAATTAAAACTAAATTTGAAACTAAATTTGATTTGCACGAATTAAAACTAAATTTGAGAAATCAAGGTCCAAAGTCAGCAAGCAGTTGCCACTCGACCGCATGTGCTTCTTGGTACCAACTTTCTTCGACGTTTTCAAAGATTTTGACCAGGTAATATATATAACAGAGGAATGTTGCTGTGAAGGGAATTTCCTCCTATGACGTCAAAAAAAATACACCCTCCATGATTTTTTCGACGATCGTCATCATCTTTATCATGTAAGATGTAGATACAACAAATTATATATGATTCCATCACTTTTTCACCATTGATTTAATGGGTGCAAAATAACGGTTTACCGACAATAGAACTTTTTTCATGCACAAACTCTAACCAATGCATCGAATGAGTGCAAAATAAACGTCTTTCAATATAGCAATATAAACTCCATCCGAAACAAGCTCTTCAAATACTTTGATTTTTCATGTACATAAACTTGAAGGTGTTGAATATATGTATGCCCTAGAGGCCATTATTTGATATTGGATTCTTGGATATGTATATATATACAGAGGATTTTCTCGCTCGACATGATAGTATGCTATCTGGTTACTCTTTATCTAAACATGTTCATTTGATTGTGTATACTATTCATTTGGTACATATTGATAAAGCCCTTAGTATATCCACTTGACTATCATGATTATGATACAGATCATACTAGTGGGGCATGACTAGTCTATAAGCGTATCCTTAAATGTTTCTAGTCATGGGTGTATCGAGACGGTACATCGATATTCCAGAGTAGACTAGCGTAACATTTCTTGACCCATTTGATGGGCGATGGATGATCCCATATCCATTGGTGTTTGACATCAAAGATTATATACGGATACTCAGTGGAGACTGGGTACACTGAGGGGACTCGCCGAGAACTCGTATATGGTATTATATCTATCGTCGGATAGCAGTTCTCAGGTAACACTTATACAGGTTAGTCTGTAGACCCGAGATCGTCATAGAGTCTTATGTGTTCTTTCCCACTGTGCTTTGATTTCCACCCCATCACGGCTCTACTGAATCGTGCAAACAGGTGGTTTTTGGGTACAGTCCCGAGACGCATGGAGGCAATGAGGGATAGGAGGGGTTTTGTCTCTCTCAGTATTGAGGTTGATGTTGTGCTATACGCGATTGGCTATAACTGCAAGTCCCTGGTCAGGGCTGATGAGATTTACTGATAAGTGTTATCAGTAGTTTCTCGATATATTATAGGCCACGCATCGACATGACTTATTGAGTTATTGGAGTCGACGATACCATCCCTAGACTCGATATGCAAAATATCTTACGAAGAGACCGGAATGTACGGTAAGCGTTACCGGTTGGCTCTACGGAAGTTTGGACAAGTTCGCTTGTTGATCTTCTTTTCGTTCAATACCTGGGAGCCGTTACGTACAGCTAGTACCGCTGACGGTTTGTGGGTATCTGATATGATCACTACCTACTGCCGGTGTATTGACAAATCTTAGTGTAACATTTCAGAAAATACAATATTATTTTTGGGAAATTAAATAATTAAAATAATAATTTCTACGAATATTATTAAGTATGAGAATTAGTTTTAATGAAATGGTATAATTATATACCGATAGTTTGGAAAATATTTGGAAAATTTATAAGAATTATTAATTTTGAAAGTGTTAAGTATTTGGATATGTTATGAATATTTATACAATTATTTGTATACGAGTTATTACTAAACATGATTAATATTTACTAATTATGTATTAATCCGGTTTATGTGCATGGCATGCAACAAAGCATATTTCAAATACTTGCAACATTTTTATTTCTATGCACCATGGTTCTTCTTCTTTTTAAATGATTTGTTTTAAGTTTAAAATATAAACAAAAAGGGAAAGGATATTGTGAGATATTTTATGAAAGAGTGATGGGACAATTATCATGGTTGATGTGAGAGAGAGAGAGTGAGTGAGAAAGCTCTAGAATTTCCAGGCTCTTTCTTTTGTTCTCATTTGTTCTTCTCCATCTTCTTCATCTCATTCTCCTCCTCTTCTTCCACCCTCTACCACCTTCAAAACCATCCCAAATCCACACCAAAACCTTATATCCTCTTTACAAAAATTGTGCACAAGCTCACTACAATCATGGTGGACCAAACAAGTCAAGATTTTGAGCACTTGGGGAAACTCAAGAAAATTTTTGAGTTGCCAAATGAGGTATATTTCGACACCATTAGTTTAGAATCTCGTATTTCTTATATTTTATCATAGTTTAGAGTTAAACCGATGTGGTTTTGTGAACTTTGAGAATTTCTAGAGGAGGGTTAGGAGATAGCATGACTTGTGAAGATGTAATTGAGGTGTAGTGATGTTTTTCATAACCTTAGTGATGTATTAGGGACCCAAAACAGAGACTATGAACTTTGAATTTTTCCGATATCGTATATTTGTGGATTTGTGATGCTTACAGGGAATCTGGAGTAACCTGAGGTGTTTTTAAGAAAATCAAATAAGTAAAGCAACCTAGATAGACCATTAGAAGACCACCATGAGAAGTCGATAGCCCAATTCCTTCATGGGACCGGCGAGATCGGGGATTTGGTAAATCTCGCCGGGTCAATATTTGTATATGGGGTTGTATTTTGGTTCATAGCTCAATTACCTCATAATCTAGCCTCTGTATTGTTTGTTTAGCCCCACACTACCTGAGTCAAAATATGGAGCCAGTTTTCTAAGTTGTTGTTTTGAGTTTTGTGGATTTTAATAACTTGAGTTTTGATGATATGTTTTATCTCGATCGATTGGCATTCGTACGTCGATATCGAGGGTTATTTGGTTGTTTTGCATGTGTGGTCCGTAGGTTCTAACCTATGTGCATTTCGTGTGCTGTATCGAGCTTTCTTGTATTTGATTCTTGTTTTACGATATAACGTATTTGAAACTGTAGGTACCCCACGTGGACATCGTACGACGAGGGAGAGCGTGGCGTCATTGGCTTCGGCAAGCGAGGATCGAGGTGAGTAGATGTATATCTACGGGAGAAGTCGGGTGGATGGCGTATCGCAAATTCATAGATTAGGATATGTATGGTTTGTTTTTGGCTACTGCAGATGCTTAGCAAAAGGGTTTTCTAGGAGACCTTAAGTGAGATAAAGTGTACTTGGAAGAATATTGCTATTAGTTAATTTCTAGTCGCGGATCCGCAGTGTATAGGTTGTCACACACACGCGCGCGCGCGCATGAGATATGATGTGTGTGTGTGTGTGTGCGCGTGCGCGCACACACACACGCACGAGATATGATGTGTGTGTGTGTGTAAAATGAGGATATGAGATATTAAATGGATATGAGTCGATATGATCGGGCATGATGCCGTGAGTTGTTGATATGTGATTGAGTTATGATATGATATTATAATAGATCGTTGGGCGATGTGAATTCATACATACGATAATATGTGTTTGATGATCTTAGAATGTACGAGACTCTGGAACTGTACCCCTGATCATGATGTTGTATGATGATGATACCGTATGAATGATGATGTATATGATTTTGACCCCTACCCTTGACTTTGAGGATGCCGTACGATGGATATTACCGTACGAGATATGTAGGATGATTGATCCGCACTCTTGATTCGAGGATGCCGTACTATGTATTATACAGTACGTAATGCTATGAGGGTAGATCGCCGGCTACTAGGTATATCGACTCGGAATTTAGGTAGATTTTCTTACTCTTCTGACTAGTTTCTTAGTTGTTTAGGTAGATGCTAGACTAGGCTCGAGTCATACGAATTTTCAAAACTAATGAATCGTGAGTATTTTTAAAGACAGCTCGAGGGATACTACGGACTTTTCAAAGGACATATCTTTTATCAAAAACCCTGTAACCCCTACTTTTCTAAAAACCACGATTCGTGCTATTTCAAAACACTAAAACCGTATGACTCGTACACTGATACGTATATTTTATGATGCTACTTTTACTATTCACTTTTCTGTTATTTTTATTCGTTCTCATTGTATTGCATCTTTTTTACATGTGTTTTCTTTAGCTATTATAAATCATGTCTGTTAGGACACCAGCACCATTACCGATGATGCGTATGTTCCGCGTACACTTACTTGCTGGCTCACACATATCATCATCGGTAATTGTCATGTCACATACACTTAAGAAAACGTTACATCATCGGTATAACCTGCTAGCTGGTAGTTTCAACATATTATTAGTATGCTTGCTCTCATATGCTAGTTTAGATATTGCATTCCTTACATAGATAACCCATGCATTTATATATTCATCCTGTTATGAAATATTGTGGGGCTTTATGCCGTTATTCACTGTATAATGATTTATGATTTTGAGATTTCGGATTTTCCAAGAGATTTCTGGATTTGGGGGAAAACCGTAAGAATTTTATAAACTTATTATCATTTTAAAAATGCAAGTTGCGGTTTTCTCGTGATATGATGTGTGGCGTCCACCATGAGTTTTTTCGGTTCTGTTAGTTATGTGTATGCCCTAGAGGCCATTATTGTACATATGATGTATATTATAGTGGATGCTTGGACATATATAGAGAGGACTTTTTTGCTCAACATGATAGTATGCTATCTGGTTGCTCTTTGTCTTAACATGTAGAATTGTATTATGATACCGTCTTGATCTCACATGTTAATAAAGCCCTTAGGATGTGTACTTGACTACCAGGACTATGATGGAGATCATATTAATGGGGCCAGGGTAGTCCACAAGTGCATCCTTTTAATTGTTCCTAGTCGAGGATGTATCGAGACAGGGCATCGATATTCCAGAGTAGACTAGCGTATACGCTTCTTGACCCATATGATGGATGATGGATGATCCCACATCCATTGGTGTTTGACATCAAAGATGGTATACAGGTGCTCAGTGGAGAATGGGTACACTGAACGGACTCGCCGAGAACTCCTAGTTGGTATTATACCTATCGTCAGACAGCAGTTCTCTGGTGACACTGGTACAGGTTAGTCTGTAGACCCGAGATCGTCATAGAGACTTGTGTGATTCCCACTGTGCTTTGATTTCCACCTTACCACGTTCAAGAGAACGTGCAAAATGGTGGCTTTTGGGTACAGTCCCGAATCACATGGAGGCAATGAGCGATAGGAGGGGATTCACCTCTCCCGGTATTGGGGGTTGATATTGCGCTGTGCTCGATTGGCTATAACAAGAAGTCCCTGGCCAGGGCAGATACGGATATTTACTGATAAGTGTTATCAGTAGTTTCTCGACCCGTTATGAGCCTCACATCGGCACGACTTATCGGTTATTAGGGTCTGACGTTTACTACCCCTGGACTGGATATGCGACATATCAGAAGAAGAGACCGGACTGTACGGTAGTGTTACTGACAGTATTTATAGGAGTATGAGTAGGCTTGCTTGTTGATCTTTTGATCACTCAATACCTGGGTAGCCGTTACGTCCAGCTAGTACCGCTGACGGCTTATGGGTGCTTGATATGATCATCGCCTACTGCCAGCGTTTTGACGAGTCTTTAGAGTCGTACACAGAGGTTTACTGGCTCAGGCAAAACGAAGTAGGAGCACGTATGTGATATGTGCGAGACCGAGATTATACGAGTATGTGATACCGTATTCTATCCTCGCGATTTATTCGTATTGGTCGGTTATATGTGATATAACCGGGTTATCGAATCAAGTGTTGATTCGATAAGTTGATACAAATAATATTAGTCGGTTGTATGTGATATAGCCAGATTATTAAATCAAGTGTTAATTTAATGATTTAATGTATAATTATATATTTGATATATTAATTTACATTAACTAATATTTGCTCATTTAAGCATTTCTTTTTCTCACATGTGCACACTTAATATATATGTGATATATATTATTTGTGTTTTCATTTTTGTGTCATGCTTGATGATACACACTACATGGGTGTATAAGACTCACACCATACTCATGATAATACAAGGTTTATTTATTTAAAGTAAATCCAAATTAGTTGGAAATTGGTCACATGGCATGAAGCTTGTAGAAGCTTATAAATCCATTGACTTAGTCCACTAATTTTGTTTTACTTAAGATATTTATTAACCCAACCATTCTCATTAGCCATGGTTATGCCTCTACATGAGTTAGTATATGATATTTTTTCACTCATGGTTGCCATTCACTCTCTCATAACATTATCTCTTCATCTTCTTCTTCATCAAGAGTTTAGCTCTCTAGGTTTTTGAGAAGTGAGGAAAAAGAATTCTAAAGTGAGCAAAATTCCTACTTCATCATCCTCTATTAGATTAACCATTTAGTTTAGGGTGTTAGCTTCACTAATTTCTAATTAGTGAAGAGGTAGCTTGGGTTAGTATCTCCTCAAAATAGATCATCTTCGGCCTCGAAGATTATTGAGCAAGCTCGTTCATTTCGACTAGTGGAGCCTACGGGGTGTTCGGATCACCACTACTTGGGGCGAAGAGACTTTTACACAGAGCATTTGAAGTGAAGGACCGGTTTACAAAGGTTGTATTCCACATTCACTTAGATGTAAAGTTGTTTACACTTTGTATTGTCTAATTCTCAAGTTAAGATTCTAGGGTTAGGGTTATGTAGCATGGAAATTTTTGAAAATGGTATGGACGATACCTCCCGAAACCTTGTTGTCGTGCTAGACAATCCTACAGTGGTATCAAAGCCAAGCTAGAGAATTAGACGATATTTGTTAGATTACGAAACCGAAACTACTCCGAAACTTGAAACAATGAAATCTAGATTTTGTCGTTTCTTAAATGGGTTCTAAATTTTTTTTAAGTAACTGCAGAATATTGTATGTGATATAACATGAACACCACATAAATTTGAAGCAATATGGTCGGATTTTGGCCGGCCACTTTCACAAAAAATCCGAGCAGGCCGGTTTTGGCATGGAGTTTTGGCTTCAAATTTTTTTGGTGTTCCAGTCTCTGGGTTCTAGTGTTTCAGGTGTTGCTTGTTTTTTCTAAAATTGCATGAGATGTTAATTTTCTATAAAGGCAATTCGGAGTGTTTCGTAGTCGTAATTCTAACATTATTTTGGATTATTTAGACGGCGTTAAAAAGTTCGAACGGATATCAATAACCCAATTTTTCCCTCAACGAAAAATTTTCCAAGAGTTGGATTTTTTCCAAATTAAAGAACATTCAAAAATCATGCAAGTAATGCGATAGACTCTCTAAAAGAACGAAACCCTAACTCGATTCTATGACCGTAAGAATCGCCGCCAAACCCTAAGGTTTGCGGTAGTTCCGTGGCGCCATAGGTGAGGCAAGGGTTGGTCCTTCTACGGTTGGTCCATAGGTACTGTGGCATGTACTGAGTATTTTTTAAACTACGCTTAAGTGTTGAGCTCTTTGGGAAATTTTAGGTATTTGTTGATTCGATCGGAATGTTTAACATCGTCTAGCTATTTGTGGAATGTGATACAATATTTGGAATTCATTTGGTTAGGCATGAAATCCGAAATATGTGATATTTCGAGTTTATGATGTCTAAGGTGATTGTGGATTCCAAATGTTGTAATTTGACATTTTCTTTTCTGCGACCGTAAGTGTAATATGTGGTGTATCGCCGGTTTTGGTTCTATATGTCAATGACAATTGGGATATGCATATTTACTTACGTTGATGGCATATGATATTATGTGTTGCTGGGATATGTTATATTGGATCGTCGTGTTTTGAATAGCCAGGTTTTTTTTTATGTAAGATGAGAGTTTTTCTTTTTCACTCGATTCTCAACGATATCAAGTTCATTGCGCAAAAGGTTTTCTTAAAAACTTGTCGTAACCCTCCGTCATTTCAAATAAAGACTATTCAGTATTCGTACTACGTTTGTTGACCTTGTCAAGGCATAGTGTACGGTAGCTAATTAGTGCTTATCTGCTAACATGAGATGCGATTGGATTAGGATAGTCGTACAGCCTTGTTGACTTTGTCAAGGGTTGTGCGGGTGGGTTTAATTCAATCATGAAATGTACGGGTTGAACTTGACTTGCGATTTATGGTTTGTTGACCCTGTCAAGGTCATAGATCGCTTGGGGTAAAAGTATTGTCGGGAATTTCAAGTGTTGAAATTTGCAATGAGATTGCATACCTTCTATGAGATAGTTGGATCCCGATACCCACTGTGAGTAAGAGTTACTCCTGGGAGAGTTTTACACATCACAATTAGCCGATCAAGTAGGTGTTTAAAAATGTGTTAACGGGGTTATGCCTCTGGGAAAACAAGGTTTATTTTAATTAGGTTCATGCGAAAGCACGGGGAACCTCCCTATAAGTACCAACACTGGATTGGTCGAAAGATTGGTTAACTTGTAAGGTGTAATTAATCCCGGCTAGTCTTACCTTTTAGGGTTTGAAGGAAGATTTGATAAAAACAGTGGGAGCCATCCTGATTAGATAAGATAATAAACAATCTAATTTTGCAAGAGCATACGCTAATTGTTTTCTTCTCTCTCTCTTTCTCCAGGTAGCGACCATGTCAGGCCTTAATCAAGATAATAATATGGATATATTGACCGAACCCGCTTGTTATACTGAGCAAGGGAACGTTGGTTCTGTTCTTTCTTATAATTGTTATAAGACTGAGCAGGGAATAGGGGCATATCCGGATTCCCACACCACCCAAACGAAGAATAAGCATGTTGATGCATCTCTTTCGAGTGTGTTAGTTACCGAGAACTGTTTCTCAGTACACTATACGTCCTGGGTATTAGATACCGAATCGGGATCACACATATGTAATATGTTACATGGGCTAAGGAAAGGTAGAGAACCGGGAATAGGTGATCATTCCGTAAGAGTAGGGAATGGTGCAAATGTTGCGGCCAAAGCAGTTGGCGAATATCATCTTGTATTACCAAATGGTAATACATTAATTCTGAACGAATGCTATTATATACCGAACCTGATATGCAATCTTATATCAGTTTCTTTATTAAGTAAAGAAGGATATAATTTTGTAGTACAAGATAATGTTATGAACATTTTTATGAATCAAAAGTTGATTGGATCAGGCTCATTAAATAATGGTATATACGTTCTAAATTAAACCACGGTTCTTAATGTACAAAACACACACAACAGAAAGAGTTCAAAAATGAACGAATCTTTCTTGTGGCATTGTAGACTAGGTCATATCAATGCGACACGACTAGCTAAGATACATAAGGAAGGATATTTGAATTCGTTCGAATTGTCATCTTATGAAACTTGCCAGTCATGTCTCAAAGGCAAAATGACCAAAACTCTGTTTAGTGGACACGGAGAAAGAGTTATGGAACTCTTGGGACTGATACATAGTGATGTATGCGGTCCCATGTCTACACATGCCAGGAATGGTTTCCCGTACTTCATTACATTCACTGACGATCTCTCAAGATACGGACATGTGTTCCTGTTGAAACACAAGTCTGAAGCTTTTGAGAAATTCAAAGAATATAAGCACGAAGTCGAGAACCAAACGGGTAAAAGTATTAAGATCCTTCGATCTGATCGAGGAGGAGAATACTTGAGCAATGAGTTCCTGGACAATTTAAAAAAGAATGAGATTCTCTCTCGGTTTACTCCTCCGTATACACCACAACACAACGGTGTATCGGAGCGGAGGAATCGCACCATATTAGATAAGGTGCGCTCTATGATGAGCACCGCTGAGTTATCTATTTCCTTTTTGGGGTATGCGCTTGAGACAGCCATATACCTATTGAATAAAGTTCCAACCAAATCAGTGCCTACCACTCCATATGAGATATGGAAAGGGAAGAGACCGTGTCTTAATTTTGTTAAGATATGGGGTTGCCCGGCCTATGTTAAAAAGCAAATGGATGGATGCAATGCGATCTGAGATAGAATCCATGTACATCAACAAAGTATGGACTTTGGAAGTTGCTCCCGAAGGGGTAAAACCCATTGGGAGCAGATGGATTTTTAAGAAGAAACATGGTGTAGATGGAAAAGTTGAGACTTTCAAAGCAAGACTTGTTGCAAAAGGTTTTCGTCAACGACCAGGTGTGGATTATGATGAAACCTTTTCTCCAGTGGCTATGCTTAAGTCCATCCGGATCCTACTTGCCATCGCTGCATACCATGACTAAGAAATCTGGCAAATGGATGTTAAGACCGCCTTTCTAAATGGTGATTTAGAAAAGAGCGTGTACATGACTTGGCCAGAGGGCTTTGTGGACTGTGGGAGCAGCGGGAAGGTGTGCAAGCTGCTTAAATCCATCTACGGGTTGAAGCAGGCATCGCGGAGTTGGAACTGTTGACCATTGACTTTCAAGAGGGATCTACACTCTTCTTTTCATTTTCTTTTTCTTTTGGATTATGATAATGGTCATTTCAATGTAGCCATCAAACTTTATCTTGATGGGATTAGTAATGATGTTGTTTTTCATTATTGCAACCATGGTTACTTTTCTTTGTATCATAATTCCTTTCTCATTCTCTCTCTTGGTTTTTCAAGTGAAAAGAAAAGAAATGAACCATGGTTGTTGCTCCTCCTTCTTCTTCCTCCTCTTGATTCATCTTTTGATCTCATGTGTTGAGAGATAAAGATCCCACAAAGACAAAACCATCCATTGATCATTTCTACACAACCTAGGGCTTCTAGATTAGCAATCTCTTTGCCCTAGTTATCTCGGCTCGAGGTGGAGCTCGGTGCACATCTTTCGGGTGGATCGTCTTCGACTCAAGGAGGCCACGGAGGTGACCAAAGTCCGGATCAACCCTCGGAGCAAGCAAGGAGAAGAACAACAAGAAGAGAAGGAGTTCAAGTTGAGTGACCAAAGTCCGGATCAACCCTTGGAGCAAGCAAGGAGAAGAACAAGAAGAAGAGAAGGAGTTCAAGTTGAGGTATAACCCCTAACCGAGTAGATAAATCTCTAGTTAGGATGCTAGTGTATTGTTTAGCAAAGATCCGGCTTTTACGGTCCATGTTACCAAGTCCAGAAAATTTTTTGTTTTACCGTTTCCGCAACCCCGAAAGTACCGGGAGAGGTAACGTGGACCTAACAGTGGTATCAGAGCCTAACTAAACACACCCTAGCATGTTAGCAAAGTATTTAGAATATCGACCGGACGAAAAACCGCAAAATCACCCCGAAAAATTCAGTTTCTGCCTATTTTCAGATCTGTTCCAAAAGTAATAAATCATGCACTAAAAATCGGCTCAGGCTTTTGTTAGAAAACTGCAAAAATTTGATCACCCAACTCGACTAAACCGCCGCGGTTCCGCGGCATAAGCTTGCTTATACCGCGGAACCGCGGCCAGTTTGGCTCCGTTTGGGGATCTCTTTCTTGCAGTTTTCTTAGATGGGTATTTTGGGATTTTTGCAATATGACTTTTTTGCCCAGATTTTCCAGAAAGAAAAATTAGTTTTTGGGGCTTAAAAATCCGTATTTTTGGTCGATGTTCTGTAGACTTTGGCTAATAGTTATATCTGTAATGTTATATGTGTATTGAACGTCTACTAATCGCTATACGTCGATTAGTGGGGGTTATACATATCTGTGATCTGTGTTGTTGATGGTTTGTGTATATGAACTCGTTGGATTGTCGCGGATGAATAGCCGGGATGGATGTGAGATGAGAGTTTCTTTTTCTTTATTTCATGTAATAAATTTGTAAATTGATGTAATATTATTTGTATGGCCGCACAACCGGGTCGGGGTTGTAGCCGTCATTGTATAATTCTTTTTACTGTTTTTGCTCCTAGGATAGACCCATGGAGGGGGTGCACAAACTACCGGGTATCTCGAAGTGCCGAGTGGCCTACTCACGGCGTTGAGGGAGGTTGCTTTGCTTCGGGTACTTGGCGGGTAGTTTGCCGCACCCGTAGGGGTCTTGGGTGGGGTATTGGCTATTCATCGCGACCGTGTAATCCGCTTTTCATTGCAGGCTCGAACGAATCGCGGGTTCCTAGTATATCCAAAGTGTTCATCTGTGATTTGGATTGGCTATCATTGCTGTATATCAATATATAATAACTATTTAGGCGTTGCTTATGTTTTACAGCCGCGCTAGCCTAGCCCCCGCTCTGTCGTTAGGTAAGTAACCTAACGGGTGATGACGGGGCCCCGTGGCGAATGAGAATGGCATAAGCGTACGTCATATTTTGGTTGTTTTCTGCAATGGTAGGATTTAAATGATGGGACGCATTAAAAGAACTAATGCAAGAAAATAAACCTAAAAGACGTTGTTGGAACAAGTTTTTTCAAAAAGCTGTTATTACAAGGACGTTCACTTTTGTTTTGCATCGAGGTATTCGGTTATGAATGCTCAGCACCTCAGTCGACGAGGCAAGGGCCGAGATCCCTTCATCGGGAGTGACCCTTTGGACAAAAGTTTACGTCAGGGTAATAACTTCACTATAGTCGATTATTCTTGCTTTGCATCGAGGTATTCAGTTTAGAATATCCTGCACCTCATTCGACGAGGAAAGAGCCGAGATCCCTTCACAGGGAGTGACCTCTTTAGCAAAAGTTTTCGCCACTATATTTTCAAAAAGATTACCATGTTCCTTCAACTACATCAAGTTCATTACGTTAACGGGTTTTTCGCCAAAAACCCAGCCGTAGCCCTCCGTCGTTTCAGATAATTAATACTTAGTATTCGTGCTGCGTTTGTTGATTATTCGTCATGACACAGTGAACGGTAGCTGAGTAATAATTCTCTGTTGCACTGATAGATGCGATTGGTTAGGACGGTCGCATGATTTTGTTGATTATTCGTCAAGGATCATGCGGGCGGGTCTAATGCAATCCTGGATAACGACGGGTTGAACTTGACTAGGACCTTTTGATTTGTTGATTATTCGTCAAGGTCACTTGGGTCCTAGGGGCAAAAACCACATCGGGAGTTTCAAAAGTACTGAAACTTGCAGATTTAGCATACCTTCTGGAGTGTGGTGACTAGAGTGGATTCCATCTAGGTTATCACACAATGACAGTTGGATCCCGATCCCACTGATGAGTTGGATTACTCTCGGGAGATTATTTCACTTAACGATCAATGCTATAAACCTAGTAGGTGTTTAGAAAGGTGTTAGCGGGGCTACGCCCCCAGGGAAAAGAGGTTCTTAAATTAAGGAACTTCGCGAAAGCGTTGGAAAACCTCCCTCGAAGTACCGACACTAGCCTGGCTGAAAGGTTAAGCAAGTATTGTGACGTGAATTAAAATCCCGACTAGTTCTTCGTTTAAAAGGTTTTAGGAAGAATTTGAGGAAACAGTGGGAGACATCCTGGTTAGATAAACTAATAAACCAATCTAATCTTGCAAGAGTGCACGCTGAGTGTTTCTTTTCTCTCTCTCCAGGTAGAAACCTTTTCACGCCCTAATCAAGATAATAAAATGTATCGCTTGACCGATCCGAATTCTTATTCGGGACTGGGGAAAGTTGGTTCAGCTCTAACTTATGACAACAGTCATGAGTATGAGAATGGGAAAGGGGATTGTATGGATTTCCAGGATACCCAGTTGAAGAAGAAGCATGGTTTTGCATCTACTTCAGGTGTTCTTGTAATTGAGAACTGTTTTACGGTCAGCCCTACCTCCTGGGTACTTGATACCGGATCAGGATCTCATATCTGTAATTTATTGTAGGGACTGAGAAAAAGTAGGAAAGTTGCACCGGGTGATATGTCGCTCAGAGTAGCGAACGGAGCACAAATTAATGCGGCAGCCATCGGTGAATATCACCTAGTATTGCCAAATGGCAAGACTATGATTTTGAACGATTGCTACTATGTACCCTCCATGGTTTGCAACATCATATCAGTTTCTTTACTCGATAAAGATGGATATAACTTTGTTCTTGACAAGAATATCATGAACATTTACCTTCATAAGGTACTGGTTGCAGAGGGTACACTGTGTAATGGTATCTACGTTCTAAATCAGAATACAGTTCTCAATATACAAAACACACGCAAGAGGAAGAATTCAGATACGAATGAATCCTACTTGTGGCATTGTAGACTTGGTCATATCGGAGAGAAAAGACTGAGTAAGTTGCATAAAGATGGACTCTTGAATGCGTTCGAGTTTTCATCTTATGAAACTTGTCAGTCCTGTCTCAAAGGGAAGATGACCAAATCTCCGTTCACCGGACATGGAGAAAGAGCAGCAGAGCTCTTGGGACTCATACACAGTGATGTATGTGGTCCGATGTCTACACATGCAAGGGGTGGGTTCTCCTACTTCATCATATTCACTGACGATCTCTCTAGGTTCGGATATGTGTATCTGATGAAACACAAATCTGAAGCTTTTGAGAAATTCAAGGAATTCAGAAAGGAAGTAGAGAACCAGATTGGCAAAAGTATTAAGATCCTCCGGTCTGATAGAGGAGGGGAGTACTTAAGCACGGAATTCCTAGATTACTTAAAAGAGAATGGTATTCTCTCTCAGCTTACTCCTCCTTATACACCACAGCACAACGGTGTATCGGAGCGGAGGAATCGTACCCTATTGGATATGGTTCGCTCCATGATGAGTAGTGCTGAGTTACCTCTTTCATTCTGGGGACATGCGCTTCAGACAGCGGCATACCTTTTGAATCAAGTTCCGTCCAAATCTGTGCCTAAAACTCCATATGAAATATGGAGCAGTAAGAAACCATGTCTTAAGTTTATTAAGATATGGGGTTGTCCGGCCTATGTGAAAACACAGAAACCGGACAAGCTAGAGGCACGGTCAGTTCTGTGTAAATTTGTGGGATATCCTAAAGACTCACTAGGATATCTGTTCTACCACACTGAGGAACAGAAGGTGTTTGTATCTCGCCACGCTACCTTCTTAGAAAGGGAGTTTCTTGCAAAAGAAACTAGTGGGAGTTCGGTAGAACTGGAAGAAATTCAGGGACCACAAAATGTAACTGAAAATTTGGAGGAACCGCTAGATTCAATAACCCCAAACGAATCTCAGCCACTCCGCAGATCTGGTAGGATTTCTCATCCGCCCGAGAGATACTACGGTTTTCTCATTGACGGGGATCGAGAGGATTGCATCTTGGAAGAAGATGACCCTACCAGTTTCAGGCAGGCCATTATCAGTAGGGACTCTGATAAGTGGCAGGAAGCAATGCAATCCGAAATGGAGTCCATGTACGCTAATAAGGTGTGGACCTTGGATATTGCTCCACCTGGGGTAAAACCCGTTGGATGCAAATGGATCTACAAAAGGTAAATTGGTGTAGATGGGCAGGTGGAAACCTATAAAGCTAGACTCGTTGCAAAAGGTTTTCGTCAAAGACCTGGTTTGGACTATGATGAAACTTTTTCTCCGGTAGCTATGCTCAAATCCATTCGGATCCTACTTGCCATTGCTGCCTTCCATGACTATGAAATCTGGCAGATGGATGTTAAAACGGCTTTCCTAAACGGTTGTTTGGAAGAGTGCGTTTACATGGATCAACCAGAAGGTTTCGTAGACAGTGGGAGCAGCGGGAAGGTGTGCAAGTTGCTTAAATCCATTTATGGATTAAAGCAGGCATCGCGGAGCTGGAACATCTATTTTGATGAGGTAATCAAGGAATTTGATTTCATCAAGAACGAAGATGAACCCTGTGTCTATAAGAAGATTGTAGGACGAACTGTCGTATTCTTAGTCTTGTACGTGGACGACATTCTTTTGATAGGAAATGATATTCCTATGCTACAATCGGTCAAGCTATTTTTGTCACAAAGGTTCTCCATGAAGGACCTGGGTGATGCCTCGTACATTCTGGGGATCAAGATCTATAGAGATAGATCCAAGAGACTACTGGGACTTTCGCAGTCCAGGTACATAGAGACCGTACTAAAGAGATTTAGTATGGAGGATTCCAAGCGCGGTAACATACCCGCATTGCACGGAATTACCCTCTCCAAGAAGATGTCTCCTAAGACTGACGAGGAGAGGGTTCGCATGAGCACTATACCCTACGCTTCGGCGGTAGGATCTATAATGTATGCGATGCTATGTACAAGACCAGATGTAGCTTACGCACTGAGCGCGGTAAGCCGGTATCAGTCAGACCCAGAGGAGGACCACTGGACAGCAGTGAAGAACATTCTCAGGTACCTGAGAAGGACTAAGGAGATGTTCCTGGTTTACGGTAATGGAGACCTCAGGGTCGAGTCCTTTACCGATTCAAGCTTCCAGAGTGACAAAGATGACAGCAAATCTGTCTCGGGTTTTGTGTTTACCCTCAACGGAGGGGCGGTATGTTGGAGGAGTTCCAAACAGGATACCGTCGCAGACTCGACGATAGAGGCTGAATACATTGTTGCAAGCGATGCCGCAAAAGAGACGGTCTGGATAAAGAAGTTCATTAGTGAACTTCAGGTGGTTCCGTCCATTGTTGATCCAATACCTTTGTATTGCGATAACAATGGGGCTATAGCTTTAGCGAAGTAACCAAGGTCCCATCAGAAATCCAGACACTTCTTAAGGCGGTATCACCTGATCAGGGAGATCATTGATCGCCAGGAGATCGAGGTGCGGAGAGTAGACACAAAGGACAACACAGCGGACCCATTCACGAAGGCCTTACCCCAGACTCAGTTCGAGCGGCTGATCGAGATGATAGGTCTTCGATACGCCAGTACATGGCCTTAGTGAAAGTGGAGATTATTAGTGTATATGCCCTAGAGGCCATTACTGTATCATACTAGTATGTATATTACTTGATGGAAGCTTGGGATGTTCACAGTTGTACAGACAATCTTACTCTATATAGTAGTATGCTACTTGGTTTGTCTCTGCTTTAATGTGTACATGTGTGTTTATTTATTATATCACCTATACGCATTAGTAGAGCCCTTAGGATCTTTGCTTGATTACCGGCGTTGTGATGGCGATCACACTCGTTGGGGGCTGGGTAATCTACAAGCACATCCTTATACATGTCCCTAGTCGTGGGAGTATCGAGATAGGGCATCGATACTCCGGAGTAGACTAGCGTATGCGCTTCTCATCCAAGCACGGGAGACGGTCTGTCCCACAGCCGTCGGTACGTCGTACTTAAGATAGTATGCGGGTGCTCGTTAGGTTACGAGTACACTGGACAGGACTCGTCGGGAACTGATGGTTGGTATTATACCTATCGTCAGTTATCAGTTCCCAGGTGACATGAGTACAGCTTAGTCCGCTGACTTGACACTGTCACTTCGCCTCGAGTGTGTTCCCACTATTCTTTGATTACTACCCTACCACGGCTCTACTGAGTCGTGCAAGCAGGTAGTAGTTGGGAGCAGTCCCGAAGCACTTGGAGGCAGTGACGGTTAGACAGGATTCGTCTCTCCCGGTATTGGGGGTTGACATCGCGCTGTGTCTAGGAGAGCCATTACACGAGTAGTCCCTGGCCAGGGCAAGCGAGATATATTGGTAGGTTTCCAGTGTTATCTCAGGGTGTATTGGGCTTCACTCCGACACGACTTGTACCGCTATTAGGGGACTGACGTTTACCGCCCCCCTAGGCCCGCCATGCGATGTATCAGACGAACAGACCGGACTGTACGGAGATTGTCACGTACAGGCTCAGTAGGAGTTCGGATGGGTTTACCTCATCGGCCTTCTTATCGACATCTACCTGGGGACCGTTACGTACAGCTAGTGCCGCTTGCGGTCTGTGGTTAAACCCACTGCCAGCGTAGTGTCGAGTCTTTAGAGTCCCACACAGAGAGTTTCCCTGCACTGAGCGAAACGTGTAGAGGCCGTATGGTTTTACGGCAGGGCTGCGATCACTTACGTACACTTGTGTGCGTATGGTGTTCGGGCAGGCAGTACTAGTGGGCTTTAGCTTAAGCCGGATCCTAGTATTGCACGGATGGATTTGTTTTGTCTTCTGTGCATCCGCATTCTACGGAATACGGATGCAGGTGTGTATGCACATTTTTCCGGAGCGGTGAAGGAGGAGGTGCCTCATTAGGGTTTTGGCAGTTGGTTCGGCCAAAACCGTTATGTGGCAGGCTCATTAGGGGTTTGAAAGTTCGTTTGGTCAAAACCATTATGAGCCGCGGATATCATTTACTAATCCTTTTAGTGATAATTTTATGATGGCTAATTGCATTGACCATTTGACCCCGTTGACCTCTCTTGACTTTGTTGACCGGTTGACCGTGTTGACCATTGACTTTCAAGAGGGATCTACACTCTTCTTTTCATTTTCATTTCTTTTGGATTATGATAATGGTCATTTCAATGTAGCCATCAAACTTTATCTTGATGGGATTAGTAATGATGTTGTTTTTCATTATTGCAACCATGGTTACTTTTCTTTGTATCATAATTCCTTTCTCATTCTCTCTCTTGGTTTTTCAAGTGAAAAGAAAAGAAATGAACCATGGTTGTTGCTCCTCCTTCTTCTTCCTCCTCTTGATTCATCTTTTGATCTCATGTGTTGAGAGATAAAGATCCCACAAAGACAAAACCATCCATTGATCATTTCTACACAACCTAGGGCTTCTAGATTAGCAATCTCTTTGCCCTAGTTATCTCGGCTCGAGGTGGAGCTCGGTGCACATCTCTCGGGTGGATCATCTTCGACTCAAGGAGGCCGCGGAGGTGACCAAAGTCCGGATCAACCCTCGAGCAAGCAAGGAGAAGAACAACAAGAAGAGAAGGAGTTCAAGTTGAGTGACCAAAGTCCGGATCAACCCTTGGAGCAAGCAAGGAGAAGAACAAGAAGAAGAGAAGGAGTTCAAGTTGAGGTATAACCCCTAACCGAGTAGATAAATCTCTAGTTAGGATGCTAGTGTATTGTTTAGCAAAGATCCGGCTTTTACGGTCCATGTTACCAAGTCCAGAAAAATTTTTGTTTTACCGTTTCCGCAACCCCGAAAGTACCGGGAGAGGTAACGTGGACCTAACAGGAACATCTATTTTGATATCACAGTTAAAGAGTTTGACTTCATCAAAAACGCAGATGACCTTGTATATACAAGAAGGTGGCAGAGAGTAAGGTTGTCTTCCTCGTATTGTACGTGGATGGCATACTCTTGATAGAAAATGATATTCCTATGCTGCACTCGGTCAATCTCTTCTTATCACAAAGATTCTCAATGAAAAATCTAGGTGATGCCTCTTACATCTTGGGGATTAAGATCTATAGAGATAGATCTAAACGGATACTGAGATTGTCCCAATCCAGGTACATTGACACCATACTAAAGAGGTTTAGTATGGAAGATTCCAAGCATGGGAATTTACCCACGATCTCAGAACTCACTCTCTCCAAAGATATGTCTCCCAAGACTGATTTGGAGAGAGCTCGTATGCAATGGATACTCTATGCTTCGGCTGTAGGCTCTATCATGTACGCGATGTTATGTACCAGACCCGATATAGCATACTCACTAACTGTAGTGAGTAGGTATCAAGAAGATTCTAGAGAGAATCACTGGACAACTGTGAAGAACATTCTCAAATACTTGAGAAGGACTAAAGATATGTTCTTGGTGTAAGATAACGGTGAACTCCAAGTGGGGTCCTTTACCGATTGGAGCTTCCAGAGTGATAAGGACGACTCTAAGTCGGTCTTGAGATTTTTCTTTACCCTCAATGGAGGGGCGGTTTGTTGGAAGAGTTCTGTCACGACCCGAAATTGGCACGTGACGGCCCTTAAACTATGCAACGTCTACAGGCGTAACACAATTTAAGTAAGCCGAAATCCCAGCAATCTAAACCATCAAAAGTAGTAAATGATAATAACATTTTAAAAACTTTTGAAATCTCAACCTAAATTCTTTAAAGTCCAACTTTATTTCCTTTAAAATTTTGGCAACACCTCCTTTGTAAAAACCAGCCCCAAAAGGGGTACAACAAAGAAAATAAGTAAAGCATCCCCAAACGGGAGCAAATACACGCCCAAAGACGGAAAACAACCACCACAACAGATATACGGCGCCGTAGCGAAGAAATAAAAGACGATATAAAGAAACTGCATAAAAGACCTCCAAGTCACAAAAAAAAATACAATATCGTCTTTACATCAAGTCTCTAAATCATACATGAAAGTGGTAGATGGAGAGTACAAGATACAACAAGATACAATGTACATAAACGGATAACCGCAAAACCCACCTAAAGCAAAACTGCACACTATGAGCCGAAGCGGTATCCGCAGCAAAAGATGATACGATAGATGAAAAAGCTTGCCTCGACTACTCTGAGGAACAACCTGCAAAACACTGTGGCACAACGGGGGTGAGTTGCCAACTCGTGAATAGTAAATAACATATGCAGGTAATCGAAAGTATGCACGTACACCGCGAATCTAACATATGCAAGCTAATAGAAATAAATGGCAATATGTATGCAACAGTCATGAAAGGTACTCTATCAGGTACTACTAATACGTGAAGCAATAAATGGCAATATGTATATGCAACAGTCATGAAAGGTACTCTATTAGGTACTACTAATACATGAAGCAATGCATATAAAATAAATGCGGACTATGGGATAAAACATGTCATCATCACGGAATCCTGACCTCGTGGTAGGACCAAAGTCCATCAAGACAATCCAAATCCCAAATATTCTCAAATCAGCCCTCAAATTGGCTCTCATATCCTGTAAGTCTCATATATCATGAGTTTCCAATATCAAGTAAATCTCATATATCATGTATCCAATATCTAGTAAATCTCATATATCCTGTATCCAATATCAAGTAAATCTTATATATCCTGTTTCCAATATCAAGTAAATCTCATATATCCTGTATCCAATATCGAGCACATAGACCCCGAGCATATAGGCCCCTCACATCGAGCACATAGACCCCGAGCACATAGGCCCCTCACATCAAGCACATAGGCCCCGAGCACATAGGCCCCCATATATAATGAATAAGTATATTTGCATAGATCATTATGATGATATATCATGTAGGTGTGTGTGCGTGTGTGTGTATAGACGATGGGTATACATATATATATATCAGCGTCCCATACCATTGATATATATACACAGGAGTAAAACAATCCAGAAAACATCATATGAAAACTATATCTCAATGCGAAATCCATGAAATATAATATATGCAATATGAAACAGTAATATGAGCATATAAGGAAAAACCGCTATTTAATTGCAACAAGTTATTAATTATATCACGCGGTTCTAAATTCTCCGAAACCAAACGCAACTGTTAGTGTATATGCCCTAGAGGCCATTACTGTATCATACTAGCTTGTATATTACTTGATGGAAGCTTGGGATATTCACAGTTGTATAGACAATCTTGCTCAAAATGGTAGTATGCTACTTGGTTTGTCTCTACTTTAATATGTGTATGTGTTTCTTTTAGCATATCGCTTATATACATATTAGTAGAGCCCTTAGGATCTTTGCTTGATTACCAGCGTTGTGATGGCGCTCACATTCGTGGGGGCTGGGTAATCCATAAGCACATCCTTATACAGGTCCCTAGTCGTAGGACTATCGAGACAGGGCATCGATACTCCGGAGTAGACTAGCGTATGCGCTTCTCATCCCAGCGGGGGAGACGGTCTGTCCCACAGCCGTCAGTACGTCGTACTTGAGATAGTATGCGGGTGCTCGTTAGGTTACGAGTACACTGGACAGGACTCGTCGGGAACTGTTGGTTGGTATTATACCTATCGTCAGTTATCAGTTCCCAGGTGACATGAGTACAGCTTAGTCCGCAGACTTGACACTGTTACTTCGCCTCGAGTGTGTTCCCACTGTACTTTGATTACTACCCTACCACGGCTCAAAGGAGTCGTGCAAACAGGTAGTAGTTGGGTGCAGTCCCGAAGCACTTGGAGACAGTGACGGTTAGACAGGATTCGTCTCTCCCGGTATTGGGGGTTGACATCGCACTGTGTCTAGGAGAGCCATTACACAAGTAGTCCCTGGCCAGGGCAAGCGAGATATACTGGTAGGTTTCCAGTGTTGTCTCAGGGTGTTCTGGGCTACACTCCAACACGACTTGTACCGCTATCAGGGGACTGACGTTTACCGCCCCCTAGGCCCACCATGCGATGTATCAGACGAACAGACCGGACTATACGGAGATTGTCATATACAGGCTCAGTAGGAGTTCGGATGGGTTTACCTCATCGGCCTTCTTATCGACATCTACCTGGGGACCGTTACGTACAGCTAGTGCCGCTTGCGGTCTGTGGTTAAACCCACTGCCAGCGTAGTGTCGAGTCTTTAGAGTCCCACACAGAGAGTTTCCCTGCACTGGGCGAAACTTGTAGAGGCCGTATGGTTTTACGGCAGGGCTGCGATCACTTGCGTACACTTGTGTGCGTATGGTGTTCGGGCAGGCAATACTAGTGGGCTTTGGTTTGAGCCGGATTCTAGTATTGTACAGATGGATTTGTTTTGTCTTCTGTGCATTCGCATTCTACGGAATGCGGATGCAGGTGTGTATGCACAGATTTGTGGAGTGGAGAAGGAGGAGGTGCCTCATTAGGGTTTTGACAGTTGGTTCGGTCAAAACCATTATGAGCCGGAAACATTATTTACTAATCCTTTTATTGATAATTATGTTATGGCTAATTACATTGACCATTTGACCATCTTGACTTTGTTGACCGTTTGACCAAAGTTGACTAGGATCTTCTTGAATGGTCTAAAGTATTCTTTGGTTTTCTTTTTCATTTTGTTATGATAATGGTCATGTCATTTGTAGCCATCAACTTTATCTTGATGGGATTAGTAATGATAGTGTTTTGCATTATTGCAACCATGGTTGTGTTTTCTCTTGGTTAAGCTTTTCATTTGTTCATTCTCATTCTCTCTCATAGAAAAGAAATGAGAAACATTTCCATGGTTGCTCCTCCTTCTTCCTCCTCTTGATTCTTCCTTTGATCTCATGTGTTGAGAGAAAAAGGATTCCACTTGACAAACACATCCATACATCTTCTCTACACATCCTAGGGCTTCTAGACTAGTAATCTCTTTGCCATAGTTGCCTCGGCTCGAGGTGGAGCTCGGTGTACATCTCTCGGGTGGATCGTCTTCGACTCAAGAAGGCCGCGGAGGTGCCCAAGGTCCGGATCGACACTTGGAGCTTGGATGGACGAGCGGGACAGAAGAATGAAGACCCGAAGGACCGGTTTCGTGAGGTATACTTTCTATAGCATAGTAGTTATAGCCTCTTGTAGTTTACTAGTTTCTAGTTTAGCAAAGATCCGTGCTCTAAGTCCATGTCGCCTTGCGCCAAATTATTGTTTTTCGTCGTTTCCGCCTCCCCGTAAGAACCGGGATGAGCAACGTGGACTTACTGTGGTATCAGAGCCTAGCTAAACATAAACTAGTAAGTTAGCAAAGTGTTTAGAACATCGATTGGAAAAAAGTCGCAAAACACATCCGCAAAAACCTCTAGTTTCTGTCGATTTTTATATTGCTCAAAAAGTGATTTAAAATATATGAAAAATCGTCTCAGGGTTTTGTAAAAACACTGCAAAAAAACGAGCCAGTGAATCGATCAAACGGTCGCGGTTCCGCGGCAATGACATGCTCATTGCCGCGGTTCCGCCGCGGTTTTGACTCGTCACTGGATCGGGTTTTGTGCAGTGTTTTAGTTTGGCTGTTTTGGGATTTTTAATGCATGTTTTTTCCACCCAGATTTTCCAGAGAGCAAATTGACTTTTGGGGTGGTTAAAAATCCGTATTTTGATCGGTATTCCGTACACTTTGGCTAATGGATATTATCTGTGATGTGATATATGTATTGAACGTCCGCTAATCGCTATACGTCGATTAGTGGGGGTTATACATATCTGTGATCTGTAATGTTGATGGTTTGTGTATATGAACTCGGTGGATTGTCGTGGATGAATAGCCGGGAATGGGTGTGAGATGAGAGTTTCTTTTTCTTTCATTCATTATAAAATTTGTAAATTGATGTAATATTATTTGTTTGGCCGCACAACCGGGTCGGGGTTGTAGCCGTCATTGTATTATTTCTTTTTATTGTTTTTGCTCCTAGGATAGACCCAAGGTGGGGTGCACAAACTACCGGGTATCTCGAAGTGCCGAGTGGCCTACTCACGGTGTTGAGGGAGGTTGCTTCGCTTTGGGTACTTGGCGGGTAGTTTGCCGCACCCGTAGGGGTCTAGGGTGGGGTTTGGCTATTCATCGCGACCGTGTAATCCGTTTTTCGTTGCAGGCTCGAACGAATCGCTGATTCCTAGTATATCCAAAGTGTTCATCTGTGATCTGTAATGTCTATCATTGCTATATATATTAACTATTTAGGTGTTGCTTATGTTTTGCATCCGCGCTAGCCCAGCTCCCGCTCTGTCGTTAGTTAAGTAACCTAACGGGTGATGACGGGGCCCCGTGGCGAATGCGGATGGCATAAGCGTACACCATATTTTGGTTGTTTTCTGCAATGGTAGGTTTAAATGATGGGACGCATTAAAAGAACTAATGCAAGAAAATAAACCAAGTAAAAGTCGTTGGAACACTTTGAAAACCACTCGGTTCTTTTCAAAAACCAGCATTTTAAACGCGGAGCTTGAACCACTCCTTTTAAAAGCTATCTCGTTCCATCGACTATATCAAGTTCACTATGTTCACAGTTTCGCCAAAACCATTCGTAGCCCTCCGTCATTTCGTATGGATATTCAATAGTATTCAAGCTATGTTTGTTGACCTTCATCAAGGCATAGTGATTGGTAGCTGTTGGGTGTTCATATGTAGCATAGATAGGTGCGTTGGTTTGGGACAGTCGTATTACCTTGTTGACCTTCGTCAAGGGTATGTACGGGTGGGTTTAAATTAACCTGGATAATGACGGGTAGAACTTGACATGTGACTTATGATTTGTTGACCTTCGTCAAGGTCATAAGACTATGGGGCAAAAATCCACATCGGGAGTTTCATAAGCACTGAAACTTGCTAGCGCTGCATACCATTTGGAGTGTGATGATTCTGGTAGGATTCCTTCGGTTTTATCACGCGATGATATTTGGATCCCGATCCTACTGTGAGTATATGCTACTCCTCGGGAAATCTCTCACTTAACGATCAATGCTATAAACCAAGTAGGTGTCTA
Source organism: Agapanthus africanus (assembly GCA_030015575.1). NCBI lineage: Eukaryota > Viridiplantae > Streptophyta > Magnoliopsida > Asparagales > Amaryllidaceae > Agapanthus > Agapanthus africanus. The sequence goes on from JASDDO010000031.1 coordinate 143,162,898, forward strand.
GAAAGGTGTTAGCAGGGCTACGCCCATAGGGAAAAGAGGTTACTTAATTAAGGAACTTCGCGAAAGCGTTGGAAAACCTCCCTCGAAGTACCGACACTGGCCTGGCTGAACGGTTAAGCAAGTATTGTACGGTGAGATTGATCCTGACTAATTCTTCCTTTATGGTTTGAGGAGGGATTCGAGAGACAGTGGGAGCCATCCTGTTTAGATAAAATAAAAACCAATCTAAACTTGCAAGAGCATCATGCTGAGTGTTTTCTTCTCTCTCTTAATTGCAGTGACCCAGTGACCGCACCTAGGTTACATCTAGATAATAAAATGACTGAATCTGACTGTTATGACTGGCAAAGGTCTGTCCAGATGTCCATTGCCCATGACAAGCTGGGACACCTCTTGACTGATCCAACCCCTGCGGTCTTAGGTCCAGTTTCCCCTATCACAGATATTCATATCCGCGAGACATCGGAAAGGAACTGTGCGAAAGCCAAGTGCCTCGTGTTAGCCTCAGTTGATGGTTTATACCTGAGGCAGCACGAGAAGATGGACTCAGCTTCTATCTTCCTCCATAACAAAGTTTTATATGGAGAGCAATCTCGTATCGCAAGAAATGAGACCTCGAACGAATTGCTTCCAGCGAGGTTGGCTATCGGGTCATCTGTAGGGGGCAACGTCCTTACAGAGACCAGCTCTTTTGAGCTCTAGGACCTGAAGACCACGTTGAAGAACGAGTCAGATGCTGACTTAGTTCAACAGTCTCTACCTACTACCCTGAAGGAAACCAGGGAAGTAGAAAGAAAGAGAAGGGCAAAAGTTTCAGGAATGGATACAGTAAAAGAGGGATGTTCCTATTGTTACGGGAATGAACATGGACAGAAGGATTGCAGGGCTTGCAAAGCCAGTAGCCAGAATTCGAAGCATGTTGTGGCTTCGGCTTCGGGTGTGTTTGTAATAGAGAACTGTATGTCAGTTAATCCTACTTCCTGGGTATTGGATACCGGATCAGGATCTCATATCTTTAATTCGTTACAGGCTCTGAGAAACCGTACGGTTATTAGGAAAGGTGATATGACTCTCAGGGTTGCTAACGGAATGAGCATGTATGCTGAATCCGTAGGGGAATATCATCTAGGACTGACAACTGGGCAGATATTGATTCTACGTAACTGTTTTTATGTACCAGGTGCGACTTGTAATATCATATCTGTATCCTTGATTTCCAAGGAAGGATATGATTTTACTTTTGTAAGCGATGTAGTAAACATCCACCTAAATCAAGTCCTGATTGGGTCAGGTACATTACAAAACGGAATATACGTATTGAATCAAGCTCAGATCTTCAGTGTCCAGAACACACTTAAAAGAAAGTCTCCGGAAATAAATCAGGCTTTCTTATGGCATTGTAGACTGGGTCAGATTAATGAGACAGGTTAACAAAGTTACATAAAGAGGGATACTTGAATCCGTTTGAGTATCAGTCTTATGCCACTTGTGAATCTTGTCTCATGGGAAAGATGACAAAGACACCGTTCACTGGACACGGAGAAAGAGCAAGCGAGCTCTTGGGACTCATACACAGTGATGTGTGTGGTCCAATGTCTACACATGCACGAAGTGGTTATTCATACTTCATTACTTTCACAGATGATTTCTCTAGGTATGGGCATGTCTTCTTGATGAAGCATAAATCCGAGGCCTTTGAGAAATTTCAGGAATATAAGTATGAAGTTGAAAAACAAACAGGCAAAAGTATCAAGACACTAAGGTCTGATCGAGGTGGTGAATACTTGAGTGCCGAGTTTCTGGACTACTTAAAAGAGAATGGAATTCTCTCTCAGCTTACTCCTCCATACACACCACAACACAACGGTGTATCGGAAAGACGGAATTGAACCTTATTGGATATGGTTCGTTCCATGATGAGTAAGGCTGAGTTACCGCGATCCTTCTGGGGTTATGCGCTAGAAACAGCAGCATATCTCTTGAACAAGGCTCCAACCAAGACTGTGCCTACCACCCCATATCAGATGTGGAGTGGGAAGAAACCCTGTCTTAAGTACCTTAGGACATGGGGATGTCCAGCTTTTGTAAAAAAGCAGCATGCGGACAAGTTCGAGGCACGTTCAGTACTGTGTATGTTTGTGGGATACCCAAAGAACTCCAGGGGGTATCTTTTCTATTCCGTAGAGGAACAAAAGGTTTTTGTTTCTCAGCATGCCCACTTCTTGGAAACTGAATTTTAGAAAATCAGATAAGTGGGAGCGCAATAGAACTGGAAGAAATTCCAGAACCACAAGCTGTTACTGAAACCTTGGTAGAACCAGAAGGTTCAGGAGAACCGGACATTCCAGCGCCACTCCGCAGGAGTAGTAGGAAGTCTCATCCGCCCGAGAGATATTACGGTTTTCTCATAGACGGGGATAGAGAGGATTGCACCATGGATTATGGTGAACCTACTAGCTTCTAGCAAGCCATTCAGAGCGGTGACTCGGTAAAATGGCTGGATGCAATGCGGGCCGAGATGGAGTCCATGTACACCAACAAAGTTTGGACTTTGGACTTTGCTCCAGAAGGGGTAAAACCCGTAGGCTGCAAATGGATCTTCAAAAAGAAGATTGGTGTAGATGGGCAGGTTGAGACCTATAAAGCTAGACTTGTAACAAAGGGTTTCGTCAAAGACCTGGTTTGGACTATGACGAGACCTTTTCTCCAGTGGCTATGCTAAAATCCATTCGGGTACTTCTTGCTATTGCTGCCTTCCACGATTATGAAATCTGGCAGATGGACGTAAAGACGGCTTTCCTAAATGGAAATTTGGAAGAGTGTGTCTATATGGATCAGCCGGAGGGATTCATTCAGAGTGGGAGCAGCGGTAGAGTGTGCAAGTTGCTAAAGTCCATCTATGGACTTAAGCAGGCATCGCGGAGTTGGAACATCTGCTTTGATGATACTGTCAAAGAATTCGACTTTATCAAAAACCTAGATGAACCATGCATTTACAGTAAGATTGTAGGGAGAACTGTAGTATTCCTCGTCTTGTACGTGGATGACATTCTCCTAATAGGAAATGATATTCCTATGCTACAGTCAGTCAAAGGATTCTTGTCGCAGAAGTTCTCCATGAAGGACCTGGGCGATGCCAACTACATTCTGGGGATCCAGATCTATCGTGATAGATCTAAGAGGATGTTGGGACTTTCACAGTCAAGGTACATCGACACCGTACTGAAAAGATTCAGTATGGAAGATTCCAAGCGCGGTAATTTACCGGCTTGTCACGGGATCACCCTCTCCAAAGAGATGTCTCCCAAGACTGATTTGGAAAGGGATTGCATGTCTATTATACTTTACGCTTCTGCGTTAGGCTCTATAATGTATGCGATGTTATGTACCAGACTAGATGTAGCATACGCATTGAGCGTTGTAAGCCGGTATCAGTCGAACCCAGGGGAGAAACACTGGATAGCGGTAAAGAACATTCTAAAGTACCTGAGAAGGACTAAGGAGATGTTCTTGGTGTATGGCGGAAAAGTCCTCCAGCTCGAGGCCTTTGCTGACTCCAGCTTCCAGAGTGACAAGGATGACTCCAAGTCCATGTCGGGTTATGTCTTTACCCTCAATGGGGGGGCGGTTTGCGGGAAGAGTTCCAAGCAGGAGACCGTTGCAGACTCAACTATGGAAGCGGAGTACATAGCTGCTTGCGATGCCGCAAAGGAAGCTGTCTGGATGAAAAAGTTCCTCACGGAGCTTCAGGTGGTTCCTACCATTGTTGATCCAATACCGCTGTATTGCGACAACAACGGCGCTATAGCTTTAGCGAAGGAACCCAGGTTCCATCAGAAGTCCAGGCACATTTTGAGGCGGTACCACCTGATCAGGGAGATCGTAGATCGCCGAGAGATCAAGGTGAAGAGAGTAAATACGGAGAACAACACTGCAGATCCACTCACGAAGGCCCTACCCCAGACTCAGTTCGAGCGGCTGATCGAGATGATAGGTCTTCGATACGCCAGTACATGGCCTTAGTGAAAGTGGGAGATTGTTAGTGTATATGCCCTAGAGGCCATTACTGTATCATACTAGCTTGTATATTACTTGATGGAAGCTTGGGATATTCACAGTTGTATAGACAATCTTGCTCAAAATGGTAGTATGCTACTTGGTTTGTCTCTACTTTAATATGTGCATGTGTTTCTTTTAGCATATCACTTATATACATATTAGTAGAGCCTTTAGGATCTTTGCTTGATTACCAGCGTTGTGATGGCGCTCACACTCGTGGGGGCTAGGTAATCCATAAGCACATCCTTATACAGGTCCCTAGTCATAGAACTATCGAGACAGGGCATCGATACTCCATAGTAGACTAGCGTATGCGCTTCTCATCCCAGCGGGGGAGACGGTCTGTCCCACAGCCGTCAGTACGTCGTACTTGAGATAGTATACGGGTGCTCGTTAGGTTACGAGTACACTGGACAGGACTCGTCGGGAACTGTTGGTTGGTATTATACCTATCGTCAGTTATCAGTTCCCAGGTGACATGAGTACAGCTTAGTCCGCAGACTTGACACTGTCACTTCGCCTCGAGTGTGTTCCCACTGTACTTAGATTACTACCCTACCACGGCTCAAAGGAGTCATGCAAACAGGTAGTAGTTGGGTGCAGTCCCGAAGCACTTGGAGACAGTGACGGTTAGACAGGATTCGTCTCTCCCGGTATTGGGGGTTGACATCGTGCTGTGTCTAGGAGAGCCATTACACAAGTAGTCCCTGGCCAGGGCAAGCGAGATATACTGGTAGGTTTCCAGTGTTGTCTCAGGGTGTTCTGGGCTACGCTCCGACACGACTTGTACCGCTATTAGGGGACTGACGTTTATCGCCCCCTAGGCCCGCCATGCGATGTATCAGACGAACAGACCGGACTGTACGGAGATTGTCACATACAGGCTCAGTAGGAGTTCGGATGGGTTTACCTCATCGGCCTTCTTATCGACATCTACCCGGGGACCGTTACGTACAGCTAGTGCCGCTTGCGGTCTGTGGTTAAACCCACTGCCAGCGTAGTGTCAAGTCTTTAGAGTCCCACACAGAGAGTTTCCCTACACTGGGCGAAACGTGTAGAGGCCGTATGGTTTTACGGCAGGGCTGCGATCACTTGCGTACACTTGTGTGCGTATGGTGTTCGGGCAGGCAATACTAGTGGGCTTTGGTTTGAGCCGGATTCTAGTATTGCACAGATGGATTTGTTTTGTCTTCTGTGCATTCGCATTCTACGGAATGCGGATGCAGGTGTGTATGCACAGATTTGTGGAGTGGAGAAGGAGGAGGTACCTCATTAGGGTTTTGACAGTTGGTTCGGTCAAAACCATTATGAGCCGGAAACATTATTTACTAATCCTTTTATTGATAATTATGTTATGGCTAATTACATTGACCATTTGACCATCTTGACTTTGTTGACCGTTTGACCAAAGTTGACTAGGATCTTCTTGAAAGGTCTAAAGTATTCTTTGGTTTTCTTTTTCATTTTGTTATGATAATGGTCATGTCATTTATAGCCATCAACTTTATCTTGATGGGATTAGTAATGATAGTGTTTTGCATTATTGCAACCATGGTTGTGTTTTCTCTTGGTTAAGCTTTTCATTTGTTCATTCTCATTCTCTCTCATAGAAAAGAAATGAGAAACATTTCCATGGTTGCTCCTCCTTCTTCCTCCTCTTGATTCTTCCTTTGATCTCATGTGTTGAGAGAAAAAGGATTCCACTTGACAAACACATCCATACATCTTCTCTACACATCCTAGGGCTTCTAGACTAGCAATCTCTTTGCCCTATTTGCCTCGGCTCGAGGTGGAGCTCGGTGTACATCTCTCGGGTGGATCGTCTTCGACTCAAGAAGGCAGCGGAGGTGCCCAAGGTCCGGATCGACACTTGGAGCTTGGATGGACGAGCGGGACAGAAGAATGAAGACCCGAAGGACCGGTTTCGTGAGGTATACTTTCTACAGCATAGTAGTTATAGCCTCTTGTAGTTTACTAGTTTCTAGTTTAGCAAAGATCCGTGCTCTAAGTCCATGTCGCCTTGCGCCAAATTATTGTTTTTCGTCGTTTCCGCCTCCCCGTAAGAACCGGGATGAGCAACGTGGACTTACAGCAACATCATATAAAGGTGAACATGTAGCTATACCTAGGTATGCGTAACCATATCGGTATAGAAGATATGTGTATCTACCTATCAGTAATGAAGTAATACCCTCCAGGTATATAGTGTAAGTATGTATGCAAGATGTACATGTAGCTATGTCAAGGCATATGTGTAAGCATGTAGGTATACAGGTATGCTATATAACATATGCAAAAAGGAATATAAGGATCAAGTCTTAATGTCCCTAATCAATACAGTATCACGTAAGTATAGGTGTTGTGCGTGTCATGAAAATTATCGACGGTGTGTGTGTAGCATACAATTAGTGCTCATGAAACATGAACCGTCAATAATAGTGTTGTGTCTCATTAATACTAAGTCCATATACAATAGGAAATGAGATATGCAACAAAGGTATACATGCACAATCAATATCCGTATACTTCTAACTAATAGTCATGTCATTTAATCTAGCCCAGACGCATAACGCCATGCGGGCGATTCCCCTGTAGATGTTAAATCTACTCACCAACGCTCCTGGTTAAGTAAAGCTAACCACCTGTTTCCCCTTCTTCGCAGCATCCGAAGTCCCCGCCTGCGAACCTAAAACATAAAACAATATAACAAGTATGTATATTAGCAAACGACCAATAACACGTACAAACTACGTTTCAGCGACGCGACAACTCCAAACATACTCTCAAGTGTTCGCTTAGTAGCTAACGTGCATAGTGACACTACGAAACCAACTTGAGAGCAACAGAACATAGAACACGAACCGTATCGGATAACGTAACACGTGAAAACGAAACACAAGAAAACAAGCAAGTGATCCCAGATTTTTCTATACCAAAAATTTGTAAAAGTTGCAAGTACCACGAGACCACACACAACCCCAGAGACCCCTACACCAAAACTCAACCCCCCAGTCCCCACTCTGGCCTCAAATTGCGGCAAGAAGCAATAAAACAGCGGCCAGAACTTGAGGAAATGGGCTCGTATTTTGAGGGTAGGTTTTAGGTCACTACACTAGGTCACTGTGATGGGAACTTTTGCAACAAATACCTGGTTTGATAGCAGGTCATCCGAGACCCAAAACTACACTAAAAATACGACATTTGCACGAAACGTTACAATACGCGATCTAAACTGAAACAAATAAGCTACGCAACAGTAAAAAGACTTAATTAACAGAAAGAGATCATTACCTACTCCCACAAGCTCAAAGATCCTAGCTTTCCAAGCTCCAAGGCATTCAAGAGGCAAAACAAGTCTAAAGATGTGATATTTGATGAAGTTTAGTGATGGATTAGTGAAGATTTGTGAAGGGAATGATGAGTGTTCAGTTGAGGGTTGAGGGAATGAGAATGAAATGATAAGAGATGAAGTGAGAGAGAATGAGAGAGAGCGAGATGAAAAGAGAGAGAGAGAGGTGAGGATAAGAAAGAGTGAGGTGAGTGCACCATACATTAACTCCTCATTAATGCACCCACAAGGCTCACCATTCCACCTCTCCCCAAAACAAAACCCAAAAGAAAATATCTCTCTCACACAACAAATATCTAGGATTTAGGTCAAGGTTTAAACAAAGGATTAGGTTAACGTTAAGTTGTCATGGTCACTAATCTAGATTAACACAAACACACCCTCACATAAACATGCACATGTGTGTGCATGCTATAACAAATAATAATAAATTATTAATTAAATGTTATAAAATGTGAGGAACCTAAATTGGTAAACTTTTTACCAAAAACCCGCATTACCGCTTAACTAACACTAATCGCAATTCTAAGACGTTACAATCTCCTCCCTTATAGAAATTCGTCCCCAAATTTAAATTCTCACTAAGCGTACCTTCAAAGAGATGAGTGCAAAATTTCCACATCTCGCTCGCAGCCTCCCAAGTGATCACCTCACTATACGGCGACGTAAAAGAAAACCCTCCACATATTGCAAGATCCTTGACCAGGATTTCTCCACCTGCCGAACCACTAACATAATTGGCTGCCGGTGAACGAAAAGATCGCGTCCCAATTAAATGGTCTGGTGCTAAATCATGTAAGACAGGTCATGAAGGTATTTGAAAAGTATCGACACAAGGAATACGGGGTGAATACTCAATAATCTGGGCGGAAGTGCCAAATTATAGGCAACGGAACTAACTCGCTTTAAGGATCTCGAAAGGACCTTCAATCCTGGGATAAGCTCCCCAAAACTCAACACATTATTCATCGGAAAATCCGTAGGAATACATGATCTTCCACTGTGAACTCAAGTCTGCGACCACCACGGTCGTCATAAGACCTCTGTCTGCACTGGGCTGCAATCATCCTGACCTGAATCAACTGGATCATCTCCGAAACCTCTCGACTAGCTGGGGTCCAAAAATCCTACTCTCGCGGAGTCAGAAAAACAGACTGGCGATCGACACCACCTACCAAAAAAAGCCTAAAGGTTGCCAATTGGAATGTCTCCTGATAACAGCTATCGAAGGAGAAACCTAACAATGGTAAGTGACGATCCCAACTGCCAACAACAACTTAGTACATACGCACAAGCATATCCTCCAGAGTCTGTATAGTCCGCTCTCACAAACCATCATCCTGCAGATGGAAAAGCGGAGCTAAACCTCAACCAGTACCCAAGGCTTCCTGAAGCTTCTACCAAAGACGGCAAGCGAACAGGGTGCCTCTATTGGTACAACACATGAAGGAACTCCGTGCAATGCATAAACTTAACGAAGAACAACTGAGCAAACTGAGCATAACCGGACAACAAACACCCAAATGGAGTAACACCCTGTCTAGATCTGGGTAGACACCACAACGAAATTCATGGAGATCTGCTCCCATTCCCACTCCGGAACGGTTAAAGGTTGCAACTCTCCAGCCGGTCTCAAATGCTCAACCTTAGCTCACAACAAAACAGACACCTCGAAACGAAATCCGAAACTTCACTCTTCATCCCTGCCCATCCGTAACTAACTCACAAGTCACGTCACATATTGGTGGAACTTGAATGGACACAGAAAGCTGACTGATGTGCCTGCTCTAGGATTTCGCGTTTCCACCCATCAGTAACAGGTACACACAACCGCGTCCCAAAACGTAGCACACCTTGGTCACAAATCAAGGACTCCAAATCTTTACCCAGCCGACTATGCTCAAAAATCTCAGAAAAACGAGCATTGGCGGGCTGTGCCTCACGAAAATGATTAAGTAAAAGTGGACGGGAGCGGACATGAGCAAGCCGTCCCCTCAGTAGAGGCGAACTTAAGCTGTACTCAACAATCGCACAAGAACTTTAAATCTGCAGAAGACTGTCTCTGAACTGCGCACAACTGGAACAAGCTACCCCGAGCCTACGACTCCCGCATCAGCTACCACAATCGCCTTGCCACGGGTAACGAGGATCTCACAAACACAATCCTTTACAAGATCCATCCAACGGCGCTGTCTCAACAATCAAAACCCGCAGCAAGAAGATGTATATTAAGCTCTGGTGGTCCATGAAAATCTGACACGACTCTCCACACAAGTAGTGTCCCCAAATCTCCAACGCACGACCATCGCAGCCATCTCCAGATCATGAGTGGGATATCCTGCTCGTACTTCCTCCAACTGTCGGGAAGTAAAAGCGATAAACTCTATATGTCACATCAGTACACAATCGAGCCCCACTCGCGAAACATCACAGTAAACAACAAAGTCGTCCGAACCAGAAAGCAAAGAAAGAACTGGTGCAGTTGTCAACTGAGTCTTCAACTGCTGAAAGCTCTGCACGCATGCCTCAGTCCAAGGAAAAGGAACCTCCTTTCTGGTCAGTCCAGTCAACGGTGCAGCGATAAACAAGCAATCCTGCACGAAACGGCGGTAAAAACCCGCTAAGCCCAAAAATCTGCGGACCTTCATCCCGTACACAAGTCTGGGACAAAGCTGTATGTCCTCGATCTTCCTCGGGTCCATAGGAAAACCGTCTCCCGTAACTACAAGACCTAGGAGTCAACACAATCAAGCCTGAAGGAACACTCCGAGAATTTAGCAAACAGCTGGTGCTCTCCCAATGTCTGCAAAACAAATCCGCAAGTGCTGCTCACGACTCTTGGAATAGACCAGAATGTCATCAATGACACAACAATAAACTAGTCGAATAACGGCCTGAAGAAATCTGGTTCATCACATCCACGAATGCTGCTAGGGCATTGGTGAGTCCAACGAGACCACCAAAACTCATACTGCCCGTAGCGCGCACAAAAGCAGTCTTCAGAATGTCATCACTCTGAACCCGCAACCAATGATGACCTGATCCCAAACAAACTTAGAAAAATGTCTCGCACTCTGGTGCTGATCGAAGAAATCGTCAATGCGAGGTAAAATATACCTATCTGCACCGTAACCCGGTTCAATTGAAGATCCATCAATACACAACCTCAACTGTTTTCCTTCTCCTGACGAACAAAATAGGAGCTCCCCAAAGCGAAGCACTCGGACGCACAAAGCCCCTATAAGCAACTCTGCAGCTGATCCTTAAGCTCCCTAAGCTTCGCCGACTCATCTGGAACAACGTCGGAAACTCCCACATGATAGGAACCCGGTCCAACGAACCCACTGTGGCTCCGGTATCACGAATAAAAGCCAAGAATCCTCGACATCCTCTCCTCAAAAGCCGACTAGCGAAAAAGGATGAATTCAAGCTGTGAGAGGCGGCACCACTGTCCCCCCTGCACAACAAGAACTAACTCGCCAGGAAAACAAAACCTGACCGTTTCCACACGGCAGTCCACAGACGCATAACACGTAGCTAACTAGTCCGTGCCCAGGAGAACGTCAAATCCAACATCTCTAGAAGGATCAAAACGACAGACAAATCTCTATCTCCTATCTGATTGGCACACGACCGAAACACATGTCGCGCGACAAAAGAATCGCAGACAGAAGTTAACACAACAATGAATGATCTAGCTTAATACGACTCTCGGTCCAACCACGGCACAAAGTGTGTAACACAAACAAGTGCATCAAAAGAACATACGAATTAAGAATACCTGAAAACTCTGCATTGGACGCCCGCGCGTCCCGATGAGTAGAAGCAAACTCTCATGTCTGCCCCCTACCCGCAACTGGTTGAACTCCTCCTCTGCCAACCTGTCCCCTCTGAGACCCTTTGTGACCACGACCTCTCTGAACACGAGCCTGACGCGGTGCTAAGGAATAGATCCTGATGAAGTGATGAAGGCTTCCGCATCGAAAACATCCATTCCATGGGTGTTGACCCTCCTGGGGATGAGATCTGAGCGACTGTCATCGTCCAAATCCTCTGCTACTCCCACGATGTGCACGAAACCTATCACGGCGACTGAACCTTTGTCTCTGGGCCGATACACCTGTACGAGCCCTCCTCGGTCCTTGAACTCCTAAAGTCTCAGAAAGACGCTCCTCGTCCAAAAGGGTTGTGTCTACTGGTGTTTGTAAGTCCGCGGCAGCGCCCCGGCCGTCTAACAGACGCCAATATGCGGAACAAAACTTTTACGACTGGCGCTATCGCGTACTTTATCCCGGATCGTCCATTAAAGCTAAACTAACAAATTGTAAAGAGGGTAGAATTGTTATACCGAATGATCCGAGTCCTTCAGTCTTCAACCATCATCCCACGCTATGTTGCAACTGATCCGAACTTGCTCGATCTCCGGTCTCGTCGTCCAGGTGGCACCACGTCGACGGATCTTTAAACGGGCTCCCGCCTCTGAACCGAGGCAACTCGATCGTCAAGTTTGCCAAAAGAGATGACCAAGATGAAGTAGAGAATGAGTAGAATACTTTGTCTCGTTACGTCCAAGGCTATGGACGAACGGTTAAAAGAAGTTGCCATTTGGAATCGGGTGAATGGAAATTAAACTATATGAAATTTCCATACACTAAACTATCATAATCTTTTGCAAATGAAATCAAATGAACAACCATAGCCTCACAAAGAGGGCCGGCCACAATAAATAGAAGAGGGAGGTGAGTGTAGGAGCTTCAAGTGGTGACCATAACCCTTCATACTTATCATCATAATTAAAGCATGAATGAATCATCAACTAACATTAAAAGCAACCAATGACATTAAACCTAGTCACCTTGCATCATTAATGAACCATTAATGACACAAATGAGTCATATGCCTAATCACCACTTCTAGAACCTTCTAGAAGCATGACTCACCCTGAAGAAGAAAAGACAAATCCGTATTTAACCGAATGTCAAAATACGGCGGATAGAAAACTGGAAACTGGCAACTTCCAAAAATCATCCCGAAACGAATTTCAGGATAACCCCGTATCGGTATAAACATACCCGCATTTATATTACGACTGAATACAAATGCAACTGAGACAAAGATATTATATCTACACATTATAATACTGGGTTCCGGCTTAAACCAAAGCCTACCAGTATTATCTGCCCGAAAAACGTGCGAAAACGCACGTGCATTTTCCGAACCTTGCCATAAACCCATACGGCATCTACAACGTTTCGCCCGAACTTGGGAAAGTGTCTGTGGGGGACTCTAATGACTCATCAGTACACTGGCACTGGATATAACCACTAGCACGTCAGAGGTACAAGCTGTACGTAACGTTTTGCCAATGTATTGATTGGAAGGGAAACTGACGAGCGAACTCATCCAATAAACCATACTGAGCCTGACAGTGACAATAACCGTACAGTCCGGAACATTCGTCTATGAGTATCGCATATACGGCCTAGGGGGCCGGTAAACGTCAGACCCCCAACAGCTGTATAAGTCGTGTCAGAGAGCAGCCTAGAACACCCTGAGATTCTGCTGGTATACCTACCAGTATATCTCGATTACCCTGGCCAGGGATTTCGTGTAATGGCTCTCCTAAACACAGCGCGATCTCACCCCCAATACCGGGAGAGACGAATCCCCGAAGATCCGCTCACTTGCCTCCAATGTGGCTCGGGACTGTACCCAAAATATACCTGTTTGCACGACTCCTTTGACCCGTGGTAGGGTATAAATCAAAGCACAGTAGGAACTCATACGAGACAAATGACGAACTCAGGTCGATGAACTAATCTGTACACATATCACCAGGGAACTGCTATCTGACGATATGTATAATACCAACTAGCATGTTCCCGGTGAGTCCTGTCCGGTGTACTCATAATCTAATGAGCACCTGTATACATCTTAGGTGATCCTACTGACACCAGTGGCTTGTGAGACCGGCCACCGCCCCTCGTCGGGGTCTCGACTGTATACACTAGTCTACTCTGGAGTATCGATGCCCTGTCTCGAAACTCCCACGACTAGGGACACTTTAAGGATGTACTTATAGACCCCAGCTCCCATATATATGATCGCCATCATACTGCTGGTAGTCAAACAAGAATCCTATGGGCTCTATCATGATGATAAAGACAAACCAGATAGCATACTATCATCTCGAGTAAGACTGATTTATCGGTATAGGTCCTCCCTCAATCATTGCAATCACGTACCTGCGATCCAATAATTGACTTAGAGGGCACTATATCCAACAATCTCCCACTTGCACTTAAGGCTAATTATTGCGATGTCGTGTACTCACAGCTCGTGTGATACCGAGCATCCAATTCCTCTACTAATCAGTTTCACAAAGCTCGTTTGTAAAACTCTTGTGTTCGAGAAATAGCCTCAGTGAGTGGATCCGCTTCGGTGTTTCTTTCTGTATCTCTCTATATCTCAACTTCGCGGAGAAAACCATCTCCCGAATTGAGTAATACCTGTCTTAGAATATGTCTGGATATCTGATGGGACCTAGTTCATAAATGAACTCCAAATCCAAACTTCTTAGACTGTATCGATAACTGAAACTAATCAGTGTCCAGCACCATACCTCCCACAGTATCCTCTTGGACCACCTGTCCATAATACTGTTCCTCGTCAGAGGGAAAACTATAACTCCGACAATCACTCTGTCATCTATGTCACCTTTGAAGCCTGCAATGATAACCGTCTCCCGAAGGAGGCCGTCGTCATCAAATCCGTAGAACATTCACTTATGTTCTAAAACTGCTTTCTAATGTTTCTACAGGATTGGATTAATATAAACTTATCGTATCTAGTGCAATAACAACATCTGGTGTGGTACTTGACATCTCACGATTGACTCAATTGCCTAAGCAAGTGATCTGCCAATCATGCACATTCCTCTCCCCTTTAGTCTCTAAGACACCTTTAGAGAGGGTGACTCCATCACCTGCAGGTTCACCACCATGCCAGGAGTCATTTATTCTATTAGAATATTGTCAATGTACCCACATTGGGAAACTTCCCAAATCTAGATCTAAAAACCATTAGATCTAGTAATCAGAATGTTAGATATTATATCCATATCCTTTGTGGAGAAACAACTGTGTGATGACCAAAGTACAACCTGATCGTAGTATAGGAATTTTACTTCCTACTCTGTGTATGTCATCCAAATACCAGGACATCACACCCTACTACCTTCTTAACAGATCCATCCCCTATTCTGATGAAGTCAAACCCATGACTGTCACATCAAAAATCAGATGACTCATTTCCGCTATATCTACTCAAGTCTATAAATAGACACTAGCTTCTTGCCCACTATGCTTCCGCAGCTCCCACTGACTACGACAACCCTCCGGCAGAATAATATATACGTGTACTTCTAAAACTAGTTTAGAACGACGCTATACATATCCTCCTGCCGGGTCTCACAGTCTGGAACAACAGTAGTGTCAAGTCTGGGTAAACAAGAACCTCCCTGTCACCGTCCTTGAGGCTACCGGAGTACCTCTTGGGTGTCTGAGGTTACCCACCATATCTGCGGAGTGGCTATTGGAATGTCAAACCTGATTGAATATATAGGTCCTATTAAACTTTCCGTAATCGTTTGCGGTTCTGGAATCACTTCCAATTCTACCATACTCCCACTTCTGCTTTTCTGAAAAATCCATTTTAATAAAACTGTGGCGAGTCAAGAACAATATCACTATTGATCTTCCGGATGGTAGAAAATCAACCCTCGTCGAAGCTAGGGTCAACCCACAAACTGCCATTACAGAAACGTGCCTTGAGTTATCCAGTGTCTGGTTTTAAGCATAAGCTGGACAACTCCCCTTACCTTAACATCGTTAAGATATGAATCGTTCTATATCCAATATAGAAACATTGGCATTTATTTAATTGGAACCGGATTCAAATTATGCAGCTGTCTCCAGTGCATAATAACATAATAGAGAGAGGCTGATCAGTATTACTCAACTTAGGAATCCATCCAATTATGAGTAACCTGAAAGAGAAATAAGTTTCTCAAAAACCATTACTATCAACTGAATACCTATCACAAGTATCTACATCTTCGATTTCTTTGAAGAATCCCGATACTTGTGACACTTAGTTCTCTACTTTATTCCTATACCCACAACTTCTCAAAACTTAGACATTGTATTTCTACGAAACACTTGTCTAAAAACTAAAGAAGTTACAAGTAAACAGAATATAGTACGAGGACCTACCACTTTGTCCTGATGGACATTGGACACCATACAATACTCTGTATAAGTCCGCTGAGTTTGATAACTCAAAACCTGTGCATCGTAGGTTGAGAACTGTACCCAGGTGATTTCCTCAAATATCACCAATTACAACGAATTCCGATATAATGAGGATGATCACCTAATTCCCAATAACTCACTCCCACTCAACATCTGTAAAACCATACAGATGTGAGAATCATACCAGGTAAATACATAACCCGGAATAAGTATCCGATCGGGAAATCAGTTTTCTATTAACAATGCACAGTGAATATGAAACATAAATATGTTTCGTAGGGGTATCCCGGTAATCTTTAGTAATGCCTATTCCATAATCCACATCATGACTTTAACCGTATATTTCCCTGCCACCTTTCCAATTCCCTTTATTTGTCTTTAGTCGTTACCTTCTGTACACCATTATTAGGCTAAATGGTTTTCTTCCTTCCCTACCGTTCGGCACCAGCCTATGGTTTGGAAGAAGACTATCCAGTAAGCATAATAGGTATACTCTCCTAATCTTAGGAGTACTCACAACTTGAGAGAAGGTGATGATAAAAGACAACTGAATGTACCTTATTCCTATTTCTCCTGAACCGGAATCCATCCTCGAAAAAATATCCTTTGAGTTTGTATATAATCATACGATGGATTTATCCAATGGAATTGGATGTTCGTAGTGATACGGGTTGTTCTAGAGAAATCAAAGGTGAAGTAGGAGTGGCGATGAAATACGTGGTTTGGTCGTGAATGTAAATAGTCGCAATTAAATTTGCCCTCTTTCTAATTCCTTTATCTTGTCTTTACATATTACCTTTTGCACACCCCACTTAGGCTTAATTGGTTTTCTTCATTCCCTTCCTTTCGGCACCTGCCTATGGTTTGGAAGAAGACTATCCAATAAGTGTAATAGGTGTACTCTCCTAAACCAAGGAGCCCTCGCAACCTGAGATAAGGTGATAATAAAAGACTTACTGAATAAACCAATTCTATTTCTCCTGAACCTGGATCCATCCTCGAAGAAGTCCCTCCGAGTTCGTATATAACCATACGATGGATCTATCCAATGGAAGTGGATGTCCGTAGTAATACGGGGTGTTCTGAGAAATACAAAGGGTAAAAGAAAGAGCGGCAATGACTAATGCAACTTTAGACAATCCAAAAGCTAGTATATTAAGAAGGTTCGGTCAACTTGGTCACTGAGTCATAGTCTAGGGTCGGTCAAAAAGTCGCTGCCAAAGAGAGAGAGAGAAAAGAAACACTCTGCGTGCACTCTAGCCTAAATCAGAATGGTTATCACTTTATCTAATAAGGAAACCTCTCACTGTAATCTCAAATTCTCCTCCAAACCTGAAAGAAGAATTAGTCGGGGTCACCCGAAGAGTAAACCAACTCATCAGTGAGAATCGGGATCCAACTATCATCACATGATAACTTGATGGAAGCCACTCAAGTCATCACACTCCAGAAGGTATGCGCAAGTCTGACAAGTTTCTTGTATGTTTGAAACTCCCGATGTAATTTTTATCCCATGCTCTTATGACCTTGACGTAGGCCAACAAATCGTAAGCAACATGTCAAGTTCTATCCATCGTTGTCCTGATCAACTTAAGTCATCGTACATGCCCTTGACGTAGGCCAACAAGGTGTACGTCTGACTTAAACTAATGCATCTATCTATGCAACAAATGAATACCCAGCAGCTACCAAACACTATGTCTTGACGTAGGCCAACAAACATAGCTTGAATACTACTGACCATCCATAAGAAACGACGGAGGATTACGGCTGGCTTTTGGCGAAAAACCTTTGACGTAATGAACCTGATCTTGTTGAAGGAACCTGATAGCTTTATAAAAATATATAGTAGTGAAAACCCTTTTGTTAAAGAAGTCACTCCCGGTGAAGGGATCTCGGCTCTTTCCTCATGGAATGAGGTGCAGGATATTCCAACTGAATACCGCTATGCAAAACAAAAGGAAACGTCTTTGTAATAATTTTAAAATTTGTTCCAACAACATCAAATATAGGTTTGTTTTATCCTTGCATTGATAAGAATCAATACAGTCCCATCAATCAATCACACCAGAAAAGAACGAAAATAAAATGTACGTATATGCCATCCGCAGTCGTCACTGGGTCCCGTCATCACCTGTTAGGTTACTTAACTAACGACAGAGCGGGGACTGGACTAGCGCGGGTGTAAAACATATACAACATCTAATAGTATATATACTAATATACAGTAATCGCTCCAGGCGTGATAATATGCAACATTACAGAAAAGTAATAAGCATCACAGAACAATACAGATAATCTGGGATCCCCGGGTCTCACAGAGCCGCTACTGAAACCCGACGTTCCCCTGGTCGTGTGGATAGCCTGTGCAATGAAACCTAGACCCCTACGGGTGCGGCAAGTTACCCGCCAAAACCTGAAGCGAGGTAGTCCCCACAACATAGTGAATGGAATACACGGCACTTCACGGAATCCGGTAAATTGAGCACCCCTCCTTGGGTCAACCTGTACCCCCTACGAGTGCGGCGAATAGTCTACCAATTCTAGAGTGAGGTCCCTTTGCCTCTCAATACCATGAGATACGGACCTGTTGCCCTCCAGAACCCGGCTATTCGTGCACCCCACCGCGGGGTAAACCTAGTACATAAATAAAAATAGTACAACAGGTACATCGACCGCAACCTGGTCGTGCCCCAAAAGAATATTATACAAACAGGCAGTGACGGCAGTCCACAAGTCGGACGCTCGCCCCGCAATATCAAATGTACAAATAAATTTGAACAACACTATCATTGCATCCTGCTATCCACCACGACAAATCCGCAACATTACAGCACAACACAGAACATCAACGCGAATGTCACGTTCGCAAACCCGTCTGAAAGAACTATAGCAATCAGACGCGGTTTACCGATCAAATGACATTCCCGGTCGGAGATATAATGAAAGTACTGCATAACTAACACGTTTAAAATTTCGATCGACAAAAATTTCCCGAAGTGGGCCCCACGTACATCTGGTGTACAGTAACAAAATTTTGGCCCAAAAGACATATACCAAAAACCACCATTTCCCATGAGAAACCCACTGAAAAAATTTGGCGCACTGTTCCCACAAAAGCGCGGCGGATCAGCGGCCAAACCATGGTTTGGGCCGCGGATCCGCGGTCGTTTTGTGGGATCACGTGCCCAAATTTCACCAGTATTCTTCAAAAACCCTACATGATTTTCTGAAATGCTCAAAATGAATTTTAGAACAGTTTAAAAATCGACAGAAACATCATGTACAGAAAATTGTGATTTCGCGAAATCCGTTCGATCGATCTTTTAAGCGTGTTAGCACAAGTTAGTATAGCTTAATGGTGAGGCTCTGATACCACTGTAAGTCCGCGGCAGCGCCCCGGCCGTCTAACAGACGCCAATATGCGGAACAAAACTTTTACGACTGGCGCTATCGCGTACTTTATCCCGGATCGTCCATTAAAGCTAAACTAAAAAATTGTAAAGAGGGTAGAATTGTTATACCGAATGATCCGAGTCCTTCGGTCTTCAACCATCATCCCACGCACGTGCATTTTCCAAACCTTGCCATAAACCCATATGGCATCTACAACGTTTCGCCCGAACTTGGGAAAGTGTCTGTGGGGGACTCTAATGACTCATCAATACACTGGCACTGGATATAACCACTAGCACGTCAGAGGTACAAGCTGTACGTAACGTTTTGCCAATGTATTGATTGGAAGGGAAACTGACGAGCGAACTCATCCAATAAACCCTACTGATCCTGACAGTGACAATAACCGTACAGTCCGGAACATTCGTCTATGAGTATCGCATATACGGCCTAGGGGGCCGGTAAACGTCAGACCCCCAACAGCTGTATAAGTCGTGTCAGAGAGCAGCCTAAAACACCCTGAGATTCTGTTGGTATACCTACCAGTATATCTCGATTACCCTGGCCAGGGATTTCGTGTAATGGCTTTCCTAAACACAGCGCGATCTCACCCCCAATACCGGGAGAGACGAATCCCCGAAGATCCGCTCACTTGCCTCCAATGTGGCTCGGGACTGTACCCAAAATATACCTGTTTGCACGACTCCTTTGACCCGTGGTAGAGTATAAATCAAAGCACAGTGGGAACTCACACGATAAAAATGACGACCTCAGGTCGATGAACTAACCTGTACACATGTCACCAGGGAACTGCTATCTGACGATATGTATAATACCAACTAGCATGTTCCCGGCGAGTCCTGTCCGGTGTACTCATAACCTAATAAGCACCTGTATACATCTTAGGTGATCCTACTGACACCAGTGGCTTATAAGACCGGCCACCGCCCCTCGTCGGGATCTCGACTGTATACACTAGTCTACTCTGGAGTATCGATGCCCTGTCTCGAAACTCCCACGACTAGGGACACTTTAAGGATATGCTTATAGACCCCAGCTCCCACATATATGATCGCCATCATACTGCTGGTAGTCAAACAAGAACCCTATGGGCTCTATCATGATGATAAAGACAAACCAGATAGCATACTATCATCTCGAGTAAGACTGATTTATCGGTATAGGTCCTCCCTCAATCATTGCAATCACGTACCTGCGATCCAATAATTGACTTAGAGGCCACTATATCCAACAGTGTTGTATACGTAACACTATGTTGTGCGCTGATCGCAAGGAATAACTGGGTAACAGGGGTGGCAACCTCCTGTCGCTGCACTCGACTGGCCTCAACCAATGACCACATCGTCTGGCGCAAGTCCTGCATCTTTGCCTCAAGCCTAGCGATACGATCTATCGAAGGCGGATCCCTCTGCTCCTGTGCAACGAGCGTGCCATCCTGGTCAGTCTTCGCCCTAAACGAATCAATTCTGACCTCGGCTCTCTCTGCACCTCTCTAAGTCCTCATAGTCATCGGCGGCAAAGGCTATAAATGGAAAATGATTCGATAAGAACACGGAAATCGAATCACAAGGATATGTATCATCAAGGAAGGAATTTCAATCAATTAGTACTTAGGTCTCTTTGGGCGGCGTACCGTGTCGTGAGTATGCCGCGGACATACGAACACTATGTTACTCTGCTTAAGCTACCTACTTGATCATACCAAGGTCATCATACACTCAGAAAGGTAAAACTTAGCGCTCTGATACCAACTTTGTCACGACTCGAAATTGACACGTGACGGCCTTTAAACTACGCAACGTCTACAGGCGTAACGCAATTTAAGTAAGCCGAAATCCCAGCAATCTAAACCATCAAAAGTAGTAAATGATAATAACATTTTTAAAACTTTTGAAATCTCAATCCAAATTCTTTAAAGTCCAACATTATTTCCTTTAAAATTTTGGCAGCACCTCCTTTGTAAAAACCAGCCCCAAAAGGGGTACAACAAAGAAATTAAGTAAAGCATCCCTAAACGGGAACAAATATATGCCCAAAGGCGGAAAACAACCACCACAACAGATATACGACGCCGTAGCGAAGAAATAAAAGACGATATAAAGAAATTGCATAAAAGACCTCCAAGTCACAAAAAAATACAATATCGTCCTCACATCAAGTCTCTAAGTCATACATGAAAGTGGTAGATGAAGAGTACAAGGTACAACAAGATATAATGTACAAAAACGGATAACCGCAAAACCCACCTAAAGCAAAACTGCACATTATGAGCCGAAGCGGTATCCGTAGCAAAAGATGATACGATAGATGAAAAAGCCTGCCTCGACTACTCTGAGGAACAACCTGCAAAACACTGTGGCACAACGGGAGTGAGTTGCCAACTCGTGAATAGTAAATAACATATGCAGGTAATCGCAAGTATGCACGTACAATGCGAATCTAACATATGCAAGCTAATAGCAATAAATGGCAATATGTATGCAACAGTCATGAAAGGTACTCTATCAGGTACTACTAATACACGAAGCAATAAATGGCAATATATATATGCAACAGTCATGAAAGGTATTCTATCAGGTACTTGTTGGAGATAATGCCCTCAGAGTCAATTATTGGATCACAGGTACGTGATTGCAATGATTGATGGAGGACCTATCCCGGTAGGACAGTCTTACTCGAGATGATAGTATGCTATCTGGTTTACCTTTATCATCGTGTACTGTTTTAGGTGACCTGACAAGTTGCTATTACACGTTGATAGAGCCCCTAGGATTCTTGCTTGACCACCAGCAGTATGAGGGCGATCATATAAGTGGGAGCTGGGAGTCTATAAGCATATCCTTAAATGGTCCCTAGTCGTGTGAGTTTCGAGAAAGGGCATCGATACTCCACAGTAGACTAGTGTATACAGTCGAGACCCCGACGAGGGGCGGTGGCCGGTCTCACAAGCCACTGGTGTCAGTTTGATCACCTAAGATGTATACAAGTGCTCATTGGGTTATGAGTACACCGGACAGGACTCGCCGGGAACATGCTAGTTGGTCATATACCAGACGTCAGATGGCAGTTCCCTGGTGACATGTGTGCAGGTTAGTTCTTCGACCTGGGGATCGTCATTTGTCTTGTGTGAGTTCCCACTGTACTTTGATTACTACCCTACCACGGCTCAAAGGAGTCGTGCAAACAGGTTTTAGTTGGGTACAGTCCCGAGCCACATGGAGGCAGTGAGCGTATCTTCAGGGGTTCGTCTCTCCCGGTATTGGGGGTGAGGTCGTGCTGTGTCTAGGAGAGCCATTACACGAAGCCCTCGGCCGAGGCAAGGAGATTTACTGGTAGGTATTCCAGTAGTATCTCAGGGTGTTCTGGGCTACACTCCGACACGACTTGTACCGCTTTTGGGGGTCTGACTTTTACCAACCCCCTAGGCCCGCCATGCGATGCTCATAGACGAACGGACCGGACTGTACGGATATTGTCACTGACAGGCTCAGTAGGGTTGTCAGGCTGAGTTCACTCACAGACATCCCTTTTTTAGTCAATACCTGGTAGCCCGTTACGTATTGGCTTATACCTCTGACGTGCTAGTGGTTAAATCCACAACCGAGGTGTTGACGAGTCTTTAGAGTCCCCCACATTCAGTTACTCAGCTTTCGGGCGAAAGGTTGTAGAGGCCGTATGGAGATATGGCAAGGTCCGATCAGATACGTGCGGTATTGCACGGATCAGGATCGGGCAGTTTGTACTATAGGCCGTATAGATATATGGCAGGGTTCGATCAGATACGTGCGGTATTGCACGGATCTGGATCGAACATATATTACTAGCCGGTTTTGGTATAAGCCGGATTCTAGTATAGTACAGTGGAGATTTTGTCTCTTGGCATTTGTATTTCGGTCGAAATACAGATGCGGGTGTGTATGCACAATATCGGGGTTTTCCTGTAATTTATTACGGGACCAGTTTTCTAGAGTTGCCAGTTTGCTTTCCGTTTCGGCCGATTTCCATTGTTCCGTTCATTGGCCGAAGATTGGTGGAGGAGGGTTTATTTGCATTGTTGCAAATAGGCATTTGTGGAGGGGGTTCTTTGCATCTTGTTGCATCATGATGGTTTTCATGATGAGCACCATCACTTGACTTTCTTCTTCTCATGATGGCTTGACTTTTTGAAGTCATCATGAATGAGATGATGGTTGCCTTGGAGTGTTGGATTTGTTGTGATCATTGCATTCCACCCACCCCTTGACCTTGCTCTCTCTTTCTCTCTCCAATCACACAAAGGGGGGGGGGGGGCGGCCATTCCTAGGAATGGGATGGGGATTCATTTCATTATGTGTGTGGCAATTTTGGTTCTCATGGTGCTATGAAAATTGCTCTCTTGTTCATCCAAAAACCTCCTTGATTTCCTCCACCAAAATGGCAATTCCACAACCCCAAAAATGAGACACAAGTTCTTCACACATTCTACAGCAAATCTTGGGCACGTCGAGTAGCCGGCTTCGTGCCCGAGTTGCCTCGGCATTGAGGTGGGAGCCCGTAAAAGAAGTAGGCGATGTGGTGCACTTCCGGCGACGAGGAGGAGACGGGACATTCCGCAGGAGATCGGGACGACGACGAGAAGACCGGAGGACTCGGATCTGTCGGTATACTTCTCTTCCCTATCTTGTTAGTAGCTTAGACTTGTTAATGGTTACGATCCGGATGTTTAGTGCGCGGTGGTGCCGGTTTGCTAAGTCCGCAAAATTAAAGTTTTTCACCGCTTCCGCATTCCGGCGTCGGATTGACGGCCGGTGCGCCGCCGTGCACTTACAGTGGTATCAGAGCCTCGCCATTAACTTAGTCTAGCTTGGTTTAATGTGTTTGCATTTCCGATCGATCCAAAAGTTCCAAAACTGCATTTTACCTTCGCATCAGTTTCTGTTGAAAATTTTTGGTCTCGAAAATTTTTTCAGGTTGTAAAATATTGATGTACTGGAAAATATAAGAGCTCTGTAAAAATTCGATGAAGTGACTCCACAGTTGGAGCGCGGAACCGCCGCGAAAACCCCCTTCCCGCCGCTGTTCCGCCGCGCACTGTGGAGATCACTGCACCAATTTTTTACAGAGGCTTTCTGGGGTGAAAAGTGAGGTTTTGGAATAATAACATTGGGCCCAGAATTTCTTGATCTGCTACAGTTTTGATTGGGGGCCCACTAGTTAAAATTTGATTGATCGAATATTTTAAACACATTTTTCACAGTATTTACATTATATCTGCGACCGTGAATGTCACTCGATCGGTAAATCCGGTCTAACTGCTATAGCCCGGTTAGACGGATTTGCGAACGTGATTTTCACATTGATGTTTTGTTTTTGCTGTGATGTTGCGGATTGGTCATGGGGGATAGCCTGGATGCAATGCTAGTATAGTTGTGGTTGTATTATGTAAATTTGATTTTGCGGGGCGAGCGTCCGACATGTGGACTGCCGTCACTGCCTGATTGTATTATTATTTTGGGACACGGCCAGGTTGCGGTCGTTGTACCCGGTGTATGTATATTTTACTTTCTGTACTAGGATTACCCCAGGAGGGGTGCACGGATAGCCGGGTTCTGGGGGGCAACAAGCCCGCATCTCATGGCATTGAGACGGAAGGGGCTTCACTCTGGAATTGGCGGGCTATTCGCCGCACTCGTAGGGGGTACAGGTTGACCCAGGAGGGGTGCCCAAATTGCCGGATTCCGTGAAGTGCTGGGTGGTCCATTCACGGTACTGAAAGGGGCTGCCTCGCTTCAGGTTTTGGCGGGTGACTTGCCGCGCCCGTAGGGGTCTAGGATTTCATTGCGCAGGCTATCCACACGACCAGGGGAACGTCGGGTTTCAGCAGTGGCTCTGTGAAACCCGGGGATCCCAGATATCTGTATTGTTCTGTGATGTTGTACATTTCTGTGATGTTGCATTTCTTTTCACGCCTTGAGCGAAATATAATATATTGGTATATATATTAGTAGATGTTGTATATGTTTTACATCCGCGCTAGTCCAGTCCCCGCTCTGTCGTTAGTTAGCTAACCTAACGGGTAATGACGGGACCCAGTGGCGAATGCGGATGGCATATACGTACATCAGTATATTTTCGTTCTTTTTGGTGTGATCAATTGATGGGACTGCATTGATTCGGATCAATGCAAGTTAAAAACAAACCTAATCTGATGTTGTTGGAACACTTTTTCAAAAAGCTGTTATTGCAAGGACGTTCACTTTTGTTTTGCATCGTGATATTCAGTTGGAATATCCTGCTCCTCAGTCGACGAGGCAAGGGCCGAGATCCCTTCACCGGGAGTGACCCCTTGGACAAAAGGTTTGCGTCAGGGCATTAACTTCACTATAGCCGATTACTTTTGCTTTGCACCGTGGTATTCAGTTGGAATATCCTGCACCCCATTCTATGGGGAAAGAGCCGAGATCCCTTCACCGGGAGTGACCTCTTTAGCAACGGTTTTCGTCACTATATTTTCAAAAAGCTATTCGTTCCTTCAACGATATCAAGTTCATTACGTTAAAGGTTTTCGCCAGAAACCATTCGTAGCCCTCCGTCGTTTCATATGGGTAGTCAATAGTATTCAAGCTGTGTTTGTTGGCCAAAGTCAAGACACAGTGTTTGGTAGCTGTTGGTTATTCATATGCAGCATAGATAGATGCGTTGGTTTGGGACAGTCGTATAGCCTTGTTGGCCAAAGTCAAGGGCTTGTGCGGGTGGATTCGAATCAACCTGGAGAATGACGGGTAGAACTTGACATGTGACTTATGATTTGTTGGCCAAAGTCAAGGTCATAAGAGCATGGGGAAGAAATCACATCGGGAGTTTCAAAAGAACTGAAACTTGCCAGATATGCGCATACCTTCTGGAGTGTGATACCGTGAGCGGATTCCGTCACGTTGTCATGCGATGATAGTTGGATCCCGATTCCCACTGATGAGTTAGTTTACTCCTCGGGTGACCCCGACTAATTCTTCTTTCAGGTTTGGAGGAGAATTTGAGGTACAGTGGGAGGTTTCCAGATTAGATAAATTGGTAACCATTCTGATCTAGGTTAGAGTGCACGCTGAGTGTTTCTTTTCTCTCTCTCTTTGGCAGCGACCATTGACCCGACCCTAAGACTATGACTCAGTGACCAAATTAACCGAACCTTCTTAAACACCGGCTTTTGGATTGTCAGAATTGCTAACCTCATTGCCACTCCTACTTTTACCCTTTTCTCCAGGACACCCCGTATTACTACGAACGTCCACTTCCATTGGACAAAACCATCGTATGGTTACATACGAACTCGAAGGAATTTATTCGAGGATGGTTTCCGGTTCTGGAGAAAACGGATAGGACTGTTCAGTTGTCTTTTCTTTTCACCCTCTCTCAGGTTGCGAGTACTCCTTGGTTTAGGAGTAGTACACCTATTACGCAAATTGGATAGTCTTCTTCCAAACCATAGGCTGGTGCCAACCGGTAGGGAATGAAGAAAACCAATTAGCCTAACGATGGTGTACAGAAGGTATTGAGTTAAGACAAAGTAAGGGATTAGTAAGAGGGCAAAGTAAATTGCAACAGATATTCACGACCAAACCAAGTATTCCTTCACCAATCCTAAATCACCTTTGTTTTTCTCCAGAACACTCCGTATCACTACGAAGATCCACAGTTTATTGGATACTCCATCGTATGGTTATATACGAACTCGAAAGGAACTTGTTCCAGTTCGGGGATGGATCCTGGTTCAGGAGAAATAGGAATAAGATTTATTCAGGTGTCTTTTATCTTCACCTTCTCTCGCATTGCGAGTGTTCCTAGGATTAGGACAGTACACCCATTATGCTTATTGGATAGTCTTCTTCCAAACCATAGGCTGGTGCCGAACGGTAGGGAAGGAAGAAAACCATTTGGCCTAAAAGGGTGTGCAGAAGGTAATGACTAAAGACATATGAAGGGATTTGGAGAGATGGCAAAGAATTACACGGTTACAGTTGTGAATCTGGATACTGGAAGAGGCATTACTAAGAATACCAGGATACCCCATCGAAACATTTCAATGTTTCAGTCTCACTGTGTACTGTTAAAAGAAAACTGATTTCCCGATTAGATACTTACTCCAGGGTATGTAATTACCAGGTATGATTCTCACATCTGTATGGTTTTACAGATGATGAGTGGGAGTAAGTAATTGGGAATTGGGTGATCATCCTCATTATATCGGGATTCATTGTAATCGGTGATATTTGAGGAAATCACCTGGGCTGTTTGCCGGTCGGCAAATATTTGGTTTTGAATATCCGCTTTTATGCACCAATTTCAAATTGATATATCTGTACGTCTATTTTTATAGAGTGAGATATACCTTTCTGAAATTATGTCTATGACATTTACCTATATCAGTGGATGGTTAGGTAAGGAGCATTAAACAGCGGTGTAATTCTTCTTAACCATAAGTACAGTTTTCAACCTACGACACACAGTGATTGAGTTTTCAGACTCAAGGGACTTATACAGAGTATTGTATGTTGTCCAGGGTCCATCAGGACAGAGGGGTTGGTCCTCGTACTATATTCGGTTTACTTATGACTTCTCTAGTTTTTAGACAGGTGTTTCGTGGAAACACAGGGTCCGAATTTTGAGAAGTTATAAGTATTTGAATAGAGTAGAGAACCAGGTGTAGCAAGTATCGGGATTCTTCAAAGAGATCGAAGATGTAGATACTTGTGTATGGTATTCAGTTGATAGTAATGATAAAGAGATCTTGCTTCTCTTTCAGGTTATTCATAATTGGAAGCATTCCTAAGTTGAGTAACGCTGATCGGCCTCCTTCCATTTAGTTGACATGCACTGGAGACAGCTGCATGATTTGAATCTGGTTCAATTAAATCAGTGCCTCTGGTTCTATATTGGATATAGAACAGTTCATATCTTAACGATGTTAAGGTATGGGGAGCTGTCCGGCTTATGATTAAAACCAGACACTGGACAACTCAAGGCACGTTTCTGTAATGGCTGTTTGTGGGTTGACCCAGACTATGACGAGGGTTGACTTTCTACCATTTGGGTGAACAATAGAGATATTGTTCTAGACTCGCCACAGTTTTATTAAAAATGGATTTTTTCAGAAAACAGTAATGGGAGTATGGTAGAACTGGAAGTGATTCCAGAACCACAAACGATTACAAAAGATTTGATAAGGAACCTAAAGATTCAATCTGGATTGACATTCCATTGGCCACTCCGCAGATAAGGTGGGTAACTTCAGGCACCCGAGAGGTACTACGGTAGCCTCAAGGACAGTGACAGGGAAGTTCTTGTTTACCCACACTTACCATTGCTGTTGTTCCAGACTGTGAGACCGGAAAGGAGGATGAGTATAGCGTCGTTCTAAACTAGTTTTAGAAGTGTACGTTTATATGACTCTGCCAGAGGGTTGTCGTAGTCAGTGGGAGCAGCGGAAGCATTGGTGGACAGGTAGCTTATGTCTATTTATAGACTAAAGCAAGAATAGCGGAGATAGATCATCTATTTCTGACGTGACAGTCATAGGTTTGACTTTATCAGAATAGAAGATGGATCTGTTGAGAAGGTAGTAGGGTGTGATATCCTGGTATTTGGATGACATACACAGAGTAGGAAAAGAAACTCCTATACTATAGTCAGTTATACTTTGGTCGTCACACAGTGGTTTCTCCACAAAGGAAATGGATTTTATATCAGACATACTGGTTACTAGATCTATGGTTTTAGATCTAGATTTGGGTGGTTTCCCAATCAGGGTACTTGACAGCATTCTAAGAGTATTTAGAATGGACGACTCCTGGCACGGTAGTGTACCTGCAGGTAATGGAGTCACCCTCTCTAAAGGTGTCTTACAGACTAAAGGGGAGAGGGACGTGCATGATTGGTAGATCACTTGCTCAGGCAATTGAGTCAATCATGAGATGTCAAGTACCACACCAGATGTTTTTCTTGCAGTAGATGCAATAAGTTGATAATGATCCAATCCTGGAGAAACAGTCGGAAGCAGTTTTAGAACATAAGTGAATGTTCTAGGGATATGATAACGACAGCCTCATTCGTGAGACAGTTATCATTCCAGGCTTCCAAGGTGACATGGACGACGAGGAGGTTGTCAGAGTTATAGTTTTCCCTCTGACGAGGGGCAGTATTTTAGACAGATGGTCCAAGGCAATACTGAGGGAGGCATGGCGCAGGATACTGATTAAGTTCAGTTGACGATACAGTCTAAGAAGTTTGGATTTGGAGTTCATTTATGAGCTATGTCCCATCAGACATCCAGACACATTCTAAGACAGGTATTGCTCATTTCGGGAGATGGGTTTCTCCGCGAACTTAAGATATAGAGAGACATAGAAAGAGACATCAAGGCGGATCCACTCACTGAGGCTATTCCTCGAACGCAATAGTTTCGCAAACGAGCTTTGTGAGACTGACTAGTAGAGAAGTTGGGTGTTCGGTATCACACGGGCTGTGAGTATGCGACATCGCAATAATTAGCCTTGAGTGCAAGTGGGAGATTGTTGGAGATAATGCCCTCAGAGTCAATTATTGGATCACAGGTACGTGATTGCAATGATTGATGGAGGACCTATCCCGGTAGGACAGTCTTACTCGAGATGATAGTATGCTATCTGGTTTACCTTTATCATCGTGTACTGTTTTAGGTGACCTGACAAGTTGCTATTACACGTTGATAGAGCCCCTAGGATTCTTGCTTGACCACCAGCAGTATGAGGGCGATCATATAAGTGGGAGCTGGGAGTCTATAAGCATATCCTTAAATGGTCCCTAGTCGTGTGAGTTTCGAGAAAGGGCATCGATACTCCACGGTAGACTAGTGTATACAGTCGAGACCCCGACGAGGGGCGGTGGCCGGTCTCACAAGCCACTGGTGTCAGTTTGATCACCTAAGATGTATACAGGTGCTCATTGGGTTATGAGTACACCGGACAGGACTCGCCGGGAACATGCTAGTTGGTCATATACCAGACGTCAGATGGCAGTTCCCTGGTGACATGTGTGCAGGTTAGTTCTTCGACCTGGGGATCGTCATTTGTCTTGTGTGAGTTTCCACTGTACTTTGATTACTACCCTACCACGGCTCAAAGGAGTCGTGCAAACAGGTTTTAGTTGGGTACAGTCCCGAGCCACATGGAGGCAGTGAGCGTATCTTCAGGGGTTCGTCTCTCCCGGTATTGGGGGTGAGGTCGTGCTGTGTCTAGGAGAGCCATTACACGAAGCCCTCGGCCGAGGCAAGGAGATTTACTGGTAGGTATTCCAGTAGTATCTCAGGGTGTTCTGGGCTACACTCCGACACGACTTGTACCGCTTTTGGGGGTCTGACTTTTACCAACCCCCTAGGCCCGCCATGCGATGCTCATAGACGAACGTACCGGACTGTACGGATATTGTCACTGACAGGCTCAGTAGGGTTGTCAGGCTGAGTTCACTCACAGACATCCCTTTTTTAGTCAATACCTGGTAGCCCGTTACGTATTGGCTTATACCTCTGACGTGCTAGTGGTTAAATCCACAACCGAGGTGTTGACGAGTCTTTAGAGTCCCCCACATTCAGTTACTCAGCTTTCGGGCGAAAGGTTGTAGAGGCCGTATGGAGATATGGCAAGGTCCGATCAGATACGTGCGGTATTGCACGGATCAGGATCGGACAGTTTGTACTATAGGCCGTATGGATATATGGCAGGGTTCGATCAGATACGTGCGGTATTGCACGGATCAGGATCGAACAGATATTACTAGCCGGTTTTGGTATAAGCCGGATTCTAGTATAGTACAGTGGAGATTTTGTCTCTTGGCATTTGTATTTCGGTCGAAATACAGATGCGGGTGTGTATGCACAGTATCGGGGTTTTCCTGTAATTTATTACGGGACCAGTTTTCTGGAGTTGCCAGTTTGCTTTCCGTTTCGGCCGATTTCCATTGTTCCGTTCATTGGCCGAAGATTGGTGGAGGAGGGTTTATTTGCATTGTTGCAAATAGGTATTTGTGGAGGGGGTTCTTTGCATCTTGTTGCATCATGATGGTTTTCATGATGAGCACCATCACTTGACTTTCTTCTTCTCATGATGGCTTGACTTTTTGAAGTCATCATGAATGAGATGATGGTTGCCTTGGAGTGTTGGATTTGTTGTGATCATTGCATTCCACCCACCCCTTGACCTTGCTCTCTCTTTCTCTCTCCAATCACACAAAGGGGGGGGGGGGCGGCCATTCCTAGGAATGGGATGGGGATTCATTTCATTATGTGTGTGGCAATTTTGGTTCTCATGGTGCTATGAAAATTGCTCTCTTGTTCATCCAAAAACCTCCTTGATTTCCTCCACCAAAATGGCAATTCCACAACCCCAAAAATGAGACACAAGTTCTTCACACATTCTACAGCAAATCTTGGGCACGTCGAGTAGCCGGCTTCGTGCCCGAGTTGCCTCGGCATTGAGATGGGAGCCCGTAAAAGAAGTAGGCGATGTGGTGCACTTCCGGCGACGAGGAGGAGACGGGACATTCCGCAGGAGATCGGGACGACGACGAGAAGACCGGAGGACTCGGATCTGTCGGTATACTTCTCTTCCCTATCTTGTTAGTAGCTTAGACTTGTTAATGGTTACGATCCGGATGTTTAGTGCGCGGTGGTGCCGGTTTGCTAAGTCCGCAAAATTAAAGTTTTTCACCGCTTCCGCATTCCGGCGTCGGATTGACGGCCGGGACGCCGCCGTGCACTTACAGTACTAATACATGAAGCAATCCATATAAAATAAATGCGGAGTATGGGATAAAACATGTCATCATCACAGAATCCTGACCTCATGGTAGGACCAAAGTCCATCAAGACAATCCAAATCCCAAATATTCTCAAATCAGCCCCCAAATTGGCTCTCATATCTGTAAGTCTCATATATCCTGAGTGTCCAATATCAAGTAAATCTCATATATCTTGTATCCAATATCTATTAAATCTCATATATCCTGTATCCAATATCAAGTAAATCTCATATATTCTGTATCCAATATCAAGTAAATCTCATATATTCTGTATCCAATATCAAGTAAATCTCATATATCATGTATCCAATATCGAGCACATAGGCCCCGAGCACAGAGGCCCCCATATATAATGAATAAGTATATTTGCATAGATCATTATGATGATATATCATGTAGCTGTGTATATATATAAATACGATGGGTATATATATATATATCAGCGTCCCATACCACTGATATATATACGTAGGAGTAAAACAATCCAGAAAACATCATATGAAAACCATATCTCAATGCGAAATCCATGAAATATAATATATGCAATATGAAACAGTAATATTAGCATATAAGGAAAAACCGCTATTTAATTGCAACAAGTTATTAAGTATATCTTGCGGTTCCAAGTTCTCCGAAACCAAACGCAACATCATATAAAAGTGAACATGTAGCTATAGCTAGGTATGCGTAACCATGTCGGTGTAGAAAGATATGTGTATCTACCTATCAGTAATGATGTAATACCCTCCAGATATATAGTGTAAGTATGTATGCAAGATGTACTTGTAGCTATGTCAAGGCATATGTGTAAGCATGTAGGTATACAGGTATGCTATATATCATATGCAAAAAGGAATATAAGGATCAAGTCTCAATGTCCCTAATCAATACAGTATCACGTAAGTAGAGGTGTTGTGCATGTCATGGAAATTATCGACGGTGTGTGTAGCATACAATTAGTGCTCGTGAAACATGAACCATCAATAATGGTGTTGTGTCTCATTAATACTAAGTCCATGCACAATAGGAAATGGAATATGCAACAAAGGTATACATGCACAATCAATATCCGTATACTTCTAACTAATAGTCATGTCATTTAATTTAGCCCAGACGCATAACGCCATGCGGGCAATTCCCCTGTAGATGTTAAATCTACTCACCAACGTTCCTGGCTAAGTAAAGCCAACCGCCTGTTTCCCCTTCTTCGCAGCGTCCGAAGTCCTCTCCTGCGAACCTAAAATATAAAACAATATAACAAGTATGTATATTAGCAAACGACCAATAACACGTACAAACTACGTTTGACCGACGCGACAACTCCAAACATACTCTCAAGTGTTCGCTTAGTAGCTAACGTGCATGGCGACACTACGAAACCAACTCGAAAATAACAGAACACAGAACACGAACCATATCGAATAACGTAACGCGTGAAAACAAAACACAAGAAAACAAGTAAATGATCCCAGATTTTTCTATACCAACAATTTGTAAAACTTGCAAGTACCACAAGACCACACACAACCCTAGAGACCCCTACACCAAAACTCAACCCCCCCAGTCCCCACTCTGGCCTCAAATTGCGGCCAGAAGCAATAAAACTGCGGCCAGAACTTGAGGAAATGGGCTCGTATTTTGAGAGTAGGTTCTAGGTTACTACAGTAAGTCACTATGATGGGAACTTTTGCAACAAATACCTGGTTTGATAGCAGATCATTCGAGACCCAAAACTACACTAAAAATGCGATATTTGCATGAAACGATACAATACGCGATCTAAACTGAAACGAATAAGTTACGCAATACTAAAAAGACTTAATTAACAGAAAGAGATCATTACGTACTCCCACAAACTCAAAGATCCTAGCTTTCCAAGATCGAAGGCATCCAAGAGGCAAAACAAGTCTAAAGATGTGATTTTTGTGAGATTTGATGAAGTTTAGTGATGGATTAGTGAAGATTTATGAAGGGAATGATAAGTGTTCAGTTGAGGGTTGAGGGAATGAGAAAGAAATGATAAGAGATGAAGTGAGAGAGAATGAGAGAGAGTTAGATGAAAAGAGAGAGAGGTGAGGATAAGAAAGAGTGAGGTGAGTGCACCATACATTAACTCCTCATTAATGCACCCACAAGGCTCACCATGCCACCTCTCCACAAAACAAAAGCCAAAAGAAAATATCTCTCTCTCACAAAAAATATCTAGGATTTAGGTCAAGGTTTAAACAAAGGATTAGGTTAACGTTAAGTTGTCATGGTCACTAATCTAGATTAACACAAACACACCCTCACATAAACATGCACATGTGTGTGCATGCCATAACAAATAATAATAAATTATTAATTAAATGTTATAAAATGTGAGAAACCTAAATTGGTAAACTTTTTACCAAAAACCCACATTACCGCTTAACTAACACTAATCTCAATTCTAAGGCGTTACAGGTTCCAAGTAGGAAACCGTGGTAGACTCGACGATGGAGGCTAAATACATCGCTGCCAACGATGCTGCCAAATAGGCTGTCTGGATGAAGAAGTTCATAAACGAACTTGGTGTGGTTCCGTCCATCGAGCATCCAATACCTTTGTATTGTGATAACAATGGAGCTGTGGATTTGGCCAAGGACCCAGGTCCCATCAGCGATCCAGGCGTATTTTGATGCGGTATCACATGATCCGGGAGATAGTTGATCGCCGGGAGATCGAGGTCAGGAGAGTTGACACGAAGAACAACACAGTGGATCCACTCACGAAGGCCATACCCCAGATACAATTTGAGAGACTCTTCAGGATATTGGGTATGGGATACTACAACAACTGGCCTTAGTGAAAGTGAGAGATTGTTAGTTATGTGTATGCCGTAGAGGCCATTATTGTACATATGATGTATATTATAGAGGATGCTTGAACATATATAGAGAGGACTTTCTTGCTCGACATGATAGTATGCTATCTGGTTGCTCTTTGTCTTAACATGTAGACTTGTATTGTGATACTGTCTTGCTCTCACATGTTGATAAAGCCCTTAGGATGTGTACTTGACTACCAGGACTATGATGGAGATTATACTAGTGGGACAAGGGTAGTCCACAAGTACATCCTTTTAATTGTTCCTAGTCGTGGGTGTGTCGGGATAGGGCATTGATATTCCAGAGTAGACTAGCGTATACACTTCTTGACCCATATGATGGGCGATGGATGATCCCACATCCATTGGTGTTTGACATCAAAGATGGTATACGGGCGCTCAGTGGAGACTGTGTACACTGAACGGACTCGCCGAGAACTCCTAGTTGGTGTTATACCTATCTTCAGATAGCAGTTCTCTGGTGACACTGGTACAGGTTAGTCTGTAGACCCGAGATCATCATAGATTCTTGTGTGATTCCCACTGTGCTTTGATTTCTGCATTACCACGTTCAAGAGAACGTGCAAAACGGTGGCTGTTGGGTACAGCCCCGAATCACATGGAGGCAATGAGCGATATGAGGGGATTCGTCTCTTCCAGTATTGGGGGTTGATGTTGCACTGTGCTCGATTGGCAAAAACAGGAAGTCCCTGGCCAGGGCTAATACGGAGATTTACTGATAAATGTTACCAGTAGTTTCTCGACCCATTATGTGCCTCACATCGGCACGACTTATCGGTTACTGGGGTCTGACGTTTACCACCCCTAGACTATGTAGGGTTCCTAGGCATACTTGTAAAGGTTCATAAAGCATCAAACATGCCCGAATTAAATTTTATATATGCCGAACAACCCAAAGACGGGATCTTTGCTAGATTATTAGGGTTTAGCATGCAAGATAACATCTTTAAAGCTAAGTGTGAGGGATTACAACCTTTGTAGTCTGCTCCTTCGCTGCACAAGCTCCGAGTAGAAGTCCCTTCGCCTCAATCCAAGATCTCCCGGACTCAAGAGAGGCTCCACGACTCGAACGATCCATTCTATCTTGAAGTGTTCCGATTCTCCGATGATCTACGTCGAAGTTGCTATAACCCAAGCTTTCTCACTCTAAAGAAATGAACACCCTAATCTAATGGGCTAGATTAGATGAGGATGATGGAGTAGTATTTATGCTATCTTTTTATTTCACTTTCTCACAATAAACCATCACAAAAGGAATTTCTAGTGAGCTTTTTCTCAAACTCAAGAGAGAAGAAGATGAAGAAAAATGAAGAGAATAATCCTTTTGTGATGAATAGTAGATAAATGTATATGATTGATTATGGAACCATGGTCAAGGATGAGAGGCTAAAAGTTTGTAGAGAATAAACTAGAGTTAGGGTTTGGTTAGGTTAAGGATAAGGATCAACCATAATATCTTAACCAAGACAAAAGAGAATCCTTCTAGAAAGTGCTTGAAAGAGCTAACCCTAATCAAACCCTAATCCCTTTTTATCATCCCTAATCATGTTTCATAATAAATCATATCATGTCACAATAATATATATCACATATATATTATATATTTGCAACAAAAGAAAATAATACAATTAACATATATCGCATATATATCAATGTATTAATCTGGTGAGAAAATGAAATAATAAAGCGAGCCAATATTAGATAATGTAATAAAATATATCATATATATCATTATACATTAAATCATCGAATCAACACTTGATCCAACGATCCGGCTATATCGAATATAACCGACTAATATATCATGTACCGATTCATCGAATCAACACTTGATCCGATGTCCCGGTTCATTTCTAAATATCGCGAGAATATAATACGGTATCTCATATCGCATTATCCTCGGTCCTGCACATATCATATATGTGCCTCTACTCCGTTTTGCCTGAGCCAAGAAACCTTTGTGTAGGACTCTAAAGAATCGTCAATACGCCGGTAGCAGGTGATGATCATATCAAACACCCACAAGCTGCAAGCGGTCAGCTAAACATAACAGCCACCCAGGTATTGAGCGATAAGAAGATCAACAAGCTAGCATGTCCGTTCTCCTGTGAATCCAATCAGTAACACTCCCGTACAGTCCGGTCTGTTCGTCTGATATGTCGCATATCAAGTCTAGGGGTGGTATACGTCAGACCCCAGTAACCGATAAGTCGTGTCGATGTGAGGCTCATAACAGGTCGAGAAACTACTGGTAACACTTACCAGTATATCTCTATATCAGCCCTGGCCAGGGACTTCCAGTTATAGCCAATCGAACACAACAAAACATCAACTCCCTATACCGGGAGAGACGAATCCCCTCCTATCGCTCATTGCCTCCATGTGATTCGGGACTGTACCCAAAAGCCACCGTTTTGCACGCCCTCTTGGACGTGGTAAGGTGGAAATCAAAACACAGTGGGAATCACACAAGACTCTATGACGATCTCGGGTCTACAGACTACCCTGTACCAGTGTCACCGGAGAACTGCCATCTGACGTATGGTATATCACCATCTGGGAGTTCTCGGCGAGTCCGTCCAGTGTACCCAGTCTCCACTGAGCACCCGTACACCATCCTTGATGTCAAACACCGATGGATATAGGATCATCCATCACCCATCATATGGGTCAAGATGCGTATACGCTAGTCTACTCTGGTGTATCGATGCCCTGTCTCGATATACCCTCGACTAGGAACAGTTATAGGATGTACTCATCGACTACTATGGCCCTACTAGTATGATCTCATCATAGTCCCAGTAGTCGAGTACAGATCCTAAGGGCTTTATCAACATGTGAGAGTAAGACAGTAAACCAATACAAGTCAGCATGTTAAGATAAAGTGAAACCAAATAGCATACTATCATGACGAGCAAGAAAGTCCTCTATGTATATATCCAAGCATCCATTATAATATACATCATATGTACAACAATGGCCTCTAGGGAATATACATAACTAACAATCTCCCACTTGCACTAAGGCCAACTGCTGTAGTATCTCATACCTAGCATCCCGAATAATCTCTCAAACTGTATCTGGGGAATGGCCTTCGTGAGTGGATCCGCAGTGTTATCCTTCGTATCTACTCTCCTGACCTCGATCTCCCGGTGATCAACTATCTCCCTGATCAGGTGATACCGCCTCAGAATATGTCTGGATTTCTGATGGGATCTGGGTTCCTTGGCCAAAGCCACAGCTCCATTGTTATCGCAATACAGAGGTATTGGATGTTCAATGGATGGAACCACACCAAGTTCAGTGATGAACTTCTTCATCCAGACAGCCTCTTTGGCAGCATCGTTGGCAGCGATGTATTCAGCCTCCATCGTCGAGTCTGCAACGGTATCCTGTTTGGAACTCTTCCAACATACCGCCCATCCATTGAGGGTAAAGACAAATCTCGAGTGCGACTTAGAGTCATCCTTATTACTTTGGAAGCTGGAATCGGTAAAGGACTCCACCCGGAGATCTCCGTTACCATACACCAAGAATGTCTCTAGTCCTTCGCAAGTACTTGAGAATTTTCTTCACAGCTGTCCAGTGACTCTCTCCAGGATCTGCTTGATACCGACTCACTACACTTAGTGAGTATGCTACATCGGGTCTGGTACATAGCATCGCATACATGATAGAGCCTACTACCGAAGCATAGGGTATCCCTTGCATGCGAGCTCTCTCCAAATTAGTCTTGGGAGACATCTCTTTGGAGAGAGTGAGTCCAGAGATCATGGGTTGGTTCCCACGCTTGGATTCTTCCATACTAAACCTTTTTAGTATGGTGTCAATGTACCTGGATTGGGACAATCCCAGTATCCTTTTGGATCTATCTCTATAGATCCTAATCCCCAATATGCAGGAGGCATCACCTAGATCTTTCATTGAGAATCTTTGTGATAAGAAGAGCTTGACTGATTGCAGCATAGGAATATCATTTCCTATCAAGAGTATGTCATCCACGTACAATACGAGGAAGACAACCTTACTCTCTGCTACCTTCTTATAGATACAAGGTTCATCTATGTTTTTGATGAAGTCAAACTCTTTGACTACTACATCAAAACAGATGTTCCAACTCCGCGATGCTTGCTTTAACCCATAGATGGATTTAAGCAGTTTGCACACCTTTCCGCTGCTCCCACTATCTACGAAGCCCTCTGGCTGAGTCATGTACACGCACTCTTCTAAATCACCATTTAGAAAGGCGGTCTTAACATCCATTTGCCAGATTTCGTAGTCATGATATGCAGCAATGGCAAGTAAGATCCGGATGGACTTAAGCATAGCCACTGGAGAAAAAGTTTCGTCATAATACACACCTGGTCGTTGACGAAAACCCTTTGCTACAAGTCTAGCTTTGAAAGTCTCAACTTTTCCATCTACACCAATTTTCTTTTTAAAAATCCACTTGCTCCTGTTCCCCTCCGAACGACGGCGCGACACAGGGTCGTCTCGCCTGAGGTTCGGGGCAGATGCTAATTGGTGCTATCCGTCTACCTCTCCGAAGATTCCAAGTTGATTTATGGCACCGTATATCGAAGGTTTAAACGGATGCGTCCGATGTAGCAGACTTCGTCAGATTCCCCCTCGCTTGAGGGGTTTTTGATTGTGG
Source organism: Agapanthus africanus (assembly GCA_030015575.1). NCBI lineage: Eukaryota > Viridiplantae > Streptophyta > Magnoliopsida > Asparagales > Amaryllidaceae > Agapanthus > Agapanthus africanus. The sequence continues at coordinate 143,202,365 of JASDDO010000031.1, forward strand.
GGACGCTCTTCCCTGCAGGCGCAAGCCCCTACAGTTAATTACGCTACCGCATCGCGGTAACCACTTTCTCCTTCTCCAGATGGTCACTTCGTGTCGTGTGTGTTTATTTTATGTTTGGTTGCCCGTGGATTGTATACGGAGACTGAGTTATGTCGTCGCCCGTAGGCGTGGACTAGTCCAAATCCGTATTATCTTAGATTTGGGTTTGGGGGTTTGGGTTTAAGGATACATTAGCCTCATTCGAGACTAAGATCGACTTAAACATTTGTTAAGGATACGTTAGTCTAATTTTCAGACTAAGATCAACTTAACGGGATCGTTTATATCTAACAATAGAGCAATTAAGGGAGCCCTGTTGTTTAGTTTAGTGACATTGCGGTCAATAGGTAGTTTAAGGACGTTGCGGTCCATAGGTAGTTTAAGGACATTGCGGTCCAATGTTAGTTTTAAGACGTTGCGGTCAAGGTTAAGGACCTCATAGTCCGTGGATTTAAGGACTCCACAGTCCAAAGTTAGTTTTAAGACATCTCGGTCAAGGTTAAGGACGTCATAGTCCATGGATTTAAAGACTCCACAGTCCAAAGTTAGTTTTAAGACATCTCGGTCAAGTTTAAGGACCTCATAGTCCATGAGTTTAAGGACTCCACAGTCCGTATCAATATGTGGTCATCGGGACCCGTCACCTCTTTGAAGACGTTGAGGAATTACAACGCCGAGTATCAAAGGAGTGAAGAGATGTACCCTTAAACCGGGGTAGATTAAATAATCTTTGACCCAATTTGGAATCAAGACCAATTAATTATATTATGAGCCCATTGGCTCAGTTGAATTTGAATTGAGGACTTATGGCCAGCTTGGGCTAAGTCCAATCATGTTTAGGATATTGGCCCTCTGTTGGTCCATTAGAGGAGAGGCTTTGCCTCTAGACACTTAGCCAATTGGGCTAAAGTTAGTGTTAAACACCAGCAACAGGGGGTTCAAATTAGTGTTAAACACTAAAACAAATCGGTGTTAAACACTAGCAACAGAGATCTCAAATTAGTGTCAAACACTAAGATAATCAGTGTTAAACACTAGTGACAGAGATTTTAATTTAGTGTCGAACACTAAGAAAATTAATGTTAAACTCTGTTAACAGAGATTTAATTTAGCGTTAAACACTAAGAAATTCAGTGTTAAACACTGCAAGAAAGCTCTTCGATTAGTGTTGAACACTAAGGCAAAACAGTGTTAAACGGTGGATTCAGAGGTTCCAATTTAGTGTTAAACACTAAAGTAAGAGGGGTCACATGGTAGCACGTGAGGGCGCCCTCCCCTTTTTTGTTCTGCTGAGAGTATTTGAATACTTCGGAGCATCACGTGCTGTCACGTGATGGGCATTTAAGTGTTTGTGTGTTAAAGCTTCGGCCAAGGGGTCACGTGGTAGCACGTGAGGGCGTCCTAGAGCTCTTTATTTTGTTCTGCAGATAAGTGTTTAACACTTTTAATTCTAAAAGCCATCACGTGTAGGCACGTGATAGGGGCTCATGCTTTGATCTGTTAAAATGTTCATTGGGGGCCACGTGGTGACACGTGAGGGCGCCCCAGAGCTTCTTTTTTGTGGATCTTCTCAGGGGTCACGTGGTAGCACGTGACCCTGTTTCTCTGCCTGTTTGAAGATGTGTTTATCTTTTTAAGAATTAAATTCCTCATAGGGTGAAACCCTAGCAATAACTTTAGAGGAATTAAATTCTTAGTTTCTTCCGAAGAATTATATTCTTAGATAGAGTTATACTCTAGTTTCTTTTCTGTAGGAATTAAAGTCCTCATGCATGTGAAGAAATTCTCGATTAGGGTTAAACCCTGGTTCTGTCCATTTTGAAGGGATTAAATTCCTATAACATAGGGTTAAACCCTAATTTTATCTCAAAGGAATTAAATTCCTATAATTTTGTGAGAATTAAATTCTCCAACTTCCATTCCCTCTCTATGTTTTGGATCTGCATGGCAGGATCTCAACCCAATGAGAATTAAATTCTCAATTCATGGGGAGATGTGCACTATGCAGATCCTCTACTAAAGTGAGAACTAAGTTCTTCTTTTTAATATAAGAGTTAAACTCTTTTGAGAATTAAATTCTCTTTTTAGAAGCCTTCCCTTTCTTACCTAAGGTTTTCTTCTGCAGCAGATCAAATTCTTCCAAAGTCTCAAGGCTCTATTTCTTTTTCTCTCTATCCCTCTGTATCGATCTCTCTGTATATGTCTCTCCCCTTTTTATGTCTCTTGGCTCCTATTTATAGGAGAAGAAGCAGAATCAATTAGTTTTGGTGAATCTTTCATTGAGAGATTTGATTTGTATTCACCATTCGTTTGGACCTTTGGATTATTAGTTGAATTTTATTCACCATTGGATTTTAAATCCAAAGATTTTCCTTTGTTATTTCGATTAGATTTTAAGGGGAAATCTTTCCAAGTTCAATATTTTTCCCTAGATAGGTGATATTTAATCACCTTTAAATCTTTAATCCAATCGGTTTCAAATAATCATTCCTTATTGGAGAGATTTGAATGCTGTTCAAAATTTAATTCTGTTAAATAGATGGGCTTTGAAAGCCGGTCATGTGTGGCCACGTGACCCATGGTCACGTGTAGGCACGTGACCCCCTGGACACGTGTAGGCACGTGACCCCCTGGAACGAGCTTTCTTCTCCTTTCTGCGCTCTGTCTTCTAGCCGTTGTTCAACCGTCACGTGCCAACACGTGACCCCTGGTCACGTGTGAGCACGTGACCCTTTCTGGAGCCTTTTCTTTGATTTAATCAAGGAGCTGAATCTGCCTTTGCCGCTGCTTTTAAATGTCGCATGCCAACACGTGACTGCTGGTCACGTGGTAGCACGTGATGCCTCTTCCGTAGGCTTTCCTGATTTTAAATCAGGAAACAGCTCCCAATGGGTTTTACCCCTTCGGGAGCATTTTCCAAAATCCATACTTTATTGGAGTACATGGATTCCATCTCAGATCGCATTGCATCCAGCCATTTCACAGAGTCACCACTCGTGATGGCCTGCTCAAAACTAGTCGGGTCATTAACTTCCATGATGCAATCCTCGCTTCCACCATCAATGAGAAAACCGTAGTATCTCTCAGGTGGATGAGAAACCCTGCTAGATCGGCGGAGAGGCTGGGGTTCGTAGGGTACTACTGAATCCTCTGGTTCTACCAAATCATCTGCTGTAGTTTGTTCTGCTGGAACTTCTTCCAGTTCTACCTCAATGCCACTAATCTGTTTCATAAGAAAACCTTTTTCTAAGAAAGTGGCATGTCGAGAAACAAACACCTTTTGTTCCTCGGAGTGGTAGAAGATATACCCTCGCGAATGTTTGGGATATCCAATAAACTTACATAGGACAGACCTTGCCTCGAGCTTGTCCGGATTGTGTGTTTTAACATAGGCCGGACAACCCCATATCTGAATAAAATTAAGACATGGTCTCTTACCATTCCATATCTCATATGGAGTGGTAGGCACTGATTTGGTTGGAACTCTATTCAATAGGTATGCAGCTATCTCCAGTGCATATCCCCATAAGGAAATAGGTAACTCAGCAGTGCTCATCATAGATCGCACCATATCTAATAGAGTGCGATTTCTTCGTTCCGATACACCGTTGTGCTGTGGTGTATAAGGAGGAGTAAGCTGAGAGAGAATCCTATTCTCTTTTAGATAATCTAGGAATTCATTGCTTAAGTATTCACCTCCTCGATCAGAATGAAGAATCTTAATACTCTTGCCCGTTTGATTCTCTACTTCGTGCTTATATTCTCTGAATTTCTCAAAAGCTTCAGACTTGTGTTTCATCAGGAATACATATCCGAATCTTGAGAGATCGTCAGTGAATGTAATGAAGTAGGAAGAACCGTTCCTGGCATGCGTAGACATGGGACCGCATACATCACTATGTACCAGTCCTAAGAGTTCAATAACTCTTTCTCCGTGTCCACTAAACGGAGCTTTGGTCATCTTTCCTTTGAGACATGAATGGCAAGTATCATAAGATGATAATTTGAACGGATTCAAATAACCATCCTTATGTAACTTAGCCAGTCGTGTCGCATTGATATGACCAAGTCTACAATGCCACAAGAAGGATTCGTTCATTTCTGAACTTTTCCTCTTGTGTGTGTTTTGTATATTGAGGACTGTATTTTGATTTAGAATGAATATGCCATTATGTAACGAGCCTGATGCAATCAACTTTTGATCTAGGAATATGTTCATAACATTATCCTGTACTACAAAATTATATCCTTCTTTACTTAATAAAGAAACTGATATAATGTTGCACATCATGTTCGGTATATAATAGCACTCATTCAGAATCAGTGTATCACCACTTGGTAATACTAGGTGATATTCGCCAACTGTTTTGGCTACAACATTTGCACCGTTCCCTACTTGAACGGAATGATCATATTTTCCCAGTTCTCTACCTTTACGTAGCCCATGTAACAATTTACATATGTGGGATCCTGATCCGGTATCTAATACCCAAGACGTAGGGTGAACTGAGAAACAGTTTTCAATAACTAACACACCTAAAGAAGATGCATCAACATGCATGTTCTTTTGGGCGGCGTGAGAATCCAGATATTCTCCTGTTTCCTGTTCAGTCTTATAACTCTTATAAGAAAGAACGGGTCCAACGTTCCCCTGCTCAGTATAATAAGCGGGTTCAGTCAATACATCCATATTATTATCTTGATTATGGCCTGACATGGTCGCTACCTGGAGAGAGAGAGAAGAAAACACTTTAGCGTATGCTCTTGCAAGATTAGATTGGTTATTATCTTATCTAATCAGGATGTCTCCCACTGTTTTTATCAAATCTACCTTCAAACCCTAAAAGGTAAGATTAGCCGGGATTAATTACACCCTATAATTTCGTCAATCTTTCAGCCAGATCAGTGTCGGTACTTTGAGGGAGGTTCCCCGTGCTTTCGCACGGACCTAATTAAAGTAAACCTCGTTTTCCCAGAAGCGTAACCCCGTTAACACTTTTCTAGACACCTACTTGATCGACTAATTGTCCTGTGTAAAACTCTCCCAGGAGTAACTCTTACTCGCAGTGGGTATCAGGATCCAACTATCTCATAGGAGGTATGCAATCTCATATCAAATTTCAACACTTGAAATTCCCGATAATGCTTTTACCCCTAGCGTCCCATGACCTTGACGGAGGCCAAACTACCCATAGGGCGCTAGTCAAGTTCAACCCGTCATTTTTTGATTGAATTAAACCCACCCGTATGACCCTTGACGGAGGCCAAACTACGCCGTACGAATACCCTAATCCAATCGTATCATATGCTAGCAGATAAGTACTAGTTAGCTACCGTACATTACGTCTTGACGGAGACCAAACTACCGCAGCACGAATACTAAGTAGTACTTATGTGAAATGACGGAGGGCTACGCAGGTTTTTCAGAAAACCATGAGCGTAATGAACTTGATATCGTCGTAGAATCATGTGAAATTTTGAAATGGAGTGTTTTTTAGGCTTTCATTGGTTTTGCTAAAGAGGTCACTCCCGGTGAAGGGATCTCGGTTCTTTCCTCATCGAATAAGGTGCAGGACATATCATATATATCACTATGCAAAGCAAAACTCAAAAAGCAATCAAAAGACAAACCGAGTTTTGTAGCATCTGCCAGTTTCGCTAAAGAGGTCACTCCCGGTGAAGGGATCTCGGCTCTTTCCTCATCGAATAAGGTGCAGGACATATCGTATATATCACTGTCCGAAGCAAAACTGTAGCTACCCTTTTTATAAAGTTTTGATTCTACAGCATCTTTAATAAAAAATCCCATCAGCTTATGCTTCCTAAGCATCATAGATAAATACGACGTACACTTATGCCATCCGCATTTGCCTCGATGTCCCCTCGTGCACCGTTAGGTTAGGTAACTAATGACAGAGCAGGGCAGGGCTAGTGCGGGTGTAAAACATAAGTAACGTCTATATAATATATCATATATACTATATACTGTATCCATCACAACATATCAAATGATCACATCACAGATATCGCAGCAGAAACATAGATATAATGTGGGATATACTAGGACGTCCGTATTTAGTATTTAGCCAACACTAGAAAATACGGATTCCACAGTCGCGATGAATAGCCAAGCCCACACCCTGGCCCCCTACGAGAGCGGCAAGCGACCCTACCAATTATGGAGTTTAGGAGACCCGGTCTCGACTCCTCGAGATGGCCTCCCACTGAATCCCAGAACTCGGTCACCTGTGCTCCCCTCCTTGGGTCCATCCTAATGAGGAAAAGTAAATAATATACAACACTGGTGGCATCAACCTCAACCTGGAAGTGCCCCAAATAAAAGAATATTACATTACATTTGAATTTACATGAATGAAAATATAAAACTCTCATCTCACATAAAACCCCCGGCTATTCAATCGCGACAATCCTGCACATAATATCTCAGCAACACATAATATCTCATATCATCAACGTAAGTAAGTATGCATACACCGATCGTCGTCGATGTATAGCAACGACAATCGGCAATACAACTACATACTACACTTACGGTCACAGAAAAGAAATTGTAAAACTACAATATTTGGAATCCACAATCACTTTAGACATCGTAAATCCGAAATATCACATACTTCGCATTTCATGCCTAACACAATGAATTCCACATATTGTATCACATTCCAGATAAATAGACAGTATTAAACTTTTCGAACAGATAATAAAATACCCAAAATTTTCTAAAGTGCTCAACACTTGAGCGGAGTTCAAATAATCCCAGAATATGTCACAGTACCAGTGATCCAGCCGTAGAAGGGTCAAACCAACGCCTCACGTGTGGCACGCCGTACTGCCCCAAACCCGAAGGTTCAAAAGGCAGTTCAAGACGGTCACATAATCGAGTTAAGGTTTGTTGTCTTCTAGAGGGTCCACTGTGTTACTTGCATATTTTTCCGAAAAATTTAAACCCGATAAAAATTCAACACTTGAAAATTTTGCTGTGCCAGGAAAAATTGAGTTAATGATATCCGTTCGAACATTTTAACAGTTTCTAAATATCCGGAAATAATAACGAATTTAAATTTTCCGATCGAATCTAAGATTACAAAATAAACACCAGAACACACAATACTTGAGTCATTTTAAAAATACCCAAAATAAATAACTAACAGAATTAGAAATTACTGTGCAAACAGAAAGTCAAACAACCACAGTACGGCCGCGGATCCGCGGCCCAAGCAAGTATTGGCCGCGGTTCCGCGGTCGTCCGTACACATTACACTGTCGTTTTGCACCATAATTCTTATAATTTCCTGCTGTTATTTTTAGATATTTTTAATTCAGAAAAATCACAGTTTTTGAAAAATATCCAGAGAGGGGGTTAACTTTGTCGGTTCGGGTTCGATCGGAGTTTTAACTTCGTAAACACATCGCCTAGTGCTCTAGCTAGGCTCTGATACCACTATAGGGTTCCTAGGCACACTTGTGAAGGTTCATAAAGCATCAAACATGCCCGAATTAAATTTTATATGTGCCGAACAACCCAAAGACGGGATCTTTGCTAGATTATTTGGGTTTAGCATGCAAGATAACATCTTTAAAGCTAAGTGTGAGGGATTACAACCTTTGTAGTCCGCTCCTTCGCTTCATAAGCTCCGAGTAGAAGTCCCTTCGCCGCAATCCAAGATCTCCCGGACTCAAGAGAGGCTCCACGACTCGAACGATCCATTCTAGCTTGAAGTGTTCCGATTCTCCGATGATCTACGTCGAAGTTGCTATAACCCAAGCTTTCTCACTCTAAAGAGATGAACACCCTAATCTAATGGGCTAGATTAGATGAGGATGATGGAGTAGTATTTATGCTATCTTTTTATTTCACTTTCTCACAATAAACCATCACAAAAGGAATTTCTAGTGAGCTTTTTCTCAAACTCAAGAGAGAAGAAGATGAAGAAAAATGTGTAAGTCCATGCTACCTCTCCCGGTACTTTCGGGCATGCGGAATTTGATGAAAAACGATTTTCTTAGAGGTGGTAACATGGACTCAAAACCCGGATCTTTGTTAAACATCTAACTAACAACCTAACTAGGAGTCGTTAACTACTCGGTTAGGGGGTTTATACCTTTCTTGTCTTGAACTCCTTCGTCTTCAAACCTCGATGGTGGTCCGGATTGGCTTCTTCCCGTCGTCTCCTTACGCCGAAGATAGATCCACCTGAAAGCTTCAACCTTTGGCTCCTTCTTCGATCTTTGAAGAAACTAGTTCACTCGGTTTGCTAAACCTTATGAACTAGAGTGAGTAGAGAAGAGTTTGTATGGGATTTTATCTATGGTTCTTGGTTCTCAACTCATGAGACAAGTGAACCATAGATTCAAGAGAGGGAGAGCAAGAGGAGGAAGATGAGAGCTCAAGAACAAGAGAGAGAATGAGCATGAAAGAATGAGAGAAGACTTTTCTCATTTGGCTCTCATAATCCAAAACAATCATAACACCTCATATCAATCAAGTATTATGTGATGGTTTAAGCAACCATAGCCATATCATTTCATGCACTCATTTTGCACAAAAGAGCAAGCAAGCAAAAGTCTTTGCCATGAAATGATAGCTATAGTTATCATGATGGTCAACTAGTCAAGCCTAGTCAACCGGTCAACAAAGTCAACAAGTCAACAAAAGTCAAAAAGTCAATAAAGTCAACAACCATGTCACCATAATACCTAATTAATATAATTGTTAATCACATATCATATTCTCATTAGGGTTGAGCAAAAAGTCAATAGTCAACTGTCAACGGTCAACAACCCTAATGAGAATCCTCCGCCTCTGTCTCTCCGTCAACTGTGCATACACACCCGCATCCGCGTTCCGAGGAACACGAATACAAACTGGATAAATCCAATCCCAATATGCACACTAGGATCTGGCTTAAACCAAAGCCCGCTAGTGTAAACTGTCCGGACACTGTACGCGCACAAGTGCACGGATGTGACCGAACCCTGCCGCAAAACCATGCGACCTGTCGCAAAACCATGCGACCTCTACTCTTTTGCCTAAAGGCGAATAGCTTTCTGTGTGGGACTCTAAAGACTCGACACTACGCTGGCAGTGGGTTTAACCACAGACCGCAAGCGGTACTAGCTGTGCGTAACGGTCCCCAGGTAGATGCCGACAAGAAGACTGACGAGGTGAAACCCATCTGAACTCCTACTGAGCCTGAATGTGACAATCTCCGTACAGTCCGGTCTGTTCGTCTGATACATCGCATGGTGGGCCTAGGGGGCGGTAAACGTCAGTCCTCCAATAGCGGTACAAGTCGTGTCGGAGTGAAGCCCAAAACACCCTGAGATAACACTGGAAGCCTACCAGTATATCTCGTTTGCCCTGGCCAGGGACTACTCGTGTAATGGCTCTCCTAGACACAGCGCGATGTCAACCCCCAATACCGGGAGAGACGAATCCTGTCTAACCGTCACTGCCTCCAAGTGCTTCGGGACTGCACCCAACTACTACCTGTTTGCACGACTCCTTTGAGCCGTAGTAGGGTAGTAATCAAAGTGCAGTGGGAACACACTCGAGGCGAAGTGACAGTGTCAAGTCAGCGGACTAAGCTGTACTCATGTCACCTGGGAACTGATAACTAACGATAGGCATAATACCAACTAGTCAGTTCCCGACGAGTCCTGTCCAGTGTACTTGTAACCCAACGAGCACCCGCATACTCTCTCAAGTACGACGTACCGACGGCTGTGGGACAGACCGTCTCCCACACTGGGATGAGAAGCGCATGCGCTAGTCTACTCCGGAGTATCGATGCCCTGTCTCGATAGTCCTGCGACCAGGGACCTGCATAAGGATGTGCTTCTAGATTACCCAGCCCCACTAGTTTGACTGCCATCATAACGCTGGTAATCAAGCAAAGATCCTAAGAGCTCCACTAATGTGTATAGGCGATATACTAAAATAAACACATGTACACATTGAAGTAGAAACAAACCAAGTAGCATACTACTATTTTGAGCAAGATTGTATATACAAGGTGAATATTCCAAGCTTCCATTAAGTAATATACAAACTAGTATGATACAATAATGGCCTCTAGGGCATATACACTAACAAAATGAAGAGAATAATCCTTTTGTGATGAATAGTAGATAAATGTATATGATTGATTATGGAACCATGGTCAAGGATGAGAGGCTAAAAGTTTGTAGAGAATAAACTAGAGTTAGGGTTTGGTTAGGTTAAGGATAAGGATCAACCATAATATCTTAACCAAGACAAAAGAGAATCCTTTTAGAAAGTGCTTGAAAGAGCTAACCCTAATCAAACCCTAATCCCTTTTTATCATCCCTAATCATGTTTCATAATAAATCATATCATGTCACAATAATATATATCACATATATATTATATATTTGCAACAAAAGAAAATAATACAATTAACATATATCGCATATATATCAATGTATTAATCCGGTAAGAAAATGAAATAATAAAGCGAGCCAATATTAGATAATGTAATACAATATATCATATATATCATTATACATTAAATCATCGAATCAACACTTGATCCAACGATCCGGCTATATCGAATATAACCGACTAATATATCATGTACCGATTCATCGAATCAACACTCGATCCGATGTCCTGGTTCATTTCTAAATATCGCGAGAATATAATACAGTATCTCATATCGCATTATCCTCGGTCCTGCACATATCACATATGTGCCTCTACTCCATTTTGCCTGAGCCAAGAAACCTCTGTGTAGGACTCTAAAGAATCGTCAATACGCCGGTAGCAGGTGATGATCATATCAAACACCCACAAGCTGCAAGCGGTCAGCTAAACGTAACAGCCACCCAGGTATTGAGCGATCATAAGATCAACAAGCTAGCCTGTCCGTTCTCCTGTGAATCCAATCAGTAACACTCCCGTACAGTCCGGTCTGTTCGTCTGATATGTCGCATATCAAGTCTAGGGGTGGTATACGTCAGACCCCAGTAACCGATAAGTCGTGTCAATGTGAGGCTCATAACAGGTCAAGAAACTACTGGTAACATTTATCAGTATATCTCTATATCAGCCCTGGCCAGGGACTTCCAATTATAGCCAATCGAACACAGCACAACATCAACTCTCTATACCGGGAGAGACGAATCCCCTCCTATCGCTCATTGCCTCCATGTGATTCGGGACTGTACCTAAAAGCCACCGTTTTGCATGCCCTCTTGAACGTGGTAAGGTGGAAATCAAAACACAGTGGGAATCACACAAGACTCTATGACGATCTCAGGTCTACAGACTACCCTGTACCAGTGTCACCGGAGAACTGCCATCTGACGTGTGGTATATCACCATCTGGGAGTTCTCGGCGAGTCCGTCCAGTGTACCCAGTCTCCACTGAGCACCCGTACACCATCCTTGATGTCAAACACCGATGGATATGGGATCATCCATCGCCCATCATATGGGTCAAGATGCGTATACGCTAGTCTACTCTGGTGTATCGATGCCCTGTCTCGATATACCCTCGACTAGGAACAGTTATAGGATGTACTCATCGACTACTATGGCCCCACTAGTATGATCTCATCATAGTCCCAGTAGTCGAGTACAGATCCTAAGGGCTTTATCAACATGTGAGAGTAAGACAGTAAACCAATACAAGTCAACATGTTAAGATGAAGTGAAACCAAATAGCATACTATCATGACGAGCAAGAAAGTCCTCTCTGTATATATCCAAGCATCCATTATAATATACAGATCCTAAGGGCTTTATCAACAATGGCCTCTAGGGCATATACATAACTAACAGACTGGATATGTGACATATCAGACGAAGAGACCGGACTGTACGGTAGTGTTACTGACAGGATTTACAGGAGTATGGGCAGGCTTGCTTATTGATATTTTGATCGCTCAATACCCGGATAGCCGTTACGTCCAGCTAGTACCGCTGACGGCTTGTGTGTAACACCTTAGATTGCGATTAGTGTTAATTAAGTGATAATGCGGATTTTTAGTAAAAAGTTTACCAAAATAGTTTTCACATATTTTATAAAAATTAATTAATAGTTTATTATTATTTATTTCGGGCTTGCACACACTTGTGCATATTAACCTATGGTTAATTAGGGTTAACCATGCTTAAGTGGCCATGGCATCTTAACCCCATTTCAATTAAGTGTATGTAATTATTTAAATTAGTTAGTTTTAAATAAAAGGTTTGAAATTAAGGTTGACTTGAGAAAGAGAGAGAGAGAGATAGTTGACAATTTGAATCATGAGCATGGGCAAGCATGGCTTGCATTTAATGAAGAGAGAGAAGGGGCATGGCTACTCTCACCCCCTCATTCTCTCATCCTCACCCTTACTCATACACTCCCTCACTCTTACTCACATTCTCTCATTCACACATTATTTTCTCCTCCTCATTTTTCTTCGTCCTTATCCCCTCCAACTGAAACCCTAACCCAAATCCTCACTAAACCAAACCAAACCAAATCTACACTAAACTTCACTAAAACCCTTCAAAAGCCTAGCTAAAGCCACTAAGATGACTTGGAGCAAGGAAAGCTAGGATTTTTTAGCAAGTGTGGATAGGTAACGATCCCTAACTGTTAATTAGGTTGTTATTATGTTGTGTAGCTTAGTAGTTGTTGTTTAGAATCCTAAAGATGTAGTTTTGAGCACATATCATATTTTTAGTGTCTTATTAGGTTCTCAGTGATCTGCTATGACTATGAATGTTCACTGTAAAATCTAGCAATATAGTAGTATTGTACTAGAGGCCCTGAGTGTTCACCTGAATCCCGGACCCCACCATGCACTGTTCGACTGGCGAGATAGGGGAAATTACAGCGAGCTCGGGTTTTTGGAAGCTTGGGGTGTTGTGATTTTGTGGGTAGTTGTCTATGTGCTATCCTAGGTGTTTGGTACTGCTAGATTTTTATGTATTGACAGTATGCAAAATTTAGGAACAATTTGCTAGTTTTTAGTGTTTCGACGACACGCGTTACGATATCCGACACGGTTCGTGTTGTTTATGTAGCTGCTACACTTAGGTTCGATTTAGAATATCGCTACACACGTTAGCCACTAAGCGAACACTTAAGAGTTTGATTGGAGTCGGTGCGTCGGTCAAAACGTCACTTGTAGGTATTATCGGTCGATTTCTGAGTTGCACTTGCTATGTTTTGTGTGATTTTAGGGGTGCGTGCGGGGACTTCCGATGCTACAAAGAAGGGAAAGCAGGTGGTCGAATTTATCTAGCTCGAGATTATCGGTGAGTAGATTTAACATCTACGGGGAAATCGCCCGTATGGCTTTAAGCGTTAGGGCTAGATATGATATTATCGTCGCATGTTTATATGCATATATGTTGATTGTGCATGAGTATCATTGCATACAATTACTTGTTGTGTCTTGACTTAGTACCTAGTGGACACTGCACCATTACAGACGGTTCATGTTGCACGAGCACTAAATTGTATGCTACACCCATACCGTCGGTAGTTGCCATGAAACGCACAACCTATACACATATTTGGTATTGTATTCGTTATTGATATTGAGACGTTGATTCTTGTTCTATTGTGCATATGAAATACATCGTGCATACATACTTACATGTATACACCCATACTTGCTATAGCTACATGTACACCTTTATATGATGTTGGATTTGATTTTGGAGAAATTGGGAACCACATGATATATTTAAAAACTTGATTCATTTAAAAGAGCAGTTTTCCCTTGATATGATCATATTACTGTTTTATGTTGCATATATCATATTTCATGGATTTACGCATTGAGATACGGATTTCTTGTGATTTATGGATTTGAGAACCATGGTATTATTTCAAGAAAGTATGCATTGTTTTGAAAACCCGGTTTCTCTTGATATGATATTTTAGTGCGTCCACCATAAGATTTCTCGGTTCTGAGACTTGTGTTAGAAACCCAATTCGAGGAGCTGGATGATCCGTTTGCGGGTTCATGGTGGACCCGGTATGGTACCTCGGGGTAAAAAAGGGATGTTGTGCAGTAGACGATGAGCCTGGCAGAGGGACTACTACCTACTGGTGATTGGTTGGACCTGGCGGTTATCCGGAGGATACCGACCTGAGTCGTGAGATGGATATGGATCGATCCAGACTGACGGAGCCCGTGGGCCGATCCGGACTGACGGAGCCCGAGTTATGTGGATTTGCATGTCGATGTTGGACATGATTTTTCATGATGTTTTCGAGTGCCGATGTTGGGCACTCAGGTTCCATGAGATTTACAGATATGAGGGCCGATCAGAGTGACGGCGCCTGAGGTATTAGGATTTGGGGGTGTCGTTGATGGACACCGGTTTTGCCACGATGATGATTTATTGATGATGATATGTTTTATCCCATACTCAGTATTCATTTGATATGCATTGCTTCATGTATTTGTAGTACCTGATAGAGTACCTTTCATGATTGTTGCATATCCATATTACCATATTTATGCTATCAGATTGCATGTGATAGATTATCGTTGTACGTGCAATGCTGCGATTATCTGTATGATGTTACTTACTATTCACGAGTTGGCAACTCACCCCCGTTGTGCCACAGTGTTTTGCAGGCTTGACCCTCAGAGTAATCGCGGCAGGGATTCTTATTGTATCTTTTTCAGCGGATACCGCTACGGTTGGCTGTGAGCCTTTTTGCTGTTGGTGGGTTGCAGTTATCCGTTTATGTTCGTTGTATATCTCATTATATCTAGTACTCTCCATCTACCACTTTCATATATTGACTTAGAGACGAGTTGTGAGGACGGATATTGTATATTTTATGACTCTGGGTGTCAAGCTCGTGGGAGCCGGCCTTTATGATGTAGTTTTACCTCTTTATGTTGTTTTTCATTTATATTGTCTATTACTTCGCTACGGCGTCGTATATATTCTTGTGGTGGTTGTTTTCTCCTTTGGACGTGATTTGCTCCTGTTTGGGGATGCTTTATTTATATCTTATGTTTGTACCCGTTTCGGGGCTAGTTTTTACAAAGGAGGTGCTGCCGAAATTTTTAAGAAAATAAACTTAAGTTTCAAGATTTTTACTTGAGATTTCCAAATGTTTTTAACAATGTTTTGATCACTTACTGCTTTTGATGGTTTAGATTTCTGGGTTTTCGGCTTACTTAAATTGTGTTACGCCTGTTAATGTCACGTGGTTTAAGTGCCGGTCACTTGCCAAATTTTGGGTCGTGACAAAGTTGGTATCAGAGTGCTAGGTTTTACATTTCGGAGTGTAGGATGACCTTGGTATGATAGAGTAGGTAGCTTAAGCAGAGTGACGTAGCGTGTGTATATTCTGCGGCATACTTATGACACGGTACTCCGTCTAAGTGACCTTAGAACTTATTGGTTGAAATTCCTTCCGTGATTATATACATCCTTATGATTCGATTTCCATTTTCTTATCGAATCCTGTTTTCATTTTCAGCCAATATGCCGCCGAAAACTACGAGGGAGAAGAGAGCGGCCGTGAGAGCCGAGGTCAGAGTTGGCTCGTCGGAGACGAGGACTGACCAGGGCGGTACGTCCATTGTACAGGAGCAGATCAATCCACCTTCGATAGATCGTATTACTAGGCTAGAGGCCAGTATGCAGGATTTTCGCCAGATAATGGGTTCGTTAGTTGAGGCCAGTCGACTGCAGAGACAGGAGGTTGCCCCACCTGCTGCGGGGACAGCGATGGCGCCTACTGTTCCGGCAGTTGTACCTGCAGGTACGGAGGTTATCACCGTATCATTATCTGTGTTCATAAGGCTGAAGCCTCCGGTTTTCACCAACACTGATGCAGCTGAGAATCCCCAGTCATTTATCGATCGGATAGCTAGGATCTGTCGTTCGCTGAAATGCTCTGACGCGAGATGGGTAGAGTTCACGAGTTTTCGTCTGGAGGGTCTTGCCCAGACCTGGTGCGAATCTTTAGAGAGGGGCAGAGCCGTAGGTCTTTCTCCCATGACCTGGGTTGAGTTCGTGACAGTGTTTCTTACCCGTTTTCTTTCGCAGAGCGTCAGGGAAGCTCGAGCTCACAGTTTTGAGTCGTTACGCCAGACTCCGGGTATGACGGTGGCAGAGTACGATGTTCAGTTTACCCAGCTATCTGTGTATGCTCCGTATTTGGTGGACACTGAGAAGATGCGGATCAAGAGATTTGTACGAGGCCTGCTTACCCAGTTGTTCCTCGCTATCAGCGCCCAGCATTGTGACACATATGCAGTCGCAGTGGACGTAGCCCTACTGGTTGAGGAGTATCTTTCTGAGGCGTCGGTCGTTTCGGAACCGAAGAGGGTTCGTACTTGTGTATCAGCCCGGAGACAGATGTTTAGACGCCACGATAGATTTCGTTCAGGTCATGGGAGTAGCAGAAGCTTGGGATGAGGCTAGTTGTTTAGCTCTTATCTCCATGAGGATCAACAATCATCGTCTGGATGTTTTCGGTGCGGGAGTTTTTATCATCGCGTTTGAGATTGTACTGAGCCATGTGAGGACGAGGCAACCGTATCATATGTTACCTTACCACCTTCTCTTCCTCAGAGAGCATTGCCTCTTACGCTTGTTGTTGCTCCGCGTCAGACTTATGCCCAGAGAGGTCATGGTCGCGGAGGGTTTGTTCAGAGAGGACGGGGTGGCAGAGGCAGAGGACAGCCGGTTTCCGGTAGAGGGAAAGCACGAGTATTTGCTTTGACTCATCAGGAAGCGCAGGCGTCCAATGCAGTGGTTTCATGTACTCTTTCAGTATGCTCCTTCGATGTACACGTTTTATTTGTTTCGGGATCAACGCACTCGTATGTTTCTACACACTTCGTGCCGAGGTTGGACCGAGAGTCATGTTTTCTAGATCAGCCGCTTGTCGTGACTACTCCTGTTGGCGAGTCATTTGTTGCGCGACATGTGTTTCGGATTGGAAATAGAGATTCGTCCGTCGACTTGATCCTTCTAGAGATGTTGGACTTCGACGTTCTCCTTAGCATGGACTGGTTAGCTACTTGCTACACATCCATGGATTGCCGCGAGAAGACAGTCAGGTTTTGTTTTCCCGACGGGTAAGTTCATGTTGTGCAGGGGGACCGTGGTGCCGCCCCTCACAGTTTGATTTCAGCCCTTTGCGCTAGTCGGCTTTTGAGGAGAGGATGTCGGGGATTCTTAGCTTTCATTCGTGATACCGGAGCCATGGTAGATATGCTGGACCGGGTTACTATTGTGAGAGATTTTCCCGACGTTTTTCCTGATGAGTTACCTTGATTGCCGCCAGAAAGTGAGATTGAGTTTTGCATTGATCTGATCCCCGGCACGGGGCATATTTCTATACCGCCTTACCGGATGGCCCCGACGGAGCTTAAGGATCAGCTGCAAGAGTTGCTTGATAGGGCATTTGTACGTCCGAGTGTTTCTCCTTGGGGAGCTCCTGTTCTGTTCGTCAAAAAGAAGGACGACAGTTTGAGGCTGTGCATTGATTATCGTCAATTGAACCGAGTAACGGTGCGGAATAGGTATCCTTTACCTCGCATTGACGATTTGTTTAATCAGCTCCAGGGTGTGAGACATTTTTCCAAGATTGATTTGAGATCGGGTTATCATCAGTTTCGGGTTCGGAATGATGACGTTCCGAAGACTGCTTTTCGTATGCGCTACGGGTATTATGAGTTTTTAGTGATGTCGTTCGGACTCACCAATGCCCCAGCAGCGTTCATAGATTTGATGAACCGGATTTCAGGTCGTTCCTCGACTAGTTTATTATTGTGTATATTGATGACATTCTGGACTATTCCAAGAGTCGAGAGGAGCATGAGCAGCTCTTGAGGATTGCTTTGCAGACATTGAGAGAGCACCAGTTGTTTGCTAAATTCTCGAAGTGTGCCTTCTGGATTGATAGTGTTGACTTCCTAGGTTATGTGGTTACGGGAGATGGTATTCTTGTGGACCCGAGGAAGATCGAGGCCGTACAGCTTTAGCCCAGACTTGTATCAGTGACAGAGGTCCGCAGCTTTTTGGGCTTAGCCAGTTATTACCGCCGTTTCGTGCAGGACTTCTCGAGTATCGCTGCACCACTGACCGAATTATCCAGGAAGGGGTTCATTTTCTTTGGACTGAGGCATGTGAGCTGAGTTTTCAGCAGTTGAAGACTCGGTTGACGACTGCACCAGTTTTATCTTTACCTTCTGGATCGGGCGGCTTTGTCGTTTACTGTGATGCTTCTCGAGTGGGGCTCGGTTGTGTATTGATGCAGCATGATAGAGTTATCTCTTATGCTTCCCAGCAGTTGAAGAAGCACGAGAAGAATTATCCCACTCATGATCTTGAGATGGACGCGGTGGTCTTTGCGCTTAAGATTTGGAGACACTACTTGTACGGGGAGTCGTGTCAGATTTTCACGGACCACAAGAGCTTAAAGTACATCTTCCAACAGCGGGATCTGAATTTGAGACTATATCATTGGATGGAGCTTGTGAAGGACTATGATTGTGAGATCTTTATCACCCGGGCAAGGCGAATGTGGTAGCCGATGTTTTGAGTCGTAAGCCTGGGGGTAGCTTGTCCCAGTTGAGCGCTGTTCAGAGACAGTCTTCTGCAGATTGGCAGATCTTGTGCGACAGTAGAGTACAGTTTGAGTTCACTTCCACTGGGGGACAGCTTGCTCATGTCCATGCCCGTCCACTTCTACTTGATTGTATTCGTGAGGCACAGCCCGACGATGCCCGTTTCTCTGAGATTCTTGAGCATGTTAGGCAGGGTAGAGATTCGGAGTTCTTGATTGATTACCAGGGTATGCTACATTTTGGGACTCGTTTGTGTGTACCTGATACCGATGGGTTGAGATGCGAGATTCTAGAGCAGGCACATCAGTCAGCTTTTAGTGTTCATCCAGGTTCCACCAAGATGTATCGTGACTTGAGAGATATCTACTGGTGGGCAGGGATGAAGAGTGATGTTTCGAATTTCGTTTCGAGGTGTCTGACTTGTCAGCAAGTCAAGGATGAGCATCAGAGACCGGCAGGAGAGTTGCAGCCTTTACCCATTCCGGAGTGGAAATGGGAACAAATCTCCATGGATTTCGTTGTGGGTCTGTTCCCCTCCGAAAGACGGCGCGACGTGAAGATGTCTTGCCTGAGATTCGGGGCAGATGCTATATGGTTTTATCCGTCCACCTCTCCGAAGATGCCATGTTGATTTATGGCACCTTGTATCGGAGGTTTAGACGGATGCGGCCGATGTAGCAGACTTCGTCAGATTCCCCCTCGTTTGAGGGGTTTTTGATTGTGGGGACGCTCTTCCCTGCAGGCGCAAGCCCCTGCAGTTAATTACGCTACCGCATCGCGGTAGCCACTTTCTCCTTCTCCAGAATTTCACTTCGTGTCGTGTGTGTTTGTTTTGTTTGTGGATGCCCGTGGATTGTATACGGAGACTAAGTTATGTCGTCGCCCGTAGGACGTGGATTAGTCCAAATCCGTATTTACTTAGATTTGGGTTTGGTGTTTTAGTTTAAGGATACGTTAACCATATTGAGGCTAAGATCAACTTAAACGTTCGTTAAGGATACGTTAGTCTGATTTGAGACTAAGATCAACTTAACGGGATCGTTTGGATCCGACAAAAGAGCATTTGGGGGCTCTATTGTTCCAGTTTAGGGACATAGTGGTCCATGTTCCAGTTTAGGGACATGGGGGTCCATGTTCCAGTTTAGGGACATAGGGGTCCATTGGTAGTTTAAGGACATTGCAGTCCAATGGTAGTTTAAGGACGCTTAAGTCCGTGGATTTAAGGACCCCACAGTCCGTATTTTAGTTTAAGGACGCTTAAGTCCGCGGGTTTAAGGACCCCACAGTCCGTGTCTTAGTTTAAGGACGCTTAAGTCCGTAAGTTTAAGGACCCCACAGTCCGTGTTGATGTGTGGTTGTCGGGACCCGTCACCTCTCTGACGTCGTTGAAGGGTTACAACGATAGGTGTCAGAGGAGTTCGGAGATGTACCCTTGAACCGGATGTAAATTGATTTAAGAGAGCAACTTTGGTCAGCCAATTTAGTTTGAGGACTTACGGCCATGATTGGGCTAAGTCCTGTTGAGAATATTCAACTTTATTTCTTATTTTTGGTCTATTAGACCTGTGCTAGGGCTTTTCCTATGTTTAATAATGCATAGCATTAATCTTGGTCTCTGTTGGACCTTTATTTGGGCTCTGCCCCTTTTAAATGATGCACAACATCTGTTCTGGTCTGACAGACCCTTGTTTGGGCTCTGATGCATTGCATCTGTTTGAAAATAATGTATAGCATTTACTAGGCCTGTTAGGCCTTTTTAATTGGGCTGAGCCCTTCTTTTTAATGATGCATTGCATCAATTATCTGACAAGGGCCATGTGGCCTGTCAGGCGCTTTGCGCCAATAAATGAGCGCAAGCGCTTGTGGGGGTGACACGTGTCACGCAAGCGCAGTGCGCTGCACCTGTGGGCTGCACCAGTGCGCTGCGCTTGCGCTGCCGACACGTGGTGCGCTCTGGTGAGTTGCGCCAATTTCAGAGAGCAAAGCTCTATCTTAAAAGCGCACAGCGCAAGTGAGTCAGATACTGACACGTGGCGCTCTCTGGTGGCTTGCGCCAACCCAGGAGCGCAACAGTGCAGTTTTTTCAAGTGCAAGGCACTATTTCAATAATTTTGAGAATCTTTAAGATTCCAGAACCAATGGTTCATAAAAAAGTGCAAGGCACTGTTTGATTTCTTGATCCAATTTAGATCAAAGAAAACAAGTATTTCTTGTTTTTCTTGGTCTCAGAGAACCAATAGTTCATAAGTGCAAAGCACTATTATTATTTGTTTTTTTTTATTGAAGATCTTGTTGTTAGATCAATGATCTATTAGAAGAAATTCTTCTATCTTAAAGGTTTTTACCTTTTTCTTCTTGAAATTTCTTCATAGTTCTCTCTGTTTGAAGTTCTTGATCTCTCACAATGTTGATGATTTTGATTTGGGGTCTAGGGGCCTTTATATAGTGCCCATAAATTTGTTAAATTTGTTAAAGAGATCTTTCTCTGAGTGATTTGGGGAATTTTCCCCACCGTTGGATCTTTGATCCAAGGGCTTCTGTTTTACAGAAGGCAATCTTCTTGTTTTAACAAGAACAGAAAAAATCTTGCTAGAATTTAATTCTGTTTGGCGCAAACGCCCTAGTTCATGACACGTGTCAAGCAGCGCAGAGTGCAGCGCAACAGCGCTGACACATGTCGCGCATCGCACATCGCAGCGCAACTGCGCTTGCGGAACTGCGCTGACACGTGCCGCGCAGCGCACAGCGCAACTGCGCTGACACGTGTCGCGCAGCGCAGTGCTTGCGCAACTGAAGCGTTGCTTTCTTTAATTTTTGTTTTAAATAGAGCCTTGCTCTGATTGGGTGCGCTGCCTTGGGCGCTGCGCTGACGTATCAACTTCTGACACGTGGCGCGTTGCGCGCAGCGCACAGAATTTGAAACGTTGCTTCAAATTTTGAATTTTTGAAATTCAAACAGAGCCCTGCTCTGATTGGGGGAAACAAATTCCCCCCACCGTTGCGCTCACGTGGCGCACACGTGAGTGCAACGGTGGCAAGATCTAGGCCGTTGGATCAAGGGGTGAGGTGAAAGGGCACAGGCGCCTATAAATAGGACCTTTGGTCCTTAGAAAATTTTTACCATCTTCAAGATTTTATTTTCCAGAGCCCCGCTCTTTTAAGAACTTCAGAGCCTTGCTATCTTCTTTCAAGAACTTCAAAGTTCAAACTTTTAGAATATCTTAGGTAAAATTTAACTTAAATTTAATTAAATTAATTTTAATCAACAGAGCCTTGCTCTCATAGATCTTTGATCTAAAGAAAACTCCTTTGGGGTTTCACCAACAGAGCCTTGCTCTCAAGAATCCATAGATTTAAAGAGATCTTGTTTCAGGGTTTTTACCCATGAACAGAGCTTTGCTCATGGACAAAATATAGATCTTTTTGATCTAAAAATGAAGAACTCTTAAGAGTTTTCATGGATCTCAAAGATCCCAAAAATTTTTAACTTCTACATTTTTTTATTTAATGGATTCTCTCATCATTATTATAGAGCTAGGCTCTTCTAAGGAATTTTATTCACTTGAGACCAGAGTTTGACAAGTGTCACTCTGTGACAGAGTTTTGCTCTGAAAGGGGAGATTCTCTCCTTGTCTCTAGGGATTTATCATTTAATGAGAGTATTCTTTTGGGGATCTCCTTATTAATTGACAGTCCCATCCAATGATGGGGCTGTCTCATTAATTGGCACATTGTCACCTGGATTCTGTGGGTCCCTCTTTGGTCCCCCCTACACTGCATTGTAGTGTAGTATCAAGTGTCAGGGTTTTAAAATTAAATTATGACACCGACGGCTGAATTTCATTTTTCATTGCAGGCAATCATGTTTGCTGATCTGTCTTTCCCATTTGTTCGCTCAGAGGGAGGATTTCCCCAGGCACCAGTGGACCGAGTAGTGCTCGCTCTCATTAAGGATCATGACCCCGAGCATAAGAGCCTTCACCTGTGGGGTAGGTGGTACAATGAGATCATCCAGGGTCGCCGAAGTTTCGGTTCCGCTACGCCGTCTGAGCCCATATCTTCACTCCCTTACGCGGATGAACCCCCGGTGAAGTATGCCGTGGAGGTTAAAAATTGGAACTCGGATGACCTCTTCCAACCCGCGATTGGTGCTATTCCCGTGCAGCCGCCGCCGGCAATAGATATTTTAGGGAGGTGAATCTGTCAGGGTGAAGCACGCCCTTGGGGACAGGCCTATAACATCGGATTGATGCCGCGACCGCCCGCTGAATATTTGCAGTGGGCCCGGTATATCTTGTCGGCGAAGAGGACTCATCTGATGAAGATAGGCTTGTATTCGGCCATCTATGTCTCGCTCTTCGAGTATCCCTCTCCTCCAACGTGGTGGGTTAAGGCTTTTATTGAACAATGGAACATCCCTACCAACACCTTCCTGATGACAGACAGGGAAGTCTCTATCTCCTTGGAGGAGTTTGCTGAAGTCTCAGGCTTGCCGATGAGGGGGGAGCATTATGAGGAGCTGCTTTCTCCTGATGAATATGTCTTTGCTACCAAGCCGTTGGTGTTCAACCTGACGCCGGAGAACGCCATTCAGCACCAGTTTTCGGGCTTGGTGAAGGTGCTGGAATTTATGAAGGGCTCTATTTGGAATCGGGCACCCGGGGAGTCAGTTTCGCAGACTTCGTTGCCCGCTTCGTCCGACCGAAGTTTCTATCGGAACAGTGCGAGAAGTTCGCCAAGCCTGAAGACCCTTTCGGCTTTGGCCTGGACCGTCGACCAACATCGGAGGGCAATCAAAAGGATTTTTATCTCCCCAGCGCCGCCGTCACGCCGTTATCGGAGATCGCCGTCTCGGGTATGGATGAAGAAACCTTTTTTATATGGTTCCTGGGATTGTGGTTGTGCAGCTTTGTGCTCCCAATGCACCCGCGCTTCATGCGGCCATTCGTTTTCTACCCAGCGCATCGGATGGTGGCTAGCCTACAGTTAACAATAGGAATTGCCGGGTTGGCTCACCTCTATAATGGACTTAGCGTGGCGGCGGACGCTAATGAACCCGGGGTGCAGCCTGCTAATTTCCTGATGCACTACTTCACTGTCACGACCCGAAAAAGCACGTGACTGGCCCTTGAACCATATGAAGTCTATAGGACCCCATCTGATCCAAGTAAGCCAAAAGCCCAGAAATCTAAAACCATTTAAAGAGTAAATAAGGAAAACTGGTTTTAAGAAGTAAGGAAATTATGTTTCGAAAATCAAAGTTTTTAAATAACTAAGCCGAATATGCATTTTTAAAATGTGTAACCTTTCCTGAAAATTTCGACAGAGTTTCCTTTGTAAAAACTGGCCCCGAACGGGGTACAACAAGAATAATATATATGAAATGATAAAAGGCATCCCCAAGCGGGAGCTAGATCTTCGTCAACCGACGGTCACAACCACGCAAGCAATAATAATATACAACGCCAAAGGGCGAGGATCAAAACCCAAAAAGAACTCAAAACAGCCAGAAAACCGTAATACTACAAGCGCGGCCCTAAGGTCGAAATAATACAACACTGTTTTCTAAGTCTGAAACAATATACAAGTTTTGGTTGATGGAATTCTAGGTACAATGAGTAATACATGTACAATGGCGGTTCTGATACAAAACAACCCACCTACCCAAGCAAGTCACCCATAAGGAAGCAGTGTGCCAGAAATGCCGCTATGGAATCTGTACGGCAAAACCTGCAAGGACTGTGGCACAACGGGGGTGAGTTGCCAACTCGTAAATAGAAAATATCTACAGGCAGAGATTGAATGTATGACCCATCCTAGGTCAATACGATCAGATATAAATAAACCTCAATATGAATAAGTCTGAAGCATGCTAAACTGGCAAGGTAATCTCTATGCATGAGTGTAGTGCCAAGTGCTCATGCCAGCGCCTCAGATAATAGCATATCATAAATGTGAGGTATGATCAATGTAATCAAATCTGCATGTACGTGGATCCTGTCCACTCGTCACCAAATGACAGTAACCATCATGCATGTAAATATCATCAGCATATGCATGGAAATATGAGGATATAAACCACCTGTGTCCCTCACGACACGTCAAAATCATGGAACCGGAGTGCCCAACATCGACACTCGAAAACATCATGAAAACTGTGCCCAGCATCGGCACGTAAATCCTCATATATATCGGGCTCCGTCAGTCCGGATCAACCCACGGGCTCCGTCTACGGAATCGGCCCTCGGCCCAAGCAGTACGCCCATATCCATCTATCGACTCTGGTCAGTATCCTCCGGATAACCGCCAGGTCCAACCAATCACCGGTAGGTAGTAATCCCTCTGCCAGGCTCACCGTCTACTACACAGCGAAACCGTTCTCGCCCCGGGGTACCATACCGAGTCCACCATGTACCCGCAATCGGCCTCATCCGCCTCCTCGAATCGGGTTTCACATGTCGCTCTCAGCACCGAGAAAACACATGGTGGACGCACTGAAATATCATATCAAGGGTAACCGGGTTTTTAAAACAATTACATATTCTCTTTTGAAATACCCGCGGTTCCCAAATCCAGAAATATCATGGAAACAACATATCTCAATGCGTATAATCAAACATGATGTATGCGACATGTAAAGAAAGGTAAGCATAACAGTAAGTCATGCAACATGGAATAGTAATGTGCATATGTCGAGGGAAACCACTCTTTTTTAAAAGGAATCAGTTTTAAAGAATATCTTGCGGTCCTCAAATCTCTAATCAAGTCAGAATCATCTATGTTTGTGTACAGCTATAAGTGTACAATATGCCATGCAAGGATCATATCAGGAATGCAACAGTACTACCGTGTAGTGGCATGGCAATTATCGATGAAATAGTGTACGTGGAACATACGCATCATTGATAATGGTGCTGGTGTCCTAACAGCATGACTGTAATATATCAATAAACACAAGCAATGCAATGCAAATAGCATGAGTATGCGGAATCGAATAATCAACGCAACAGTACAGACTCTATCTCAATAAATATATCATGCAACCTTGCCTTTTGAAATAAGACGAATCATGGATTTTGGTAAAATAAGGGCTACGGTGTTTTATGAAAAGATGTGTCGTTTGAAAATATCCGTAGAATCCCTTTTGCCTATCTTTAAAATATCCCCGATTCGTTAGTTTTGAAATAGGTATGACTCGGGTCTAGTCTAACGCCTACTATGTGAACTACGAACCCAACAATCAAGTCAATCGGGAGGGGTATGAAAACCACCTAAATCTAAGTCAATATCACATCTCCAATACGAACTCTGTCATGTCGCCAAATCTCACGGCCTCAATCGAATCTCATCGACTCATCTAAATCCCACGTATCATCCTCAAATCTCGTATATGAACACATAGTCCCATACCATGTGTATATATACACACCATCATTTGCGCACAGATAAATGAAAGAATGTATGCAAGTATGTGTGTATGTGTGTATGTGTGAGTGCACCCACTACTCTAGGGTTTCGCACTACTAAACCAATACATCCTTGACATCAATAATTCCATTATTACCATCAATGGTCCTAACAACACATAATAAATATATGTGTGTATACGTATTCGTATACATCACCACGGACTGCGGGGGTGCTATACGCCATCCACCCGACTTCTCCCCGTAGATATAAATCTACTCACCTTGCCTCTCGTGTGCCGATACCGATGTCGCTATCTTCATCTTCTTCGCCTCAACATCACGTAGGGTACCTACAAGTATATCACAACGCTAAAGCACATGAAAATCATATCGGAAACCAAAATAGCACACGCTAGTCGCATAGGTAAAACCTATAGTCTCGCATGTAAACAAGATCAATATCCACTTGTCGTTGACGTCCAAACGCCACCCGACAGGAATGAATCACCAAATACCAAAATCCATGCTAAAATAAGTCGTAAATCATACGCCAACTCAAGAAAATCAACCCAGATTTTACCCTAACTGGAATCAGTCAAAACTAGACATACCCAGGGTCAAGGTTATAAGGCAAAAGGCTACAGAACAAAAACGAGCACCAGAACCCCTGCTCTGGCCGCAAATTACGGCCAGGGGGATTAAATCTGTGGCCAAGGAAATGAATTGGGGGCTAGGGTTCGGTGTGGTGGTTCCATGGTGCCTGCACATCTCACTGTCAACTCAGTTTTATTTTTGGGGTCTCGGGGTGATAGCAGATTCTTAAATACGATCACAGATTCACAGTTTTTCTCCGACATCGTCTCATAAATCCGTATTCTGGTTTCAAGTTCAGGTTTGGGTCCAAATTAGCATCACACAAGGGGTTCTAAGGTCACCACAATCCTCAATTTCATCTTTAATTTCAGATCTCATATAAAGCCTGACTTGAAGTTTCACAAATCCATCAAACGACACCATATCGACACAAAACTAGTATTGATGCAATAAGAATTAAATTACTAAACTAGGGGTGCAGAAATTACCTCCTTTGGCAACTCAAGAATTTTCTTGAGGTGCTCAAAGTCCTCCAAATCCAATCTTGCTAGGTTCAATGTGTAGCTAGTGAGCTTGGGAGCAAGTTTTGTGAAATGGGAATGGGGTTTTGGTGAGGGAAATGAGAGGGATCTATGAAGTGAAGGGGAGGGAAATGAGAGGGAGCAGGAGCAGCAGCTCCATGAGAGGGGAGAGAGAAATGGGTGTGAGAAAATGATGGGTATGGTTCAAAAAGTCAAAAGCAACTACTCTCTCTCTCTCTCATCATCATACTTACTTTTTCTTTCTTTTCTTTTCACTTTCTTCTCACTCCAATAGTGAACCCAAATGAACAACCATGGCAATAGAAATGTAACACAAGTGTAACAAGTGTGGAAAATGATATGTGCATATTTTTGCACAAAAAATCTAAAAATCCAAATTAGCGATTTTAATCGCTATTAGCACTAAATTAGCATATAACTAATCTTAAAAACTTTAAAATGGCATAATTCCATAAAATACCCTATTTTAGAATTTTCCATAATTTTTCCCCATTTATTTGTATTTAATTATACCAGAATATTAAAATATTCATTAAAATAATATTAAATTTTAAAAATTCCCAAAAATCATATTTTATTATTTTGAAAACTTTACAATCTACCCCCCTTAAAGAAATTCGGTCCCCGAATTTAAATTTAAACCCCCAAATACTAAAATATTTCAATACAAATTCCAAGTCATCGGGGCTCCGAAATCAGCAATACATAAAACGTATCATAGCGCAATGCATGCGCATAAGTACTGAGCAGATAACTCAAAAGCAATACTCCGTCAAGCATCCCGCAATCATCGGAGTTATGGTAAAGACACAAATGTCAAATCCAATACAAAACCAATATGATATAAATCAGAACTATACATGTAGACATCCAATCTATACATGTGAATAGCTGATGTAAATGCATGCCAAATCTTTTTAAGTCGTTGTGCGATGCGCGTAACACTGCACAGTGGCGGACGTTTTTCATAAGAAAATAACTACATACGTATATATATATCCTTTGTTTAATAGGTACGTTCCGCCGTTTTGAAAACAATTTAGAAAGGTTTCCTTGTTTTTAAACGTTTCGTGTCATATCAGACACGTAGGTATATATATATCGAGACCATAGCTCGCTCTTTGGAAATCCCTTCGAACTATCAATGCATGCAAAATATATCCAGGTACTGTCCTCTGACTAGTCCTGCTCAGTATGAAAACAAATATCCAATATCATAAAAATGTACTGCTCCAAAAGGAATAAATCCTAAAATTACACATAACACCACCCTGTGCGTCTGGTGCGCACGGAAATCAAAATCCATATTCGTGCCATAGAGGTGTACAAAACAACATCTAGGTGCAACGGGTGTGCACGAAGTATCTGTCATAGGCAACGTGTGTGCCTGACAGCCAAAACAGGTGCATTTGACATGCACGAAGAATCTCGATTTAGTGCATCTGGTGTGCCCCAAAATCGTATCTCAAAACATGCGCCCAACATGCGCGAAAATCCAAATCGGTGCATCTATCGTGCACGAATGAAAATCTAACCCTGCGCACTCAACATGCACGGAATCACAAAATCCAATAGCAACGCCGAACATGCGTAAGTCCAATCAAAAGCACGGAGTGCAAGAATCAATCATCAATATCAGGGTCAAAATCGACATATCGAATGACATCAAATCGAAGTCCGGTGCAACCGTAGTGCACAAAATATAATTCCGGTGCTACAAAGGCACGAAACGATATACAATGCGGCTTAATCAAAATCAGGTGTACCGCGATGGAAAATCTCACAACCTCGTGCATCAGCGTGCACAAATCAAATCAAAACACTAAAAGTACATGAAAACTATGCTGGAAGCGTAAATCAAATCACCGGCATAAAATAGGCGTGAAATCACAATCAATACCTCAAGAGTAATAACTATGCGCAAGGTATAAATACCCAGTAAGTGCAACCATGGTGCACAAAATCAAATATCATGGAACTCAGTCATCAAGACTAAATCATGCAAATAGATCGCCCAAAATACCGAAATCCAAAGCGACGGATACGTGATAGTCAAATCACAAAATCACAAATCATAAATCATAAATACTATCGTCGGTATATCCTCCTTCGAGTCGAGAAGGTGCCGGTACATCCAATGCTAGCGGCGCAAGATATTTACTTGCCTCTTGCTCGCGGCTGGCGTCCTCTACCTCTGGTTCCTTATCTTTCCTGTGGATTACCAATCTCGCAATCCATCGGCTCATCGGCCCGGTCAGGTGTGCTAACAGGAACGATTCCGTTCTGGCACTTTTCTGGTCATCTCTCGGTCAATCCTCACGACCGCTCATAAAGCAGCACATCTCTGGCGCCGACCTCGGGTCCTCTGAATGCACATCACGCATCTGCTCCTGGTGCAAATCTTATTACGGCAGTATACTGGAAGGAATCCTACTCAAGGTCTCTTCTGATCTTGCCTAAGCCAAACTGTACGGAGGCTGGTACTCTGGCATAATCTTTTCTCGCCCTCTGGACACCTGCGTCCTTAGTACAACATCTCCTTGGAAGCTGGTCGCATCTCTGTGCCTCTGTATGCATAGCTGACCTTTAATCTTAACGGGGAAAAGTAACAGCTCGTCTGCATCTCGCACGAACTTCTTGTCCCGCTTGTCTGTATCATCGTCCATTTCGACGTCGCGTCTCTATCTGCGCACTGTAATGTCCTCGGCTACGGTCCCTCCGAAGTCTCTAACACGGACTCGAAATCACGAACTCGGTATCTTCGTCACTCAGTAGGAGATATCTAGCCGATCATGTCCTCAGCGTGCATATCGCATCTCTGATGTTAGTGGAGTGGAACGTCATCTCGTCGAAATCTCATGCGAACTCTTTACTCCATTCTGCTTCAATATCGACTGATTCGGACTCATCTCATCGTGGCTACACAGACTGCGCTCCAACGGCTATGCTCGTATCTGGAGTCTCCCAAACAGTGTCCCATCACAATATCCGAAAGATGTCGAACCATCCGATCGACTCGTCAGAACCTCACAATCCCCCAAGAGCTCAACATCTCGGGTACAGTTTAATAGTATCGAGTACATACCACAGCATCGGTGGTCCAGCCGTAGAAGGGCAAACCCAAGCCTCACTAATGGGGCCGTGGAACTGCCGCAAACCCTAAGGTTTAAAGGTTTTCACACGGTCATTATGTCGAGTTAGGGTTTCATTCTTCTAGAGGGTCCATAGAATCGCTTGCATGTCTTTCCGAAAACTTTAAACTTGGAAAATGGGTTCCTGACATTTGATCGTCTCAATCGACTCTCAACGAATCTGCGTGAAGTCGCCTCTAGCTGGAATCAATCTATCTGATGACCTTGCATCAGGGTAAGCGAACGAACCATATGTCCTAGTCATTAATCCTCGGTGACTAGCGACTCACTATAATATCTCTAAGAATATTCTCATGCTGCAGTAACTCCAATCATCTGGGCGATATCTCATCACTCGCAGCAACAACTGGATCATCCGTCTGTACGCTGAACAGTGCCTCAATCGTCCTGGATAAGCGATAATATCAACGGTCATCACATCCTGGCTGGCCTCTATCAGTGGTTCAATCCACTGATGCCGATCAGCACATCCGGGAAATCTCGTAAAAGCGATCAATCCAATGCTCATGGTGCGAAAACACAATAAGACGATGCCTCAATATGCAATCGTATGTCTGTAGAATCACGTCTTGGTCAGTTCTCGTCCACGACGAGCTCATGCTGACGCAACTCGAGCCGTAGCTCACTCTGCCCGTGCAATCGTGGCGGCAAAACCATAACCAGTATCGATGAGGATAGATCATAGGAAGGAATATAATACGGTGCAAGGAAATGTACATCCTAAGGTTTCTTAAGCGGAGTGGCGTGTCGTAAGTATTCCGCAGAACATACGTACGGTACGTCCCTCTACTCAAGCTACCTACTCCATCAACCAAGGGTCATCCTATGCGACAAAAGTTCGGGTATAATACCCCCTCGACTAAGTCTAAGTTCCGTAAGGTCAAGCCTCAGTTCCGTATATATATAACGCCCTAGGCTCCATATAGTCAATCTTAGACTCGAACCAAGGTCAACCTAGCGCTCTGATATCAACTTTGTCACGACCCGAAAGAGCACGTGACTGGCCCTTGAACCATATGAAGTCTATAGGACCCCATCTGATCCAAGTAAGCCAAAAGCCCAGAAATCTAAAACCATTTAAAGAGTAAATAAGGAAAACTGGTTTTAAGAAGTAAGAAAATCATGTTTCGAAAATCAAAGTTTTTAAATAACTAAGCCGAATATGCATTTTTAAAATGTGTAACCTTTCCTGAAAATTTCGGCAGAGTTTCCTTTGTAAAAATTGGCCCCGAACGGGGTACAACAAGAATAATATATAAGAAATGATAAAAGGCATCCCCAAGCGGGAGCTAGCTCTTCGTCAATCGACGGTCACAACCACGCAAGCAATAATAATATACAACGCCAAAGGGTGAGGATCAAAACCCAAAAAGAACACAAAACAGCCAGAAAACCGTAATACTACAAGCGCGACTCTAAGGTCGAAATAATACAACACTGTTTTCTAAGTCTGAAACAATATACAAGTTTTGGTTGATGGAATTCTAGGTACAATGAGTAATACATGTACAATGACGGTTCTGATATAAAAGAACCCACCTACCCAAGCAAGTCACCCATAAGGAAGCAGTGTGCCAGAAATGCCGCTATGGAATCTGTACGGCAAAACCTGTAAGGACTGTGGCATAACGGGGGTGAGTTTCCAACTCGTGAATAGAAAATATCTACAAGCAGAGATCGAATGTATGACCCATCCTAGGTCAATACGATCAGATATAAATAAACCTCAATATGAATAAGTCTGAAGCATGCTAAACTGGCAAGGTAATCTCTATGCATGAGTGTAGTGCCAAGTGCTCGTGCCAGCGCCTCAGGTAATAGCATATCATAAATGTGAGGTATGATCAATGTAATCAAATCTGCATGTACGTGGATCTCGTCCACTCGTCACCCAATGACAATAACCATCATGCATGTAAATATCATCAGCATATGCATGGAAATATGAGGATATAAACCACATGTGTCCCTCGCGACACGTCAAAATCATGGAACCGGAGTGCCCAACATCGACACTCGAAAACATCATGAAAACTGTGCCCAGCATCGGCACGTAAATCCTCATATATATCGGGCTCCATCAGTCCGGATCAGCCCATGGGCTCCGTCTGCAAAATCGGCCCTCGGCCCCAGCAGTACGCCCATATCCATCTATCGACTCTGGTCAATATCCTCCGGATAACCGCCAGGTCCAACCAATCAATGGTAGGTAGTAATCCCTCTGCCAGGCTTACCGTCTACTACACAGTGAAACCGTTCTCGCCCCGGGGTACCATACCGGGTCCACCATTTACCCGCAATCGGCCTCATCCGCCTCCTCGAATCGGGTTTCACATGTCGCTCTCAGCACCGAGAAAACACATGGTGGACGCACTGAAATATTATATCAAGGGTAACCGGGTTTTTAAAACAATTACATATTCTCTTTTGAAATACCCGCGGTTCCCAAATCCAGAAATATCATGGAAACAACATATCTCAATGCGTATAATCAAACATGATGTATGCGACATGTAAAGAAAGGTAAGCATAACAATAAGTCATGCAACATGGAATAGTAATGTGCATATGTCGATGGAAACCGCTCTTTTTTAAAAGGAATCAGTTTTAAAGAATATCTTGCGGTCCTCAAATCTCTAATCAAGACAGAATCATCTATGTTTGTGTACAGCTATAAGTGTACAATATGCCATGCAAGGATCATATCAGGAATGCAACAGTACTACCGTGTAGTAGCATGGCAATTATCGATGATGATGTGTGTGAGCCGGCAAATAGTGTACGTGGAACATACGCATCATCGATAATGGTGCTGGTGTCCTAACATCATGACTGTAATATATCAATAAATATAAGCAATGCAATGCAAATAGCATGAGTATGCGGAATGGAATAATCAACGCAACAGTACAGACTCTATCTCGATAAATATATCATGCAACCTTGCCTTTTGAAATAAGACGAATCAGGGATTTTGGTAAAATAAGGGCTACGGTGTTTTATGAAAAGATGTGTCGTTTGAAAATATCCGTAGAATCCCTTTTGCCTATCTTTAAAATATCCCCGATTCATTAGTTTTGAAATAGGTATGACTCGGGTCTAGTCTAACGCCTACTATGCGAACTACGAACCCAACAATCAAGTCAATCGGGAGGGGTATGAAAACCACCTAAATCTAAGTCAATATCACATCTCCAATACGAACTCTGTCATGTCGCCAAATCTCACGGCCTCAATCGAATCTCATCGACTCATCTAAATCCCATGTATCATCCTCAAATCTCGTATATGAACACATAGTCCCATACCATGTGTAGATATACACACCATCATATGCGCACAGATAAATGAAAGAATGTATGCAAGTATGTGTGTATGTGTGTATGTGTGAGTGCACCCACTACTCTAGGGTTTCGCACTACTAAACCAATACATCCTTGTCATCAATAATTCCATTATTACCATCAATAGTCCTAACAACACATAATAAATATTTGTGTGTATACGTATTCGTATACATCACCACGGACTGCGGGGGTGCTATACGCCATCCACCCGACTTCTCCCTGTAGATATAAATCTACTCACCTTGCTTCTCGTTTGCCGATGTCGATGTCGCTATCTTCATCTTCTTCGCCTCAACATCACGTAGGGTACCTACAAGTATATCACAACGCTAAAGCACATGAAAATCACATCGGAAACCAAAATAGCACACGCTACTCGCATAGGTAAAACCTATAGTCTCGCATGTAAACACGATCAATATCCACTTGTCGTTGACGTCCAAACGCCACCCGACAGGAATGAATCACCAAATACCAAAATCCATGCTAAAACAAATCGTAAATCATACGCCAACTCAAGAAAATCAACCCAGATTTTACCCTAACTGGAATCAGTCAAAACTAGACATATCCAAGGTCAAGGTTATAGGGCAAAAGGCTACAGAACAAAAACGAGCACCAGAACCCCTGCTCTGGCCGCAAATTGCGGCCAGGGGGATTAAATCTGCGGCCAAGGAAATGAATTGGGGGCTAGGGTTTGGTGTGGTGGTTCCATGGTGCCTGCACATCTCAAGAATTTTCAAGAACTAGGGGTGCAGAAATTACCTCCTTTGGCAACTCAAGAATTTTCTTGAGGTGCTCAAAGTCCTCCAAATCCAATCTTGCTAGGTTCAATGTGTAGCTAGTGAGCTTGGAAGCAAGTTTTGTGAAATGGGAATGGGGTTTTGGTGAGGGAAATGAAAGGGATTTATGAAGTGAAGGGGAGGGAAATGAGAGGGAGCAGGAGCAACAGCAGCTCCATGAGAGGGGAGAGAGAAATGGGTGTGAGGAAATGATGGGTATGGTTCAAAAAGTCAAAAGCAACTACTCTCTCTCTCTCATCATCATACTTACTTTTTCTTTCTTTTCTTTTCTCTTTCTTCTCACTCCAATAGTGAACCCAAATGAAAAACCATGGCAATAGAAATATAACACAAGTGTAACAAGTGTGGAAAATAATATGTGCACATTTTTGCACAAAAAAGCTAAAAATCCAAATTAGCGATTTTTAATCGCGATTAGCACTAAATTAGCATATAAATAATCTTAAAAACTTAAAAATGGCATAATTCCATAAAATACCCTATTTTAGAATTTTCCATAATTTTTCCCCATTTATTTGTATTTAATTATACCAGAATACTAAAATATTCATTAAAATAATATTAAATTATAAAATTTCCCAAAAATTATATTTTATTATTTTGAAAACGTTACATTCACCTCTTGGATGGAAATGCACGTGCATGGGGTGTTCGGCGTCCACAAGATCCCTCCGTTTTTTGAAAAGTGCAGACTCCCGAGATTCATGCGGCTGGTCGGCGCCTCGATCGTGGTTGCGTCTCCGCGAGAGGCTAGGAGGCTACTCCTTCGTCCACACCTGGTCGCAGCGAAGGTTTCTTTTTTGGACAAGGTCATAACCATAGGCTCAGAAACCACTAAGTCGGTGGTGCCGCTGCGCGATGATTTTAAGAACGGGGCCTCCATATTGAAAGCCCGAGAGATCCTCCACCTCTATTCCATTCGGCCGGGCTACCTGGTGTTCAGGCAGAATGAGATGGCGCTTTTCATGAGGTATAACCCTCACCGGTTCGCCCAACAATCCAGCTATCACCAGGGGATACCGCTGGAAGCCTTTTTGGAAAAGCCCACGGCCAGCCGGGAGGGGATAAGGAGTGCGATGCACCATTTCATGCGGCTTAACACGGGCTCTTATTTCTTCATCAGCGAGCCGAGCTGCATCCCCAAAGTCCTCAACGCGTACGTGGCTTGGTATGCCCACGCAATGGGTTCGGTTATCCATATGGATAAGCGCATGTTGGTTGACCGGAAGGGTGCCCCTCCCGGTGGAGATCGCAAGGCTCCTTTGAAACCAAGGACCCCGGTTATTCCTCCGCTGAGAGATGCCGGAGCCATGCCACCGCGCGTGTTGAGCCCTCCGTGCGGACTGCCACTCCGTGGTACCGCGGATGTACCACCAGCGCCCCGTGCTCCAGTGGAGACGGTAGATGTGGTTTCACCGGAGTCTGGCGTGGGTGTGGATATCGAGACCCGCCGCCCTAAGGTGTCTGCCAAGTGCAAGTCAATCTCGGGTGCACCCAAGGCTGGTGGGCAGAAGAGGACGAAGAAGTCTCTCCTCTCTCTCGATGCTATCCTCGGTTTAGAGGAGCCTCAGGCCCCTCTTGCCGAAGGTATAAGCGAATATGTCAGCAATAAGGGCTTCTCGGTAGACCCGGCAGACACTGATCTGGCGGCCGTCATTGCGGCTTCTGAGCGATCAGCCAGACTTGAAGCGTGGTTGGATAAACTCGCTCGAGCAGATAATCATTAGCTGTATTCTTCATAATTTTATAGGATTTTTATCATTATCCTCGACTAACGTGTTTCCCCTTTTTCAACGGGTGTCACTACCGAAGAGGCCATCGCTGCTTCTTTGAAAACCTTCCAGGAGGAGGAAAATAAGCGTGCTTTAACGGGCGTTGGTACATTTCGTCTCATTGAGATTTTATATTCTCCTTTCTGATGACCAACCTAACCTTCCTCTCTTGTTTCTTTACAGGGGTTGCGCCAGCTGATGCGGGGACTCTCCCTGGGCTTGAAACTGAAATCCCGGTCTCTTCGGAGCTACCGCGAAAGCCTCGACTCGACAAGTCGACGAGGGATGCCCTGAAGGATTTGGAGGCATCCCTGTTTACGGACGAGGACGTCTCAATGAGGGAAGCCTTGGATAGCTCCGTCTTGACGGTTCGAGAGGAGAGAAAGCGGCTAAGGCGCGAGGCGAAGGCACACAGGGCTTCTTTGGCCGTGGGAGCGGGCCCAAGCACCGTCCCTTATGCTGATACCACCTCAGAAGAGCCTCCGGTCACCTTGTCCACTGCTCGCAGACAGGTGGCGCTTGCAGTTCGGAATGCTAACGATAAATCCTCTTCAGGTAATGTATCTTTCGAGATTTTTTTATAAGAATTGTAAACTTGTCAGTTCTTATATATCTTGTCTTGCAGGGCCAAGTCCGACCGAGGGGGAGGCGGAGACCGTCGAACCCAAAGGGCCAGAGGAAGGAGCACCGGCCGAACCCGAGCCGACGGTGGGCAACGTCGCTGGGGTTGCCGAACCCGAGCTGGGGGCAGAGGGAGTTGTACCTAAGAAGGTCGTCGATGCCGAGCCTAAGATAGCGGAAAATGAGACGACCGCTATAATTAAGCCAGAGGCAGCGGCGGACAAGGCGCCTGAGACCGGCGACCCCATGGTGACGGCGGATGAGACAATAGCGACTGCCGAGCCTGAAGAAGTAGCGGGTGAGATGGGGTACGACTCTTGGGGAAAAGCCAGCCGCTCTTTCTCAAGAGTCCGGCAATGCTCCAATCATTGCTCTCCCTGTCTACGGTCTGTTAGTTATATGTATGCCCTAGAGGCCATTACTGTACATAGGATGTACATTGTAGTGGATGCTGGGACATATATAGGGAGGACTTTCTTGCTCGACATGATAGTATGCTATCTGGTTGAACTTTACCTTAACGTGTATTCTGATTGTCTCTCTATTACATGTTGGTAAAGCCCTTAGGATGTGTACTTGACTACCTGGACTATGATGCGGATCATACTAGTGGGGACATGGTAGTCCATAAGTACATCCTTCAAAGTCCCTAGTCGTGGGTGTATCGAGTCGGGGCATCGATATACCAGAGTAGACTAGCGTGTACCCTCTCGACCCATACAGATAGGCGATGGATGATCCCATATCCATTGGTGTTTGACATCGGAGATGATATACGGGTGCTCAGTAGAGACTGGGTACACTGGACGGACTCGCCGAGAACTCCCAGATGGTATTATACCTCACGTCAGATGGCAGTTCTCTGGTGACACTGGTACAGAGTAGTCTGTTGACCCGAGATCGTCATAAAGTCTTGTGTGGTTCCCACTGTGCTTTGATTTCCATCTTACCACGTCCAAGAGGGCGTGCAAAACGGTGGTTTTTGGGTACAGTCCCGAGTCACATGGAGGCAATGAGCGATAGGAGGGGATTCGTCTCTCCCGGTATAGGGAGTTGATGTTGCGCTGTGTTCGATTGGCTATAGCAGGAAATCCCTGGCCAGGGTAGCTGAGATTTACTGGTAAGTGTTACCAGTAGTTTCTCGAATTGTTATAGACCTCATATCGACACGACTTATCGAGCTATTGGGGTCTGACGTTTACCACCCCTAGGCAAGATATGCGACATATCAGACGATCAGACCGGACTGTACGGTAGTGTTACTGGTCGGATTCACTGGAGTGTGAGCGGGCTTGCTCGTCAATCTTCAGATCGCTCAATACCCGGGTGGCCGTTACGTTTAGCAGACCGCTTGCGGCTTGTGGGTGTTTGATATGATCATCACCTGCTGCCGGCGTATTGACGAGTCTTTAGAGTCCTACACAGAGGTTTCCTGGCTCAAGCGAAACGAAATAGGAGCGCATATGAGATATGTGCGGGACCGAGAATAATACGGTATGTGATACTGTATTCGATTCTCGTGATGTGACATTGATCGGTTATATCCGATATAGCCGGATTATCGGATCAAGTGTTGATTCGATAAGTTGTTACTAAAGATACCAGTCGGTTTTGTACGACATGACCGGATCATTGAATCAAGTGTTGATTTAATGATTTAATGCATAATTATATATTTGATATATTACTTTGCATTAACTAGTATCGGTTCACTTTATAATGAATTTCTCACTCGGATGTGCGCATTACATATGCGATATGATTTTCTGCACTATATTGTATCATGTTTGATGATACATGAATTATGGTTAAGTGTTAAGAATTAAACTATAGTTAAGTGGGTGATTAGGGTTTTTGATTTCTTTTTATTCATTTATCTTTTTGGAAAAAGAAAAGGCAAAATGAGGAAAATGGTTTTTTTCTTTTGTTCATTCATGAACCTTCATGAAGACTTTGACTTAATGACCATTTTGTCTCATGCTTAACCCTTACCACTCACTTAAACCTTAGTTAACTCTCTACATCTAACTATGGTTCATTATATGATAAGGATTGATTTTTCTTTTCAATTCTATTATTCTTATCATAATAGCTTCTTCTTCTTCATTCAACTCAAGAAGAAAACCTAAGGTCCATCAATGGTGATTGATGGAATTGAGTAAGAAATCCATTTCCAAAGTTTACCCACATCCTATTTCTTCATCCTCTACCTCTTGCCAAGAAGTAGAGTGTGTTTCCTTCACAAGATTTTAGGGTTTGGTGAAGGTGGAGCTTGATTTAGCGATGCCTCTACGTAGATCATCTTCGGCATGGACATCGACGACCTAGCTCGCTTTCTCTCCGACGAAGCCGACTCTAGAGCCCGGATTTGTTTTGGACAGCGGAGAGTACTTCGTTGCGGAGCTATGGAGGTGGACAAACGGATTTACAAAGGTTGTAATTCCGTATTCTCATTAGCTAAGTTGTTAGCTAGTTATCTTTTCGCCTAGACATCTAGTTATAGATCCGTACACTAGGGTTTGTAGGCACCATATTTTTTGAAATTGCCATGGTTGATGGCTTGGGAGACCTTACTAGGGTGCCTAGGAACCCTACAGTGGTATCAGAGCCTAGCTAGAGCCTTAGGCGATCCCCGGACGGAATTAGAAACCCGATCGAACCGAAATCCCATTGCAAAATCGCTCTCTGTACTTTTTTCAAAACTGTTGATTTTTGGCAATTAAAAATATCCAGAAAAACAAGCAGGCTTTTCTGAGAATAACTGTGAAATTTGAGCACACGATTCCGCCAGAGTGCGGCGGAAGCGCCGCACAAGTAGGGTTTGTGCGGCCCTTCCGCGGCCAACTATTCATGCCACGTGGCCAAATTGCACAGTATCTCCTAACATGCAGTGCTGATTTTCCTGGAATATTTTGATCTGAACTCAAGAGTTGAGTGTTTCTGAGTTGTTTTGGGGACTCGTAGTTTCGATCGGAAAGTCTAAATTCTGTCTATGTGTTTTCCGGATAATTTTTGAACATGTTGAAAAGTTCGACCGGATATAAATACCCAATTTTTCCCCTGTTGGGAAATTTCCAAGTGTTGGATTTTTCCGTAGTTTAACGACGTTCTAAGTAGTGTAAGTAACGCGATGGACCCTCTAGAAGACAACAAACCTTAACTCGATTATATGACCGTCTTGAACTGCCCTTTGAACCTTCGGGTTTGGGGCAGTACGGCGTGCCACATGTGAGGCGTTGGCTTGACCCTTCTACGGCTGGACCGTTGGTACTGAGGCACGAACTGAATGTTGTTAGACTTTTTTCATGTGTTGAGCTGTATCGGGAAAACTTAGGTGTTCGATTGTTCGATCGGAAAGTTTGACATTTTCTATTTATCTGGAATGGGATACAATAATTGGAATTCACAATAGTTATGTGATAACTGAATGAATGTTATAAATCTAGCACTTTAGTCTCACTTGATCGGTTGTCACGGAATTTTGATGTGATCAAAAGTCCGTCGCAATCACGTAGCGTACGCGGATACTCGCCGGGTAAACTTAATAGACAGCCTCACTCCATTACCCCGACCAAGTGACTGTAGGAGAACCCCGTCGCCGAAAGCATCCGTTCGGGTGCTCGCGGTAGCGGTGTTCCGCCTTGGTGCACTTCGTCGACGGTATCGGGGGTGCGGCCGCCTACTGAAGTTTGCGACGAGTATTCGATCAGACTGTCGGGAATCTTGTTGAATTGCCCGACTTGATATTGAAAAGAGTTTTCGATTATGAGACTAAAATGCGGGGTTTATAATTGTTAGGCATGCGATGTCTAAGTAATTCATTTGGTCAGGCATGCGATGTCTGAGGAGATTGCGGATTCCAACTGTTGTAGTTTTACACTTTCTTTTCTGTGACCGTAAGTGTAATATGTGATATCGCCGGTTTCGTTGCTATATGTTAACGACAATTGGGATGGACATATTTACTTACGTTGATGACATGTGATGTTATGTGTTGCTGGATATGTTATATTGGATCGTCGTGTTCGAATAGCCGGGGGTTTTTATGTGAGATGAGTGTTTTTCATTTTCATTCATGTAAAAACTTGTATGTAATATTCTTTTATTGGGGCGCTTCCAGGTAGCGGAAGTAGTCACCGTTTGTATATTATTTACTTTTCCGCACTAGGATAGACCCAAGGAGGAGGGCACAAGTAACCGGGTTCTGGAGTCCAGTGGGAGACCAACTCGAGGAGTCGAGTCCGGGTCTCCTAACTCCAGAATTGGTAGGGTTGCTTGCCGCTCTCGTAGGGGTCTAGGGGTGTGCGTTTGGCTATTCATCGCGACCGTGGAATCCGTGTTTTATACTGGCTCGTATTGAAAACACGGACGTCCTAGTATATCCAATATTTCATATGATTCTTCTGCTGCGATATCTGTGATGTGATCATGTGATGTTCTTTGATAGGTACAGTATATAGTATATATGATATATTATATAGGCGTTACTTATGTTTTACACCCGCGCAAGCCCTGCCCCGCTCTGTCGTTAGTTACCTAACCTAACGGTGCACGAGGGGACATCGAGGCGAATGCGGATGGCATAAGTGTACGTCATATCTTTCTGTGATGTTTAGGTACTTAAATGATAGGACTTCATTAATGAGATTAATGAAATAAAAGAAACCTAAGATGTTGTAGAATCAAATTTCAAAATAAAATAGGTAGCTACAGTTCTTGCTTTGCACAGCGGTATATATGATATATCCTGCACCTTATTCGATAAGGAAAGGACCGAGATCCCTTCACCGGGAGTGACTCCTTTAGCAATAACTGGCAGATGCTACACACTCGGTTTGTCTTTTGATAGCTTTTAAGAGTTCTGCTTTGCACAGTGATATATATGATATATCCCGCACCTCATTCGACGAGGAAAGGACCGACGATCCCTTCACTGGGAGTGACTCCTTTAGCATAACAAGAAAAGCCTCAAAAACACTCCATTTAAAAACCATTCCTACAACGATATCAAGTTCATTACGCAATAGGTTTTCAGAAAAACCTGTCGTAGCCCTCCGTC
Organism: Agapanthus africanus; assembly: GCA_030015575.1. Taxonomy (NCBI): domain Eukaryota; kingdom Viridiplantae; phylum Streptophyta; class Magnoliopsida; order Asparagales; family Amaryllidaceae; genus Agapanthus; species Agapanthus africanus. Next base: position 143,244,300 of record JASDDO010000031.1, read on the forward strand.
ATTTCAGATAAGTCCTGTTTAGTATTCGTGCTGCGTTTGTTGACCTTGTCAAGGCGCAGTGTGCGGTAGCTAACCAGTATTTATCTGCTTATGCATATGATGCAGATTGGGTTAGGGTAGTCGTGCGGCCTTGTTGACCTTGTCAAGGGTCGTGCGGGTGGGTTTGATTCAATCAAGAAATGACGCGTTGAACTTGACTTGCGGTCTATGGTTTGTTGACCTTGTCAAGGTCATAGATCGTTCGGGGCAAAATATTATCGGGAATTTCAAGTGTTGAAATTTGCAATGAGATTGCATACCTTCTATGAGATAGTTGGATCCCGATACCCGCTGCGAGTAAGAGTTACTCCTGGGAGAGTTTTATACATTACAATTAGCCAATCAAGTAGGTGTCTAGAAAGGTGTCAACGGGGTTACGCCTCTGGGAAAACGAGGTTTACATTAATTAGGTTCGTGCGAAAGCACGGGGGACCTCCCTCAAAGTACCGACACTGGCCTGGCTGAAAGATTGGCGAACTTGTAGTGTGTAATTAATCCCGGCTAGTCTTTCCTTTTAGGGTTTGAAGGAAGATTTGATAAAAAGCAGTGGGAGCCATCCTGATTAGATAAAATAAAAACCAATCTATTCTTGACAGAGCGCACGCTGAGTGTTTTCTTCTCTCTCTCTCCTGGTAGCGACCATATCACGCCTTAATCAAGATAATAAAACGGATTATTGACCGAACCCGCTTGTTATACTGAGCTGGGGAACGTTGGTCCCGCTCCAACTTATAATTGTTATAAGACAGAGCAGGAATTTGGGGAATACCAGATTTCCCGTACCGCCCAAACGAAGAGAGTGCATGCTGATGCATCATCTTCGGGTGTGTTCATTATACAGAACTGTTTCTCAGTATCCTCCGAATCCTGGGTATATGATACCCGATCAGGATCCCAGATATGTAATTTTGTTGCATAGGGCTACAAAAGGGTAGAAAAACTGAGAACGGGTGATAAGTTTCATGAGGCAGAAAACGGGGCAAGTGTTGCAGCCAAGTCTGTTGGTCACTATCACCCTGTATTGTAATACATTGATTCTGAACGTATGTTATTAGATACCGAACCTGATATACAAAATCATATCTGTCTCTTTATTAGTAAAGAAATGATAAAATTTTGTATTGTTGGATAATGTTTTGAACATTTCCTATATCAAAAGTTGATCGGTTCAGGCACGTTATCTAAAAGCATTGTTGTTCTAAATCAAACTACAGTTCTTAGTATATGGAACACACATAAGAAGAAGAGTTCAGAAATGGACGGATCCTTCTTGAGGTTTTGTAGACTAGGTCATATCAATGCGACCCGACTAGCTGGAGTTACATTTAGATGCATATTTAAATCTGTTTGAATTTACATCTTGTGAAACTCGCCAGTCATGTCACAAAGATAAGATGACCATAGCTCTGTTTATTGGAAACAGAGAAAGAGTTAGTGAACTCTTGGGATGATACATGTTGATGTATGTAGGTCCCCTGTCTACACATGCCAGGACTGGTTCTTTATACTTCATTACGTTCTCTGATGATCTCTTTAGATTCAGACATATGTTCTTGTTGAAACACAAGTCCGAACCTTTTGAGATATTCACAGAATATAAGTTAGAAGTAGAGAACCAAAATACGGGTATAAGTATTATGTCCTATGATGAGATCAAGGAGGAGAATACTTGAGCACGGAATTCCTGGACTATTCTAAAGGAGAATGAGATTCTCTCTCGGCATTACTCCTCCGCATACACCATGGCACGATGGTATATCGGGGCGGAGCAGATACACCCTATTTGATATGGTGTGCTCTATGATGAGTACTACTAAGTTACCTTTTTCCTATTGGGTGTTATGCACTTGTGAAGTTGCATACCTATTGAATAGGGTTTGAATCAAATCAGTTGCCTACCGCTTCATATGTGATATGGAATAGGAAGAACCCATGTCTTAAGTTAGTTGAGATTTGGGGTTGTCCGGGCTATGTTTAAAAGCAAAATCCGGACAAGCTCGAGGCAAGGTCTGTAATGTACAACTGGAAAGGTTCCAGCCATACAAAATACAGCAGATGATTTGGTAGAACCAAAGGATTCAGTAGATACCAATGAACCTCAGCCTCTCCGCCGATCTAGTAGGGTTCCTCACCCACCTGAGAGATACTTTGGTTTCTCTATGACAGTGGGAGCGAGGATTGCATCATGAGATGATGACCCAACTAGCTTCGAGCTGGCCATCAGGAGTAAGACTCTGTAAGAATGGCTGGATGTTTAGCGATCTGAGATGGAATCCTTATACACCAACAAAGTATGGACTTTAGTTGCTATATCTGAAGGGTTACATCCCCATCAGGAGCAAGTAAATCTTGAGAAGATTACTTGGTGTAGATGGAAAAGTTGAGACTTTCAAAGCTAGACTTGTTAAAAGTTTGCATCATTGACCAGGCGTGGATTATGATGAAACCTTTTTCAAGTAGCTATGCTTAAGTCCATCCAGATCCTACTTGCCACGGCTTCATACCATGACTACGATATCTGGTGGTTGGGTGTCATGACTACTTTTCTAAATGATGTTTGAGAAGAGTGCGTCTATAAGTACACAGCCAGAGGGCTTCGTAGACAGTGGGAGCAGCGGAAACGTGTGCAAGATGCTTTATAGGATAAAGCAGGCATCGCGGAGTTGGAACATCTGTTTTGATGGATTAGTCAAGGAAGTTGACATCATCAAAATGGTAGATGAACCTTGTATATACAAAAAGGTAGTAGGGAGTATGGTAGTGATCCTCGTAGAGTACGTGGATGACATACTCTTGATATGAAAGGAGTTTCCTATGCTACGCTCGGTCAATCTCCGTTTATCACAATAATTCTCCATATAGGATCAAAGTGATACCTCCTTAATCCTGAGTTTTGGATCTATGAGATAGATTTAAATGGATGTTAGGATTCTCACTAGTTGTAGTGAGATGGTATCAAGTGATCCTGGGGAGAATAACTGGAAGTGTTCCAGGGTGATAAAGACGACTGAATGTCAGTCGCAGGCATTGTCTTTACCCTCAGTAAAGGGACGGTATGTTGGAAGAGTTCCAAGCTAGATACCGTGACATACTAGACGATAAAGGCTGGATACATCGCTACTTATGATGCTACTAAAGAGGATGTTTGGATGTATAATGGTTCATGAGATGAACTATGTTCCTACCATTGTGAGACAAAGGAGTTGTGGCTTATGCCAAGGAACGCCGGTCCCATCAGTGATCCAGACTTATTCTAAGGCAGTATCACCTGATCAAGGAGATGGTTGATCTCCAAGGTGATCGAGGCAAGGAGAGCAGACTTAGAGGATAACGCAACGGATCCACTCACGAAGGCCTATTCCCAAAGAGAGACTTTTATGGGATGGTTGAGTATGAGATACTACAACCACTGCTACAGATGGCCCTAGTGCAAGTGGGAGATTGTTAGTTATATGTATGCCCTAGAGGCCATTACTGTACATAGGATGTACATTGTAGTGGATGCTGGGACATATATAGGGAGGACTTTCTTGCTCGACATGATAGTATGCTATCTGGTTGAACTTTACCTTAACGTGTATTCTGATTGTCTCTCTATTACATGTTGGTAAAGCCCTTAGGATGTGTACTTGACTACCTGGACTATGATGCGGATCATACTAGTGGGGACATGGTAGTCCATAAGTACATCCTTCAAAGTCCCTAGTCGTGGGTGTATCGAGACGGGGCATCGATATACCAGAGTAGACTAGCGTGTACCCTCTCGACCCATACAGATGGGCGATGGATGATCCCATATCCATTGGTGTTTGACATCGGAGATGATATACGGGTGCTCAGTAGAGACTGGGTACACTGGACGGACTCGCCGAGAACTCCCAGATGGTATTATACCTCACGTCAGATGGCAGTTCTCTGGTGACACTGGTACAGAGTAGTCTGTTGACCCGAGATCGTCATAGAGTCTTGTGTGGTTCCCACTGTGCTTTGATTTCCATCTTACCACGTCCAAGAGGGCGTGCAAAACGGTGGTTTTTGGGTACAGTCCCGAGTCACATGGAGGCAATGAGCGATAGGAGGGGATTCGTCTCTCCCGGTATAGGGAGTTGATGTTGCGCTGTGTTCGATTGGCTATAGCAGGAAATCCCTGGCCAGGGTTGCTAAGATTTACTGGTAAGTGTTACCAGTAGTTTCTCGAATTGTTATAGACCTCATATCGACATGACTTATCGAGCTATTGGGGTCTGACGTTTACCACCCCTAGGCAAGATATGCGACATATCAGACGATCAGACCGGACTGTACGGTAGTGTTACTGGTCGGATTCACTGGAGTGTGAGCGGGCTTGCTCGTCGATCTTCAGATCGCTCAATACCCGGGTGGCCGTTACGTTTAGCAGACCGCTTGCGGCTTGTGGGTGTTTGATATGATCATCACCTGCTGCCGGCGTATTGACGAGTCTTTAGAGTCCTACACAGAGGTTTCCTGGCTCAAGCGAAACGAAATAGGAGCGCATATGAGATATGTGCGGGACCGAGAATAATACGGTATGTGATACTGTATTCGATTCTCGCGATGTGACATTGATCGGTTATATCCGATATAGCCGGATTATCGGATCAAGTGTTGATTCGATAAGTTGTTACTAAAGATACCAGTCGGTTTTGTGCGACATGACCGGATCATTGAATCAAGTGTTGATTTAATGATTTAATGCATAATTATATATTTGATATATTACTTTGCATTAACTAGTATCGGTTCACTTTATAATGAATTTCTCACTCGGATGTGCGCATTACATATGCGATATGATTTTGTGCACTATATTGTATCATGTTTGATGATACATGAATTATGGTTAAGTGTTAAGAATTAAACTATAGTTAAGTGGGTGATTAGGGTTTTTGATTTCTTTTTATTCATTTATCTTTTTGGAAAAAGAAAAGGCAAAATGAGGAAAATGGTTGTTTTCTTTTGTTCATTCATGAACCTTCATGAAGACTTTGACTTAATGACCATTTTGTCTCATGCTTAACCCTTACCACTCACTTAAACCTTAGTTAACTCTCTACATCTAACTATGGTTCATTATATGATAAGGATTGATTTTTCTTTTCAATTCTATTATTCTTATCATAATAGCTTCTTCTTCTTCATTCAACTCAAGAAGAAAACCTAAGGTCCATCAATGGTGATTGATGGAATTGAGTAAGAAATCCATTTCCAAAGTTTACCCACATCCTATTTCTTCATCCTCTACCTCTTGCCAAGAAGTAGAGTGTGTTTCCTTCATAAGATTTTAGGGTTTGGTGAAGGTGGAGCTTGATTTAGCGATGCCTCGACGTAGATCATCTTCGGCATGGACATCGATGACCTAGCTTGCTTTCTCTCCGACGAAGCCGACTCTAGAGCCCGGATTTGTTTTGGACAGCGGAGAGCACTTCGTTGCGGAGCTATGGAGGTGGACAAACGGATCTACAAAGGTTGTAATTCCGTATTCTCATTAGCTAAGTTGTTAGCTAGTTATCTTTTCGCCTAGACATCTAGTTATAGATCCGTACACTAGGGTTTGTAGGCACCATATTTTTTGAAATTGCCATGGTTGATGGCTTGGGAGACCTTACTAGGGTGCCTAGGAACCCTACATCTGCCGTCCCCTGGCCGGGCGAGTACGACGACAGCCCCTGTCGAATCTGGTGATGAGGCCACGGGAGGTAGACTTATGTCGATGGAGGAGGGAGACGCATCCGTCTCGGCTGGAGGCTCATCAGGTAAATTTCGGATTACCGTCCCTCCTTTTTATCTTGCAATCGCTTCTGACAGGTTTACCCTTATTTTTTAACGCAGGTGCGGCCAGCGCCGATGCTCCACTGCTCGAGGGAGCGCCGTCAACTACTGCCTTGGCGGTGGTCACTTCTCAGCCCTCTCTTATACCATCGAAGATGCTGGAAGGTATGGATTTCCAACTCATCAGTTTCGTCTTTCAGCCGCATAATTTATGTACTAAAGTCGTACTGCTGTTTCTTTTCAGGAGTGCTTTTTGATCATATTTATCAAGTGTTGCTCCCACACTTCTCCTTCCCATCTGAATTCGCTTCTCCCTCTAGTGGCGCTGGTGAGTATGGTTTCCAATTGATATCTTTCTTTTTCAGTGATGGAATTATTTCTAACTTTTCCTCGTCCCGACTGCAGTGCTACAAATTGAAGGAGGGGATGAAAGATTGGCCGCGCCACCGGCCCTTCCGGCCTTGCCACCTGCCTCAGCTGGTACAACAACTATCACATTGATAATTCCCCTTTTTTATTTCTTGAACTGTTATCTGATCATATCTTGTTTTTTCAGCTGTCGTTCCGGTCTCGGCGCCCTTCAAGCCTCGTGTCATAATGCCGGCGTGCCCTTTCCTGAGACGCCCGTCTTCGAAAGGCGCCGCGAATAGTCTGCGCATGCTGAGCGACTACATCGAGGAACTCGACGTCGAGACTCCTACATCTGCTGAGGACTTCGCTACGGCGGTTAACCCGATGCTGGTGATACTCGTAAATTTCCATGACGAGGGCATCGTTGCGTCTTGGGTTAACCATTGCAGAGAGATCGAGGCTCGCCTGCATCAGCTGGAGTCGATGCGTCCTGTCCCCGAGGTTTTGGCCATGAGCACTGAAAGAGCAGCGTGGATCGAGAAAAGTGCTTCTTACGTCCACCATTTGGAACAAGAAGCAGCTTTAAGGCTGAAAGAGTGTCACGAGTATTCAAGCGAAACTGCTCGCCTACGTGCCGAAGTTGAGGCGAACGCTGCCGAGGTGAAGGCTATCTTTGAGGGCCTCCTGGAACGCATCTCTCATGGGCTAAACTTGAAGTGAAAGCTTGATGTCGCCGAGCGTGACACCCCAGGCGGTGAAGCTGCTCATCAGGCCGTTAGGGAGCAGCTTGCATCTGTCTTGCAGCAGCGGGCTCAAGTAGAGGCGGAACTGGCTATGGTGGCCAATCAGGAAAAGGCTTGGAAGGAAGTGTGCGAACAACTGATAAAGCTATTTAAGACGCTTCCTTCCCAATAGCTGCCTTTGTATCAATTTATTTGTAAAATTTTTCTTTTAAATAATATGTATCCATTCTTTATTCTTTTGTACGCTTCCCCTTGTACTTGATTAATTTCAATAAATAAAGATACACATTTTTCTTTGCAACGTCTTGTACTATTTCTTTGCTTTCTCCTTTTTCTTATAATCAGCAGGCTGTCTTGATAAACATATTTGACCGATAATAGAGTAAGCATCTAGATTTCTCCAAGAGATAGCGATGGCTTAGGCCGCAGGTTCAGATTTGCTGCCCAAGACTTTTCAACTCTATGAGCCGTGAGGGTCTCATAGAGACTTTTCTCCCTACGGATCGAGAGGATCTCGTAGGTGGATTTTCTCGTTAGGAATCGTGAGGATTCATAAGTGTGTTTTCTCTTATAAGTCATAAGGATCTTATAAGAGAATTTAGTCGAAAGGACTCGTAAGTGGTTGGTGAGTTGACTTGTTTCCGAGTCGGAGTATTGCTCCGACAGGGAGGTCGTTGGTTGACTTGTTTCCGAGACGGAGGTCGTTGGCTGACTTGTTTCCGGGACGGAGGTCGTTGATTGACTTATTTCCTAGACGGAGGTCGTTGGCTGACTTGTTTCCGAGACGGAGGTCATTGACTGACTTGTTTCCGAGACGAAGGTCGTTGGCTGACTTGTTTCCGCGACGGAGGTCATTGGCTGACTTATTTACGAGACGGAGGTCATTGGTTGACTTACTTCCGCGACGGAGGTTATTTGCTGACTTGTTTCTGAGACGGAGGTCATTTGCTGACTTGTTTCCGAGATGAAGGTCATTTGCTGACTTGTTTCCGCGACGGAGGTCATTGGCTGACTTGTTTCCGCGACGGAGGTCATTTGCTGACTTGTTTTCGAGACGGAGGTCATTTGCTGACTTGTTTCCGCGACGAAGGTCATTGGCTGACTTGTTTCCGCGACGGAGGTCATTGGCTGACTTATTTCCGAGACGGAGGCCGTTGGTTGACTTGTTTCCGCGACGGAGGTCATTTGCTGACTTGTTTCCGCGACGGAGGTCGTTGGTTGACTTGTTTCCACGACGGAGGTCATTTGCTGACTTGTTTCCGCGACGGAGGTCATTGGTTGACTTGTTCCCGCGACGGAGGTCATTTGTTGACTCTAGGTTGTCTGTGAACCGTAGAGTCTTGGAACTGGGGACTTTTTCGTAGCTCTGATTGGTGATGTTACGTCCGTGTCCTGCTGGAATGAGGAGGAACGCCGCTGTTGGTCTCCAGGCTGGAGATGTGGTCGTCGAGATTTGACTTCCTTTCGACGCAGCCTGGTGGGGAAATGTAATCCCCTTTTTTGTTTGTGCCCTTGGATTGTATACAGGGATTGATATGATCTCAACTGTAGGGCAAAAGTTTCATTTATTTGTATTGTTTTATTTCCGCGATGCTCTATCAATTCATCTTTTATATCGCGAAGGTCGCGATTGCCCAATCATTTCGGCTATTTTTCGCGGTGCCCAATCATTTCGGCTATTTATTTTATTTTTATTCGCTGCTTTTTATTGCGAGCTGCCCTATCATTTCGGCTATTTTGTATGCATACATTTTTACTTGCTGCTTTTTATTGCAAGTTGCCCCATCATTTCGGCTATTTCGCATGCACGTGCGGCCTACCGGCCTTTCACCGTAAACTTGAAATTAGACACCAATTTCGGCATCAGCACCGCTACAACTGGGATATTGCCAGGAGCGAATCATCATTTGCCTCCGTCGACGTCGAACAAAGGTGGCTTAGCGAACAGGGTTCAGGTCTTGTCGACTAAGGCTTTTAACTTCATGAACCGTAAGGGTCTCACAAAGGTATTTCTCCCTACAAGTCATGAGGATCTTGTAGGTGTATTTTCTCTTTAGGAATCGTGAGGATTCTTATGTGTATGTTCCTCTGTAAGTCGTAAGGATCCTACAAGAGGGTTTTCTCCTTATAAGTCGAGAGGACTTATAAGGGTTGTTTATCATGCGTACATATCCCCAGTCACGGATGGGACTTGGTTAGGGAAATATTTATTCGCGCCCGTGGATTGTATACAAGGGTCAGTATTGAACCACTTGTAGGGCAATATCGAAGGTTATGGGGGGTTTTCTTAAGCACAGGTTTAGGTCTCTGTAACTTAAGACTTTCAAATCTCATGAGCCGTGAGGGTCCCATAAGAGAGTTCTCCTTACGAGTCGTGAGGATCTCGCAAGTGTATTTTCTCCTTAGGAATCGTGGGGATCTCTAAGTGTGTTGCTCCCTCGTGAGTCGTAAGGATCTCACGCGGGTGGTTTCTCCTTATAAGGTTGAGAGGACCTTGTAAGTGTCCTTCAACGAGGTTGCGCCCTTTTGGATTTTCACAAACACTCGCCGGTAGTCCTGCTGTTTTTACCCACGGAGCCCTTTCGGGTTTTCATTCGTGCCCATTTTTCTTATGGACATACCGTTTTTTATTCTTTTTATTTTCTTTTTTTTTACAAGGTCGCGCCCTTTCGGGTTTTCACGAACACTCGCCGGTAGCCCTGCTGTTTTTACTCACGGAGCCCTTTCGGGTTTTCATCCATGCCCTTTTTGCTAATGGACATACCGTTTTTATATATATATATTTTTTATTTTTATATATATATTTTTTATTCATCTCGTCGGCCTGAAGATGCTGCGGTAGTAGTTTAAGGACGTTTCGGTCCGTCATTAGTTTAAGGACGTTTCGGTCCGCCATTAGTTTAAGGACGTTTCGGTCCATCATTAGTTTAAGGACGTTTCGGTCCGTCCAGGAGAAGGCTGGCCACTGCTTATAAAGTTTGAGCTTAGGAAGATAGCGAGCGGACATAGTCATCGTCATCTATCATTGACCTAAGCGATAACTCGCTAAGCGTAGTATTTCTTTAGGAATCGACCGTTTATTGGCCTGTAAGGCCTTTCACAATGCATATCCATGAGTAAATAGGCTCCACCTTGGTAGACCTTGTCTATGATGTACGGGCCTTCATAGTTTGGCTCAAATTTTCCCCGCTTGGCGCGATTGGGGATCATAGGCCTTTTGACCACTAGCACGAGTTCGCCTTGGCGAAATGTCCTCGGCCGGGTCAATCTTTCATATGAGCGCGTCATCTTTGCTTTATAGGCCTCCAGATATTGTTGCGCTATGAGCCGGGTTTCATCAAGGGCATCAAGCTCCTCAAGTCGAAGGTAAGCATTTTCTTCGTTCGTCAGCTCGTGGTGGATCGCCACTCGTAAAGAGGGTAACTCTATCTCGAGGGGGAGTACTGCTTCTGTACCGAATACCAGCGCATATGGCGTTGTGTTCGTGGCTATCTTGAACGTAGTTCGATACGCTCAAAGAGCTTCTTGCAGTCTTTCGTGCCAGTCCTTCCTATTTCGGGACACCGTCTTCTTCATGATCTTTGTCAAGGTCTTGTTGAAGGCCTCGGCTAGACCGTTAGCTCGCAAATTATAAACTGAGGAATATCTCCAATCTATATTGTGTTGTTGCGCGAAGCGACTGATCTTATGGCTTCTGTAGGCTGGCCCGTTATCGGAGATAATCCGTCGCGGAGTGCCGAACCGGTAAATGACGTGCGTCTTGAAGAAATGGAGAATATTCTACGTCTTCACTTCCCTTAGCGGTACCGCTTCTGCCCATTTGGAGAAGTAATCGGTTGTTGCTAGTATGAACCGATGTCCCCTGGACGATGCTGGTTTGATGGGGCCGACTATGTCAGTCCCCACATTTCAAATAGCCAACTAGCCACCGTTGGGTGGAGTGGATTTGGATGCTGATGGATGAAGTCCCCATGAATTTGGCAGGAGTGGCATTGCTTCGCATATTCGAGGCAGTCTTGAATCATCGTGGGCCAGTAGTAGCCCATCCGCTTGATCTTCAACTTCATCTTTGGGCCTGCTTGGTGAGAACCGCAGAGTCCGTCGTGAACTTCCTGAACAACTCTTTTCGCTTCGTCAGGTCCCAGACATCTCAACCACAAAGAATCAAATGACCTCTTGTACAGAGTATCGTTGACGAAGGCGAAAGACAGAGCTCGTTTCATAAGCTGATGTCTTGAGGACGCATCTTCGGGCGTTCGACGGTATTTGAAGTAGTCTATAAAGACTTCTCTCCAATCCTCGATATCTCCCCGATCTTTTATTTGCAAGGTCGTCTACTCAGTCGCTCCCTTTACTTCGGACGATCCCGGAGATATTTCTGCTGGGGCAAGTACCTGACGGCTTTGTACCACGATTCTTACATCATCGAGGTTCTCATCAGCCAGTTCCTTAGCGAGCTTGGCCAATGCGTCCGCTTTGCTGTTTTCCGCGCGCGGTATGTTCTCCAAAGTATAGGAGGGAATTTGGGTCAACAGTTATTGCACCTTCTCGCCGTACTTCACCAACTCCGGTTTGCACGTTTGGTAGTCGCCGTTTACTTGACTAACGACCAGCTGGGAGTCTCCGTATATGAGGAGGTTTTCAATTCCCATGTCAATGGCGATCTCGAGGCCTGCTATCAAAGCTTCGTATTCGGCTTCATTGTTTGTCCTCGGCTCTGTTAGGGAGAAAGTAAAGCGCATTATCCCTCCTTGTGGAGTCACAAAAATAAGTCCTACCCCCGATTTGATTATAGGGGTACTTTGTTTGTGTTTCTTCACGGAAGATGCTCCATCGAAATAAAGCTCCCATCGGGTATCACTACCGTCGATCGCATCAAACGCATGTTCGTATGGAAGATCGCAATTTAGAGGAGAATCGGCGGGTATCGGATGCTCAGCGAGGAAATCGGCGATGGCCTGGCCTTTTACTGCCTTGAAAGGCTGATAGGTTATCGAGAACTCCATCATGAGCAGGGCCCATTTAGCGAGTCGTCCCGTCAATATGGCCTTCGACATTAAATATTTAAGAGGGTCCACCTTCGAAATGAGACGGACTTCATGTGCCAACGCATAATGTCTGAGCTTTGTTATCGCAAAGATCAACGCCAGGCAATGTTTTTCAATGGGGGAGTAGTTGCTTTCTGCCCCCAGTAGAACTCGACCTAAGTAGTACAGTGCTCTTTCCTTTCCTTGGTCGTTCTCTTGCGCCCATAATGCGCCAAAGGAACCTTCGAGGGCGGTTGTATAAAGGATGAGAGGTTTTCCCTTGACCGGAGCAGCCAACACCGGCTGGTTCTGCAGGTATTGCTTGATCTCGTCTAGCGCACTTTGGCATTTTTGGTCCCAGACGAACGGGGTTCCCTTCTTCGTCAGGTGACTGTAAGGGCGGCACTTGCCTGAAAGGTTGGCTATAAATCGTCGTATATACGCGAGCTTCCCTTGGAGAGACCGCAGCTATTTGAGAGTCCTTGGCAGAGGCATTTCCATGATCGCCTTGATCTTTGACGGATCTATCTCAATACCTCGATGTCGGACGATGAATCCCAGGAATTTGCACGAGGAAACTCCGAATGCACACTTGAGAGGGTTCATCTTCAAGTTGTATTGTCGAATGCGTTGAAATACGGTCTTCAGATGCTCGAGATGTTCTTCGTATGATTTGCTTTTAACCACAAGATCGTCGATATAGCATTCAACGATTTCGTGTATAAGGTCATCGAAGATCTTCTTCATGGCCTTCTGGTAGGTGGCACCGGCATTCTTTAAACCGAAGGGCATCACCTTGTAGCAGAATATACCCAAAGGAGTCCTGAAGGCGGTGTGCTTCTGGTCTTCGGGATGCATCTTTATCTGATTATACCCTGACGAGCCGTCCATGAAGGAGAAGACCTCATCAGTGGACGTATTGTCTATCATCAGTTCGGTGACTGGCACTAGGAAATCATCCTTTGGGCAGGCTTTATTGAGATCCCGGAAGTCCACGCATATGCGCACTGTCCCATTTTTCTTCATTACCGGGACGATGTTAGCGATCCATTCAGGATATTGAACCTCCTGGATATAGCCAGAGTCGATCAGCTTCTTGACCTCAACGTTGATGCCCATCTCAAGTTCGAGCCGCATTCTTCTCGGCGCCTGTTTGACTGGTTTGACGTCCAGAGATATTGCCAATTTGTGCACAGCAATTTCTGGATCTAGTCCCGGCATTTCGGAATAGTTCCATGCGAAGCAATCTTTATGCTGCATAAGCAGGTCTTTTAATGAAGCCACCTTCTCTTCAGACAGCAGCTCACTAATGAATGTCGGTCGCGGATCGTTCGTCGTTCCCAACTCAATTTTCTTGAGGTTATCTGCAGTGGTATGGATTCCATCTTCCGGCTCTTTTGGCGCTGGTGGGAATTCTGAGATTACCTCGTCGTTGTTGTTTTCAAAGCAGCAGGGAAGGTCATCCATGTTCTCGGGCTCTTCTTTTGATATCGTTATCACGTGACAAGTACGAATTCGCTTCCAATCCCAATGTGGAACTGGTTCTCCTTCCGTGGCCTTGGGTTCGTGCTTCTGTGGCGGCGCTACCCTCCAGTTGTCGGACAGAGCGAACTAGCCAAGCTGATACTGATCTTCGACCCAATTCTTGAAGGTGAAGCAGTCTTCGAGAGGATGCCCTACCACTCGGTGATAAAAGAAATAGTCTGGGTGTGAGACTTCGCCTGCTTGTTCGGGGTGTTTAGACTTCGGCAGTGTAAGCATATGATGTTTTAGAGCGAGGTCAAGTATTTTCTTCGTCTTGTCCCGAGGAAAAGAGTACAACCCATTTTTCTTATGAGGGATAGATCGGAAATTCGATTCCCGCTTGCGTGATCTCTTAGTCCCGCTTCATTGCTGTTGAGCGCATTTTTCGCGTTTCGACTTGTTTCTGCCTCTGCGTCGAGCCTTCTTTATAACAGGTTGACAAGGAGTGGCATTTTCATCTTTCACAGCCTGTTGGAGGAGGCTTTGCGTTTTGGCTTTCTCGTAGATGGCCATTTCGCGGTTATGGTCGTCTCGGACTTTTTGACCAGCTTCCCTTATAAGCTTGTCCATTTGTTCTTCGAACGACGGACTGGGCACTTTTGCATCTGGAACTTTTACTGGTTCAGGATTAGCGTCCTCCCATTGAGCATCCGCTTCTTCATCGAAGTCATACACGACGTAGCAACCGTGTAGTAACTCTCGTTTCTTTGACCGGATGTATCCAAGCCCTTTTGTTTCCATTCTCCCATTAGGTAACTTGCGTTGAGACCCGGGAACGTTCCAAACTTTGTCATAGAACTTGGCTTTTCGAACGGTCTTCTTGAAGGATATCCCATGGCGTTTCAGCAACCTTTTCAAGCCTTCTGTATAATATCTGGGGAGATGGATGGGCTGAAGCCTGTCAAGCGTACGATCCGTGCCATGCCAGATTTCTTTCTCCACTCTGGTTTCTTCAGAGCGGTAGAATAGAATTGCTTTTTCGCCTTCTCGCCTGGGAAGGACATAGAACGTCTGCAGCTCTTCTACATTATAGATATCAAGTGCATCCAGCTCTTTACGATGTTTAAGTGGAACCATGGCGACTTGCAGACTTTGCTCTTCATCAGCGAATGTTTGTATTGAAGGCCGAGCAGAGAATATAGTATGGACCTCATCTTCCGAGTCGCTGCCAAAGATTAACATAGGAGCGGACGGTCCTGGCTTGTTGTGCTGGGGTGAGCCCGAATAAACCATCTCTTCATCCTCCTCGGTATCACTCCCGAAGACAGGGATTGTGGCGATAGCTTTGTTCTCCGGCTTGTGACACCTCTCCGTGTCTTCGAAATCCGGTAAGAAGTATTTTGCGTCTTCATATTTGCGGACCACGTTCACAGAGAACGGGTTCAGTTCTCCCACCACGGTATACTCGAGACCATCCTTAGAATACTTCATACACTGATGTTGTGTAGAAGGGATGATGTTGTACTCGTGTAACCATGGTCGGCCGAGCAGAGCATTGTAGCATTTCTTGGCGTCTATGACGTGGAACTTAATGTCCGTGATGAGTAGCCCAAAGCGTAGCGTCAGTATCACAGACCCAAGAGTTCTTGATGACTGGGAGTCGAACCCGGAGATGGTAATCTTATCCCGAGCAAGGTGCTGGACGCTCATGCAGATTTCTTTTAACACCCGCACATTGAGGAGATTAACGGAGGATCCATTGTCGATCAGGATTTTGCCTATCTTTATATCGTGGCAGTATCCTGAGACATAGAGGGGGCGATTGTGTTCGCACGTCCCAAGGAGAAGGTCTTCATCACCAAAAGCGACATCGGCCGTATGCACTCCCTCCAATTCATCCTTCATCTTTTCCTCGGCCAAGAAAGCTTAGAATTGCTCCGGATCCTGTAGTGCCTTGATTAACGAATCTCTCGCCTCCTTTGATAGCAAGAGGGCGTCAAGAATACTGAGCTGCGAGGGTAATTTCCTCAGATGCGCTAAAACGTTGTAATCCACCTTATTTCTTTTCGGCGGGTCCTTGGCACTTAGCTCCTCCCCAACTTGGTCATCCAGGGCGATCTCCTCAGGGACCTTCTCTTTCCCTTTATCTTTTTTATTTGAGGGTCCAAGATTCTTTTCGGGAAGCGTGCGATTACGCAGCCGGATATTTTCGTAGACCTTCGGCTCTTCTTCTTTTCCCAGGGTGGACTCTTTAAAGAGAGGGCCAAGCTCCAGTTCCTCATCAGAATCGCTCCCGAATGTAGGCACCTGTGATCCCCCGGCGTTAACCATGCGACAATCACCGGTAGCTCTGTTAAACCTTTCGGTCATATTTTTTCGCTCCCGACGAGTTTTGCGCTTCTCCCGCTTAAAATGTTGTCGATGAGCAACATATCCTTGCCACTATCTATCGAAAGCTTTGCACTCTTCAGTGGGGTGCGAAATCTTCTGATGATATAAGCAATAGGAGGGGTGCATTTCCATTTCACCAGTAATGTTTCCTTCGGAGGATGGTAGCTTCATGCCCATTGATATGGCCTTAGCAAACATTTTCCTCATCTTGAATTTGCTTTTGTCGGTAGTGGATGTATTTTGCTCCAGCGGGAGTGTTTCAGCTCTTTCGTCAAGTCGCTGGCGCATGGCCCTTTCAAATATAGCCGTCTCGCTTTCTCGATCAGCTTTACTTTTCAACCGAGCTTCGTTAAGGAATGCGTCAATTACTTCATCTGATGGCCCCAGAATTTTTGGTTTGGGATCTGCCCACAGCTTTTCAGTGCAAGGAGTCTCTTCATCGTCTGTCAACGAATGGGAGATCATATAGCAGCTCGCTACGTATTCTTCAGATTCATCTGATGAACTTTCTCCCTCATCTTCCTCTTGAAAGACATGGTTGAGAAACTCTTGGAGTGTAATGGGAGTCCGTGCTTTCTGGTTGTATTCCTCCAGCGCGTCAATTTGTTTTTGTAAGTCTGTGCGCTTGTCACCAGGCTTTACAGACTTCTTAGATTTCTTCTTCTTCTTCTTCGAAGATTTTGACGGCTGGTTGCGAGTGTTCGGGCCACCACCATCGGTCTTTGGAGTTGTACGTGGCTTCAACATCCCCTCAATGACTTGCGGTTCCAACGGGTTCTTCCACTTGATCGCTGGGCATGTCTGAAGATCGTTCAGCATCCTCTTGGTCTTAGCTGACAACACAACCTTCCATGGGGCTTCTTCAACGAGAGAGCATGTTTCCCCCGGCATATTCATCCTTTTAGAGGCATGAGGTTGCGGCGGACTACCTTCCATCTATCGGATAACGCGAACTTGCCCTGTTGGTACTGGTCTTCATGCCAATTTTTGAAGACGTAGCAATCTTCGATCGGATGACCCAGTACCCGGTGATAGGGACGGTAGTTGGGCTCATTGACATCATTTGGTTGCGACGGACGTTTTGGCTCCGGCAGATTTATGAGTCGGTTGCGCAATGCCAACTCGAATAACCTTCTCGTTTTATCTCGGGGAAACGAGTAAAGACGTCCTAGTCTCTCCTCAAGGGATACCTGTGGATGCATATTATTTTGACGAACAACCGGCTTCGATTTGCTTGGTTGTTGTTGAGCATTAGTGACAACGATCGCTTTTCCCTTCCCTTTGTCATTTCGGGAGTCTGACTTTGGAAGAGGAGGTCTATGGCCTATCTGATCCATTTGCGCTAGCTTGTCAATCAAGGCCTGGAAGGTAGTCGGCTTGAAGAACATCATAAATTGCGAGATGGTTGCCTGCGGATCAAGGGTTCCCACAAACATACCTACTGCAGGAGCTTCCTCAATGTGTTGCTCGCATTTCGACCATAAGTTCCGCCATCGTATAGCATATTGAACCCATGTCTCGCCTGGCTTTACCCTGGCGTTAATCAGTGCCGTCATCGGAGTGCGTTCATTGGCGCTTGCAAAACGCTGGGTAAATAACAGCTCCATCTCCGCGAAGGTCTTGATAGAGTCGTTCGGGAGCTCAGAGTACCACTCGAACGCTGTATCTGATAAGCTTCCAACAAACTGGCGAAGCAACACTTTGTCATCACCGCCGGTGTTGCCGCAGAGTGCCCTGAACTGGA
Organism: Agapanthus africanus; assembly: GCA_030015575.1. NCBI lineage: Eukaryota > Viridiplantae > Streptophyta > Magnoliopsida > Asparagales > Amaryllidaceae > Agapanthus > Agapanthus africanus. The sequence goes on from JASDDO010000031.1 coordinate 143,261,849, forward strand.
CAACATGCTGGTGGGGATTGCCTGTCCCCTTATAGACATGCAATTTGGGTATGGTATAACCCGGCGAGTACTTGATCTGGTCATACCAGCTCGGATACGGTCGTCCTGTTTTTACAACCTGGCCGGCTGCTTCAGTCGCATGATGAACCCATATTTGCTTGACTATGTACTCTTCCAAGTCAGCTTTGGAGATTGTATCCTCCTTAGCTGTCGACAGAGCTGGCGGAGGATTCGACGTTTCTCCCTTATCGTCTTCAAGGACGATCGGGGGATCTTCGGCCGGAGGATCTGGTTGGATCATCATCCCCACCATGTCTTGGAACAGGAGGCCCATACGCTTTATGTTGGCTGCTTGTTCAGCAGCCTCTTTATCCTTCTTCTCCAATATTTGACGAAGGAATTCGGCGTCAGTTTCTTGCTCCTGGCTTTCATCCGAAGACGTTTCAGGGTTTTCTTTTGGCCCAGTAAGTGCGACCATTGAGTTCATCATCTCTTCGAGCTTCTGCTGCTGCTCCTGCGCTTTGGTCACTGACCATGTAAGCGGTCGATGACCCGTAGATATGCGACTGTCCTCTTTACCAGACGCCATGTAGACGGTGTGAACTACGATGCCCCCAGACTTAGGGCGTTTGGGTTCACCACCTTTGATATTCGCCATCGGCGTGAGGACTTTCTCCGGCCTTCTTCTCTTATGGGCCATTGAAGTTGAGGGGGCCGTTGCTTTGGGTACCCAAGTGGTCGTCACCTTTCGTTGCTTGACCGGGGGATTTTCTTCTTGCCGACCTTTCGACTTCTTATATTGGCGAGAGAAATTAGGATCAATCACAGATTCTCGGACTCGTCGCCATGTCTTGTAAATCCTGGAGGACAGCGATTGAGGAGGCTGCTCCGGCTTTTCTGCTTCCACGGTAGTCTCTACCGGTAGAGGAGATTTTTTGAGGACCGCAGTCGGCGAGTTTCTGCGTACCCTGTTCAACAGCTCAAAGCTGTTCCCGGTTGGAACAGTAGCGTTAACTTCCACCGTTGGGGCTGGCGGAGTTACCCCAGAGGGGGAGTTGCCCCTAGTCTTCCTTATCCGGCGCCAGTGGCATCGTCGGGCGCGACGAGTCGTCGGTATTGGTTCAGAGACAGAAACAGCTTCTTCTTGCCCCCTGTTCAGGTGTGGGGCTGTTACCGATGTCAGCCTATTGAAGACTGATGTCTTTTGAGCAGCAAGAGCAGGAGTGGGAGTTGGGACGGTCAGTCTTGTAAAGACCGATTTCTTAGCAGGAGAAGCCGCCTTGACGACTTCAGGAGCAGGTTTGGCTACCCTTTTTGGAATAACCTTTTCTGGGACTGCAAGGTTCATTGTGGGCTCGCAGGAGTTTTGGCCTAGTCTGGAGAAGACCGAGGCGCTGGTGTTGGGCGACTCGTTGAGAGGTGCCGCAGTAACTGTAAGTCGATCGAAGACCGACTTCTTAGAAGCTTCTGGTACGGGCACAGGGGTGCTGAAGCTTGTTGGCGGAAGCATGGTTCCGAAAAACAGCCCCGTGGTGGCTTGAGTAATCTGCTCCACGGGCATCGTGAACAAAGAGGCCGCTTGGGGCCCGTAGGTTATGCCCCCAGTTGAGGCAGGACACGAGTTGCAGCTGCAGTTGGAGCACTTCGAACAGGTAGAGGCCATCGATGCTTGATTTCTGCGCCAGGCAAAAGACCAAATCTTAGTAACTTGAAATCCAAAGGCGACCATTAACAAACCGTGATTCCTTCGCGAAGACGATGCACGAAGTGTGGAGTGGAAAGTCATAAAAGGTCCCACCGGGCGTGCCAGAATCTGTTCCCCTCCGAAAGACGGCGCGACGTGAAGACGTCTTGCCTGAGATTCGAGGCAGATGCTATATGGTTTTATCCGTCCACCTCTCCGAAGATGCCAAGTTGATTTATGGTACCGTGTATCGGAGGTTTAGACGGATGCGGTCGATGTAGCAGACTTCGTCAGATTCCCCCTCGTTTGAGGGGTTTTTTATTGTGGGGACGCTCTTCCCTGCAGGCGCAAGCCCCTGCAGTTAATTACGCTACTGCATCGCGGTAGCCACTTTCTCCTTCTCCAGAATTTCACTTCGTGTCATGTGTGTTTGTTTTGTTTGTGGATGCCCGTGGATTGTATACGGAGACTAAGTTATGCCGTCGCCCGTGGGACGTGGATTAGTCCAAATCCGTATTTACTTAGATTTGGGTATGGTGTTTTAGTTTAAGGATACGTTAGCCATATTGAGGCTAAGATCAACTTAAACGTTCGTTAAGGATACGTTAGTCTGATTTGAGACTAAGATCAACTTAACGGGATCGTTTGGATCCGACAAAAGAGCATTTGGGGGCTCTATTGTTCCAGTTTAGGGACATAGTGGTCCATGTTCCAGTTTAGGGACATAGGGGTCCATGTTCCAGTTTAGGGACATAGGGGTCCATTGGTAGTTTAAGGACATTGCGTTCCAATGGTAGTTTGAGGACGCTTAAGTCCGTGGATTTAAGGACCCCACAGTCCGTATTTTAGTTTAAGGACGCTTAAGTCCGCGGGTTTAAGGACCCCACAGTCCGTGTCTTAGTTTAAGGACGCTTAAGTCCGTAAGTTTAAGGACCCCACAGTCCGTGTTGATGTGTGGTTGTCGGGACCCGTCACCTCTCTGACGTCGTTGAAGGGTTACAACGATAGGTGTCAGAGGAGTTCGGAGATGTACCATTGAACCGGATGTAAATTGATTTAAGAGAGCAACTGTGCTCAGCCAATTTAGTTTGAGGACTTACGACCATGATTGGGCTAAGTCCTGTTGAGAATATTCAACTTTATTTCTTATTTTTGGTCTATCAGACCTGTGCTAGGGCTTTGCCTATGTTTAATAATGCATAGCATTAATCTTGGTCTCTGTTGGACCTTTATTTAGGCTCTGCCCCTTTTAAATGATGCACAACATCTGTTCTGGTCTAACAGACCTTTGTTTGGGCTCTGATGCATTGCATCTGTTTGAAAATAATGCATAGCATTTACTAGGCCTGTTAGGCCTTTTTAATTGGGATGAGCCCTTCTTTTTAATGATGCATTGCATCAATTGTCTGACAAGGGCCATGTGTCATGTCAGGCGCTTTGCGCCAATAAATGAGCCAAGCGCTTGTGAGGGTGACACGTGTCACGCAAGCGCAGTGCGCTGCACCAGTGGGCTGCACCAGTACGCTGCGCTTGCGCTGCCGACATGTGGCGCGCTCTGGTGAGTTGCGCCAATTTCAGAGAGCAAAGCTCTATCTTAAAAGCGCACAGCGCAAGTGAGTCAGATGCTGACACGTGGCGCTCTCTGGTGGCTTGCGCCAACGCAGGAGCGCAACGGTGCAGTTTTTTGCAAGTGCAAGGCACTATTTCAATAATTTTGAGAATCTTTAAGATTTCAGAACCAATGGTTCATAAAAAAGTGCAAGGCACTGTTTGATTTCTTGATCCAATTTAGATCAAAGAAAACAAGTATTTCTTATTTTTCTTGATCTCAGAGAACCAATGGTTCATAAGTGCAAAGCACTATTATTATTTGTTTTTTTATTGAAGATCATTGATCTTGTTCTTAGATCAATGATCTATTAGAAGAAATTCTTCTATCTTAAAGGTTTTTACCTTTTTCTTCTTGAAATTTCTTCAGAGTTCTTTCTGTTTGAAGTTCTTGATCTCTCACAATGTTGATGATTTTGATTTGGGGTCTAAGGGCCTTTATATAGTGCCCATAAATTTGTTAAATTAGTTAAAGAGATCTTTCTCTGAGTGATTTGGGAAATTTTCCCCACCGTTGGATCTTTGATCCAAGGGCTTCTGTTTTACAGAAGGCAATCTTCTTGTTTTAACAAGAACAGAAAAAATCTTGTTAGAATTTAATTCTGTTTGGCACAAACGCCCCAGTACATGACACGTGTCAAGCAGCGCAGAGCGCAGCGCAACTACGCTGACACGTGTCGCGCGGCGCACATCTCAGCGCAACTGCGCTTGTGCAACTGCGCTGACACGTGTCGCGCAGCGCAGCGCTTGCGCAACTGAAGCGTTGCTTCCTTTAATTTTTGTTTTAAATAGAGCCTTGCTCTGATTGGGTGCGCTACCTTGGGCGCTGCGCTGACGTATCAACTTCTGACATGTAGCGCGTTGCGCACAGCGCACAGAATTTGAAGCGTTGCTTCAAAATTTGAATTTTTGAAATTCAAACAGAGCCCTGCTCTGATTGGGGGAAACAGGGTCTACCCAGGTCCAGTCGAGGGTATGACTCCATTTGGGTGATTGTTGACCGGTTGACAAAAACGGCTCACTTCCTTCCAGTGAAGACTACTTTCGGTTATGCTTAGTATGCTCAGTTGTACATTAATGAGATTGTGCGTTTGCACGGCGTTCCCACATGTATTGTATCCGATAGGGGCACCCAGTTCACTAGCCTTCTTTGGCAGAAGTTACAGGAAGCCTTGGATACCCGATTGAGTTTTAGCACCGCTTTCCATCCGCAGACCGATGGTCAGTCGGAGCGGACTATACAGACTCTGGAGGATATGCTTTGTGCACGCGTGCTTGATTTTGGTGGCAGTTGGGATCGTCTGTAACGTTTTAAAAATCATTTAGGTGAAATTTCGGATAATCGGTAAAATAACTGGGTTTTCCGTAAAAATCCAGATAAAATTATTTTTCAACATATAATTAAATATACCTATTCTAGCTATGTAATGGCTAGTATTGGTATTTATTTAGTCACTTATAAAATTTCTAGTTCAATGAAATATTTTCCGAAATTAATTATTTTTAATATTATTTTAAGCCTTCACTAATACATTTAATTAGTGATAATTACAAATTGGAATGGGTTAATACAAGTGTAGTGCACCATGACACATCTAAACAAATATGGTAACATATTCTTTCAAAGAAAATATTTGGTTGATTCTAGTTTACTTGTATAGAAAAGATAACGGGAAATTGAAATAAAATAAAATAAAAATAGAATTATGTTGTATGTTGCATTATTGAGATAAGAGGGATTTTTTCTTGACTTGGGAACTCCTACCCAAACCCACACTCACCCATTCCACCACTTGGCCGAACCCATGGCAGCCTCATTACCCAAGTTTCCCCATTTCAAGTTAAGAAGAAAAGAAAATGGAAAAGAAAACAAAGAAAATAAAAAGAAACTAATAAAGAATGAAGTATGGGGTGTTAGATATTTGAGGTATGGACAAATTCTTGACTTCAAACCCATACCCACATTCTCTCTCTCCCCTTCCCTCTCCTTGGCCGAGCCTAGCAAGGCAGCAGCCCTCCCAATTCCCCATCTCATTCCATGTCAAAACCCTTGCAAAAATGCATCAAAAATCCATCTAAAATCCCACAAACTCCAAATCCAATCTCTACCCATTTCTCCTTGGCCTATTCTAGCATGGATTTTGGGAGCAAGAGAGCATTTTGGGATGGTAAAATTGCAAGCTAGATCTATGGTTTGTGAGGTATAAATCTTAACATATGGTTTAATTGTTGGATTATTACTTCAATCTAAGTTAATTAAGTATTTAATTTAGGTTTTAATTGCAAGTTTGGAAATTCAAGTGAGGGTTTTGGATTGAAGCTAGGGTTTGATCACTTAATATTAGTTATGATGTGTAGTTTAACATCCTAAGATATGCAAAACCTAGTTTAGTTGCTAAATTGTTAATTGTTACGTTTAATTTGTCCTAATTATTTAACCTTGCAAACTAGATTTTTATTAATGTGTAATTAGATGAAATTAAAATCTAGTTAGTAGTTGTTTTGCCTAAATAAGATATTTAGTGAGCATTTTGGCCACTAGATTTGTTTAAACATCAAGTTTGGAACTAAAATGGGAATTTATGCTTACTAGGTTTTGAAAGAAATCGATTTGAATTTAGTTTGAGGTTTTGTTGGTTAATCACCTATTTCATATAATATTTTCAGTTTTTTGAATTGCACAATTGGTACGAATGGGTACTAGTTTTGGTGGTTTTCACATTTAGTGACCATAGTTGTAGTTATAGAATTGTCGCGGCGCGTTTCATACACCGAGTGTGTGCGCGTCAAGTTAATGCGTGTGGTTGACTAGTATCGTTTGTTTTCGTGACTATCATATATTTATTCTCTTATTTCCTTGTGTATGTTGCTAGGATCGGGTGCAGAGGCGTCGGACGTGGCGCGGAAATGACAGAGCTGAAATCGGAGCAGATTAGCCGAGGAGTCCATGTGAGTAGATATATATCTACGGGGGAAGTCGGGTGGATGGCGTATACCACCCACGCAGTTTCGTAGTATAGAATGCGAATGCGTTATGATACACACACACACACACACACACACACACACATACATACTTATGTGCTTTATGAGATGTGCATACTTAGCAGGAAATAATTATGTGACTTTGGGATTAGTTTAGCGTAGTTGTAGGAAAGCGCTTATAGTGTAGTTTCTTAGTCGTGAAACCCTAGAGTTAAGTTTTTGCATACACGCACACACAACACTCGCATACATTTTACCTTCTTGTGCGTATATGGGGATATATATATATATATATATGGTTGTGAATATGTATGTATATATATATACATATATATATACATACATACATACATATATATATACATACATATATATACATGGATGATGAGGATTATACATGATACTTGGAGATGGGTCGATGTGATTGGGCATGATGCCATAAGATCGGTGATGAGACTTGGTTCGTATTTTGAGATACGACATGACATTATAGCGGATCTTTAGGCGATGTGTTTTCATACACACACACACACACACACACACACACACACATATATATATATATATATATATATGTTGATGGTATCAGTATGTACTAGACTTTAGATCAGTACCCCCAGTTCATGATATATGATGATAAGGATACCAGATGAATAATGAGATAAATGTGGCATTCGACCCGTACCCAGATTTGGGATGTCGTGCGATGGATTTACCGTACGAGCTATAATTATGTCACGACCCAAAGTTCGGCCCGTGATCGGCACTTAACCACGTAACGTCTACATGCGTAACGCGATTAAGTAAGCCGAAACCCAGAAATCAAAACCATTAAAAGTAGTGAGTGATGAAAACATTGGTTTAAAACATTTAGAAAACCTTGAGTAAAAATCTTTAAAGTTTAAGTAATTTTCTTAAAAATTCCGGCAGCACCTCATTTGTAAAAACTAGCCCCGAAAACGGGTACAACACATGATATAAGTAAAATGATATATAATAAAGATAAAAGCATCCCCAAACGGGAGCAATCATGCCCAACGACAGTAAACAATCACCACGAGAAAAATATACGACGCCGAAGCGAAGAAATGAACAATATAAGTGAAAAAAACAAAAAACAGCATAAAAGATAAAACTGCATAATAAAGTCGGGTCACACGAGCTCGACATCCAGAGTACAAAATAATATACAACCTCGTCCTCGCAACTGGCCTCTAAGTCAATACATGAAATGGTAGATGGGGAGTACTAGATACAATAGAGTGTACAAATGGAAAATAAACGGATACCGCAAAACCCACCTATAAGCAAGACGGCTCACACGCCAACTGCAGTGGTATCCGTAGCAAAAAGATACAAAGAGGTAGCCCTGCCGCGACTACTCTGAGGGTCAACCTGCAAATACTGTAGCACAACGGGGGTGAGTTGCCAACTCGTGAATAGTAAATAACATATAAAGGTAATCGCAAGTATGTACGTACTGCGATACTCTAACATGTGCAATCCGATAACATCTATATGATGAACTGGTTATGCAATAATCATGCAAAGTACGCCATCAGGTACTACGACTACATGATGCAATGCATAACAATGAATGCTGAGTTTAGGATAAAATATCATCTGCACGAATCATCATCGTGGAAAAACCCGGTGTCTACCAAAAACACCCCAAAATCCCGATAACTCAGGCACTGTCACTCTATCCGGCCCTCATATCCTGTAAATCTCATGGAACTGGAGTGCCCAACATCATCACTCAAAAATATCATGAAAAGCTCGTGTCCAGCATCGACACGTAAATCCATATATATCGGGCTCCGTCTGCGGGATCGGCCCTCGGGCTCCGGCAGTACGGGTCGACCCATGTCCATCTCTCGACTCCGGTCGGCATCCTCCAGATAACCGCCAGGTCCAACCAATCACCGGTAGGTACTCGCCACCCTGCTAGGCTCATCGTCTACTCCACGGAAAACATTCTCGCCCCGGGGAACCATACCAGGTCCACCATGAACCCGCAAACGGATCATCCATCTCCTCGAATCGAGTTTTAAGCACACGTCTCAGAACCGAGAAAACGCATGGTGGACGCACTGAAATATCATATCAAGAGAAACCGGGTTTTTAAAACAGTGCATACTTTCTTAAAATAATACCACGGTTCTCAAATCCAGAAATCACATGAAATCCAAAACTAAATGCGTAAATCCATGCAATATGACGTATGCAACATAAAGCCATGATATGTGCATATCGAGGGAAACCGCTCTTTTAAAATAAATACAGTTTTAAAATACGTCATGCGGTTCCTGAATTCTCCAAAATCAAAGCTAGCATCATCTATGTATGTATAAATGTGTATGTACGCAAATATGGATGTACAAGCGGTATATACGCAAGTATGAGTGTATAATATGTATGTGCGCCAATATGGATGTACAAGTGGTATATACGCAAGTATGAGTGTACAATGTGCATGTGCGCCAATATGGATATACAAGTGGTATATACGCAAGTATGAGTGTATAATATGTATGTATGCCAATATGAATGTACAAGTGGGTATATACGCAAGTATGAGTGTATAATATGTATGTGCACCAATATGGATGTACAAGTGGGTATATACGCAAGTATGAGTGTGCAATGTGCTTGTGCGCCAATATGGATGTACAAGTGGTATATACGCAAGTATGAGTGTACAATGTGCATGTGCGTCAATATGGATGTACAAGTGGTATAGACGCAAGTATGGGTGTATAATATGTATGTGCGCCAATATGGATGTACAAGTGGTATATACGCAAGTATGAGTGTACAATGTGCATGTGCGCCAATATGGATGTACAGGTGGTATATACGCATGTATGAGTGTATAATATGTATGTGTGCCAATATGGATGTACAAGTGGGTATATACGCAAGTATGAGTGTAAAATATGTATGTGCGCCAATATGGATGTACAAGTGGATATATACGCAAGTATGAGTGTACAATGTGCATGAGCAAGTGTGAAAATGCAAGTATGTAGATACGCAATTATGTATGCACACAAAGGGACAGAATCATGTCTAATCATCAATGATGAGATAATCTAAACGATGTATGGTTCATAGCAATTCTATAGTGCGAGTGTCATGGCAATTACTAACGGTGTGTGTGTAACATACAATTAGTGCCTGTGCAGCATGAACCGTTAGTAACAGTGCGGTGTCTCATAACTACTTTGTCCATATGCAACAAGAGAGGGGTACACAACTATGATACATTTGCACAACCTATATATATACATATATATATATATATACATATATATATATATACATACATATATATATATATATATACATATATATATATATATATAACTAGTGGCTACAACATCCTATCAAGCCCTGACGCATAACGCCATACGGGCGATTTCCCCGTAGATGTTAAATCTACTCACCTGTGATCTTGAGCTAAGCGTATCGAACCTGCTTCCCCTTCTTCGCGGCGTCTGAAGTCCCCGCCTGCGACCCTATTAACACATAATACATAGCAAAGCAAAACTTAGAAATCGACCAATAAAATGCACAATTAAACTTAAAACGACACACCGACTCCAACACCCACCTAAGGTGTTCGTTTAACGGCTAAAGTGTGTCACACGAAAACAACAGATCCTGAGCGCAGAATTCACGCGAAACGCAGAACTGAGTCGGACACCGCATCGCGCGTCGACGTAACACTAAAAACTATCTATACGATCCCAGATTTTTACCCACAGTCAATACAAAAAATCTAGCAGTACCAAAAACCCCTAAACCAGAGCAGAAAACTACCCTAAAAAGTTCAAGCCCCCAGCCCCTTCCTAGGCCGAGGTCGCCGAATCTGGGCACTGTGTCGCCGGCCAAAAGTTCTCAGGTAGGGTTCGTATCACAGGTGCACACTCAGGTTAACTAGCACTACAACACTACATTGTTTGGTTTTACCAAAAAGTCTCGGGTTAACAGCAGGTTACAATATTACAAAAACGACACAAAAATACGATATCGGCACAAAACTTAAGACTTTACGGTTCTAAACTGGAACTACAAAACACTACAACACGTTAACTAGCTAATTAACAGTAAGAAGAGAACTACCTTCCCAAACTTGCTCAAAACGCTAACTTTCCAAGCTCCAAGTGCTCTCCATGGGCTTTGGCTAAAAGTTTAGAGAAGGGTGAAGTGAATTTTGGTGAGGGGTAGTGAAGATTTGGGTTGGGGTTTTGTGAAGGAGCAGAAAAAGCTTCAGTTGGGGGAGAGAGAGGAGGAAAAAAAATGAGGGAAAGAAAATGGATATCAAATAATAGAGAGAGAGTGAGAAGGGGGTATGGGAGCAAGCATGGCACTTCTCTCTCCTCATTAAATGCCAAGCATGCTTGTCTCCCTTGCCTCAACCTCATCATTCCCTCTTTCTCTCTTCCTCTTCCTCTCCCAAGTCAACCCAAAAGGAAATCATATTTTTATTTTTATTTTTTTGAAAACCAAAATACTTAATTAATTACATATTACCCTAATGGAATGGTTAATGCACCATGGCTACTTAAGTATGGTTTAACCCCAAATTAGCCCTAGGTTAACATGCACATGTGTGTGCAAGCCCAAATTAAATTCTAATAAAATATTCATTAATTTTTATAAAATATTTAAAAACCATTTTGGTAAACTTTTTATTAAAAAAACTATATTTTCGCTTAATCAACCACTAATCGCATTCTAAGGTGTTACAAATTATGATGATAGATCCGCACTCTTGACTCAAGAATATCATATTATATATATTGTATCGTACGTGATACTATTGAGGCGAGATCACCGACTACTAGATGTATATATATCGACTCAGACTTAGATGGTTTTCCTTACCCCTTTCGATTAGTCTGTTAGTTTAGTACTGTAGTTTACTTAGTAGATGTTAAACTGGGCACAAGTCGTACTTATTTTCAAAACCACGAATCGTGAGTATTTTAAAGACAAGTCAATGGATACTATGGATATTTCAAAGGATGTACTTTTTCATAAAAACATCGTAGCCCTATTTTTCTAAACATCACGATTCGTGCGATTTCAGATACCAAAAACCGTATGACTCGTATATAGGAATGTATATTTATTTATTGTCATTTATTCTTGTTGTTCGCATTGCATTGCATGCTTATATGTACTTTCATTAGTTGTTATGAAACCTGTTGTCAGGACACCAGCACCATTACCGATGATGTGTATGCTCCACGTACACTTGCTTGCCAGCTCACACACATCTTCATCGGTAATTGCCATGTCACGTACACTTTAGAGAATATTGCTCTGTTGATATCGTTTGCTAGCTGACAGTTCCAATATGTTATTGTTTTATATACTAGTTCATTATTGCATTCATTGCTTGATATTTCATGCATATTTATATATTCATTTGTCATGCAATATTATAAGGGCCAGTCCGGATTGCCGGAGCCCAGTATTCATTATTATTGACTATTCAGTTTTGGATTTCGGACTTTCCATGAGATTTCTGGATTTGGAGAAACCGCAAGATTTATAAACTCATTTTCATTTCAAAAGATAAAAAGTGCGGTTTTCTCATGATATGATATGATATGAGATATGTCCACCATGAGTTTTCTCGGCTCTTGAGCGATATCATACACCCGATTCGATGAGGAGGAGGAACCGTCTGTGGGTGCATGGTGGACCCGGTGCGGTACCCCAGGGTGAGAAGGTCGCAGATGATGGCGTTGAGCCTGAGACAGGGGAGTACTACTGACCGGTGATTTTATTGTGACGCGTCAGATATCCGGAGGTTACTGACATGGTCTTGAGATTTGATTATATGGGCCAGTCCGGATAGCCGAAGCCCTAGATATTTATATTTGATGATATAGGCCAGTCCGGATAGCCGGATCCTAGGATATTGAGATATTGAGATTTATATTTTGTGTCGATACTTGACACTGATTCTATGTTGATTTCATTGATGATACCTCAATTTAAATATACGGAAATCTCACTAAATTAAGAAAACAGTTTTCTCATTCATGATATATTATGTTTTCATTATATTGCATTCATACCTCATATTTATGATATATTGCTACCTGAGGCACTGACACGAGCACATGGGATTACACTTATGCATAGATGTTTACCCTTACCATTATATTATGCTTCAGGCCATATTATTATTATTTGAGGATATTATGATCGTATGGCCTAGGATTGAGTCATACATGCAATTTCTGTTGTGTGATTTTTTCTACTCACGAGTTGGCAATTCACCCCCGTTGTGCCACAATTCCTTGTAGGTTTTTGCCGTACAAGTTTCATTGCGGCTTTCTAGCACACTGCTTCCATTCCGGATGATTGCTTTGGTAGGTGGGTCCACTCACATCGTGACCACCATTGTACCTTTTATTTATATTCAGTAGTATCTAGTAACTCCATTAACCAGACTTGTATATTATTTCAGACTTAGAAAACCAGTTGTTTATTTTTTCGACCTTAAAGTCGCGCGTTGTATTATTATGGTTTTCTTGATGATTTTAAGTTTCCTTTCGAGTTTTGATCCTCGCCTTTCGGCGTTGTATATTATGTTGCTTGCATGGTTGTAACCGTCAATTGACAAAGTTCTAGCTCCCGCTTGGGGAAACCCTTTTGGGGCCAGTATTTACAAAGGAAACTCTGCCGAAATTTTCAGAAAAGACTTGAGATTTTAAAACGCAATACTTCGACTTATGATATTAAAATCACTTGCTTTAAAGATAAGTTTTCTTCACTTCTTCTTTAAAATGGTTTAGATTTCTGGGATTTTGGCTTATTTGAATTAGATGGGATCCTATAGACTTCATATGATTCAAGTGCCAGTTACGTACCATTTCGGGTCGTGACATCGTCACTTGCCATTGATAGTGTTCTCCTATAATAACAGTTATCAGGAGACGATTCAGATGGCACTTTCTGAGGCTTTGTATGGTAGAAAGTGTTGATCGCCAGTCTGTTGGACCAAACTCAGCGAGAGCAGGATTTTGGAACCCCGGCTAGTTCAAGAGACTACGGAGAAAATTCAATCGATTCGGGATAGGACGAGAGCAGCCCAGTGCATACAGAAGTCTTATGCCGACCTTCGTCGTCGCAGTCTCGAGTTCGCAGTGGGGGATCATGTATTTCTACGGATTTCTCCGATGAAGGGCGTGATGAGATTTGGGAAGAAAGGGAAACTTAGTCTCAGATTTGTAGGTCATTTTGAGATCCTTGAGCGAGTTGGTACCATTGCCTATCATTTGGCACTTCCGCCCAGTTTTCCAGATGTTCACCCCGTATTCCATGTGTTGATGCTTCGCAAGTACCTTCATGACCCTTCTCGCATGATTCAGCCCCAGACCGTTCAGCTAGAGCGCGATCTTTCGTTCACCGAGAAGTCGGTAGTTATATTGGATCAGCAGGAGAACAAACTTAGGTCAAAGGTCTTGCCATCTGTGAAGGTTCTTTGGCGTGGCCCGAATAGTGACGATATCACTTGGAGACCGAGAGCGAGATGCGAAAGAAATTCTCTCATCTCTTTGAAGTTACGCATAGTAAGATTTTTAAATTCGGGGACGAATTTCTTTAAGGGGGGAAGATTGTAACACCTTAGATTGCGATTAGTGTTAATTAAGCGATAATGCGGATTTTTAGTAAAAAGTTTACCAAAATAGTTTTCATATATTTTATAAAAATTAATTAATATTTTATTATTATTTATTTCGGGCTTGCACACACTTGTGCAAGTTAACCTAGATTTAATTAGGGTTAACCATGCTTAAGTGGCCATGGCACCTTAACCCCATTTCAATTAAGTGTATGTAATTATTTAAATTAGTTAGTTTTAAATAAAAGGTTTGAATTTGGGGTTGACTTGAGAAAGAGAGAGAGGGGGGGTTGACAATTTAAATCATGAGGCATGGGCAAGCATGGCTTGCATTTAATGAAGAGAGAGAAGGGGCATGGCTACTCCCACCCCCTCATTCTCTCATCCTCACCCTCACTTATACACTCCCTCACTCTTACTCACATTCTCTCATTCACACATTATTTTCTCCTCCTCATTTTTCTTCATCTTCATCCCCTCCAACTGAAACCCTAACCCAAATCCTCACTAAACCAAACCAGATCTACACTAAACTTCACTAAAACCCTTCATAAGTTTAGCTAAAGCCACTAAGATGACTTGGAGCAAGGAAAGCTATGATTTTTGAGCAAGTGTGGATAGGTAACGATCCCTAACTGTTAATTAGGTTGTTATTATGTTGTGTAGCTTAGTAGTTGTTGTTTAGAACCCTAAAGATGTAGTTTTGAGCACATATCGTATTTTTAGTGTCTTATTAGGTTCTCTGTGATCTGCTACGACCACGAATGTTCACTGTAAAATCTAGCAATATAGTAGTGGTGTACTAGAGGCCCTGAGTGTTCACCTGAAACATTGACCCCACCATGCACCGTTCGACCAATGAGACAGGGGGAAATTCCGGCGAGCTCGGGTTTTTGTGAGCCTGGGGTGTTGTGATTTTGTGGGTAGATGTCTGTGTGCTATCCTAGGTGTTTGGTACTGCTAGAATTTTATGTATTGACAGTATGCAAAATCTGGGAACAATTTTCTAGTTTTTAGTGTTTCGACGATGCGCGTTACGATATCCGACAAGGTTTGCGTTGTTTGTGTAGTTGCTGCACTTAGGTTCGATTTAGAATATCGCTACACATGTTAGCCACTAAGCGAACACTTAAGAGTTTGATTGGAGTCGGTGTGTTGGTCAAAACGTCATTTGTAGGTATTATTGGTCGATTTCTGAGTTGCACTTGCTATATTTTGTGTGATTTTAGGAGCGCGTGCAGGGACTTTGGACGCTACAAAGAAGGGAAAGCATGTGGTCGGATTTACCTAGCTCGAGATCATCGGTGAGTAGATTTAACATCTACGGGAAAATCGCCCGTATGGCGTTAAGCGTCAGGACTAGATATGATATTATCGCCGCATGTTTATATGCATATATGTTGATTGTGCATGAGCATCATTGCGTACAATTACTTGTTGTGTCTTGACTTAGTACCTAGTGGACACTGCACCATTACCGACGGTTCATGTTGCACGAGCACTAAATTGTATGCTACACCCACACCGTCGGTAATTGCCATGACACGCACAACCTATACACATATGTGGTATTGTATTCGTTATTGACATTGAGACGTTGATTCTTTTTATATTGCGCATATGAAATATATCATGCATAAATACTTATATGTATACACCCATACTTGCTATAGCTACATGTACACCTTTATATGATGTTGGATTTGATTTAGGAGAAATTGGGAACCGCATGATATATTTAAAAACATGATTCATTTGAAAGAGCGGTTTTCCCTTGATATACTTATATTACTGTTTTATGTTGCATATATCATATTTCATGGATTTACGCATTGAGATACGGATTTCATGTGATTTATGGATTTGAGAACCGTGGTATTATTTCAAGAAAATATGCATTGTTTCGAAAACCCGATTTCTCTTGATATGATATTTCTGTGCATCCACCATGAGTTTTCTCGGTTCTGAGACTGTGTTAGAAACCCGATTCGAGGAGCTGGATGATCCGTTTGCGGGTTCATGGTGGACCCGATATGGTACTCCGGGGCAAGAAAGGGATGTTGTGCAGTACATGATGAGCCAGGCAGAGAAACTACTACCTACCGGTGATTGGTTGGACCTGGCGGTTATCCGGAGGATACCGACCTGAGTCGTGAGATGGATATGGGCCGATCCGGACTAATGGAGCTCGTGGGACGATCCGGACTGACGGAACCCGATTTATGTGGATTTGCGTGTTGATGTTGGATACGGGTTTTCATGATGTTTTCGAGTGCCGATGTTGGGCACTCAGGGTCAATGAGATTTACATATATGAGGGCCGATCAGAGTGACGACGCCTGAGGTATTGGGATTTGGTGGTGTCGTTGATGGACACCGGTTTTGCCACGATGATGATTTATTGATGATGATATGTTTTATCCCATACTCAGCATTCATTTGATATGCATTGCTTCATGTATTTGTAGTATCTGATAGAGTACCTTTCATGATTGTTGCATATCCATACTACCATATTTATGCTATCAGATTGCATGTGATAGATTATCGATGTACGTGCATACCTGCGATTATCTGTATGCTATCAGATTGCGGTTATCCGTTTATGTTCATTGTATATCTCATTGTATCTAGTACTCTCCATCTACCACTCTCATGTATTGACTTAGAGACGAGTTGTGAGGACGAATATTGTATATTTTGTGACTCTGGGTGTCGAGCTCGTGGGAGCCGGCCTTTATGATATAGTTTTACCTCACTATGTTGTTTTTCATTTATATTGTCTATTTCTTCGCCACGGCGTCGTATATATGCTTGTGGTGGTTGTTTCCGCCTGTGGGCGTGATTTGCTCCCGTTTGGGAATGCTTTATTTATATGTTATGTTTGTATCCGTTTCGGGGCTAGTTTTTAGAAAGGAGGTGCTGCCGAAATTCTTAAGAACATAAACTTAACTTTAAAGATTTTTACTTGAGATTTCCAAATGTTTTTAACAATATTTTTATCACTTACTATTTTTTATGGTTTAGATTTCTGGGTTTTCGGCTTACTTAAATTGCGTTATGCATGTTGACGTCACATGGTTTAAGTGTCGGTCATGTGCCAAATTTTGGTTCGTGACATTGTGGGTTCTTGATATGATCATCGCCTACTTCCGGCTTATTGACAAGTCTTTAGAGTCCTACACAGAGGTTTACTGGCTCAGGCAAAACGAAGTAGGAGCATATATGTGATATGTGCGGGACCAAGATTAATACGAGTATGTGATACCGTATTCTATCCTCGCGATTTATTCGTATCGGTCGGTTATATGTGATATAGCCGGGTTATCGAATCAAGTGTTAATTCGATAAGTTGATAAAAATAATATTAGTAGGTTGTATGTGATATAGCCGGATTTTTAAATCAAGTGTTGATTTAATGATTTAATGTATAATTATATATTTGATATATTAATTTACATTAACTAATATTTGCTCATTTAAGCATTTCTTTTTCTCACATGTGCACACTTAATATATATGTGATATATATTATTTGTTTTTTCTTTGTTGTGCCATGTTTGATGATACATATTACATGGGTGTTTGAGACTCACACCATGCTCATGATAATCCAAGGTTTATTTATTTAAAGTAAATCCAAATTAATTGGAAATTGGTCACATGGCATGAAGCTTGTAGAAACTTATCGATCCATTGACTTAGTCCACTAATTTTGTTTTACTTAAGATATTTATTAACCCAACCATTTTCACTAGCCATGGTGTAACATTTTCAAAAATATAAAATATTAATTTTGGGAATTTTTATAATTTAATATTATTTTATTGATTATTTTAATATTAAATGCAAATAAATAGGAAAAATGTTAGAAAAAAATTATGAAAAATTATGGAAAATTCTAAAATAGGGTAAATTAGTGAATTATGACATTTTTAAGTTTTGTGATTAGTTTGACACTAATTTAGTGCTAATCGCGATTAAAATCGCTAATCGGTTTTTTTTTGGCAATTTTGTACAAAACTTGCACATATCACTTTTTCTACACTTGTGCATTTTTCTAGCCATGGTTTTCTTTTTGGGATTACTATTGATGTGAGAAGGGTTGGTTTTTAAAAGAAAAGGAAAAGAAAAGAAAAAGAAATGATGAGGGTAGGTGAGAGAGAGAGGTGGACCATTGACCTTATAACCCTTAGCCATTCCTCTCCCTCTCATTTCTCTCCCTCTTCCTCCTTACTTGCTGCTGCCCTAGCCCCTTTCTCCCCTCCACTAAATCCTCTCACTTCATCTCTAAAACATACTCAAAACCCTAGACTCCTTTCACAAATATTAGTCCTCATCTTATCCTCTACAAGATGAACCGAGCAAAGTAGGATTTTGATGAACTTGGGAAGTTGGTGCTGCCTATGGAGGAACAAGAGAGGTATAACTTTTTCTTTAGTTTAGTTTCGGCTCGATGTCGTGTTTTTGTGTTGTTTTGAGACATGGATAACCTGCTGTGACCCCGAGCCCATACTGGGAAAATAAACAGTGTTAGAATGTTGTGCAGGTAGCCCTAATAGACCACCCAGAACCCCACACCCTACCCACCTGTTTTGGCCGGCGGCCAATGAAGGAATGGCCGGCGACGCCGGCCCATTAGAGAAGTTAGGGTTTGGTTTCTTAGGAGAAGTTATCTGATGTTATTTGGAGTAGTTTGGTCCTACTTAAATTGTGAATACTGACTGTGAATGGAATCTGGGAGCTGTGGTGAGCTTTTGTTTGGACTTGGTGACGTAATCCCTGACCTGAACCATATACGTGAGCCGTGGCATGAACTCAGGAATTTGACCATATCAGTTTTGTTACTTTCAGTGTGCCTTTGAGGAATCTGGGATATACTGGGACATTTTCAGATAAAATAAGTAACACCAGGGACCCACACTAGACCCCAGGAGGCTACCCTAGGAAAATGAGCACCCAACTCCATGATTGGGCCGGCGAGGCCGGGCTTTTAGGGGTTGTGGCCGGCCACCCTATAGAGTTACATGCCCATGTTGCTTCCATACCTTATATACACCCTGCATAGTACCCTGGACTTGTTGATTTGATCTGGTTTGGCCTAGGGTGAAATCTGGGACATATATCTTAAGTTGCTGTTTTGGATTCGTGTTTCCGTATTCCGTATTTTTGATTCTGAAATTGTGGATTGTGTTTTGCCTAGACTATTTGTCATGCCTACGACGATATAGAGGATTCATTGATGGTTTTGAAGGCGTGCCATAGGTTTTCACCTATAGGCCCCCTTATCGTATCGTTTCGGATTTCATGCGCCGTTTTAGATTGGATGTGATTTTAATGCGCATATACGATATTTTGATGTGTAGGTACCCATGAAGATCTCGGGATGACAAGAAAATACGTGGTGACGTCCGCAAATAATGATACAGGTGAGTAGATTATATCTACAGGGGGAAGTCGGGTGGATGGCGTATAGCACCCCCGCAGTCCGTAGATAGATTATTATGTAGTTTATTATGATATTAGGTGTATTATGGATAGTATAGGGTTAGAAGTGACTAGTGTAGTTCATAGTCGTGAACCCTAGGATAGAATTACACCTATACACACACCCTTGCTTATCACTTATACCTGCACTGTGATTGATGATATGTGATGACTTTGGAGATGAGTCGATGATGTGGGCTTGGTGCCCTGAGATCGGTGTTTTGATATGATTCATATATGGGATATGACTTGTGATTCTTGCGGGCTTGGGATATGTGTTTACCCCCGCATGCATACTTTACTGATGGTATCGATTTGTACTAGACATAGAGTAGTACCCCCAGACTTTATGATCTGGTGATAGTGATATCTGTTATGTGATGAGATAGTAAGATGTTGACCCCTACCCAGCTATTGGGATGCCGTACGATGATTTACCGTACGAGCCAATATTGATGATAGATCCGCACTCATAACTCGAGGATATCTTATGATATGACATTGAGGCGAGATCACCGACTATATATCTCTATATATATATCGACTCAGATTTAGGTGGTTTCCACACCTACCCCTCCTGATCGACTTGATACTTAGATGTAGTTTGCATTGTAGATACTTCACGGTGGTGTTGACTACTAGATTTCTGCATCTTCATGCTATTCGCATTGCTGGCATATGTTCATTGCTATATTATTATCATGCTGTTAGGACACCAGCACCATTATCGATGATGCGTATGTTCCACGTACACTATTTGCCGGCTCACACACTTCATCATCGATAATTGCCATGCCACTACACTGTAGTACCATCGCATTCATGAGATGATTCTTCCTTCGACATATGCACATTACTATTCCATGTTGCATGATTTCCGATATGATTACTTTCCTTTACATGTCGCATACATCATGGATTGACTGCATAGCACATCGCATTGGATTTACTTCCTGATGTTGGATTTTCATGTGATTTCTGATTTTGAGGACCGTGGGATTATTTAAGAAAAGATGCTCTTTTATGAAAAACCCGGTACCTCGTGATATGATATTTCGGTGCGTCCACCACGCGTTTTCTCGGTGCTGAGACGTGTGCTTGAAACCCGATTCGAGGAGGTGATGTTCCGTTTGCGGGTTCGTGGTGGGCCCGGTATGGTTCCCCTCGGCAAGATGATCGATGAGTTTACCGATTGAGCCTGGAGGCGGGCGAGCACCTACCGGTGATTGTATTTGAGCTCGGCGGATATCTGGGGGATACCGACCGGAGATGAGAGATGGGCGTACTGCTAGGGCCGAGGGCCGATTCCGCAGACATAGCCCGCGGGCTGATCCGGACTGACGGAGCCCGCTGGATGAAGATTTACGTGTCGATGCTAGACACGGGTTTCATGATGTTTTTCCATGCTTTTGTTTATATCCTCACATTGCATACATGATGCTTATCGTCAGTGGGTGACGAGTGGACGGGTTCCACATATATACAGACATGGATCATATACAGACTGGATTTACACTTATCATACTTCATTTGTATATATAACAGGGTATGAGGGCGCTGTTATATATACCCTTACACCAATATTAGTGGTATGGGACGCTAATATATGTGTATTGATATCATTGATATTTCATCATATTACTTCATGCAGACATACCCTATACTGATGACATGTGATTACCTGAGTATCTGGCACTACATACATGATTAGATGTTACCTTGCCACCTTATCACACTCAGATGTACTCTTGTGGATTATATTACTGATTTTTGACTTAGGTTTATGTCTTGCATTCGGTTTCTGCTTGTAGATGTTTCTATTCACGAGTTGGCAACTCACCCCCGTTGTGCCACAGTTCTTGCAGGTTCTGCCGTACAGGTTCCATTGCGGCATTTCTGGCACACTTCTTTCTTGCGGGTGATTTGCTTTTGGTAGGTGGATTCTTTCGCATCAAGAACCACCATTGTATTTATTTTATTCATTGTATCTAGTATTTCCATCAACCAAAACTTGTATATTGTTTCAGACCTAGATTAGTGATGTATTATTCGACCTTAGAGTCGCGCTTAGTAGTATTGCGGTTTTCTTATTGCTTTTGAGTCTTCTTTGGATTTGATCCTCGCCACTTGGCGTTGTATATTATTGTTGCATGTGTGGTGGTGACCGTCGTTTGACGAAGAGCTAGCTCCCGCTTGGGGATGCCTTTATCATTGCTTATATATTACTATCCTTGTTGTACCCCATTCGGGGCCAGTTTTACAAAAGAAACTCTGCCGAAATTTTTAGAAAAGACTTACTGTTTTAAAAACGCACATTCGGCTTAGTTATTTAAAAACCTTGATTTCAAACATGTTTTTCTTCACTTCTTTAACCAGTTTCTTTACTTATTCTTAAAATGGTTTTAGATTTCTGGGCTTTTGGCTTACTTGGATCAGATGGAGTCCTATAGGCTTCATAGGGTTCAAGGGCCAGTCACGTGCTCTTTCGGGTCGTGACAAAGTTGGTATCAGAGCGCTAGGTTGACCTTGGTTCGAGTCTGAGTTTGACTATGTGGAGCCTAGGGCGTTGTTTATATACGGAACTTAGGCTTGACCTTACGGAACTTAGACTTGGTCGAGGGGGTATTAGACCCGAACTTTCGTCGTTTTAGGATGACCCTTGGTTGATGGAATAGGTGACTAAAGTAGAGTGACGTACCGTTGGTATGTTCCGCGGCATACTTACGACACGCCACTCCGCTTAAGGAACCATAGGATGTACATTTCTTTCGAGATCAGTGATTCTCTTCATATCCTGGATTATACATCCATTTGAGATCCCCGATTCTATTAGTTTCATGATCATACCTTCATTGATGCTGTTCCTTCCTATGATCATGTATCCACTTTGGATCTGTTGTTTCCTTTCTTGCCATTGATGTGCTCTCTTTGATACTCGATTGAGGTTCCTGTCACCATGTTTGAGCGCAGTTTGGGCTGCTGCTTGGGTTACGGCCGGTGTGAGCTCGTTCGGTACAAGGGCCGACCATTGTGTTTTCTGGTGACATGGGAACGTCTCGAGTTAGTGTTGGTGATTGTGACCCCTAGTAGAGGCGAGTGCTTGGTCTTGCACCGGATGATCGGGTCATTGTTAGAGCTGCCAGTTGAGAGAGGACTGTTGATGTACAGCATACCTCAGAGATTGTGATGTCGCCTACCGTGCAGACAGATGGATCAGCTGTTGCTGAGATTGACAGGATGTTGCTTTCGGAGCTTACGAGCTGAGATTGCCGGAGCTTTCAGGCAGATATGCGACTGATGATAGCTAGTCTACCCGGTTTGAGAGACGAAGGTGATTCGTCCGATTTTGCGCCAGAGCGGGCCCAGTTGAGTTGAAGATTTCCAGTATGGAGAGTCTTACTCAGGTCTAGAGCAGACCGATTCAGAGATGACCGTCAATGCGTTGCCTTTCCTGGAGGATTGAGGCGTTGTTCGGCGTACAGGCATTTGAGCCAGTTGCTGCTGCAAATGATGAGATATCGCCCAGATGATTGGAGCTACTGCAGCGTGAGTATATACTTAGAGAGATGATAGCGAGTCGCTAGTCACCTGAGGATAAATGACTAGGACATGTGGTTCGTTCGTTTACCGATGCGAGGTCATCAGATAGATTGTTTCCAGCTAGAGACGACTTCACGCAGGTTCGTTGAGAGTCGATTGAGACGATCGGATGTCAGGAGCCTATTTTCCAAGTTTAAAGTATCCGGAAAGACATGCAGGTGATTCTATGGACCCTCTAGAAGAATGAAACCCTAACTCGACTTAATGACCGTGTGAAAGCCTTTGAACCTTCGGGTTTGCGGCGGTTCCTCGGCGCCATTAGTGAGGCTTGGGTTTGCCCTTCTACGGCTGGACCACCGACGCTGTGGCATGTACTCGATACTATTAAACTGTACCCAAGATGTGAGCTCTTGGGGGATTATGAGGATCTGACGAGTCGATCGGATGGTTCGACATCTTTCGGATATCGTGATGGGACACTGCTTGGGAGACTCCAGATGCGAGCATAGCCGTTGGAGCACAGTACATGCAGCCATGATGAGACGAGTCCGAATCAGTCGACATTGACGCAGAGTGAAGAAAAGAGTTCGCAAGATATTTCGACGAGATGACGTCCCACTCCGCTGATATTAGAGATGTGATACGCACCCCGAGGCGTGGTATATGGATATATCTTCCAGAAGGAAGCGCGATAAGTGTGCAGCCGTTCCGGAATAAGCTTTATCTTCAGCATTGGATGACGACTTCCGGGCATTTCGGCAGGATTGAGATTTGAGAAAGAGACCTCGACAGGACCCTTCGGGAAAACGATATGAGAAGACCTAGACCAGGAGTGGTCGTATTGCGCGCACCCAGCAAGACAGAGTTCAGCATGGTCGACGAGGTGGTTGACCAGGTTCGGATAAAGGAACTTACCCAGATGCGTTGCGAATTGATCAAAGACGGACGAGTGATGAGTATTCCTCCGATGATTGGGACGTGTTCCCGAGGACCTGTTCGGCCTGACATCTACTATAGAATGATGAAGCTACAGAATACGCGATTTCGAGTCCGTGTGAGAGACTTCAGATTTACCATGGCCGAGAACAGTGCAGTGCATCGTAGCTTGGCGTGACGTCATAGTGGACGACGATAGAGACTGGTGAAATAAGAGGTTCGTGTGAGACACTGACGAGCTGTCATTGCTTTCCGGCGAGACTAGAGACCTGATATGCTTACAGAGACGTTGGGATGTGACCAATTTCTGAGAAAATATTGTGCTGAGGACACGGGTGTCTTTTGAGCGAGAAGAGGTTGTGCAGGAAAGCCGGCCTCTGTACAGATCGGCATAGGCATGATTGGAAGAGACCTTGAGCAGGATTCCTTCCAGGACGTTGCTGCAATGATGTTTGCACCCAGGATCAGATGTGTGACGTGCATTCAGAGAGCCAGAGGTCGACGCCAGTGATATGCTGCCTTACGAGTGGTCGTGAGGTTTGACCGAGAGGTGACCAGAGAAGTGCCAGAACGGAATCGTCCCCGTTAGCACACCTGACAGGGCCGATGAGCCGATTGACTGTGAGATAGGAAATCCGCAAAGAAGATAAGGACCCAGAGTCAGAGGACGCCAGACCGTGAGCAAGAGGCAAGTAGATATCCTGCGCTGCTAGCAGTGGATGCACCGACTCCTTCTCGACCTTGAAGGAGGAACTACCGAAGACGGTATTTATGATTTGTGATTTTGTGATTCGATTATCACGCATCCGTCATTTTGGATTTCGGTATTTTGGGCGTTCTGTTTGCATGATTTAGTTTTGATGGCTGAGTTTCATGATATTGGTTTCATGCACCCACTGGATATTTATATATTTTGCGCAGAGTTTTTACATTGGGATATTGATTGAGATTTCATGCCTACCGTATGCAGCGATTTGATTTGCACTTCCAGCGTGGTTTTCATGCACCTTGGTGTTTTGATATACGATTTTGGTGCACGCCAGATGCACTAAATCGGGATTCTTCGTGCATGTCACATGCACCTGATTTTTCTGTCAGGCACACACGTTGCCTACGACAGATGTTTCGTGCACACCCGTTGCACCTAGATGATGTGTGTACACCTGTTTGACACATATATGGATCTTGATTTCCTTGCGCACCAGACGCACAGGATGGTGTTATGTATATGTTTGGGATTTGTTCCTTTTGGAGCAAGACTTTTATGATGTTGGATTTTGTTTCCATACTGAACAGGACTAGTCAGTGGACGGTACCTGGATATAGATTTGGCATGCTTTTGCATCAGCTTTTTACGTGTATAGATTGGATGTCTACATGTGTAGTTTTGGTCCATATCATATCGGTTTTGTTTTGGATTTGACATTGTGTTTTTACCTCGACTCCGATGATTGCGAGATGCTTGACGGAGTTTTGCTTTTGAGTTATCTGCTCATTATTCATGCGCATGCATTGCGCTGTGATGTTTTATGTGTTGATGTTTTCGGAGCCCCAACAATTTGGATTATTACTGAAATTGTTTTTAGTATTGGGGGTTTAAATTTAAATTCGGGGACCGAATTTCTTTAAGGGGGGTAGATTGTAACATTTTCAAAAATATAAAATATTAATTTTGGGAATTTTTATAATTTAATATTATTTTATTGATTATTTTAATATTAAATGCAAATAAATAGGAAAAATGTTAGAAAAAAATTATGAAAAATTATGGAAAATTCTAAAATAGGGTAAATTAGTGAATTATGACATTTTTAAGTTTTGTGATTAGTTTGACACTAATTTAGTGCTAATCGCGATTAAAATCGCTAATCGGGTTTTTTTTGGCAATTTTGTGCAAAACTTGCACATATCACTTTTTCTACACTTGTGCATTTTTCTAGCCATGGTTTTCTTTTTGGGATTACTATTGATGTGAGAAGGGTTGGTTTTTAAAAGAAAAGGAAAAGAAAAGAAAAAGAAATGATGAGGGTAGGTGAGAGAGAGAGGTGGACCATTGACCTTATAACCCTTAGCCATTCCTCTCCCTCTCATTTCTCTCCCTCTTCCTCCTTACTTGCTGCTGCCCTAGCCCCTTTCTCCCCTCCACTAAATCCTCTCACTTCATCTCTAAAACATACTCAAAACCCTAGACTCCTTTCACAAATATTAGTCCTCATCTTATCCTCTACAAGATGAACCGAGCAAAGTAGGATTTTGATGAACTTGGGATGTTGGTGCTGCCTATGGAGGAACAAGAGAGGTATAACTTTTTCTTTAGTTTAGTTTCGGCTCGATGTCGTGTTTTTGTGTTGTTTTGAGACATGGATAACCTGCTGTGACCCCGAGCCCATACTGGGAAAATAAACAGTGTTAGAATGTTGTGCAGGTAGCCCTAATAGACCACCCAGAACCCCACACCCTACCCACCTGTTTTGGCCGGCGGCCAATGAAGGAATGGCCGGCGACGCCGGCCCATTAGAGAAGTTAGGGTTTGGTTTCTTAGGAGAAGTTATCTTATGTTATTTGGAGTAGTTTGGTCCTACTTAAATTGTGAATACTGACTGTGAATGGAATCTGGGAGCTGTGGTGAGCTTTTGTTTGGACTTGGTGACGTAATCCCTGACCTGAACCATATACGTGAGCCGTGGCATGAACTCAGGAATTTGACCATATCAGTTTTGTTACTTTCAGTGTGCCTTTGAGGAATCTGGGATATACTAGGACATTTTCAGATAAAATAAGTAACACCAGGGACCCACACTAGACCCCAGGAGGCTACCCTAGGAAAATGAGCACCCAACTCCATGATTGGGCCGGCGAGGCCGGGCTTTTAGGGGTTGTGGCCGGCCACCCTGTAGAGTTACATGCCCATGTTGCTTCCATACCTTATATACACCCTGCATAGTACCCTGGACTTGTTGATTTGATCTGGTTTGGCCTAGGGTGAAATCTGGGACATATATCCTAAGTTGCTGTTTTGGATTCGTGTTTCCGTATTCCGTATTTTTGATTCTGAAATTGTGGATTGTGTTTTGCCTCGACTATTTGTCGTGCCTACGACGATATAGAGGATTCATTGATGGTTTTGAAGGCGTGCCATAGGTTTTCACCTATAGGCCCCCTTATCGTATCGTTTCGGATTTCATGCGCCGTTTTAGATTGGATGTGATTTTAATGCGCATATACGATATTTTGATGTGTAGGTACCCATGAAGACCTCGGGACGACAAGCAAATACGTGGTGACGTCCGCAAATGATGATACAGGTGAGTAGATTATATCTACAGGGGGAAGTCGGGTGGATGGCGTATAGCACCCCCGCAGTCCGTAGATAGATTATTATGTAGTTTATTGTGATATTAGGTGTATTATGGATAGTATAGGGTTAGAAGTGACTAGTGTAGTTCATAGTCGCGAACCCTAGGATAGAATTACACCTATACACACACCCTTGCTTATCACTTATACCTGCACTGTGATTGATGATATGTGATGACTTTGGAGATGAGTCGATGATGTGGGCTTGGTGCCCTGAGATCGGTGTTTTGATATGATTCATATGTGGGATATGACTTGTGATTCTTGCGGGCTTGGGATATGTGTTTACCCCCGCATGCATACTTTACTGATGGTATCGATTTGTACTAGACATAGAGTAGTACCCCCAGACTTTATGATCTGGTGATAGTGATATCTGTTATGTGATGAGATAGTGAGATGTTGACCCCTACCCAGCTATTGGGATGCCGTACGATGATTTACCGTACGAGCCAATATTGATGATAGATCCGCACTCATAACTCGAGGATATCTTATGATATGACATTGAGGCGAGATCACCGACTATATATCTCTATATATATATCGACTCAGATTTAGGTGGTTTCCACACCTACCCCTCCTGATCGACTTGATACTTAGATGTAGTTTGCATTGTAGATACTTCACGGTGGTGTTGACTACTAGATTTCTGCATCTTCATGCTATTCGCATTGCTGGCATATGTTCATTGCTATATTATTATCATGCTGTTAGGACACCAGCACCATTATCGATGATGAGTATGTTCCACGTACACTATTTGCCGGCTCACACACTTCATCATCGATAATTGCCATGCCACTACACTGTAGTACCATCGCATTCATGAGATGATTCTTCCTTCGACATATGCACATTACTATTCCATGTTGCATGATTTCCGATATGATTACTTTCCTTTACATGTCGCATACATCATGGATTGACTGCATAGCACATCGCATTGGATTTACTTCCTGATGTTGGATTTTCATGTGATTTCTGATTTTGAGGACCGTGGGATTATTTAAGAAAAGATGATCTTTTATGAAAAACCCAGTACCTCGTGATATGATATTTCGGTGCATCCACCACGCGTTTTCTCGGTGCTGAGACGTGTGCTTGAAACCCGATTCGAGGAGGTGATGTTCCGTTTGCGGGTTCGTGGTGGGCCCGGTATGGTTCCCCTCGGCAAGATGATCGATGAGTTTACCGATTGAGCCTGGAGGCGGGCGAGCACCTACCGGTGATTGTATTTGAGCTCGGCGGATATCTGGGGGATACCGACCGGAGATGAGAGATGGGCGTACTGCTGGGGCCGAGGGCCGATTCCGCAGACATAGCCCGCGGGCTGATCCGGACTGACGGAGCCCGCTGGTTGAGGATTTACGTGTCGATGCTAGACACGGGTTTCATGATGTTTTTCCATGCTTTTGTTTATATCATCACATTGCATACATGATGCTTATCGTCAGTGGGTGACGAGTGGACGGGTTCCACATATATACAGACATGGATCATATACAGACTGGATTTACACTTATCATACTTCATTTGTATATATAACAGGGTATGAGGGCGCTGTTATATATACCCTTACACCAATATTAGTGGTATGGGACGCTAATATATGTGTATTGATATCATTGATATTTCATCATATTACTTCATGCAGACATACCCTATACTGATGACATGTGATTACCTGAGTATCTGGCACTACATACATGATTAGATGTTACCTTGCCACCTTATCACACTCAGATGTACTCTTGTGGATTATATTACTGATTGTTGACTTAGGTTTATGTCTTGCATTCGGTTTCTCCTTGTAGATGTTTCTATTCACGAGTTGGCAACTCACCCCCGTTGTGCCACAGTTCTTGCAGGTTCTGCCGTACAGGTTCCATTGCGGCATTTCTGGCACACTTCTTTCTTGCGGGTGATTTGCTTTTGGTAGGTGGATTCTTTCGCATCAAGAACCACCATTGTATTTATTTTATTCATTGTATCTAGTATTTCCATCAACCAAAACTTGTATATTGTTTCAGACCTAGATTAGTGATGTATTATTCGACCTTAGAGTCGCGCTTAGTAGTATTGCGGTTTTCTTATTGCTTTTGAGTCTTCTTTGGATTTGATCCTCGCCACTTGGCGTTGTATATTATTGTTGCATGTGTGGTGGTGACCGTCGTTTGACGAAGAGCTAGCTCCCGCTTGGGGATGCCTTTATCATTGCTTATATATTACTATCCTTGTTGTACCCCATTCGGGGCCAGTTTTACAAAAGAAACTCTGCCGAAATTTTTAGAAAAGACTTACTGTTTTAAAAACGCACATTCGGCTTAGTTATTTAAAAACCTTGATTTCAAACATGTTTTTCTTCACTTCTTTAACCAGTTTCTTTACTTATTCTTAAAATGGTTTTAGATTTCTAGGCTTTTGGCTTACTTGGATCAGATGGAGTCCTATAGGCTTCATAGGGTTCAAGGGCCAGTCACGTGCTCTTTCGGTTCGTGACACATGGTTATGTCTCTACATGAGTTAGTATATGATATTTTCTCACCCATGGTTTCCATTCACTCTCTCATAACATTATCTCTTCATCTTCTTCTTCTTCATCAAGAGCTTAGCTCTCTAGGTTTTTGAGAAGTAAGGAAAAATAGTGAGAAAAAGAATTCTAAAGTGAGCAAAATTCCTACTTCATCATCCTCTACTAGATTAGCCATTTAGTTTAGGGTGTTAGCTTCAATAATCTCTAATTAGTGAAGAGGTAGCTTGGGTTAGTGTCTCTTCAAACTAGATCATCTTCGGCCTCGAAGATCATTGAGCAAGCTCGTTCATTTCGACTAGTGGAGCCTACAGAGAGTGCGGATCACCACTACTTGGAGAGAAGGGACTTCTACACGGAACATTTGAAGTGAAGGACCGGTCTACAAAGGTTGTATTCCACATTCACTTAGATGTAAAGTTGTTTACACTTTGTATTGTCTAATTCTCAAGTTAAGATTCTAGGGTTAGGGTTATGTAGCATAGCAATTTTTGAAAATGGTATGGATGATGCAACCCGAAACCTTGCTGTCGTGATAGGAAATCCTATAGGTTCTTGAGCCACGTGTGTATACATACCCGATTCGAGGAGAGAGACGCCGTCTACGGGTACATGGTGGACCCAGTACGGTACCCCGGGACAAGAAGGCTGTATAGAGAGATGTTGAGCCCGGCAAGGGAGCACTACCATCCGGTGATATTTGGCTCGGCGGATATCCGGAGGATACTGACCGTAGTCGTGAGATTGATGATGTGGGCCGATCCGGACTGACAGAGCCCGAGATTTGAGGATTTTGTGTCAATGTTTGACACGGATTTCTGTCGATTGCATTTATGATACTCCAGTTTTTATACTAAGATAAAAATACAGCTTTCTCTTACAGATGTATCCCGATTTCATGTTAATTATTCTTTCATGATGCATTCATATATCATATTATGACATGTTGCTACTTTGTGACACGAACACGAGTACTTGGTATTGCACTTATGTATAAATGATTACCCTTGCCACTACTAGATATTTCGGTGTTATATTTGAGTATTTCATTGTATGACCTAGGAGATCGTCATACTTTCGGTTTCTACCCGGTGATGTCTTCTACTCACGAGTCGGCAACTCACCCCCGTTGTGCTACAGTTTCTTGCAGGTTTAGCCATACAGGTTCCATAGCAGCTTCGATGGCATACCATTTTCTTCCAAGTGATTGCTTTGGTAGGTGGGATCATTGCTTCGTGACCACCAGTATTTATTTGTATATTATTTCAGTTGTATCTAGTTAAAGGCTCCATCAACTAGACTTGTATATTTAGTAGACTTAGACGACCTCGGTTTGTATATTCTTTCGGCCTTAGAGTCGCGCTCTTGTATTCTTTATTGTTGGGATTTTCTTAATGATGCTTAGTTTTCTCGCTTTCTTTCTGAGTTTTGATCCTCACCCTTCGGTGTTGTATATTTATTTTATCTTGCGTGGTTGTTTCCACCAATTAGCGAAGAGCTAGCTCCCGCTTGGGGATGCCTTATATATTATTGCTTGTATTCGTTTTTGGGTTAAAAATTACAAAAGAGGTGCTGCCCAAATTTCAAACGACAAAAAGGGTTTTCAGGTTAGATACAAGTATAGTGTTTTCATATATCACTACTTATGTATATATAAGAATAAGTTTGATTTCAGTAAATCTTATTTCAAAACTGCACCTCCATTATTTTCCCCCTAAAAAGGTTTAGATTTCTGGGATTTTGGCTTACTTGAATTAGGTGGGGTCCTATAGACTTCACGTGATTCAAGTGTCAGTCACGTGCCTTTTCCGGATCGTGACAAAGTTGGCAACAGAGCGTTAGATTTAACCTTGGTTCGAGTATAGTTTTGAGTATGCGGTGTCTAGGGCGTATATATATATTCGGAACCTAGGCTTGACCTTACGAAACTTAGACTTGTCCGAGGGGGTATTAGACCTAAACTTTCGTCGCGTAGGTTGATCTTGGTTGATGGAGTGGGTGACTTAAGTAGAGTGACATACCGTGTGTATATTCCGCGGCATACTTACGATACGCTACTCCGCTTAAGAAGCCTTAGGATGTACATTTCTTATGCATTGTATTTCTATTCGTTCCTATGATCTATCCTCATCAATGTCGGATTGTGCTTTTTGTTTCCACGGTTACATGAACAGAGAGAGCTGCGGCTAAAGGTGCGGTCAGTACGAGCTCGTCATGAACGAGGACTGACCAGGGCGTATTCCGGTGACACACGATTGCATTGATATATCGTATTACTATGTTTTCCATTGACGTGAGCGTTTCGATGTGTTGTTTTGCTAAGATTGCTCGTTGACGCATGAGCAGATTTGCACCAGATGATCGGGCCGCTGCTAAAGGTCAGCCAGAATGTGAAGACTGTTAGTGTACCATCTATTCTAGATGATTGAGGTATTGTCTATCGTGCGGACAGATGAGCCAGCTGTTGCTGCGATTGATAAGATACCGCCCCCAACTTTCGAAAGCTATTGCAGCATGAGGTTATACTTAAGGATGCGAAATAAGATCACTAGTCACCCTTGGATGAATGACTAGGACATGTTGTTCTCTTGGATACTCCGATGCGAGATCATCAGATTGACTAACTTCAGCTGGAAGAGGGCCTCACACAGGCATGTGGTGAGTCGATCGAGATAGGACGAGTGTAAGCGCATTACTCCAATGATTTGGACGAGTTCCCAAGAATTTAATTGGCCAGATGCCTACTACAGGATATTGAGATGCCGAGTTCATAGCTTCGGAAAGGAGACTCTAGATATGAGTGCAGCCGTTTGGAGCGCAGTACACACACCTACGAAGAGATGATTCCAAATTGTTCCATACCGAAGGGAAGCGGAGTAAGAGATTCGTATGAGATCTGGACGAGATGAGTTTCCACTCCATTGACATCAAAGACTTGATACGCATGTAGACACATTGAATACTGCCATAATTTCAGAGAAAAGTCATGAAGAGAATGCAGCTGTCCCGGAACAAGAAATGGATTAAGTAAAGAATAATAACTTCCGGACAGTTCGGCAGAGACGAAATTTGGGAGAGACCCCGACAGAATATTTCTAGAATACTACACGAGAAAACTTGGACCAGGATCAGTCGTATCACGCACACTCAGTGGGCAAGAGTTTGCCATCATTAACAAGACATGTTACGAGTGACCATGTTAATAGTCAGGAGATCTTCAGAGAATGCGTCAGAGCAGAACGGTTTCCGTCATTACTCCGTATCGAGTGGTTGCACCGAGGAGTCATGTAATTGGTAATCCACAGATAGAGGTAAGACCTAAAGGCAGAAGATGCCAGACCGTGAACAGGAGGCAAGTAGATACTTGCTCTGCTAGCTTTGGATGCACCGGCACCCTTTCGACATTAAAAGAAGGGCACTTCAACGACAGTTATTTATGATTTCCGCACTGATGATGCGGATAACACGTTATCGTTGTTTGATTTCGGTATTTTGACGATTGTTTTATCATTGATATTTTCTATGTGCACCACATTGCACTTAATTTTGATTTTCACGCATCTTGAGATATTTGATTTTGATTTCATGCACACAGTGTGCGCATGATTTTGATTTATGCATTCAGTATAGTTACACGAGTTTTCAATATTGGTATGGTTTTTTGCACGCAGATGCACATGTTTGTGAGTTTATATATCACGGTATACTGGATTTGATTTGGTGTATGTCGTATACCGTTGATTTCGATTTTGATACTCGATATTCGCTTTCATGCACCCTAGTGCACTGGATTTAGGTTTTCGTGCACCTTGTGCACTTGAGGTTCTTGCGCACACTTGACGCGCTAGATGCGATTTTGTGCACACTACATGCACTAAATCGAGATTCTTCGTGCATATCAGATGCACCTGATGTTGTTGTCGTACACACCCGTTGCACTTGACATATGTTTTTGTACACGCCCATTGCACTTAGTTCTATTTCTGTACACATTTGTGGCACCTGTATTGGGTTTCGGTTTCCGGGCGCACCAGACGCACGTGACACTTTTGTATACGCTATTTGAGTTGGATTTCTTTTGAGCATCATGTTTTCATGACTTATATCTATATGTTTTAGTAACCCAACAAGACTGGTCTGAGGACAGTACCTGAGTATTTTTACATGCATCGATATTTACCGAAGAGATTTCCAAAAATGAGCTATAGTCTCAATATTTTCTTACGCTTCCATGATGAAACGAAACCTTACAAAGGAAACCCTTCTAAATTATTTTCAAAGGGGCGGAATGCATATGTTAAACAAAAGATATATATGTATAACTATTTTTCTTATAATGGACGTCCGCTACTTGTGCCGTGATACGGGCATCGCACGGCGATTTGAAAAAGGTTTTGCATGCATTTCTATTTGGATGTTTTCACGATTTCACGCGATGTGTACTATACATACGTTGTTATCTTAATTATATCATATTGGTTTTCGTATTAGATTTTGACATTTGTACTTCCGCCATGACTCCGATGATTGCGTGATGCTTGACGGAGATTTGATTTAGGGTTTTACCCTTGTTTTCTAGCGCATACGTTGCGCTAAGATATTTATTATGTATTCCTGATACTCGGAGCCCCGACGATTTGATTGTTTTGCTGAAATATTTTAGGATTCGGGGGGTTTAAATTTAAATTCGGGGACCGAATTTATTTAAGGCGGGAAGATTGTAACATTTCAGAAAATAAAATATTATTTTTGAGAAATTAAATAATTAAAATAATAATTTCTACAAATATTATTAAGTATGAGAATTAGTTTTAATGAAATGGTATAATTATATACCGATAGTTTGGAAAATATTTGGAAAATTTATAAGAATTATTAATTTTGAAAGTGTTAAGTATTTGGATATGTTATGAATATTTATACAAAAGTTACTACTAAACTTGATTAATATTTACTAATTATGCATTAATCCGGTTTATGTACATGGCATGCAACAAAGCATGTTTCAAATACTTGCAACATTTTTATTTCTATGCACCATGGTTCTTCTTTTTTTAAAATGATTTGTTTTAAGTTTAAAATATAAAGAAAAGGGAAAGGATATTGTGAGATATTTTATGAAAGAGTGATGGGACAATTATCATGGTTGATGTGAGAAAGAGAGAGTGAGAAAGCTCTAGAATTCCCATGGTTCTTTCTTTTGTTCTCATTTGTTCTTCTTCATCTTCTTCATCTCATTCTCTTCCTCTTCCTCCACCCTCTACCACCTTCAAAACCATCCCAAATCCACACCAAAACCTTATATCATCTTCACAAAAATTGTGCACAAGCTCACTACAAACATGGTGGACCAAACAACTCAAGATTTTGAGCACTTTGGGCAACTCAAGAAAATTCTTGAGTTGCCAAATGAAGTATATTTCTACACCATTAGTTTAGAATCTCGTATTTCTCATATTTTATCATAGTTTAGAGTTAAACCGACGTGGTTTAATGAACTTTGAGAATTTCTAGAGGAGGGTTAGGAGATAGGATGACTTATGAAGATGTAATTGAGGTGTAGTGATGTTTTTCATGACCTTAGTGGTGTATTAGGGACCCAAAACAGAGACCATGAACCTTGAATTTCTCCGATATCGTATTTTTGTGGATTTGTGATACTTACAGGGAATCTGGGGTAACCTGAGGTGTTTTTAAGAAAATCAAACTAGTAAAGCAACCTAGATATACCATTAGAAGACCACCAAGAGAATACGAGAGCCCAATTCCTTCATGGGATCGGCGAGATCGAGGATTTGGTAAATCTCGCTGGGTCAATGTTTGTATATGGGGTTGTATTTTGGTGTATAACTCAGTTACCTCATAATCTAGCCTCTGTATTGTTTGTTTAGCCCTACACTACCTGAGTCAAAATCTGGAGCCAGTTTTCTAAGTTGTTGTTTTGAGGATTTTAATAACTTGAGTTTTGATGATATGTTTTATCTCGATCGATTGGCGTTCATACGTCGATGTCGAGGGTTATTTGGTTGTTTTGCATGTTTGGTCCGTAGGTTCTAACTTATGTGCATTTCGTGCGGCGTATCGGGCTTTCTTGTATTTGATTCTTATTTTACGATATAACGTATTTGAAACTGTAAGTACCCCATGTGGAGATCGTACGATGAGGGAGAGTGTGGCGTCATTGGCTTCGGCAAGTGAGAATCGAGGTGAGTAGATTTATATTTACGGGGGAAATCGGGTGGATGGCGTATAGAGCGCGCACACACACACCCCCCCCCCCCAAATTCATAGATTAGGATATGTATGGTATGTTTATGGCTAGTGCAGATGCTTAGCAATAGGGTTTTCTAGGAGACGATAAGTGAGATGAAGTATACTTGGAAGAAGATTGCTATTAGTTACTTTCTATTCGCGGATCCGCAGTGTATAGGTTGTCACACACACGCGCGCGCGCGCGCGCACACACGTACACACGAGATATGATGTGGGTGTATATGTGTATATATATATATGTATATATATATATATATATATATATATATATATATACATATATATATATATACACACACACGTATAAGATGAGGATATGAGATGTTAAATGGATATGAGTCGATATAATCGGGCATGATGTCGTGAGTTGTTGATATGTGATTGAGTTATGATATGATATTATAATAAATCGTTGGGCGATGTGGATTCATACATACGATAATATGTGTTTGATGATCTTAGAATGTACGAGACTCTGGAACCGTACCCCTGATCATGATGTTGTATGATGATGATACCATATGAATGATGATATATATGATTTTGACCCGTACCCTTGACTTTGAAGATGCCATACGATAGATATTACCGTACGAGATATGTAGGATGATTGATCCGCACTCTTGACTCTAGGATGTGTACTATATATTATACAGTACGTAACGCTATGAGGCCGGATCGCCGACTACTAGGTATATCGACTCGGAATTTAGGTAGATTTTCTTATCCTTCTGACTAGTTTCTTAGTTATTCTCTTAGTTGTTTAGGTAGATGCTAGACTAGGTACGAGTCATACCTATTTTCAAAACTAACGAATCGTGAGTATTTTTAAAGACAGCTCGAGGGACACTACGGATTTTTCAAAGAACGTATCTTTTCTCAAAAACCCCGTAGCCCCTATTTTCTAAAAACCAGATTCGTGCTATTTCAAAACACTAAAACCGTATGACTCGTACACTAATACGTATATTTTATTATGCTACTTTTACTATTCACTTTTCTGTTATTTTTATTCGTTCTCATTGTATTTCATCTTTATTACATGTGTTTTCTATAGCTATTATAAATCCCGTATGTTAAGACACCAGCACCATTACCGATGATGCGTATGTTCCACGTACACTTGCTTGTCGTCTTATACACATCATCATCGGTAATTGCCATGTCACATATACTTAAGAAAATGTTATTTCATTGGTATAACATGCTCAACATATTATTAGTATGCTTGCTCTCATATGCTAGTTTAGATATTGCATTCCTTACTTAGATAACCCATGCATTTATATATTCATCCTGTTATGAAATATTGTAGGGCTTTATGCCGATATTCACTGTATATTGATTTTTGATTTTAGGATTTCGGATTTTCCATGAGATTTCTGGATTTAGGGGAAAACCACAAGAATTTTATAAACTTATTATCATTTTAAAAATGCAAGTTGCGGTTTCCTCGTGATATGATGTGTGTGGAGTCCACCATGAGTTTTCTCGGTTCTTTAGCCACATGTGTACACATACCCAATTCGAGGAGAGAGACGCCGTCTGCGGGTACATGGTGGACCCGGTGCGATACCCGGGGGCAAGAAGGCCGTATAGAGAGACGTTGAGCCCGGTAAGGGAGCACTACCGATCGGTGATATTTGGCTCGACAGATATCCGGAGGATACCGACCATAGTCATGAGATTGATGATATGGGCCGATCCGGACTGACAGAGCCCAAGATTTGAGGATTTTGTGTCGACATTTGACACGGATTTCTGTCGATTTCATTGATGATACTCTAGGTTTTATACTAAAATTTTATTAAAATAAGAATACAGCTTTCTCTTACAGATGTATCCCGATTTCATATTAATTATTCTTTCATGATGCATTCATATATCATATTATGACATGTTGCTACTTTGTGACATGGACACGAGTACTTGGTATTGCACTTATGTTTAGATGATTACCCTTGCCACTAGATATTTCAGTGTTATATTTGAGTATGTTATTGTATGACCTAGGAGATCGTCATACTTTCGGTTTCTACCCGATGATGTCTTCTACTCACGAGTTAGCAACTCACCCCGTTGTGCCACAGTTTCTTGCAGGTTTAGCCGTACAGGTTCCGTAGCGGTTTCACTGGCACACCACTTTCTTCTGGGTGATTGCTTTGGTAGGTGGGATATATTGCTTCATGACCACCAGTATTTATTTGTATATTATTTCAGTTGTATCTAGTTAAAGGCTCCATCAACCAGACTTGTATATTTAGTAGACTTAGATGACCTCAGTTTGTATATTCTTTCGGCCTTAGAGTCGCGCTCTTGTATTCTTTATTGTTGGGATTTTCTTAATGATGCTTAGTTTTCTCTCTTTCTTTCTGAGTTTTGATCCTAACCCTTCGGCGTTGTATATTTATTTTATCTTGCGTGGTTGTTTCCGCTAATTGGCGAAGAGATAGCTCCCGCTTGGGGATGCCTTATATATTATTGCTTGTATTCGTTTTGGGGTTAAAAATTACAAAGGAGGTGTTGCCCGAATTTCAAACGACAAAAAGGGTTTTCAAGTTAGATACAAGTATAGTGTTTTCATATATTACTACTTATGTATATATAAGAATAAGTTTGATTTCAGTAAACCTTATTTCAAAACCGCACCTCCATTATTTTTCCCCTAAAAAGGTTTAGATTTCTGGGCTTTTGGCTTACTTGAATTAGGTGGGGTCCTATAGACATCACGTTATTCAAGTGCCAGTCACGTGCCTTTTCCGGATCGTGACAGTTAGAGTCTTACAAAGGGGTTTCCGAGCTCAGGCGAAATGATGTGGGGCGTATATGGCGATATGCGCGGGAGCTTGATTAAATACGAGTATATGATACTGTATTTTAATCTGGCATTTTCTATTGGTCGGGTCGTATGTGATATGACCGGATTATTAAATCAAGTGTTGATTTAATATAATGTGACTATTAGCTCATTATTAAATCCTTTCTTTATTTGTATGCATGTATGTATGTATGTTTATATTGATATGTATGCGCATATGCATGTATACATGTGTCATGGTTGATGATATATTGGAGATGGCTCTGCAAGACTCATATGGAAACATTTTTGATATTTTAATTATTGAGTTAATAGAAATTAGGAATTAATCCATGGTTGATATTTGTTTCTACACACTTCTTTTAAAATATCTTATGTAACTATGGTTTCATTTCTAATCCTCCACTAACTCAACTACTAAAAATATCTATATATTTTCATGTCTTAGTTAAGAGTGAGTGTGACTCTCTCATTCTCATATTATTCATTATTCTTGTGTTTATCTTTCTTGAGCTCAAGCTAAACCATTTCCATCTCCTTCTTCCTCCAAGCTCACTACCATTTTCTAGTGAGTGAAGAGAAAGAAAAAGAAAAGTTTTTTAATGAGATTATTACCCACTTCATCAATCAATACTAGTCTATCTCACTTGTATAGGTTGTTGCATCACTTCCACTTAGGTAAAGTGAAGCAAGGAGCTTGAGTAAAGGAA
Organism: Agapanthus africanus; assembly: GCA_030015575.1. NCBI lineage: Eukaryota > Viridiplantae > Streptophyta > Magnoliopsida > Asparagales > Amaryllidaceae > Agapanthus > Agapanthus africanus. Next base: position 143,301,431 of record JASDDO010000031.1, read on the forward strand.
CTCCGTGGTGGATCATCGTGGACTTCGAAGGCTTCAAGCGGACGTGTTCAAACTCCAAGTGGAACCAAGGAGTCAAGGACATCTACACGGAGCTAAAGACAAGGAGGAGAGGTCTACAAAGGTTGTATTTCTTTTCTCTTAGTGTTAGACACTTACCTGTATGTGATACTTGTTAGCTTTATGCCTAATTCTCTAGTTCGATTCTAGGTTCGGGTTGGTTAGTATCCTAGATTTTTAAAGTTGCATACTTGATACTTGTTAAAACTTAGTGAGGGTACTAGGCAAACCCCAACAGTGGTATCAGAGCCAAGCTAGAGTATTAGGCGTGACCTAGACGACGTTAAAGTGTTCGAACGAATATCAATACCTACGCATTAGATGCTCTCTGAAAATTTTTCAAAAGTTGGAATTTTTGGGTTTAAAAATATGCAGAAAATAGTGCAGGGTATTGTGTAGACCCCCAAGAAAAACGACCCCCTAACTCGACCTAATGACCGCGGAACCGCGGCCAAAACATACTTTTGGCGGCGGTTCCGCGGCTCCGTTGGTGATGCCAGGGACGTGCCTTCTTGTGCTGGTCCGTATGTGCTAATGGTAGTGTCTGGGTATTTTTTAATCTGTCTCAAGTGTTGAGGTCTTTGAGAAATATTGGTTTTGATAGATCGATTGAAATGTTTAACATCGCCTAGTTTTTATGAATGTGATACAATATTTGGAATCTACACTAATTAATTTTGAGAAAATTAATTGGTTGCTTGTAAATCTAACATTTCGGTCTCGGTCGGAATCGGATATCTAGTTAAATTACCCGATTTCTTTTGAAAAAGTGTTTTCATTTTTGAGACCCAAATGTAAGATCTACATTGTTAGGCATGAAAACCGGAATATGAGATATTCCGGATTTGCGATGTCTAAGTGTTGTGTGGATTCCAAATGTTGTAGTTTTACATTTTTTTCTGCGACGGTTAGTGTAATATGTGCATCCCCAATTTCGTTGCTATATATCGACGACGTTGTAAATACGCATATTTACTTACGTTGATGATCTGAGATGATTATTCTGTTGCTGTGGTGATATGGTGTATAAGATCGTCGTGAATGTATAGTCGGGGGTTTTTATGTGAGATGAGAGTTTTTCTTTTCATTCATGTAAAATTCATTGTATGTAATATTTTTTTATTGGGACACTTCCGGGTTGAGGATGATGTCACCATTGATGTATATTATTTACTTTTCCGCATTAGAATAGACCCAAGGGGGGCACAAGTAACCAGGTTCTAGGGTCTAGTGGGAGACCATCTCGAGGAGTCGAGACCGGGTCTCCTAACTCTAGAATTGGCAAGGTTACTTGCCGCTCTCGTAGGGGTCTAGGGGTGTGGGCTTGGCTATTCATCATGATCGGGGAATCTGTATTTTTTATAGTTGGCTTAATTTAAAATGCGGACTTCCTAGTATATCTTATGCATTCATATATTTTATTCTGCTACGATGTTCTGTGATGAGATCATATTACTACCTGAGACGAATTTTATTATATATATGATATATAATAAACATTGCTTATGTGTTGCATCCGCGCTAGTCCCGTCCCGCTATGTCATTAGTTAAGTAACCTAACGGTGCATAACGGGACACTGTGGCGAATGCGGATGGCATAAAAGTGCGTTCTATTATCGTTTCTTTCTGTGGTCCTTAAATACTTAAATGTTGGGACTACATTAATAAGATTAATGTAAAGGAAAAGAAACCTAAAGATGTTGTAGAATCGAATTTGAAACCCACTCGGCCTTTTTATGAAAAAGCAAGTTTCAAAAATGCGGAGCTTAAGCCACTCCTTTTAAAACTATTTGATTTTACAACGAGATCAAGTTCAAAGAGTTAAAGGTTTTCTTAAAACCATCTGCAGCCCTCCGTCATTTTAAGAAGTAGAGTACTTAGTATTCGTGCTACGTTTGTTGACCATAGTTAAGGCGTAGTGTACGGTAGATAAGTGATATCTTCCTACACAGCATATGATGCGATTAATTAGGATATTTATATGACTTTGTTGACCATAGTTAAGGGTCGTATGAGTGGGTCTAATTAATCATGAAATGACGGGTTGAACTTGACTAGTTCTTGGGATTTGTTGACCATAGTTAAGGTCATAAGCGCTAGGGGTAAAAACCACATCGGGAGTTTCAAGAGTTGGAATTTGCAATGAGATTACATACCTTCTATATGGTAGTTGGATCCTGATCCCACTGTGAGTAAGAGTTACACCAAGGAGAGTTTTGCACCTTACAATTAGCTAATCCAGTAGGTGTCTAGAAAGGTGTCAACGGGGTTATGCCTCTGGGAAATTGAGTTTTACTTTAATTAGGTCTGTACAAAAGCACAGGGAACCTCCCTCAAAGTACCGACACTGGCCTGGCTGAACGGTTACCAAAGTTATAGAATGTAATTAATCCTGGCTAATTTTCTTTTAAGATTTGAAGGAAAATTTGATAAAAGCAGTGGGAGACATCGATTAGATAAGATAATAACCAATCTAATCTTTGCAAGAGCATTTCGTTGAGTGTATTCTTTTCTCTATCCTAATGGCAGATACCCATGACTGGACTTAAGCTTCTATTAGAGAAAAATAAACTGACGGGGCCTAATTATAAAGACTGGCTGAGGAACATAAATATTGCCCTTACATATGATAAGGTTGCATATGTCCTCACTGCCCCAGCCCCTCCCGTCCCTGGCCCTGAATCCTCTGTTGTGGATAAGTAGATCCGCAAGACATGGGATATTGATTGTGCCACAGCCAAATGCCTCATGTTAGCTTCGATGGATAATGTACATCAGAAGCAGCATGAGCAGATGGATGTTCAATCCATCTTTCTCCATACAAAGGAGTTGTATGGGAAGAAATCTAATCCCCTGCATTACGAGACATCTAGAAAGTTGTTTCAGATGAGGATGGTTGCTGGCACGTCGGTAGGTGATCATGTCTTAAAGATGATAGCTCTTATTGAAGAACTTGAGGGCCTGAGATGGACCATGGAGAACGAGCAGTATGTTGATATTGTTCTGCAGTCTCTCCCCCTGCCTTTGCTCAGTTTATTGTGAACTTCAATATGCATAGTATGGAGAAGTCACTTCCTGAACTTTTCAATATGTTGAGAAGTGCAGAGAGCACACTCAAGTCGGTTCTGATTGTTGGGCAATCTTCCTCTTCCTTCCCAAAAGCCAAGCCTAAGGGAAGGAATAAGAAGAAACCCACCAAACCGAGAGGTGGAATCAAAAAAGCAAAAGGGAGAGACAAATCCAGGGCTGAGGAGTCGGGAAAAGGAGAATGTTTCTACTGCCATAAGTCGGGACACTGGAAGTGAAATTGTGTTGAGTATCTTGTTGATCTCAAGAAGAAGAAGCATGGTGATACTTCCGCTTCAGGTGTGTTCGTGACTGAAGACTGTTTTTCTATAAACTATGCTTCCTGGGTATTGGATGCCGATTCAAGTTCTCATATCTGCAATTGTATGCAGGGAATGATAAATAACAAAGTTTTGAAGACTGGTGATCACACTCTTCGGGTTGGAAATGGTTCCAATGTACATGTAGTATCAGTGGGAGAGTATCATCTAGGGTTGCCATCGGGATGTATATTGGTTTTGAACCCGTGTTATTATGTACCTAGTATGCTGTGTAATATAATATCCGTTTCTTTGTTGGATAATGAAGGATATGATTTTGTGCTGCAGAATAATGTTATGAACATTAATCTGAATCAAAAGTTGATTGGGTATGGTACACTAAATAATGGGATATATGTTCTAAATCAACACACGGTTTTCAACATACAACACACTAATAAAAGAAAATTTTCAGATATAAATGAAGCTTTTCTTTAGCATTGTAAACTTGGTCATATTAATGAAACAAGACTAAACAAGCTACATAAAGATGGATATTTAAATCCATTTGAATATAAATCTTATGCGACTTGTCAGTCTTGTATCAAGGGTCAAATGACAAGAACTCTGTTTATTGGACACGGAGAGAGAGCTACTGAACTCTTAGGCCTCATACATAATGATGTGTGCGGACCAATGTCTATACAAGCTAGAGGCGGTTTTTCTTACTTCATAACTTTTACTAATGATTTCTCAAGGTTCGGACACGTATTTCTATTGAAGCATAAGTCTAAAACTTTCAGAAAATTCAAAGAGTATAAACTTGAAGTAGAAAAGCAAACAGGATTGAGCATCAAGAAACTTCGATCGGATCGAGGTGGAGAGTACTTAAGCACAGAGTTTTCGGACTTCCTAAAAGAAAATGGGATTATCTCTCAGCTCACTCCCACTTACACACCATAGCACAACGGTGTGTCAGAACGGCGGAATCGTACCCTATTATATATGGTGTGTTCCATGATGAGTGATGCTAAGTTACCTCTCTCCTTTTGGGGCATGCATTGGAGACTGCAGCATTTTTATTAAACAGGGTTCCCACCAAAACCGTGTCTACCACTCCATATGAGATATGGTATGGAAAGAGACCATCTCTTAAGAGAGTTAGGATATGGGGTTGTCCTGCTTTTTGTGAAAAAACAGAATCCAGACAAACTCGAGACACGGTCAGTCATGTGTACATTTGTGGGATATCCAAAACACTCGTATGGATATCTTTTCTACCACAAGGAGGAACAAAAGGTGTTTGTTTCTCAGTATGCCACATTTTTAGAAAATGAATTTTTTACAAATAATACTGATGGCAATGCGGTAGAACTAAAAGAAGTTCTAGAGACATAAGTTATTAATGATGATTTGGTCGAACCTGATGTTGCAATAGAATCTTATGAATTTCGGCCACTCCGTAGATCTAATAGGACTTCTTGCCCACCGGAGAGGTACTACGGTTTCCTCATTGATGGTGACAGAGAAGATTGCATCATGGATGATGATGACCCTACTAGTTTTTAGCAAGCTATTATGAGTGGTGACTCTGTGAAGTGGCTGGATGCCATGAGATCCGAAATGGAGTCTATGTACACCAACAAAGTATGGACTTTGGAGGTTGTATCCTCTGGGGTAAAACCCGTAGGGTGCAAATAGATCCTTAAGAGAAAGATCGGTGTAGATGGACAGGTAGAGACCTATAAAGCAAGGCTTGTAGCGAAAGGATTTCGTCAAAGACCAGGACTGGACTATGACGAACTTTCTTTCCTGTAGCCATGCTTAAATCCATTTGGATCCTACTTGCTATTGCTGCTCACTACGACTATGAAATCTGGCAGATGGATGTTAAAACTGCATTTCTAAATGGTGATTTAGAAGAGTGCGTTTATATGGATCAGCCAGAGGGCTTCGTTGATAGTTGGAGCAGCGAGAAAGCATATAGGTTGCTTAAATCCATTTATGGATTAAAGAAGGCATCATGGAGTTGGAACATCTGTTTTGATGATGCGATCAAAGAGTTTGATTTCGTCAAAAATCCAGATGAGCCTTGTATTTATAAGAAGATTGTGGGGAGTACTGTCACATTCCTCATATTGTACATGGATGACATTCTCCTGATAGGAAATGATATTCCTATACTACAGTCGGTCAAAATATTCTTATCACCAAGGTTCTCCATGAAGGACCTGGGTGATGCCTCGTACATTTTGGGCATTAAGATCTATATAGATAGATCTAAAAAGTTGTTAGGATTATCCCAATTAAGGTACATTAACACCATCTTAAAGAGGTTTAGCATGGAAGATTCCAAACGAGGTGCCTTGCCCGCTTGTCATGGAATCACTCTCTCCAAGGACTTTTGCCCAAAGTCTGATGAAGAGAGAGCTCGCATGAGCATTATACCCAGCCGTAGGATCTATAATGTATGCGATGTTATGTACTCGCCCTGATATAGCTTATGCACTGGGTGTAGTAAGCAGGTATCAATCTAACCCAGGGGAGAAATACTGGATAGCTGTGAAGAACATTTTTAAGTACTTACGAAGGACTAAAGAAATGTTCTTGGTGTATGCTAACGGAGATCTTCAAATGGATGCCTTTACCGATTCGAGCTTCCAGAGTGATAAGGATGACAACAAATCTATCTCAGGGTTTGTATTTACCCTCAATGGAGGGGCGGTATGTTAGAAGAGTTCCAAACATGATACCGCTGCAGACTCCATGATGAAAGCTGAGTATATTGCTGCAAATGATGCTGCCAAGGAATCCGTCTAGATGCAGAAGTTTATCTCGGATCTAGGAGTAGTTCTAACCATTATTGATCCAATACCATTGTATTGTGATAATAATGGGATTATGGCATTGGCAAAATATCCCAGGTCCCATCATCGATCTAGACACATCCTAAGGCGATACCATCTGATCTGGAAAATAGTTGATCGTCGCGAGATGGTGATTAGGAGAGTAAATACAGAGAATAACACTACGGATCCACTCACCAAGGTCCTCTCACAGCCGCAGCATGAGCGACTTTTTGAGATGTTGGGTATGAGATATGCTAATAAGTGGCCTTAGTGCAAGTGGGAGATTGTTGGATATATGTATGCCCTAGAGGCCGTTATTTGATATTGGATTCTTCGATATGTATATATATACAGAGGACTTTCTCGCTCGACATGATAGTATGCTATCTGGTTACTCTTTATCTTTACATGTTCACTTGATTGTGTATACTATTTATTTGGTACATGTTGATAAAGCCCTTAGGATATCCGCTTGACTATCATGATTATGATGCAGATCATACTAGTGGGGCATGACTAGTCTATAAGCGTATCCTTAAATGTTCCTAGTCGGGGGTGTATCAATATGGGGCATCGATATTCCAGAGTAGACTAGCGTATACGTTTCTTAACCCATTTGATGGGTGATGGATGATCCCATATCCATTGGTGTTTGACATCAAAGATTGTATACGGGTGCTCAGTGGAGACTGGGTACACTGAACGGACTCGCCGAGAACTCGTATATGGTATTATATTATCGTCGGATAGCAGTTCTCGGGTGACACTTGTACAGGTTAGTCTGTAGACCCGAGATCGTCATAGAGTCTTGTGTGTTCTCCCACTGTGCTTTGATTTCCACCCTACCACGGCTCTACTAAGTCATGCAAACAGGTGGTTTTTGGGTACAGTCTCAAGACGCATGGAGGCAATGAGCGATAGGAGGGGTTTCTTCTCTCCCGGTATTGGGGATTGATGTTGTGCTATGCGCGATTGGTTATAACTGAAAGTCTCTGGCCAAGGCTGATGAGATTTACTAATAAGTGTTATCAATAGTTTCTCGATCTGTTATAGGCCATATATCGGCATGACTTATTGAGTTATTGGGGTCGACGATACCATCCCTAAACTTGATATGCAACATATCTGATGAAGAGACCAGACTGTACGGTAAGTGTTACCGGTTGCTCTACGAGGGTTTGGACAAGTTCGCTTGTTGATCTTCTGTTCGCTCAATACCTGGGAGCCGTTACGTGCAGCTAGTACCGCTGACGGTTTGTGGGTATCTGATATAATCACTACCTACTGCTGGCATATTGACAAGTCTTAGAGTCCCACAAAGGGGTTTCCGAACTCAGGCGAAACGATGTGGGGGTGTATATGGGGATATGCGCGAGAGCTTGATTAAATACGAGTATATGATACCGTATTTTAATCTGGTGTTTTCTATTGGTCGGGTCGTATGTGATATGACCGGATTATTAAATCAAGTGTTGATTTAATATAATGTGACCCTTAGCTCATTATTAAATCCTTTCTTTATTTGTATGCATGTATGTATGTATGTTTATATTGATATGTATGCACACATGCATGTATACATGTGTCATGGTTGATGATACATTGGAGATGGCTATGCAAGACTCACATGGAAACATTTGTGATATTTTAATTATTGAGTTAATAGAAATTAGGAATTAATCCATGGTTGATATTTGTTTCTACACACTTCTTTTAAATTATCTTATGTAACCATAGTTTCATTTCTAATCCTCCACTAACTCAATTACTAAAAATATCTAGATATTTTCATGTCTTAGTTAAGAGTGAGTGTGACTCTCTCATTCTCATATTATTTATTATTCTTGTGTTTATCTTTCTTGAGCTCAAACTAAGCCATTTCCATCTCCTTCTTCCTCCAAGCTCTCTACCATTTTCTAGTGAGTGAAGAGAAAGAAAAAGAAAGGTTTTTTAGTGAGATTATTACCCACTTCATCAATATATACTAGTCTAGCCCACTTGTATAGGTTGTTTGCATCACTTCCACTTAGGTCAAGTGAAGCAAGGAGTTTGAGTAAAGGAACTCCGTGGTGGATCATCATGGACTTCGAAGGCTTCAAGCGGACGCGTTCAAACTTCGAGTAAAACCAAGGAGTCAAGGACATCTACATGGAGCTAAAGATAAGGAGGAGAGGTCTACAAAGCTTGTATTTCTTTTCTCTTAGTGTTAGACACTTACTTGTATGTGATATTTGTTAGCTTTACGCCTAATCCTCTAATTCGATTCTAGGTTCGGATTGGTTAGCACCCTAGATTTTCAAAGTTACATACTTGATACTTGTTAAAACCTAGTGAGGGTGCTAGACAAACCCCAACAGAAGGGAGTGTGATCAACTTTAACGGTTTGAATCGTTCAAAAATTGGAAGTTCCCATTTTAAAAAAACATGGCCCAGTTTACAATGGAGCGCTCTACTAAATATATATATATAGAGAGAGAGAATAATGGAGAAAAGATGGAGGAAATTTTCTCCTATGACGTGGAAAAAATACAACCTCCGCCAATTTTTTCGACGATCGGCCCCCATCATCTTCATCGTTATCATCTAAAATGTGGGTACACCAAATTTCATGTGATTCTACAACCTTTTCACCGTTGATTTAGCAATGTAAAATGTTCTATTGTTAGTAAACCGTTAATTTTGAACCCACTAAATCAACGGTGAAAAATTTGTGGAATCACATGAAATTTGGTGTACGCACATCTTAGATGATAACGATGATGATGATGGGTGACGATCGTCGGAAAAAATGGCGGAGGTTGTATTTTTTCCACGCCATAGGAGGAAATCCCCTCCTATGGCCTCTTTCCTCCATTAATCTCATATATATATATATATATATATATATATATATATATAGAGAGAGAGAGAGAGAGAGAGAGAGACTAACGGAGGAAAGAAGTCATAGGAAGGTATTTTCTCTTATGGCATCAAAAAAATACAACTTCTACCATTTTTTCCGACGATCGACATCCATCATCATTATCATCTAAGATATGCATACACTAAATTTCATGTGATTCCACCACTTTTTCATCGTTGATTTAGCAATGTAAAAATTTCTATTGTCTGTAAACCATTAATTTTGCACCAACTAAATCAACGGTGAGAAAATGGTATAATCACATGAAATTTGGTATATCCACATCTTAGATGATAAAGATGGAGGTTATGTATACCGATCGTCGAAAAAAATTATGGAGAGATTCATTTTCCCGACGCCATAGAAGGAAATTCCCTTCTATTGTGTCTTTCCTCCATTAACCTCATATATATATATATATATATATATATATATATATATATAAAAGGTTAATGGAGAAAAGGGGCCATAGGAAGGAATTTCCTCCTATGTCGTCGAAAAAATACACCCTCGTTTATTTTTTCCGACGATCGGCATCCACCGTCTTCATCGTTATTATCTAAGACGTGGTTGCACCAAATTTGACAACCATCAAAACAGAGCCACCAACGGGCATATGTTATTTCCTTTAATTCCTTGCATCATGACTTTGATTGATAGCCCCATTCACACTGCATGTCATGTCCAAACTTAGGAAAATGCCCTAATATTAATCAGCTAGCAAGTGTAGCTAAGGTTCAAAACTCATGCAAATGTGAGCTCATGCAGTTCAACTACCTCCAACTTGTGCATGATCATATAATAGTGAGTGGCTATCCTTTGAGCACACCATCACCATGACCCTCGTTCTAAATATGCTCCACCTTTTTATTTTATTCTTTTTCTGTTCAAGTTCCGCCTTAAGATAAACTACTAGAGTTTCTGGTCATATTCAAAAGCTCCTCTCATACCATTGAATATGTGTGACACGAATAAGTCACCAAATTTATTTCCATTCAATTTGAATGTATATGTGCATGTTGATTTTTGAGAGAAGATATGGTTCTCCTCGACATTTTTCGGATTTTCGGTTGCCAAACCGAGATAGAAGTTCGTGACAAGAAAAATAATTTACATTGCATATTATCGGATGTTTAGATGTGCTATATATATTGCTATAATCGGTAGTAGTTCTGAGACAAATATCGTTCGAGTATCCAAAACGACAACAAGAGTGAAAATGAAAATGATTGCAAACTAGCTTGGTGCATGATTAATGTAGTTGCTTGAAATACATTGAATTATCAATCATGTTCATACTTTGATGGTCAAAGTTATGAATTGGGTCGGCCAAGCAAATGGTGCTAGTTGTTGACATTTTCCGAGAGCAGGGCTAAAAAAAGTCAGAATTATTGTGTTAAATCCTTGACATGCAGCTTTGGTAAACAAAGTACAAACTGCGGCCGTACTTTTACAAATATTCAATTATTTAATTCATTTGATATATTATTTTGTAAGGAACATGTTAGTAGCTTTATTGCTATATCTTGGTGTTTGGAAAATGGACGTCGTTTGAATGAGTATCAGATAAGGTCAAAACGGTTTGTTGAAAGAAACTGATGAACATTTTACCTTAAAATGGTCAAAGGTGTTTGGAAGTGGAGCACGGAGTAGAATGTCAAACAATTTTCGAGATAACAACTGCAAAAGTGATTGAGAAAATACTTGCTCACACCAAGATTTAAGGGCCGAAGGGACCGAATGGAAGGAGATAGAGCCCAAATAAGGTTCGGCCCAGTGGTAATTGAAAGAAGCTGGGTCGGATGGAATGTCGTTTTTGAAAGGACCCATACCTTTTGGCAGTACTTCACAGTCATGAAAATGCAGATCATGAAAATCTTGGACATCAAGGGAAATACGCATATATCTTAGGATATCAAGGGTTTAGAGAAAGTACTATAAATACAAGAAGTCATGGCAAAGAGAAGGATCATATCATTCGATCAAGAAACCTACCCTTAGGTAATGTCCTAGAGCTGCCAGAGTCGCCAACCTAGTTTATGTAGCATTGTAATACCCCAGGTATTATCCGGTATACCCATTTATACAAGATAAGCATGGAGACCCACTGTAAAACAATGGGGAATATTCGGAATACATTCCGAAAAAGAACAGATCTGTACTATAAATGGAATGATACCACTTTTCAATACATAAGCGCTTTTTAAGTGATATGGCATTACAGGAGTTTGAGAACTTCATAGTTAAGCGTGCTCGGGCCAAGGAAGTCCTGGGATGGGATGGGTGACTTTCTGGGAAGTGGTCCCTGGTCGGATCTGGTTCGCCCCGAAGGACAAAACCGTGCGGTTTCGGCCAGAGCGGTATCAGAGCCAGGTTCCTCAATAGGTGGTAGGTCTGTGGTTCGAGAAAGGACGAACCATTGTTCTAGGTGGGGGAGAATGTAATACCTCGGGTATTATCCGATATACCCATTTATACCAGATAGGCTGGGGACCCACTGTAAAACAATGGCCAAAACCGTGTGGCTTTGGCCAGAGCGGACAATACTCTCTGTATTGGGGGTCGGTGGGTCATATGACAGAATGGTATCAGAGCCGTGCGGCTTCGGCCAGAGCGGACAATACTCTCTGTATTGTGGTCGGTCATGACAGAATGGTATCAGAGCCAGGTTCCTCAATAGGTGGTAGGTCTGTGGTTCGAGAAAGGGCGAACCATTGTTCTAAGTGGGGGAAAATGTAATACATCAGGTATTATCCGATATACCCATTTATACCAGATAAGCTGGGGACCCACTGTAAAACAATGGGGAATTTTCGGAATACATTCCGAAAGATGACAGATCTGTACTATAAATAGAATGATACCACTCTTCAATGCAAAGGTACCTTTTAAGTGAACTGTCACTACAGGAGTTTGAGAACTCCATAGTTAAGCGTGCTCGGGCCAGAGAAGTCCTGGGATGGGTGACATTCTGGGAAGTGGTCCCTGGTCGGGTCCGGTTCGCCCCGAAGGACAAAACCGTGTGGCTTGGGTCATGACAAAATGGTATCAGAGTCAGGTTCCTCAATAGGTAGGTCTGTGGTTCGAGGAAGAACGAACCATTGTTCTAAGTGGGGGAGAATGTAATACCCCAGGTATTATCCGATATACCCATTTATACCAGATAAGCTGGGGGACCCACTGTAAAACAATGGGGAATTTTCGGAATACTTTCCGAAAGATGACAGATCTGTACTATAAATAGAATGATACCACTCTTCAATACAGAGGTAACTTTTAAGTGAACTGGCACTACAGGATTTTGAGAACTCCATAGTTAAGCGTGCTCGGGCCAGAGATGTCCTGGGATGGGTGACCTTCTGGGAAGTGGTCCCTGGTTGGGTCCGGTTCGCCCCGAAGGACAAAACCGTGCGGCTTCGGCCAGAGCGGACAATACTCTCTGTATTGGGGGTGGGTCATGACAGAATGGTATCAGAGCCAGGTTCCTCAATAGGTAGGTCTGTGGTTCGAGGAAGGACAAACCATTTGTTCCTTCAGAAAATATCAGGAAAAACCCCAATGGGGCATCACGTGCCCACACGTGACCAGGGGTCACGTACTGACACGTGATGGTTTCCTGAGGATTCTGCTGAAATAGAATTAAATTCTAATCAAACAAGCAATCAATGGATTCACGTGCCCACACGTGATGGGCCTTTAAAAACCCACTGAAGAGAATTAAAAGTGTAATAAAACAGTAAGGAATACCCCAATGGGGTATCACGTGTCCGCACGTGACCAAAGGTCACGTGCAGACACGTGATGGGTTCTTAAGCTCTTTAATTAATAGAATTAAATTCTATTTAAATGATCAAACAGTGGGATCACGTGCCAACACGTGATAGGCTTTTAAGCCTTCTGAACTAATAGAATTAAATTCTGATTAAGGAAAATCAAAAACCCTAACTGGAAAAATATTTCCTTAGATCTTTCCAAAACAAAAAGATTGCACTCTGTAAAGCGGAGCACAGTTGGATTAAAAATCCAATGATCACCAATTTATAGAAAGATTCTATACAAGAAAAGATTTTCCTGAAATTCACCTAGAATAACAGACAGAATATCTTTTGGATTAAAAATCCAATGGTGAATAAAATTCACTGAGTGATCTAAAAGATCATGTTGGTTACAAGATCAATTAAAATCTTTCAATGAAAGATTGACTAAACAAAACTTATTCTTTTCTTTCTCCTATAAATAGGAGCAAAGAAGAGAAGAGAAGAGATCTTTTTTTGGAGGGATACAACAACAGAGAGAAAAAAAGAAGAGAATTTAATTCTCCAGAGAAAAAAGAAGATTTCCTCAGAAGAGATAAAAACCCTAGGTAAGAAAGGGAAAGAGATCTGAGCTCCATAAAACAAAAAGAGAATTTAATTCTCAAATTAAGAGTTTAACTCTTCTGAAAAAGAATTTAGTTCTTCCTTTAGTTGAATATCTGCAGAAGCATATCTTCCCATAAGTTGAGAATTTAATTCTCATCGGGAAGATTCTGCCATGCAGATCTAAAATTTAGAGGGAGAGTTGAGTTTAAGGAATTTAATTCCTCCAAATACTTAGGAATTTAATTCCTCCAACAGAAACAGGGTTTAACCCTTAAAACAAGAACTTAGTTCTTCTTCATGGTTGAAGATCTGCAGAAGCAGATCTCCCCATAAGTTGAGAATTTAATTCTCATCGGGGAGATTCTGCCATGCAGATCCAAAACTTAGAGGGAGAGTTGGGTTTAAAGAATTTAATTCTTCCATATACATAGGAATTTAATTCCTCTAAATAAAATTACGGTTTAACCATATATAAAAATTTAATTCTTAAACAAAGGATTTAACTCTCCATGCACGTAAAGAGATCAGGACCCAACCTGGTCACGTGGTAACACATGACCCTCATCCTCAATGAGTAAAAAGAACGAACAAGACTAGGTCACGTGTCCCCACGTGACCCATAACAAACACCTTTTTAAAAAGGGCAAATGAGGGAAAACAGAGGAATTAATACCCAGTGCATTGGCACTATCACGTGTCCACACGTGACGATTACAAAGACTAAGTGTTTAACACTTATTTGCAGATTTTGAGAGTAAAATAAAGAAAGTCTGGCCCCATTCTCAGGCGCCTCACGTGACCCCACGTGACTACCTCATTTTTAGTGTTTAACACTATTTTAAGTGATTCCTCCTTAGTATTTAACACTATTTTAAGCGCATCACGTGGGAACACGTGATCGCCAAATATCCTCTAGTGTTTAACATTATTTTAAAACCAAACTTAGCCCAAATTGGCTATGTTTTCCAGAGGCAAACCTCGCCTTCAATTGAACCTTAAAATCCAGAGCTATAATAAATGGTTAATGCTCAGCCAAAGACAAAATGTTGTCAGAACCCCCAAACCCCTGTTTAGCATGGCTAAATAATGAGGGGGCTGAACCCAGACAAATGATTCAACAGTCCAAACAAAGGTCCAACATTTCGAACCTAATTGGACTTAGCCCAAGTTGGTCATAAGTCCTCAATTCAGATTTAACTGAGCCAATGTGCTCATAATCTAATTAATTGATCTTAGTTCCAAATTGGACTACAGATTTCCCAATCAAATTTGGTTCAAGGGTACATCTCTTCACTCCTCTGATATTTATCGTTGTAATCCTTCAACGTTTTCAGAGAGGTGACGGGTCTCGATAACCAATCATTCCATGGACTGTGGGGTCTTTAAACTCATGGACTATGATATCCTTAAACTTTATAGACTATGACGTCTTTAAACTACGGACTGTGGGGTCCTTAATCCCATGGACTATGATGTCCTTAATCTCGGACTGTGGAGTCCTTAAGCCCATGGACTATGATGTCCTTAACCTTGGATTGTGGGGTCCTTTAAACCCATGGACCGAGATGTCCTTAAACTAACATTAGACCACCATGTCCTTAAACTGGTAATCGACCGCAATATCCCTAAACTAAACAATAGAGTCCAAATGCACTTTTGTTGGATCTAAACGATCCCGTTAAGTTGATCTTAGTCTAAAAATTAGACTAACGTATCCTTAACAAACATTTAAGTTGATCTTAGTCCCAAATGAGACTAATGTATCCTTAAACCCAAACCTCAAATCCAAATCTAAGAAAATACTGATTTGGACTAATCCACGCCCTATGGGCGACGACATAAATTAGTCTCCGTATACAATCCACGAGCAACCAAAAAAAAAAAACACACACACGACACGAAGTGACCATCCGGAGAAGGAGAAAGTGGTTACCGCGATGCGGTAACGTAATTAACTACAGGGGCTTGCACCTGCATGGAAGAGCGTCCCCACAATAAAAAAATCGCAAATGAAGGGGAATATAACGAAGTCTGCTACATCGGCCGCATCCGTTTAAACCTTCGATACATGGTGTCATAAATCAACTTGGCATCTTCGGAGAGGTGGACGGATAGCACCAAATAGCATTGTTCATACCATAATATTTCATTATTATATTCCCCATTCTTATTCGTTTTATAAATAAATAGGTGCTTTTGACGCATGTCTGCTACATATTACAGGTTACAGGTTCTTAGATCTAAAACAGTGAAAAAGATATAAAGACGATGCAAAAGTGGGACTTTGACCAACAAACAGAAGGACCTTGATCAAGCCTGTTGGGTTAGCCTAGCACCCTATGTAGAGTTTGGAAGCATCACATGTCACAAAGATGGAATTTTTAGGGTGCTAAGTTAACAAACATCGGATCGTTCCTAGAAAAATTAGGGTTTCTAAAACATGCATATCATCACATGAAAGAAAAGCTAGGGTTTGGAGAGTACAACCTTTGTAGCTCTCTACGCTGGACTCCTTGGCTACTTGGGGTTTGGAAAAGCTCCGCTTGAACTCCTCTAGGTCACCGATAATCCACCAGGAGTCCGCTTTGTCCAAGCTAGCAACTTCGCAAGATCAAGAATGAAAATCGAAGCTAACACTCTAAACAAGTGGGCTAGACTTGTGTAGAATGGTGTTGTGGTGGCTTTTCTCACTTCAAAATCCTATCTTGATGAATATTTTGCTCACTTGAAAATTCTAGAGAGCAAGAGCTCAAGGTTGAAGAAGATGATGGATATTTTTCAAGAAAAGAAGAATAACACCCATTGAGAAAAAGAAAAAGACAAGTATATATATATTTTTCTTTCTTCATCTCAAACCATGGTTATCTCTTTATGGATATTTAATTTTACTTTAGTTAAAACACAAGAGAAAGATTAAACTATGGTCAAAAGGTAGGTGCTAATGGTTAGGTTAAAAGAAGAGTGTAGAAACTTTTGACCATGATTCAATCTTATCTCCTTTCTTTTGTTTAGCAAAAATAGAAATAAATATCCATAATATAAACTATGGTGTGAGTCTTCTATATCCACCATTTTCTTTGTATAAACAACCATAATAGATGATGTATGTATGTATGTGTGCATGCACATCCATATGTGCATGAATCAATAAGAAATGCATACATGCATCCATACATCCAAAGATACAAGAAAAGATTTCTAGTGAGAATCTAATGGTTAAATGATAAATCAACACTTGATTTATCAATCCGGCCATATCACATATGACCCCACCAAAAGCAAGCCGCCCGATCAATATACGGTATCCTATACACGCATTTTAATAGGGTCCATGCGCATATCGCATACGCGCACCACAACGTTTCGCCTGGACTAGGTAACTCCTTTGTAGGACTCTAAGACTCGTCAATACTCCAGCAGTGGGTGATAATCATATCAAGCACCCCCAAGCCGCAAGTTGTCAGCTAAACGTAACGGCCACCCGGGTATTGAACGATCAGAAGAGAACAAGCGAATCTGCTACAACTCCCGTCGAGCCAACCGGCAACACTACCGTGCAGTCCGGTCTCCTCGTCTGATATGTCGCATATCAAGTCTAGGGATGGTAAACGTCAGACCCCAATAACCGATAAGTCATGCCGATGTGAGGCTCATAACGGGTCGAGAAACTACTGGTAACACTTACCAGCAAATCTCAGAATCAGCCCTGGCCAGGGACTACCCTGTTACGGCCAATCGAGCACAGCACAACATCAACCCCCAATACCGGGAGAGACGAAACCCCTCCTATCGCTCATTGCCTCCATGTGACTCGGGACTGTACCCAAAAATCACCGTTTTGCACGCCCTCATGGACGTGGTAAGGTGGAAATCAAAGCACAGTGGGAATCACACAAGACTCTATGACGATCTCGGGTCTACAGACTAACCCGCACAAGTGTCACCTGAGAACTACCATCTGACGTGAGGTATAATACCATCTGGGAGTTCTCAGCGAGTCCGTCCAGTGTACCCACTCTCCACTGAGCACCCGTATACCATCTCTGATGTCAAACACCAATGGATATGGGATCATCCATCGCCCATCTCATGGGTCGAGAAGCGTATACGCTAGTCTACACTGGTATATCGATGCCCCGTCTCGATACACCCACGACTAGAGACCTTGAAGGATGTACTTATGGACTACCATGTCCCCACTAGTATGATCCTCATCATAGTCCAGGTAGTCAAGTACACATCCTAAGGACTTTACCAACATGTAACTATAAGACAGTATAAAGAGACTAGTATACATGTTAAGATAAAGAGCAACCAGATAGCATACTATCATATCGAGATAGAAAGTCATCTCTATATATGTCCAAGCATCCAATATAATATACATCATCTGTACAATACTGGCCTCTAGGGCATACATACAACTAACAATCTCCCATTTGCACTAGGGCCAGCTGCTGTAGTATCGCATACCGAGCATCCCGAAGAGTCTCTCAAACTGTATCTGGGGAATGGCCTTCGTGAGTGGATCCTCTGTGTTGTTCTTCGTGTCAACCCTCCTGACCTCGATCTCCCGGCGATCAACTATCTCCCGGATCAGGTGATACCGCCTCAGAATATACCTGGATCGCTGATGGGACCTGGGTTCCTTGGCCAAAGCTACCGCTCCATTGTTATCGCAATACAAAGGTATTGGATGCTCAATGGATGGAACCACTCCAAGTTCTGTAATGAACTTCTTGATCCAGACAGCCTCTTTGGCAGCATCGTTGGCAGCGATGTATTCAGCCTCCATCGTCGAGTCTGCCACGGTTTCCTGCTTGGAACTCTTCCTGCTAACTGCCCCTCCGTAAAGGGTAAAGACAAATCCCGACTGCGACTTAGAGTCTTCCTTATCACTCTGGAAGCTCGAATCGGTAAAGGACTCCACTTGGAGTTCTCCATTACCATACACCAAGAGCATCTCTTTAGTCCTTCGTAAGTACTTGAGAATGCTCTTCACAGCTGTCCAGTGACTCTCTCCAGGATCAGCTTGATACCTACTCATTACACTTAGTGAGTATGCTACATCGGGTCTGGTACACTGCATCGCGTACATGATAGAGCCTACAGCCGAAGCATAGGGTATCCCTTGCATGCGAGCTCTCTCTAAATCAGTCTTGGGAGACATCTCTTTGGAGAGAGTGACTCCAGAGATCGTGGGTAAGTTCCCACGCTTGGATTCTTCCATACTAAACCTCTTTAGTATGGTGTCAATGTACCTGGATTGGGACAATCCCAATATCCGTTTGGATCTATCTCTATAGATCCTAATTCCCAATATGCAGGAGGCATCACCAAGATCTTTCATCGAGAATCTTTGTGACAAGAAGAGCTTGAACGATTGCAGCATAGGAATGTCATTTCCTATCAAGAGTATGTCGTCTACGTACAATACGAGGAAGACAACCTTACTCTCTGCCACCTTCTTTTAGATACAAGGTTCATCTACGTTTTTGACGAAATCAAACTCTTTGATAACGACGTCAAAGCAGATGTTCCAACTCCGCGATGCTTGCTTTAATCCATAAATGGATTTAAGCAGCTTGCACACCTTCCCGCTGCTCCCACTATCTACGAAGCCCTCTGGCTGAGTCATGTACACACACTCTTCTAAATCATCGTTTAGAAAGGAGGTCTTAACATCCATTTGCCAGATTTCGTAGTCATGATATGCAGCGATGGCAAGCATGATCCGGATGGATTTAAGCATAGCCACTGGAGAAAAGGTCTCGTCATAGTCCACACCTGGTCTTTGACGAAAACCTTTTGCAACAAGTCTAGCTTTGAAAGTCTCTACTTTCCCATCTACACCAAGTTTTTTCTTGAAGATTCACTTGCTCCCAATGGGTTTTACCCCTTCAGGAGCATCTTCCAAAGTCCATACTTTGTTGGTGTACATGGATTCCATCTCGGACCGCATAGCATCCTGCCATTTCACTGAGTCCCCACTCATGATGGCCTGCTCGAAGCTAGTTGGGTCATCATCCTCCATGATGCAATCCTCGCTCCCACCATCCATGAGAAAACCGTAGTATCTCTCAGGTTGGCGAGAAACCCTACTAGATCGGTGGAGAGGCTGAGGTTCGTTGGGAGCTACTGAATCTTCTGGTTCCACTATATCTTCAGTTGCGGTTTGTGTATCTGGAACCTCTTCCAGCTCCACCACTTTGCCACTAATTTCTTTTACAAGAAATTCCTTTTCTAAAAAGGTGGCATGTTGAGCAACAAACACTTTTTGTTCCTCACTGTGGTAGAAAAAATACCCATATGAGTTCTTTGGATATCCCACAAACTTGCAAAGAACTGACCGTGCCTCGAGTTTGTCCGGATTTTGTCTTTTGAGATAGGCCGGACAACCCCATATCTTAACTCGTTAAAGATATGGCCTCTTCCCACTCCATATCTCATATGGTGTGGTAGGTACTGATTTAGATGGAACTTGATTCAATAGGTATGCTGCTGTCTCCAGCGCATATCCCCAGAAGGAAATAGGTAACTCAGCTGTGCTCATCATAGAGCGCACCATATCTAATAGGGTGCGGTTCCTCCGTTCCGATACACCGTTGTGCTGTGGTGTATATGGAGGAGTCAGCTGAGAAAGAATCCCATTCTCTTTTAGGAAGTCCAGGAATTCATTGCTCAAGTATTCACCTCCTCGATCAGATCGAAGGATTTTAATACTTTTTCCGGTTTG
Organism: Agapanthus africanus; assembly: GCA_030015575.1. Classification (NCBI taxonomy): domain Eukaryota; kingdom Viridiplantae; phylum Streptophyta; class Magnoliopsida; order Asparagales; family Amaryllidaceae; genus Agapanthus; species Agapanthus africanus. The sequence goes on from JASDDO010000031.1 coordinate 143,321,662, forward strand.
GTTCTCGACTTCTTGTTTATATTCTCTAAATTTCTCAAAAGCTTCTGATTTGTGTTTCATCAAGAACACATACCCGAACCTAGAGAGATCGTCAGTGAATGTAATGAAGTACGAAGAACCATCCCTGGCATATGTAGACATGGGACCGCATACATCACTATGTATCAGTCCCAAGAGTTCAGTAACTCTTTCTCCGTGTCCTGTAAACGGAGTTTTGGTCATCTTGCCTTTGAGACATGACTGGCAAGTGTCATAAGATGAAAATTCGAACGGTTTCAAATATCCATCCTTATGCAACTTAGCTAGTCGTGTGCATTGATGTGACCCAGTCTACAATGCCACAAGAAGGATTCGTTCAGTTCTGAACTCTTCCTCTTGTGTGTATTTGTTGTAAGTCCACGTTGCGACCCCCGGTTCTTACGGGGAGGCGGAAACGGTATAAAATCAAAATTTTAACGCAAGAGGCAACATGGACTATGCTAGGTCGGGATCTTTACCTAAACTAAAACTAGCATACAAAGCTAAAGAGATTTAGCTACTCGGTTGAAGATGGTTATACCTAGCTTTTCTTGAACTCCTTCTCTTCAAGCTCCGGTGGTGGTCCGATGGCTCCTTCTCGTCGTCTCCGTATGCCGAAGATAGATCCACTTGAAAGCTCCAACCTTTAGCTCCTTCTTCGTTCTTTGAAGAAACTAGTTCACTTGGTTTGCTAAACCTAGTGAACTAGAATGAGTAGAGATGATTTAGAATGGGATTTTATCTATGGTTCTTGATTCTCAACTCATGAGACAAGAGAACCATAGATCAAGAGAGGGAGCAAGAGGTTGAGGGTGAGAGCAAGAGGAGAGCTCAAGAACAAGAGAGAGAATGAGCAAGAAAGAATGAGCAACTCTTTTGTCTCTCACCCTCTCATAATCCAAAAGAAAAAATGATAACTCATCATATCAAAAAAGTCTTATGTGATGGTAGGAAGCAACCATAACCTTATCATGTCATGCACTCATTTTACTCAAATGAATAAGCAAGAAAAAAGTCTTTGGCATGAAATGATAACCATGGTTATCATGATGGTCAACTAGTCAAGCCTAGTCAACCGGTCAACAAGTCAACTAAAGTCAACAAGTCAACAAAGTCAACAAGTCAACAAAAGTCAACAAGTCAACAACCATATCACCATAATACTTAATTAATATAATAGTTAATCACATATGATATTCTCATTAGGGTTGAGCAAAAAGTCAAAAAGTCAACGGTCAAATGTCAACAACCCTAATGAGAATCCGCTGTCTGTGCCTCCCTGTCAACTGTGCATACACACCCGCATCCGCGTTCCGAGGAACACGAATGCAAACTGGATAAATCCAATCCCATAAGGTACACTAGGATCTAGCTTAAACCAAAGCCCGCTAGTGTAAACTGTCCGGACACTGTACGTGCACAAGTGCACGGATGTGACCGAACCCTGTCGCAAAACCATGCGACCTGTCGCAATACCATGCGACCTCTACTCTTTTGCCTAAAGGCGAAAAGCTTTCTGTGTGGGACTCTAAAGACTCGACACTACGCTGGCAGTGGGTTTAACCACAGACCGCAAGCGGCACTAGCTGTGCGTAACGGTCCCCAGGTAATGCCGACAAGAAGACCGACGAGGCGAAACCCATCTGAACTCCTACTGAGCCTGAGTGTGACATTCTCCGTACAGTCCGGTCTGTTCGTCTGATACATCGCATGGCGGGCCTAGGGGGCGGTAAACGTCAGTCCCCCAATAGCGGTACAAGTCGTGCCGGAGCGAAGCCCAAAACACCCTGAGATAACACTGGAAACCTACCAGTATATCTCGTTTGCCCTGGCCAGGGACTACTCGTGTAATGGCTCTCCTAGACACAGCGCGATGTCAACCCCCAATACCGGGAGAGACGAATCCTGTCTAACCGTCACTGCCTCCAAGTGCTTCGGGACTGCACCCAACCATCACCTGTTTGCACGACTCCTTTGAGCCGTGGTAGGGTAGTGATCAAAGTACAGTGGGAACACACCCGAGGCGAAGTGACAGTGTCAAGTCAGCGGACTAAGCTGTACTCATGTCACCTGGGAACTGATAACTGACGATAGGTATAATACCAACTGGTCAGTTCCCGACGAGTCCTGTCCAGTGTACCCGTAACCTAACGGGCACCCGCATACTATCTCAAGTACGACGTACTGACGGCTGTGGGACAGACCGTCTCCCACACTGGGATGAGAAGCGCATGCGCTGGTCTACTCCGGAGTATCGATGCCCTGTCTCGATAGTCCTGCGACCAGGGACCTGCATAAGGATGTGCTTCTAGATTACCCAGCCCCACTAGAGTGACGGCCATCACATCGCTGGTAATCAAGCAAAGATCCTAAGGGCTCCACTAATGTGTATAAGCAATATACAAAGATAAACACATGTACACATTGAAGTAGAAATAAACCAAGTAGCATACTACCATTTTGAGCAAGATTGTATATACAAGGTGAATATCCCAAGCTTCCATTAAGTAATATACATACTAGTATGATACAGTAATGGCCTCTAGGGCATATACACTAACAATCTCCCACTTGCACTAAGGCCATGTACTGGCGTATCGAAGACCTATCATCTCGATCAGCCGCTCGAACTGAGTCTGGGGTAGGGCCTTGGTGAATGGATCTGCAGTGTTGTCTTCCGAAGCGACTCTCCGAACCTCGATCTCCTGGCGATCCACGATCTCCCTGATCAGGTGATACCGCCTCAAGATGTGCCTGGATCTCTGATGGGACCTGGGTTCCTTCGCTAAAGCTATAGCCCCATTGTTGTCGCAATACAGAGGTATTGGATCAACAATGGACGGAACCACCTGAAGTTCTTTCAAGAACTTCCTCATCCAGACAGCTTCTTTTGCGGCATCAGATGCAGCGATGTATTCCGCTTCCATCGTCGAGTCTGCAACGGTTTCTTGTTTGGAACTCTTCCAACACACCGCCCCTCCATTGAGGGTGAAGACAAAACCCGACATGGACTTGGAATCATCCTTGTCACTCTGGAAGCTGGAGTCAGCAAAGGCCTCGATCTGGAGGTCTTTTCCGCCATACACCAAGAACATCTCCTTAGTCCTTCTCAGGTACTTGAGAATGTTCTTTACTGCTATCCAGTGTTTCTCCCCAGGGTTTGACTGATACCGGCTTACCACACTCAGTGCATAAGCTACATCCGGTCTGGTACACAACATCGCATACATTATAGAGCCTACCGCAGAAGCGTAGGGTATAATCGACATGCGATCCCTCTCCAAATCAGTCTTGGGAGACATCTCTTTAGAGAGGGTGATCCCGTGACAAGCCGGTAGGTTACCGCGCTTGGAATCTTCCATACTGAATCTCTTCACTATGGTGTCGATGTACCTGGACTGAGAAAGTCCCAATATCCTCTTGGATCTGTCACGGTAGATCCGGATACCCAGAATGTATGAGGCATCACCCAGGTCTTTCATGGAGAACCTGTGTGACAAGAACCCCTTGACAGATTGTAGCATAGGAATGTCATTTCCTATTAAGAGAATGTCATCCACGTATAAAACGAGGAATACTACAGTTCTCGCTACAAATCTACTATAGATGCATGGTTCATCTGGATTTTTGATAAAGCCAAATTCTTTGACCGTCTCATCAAAGCAGATGTTCCAACTCCGCGATGCCTGCTTTAGTCCATAGATGGACTTAAGCAACTTGCACACCTTTCCGCTGCTCCCACTCTGAATGAAACCCTCTGGCTGGTCCATATAGACACACTCCTCTAAATTTCCATTTAGAAAAGCTGTCTTTACGTCCATTTGCCAAATCTCATAATCGTGGAAGGCAGCAATGGCAAGAAGGATCCGAATGGATTTCAGCATGGCTACTGGAGAAAAGGTTTCGTCATAGTCCAAGCCAGGTCTTTGACGGAAACCCTTTGCTACCAGCCTAGCTTTATAGGTCTCAACCTGTCCATCTACACCAATCTTCCTTTTGAAGATCCACTTGCATCCTACGGGTTTTACCCCGTCTGGAGCAATGTCCAACGTCCATACCTTGTTGGTGTACATGGACTCCATTTCGGTCCGCATTGCATCCAGCCATTTCACTGAGTCAACGCTCTGAACGGCCTGCTGGAAGCTAGTAGGCTCATCATAATCTATGATGCAATCCTCTCTATCCCCGTCTATGAGAAAACCGCAGTATCTCTCGGGTGGATGAGACTGCCTACTACTCCTGCGGAGCGGCGTAGGAATGTCCTGTTCTTTCGAACCCTCTGGTTCCTCTAAGCTTTCAGTAATGTTTTGTGGTTCTGGAATTTCTTCCAGTTCTACTACGCTCCCACTTATCTGGTTTTCCAAAAACTCAGTTTCCAAGAAGTAGGCATGACGAGAAACAAGGACTTTTTGTTCCTCTTCGTAGTAGAAAAGATACCCCTTGGAGTTCTTTGGGTATCCCACAAACTTGCACTGTACTGAGCGTGCCTCGAGCTTGTCCGCATGCTGCTTTTTCACAAAAGCCGGACATCCCCATGTCTTGAAGGATTTAAGACAGGGTTTCTTCCCACTCCACATCTGATATGGTGTGGTAGGCACTGTCTTAGTAGGAACTTGGTTCAAGAGATGTGCAGCTGTTTCCAGTGCATAACCCCAGAAAGATCGCGGTAACTCAGCCTTACTCATCATGGAACGAACCATATCCAATAGGGTTCGATTCCTCCTTTCCGATACACCGTTATGTTGCGGAGTGTATGGAGGAGTACGCTGAGAGAGAATTCCATTCTCTTTTAAATAGTCCAGGAACTCGGCACTCAAGTATTCTCCACCTCGATCCGATCTTAGAATCTTAATACTTTTGCCTGTTTGTTTTTCAACTTCATTCTTGTAATCCTGAAATTTCTCAAAGGCCTCGGATTTGTGCTTCATTAAGAAGACATGTCCATACCTAGAGAAATCGTCTGTGAAAGTAATGAAGTATGAATAACCGCTTCGCGCATGTGTAGACATTGGACCACACACGTCACTGTGTATGAGTCCCAAGAGCTCGCTCGCTCTTTCTCCGTGTCCAGTGAACGGAGTCTTTGTCATCTTTCCCATGAGACAAGATTCACAAGTGGCATAAGACTGATACTCGAACGGATCCAAGTATCCTTCTTTATGTAACTTAGTCAACCGTGTCTCATTGATGTGACCCAGTCTACAATGCCATAAGAAAGCCTGATTAATATCTGGAGACTTTCTTTTGTGTGTATTCTGGACATTAAAAATCTGTGGTTGGTTTAACACGTATATACCATTACTCAATGTACCTGACCCAATCAGAACTTGATTAAGGTGAATGTTTACAACATTACTTACAAACGCAAATTCATAACCTTCTTTAGAAACTAAAGATACAGAAATGATATTACAAGTTGCGTTGGGTACAAAAAAGCAATTACGCAAAACCAAAACATGTCCATCTGACATTCCCAGGTGATAGTCCCCCACGGCTTTAGCATCCATGCTAGCTCCGTTCGCAACTCTGAGGGTCATGTCACCTGCCTTCAAAACCCTACGGTTTCTCAACGCCTGCAAAGAATTACAGATATGAGATCCTGATCCGGTATCCAATACCCAGGAAGTAGAGTTTATTGAAAGACAGTTTTCAATAACATACACACCTGAAGCTGAAGCTGCAACCTGCTTCAATTCCTGTGTTCTGGCCTTCCAGGCCCTGCAATCATTCTTCCAGTGTCCTTTCTTATGACAATAGAAGCATTCTTCCTTATCCACAAGCTTCCCTGCTATCTTTGTTGCTTTACCCTTTCCCTTCGTATCCACTTTACTTACACCGCCCCTTGGTTTGGCGGGGGCCTTCTTCTTCTTTCCCTTGGCTTTCGCCTTGGACCTAGAAGAAGATGATCCTCCTACAAACAAAGTGGATGTATCCCTACCTTTCTGTAGGGTGCCCTCTGCGCTCCTCAGCATGTTGAGGAGCTCTGATAGTTCAACCTCTTTTTCTTGTAGGTTGAAGTTCAGTATAAACTGGGCGTAAGTGGAAGGAAGGGACTGGAGAACTATATCTGTATATAGCTCACTCTCCAATGTGATCCCTAGGTCAGCGAGCTCCTCAATGTAGCCGATCATCTTTAGCACGTGCTCGGCTACTGATGATCCGACGGCCATTCTTGTCGAAAATAACTTTCTCGACGCTTCGTATCTTGCGATACGAGATTGCTCTCCATACAGTTCTTTTGTATGGAGCAATATGGATTCCATGTCCATATTCTCATGCCTCCTCTGATGTTCGTTGTCCATCGAGGCAAGCAAGAGGCACTTGGCCTTCGCGCTATCAATCTCCCAAGTCTTGCGGATTTCCTTATCCGCGACGCTGGAAGTTGGACCAGGGACTGGGGGAGCTTTGGTGGTAAGAAGATACCCCAGCTTGTCATAAGTGATTGCTATCTTGACATTCCTGAGCCAATCTTTGTAGTTTGGCCCTGTCAGTTTGTTTTTATCTAGGAGTAACTTAAGTCCAGTCATGTTGATTGGTCGCTGCAATTTGGAGAGAAGAAGAAACACTCAGCATGATGCTCTTGCAAGTTTAGAGTGGTTTTTAGTTTGTCTAAACAGGATGGCTCCCACTGTTTCTCGAATCCCTCCTCAAACCATAAAGGAAGAATTAGTCAGGATCAATCCCACCGTACAATACTTGCTTAACCGTTCGGCCAGGCTGGTGTCGGTACTTCGAGGGAGGTTTTCCAACGCTTTCGCGAAGTTCCTTAATTAAAGAACCTCTTTTCCCTGGGGGCGTAGCCCCGCTAACACCTTTCTAGGCACCTACTAGGTTTATAGCATTGATCGTTAAGTGAGAAATTTCCCGAGGAGTAGCATATACTCACAGTAGGATCGGGATCCAAATATCATCGCGTGACGAAACTGAAGGAATCCTACCAGAATCACCACACTCCAAATGGTATGCAAAACTAGCAAGTTTCAGTTCTTATGAAACTCCCGATGTGGATTTTTGCCCCATGCTCTTATGACCTTGACTAAGGCCAACAAATCATAAGTCACATGTCAAGTTCTACCCGTCGTTATCCAGGTTAATTTGAATCCATCCGTATCTACCCTTGACTATGGCCAACAAGGCAATACGACTGTCCCAAACCAACGCATTCTATCTATGCAACATATGAATACCCACCAGCTACCAAACACTGTGCCTTGACTAAGGCCAACAAACACAGCTTGAATACCGTTGAATATTCATATGAAACGACGGAGGGCTACGAATGGTTTTGGCAAAAACCGTGAACGTAGTGAACTTGATTTGGTCGATGGAACGAGATAGCTTTTAAATGGAGTGGCTCAAACTCCGTATTTTAAAAGTTGGTTTTGAAAAGAACCGAGTGGTTTTTCGAAAGTGTTCCAACGACTTTAACTTGGTTTATTATCTTGCATTAGTTCTTTTAATGCGTGATATTCTTGCATTAGTACTTTTAATGCGTCCCATCATTTAAATCCTACCATTGCAGAAAACAACCAAAATATGACGTACGCTTATGCCATTCGCATTCGCCACTGGGCCCCGTCATTACCCGTTAGGTTACTTAACTAACGACAGAGCGGGGGCTGGGCTAGCGCGTCTGTAAAACATAAGCAACGCCTAAATAGAAAGCAATGATAAACATTTCAGATCACAGATAAATACATTGGATATGCTAGTAATCTGTAATTTGTACGAGCCTGTAACAAAAAACAGATAACACGGTCGCGGTGAATAGCCAATACCCCACCCAAGACCCCTACGGGTGCGGCAAACTACCCGCCAAGTACCCGAAGCGTAGCAACCTCCCTCATCTCCATGAGTAGGCCACTCGACACTTCGGCATACCCGGTAGTTTGTGCACCCCTCCATGGGTCTATCCTAGGAGCAAAAACAGTAAAAGAATTATACAATGACGGCTACAACCCCGACCCGGTTGTGCGGCCAAACAAATAATAATTATTACATCAATTTACATTTACAATGAATTGCAAGAAAAGAAAACTCTCGTCTCACAACCCCCGGCTATTCACCCGCGACAATCCAACATATTTATATACACATTCCAGCACATTACAGATCATGTATAACCCCGACTAATCGTCTTATAGCGATTAGTCGACGTTCAATACATGCAAACATTACAGATATAACCATCATAGTCAAAGCGCAGTGAAGTTCGGAAAAATACGGAATTATAGGCCCCCAAAAGTAAATTTTAGTTCTGGAAAATCTGGGCATATAATTTATATCCTAAAAATCCCAAAATCAACACATAAAGACACTGCACGAAAATCGATGCAGAGGGGACATCAAGTCGCGGCGGATCCGCGGCGGCCAAGAAGGCTCACGCGGCGGAAGGGCGGCGGCTTAGACGAATCTCTGTGTCGTTTTTCATGGGTGTTTTTAGAAAACCCTGAGATGAATTTACAGATATAAAGTTTTTCATTTCGAGCCAAAAAAATTTCAACAGAAACTCAGGTTTTGGAAAAATACGGTTTTTGGGTTTTTTACGGTTCCGAACTTCGTTGCACTTCACTACCAAGCTAGTTTAAGTTTAGTTAGGCTCTGATACCACTGTAAGTCCACGTTGCGACCCCCGGTTCTTACGGGGAGGCGGAAACGGTATAAAATCAAAATTTTAACGCAAGAGGCAACATGGACTATGCTAGGTCGGGATCTTTACCTAAACTAAAACTAGCATACAAAGCTAAAGAGATTTAGCTACTCGGTTGAAGATGGTTATACCTAGCTTTTCTTGAACTCCTTCTCTTCAAGCTCCGGTGGTGGTCCGATGGCTCCTTCTCGTCGTCTCCGTATGCCGAAGATAGATCCACTTGAAAGCTCCAACCTTTAGCTCCTTCTTCGTTCTTTGAAGAAACTAGTTCACTTGGTTTGCTAAACCTAGTGAACTAGAATGAGTAGAGATGATTTAGAATGGGATTTTATCTATGGTTCTTGATTCTCAACTCATGAGACAAGAGAACCATAGATCAAGAGAGGGAGCAAGAGGTTGAGGGTGAGAGCAAGAGGAGAGCTCAAGAACAAGAGAGAGAATGAGCAAGAAAGAATGAGCAACTCTTTTGTCTCTCACCCTCTCATAATCCAAAAGAAAAAATGATAACTCATCATATCAAAAAAGTCTTATGTGATGGTAGGAAGCAACCATAACCTTATCATGTCATGCACTCATTTTACTCAAATGAATAAGCAAGAAAAAAGTCTTTGGCATGAAATGATAACCATGGTTATCATGATGGTCAACTAGTCAAGCCTAGTCAACCGGTCAACAAGTCAACTAAAGTCAACAAGTCAACAAAGTCAACAAGTCAACAAAAGTCAACAAGTCAACAACCATATCACCATAATACTTAATTAATATAATAGTTAATCACATATGATATTCTCATTAGGGTTGAGCAAAAAGTCAAAAAGTCAACGGTCAAATGTCAACAACCCTAATGAGAATCCGCTGTCTGTGCCTCCCTGTCAACTGTGCATACACACCTGCATCCGCGTTCCGAGGAACACGAATGCAAACTGGATAAATCCAATCCCATAAGGTACACTAGGATCTAGCTTAAACCAAAGCCCGCTAGTGTAAACTGTCCGGACACTGTACGTGCACAAGTGCACGGATGTGACCGAACCCTGTCGCAAAACCATGCGACCTGTCGCAATACCATGCGACCTCTACTCTTTTTCCTAAAGGCGAAAAGCTTTCTGTGTGGGACTCTAAAGACTCGACACTACGCTGGCAGTGGGTTTAACCACAGACCGCAAGCGGCACTAGCTGTGCGTAACGGTCCCCAGGTAATGCCGACAAGAAGACCGACGAGGCGAAACCCATCTGAACTCCTACTGAGCCTGAGTGTGACATTCTCCGTACAGTCCGGTCTGTTCGTCTGATACATCGCATGGCGGGCCTAGGGGGCGGTAAACGTCAGTCCCCCAATAGCGGTACAAGTCGTGCCGGAGCGAAGCCCAAAACACCCTGAGATAACACTGGAAACCTACCAGTATATCTCGTTTGCCCTGGCCAGGGACTACTCGTGTAATGGCTCTCCTAGACACAGCGCGATGTCAACCCCCAATACCGGGAGAGACGAATCCTGTCTAACCGTCACTGCCTCCAAGTGCTTCGGGACTGCACCCAACCATCACCTGTTTGCACGACTCCTTTGAGCCGTGGTAGGGTAGTGATCAAAGTACAGTGGGAACACACCCGAGGCGAAGTGACAGTGTCAAGTCAGCGGACTAAGCTGTACTCATGTCACCTGGGAACTGATAACTGACGATAGGTATAATACCAACTGGTCAGTTCCCGACGAGTCCTGTCCAGTGTACCCGTAACCTAACGGGCACCCGCATACTATCTCAAGTACGACGTACTGACGGCTGTGGGACAGACCGTCTCCCACACTGGGATGAGAAGCGCATGCGCTGGTCTACTCCGGAGTATCGATGCCCTGTCTCGATAGTCCTGCGACCAGGGACCTGCATAAGGATGTGCTTCTAGATTACCCAGCCCCACTAGAGTGACGGCCATCACATCGCTGGTAATCAAGCAAAGATCCTAAGGGCTCCACTAATGTGTATAAGCAATATACAAAGATAAACACATGTACACATTGAAGTAGAAATAAACCAAGTAGCATACTACCATTTTGAGCAAGATTGTATATACAAGGTGAATATCCCAAGCTTCCATTAAGTAATATACATACTAGTATGATACAGTAATGGCCTCTAGGGCATATACACTAACATTTGTTATGCTTAGAACTGTTGATTGATTTAGAACATAAATGCCATTGCACAATGTGCCTGATCCAACCAACTTTTGGTTACGGAAAATGTTCATAACATTATCCTGTGATACAAAATTATATCCCTCTTTACTCAACAAAGAAACCGATATAATGTTGCATATCAGGTTCGGCATGTAATAGCATTCGTTCAGAACCAATGTATTGCCAGTTGGTAATGCAAGGTGATATTCCCCGACGGTCTTAGCTGCAACAATTGCACCATTTCTAACTCTTATGTCTTTATCACCTTCTCCAAGTTCTCTACCTTTTCTAAGCCCATGTAACTGATTACATATATGGGATCCTGACCCGGTATCTAATACCCAGGACGTAGGGCAAATGGAGAAACAGTTCTCTGTAACGAACACACCCGAAGAAAATGCATCAACATGTACTTTCTTCATTCGGGTGGCATGAGAATCCTGGTATTCCCCTATATCCTGTTCAGTCCTATAACTCTTATAAGAAAGAACGGAACCAACGTTCCCCAGCACAGTATAACATGCGGGTTCAGTCAATACATCCATATTATTATCTTGATTAAGGCATGACATGGTCGCTACCTGGAGAGAGAGAGAAGAAAACACTTTAGCATATGCTCTTGCAAGATCAGATTGGTTTATTATCTTATCTAATCAGGATGGCTCACACTGTTTTTTATCAAATCTTCCTTCAAATCTTAAAAGGAAAGGCTAGCCGGGATTAATTACACCCTACAACTTCGCCAATCTTTCAGCCAGGCCAGTGTCGGTACTTTGAGGGAGGTTCCCCGTGCTTTCGCACGGACCTAATTAAAGTAAACCTCGTTTTCCCAGAGGCGTAACCACGTTGACACCTTTCTAGACACCTACTTGATCGGCTAATTGTCCTGTGTAAAACTCTCCCAGGAGTAATAATTACTCGCAGTGGGTATCGGGATCCAACTATCTCATAGAAGGTATGCAATCTCATTGCAAATCTCAACACTTGAAATTCCCGATAATATTTTGCCCCAAACGATCTATGACCTTGACGGTCAACAAACCATAGACCGTAAGTCAAGTTCAACCCGTCACTTCTTGATTGAATTAAACCCACCCACACGACCCTTGACAAGGTCAACAAGGCCGTACGACTACCCTAATCCAATCTGCATCACATGCATAAGCAGATAAACACTGGTCAGCTACCGCACACTGCGCCTTGACATGGTCAACAAACGCAACACGAATACTAAGCAGGACTTATCTGAAATGACGGAGGGCTACGACAGGTTTTTCTGAAAACCTATTGCGTAATGAACTTGATATCGTTGTAGAATCGAGTGAATTTTGAAATGGAGTGATTTTAAGGCTTTTATTAGTTTTGCTAAAGAGGTCACTCCCGGTGAAGGGATCTCGGCTCTTTCCTCATCGAATAAGGTGCGGGATATATCATATATATCACTGTGCGAAGCAAAACTCCAAAAGCAGTCAAAAGTCAAACCGAGTGTTGTAGCATATGCCAGTTTTGCTAAACAGGTCACTCCCGGTGAAGGGATCTCGGCTCTTTCCCCATCGAATAAGGTGCAGGGTATATCATATATACCGCTATGCAAAGCAAAACTGTAGCTACCCCCTTTTTTTTAATTTAAAATTTGATTCTACAACATCTTTTAGGTTTCTTTTCTTTCATTAATCACATTAATGAAGTCTCATCATTTAAGTCACCTAAACATCACAGATAAATACGACGTACACTTATGCCATCCGCATTCGCCTCGATGTCCCCTCATGCACCGTTAGGTTAGGTAACTAACGACAGAGCAGGGCAGGGCTAGCGCGGGTGTAAAACATAAGTAACGTCTATATAATATATCATATATACTATATAAAGTATCTATCACAGTACATCTCATGATCACATCACAGATATCGCAGCAGAAACATAGATATAATGTGGGATATACTAGGACGTCCGTATTTAGTATTTAGCCAACAATAGAAAATACGGATTCCACAGTCGCGATGAATAGCCACGCCCACACCCTGGACCCCTACGAGAGCGGCAAGCGACCCTACCAATTCTGGAGTTTAGGAGACCCGGTCTCGACTCCTCGAGATGGCCTCCCATTGAACCCCAGAACCCGGTCACCCGTGCTCCCCTCCTTGGGTCCATCCTAATGCGGAAATGTAAATAATATACAACACTGGTGGCATCGACCTCAACCCGGAAGTGCCCCAAATAAAAGAATATTACATTACATTTGAATATACATGAATGAAAATATAAAACTCTCATTTCACATATAAAAAAACCCGGCTATTCAATCGCGACAATCCTGCACATCATATCTCAGCAACACATAATATCACATATTATCAACGTAAGTATGTATGCGTACCCCAATTGTCGTTGATGTATAGCAACGAAACCGGCGATATCGACATACTATACTTACGGTCACAGAAAAGAAAGTGTAAAACTGCAATATTTGGAATCCAAATTCTCTTTAAGACATCATAAATGCGAAATATCACATACTTCGTATTTCATGTCCAACTATATAAATTCCACATATTGCATCACATTCCAGATAAATAGACGGTATTAAAGTTTTCGAACGAACGATCAAATACCCAAGATTCGCTGAAGCTCAACACTTGAGCGGAGTTCAAAAACCCGGAGTGTGACACGGTAGTAGCGGTCCAGCCGTAGAAGGGTCAAGCCAACGCCTCACATGTGGCACGCCGTACTGCCCCAAACCCTAAGTTTCAAAGGGCAGTTCAAGACGGTCACATAATCGAGTTAAGGTTTGTTTTCTTCTAGAGGGTCCACCACAAAACTTGCACGTATCTCCAAAATATTTAAACCCCGTGAAAAGTGATCAAATGATACTCGTTCAAACACTTCAATACTTTCTAATTTATCCGGAAAAGCAAAACAAAATTAAATTCTCCGATCGAATCGACGATTACAAAATGAACCCCTGAATACTCAACACTTGAGTCAAATTAAAAATACCCAGAAAATATTAATAACAGAAACAAGAATTACTGTGCAAACCAACTTCCAAAGTCTCACTGTACGGCCGCGGTTCCGCGGCCCAAGCAGGGTATTGCCGCTGAACCGCGGCGGTCCGTACAGATCACGTGATCATTTTTGCGCCGTAATTCTTAAAAATCCCTGCTGTATTTTTTAAGTATTTTTAATTCACAAAAATCCCAGATTTTAAAAATTATCCAGAGAGGGGTTGATTTTGTCGATATCGGGTTCGATCGGGGTTTTAACTTCGTTAAAGTGTCGCCTAATGTTCTAGGTCGGCTCCGATACCACAGTTGGGTTAGCCTAGCACCCTATGTAGAGTTTGGAAGCATCACATGTCACAAAGATGGAATTTTTAGGATGCTAAGTTAACAAACATCGGATCTTTCCTAGAAAAATTAGGGTTTCTAAAACATGCATATCATCACATGAAAGAAAAGCTAGGGTTTGGAGAGTAAAACCTTTGTAGCTCCCTACGCTGGACTCCTTGGCTACTTGGGGTTTGGAAAAGCTCCGCTTGAACTCCTCTAGGTCACCGATGATCCACCCGGAGTCCGCTTTGTCCAAGCTAGCAACTTCGCAAGATCAAGAATGAAAATCGAAGCTAACACTCTAAACAAGTGGGCTAGACTTGTTTAGAATGGTGTTGTAGTGGATTTTCTCACTTCAAAATCCTATCTTGATGAATATTTTGCTCACTTGAAAATTCTAGAGAGCAAGAGCTCAAGGTTGAAGAAGATGATGGATATTTTTCAAGAAGAGAAGAATAACTCCCATTGAGAAAAAGAAAAAGACAAGTATATATATTTTTCTTTCTTCATCTCAAACCATGGTTATCTCTTTATGGATATTTAATTTTACTTTAGTTAAAACACAAGAGAAAGATTAAACCATGGTCAAAAGGTAGGTGCTAATGGTTAGGTTAAAAGAAGAGTGTAGAAACTTTTGACCATGATTCAATCTTATCTCTTTTCTTTTGTTTTAGCAAAAATAGAAATAAATATCCATAATATAAACCATGGTGTGAGTCTTATATATCCACCATTTGCTATGTATAAACAACCATGATAGATGATGTATGTATGTATGTGTGCATGCACATCCATATGTGCATGAATCAATAAGGAATGCATACATGCATCCATACATCCAAAGATACAAGAAAAGATTTCTAGTGAGAATCTAATGGTTAAATGATAAATCAACACTTGATTTATCAATCCGGCCATATCACATATGACCCCACCAAAAGCAAGCCGCCCGATCAATATACGGTATCCTATACACGCATTTTAATCGGGTCCATGCGCATATCGCATACGCGCACCACAACGTTTCGCCTGGACTAGGTAACTCCTTTGTGGGACTCTAAGACTCGTCAATACTCCGGCAGTGGGTGATAATCATATCAAGCACCCCCAAGCCGCAAGCGGTCAGCTAAACATAACGGTCACCCGGGTATTGAACGATCAGAAGAGAAAAGCGAACCTGCTACAACTCCCGTCGAGCCAACCAGCAACACTACCGTGCAGTCCGGTCTCCTCGTCTGATATGTCGCATTTCAAGTCTAGGGGTGGTAAACGTCAGACCCTAATAACCGATAAGTCGTGCCGATGTGAGGCTCATAACGGGTCGAGAAACTACTGGTAACACTTACCAGCAAATCTCAGAATCAGCCCTGGCCAGGGACTTCCCTGTTACGGCCAATCGAGCACAGTGCAACATCAACCCCCAATACCGGGAGAGACAAAACCCCTCCTATCGCTCATTGCCTCCATGTGACTCGGGACTGTACCCAAAAATCACCGTTTTGCACGCCATCATGGACGTGGTAAGGTGGAAATCAAAGCACAGTGGGAATCACACAAGACTCTATGACGATCTCGGGTCTACAGACTAACCTGCACAAGTGTCACCTGAGAAATGCCATCTGACGTGAGGTATAATACCATCTGGGAGTTCTCAGCGAGTCCGTCCAGTGTTCCCAGTCTCCACTGAGCACCCGTATACCATCTCTGATGTCAAACACCAATGGATATGGGATCATCCATCGCCCATCTCATGGGTCGAGAAGCGTATACGCTAGTCTACACTGGTATATCGATGCCCCGTCTCGATACACCCACGACTAGGGACCTTGAAGGATGTACTTATGGACTACCATGTCCCCACTAGTATGATCCTCATCATAGTCCAGGTAGTCAAGTACACATCCTAAGGACTTTACCAACATGTAACTATAAGACAGTATAAAGAGACTAGTATACATGTTAAGATAAACAGCAACCAGATAGCATACTATCATATCGAGCAAGAAAGTCATCTCTATATATGTCCAAGCATCCAATATAATATACATCATCTGTACAATACTGGCCTCTAGGGCATACATACAACTAACAAAGCCTACACAAAAGATCAGTTTACAGAGTACAAAGGCAACGCAAGGTCCAAGATTACAAAACGAACGGTTAAAAGTTCACTGCAAATTGTTCACTGGAGATCTGGAACCAACGTAGAAGCCCAATTGATGAAAGAACCAAATAAATAAGAAGCATAAACAGCAGAGAAAAAGCCCAGAAAAACACACACTCCAAGTCGACCAATGGGCCGCGGAACCGCGGCCCAAACCCTACCCAGGCCGCGGTTCCGCGGCCATATGAAGCCCTTACTTACAGAAATTTTTACCAAGTTTTGTTGCGGCGCTGAATAGTCTTTCTAAGGGGTATTTTTGTAAATGCAGACGTGCGAATCAATTGTAACCTTGGGTTTCTATCTCCTATAAATAGAGACCCAATTCATTGTATTTTCTCATGCCTCCCTAAGCCTCTTTCTATGAATAAAATTTAGAATTCTTTTGGAGAGCATCGGTGCCTCTTTTAATTTCATGAATTCAGATCTGACAACCCTGTGTTGATGTTTGGAGAGAGCCATCTGTAAGTAGTTTTATTTAATTGCTCTAGTTCATATTTTAATTCCTTACCTTAGATATTAGCTTTGGGGAAGGCTTTTGAGAGATGAGATCTCTCATCCCTTTCTTACCCATCACATATAATCAATAGGACTCCATGCATACATGCACACACCGCGCCCTACGGCACCCTATCCCTCGAGGTAGCGGTGATACCATAGTATAAAGGCCCGGTTGCGCGTGTTTTCCATGGAGGTTAGGGTAAGAATTGATAAAGGAAGGACAAGAACCTAGAGGAAGGAACACCTTCCCGAATGGATCTAATCCCCTTTATTGATAATTACCATAACTCCTTATAGATCTTCATTTGGGTATAGAAAGCGTTGAGATTTATTTACATTTCCAAACCATTCCTAAACCTAACCCTAGCAAGATTTAGATCTAGATAATCTTAGTATAGATAGATTTAGTTTTTAGATTTAATAATCAATCCGAACACCCATTGGAATTAACTCGTTTGAGCGATTAGGAAATTCACAACATCCCTGTGGACCGACCCGTATTCACTGGCTAGCTGCAAAGCGACGCCGTTCTTGATTGCGGTAATAATATTTTTGATCGTTAAAATCTCTATCAATCAAATGGCGCCGTTGCCGGGGATGGCGTGTTATTTTTTTTTTGCAATTTCGGGATAATCAAAATTAAAAAATCATAAAAATCTGAAAAAATCCAAAAAAATATATAAATATATTATCTGTTATTTTGGAAAGGGTACTTTGTTGTTTGAATTTTGCAGGATCTATATACAAATTCGGATCTGGAAATCTACAGAAAGCTGAACAGAAAAAAAAAACAGATCGGAACAACAGAAGATCACAACAACCGAGAAACAGAAGAATTTTGGAGGACCGAGTCTACAAGTCAACCGAGGTGATCTGGTGTAAAAAAAACGTCCAGCTGGCCGCGGAACCGCCGCGGGACACCCCTTCTGGCCGCGGAACCACCGCGGCCTGGTCGATTCAGGGCGAGAAAAAAAAACCTGTAAGTCTTCGAATCTCCTCATCTGCAAATCTCCGATATATCTTCTGAAAAATCTCCTGCAGGATTCTTTGCGCTTACAAAAATCTTTCCCCTTCCAAATAACAAATCTTGTGCAGGATTCTTTGCGCTCGCTTAAAATAGAAATTGATTGCAAGTAATATTTTTTGTTTTGCATATCTTTTATCGAAAATCTTTTTGCAAAATTTCCAAATAAAGAGCAAGCCGAAAATGGAAAATTTTAATTAGAAAACTTGCAAACTTTGAAATTCACAAAGAAAAAAAGATTTGATTGTAAGTGATTTACTGTTTTGCATATCTTTAATCGGACTTTAAGGGGCTTTTGACCAATTCAGATTGGGTGGAGATGTCATCACCCTTCCCAGGATCCCAGAAATCACATAAGGCATATGCATTGACCATCTATTAATTAAAAAATACTAGACTCAGCCCTAAGGACTTCGAGCTCAATAAGACAGAGGACTAGTTATAGGCATCAGCCGTTTATCCTAACCTGACTTTGCGGTGTCTAGGCAAGTGTGTCAAGGCAAGTGGTTACTTAATTAGGACCGCTACTTGTAGCGGGGAGCCTCCCACTTACCTGGCACTTACCTGGCCGCAAGTGGCGGTGAAGAGGCGGTTTGAGGTCCTATCTCTAGCCCTTTGGAACAGTTAGGAGTTGTCTAGCTGACCTAGGTGACCCTAGAGTTAGGCCTGATTGTGCATTTTTGGTTGATCGAAAGTGTGTCTTAGCCCTTTATCAAATTTTTTTTTTGCAAACAGTTTCAAATAAAGAGAAAAAAAGGAATTTTTTTTTTATAAAAAACTTGCAACTTGTCGCGTAAAATCCTTCCACCCCACCACCTACCTTCTTCATCTTCTCTTTCTTCTATCATGGGTACCCCACATCATAAATCTCTTGCCGAACTTTGGTATCCCGAACCTAACTTTGCGTCATACGTCAATTGTTTCGGTCGATTTAAAGAAGATCCCTCCATGCCAAAAATATCTTTGAAAGATCAAATAGAAGCGTCTAGGAGAAACAGTTTGACTTTGCAACCCACTTTGTGTCAACCTTCACCACCTTCGTATGTTGACACCACCTTTTCAAGTCCTGCTGTAATTCCTAAACCGATGTCCATTACTGAGCACATTGCTCAATCTCGTAGCCGATCTTTCACCCCTCTCCACTCATCTAGTTCTAGGGATCAACAAGTCCATTCACTCCTGTCCAACCATCCAATTCCTACCAGTCCTACCCGACTTTCCCACCTTCACTAAACCCTGTTTCTACACAGCCTTTTTGGGAGTTTCATGTATCCAAACAATTTCGAATCTTTTGCCGAAACCCCCTTACCACCCAAGTCTAGTTTGGAACAGTCGTTGGAAGCTTATATTGCAGCAACAAACAAAATGACTCGGAATGTGGAAGCATCCATAGCCGCCCTTATGCAACCTGCTAAACCGGTTGCTAGTTTCCAACTAGCTTCAAATTTTTCAATGTATGTGGAGGCGGTTGGACAGAGTGAGAATGTGAGAGGATTTCCAAATCAAACCTACCCATACCCAATTGAATCCAACAACTCCAATTTTCAAACATGTGTCCAAAATGATGAGTTGTGCGACTTTGTAGTGCTTGATTTGCTAAATTGTGAGGAACCCCTTTTGAGTGAAACCGCACCTAATCCGTTTGACCTTTACACCTCCAATCTAGAACCTAAATCGATAAATATCCATGTTTTTGATGAGGTGTCAGAAAAAATTGATTTTCACTTGATTGAGGATATAGACGCCGGGAAAATTTCGGATGATGAACCTGTCGATTTGATAGAACTTTTATGTCCAATTCATCATCCCGAACCCTTAAATGTTTCTCCCGAACTTCATATAAGTCTTGATTTTGATGATAATGGCATGGATGAGTTAAATATTGAGGAGAATTATGAGGATAGTATTGAGGAGAGTAGTAAAGATAATATTGAGGTTGAACCATTTTTGTTTGATGTGTCGATTTTTCCAATTCATCCTCTTGAACCTTTACCTAAATCACCCTCCCTCCTTTCCATCGTTCCGACCACGCCTAATATCATGCTTGAAGACTGTGAGTTTGAAAAATTTCTCTTTGAATCTAACACAGTTCTCACAGACGATAACACATACGAGTGTTTCACTTTTTCGGACGATGTTGATGACTCACCGCCCGAGTTTGAGTCCTTTACATTTTCAGATGAGTTAGTCGAACCATCAGACTCGGTTGCTTACAGTTGTTTCGAACCATTGATGGAATCTTTCAAATTTGAGACGGTTTACTACGGTGAGAATGAGACTGTCCCGAATTCACTCCCTTTCGTCCTTCCTATCGTTCCAACCGTACAAAAGACCATTACGCTTTCATCTCCAATACCAAGTTCGGCGTACCCATGTTTTCTTGCGAATCTTGAGGGATTTGACCCCATTTCTCGACGGGTTGATAGGTTAGCACAATCGCTTTTAACACATCGGTCATCACAAATTGTGCTAATTTATTCACTCAATTTACACCCTCAAGATCGTGCTACCCTTCTTTCTTTTTTTCGCCCCTCTTCTCCCCCACCGAGACCGTATCCCGCTTCTATCTTCACATGGTCTCGTGTGCTTATCATTTCTCTTCTTTCCACTCCCTCCCTTCACCAACTCTATCATTACCACGATAAGATTTTTGAATGGTTGGTGCTAACCTTTGGCTTGTGTAAGGCCAAGCTTAAGTTTGGGGGGAACCTTTGTATATATGTACATATATTTTTGTTTTCTTTTTCTATAAAAAAAAAATTCAAAACAATAAAATAAAAAAAAATTATAAATAAATAAACAGGGGAGTGCCGACATTCTCAACTCTCTTGGTGTAGCATGACAGTGAGGACACTGTCAAGTTTAAGTTTGGGGGTATGCTCGGTACGTCTTCTTCCTTCGCATTCATTTGTATATTTTTGCATTTGCATACTTATTTGAAAACCCATAAAAAATTGAAAATTTTCAAAAATTATAAAAATAAATGTATTCAATTTTGGCTAATTGACTTGAGTTTGACAAAAAGGTTAACTAGTTAGGAACAACTAGATCTTAGACTTAGTAAATTAAAAACCCTAAAAATAACCTTCCTTAAAGTTTAGCGGTAGAAAGTATATGTCTTTGTAGTTTATTTACAAATAGGCAAATTTTGAGGTCAGTTCTTGGGCTAAGTTGAAACAAAGGAAAAGTATTGATGTTCTTATTGGAGTATAAGTTTGAAAAATAATTCCTAGCTTAAGTCTAGATTCTGAAAATGTATACCCTACAAGTTGCACAATCACGCACCTTGAAACTTGGAATAGTAGAAGAGACCTTCAAATGCTCTTGTCTAAAGTCCTTAGTACGAAGAAAATAAAAGGAAAAAAAAGTGAATAAAGAAAAAAAAAATGAACACTGGTTTTTGTGATTACTTAAGGCTGCAAAAATAAAAAAATATTTAGCGAGGGTGCTTCATCACTTAGTGCCTTAGACCAACTAGTTTGGGAGTCACTGCTAAAGCCTTAGGTGTTGCAAGACTAGGAATTACGCTTTAAAGTGCAAACGCATTTAGTAATCGGTCGTTGGTACCTCAAGAAGTATTAACGGTCGCATGAAGGATGTGTAAGCAAAATTCATAAAAATTCACCAATTAAGAAGTGCTTTGGACAACGGACAAGAGTACGATTGCTTGATTTGAATTTCCAAGTGTAGGGGTGATATATACACACACGTAGGGGTATGTGATTGGGATTTAGATAAGAGATAGGAATGAAGAATAGAACTTGTATCTTTAATAGAGTTGATAAAAATTCCTAAGTGGAGATGGAACCCTAGAAGAAAAACTTCAGAGATGCCGAAAGCTAAGTAAGTCTATAGAACATATATAATCTTAAGTTAAATGATGAGGAAGTGTGAAGAATATGGGTGGATAATTTACGAGTCGACGATAATAGAATTCCTTGTTAGAAAACCTAATTGGAGAACTAAAGTCGAAAAGCCAAATTGATAAGATTTTGTGGGTAGTATCCGCTGAAAACCCTCAGGAGACAACACTCCTCCTACTAGGGACACCTAGTGTTGGAGATAGTGCCCTCAGATTCAATTATTCGATCACAGGCACGTGATTACAATGGTTGATGGAGGACCTATCCCGATAGGACAGTCTTACTTGAGATGATAGTATGCTATCTGGTTTACCTTTATCAGCGTGTACTGCTTTAGGTGACCTGACAAGTCGCTATTATACGTTGATAGAGCCCCTAGGATTCTTGCTTGACCACCAGCAGTATGAGGGCGATCATATAAGTGGGAGCAGGGGTCTATAAGCATATCCTTAAATGGTCCCTAGTCGTGTGAGTTTCGAGACAGGGCATCGATACTCCAGAGTAGACTAGTGTATACAGTCGAGACCCCGACGAGGGGCAGTGGCCGGTCTCACAAGCCACTGGTGTCAGTTCGTTCACCTAAGATGTATACAGGTGCTCATTGGGTTATGAGTATACCGGACAGGACTCGCCGGGAACATGCTAGTTGGTCATATACCAGACGTCAGATGGCAGTTCCCTGGTGACATGTGTGCAGGTTAGTTCATCGACCGGGGGATCATCATTTGTCTTGTGTGAGTTCCCACTGTACTTTGATTACTACCATACCACGGCTCAAAGGAGTCGTGCAAACAGGTTTTAGTTGGGTACAGTCCCGAGCCACATGGAGGCAGTGAGCGTATCTTCAGGGGTTCGTCTCTCCCGATATTGGGGGTGAGGTCGTGCTGTGTCTAGGAGAGCCATTACACGAAGTCCTCGGCCGAGGCAAGGAGATTTACTAGTAGGTATTCCAGTAGTATCTCAGGGTGTTCTGGGCTACACTCCGACACGACTTGTACCGCTTTTGGGGGTCTGACTTTTACCAACCCCCTAGGCCCGCCATGCGACGCTCATAGACGAACGGACCGGACTGCACGGATATTGTCACTGACAGGCTCAGTAGGGTTGTCGGGCTGAGTTCACTCACAGACGTCCCTTTTAGTCAATACCTGGTAGCCCGTTATGTATTGGCTTATACCTCTGACGTGCTAGTGGTTAAATCCACAACCAAGGTGTTGACGAGTCTTTAGAGTCCCCCACATTCAGTTACTCAGCTTTCGGGCGAAAAGTTGTAGAGGCCGTATGGAGATATGGCAAGGTCCGATCAGATACGTGCGGTATTGCACGGATCAGGATCGGACAGTTTATACTACAGGCCGTATGGATATATGGCAGGGTTCGATCAGATACGTGCGGTATTGCACGGATCAGGATCGAACGGATATTACTGGTCGGCTTTGGTTTAAGCCGGATCCTAGTATAGTACAGTGTAGACTTTGTCTCATTGCATTTGTATTTCGGTCGGAATACAAATGAGGGTGTGTATGCACAGTATCGGAGTTTTCCTGTAATTTATTACAGGACCGGTTTTTTGGAGTTGCCAGTTTTGTTTTCGTTTCGGCCAATTTCCTTTGTATCGTTCATTGGCCGAAGATTGGTGGAGGAGGGCTTATTTGCATTGTTGCAAATAAGCTTTTGTGGAGGGGGTATTTGCATATTCTTGTATCATGATGGTGCACCATCCATTGACCTTGCTTGACTTCTATCTTCATGATGGCATGACTTATGGAAGTGATCATTAGCTTGTTGGAGTGTTGGTTTTGGTGCAATCATGGTTGCTGGTGAGTGGTTGAGAGTGGGTATGATTGTGATCTTGTTCCTTCATGATTTCTTTTTCCCTCTCTCTTGCATTATTCTATCACTCTCTCCTCTCATTCCTATTCCCACAAGAGAGCATGGCCGGCCACTATTGAGGGAGTGGGGGCTTTTCTTTTGGTTGTGAGAAAAATGTCACTCTCATTCTTTGCATGCTACATTTTTCTCACCTCTCTCCAAGTTCTTTCTCCTCCACCAAAAAGGCAATTCCACAACCCCAAAGTGAGACATGTAATCCACACAATATTCTACAGCAAATCTTGGGCACGTCGACTAGCCAGCTTCGTGCCCGAGTTGCCTCGGCATTGAGGTGGGAGCCCGTAAAAGAAGTAGGCGATGTGGTGCACTTCCGGCGACAAGGAGGAGATGGGACATTCCGCAGGAGATCGGGACGACGACGAGAAGACCGGAGGACTTGGATCAGTCGGTATATCTCTCTTCCCCATCTTGTAGTTAGCTAGGACTAATTAATGGTTCGATCCGGGTATTAGTGCGCGGCGGTTTGCCAGTTCAAGAAAAATTAAAGTTTATCACCGCTTCCGCATTTGGCCGTCGGATTGACGGCCGGGGCGCCGCCGTGCACTTACACCTAGAGGTTTAACGGCTTGTTGCACGAGCTCAGTGCAATCGCGACTCCCTGCAAAAGTGCGGTTAGGTTTTGTAGAGAATAAAAATAAGTTTGCTCGAGGACGAGCAAAAGATAAGTTTGGGGGTATTTGTTCATACCATAATATTGCATTATTATATTCCCCATTCTTATTCGTTTTATAAATAAACAGGTGCTTTTGATGCATGTCTGCTACATATTACAGGTTACAGGTTCTTGGATCTAAAACAGTGAAAAAGATATAAAGACGATGCAAAAGTGGGACTTTGACCAACAAACAAAAGGACCTTGATCAAGCCTACACAAAAGATCAGTTTACAGAGTACAAAGGCAACGCAAGGTCCAAGATTACAAAGCAAACGGTTAAAAGTCCACTGCAAATTGTTCACTGGAGATCTGGAACCAACGTAGAAGCCCAATTGATGAAAGAACCAAATAAACAAGAAGCCCAAACAGCAGAGAAAAAGCCCAGAAAAACACACACTCCAAGTCGACCAATGGGCCGCGGAACCGCGGCCCAAACCCTACCCAGGCCGCGGTTCCGCGGCCATATGAAGCCCGTACTTACAGAAATTTTTACCAAGTTTTGTTGCGGTGCTGAATAGTCTTTCTAAGGGTTATTTTTGTAAATGCAGACGTGCGAATCAATTGTAACCTAGGGTTTCTATCTCCTATAAATAGAGACCCAATTCATTGTATTTTCTCATGCCTCCCTATGCCTCTTTCTATGAATAAAATTTAGAATTCTTTTGGAGAGCATCGGTGCCTCTTTTCATTTCATAAATTCAGATCTGACAACCATGTGTTGATGTTTGGAGAGAGCCATCTGTAAGTAGTTTTATTTAATTGCTCCAGTTTAGATTTTAATTCCTTGCCTTAGATGTTAGCTTTGGGGAAGGCTTTTGAGAGATGAGATCTCTCATCCCTTTCTTACCCATCACATATAATCAATAGGACTCCATGCATACATGCACACACCGCGCCTTACGGCACCCTATCCCTCGAGGTAGCAGTGATACCGTAGTATAAAGGCCCGGTTGCCCGCGTTTTACATGGAGGTTAGGGTAAGAATTGATAAAGGAAGGACAAGAACCTATAGGAAGGAATACCTTCCCGAATGGATCTAATCCTCTTTATTGATAATTACCATAACTCCTTATAGATCTTCATTTGGGTATAGAAAGTGTTGAGATTTATTTACATTTCCAAACCATTCCTAAACCTAACCCTAGCAAGATTTAGATCTAGATAATCTTAGTATAGATAGATTTAGTTTTTAGATTTAATAATCAATCCGAACACCCATCGGAATTAACTCGTTTGAGCGATTAGGAAATTCACAACATCCCTGTGGACCGACCCGTATTCACTGGCTAGCTACAAAGCGATGCCGTTCTTGATTACGGTAATAATATTCTTGATCGTTAAAATCTCTATCAATCAAGCATCTGCCCCCAAATTCAGGCAAGACGACCTACGCTGTTCATCTCTGTTTTCGGTGGTAAACAGATTCTGGCACGCCCGATGGGACCTCTTCCTCTTTCCACTTCACACTTCGTGTGTCGTGTTTGTAAACGAATCGCGGTTTAATATGGTTGCCCTTGGGTTCGAGGTACTAAGATTTGGTTCTGCTCCCATGCAGAAAAAATAACATCAATGGCCTCTAACTGCTCCAGCTGCAACTGCAACTCCCGTTCTGCCTCATCTGGAGGTGTAACCTACGAGCCCCAAGCGGCCTCCCTGTTCAAGATGCCAGTGGAGCAAGTAACTGTTAGTTATATGTATGCCCTAGAGGGCATTACTGTACATGAGATGTATATTATAGTGGATGCTGGGACATATATAGGTAGGACTTTCTTGCTCGACATGATAGTACGCTATCTGGTTGCTCTTTATCTTAACATGTATACTTATTGTCTCTCTGTTACATGTTGATAAAGCCCTTAGGATGTGTAATCGACTTCTAGGACTATGATGAAGATCATACTAGTGGGGCCTGGGTAGTCAATGAATACATCCTTCAATGTTCCTAGTCGTGGGAATATCGAGACGGGGCATCAATATTCCAGAGTAGACTAGCGTATATCTTCTCGACCCATGTGATGGGTGATGGATGATCCCATATCCATTGGTGTTTGACATTAGAGACGGTATGTGGGTGCTCAGTGGAGACTGGGTACACTGAACAGACTCGCCGAGAACTCCCAGATGGTATTATACCTCACGTCAGATGGCAGTTCTCTGGTGACACTGGTACAGCTTAGTCTGTTGACCCAAGATCGTCATAGAGTCTTGTGTGTCTCCCACTGTGCTTTGATTTCCACCCTACCACGGCTCTACTGAGTCATGCAAGCGGTGGTTTTTGGGTACAGTCCCGATTCACATGGAGGCAATGAGCGATAGGAGGGGATTCGTCTCTCCCGGTATTTGGGGTTGATGTTGCGCTATGCTCGACTAGCCATAACTGGAAATCCCTGGCCAGGGTTGCACTGATTTACTGGTAAGTGTTATTAGTAGTTTCATGCTTGTTATGGACCTTACATCGGCATGACTTATCGAGCTACTGGGGTCTGACGTTTACCACCCCTAGGCGAGATATGTGACATATCAGACGAACAGACCGGACGGTGCGGTAAGTGTTGCTGATTGGATTCACAGGAGTGTGAGCAGGCTTGCTCTTTGATCTTCTGATCGCTCAATACCCGGGTGGCCGTTATGTTTAGCAGACCGCTTGCGGCTTGTGGGTGTTTGATATGATCATCACCTACTGACGGCGTATTGACGAGTCTTTAGAGTCCTACACAGGGGTTTCCTGGCTCAAGCGAAACGAAATAGGAGCGCATATGAGATATGTGCGGGACCGAGATTGATACGATATGAGATACCGTATTCTATTATCGCGATTTGTGACATTGATTGGTTGTATACGATATAGCCGGGTTATCGGATCAAGTGTTAATTCGATAAGCTGTTGCTTTTGATATTAATCGGTTATAGCCGGATTATTAAATCAAGAGTTGATTTAATAATTTAATGTATAATTATATATTTAATATATTACATTACATTAACTAGTATTAGCTCACTTAAGAATTTTTTTTCTCACTAGTTTGTGCATAAGTGTATATGTGATATATATTTGTGTACATATGTTTGTGTCATACTTGATGATACACACAAGATGGGTGTATGAGACTTATACCAATATTAGGTTTAAGATTAGGGATATTGTTTTATCTTAAGATTTAACAAAAGAATTAAACTTGGTCAAAGTTATCAAGCTTGAAGAAGCTTGGAGAAACTTTGACAAAGTCCACTCTTTTGTCATTTCACTTGATATTCTTTAACCCAACCTTTAACCTAATACTTTGGTTAATTCTCTACATGAGTTAAGCATGAGGGCTTAACTCAACCATGGTGTCATAATTAAAAGGATAAGTTTCATTTGGATTGATTATTCTTTATTCATTATTCTTTTTCTTTCTTCTTCTTCTTCTTCATCAAGCTCCATCAAAAAGCTTGCTAGCTCCAATGGTGCCATGAGAAAAAGTGTGAGAAAAACAATTCTAAAGTGAGCCCACTTCCTATTTTTTCATCCTCTACTACTTGCCATGTAGTATAGGGTGTTCTCTTCACAAAGTTTTTGACCAAGTGAAGGAATAACTTGAGTTTGAGTCTCCTCGACGTAGATCATCTTCGGCCTCGAAGTCAACGACCTAGCCCGCTCATTTCTTCGAAGAAACCATCGCTAGGGTCCGGGATCCCGATGATCACAGCGAAGGGACGTCAACACGGAGCTTTAGAAGTGAAGGACTGGATCTACAAAGGTTGTAATCCCTTTCACTTATTAGTAAAGTTGTTTGCTTGCTTTTATTTTCGCCTTACCTCTAGTATACGATCTTGCATAGGGTTGTTCGGCACACAAAAATTTGATTTTGGCATGGTTGATGCCTTGTGGAACCTCATCAGTGTGCCTAGGAACCCTACAGTAACTCAGGCCACCACTGGGCTGTTCTTTGGGACCATGATCCTACCGATGAGCTTCAATGCCCCGCTGCTGTCGCAATAAGCCCCAAAGAAGTCGGTCTTTGATCGACTTAACACTACCGCGGCCCCTCTCAACGGGTCATCCAGCTCCAACGCCTCAGTCTTTGACAGACTGGGCCAAAGCTCATTTGGGCCTATGAAGAAGCCTGTGATACCAGAAAGGGTTATCCCAAAAAGGATAGCCATTCCTGCTCATGAAGTCATCAAGGTGGCTTCTCCTGCCAAAGGGTCGGTCTTCACAAGACTGACTATTCCGGCTCCCGCTCAAGGCGAAGCCCTTAAAGCTGCTTCCCTTGACCAGAGGTCTGTCTTTAACAGATTGGACAATGCTTCTCAACGGATGTCAGTTTTCAATAGGCTGGCACCAACAGCAACCGTCACCCAGAACAGGGGATATGAAGAAGTCATCCCTACAGCCGAGACAATCCCAACGGCTCGACATGCTCGACGTCGCCACTGGCGCCGAGTAAGGAAGGCTGGGGGCAACTCTCCTTCTGGATTGACTCCGCCAGCTTCAACGGTGGAAATCGATGCTGCTGTTTCAACTGGGAACAGCTTTGAACCGCTAAGGATGGTGCGCAAAAACTTTCCAACTACCGTGCTGAAGAGATCTCCTCCACCTGTTGAGAATGCTACGGAAAAGAAGCCGGAGCAACCCCTCAGAGGCTGTCCTCGAAAATTTACAAAGTCTGGCGACGGGTCCAGGAATCGGTGATTGACCAAGACTACTCTCGCCGACTAAAGAAGATTAAAACTCGGCAAGAAAAGAGCCATCCCATGGTACCACAGAAGATGTCATCCGTCTGGGTGCCCGCTGCAACAGCTCCCTCAACTTCAACCGCTCACAAGAGAAGGAGGCCAGAGAAAGCCCCTGTGACGGCGGCGAACCGCAAGGACGCCGAATATAAACGCCCCAAGTCTGGGGGCATGGTAACACATACCGTTTATATGGCTTCCGGAAAAGAGAAAAGCCGTGCTTCTACGGGTCATCGGCCGCTTACTCGATCGATAACAAAGGCTCGGGAGTAACAACAGCAAAAACTTCAGGAGATGCTGACCGCAATGGACGCACTCACCGGGCCGAAAGAAAATCCAGAGACCTCAGAGCAGCGTCAGGAACAAGAAACCGATGCTGAATTCCTCCGAAGATTGCTCGAGAGGAAAGAAAAAGAGGCCACGGAACAGGCGGCCAACATAAAACGAATGGCTCTTTTGTTCCAAGA
Source organism: Agapanthus africanus (assembly GCA_030015575.1). Lineage (NCBI taxonomy): Eukaryota > Viridiplantae > Streptophyta > Magnoliopsida > Asparagales > Amaryllidaceae > Agapanthus > Agapanthus africanus. The sequence continues at coordinate 143,351,118 of JASDDO010000031.1, forward strand.
CATGGCTGGGATGATGTTACAGTCGGAACCTCTAGCTGAAGACCCCCGATTATCTTTGAAGATGACAGAGGAGAGACATCGAACCCTCCTCCGGCTCTTTCAGCAGCCAAGGAGGAGACTATCTCCAAGGCCGCTCTGGATGATTACATTGCTCAGCAAATACGAGCTCACCAGGCGAATGAAGCGGCTGGGCAGATCGTTAAGACTGGACGACCCTATCCGGCTGGTATGACCAAATAAGGTACCCGCCGGGATATACGATCCCTAAATTCCACGTATATAAGGGGACGGGAAATCCTCATCAGCACATCGCTCAATTCAGAACCTTGTGCAGCAATACTGGAGGTGATGATAAACTTCTGCTCCGCCAATTTATTGGCAGCTTGTCGGAGACGGCGTTCGAGTGGTATTCTGAACTTCCAAATGACTCTATCAAGACATTTGCGGATATGGAGCTGCTGTTTACACAGAGATTCGCAAGCGCTAGCGAGTGTACCCCGATCACCGCATTGATTAACGCCAGGGTAAAGCCAGGGCAAACATGGGTGCAATACGTAATACGATGGCGGAATCTATGGTCGAAGTGCGAGCAGCGCATCAAAGAAGAGCCTGCGGTGGGCATGTTCATGGGTACTCTCGACCCTCAAGCGACCATCTCCCAATTTATGATGTTTTTCAAGCCAACAACTTTCCAGTCCTTAATTGATAAGCTGGCCCAAATGGACCAGATGGGTCACAGGCCTTCCTCTTCGAAGCCGGAGCCGCGGAATGAAAAAGGAAAAGGGAAAGCGACCTTCGTCGCCAATGCTCAACAGCAGCCCAGTGGTCCAAAATTAACTGATCGCCTAGACGAGAGACAGCGATTCTATAATGAGAAAATAAAGCGCCCTTATTCGTTTCCCCAGGACAAAACGAGGAGATTGTTCGAGCTGGCGGTGCGCGACAGGCTTATTAATTTGCCGAATCCAAAACGCCCATTGCAACCCGGCGAGGCTAATAATCCCAATTATTGCCCCTATCACCAAACAACAGGTCATCCAATTGAAGATTGCTTCGTCTTTAAAGGCTGGATCGAAGACCAATACCAACAGGGCAAGTTCGCACTGTCCGAGAATTGGAAAGTAAGCCCGCAGCAGCCGCACGCTCTTAAAAGGGGGGACACACCAGGGGCATCATACTCTTTTATAGAAGAAGCTCCATGGGAGGTCGTTCTTTCAGCCAAGACGAAAAGAATGCTGAAGTATCTCCAAACATTTCCGACAATCAAGTGGAAAAATCCACTGGAACCCAAGATCATTGAGGGAATGTTGAAACCGCGCCTAACTCCAAAAATTGGTGGTGATAGTCAAAGCGCTCACACCCAGCCGTCAAAGTATTCGAAGAAGAAGAAGAAGACCAAAAAGCCTGTGAAGCCTGGTGACAAGCGCACGGACTTGCAAAAATATATTGACGCGCTGGAAGAATATAATCAGAAGGCGCGAACCCAGGTCACGCTTCAGTAGTTTCTCAACCACATCCTTGAAGACGGAGATAGCGACAACGATGAGGGAGAAGACTCGTCGGATGAACCTGAGGATTATGTGGCAAGCTGCCATGTAATCTCTCACTCGTTAATAAACGATAAAGAAGCTCTGGATGCAGAGAAACCGGGGGCAGATCCTGAGCCGGAACTTCTAGGACCATCAGACGAAGTGATTGATGTATTCCTAAACGAAACTCTTTTGAAAAGCAAAGCTAACCGGGAGCGCGGGATGGTCATATTTGAAAAAGCCAAACGCCAGCGACTGGATGAAAGGGTCGAAACACTCCCACCAGATCAAAGTACATCCGCCGTAAATAAAAGCAGGCTTAAGACGAGGAAAAGGTTCGCCAAAGCCATATCGATGGGAATGAAACTGCCACCCTCCGAAGGAAACACTCTTGATGAAGCAGATATACATCCTAGCTACTGCTTATATCATCGAAAGGTTGCACACCCCACCGAAGAGTGCGACGCTTTTAAAAGATGGTGGCAAGGATATGCTGCTCACCGACAACACTTCAAGCGGATGAAACGCAAAACTCGTCGGGAGCAAAGAAATACGACCGAGGAGCGCAAAAGAACTACTGTCACATGGTCGACGCTAGGGGATCGCAAGTTCTCACTTTTGGGAGCGATTCTGATGAAGAAATAGCCCTTGGCCCTCTCTTCAAAGAACCCACATCCGAAACGGAAGAAATGAAGACCTGTGAGAACATTCAGTTGCATAATCGTACGCTGCCCGAAAAGAATCTCGGCCCGCGAACAGTGGGTCGAATAGGAAAGATAAGGGGAAAGAAAAAATCCCTGAGGACACCGCCCTAGATGATCAAGTTGTCGAAGAGCTGATAGCCAAGGACCCGCCAAAGAAAAACAAGGTGGATTATAGTGTTCTGGCACACTTGAGGAAGCTACCTTCGCAGCTAAGCATTTTCGATGCCCTCTTGTTATCAAAAGAAGCAAGAGATTCCCTGATCAAGGCACTACAAGAACCCGAACAGTTCCAAGCTTTCCTCGCCGAAGAAAAGATGAAGGACGAGTTGGAAGAAGTGCATATGGCCGATATCACTTTCGGCGATGAAGATCTCCTCCTCGGGACGTGTGAGCATAACCGTCCCCTTTATGTCTCCGGATACTGTCATGATATCAAGATAGGCAAAATCCTGGTCGACAATGGGTCCTCCGTCAACCTTCTCAATATAAGAGTGTTGAAGGAAATCTGCATGAGCGTTCAGCACCTCGCTCGCGATAAAATCACCATCTCCAGGTTTGACTCCCAGTCATCACGGACGCTCGGGTCTGTAATATTGACACTACGCTTTGGGCTACTTGTCAGGGACATCAAGTTTCATGTCATTGACGCCAAGACTTGCTACAACGCTTTGCTCGGCTGGCCTTGGTTACACGAGTACAGCATCATCCCTTCTACACAACATCAGTGTATGAAGTATTTCAAGGATGGTCTCGAGTATACTGTGATAGGGGAACTAAATCCATTCTCCGTGAATGAAGTCCGGAAGTATGAGGATGCAAAATACTTTTTACCAGATTTCGAAGACACAGAAAGATGCCATAAACTGAAGAACAAAGCTATCACCACTATTCCAGTCTTCGAGAGTGACACTGAGGAAGAAGAAGAAGAAATAGTTTATTCAGGGCCGCCCCAATGCAATAAGCCGGGACCGTCCACCCCTATGTTGAACTTCGGCAGCGACTCGGAAGATGAAGTCAATGCCGTATTTTCCGTTCGGGCATCAATACAAGCCTTCGCTGGCGATGATCGCAGTCTACAAATTGCCATGGTTCTGCAAGAGCATTACAAAGAGCTTGACGCGCTTGATACCTATAGTGTGCAAGAACTGCAGACATTATACGTCCCTCCCAGACGAAGAGATGAAAAGGCGATCCTATTTTATCAATTCACGGAAACCAAAGTGGAGAAAGAAATTTGGCATGGTGCCGATTCTACACTTGACAGGCTCCAGCCCATCCGTCTGCCCAGATATTACACAGAATGATTAAAAAGGCTGTTGAGGTGCCAAGGCGTACCTTTCAAACAGACTGCTCGACAAGCTCAGTTCTACAACAGGATCTGGGACGTCCCCGGAATTCAGCAAAAAATGCCCAACAGGAGAATGGAAACGATCGGGCTTGGATATGTTCAATCCAAGAAACGGGAACGATTCCATGGATGCTATGTCATACATGACTTTGACGAAGAAGGAGATGTTATGTTAAAAGATGCTAACCCTGAACCAAAACGAGGTCCCGCCATCAAAATGCCAAGTCTGTCGTTTGAAGAACAGATGGACAAGCTAATAAGGGAAGCAAGTCAAAAGCTACGGGATGACCATAGCCGTGAAATAGCCATTTACGAGAAAGCCAGGACGCAACGCCTCCTTCAGCAGGCCACGGAGAATGACAATGCTCTTCGTCGCCAACCTGTCATACAAAAGACCCGGCGCAGAGGCAAAAATAAACCAAAGGACGGAAAAAACGTTCGACGGCAGCATAGCAGATCTAAGAAGCCACGCGATCAAGAATTGAGCAGCCGAGATCCGTCTCTTATAAAGAAGATGGGTCGAGAATATTCTTTTCCTCAATACAAAAAAAAAAGATATTCAATCTTGTCATAAAACATCAGATGATGACACTCCCGGAGTCCAAGCACCCCGAGCAAGCAGACAAGGTCTCCCACCCAGACTATTGCTCCTATCACCGAGCAATAAGATATCCTCTCGAAGACTGTTTCACCTTCAAGAACTGGGTTGAAGACCAGTATCAACTCGGCAAGTTCGCTCTATCCAGCAGCTGGAGGGTAACCCCGCCACAGAAGCATGAACCGAAAGCGACGTATAGCGAGAGTAGAACCAGATCAACATCGGTTTTGGAAATGATCTCATACTTGTCACGCGATAACGCTGTCAAAAGAAGAACACAAGAATATGGATGACCTTTCTTGGTGCGTCGAAAACGATGAAGATGAGTTGATCTCAGAATTTCCACCGGCGCCAAAAGAGCTGGAAGATGGGATACATACTACTGCAGATGACCTCAGAAAAATCGACTTGGGAACGGCAAACGACCCACGGCCGACGTCCATCAGTGAACTGTTGTCTGAAGAAAAGGAGGCTATGCTTAAAGATGTGCTCATGCAGTATAAAGACTGTTTCGCATGGAACTATTTCGAGATTCCCGGATTGGATCTAGAAATAGCCGTGCACAAATTGACGATATCTCCGGACGTCAAGCCGATCAAACAAGCACCGAGAAGACTCGAGCTTGATATGAGCATCAACGCTGAAGTCAAGAAGCTAATCGACTCCGGCTTCATCCAAGAGGTTCAATATCCTGACTGGATCGCCAACATTGTCCTAGTAATGAAGAAAAATGGGACGGTGCGCATATGCGTAGACTTCCGGGATCTCAACAGAGCTTGCCCAAAGGACAAATTTCCAGTACCAGTCACTGAGCTGATGATAGATAACACATCCACTCACGAAGTCTTCTCCTTCATGGACGGTTCATCAGGATACAATCAGATAAAAATGCATCCCAAGGACCAGAAGCATACCGCTTTCCGGACTCCTCTGGGCATATTCTGCTACAAGGTGATGCCTTTCGATCTAAAGAATGCCGGTGCCACCTATCAGAGGGCCATGACGAAGATCTTCGATGACCTCATATATGAAAACGTCGAATGCTATATCGACGACCTCGTAGTTAAAAGCAAATCATACGAGGAACATTTAGAGCATCTGAAGATCGTGTTTCAGCGCCTACAGAAATACAACTTGAAGATGAACCCTCTCAAGTGCGTGTTCGGAGTTTCCTTGGGCAAGTTCCTGGGATTCGTCGTCCGACACCGAGGCATCGAAATAGACCCATCGAAGATCAAGGCGATCATGGAAATGCCACCGCCAAGGACCCTCAAGCAACTGAGGTCTCTCCAAGGAAAGCTCGCGTATATCCGGCGATTTATAGCCAATCTCTCAGGCAAGTGCCGTCCTTACAGTCACCTAATGAAAAAGGGAACTCCGTTCGTCTGGGATCGCAAATGCCAAAGCGCACTAGACGAAATCAAGCAATACCTGCAAAATCCGCCAGTGATGGCCGCTCCCGTTAAAGAAAAACCTCTCGTCCTGTATACAACAGCCCTTGAAGATTCCTTAGGCGCGTTGTGGGAACAAGAGAATGACCAAGGGAAGGAGAGAGCTCTCTACTATTTGAGTCAAGTTCTCCTGGGGGCATAAAATAATTACTCCCTGATTGATGATGTTTTGCGTGTGTTTTAAAATCAAAAAATTAACCGCAATCAAGAACGGTGTCGCTTGGTAGCTAGCCGGTTGAGTACGGGCCGGTCCACAGGGAAAACGTGTATTTTCTAGTTGTTTTAACGAGTCAATTCCTATTTGTGGTAGGTTTTGATTTTCTATAAGAACTGAGGTTGAAATTGATTTGGATTAAAACCTTGCTAGGGTTAGGATTAGGTTAGTTTAGAAAGTCAATTATTCTCACAGCTTTCTTTGCCCTAATTAAGAACTTTTAGGTGTTAAGGTAATAGTTAACAAAGGGGATTAGCACGACCGGGAAGAAACTAGGTTTTTTCCCTTTGGTCCTTGTCCGTCCTTTCTTAACTCTTAGCCCTAACCTCTATGGAAATCAAACACAACCGGTCTTAACTATGGAATCACCGCTACCTCGTGGGATAGGGTGCCATAGTGAGCGGTGTGTGTATGGTTTGCATAGAGTCCTACTTTAAAATATTGAACGGACAAGAAAGGGGTGAGAGATTTTCATCTCTCAAACCTTTCCCAAACCTAAACCTAACAAGTGAGGAACTACTCACTCATTAGGGAATTAACAAATGAATTCATTTTTATGGTTTTTTTTAATAGCCTAATTAACTTGCGGAAAATAACTACGGCAGATTAAAATTGCAGAGAAATAAAATTGCCAGATAAGAAATTTAAGATAAAAAAAACTTACTTTTTTATTGATGCACTCTTTGACGATTACAATTGGAATGAAAATTTAAACTAGAGAAATAAAAAGAGGCATGCTCCAAAAAGAGCTGTAGGCTTCCTATTTATAGATAATAGAAACCCTAGGATTTACATCTGATCCACATCTAGAATTACAAAACTACCATGAGAAGCCTGGTCAACGCACCGACATCCACCGATAAGATGCACCGACATGTGCCCAGCACGGCCGCGGAACCGCGGCCATAAGCCATGTTTGGCCGCGGATCCGCGGCCATATAGTGGATTCTTTATCTCATTTTTTCAAAGTTATTTTCTATTGCATTTTACTTCTGGTTTCTTCATTTGGTTTCTCAGAATGTCTTCTAGTTTTTTCCAGATTTCCACAGTGCAGAATGTTGTCGACTTTTACCGTTCGCTTCGTGTTGAAGTCTTGAATCTTGTGCTGCTTTCGTGCTTTGTGAAATCAAACTGTTCATTGATCTTCATTTGTTTCTTGACTGTAGGCGGCATCAAAAAGATTATTCTATTTGTTGATCGTAGTCTCATTTTTATAGCGTCTTTTCACCATTTTCACTGTATTGTTCCGAGAACCTGTAACCTGCAACTATTCAGCAGACATGGATCAAAAGCACCTATTTATTTACAATATGATTAAGAATGGGGAATATAATAATGCAAAATTCTGATATGAACAAATACCCCTAAACTTATCTTTTGCTCGTCCCGAGCAAAACTAGTTTTATTCTCGAAAAAGCCTAACCTCACTTTCGCAGGGAAACGCGATTGCAATGAGCTCGTGCAACAAGCCATTAAACTTCTAGGTGTCCCTAGTAGGAGGAGTGTTGTCTCCTGAGGGTTTTCAGCGGATACTACCCACAAAATCCGATCAATTTGGACTATTGACTTTCATTCTTCAATTCGGTGTTCTAGCAAGAAATTCTATTATTTTTAACTTAGAAATTATCAACCCATATTTTTCACACTTCCTTATCATTTAACTTAAGATTGTATATGTTCTGTAAATTTATTTAGCTTTTAGTATCTTTTGAATTTTCCTTCTAAGGTTCCATCTCAACTTAGGAATTTTTTTCATCTCTACTGAAAATATAAGTCCTATTTTTCATTCCTATCTCTCATCCAAACCCCAATCATATACCCCTACGTGTGTGTATGTATCACCCTACACTTGGAAATTCAATTCAAGCTATTATACTCTTGTCCATCGTCCAAAGTACTTTTAGTTGGTGAATTTTATATAAAATTGCTCACACATTCTTCATGCGACCGTTAATACTTCTTGAGGTACTAACGACCGATTACAAAATGTGTTTGCGCATTAAGGCGTAATTCCTCGTCTTGTAATACCTAAGGCTTTAGCAGTGACTCCCAAATCAGTTGGTCTAAGGCACTAGGTGATAAAGCACCCTCGCTATATATTTTTTTATTTTACGCAGCCTTAAGTAATTACAAAACCAGTGTTCATTTTTTTTTATATCTCTTTATTCACACTTATAATTTTATTTTCCTTCATACTGAGGATTTTAGATAAGAGCATTTCTAGGTATCCTCTACTATTCCAAGCTTCAAGGTGCGTGTTTGTGCAAATTGTAGGGTATATATTTTCAGAATTTAGACTTAAGATTCGGAATTATTTTTCAGACTTACACTTCAAATAAAAATTTCAATACTCTTCCCTTATTTTGACTTAGCCCAAGAAGTGAACTCAAAATTTGCCTATTTCTACGTAAACTATAAGGACATATATTTTCTACCGTTAAATTTTAAGAAAAATTATTTTTAGGGTTTTTAATTTACTAAGTTTAGGATCTAGTTTTTCCTAGCTAGTTAACCGTCTTGTTAAACTTAAGTCAAATATGGCCAAAATTGAACTTTTCAATTTTTATAATTTTTAAAAAATTTCAATTTTTTATTTGATTTTTTTATATTTTTTTTTCAATTTTTATAATTTTTTATAAAGATGCAATGCAGAATTAAACATGCAAAAGAAAAAGAAAAAATATATACAAAAACTAAAAAAAATATGCAATGTAATGATAACTATTTACAACCACCTCCTCCCCCAAACTTACCAAAAGCAGTGCCCTCACTGCTCGGCCCCACGCCGTCCCCTTGAGCGTGAACAGGAATGCTCCTCCCTAGCTAGCAGGGTTCTGACCCCCTGCTCTACTTCTATCAGACGCCGATCATGCTCCCTCATCATCCCCCTCAACTCGTCAATCCCCCTAATGGCTCTTCTCATTAAACATGCATGTTCTAAGGGGGTGAGCTCCTCTTCGCTCACGATCGAACTGGAGCTAGGTGTTCTGGCGGGCACGTGTTCCGCCGGTTCTGTTCGTGACCAAACATCAGTCAAGCGTGTATAGGACGTAGATACGCCCTCAATGAGAGGCCTGATGGGTATACCTCCATGCATGTAAAATTCAAATTCCTCCACAGGGAGGAAATAGCGATACAGTTGTGTCACTAACATTGGGCATGGGTAATTCGCGGCTCGTTTGCCCGCACCAATTGAGTTAAGCAGAACCGTGCACATGTCGAATCTAGGGTTCCTAGTCATTAGTGTGTGCACGATATGAAGTGACGAGGTGAAAAATGTGGTATTATGGGAACTCCCAAAAATATTGTTTTGTGCCCACCGACACACGGTTAAAACATTAGCGAAAAGGGTTCTCGGTTGTATTCCTTTCCTTGGTTCTCTCAAACAATCATTACCCATTAAAGGCATGTAATCTTCAAACTGAGGAGGTTGATCGTGAACAGGTAGCCTCGGGATCAAAGTGACTTCATGGATGAAGTCTATATCAATAATTATCTCCCTATCATCCCACAGTAATTTGATAAAGCTGTATTGTGCAAGGCACCCTTCTTCCATGCACTCGTAAAAATGAGTGACTAGATCTGGAAGGGCGTAAGCATTTGGGTGATTATAGATTAAAAAGTTCCAACCCCTCCGTATGATTTCATCACTAAAATAACTTCCATATATCGTGTGTGAAAAAATTTGTGAGAAATCACGCTCTAACTACATATTTGGTGCCATCACAGAGAATATACATATCTAAAAAAAATTTAACGGAGAGGAGTTTAGAGATCGAACTGCCTCTGAAAATTTTAGAGGGTGACGATTCACAGGCGCAGCGGAAGCGTGGAGGGATACGGGTTCCGGCGGCGGAAGCGCGGCACTGCGGAGAGATCTTCCTGACTTTGCTGCGGCTGCGGCTGCGGCGGCGGCTAGGGTTTGCTGAGGGGAAATTTTTTAGGATTTGTAAAACAGAGAGAGAGAGGGTCGGGGTCTTACTTATAGGGGGGAGTGTTTGGGTTATTTGTAAAAAAACCTCTTAGGAATTTTTTTTTGCAAATAATATTTTTATTTTTATTTTATTAAATCTGGAAATTTACAAAAATACCCAAAAAAATTTATTTTCAAATTTTTTTATTTTTTTATGTTATTTTGTTTTTATATAATTAAAAATGATACATACCCCCAAACTTGTTTGAAATAATGTTTTGGCTAGATGATCGAAAATTTAGGGGTAGATGGAGGAAGATCAGTCAATATAAATATAAATCGGCTCCTGTAAAAACAGGAGCACCTCCGACGGGTCCGCAGTGAGGAACGGTTTAAGTCGATGTCCGTTCACTTTAAACAGTGTACCGTCCTCCTGGTTTTCAAGATCTACCGCACCGTGCGGATATATGGTGCGTACCAAAATGGCCCTTTCCATCGAGATTTGAGCTTGCCGGGATGGAAATGTAACCGAGTATCGTAAAGCAAAACCTGTTGACCAGGTTTGAAGGTCTTGCGAATAAGGTGTTTGTCGTGGAACACCTTCATTCAGTTTTTAACAATTACTGCGTTCTCATAGGCCTCATCCCGCAGCTCGTTTAATTCATTCAATTGCAGCTTTCTATTGCTGCCCGTATCTCCCAAAGATAGGTTCAACTCTTTAATTGCCCAAAATACCTTGTGCTCTATTTCAACAGGAAGGTGGCAAGCCTTTCCATAAATAAGCCTGTATGGAGACATGCCCAGATCGGTCTTGTAGGCAGTACGGAATGCCCAAAGTGCATCAATCAGTTTTGATGACCAATCTTTATGTTTTTTGGAAACCGTTTTCTCCAATATCTATTTAATCTGCCGATTCGAAATCTCGGCTTGCCCACAAGTTTGGGGATGATAGGGTGTTGACAGCTTGTGAGTAATGGAGTATTTCCGCATTAAGGACTCAAAAGTCTTATTACAAAAGTGACATCCATTATCACTGATAATCGCGCAAGGATACCCAAACCGAGAAAAAATGTTTTCTTTAAGAAATCTAACGACAACTTTGTTGTCATTAGTTCGGCTGGGCACAGCCTCAACCCATTTGGAAACATACTCAACAGCAAGTAGAATATACATGTTCCCGAAGGAATTGGGAAATGGTCCCATGAAGTCTATCCCCCAAACGTCAAAAATTTCAACAACCAAAATTGGTTAGAGCGGCATTTCATTTCTCCGAGATATCCGGCCCAAGTGTTGGCACCGGAAGCATGTCTTGCAGTATTCGTATGCGTCTTTAAAAAGTCGTGGCCAGTAGAAGCCACAATGCAAGATTTTTTCTGCTGTCTTTCTGGGGCCAAAATGCCCACCACACGCTTGATCGTGGCAGAATGACAGCATGCTCTTAAACTCGTTGTCGGGGACACACCGACGAATGATTTGGTCGAAACAGTATTTGAAGAGATACGGTTCATCCCAGTAAAAATGTTTTACTTGGGACAGGAATCGGAGTCTGTCCTGATTCGACCAATCGTTTGGTATCAGTCCGGTGGCCAAATAATTTACGATATCAGCGAACCAAGGTTCGAATGACACGGTTAAGAGCTGCTCATCGGGAAAAACATCTTTAATAGGAATTTCAAGTGTAGGCGAAGAAGGGAGTCGTGAAAGGTGGTCGGCAACTACGTTTTCACATCATTTCTTGTCTCTTATGACAAAGTCAAACTCTTGTAGAAAGAGGATCCAACGTATCAGCCGAGATTTGGCATCCTTCTTCGCGAAAAGATGGCGAAGAGCTGAGTGGTCCGTGTAAACGATGACTGGAGAGCCGATTAAATAGGGCCTGAATTTTTCTAGTGAAAACACAACGGCTAAGAATTTTTTTCAGTTGTTGTGTAATTCAATTGGGCCTCGTTTAATGTTCGGCTAGCATAATAAAGTAGGTGCGGCATCTTATTTATATGCTGTCCAAGGACAGCACCTATGGCGAAATCAGATGCATCGCACATAATTTTAAATGGATGCGTCCAGTCGGGAGATGAAAGAATGGGCGCAGAAATAAGTGAGTGTTTTAATGACTCGAATGCCTTCATGCAGCTTGAGTCAAAATCAAAAGTGGTGTCCTTGGCCAACAAAAGAGTCAAGGGTCTAGCTATCTTGCTAAAATCCTTGATGAACCGTCTATAGAAACCGGCATGGCCAAGGAAGGCTCGGGTGTCTTTGACGCACTTGGGAGGAGGAAGATTGGAAATGACTTCAATCTTAGCTTTATCAACCTCAATGACATTTTGCGAGATGATACGTCCTAAGAAAATACCCTCTCGTACCATAAAGTGGCATTTCTCCCAATTTAAAGTGAGGTTCTTATCCCTACAACGGGTAAGAACTGCGTCTAAGTGTAGCAAACACTCATCAAAGGAGTCGCCGAAAATGGAGAAATCATCCATAAAAATCTCCAAAAAAATTTCCACCAAGTCTGAAAAGATACTTATCATACACCGCTGGAAAGTAGCGGGTGCATTGCATAACCCAAAGGGCATGCAACGGTAAGAGAATGTACCGAAGGGACAAGTAAAGGTGGTCTTGTCTTGGTCCTTTTCGGCGATGGGAACTTGATTATAGCCGGAGTAGCCATCCAAAAAGCAGTAAAATTCATGCCCTGTCAATCGTTCTAGCATTTGGTCAATAAAAGGTAACGGAAAGTGGTCTTTTCGTGTCGCGGTGTTGAGTTTTCGATAATCGATGCAAACTCGCCACCCAGTTTAGGTGCGAGTACGTATTAACTCATTCGCCTCATTAGTTACGACCGTTATGCCCGATTTCTTTGGGACAACGTGAATGGGGCTAACCCACTGGCTATCAGAGATAGGGTAAATGATACCACTATAAAGACATTTTACAATCTCCTTTTTAACAGCCTCCTTCAATATGGGGTTGAGGCATCTCTGTGGATCCCTTACTGGCTTGGCATCATCCATCATATGTATATGATGTTCAACTATGAGGGGACTAATCCCCTTGATGTCCGCCATAGTCCAGCCAAAAGCTTGCCGGTTATTTTGTAAGACCATTAAAAAGACTTTCTCTTGCTCGAGAGCTAGAGATGTCGAAATGATAACAGGAAGGGTCTTATTCTCATCTAAGTAAGCGTATTTAAGGTGAGACGGCAACAGCTTGAGTTCGAGTTTTGGAGGTGAAATAATTGAAGGTAAAATTGGTGAAACTGTCTCGAACTCGAAGGATTCCAACAATGGTTCGAAACGAGTGTAAGCAACCGAGTCGGATGATTCAGCTAACTCATCCAAAAATTCAAAGGACTCAAACTCGGGTGGTGAGTCTTCAAAATCGTCCAAAAAAGTGAAACACTCATAATCGTTATCGGGTGTAAAAGCTGTGTCAGAATAAGGAGGAACGCACTAGTGGCGTCAAAACTGTTGTGATCGAACAGAAATTTTTCGAGCTCACGGTCCTCCTGGGTGATCTCTTGGATCGAGAAAATATCAAGTATATTAGCATTAGGCTCGGAGGGCTGATTCCCCAACTTAAAAATGTTGAGTTCAATTATCATATTTCCAAAAGATAGGTTCATCGAACCATTTCGACAATTGATCACCGCATTAGAAGTCGCAAGGAATGGGCGACCAAGTATCACCGGAATTTAACTCCGAGGGTTAGCCATAGGCTGTGTGTCCATAACAATGAAATCAATGGGGAAAATGAAATCCCCTACTTTAATTAACACATCCTCTAACTCACCCCAAGGATGGGTGATGGATCGGTCGGCCATTTGGAGAGTACAATGTGTGGGTTTCAGCTCTCCAACGCCTAATTGTTCATATACTGAATAGGGAAGCAAATTAACACTGGCACCAAGATCTAACAGTGCGCGATTGATGTTCTTATCCCCAATTGTTATTGAAATTGTAGGACAGCCATGGTCCTTATGTTTTTAGGGTAAAGGTTGGGTAAGAGCATCACTTACTGCACTAGCCAAGAAAACTTTCTTAGGTACCTGCGATTTCCTCTTCTTTGTGCATAAGTCCTTTAAGATTTTAGCGTAAGAAGGGACTTGTTGGATTGCATCCAAGAGAGGTATGTTAATGCTAACATGTTTGAATAACTCCACAATCTTCTCCATTTGTGGAGTAGGTTTGGATCTCAACCTATTTGGAAACGGAACATTTTGAAAATTTATTGAGTCCAATGTTTGTGGAGTAGATTGCGGAGTTGGAACGGATCCCAGTGTTGGTGTTATCGTGGAGTGAGATGTGGGTCCATTCGAATTAGAAGAAGTGGAGCCTTGTGAAGAATGAAGAACAGGCTCTGAAGAAGACAAAGAAGATGAAGAAGAAGAAGAAGCGGCGGCCGGGGTGTCATTATCGCCAACGTTGTTGTGCAATACCTTTCCAGATCTCAATGTAATCACGGCACTCACATTATGATTTTGTTGTTCATGAGCAACATATGTATTTTGTGTGTGACCGGGATTTGGCAGTGGTTGAGATGGAAATTTACCTTTTTCTCGCTCGCTTAAAGCAGCATTCAGTTGTGCAATTTGGGCTTCAATTGTTTTGATGCTCTGATCATGTGAAGCAGTATGTTGCACCAAAGACTGAATGGACGATTGGATGCTGGCTAAGGATTGCGTAAATTGTTTTAAAAACGTATCCAGACTTTGTTCTAGCGAGGAAACCTTATCGTTATTCAGTTGAACAAAATTGTTTTGAGGATAAGAGTTGTTTGGTACAAAATTGTTCATTTGGTTTTGGTAAGGTTGGGGTTGGAAAGGTTGCTGATATTGAGTTTGTTGAGGGGCTTGTTGTTGTGGAGGAGGCCTTTGAAAGTTGTTATTGCCTAAGAATTGTTGTTGATTTTGATTCCAAGCAAAATTTGGGTGGCTCCTCCAACCAGGATTGTAAGTTGAAGAGTATGGATCATTTCTTTGTCTTTGCTGAAAGGCAGCATTGACTTGATCTTGTCCTTGAACAGGTGGGTTGTAAGGACACTCTTCGGTTCGATGGGACGGATCCGAACAACAAGCGCAAACAGTGCGTGGGGGTAAAGCTGGGGCAGGAGAAGGCGATGAGAACTTGCTCTCAATTGCTTCAAGTTTTTTCGTGAGTGCAGCCATTTCGGCCTTCATTGCAATCGACATATCAAGTTGATGTATGCATGCCCTAGACTGACCTGATGAAGTAGATGAAGTGGTCTTAGTGCTTTCCCACTGAAGTGTTTGTTCAGCAAGATCATCGAGAAATTGCCAAGCTTCCTCGCTTGATTTTGTAAGAAAGTGACCTTGACAAATGGTTTCCAACAACTGCTTAGTTGCTGGGTTCGGTCCTTCGTATAAAGATTGGCAAAGTTGCCAATTCTCGATACCGTGGTGAGGGCACTGAACAAGTAGGTCCTTAAACCTTTCAAAACACTTCCAAAAAGGTTCGGAAGGAAGCTGGGAAAATTGAATAATTTCTTTGCGAATTCTCGCGGTCTTGTGGTGTGGGTAAAACTTTTTTAGAAAAGCCTTAACAAACTCTTCCCAGTTTTTTATGGAGTGTGATGCTGTGCAATATAACCATTTTTCAGCTAGATCACATAAGTGAATGGAATAACACGTAGCCTTATAGCATCATCGGAAAGTTGTGTGGTCATCATCATTGCGCAAACATTCTGGAATTTGTTAATGAAGATGTAGGCATCTTCGGATTCCAACCCGTGAAATTTGGGCAACATATTGATAAAGTGGGGTTTAATTTCGAAGTTATCCCCATTAGCCGGTGGAAGTGAAAGACAAATGGGAAGTGTGGTGCGGATAGGATAGAAAAGATCCCGGAGCGTGATTCGTTGGGGCGCTTCGATTGGAGGGTGTGGTGGGTTATTCGCACCTAGTGGAGGTGGAATCAGTCCCGTAGGTAAGGGGTTGTTAGGATTGAATCCCGACATCTCCTTAGAAGATGATGAATTTGAAGATGAAGGTAAAGAAGTGGATGGAATTTCGACTTCGGAGTCGAAAGCATCGTCAGTAGGCACTAACGAGACACGGACTAAATGGGCGCTAGTGTCCCTAGTCTCCTCTGAACCTTTCTATCACCTCTTTAACGTTCGGTTAAAGACGGATTTATCTTTTCTTGGATGAGTCATGATTCTAGAAGGTTCTAGATTAGGTGACTCATGGTTAGCATTTAATGATATGGTGATTCATTGTTAAGCATTAATTGTTGTGGTGATGTGTTATGGTGACTCTTGTTTTGCATTAATTCTTGCATTTATTGTTAAGCAAGGTGTTCATTTGACTCATGCTTTTCATTTTGTGCTTATGGTAACCTCTTCCACTCCTACACTCACATCCCTCCCTCTTCAAATAGGCCGGCCCCTCTTTGTGAAGAGAATAGAGTTGTTGATTTGATTCATTTGGCAAAAAGAATATGATAGTTTAGTTCATGGAAATTTCATATAGCTCAATTTCCATTTACCCGATTCCAATTGGCAACTTCATTAACTGTTCGTCCATAGCCTTGGACGTAACGAGACAAAGTGTTCTACTCATTCTCTACATCAATCTTGGTCATCTCTTTTAGCAAAATTGATAATCGAGTTGCCTCGGTTCAGAGGCGGGAGCCCGTTTAAAGATCCGTCGACGTGGTGCCACCTGATCAAGAATACTGGAGAACCAGGAGATCAGAGCAGCCACAACAAAGCGTGGGATGATGGTTGAAGACCGAAGGACTCGGATCGTTCAGTATAACATTTCTACCCACTTTGTAGTTTGTTAGTTTAGCTTTAATGGCAGATCCGGGTTATAGTATGCGATAGCGCCAGCTAAAAAGTTTTTGTTCCGCATTTGGCATCTGTTAGACGGCCGAGGCGCTACCGTAGACTTACAGTTGTATCAGAGCCTAACCATTAAGCTATATTAACTTGTGCTAACGCGTATAAAATATCGATCGAATGGATTTTCGCAAAACTACAATTTTCTGTTCAAAGTTTCTGTCGATTTTAAATCAGGCCTAAAAATTATTTTGAGCATCCCAGAAAATTGTGCAGGCAATTATAAGCAAACTGGTGAAATTTGGGCACGTGATCCCACAGAATGGTCGCGGATCCGCGGCCCAAACCAGGGTTTGGCCGCTGATCCGCCGCGCTTTTGTGGGAACTGTGCGCCAAATTTTTCCAGTGAGTTTGCCATGGGAAATTATGGTTTTTGGTATATTTCTTTTGGGCCCAAATTTTGTTACTGTACTGCAGATGTTTTTGGGGCCCACTTCGGGAAGTTTTGTCGATCGAAATTTTAAACTTGTTAGTATACAGTATTTACATTATATCTCCGACCGTGAATGTCATTCGATCGGTAAACCGCGTCTGATTGCTATAGTTCTTTTAGACGGATTTGCGAACGTGACCTTCGCGTTGATGTTCTGTGTTGTGCTGTGATGTTGCGGATTTGTCGTGATGGATAGCAGTGTGCAATGGTAGTGTAGTTTGGATTTATTTGTACGTTTGATATTGCGGGGCGAGCGTCCAACATGTGGACTGTCATCACTGCCTGTTTGTATAATATTCTTTGGGGCACGACCGGGTTGAGGTCGATGTACCCGTTGTACATATTTTTATTTCTGTATTAGGTTTACCCCGTGACGGAGTGCACGGATAGCCGGGTTCTGGAGGGCAACGGGTCCGTATCTCATGACTTTGAGAGGCAGAGGGGCCCCACTCTAGAATTGGCAGACTATTCGCCGCACTCGTAGGGGGTACAGGTTGACCCAAGGAGGGGAGCTCAAGTTACCGGATTCCGTGAAGTGTCAGGTGGTCCATTCACTATGCTGTAGGGGGCTGCCTCTCTTCAGGTTTTGGCGGGTAACTTGCCGCACCCGTAGGGGTCTAGGTTTTATTGCACAGGCTATCCACACGACCAGGGGAACGTCGGGTTTCAGCAGCGGCTCTGTGAAACCCGGGGATCCCAGATTATCTGTATTGTTCTGTGATGCTTATTACTTTTCTGTAATGTTGCATATTATCACGCCTGGAGCGATTATTTTATATTGGTATATATACTATTAGATGTTGTATATGTTTTACACCTGCGCTAGTCCAGTCCCTGCTCTGTCGTTAGTTAAGTAACCTAACGGGTGATGATGGGACCCAGTGGCGAATGCGGATTGCATATACGTACATTTTATTTTTCTTTCTTTTCTGGTATGATTGATTGATGGGACTGCATTGATTCTTATCAATGCAAGGATAAAACAAACATATATTTGATGTTGTTGGAACAAATTTGAAAAAGAGTTATTACAAAGACATTTCCTTTTGTTATGCATAGCGGTATTCAGTTAGAATATCCTGCACCTCATTCGACGAGGCAAGGGCCGAGATCCCTTCACCGGGAGTGACCTCTTGGGCAGAAGTTTGCGTCAGGGTAATAACTTCAATATAGTCGATTACAAGTTGTTTTTCATCGCGGTATTCAGTTGGAATATCCTGCACCTCATTCCACGAGGAAAGAGCCGAGATCCCTTCACCGGGAGTGACCTCTTTAGCAAAGGTTTTCGCCACTATATTTTATAAAAAACTATCAGGTTCCTTCAACGAGATCAAGTTCATTACGTTAAAGGTTTTTCGCCAAAAACCAGCCGTAGCCCTCCGTCATTTCTTATGGATGGTCAGTAGTATTCAAGCTATGTTTGTTGGCCTACGTCAAGGCATAGTGTTTGGTAGCTGCTGGGGTATTCATTTGTTGCATAGATAGATGCATTATCTTAGGACAAACGTACAGCCTTGTTGGCCTACGTCAAGGGAATGTAGGATGGACCTAAATTAATCAGGACAACGACGGGTAGAACTTGACATGTGACTTATAATTTGTTGGCCTACGTCAAGGTCATAAGAGCATAGGATTAAAATTACATCGGGAGTTTCAAACATACAAGAAACTTGCCATACTTGCGCATACCTTCTGGAGTGTGATAACTTGAGTGGCTTCCATCAAGTTATCATGCAATGATAGTTGGATCCCGATTCCCATTGATGAGTTGGTTTACTCTTCGGGCGATCCCGACTAATTCTTCTTTCAGGTTTGGAGGAGAATTTGAGATTACAGTGGGAGGTTTCCTGATTAGATAAAGTTATAACCATTCTGATCTAGGTTAGAGTGCACGCAGAGTGTTTCTTTTCTCTCTCTCTTTGGCAGCGACTTTTGACCGACCCTAAACTATGACTCAGTGACCAAGTTAACCGAACCTTCTTAAAATACTGGCTTTTGGATTGTCTAAAGTTGCATAAGTCATTGCTGCTCCTTCTTTTACCCTTTGCATTTCTCAGAACACCCCGTATTACTACGGACATCCACTTCCATTGGATAGATCCATCGTATGGTTATATACAAACTCGGAGGGACTTCTTCGAGGATGGATCCAGGTTCAGGAGAAATTGAATTGGTTTATTCAGTTGTCTTTTATTATCACCTTCTCTCAGGTTGCAAGGGCTCCTTAGTTTAGGAGAGTACACATATTACGCTTATTGGATAGTCTTCTTCCAAACCATAGGCAGGTGCTGAAAGGTAGGGAATGAAGAAAACCGATTAGCCTAAGTAGGGTGTACAGAAGGTAATAACTAAAGACAAAATAAAGGGATTAGAAAGAGGGCAAAGTAAATTGCGACTGCTAACATTCACGACCAAACCACGTATTTCATCGCCACTCCTACTTCACCTTTAATTTCTCCAGAACAACCCGTATCACTACGAAAATCTAATTCCATTGGATAAATCCATCGTATGGTTATATACGAACTTGAAGGATATTTTTTCGAGGATGGATTCTGGTTCAGGAGAAATAGGAATAAAGATTATTCAGTTGTCTTTTATCATCACCTTCTCTCAAGTTGCGAGTACTCCTAGGTTTAGGAGGGTACACCTATTATGCTTACTGGATATTCTTCTTCCAAACCATAGGCTGGTGCCGAACGGTAGGGAAGGAAGAAAACCATTTAGCCTAACGAAGGTGTACAGAAGATAACGACTAAAGACAAAATAAAGGAAATTGGAGAGATGGCAATGAAAAATATGGATAAAGTCATGAATTGGATTATGGAAGAGGCATTACTAAGAATACCAGGATACCCCTTCGAAACATTTTCATGTTTCAAGTACACTGTGCATTGTTAATTGTAAAACTGATTTCCCAATTAAACCCTTGCTCCAGGGTATGTATTTACCTAGTATGCTTCTCACATCTGTATGGTTTTACAGATGTTGAGAGGGAGTAAGTTATTGGGAATTAGGTGATCATCCTCATTATATCGGAATTCGTTGTAATTGGTGATATTTGAGGAAATCGCCTGGGTACAGTTTTCAACCTATGATGCACAGGTTTTGAGTTATTCAACTTGGCGGACTTATACAGAGTATTGTATGTTGTCCAGTGTTTATCAGGACAAAGGGGTTGGTCCTCGTACTATATTCTGTATGCTTATGACTTCTCTAGATTTTAGACAAGTGTTTCATAGAAATACAAGGTCTAAGTTTTGAGAAGTTGTGGGTATAAGAATAAAGTAGAGAACCAAGTGTCACAAGTATCGGGATTCTTCAAAGAGATCGAAGATGTAGATTCTTGTGATTGGTATTCAGATGATAGTGATGGTTTTGAGAAACTTGTTTCTCTTTCGGTTACTCATAATTGGATGTATTCCTAAGTTGAGTAATGTTGATTAGCCTTTCTCCATTAAGTTGATATGCACTGGAGACAGCTGCATGATTAGAATATGGTTCCAATTAAATAAGTGCCAATGTTTCTATATTGGATATAGAATGGATCATATCTTAACGATGTTAAGGTACGGGGAGTTGTCCAGCTTATGCTTAAAACCAGACACTGGATAACTCAAGGCACGTTTCTGTAATGGCAGTTTGTGGGTTGACCCTGGCTTTGACGAGGGTTGATTTTCTACCATCTGGAAGATCAATAGTGATATTGTTCTTGAATCGCCACAGTTTTATTAAAATGTTTTTCAGAAAACAATAGTGGGAGTATGGTAGAACTGGAAGTGATTCCAGAACCGCAAACGATTACGGAAAATTTAATAGGACCTATATATTCAATCAGGTTTGACATTCCAATAGCCACTCCACAGATATGGAGGGTAACCTCAGACACCCGAGAGGTACTCTGGTAGCCTCAAGGACGGTGACAGGGAGGTTCTTGTTTACCCAGACTTGACACTACTGTTGTTCCAGACTATGAGACCCGGCAGGAGGATAAGTATAGCGTCGTTCTAAACTAGTTTTAGAAGTGCACATATATATTATTCTACCTAGGGTTATCGTAGTCAGTGGGCACAGCGGAAGCATAGTGGACAAGTAGCTTATGTCTATTTATAGGCTTGAGCAAATATAGCGGAGATAAGATCATCTAATTTTTGATGTGACAAAACATGGGTTTGACTTCATCAGAATAGAGGATGGATCTGTTAAGAAGGTAGTAGGGTGTAATGTCCTGGTATTTGGATGACATACACAGAGTAGGAAGTAAAATTCCTATACTACGATCGGTTGTACTTTGGTCGTCACACGGTTGTTTCTCCACAAAGGACATGGATATAATATCAAACATTCTGATTACTAGATTTATAGTTTTAGATCTAGAATTGGGTAGTTTCCCAATGTGGGTAATTTGACAGTATTCAAATAGTATTTTAGAATAGATGCCTAGTACAGATCCGTCATCTTCGGAGAGGTGGACGGATAGCACCAAATAGCATCTGCCCCTAAATTCAGGCAAGACGACCTACGCGGTTCGTCTCTGTTTTCGGCGGTAAACACCATTGTTCTAGGTGGGGGAGAATGTAGTACCCCAAGTATTATCCGATATACCCATTTATACCAGATAAGCTGGGTACCCACTGTAAAACAATGGGGAATTTTTGGAATACATTCTGAAAGATGACAGATTTTGTACTATAAATGGAATGATACCACTCTTCAATACAGAGGTAACGTTTAAGTGAACTGGCACTACAGGAGTTTGAGAACTTTATAGTTAAGCGTGCTGGGGCCAGAGAAGTCCTGGGATGGGTGACCTTCTGGGAAGAGGTCCCTGGTCGGGTCCGGTTCGCCCCGAAGGACAAAACCCTGCAGCTTCGGCCAGAGCGGACAATACTCTCTGTATTGCGGGTGGATCATGACAGAATGGTATCAGAGCCAGGTTCCTCAATTGGTAGGTCTGTGGTTCGAGGAAGGACGAACCATTGTTCTAAGTGGGGGAGAATGTAATACCCCAGGTATTATCTGATATACCCATTTATACCAGATAAGCTGGGGACCCACTGTAAAACAATGGGGAATCTTCGGAATACATTCCGAAAGATGACAGATCTGTAGTATAAATGGAATGATACCACTCTTTAATACAGAGGTACCTTTTAAGTGAACTGGCACTACAGGAGTTTAAGAACTCCATAGTTAAGCGTGCTCGGGCCAGAGAAGTCCTGGGATGGATGACCTCCTGGGAAGTGGCCCCTGGTCGGCTCCGGTTTGCCCCGAAGGACAAAACCGTGCGGTTTCGGCCAGAGCGGACAATAATCTCTGTATTGGGAGTAGGTCGTGACAGAATGGCATTAGAGCCAGGTTCATCAATAGGTACGTGATGGATAAAGTGCCCTCTAAGTCAATTATTGGATCGCAGGTACGTGATTGCAATGATTGAGGGAGGACCTATACCGATAGAACAGTCTTACTTGAGATGATAGTAAGCTATCTGGTTTGTCTTTATCATCATGTATATGTTGATAAAGACCATAGGATTCTTGCTTGACTGCCAGCAGTATGATGGCGATCATATATATGGGAGCTGGAGTCTATAAGCACATCCTTAAAGTGTCTCTAGTCGTGGGAGTTTCGAAACATGGCATCAATACTCCAGAGTAGACTAGTGTATACATTCGAGACCCCGACGAGGGGCGGTGGCCGGTCTCACAAGCCATTGGTGTTAGTTGGTTCACCTAAGATGTATACAGGTGCTCATTGGGTTATGAATACACCGGACAGGACTCGCCGGGAACTTGCTGGTTGGTATTATACCTAGCGTCAGATAACAGTTCCGTGGTGACATGTGTACAGGTTAGTTCATCGACCTGAGGCCGTCATTTGTCTCGTGTGAGTTCCCACTGTGCTTTGATTTATACCCTACCACGGGTCAAAGGAGTCGTGCAAACAGATATATTTTGGGTACAGTCCCGTGCCACGTGGAGGCAGTGAGCAGATCGTCGGGGATTCGTCTCTCCCGGTATTGGGGGTAAGATCGCGCAGTGTTTAGGAGAGCCATTACACGAAATCCCTGGCCAGGGTAATCGAGATTTACTGGAAGGTATTCCAGTAGTATCTCAGGGTGTTATGGGTTGTTCTCTGACACGACTTATACAGCTATTGGGGGTCTGACGTTTACCGGGCCCCTAGCCCTATATGCGATACTCATAGACGAATGGACCGGACTGTACAGATATTGTCACTGTCAGGCTCAGTAGGGTTTTCTGGATGAGTTCGCTCGTCAGCTTCCCTTCCTATCAATATATAGGCAACCGTTACGTACAGCTAGTACCTCTGACGTGCTAGTGGTTATACCCAGTGCCAGTGTATTGATGAGTCATTAGAGTCCCCCACAGACACTTTCCTAAGTTCGGGCGAAACTTTGTAGAGGCCGTATGGTTTTATGGAAAGGTTCGGAAAATGCACGTGCGTTTACGCACGTGTCATATTTCGGGCAGATAATACTGGTGGGCTTTGGTTTAAGCCGGATCCAAGTATTATACTGTGTAGATATAATATCTTTGTCTCAGTTGCATTTGTATTCGGTCGTAATATAAATGCGGGTATGTTTATACTGTTACGGGGTTATCCTGAAATTCGTTTCGGGGTCACTTTTGGAAGTTGCCAGTTTCCAGTTTTCTATCACCCGTCTTTAACATTCGGTTAAAGACGGATTTATCTTTTCTTGGGTGAGTCATGATTCTAGAAGGTTCTAGATTAGGTGACTCATGGTTAGCATTTAATGATATGGTGATTCATTGTTAAGCATTAATTGTTGTGGTGATGTGTTATGGTGACTCTTGTTTTGCATTAATTCTTGCATTTATTGTTAAGCAAGGTGTTCATTTGACTCATGCTTTTCATTTTGTGCTTATGGTAACCTCTTCCACTCCTAAACTCACCTCCCTCCCTCTTCAAATAGGCCGGCCCCTCTTTGTGAAGAGAATAGAGTTGTTGATTTGATTCATTTGGCAAAACGATTATGATAGTTTAGTTCATGGAAATTTCATATAGCTCAATTTCCATTTACCCGATTCCAATTGGCAACTTCATTAACCGTTCGTCCATAGCCTTGGACATAACGAGAAAAAGTGTTCTACTCATTCTCTACATCAATCTTGGTCATCTCTTTTAGCAAACTTGATGATCGAGTTGCCTCGGTTCAGAGGCGGGAGCCCGTTTAAAGATCCGTCGACGTGGTGCTACCTGGACAAGAAGACTGGAGAACCAGGAGATCAGAGCAGCCGCAACAAAGCGTGGGATGATGGTTGAAGACCGAAGGACTCGGATCGTTCGGTATAACATTTCTACCCACTTTGTAGTTTGTTATTTTAGCTTTAATGGCAGATCCGGGTTATAGTATGCGATAGCGCCAGCTAAAAAGTTTTTGTTCCGCATTTGGTGTCTGTTAGACGGCCGAGGCGCTACCGTAGACTTACAGTACGTATGTGGTTCGAGGAAGGACGAACCATTGTTCTAAGTAGGGGAGAATTTAATACCCCCCATGTATTATCCGATATACCCATTTATTCCGAAAGATGATAGATCTGTACTATAAATGGAATGATACCACTCTTCAATACAGAGGTGCCTTTTAAGTGAACTGGCACCACAGGAGTTTGAGAACTCCTGTAGTTAAGTATGCTCGGGCCAGAGAAGTCCTGGGATGGGTGACCTCCTGGGAAGTAGCTCTTGGTCGGGTCCGGTTCGTCCCGAAGGACAAAACCGTGCGATTTCGACCCGAGCGGACAATACTCTCTGTATTGGGGGTGGGTCATGGCAAACATAGATTCCCGGCGACTAACGCCATCACAATCGACGCCATGATAAGACTTGAGATGTTTAGCCATCCTCGATTAGAGAATGCCTCGTGTCTCTTTAGATCTAGAAATTGCAAGATAAGATGAAAGAATGACCCCCGGCGTATGTACACATTTTGTGTACTACCGATCGGACAAGCGACTCAGATGTCCAGCCATGTGCTCATGTTGTGGTCTTAACCTTGATCTTGGCCTAGGCAAGGTTCCCAGCGTTGCTCGGTCTGGTACCAAATGACTAAGCTATTCAGATGTCCAGCCATACGCTTGTATAATGAGAGCAGGTCAAGCGGTATGTTCAATGAGTCTTGACTCCTGGTCGGGTCCGGTTCGTCCCGAAGGACAAAACCGTGAGATTTCGGCCAGAGCGGACAATACTCTCTGTATTGGGGATGGGTCGTGACAAACATAGATTCCCGGCGACTAACGCCATCACAATCGACGCCCTGAAAAGACTTAAGATGTTTAGCCATCCTCGATTAGAGAATTCCTCGTGCCTCTTTAGATCTAGAAATTGCAAGATAAGATGAGAGAATGACCCTCGGCGTGTGTACACATTTTGTGTACTACCGATCGGACGAGAGACTCAGATGTTCAGCCATGTGCTCATGTTGTGGTCTTAACCTTGATCTTGGCCTAGGCAAGGTTCCCAGCGTTGCTCGGTCTGGTACCAAATGACTAAGCTATTCAGATGTCCAGCCATACGCTTGTATAACAAGAGCAGGTCAAGCGATATGTTCGATGAGTCTTGACTTTGTCTAGGCCTCATGCTGTAGGTCTGTGGTGCGAGAAAGGACAAACCATTGTTCTAAGTGGGGGAGAATGTAATATCCCAGGTATTATCCGATATACCCATTTATACCAGATAAGCTGGGGACCCACTGTAAAATAATGGGGAATCTTCGGAATACATTCCGAAAGATAACAGATCTGTACTATAAATGGAATGATACCACTCTTCAATACAGAGGTGCCTTTTAAGTGAACTGATACTACAGGAGTTTGAGAACTCCGTAGTTAAGCGTGCTCGGGCTAGAGAAGTCCTGGGATGGATGACCTCCTGGGAAGTGGCCCCTAGTCGGGTCTGGTTTGCCCCGAAGGACAAAACCGTGTGGTTTCGGTCAGAGCGGAAAATACTCTCTGTATTGGGGGTGGGTCGTGACAAACATAGATTCCCGGCGACTAACGCCATCACAATCGAAGCCCTGACAAGACTTGAGATGTTTAGCCATCCTCGATTAGATAATGCCTCGCGTCTCTTTAGATCTAGGAATTGCAAGATAAGATGAGAGAATGACCCTCGGCGGTCCCTCGGCTTGTGTACACATTTTGTGTGTACTACCGATTGGACGAGCGACTCAGATGTTCAACCATGCGCTCATATTGTGGTCTTAACCTTGATCTTGGCCTAGGTAAGATTCCCAGCGCTGCTCGGTCTGGTACCAACACTACTAAAAATAAGGGTTGCCCCTACGGATTTTTCCGTAGGGGCAACCCACTGCCCCTACGGATATATGCGTAGGGGTGAAAAAATACCCCGTAGGTGCAAAGGCCGCAGGTGCAAGTTGAGGCCCTGAACTTGCCCCTACGGGCAAATTCTTGCCCCTACGGATTTCTGTGTAGGTCCTATTGCCCCTACGGACTAAGCCGTAGGGTAAAAAAAATTATATTATTTACGGTTTTTTTTAATATATTAAGTGTACCTACGGACATGTCCGTAGGGCCAAGTTATACCCCTTACGGATAGCTACGTAGGTACCTATCCGTAGGGGCAAAATATCAAGATTCCTGATATTGTGCCCCTACGGATATCTCCGTAGGGGATAGGCAGTGGCCCCTACGGATATGTCCGTAGGGGCACTCCCAACCTCCTGGTACTGAGATCAGGGGGGAAATATCAGTTACTGCTGATATTTAGCCCCTACGGATATAACCGTAGGGGTAACATGTGTACCTACGGATTAATCCGTAGGTACATATTATCTGTATTTTTTTTTAAAAATGGGCTGCTTTATTTTGTCCCGCCCTGTGCACAATAATATATACATCAATCAAATATAAAAATAATCATCACACAACATATATCGCAGTATTCATAATCACATCTCACGCATATAATATACAAAAGAAATCCAAAAACTGAATATGATATAAATATAAACCAATATCGATATCGTTTCAAAATGTAGTACAATGTGTATGATATAAATAAATACATGTTTCAAAAAATAAGAACCAAAAAGCTACCCTAGTTCGGTCCAGCTCCACCTCTGAATAACGATAGAATAACGCGCGCCTGCTCCTCGGTCAATAAACTCTGCAATTCGGCGCGAGCGGGAGTCTGAGCGGCCTGTGGAGCTGGCGATGTGGCCTGCGTAGCCGCCGTCGAGGTAGTCGCTTGCGGAGCCGCGGCTGTGGGAGTCTGAGTGGGCGGTGGAGCTACAGGAGCTGTCTGCGGAAGCGCAGCCGATGTAGTGGCTTGCGGAGCCGCAGCCGAAGGAGATGCATGTGGAGGCTCGGCCGATGTACCCTGTCGCGTCTGGACCTAACGTGTGTAATAAGCGTGTAAGAACTGTGTATTATTCGAATTCGTATCATTATTAAGTTATTTCGAAACCCCGTTTGGATATCTAGTTTGTTGTTTATTTTAATTACATCTGTATGTATGATTAATCAAACTTAAGTCTAAAACCAAATAAGCTCAAGCTACGTAATAATTATGGATATATTGATATCTATATAATATGACATGATATTTTAATATAAAGCAGTATACATACCAGCATCTCCTTCAACTCCTGAACGGTGGCCCTCAAGCTCTCCAGTTCCTGATGGACACGTCGGTCACTGGAGACGGAGGAAGTAACCGCCGGGGTGGAGTCCAACCTCATATAGGCCCTGCTAGGGCCTAGTCCCCGGCCTCTCTCCCAACCTCCATGGTGCCCTCCGTGTGCGGCGTCCAGAACTGGGGTCAGCAGCCTCGGATCGCTCTGTCCGGTAAAATCGATCCCCGAGGCCTGGGCCTGCTCAACCACCCGCTCCTACACCCACATTAAGCAGTAAAGTATAAGTATAAGATTTAAACTTGAACCTTCCAAAACTAAAATTTCAAATTTGGGTAGAAAAAATATTAACACTTACGCAGTACTCCTGGGTAGCGACGTCGGGATATCGAAGCTCGCCCGTAGCGGGATCTGTCGAGGTGCCGTGGACGGCAAGATATGCGGACAGCATGCTCGATGTACCACCTGACGCCACGGTCCGAGATGTCTGCAATATTAGAAAGTAACTCTTAATATTAGAAATATTAGAAAATAACTCTTAATATTACAGAATATCACAAAAGTCGGTCTATTGTAATTTACCGATAACTCCATGGCTCGAGTAATGTTCCTCGAGCCACCTGTGTAAGTGGGGCGACCCCTCTTCGCCGACTTCCTGTTCTCTGTATTCTGAGCGGCCTGTTTCTGCACAACGCATTAACATTTAGTTTTCTAATTAAGAAACACAAAGAAATAAATTATATCATAAATAATGAATTACATTTAAAATACATACCTGTTTGCGTTGGGAGTCGAAATAAGCGCACAATAGAGGCCATGTCTCTACGTCGACTCTCGCAAACGCCGGAGTAGATAGGAGGGCCGCTCTCTCTGCCTCGGGGGTCGCCATCCACAGGGAGTAGCAGTCGGCCTTCAGCTCATTCCTGTTGTATCGGATCTTGGCCTGCATGTTCTTCATCAGGCCATTGTACAGAGCATGAAGGTCGAGCACCCTCCCCGGGTGATCAGGGTCGGCTACAGGCTGAAAATCGTAATCCAACTGAAAATACAAAAAAAACATTGTTATTAGATTGCAAGTGTTAATAATAAATATATTGGATGGATCAAATGAAAATATATATTAATACATACCCGAGCCTGATCAAAGAAGAGGGCGAATGAGCGCTAGTGCTGCTCGCCCCACTCAACGTGAAGTGGATAGTTCTTCACGAGCCGGCTCTCGTCCCCCAAATACCGGCCGAACCTCTCGGCATGAGGACCGGTATAGCGATAGTCAAGGGTAAAAAAAAGGGGGAATGCTGCCTCACCCCTAGCTCTGTCAGGCCTCAGCCTATGGGACTGATTCGGGCCTCGAGTCCCCCTCTGGGGATGGGGAGGCCCTGCGTCTGCACGAAATATCAAGACAATCAATAATAAGACAAAGTTGTATTAAGAAATCAAGGTTAAACGAAAATTCTAGTGTGATATATACCTCCGGTGACTATCGCACGAGCCTTGGCCCGGGCAGCAGCACGAGCGGGACGATAGTTCCTCCGGTGAGGAACAACCGGGGTCCCAGATGTGGACGCATCCCCTCCAACTAGAAAATAAATATCGACGCTAAATTTCTATGAAGTTCATATTTATTCTATAGACCATATGTAAAATGAGTAAATATTTTAAATTTATTCATACTAACATGCAGACGATGCGGAGGGTATGGAAGCGGCAGGAGTGGCCCCTGCGGAAGATGTGGTCGCACCACCTATAATTAGACAATTAAAAATAGATTATATAAGTAATTGCAAAAAGAATGTGTAGATCAATAATACAACGTTCTAAATCAATATGCATGCACTATAGGATATATAAACATACCCGCAGGTGCGGTGGTGTCACCACCTACAGCTAGACAATAATAAAAATTGCTAAGTAAGAGCAAAAGGAATGTGTGTATTTATGATATAGCATTCTAAATCAATATACATACACTATATGATATATAAACATACCTGGAGGAGCGGGGGTGGCCTCTGTCCCAGATGTGGACGCATCACCAACAACTAGACAATCAAACATTGACAATATAAGTAATTTTGACATAAACAGGCATGAATATCTGTAATATTACATTCAAAATGGACATGCGTGCAGTATACCTGGAGATGTGGCAAAATCCACATGGAAGGAGGCATCCGAAGGGGTCTCCGATCTGGGTGCAAGACCGGCCCTCTGAAGCTCCCTACGGAGCTCTCCGGGCGGCAGAACCGCTCTGCCTCTGCCTCTGCCTCTGCCTCTGCCGCGGCTGGAGCTCCTGCCGTCCCTCGCTGCTCCCGACATCGTCATTAAATCTAGATAAACGGTTCGTGGACGCATTAGACAATCATTAAAAGTATTGACTATATATGTATAGAGCGTAAAATGTGAAGTAATAATATAACATTACTGATAACCTTTTTCGTTTCGTGGGCGCATCATACATATCTACTTGGATTTCATCGTCGATGTCATTTCTAACCCACGTAACTTCATGATCGGTCGAAGACAACCCGTCCTTCGAAACAGACGGTCGGAGCACTTTAAGCCTTCTCTCTTCTTCGTCCTCATCGCTGTCCTCGTATTCTGGGACATCGTGGACATCGTAGACATCTCTGGGTTTCCATCGGCATACAACACTCCACCCCGGATGCTTCAAACACTGTGAATAGTATACTTGGAACGCTTGGTTCGGAAAGATAAACGGATCGTCCTGACCGTAAAATCGAAGTGTGTTCACACTGGTCAATCCATATTCATCTTTCCAAGTCCCAAGACTGCTTCTCCACTTGTCCATATCGGTTCGCGGATCGTACCAAGTACACTGGAATATATAAAAGGGTTCTGATCGTCCGGGATAGTGGATTCCGAGTATACAATTTAAGTACCCATAGTAAATCACACCGTCCGATCCTACCATCGCAATCCCACTATTCTGAGTGGTTCTAGATGTTTCTATGTCCTTAACTTCGAATTTGTATCCAAGGACACCAAATCCTTTGTAATATGCAACCTCCATACTAGGAAATTGAGCTAAATATCTTGAATCACTCTCAAATGATGCAGACAAGTTCGGATCATGGATCTAACAAAACAAATTTTACGACAAATACATAACGATACAAGTTTAGATTAAAACTGATAACAATAAAATGTAATTCGAATAACTTACATGCTCTGTGACCCAATCACAAAAATTATCCTGATGGTATTTTTCCAAACATTCTTCGTTCCAATCAGGATGCCCCTCATGTACCTCGTTAAAATGAGATCTGTTTTCGACAAATAATTGTGACATTAATATTATGTCATTTCATACACACACAAACACAGATATAACAATTAATCCAAAAGAACTTACTCTCTAATTTGTTCAAGACATGCGCAATTAAGCAAGATAAACCGGTATATCTTGTTGATAAACATAGTGTCTACCCTCTTATACTCGGCTTTACCATATGGCCCGTCTTGAATTCTTCATGGTCGGTTAAGTCTTGTCTCAATGTTCTCGTCCAGATAGCGGGAACAAAATATGGTTGCTTCATCAAGAAGATAACCTTGCATGATAGAACCCTCTGGTCGATTTTTATTGCGTATATACTTCTTAAGAGTGTAAAGGTACCTAATGAGAATATGTTGAATAAATAAATACGGGCATACAGGACAACAATAAATTTATAAATTGCGCGAAACGAAAAATTACACGTACCTCTCGATGGGATACATCCATCGATATTATACCGGTCCGGCTAACTTCGCCTCAGTTGCAAGATGAACCGTCAAGTGTATTATGATATCGAAGAATGACGGTGGGAAAATACGCTCAAACTTGCAAAGTATCAATGCAATAGAATTTTCTAGTTTATCCAGCGTCGCAACCTCCAGTGTTTTAGCACACAACTCCCTGAAAAAACAACATAGGTCGTTGATTACTAGACCAACCGAGTCGAGGAGAGAAGTCCTGAGGGCTAATAGAAGAAAGTGCTCCACGATAACATGGTGATCATGACTTTTCAGCCCATCGATCTTGCCCTTCACAATTTTTATTTTCTTACTGAATGATCCTGAGAAACCTGTGGGGACTTTCAAATCATGCAACACCTGCAGGAATCTTTTCTTCTCCGGTTGTGACATATGATAAGCGGCATTGGGAAGTACAAACTTACCCGGTTTACCCGCTACCGGTTTAGGGTGCAGTTCACTTCTTATTCCCCACTCTTGTAGATCCATCCGAGCATTCATGTTGTCTTTCGATTTCCCGTCTGTACACAGAAGCAAGTTAAGTATGTGCTCTAATACTCCCTTCTCTATATGCATGACGTCCAGACAATGACGCACTGAATTTGTAGACCAGTACGGAAGCTCGAAGAAAATGCTTAACTTGTTCCAATATTGTGGTTTGACCTGTTTCGTCGGATCCATCCTGAAGGTCACGTTATTGTAACCATCCCATTTAGCAGTCACGTCCTCTCCGGACAATGGGGATGGAGGCCCAAGAAGCTCCTGATGACCATTAAAGTGAACCGTGTCTAACCTATAGGGGTGGTCTGAAGGCAGAAAACGTCGATGGCCGCAATAACAAACCTTCCTGCTAAAATTCAAAAATTTTGATGTTGTGTGTTCATGGAAATGAGGACATGCTTTGTGACCATGTACGGACCAATCTGATAGCATTCCATACGCAGGAAAGTCATTAATTATCCACATTAAAGCCGCACGCAGTATGAAGGTTGTATTTGTGTTTGAATCATATGTCTCTACACCATCAATGAACAAAGTTTTCAGCTCCTCGATCAGAGGTCGGAGATAGACGTCGATATTATTCCCCGGTGAGTTTGGTCCGTCGATAAGAAGAGGCATGATAAAGTATGATTGGTCCATAGCCAACCAAGGCGACAGATTATAAATTATCATTACAACGGACCATGTACTGTGACTTCCTGCCATATAGTTGAATGGGTAGAAGCCATCGGTAGCCAGTCCGAGCCGGACATTGCGAGGATCGCTACTGAATATTGCGTGCC
This sequence comes from Agapanthus africanus, assembly GCA_030015575.1. Classification (NCBI taxonomy): domain Eukaryota; kingdom Viridiplantae; phylum Streptophyta; class Magnoliopsida; order Asparagales; family Amaryllidaceae; genus Agapanthus; species Agapanthus africanus. The sequence continues at coordinate 143,383,841 of JASDDO010000031.1, forward strand.
TCCTATCAAAATCCTTCCATGCCGGTGAATCTCTTGGATGGCTCATTTTTCCATTTTCGCTTGGAGGAGCACGGTGATGCCAAATTATTGCCTCGGCTGTTTTCTTGCACCTGAATAGCCTATGTAGCCTCTGTGTTATGGGAAAGTATCGTGCTATCTTCACAGGTATATCAGGCTTCTTATCAGAATCTTTCGGCTTATACCTGGTCTCGCCGCATGTTGGACACTCTTTCAAATCTGAATTCTCTTTCCGGTACAACACGCAATTTTTAGGACATGCTTGAATCTTCTCGCACTTTAGACCCAAATCAGACATCATCTTCTGGGCTTCGTACCAGCTTTCGGGCACATTATTTCCCGGAGGCATAGAATCTTTCAAGAACGAAAGAAGCATTGTGAATGACTTGTTGCTCCATCCATTTAGGCACTTAATCTGGAAAAGTTGGATGAACCATGAGAGGGTGGAATACTTCGCATTCTCATAAATTGGTTTCCTAGCATCATTCATGAAATTTTCATATTTATCCGCATGCAGTCCTTGACCGGAAGGAATGTCATCTTCGGTACGAATAGATTCACCTAGGGCAGCCTCTACCATATCCTCCATTTCTTCTGATGGAAATAAATTTCCGTCTCCTGCCGTATTACCGAATTCTTCTTCTCCTGCCGCATTATCGTGTTCTCCTTTTTCTTCTACCGCAGTACTTCATTCTTCTCCTTCCCCGTGATATTTCCAAGTTGAATAAAGTCTAGTAAACCCATGTTTTACAATATGAAGCTCTGCCAATTCTACTTTCTGCCAGTACTGATTGCCACATCTATCACACGGACAGAGAATCTTCTCTATTATGATCTTATTATGTGCGCGTGCAAATTCAAGGAAAGCAGCAACTCCTGCGACAAATTTAGGTTGCATACGTTATTTCCAATCCACATACATCCAGTCCTTAACTCTGACGTACTCATGGGCCATGTTAGACTGAATAACATATAAATTATAAGTTATGCTAACTATATTGAGAAATATAAGAACGGGATAGTTACTGACAAAGGAGAAAATCCGTGTATATGCTTTGTGTGTGCGTTTGTTGTTGAAAAGAATAAATTATCGCACGTATGTTAACCGATAGACGGGGACTAAGTGGCGCTTTTAGTTTCATATATGAGTATCGATGGGAATATGAAGGTTTCATATTATCATATATTGGTTTTAACCCGAACATCTCGAATCGCTCTCTAGTTATGCGTTTGTATGTGTGTGTTCCGGCTGTCGGGGGTAGGCTTCTATCCCATTAAGAATGTATAGAGCGAACGCCCATCACTTGTGCTTTCAACCGTTTCGAGTAAATTTCGGCAGCACCTCCTCGCTGTTCTCCGAGTACACTGTAATAGAATAGATAATCATTTCAAAGCTGTGAAACAACGTTGAAATGAACATCTAATCTATCTTTGTACACGGAGAACCAGCGGAAAGGTACCGACGAAATATCTCGAAACGGATGAAAACACAAGTGAATGAAGGCGTTTGCTTTATACATTCTTAACTTGTCCATACGGGACAAATCTATGGGTTACCATACGATTGAATTTTCTCGTCGCGTAGACTATACGACGGTTGTTAGTATCGAGCTATACTGTCCGATATTTAACAACCTTCGTATAGTTCTAGGTCACGACGAGCATCGCACGTATGTTAACCGATAGACGGGGACTAAGTGGCGCTTTTAGTTTCATATATGAGTATCGATGGGAATATGAAGGTTTCATATTATCATCGAGTATCATATATTGGTTTTAACCCGAACATCTCGAATCGCTATCTAATTATGCGTTTGTTGTGTATTCTTGTTGTATGTGTGTGTTCCGGCTGTCGGGGGTAGGCTTCTATCCCATTAAGAATGTATAGAGTGAACGCCCATCACTTGTGCTTTCAACCGTTTCGAGTAAATTTCGGCAGCACCTCCCCGCTGTTCTCCGAGTACACTGTAATAGAATAGATAATCATTTCAAAGCTGTGAAACAACGTTGAAATGAACATCTAATCTATCTTTGTACACGGAGAACCAGCGGAAAGGTACCGACGAAATATCTCGAAACGGATGAAAACACAAGTGAATGAAGGCGTTTGCTTTATACATTCTTAACTTGTCCACACGGGACAAATCTATGGGTTACCATACGATTGAATTTTCTCGTCGCGTAGACTATACGACGGTTGTTAGTATCGAGCTATACTGTCCGATATTTAACAACCTTCGTATAGTTCTAGGTCACGACGAGCATCGCATGTATGTTAACCGATAGACGGGGACTAAGTGGCGCTTTTAGTTTCATATATGAGTATCGATGGGAATATGAAGGTTTCATATTATCATCGAGTATCATATATTGGTTTTAACCCGAACATCTCGAATCGCTCTCTAATTATGCGTTTGTTGTGTATTCTTGTTGTATGTGTGTGTTCCGGCTGTCGGGGGTAGGCTTCTATCCCATTAAGAATGTATAGAGCGAACGCCCATCACTTGTGCTTTCAACCGTTTCGAGTAAATTTCGGCAGCACCTCCCCGCTGTTCTTCTAGTACACTGTAATAGAATAGATAATCATTTCAAAGCTGTGAAACAACGTTGAAATGAACATCTAATCTATCTTTGTACACGGAGAACCAGCGGAAAGGTACCGACGAAATATCTCGAAACGGATGAAAACACAAGTGAATGAAGGCGTTTGCTTTATACATTCTTAACTTGTCCACACGGGACAAATCTATGGGTTACCATACGATTGAATTTTCTCGTCGCGTAGAATATACGACGGTTGTTAGTATCGAGCTATACAGTCCGATATTTAACAACCTTCGTATAGTTCTAGGTCACGACGAGCATCGCACGTATGTTAACCGATAGACGGGGACTAAGTGGCGCTTTTAGTTTCATATATGAGTATCGATGGGAATATGAAGGTTTCATATTATCATCGAGTATCATATATTGGTTTTAACCCGAACATCTCGAATCGCTCTCTAATTATGCGTTTGTTGTGTATTCTTGTTGTATGTGTGTGTTCCGGCTATCGGGGGTAGGCTTCTATCCCATTAAGAATGTATAGAGCGAACGCCCATCACTTGTGCTTTCAACCGTTTCGAGTAAATTTCGGCAGCACCTCCCCGCTGTTCTCCGAGTACACTGTAATAGAATAGATAATCATTTCAAAGCTGTGAAACAACGTTGAAATGAACATCTAATCTATCTTTGTACACGGAGAACCAGCGGAAAGGTACCGACGAAATATCTCGAAACGGATGAAAACACAAGTGAATGAAGGCGTTTGCTTTATACATTCTTAACTTGTCCACACGGGACAAATCTATGGGTTACCATATGATTGAATTTTCTCGTCGCGTAGACTATACGACGGTTGTTAGTATCGAGCTATATTGTCCGATATTTAACAACCTTCGTATAGTTCTAGGTCACGACGAGCATCGCACGTATGTTAACCGATAGACGGGGACTAAGTGGCGCTTTTAGTTTCATATATGAGTATCGATGGGAATATGAAGGTTTCATATTATCATCGAGTATCATATATTGGTTTTAACCTGAATATCTCGAATCGCTCTCTAATTATGCGTTTGTTGTGCATTCGTGTTGTATGTGTAACATAATTTTAAACCCTTGAGATCAAGATTGATAGAACTGATCATCCTACATTGCAATAGCATTCATCAACCAAAAACTATTATTGCAATGGTATTCATCTATAACAATCAACAATTAAAACTACAAATGTAGGATACTAATATCATAAAGCGTTATACGCAACATTGATAGAACTGATAAATAGAAAAACGAAACACAAACCGTATCAAGATTTAACAACTTTGATTATGTCATATACGCGGGCCGATATTTTCATATTAGCCAATAGGCAAAAATAGATTGCGGTCTGGATATGGCATATTGGCAGATATTACCTATATGCATACATGCATGTTGTCTCCCCATTTTTTCATAAATCAAACCAACTACATACATCAAACTAGTCCATGCCACCAATCGGAAACTCCACTATGTCTTTGTGTCACGACCCAAGAATTTCGACTCATGACCGGCACTTAACCACGCAACGTCTACAGGCGTAAACGGCTAAGTAAGCCGAACCCAGAAATCAAAACCAATAAATATAGAGTGATTTAAAACATTTCGTAAAAACAGTCATGCATGTCCGAAAAACATTTTATTAATTTAGTACAAATCCTTTTAAGTTCAAGAGTTATAACTTTTATAATTTTGGCAACATTTCCTTTTTAAACATTTGTTCTGCAAGTCGGGTAAAAGGAAGGTGTGGCGGAAATAACAAGTGAAATGAATAAAGCATCACAAATATGATATACGACGCCGTAGCGAAAAATATACAGTAAAGTAAGGACAATATCACAAAGGTAAGACTGCATAAAATAAAGCCGGCTCACATGCGAGCTCGACACCAGAGTACAAAATCATAAACATCGTCCTCACAACTGTCTCTAAGTCAATACAGAAAGGTAGATGGAGAATACTAGATACATCAATATACAACTGAAAGATAACAGATACCGTACAAAAACCCACCTAACAGCAAAAGGCTAACTCGCCTCAGCAATGGTACCTGTGCCAAAAGATGCGGTAAACAGCCAGCCGTGACTACTCCCAAGGGCAACCTGCAAATGCTGTGGCACAACGGGGGTGAGTTGCCAACTCGTGAATAGAGATAACATATAAAGGTGATCGCGAGCATGCACATATAGCGTGGCTCTACTAATGCCAGCAGATGATATCAATGCATGCCAAACAGTGGATGCAATAGTAATACAAGTGCTCTATCAGGTAAATACTACAGGATGAGATACATAGCAATCAATACTGAGCATGGGGTAAATAACATATATATGGAATATGTCAACATGGAAAACAATAGGCGGTGCCTCAGGCTGCACCCAAATCCCAAATATACTCAGGCGCCGGCACTCCCATCGGCCCTCAAATCCTGTATACCTCTAAGAAATCACGAGTGCCCAACATCGGCACCCAAAACATCATCAAATACTCGTGTCCAACATCGACACGCAAATCCTCATATATCGGGCTCCGTCAGTCCGGATCAGCCCACGGGGTCCGTCTGCGGTGTCGGCCCTCGGCCCCGGCAGTACGGGTCATCCCGCATCCATCTCTCGACTCTGGCCAGTATCCTCCGGACAACTGCCAGGTCCAACCAATCACCGGTAGGTACTTGCCCACCTCCAGGCTCAATCGGCAAAACCCATCGATCATCTCGCCGAGGGGAACCATACCGGGCCCACCATGAACCCGCAAATGGAACATCCACTCCTCGAATCGGGTTTCAAGCACACGTCTCAGCACCGAGGAAACGCGTGGTGGACACACCAAAATATCATATCACGAGGTACCGGGTTTTTTCAAAATAATGCATCTTTTCTTAAATATTTCCACGGTCCTCAAAACCAGAAATCACATGAGAATCCATCACCGATAAGTAAATCCAATGCGAGGTACAATGTAAATCAATCCATGGTATGGGTTTAGGGGGGTAAACCGCTTTTAAAATTAGTTTTCGTTCTTAAAGATGTCATGCGACTCCCAATTTCTAAGAAATCACAACCAATCACATGTAAGATGAACTACAGCAATATACAGCAATATAATCATGGCAGCTCTACAGTGAGTGTGGCATGGCAATTACTAACGGTGTGTGTGTAGCATGCAAATAGTGCCCGTGCAACATAAACCGTTAGTAATAGTGCGGTGTTCTATCAGTTCTAAGCATATATATATAAATACAGCAGGGAATGCAATATGCAGTGACAGTACATGAGGTAAATGCAACATATAATAATAAGGTCCAATCAGCCCTGACGCATAACGCCATGCGGGCGATATCCCCGTAGATGTGAAATCTACTCACCGAGTCTCGCGCTAAGTGTATCCAACAACTTGCTTGCCCTTCTTCGCAGCGTCCGCCTCACTGGCCTGCGAACCTAGAATCACATAACATATATCACACATAAGCTCAATTTCACAGAAACGCGATATTACGGTCCAACTAGAAACCCGTGTCGCAAACCAATCGCGCGTGTGCGCGATACGTTAAAACGTGTGATCACGCGCCTGAAACTACCCCGACGCGTCGCGATACGCAGAAACCCCAAATCACACGCGTATCACGCGTGTCGCAAAGGTTTAGAAAAACGGCAAAACAGGTATTTGGTCCCAGATTTCTATATAGAACTAAACTTACAAAAATATATATATCACAGCACCCTACACACTAGCAGACACCTATAGGACCAAACCCCAACCCAAACCCTACCCATCTGGCCGTAATTGGCGGCCAGAATGAAGAAATTGGCGGCCAAAAGGGGGATTTAGGGGGTCAGGTTAAACCCATGGTATCAGCACCTATCCACTATACTGCAGTCTCCTCAATTTCACTCTGAACTCAACGGGTCAAAAGCAGTTTCCAGAAAGTTCAAATTTGCACAAATACGACGAATTTGCATCAATTAGGGAAACTGGTGGTATTTTAGTGCAATTGGGGTTAAACTAGGTTAATATGGTCTCAATAACCCACTAACAACCTACTGAAACCAAATTACACCACATTAGCACAAGATTCCTACTAAACACCTCATATCGCACTAAAACGCACTAAAAACTATTAACCGATGAAGACTACACAAACCAAGCAAACTAGGGAATAAGTTTAGGAAATATACCTCATACTTATCCCTAGGGAGCTGGAGGAAGAAGATGAAGTGAAGGGAAGGAGCTGCTGTCGAGTTGTGTTGCTGTTGCTGCTCACTGACTGCTGCTGCTGTGAAGCTTGCTGCTGCTGCTGCTGCTGTGAAGCTTGCTGCTGCTGCTGCTGTGGATGCTTGCTGAAGAGGTAAGTGTGTGTGTGTGTGTGTGAGACTTGAGAGAAAACAAAGAAATGAGAGGAAACAATTATCACCCAATTGTCAACCCTCCTCTCTCTCTCTTCATTAATGGCAAGCATGGCTTGAGCCATGATGCCCTCTCTCTCTCTCTCACAAGTCAACACCCACTAACAATTCAAATTAAAGTAACTTTTAATTAACTAATTAAACCCACTTAAAAACCCATAAGACTTAATCCCATGATTAACCCACCATGGTTAATAATCATGGTAATAACTCATTTTAAAAACCCTAGTTTACATGCACATGTGTGTGCAAGCCTAGGAAAATTTTAGAAAAATATTTATTAAATTAGGAAAAATATTTGAAACACAATTTGGTAAACTTTTCATTAAAAACCCTTTATTTAAATATAATTAGTCACTAACACATCCTAAGGTGTTACAATCTCTCCCCCTTAAAGAAATTCGTCCCCGAATTTCAAAATCTAACTACACGTACCTTTGAAAAGATGGGGATACGTCTTCAACATCTCGCTTTCGGTCTCCCAAGTGACCTCCTCACGGTTCTGACCACGCCAAAGTACCTTAACTGATGAGATGTCCTTCGATCTCAATTTCTTCACTTGTCGATCCAAGATCATCACCGGCTGCTCTGCATAGGAAAGGTCGCGCTCCAGCTGGATCGTCGGGTGCTGAATCGCATGCGAAGGATCATGAAGATATCTGCGGAGCATCGAGACATGAAATACGGGGTGCACATCTGGAAAGCTGGGCGGAAGGGCTAAACGGTAGGCTACTGCACCAACACGCTCGAGGATCTCGAAGGGGCCCACATACCTGGGATTGAGCTTTCCCTTCTTCCCAAACCTCATCACACCTTTCATCGGGGAGACCCTCAAGAAAACATGATCACCAACAGAAAACTCAAGTCTGCGTCGTCGACGGTCTGCATAAGATCTCTGCCTACCCTGGGCTGCTCTCATCCTATCGCGAATCAACTGGATCTTCGCGGTCGTCTCCTCAACGATCTGTGACCCTAAGATACCGCTCTCACTGAGCTCTGTCCAACAAGTGGGCGACCTGCATCTCCTCCCGTAGAGAGCCTCAAATGGTGCCATCTGAATGGTCTCCTGGTAGCTGTTTTTGTAGGAGAACTCTACTAAGGGCAAATGATGATCCCAGCTACCTCCGAAATCCAATACACAAGCTCTGAGCATGTCCTCGAGAGTCTGAATGGTCCGCTCTGACTGTCCGTCGGTCTGCGGATGAAAAGCCGTGCTGAAACTCAAGCGAGTGCCCAAAGCCTCCTGAAGCCTCTGCCATAGTCTACTGGTAAACTGGGTGCCTCTGTCGGACACAATACACGTCGGGACTCCGTGCAGTCGCACTATCTCGTCAATGTAGATCTGGGCATACTGAGTAAATCCGAAAGTCGTCTTCACCGGTAGGAAGTGAGCCGCTTTCGTCAAACGATCCACGATCACCCAGATAGAGTCATACCCCCGACTAGTCCTGGGTAGACCCACAACGAAATCCATCGAAATCTGTTCCCATTTCCATTCTGGAATAGGTAACGGCTGTAGCTCTCCCGCGGGCCTCTGGTGCTCAGCCTTGACTTGCTGACAAGTCAAGCATCTCGACACAAAATCTGCGATGTCCCTCTTCATTCCGTCCCACCAGTAAACACCTCTCATATCATGATACATCTTGGTGGAACCAGGATGGACGATGTACACCGATCTATGTGCCTCCTCAAGAATCTCGCGCCTCAGTCCCTCAGCATCAGGTACGCACAGTCTGACTCCAAATCGTAGTACCCCCTGACCATCGATCACGAACTCGGAAAATCTGTCCTGTCCAATCTGTGCCATGATCTCTGAACATCGGTCATCACTGAGCTGTGCCTCACGTATACGATTGATCAACTGTGGGCATGCACGAACATGCGCGATCTGTCCTCCAATCGGCGTGAACTCGAACTGTACTCGGCTGTCGCATAATATCTGCCAATCTGCTGACGACTGCCCCTGTACTGCGCTCAAACAAGATAGACTACTCCCGGGCCTCCTGCTCAAAGCATCCACCACTACATTTGCCTTGCCCGGGTGATATAAGATCTCGCAGTCGTAATCCTTCACTAACTCCATCCATCGGCGCTGTCGAAGGTTCAGGTCCCGCTGCTGGAATGTGTATTTCAGACTCTTGTGATCCGTGAATATCTGGCACGACTCGCCGTATAGGTATTGTCGCCAGATCTTAAGTGCGAAGACCACTGTAGCCATCTCCAAATCGTGAGTGGGGTAGTTCTGCTCATGTTTCTTCAATTGTCGCGAGGCATACGCGATCACCCTGTCATGCTGCATCAGTACGCACCCCAGCCCCACTCGAGAAGCATCACAAAAGACCACAAATCCGCCCAATCCGGAAGGTAAAGATAACACCGGTGCCGTCGTCAGCCGAGTCCGTAGCTGCTGAAAACTGTGCTCGCACTCCTCCGTCCAATCGAAGGAAACTCCCTTCCGGGTCAACCCGATCAACGGTGTAGCAATACATGAGAAGTCCTGCACAAAACACCTGTAGTAACCGGCCAACCCCAAAAAGCTGCGAATCTCCGTCACCGATGTGGGTCTGGGCCAACGCTGAACGGCCTTGATCTTCCTCGGGTCTACACATATACCATCTCGTGAAATCACGTGCCCCAAGAAGTCCACGCTGTCCAGCCAAAAAGCACACTTGGAGAATTTCGCATAAAGCTGGTGCTCCCTCAAAGTCTGCAATGTAATCCGCAGGTGCTGCTCGTGCTCCTCACTACTCCGGGAATACACCAAGATATCGTCAATGAAGACTATGATGAACAAATCCAAATATGGCCAGAAAATACGGTTCATCAAGTCCATGAAGGCTGCTGGCGCATTGGTGAGTCCGAACGACATCACCAAAAATTCGTAATGGCCGTAGCGCGTACGAAAAGCTGTCCTGGAAATGTCCTCCTGTCGAACCCGCAGCTGATGGTAGCCCGATCGTAAATCGATCCTCGAAAAGTACCCTGCCCCCTGAAGCTGGTCGAACAAATCGTCGATGCGCGGCAAAGGATACCTGTTCCGCACTGTCACCCTGTTCAGCTGGCGGTAGTCGATACACAGACGCAAACTGCCGTCCTTCTTCTTGACGAACAGGACTGGAGCACCCCAAGGAGAAACACTGGGTCGAATAAGTCCCTTGTCCAGCAAATCTTGCAACTGAACCTTCAATTCTCTAAGTTCCGCCGGGGCCATCCGATAAGGCGGTATGGAAACAGGCCCCGTGCCAGGAACCAAATCAATACAGAAAGAAATGTCGCGCTCGGGCGGTAGACCAGGAAGCTCGTCAGGGAACACATCAGGGAACTCGCTAACAACCGGAACCTGATCCAATGGAACCTGTGTAGCACTAGCATCGCAAACATAGGCGAGAAATCCCTGACATCCCTTCCTCAAAAACTGTCCAGCGCGAAAAGACGAAATCACACTGTGAGGGGTGGCACCACGGTCCCCCAACACAACAAAAACCGACTCGCCGGGAAAGCGGAATCTAACTGTCTTCTCACGGCAGTCCACAGAAGCATAGCACGTGGCTAACCAATCCATGCCCAAAAGAACGTTGAAGTCCAACATCGCCAGAAGGATCAAGTCGACAGGCAACTCTCTCTCGCCAATACAGACGGTACAGGATCGGAATACGTGACTAGCGACAAACGAATCTCCCGCAGGAGTAGTCACAACTAGCGGTTGACCAAGCAAACCGGACTCTCTACCCAAACTCGACACAAGGTGTGTGGATACATACGAGTACGTGGAGACATAAGAGCACAAGGATCCGGATCAAACAATACGTGTGCAACAAAGGACAAACTGAAAGAGTACCTGAAAGCTCTGCGTTGGACGCCCTCACGTCCCGATGAGTCGAAGCGAAAACTTGTGCCTGTCCTTCGTCTGCGACTGACCGAACTCCTCCTCTACCAACCGGACCCCTCTGCGTGAACCCTCCGCGTCCACGACGTCTCAGAATACGACCCTGACGTGGTGTGAAAGAACACTGCCTGATGAGGTGTTGAAGGCTCCCACATCGCAAATATCTACGCGCTGGCTGCCGTCCTCCCTAGGGATGAGAGCCGAACAACTGTCCTCGTCCTAAGCCTCTGCTCTGGGCTGGTACACCAGTACGATTCCTCAACTATTCTGGAACTCTCACGGTCTCTGGAAGACGTGTCCCGTAAACTGGGGCTGCCCCCACCTGTTAGTGTATATGCCCTAGAGGCCATTACTGTATCATACTAGTATGTATATTACTTGATGGAAGCTTGGGATATTCACAGTTGTACAGACAATCTTGCTCAATATAGTAGTATGCTACTTGGTTTATCTCTGCTTTAATGTGTACTTGTGTGTTTATTTATTATATCACCTATACGCATTAGCAGAGCCCTTTGGATCTTTGCTTGATTACCGACGTTGTGATGGCGATCACACTCGTGGGGGCTGGGTAATCTACAAGCACATCCTTATACACGTCCCTAGTCGTGGGAGTACCGAGATAGGGCATCGATACTCCGGATTAGACTAGCATATGCGCTTCTCATCCCAGCACGGGAGACGGTCTGTCCCACAGCCGTCGGTACGTCGTACTTGAGATAGTATGCGGGTGCTCGTTAGGTTACGAGTACACTGGACAGGACTCGTCGGGAACTGATGGTTGGTATTATACCTATCGTCAGTTATCAGTTCCCAGGTGACATGAGTACAGCTTAGTCCGCTGACTTGACACTGTCACTTCGCCTCGAGTGTGTTCCTACTGTTCTTTGATTACTACCCTACCACGGCTCTACTGAATCGTGCAAACATGTAGTAGTTGGGAGCAGTCCCGAAGCACTTGGAGGCAGTGATGGTTAGACAGGATTCGTCTCTCCCGGTATTGGGGGTTGACATCGCGCTGTGTCTAGGAGAGCCATTACACGAGTAGTCCCTGGCCAGGGCAAGCGAGATATACTGGTAGGTTTCCAGTGTTATCTCAGGGTGTATTAGGCTTCACTCCGACACGACTTGTACCGCTATTAGGGGACTGACGTTTACTGCCCCCTAGGCCCGCCATTCGATGTATCAGACGAACAGACCGGACTGTACGGAGATTGTCACATACAGACTCAGTAGGAGTTCAGGTGGGTTTACCTCATCGGCCTTCTTATCGACATCTACCTGAGGACCGTTACGTACAGCTAGTGCCGCTTGCGGTCTGTGGTTAAACCCACTGCCAGCGTAGTGTCGAGTCTTTAGAGTCCCACACAGAGAGTTTCCCTGCACTGAGCGAAACGTGTAGAGGCCGTATGGTTTTACGGCAGGGCTGCGATCACTTACGTACACTTGTGTGCGTGTGGTGTTCGGGCAGGCAATACTAGTGGGCTTTGGTTTAAGCTGGATCCTAGTATTGCATGGATGGATTTGTGTTGTCTTCTGCGCATCCACATTCTACGGAATACGGATGCAGGTGTGTATGCACAGTTTTCCGGAGCGATGAAGGAGGAGGTGCCTCATTAGGGTTTTGGCAGTTGGTTCGGCCAAAACCGCTATGTGGCAGGCTCATTAGGGTTTTGACAGTTGATTCGGTCAAAACCATTTTGAGGCAGACTCATTAGGGTTTTGACAGTTCGTTTGGTCAAAACCATTATGAGCCGGGGACATTATTTACTAATCCTTTCATTGATAATTTTGTTATGGCTAATTACATTGACCATTTGACCATCTTGACTTTGTTGACCATTTGACCAAAGTTGACTTGGATCTTCTTAGAAGATCTAAAGTATTCTTTGGTTTTCTTTTTCTTTTGTTATGATAATGGTCATGTCATTTGTAGCCATCACCTTTATCTTGATGGGATTAGTAATGATAATGTTTGTGAATTATTGCAACCATGGTTAGGTTTTCTCTTGGTTAAGCTTTTCATTTGCTCATTCTCATTCTCTCTCATGAAATGAGAAGCTCCATGGTTGCTAGAAATCCCTCCTCTTGATTTTTCCTTTGATCTCATGTGTTGAGAGAAAAAGGATTCCACTTGACAAACACACCATACATCTCCTCTACACATCCTAGGGCTTCTAGATTAGCAATCTCCTTGCCCTAGTTACCTCGGCTTGAGGTGGAGCTCGGTGTACATCTCTCGGGTGGATCGTCTTCGACTCAAGGAGGCCGCGGAGGTGACCGAAGTCCGGATCAACCATTGAGCAAGCAAAGAGAAGAACAACAAGAAGAGAAGGAGTTCAAGTTGAGGTATAACCCCTAACCGAGTAGATACATCTCTTGTTAGGATGCTAGTGTATTGTTTAGCAAAGATCCGGCTTTTACGGTCCATGTTACAAAGTCCAGAAAATTTTTGTTTTACCGTTTCCGCAACCCCGAAAGTACCGGGAGAGGTAACGTGGACCTAACACCACCGGTGCTATGTAGGGGACGGAATACTGCATGATGATCGCAAGGAACAACTGGGTAACAGGGGTGACAACCACCTGTCGCTGCGCTCGCACGACCTCTACCAACGAGCTCATTGCCTGGCGTAGGCCCTGCATCTCTACCACTAGTCTAGCGATCTGAGCTGTCGTAGGGGAAACAATCTGTCCTGGTACAACAGGAGTACTACTCGGATTAGTCCTCGTCTCAGATGAATCAACTCGAACCTCGGCTCTCGCGGCCGCTCTCTGCGCCCTCGTAGTCCTTAGCGGCATATTGGCTATAAGGAACAACGGGATTCGATAAGAACACGGAAATCGAATCGCAGGAATATATGTATTCGAGAAGGAATTTAAATCAACAAGTCCTAAGGTCGCGTAGACGGAGTACCGTGTCGTGAGTATGCCGCGGAACATACACACGCTACGCTACCCTGCTGCAGCTACCTACTCCATCATATCAGGGTCATCCTACACTCCGAAGGTAAAACCTACGCTCTGATACCAACTTTGTCATGACCCGAGAATTTCGACTCGTGACCGGCACTTAACCACGCAACGTCTACAGGCGTAACGCGGCTAAGTAAGCCGAACCCAGAAATCAAAACCAATAAATATAGAGTGATTTAAAACATTTCGTAAAAACAGTCATGCATGTCCGAAAAACATTTTATTAATTTAGTAGAAATCCTTTTAAATTCAAGAGTTATAACTTTTATAATTTTGGCAACATTTCTTTTTTAAACATTTGTTCTGCAAGTCGGGTAAAAGCAAGGTGTGGCGTAAATAACAAGTGAAATGAATAAAGCATCACAAATATGATATACGACGCCGTAGCGAAGAATACACAGTAAAGTAAGGACAATATCACAAAGGTAAGACTGCATAAAATAAAGCCGGCTCACATGCGAGCTCAACACCAGAGTACAAAATCATACAAATCGTCCTCACAACTGTCTCTAAGTCAATACAGAAAGGTAGATGGAGAATACTAGATACATCAATATACAACTGAAAGATAACAGATACCGTACAAAAACCCACCTAACAGCAAAAGGCTAACTCGCCTCAGCAATGGTATCTATGCCAAAAGATGCGGTAAACAGCCAGCCGTGACTACTCCCAAGGGCAACCTGCAAATGCTGTGGCACAACGGGGGTGAGTTGCCAACTCGTGAATAGAGATAACATATAAAGGTGATCGCGAGCATGCACATATAGCGTGGCTCTACTAATGCCAGCAGATGATATCAATGCATGCCAAACAGTGGATGCAATAGTAATACAAGTGCTCTATCAGGTAAATACTACAGGATGAGATACATAGCAATCAATACTGAGCATGGGGTAAATAACATATATATGGAATATGTCAACATGGAAAACAATAGGCGGTGCCTCAGGCTGCACCCAAATCCCAAATATACTCAGGCGCCGGCACTCCCATCGGCCCTCAAATCCTGTATACCTCTGAGAAATCACGAGTGCCCAACATCGGCACCTAAAACATCATCAAATACTCGTGTCCAACATCGACACGCAAATCCTCATATATCGGGCTCCGTCAGTCCGGATCAGCCCACGGGGTCCGTCTGCGGTGTCGGCCCTCGGCCCCGGCAGTACGGGTCATCCCGCATCCATCTCTCGACTCTGGCCAGTATCCTCCGGACAACTGCCAGGTCCAACCAATCATCGGTAGGTACTCGCCCACCTCCAGGCTCAATCGGCAAAACCCATCGATCATCTCGCCGAGGGGAACCATACCGGGCCCACCACGAACCCGCAAACGGAACATCCACTCCTCGAATCGGGTTTCAAGCACACGTCTCAGCACCGAGGAAACGCGTGGTGGACACACCAAAATATCATATCACGAGGTACCGGGTTTTTTCAAAATAATGCATCTTTTCTTAAATATTTCCACGGTCCTCAAAACCAGAAATCACATGAGAATCCATCACCGATAAGTAAATCCAATGCGAGGTACAATGTAAATCAATCCATGGTATGGGTTTAGGGGGGTAAACCGCTTTTAAAATTAGTTTTCGTTCTTAAAGATGTCATGCGACTCCCAATTTCTAAGAAATCACAACCAATCACATGTAAGATAAACTACAGCAATATACAACAATATAATCATGGCAGCTCTACAGTGAGTGTGGCATGGCAATTACTAACGGTGTGTGTGTAGCATGCAAATAGTGCCCGTGCAACATAAACCGTTAGTAATAGTGCGGTGTTCTATCAGTTCTAAGCATATATATATAAATACAGCAGGGAATGCAATATGCAGTGACAGTACATGAGGTAAATGCAACATATAATAATAAGGTCCAATCAGCCCTGACGCATAATGCCATGCGGGCGATATCCCCGTAGATGTGAAATCTACTCACCGAGTCTCGCGCTAAGTGTATCCAACAATTTGCTTGCCCTTCTTCGCAGCGTCCGCCTCACTGGCCTGCGAACCTAGAATCACATAACATATATCACACATAAGCTCAATTTCACAGAAACGCGATATTACGGTCCAACTAGAAACCCGTGTCGCAAACCAATCGCGCGTGTGCGCGATACGTTAAAACGTGTGATCACGCGCCTGAAACTACCCCGACTCGTCGCGATACGCAGAAACCCCAAATCACACACGTATCACGCGTGTCGCAAAGGTTTAGAAAAACGGCAAAACAGGTATTTGGTCCCAGATTTCTATACAGAACTAAACTTACAAAAATATATATATCACAGCACCCTACACACTAGCAGACACCTATAGGACCAAACCCCAACCCAAACCCTACCCATCTGGCCGCAATTGGCGGCCAGAATGAAGAAATTGGCGGCCAAAAGGGGGATTTAGGGGGTCGGGTTAAATCCATGGTATCAGCACCTATCCACTATACTGCAGTCTCCTCAATTTCACTCTGAACTCAACGGGTCAAAAGCAGTTTCCAGAAAGTTCAAATTTGCACAAATATGACGAATTTGCATCAATTAGGGAAACTGGTGGTATTTTAGTGCAATTGGGGTTAAACTAGGTTAATATGGTCTCAATAACCCACTAACAACCTACTGAAACCAAATCACACCATATTAGCACAAGATTCCTACTAAACACCTCATATCGCACTAAAACGCACTAAAAACTACTAACCGATGAAAACTACACAAACCAAGCAAACTAGGGAATAATTTTAGGAAATATACCTCATACTTATCCCTAGGGAGCTGGAGGAAGAAGATGAAGTGAAGGGAAGGAGCTGTTGTCGAGTTGTGTTGCTGTTGCTGCTCACTGACTGCTGCTGCTGTGAAGCTTGCTGCTGCTGCTGCTGTGAAGCTTGCTGCTGCTGCTGCTGTGGATGCTTGCTGAAGAGGTAAGTGTGTGTGTGTGTGTGTGAGACTTGAGAGAAAACAAAGAAATGAGAGGAAACAATTATCACCCAATTGTCAACCCTCCTCTCTCTCTCTTCATTAATGGCAAGCATGGCTTGAGCCATGATGCCCTCTCTCTCTCTCTCACAAGTCAACACCCACTAA
Organism: Agapanthus africanus; assembly: GCA_030015575.1. Taxonomy (NCBI): domain Eukaryota; kingdom Viridiplantae; phylum Streptophyta; class Magnoliopsida; order Asparagales; family Amaryllidaceae; genus Agapanthus; species Agapanthus africanus. The sequence continues at coordinate 143,400,789 of JASDDO010000031.1, forward strand.
CAATTCAAATTAAAGTAACTTTTAATTAACTAATTAAACCCACTTAAAAACCCATAAGACTTAATCCCATGATTAACCCACCATGGTTAATAATCATGGTAATAACTCATTTTAAAAACCCTAGTTTACATGCACATGTGTGTGCAAGCCTAGGAAAATTTTAGAAAAATATTTATTAAATTAGGAAAAATATTTGAAACACAATTTGGTAAACTTTTCATTAAAAACCCTTTATTTAAATATAATTAGTCACTAACACATCCTAAGGTGTTACACTTTGAATTATTATTTTTCCAAATAACATTGAGCTCCTATTGACATTGTCCCATCCAACAAATTTGTTATGCTTGCCTCGACCTTCATCTAGCTTTCACATGCCATACACATTAGATGAGTAATATAGTTATAAATTATGGTATTTTGTTGTCATCAATCCACCTAACCCTAACCCCAACCTAACCCTAGCCCCGCCCCAACCTAACCCTAACCCCAGCGCGGCCAGCTAAACCCCAACACCAACCCTAAGGCAAACCCTAACCCCAGCCCCAGCAGCAGCCGAACCCTGACCCCGACCCCGCCCCCGCCCCAACCGCGACCCCTGCCGAACCGCAACTCGCGCGCGCAACCCCAGACCCAGCCATGAACCTTAAGCCCAAAATAATCAAAAAATTCTTTAATTTACCTGAAGATTTACTCACCTGAACGGCGGTGGCGACGACGAGAACGGCGGTGGCGACGACGAGAACGGCGTGGCGATTTGGGGATTTTTTTCGCGCGCGATCGAGAGAGAAAGAAAGAAAGTGAGCGTAGGCGATCGATCTGTGCCTTTATTAAATCGATAGTTAGTTGCCCCTACGGATTTGCCCGTAGGTCCTTTGTTTGCGGCTCCGTAGGGGCAAACACCAAATTAAGAATTAATATTTTTATTCTTGGACGTCTGGGCCCGTAAGGGCAACCTTTTAGCCCTATGGATTAATCTGTAGGGCCAAGTTAAATATGCCCCTACGGATTTCAATATCCGTAGGGGCAACCCCATATTTTACTAGTGCAAATGACTAAGTTATTCAGATGTCCAGCCATACTCTTGTATAACAAAAGCAGGTCAAGCGGTATGTTCAATGAGTCTTGACTCTGTCTAGGCCTCGTGCTGTAGGCGGCTCAGATGTCCATCTCTACATTTGCACTCAGTCTCTGGGTTTAGTTTAGACTGGCAGTTCAATCATAGGATTTACTGATGTAATCCAATGAACGATGTAACTCTTTTGAAAATATATCAATAATGGCGGCGATGGCTGATAGTTAGTCTTATTGGTTTGTGTTACTTGTTCTATCATGTTACTTTAAAGGTTCGAATTCAAAAAAATGTTCTCTTTCTTTAAAGATGACTCGACCGTCAAGAGAGACTATTTGCTTGATGATTATTTGTTGATTCATTTGTCAAGAAAATAAACGAACAATACCGTTCGGATGTGATCCTCCAAATTCTTTTGTTTTCTTAGCTTGGTACAATATTATCTAATGGCATGTTACCATTTGCGGAGTTGAAAAACACAAGGATTAATAATAACAAAAGAGGTATTATTGTGTGAGACGATACTGGTTTATCTTTAATATATGAGCATCTTTGACATCAGATAAAATCTCTACTATTATAACTAGAACTGAAAAGAGTCGTGTGACATTTTGTCATTTTTAATGAAAAACTCGAAAAAAGAATATTAATATTTCAACATTTTTGTATTCCCTCTAGCCAGCCACACAAGCACGCACGCCCCCAAAAAATAAAGTAAAATATAAAAAGGAAAAAACGCACGTATGCACCCTCACATTGGAACTCGGAATATTACATCTAACCTCCTCAATATTTATTATTTTTACATATTCACTCTTCTTATGTACTATCTTATATTTCACGTGCATCACATATGCACAAATGCTAGCAAAAGATATCTGGAGAAGCACGTACCGGCTCCAGTATATCGGATTTGTTTTGGAATTTCTGATAGAGATGACTTTCAACTTGGTACTTGTGTAAATCAGTCTTTTATTTATTATACTAAACTTTTGAGTCTGATGTATATTAATAGTTATGAAGTGAGTAAACTAAGATCATAGCACAAATTTCTATGTCCCGTTCAATATGTTCATCCATTAAAGATTAAGAAAAATGTAAAACTTCTTTGGATACTTTTATGGTAAAAAAGTTCTGAGAAAAGAAGGAAGAATTTACAAAGGCCACGTATACGGTTCGGGTCTTGTAATATTTTATGGATTTAATAGGGTTGCGACATACGGCAGCTCCACTACTTGCGTTACGTGAGAGAGGAACAAGGATGAGCCTTGTCGAACTTTAAAAGCCATTGTCCTTCCTGTGTAACCCATTTGGGTCTGCAGCACCGCAGCGTTTTAGCCACGGCGCTGCAGACTCATTAACCCTATATTTTACATGCAAATGTTGTCTTTCCCTAATTTCATCGTCAAAGTTGCTATATTTCAACTGATTTCTTTATTTGCACAACAGTTAACTTTATGAATACATGATGTGTTTTGGACCAAAACAACCCCAAGAGAAAAAATTTAAAAAAAGGAAAGAAAAACAAGCATCTACTCTCCAATCTCTCCGGCGACCACCAATCCTCCGGCGAATTGGAGACCATCTCCTCCGGTGCGCCTCGGGGACCATGACCCACCCTACCTTGCCGGTGGCTTGACTCCAATACCAATTCAAGACCCAAAATGATGGCTTCACAAATTGTTTTGAGAGAAAACCCCAACTTGTGAATTGAAATTGCAATCCAAACTAAATATCTTAATTCGAAACCTATATCAAACTCCTGATCTAATTAAAAATGGAATCTCTAAATCAAAAGCCAATCAAATTTTCAATTAAACCCAAACTTTTTTTTTCCTTACAGTACAGCATGTATTAATGGGTCTCCGACAAGGATGCCGTGGTGGTTCGCCGGAGTCGTGTCTTCAGGATTCACCAGAGTGGGGTCGTCAGTGCGGCTAGAGTTGTGGCTTCGAGGTAGGCATGTCAATGGGTCGGGTCTAGACCCAGACCCGTTATTAAAATTCGGGTCTGGTATAGGTCTATCTCGGTTCGTACCCATCCAGACTGAGACCCAGACCCATTTACTGGTTTAATAAATGGATCGGATCATGGTCTCTTTGGTTCGGTCCCGTTAGACCCAAACCCGTTTAACAGCTTGATATAAGTAATGAATTTGTAATCTTTTTTTATATTATTTTAAAGAAAATTGAGAGATACCTAGTTGTAGATTTTAGCTCTAAATTGTCAAGGGTAAATTGTCAAAAAGCCCCCAGGCTGCTCAGAACTAGTGTAAAACCCTTGAGCTTTTGCTTTTAGGCCTTGTTAAAAAAAAAAACCTTGAGCAAAATAAAAAAAACCTTGGTACACAATACCCAACTTGTATTTTCAAATAACCCCAAAATGCCTCTTATCCATATGGACTGACATTCCTTTACAGCTGGATTTAAGGCAGTTATAGTACAGAGGAGTTGCCTGAAATATCTAGCTCTTATCCATGTGGACTGACATTCCTTTACAACTGGATTTAAGGCAGTTATAGTACAGAGGAGTTGCCTGAAATATCAAGAGACTTGCCTGTAATATTTGAATACTTGCCTATAATATTTATTATGTTTTCATTTTTCTCTCCAAATATACCTTTTACCCACCAAAAATCTAATTTCCCGCAAAAAATCTAATTCCCCGACAAATATACTTCTTTACCGCAAAAAGTGTAACGTTTTAGAAATCGTTATGCGGATTTTTCCGTTTTAAGGTAAAATAGTCGGTGTTTTCCATTTTAACCCGATTGTGATCAAACTTTTGTATAAACTTCATGGCACCTATTTTAGCTAGAATGAAGCTAGTGCGCGGGCTTTCGGGGTCAGTTGGAAGTTTTGGTTCACATAGAATTTTTCCCTAATTAAATATTATTTTAAGGTGTTATTCATGCACTTAATTAGTGGTAATTACATTTTGGGTTAATTACTTCTAATTTGAATCATTGCTAAACTAATCAAGTTTAACTTAAACAAAACCATCCATCAAATATCTAGATATTTTATGAATTAAATTGAATTTTTTTAAAGAAAAGAAAGAAAAGGTGGCAAAATGCATTAATGAACATTTATTGTCAATTTTAGCTAGAACTTTCTTCATTTTTGTCACAACCTCCCACCCCCCCCCCCCCCCACACACACACCACCACTTCTTTCCTTTGGCCGGCCACTTCCTTGCTGCCCTCTCTCTCTTCTTGCTCCATTTCTTCACTTCAAAGCTCACTAAAATCATCAAAAATCACAAATAAATCCCACAAACTCAAAAACAAATCATTACCCATTAATCGTTAACCCTAAACATGCTTGGATCTTCATGAAAGATAGCTTTTTGGAGGGTTGATTTTGGAGTTGTTGCTTGTTCTTAGATCTTTTGTGGAGGTATAAAACCCTAACCCTAATCTTTATTTGTTGTTTCTAAATCATTAATTAGCATATAAGATGTTTAATTAGAGCTTTTAATTTCATGTTTTGAAATTCAAGAAATGGTTTTTGGACAGATCAATTAGGGTTTTGATTAGTGAATAGGTTGATTGTTAAGTTATGCTTGAAGAAAACTTAACCTAGTTTGCTAGTTTGTTAAATGTTATTTTCCTAATTGTAAAATTAGCTTAATTACAAACTAAAATTTTACTAAATCCTAATTAAGTGTGATTTAAATTATAGTAAGGGTTTGTATGGTTTAATCTTGCTATATTGTGATGTTTGAAAATTCTAGTTTTGGAAAAAACTTGTAGTTTTGTGCTAAAATGATATATGTTGCTTACTAGATTTAGGTAAGTTCTGGTGTGGGTTTCTTTTGACGTTGCGACGTTATTTCTATTGGATTCCACGTTTATTAGTGTGTTGTGAATGCGTGATCAGTACGATCAGGGTCTAGACTTGATGGTTGTGTTGTTTAGCGCTCCTGACTAGGGTTGTGCCGATGTCATTCGTGTTTTTGTGTAGCTTTTGCTCTTGAGTTGGTTTCGTAGTGTCGCTGCGCGCGTTAGCCACTTGACGAACACTTGAGGGTATGATTGGAGTTGGTGCGTCGGTCAAACGTAGTTGGTAAGTGTTATTTGTTGGTAGTAGTGACCTCAAAGTCAATTATTGGATCGCAGACACGTGATTGCAATGATTGCGGAGTACCTATACCGGTAGGACGGTCTTACTCAAGATGATAGTATGCTATCTGGTTTGCCTTTATCAGTCGTGTACAGTTTTAGGTGACATGATCACTATTACACGTTGATAGAGCCTTTAGGATCCTGCTTGACTACCAACAGTATGATGGCGATCATGTAGGGTTCCTAGGCACTCTTGTGAAAGTTCATAAGGCATCAAACATGCCCGGATAAAATTTTAGACGTGCCGAACAACCCAAAGCCGGGATCTTTGCTAGATTATTATGGTTTAGCATGAAAGATAACATCTTTTTATCTAAGTGTGAGGGATTACAACCTTTGTAGTCCGCTCCTTCGCTTCACAAGCTCCGAGTAGAAGTCCCTTTGCCGCGATCCACGATCTCCCGGACTCAAGAGAGGCTCCACGACTCGAACGATCCATGCTAGCTTGAAGTGTCCCGAATCTCCGATGATCTACGTCGAAGTTGCAATAACTCAAGCTTTCTCACTCTAAAGAGATGAACACCCTAATCTCATGGGCTAGATGAGATGAGGATGAAGGAGTAGTATTTATGCTTTCTTTTTAATTCACTTTCTCACAATTTATCATCACAAATGAAATTTCTAGTGAGCTCAAAATCAAGAGAGAAGAAGATAATAATGAAAAGATAATTCCTTTTGTGATGAATAGAAAAGAAATCTATATGATTGATATATCAACCATGGTCAAGGATGATAGGCTAAGAGTTTGTAGAGAATAAACTAGAGTTAGGGTTTGGTTAGGTTAGAAATGAGTCATGGAAAAATATCAACCATAATATCTTAACCAAGACAAAAAGGAAAAGCTTCTAGAATGTGCAAGAAGAAGCTAACCCTAATCAAACCCTAATCCCATTTAATCATCCTTAAGCATGTTTAATAATAAATCATATCATGTCACAATAATATATATCACATATATATTATATATTTGCAACAAAGGAAAATAATACACTTAACATATATCGCATATATATCAATGTATCATCTAGTGAGAAAATGAAATAATAAAGCGAGCCAATATTAGATAATGTAATACAATATATCATATATATTATTATACATTAAATCATCGAATCAACTCTTGATCCGACAATCCGGCTATATCGAATATAACCGACTAATATATCATGTACCGATTCATCGAATCAACACTTGATCCGATGTCCTGGTTCATATCTAAATATCGCGAGAATATAATACGGTATCTCATATCGCATTATCCTCGGTCCTGCGCATATCACATATGTGCCTCTACTCCGTTTCGCCTGAGCCAAGAAACCTCTATGTAGGACTCTAAAGAATCGTCAATACGCCGGTAGCAGGTGATGATCATATCAAACACCAACAAGCTGCAAGCGGTCAGCTAAACGTAACAGCCTCAGGTATTGAACGATCAGAAGATCAACAAGCTAGCATGTGCGTTCTCCTGTGAATCCAATCAGTAACACTCCCGTACAGTCCGGTCTGTTCGTCTGATATGTCGCATATCAAGTCTAGGGGTGGTAAACGTCAGACCCCAGTAACCGATAAGTCGTGTCGATGTGTGGCTCATAACGGGTCGAGAAACTACTGGTAACACTTACCAGTAAATCTCTATATCAGCCCTGGCCAGGGACTTCCAGTTATAGCCAATCGAACACAGCACAACATCAACTCCCTATACCGGGAGAGACGAATCCCCTCCTATCGCTCATTGCCTCCATGTGATTCGGGACTGTACCCAAAAGCCACCGTTTTGCACGCCCTCTTGGACGTGGTAAGGTGGAAATCAAAGCACAGTGGGAATCACACAAGACACTATGACGATCTCGGGTCTACAGACTACCCTGTACCAGTGTCACCGGAGAACTGCCATCTGACGTGTGGTATATCACCATCTGGGAGTTCTCGGCGAGTCCGTCCAGTGTATCCAGTCTCCGCTGAGCACCCGTACACCATCTCTGATGTCAAACACCGATGGATATGGGATCATCCATCGCCCATCATATGGGTCAAGATGCGTATACGCTAGTTTACTCTGGTGTATCGATGCCCTGTCTCGATATACCCTCGACTAGGAACAGTTATAGGATGTACTCATCGACTACCGTGGCCCCACTAGTATGATCTCATCATAGTCCCAGTAGTCGAGTACAGATTCTAAGGGCTTTATCAGCAAGTGAGAGAAAAACAGTAAACCAGTACAAGTCAACATGTTAAGATAAAGTGAAACCAAATAGCATACTATTATGACGAGCAAGAAAGTCATCTCTATATATATCCAAGCATCCATTATAATATACATCAGATGTACAACAATGGCCTCTAGGGCATATACATAACTAACAATCTCCCACTTGCACTAAGGCCAGCTGCTGTAGTATCTCATACCTAGCATCCCGAATAATCTCTCAAACTGTATCTGGGGAATAGCCTTCGTGAGTGGATCCGTAGTGTTGTCCTTCGTATCTACTCTCCTGACCTCGATCTCCCGGCGATCAACTATCTCCCTGATCAGGTGATACCGCCTCAGAATATGTCTGGATTTCTGATGGGATCTGGGTTCCTTGGCCAAAGCCACAGCTCCATTGTTATCGCAATACAGAGGTATTGGATGCTCAATGGATGGAACCACACCAAGTTCACTAATGAACTTCTTTATCCAGACAGCCTCTTTGGCAGCATCGTTGGCAGCGATGTATTCAGCCTCCATCGTCGAGTCTGCAACGGTATCCTGTTTGGAACTCTTCCAACATACCGCCCCTCCATTGAGGGTAAAGACAAAACCCGAGTGCGACTTAGAGTCGTCCTTATCACTTTGGAAGCTGGAATCGGTAAAGGACTCCACCTGGAGTTCTCCGTTACCATACACCAAGAACATCTCCTTAGTCCTTCGTAAGTACTTGAGAATGTTCTTCACAGCTGTCCAGTGACTCTCTCCAGGATCTGCTTGATACCGACTCACTACACTTAGTGAGTACTACATCGGGTCTGGTATATAGCATCGCATACATGATAGAGCCTACTGCCGAAGCATAGGGTATCCCTTGCATGCGAGCTCTCTCCAAATCATTCTTGGGAGACATCTCTTTGGAGAGAGTGAGTCCAGAGATCGTGGGTTGGTTCCCACGCTTGGATTCTTCCATACTAAACCTCTTTAGTATGGTGTCAATGTACCTGGATTGGGACAATCCCAGTATCCGTTTGGATCTATCTCTATAGATCCTAATCCCCAATATACAGGAGGCGTCACCTAGATCTTTCATTAAGAATCACTCTGATAAGAAGAGCTTGACTGATTGCAGCATAGGAATATCATTTCCTATCAGGAGTATGTCATCCACGTACAATACAAGGAAGACAACCTTACTCTCTGCTACCTTCTTATAGATACAAGGTTCATCTATGTTTTTGATGAAGTCAAACTCTTTGACTACAACATCAAAACAGATGTTCCAACTCCGCGATACTTGTTTCAATCCATAAATGGATTTAAGCAGCTTGCACACATTTCCGCTGCTCCCACTATCTACGAAGCCCTCTGGCTGAGTCATGTACACGCACTCTTCCAAATCACCGTTTAGAAAGGCGGTCTTAACATCCATTTGCCAGATTTCGTAGTCATGGTATGCAGCAATGGCAAGTAAGATCCGGATGGACTTAAGCATAGCCACTGGAGAAAAGGTTTCGTCATAATCCACACCTGGTCGTTGACGAAAACCCTTTGCAACAAGTCTAGCTTTGAAAGTCTCAACTTTTCCATCTACACCAAATTTCTTTTTAAAAATCCACTTGCTCCCAATGGGTTTTACCCCTTCAGGAGCATTTTCCAAAATCCATACTTTATTGGTGTACATGGATTCCATCTCAGATCGCATTGCATCCAGCCATTTCACAGAGTCACCACTTGTGATGGCCTGCTCGAAACTAGTCTGGTCATCATCTTCCATGATGCAATCCTCGCTTCCACCATCAATGAGAAAACCGTAGTATCTCTCAGGTGGATGAGAAACCCTGCTAGATCGGCGGAGAGGCTGGGGTTCGTCGGGTACTACTGAATTCTCTGGTTCTACTAAATCTTCAGTTGCAATTTGTGTTTCTGGAACCTCTTCCAGCTCTACCTCTTTGCCACTAATTTCTTTTGCAAGAAATTCCTTTTCTAAAAAGGTGGCATATTGAGAAACAAACACTTTTTGTTCCTCAGCGTGATAGAAAATATATCCTTGAGAATTCTTAGGATATCCCACAAATTTGCAAAGAACTGATCGTGCCTCGAGTTTGTCTGGATTTTGTCTTTTGACATAGGCCGGACAACCCCATATCTTAACTCGTTTAAAATATGGTCTCTTCCCACTCCATATCTCATATGGTGTGGTAGGTACAGATTTAGACAGAACTAGATTCAATATGTATATGGCTGTCTCAAGCGCATACCCCCAAAAGGAAATAGGTAACTCAGCATCGCTCATCATAGATCGCACCATATCTAATAGGGTCCGATTCCTTCGTTCCGATACACCGTTGTGCTGTGGTGTATAAGGAGGAGTAAGCTGAGAGAGAATCCCATTCTCTTTTAGATAATCTAGGAACTCACTGCTTAAGTATTCACCTCCTTGATCAGACCGAAGAATCTTAATACTTTTGCCCGTTTGGTTCTCTACTTCGTGCTTATATTCTCTGAATTTCTCAAAAGCTTCAGACTTGTGTTTCATCAGAAACACATGTCCGTATCTAGAGAGATCGTCAGTGAATATAATGAAGTAGGAAGAACTGTTCCTGGCATGCGTAGACATGGGACCACATACATCACTATGTATTAGTCCTAAGAGTTCAGTAACTCTTTCTCCGTGTCCACTAAACGGAGCTTTGGTCATTTTTCCTTTGAGACATGAATGGAAAGTATCATAAGATGATAATTCGAACAGATTCAAATAACCATCCTTATGTAACTTAGCCAGTCGTGTCGCATTGATATGACCAAGTCTACAATACCACAAGTAGGATTCGTTCATTTCTGAACTTTTCCTCTTGTGTGTGTTTTGTATATTCAGGACTGTATTATGATTCAGAATGAATATGTCATTATGTAACGAGCCTGATGCAATCAACTTTTGATCTAGGAATATGTTCATAACATTATCCTTTACTACAAAATTATATCCTTCTTTACTTAATAAAGAAACTGATATAATATTGCACATCATGTTCGGTATATAATAGCACTCATTTAGAATCAGTGTATTACGACTTGGTAATACAAGGTGATATTCGCCAACTGCTTTGGCTACAATACTTGCACCGTTCCCTACTTGAACGGAATGATCACCTTTTCCCAGTTCTCTACCTTTTCGTAGCCCATGTAACAATTTACATATATGGGATCATGATCCGGTATCCAATACCCAGGACGTAGGGTGAACTGAGAAACAGTTCTCAATAACTAACACACCTGAAGAAGATGCATCAACATGCATGTTCTTTTGGGCGGTGTGAGAATCCAGATATTCTCCTGTTTCCTGTTCAGTCTTATAACTCTTATAAGAAAGAACGGGTCCAACGTTCCCTTGCTCAGTACAATAATTGGGTTCAGTCAGTACATCCATATTATTATCTTGATTATGGCCTGACATGGTCGCTACCGGGAGAGAGAGAAGAAAACACTTTAGCGTATGCTCTTGCAAGATTAGATTGGTTATTATCTTATCTAATCAGGATGTCTCCCACTGTTTTTATCAAATCTACCTTCAAACCTTAAAAGGTAAGATTAGCCGGGATTAATTACACCCTAAAATTTCGTCAATCTTTCAGCCAGATCAGTGTCGGTATTTTGAGGGAGGTTCCCCGTGCTTTCATACGGACCTAATTAAAGAAAACCTCATTTTCCCAGAGGCGTAACCTCGTTAACACTTTTCTAGACACCTACTTGAATGACTAATTGTCCTGTGTAAAACTCTCCCAGGAGTAACTCTTACTCGCAGTGGGTATCGGGATCCAACTATCTCATAGAAGGTATGCAATCTCATTGCAAATTTCAACACTTGAAATTCCCGATAATTTTTGCCCCTAGCGATCTATGACCTTAACTAAGTCAACAAAGCATAAATCGCAAGTCAAGTTCAACCCGTACATTTCCCGATTGAAGTAAACCCACCCGTATGACCCTTAACTGAGTCAACAAGGCCGTACGAATACCCTAATCCAATCACATCTCATGTTTTAGCAGATAAACATTACTTAGCTACCGTACACTATGCCTTAACTAAGTCAACAAACATAGCACGAATACTAAATAATATCTATCTGAAATGACGGAGGGCTACGCAGGTTTTTCAGAAAACCCTGAGCGTAATGAACTTGATATCGTCGTAGAATCGAGTAGTTTTTGAAAAAGGAGTGTTTTTGAGGCTTTTCTTAGTTTCGCTAAAGGGGTCACTCCAGGTGAAGGGATCGTCGGCCCTTTCCTCATCGAATAAGGTGCAGGATATATCATATATACCGCTGTGCAAAGCAAAACTCTAAAAGCAATCAAAAGACAAACCGAGTTTTGTAGCATCTTCCAGTTTCGCTAAAGAGGTCACTCCCGGTGAAAGGATCTCGGCTCTTTCCTCATCGAATAAGGTGCAGGACATATCATATATATCACTGTGCAAAGCAAAACTGTAGCTACCCTTTTTATAAAGTTTTGATTCTACAACATCTTTAGGTTTCTTTTCTTTTTATTAATCTCATTAATAAAAATCCCATCAGCTTATGCTTCCTAAGCATCACAGAGGAAACGAAAGCAGTAATATTTATATATCAGCATATATATATAGTATAAGCATTCGTCTCAGGCAGTAATATGATCTCATCACAGAACATTGCAGCAGAAGAACATATATGAAATATTGGATATACTAGGACGTCCGTGTTTTCAATACGAGCCTGTATAAAACACGGATTCCACGGTCGTGATGAATAGCCAAACCCACATCCCAAGACCCCTACGAGAGCGGCAAGTAACACTGCCAATTCTAGGGTTAGGAGACCCGGTCTCGACTCCTCGAGATGGCCTCCCACTGGACCCTAGAACCCGGTTACTTGTGCTCCCCTCCTTGGGTCTACCTAATGCGGAAAAGTAAATAATATACACTGGTGACATCAACCTCAACCTGGAAGTGCCCCAAATAAAAGAATATTACATTACAAATGAATTTTACATGAATGAAAATAAAAACCCTCATCTCACATAAAACCCCCGGCTATTCAGAACGCGACGATCCAATATAACATATCACAGCAACACATAATATCACATATCATCAACGTAAGTAAATATGAGCATCCCAATTGTCGTTGACATATAGCAACGAAACCGGCGATATCACATATTAAACTTACGGTCACAGAAAAGGAAGTGTAAAACTACAATATTTGGAATCCACAATCACTTTAGACATCGTAAATCCGAAATAGCACATACTTCGCATTTCATGCCTAACTATATGAATTCCACATATTGTATCACATTCCAGATAAATAGACAGTAGTAAACTTTCCAAACAGATAATCAAATACCCAAAATTTCCTAAATAGCTCAACACTTGAGCGGAGTTCAAATAATCCCAGAAACTATCACAGTACCGATGATCCAGTCATAGAAGGGTCAAGCCAACGCCTCACATATGGCACGCCGTACTGCCCCAAACCCTAAGGTTTAAAAGGCAGTTCAAGACGGTCGCATAATCGAGTTAAGGTTTGTTGTCTTCTAGAGGGTCCACCGCTTGACTTGTACAATTTTCCGAAAGATTTAAACCCGATAAAAATTCAACACTTGAAAGTTTTACGTGCCGGGAAAAAGTGAGTTAATGATATCCGTTCGAACATTTTAACAGTTTCTAAATATCCGGAAATAACAACGAATTTAAATTTTCCGATCGAATCTACGATTACAAAAGAAACCCCAGAATACTCAACACTTAAGTCACTTTTAAAATACCCAGAAGTATCAACAAGCACCTACAGATATTACCATGAAGCCACGTGTCACAATCCCATAAATCGGTCGCGGAACCGCCGCGGGAAGCAGGTTACCGCCGCGGTTCCGCCGCGGTTTAGTGGAGTTGTGGGCCCGTGTTTCATGGTAATTCTTAGAATTCCCTGCTGATATTTTTAGGTATTTTTAATTCAGAAAAATCCCAGATTTTGAAAAATTTCCAGAGAGGGGGTTATTTTCGTCGTTTCGGGTTCGATCAGAGTTTTAACTTCGTAAACACGTCGCCTAATGCTCTAGCTAGGCTCTGATACCACTGTAGGGTTCCTAGGCACTCTTGTGAAGGTTCATAAGGCATCAAACATGCCCGGATAAAATTTTAGACGTGCCGAACAACCCAAAGCCGGGATCTTTGCTAGATTATTAGGGTTTAGCATGAAAGATAACATCTTTTTATCTAAGTGTGAGGGATTACAACCTTTGTAGTCCGCTCCTTCGCTTCACAAGCTCCGAGTAGAAGTCCCTTTGCCGCGATCCACGATCTCCCGGACTCAAGAGAGGCTCCACGACTCGAACGATCCATGCTAGCTTGAAGTGTCCCGAATCTCCGATGATCTACGTCGAAGTTGCAATAACGCAAGCTTTCTCACTCTAAAGAGATGAACACCCTAATCTCATGGGCTAGATGAGATGAGGATGAAGGAGTAGTATTTATGCTTTCTTTTTAATTCACTTTCTCACAATTTATCATCACAAATGAAATTTCTAGTGAGCTCAAAATCAAGAGAGAAGAAGATAATAATGAAAAGATAATTCCTTTTGTGATGAATAGAAAAGAAATCTATATGATTGATATATCAACCATGGTCAAGGATGATAGGCTAAGAGTTTGTAGAGAATAAACTAGAGTTAGGGTTTGGTTAGGTTAGAAATGAGTCATGGAAAAATATCAACCATAATATCTTAACCAAGACAAAAAGGAAAAGCTTCTAGAATGTGCAAGAAGAAGCTAACCCTAATCAAACCCTAATCCCATTTAATCATCCTTAAGCATGTTTAATAATAAATCATATCATGTCACAATAATATATATCACATATATATTATATATTTGCAACAAAGGAAAATAATACACTTAACATATATCGCATATATATCAATGTATCATCTAGTGAGAAAATGAAATAATAAAGCGAGCCAATATTAGATAATGTAATACAATATATCATATATATTATTATACATTAAATCATCGAATCAACTCTTGATCCGACAATCCGGCTATATCGAATATAACCGACTAATATATCATGTACCGATTCATCGAATCAACACTTGATCCGATGTCCCGGTTCATATCTAAATATCGCGAGAATATAATACGGTATCTCATATCGCATTATCCTCGGTCCTGCGCATATCATATATGTGCCTCTACTCCGTTTCTCCTGAGCCAAGAAACCTCTGTGTAGGACTCTAAAGAATCGTCAATACGCCGGTAGCAGGTGATGATCATATCAAACACCCACAAGCTGCAAACGGTCAGCTAAATGTAACAGCCACCCAGGTATTGAACAATCATAAGATCAACAAGCTAGCCTGTGCGTTCTCCTGTGAATCCAATCAGTAACACTCCCGTACAGTCCGGTCTGTTCGTCTGATATGTCGCATATCAAGTCTAGGGGTGGTAAACGTCAAACCCCAGTAACCGATAAGTCGTGTCGATGTGTGGCTCATAACGGGTCGAGAAACTACTGGTAACACTTACCAGTAAATCTCTATATCAGCCCTGGCCAGGGACTTCCAGTTATAGCCAATCGAACACAGCACAACATCAACTCCCTATACCGGGAGAGACGAATCCCCTCCTATCGCTCATTGCCTCCATGTGATTCGGGACTGTACCCAAAAGCCACCGTTTTGCACGCCCTCTTGGACGTGGTAAGGTGGAAATCAAAGCACAGTGGGAATCACACAAGACACTATGACGATCTCGGGTCTACAGACTACCCTGTACCAGTGTCACCGGAGAACTGCCATCTGACGTGTGGTATATCACCATCTGGGAGTTCTCGGTGAGTCCATCCAGTGTACCCAGTCTCCACTGAGCACCCGTACACCATCTCTGATGTCAAACACCGATGGATATGGGATCATCCATCGCCCATCATATGGGTCAAGATGTGTATACGCTAGTCTACTCTGGTGTATCGATGCCCTGTCTCGATATACCCTCGACTACGAACAGTTATAGGATGTACTCATCGACTACCGTGGCCCCACTAGTATGATCTCATCATAGTCCCAGTAGTCGAGTACAGATCCTAAGGGCTTTATCAACATGTGAGAGAAAAACAGTAAACCAGTACAAGTCAACATGTTAAGATAAAGTGAAACCAAATAGCATACTATCATGACGAGCAAGAAAGTCATCTCTATATATATCCAAGCATCCATTATAATATACATCAGATGTAAAACAATGGCCTCTAGGGCATATACATAACTAACAGATCATATACGTGAGAGTTGGGTAGTCTATAAGCACATCCTTAATTGTGGTCCCTGGTCGTGGGAGTTTCGAGACAGGGCATCGATACTCCGGAGTAGACTAGTGTATACAGTCGAGACCCCGACGAGGGGCGGTGGCTGGTCTTACAAGCCACTGGTGTCAGTTGGATCACATAAGATGTATACAGGTGCTCATTGGGTTATGAGTACACCGGACAGGACTCGCCGGGAACCTGCTAGTTGGTTTTATACCTAGCGTCATATAGCAGTTCCCTGGTGACATGTGTACAGGTTAGTTCATCGACATAAGGTCGTCATTTGTCTCGTGTGAGTTCCCACTGTGCTTAGATTACTACCCTACCACGGCTCAAAGGAGTCGTGCAAACAGGTTTTAGTTGGGTATAGTCCCGAGCCATATGGAGGCAAGTGAGCGGATCGGCAGGGGATTCGTCTCTCCCGGTATTGGAGGTGAGATCGCGCTATGTCTAGGAGAGCCATTACACCAAGTCCTTGGCCAAGGCAGGTGAGAATTACTGGTAAGTATTCCAGTAGTTTCTCACGGTGTTCAGGGCTACTCTCCGACACGACTTATACCTCTATTGGGGGTCTGACGTTACCAGCCCCCTAGGCCCGATATGTGATGCTCATAGACGAACGGACCGGACTGTACGGATATTGTCACGGATAGGCTCAGTAGGGTTTTAGGATGAGTTCGCTCATCAGCTTCCCTTTCGGTCAGTACATGGGCAGCCGTTACGCACAGCTAGTGCCGCTGACGTGCTTGTGGTTAAACCCACTGCCAGGGTACTGAAGAGTCTTTAGAGTCCCCCACAGATAGTTTCCCAAGTTCGGGCGAAACGTTGTAGAGGCCGTATGGTTTTATGGCAGAGTTCGAAAATGCACGTGCACTTGTGCACGTGTCATATTTCGGACAGATAATACTGGTGGGCTTTGATTTAAGCCGGATCCAAGTATTATATTGAGTCGGAATATTTTAGTCTCTCGTATTCGTATTCGGTCAGAATACGGATACAGGTATGTATATACAGGTGAAGGGTATTCTCGTAATCCGTTACGAGAATATTTTAAAAGATGCATTTCTTTTTGGATTAATCATTTTGATTTAAATGATTATTGATTTTGGAAAGTGTGACTCATTCTTGGTGACACATTTCTTCTAG
The DNA here is from genome assembly GCA_030015575.1 of Agapanthus africanus. Classification (NCBI taxonomy): domain Eukaryota; kingdom Viridiplantae; phylum Streptophyta; class Magnoliopsida; order Asparagales; family Amaryllidaceae; genus Agapanthus; species Agapanthus africanus. The sequence goes on from JASDDO010000031.1 coordinate 143,417,669, forward strand.
CATGTTCATTAGTGACCCATGCTAATGAGTCATGATAGAATTAATTGTGTTTTGTTTTGTGTATAGATATTTTAGGGTTTGTGGAGATATTTTTGAGGAGATATTTTTTGAGATATTTTCTTTACACAAACCATATATATCTACTCACAAAAGAAAAGATCACCACAAGTTATTGTGCTTGAGTTCTTTCTCTCTTGATAGTTTTCTTGAGTTTACAATTTCCATCTCTAAGCATCTTCTTCAACCTCCATCCTAACCCTCTCATGTGATGAGAACTCAAGAGTGTTTGTGACAAACTATTCTACTCATTCTCTACTTCATCTTGGACATGTCGGTTAGCATACTTCATGTCCGAGTTGCCTCGGTATAGAGGCGGGAGCCCGTTTAAAGATCTGTTGACGTGGTGCCACCTCGAAGAGGAGACAGGAGATCGGAGTTGCCGCGAGGAGCGTAGGATGATGGCTAAACACCGAAGGACTCGGATCGATCGGTATAGCCTTTCTACCTCTTTACAATTTGTTAGTTTAGCGTTAATGGCAAGATCCGGGTTATAGTATGCGATAGCGCCAGTTATAAAAGTTTTTTTTCCGCGTTTGGCGTCAGAATGACGGCCGGGGCGCTACTGTAGACTTATATTATTGGTCGATTGCTAATATATACTTGTTATATTCTTATATGCTTTCAAGATCGCAGGCGGGGACTTCGGACGCTGCAAAGAAGGAAAAGCGAGTGGTTGGCTTTACTTAGCCAGGATGGTTTGTGAGTAGATTTAACATCTACAGGGGATCGCCCGCATGGAGTTATGCGTCTGGGCTAGATCAAATGACATGACTATTAGTTAAAAGTATACGGATATTGATTGTGCATGTATACCTTTGTTGCTTATCTCATTTCCTTGTGTATGGACTTGATATTAATGAGACACAACACCATTATTGACGGTTCATGTTTCACGAGCACTAATTATATGCTACACACACTGTCAATAATTACCATGACACGCACAACGCCTATACATATGTGATATTGTATTGTTTAGGGACATTGAGACATGATCCCTATTTCCTTTTGTGCATATGGCATATAGCATACCTGTATACCTGCATGCTTACACATATGCCTTGACATACTTACATGCTAGTTACCTATATACCTATATGGTATTGTACCATTACTGATAGGTATATACACATATGAGACATAGCTACATGTACATCTCGCATACATACTTACACTTATACCTGGAGGGTATTACATCATTACTGATAGGTAGATACATATACCTTGATATACCTACAAGTTTACACATATATCTGGTTATAGCTACATGTTCACCTTTATTTGATGTTATATGGACTTGGAGAACTTAGTGTAAGTCCACGTTGCCCACCCCGGTGCTTGCGGGGAGGCGGAAACGGTATAAAAAACGGATTTTTATCGAACTAGGCAACATGGACTATCAAAAGGAGGATCTTTGCTAAACAAAAACTAACTACAAAGCTAACTAGTTTTAGCTACATGGAAGAAAGGTTATGCCTAGGGCTTTATGTCCTTCTCTCCTTGCTCCTTGGAGTGAACGGAAGTGATCTCCTTGTCGTCTTCTCTAGTCGAAGAAGGATCCACCCGAGAGCCTCAACCTTTGGCTTCAACTTCAAGCTAGAAGTAACTAAGATGCTAGGAGTGCTAATCCTAAAACCTTAGAAGAGAGTAGAGATTATCTTAGAATGGTTTATCTCAAGCTCATGTGTTTCTCAACTCATGAGAGGGGAGAGCTAGAGAGAGAGGAAGAGGATGAGAGAGAATCCATATGATAGAATGAGAAGAAATATGAACCATTCTCACATATATGTGTGAATTATGAAAATAGATAATTTTCATGGTTAATCAAGACTTGACCATTATCATTTCACATTAAATGCAAATTGCAAGGATCAAAGAGCATCTTTCATATGGAATGATGATGGTCAATATGTCAACCTAGGTCAACAAGTCAAGTATGGTCAAATGGTCAACAACCCTAACCATGCACAATTATATTTAACTAATATCAATTATTCATAATACACACATAAGCATTAGGGTTAAGAAAATGACAATGGTCATCAACCCTAATCAAAGTCCTCTGCCTCTGTCTCAGTCAACTGTGCATACGCACCCGTATCCGTGATCCGAGGAACACGAATACAATGAGATAAAACCAATCCCAAATCATATACTAGGATCCGGCTTAAACCAAAGCCCGCTAGTATAAGCTGTCCGGACAGCAAACGTGCACAAGTGCGCGGATGAGAACGAACTCTGTCGCAAAACCATGCGACCTCTACTCATTTTGCCTAAAGACGAATAACTCTCTGTGTGGGACTCTAAAGACTCGACACTACGCTGGCAGTGGGTTTAACCACAGACCGCAAGCGGCACTAGCTGTACGTAACGGTCCCCAGGTAGATGCCGATAAGAAGACTGACGAGGTGAACCCATCTGAACTCCTACTGAGCCTGAATGTGACAGTCTCCGTATAGTCCGGTCTGTTCGTCTGATACATCGCATGGCGGGCCTAGGGGGGCGGTAAACGTCAGTCCCCTAATAGCGGTACAAGTCGTGGCGGAGTGTAGCCCAGAACACCCTGAGATAACACTGGAAACCTACCAGTATATCTCGCTTGCCCTGGCCAGGGACTACTTGTGTAATGGCTCTCCTGGACACAGCGCGATGTCAACCCCCAATACCGGGAGAGACGAATCATGTCTAACCGTCACTGCCTCCAAGTGCTTCGGGACTGCACCCAACTACTACCTGTTTGCACGACTCCTTTGAGCCGTGGTAGGGTAGTAATCAAAGTACAGTGGGAACACACTCGAGGCGAAGTGACAGTGTCAAGTCAGCGGACTAAGCTGTACTCATGTCACCTGGGAACTGATAACTGACGATAGGTATAATACCAACCAACAGTTCCCGACGAGTCCTGTCCAGTGTACTCGTAACCTAACGAACACCCGCATACTATCTCAAGTACGACGTACTGACGGCTGTGGGACAGACCGTCTCCCGTGCTGGGATGAGAAGCGCATACGCTAGTCTACTCCGGAGTATCGATGCCCTGTCTCGATAGTCCTACGACTAGGGACCTGTATAAGGATGTGCTTATAGATTACCCAGCCCCTATGAGTGTGACTGCCATCACAACGCTGGTAATCAAGCAAAGATCCTAAGGGCTCCACTAATGCGTATAGGTGATATAATAAAAGAAACACATGTACACATTAAAGCAGAAACAAACCAAGTAGCATACTACCATTTCGAGCAAGATTGTATATACTACTGTGAATATCCTAAGCTTCCATCAAGTAATATACATACTAGTATGATACAGTAATGGCCTCTAGGGCATATACACTAACAATCTCCCACTTGCACTAAGGCCATGTACTGGCGTATCGAAGACCTATCATCTCAATCAGCCGCTCAAACTGAGTCTGGGGTAAGGCCTTCGTGAATGGATCTGCAGTGTTATCTTCTGTAGCAACCCTCCGAACCTCGATCTCCTGGCGATCCACGATCTCCCTGATCAGGTGATACCGCCTCAAGATGTGTCTGGATTTCTGATGGGACCTGGGTTCCTTTGCTAAAGCTATAGCCCCGTTGTTGTCGCAATACAGAGGTATTGGATCAACAATGGACGGAACCACCTGAAGTTCTTTCAAGAACTTCCTCATCCAGACAGCTTCTTTTGCGGCATCAGATGCAGCGATGTATTCCGCTTCCATAGTCGAGTCAGTAACGGTTTCCTGTTTGGAACTCTTCCAACACACCGCCCCTCCATTGAGGGTAAAGACAAAACCCGACATGGACTTGGAATCATCCTTGTCACTCTGGAAGCTGGAGTCAGCAAAGGCCTCAATCTGGAGGTCTTTTCCACCATACACCAAGAACATCTCCTTAGTCATTCTCAGGTACTTGAGAATGTTCTTTACCGCTATCCAATGTTTCTCTCCAGGGTTTGACTGATACCTGCTTACCACACTCAGTGCATAAGCCACATCTGGTCTGGTACACAACATCGCATACATTATAGAGCCTACTGTTGGAGATAGTGCCCTCAGAGTCAATTATTGGATCACAGGCACGTGATTGCAATGATTGAGGGAGGACCTATCCCGGTAGGACAGTCTTACTCGAGATGATAGTATGCTATCTGGTTTATCTTTATCATCGTGTACTGTTTTAGGTGACCTGACATGTCGCTATTACACGTTGATAGAGCCCCTAGGATTCTTGCTTGACTACCAGCAGTATGATGGCGATCATATACGTGGGAGCTGGTAGTCTATAAGCACATCCTTAAAAGGTCCCTAGTCGTAGGAGTTTCGAGACAGGGCATCGATACTCCATTAGTAGACTAGTGTATACAGTCGAGACCCCGACGAGGGGGGTGGCCGGTCTCACAAGCCACTGGTGTCAGTTGGTTCACCTAAGATGTATACAGGTGCTCATTGGGTTATGAGTACACCGGACAGGACTCGCCGGGAACCTGCTAGTTGGTCTTATACCTGACGTCAGATAGTAGTTCCCTGGTGACATGTGTGCAGGTTAGTTCATTGACCTGGGGATCGTCATTTGTCTCGTGTGAGTTCCCACTGTACTTTGATTACTACCCTACCACGGCTCAAAGGAGTCGTGCAAACAGGTTTTAGTTGGGTACAATCCCGAGCCACATGGAGGCAGTGAGCGGATCTTCAGGGGTTCGTCTCTCCCGGTATTGGGGGTGAGGTCGAGCTGTGTCTGGGAGAGCCATTACGCAAAGCCCTCGGCCGAGGCAGGAGATTTACTGGTAGGTATTCCAGTAGTATCTCAGGGCGTTCTGGGCTACACTCCGACACGACTTGTACCGTTTTTGGGGGTCTGACTTTTACCAACCCCCTAGGCCCGACATGCGATGCTCATAGACGAACGGACCGGACTGTACGGATATTGTCACTGACAGGCTCAGTAGGGTGTCAGGATGAGTTCGCTCATCGACGTCCCTTTTGGTCAATAGCTGGTGGCCCGTCACGTATTGGCTTATACCTCTGACGTGCTAGTGGTTAAATCCACAGCCATAGTATTGACGAGTCTTTAGAGTCCACCACACTTTCAGTTACTCAAGCTTTCGGGCGAAACGCTGTAGAGACCGTATGGAGATATGGCAGGGTCCGATCAGATACGCACGGTATTGCACGGATTAGGATCGGACAGTTTGTACTAGAGGACGTATGGTTATATGGCTGGGTTCGATCAGATACGTGCGGTATTGCATGGATCAGGATCGGACGGATATTACTAGCCGGCTTTGGTTTAAGCCGGATCCTAGTTTAGTACAGTGTAGATTTTGTCTCATTGCATTTGTATCCGGTCGGAATACAGATGCGGGTGTGTATGCACAGTATCGGGGTTTTCCTGTAATTTATTACGGGACCAGTTTTCTGGAGTTGCCAGTTTGCATTCCGTTCCGGCCGGTTTTCCTTTGTTCTTTCCCGGCCGGACTTTTCTGATGGAGGGGGTTATTTGCAAGTTTGCAAATAACATTTTGTGGAGGGTTTATTTGTAAGATGATTAATTATGATAGCATCTTTTTGATACCTTTCTTATCTATCATCATCACTTGCTTTTTGTTGATTTGAGGTGATTAGTAGTTGATGTGAGATTGTTATGATGAGGTTTGCATATGGTCACCTTTCTCTTTCTCCTACACTCACCTCCCTTCTTGTTATGGTTTGTATTTTCATTCCTCCACCATATTATTCTTAGAAGATGGAAGAAGGTTTTCACTTGAGAGAAAAAAAAAGAATGAGAGAGTTCATTTTTGTGATGTGAGGAATTCTTCATTTCATCTTCTTCTTGCTAGAAAATTGAAAGCACCAATTTTCTTTACCTCTTCCTCCATCCATCAATGGCAACAACATAACCCCAAAGAGACAAGCATCTTCTACATTACATTCTACAGCATCTCTTGGGCATGTCGACTTGCCGGCTTCATGCCCGAGTTGCCTCGGTATTGAGGCGGGAGCCCGTAAAAGACGCAGGCGATGTGGTGCCCTTCCGGCGAGGAGGCGACGATATGGAGACTAGACTTTCCGCGGGAGATTGGGACGATGACGAGAAGACCGGAGGACTCGGATCACTCGGTATACTTCTCTTCCCATCTCTTGTTAGCTAGCATTAGGTTAATGGTTACGATCCGGGTTTTCATTGTCCGCGGTAGCGCCAGTTTCCAAGTAAGGAAAATTTTGATTCCGTATTTTGGCCTCGGATAGACGGCCGGGGCGCTGCCGGGCGCAACATGGTATCAGAGCCACGCCATTAACCTTGCCTAGCTTGTTCTAGTGTGTTTTACATTTCCGATCGAACAAAATCCCAAAAACCACATTTCGTGTGCATCAGTTTTCTGTCGTTTTTTTCCGAGCTCTAAAAATTTTTCAGGTTGTAAAAATCTAATGTACTGGAAATTATAAGACATCTGTAAAAATTCGACACATTCAGTCGATCACTGTAGCGCGGAACCGAGGCCAAACCCCCCCTTGGGCCGCGGTTCCGCCGCACATTGGTGTCTTCAATGTGTCCAATTTTTCCAGTGGGCTTGTGGGCTGATTTTGGGGGTTTTGGGATATTAAATTTGGGCCCAGATTTTCTGTGAGTGCTACAGTATTGCTTGGGGGCCCACTTGTTAATTGTTTGATCGATCGGATATTTTAAACATATTATTTCACAGTATTTACATTATATCTGCGACCGTGAATGTCACTTGATCGGTAAATCCCGTCTAACTGCTATAGCCCGGTTAGACGGATTTGCGAACGTGACTTTCACGTTGATGTTCTATGTTTATGCTGTGTTGTTGCGGATCGGTCGTGGGGGATAGCCTGGATGCAATGCTAGTACAGTTTTGTTGTTTTATGTACATTTGATATTGCGGGGCGAGCGTCCGACATGTGGACTGCCGTCACTGCCTGATTGTATTATTCTTTTGGGGCACGACCTGGTTGCGGTCGATGTACCCGTTGTATGTATATTTTACTTTCTGTACTAGGATTACCCCGCGGAGGGGTGCACGGATAGCCGGGTTCTAGAGGGCAACGGGCCCGCATCTCATGGCATTGAGACGGAGGGGGCTTCACTCTAGGATTGGCGGGCTATTCGCCGCACTCGTAGGGGGTACAGGTTGACCCAGGAGGGGTGCCCAAGTTACCGGATTCCATGAAGTGCTGGGTGGTCCATTCACGATGCTGAAGGGGGCTGCCTCGGTTCAGGTTTTGGCGGGTGACTTGCCGCGCCCGTAGGGGTCTAGGATTTCATTGCACAGGCTATCCACACGACCAGGGGAACGTCGGGTTTCAGCAGCGGCTCTGTGAAACCCGGGGCTTCCAGACATCTGTATTGTTCTGTGATGCTGTACATTTCTGTGATGTTGCATTTTTATCACGCCTTGAGCGAAATATAATATATTTGTATATATATTAGTAGATGTTGTATATGTTTTGCATCCGCGCTAGTCCAGTCCCCGCTCTGTCGTTAGTTAAGTAACCTAACGGGTGATGACGGGACCCAGTGGCGAATGCGGATGGCATATACGTACATCATTATTTTCGTTCTTTATTGGTGTGATCAATTGATGGGACTGCGTTGATTCGGATCAACGCAAGTTATAAACAAACCTATTCTGATGTTGTTGGAACACTTTTTCAAAAAGCTGTTATTGCAAGGACGTTCACTTTTGTTTTGCATCGTGGTATTCATTTGGAATATCCTGCTCCTCAGTCGACGAGGCAAGGGCCGAGATCCCTTCACCGGAAGTGACCCCTTGGACAGAAGTTTGCGTCAGGGCATTAACTTCACTATAGCAGATTACTTTTGCTTTGCATCGTGGTATTCAGTTGGAATATCCTGCACCTCATTCTACGGGGAAAGAGTCGAGATCCCTTCACCGGGAGTGACCTCTTTAGCAAAGGTTTTCGTCACTATATTTTTATAAAAAATTATCCGGTTCCTTCAACGATATCAAGTTCATTACGTTAAAGGTTTTTCGCCAAAAACCAGCTGTAGCCCTCCGTCATTTCAGATCAGTATTGCTTAGTATTCGCGCTACGTTTGTCGTTGCTATTCGCCGAGGCGTAGTGTGCGGTAGCTCTGTAATGCTTTCTGTCGTATGGATATGTGGATTGGTTAGGACAGTCGTACGACTTTGTTGATTATTCGTCAAGGGTCGTGCGGGTGGGTTTAACGCAATCAAGATAATGACGGGTTGAACTTGACTAGGACCTTTTGATTTGTTGATTATTCGTCAAGGTCACTTGGGTCCTAGGGGTAAAAATCACATCGGGAGTTTCAAAAGAACTGAAACTTGCCAGGCATGCGCATACCTTCTGGAGTGTGGTGACTTGAGTGGATTCCGTCAAGTTATCATGCGATGATAGTTGGATCCCGATTCCCACTGATGAGTTAGTTTACTCCTCGGGTGACCCCGACTAATTCTTCTTTCAGGTTTGGAGGAGAATTTGAGGTACAGTGGGAGGTTTCCTGATTAGATAAATTGGTAACCATTCTGATCTAGGTTAGAGTGCACGCTGAGTGTTTCTTTTCTCTCTCTCTTTGGCAGCGACCATTGACCCGACCCTGGACTATGACTCAGTGACCAAGTTGACCGAACCTTCTTAACACTGGCTTTTGGATTGTCAGAGTTGCAAACCTCATTGCCACTCCTACTTTTACCCTATTCTCCAGGACACCCCGTATTACTACGAACGTCCACTTCCATTGGACAAAACCATCGTATGGTTATATACGAACTCGAAGGACTTCGAGGATGGTTTCTGGTTCTGGAGAAAACGAATAGGATTATTCAGTTGTCTTTTCTTTTCACCTTCTCTCATTGCGAGTACTCCTTGGTTTAGGAGATAGTACACCTATTACGCAAATTGGATAGTCTTCTTCCAAACCTTAGGCTGGTGCCGAACGGTTAGGCTGGTGCCGAACGGTGGGGAACGAAGAATACAAATTAGCCTAAACGGTGTACAGAAGGTGTTAAGATTAAGACAAAGCAAGGGATTAGTAAGAGGGCAAAGTAAATTGCGACTGCTATTCACGACCGAACCAAGTATTTCTTCGCCAATCCTAAATCACCTTTGTATTTCTCCAGGACACTCCGTATCACTACGAAGATCCACAGTTTATTTGGATACTCCATCGTATGGTTATATACGAACTCGAAAGGAACTTGTTCCAGTTCGGGGATGGATTCTGGTTCAGGAGAAATAGGAATAAGGTTTATTCGGTTGTCTTTTATCTTCACCTTCTCTCGCTTTGCGAGTGCTCCTAGGATTAGGACAGTACACCTTTTATGCTTATTGGATAGTCTTCTTCCAAACCATAGGCTGGTGTCGAATGGTAGGGAAGAAAGAAAACCATTTGGCCTAAAGGGGTATGCAGACGGTAATGACTAAAGACATATAAAGAGATTTGGACAGATGGCAAAGAGATATACGGTTACAGTTGTGAATCTGGATAATGGAAGAGGCATTACTAAGAATACCGGGATACCCCACCGAAACATTTCAATGTTTCAGTTTCACTGTGTGATGTTAAAAGAAAACTGATTTTCCGATTAGATACTTACTCCAGGGTATGTATTTACCAGGTATGATTCTCACATCTGTATGGTTTTACAGATGATGAGTGGGAGTAAGTCATTGGGAATAAGGTGATCATCCTCATTATATCGGGATTCGTTGTAATCGGTGATATTTGAGGAGATCATCTGGGCTGTTTGCCGGTCGGCAAATATTTGGTTTTGAATATCCGCTGTTGTGCACCAATTTCAAATTGATATATCTGTACGTCTATTTTCATAGAGTGAGATATACCTTTTGATATTATGTCGATGACATTTACCTATATCAGTGGATGGTTAAGTAAGGAGCATTAAACAGCGGTGTAATTCTTCTTAACCATAAGTACAGTTTTCAACCTACGACACACAGTGAAAGAGTTGTTAGACTCAGCGGACTTATACAGAGTATTGTATGTTGTCCAGTGTCCATTAGGACAGAGGGGTTGGTCCTCATAGTATATTCTATTTACTTTTAACTTCTCTAGTTCTTAGACATGTGTTTCGTGGAAACACAGGGTCTAAGTTTTGAGGAGTTATAGGTATTTGAATAGAGTAGAGAACCAGGTATAGCAAGTATCGGGATTCTTCAAAGTGATCGAAGATGTAGATACTTGTGTATGGTATTCAGTTGATAGTAATGATAAAGAGAAATTGCTTCTCTTTCAGGTTACTCATAATTGAAAGCATTCCTAAGTTGAGTAACGCTGATCGGCCTCCTTCCATTTAGTTTACATGCACTGGAGATAGCTGCATGATTTGAATCTGGTTCAATTGAATCAGTGCCTCTGGTTCTATATTGGATATAGAACAGTTCATATCTTAACGATGTTAAGGTACGGGGAGTTGTCCGGCTTATGCTTAAAACCAGACACTGGACAACTCAAGGCATGTTTCTGTAATGGCTGTTTGCGGGTTGACCCAGGCTATGACGAGGGTTGACTTTCTACCATCTGGAAGATCAATAGAGATATTGTTCTTGACTCGCCACATTTTTAAAAGAAATGGATTTTTATAAAACAGTAGTGGGAGTATGGTAGAACTGGAAGTGATTCCAGAACCGCAAACGATTACTGAAGATTTGATAAGGAACCTAAAGATTCAATCTGGTTTGACATTCCATTGGCCACTCCGCAGATACGGTGGGTAACTTCAGGCACCCGAGAGGTACTCCGGTAGCCTCAAGGACGGTGACAGGGAAGTTCTTGTTTACCCACACTTTCCATTGTTGTTGTTCCAGGCTGTGAGACCTGGCAGGAGGATGAGTATAGCGTCGTTCTAAACTAGCTTTGGAAGTGCACGTCTATATGACTCTGCCAAAGGGTTGTCGTAGTCAGTGGGAGCAGCGGAAGCATTGGTGGACAGGTGGCTTATGTCTATTTATAGACTAAAGCAGATACAGCGGAGATAGATCATCTATTTCTGATGTGACAGTCATAGGTTTGACTTCATCAGAATAGGGGATGGATCTGTTAAGAAGGTAGTAGGGTGTTATGTCCTGGTATTTGGATGACATACACAGAGTAGGAAGTGATATTCCTATACTACGATCGGTTATACTTTGGTTGTCACACAGTAGTTTCTCCACACAGGACTTGGATATTATATCAGACATTCTGGTTACTAGATCTATGGTTTTAGATCTAGATTTGGGTAGTTTCCCAATCTGGGTACCTTGACAGCATTCTATGAGTATTTAGAATGGACGACTCCTGGCACGGTAGTGTACCTGCAGATGATGGAGTCACCCTCTCTAAAGGTGTCTTACAGACTAAAGGGGAGAGGGATACGCATGATTGACAGATCACTTGCTTAGGCAATTGAGTCAATCATGAGATGTCAAGTACCACACCAGATGTTGTTCTTGCAGTAGATGCAATAAGTTGATATTGATCCAATCCTGGAGAAACAGTCGGAAGCAGTTTTAGAACATAAGTTGATGTTCTAGGGATATGATAACGGCAGCCCCCTTTAGGAGACGGTTATCATTCCAGGCTTCCAAGGTGACCTGGACGACAAGGAGGTTGTCAGAGTTATAGTTTTCCCTCTGACGAGGGGCAGTATATTGGACATGTGGTCCAGGTGGATACTGAGGGAAGGCATGGCGCAGGATACTGATTAAGTTCAGTTGACGATACAGTCTAAGAAGTCTGGATTTGGAGTTCATTTATGAACTAGGTCCCATCAGACATCCAGACGTTCCAAGACAGGTATTGCTCATTTCGGGAGATGGTTTTCTCCGCGAACTTGAGATATAGAGAGACATAGAAAGAAACTTCACTGCGGATCCACTCACTGAGGCTATTCCTTGAACGCAATAGTTTCGCAAACGGGTTTTGTGAGACTGACAAGTAGAGGAGTTGGGTGTTCGGTATCATACGGGCTGTGAGTATGCGACATCGCAATAATTAGCCTTGAGTGCAAGTGGGAGATTGTTGGAGATAGTGCCATGAGAGTCAATTATTGGATCACAGGCACGTGATTGCAATGATTGAGGGAGGACCTATCCCGGTAGGACAGTCTTACTCGAGATGATAGTATGCTATCTGGTTTATCTTTATCATCGTGTACTGCTTTAGGTGACCTGACATGTCGCTATTACACGTTGATAGAGCCCCTAGGATTCTTGCTTGACTACCAGCAGTATGATGGCGATCATATACGTGGGAGCTGGTAGTCTATAAGCACATCCTTAAAAGGTCCCTAGTCGTAGGAGTTTCGAGACAGGGCATCGATACTCCATTAGTAGACTAGTGTATACAGTCGAGACCCCGACGAGGGGCGGTGGCCGGTCTCACAAGCCACTGGTGTCAGTTGGTTCACCTAAGATGTATACAGGTGCTCATTGGGTTATGAGTACACCGGACAGGACTCGCCGGGAACCTGCTAGTTGGTCTTATACATGACGTCAGATAGCAGTTCCCTGGTGACATGTGTGCAGGTTAGTTCATTGGCCTGGGGATCGTCATTTGTCTCGTGTGAGTTCCCACTGTACTTTGATTACTATCCTACCATGGCTCAAAGGAGTCGTGCAAACAGGTTTTAGTTGGGTACAGTCCCGAGCAACATGGAGGCAGTGAGCGGATCTTCAGGGGTTCGTTTCTCCCGGTATTGGGGGTGAGGTCGCGCTGTGTCTGGGAGAGCCATTACGCAAAGCCCTCGGCCGAGGCAGGAGATTTACTGGTAGGTATTCCAGTAGTATCTCAGGGCGTTCTGGGCTACACTCCGACACGACTTGTACCACTTTTGAGGGTCTGACTTTTACCAACCCCCTAGGCCCGACATGCGATGCTCATAGACGAACGGACCGGACTGTACGGATATTGTCACGGACAGGCTCAGTAGGGTGTCAGGATGAGTTCGCTCATCGACGTCCCTTTTGGTCAATAGCTGGTGGCCCGTCATGTACTGGCTTATACCTCTGACGTGCTAGTGGTTAAATCCACAGCCATAGTATTGACGAGTCTTTAGAGTCCACCACACTTTCAGTTACTCAAGCTTTCGGGCGAAACGCTGTAGAGGCCGTATGGAGATATGGAAGGGTCCGATCAGATACGTGCGGTATTGCACGGATCAGGATCGGACAGTTTGTACTAGAGGCCGTATGGTTATATGGCTGGGTTCGATCAGATACGTGCGGTATTGTACGGATCAGGATCGGACGGATATTACTAGCCGGCTTTGGTTTAAGCCGGATCCTAGTTTAGTACAGTGTAGATTTTGTCTCATTGCATTTGTATCCGGTCGGAATACAGATGCGGGTGTGTATGCACAGTATCGGGGTTTTCCTGTAATTTATTACGGGACCAGTTTTCTGGAGTTGCCAGTTTGCATTCCGTTCCGGCCGGTTTTCCTTTGTTCTTTCCCGGCCGGACTTTTCTGATGGAGGGGGTTATTTGCAAGTTTGCAAATAACATTTTGTGGAGGGTTTATTTGTAAGATGATTAATTATGATAGCATCTTTTTGATACCTTTCTTATCTATCATCATCACTTGCTTTTTGTTGATTTGAGGTGATTAGTAGTTGATGTGAGATTGTTATGATGAGGTTTGCATATGGTCACCTTTCTCTTTCTCCTACACTCACCTCCCTTCTTGTTATGGTTTGTATTTTCATTCCTCCACCATATTATTCTTAGAAGATGGAAGAAGGTTTTCACTTGAGAGAAAAAAAAAGAATGAGAGAGTTCATTTTTGTGATGTGAGGAATTCTTCATTTCATCTTCTTCTTGCTAGAAAATTGAAAGCACCAATTTTCTTTACCTCTTCCTCCATCCATCAATGGCAACAACATAACCCCAAAGAGACAAGCATCTTCTACATTACATTCTACAGCATCTCTTGGGCATGTCGACTTGCCGGCTTCATGCCCGAGTTGCCTCGGTATTGAGGCGGGAGCCCGTAAAAGACGCAGGCGATGTGGTGCCCTTCCGGCGAGGAGGCGACGATATGGAGACTAGACTTTCCGCGGGAGATTGGGACGATGACGAGAAGACCGGAGGACTCGGATCACTCGGTATACTTCTCTTCCCATCTCTTGTTAGCTAGCATTAGGTTAATGGTTACGATCCGGGTTTTCATTGTCCGCGGTAGCGCCAGTTTCCAAGTAAGGAAAATTTTGATTCCGCATTTTGGCCTCGGATAGACGGCCGGGGCGCTGCCGTGGCGCAACACCTACCGCAGAAGCGTAGGGTATAATAGACATGCGATCCCTCTCCAAATCAGTCTTGGGAGACATCTCTTTGGAGAGGGTGATCCCGTGACAAGCCGGTAGATTACCGCGCTTGGAATCTTCCATATTGAACCTTTTCAGTATGGTGTCGATGTACCTGGACTGTGAGAGCCCTAAAATCCTCTTAGATCTGTCACGGTAGATCCGGATCCCCAGAATGTATGAGGCATCACCCAGGTCTTTCATGGAGAACTTGTGTGACAAGAACCCTTTGACAGATTGAAGCATAGGAATGTCATTTCCTATTAAGAGAATGTCATCCACGTATAAAACGAGGAATACTACAGTTCTCGCTACAAATCTACAATAGATGCATGGTTCATCTGGATTTTTGATAAAGCCAAATTCCTTAACCGTCTCATCAAAACAGATGTTCCAACTCCGCGATGCCTGCTTTAGTCCATAAATGGACTTGAGCAACTTGCACACCTTTCCGCTACTCCCACTCTGAATGAAACCCTCTGGCTGGTCCATATATACACACTCCTCTAAATTTCCATTTAGAAAAGCGGTCTTTACGTCCATCTGCCAAATCTCATAATCGTGGAAGGCAGCAATGGAAAGAAGGAACCGAATGGATTTCAGCATAGCCACTGGAGAAAAGGTTTCGTCATAGTCCAAACCAGGTATTTGACGAAAACCCTTTGCAACAAGTCTAGCTTTATAGGTCTCGACTTGTCCATCTACACCAATCTTCCTTTTGAAGATCCATTTGCATCCTACGGGTTTTACCCCATCTGGAGCAATGTCCAACATCCAAACTTTGTTGGTGTACATGGACGTCATTTCGGTCCGCATTGCATCCAGCCATTTTACCGAGTCTACGCTCTGAATGGCTTGCTGGAAGCTACTCGGCTCGTCACTATCAATGATGCAATCTTCTCTATCCCCGTCTATGAGAAAACCGTAGTATCTCTTGGGCGGATGAGACTGCCTACTGCTTCTGCGGAGCGGCGTAGGAATGTCCTGATCTTTCAAACCCTCTGGTTCTACTAAGCTTTCAGTAATAGCTTGTGGTTCTGGAATTTCTTCCAGTTCTATTGCGCTCCCACTTATTTCCTTTTCTAAGAACTGATGTTCCGGAAAGTGGGCATTACGAGAAACAAGGACTTTTTGTTCCTCTGCGTAATAGAAAAGATACCCCCTGGTGTTCTTTGGGTATCCCACAAAGTTGCACAGTACTGAGCGTGCCTCGAATTTGTCCGCATGCTGCTTTTTGACAAAAGCTGGACATCCCCAAATCTTCAGGTATTGAAGATAGGGTTTCTTCCCACTCCATAACTCATATGGTGTGGTAGGCACAGTCTTAGTGGGAACTCGGTTCAAAAGGTATGCAGCTGATTCTAGCGCATATCCCCAGAATGATCGCGGTTACTCAGCGTTACTCATCATGGACCGTACCATATCCAATAGGGTTCGGTTCCGTCTCTCCGATACACCATTATGTTGCGGAGTGTATGGAGGAGTAAGCTGAGAGAGAATTCCATTCTCTTTTAAGTAACCCAGGAACTCGGCACTCAAGTATTCACCACCTCGATTAGATCTCAGTGCCTTGATATTTTTGCCTGTTTGTTTTTCTACTTCATTCTTGTATTCCTGGAACTTTTCAAAGGCTTCAGATTTATGCTTCATTAAGAAGACATGTCCGAACCTTGAAAAATCATCCGTAAAAGTAATGAAGTAAGAATAACCGCTTCGTGCATGTGTAGACATTGGACCACACACGTCGCTGTGTACGAGTCCCAAGAGCTCGCTCGTTCTTACTCCGTGTCCAGTGAACGGAGTCTTTGTCATCTTTCCTTTGAGACAGGATTGACAAGTTGCATACGATTGATATTCGAACGGATCCAAATATCCTTCTGTATGTAACTTCGTCAACCTTCTCTCATTAATGTGACCGAGTCTACAATGCCATAAGAAAGCCTGATTGATTTCAGGAGACTTTCTTTTGTGTGTAATCTGGACATTGAAAATCTGTGGTTGGTTTAATACGTATATACCGTTGTTTAATGTACCTGACCCAATCAAAACTTGATTAAGGTGAATGTTCACAACATTACTTACAAATGCAAATTCATAACCTTCTTTAGAAAATAAAGATACAGAAATGATATTACAAGTTGCATTTGGTACAAAATAACAACTACGCAAAACCAAAAAGTGTCCATCTGACAATCCCAGGTGATAGTCCCCCACGGCCTCAGCATCAATGCTAGCTCCGTTTGCAACTCTGAGGGTCATATCACCTGCCTTCAAAACTCTACGCTTTCTCAACGCCTGCAAAGAATTACAGATATGAGATCCTGATCCGGTATCCAATACCCAGGAAGTAGAGTTTATTGATAGACAGTTTTTAATAACATACACACCTGAAGCTTAAGCCGCAACTCGCTTCAGATCCTGGGTTCTGGCCTTCCAAGCCTTGCAATCCTGTTTCCAGTATCCACTTTTGTGACAGTAGAAGCATTCTTCCTTTCCCACCAGCTTTCCCGCTACCTTTGTTGCCTTTCCCTTTCCCTTCGTATCCACTTTACTGACACCGCCCTTTGGTTTGGCGGGGGCTTTCTTCTTCTTTCCCTTGGCTTTCGTCCTGGACCTAGAAGAGGAAGATCCTCCTACAAACAAAGTGGATGTCTCCCTACCTTTCTGTAGAGTGCCCTCAGCACTCCTCAACGTGTTCAGAAGTTCGGAAAGTTCAACCTCCTTTCCTTGCATGTTGAAGTTAAGGATAAACTGGGCGTAAGTGGAAGGAAGGGACTGGAAAATCAAGTCAGTGTAGAGTTCATTCTCCAACGTGGTCCCAAGGTCCGCGAGTTCCTCTATATAGCCAATCATCTTAAGCACGTATTCCGCTACCGATGATCCGACGGCCAATCTTGCCGAAAATAGCTTCTTCGACACTTCGTATCTGGCGATACGAGACTGCTCTCCATACAGTTCTTTTGTATGAAGAAATATGGATTCTAGGTCCATATTCTCGTGCCTCCTCTGATGTTCGTTGTCCATAGAGGCAAGCACGAGGCATTTGGCCTTCGCGCAATCGATCTCCCATGTCTTACGGATTTCTATATCCGCGACGCTGGAGGTGGGACCTGGGACAGGGGGAGATTTGGTGGTAAGGACATACCCCAACTTGTCGTAAGTGATTGCCATCTTGACATTCCTGAGCCAATCTTTGTAGTTTGGCCCTGTCAGTATATTTTTATCTAGTAATAACTTAAGTCCGGTCATGTTGAATGGTCGCTGCAATTAGGAGAGAGAAAAGAAACACTTTAGCATGATGCTCTTGCAAGTTTAGAGTGGTTTTTAGTTTGTCTAAACAGGATGGCTCTCACTGTCTCTCGAATCCCTCCTCAAACCATAAAGGAAGAATTAGTCGGGATCAATCTCACCGTACAATACTTGCTTAACCGTTCAGCCAGGCCAGTGTCGGTACTTCGAGGGAGGTTTTCCAACGCTTTCGCGAAATTCCTTAATTAAGTAACCTCTTTTCCCTGTGGGCGTAGCCCCGCTAACACCTTTCTAGACACCTACTAGGTTTATAGCATTGATCGTTAAGTGAGAAATTTCCCAAGGAGTAGCATATACTCACAGTAGGATCGGGATCCAAATATCATCGCGTGATAAAACTGAAGGAATCCTACCAGAATCATCACACTCCAAATGGTATGCAGCACTAGCAAGTTTCAGTACTTATGAAACTCCCGATGTGGATTTTTGCCCCATGCTCTTATGACCTTGGCGTGAGGTCAAAATGTCATAAGTCACATGTCAAGTTCTTCCCATCATTATCCAGGTTAATTTGAACCCACCCGTACCTACCCTTGACGTAGGCCAAAATTGCAGTACGACTATCTCAAACTAACGCATTCTATCTATGCAACAGATAAATATCCGGCAGCTACCAATCACTATGCCTTGGCGTGAGGTCAAAATACATAGCTTGAATACTACCGAATATTTAACTGAAATGATGGAGGGCTACGAATGGTTTTGGCGAAACCGTGAACGTAGTGAACTTGATATAATCGATGGAACGAGATAGCTTTTAAAAGGAGTGGTTCAAGCTTCGCATTTAAAAGTTTGGTTTTGAAAAGAACCGAGTGGTTTTCAAAGTGTTCCAATCGACTTTTACTTGGTTTATTTTCTTGCATTAATTTTAATGCGTCCCATCTTTTAATCCTACCATTGCAGAAAACAACCAAAATATGGTGTACGCTTATGCCATCTGCATTCGCCACGGGGTCCCGTCATCACCCGTTAGGTTACTTAACTAACGACAGAGCGGGGGCTGGACTAGCGCGGATGCAAAACATAAGCAACACCTAAATAGATATCATATATAGATATAAAGCAATGATAGCCATTACAGATCACAGATGAACACTTTGGATATACTAGGAATCCGCGATTCGTTCGAGCCTGCAACGAAAAGCGGATTACACGGTCGCGATGAATAGCTAATACCCCACCCAAGACCCCTACGGGTGCGGCAAACTACCCGCCAAGTACCCGAAGCGAAGCAACCTCCCTCAATGACGTGAGTAGGCCACTCGGCACTTCGAGATACCCGGTAGTTTGTGCACCCCACCATGGGTCTATCCTAGGAGCAAAAACAGTAAAAAGAAATTATACAATGACGGCTACAACCCCGACCCGGTTGTGCGGCCAAATAAATAATATTACATCAATTTACATATTACATGAATGTAAGGAAAAAGAAACTCTCATCTCACATCTACCCCGGCTATTCATCCGCGACAATCCATCGAGTTCATATACACAAACCAATAAGCATTACAGATCACAGATACGTATAACCCCTACTAATCGACGTATAGCGATTAGCAGACGTTCAATACATATAAACATCACAGATATAATCCAATAGTCAAAGTATAGGGAAGTTCGATCAAAAATACGGATTTATAGCCACCCCAAATACAAATTTCTTTTCTGGAAAATCTGGGCAGAAATAAAATATCTTAAAAATCCCAAAACCATAAAACAAGAACACTGCAAGAGAAACGAGCCGCGGCCGAGTCAACTCGGCCGCGGAACCGCGGTGAGTTGGTCGGTTCGCTGGTTCGTTTTTCTTGGGTGTACTGTAAAAACCCTGAGCCGATTTTTAAGGTGTGATTTATTATTTTTAAAGCAGATTTAAAAATCGGCAGAAACTAGGGTTTTTTGAAAAAAGTTTTGTGATTTTTACCGATCGAACTTCTATACACTTTACTAACTAGCTAGTTTATGTTTAGTTAGGCTCTGATACCACTGTAAGTCCACGTTGCCAACCCCGGTGCTTGCGGGGAGGCGGAAACGGTATAAAAAACGGATTTTTATCGAACTAGGCAACATGGACTATCAAAAGGATGATCTTTGCTAAACAAAAACTAACTACAAAGCTAACTAGTTTTAGCTACATGGAAGAAAGGTTATACCTAGAGCTTTATGTCCTTCTCTCCTTGCTCCTTGGAGTGAACGGAAGTGATCTCCTTGTCGTCTTCTCTAGTCGAAGAAGGATCCACCCGAGAGCCTCAACCTTTGGCTTCAACTTCAAGCTAGAAGTAACTAAGATGCTAGGAGTGCTAATCCTAGAACCTTAGAAGAGAGTAGAGATTATCTTAGAATGGTTTATCTCAAGCTCATGTGTTTCTCAACTCATGAGAGGGGAGAGCTAGAGAGAGAGGAAGAGGAGGAGAGAGAATCTATATGATAGAATGAGAAGAAATATGAACCATTCTCACATATATGTGTGAATTATGAAAATAGATAATTAGCTAGATAATTGTCATGGTTAATCAAGACTTGACCATTATCATTTCACATTAAATGCAAATTGCAAGGATCAAAGAGTATCTTTCATATGGAATGATGATGGTCAACATGTCAACCTAGGTCAACAAGTCAAGTATGGTCAAATGGTCAACAACCCTAACCATGCACAATTATATTTAACTAATATCAATTATTCATAATACACACATAAGCATTAGGGTTAAGAAAATGACAATGGTCATCAACCCTAATCAAAGCCCTCTGCCTCTGTCTCAGTCAACTGTGCATACGCACCCGTATCCGTGATCCGAGGAACACGAATACAATGAGATAAAACCAATCCCAAATCATATACTAGGATCCGGCTTAAACCAAAGCCCGCTATTATAAGCTGTCCGGACAGCAAACGTGCACAAGTGCGCGGATGTGAACGAACTCTGTCGCAAAACCATGCGACCTCTACTCATTTTGCCTAAAGGCGAATAACTCTCTGTGTGGGACTCTAAAGACTCGAAACTATGCTGGTAGTGGGTTTAACCACAGACCGCAAGCGGCACTAGCTGTACGTAACGGTCCCCAGGTAGATGCCGATAAGAAGACTGACGAGGTGAACCCATCTGAACTCCTACTGAGCCTGAATGTGACAGTCTCCGTATAGTCCGGTCTGTTCGTCTGATACATTGCATGGCGGGCCTAGGGGGCGGTAAACGTCAGTCCCCTAATAGCGGTACAAGTCGTGGCGGAGTGTAGCCCAGAACACCCTGAGATAACACTGGAAACCTACCAGTATATCTCGCTTGCCCTGGCCAGGGACTACTTGTGTAATGGCTCTCCTGGACACAGCGCGATGTCAACCCCCAATACCGGGAGAGACGAATCATGTCTAACCGTCACTGCCTCCAAGTGCTTCGGGACTGCACCCAACTACTACCTGTTTGCACGACTCCTTTGAACCGTGGTAGGGTAATAATCAAAGTACAGTAGGAACACACTCGAGGCGAAGTGACAGTGTCAAGTCAGCGGACTAAGCTGTACTCATGTCACCTGAGAACTGATAACTGACGATAGGTATAATACCAACCAACAGTTCCCGACGAGTCCTGTCCAGTGTACTCGTAACCTAACGAGCACCCGCATACTATCTCAAGTACGACGTACTGACGGCTGTGGGACAGACCGTCTCCCGTGCTGGGATGAGAAGCGCATACGCTAGTCTACTCCGGAGTATCGATGCCCTGTCTCGATAGTCCTACGACTAGGGACCTGTATAAGGATGTGCTTATAGATTACCCAGCCCCCACGAGTGTGACTGCCATCACAACGCTGGTAATCAAGCAAAGATCCTAAGGGCTCCACTAATGCGTATAGGTGATATAATAAAAGAAACACATGTACACATTAAAGCAGAGACAAACCAAGTAGCATACTACCATTTCGAGCAAGATTGTATATACAACTGTGAATATCCCAAGCTTCCATCAAGTAATATACATACTAGTATGATACAGTAATGGCCTCTAGGGCATATACACTAACACTCAGGAACCGCATGATATATATTTTTAACTTGTTGCAGTTAAATAGCAGTTTTTCCTTCATATGCTCACATTGCTGTTTTATGTTGCATATGTTATATTCATGAATTTTCGCATTGGGATATGAATTTCACATGATGTTTTCTGGATTTGAGGACCGTGGTGGTTTCATTAAATTATACAAGTATTCTTATTCTTTACTTGATATTTGGATGCATCCACTCAGAGATTTGTTTTAAACCGATACGGGATCGAGAGAGTCGATGTTGGGGAACTTAAAATTCAGAGGACGTATATACCGATACGTGAAACACAAGTGTCGAGGTGAGACACTTGGGTTTCGAGGAATGTATAGATATGAGAAAGACCGATACGTGGATCACGGGTGTCAATACCGGACACTTACGATTCGAGGAACGTATGAAATTGATAAAGACCGATACGTGGATCACGGGTGTCAATACCGGACACTTACGATTCGAGGAACGTATGAAATTGATAAAGACTGATACGTGGATCACGGGTGTCGATACCGGACACTTACGATTCGAGGAACGTATGGATATGAGTATTTATGTGTCGATGCTAGACACTTGTTTTCATGATATTTTTACTCCTAAGTATATATAACAGTGGAATGGGACGATGTTATATATATATATATATATATATATATATATATATATATATATATATATATATATATTAGTGGAATGAGACGCTAATATATATGTATACATATCTAATTTATATACATCATCATAATGATTCATGCAAATATACTTATTCATTTCATGAGACTTACAGGATATATGAGATTTACTTGATATTGGACACTCAGGATATATGAGACTTACAGGATATGAGAGCCAATTTGAGGGCTGATTTGAGGAAATTTGGGATTTAGATTGTCTTGATAAACTTTGGTCCTGCCACGAGGTCAGGATTCTTTGAGGATGACATGTTTTATCCCATACTCCACATTTACTTTATATGCATTGATTCATGTATTAGTTGTACCTGATAGAGTACCTTATATGACTGTTGCATACATATTGCCATTTATTGTTCATGTATTAGTAGTACCTGATAGAGTACCTTACATGACTGTTGCATACATATTGCAATTTATTGCTATCAGCTTGCATGCATTAGATTCGCATTGTATGTGGATACTTGCGATTACCTGCATATGTTATTTACTATTCACGAGTTGGCAACTCACCCCCGTTGTGCCACAGTGTTTTGCAGGTAGTCCCTTAGGGAAGTC
This sequence comes from Agapanthus africanus, assembly GCA_030015575.1. Taxonomy (NCBI): domain Eukaryota; kingdom Viridiplantae; phylum Streptophyta; class Magnoliopsida; order Asparagales; family Amaryllidaceae; genus Agapanthus; species Agapanthus africanus. The sequence continues at coordinate 143,440,621 of JASDDO010000031.1, forward strand.
GCGGCAGGCTTTTCATCTTTCATATCATCTTTTGCGGCGGATACCGCTTCGGATGACTGCGTGCAGTTTTGCAATAGGTGGGTTTTGCGGTTATCCGATATTGCTTATTATATATTCGTTGTATCTTGTACTCTCCATCTACCACTTTCATGTGTATGACTTAGAGACTTGGTGTGAGAACGATATTGTATGTTATTTTGTGACTTGGTTGTCTTTTATGCAGTTTTACTTATATCGTCTTTTATTTCTTCGCTACGGCGTCGTATATTTGTTGTGGTGGTTGTTTTCCGCCTTTGGGCGTGGATTTTTCTCCTTTTGGGGATGCTTTACTTATATTTATGTTGTACCCATTTTTGGGGTTAGTTTTTGCAAAGGAGATGCTGCCAAAATTTTTAAGAAAGTAAAGTTGGACTTTAAAGAATTTGTACTTGAGATTTTCAAAAGTTTTAACAATGTTCTTATCACTTACTACTTTTGATGGTTTAGATTACTGGGTTTTCGGCTTACTTAAATTGCGTTACACATGTAGACGTTGCGTAGTTTAAGGGTCGTCACGTGCCAATTTTCGGGTCGTGACAAAGTTGGTACCAGAGCGCTAGGTTTTACCTTTCGGAGTGTAGGATGACCTTGGTATGATAGAGTAGGTAGCTTAAGAAGAGTAACATAGTGTGTGTATGTCCGCGGCATACTTACGATCACGGTACTCCGCCTAAGGTGACCTAAGTACTAATTGCTTGAAATTCCTTCCTTGATGATACGCATCCTTGTGATTCGATTTCCGTGTTCATATCGAATCCTATTTCCATTTATAGCCTTTGCCGCCGATGACCATGAGGACTCAGAGTGATGCAGCGAGAGCCGAGGTCAGAGTTGACTCGTGTGGGACGAGGACTAACAGGATGGCACACTCGTTGCACAGGAGCAGATGGATCCGCCTTCGATAGATCGTATCGCTAGGCTTGAGGCAGAGATGAAGGACTTGCGTCAGACGATGAAGTCTTTGGTTGAGGCCAGTAGAGCGCAGCGACAGAAGGTTGCCACCCCTGTTACCCAGTTATTCCTTGCGATCAGCACTGCGTTGTGTTACTTACACAGCACCAGTGGACGCAGCCCTATTTGACGAGGAGCGTCTTTCCGAGACTTTGGGAGTTCGAGGACAGAGGAGGGCTCGTGCAGGTGTACCAGCCCAGAGACAGAGGTTCAGCAGCCGTGACAGATTTTGTGCACGTCGCGGGAGTAGCAGAGGCTTTGGACGAGGAGAGTCGGTTAGCTAGATCAGCCGTTGTTGTGTTAATTTCTGTCAGTGATTCTTTTGTTGCACGACACGTATTTCAGTCGTGTGCCAATCGGATAGGAAAAAGAGATTCGTCCGTCGTTTTGATCCTTCTAGACAGGTTGGATTTGACGTTCTCCCGGGCACGGACTGGTTAGCTACGTGCTAGGCGTCTGTGGACTGCCGTGAGGAAATAGTCAGGTTTTGTTTTCCCGGCGAGTTAGTTCTTGTTGTGCAGGGGGGGCAGTGGTGCCGCCCATCACAGCTTGAATTCAGCCTTTTTCGCTAGTCAGCTTTTGAGGAGAGGATGTCAAGGATTCTTATCTTCCATTAGTGATACCGAAGCCACAGTGGGTTTGTTGGACCGGGTTCCTATCGTACGGGGGTTTTCCGACGTTGTTCCAGATGAGCCGGTGAAGCTTAGGGAGCTTAAGGATCTGCTGCAGAGTTGCTAGATAGGTGGGACTTGTACGTCCAAGTGTTTCGTTTTGGGAAGCTCCTATTCTGTTCGTCAGGGAGGAAGACGGCAGTTTGAGGTTGGGTGTTGATTGATCGTCAATTGAACCGAGTTACGGTGCGGATAGGAATCCTTTACCTCGCATTGACGATTTGTTCGACTTGCTCCAGAGTGCGAGACATTTTCTAAGTTTGTTTGGGATTAGGTCATCATTGGTTGCGGGTTTGGAGTGATGACATTCTGAAAACTGATTTTGTGTGTGCTAGGGACAGTATGTGATTTGGTGGTGTCGTTGGACTCACCAATTTCCCTAGCAGCATTCAAGGATGTGATGAACCAGATTTCTTCAGGCCGTTCCTCGACCAGTTGATTGTTGTGTTATTGATGACATTCTGGTCTTTTCCAAGAGTCGTGAGGGACGTGAGCAGCACTTGAGGATTTGCTTTGCAGACATTGGGAGAGCACCAGCGATTTGCTAAATTCTCAGAGTGTTCCTTCTGGCCTGATTGTGTTGACTTCCTAAGGTCGTGTGGTTACGGGAGACAGTTTTCGTACGGACCCGAGGGAGATCGAGGTCGTACAGCTTTAGCCCATACTTATCCGGGACAGAGGTCCGCAGATTTTTGGGCTTAGCAGGTTTTTACCGCCATTTCGTGCAAGATTGCTTGTGTATCGCTGCACCGTTGACTGAACTGACCGAGAAGGAGGTTCCTTTTCTTTGGACTGAGGCATGCGTGCTGAGTTTTCGGCAGTTGAAGACTCGGTTAACGACTGCACCAGTTCTATCTTTGCTTCTGGATTGGGCGACTTTGTTGTTTAACTGTGATGAGTGGGGCTCGATTGTGTACTGATGTGGCACTATAGAGTAATCGCTTATGCTTCCCGACAGTTGGAGGAAGTACAAGCAGGATATTCCACTCATGATCTGGAGATGGCCGCGGTGGTCGTGCGTTGGAGATTTGGAGACACTACTTGTGCGGAGAGTCGTGTCGGATTTTCACGGACCACCAGAGCATAATGTACATCTTCCTGCAGCGGGTTTTGATTGTTGAGACAGCGCCGTTGGATGGAGCTTTTGAAGGATTGTGATTGTGAGATCTTTTATTACCCGTGGCAAGGCGATTGTGGTAGCTGATACTTGAGTCGTAGGCCCGGGGGTAGCTTGTTCCAGTTGTGCGCGGTTCGGAGACAGTCTTCTGCAGATTTACAGTTCTTGTGCAATCGTGGAGTATAGCTTAAGTTCTCCTCTACTGAGGGGACAACTTGCTCATGTCCGCGCCCGTCCACTTTTACTTAATCGTTTTCGTGAGGCACAGCCCACCGATGCTCGTTGTCTGTGATACTTGAGCATGTCCGGCAGGGTAAAGATTCGGAGTCCTTGATTTTTGACTAGGGTGTGCCACGTTTAGGGACGCGTTGTGTGTACTGTAAGTCCATGCTACCTCTCCCGGTACTTTCGGGCATGCGGAATTTGATAAAAAACGATTTTCTTAGAGGTGGTAACATGGACTTAAAACCCGGATCTTTGTTAAACATCTAACTAACAACCTAACTACGAGTTGCTAACTACTCGGTTAGGGGGTTATACCTTTCTTTTTCTCGAACTCCTTCGTCTTCAAGCTTCGATGGATGTCCGGATCGCCTTCACTCCGTCGTCTCCTTGCGCCGAAGATAGATCCACCTCGAAAGCTTCTACCTTTGGCTTCTTCTTCGGTCTTTGAAGAAACTAGTTCACTTGGTTTGCTAAACCTTGTGAACTAGAGTGAGTAAAGAAGAGTTTGTATGGGATTTTATCTATGGTTTGTTCCCCTCCGAAGGACGGCGCGACATGACGTCTCGCCTGAGATTCGGGGCAGATGCTAATTGGTGCTATCCGTCCACCTCTCCGAAGATGCCAAGTTGATTTATGGCACCGTGCATCGGAGGTTTAGACGGATGCGTCCGATGTAGCAGACTTCGTCAGATTCCCCCTCGTTTGAGGGGTTTTTGATTGTGGGGACGCTCTTCCCTGCAGGCGCAAGCCCCTGCAGTTAATTACGCTACCGCATCACGGTAACAACTTTCTCCTTCTCCAGCTGGTCACTTCGTGTCGTGGGTGTTTGTTTTGTTTGTGGTTGCCCGTGGATTGTATACGGAGACTAATTTATGTAGTCGCCCGTAGGACGTGGATTAGTCCAAATCCGTATTTTCTTAGATTTGGGTTTGGAGGTTTGGTTTAAGGACACGTTAGCCATATTTGAGGCTAAGATCAACTTAAACGTTTGTTAAGGATACGTTAGTCTGATTTGAGACTAAGATCAACTTAACGGGATCGTTTAGATCCGACAAAAGAGCGTTTCGGCTCTATTGTTCCAGTTTAGGGACATAGTGGTCCATTGCATGTATGGTCATCGGGACCCGTCACCTCTCTGACGACGTTGAAGGATTATAACGACAGGTGTCAGAGGAGTTCGGAGATGTATCCTTGAACCAATGCTGATTGAGGGGATTCATAGTCCAATTTGGGACTAAAGTCTGTTTGAAGGTTTAAGGACACGTTAGCCATATTTGAGGCTAAGATCAACTTAAACGGTTGTTAAGGATACGTTAGTCCAGTTTGGGACTAAGATCAACTTAACGGGATCGTTAAGATCCGACAAAAGAGCATTTTGGGGCTCTATTGTTCCAGTTTAGGGACATAGTGGTCCATCGCCAGTTTAGGGACGTGGTGGTCCAAGTTCCAGTTTAGGGACGTGGTGGTCCATTGGTAGTTTAAGGACATTGCGGTCCATCAGTTTAAGGACGCATAAGTCCGCGGGTTTGAGGACCCCACAGTCCGTATCTTGGTTTAAGGACGCATAAGTCCATGAGTTTAAGGACCCCACAGTCCGTATCTTGGTTTAAGGACGCATAAGTCCATGAGTTTAAGGACCCCACAGTCCGTGTTGATGTATGGTTGTCGGGACCCGTTACCTCTCTGAAGACGTTGAAGGATTACAACGACAAATATCAGAGGAGTTCCGAGATGTACCCTTGAACCAATGAGTTGGTTGAAAGAGCAGATGTGCTCAGATCAAGATGATTTGAGGACTTATGGCCAGTTTGGGGTAAGTCCAGTTATGTTTGAAATATTGGCCCTCTGTTGGTCCATTGAAAGAGAGGCTTTGCCTCTGAAACTTAGCCAATTGGGCTGAAGCTAGTGTTAAGCACTAGAAACCAACAGTGTTGAACACTGGGAATAAGATAGCAAGTTAGTGTTAAACACTAAAAGATAATCAGTGTTAAACACTGGGAACAGTGTTTTCAAATTAGTGTTAATCACTAAGAAAATCAGTGTTAAACACTGCAGATAGAGTTTTCCAATTAGTGTTAAACACTAAGGAGGTAGGGGTCACGTGCGGACACGTGACAGCGCCCTGATTTCCCTTATTTTATTCAGCAGGTAAGTATTTAACACCTTTAATTTCCTAGCTATCACGTGTGGGCACGTGATAGGCATCCATCCATTCGATACTAAAGGGATTCGTTAGGGGTCACGTGGGGACACGTGAGGGCGCCCTAAAGGGGGGACCAGATCCCTTTTCTTCATTCTGCAATTAAGTGTTAAACACTTCTTCATCTTTTGAGCATCACGTGTTGACACGTGACGGTGATCTATGTGCTGACTGTTAAAGCGTTTGCTAAGGGGTCACGTGGTAAACACGTGAGAGCGCCCAAAGCCTTCATTTCCATTGATCTTTCTTTCTGCGTTTTGGGAGTCACGTGGGAGCACGTGATGGCATCAAAAAGTGGGGCCAGGTCCTCTTTATTTTGTTCTGCAAACAAGTGTTAAACACTCTTAATTTTCATAGCCATCACGTGTGGGCACGTGATGTATAATCATGCCCTGGTTTATTAGAACACTTATTAGGGGTCACGTGCTAACACGTGAGAGCGCCCAGAATTGTTTCTGCCTTTGCTTTTGTTCCATATATAATGAGGGTCACGTGGGAACACGTGAGGCATTGCCTCAAAGCTTTCCTCTTCTCATTTTTGGGGGATCTGTTCAGGGGTCACGTGGGGCACGTGACCTTAGTCTTTTTTCATGAACAGAGATCTTTTAAGAATTGAATTCTTTATAGGGTTGAACCCTAATTATGATTTTGAAGGAATTGAATTCCGATCGTGAAAGAATTAAATTCTTATTTAGGATAAAACCCTGATTTCTTTTCAAAGGAATTAAATTCCCAGATATGTAAAAGAATTAAATTCTTGATTAGGGTTAAACCCTAGTTTTGTTTTAGGAGAATTAAACTCTCAAAACTCAATTCCCCTTCTAAGTTTAGGATCTGCATGGCAGGATCTCAACCCGATGAGAATTAAATTCTCATCCTATGGGGAGATGTGCTCTGTACAGATCTTCAACCAGAAGAAGAACTAAGTTCTTCTTTTCTTTAAATAAGAGTTAAACTCTTTTGAGAATTAAATTCTCCTTTGAATCCTCTCTTTTCTTATCTAGGGTTTTTCTTTTGCAGAGAATTAAATTCTTCTTTTTCTGTTTCTTCTTCTCTTGAGAATTAAATTCTCCTCCCTCTGTTTTTCTCTCCCAAAAATGTAGATCCCTTCTTCTCTTCTCTTGGCTCCTATTTATAGGAGGATGAAGAGAATAAATTTGTTTAGCAAATCTCTCATTGAGAGATTTGATTTGCATTTATCATTAATCTGGGCCTTTAGATCATTCAGTGAATTTTATTCACCGTGGATTTTAAATCCAAAAGATATTCTATTTGTTATCCTGGTGAGATTTTCAGGGAAATCTTTCCTTGTCCAAGGTTTTTCCATAAATTGGTGATATTTAATCACCCTTGGATCTTTAATCCAGCGGTCCCCATAATCCTTTTCCATTTGGAAAGATTCAGAAACTTTTAGAATTTAATTCTATTAAATTATTTTAGAGGCTTTAAAAGCCCATCACGTGTCTGCACGTGACCCATGGTCACGTGTGAGCACGTGATGCCCCATTGGGGTCTTTTCTGAATTTTTATTGTATCTTTTAACTCCTCCAGCGAGTTCTTAAAAGCCCATCACGTGTGGACACGTAATTCCTCATGACTTTTGATCCCGGATGAATTACGAGGCCCATAATATATCAAATCGAAGGGTTTTTCGAGCCGCTTTCGATACAATCAGAATTTATCTGTTTCTCATTCGGGAGTTTATCAAAAAAATAGCCCAGAAGATACTGGTTCCCATTTTCTTAAGCGTATCGCCGCCATTTGATACCTTGGGCTCTTTTGCGCAGAAATTTTTAGCGGGAACAAATGCCCCCCACTACTTTGCCCACGTAAGTATTTACGTGGGTGAAGTAGTGCAAAGTAATGCATAGCGTATGACCAGTTTCGGGTTGGTATATTACTTTCAGAATCTTGATCTGAGAAGATAACGAGCGGACACAAGCGTCGTCATTTATCATTGACTCAAATCTCGACTCTTAAGAGATATAGTTCCAAACCCTTAACTCCATGAGCCGCACCCTTCTATCTCTTTATATCTTACTCTGGAGTGAAGTAGTTTATATGCTCATGAGTAGCTTTTCCGTTTCAGTGGCATGTAGCTTTGGCGAGTGTGGCTCATAGATGGTCCATATTGACCTCTTTGCAGGGCAGTGATGGCTTAGGAGATAGGGTTAGGATCTGCCACCTAAGACTTTTCAACTTTATGAGCCGTGAGGGTCTCATAAAGACTTTTCTCCCTACGGATCGAGAGGATCTCATAGGTGTATTTTCTCCTTAGGAGTCGTGAGGATTCCTAAGTGTGTTTTCTCTTATAAGTCATAAGGATCTTATGAGAGAATTTTTCCCCTTATGAGTCGAGAGGACCCGTAAGCGGTTGTTCCCCTCCTTGTCGAAATTCGACTTCGGAGAGTGAGACCCGTGGATAGTATGCAAGAGACCATTTTGGGCCGACTTGCAGGATCCCAGTGCTTAGGAAACAGGTTTTTTAATCCCTACTGCCTAAGGCTTTATCTCACGAGTCGAGACGAATCGAGAAGTTCTCGCAAAGACATCATTTTCCTCACGAGTCGAAACGAATCGAGCAGATCTCGCAAGAATATCCTAACGTCACAGTTAACCTCTGCTCTTTACGACAGAAGTCCGTTAGGGTCTGTGGTACTTAGGGTGTTGGCCGTCGTACCGTCGCATGAGCTGATGTATTCCTCGATAGGCAATCGTGCTGTTCGAGTAGCCCTGCGACTGCCGTGTCTCTGATCCCTTCGGGGGTTGGACAAGACGTCTTCAAGCAATCCTCCTTGGCAGTTTGACCGTCGGAAGAGCAAGCGCTAAGAATTTGCCATGCCGCTTTTTACTTGAGGTTAGGCTCATTTTGGAGAGCCCCGATGAGTCATAACCACTCCGTGCTGGTGTGGGATGATCTCCGATAGTCTTTCAGGCTTTATATGACTTGCCGTTAAGACCCTGAAGCTAGGAATTTGGCCTTTGCTTCGTTTGCTGGCATTGCGTCCTCTGTATCGAGACGAATGTCGTGGTTGTCTCTAGGTTGCTGGTGAACCGTCGAGGTTTGGAACTAGGGATTTTGTCGTTGCTCCTTTTGGTGATGTTGCGTCTGCTGTATCGAGACGAACATCGAGGTGGTGACCACTCCACACTGGGATGATCTCCGGTGGTCTTTCAGGCTTTATATGACTTGCCGTTAAGACCCTGAAGCTAGGAATTTGGCCTTCGCTTCGTTTACTGGCATCGCGTCCTCTGTATCGAGACGAATGTCATGGTTGTCTCTAGGTTGCTGGTGAACCGTCGAGGTTTGGAACTAGGGATTTTGCCGTTGCTCCTTTCGGTGATGTTGCGTCTGCTGTGTCGAGACGAACGTCGAGGTGGTGATCACTCCATGTTGGTGTGAGATGATCTCTGATTGTCTTTCAGGCTTTATATGACTTGCCGTCAAGACCCTGAAGCTAGGAATTTGGCCTTCGCTTCGTTTGCTCTGGCGCGTCCGAATCCTGTTGGGGGAAGAACGCTGAGGTGACATTTCATCTGCTGTATCGAGACGATCGTCGAGGTGGTGACCACTCCGCGCTGGTGCGAGATGATCTCCAATTGTCTTTCAGGCTTTATATGACTTGCCGTTAAGACCCTGAAGCTAGGAATTTGGCCTTCGCTTCATTTGCTGGTATCGCGTCTGCTGTATCGAGACGAATGTCGCGGTGGTGATCACTCCATGTTGGTGTGAGGACCAGGATCCGCTCTGGACGTTTTCCACGGGGTCAAAGAGTGACGTTATCCGCTTTCCACGTAACCAGGAAGTTTGCACTAGATGCTTCACACGGGTTCACTGCCGTGTTAGGCGAGGACTAGGCTCCGCTCTGGATGCTTCACATGGGTTCACTGCCATGCTCTGCGAGGACCAGGATCCGCTCTGGACGTTTTCCGCGGGGTCAAAGAGTGACGTTATCCGCTTTCCACGTAACCAGGAAGTTTGCACTAGATGCTTCACACGGGTTCACTGCCGCGTTAGGCGAGGACTAGGCTCCGCTCTGGATGCTTCACATGGGTTCACTGCCATGCTCTGCGAGGACCAGGATCCGCTCTGGACGTTTTCCACGGGGTCAAAGAGTGACGTTATCCGCTTTCCACGTAACCAGGAAGTTTGCACTAGATGCTTCACACGGGTTCACTGCCGCGTTAGGCGAGGACTAGGCTCCGCTCTGGATGCTTCACATGGGTTCACTGCCATGCTCTGCGAGGACCAGGATCCGCTCTGGACGTTTTCTACGGGGTCAAAGAGTGACGTTATCCGCTTTCCACGTAACCAGGAAGTTTGCACTAGATGCTTCACACGGGTTCACTGCCGCGTTAGGCGAGGACTAGGCTCCGCTCTGGATGCTTCACATGGGTTCACTGCCGTGCTCTGCGAGGACCAGGATCCGCTCTGGACGTTTTCCACGGGGTCAAAGAGTGACGTTATCCGCATTCCACGTGACCAGGAATTTTGCACTAGATGCTTCACACGGGTTCACTGCCGCGTTAGGCGAGGACTAGGCTCCGCTCTGGATGCTTCGCACGGGTTCACTGCCGTGTTCTGCGAGGACCAGGATCCGCTCTGGACGTTTTCCACGGGGTCAAAGAGTGACGTTATCCGCGTTCCACGTGACCAGGAATTTTGCACTAGATGCTTCACACGGGTTCACTGTCGTGTTAGGCGAGGACTAGGCTCCGCTCTGGATGCTTCGCATGGGTTCACTGCCATGCTCTGCGAGGACCAGGATCCGCTCTGGACGTTTTCCACGGGGTCAAAGAGTGACGTTATCCGTGTTCCACGTAACCAGGAATTTTGCACTAGATGCTTCACACGGTTTCACTGCCGTGTTAGGCGAGGACTAGGCTCCGCTCTGGATGCTTCGCACGGGTTCACTGCCGTGCTCTGCGAGGACCAGGATCCGCTCTGGACGTTTTCCACGGGGTCAAAGAGTGACGTTATCCGCTTTCCACGTAACCAGGAAGTTTGCACTAGATGCTTCACACGGGTTCACTGCCGTGTTAGGCGAGGACTAGGCTCCGCTCTGGATGCTTCGCACAGGTTCACTGCCGTGCTCTGCGAGGACCAGGATCCGCTCTGGACGTTTTCCACGGGGTCAAAGAGTGACGTTATCCGCGTTCCACGTGACCAGGAATTTTGTTGATTATATCCGCATTTCACGGAGTTGGGATTTGACTCTCTGTGGGGGTACATCATCGAGTTATGGAATTGGGAGTTGCCGCTGTTCCGCTTTGCTTGATGATGTGCCCGCTGTGACGAGACGAGTGCTGGGGTGGAGCTGGGATTTTGCCATCACTCCGCTTTGCTGACCATGGGGTCTTTTATTAGCTTTGCATGTACATCCTGCTGGACTGCGAAGGAACGCCGTTGTTAACATTGCGTCTGCTGTAATGAGACGAATGCTAAGGCGGAGTTGGGATTTTGCCATCACTCTGCTTGATGGTGTAACATCTGTGTCCTGCTGGAATGAGGAGGCACGCCATTGTTGGTCTCCAGGCTGTAGATGTGGCCATTGAGATTTGGAACTAAGGACTTTGCCATGGTTCCGTTTCGTTGCGACTCTGAGGTCGATTGTTGACGTCACGTCTGCATCTTGTTGGAGTGAGGAGAAACGCCGTTGGTGATCTCTAAGTTGTCGATGTTGACGTCGAGACCCTGAAGCTCGGGATCTTCTTTTTGCTTCGTTTGTTGACATTATGTCTGCAATATTGCGATAAATGTCGAGGTTGTCTCTAGGTTGTCTATGAACCGTCGAGATTTGGCTTCGCTTTCCGTTGGAGCCTGTCGGGAAGATATGGTTCCCTCCTTGTTCCTGCCCATGGATTGTATACAGGGGTCAATGTGACCTCATCTGTAGGGCAAGAAGTTTCATTCTTTCATTTTTTTTTATTCTTTCCACGATGCTCTATCATTTCAGCATTTTATATCGCGAAAATCGCGATGGCCCAATCATTTCGGCTATTTTTCGCGGTGCCCAATCATTTCGGCTATTTTTCTTTTTACTCGCTGCTTTTTATTGCGAGTTGCCCAATCATTTCGGCTATTTTTCATGCATACACTTTTACTTGTTGATTTTGTTTGCAAGTTGTCCCATCATTTCGGCTATTTCGTATGCATTTTTGTTTTGGCTCGCTGATTTTTTTTCGCGAGTGTGGAACTTGGAATCTGGTGCCAATCTCAGCATCAGCATCGCTGCGACTGGAATATAGCCAGGAGCGAATCATCATTTGCCATGAAAGGACTTGGAATTTGATACCGGTTTAGGCATCAGCATCGCTACACTAGGATATTGCCAGGAGCGAATCATCATTTGCCTTGAAAGGGCTTGGAATTTGATACCGGTTTAGGCATCAGCATCGCTGCAACTGGGATATTGCCAGGAGCGAATCATCATTTGCCTCTGTCGACGTTTGAACAAAGGTGGCTTAGTAAACAGGGTTAAGGGTCCTGTCGACTAAGGCTTTTGACTTCATGAGCCGTAAGGGTCTCACAAAGGTATTTCTCCCTACAAGTCGTGAGGATCTTGTAGGTGTGTTTTCTTCTTGGGAATCGTGAGGATTCCTAAGCGTATGTTCCCCTGTAAGTCGTAAGGATCTTACAAAAGGGTTTTCTCCTTATAAGCCGAGAGGACTTACAAGGGTTGTTCACCGTGCGAACATATCCCTAGCCACGGGTGGGACTTGGTTAGGGAAATGTTTATTCGTGCCCGTGGATTGTATACAAGGGTCAGTACTGAACCACTTGTAGGGCAATATCGAAGGTTGTGGGGGTTGCTTAAGAACAGGTTAAGGTTTCTGTAACTTAAGACTTTCAAATCTTATGAGCCGTGAGGGTCCCATAAGAAAGTTCTCCTTACGAGTCGTGAGGATCTCGCAAGTGTATTTTCTCCTTGGGAATCGTGAGGATCCCTAAGTGTGGTGTTTCCTTGTGAGTCGTAAGGATCTCACGCAGGTGGTTTCTCCTTACAAGGTCGAGAGGATCCTGTAAGTGTCTTTTAACGAGGTTGTGCCCTTTCGGGTTTTCACAAACACTCGCCGGTAGCCCTGCTGTTTTTACTCACGGAGCCCTTTCGGGTTTTCATCCGTGCCCATTTTGCTTGTGGACATACCGTATTTTTTTTTTTTACCACGTCAGCCTGAGGATGCTGCGGGTTGATGGTAGTTTAATGACGTTTCGGTCATTTGCAAGTTTTAGGACATTGCGGTCCACTGTTAGTTTAAGGACATTTCGGTCCGACGCCAGTTTTAGGACATAGTGGTCCATCGTTAGTTTAACGACATTTCGGTCTATCGTTGCCATATTTGAGGCGGATTCTTGGTTCCCGGACTTTTTGGTCTAGGAGGCCTTCCCTATGAATGAGCATGATGCCCCCGGCATATCCACCTTTTTCGAAGCATGTTGATGTGGCGGGTTTACTTTCCACTTTTCGGGCAGCGCGAACTTACCCTGTTGGTATTGGTCTTCAACCCAGTTTTTGAAGACGTAGCAATTGTCGAGTGGGTGACCCATTACTCTGTGGTAGGGACAATAGTTAGGATTGTTAACGTCACCTAGTTGCAATGGACGTTTTGGATCTGGCAGAGTGATAAGCCCGCTGCGCACTGCTAGCTCGAACAATCTCTTTGTTTTATCTTTGGGAAACGAGTAAGGACGTTTCAACTTCTCATTGAGGTATCGCGGCTTGTTGTTTTGACGACAAAACAGTCTCGGGTTACTCGGCTGTTGTTGAGTGTTGGCAACAAAGGCCGTTTTTTCCTTCTCCTTTCTCATTTCGTTTGCTCCGTCGTTTGCGGGTTCGAGATTCTTTTCGGGTAGCGTGCGATTGAGCAGCTGAACGTTCTCGCAGCTCTTCTTTTCTTCATCTTTTCTTGAGGTGGATTCTTTGAAGAGAGGGCTAAGAGTCATTTCTTCTTCAGAATTTCTCCCGAATGTGAGAGCTTGCGATCTTCTGCCATCAACCATGTGACCGTTGCCGGCAGTTTTCATATGCTCATTTGTCGTGCTTCTCTGTTTTCGATGAGCTTTGCGCTTCAATCGCTGAACGTGCTGCCGGTGAGCAACGTATCCCTGCCACCAGTTTTTAAAGGCATTGCACTCTTCGGTTGGGTGCGCAATCTTTCGATGATATAAGCAGTAGCTAGGATGTACATCCGCTTCATCAGGAGTGTTTCCTTCAGAGGGTGGCAGCTTCATTCCCATCGATATGGCTTTGGCGAATCTTTTCCTCATCTTAAACCTGCTTTTATTTGTGACGGATGTACTTTGATCCGGTGAGAGTGTTTCGACCCTTTCATCTAGTCGTCGGCGTTTGGCTTTCTCAAATATGGCCATCTCACGCTCGCGATCAGCTTTGCTTTTAAGACGGGCTTCATTCAGGAATGCATCGATCATCTCGTCTGACGGCCATAGAAGTTCTGGTTTGGGACCCGCCCTCGGTTTCTCGGTGCAAGGAGCCTCTTCATCATCTATCAATGAGTGAGAGATCATGTGACAACTTGCCCCCGGTGTGTCCGTCTTCTTTGGAGTGTGCGGCTGTGGTGGGTTTACCTTCCACTTTTCAGACAGCGCAAACTTGCCTTGTAGGTACTGATCCTCGATCCATCCCTTAAAGACGAAGCAATCCTCGATCGGGTGACTTATCGTTTGGTGGTAAGGGCAATAATTGGGATCGCTGACATCGCCTGGCTGCAACGGACGTTTTGGATTCGGCAGATTGATGAGTCTGTTTCGCACTGCCAGCTCGAACAATCTCCTCGTTTTATTCTGAGGAAATGAGTAAGGACGTCCTAGCCTCTCTTCGAGGGATGGGCGTGGGCGCATATTGTTTTGACGGACAACCGGCTTCAAGTTGCTCGACTGTTGTTGAGTATTAGCGACGAAAGTTGCTTTCCCTTTCCCCTTTTCATGCCGAGGATCCGTCTTTGAATGAGATGGTGTGTGACTCATCTGATCCATTTGGGCCAACTTATCAATTAAAGCCTGGAACGTGGTCGGTTTGAAGAACATCATGAATTGCGAGATGATTGCTTGCGGATCAAGAGTGCCCACGAACATACCTACCGCAGGTGCTTCTTCGATCCGTTGTTCGCATTTTGACCACAGATTCCGCCATCGTGTTGCGTATTGAACCCACGTTTCACCTGGCCTTATCCTGGCGTTGATCAGTGCTGTTATCGGGGTGCGTTCACTAGCACTCGCGAATCTTTGTGTAAACAGCAACTCCATCTCCGCAAATGTTTTGACAGAGTCGTCAGGTAGCTCCGAATACCATTCAAAGGCTGTTTCTGCTAAGCTGCCGACGAATTGTCGTAGTAACAATCTGTCATCGCCTCCAGTATTGCTGCATAAGGCCCTGAATTGAGCGACGTGCTGATGCGGATTTCCCGTTCCCTTGTATACATGGAACTTAGGGATCGTATATCCCGGCGAGTAACTGATTTGGTCATACCAGCTCGGATAGGGCCGTCCGGTTCTAGCAATTTGCCCAGCCGCTTCATTTGCCTGGTGAGCTCGTATTTGCTGAGCTATATGGTCATCCAGTGCGGCCTTGGAAATGGTTTCTTCCTTGGCAGCTAAAAGAGCCGAAGGAGGATTCGATGTCTCTCCTTTGTCATCTTCAAGGACAATCGGAGGATCTTCAGCAGGAGGATCTTGCCGGATCATCATCCCTACCACATCTTGGAAGAGAAGCGCCATTTGTTTTATGTTAGCCGCTTGCTCTGCGACTTCTTTGTCCTTCTTTTCGAGGACTCTGCGTAGGTAGTCAGCGTCAGTTTCTTGTTCATGACGCTGCTCTGATGATGCCTCCGAGCTTTCTTTTGGCCCGGTAAGTGCGGCCATTGCGGTCATCATCTCCTGAAGCTTCTGTTGCTGCTCCTGGGCTTTCGTTACGGATCGGATGAGCGGTCGGTGACCCTTCGAAGCACGGCTTTCCTCCTTTCCAGAAGCCATATAAACAGTATGCACCATCATGCCCCCAGACTTGGGGTGTTTGTGCTCAGCGCGTTTACGGTTCGCCATGTTCACAGGGGCTTTCTCTGGCCTCCTTCTTTTCTGAGCGGTTGACGTTGAGGGGTCCGCTGTCGTGAGCACCCAAGTAGTCGTCATCTTTTGTGGCTTAACAAGACGGTTTTCTTCCTGCCGGACCTTCAGCTTCTTCTGCTGGCGGGAGAAATTTCGATCAATCACTGAGTCCTGGACTTGGCGCCAGACCTTATAAATCTTGGAGGATAGCCGTTGAGAGGGCTGCTCCGGCTTTGCATCTGTAATACTCCCCGCAGGTGGAGGAGATCTTTTTAGCGTGGCAGTCGGAGAGTTCTTGCGTACCCCCCTTAGCGGTTCAAAGCTGTTCCCAGTTGGAACAGCAGCATTGATTTCCACCATCGGAGCTGGCGGAATTATCCCAGAGGGGGTGTTGCCCCCAGCCTTCCTTACCCGGCGCCAGTGGCAACGTCGAGCATGTCGTGCAGATGAGATCACCTCCGTTGTTGGATAAGCTTCTTCATGCCCCCTCTGAGCAGGGTAAGCAGCTTCGAGGACCTCGCCTGGAGCAGCAACCGGAATGGCCAGCCTCGTAAAAACTGACTTCTTGGAAGGAGGAGCATTTCCAATGATTTCGTCTGCTTGAGCCGGGATGGCTATCCGCTTTGGGATGGCAGCTTCGGGTATCACGGGCTTATAGATGTTCTGGCCCAATCTGTTGAAAACTGAGGTATTGAAGTTGGGCGACCCGTTGAGAGGGGCCGCGGCAGTAGCAAGCCAATCGAAGACCGACTTCTTTGGAGCCTCTTGCGATGTCATTGTGGCATTGAAGCTCAACGGTGGGAGCATGGTCCCGAAGAATAATCCAGTGGTGGCCTGAGTTACCTGCTCCACTGGCATCTTGAAAAGGGAGGCCGCTTGGGGCCCATAAGTCACTCCTCCAACAAGGACCGAGCGAGAGTTGCAGTTGCAGGCAGTGCAGTTTGAAGCCATTGATCTTCTGTTTTCTGCACGGAGCAAGACACCAAATCTTAGTACCTCGAATCCACAGGCAACCACAGTAAACCGCGATTCGTTCGCGAACATGACACACGAAGTGTGGAGTGGAAAGAGGAAAAGGTCCCACCGGGCGTGCCAGAATCTGTTCCCCTCCGAAGGACGGCGCGACATGACGTCTCGCCTGAGATTCGGGGCAGATGCTAATTGGTGCTATCCGTCCACCTCTCCGAAGATGCCAAGTTGATTTATGGCACCGTGCATCGGAGGTTTAGACGGATGCGTCCGATGTAGCAGACTTCGTCAGATTCCCCCTCGTTTGAGGGGTTTTTTATTGTGGGGACGCTCTTCCCTGCAGGCGCAAGCCCCTGCAGTTAATTACGCTACCGTATCGCGGTAACAACTTTCTCCTTCTCCAGCTGGTCACTTCGTGTCGTGGGTGTTTGTTTTGTTTGTGGTTGCCCGTGGATTGTATACGGAGACTAATTTATGTAGTCGCCCGTAGGACGTGGATTAGTCCAAATCCGTATTTTCTTAGATTTGGGTTTGGAGGTTTGGTTTAAGGACACGTTAGCCATATTTGAGGCTAAGATCAACTTAAACGTTTGTTAAGGATACGTTAGTCTGATTTGAGACTAAGATCAACTTAACGGGATCGTTTAGATCCGACAAAAGAGCGTTTCGGCTCTATTGTTCCAGTTTAGGGACATAGTGGTCCATTGCATGTATGGTCGTCGGGACCCGTCACCTCTCTGACGACGTTGAAGGATTACAACGACAGGTGTCAGAGGAGTTCGGAGATGTATCCTTGAACCAATGCTGATTGAGGGGATTCATAGTCCAATTTGGGACTAAAGTCTGTTTGAAGGTTTAAGGACACGTTAGCCATATTTGAGGCTAAGATCAACTTAAACGGTTGTTAAGGATACGTTAGTCCAGTTTGGGACTAAGATCAACTTAACGGGATCGTTAAGATCCGACAAAAGAGCATTTTGGGGCTCTATTGTTCCAGTTTAGGGACATAGTGGTCCATCGCCAGTTTAGGGACGTGGTGGTCCAAGTTCCAGTTTAGGGACGTGGTGGTCCATTGGTAGTTTAAGGACATTGCGGTCCATCAGTTTAAGGACGCATAAGTCCGCGGGTTTGAGGACCCCACAGTCCGTATCTTGGTTTAAGGACGCATAAGTCCATGAGTTTAAGGACCCCACAGTCCGTATCTTGGTTTAAGGACGCATAAGTCCATGAGTTTAAGGACCCCACAGTCCGTGTTGATGTATGGTTGTCGGGACCCGTTACCTCTCTGAAGACGTTGAAGGATTACAACGACAAATATCAGAGGAGTTCCGAGATGTACCCTTGAACCAATGAGTTGGTTGAAAGAGCAGATGTGCTCAGATCAAGATGATTTGAGGACTTATGGCCAGTTTGGGGTAAGTCCAGTTATGTTTGAAATATTGGCCCTCTGTTGGTCCATTGAAAGAGAGGCTTTGCCTCTGAAACTTAGCCAATTGGGCTGAAGCTAGTGTTAAACACTAGAAACCAACAGTGTTGAATACTGGGAATAAGATAGCAAGTTAGTGTTAAACACTAAAAGATAATCAGTGTTAAACACTGGGAACAGTGTTTTCAAATTAGTGTTAATCACTAAGAAAATCAGTGTTAAACACTGCAGATAGAGTTTTCCAATTAGTGTTAAACACTAAGGAGGTAGGGGTCACGTGCGGACACGTGACAGCGCCCTGATTTCCCTTATTTTATTCAGCAGGTAAGTATTTAACACCTTTAATTTCCTAGCTATCACGTGTGGGCACGTGATAGGCATCCATCCATTCGATACTAAAGGGATTCGTTAGGGGTCACGTGGGGACACGTGAGGGCGCCCTAAAGGGGGGACCAGATCCCTTTTCTTCGTTCTGCAATTAAGTGTTAAACACTTCTTCATCTTTTGAGCATCACGTGTTGACACGTGACGGTGATCTATGTGCTGACTGTTAAAGCGTTTGCTAAGGGGTCACGTGGTAAACACGTGAGAGCGCCCAAAGCCTTCATTTCCATTGATCTTTCTTTCTGCGTTTTGGGAGTCACGTGGGAGCACGTGATGGCATCAAAAAGTGGGGCCAGGTCCTCTTTATTTTGTTCTGCAAACAAGTGTTAAACACTCTTAATTTTCATAGCCATCACGTGTGGGCACGTGATGTATAATCATGCCCTGGTTTATTAGAACACTTATTAGGGGTCACGTGCTAACACGTGAGAGCGCCCAGAATTGTTTCTGCCTTTGCTTTTGTTCCATATATAATGAGGGTCACGTGGGAACACGTGAGGCATTGCCTCAAAGCTTTCCTCTTCTCATTTTTGGGGGATCTGTTCAGGGGTCACGTGGGGCACGTGACCTTAGTCTTTTTTCATGAACAGAGATCTTTTAAGAATTGAATTCTTTATAGGGTTGAACCCTAATTATGATTTTGAAGGAATTGAATTCCGATCGTGAAAGAATTAAATTCTTATTTAGGATAAAACCCTGATTTCTTTTCAAAGGAATTAAATTCCCAGATATGTAAAAGAATTAAATTCTTGATTAGGGTTAAACCCTAGTTTTGTTTTAGGAGAATTAAACTCTCAAAACTCAATTCCCCTTCTAAGTTTAGGATCTGCATGGCAGGATCTCAACCCGATGAGAATTAAATTCTCATCCTATGGGGAGATGTGCTCTGTACAGATCTTCAACCAGAAGAAGAACTAAGTTCTTCTTTTCTTTAAATAAGAGTTAAACTCTTTTGAGAATTAAATTCTCCTTTGAATCCTCTCTTTTCTTACCTAGGGTTTTTCTTTTGCAGAGAATTAAATTCTTCTTTTTCTGTTTCTTCTTCTCTTGAGAATTAAATTCTCCTCCCTCTGTTTTTCTCTCCCAAAAATGTAGATCCCTTCTTCTCTTCTCTTGGCTCCTATTTATAGGAGGATGAAGAGAATAAATTTGTTTAGCAAATCTCTCATTGAGAGATTTGATTTGCATTTATCATTAATCCGGGCCTTTAGATCATTCAGTGAATTTTATTCACCGTGGATTTTAAATCCAAAAGATATTCTATTTGTTATCCTGGTGAGATTTTCAGGGAAATCTTTCCTTGTCCAAGGTTTTTCCATAAATTGGTGATATTTAATCACCCTTGGATCTTTAATCCAGCGGTCCCCATAATCCTTTTCCATTTGGAAAGATTCAGAAACTTTTAGAATTTAATTCTATTAAATTATTTTAGAGGCTTTAAAAGCCCATCACGTGTCTGCACGTGACCCATGGTCACGTGTGAGCACGTGATGCCCCATTGGGGTCTTTTCTGAATTTTTATTGTATCTTTTAACTCCTCCAGCGAGTTCTTAAAAGCCCATCACGTGTGGACACGTAATTCCTCATGACTTTTGATCCCGGATGAATTACGAGGCCCATAATATATCAAATCGAAGGGTTTTTCGAGCCGCTTTCGATACAATCAGAATTTATCTGTTTCTCATTCGGGAGTTTATCAAAAAAATAGCCCAGAAGATACTGGTTCCCATTTTCTTAAGCGTATCGCCGCCATTTGATACCTTGGGCTCTTTTGCGCAGAAATTTTTAGCGGGAACATGGTTCTTGGTTCTCAACTCATGAGACAAGTGAACCATAAAGTCAAGAGAGGGAGAGCAAGAGGAGGAAGATGAGAGGTCAAGAACAAGAGAGAGAATGAGCATGAAAGAATGAGAGAAGACTTTTCTCATTTGGCTCTCATAATCCAAAACAATCATAACACATCATATCAATCAAGTATTATGTGATGGTTTAAGCAACCATAGCCATATCATTTCATGCACTCATTTTGCACAAAAGAGCAAGCAAGCAAAAGTCTTTGCCATGAAATGATAGCTATGGTTATCATGATGGTCAACTAGTCAAGCCTAGTCAACCGGTCAACAAGTCAACAAAAGTCAACAAAGTCAACAACTCAACAACCATGTCACCATAATACCTAATTAATATAATTGTTAATCACATATCATATTCTCATTAGGGTTGAGCAAAAAGTCAATAGTCAACTGTCAACGGTCAACAACCCTAATGAGAATCCTCCGCCTCTGTCTCTCCGTCAACTGTGCATACACACCCGCATCCGCGTTCCGAGGAACACGAATACAAACTGGATAAATCCAATCCCAATACATACACTAGGATCTGGCTTAAACCAAAGCCCGCTAGTGTCTACTGTCCGGACACTGTACGTGCACAAGTGCACGGATGTGACCGAACCCTGTCGCAAAACCATGCGACCTGCCGCAAAACCATGCGACCTCTACTCTTTTGTCTAAAGGCGAATAGCTTTCTGTGTGGAACTCTAAAGACTCGACACTACGCTGGCAGTGGGTTTAACCACAGACCGCAAGCGGCACTAGCTGTGCGTAACGGTCCCCAGGTAGAAGCCGACAAGAAGACTGACGAGGTGAAACCCATCTGAACTCCTACTGAGCCTGAATGTGACAATCTCCGTACAGTCCGGTCTGTTCGTCTGATACATCGCATGGCGGGCCTAGGGGGCGGTAAACGTCAGTCCCCTAATAGCGGTACAAGTCGTGTCGGAGTGAAGCCCAAAACACCCTGAGATAACACTGGAAGCCTACCAGTATATCTCGATTGCCCTGGCCAGGGACTACTCGTGTAATAGCTCTCCTAGACACAGCGCGATGTCAACCCCCAATACCGGGAGAGACGAATCATGTCTAACCGTCACTGCCTCCAAGTGCTTCGGGACTGTACCCAACCACTACCTGTTTGCACGACTCCTTTGAGCCGTGGTAGGGTAGTAATCAAAGTACAGTGGGAACACACTCGAGGCGAAGTGACAGTGTCAAGTCAACGGACTAAGCTGTACTCATGTCACCTGGGAACTGATAACTGACGATAGGTATAATACCAACCGGTCAGTTCCCGACGAGTCCTGTCCAGTGTACTCGTAACCCAACGAGCACCCGCATACTATCTCCAGTACGACGTACTGACGGCTGTGGGACAGACTGTCTCCCACTCTGGGATGAGAAGCGCATGCGCTAGTCTACTCCGGAGTATCGATGCCCTGTCTCGATAGTCCTGCGACTAGGGACCTGCAAAAGGATGTGCTTATAGATTACCCAGCCCCCACTAGTGTGACTGCCATCACAACGCTGGTAATCAAGCAAAGATCCTAAGGGCTCCACTAATGTGTATAGGTGATATACTGAAATAAACACAAGTACACATTGAAGTAGAAACAAACCAAGTAGCATACTACTATATTGAGCAAGATTGTTTATACAAGGTGAATATCCCAAACTTCCATTAAGTAATATACAAACTAGTATGATACAGTAATGGTCTCTAGGGCATATACACTAACATGTACCTGATACTGATGGGTAGAAACGCGAGATCCTACAAAAAGACACACCAGTCAACCTTCTGTGTTCGTCCAAGTTCCACCATGATGTGACGTGACTTGTGAGATAGTTACGGATGGGCAGGGATGAAGAGTGAAGTTTCGGATTTCGTTTCGAGGTGTCTGTCTTGTTGCGAGCTAAGGTTGAGCATTTGATACCGGCTGGAGAGTTGCAATCTTTACCCGTTCCGGAGTGGGAATGGGAGCAGATCTCCATGAATTTCGTTGTGATGTCTACCCAGGTTTAGACAGGGTGTGACTCCATTTGGGTGTTCGTTGTCCGGTTATGCCCAGTTTGCTCAGCTGTTCTTTGTTAAGTTTGTGCGTTTGCTCGGAGTTCTTTCATGCGTGGTATCCAATAAAGGCACCCAGTTCGCTTGCCGTCTTTGGCAGAAACTTCAGGAAGCCTTGGGTACTGGTTGAGCTTTAGCTCCGCTTTTCCATCTGTGGGACGATGGTCAATTAGAGCGGACTATACAGACTCTGGAGGATATGCTTGTGCGTACGTACTAAGTGTTTGTTGGCAGTTGGGATCATTACATGCCATTGTTAGGGTTCTCCTTCGATAGCTGTTATCAGGAGACGTTCCAATTGGCAACATTTAGGTTTTGTTTGATAGGTCGTGTCGATCACCAGTCTGTTTTTCTGACTCTGGGAGAGTAGGATTTTTTGACCCCAGCTAGTCATGAGGCTACGGAGAAGATCCAGTTGATTCAGGTCAGGATGAGTGCAGCCCAATGCAGACAGGAGTCTTATGCTGACGGTTGTTGTCGCAGACTTGAGTTCTCAGTGGAAGATCATGTATTCCTACGGATTTTCCGATGAATGGCGTGTTGAGTTTTGGGATGCTTAATCCCAAAATTGTAGGTCCTTTTGATATCCTTAGAGCGAGTTAGTTCCGTTGCCTATAATTTGGCATTTCCGTCCAGATTTTTGAGCATCCACCCCGTTTTCCTTGTGTCGATACTTCGCAAATACCTTCATGACTTTTCTCACATGATTCAGCATCAGACATTTAGCTTGGACGCGATCTTTTCGTTCACCAGCAGCCGATAGTATTAGTAGATCGGCAGGTAGAGAAACTTCAGTCAAGGGTCTTGCCATCTGTGGAGGGTTTTCTTTGGCGTAGCCGTATGGTGAGGTGATCACTTCAGAGGCTGCGGATGAGATTTGGGAGTTTTGTACTCATCTCTTTGAAGGTGCGCGTAGTAAGAATTTTAAATTCGGGGACCGAATTTCTTTAAGGGGGGAAGATTGTAACGTTTTAGAATTCGTTATGCGAATTTTTCCGTTTTAGGGTAAAATAGTCGGTGTTTTCTGTTTTAACCCGATTGTGATCAAACTTCTGTATAGACTTCACGGCACCTAGTTTAGCTAGAATGAAGCTAGTGCGCGGGCTTTGAGGGTCAATTGGAAGTTTTGATTCACATAGAATTTTTTCCTAATTAAATATTATTTTAAGGTGTTATTTATGCACTTAATTAGTGGTAATTATATTTTGGGTTAATTACTTCTAATTTGAATCATTACTAAACTAATCAAGTTTAAGTTATACAAAACCATCCATCATATATCTAGATATTTTGTGAATTGAATTGAATTTTTTTAAAGAAAAAGAAAAGAAAGAAAAGGTAGCAAAATGCATTAATGAGCATTTATTGTCAATTTTGGCTAGAACTTTCTTCATTTTTTTTCACACACACACACCCCTCCCCCCCCCCCACACACACACACACTTCTTTCCTTTGGCCGGCCACTTCCTTGCTGCCCTCTCTCTCTTCTTGCTCCATTTCTTCACTTCAAAGCTCACTAAAATTATCAAAAATCACAAATAAATCCCACAAACTCAAAAACAAATCATTACCCATTAATCGTTAGCCCTAAACATGCTTGGATCTTCATGAAAGATGCTTTTTGGAGGGTTGATTTTGGAGTTGTTGCTTGTTCTTGGATCTTTTGTGGAGGTATAAAACCCTAATCCTAATCTTTATTTGTTGTTTCTAAATCATTAATTAGCATATAAGATGTTTAATTAGATCTTTTAATTTCATGTTTTGAAATTCAAGAAATGGTTTTTGGACAAATCAATTAGGGTTTTGATTAGTGAATAGGTTAATTGTTAAGTTATACTTGAAGAAAACTTAACCTAATTTGCTAGTTTGTTAAATGTTATTTTCCTAATTGTAAAATTAGCTTAATTACAAACTAGACTTTTACTAAATCCTAATTAAGTGTGATTTAAATTATAGTAAGGATTTGTATGGTTTAATCTTGCTATATTGTGATGTTTGTAAATTCTAGTTTTGGTAAAAACTTGTAGTTTTGTGCTAAAATGATATATATTGCTTACTAGATTTCAGTAAGTTTTGGTGTGGGTTTCTTTTGACGTTGCGACATTATTTCTATTGGATTCCACGTTTATTAGTGTGTTGTGAATGCGTGATCGGTACGATCAGGGTCTAGGCTTGATGGTTGTGTCATTTAGAGCTCCTAACTAGGGTTGTGTCGATGTCATTCGTGTCTTTGTGTAGCTTTTGCTCTTGAGTTGGTTTCGTAGTGTCGCTACGCGCGTTAGCCACTTGACGAACACTTAAGAGTATGATTGGAGTTAGTGCGTCGGTCAAACGTAGTTGGTACGTGTTATTGGTCGATTGCTAATATATACTTGTTATATTGTTATATGCTTTTAGGATCGCAGGCGGGGACTTCGGGCGCTGCGAAGAAGGAAAAGCGAGTGGTTGGCTTTACTTAGCCAGGATGGTTTGTGAGTAGATTTAACATCTACAGGGGGATCGCCCGCATGGCGTTATGCGTCTGGGCTAGATCAAATGACATGACTATTAGTTAGAAGTATACGGATATTGATTGTGCATGTATACCTTTGTTGCTTATCTCATTTCCTTGTGTATGGACTTAGTATAATGAGACACAACACCATTATTGACGGTTCATGTTTCACGAGCACTAATTGTATACTACACACACCGTCAATAATTGCCATGACACGCACAACACCTATACATATGTGATATTGTATTGTTTAGGGATATTGAGACATGATCCCTATTTCCTTTTGTGTATATGACATATAGCATACCTGTATACCTACATGCTTACACATATGCCTTGACATGCTTAAATGCAAGTTACCTATATACCTATATGATATTGTACCATTAGTGATAGGTATATACACATATGAGACATAGCTACATATAAATCTCGCATATATACTTACACTTATAGTTGGAGAGTATTACATCATTACTGATAGGTAGATACATATACCTTGTTATACCTATATGTTTACACATATATCTGGTTTTAGCTACATGTTCACCTTTATTTGATTTTATATGGACTTGGAGAACTTAGGAACCGCATGATATATATTTTTAACTTGTTGCAGTTAAATAGCGGTTTTTCCTTCATATGCTCACATTGCTGTTTTATGTTGCATATGTTACATTCATGGATTTTCGCATTGAGATATGGATTTCACATGATGTTTTCTGGATTTGAGGACCGTGGTGGTTTCATGAAATTATGCAAGTATTCCTATTCTTTACTTGATATTTGGATGCATCTACTCAGAGATTTGTTTTAAACCGATACGAGATCGAGAGTGTCGATGTTGGGGCACTTAAGATTCGGAGGACGTATATACCGATACGTGGAACACAAGTGTCGAGGTGAGACACTTGGGTTTCGAGGAACGTATAGATATGAGAAAGACCGATACGTAGATCACGGGTGTCGATACCGGACACTTACGATTCGAGAAACGTATGAAATTGAGAAAGACCGATACTTGGATCACGGGTGTCGATACCGGACACTTACGATTCGAGGAACGTATGGATATGAGTATTTATGTGTCGATACTAGACACTTGTTTTCTTGATATTTTCTCCTAAGTATATATAACAGTGGAATTGGACGATATTATATATATATATATATATATATATATATATATATATATATTAGTGGAATGGGACGCTAATATATATGTATACATATCTAATTTATATACATCATCATAATGATTCATGCAAATATACTTATTCATTTCATGAGACTTATAGGATATATGAGATTTACTTGATATTGGATACTCGGGATATATGAGATTTACTTGATATTGGACACTCAGGATATATGAGACTTACAGGGTATGAGAGCCAATTTGGGGGCTGATTTGAGAAAATTTGGAATTTAGATTGTCTTGATGGACTTTGGTCCTGCCACGAGGTCAGGATTCCGTGAGGATGACATGTTTTATCCCATACTCCGCATTTACTTTATATGCATTGATTCATGTGTTAGTTGCACCTGATAGAGTACCTTACATGGCTGTTGCATATATATTGCCATTTATTGTTCATGTATTAGTACTACCTGATAGAGTACCTTACATGACTGTTGCATACATATTGCCATTTACCTTATATGACTGTTGCATACATATTGTCATTTATTGCTATCAGCTTGCATGCATTAGATCCGCGCTGTACGTGGATACTTGCGATTACATGCATATGTTATTTACTATTCACGAGTTGGCAACTCACCCCCGTTGTGCCACAGTGTTTTGCAGGTGGTCTCTCAGGGCAGTCGCGGCAGGCTTTTCATCTTTCGTATCATGTTTTGCGGCGGATACCGCTTCGGCTGACTGTGTGCAGTTTTGCTATATGTGGGTTTTACTGTTATCCGATATTGCTTATCGTATATTCGCTGTATCCTGTACTCTCCATCTACCACTTTCATGTGTATGACTTAGAGACTTAGTATGAGAACGATATTGTATGTTATTTTGTAACTTGGATGTCTTTTATACAGTTTTACTTATATCGTCTTTTATTTCTTCGCTATGGCATCGTATATCTGTTGTGGTGGTTGTTTTCTGCTTTTGGACGTGGATTTTGCTCCCGTTGGGGATGCTTTACTTATATTTATGTTGTATCCATTTTTGGGGTTAGCTTTTGTAAAGGAGGTGCTGCCAAAATTTTTAAGAAAGTAAAGTTGGACTTTAAAAAATTTGTACTTGAGATTTTCATCTCAAAACTTTTAACAATGTTCTCATCACTTGCTACTTTTGATGGTTTAGATTGCTGGGTTTTCGTCTTACTTAAATTGCGTTACGTCTGTAGACGTTGCGTAGTTTAAGGGCCGTCACGTGCCAATTTTCGGGTCGTGACAAAAAGTCTCTAAAATATCTATCTACTTTCATGTCATATCTAAATAGTTTCTTGTAATATCTAACCATTTGGCTTTAATATCTAAGTATTAAATGTAATATCTAAACAGTTACATGAGTTGTCTATAAAATCTACACAATTGTCTGTAATATCACCGCCGAAAGGGCTAGGATAATTTTGTAATTGAATTTAAAATAGAATATAAGGCTTAAATGAAATACAACTCAGGATTTTTTACAAAGATTTTGAACAATTTTCCTTTCCCAACAATTTTGAAAATAGTAGGGAATTTTAGACAACCTCCGGGAGGGCTGAGAGCTCTTTGACAATTTCATTTTGACAATTATAGCTTTCAAGTTTCAAAAGCAGTAAATTTGACAAATAAACTAATTTACAGTTCTATTTGTTTCTTATTATGCAAAATAGCTTTTAAAAGTAAGTGGTTAGATTCTCTAAGCACTGGTGATGCACAAATATTACAATATAGAACTTGATGAAATAAACAATTGATTTGTTTTTTGTCTTTATATATGAAATGAAATATAAACGGATCCGGATAAACAGGTCTAACCCAAAACACATCATGTGTAAGAGGCATGACTTTTTTTTTAAATGGAAAAGTTAACGCATGAAAGTTAACGACAGTTAACTCACGGGACAAAATGCAGGATTTTAAAAGACAGGATGGTCTCCTACATTTGGGTAAATGAGAGGGGTTTTCAAAATTTAAGCCCCAAATAAGATTGTCACCTATAAATGGGCTGATGGCCTGTGGATAATGTTTGTGGTGGGTTCAAAGAGGTGCAGGACACAATCCAAAACATCATACAAACAGCATCCACATCTTAATAGTCTAGTAAAATTAAGAATAACCCGGTTTAGATCAAGGAAAACAAGCGTCATGCTTTGGCAAAGAGGTCACAAGTTTAAGACATGTCGACAATTCACGAAAGGAGAGGGTCTGCATGGGTCCAGCCTCATAACTAGGAATGAGACGCTTTCAATAGTTCAAACATGTTATTAAAATATAACACATAAAGGTGCACAAGCCAGTTTTGCCAGTCTAGTATAGATTACAAACCATTACTCTCTTCCATATAGGTAGAGAGACATACTTGCCACTAGGGCAACTTATTCTTCACAGGGCTAATGGTGCTCACACTCATCCTGCATTAAGAAGTTGGAAAAGGAAATTGAGTAGTTAAAAAACACCAATGTAATTTAAAACACAGAGAAATCGAAAGACTTAATAAAGCCGAGGTTACAAACTTAATTGACATGATAAAGTGAAGACGTTATGACAGAAGAGGACTTACAGTAGGGAACGATCTTCCACCTCTGGTTCTTTCCCTTGCACCACTCCCAGAGGACAACGTGGGTCCCATCACGCACTCCGCCGTGGTCCTCATCTCCATGGAACGCGTCGAAGTTCAAGCCTATGTTGTTCACCATCCTAATGCATCGGAAGTTTTCGCCCGTGTCCTTGCTCTCTGTCCATAGCACCGATTCGTCCAGATAATCTGGATTGTATTGGACCAAACGAACCTGCAAAAGTTCCCAACAGAAGCATGAAAATAGTAAATCTATGATTAGAAAGACGATAATCTTCATCTATCACGAAATACAATAGCCTTATATTGGAGTCACCCATGTTTCCATCTCTGTATGAAAGTAGTCACACCTACTTGTGCAAAGGCAACTTTTTCGATCAGATGGGTTGATTTTGTGATGAATACAATAAATAAAAATAAAAAAATAAAATATTTAACATTCAGTTTTTGGGTTTTTATGAATCTTGGTGTTGATATTATTTTTGCTCCTTGGTCCAGATATCGATAATAATATCATCTCTTATACAGAAATGGAGAATTCTACAAACATTTTTTGACCGATGATATATTTTTGCCCATATCAATAATAGATATTTTTTTAAAGATGATCAATAATTATTATACTTATCAATGCATAAATTGATTCGGGTAAAATGGAAGTTTTAATAACTATTATGAACTAATAATTAATTGTCTCTATTAATTAGAAAAAAAGGAGCTTTCTTCTCTTAAACATGGGTATTAGCTGGAGGTTGATGAGGGACTGTGTATAAGATTGACCAGTGCCAAAGTTCCTGATCTGGGCAAACTATAGATAAGAGCATGGCTTGCATAATCATGTTATGGTAAAAGCAAATGCTGATTGAAATATGCAGCCTTGTGAAATTCTCATATAGTATCTAATTTATAAGATGAAGCAAGTGTTTCTAGCTAATAATGACATCTGCATCCTACAAGATCATGATCATGTGGAGATCATATACAGAGGGAAAAAAGGTAAATATAAAAAAGACTAAATACATGAAGATATACGTGTGCATGCAATTTAGCAGGATCCACACCAGCATTCTAGTAGTAAAGGCAATGACACCTACAGGCAGGGCTATTTTGAATTTTGATTAGATAAGACATATATAAAACGTTGGCACAATAAATGCATTTCAACCTTCAAGCCAGCGCAAAGAAATTAAACTTATAGTTTCTCCGCAATTACAACCATAACCACCATGGACGTTCCCATGTTCATACTTAAGGGCAAGGATCTCCTCTGAGTTATTGCAAAAAAATTATTTAAAAAACTGCGAGTGTGGGAACAAAAAAGGTTCCAGAATCTTTTGAAAACTTGAGGTAAATAATATATATAAATAATCATGTGAATTTGAAACAAGATAATAAAATTTTAAGCTAATTAGATCATAGACAATGAAATAATATTTTTTCCAGTAATATTATTGATGTTTCATATCTTCAAAGCATTTCATGGCATTGCCACAGTTGAGGATATAAAATATGCCCTTTTCAATGTGTGTCAACAATCATACATTCAATCTTCTTTCATTTGATGACAATGGAGTTTGACGAATTTCGTTGCAAAAAATGCTCTCTTAATTATGGCATTTGCAACTTTGAGTATAAATTAAAATTTTGCCACCAAAAACAACCAAGGGCCACATAATATATTTCTTCTTCTAACCCATTATTTCAAGGAAGCAAACTTATCCAAGGTTACACCTTAGCTACAGGAACCTTGGGGGTATGTAACGAATCCAGCTTCGGAACCTCGAATTCGCGGTTCTTACTGAGATTCGAAACTGAATCTCGACTCTCATACAACAGAATCTCGAATCTTTTCGGCTGGGTTATTGTCTCTTCTTAACTTTTAATGAAATATTGGACTTATAACTTATTGTAGGGCTTGTAATTAATCAATTCATGATGCAATTTTATAATTTTATGGCATTATATATATATATATATATATATATATATATATATATATATATATATAGCGCTCTCCCGACACTCTTAACATAAGATTCTTTTAGGTTTTGGCGATTCCCCTACCTCCGGCTTCGTGCAACTATGGGTTACACACACACATAACCATACCCAATAAGGTAAAACAAAGCAAGATGTGTGGTTAATTGGTTATATGTTACACAAACAAAGCAAAAAGAATTGAGGCTCTAATGCCCAATATGCAAAAAGGTTTAATACATGACCCAACACCTAAATCCAAATCAGCTCAATATCCAATATCCAAGAAGTTCAATGTATAACCCAATACGCTTTCAAATATTATCAAATATCCAAATCAATTCAAAAATTGCATAACCCAACCCACTGCCCAAACCTCGTAAACTTATCATATACAAACACTACAGCTTTAAAAAAAAGTGCAAACCATGTTTTCTATCAAGCTGTTGTCCCTAATTCTACTTATGATTTCCGCTCGATCTCTCCCAGTCAGTTCACAATCTTCTCTCAAGCTTCTCAGACCTCCTACCCTCCTCTTAAAGCCTCAATTCTCTCTTTTATTGGTATTTTACTGCACATTTTAGATTTTAGAGGTTATTTTTGAAGTTTTTTCTTAGATTTTCCTATGTCTACTTTAAACCATATTTTGGAGGGTTCTTACGTACCGGTCTTCTACGATACTGGTTCGAAATGGCTAGAACCCTAGGGTTTCAGCTGAGTTGTTAAACCATGATACCAAGCATGGATGTGATGTGTTATAAATTACTCTTGAAGATTAATCTTCGAAAGAAAAATTATGACATAATGTTATTGCTAATAGAATTATTTAATTTCATGCTCTCACAGCTTGTTTTTATTCAAAGTAGCATAGTATCAACCTAAAATCTTTTTATAAGAATCTCTTCCTTTCATTAACTTGATATTCTTACTTTTTTGATACATTTTTCTCTAATAACAAATGCTTCTTAGACAGCTCTTTCTTCCTTAATATCTAGTTTATTTTTATAAGACCCAAAAATACATTTATTTTTGAAAGGTTTTGAGATTTGACACTTCTAAATCATTACATGCTTCTTCTAGCAACTAGGGTTGAGTGTTAAAGTTTTCAAAGATCGTTCTACAATAACTTCTGACATGCTGAGTACTCTTACGGCTCTTCACTTTTATGCTAATCGTCGTGTCCACTTATTTTGTTCTCAAGGTCCTAGAAAAGTTTAGAGTACTTGTTTTCATGTCTCGAGTCATCTTTCTTTCGTATGTTGAAAGCTTCGTAATATATTGATATAAACTCATTTATACACATTGAAGATTTACGTTAAACAAATATATATCAAAAGAAAACAGTTCCACCTCCTCCCTTTTACATGAATGATGCATTGTGAATTTTAAGAAAAATTATATACGTTTAGAATGATTTTAATTGAATTAAAGTTATATCCCTTTTTTATATGCTAGGTGGTATCACTGCATTTTAACAGAAGACAAGAAATCCCTTCCCTCTTTCTATTGAGGGAAATTAATGATACATAAGGTCATCAAATACACCAACTAATGTCTACCATGCACATATGTATTGATGTACCATAATCAGTTGGCTAAAACAGATAGTCTATTAAAGCAATTAAAATTTACCACCTATACTAAATTGTTTTTTTGGCTCTCCTAAGAGTCATATTATCTATTATATTAGCACTTACAATAGCTTTTTCTAACCATCATAGTAGATGTTTAAATATACCCCTCTCTATATCTACCATCTGTCAATAAATCGTTACCTAATTCATACAAAATCTTGTCAAATATTTATACACCGCTAATTAGGCTAACAGGTTATCAGTTTTGGTAACCATTTTATTCAGAATATAGCATAGGAGCAATAATACTTGAATGCAAAATTTCACTGATACATGAATCTTCTCTCATCATTGTTTCAACATTTTTCCCATATAAGAACAACGAACAATAAAGTCGAGATGAAGTTTACTAGTTTTTAGGTCGCATGTTAAAGATTGAGATATAATGTTGTATAATCCTTCGATTGAAGATGTAATAAATTACTAAACAAAACTAATGACTAAACAACACAACAAAGCCATTATCCCAAATTTTTGGAATCGGCCATATGAGTATGTTTCTTCCATTATGCTATCTTAGGGGCCATATCGTAAGTTTAATTGACAATTAACATGTCCTTTTCTAACTCTCTATTCATGTTCGTTTAGACATACGCCTAGCCCTCGATGACGCTATAAATTATCATTTGGGCATTTTTTTCTTGGTGGAACTTCTGTATATTTCAAAACTCAAATTATATATACTTCAACATATTGTGCAAATCCTTTTATATGTAATTAGGAAAATTCTGATTTAGTTATATTAGTTTAATTAATTTTAATAGTATCCTATTCATTTTTTTCAACATTTCTAACTAAAACATTTATTGATCTCCTTCGAACATGTCCAAACCAACTCAATTGGTCTCTCCCATGTTATCCTATATGTCACGAAAACGCATTTCTTTATCCTATCTTCTAGAGTATTGCCACTCATCCATCTGAATATTCTCAAAACTATGGATAAACAATCAAGAATATACGGAAATTAGAAACAGACAAGCTTTGCAGGTCAAAAAGAACATCAAACTGCATTAGGAATATCTTGAAGTAAGCTTACAGGATGGCTTGCACCAACAGAATGCTTGACAGCCTGTCCAGTGACTTTGTTTACTAGTGCAAAGCTTGGCAAGCCTTCTTCATCCTTCACCCTTGTGCTGTACTTTAAGTCTTTGTACCAGTGCTGAAATAAATGAGTAAATAAAATTGAGAAAACAGATCAAGATATTGTCAAAGCAGAAAATTAAAGGATCAACCAAGACTAGTTAGTGGATGACTAGAAAGAGAACATTGAAGACAAATTTAAGAAATAAGAATCGGGAGATTAAAATATGGATCAGAAGAATCAATAAATATTAAACGGCCAAGAGATGGCAGAAAGTACATGTTGAAAACAACTAAAATACAGAATAAAAGAGGCCGAAGATAAACACAATCTGATTTTTTTTTATTGTTTAGATGCTACAATATGATCGATTCTGTAAACAAAATTAATATAAAATCAATTCCTTTTACATGTAAATTCCAAAAAACCCAACGTGTTTTAGATTGTTTGAGGCCAAACTGAGTCTGTCAGTCAGAGTGAGACAGCGGTTTTATGAGGGAGAAATGAATAAAGATGATTTCTGGCTGGTTATTAAAGGTTAAGATGGCTGAATAGTCAAAACTTAAAAGGGCCTTACTGCTAGAAAGCAAGGGTTGTTTGGTTTCCTTTGGTTAAAGTGAGATATATGGGAAGGGTTCTTGCTTAAATAAAGTCAAAAAGATCAGAGGCACAAGCGCCTAAGTCAGTCATTGAAAGGAGTATAGGAGCTTAAGAATGGATGCTGCTATGTACTTCGTTGACTGCTTTCATCTACTGCTCATCTTGTTGCATTTTCCAAGTGAATGAATCAAATTAAACTAGGAACTTTTGATGCATAGACGGTAATGTCTTAGTCAATGATACTGATACATGTTTGATACATCTGTAGTACAATATATATTTTAGTATGTGGCAAAAAGAGTTCCACAAGTTTCCTTGAAAACTCCAATATGCATACAAATCCAATGGATATGAATCGGAAATGGATTCGTCTACTTGATGAAGAATCCACACAACATAGATAATCAATGGGTAATTTCCAAGGGTTAAATTAAGGCAATTCAAAAGAAGTACAAAAGTATTGATTTACTAGTTTAATCCATCTAACCCAAATAAGGTTAATAGCCCACCAAATATAAAAGGAGGTCCAATAGTTCAGAGGCTCTTTGAAGGAGTATTCCTATAAAAATGACCGACTCCCTCAAACATAATATGAGGCCTTTGATTTGCCTGTGATGGGGACAGCAATGCAAAGTCATGAAGGCATTTGTTATGGAAGGAATCTAGAAATAGGAAGTTGATCTATTTAGAGAGATGATGCCCAAGGTAGGAAAAGGTGTAATGTATAGACTGCCATTTTATATTTTTACAAGCCATATATAACATTCCTGTTGACCACTTCAGGAGACGAGCAATGAGCATTTTAGTAGGCAGCGGCACACATATAGGTTATCAATTGCAATCTTGTGAAGAAAAGCGGTTAGATGTGATACAATCCAAGAGTTTTAAGGTAACTACGAACCGATGAAGAAGATATCGAGCAAAGGGGTTAGGTGTCAAGCCAGAAAGTGGTTCATGCCATAGTCACATAATTCGCGAATTATTCGGCGAATTCACGAATAATTCGCGAATTATTCGGCGAATTCACGAATAATTCGCGAATTATGTGACTGCCGATTAAATCTGCGAATTATTCGCCATCACCGAACGCGCCGAATTATTGCCGAATTATTCGCGAATAATTCCCGAATTGCGAATTATTCAAAAAAAAGCGAATTATTCAAAAAACAGCAAATAATTCACGAAATCAAAATCTAACGTCTCATATATAAATTTTATATTAATTTTTTGTTCGAAATCCTTCCCGAACATTTTCCGAACACTTACCGAATCTTTCCCGAATACCTGCCGATTTTTTCCGAATAGTTATCCGAATCCGAATTTTCGACCTCGCTGAATTATTGCCGAATCACGAATTTGTGACTATGGTTCATGCAGCCGAAGTGAACTCTAGATGGTGCTAGCCTTAATTTCAACTATAAGTTAAACTTAACTTAGAAACCCACAAAAGGGTATGGCAATTGATAGTTTCAGACAAATTGAAAGTAGCGTATGCGAGATTGGGAAGTCTGTGTCATCAACAAAAGTGGCTACATGATCGAGTTATGTGCATCGCTATGGGTTTTTTTATAAAAAAAATCACTTCTTAAAGCTGTCCTTGATGATTTGAAAAAGTATAAGATATGAAAGGATATCTATAATTATGAGCTCAGAACTCTACCTCCTGGAAGAGTGTGTGACTATGTGAGCACTATACTCCACTCTAGGGGCTAACCCTACAATCTGGACTTATAGATATACTTATGATCTAAAGATTGAGAGTGCAAAATATTGCCAAATGGGATATGTTAGATATTGGAATTATAAAACCAAGCCTCAAACGCTATTCATCACCTGTAATAATGGTTAGAAACTATGATATTTCCAGGACTGCATTCAAAACTCATTTCCTACAAGTGCCTTTTGGTATTATAATTGCACCCTCTACCTTTTAATCTATGATCAATAGAATTTATCAACCAATGAGCTAAAGCTCAGTTGGTATGGGCGCTTCCCCACTTGGGGAGAGTGGAGGGTTCGAACCCCAGGAACCCTTGATGGGGAAGCGGCCACAAATTAACGCTTTTGTGGCAAATTTGTGGGTCCCATGGGTGCGGGTGTTGTATGCTTGTGTGTGACATGTGCATGGATGTGTTGTATGCATAGGTTAGGGCTTTAGGAGCCAGAGCCAAAAAAACAAAATTTATCAACCTTGCTTGATAAAATTTATTCTTAGACTTTTTTTTCAAGACAATCTCATTTACAATAATAATTGCTAGAAGATTGGAATAAACAATGTCATTAATGGCAATTTTGTTTACAGAAAAAATATTGGAGGTTTTAACAAATCACCACCCAGTAATAAATTATCAAAATGTATGCTTGGCATCACACAAACTACATGGGCCATACCATACCAAAACGATGGTAAAGGAGCAAAAGCAGGTGACACCTCTCAATTCAAAGACGGTACCTAAGGCATTTAAAACACTTATGTTCCTCTGCATATATGGTAGTACTAAAAGTTCATGAGAAGCTTGATCCAAGGTTCGAGGTTTCGGCCGAAACCACCGATACGTGGTGATTTCGTATCGGTTTCAGTGAAGACCGATACGAAAACCGAACCGATATGAATCCAATCTTACAATATCGTTTCGGCTGAAATGTTTAAAAACTTATTTTTTTTTAATACCATTTTTACTGTTATTGTGATCATTATAGGCCTTCATTGTTAGAAAACCACAAAAAAGTGAACCCAAACCCTATATTAATTCTTATCTAAATACATTTTTCAATATATTTTGCATTATGGCTGGCTGGATTTTTAAATACTAAGATCATTGTCTTGTAATATAAAACCATAAATTTAAGTATTTAATATATCCACACTTATGTATGTTGTATTACCAACGAAACCGGAACCCGAACCGAGATTAGCGAAATTAACCAAAACCCAGCAAAACTAATAAAATTATGAGAGACCAAAACCGCGTTCTTGAACCTTGGCTTGATCTTACTGTAGTGGACTTCTAAAAGGAACTCTTTAATTTGCTTAGAGAAGTCTTTTGCCCATCTTCAGAGAGATAATTCACGTTTACTAATGAAGCATGGGCTGGCTCAACTACCATTTGCTGAACATGGCAGAGCTTGAAATTTACCAGACATCTATGATTATGGATTAAATAGTCTTATGTCCCTTGAGCTGCCTTTTTGCATCATCAAATCACAAACTGGGCTAACCTGCATCTCGACTTGACGCCAGCCCTCCACCTCAAATCCTAGGAGCTCATATAAATATTATCGTGGCACCAATGGTTAAATTTCGTACTCAAATTTGAAACAGACCTGTACCTTGCATTCCACTCTGGTTGTTTATGTACCAAAGCTGCACTAACAAAGGCATCCACTGATTAAGCCACCCTTGACCTTGGGACAACACCGGTTGCCAGCTAGCATAAAGTCAGCTGCTTCATTTGGCTGCCATTCACTATCGCCTAATAGCTAATAGCACCCTTAACTACCTTGGGGTGCACCTGCCATCAAAACAGTCAAATACCACATCCCAAAGCCAGATTTGTCATTTTAAAGGCTAGGAGATTATTTGCAGCCTCAAGCCCACGTTCTATATCTTATATTTCTAGATAATTTTTGTCAAATTCTGTTTGCTTCTTGAAGTTTAGGAGATTATTTAAAGTTATATTTCTATGCTGCTACTCTAGCCAGAAGAGCAGGATTTCATCCAGTGTTGTAAAACAAGATTAAAAGGGTCCCCCGGTCCGCAACTGTATCGAATAGGATTATAAGGTCGAAAGCTTAAGCAGCATAAGTAGTCCTTTGCATAATATATGGACAAGTGACCGCTTAATCAACCATGTATACAATGCCCATAACTACCTGAAATACAAAATTGATATCAAAACTCAATATCCACTTAGCTAAGGATAATTTTTAGTGATTCTTCTATAGAGTATTTATGTGTTTATATATTAAAAATATTTTTCCGTGCAATACCGCATAATACCAATACAACTTATGTGTTCCTCAACCATATAGAGAATGCATACAAGTCCCACCCACCCTTCTATTAGCATCCCAGATGCACCATCAATCTAGAGATTCCAATTTTCCTCGATTAGGATAAGAGTGTGCCTTGCATGTATCATTACATACCTATCAGATTGATATCCCTGTTCATAGCTCCCCGCGACTTCAATCCATACAAGTTTACAACATTAATTTCAGCAGGGTCCTAATAGATATTCTGAGGGTAAAAAAATCCAAAGACAGCGGTCTTCCTAATCATATATTCGAGACAAGAAAAAGATGCTTCTTGCAGGAGGGGTTCTTGGCCCTGACCGACAACTTAGTGTGCAGGGAATATAGCGTATAATTATTCTACTGTTGTTGTTTCTAAGAATACCTGGCAGTAGAAGATGATAAATAGCACTCACATCAGAATATTGGTTGATCATGTCCTTGGATCATGAAGAAAAACTTTTAAAAGACACTGCATTTTCAGTATTATCGAGTCGACTAGTCTACATTAGCCATATCAAATAGGTAAGAAAGAAGCCAGTCTGCATATATCTTCATCAAAAGACTCCCAAGTGAGTGTACTTGGTTGAGCCTGGAAACCAACTACCACAAGGGAGCACGGCATCCATGCTAATTTCATGTCCACATGAGGGTGTGTACAGACGAGTCTCCATTCCAACTTGACCATCAGTGAGACCCGCCTTAAAAGTTGCTCGTAATTTTGTGTTCCGTCAAGCCTTGGATTCCAATAGCTTTCCATTGCATCGAGCGAGGTCCTTCTTATACTAGCCATTAACTTATGATTTAGAAAAAATTTC
This sequence comes from Agapanthus africanus, assembly GCA_030015575.1. Classification (NCBI taxonomy): domain Eukaryota; kingdom Viridiplantae; phylum Streptophyta; class Magnoliopsida; order Asparagales; family Amaryllidaceae; genus Agapanthus; species Agapanthus africanus. The sequence goes on from JASDDO010000031.1 coordinate 143,478,938, forward strand.
CAAATCTTTCCAGCAAATTAATGCCTAGTACCAAAAATGAAAAGATTGCAGACCAACGATACCAAACATCAAAAATCCACATTCAGAATTTTTGTTCTGAAGAGCATATCAAGCTCTCATTTAAATTCGATAAAGGCTTCACATTCTCGCCCCTAATTCTTCGATTTTCCATATCTGATCTGCCATATATTTTTGAAGTTTGATTGCAATGGATCTAATCCACGAAAACATAAACTATTTTCGCATAACTAATACCAATTTTATAATTTATAAAAACCCCAATTCTCCCCCAAACCCAAATAATCCCCATAAAGAAAAAGAAACAAACATATGAAAACAAAATCTAATTTTTACAAAAATTTTATAAAAAAATACCTGATACTCATCACGAGGATTCGCAGGCACGAGCACGACGTTCCCCTCCCTGATCGACAGCGAGTAGTTCTCATCGGCCTTCGTGAACACCCTCACCGGCGGCTGACGTGTCAGCTCCCCAAGCTTACTCTCGTTGCTCGCGTGGCTGCTCACGTGACTGCTCCCGTGGCCGACGCGGCTTTCATGGCCCACGTGCTCCACCGTCATCGTCGACGGGAAGAACCCCGGCCGCTGGCTCTCGTACCCGCCAGCGTACCCGCCCTCGTGGGACACGTGCTGAACGTACGGCTCCGGAGGAGGAGGAGAGTACCCGCCCTCGTGGCTCACGTGGTGAACGTACGGTGCCGGAGGAGGGGAGTACTCGTGGGACACGTGCTGGAAGGGGGGAGGCGGAGGGGCGAAGTCCGTGAGGCCGCCGCCGTAGTACGGAGGCGGATCTGGCTGGTAGCCGTACGGGTCTTGGGCGGGCGGTGGGTACGGGTTTGGGTTCTGATCCGGATCGGATTCGGGTCGGTGGTGATGGTTATGATGGTGGCCGAAAGGGAATTCCATTTGATGGGGATGAGTGAGATGAGTGTGTAGGGTTTTGGATTGGGGGTTGGGTTTTTATTAGAAAAAGGAGGAGGTGGGATTTGGGTTTGGTTGTGACTTGTGAACTTTTACTGTGGGAATGTGGGATCCAGGAGTCGGTATCTTGGTGGTTGGGTGTCGTTTTGGTGCGTTGGCTGTGAGGGTAGGATTGGGAGGACGATGGAGTGCGTGGGGGATCGGATTGCGATTTGCGATGCCTCGTTCCATTTTTTTATTGAGGTATTCTTTCCCACTAACCACTTTAAATATCTAGGGAGATTTATCAAAAAGGTCTCACACCTTTTCGAAAAACTCACTTGTGATTTATGATTTATGTTTTGACAAAAAACCATGTGGTTTCCTATTTCAGCTAAAAACCATCATGTGGTTTTCGGGAAAAAAACACAATTCGGTTATATTTTTTGGATATTATTGAATTATACTCAGACTGGCATTATACACGTGCGATGCATGTTTATATTATAAATTGAAAATGACCCATGTGATATTTTTGAGAAACATGTTTTAAGCAAATAAATAAATTGTGTATATTATACGGTTTCTGTTATCAAATAATAGTGGCTAAGACATGATAGATACGAGGAATCAAAATATTATAAGTACTAATAAAAAGTTTTATTTTCCTTAATTTAGGTGCATGTCTTTTTTTTGAGTGAGTAGAGATGGATATGATTAAGGAGAGAGATGCGCTGGCTGCTCTTTTGATTTTTCCTAAAAAAGTGTGAAAGAAATGAGTAAGATGTTTTTTTTTATTTTTCTAAAGATGGTGCGGATAACCTTATGTTGAAGCATGGGACAATAGCTTTATTTTTCTTCTTCTTTTTTGAATTTTTTGTTGTAAAATGATGTAATAATGATATCATCACCCAAAGAGTTTGGGTTATTGTAACGACTGCAAATTCCAAATTCTATGTATCTTTTTTCTTTTTGTATTTTCCTTTCTTTAATAAAAATCTTTTTCTTTAAACATCCTTAGGTATATTTTGTGTTCCAAATCTTTGCATGGTCAATTCTTGTATCTATCGATTATCATATTGCATTGTTGTTCCACAGGTCACGGGTTTGAGCCTTAGAATTCCTACAATTTTGTTTTTTTTGTTTCCTTTTGTTTCCTTTAAATCCTTCATTTCATGTTCGTGCCATACGACATCCGTAGATCAAAATTAAGTTTTGTGGACAAGTCTAAATCCCGAATGTCACAATCTGGAAATGGTACGTGACCGACATTTGAATCACATGAAGTCCAGTGGACCCCACCGTAATCCAAGTAAGCCGAAAACCAGGAATCTAAACCATTTGTAAAAGAAATAGTGGAGCTGAAGTTTACAAAAAGGTTATTAAAATGAAATCAAGTTTGGTTTGAAATATGTTGTTTAAAAGTATAAATAAATTTTAATTGAAAACAATTTCGTTTTTTAAAAATCGAGCAGCACATCCTATGTAAATTTTAAAGAAAACCAGGTACAGTGAATCAATATAAAAAAACATTTCCATATGGGAGCAAGCTCGACGCCCGCACGGCGGAGACACAACCACGCGATAATATACGACGCTAAAGACGAAGAATAACAATCGGATACCTTAAACACTATAAAACCAATATCAAGTTGACTCAACATGAGTATGACATCCAAACCAATACACATCTAAATCCCGTGTCTAGGTCACCGAATATACAAGCGGTTAATGGAGTTTTTAACTAGTTACAAGAAGTACAAAAATGGAGGCGATTACGATACAGCTGTGTGACCCACCTAGCAAAAGGAATCACCCGAAGAAAAAAAATGTGCTGACAAGTCTCTACTACTCCAAGCGGTCGGTCCTGCAAAAAACTAAAGCACAGCGGGAGGAGTTGCCAACTCGTGAGTAAAAAGATATCACAATGTAGAAATTGTAAGAATAACGATCTAGCTACAAGTGTAACACCCGAGCCCAATACTACTATTTTCTATTATTGGTTGAGCATTAGATGGTACTCACTTCATTTAGCTTGCCTATTTGTCACTTACCGTAAAATTTTATCTGGCAAAGTCATTTCTGCATATAATAAATTTTAGCACCTAAAATAAAATTAAAAATATCCATCTTGGCCTACTCGACACCCCTAGCCTTGTGGTAGCGTCCGTGCATCGAGTTCTCGTCCCGTTCGGTGAAACGGGCGAGTTTAGACGGCTACGCGCGCGTACAATTGTCCGTCTTGGGGGTATACTTTTTAATCGTAAAACACTTAATTTTAAAATTTGCAAGCCGCTTAAAATCCTATTATTTAAATTTCAAATTTTTGGACCCAACCCGGGCACGATTTGGAAATGTTTTATTTAGCGCCAAAATCCCAAATCTTTATAATTTAAAACCATAATATATTCGTTAATAATCTTACTGTTATTTAAATCCTTAATAATCTTTTAAATATTCTGTTAAAGCCTCTGAAATCTTTTCCAGCCAATCATCTCGAGGCTGGTAAATCCCCAGGGCCCCAACAATCTTTCTCTATCTCTCTCCCTCCCTCTCTCTCACTATCTTTCTCTATCTCTCTCTCTGTCCTTTATAAATAAATTTTTCCCTTTCACTTTTTTCATCCTTCACGAGAACAATGCCCACGAGAAACCCACCGTGAGCCTCAACCCTAGCCGCCTTCACCGTCGCCACCGCAGCCCCGACGCCGGCGCTAACGTTACCGTCACCCTCGCCTCCGCCTCCTCCTCTCAACCTCAACCTTGTTTCCTCCCCGCGCACCCTGCACGACAGCTGCGGCCACCTGCAGAATTCGCTGCAGTCGCCTGCTCGCCGGCGGCCCTCGTCGTCGCCATCCGCGCCACCACCAGCACCCTCCTCACCTCGCCATCTCTTCCCTTTACCTGAGAACCATCTGCACCCCACTGTAGCCTTCGCCCACGACCTCGAGCACCACCTCCTTCCATCGCCGGCAAGACCTCGTCGTCGATTCCTCCCCCGAGCAGCACCCAGAAATCGAACCCCCTCGCTACTCCACGCCATCGTTTACTCCATCTCGTATGTTTACCTAAGATCTTCTCTTTTATTCCTGTTGAAAGAAAAATAAAATGAAATTAATAATTTGATATGAATGTATAAAGAAAACAACAAAGAAAAATAATTAAAATTCTATTTTACTATAGTTTGGTTTAACAGTGAACTAAATATGTTTAAAATAGGAATGGAACAGTGAACAAAAGAAATGAGAATTAAAACCCTAGTTTCTTATATAATTTTGTTTGGGGTTACCGTTGTAGTAGCTACAAGTTTGACCGATGGTTTAACCTATATAATCAATCCAGCAGAGTACTTGGACCCGTGTGGTTCCTTGGTTCGTTGTTTGGGTTCAATCCGTGAACCGTGCGTCCGTCGCGTGTTTCCCAGCCGACGTTACGTTCCGTTTTTCCCGGTTCGCGACCCGTCGAGGAAAGTACCCCTTGCTACATGCTATACAGTATATTTATATATGTGTTAACACCCTAAACTTGTAAAACTTAACTTGGTATAGTCGTTTCCCATTTGTTTACAATATGTCATTATATCATTTTACTGTTAACATGGAATTTACAATTTAAACCTACTAATCAAATCTACCTGTTTAATCACATTTTACTGTTAAATAGCTGGTAGCAATTATCCATGTAGTTCTGTTACATTCGGACACTCGTATATATTTAACCTGATATGACTATATTGGACCGTTACATAATTTATTGCACCGCTAAGGGTGCTTAAACCTGTTAGCATGACTAAACGGCTACATTGTATTACTGCACTCTTATGATTGAATGAAACATGCTTATTATTTATTGCATTGCTTATTTCATGTTGTTAATACCCATGTTTGTTTATACATCTGATTGGGAGCACACTCACGATTTTGTGTACATCTTGACCTGATATTGCTACACATGTATATATCGATACACCTGACATGGTACCGTATACTGTTGACTTGACCTGATGTACCATGACTCGACCTGTTACCTGATCTCATGCCTAATGCCAACAAACCTGACATGTAGTCCTCATGGACCGTTCCTGTTGTCTATCCAGACAAACCTGCTTTTACCTGATCCTGTGTTGGCATTAGTTCTAGATTACTGAATACCTGACTCGACACATATAACTTGGGGGTATGGGGAAATCAAAGGTGAAATCTGACTTGTAACTTGACAGTTCACTACCTGTATTGAGTGTACACATTCCTGTTTTGTGCCTAGCGGCATGTCTCGGTTTCAGCCGAGAATATTGTGGCCGTGGTCCCGGGTATGTACGGGATACTATCGAGTGTACACATTCCTGTTTTGTGCCTAGCGGCATGTCTCGGCTGCAGCCGAGAATATTGTGGCCGTGGTCCCGGGTATGTACGGGATACTATTGAGTTATATCGACGATTCATCAATTGGTTTCAAGGACTTTAGACTAGAAAACCTGATAGAACAGTTTAGTTACCCACTGCACACTACCCTGCACTGCTTGTTTCACATTATTGCTTTATTCATGTTTATTTTGCATTGCCTATTACATTGTTCATATTATATTACTGGTTGACGTGACGCGCTGACGTCTGGGTTTTGCATGGCCCAGATTCTGTACAACTGTCGCAGTCCGAGCAGGAGTACTTCAGCCAGCATGCTGAGTTGTGAGTTCAGTAGTGGTTAGTTTTATTTCCTGATGTGAGCCCGCATTATGGGACATACCTTTCAGTTATTTGTATTGGATCATTTGCTTCCGCATTTATTTATTTATTGACTCTTGTTATTCTGGATTATGGACATGTTTTTAGATAGTTTTATCTTGTTCTTGATATCTCTACAGCCGTAATGTGACTGTGGATGGATACTTCCTACCCACAGGTAGCATGGTTGGCTATGTCACGTGCCCCATCTTGCGTACTCTGGGAAGCGGGGCATGACAACAGGTCATAACATATAATACTAACATAATATGTGATAACATATATATACAACAATATTAATATCAGTGCATCATATCGGATCACGCAACCATGGAAATACATCATCCATAACATCATTATCATCAAATGAATGTCCATCATCGACACTCGAAATCTCAAATCCATGAGGTGTTGTCTCCCGGACTGGCCCTCATCTCAATCCCATCATATCATACTGGTCGGTATCCTCCAGATATCCGCCGTGTTCCAAACTATCACCGATGTCGCGTTACATCACTACGCTCACATCGCCTTTCTGTACAGCTTCTTGCCCCTCGGTACCGTACCGAATCCACTATGTATTCGAAATCGGTTTCCTTCCATGCCTCAAAATCGGATAAAACTAAACCATAAAACACATGGAAAACTCATGATGGATGTATTATCGTTTCAAGAGAAAACCGTAATTTTTTAAAACGCAATCAAGTTTTATAAATCGTGCGGCGGTTTCTCAAATCCATGGAAAATATCAAATCCATAAGAACACTTACATAATTCATTTTTACCATGGTTGGCAACAAACATACATGAATATATATAACAATAGCATTCGCATAACGAAATCATGGTAGGCAGCATTTAATAGTAGCATGGAGATAATTATGTTGGAGATAGTGCCCTCAAAGTCAATTATTCGATCGCAGGTACGTGATTGCAATGATTGAGGCAGGACCTATACCGATATGACAGTCTTGCTCGTGATGATAGTATGCTATCAGGTTTGTCTTTATCATCGTATACATGCTTTAGTTCACTATTGCATGATGATAGAGCCTATAGGATTCTTGCTTGACTACCAGCAGTATGATGGCGATTATATACGCGGGAGCTGGGGTCTGTAAGCACATCCTTAAAATGTCCCTAGTCATGGGAGTTTCGAGACAGGGCATCGATACTCCAGAGTAAACTAGTGTATACAGTCGAGACCCCGACGAGGGGCAGTGGCCGGTCTCACAAGCCACGGGTGTCAGTTTGATGACCTAAGATGTATACAGGTGCTCATTGGGTTATGAGTACACCGGACATGACTCGCCGGGAACCTGCTAATTGGTATTATACATATCGTCAGAGAGCAGTTCCCTGGTGACATGTGTACAAGTTAGTTCATCGACCTGAGGTCGTCATTTGTCTCGTGTGAGTTCCCACTGTGCTTTGATTTCTACCCTACCACGGCTCAAAGGAGTCGTGCAAACAGGTCTTTTTTGGGTACAGTCCCGAGCCACATGGAGGCAAGTGAGCGGATCGGCAGGGGATTCGTCTCTCCCGGTATTGGGGGTGAGATCGCGCTGTGTCTAGGAGATGCTAGTGTATATGCCCTAGAAACCATTACTGTATCATACTAGTTTGTATATTACTTAATGGAAGCTTGGGATATTCACCTTGTATAAACAATCTTGCTCAATATAGTAGTATGCTACTCGGATTGATTCTACTTCAATGTGTACATGTGTTTATTTTAGTATATCACCTATACACATTAGTGGAGCCCTTAGGATCTTTGCTTGATTACCAGCGTTGTGATGGCAGTCACACTAGTGGGGGCTGGGTAATCTATAAGCACATCCTTATGCAGGTCCCTAGTCGCAGGACTATCGAGACAGGGCATCGATACTCCGGAGTAGACTAGCGTATGCGCTTCTCATCCCAGTGTGGGAAATGGTCTGTCCCACAGCCATCAGTGCGTCGTACTGGAGATAGTATGCGGGTGCTCGTTGGGTTACGAGTATACTGGACAGGACTCGTCGGGAACTGTTGGTTGGTACTATACCTATCGTCAGTTATCAGTTCCCAGGTGACATGAGTACAGCTTAGTCCGCTGACTTGACACTGTCACTTCGCCTCGAGTGTGTTCCCACTGTACTTTGATTACTACCCTACCACGGCTCAAAGGAGTCGTGCAAACAGGTAGTTTTTGGGTGCAGTCCCGAAGCACTTGGAGGCAGTGACGGTTAGACAGGATTCGTCTCTCCCGGTATTGGGGGTTGACATCGCGCTGTGTCTAGGAGAGCCATTACACGAGTAGGCCCTGGCCAGGGCAAGCGAGATATACTGGTAGGTTTCCAGTGTTATCTCAGGGTGTTCTGGGCTTCACTCCGACACGACTTGTACCGCTATTAGGGGACTGACGTTTACCGCCCCCTAGGCCCGCCATGCGATGTATCAGACGAACAGACCGGACTGTATGGAGACTGTCACAGTCAGACTCAGTAGGAGTTCAGATGGGTTTCACCTCGTCAGTCTTCTTGTCGGCATCTACCTGGGGACCGTTACGCACAGCTAGTGCCGCTTGCGGTCTGTGGTTAAACCCACTGCCAGCGTAGTGTCGAATCTTTAGAGTCCCACACAGAAAGCTATTCGCCTTTAGGCAAAAGAGTAGAGGGCGCATGGTTTTGCGACAGGTCGCATGGTTTTGCGACAGGGTTCGGTCACATTCGTGCACTTGTACACGTACAGTGTCTGGACAGTTAACATTAGCGGGTTTTGGTTTAAGCCAGATCCTAGTGTACGTTTTGGGATTGGTTTTTTCTAGTATGTATTCGTGTTCCTCAGAACGTGGATGCGGGTGTGTATGCACAGTTGACGGAGAGACAGAGGCAGATGATTCTCATTAGGGTTGTTGACTGTTGACTGTTGACTTTTTGCTCAACCCTAATGAGAATATGATATATGATTAACATTAATATTAATTAAGTATTATAGTGACATAGTTGTTGAGGGGTTAACTTTGTTGACTTGTTGACTTTGTTGACCGGTTGACTAGGTTGGACTAGTTGACCATCATCATGACAATAGCTATCATTTCACGGTAAAGACTTTTGCTTGCTTGTTTCTCTTGTGCAAAATGAGTGCATGAAATGATATGGCTATTTTGACTTAAACCATCATATAATACTTGATTGCTATGATTTGTTATGATGGCTTTGGATTATGAGAGCCAAGAGAGAAAAGTCTTACTCATTCTCTCATTTCCTTTCTCTCTCTTGTGTTTGAGCTCTCACCCTCTCCCTCTTGCTCTCCCTCTCTCTCTAGTCTATGGTTCACTTGTCTCATATGTTGAGAAGCAAGAACCATAAAGAAAAATCCCAACACACTCTCCTCTACTCACTCTAGTTCACAAGGTTTAGCAAACCGAGTGAACTAGTTTCTTCAAAGTTCGAAGAAGAAGCCAAAGGTAGAAGCTTTCGGGTGGATCGATTTTCGGCGCAAGGAGACGACAGGGTGAAGCCGATCCGTACACCATCGAGAGTTGAAGACGAAGGAGTTCAAGAAAGAAAGGTATAACCCCCTAACCGAGTAGTTAACAACTCCTAGTTAGGTTGTTAGGTAGATAGTTTAACAAAGATCCATTTTAAGTCCATGTTACCGCCTCTAGAAAATTGTTTTTCACCAAATTCCGCATGCCCGTAAGTACCGGGAGAGGTAGCATGGACTTACAGTGGTATCAGAGCCAGGTTAAACACTACCTAACATGTTAGCATAGTAACTAGAAATTCGATCGGAGAAAAAGTCGCGAAATACACCCTGATATCAAGCTTGCTGTCGATTTTTAAAGTTCTGTAAAAGTAATAAATCATGCTTCAAAAATCGACTCAGGGTTTTTATAGCGCACTGAAGAAAAACGATCAAGAGATCTCATCAAAGCATCGCGGAAACGCGGCAAGAGCTTGCTCTTGCCGCGGTTCCGCGGCCCACTTAGCTCTTCTCTGGATTTTCTTCACTGCAGTTTGTTCTATGGGGTATTTTGGGATTTTTGGTATATGTTTTTTCAGCCCAGATTTTCCAGAAAGAAAAATTTGTTTTGGGGGCTTTAAAAACCGTATTTTAATTGAGTTTCTAAAGACTAAGGCTGACGGGTTTATTTCTGTGATGTGATATTTGTATTGAACGTCTGCTAATCGCTATATGTCGATTAGTGGGGGTTATACAAATCTGTGATCTGTGATGATGTTGGTATGTGGATATGAATTCATTGGATTGTCGCGGGTGAATAGCCGGGGGTTGTGAGACGAGAGTTTTCTTTTCTTTCAATTCATGTAAATTTGTAAATTGATATAATAATTATTTATATGGCCGCACAACCGGGTCGGGGTTGTAGCCGTCATTGTATAATTTCTTTTTACTGTTTTAGCTCCTAGAATAGACCCATGGAGGGGGTGCACAAACTACCGGGTATCCCGAAGTGCCGAGTGGCCTACTCACGGAGTTGAGGGAGGTTGCTTCGCATCGGGTACTTGGCGGGTAGTTTGCCACACCCGTAGGGGTCTTGGGTGGGGTATTGGCTATTCACCGCGACCGTGTAATCTGCTTTTCGTTACAGGCTCGTACGAATTGCGGGTTCCTAGTATATCCAATGTGTTCATCTGTGATCTGAAATGGCTATCATTGCAATATATCTATATATGATATTATTTAGACGTTGCTTATGTTTTACAGCCGCACTAGCCCAGCCCCCGCTCTGTCGTTAGTTAAGTAACCTAACGGGTAATGACGGAGCCCCGTGGCGAATGCGAATGGCATAAGCGTACGTCATATTTTGGTTGTTTTCTGCAATGGTAGGATTAAATGATGGGACACATTAAAAGAACTAATGCAAGAAAAACACGCATTAAAAGAACTAATGCAAGAAAAATAAACCAAGTAAAAGTCGTTGGAACACTTTGAAAAACCACTCGGTTCTTTTCAAAACCAAACTTTTAAATGCGGAGCATGAACCACTCCTTTTGAAAGCTATCTCGTTCCATCGATTATATCAAGTTCACTACGTTCACGGTTTCGCCAAAACCATTCGTAGCCTCCGTCGTTTCACAGGATGGTTAATAGTATTCAAGCTATGTTTGTTGGCCAAAGTCAAGGCATAGTGATTGGTAGCTATTGGGTATTCATGTGCGGCATAGATAGATGTGTTGGTTTGGGGCAGTCGTTCTACCTTGTTGGCCAAAGTCAAGGGTATGTGTGGGTGGGCTCAAATTAACCTGGAGAATGACGGGTAGAACTTGACATGTGACTTATGATTTGTTGGCCAAAGTCAAGGTCATAAGAGCATGGGGCAAAAATCCACATCGGGAGTTTCAAAAGAACTGAAACTTGCTAGTGTTGCATACCATTTGGAGTGTGATGATTCTGGTAGGATTCCTTCAGTTTCGTCATGCAATGATATTTGGATCCCGATCCTACTGTGAGTATATGCTACTCCTCGGGAAATTTCTCACTTAACGATCAATGCTATAAACCAAGTAGGTGTCTAGAAAGGTGTTAGCGGGGCTACGCCCCCAGGGAAAAGAGGTTCTTAAATTAAGGAACTTCGCGAAAGCGTTGGAAAACCTCCCTCGAAGTACTGACACCAGCCTGGCCGGACGGTTAAGCAAGTATTGTACGGTGAGATTGATCCTGACTAATTCTTCCTTTTTGGTTTAAGGAGGGATTCGAGAGACAGTGGGAGCCATCCTGTTTAGACAAATTAAAAACCACTCTAAACTTGCAAGAGCATCATGCTGAGTGTTTCTTCTCTCTCTCCTAATTGCAGCGACCAATCGACATGACTGGACTTAAGTTACTTCTAGATAAAAACATACTGACAGGGCCAAACTACAAAGATTGGCTCAGGAATGTCAAAATGGCAATCACTTATGACAAGTTGGGGTATCTCCTTACCACTAAAGCTCCCCCTGTCCCAGGTCCCACCTCCAGCGTCGCGGATAAGGAAATCCGTAAGACTTGGGAGATCGATTGCGCGAAGGCCAGGTGCCTCGTGCTTGCCTCTATGGACAACGAACATCAGAGGAGGCACGAGAATATGGACCTCGAATCCATATTTCTCCATACAAAAGAACTGTATGGAGAGCAGTCTCGTATCGCAAGATACGAAGTATCGAAAAAGTTATTTTCGACAAGGTTGGCCATCAGATCATCGGTAGCGGAACACGTGCTTAAGATGCTTGGCTTCATTGAGGAGCTCGCGGAACTTGGGACCACGTTAGAGAACGAGCTCTATACGGTCTTGATTCTCCAGTCCCTTCCTTCCACTTACGCCCAGTTTATCCTGAACTTCAACTTACAAGAAAAGGAAGTTGAACTTTCAGAACTCCTCAACATGCTGAGGAGTACAGAGGGCACCCTACAGAAAGGTAGGGAAACATCCACTTTGTTTGTAGGAGGATCTTCTTCTTCTAGGTCCAAGGCGAAAGCCAAGGGAAAGAAGAAGAAAGCCCCCGCCAAACCAAGGAGCGGTGTTAGTAAAGTGGATACGAAGGGAAAGGCAAAGGCAACAAAGAAAGTAGGGAAGCTTGTGGATAAGGAAGAATGTTTCTACTGTCATAAAAGTGGACACTGGAAGAATGATTGCAGGGCTTGGAAAGCCAGGACACGGGAACTGAAGCAAGTTGCGGCTTCAGCTTCAGGTGTGTATGTTATTGAAAACTGTCTATCAATAAACTCTACTTCCTGGGTATTGGATACCGGATCAGGATCTCATATCTGTAATTCTTTGCAGGCATTGAGAAACCATAGGGTTTTGAAGGCAGGTGACATGACCCTCAAAGTTGCAAACGGAGCTAGCATGGATGCTAAGGCCGTGGGGGACTATCACCTGGGAATGTCAATGGACATGTTTTGGTTTTGCGTAATTGCTTTTTTTTACCCAACGCAACTTGTAATATTATATCTGTATCTTTGATTTCTAAAGAAGGTTATGAATTTGCGTTTGTAAGTAATGTTGTAAACATTCACCTTAATCAAGTTTTCAGGTACATTAAGCAATGGTATATACGTATTAAACCAACCACAGATTTTCAATGTCCAGAATACACACAAAAGAAAGTATCCGGAAATAAATCAGACTTTCTTATTGCATTGTAGACTGGGTCACATCAATGAGAGAAGGTTGACGAAGTTACATACAGAAGGATATTTGAATCCGTTTGAATATCAATCGTATGCCACTTGTCAATCCTGTCTCAAAGGAAAGATGACAAAGACTCCATTCACTGGACACGGAGTAAGAGCGAGTGAGCTCTTGGGACTCGTACACAGCGACGTGTGCGGTCCAATGTCTACACATGCGCGAAGCGGTTATTCTTACTTCATTACTTTTACGGATGACTTTTCAAGGTACGGTTATGTCTTCTTAATGAAACATAAGTCCGAAGCCTTTGGAAAATTCCAGGAATATAAGAATGAAGTAGAAAAACAAACCGACAAAAGTATCGAGATTCTAAGATCGGATCGAGGTGGTGAATACTTGAGTGCCGAGTTCCTGGACTATTTAAAAGAGAACGGAATTCTCTCTCAGCTTACCCCTCCATACACTCCGCAACATAACGGTGTATCGGAGAGACGGAACCGAACCCTATTGGATATGGTACGGTCCATGATGAGTAACGCTGAGTTACTGCGATCATTCTAGGGATATGCACTAGAATCAGCTGCATACCTTTTGAACCGAGTTCCGACTAAGACTGTGCCTACTACACCATATGAGATGTGGTGTGGGAAGAGACCCTATCTTAATCACATTAAGACATGGGGATGTCCAGCTTTTGTCAAAAAGCAGCATGCGGACAAGCTCGAGGCACGCTCAGTACAGTGCAAGTTTGTGGGATATCCAAAGAACTTCAAGGGATATTTCTTCTATTGCGAAGAGGAACAAAAGATTTATGTTTCTCGTCATGCCCACTTCTTGGAAACTGAATTTTTGGAAAATCAGATAAGTGGGAACGCAATAGAACTGAAAGAAATTACAGAACCACGAGCTATTACTGAAAGCTTAGTAGAACCAGAGGGTTCGAAAGATCAGGACATTCCTACGCCGCTCCGCAGAAGTAGTAGGCAGTCTCATCCGCCCGAGAGATACTACGGTTTTCTCATAGACGGGGATAGAGAGGATTGCATCATAGATTATGATGAGCCGACTAGCTTCCAGCAGGCCATTCAGAGCGTTGACTCGGTAAAATGGCTGGATGCAATGCGGACCGAAATGGAGTCCATGTATACCAACAAAGTATGGACGTTGGACGTTGCTCCAGATGGGGTAAAACCCGTAGGATGCAAGTGGATCTTCAAAAGGAAGATTGGTGTAGATGGACAGGTTGAGACCTATAAAGCTAGACTGGTTGCAAAGGGTTTTCGTCAAAGACCTGGTTTGGACTATGACGAGACCTTTTCTCCAGTAGCTATGCTGAAATCCATTCGGATCCTTCTTGCCATTGCTGCCTTCCATGATTATGAGATTTGGCAGATGGACGTAAAGACCGCTTTTCTAAATGGAAATTTAGAGGAGTGTGTTTATATGGACCAGCCAGAGGGTTTCATTCAGAGTGGGAGCAGCGGAAAGGTGTGCAAGTTGCTTAAGTCCATCTATGGACTAAAGCAGGCATCGCGGAGTTGGAACATCTGTTTTGATGAGACGGTCAAGGAATTTGGCTTTATCAAAAATCCAGATGAACCATGCATCTATAGTAGATTTGTAGCGAGAACTGTGGTATTCCTCGTTTTATACATGGATGACATTCTCTTAATAGGAAATGACATTCCTATGCTACAATCTGTCAAGGGGTTCTTGTCACATAGGTTCTCCATGAAAGACCTGGGTGATGCCTCATACATTCTGGGGATCTGGATCTATCGTGATAGATCCAAGAGGATACTGGGACTCTTACAGTCCAGGTACATCAACACCATACTGAAAAGATTCAGTATGGAAGATTCCAAGCGCGGTAATCTACCGGCTTGTCACGGGATCACCCTCTCCAAAGAGATGTCTCCCAAGACTGATTTGGAAAGGGATCGCATGTCTATTATACCCTACGCTTCTGCGGTAGGCTCTATAATGTATGCGATGTTGTGTACCAGACCAGATGTAGCTTATGCACTGAGTGTGGTAAGCCGGTATTAGTCAAACCCTGGGGAGAAACATTGGATAGCAGTAAAGAACATTCTCAAGTACCTGAGAAGGACTAAGGAGATGTTCTTGGTGTATGGCGGAAAATACCTCCAGATCGAGGCCTTTGCTGACTCCAGCTTCCAAAGTGATAAGGATGATTCCAAGTCCATGTCGAGTTATGTCTTTACCCTCAATGGAGGGGCGGTGTGTTGGAAGAGTTCCAAACAGGAAACCGTTACTGACTCGACGATGGAAGCGGAATATATCGCTGCTGCAGATGCCGCAAAAGAAGCTGTCTGGGTAAGGAAGTTCTTAACTGAACTTCAGGTGGTTCCGTCCATTGTTGATCCAATACCTCTGTATTGCGACAACAACGGGGTTATAGCTTTAGCGAAGGGACCAAGGTCCCATCAGAAGTCCAGACACATTTTGAGGCGGTATCACCTGATCAGGGAGATCGTGGGTCGCCAGGAGATCGAGGTTCGGAGAGTTTCTACGGAAGACAACACTGCTGATCCACTCACAAAGGCCTTACCCCAGACTCAGTTCGAGCGGCTGATCGAGATGATAGGTCTTCGATACGCCAGTACATGGCCTTAGTCCAAGTGAGAGATTGTTAGTGTATATGCCATAGAGGCCATTACTGTATCATACTAGTTTGTATATTACTTAATGGAAGCTTGGGATATTCACCTTGTATAAACAATCTTGCTCAATATAATAGTATGCTACTTGGTTTGATTCAACTTCAATGTGTACATGTGTTTATTTTAGTATATTACCTATACACATTAGTGGAGCCCTTAGGATCTTTGCTTGATTACCAGCGTTGTGATGGCAGCCACACTAGTGGGGGCTAGGTAATCTATAAGCACATCCTTATATAGGTCCCTAGTCGTAGGACTATAGAGACAGGGCATCGATACTCCGGAGTAGACTAGCGTATGCGCTTCTCATCCCAGTGTGGGAGATGGTATGTCCCACAGCCATCAGTACGTCGTACTGGAGATAGTATGCGGGTGCTCGTTGGGTTACGAGTACACTGGACAGGACTCGTCGGGAACTGTTGGTTGGTACTATACCTATCGTCGGTTATCAGTTCCCAGGTGACATGAGTACAGCTTAGTCTGCTGACTTGACACTGTCACTTCGCCTCGAGTGTGTTCCCAATGTACTTTGATTACTACCCTACCACGGCTCAAAGGAGTCATGCAAACAGGTAGTTTTTGGGTGCAGTCCCGAAGCACTTGGAGGTAGTAACGGTTAGACAGGATTCGTCTCTCCCGGTATTGGGGGTTGACATCGCGCTGTGTCTAGGAGAGCCATTACACGAGTAGTGCCTGGCCAGGGCAAGCGAGATATACTGGTAGGTTTCCAGTGTTATCTCAGGGTGTTCTGGGCTTCACTCCGATACGACTTGTACCGCTATTAGGGGACTGACGTTTACCGCCCTCTAGGCCTGCCATGCGATGTATCAGACGAACAGACCGGACTGTATGGAGACTGTCACAGTCAGACTCAGTAGGAGTTCAGATGGGTTTCACCTCGTTAGTCTTCTTGTCGGCATCTACCTGGGGACCGTTACGCACAGCTAGTGCCGCTTGCGGTCTGTGGTTAAACCCACTGCCAGCGTAGTGTCGAGTCTTTAGAGTCCCACACAGAAAGCTATTCGCCTTTAGGCAAAAGAGTAGAGGTCGCATGGTTTTGCGACAGGTCGCATGGTTTTGCGACAGGGTTCGGTCACATCCGTGCACTTGTGCACGTACAGTGTCCGGACAGTTAACACTAGCGGGCTTTGGTTTAAGCCAGATCCTAGTGTACGTTTTGGGATTGGTTTTTTCTAGTATGTATTCGTGTTCCTCGGAACGCGGATGCGGGTGTGTATGCACAGTTGACGGAGAGATAGAGGCAGAGGATTCTCATTAGGGTTGTTGACTGTTGACTATTGACTTTTTGCTCAACCCTAATGAGAATATGATATATGATTAACATTAATATTAATTAAGTATTATAGTGACATGGTTGTTGAGGGATTGACTTTGTTGACTTGTTAACTTTGTTGACCGGTTGACTAGGTTGGACTAGTTGACCATCATCATGACAATAGCTATCATTTCATGGCAAAGACTTTTGCTTGCTTGTTTCTCTTGTGCAAAATGAGTGCATGAAATGATATGGCTATTTTGACTTAAACCATCACATAATACTTGATTGCTATGATTTGTTATGATGGCTTTGGATTATGAGAGCCAAGAGAGAAAAGTCTTACTCATTCTCTCATTTCCTTTCTCTCTCTTGTGTTTGAGCTCTCACCCTCTTCCTCTTGCTCTCCCTCTCTCTCTAGTCTATGGTTCACTTGTCTCATGTGTTGAGAAGCAAGAACCATAGAAAAAAATCCCAACACTCTCTCCTCTACTCACTCTAGTTCACAAGGTTTAGCAAACCGAGTGAACTAGTTTCTTCAAAGTTCGAAGAAGAAGCCAAAGGTAGAAGCTTTCGGGTGGATCGATTTTTGGCGCAAGGAGACGACGGGGTGAAGCCGATCCATACACCATCGAGAGTTGAAGACGAAGGAGTTCAAGAAAGAAAGGTATAACCCCATAACCGAGTAGTTAACAACTCCTAGTTAGGTTGTTAGGTAGATAGTTTAACAAAGATCCGTTTTGAGTCCATGTTACCGCCTCTAGAAAATTGTTTTTCACCAAATTCCGCATGCCCGTAAGTACCGGGAGAGGTAGCATGGACTTACAGGAGAGCCATTACACAAAGCCCTCGGCCGAGGCAGGAGATTTACTGGTAGGTACTCCAGTAGTATCTCAGGGTGTTCTGGGCCACTCTCTGACACGACTTATACTGCTATTGGGGGTCTGACGTTACCATCCCTTAGGCCGATATGCGATACTCATAGACGAACGGACCGGACTGTATGTATATTGTCACTGTTAGGCTCAGGAGGGTTTATTGATGAGTTCGCTCGTCAGCTTCCCTTCCAATCAATACATAGGCAAACCGTTACGTACAGCTTGTACCTCTGACGTGCTAGTGGTTATACCTAGTGCCAGTGTGTTGATGAGTCATTAGAGTCCTTGATTGGTATAAAAAACTATCTATTACTGCAATCAAGAACGGCGTCGCTTGGTAGCTAGCCGGTGAGTACGGGTCGGTCCACAGGGATGTTGTGAATTTCCTAGTCGCTCAAACGAGTTAATTCCGATTGTGGTCGGATTGATTATTAAATCTAAAAACTAAATTAATTTATATCTAAGTCTTGCTAGGGTTAGGTCTAGGTTAAGTTTGGAAAGTCTATAAATCTCACCGCTTTCTATACCCATATGAAGATCTAATTAGGTGTTATGGTAATTATTAATAAAAGGGATTAGAATCATCGGGAAGATATTTTCTTCCTCTAGTTTCTTGTCCTTCCTTTATCAATCCTTACCCTAACCTCCATGGAAAACATCACAACCGGGCCTTTATACTACGGTATCATCGCTACCTCGAGGGATAGGGTGTCGTAGGGAGCGGTATGTGCATGTATGCATGGAGTCCTATGAAAATATATGATGGGCAAGAAAGGGGATAGGAGATCTTCGTCTCTCAAACTTTCCCCAGATCTAACCCTAACAAGCGAGAAGACTACTCACTCATTAGGGAATTAAAATACATTTATCTAGGGCAAGGAATTCAATTTATCTAGGGCAAGAATAGAAAATTAACCTACTTACTTTACAGATGGCTCTCTCCAAACATCAACACAGGGTTGTCAGATCTGAATTCATGATATGAAAAGTGGCATCGATGCTCTCCAAAAGAATTCTAAATTTTATTCATAAAAAGAGGCATAGGGAGGCATGAAAAGAATACAATGATTTGAGCTTCTATTTATAGGAGATAGAAACCCTAGGTTACAATTGATTCGCATGTCTACATTTACCAAAATATCCTTAGGAAGACCTAGTCAAAGTAGACTTCCAAGTTTTGGTAAAATTTTATGTCTGGAAATTTTGGAACTGATTCTGGGCTTCTTGGGCTTTTTATTTCTTTGGATCTTTATTCAATTTGGCTTCTCTATTTCTTCCAGATCTCCAGTGAACAATTGCAGTGGACTTTTAACCGTTTGCTTTGTAATCTTGGACCTTGCGTTGCCTTGTACTGATCTTTTGTGTAGGCTTGATTAAGATCCTTCTAGTTGTTGGCCAAAGTCCCTTTTTTGTGTCGCCTTTTGTCTTTTTCACTGTTTTCGCTCCAAGAACCTGTAACCTGTAATATGTAGTAGACATGCGTCAAAAGCACCTGTTTATTTGTAAAAAGAATAAGAATGAGGAATATAAAACGCAATATTATGATATGAACAAATACCCCCAAACTTATCTTTTGCTCGTCCTCAAGCAAACTTATTTTTTTATTCTCTACAAAAAACCTAACCGCACTTTCGCAGGGAAACGCGATTGTACTGAGCACGTGCAACAAGCCGTTAAACCTCTAGGTGTCCCTAGTAGGAGGAGTGTTGTCTCCTGAGGGTTTTCAGCGGATACTACCCACAAAATCCTATCAATTTGGCTTATCGACTTTTATTCTCCAATTAGGTTTTCTAACAAGGAATTCTATTATCTTCTACCCGTAAATTATCCACCCATATTCTTCACACTTCCTCATTATTTAACTTAAGATTATATATGTTCTATAGACTTACTTAGCTTTCGGCATCTCTTAAGTTTTCCTTCTAGGGTTCCATCTCCACTTAGAAATTTTTATCAACTCTATTAAAGATACAAGTTCTATTCTTCACTCCTTTCTTTCATCTAAACTCTAATCACATATCCCCACGTGTGTGTATAAATCACCCCTGCACTTGGAAATTCAAATCAAGCAATCATACCCTTGTCCGTTGTCCAAAGTACTTATTAGTAGATGAATTTTTAACTGAATTTGGCTTACACATCCTTCATGCGACCATTAATACTTCTTGAGGTACCAACAACCGATTACAAGATATGTTTGCACTTTAAAGCGTAATTCCTAGTCTTGCAACACCCAAGGCTTTTAACAGTGACTCCCAAACCAGTTGGTCTAAGGCACTAGGTGATGAAGCACCCTCGCTAAATATTTTTCTATTTTTACAGCCTTAAGTAATCACAAAACCAGTGTTCATTTTTTCTTCTTCTTTATTCACTTTTTTTCTTTTATTTTCTTCGTACTAAGAACTTAGACAAGAGCATTTCAAGGTCTCTTCTACTATTCCAAGTTTCAAGGTGCGTGATTGTGCAAATTGTAGGGTATACATTTTCAGAATCTAGACTTAAGCTAGGAATTATTTTTCAAACTTATACTCTAATAAGAACATCAATACTTTTCCTTTGTTTCAACTTAGTCTAAGAACTGAACTCAAAATTTGCTTATTTCTAAATAAACTACAAGGACATATACTTTCTACCGTTAAACTTTATGGAAGGTTATTTTTAGGGTTTTTAATTTACTAAGTTTAAGATCTAGTTGTTCCTAACTAGTTAACCTTTTGTCAAACTCAAGTTAATTAGGCCAAAATTGAATACATTAATTTTTATAATTTTTGAATTTTTTTAATTTTTTATGGGTTTTCAAATAAGTATGCAAATGCAAAAATATACACAAATGAATGCGAAGGAAGAAGACTTACCAAGCATACCCCCAAACTTAAACTTGACAGTGTCCTCACTGTCATGCTACACTAAGAGGGTCAAAATGTTGGTACTCCCCTGTTTATTTATTTATAAAAAAAATTTATATTTTTTTAATGTTTTGAATTTTTTTTATTTTTTATAGAAAAAGAAAACAAAAAATATATGTACATATATACAACAAGGTTCCCCCCAAACTTAAGTTTGGCCTTACACAAGCCAAAGGTTAGCACCAACCATTCAAAAATCTTATCGTGGTAATGGTCGAGTTGGTGAAAGAATGGAGTGGAAAGAAAAGAGATGAGAAGCACACGAGACCGTATGGGAAGAAGAGTGGAATATGGTCTCGGTGGAGGAGAAGAAGGGCGGAAAAGAGAAAGAATGGTAGCACGATCTTGAGGGTGTAAATTGAGTGAATAAATTAGCACAATTTGTGATGACCGATGTGTTAAAAGCGATTGTGCTAACCTATCAACCCGTCGAGAAATGAGGTCAAATCCCTCAAGATTCGCAAGAAAGCATGTGTATGCCGAACTTGGTATTGGAGATGAAAGCGTAACGGTCTCTTGTAGGGTCGGTCCGATGGAAGGTAGGGAAGGAAGTGAGTGAGGACGGGTATCAGTTAAGGATTCAGAAGGGTGTATTGGAAAATTCGACACATCAAACGAAAATGGTTCAACCTCAATATTATCCTCAATACTATCCTCATAATTCTCCTCAATATTTTCCTCAAAAATTTGCTTATCCATGCCAATATCATCAAAATCAAGACACATATAAAGTTCGGGAGAAACATTTAATGACTCGGGATGATGAATTGGACATAAAATTTCAATTAAATCGACAGGTTCATCATCCGAAATATTCCCGGCGTCTATATTCTCAATCAGGTGAAAATCAATTTTTTCTGACACCTTATCAAAAGCATGGATATTTATCGATTTAGGCTCTAGAGTGGAGGTGTAAAGATCGAAAAGATTAAGTGTGGTTTCACTCGATAGGGGTTCTTCACAATTTGGCAAATCAAGCACTAAAAAGTCGCACACCTCATTTTTATTTTCAACTGGTGAACTATTTTGGAAAATCGATGGAAAACCGGAGTTGTAGGCTGGAATTGGGTATGGGTAGGTTTGATTTGGAAATCCTCTCAATTCTCACTATGTCCAACCGCCTCCTCATACATTGGAAGATTTAGAGCTAGTTGGAAATTAGCTACCGGTTCACTAGGTTGCATAAGGGCGGCCACGGACGCTTCCACATTCCTAACCATTTTGTTTGTTGCTAAAATATAAGCTTGCAACGACTGTTCCAAACTAGACATGGGTGGTGAAGGCGTTTCGGTAAAAGATTCGAAACTGTTTGGATACGTGAAACTCCCAAAAGGTTGTGTAGAAACAGGGTCTAGTGAAGGTGGGAAAGTCGGGTAGGACTGGTAGGAATTGGATGGTTGGACATGATTAGGATCAACATGTGGATAAAAAGGTGGATGGACTTGTTGATCCCTAGAACTAGATGTGTGGAGAGGGGTGAAAGATCGGCTACGAGATTGAGCAATATGCTCAGAAATGGACATCGGTTTAGGAGTTACATCTGGGCTCGAAAAAGTGGTATCAACATATGAAGGCGGTAAAGGTTGACTTGGTTGACACAAAGTGGGTTGTAAAGTAAAACTATTTCTCCTAGACGCTTCTATTTGATCTTTCAACGAAATTTTTGGCACGGAGGGATCGTCTTTAAATTGACCGAACACATTAATGAACGACGCAAAATTAGGTTCGGGATACCAAAGTTCGGCAAGAGATTTATGATGTGGGGTACCCATGATAGAAGAAAAAGAAGATGAAGAAGGTAGGTGGTGCAAGGATTTCTCAGCGACAAAAGTTGCAAGTCTTTTTAAAATTTTTTTCCTTTTTCCTTTTTTTCTTTTTCTCTTTATTTAGAACTGTTTGCAAAAAAAAATTTCGAGAAAAAAGCTAAGACACACTTTTGATCAACCAAAAATGCACAATCAGGCCTAGATCTAAGGTCACCTAGGTCAGCTTGACAGCTCCTAACTGTTCCAAAGGGCTAGAAATAGGACCTCAACCGCCTCTTCACCGCCAATTGCGGCCAGGTAAGTGCCAGGTAAGTAGGAGGCTCCTCGCTACAAGTAGCGATCCTAATTAAGTAACCACTTGCCTTAGACACACTTGCCTAGACACCGCAAAGTCAGGTTAGGATAAACGGTCGATGCCTATAACTAGTTCTCTGTCCTATTGAGCTCGAAGTCCTTAGGGCCGAGTCTAGTATTTTTTAATTAAAGATTGGTCAATGCAAATGCTTTATGTGATTTCTGGGGTCCTGGGAAGGGTGATGAAATCCCCACCCAATCTGAATTGGTCAAAAGCCCCTTAAAGTCCGATTAAAAATATGCAAAACAGTAAATCACTTGCAATCAAATCTTTTTTTTGTGAATTTCAAAGTTTGCAAGTTTTCTAATTAAAATATTCTTTTTTTCTCTTGCTCTTTATTTGGAAAGATATTTTTAGTAAAAAGATTAAGGATATACAAATCAGAAAAGATCACTTGCAATCAATTATTATTTTAAGCATAGCGCAACGAATCCTGCATAAGATTTGTTATTTGGAAAGGAAAAGATTTTTTTTAAGTGCAAAGAATCCTGCAGGAGATTTTTCAGAAGATATATCGGAGATTTGTAGAGGAGGAGAGAGAAAACTCACAGAGATTTGCAGTAGCGGAACTTTTTTTTTTTTGCTGATGCCACCAGGGAGCGGCGGTTCCGTGGTCGGAGTGGGGGTCGCGCGGCGGTTCCGTGGCCGGAATGTGGGTCGCGCGGCTTTTTTTAGGACCAGAGCACCGCGATTCTTCTTATTTGACTCGATCCTCCAAATTTCTTCTGTTGTCTATTGTGATATTCCTCTGTTTGTTTGGATTTGATATTTGCTGTTTTGATCTCTATAGATTTCCAGATCCGAATTTGTTCGTAGATCCTGCAAAATTCACACAAAAATTCCCTTCCCAAAAATAACAGATGATATATTTTTATATTTTTTTGATTTTTCAGATTTTTTAATTTTGATTAACCCGAAATTGCAAAAAGGAATTTAACACGCCATCCCCGGCAACGGCGCCATTTGATTGGTCTCAAAAACTATCTATTACCGCAATCAAGAACGGCGTCGCTTGGTAGCTAGCCGGTGAGTACGGGTCGGTCCACATGGATGTTGTGAATTTCCTAGTCGCTCAAACGAGTTAATTCCGATTGTGGTCGGATTGATTATTAAATCTAAAAACTAAATTAATCTATATCTAAGTCTTGCTAGGGTTAGGTCTAGGTTAAGTTTGGAAAGTCTATAAATCTCACCGCTTTCTATACCCATATGAAGATCTAATTAGGTGTTATGGTAATTATTAATAAAAGGGATTAGAATCATCGGGAAGATGTTTTCTTCCTCTAGTTTCTTGTGCTTCCTTTATCAATCCTTACCCTAACCTCCATGGAAAACATCACAACCGGGCCTTTATACTACGGTATCATCGCTACCTCGAGGGATAGGGTGCCGTAGGGAGCGGTATGTGCATGTATACATGGAGTCCTATGAAAATATATGATGGGCAAGAAAGGGGATGAGGGATCTTCGTCTCTCAAACCTTCCCCAGATCTAACCCTAACAAGCGAGGAGACTACTCACTCATTAGGGAATTAAAATACATTTATCTAGGGCAAGGAATTCAATTTATCTAGGGCAAGAATAGAAAATTAACCTACTTACTTTACAGATGGCTCTATCCAAATATCAACACAGGGTTGTCAGATCTGAATTCATGATATGAAAAGAGGCATCGATGCTCTCCAAAAGAATTCTAAATTTTATTCATAAAAAGAGGCATAGGGAGGCATGAAAAGAATACAATGATTTGGGCTTCTATTTATAGGAGATAGAAACCCTAGGTTAAAATTGATTCGCATATCTACATTTACCAAAATATCCTTAGGAAGACCTAGTCAAAGTAGACTTCCAAGCTTTGGTAAAATTTTATGTCTGGAAATTTTGGAACTGATTCTGGGCTTCTTGGGCTTTTTATTTCTTTGGATCTTTATTCAATTTGGCTTCTCTATTTCTTCCAGATCTCCAGTGAACAATTGCAGTGGACTTTTAACCGTTTGCTTTATAATCTTGGACCTTGCGTTGCCTTGTACCGATATTTTGTGTAGGCTTGATTAAGATCCTTCTAGTTGTTGGTCAAAGTCCCTTTTTTGTGTCGTCTTTTGTCTTTTTCACTGTTTTCGCTCCAAGAACCTGTAACCTGTAATATGTAGCAGACATGCGTCAAAAGCACCTGTTTATTTGTAAAAAGAATAAGAATGGGGAATATAATCGGAGCAGCCGCAACAAAGCGTGGGATGATGGTTGAAGACCGAAGGACTCGGATCTTTCGGTATAACTCTTCTACCCACTTTGTAGTTTGTTAGTTTAGCTTTAATGGCAGATCCGGGTTATAGTACGCGATAGCGCCAGTTGTAAAAGTTTTTGTTCCGCATTTGGCGTCTGTTAGACGGCCGGGGCGCTACCGTGGACTTACAAATTAAACACGAATAATCATGGCAGTTTCTTCAGTGTCATGGCAGTACTAATGATATGTAGTGTAGCATGCGCGTCTGTGATTATACAACATGGCAATCATTAGGAGTTGTGCAAGTGTTCTATCAAGTATATTAGTACAAGAATAGCTCTCCAATCCCATCGAGAAACATCAATATCCTAATCATCAACAATGCATTATTCATCTTCCTTCAATTGATAGTTAAATACTCGGATATATCGACCAATCGTATTCATATAACAAAATCATAATAAGGGCATTTGACATTAACATGGATATAATTAGAAAACAATTGAACATAGTAATTCTACAGTGCCATGGCAGTACCAATAATGTGTTCGTGTAGCATGCGAGTTTGTGATTGTGCAACATGACAATTATTGGTAGTTGTGCAGTTTTCTATAAGTGTGTTCATACAATCCTGATATCGTAAACTAAATATACGTAGTATATAAGAACGGATAATATAATGTAGCATAACTAATACAAAAATCAAAACGTGAATGTATAACAAATAAAGGAAAACGTAACATAAACAAGCGTTGTAAACAAATAATTACTTGCTAATAATACGATTTTAGTTTAAAATAGAACGAAACGTTGTTTGGAAACAAGAAGGCTGTGATCTTTTTAAAATATATATATTCATTTGAAATTAGCAGCACATCCTTGGCATTATGGTTTTAAAATAGGAAACAAATCATTTTTTTAAAAATGAGTGTAGCTTTAGTATTATCGCAATATCCCAATCGGGGTAAATAGCAAGACTCCACGAGTCAGAT
This sequence comes from Agapanthus africanus, assembly GCA_030015575.1. Taxonomy (NCBI): domain Eukaryota; kingdom Viridiplantae; phylum Streptophyta; class Magnoliopsida; order Asparagales; family Amaryllidaceae; genus Agapanthus; species Agapanthus africanus. Next base: position 143,504,780 of record JASDDO010000031.1, read on the forward strand.
AAACAAAGGTCGTATTCGGAAATCTATCATCATCTCATCCAGTACGAAATCTCTCTCATACAATACCAACCAAATATCCAATCATAATTAGTACGGATCTCAAGTTGCGTATGCACACATATAGCTCAAATAGTATGGACATCTAGTTGCGTATAGCACAAAATATTAATCATACATACATACATACATACATATGCATACATACATAAAGCATATTAGTTATGAATTATACATTAAGTATATAGTTTACGAACTAAGTATATGAGTTACGAACTATAGACCAAATTTTATATAGACAAAGTATACGGGTTAAGTATATAAGTTTTCTAACACAACATTATAGACTAGGTATATGTGTTACGAGTTATAAACTAAGTATATGAATAGATGAATATAAGTGTTCTAACACAGCACTATAAGCTAAGTATATCGTACTCAATCCACCCGACTTCCCCTGTAGATAAAAATATACTCACCAAAATGCCTCTCGAGCTAGTTAAAGCCAACAACCGCCTTTCTCTTCCTTGCCGTCTTGGAAGTCCCCGCAATCGATGCTAAACACATAGAGATAAGTCAAGAAAGGAGGAAAACAAAACATCAAGCAACATAACAAAACAACCAAGAAAAATACACGGCAGACATCTGACCAAGCACTAGGCAGACGTCTGACCACAAAACAAAATCCAACCAGGGACTTTCAAGCAGACGTCTGAAGGAGTCCCAGACGTCTGAAGAACAAAGTGGCAGACGTATGCTCCTTTGAGCAACAAACTTCTGACCACAACTAAACTTCAACCAGAAACTTGATCTCAGACATCTGTGGCTTAAGCCTAGACGTCTGACCAACAAAATCACACAAAAACACTTAGTAGGAAAACGTTTGAAGCTTCTGAGTCTAGATGTCTGCAGAAGAAACTTCTCATACGAAAATACTAAAAATTGTATAACTTTAAAATCCAAACCTTTGCATCAAAATACCTTCTACTATCCAAAATAAGACGTAATCACCAAGTAAACATACTAGACTCATCACAACTACTGGATCACTTAAACAACCATACTTTAAAGAGTTTAACATATAAAAATACTATTTTTATGTAAAAGATATAGTTTTTCATGGCTAATACTTTTAAAACTTGAAAAACTTGATGAAAAGAGGGATCTTTACCTATTTGAGTGGGGAAAAGTGGAGATCCAATCTTTAGATGAAACTTCAAGGGGGTTGAGAGTTTGATGATGACTTTACTTGAATTCTTGAAGGCTTTAGTTGCAAAACTTGACACCAAACATGGATTTGGATGTAGGAATCTAGGATTTTTTGATGAGGGAGTTGGGTGTTTAGGAGAGGGAGATATTTTGTGGAGAGCGAATGGGAATGTAAAGTAATGAGAGGATGAGAAGAGAGGGTGAGGATAAGATGAGGGTGTGAGGGTGTAGGAAAAGATTGCCTCTCTCTCTCCCCGCCAAATAATTCTAGCAACTATCACAAAAATCCCATATCTTTTCATAAAAACAATACACTTGTCATGGCATAATATCTCACATTTTCCAATTCCAAAAATAAAGATATATAATTATACCAATCTATGAAAACCCAAATCCATACTTGTTATCATTTCCATAAAACTCATAATATTATTATTTAAATTCTAAAATAATATTAACAATGTCATGCCCCGCTTCCCAGTGTACGACGAAGGGGACGCGACTAGGTCCGCTACGTATATACTCAGAAGTACATACGCTAAGCGTATCTAAGCAATATAAAATAAATACACAAGAGACAAGAAATAAAAAGAACAGCAACTTTTATTTATTAACATTCTTTGTACAATACATGGAAGGAAATACAATTGAAATAAAAAGATGCCTAAACAGTGGCATAACAGGAAATGAAAAGTACAGAGAGGAAAAGTGTACACTGAAACTAAAGTGCAGGGTCTTCAGCAAACTGCTCCAAATCTTCTTGCGATGGCTCGATCTCTGCCGGGTCCGAAACACCTGCCGATATTCAAAGAAGAAAGAAACAGAATGTCGTCAGCGAACATGTCGCTCGGTAAGTCCCAAAGGTAAGAGGAGACATAATAAGAAGATATATTTTAAAGTTGTATTATCCTGTAGTAATGTCGTATTAACGTTGTTGTTTGTAGCTTGGTACAGAAGAATGCCAGTGTATACGAGGGGAGTCTCTATATGCCAGAGACTAGAGGCACGTATAGTACAAGGAACCGTTTATGCCATGGTACAACAACAACTGGATTCATGTTAGGTGTATTAAATCTGACCACCTCGTGCCACCTTTAACACCTTCCGTACCAATCTACACCTTAAACCCCCGTGATATCTTGTTTGTATTGTTATCTTGTAAATTGTATTGGTTGTATGATTGATTGACTGACTGATCGAAACCATGATATCAGAAAACAGTTATAACCGTAGAGTCATGTAAATGGAATACCGTGAATCATGTAAAAGGAATATATATCCATGGTTCGGTTCGGTCAAGATGTATAAATTGATAATTGTATTCATGGATTCATGTGTTCATATTGAATTGGAATCTTGTAGATTATAGGTTGACTTGAATCATATTCAAGTCGGATTAATCAGACTCAAACCCGAGTCAGACAATGAGAACTGCGAATCGAGGTCTTATAATTGCTAGGGTCCTTAGGGTAATTTATAAAACTTGAGGGTTTTTTAGGTAAAAATACTTTTATATACTTTTCAAAATACACCTCAAGTACTTATTGTTCGTCTTTAGAGTTGTAATAAGGGTGGATTTTATGTTGTGACATTTCTGATGAAAATATCCTAGTTTTATAAATAAGGGTATTTATTTGCAATTTTGATTTATTTGAAGTTCATGGTATTTTAGTGTAAAATATATTCTTGTGATTTTTTAGGAAAAGGTGGAAAATTTATATTATAATAAAATAGATATTTAAACGATAAATATACATATGTTTATACAAAAATAATTTTAATAAATATTTGATATTCCAAAAATCTCATTTTCTTAAGATGTCGTATTTTAAACCTTTCGAGACCGAATGCTCCTTGCGGAGGTCTGAATCTCGCACTACTAAGCCCGATGGTGCACGATAAACCGTACTATCCCTAACGGGTCCCCCAAATGTGGGTTGTAGCGGCACTTTGCAAAGATTGTAAAATACTAATCCTTTAGAAAACGGTTTTATAAAGTAAAGGGTATTTATTTGCAAAGGTGTAAATTTTACGTATTTTAGATTCTAGGGTTTCCTAAGACAACTAGCCTATTTCTAAATGATCTAAACGACAAGTCGTTAGAAGCCTCAAATCGCCTCTTCACCGCCAATTGTAGCCAGGTAAGTACAAGTGAGGAAGGAGGGATCCGCTCACGAATCGTGAGACGGGCCTTTTAAAGTTACCTAAGCTCGCTTGCCTAGCCTAGACACCACAAAGTCAGGTTTAGATAAACGATCGATATCCACAACTTATCGTATTTCCTAATGAGAGGTATTTGTTTAAAAGCATATCAAATCTAAAACTTTTAAGAATGGTTTAATTAAGAATATGGTATTTAAATGAAAGTTTTGTTTTATCGTATTCTAAGTTCTTTGATGATTTCGTTTAGGTTTGTATTTGCGTGTGTGTAGAGGTAGGTCATTACCTCGTGCTCTACTTTAAATGTATAGCAAAGTTTATAGGTTAAATGTGAAATCGAAACATGATGGTATTAAGGTGAAAAAAATACGATAGATTGGAAAGGTTATCATTTCATGTGAGAAAACTTGTTCAAATTATTCGTTGAATGTTTAATAGTCAACAATAAGATGTTTAAGCATGATTGAATTGATTAGAGGTGAAATTTTATAGAAGACCGAGTCGGAAATCGGATTTGTTCTGATTCCGTCGGCTTTCGTAATTTCGTATTTTAGAGAAATAGAAAGGGGGATAGTGTAACAACCGAGTCCAGTTATACCAATTTCTGTTACCGTATGTATTGTTCATGGTATTTAGTTCATTTATCGTGTTTGGGTACGAATGGTAGTTACTTGGTACATTGCATTGACCCGACCCGCTTGCTTGAACTTATTTGATGTATATTTATAGTTTACCCTGACTCGTTGCGTTGACACGTGCATCTAGTATAAACTGCATATCGGCATTTCATTTGGCATCGCATGTTTTATCATATAATTTTAAGTCACAGAAAATATTTTTAAAATTGTATTTCATAGCCTGCTTGATACCCTAAATCCTGTGGTAGCATCCGCGCATCTTGTTCTAGTTTCGTTCGGTGAAACGGACGTGTTTGGGTGGCTACGCGCACGTACGTGCATCCGTTCTTTGGGGTATGCATTGCTTGACTGAGCATTCATTTTGAAATTTGGAAGTCGCGTATATTTTTTATATTTTTAATCTGAATTTTTAGACCCGACCCGGGCTTGTTTTGGAGTAAATTTGTATTTGCCAAAATCTCAATACGTACTAATATTATATTAATATATATTCTAAACTATAATTAAATATACTACCTTATATTTTCGTTAACAGAGTATGATTTTTCCACAATCCAAACAGTTAAGAAATCTTTTGAAAGCAAACAAAATTCCCTCTCTCTGATCCGGTGGGCCCCACTCTCTCTCTCTCTTCTCTTTTTCTTTCTCTCTCACTGCGATCTCTCTCTCCCATTCTCTCTCCCTCGCATATGTCCAAGTTTCTTTCTCTCCATTGTTCCCTCTCCCTCTCTCTCTCCTCTCGCTATCTCATTCTCTTTCCTCTTGATTCTCTCTCTCTCATCTCGCTAATCCTGTAGCGCAGGAGATCTCGTCACCTCCCCTTCGCTTAGGATTACCTCCCTTCTTTATATTCTCTCATCCTCGTCTTCCTCCTTCGTCTAAAACCCAAGCCTCCTCATTTTTCTTCAAACCCTAACCATGCCGTCGCCGCCTCCACCTTCGACCTCACCTCTATTCCTTCTCCTCACATCCCTTTCTTCCTTCTCCTCACCTGCTAAACCCCTACCCTGCACACAGCGAGAATTACCGAGAACCCATATCTTTCCTCCTTCTCCCGCGTGGGTTTCCCTCCCTCCATCGCGCTCGTGCTCGTGGCCAAGATCTCCATTGCCCTCGTCGTTACCAACCTATCTTCCCTTTCTTGACAACCCATAGCATGAACCTACCTCGTTCTCTCTCCCTCGCGATCACCTCCTTCTCGAGACCACCCTCACCTCACCGCCGGCGATCCCTTCACCTCGTCGTCACCACCATCTCCTCCTCTCCTCTTCCCTTCTCTCCCCTACACCAAGGTCTAGGCACCCCGAGCACCAATCAACACCAAAACCCTAGCCTAACCCTAATACCTCTAAACCAAACCCTAACCTTGCCGGAAACCCCTTCATCGACGACGTCACCATCTCTGTTCCATCCTCGGCCCTCAACGCTCGAACAGAACACTAGACAGGGAACACAGACTCCTTCTTCTTCCTTCTCTTTCTTCTTCTTCTTATTTGCTTCGCTTTTCTTTCTTGACCCGTTTTCCCCGGCCATCACCGGAGCCGTGCCATTGCCGACGACCCAGTGAGCCACCCCAACCAGCGTAGTCATGCTTTTGCCTTCTTAGACCCGTGCGTGAGTGTGGTTGTGCGACGTTTATCCGACGTCGAGTTCCTGTGTTGCATCGTGCTCCGTTGTTGTTCCGCTAGCATATTCATCGTTCCCGAGGCAAGTTAATCTTGCTAAATGCTATTTAAATCATTATATACCTATTCTAATATATATCACACCTGTAGTTTAGATATAATACCCATGCATCATTTTATAACATTTCGATGTTCCGTTTGCATCTGTTATATCATTCTAGATCTAGAACATGGAAACTTATCTTGTTGCATATTAGATTACGTTATACTGCATCCATACCAATATTTACATCACGTATTGCTTAGTAGTACATCCCCTGTTACCATTTTATAGTTTTATAACTTTGGACACCCGTGTGCATCTAACCTGCTTTACATATATGATTGCATCCCTAGGCCATTTAATACCTGTTAATGAGATTGTAGGATTACATTTTCATTTTAAGTGAATAATACTAGTGTTGAAATCATCTCTTAAACACAAACCGATAACCGTACAGTTAAGTAGTTTAATTTGCATCTATTTCTTAACCTATTACATGTACCAATTTATTATGTTGTTGATACCCATGTTTGTTTATTTATAACCATGATTAGGTTAGTTGATTATGAGCACCTACACGATATCTTTTACACCCTGACGTGACTTGCTACACACATATTACTTGACCCGATATGGTACCGTACACTACTTGACCTGACCTGATGTACCATGGCTTGACCTGTTACCTGATCTTGTGTCTAATGCCAACAAACCTGACATGTAGTCCTTACGGACCGTTTCTGTTGTCTATCCAGACAAACCTGCACCTACCTATTCCTGTGTTGGCATTAGTTCTTGATTGCTTAAATACTTGACTTAAACATATAACCTGGGGGTATGGGGAAATCAATGATGAAACCTGACTTGTAACTCGACAGTGTGCTACCCTTACTGATCAGTTTTAGAGGATGGGCCAGCCTTGGGATGATGCCGCTGACATCATCCATCGTTATCCATTACCTTTTAGAGGCTAGGCCAGCCTTGGGATGATGCCATGGACATCATTCATCTTTACCCTTTTCCTTTAGTGCCTAGCGGCATGTCTCGGTTTCAGCCCGAGAATCTTCACTGTGATCCCGGGCACGCACGAGATACTATTGAGTTACATCGATGATTCATCAAATTGATTTCAAAAGACTTGAGAGTAGATAACCAACAGACCAGTTTAGTTTACTCACTGCACGCTACCTTTCACTGCCCTGATTTAGATTGCTTTACACTTGCTTTACTAGTTATGATTATACTTGCATGTCTTGCTACCCTGTTTACATATTGTTGCTTGATATTATGACGCGCTGACGCCTGGGTTTTGCATGGCCCAGATCCTTCTACCTTTGTTGCAGACTGATCAGGAGTATTGCTGCTGTTAGACCGAGCGGTGAAGTTCTTGTCGGTATGTAGTTTACTTTCCAGGTGTTTCATTTATTGTATCTTTTGCTTTCGCATATCATTATCTCTTGACTCATTCATTCTGGCTCATGAACATGTACTAGATAGTTTAGTTTACTTTCCCGTTCTTGATATCTCTACAGCCGTAATGTGACTGCGGAGGGATTTTTCCTATCTACAGGTAGCATGGTTGGCTATGTCACGTGCCCATCTTAGCGTACTCTGGGAAGCGGGGCGTGACAGATAGAATGGGGCTTACGGGTTTGATCTATACTAAGGAGTGTAGGGGAACTAAAGGAGTTGCCGAAGCGTTACTTCATCGCCGGTTGTTTCTAAAAACGTTGCCGGAATTCCCGCCGGAATTTCGTCGGAGCTTCGCCGCGAACTTGATTTCAAAGTACACACTTCTTGGAAAATTTTTGAGAGAGTAAGCTTAGGGTTTTGGGATGAGAGGGTAGAGGGTAGGGGGTGTATTTATAGGGTAGGCTAGGGTAGGGTAGGTGAAAGGTTTTTATTTAAAAAAATTGTAAAAATTATAGAAAAATCATTAAAATTTGGAGTAAATGGGGGATATTTTAGATTCGGGAACCGATCCAAGTAAATGGTGTGTGCAGGGGAGTTGATAAGTCGAAGAGCCACAAATTTCATTTTGACGACTCGGCCGTCCGGCCGAGTCCGCCGGTCGACTCGACCGAGTCAGGGTGCCGAGGGGTGGGGGGTCTCCTGACGTAGGCTCTGGTATTTTTAGATTTTAGGGTTCAGTTCAACTTTTGGGAGTTATGGCCTGTGGACTGTTGGGCTTCCAAGAAATTTAAAACAAAAATAATCTAAAAATAATGTGGGGCAGGGGATTTGAACTCTGGTGGCTTGGTTCAGCAGTGCAAGGTATTACCAATGAGCTACAAGCTCCTTCTTGTAATTATTGTAGGAAAATAAATATTTAAAGTGGTAACAGCAACATTAAATACCCCAAGTATACTTCAAATTTAAATCAATTTTATGTATACAAAAATTGGAGTTGTTACAATCTACCTTCCTTACAAAAATTTCGTCCTCGAAATTTACAACTTTTATTTGAGGACTAGTTTACAAAGAGGTGAGGATATCTTGCACGCATTTCATCTTCCCTTTCCCAAGTGGATTCTCCTAGAGTGTCTTTCCTCCACATTACCCGGACCAAATTAGCTTCTTTGTTCCGAAGTGTCTTCACTTTCCTGTCCAGGATCTCCACAGGCTGTTGCTCACAAGACAAGTCGGGCTATATAGTGAGCTCGGAATGATCAAGAACGTGGCTGGGGTCACTCACATACTTTCTGAGTTGGGATATGTGGAACACGTTATGCACTCCTTCAAATGAGGGTGGAAGTGCTAAGCGGTATGCCACTTCACCGACTCGTTCGAGTATGTCGAACGGTCCAATATATCTCGGACTCAATTTACCCCATCTTCCAAATCGGATCACTCCGCGGTTCGGAGATATCTTCAAGAATACATGGTCTCTTGGCTGGAACTCCAAGTGTCGTCTCTTTGCATCAGCCCAGTGTTTCTGTCAATCTTGTGCTATGCGCATTCTTTCCCTGATAGTACGAACCACATCAACGGTCGCTACTATCATCTCTGGTCCAAGAAGTTCCTTATCTCCGATGTCGTCCCAACTTGATGGTGATCGACACTTCCTTCCATACAATACTGCAAAAGGTGCCATTCCTATGCTTGCTTGGTAGCTGTTATTGTACGCGAACTCCACAAGATGCAGGTGATCTTCCCACGATCCTCTGAAGTCTAGCATACACGCTCTGAGCATATCCTCCAAGATCTGAATAGTTCGTTCCGACTGACCATCTGTTTGTGGATGATAATCCGTGCTGAAGTTCAGATTTGTTCCCAAGCTTGCTTGCAGACTCTGCCAAAATTGCGATCGGAATCTGGTGTCACTATCGGAGACAATGCAGACCGGTACTCCATGAAGTCTCATAATTTCCTGTATGAGTTCATGGGTATCAGAGATAGTACATTATGAAGAGTTTAAATCTTAAATAGATTATTACCTCCATGTACTTCTTTGCTAGTGTCTCAGTTGATTGACCAACTCAAAATGGGATGAAGTGAGCCGACTTTGTGAGTCGATCCACAATGACCCATATAGCATCATTACCCTTTGTGCTGCAAGGAAGAGCAATCATAAAGTCCATCATGATGTGCTGCCACTTCCATTCCGGGATTGGTAATGGTTGAAGTAATCCAGCTGTCCTGTGATGTTCAGCCTTTACTTGCTGACATACCAAACATTTTGCGATGCTTCTGGCTACTTCACGCTTTATTCCATGCCACCAATAATTTTGACGTAGATCTTTGTACATTTTGGTACCTCCAGGATGCACTGAGTAGGGAGAGCTATGAGCTTCTTTCATTAACTCTTCCCGAACAGGACCTTTTGGTACACACAATCTGCTGCCGTATCTCAAAGATTCGTCTTCATGGATGATAAAGTCTGTTCTGAGTCCATTCTCCACTTGTTCTCTGATCCTTTGCAACTTAGCGTCACTTGCTTGAGCTGCTTTGATCTGATTGACAATGGTTGATTAAACTTGTAGATTCAGCAAACTTGAAGTATTACCTGGCATGACTACTTCAATCTCCATCTGATGCAAGTCTTGCTGAAGCTTCCACTGAGCGGTGAGATTCATCGATAATGGTTAGCGACTAAGAGCATCAGGTACTGCATTCACCTTCCCTGGGTGATATTGTAAGTCGATGTCAAAGTCCGCCATGAGTTCTAACCATCTTCTCTGCCGCATATTCAACTCCTTCTGAGTAAACACGTACTTCAGACTTTTATGATCTGTGTAGATGTTCACTCGTTCACCAAGTAAATAGTGGCGCCAATTCTTGAGAGCAAAGATGACGGCTGCCAACTCTAGATCATGCGTCGGATAATTACGCTCATGAGTCTTCAGTTGTCTTGAACCATAAGACACAACCTTACCATGCTGATGTAGAACACATCCTATTCCCTTACCGGATGCATCACAATGCACTTCGAATCCTTCAGATTGATCCGGTATTACGAGAATAGGTGCAGATGTCTATCTTGACTTGAGTTCTAAGAAAGCTTGTTCGCATGCTTCTGACCACACAAATTCTTCATCTTTTCGTATGAGTTTGGTTAGGGGTGTTTCTATCTTTGAGAATCCTTCAATGAACCTTCTGTAATATCCAGCTAAACCCAAGAAACTCTGAATGTCCTTCACTGATTTTGGTGTAGGCCATTCTCTAACTGCTGAAACTTTGGTTGGATCCACAGAAATTCCTTCTCCGGATACGATATGTCCAAGAAAACCAACTTGATTTAGCCAAAACTCGCACTTGCTGTACTTGGCATAAAGCTTATGTTGTCGAAGAGTTTCCAGGACAATTCGTAGATGTTCTGCATGCTCTTTTCGACTCTTAGAATACACCAGGATGTCATCGATGAAGATGACAACAAACCTGTCTAAGTACTCCCGGAAAACTTGATTCATTAGGTTCATGAATATTGCTGGTGCATTGGTCACTTCGAATGGCATCACTAGAAATTCGTAATGTCCATAACGAGTTCTGAAAGCTGTTTTGTGAATATCAGCTTCCTTGACCTTCACTTGATGATAACCTGAACGAAGATCCAATTTAGAGAAAACACAAGATCCACTTAGCTGATCGAATAAATCATCGATGCGCGGGAGTGGATACTTGTTATTTATAGTGAATTCGTTCAAGGCTCTATAATCGATGCACATTCTGTATGAACCTTCCTTCTTCTTCACCAGCAGTACAGGTGCTCCCCAACTTGAAGTGCTGGAACGAATCCATCCTTTCGCCAATAATTCGTCCAATTGTGTTTGGACTTCCTTCAAAGCTTCCGGACTTAATCTATAAGGTGCTTTGATTATCGGTTGGGCTCCTGGTACTAAATCAATACTGAATTCAAGAGCTCGATCGGGAGGCAAACCTGATATATCGTCAGGAAATACATCGTCGAACTCTCGAACTACTTCTGGTCTTAATTCTTCTTCTGCTTGAGCTGCTGCAACTACTGCTTCCCTTGGCTTCGTTTTGTAGGTACTTGGCTCCAGGGTACGGTCTCCGCTCTTGAAATAGAAGACCGGATGGTCTGGAATCTCGAATACTACCCTCCTTTGACGACAGTCAATGGTAGCATAAAAAGTTTCAAGCCAGTCCATTCCTAGAACCACATCGAAGTTCGGTATGTCTAGTACTTTGAAGTCAGCATAAAACTCTCGGCCGCAGACGACGACTGGACACAAGCTGTATCCCATAATTGCCTTTAGAACGCCATTTCTGGAACTGACATTCCAGCTGGATACAAGCGGTGAAACTGGAATCGCATGGGTTCGGACGAACCGTTGCGACATAAAGCAGTGGGATGCTCTAGTATCAAACAGTGCAAGTGCAGGTAGTGAGGCTACTATGATTGTACCTAAGGTATGTGAGATATGTTTTAGGTATAGGAAAAGTGTAGATAACCAAGACTAAAAGATAAGTTTGAGAAGGAAAGTTTACCAGTGATGACTTGGCCAGTGGTCTCAGCTTCTTCCACGGACATCGTGAAAGCCTGACGCTTGGGTACATTCCTCCTGGCCTGAGGAGCATTCCTCGGAACGTTCATTTGAGCTTGATGGAACTGACGAGAGGTGGTGCAGCTTGTGGTCCTCTGGGTGGTGCAGGTAGTGCAAGTCTTGGAGCAGGGGCTTGGATGGCTGGACGCTGTGAATAATTGTTTGCTGGCCTGGGTGCAGTAATTGGATTTTGTTTATGAGGACAAGCCCCAATACCATGAGCAGCTGAGCCGCAGATCAAGCAAAGGTTGTTCGCACGCCGGCAATCTCTCGCCAGATGCCCATTTCTCTTGCAGTAGTTACAAAAGGCTGGGCTGGGCCTGTTGATTGGTGCTCCAGGACGTCTTGGCACAAAAGGTGGTCTGGACGAGGCTCTACCTGCCATCTGGTTGGCAGAGCTCTTGACTCCTGCAGACTGAGGTCTGCCTCTTGCTTTTATCACTGCCTCATAACTGCGGGCAGCTTCCAGAGCATCCTCATGAGTCAAAAAATTTCCTGTGGCTAAAGCAGCCTGAATCTCTGTGTCCAGTCCTTGTTGAAAGTGACGGGCTCTGATCTTGTCCATCGGTATTAAGTGTGCCGCGAATCTGTTTAAGGATAGTGTTAGCTGTGTAGTATGTGATATTTAAAAATTGAATTATTGCGACATATCTTACCAGCTTAACATGGTGAATTCAGTATCGTATTCCTCTACCGATTTGTCCCACATCGATCCTTGTTGTAGATGAATGAACTGCTGCTCCATGGAAAACCTCGCAGTCACAGGGAAGTATTTCGCGTCGAATTTCTCGCGAAAAGTCTTCCTAGACGGCTTTCTTTCGCCTTCCACCAGTTGCGAGCATTGTCCGTGAGCTGTAGCTTTGCCACACGGACCCATGCTATGTCTGGCACTTGAGCTGCTGCCAGATCGTCTTCTATGCTTTTTGCCCATTCTTCAGCTTCAAGAGGGCTTTCTTTTCCGGAGAACTGCTTCGGATGTAAAGCTCTGAATTGCTTTACCCCAGGAGCATCAGTCTCGGGACGGTTCAGGAGTTGTTGCTGTCCCTCGAGAAGGCTGCGGATCGCCTCAAGTAGCACTGTTTGCTCGATAGGTGGCACAGGAACAGCTGGTGTGAGGGGTGGTGCTGGAGGTGTATTGTTGACGTTGGTGCTGGTGTTGTTTGGAGAATCTATAACCCTGAAGAAAAATTTGGGTTAGGACAGATTCAAGTACATGAAATGATAAGATTCAAGCAATATGAAATTGCAAGATTCAAAGAACATGAATTGTAAAGAATGTTTTAGTTGTTGGTTCTTGTGTTATATTGCTTAGGTTGTTAACGCAGAACAGAACTGCAAGATAGGGATTCATACATCTCTGACCTGCATGGGCCACCAACAAAACCTGTCACGCCCCGCTTCCCAGTGTACGGCGAAGGGGACGCAACGAGGTCCGCTACGTATATACTCAGAAATACATACGCTAAGCGTATCTAAGCAATATAAAATAAATACACAAGAGACAAGAAATAAAAAGAACAGCAACTTTTATTTATTAACATTCTTTGTACAATACATGGAAGGAAATACAACCGAATAAAAAGATGCATAAACAGTGGCATAACAGGAAATGAAAAGTACAGAGAGGAAAATTGTACAATGAAACTAAAGTGCAGGGTCTTCAGCAAACTGCTCCAAATCTTCTTGCGATGGCTTGATCTCTGCCGGGTCCGAAACACCTGACGACATTCAAAGAAGAAAGAAACAGAATGTCGTCAGCGAACAGGTCGCTCGGTAAGTCCCAAAGGTAAGAGGGGACAGAATAAGAAGATATATTTTAAAGTTGTATTATCCTGTAGTAATGTCGTATTAACGTTGTTGTTTGTAGCTTGGTACAGAAGGATGCCAGTGTATACGAGGGGAGTCTCTATATGCCAGAGACTAGAGGCACGTATAGTATAAGGAACCGTTTATGCCACGGTACAACAGCAACTGGATTCATGTTAGGTGTATTAAATCTGACCACCTCGTGCCACCTTTAACACCTTCCGTACCAATCTACACCTTAAACCCCGCGATGTCTTGTTTGTATTGTTATCTTGTAAATTGTATTGGTTGTATGATTGATTGACTGACTGACCGAAACCATGATATCAGGAAACAGTTATAACCGTAGAGTCATGTAAATGGAATACTGTGAATCATGTAAAAGGAATATATATCCATGGTTCGGTTCGGTCAAGATGTATAAATTGATAATTGTATTCATGGATTCATGTGTTCATATTGAATTGGAATCTTGTAGATTATAGGTTGACTTGAATCATATTCAAGTCGGATTAATCAGACTCAAACCCGAGTCAGACAATCAGAATTGTGAATCGAGGTCTTATAATTGCTACGGTCCATAGGGTAATTTATAAAACTTGAGGGAGGTTTAGGTAAAAATACTTTTATATACTTTTCAAAATATACCTCAAGTATTTATTGTTCGTCTTTAGAGTTATAATGAGGGTGGATTTTATGTTGTGACATTTCTAGTGAAAATATCCTAGTTTTATAAATAAGGGTATTTATCTGCAATTTTGATTTATTTGAAGTTCATGGTATTTTAGTGTAAAATATATTCTTGTGATTTTTTAGGAAAAGGTGGAAAATTTATATTATAATAAAATATATATTTAAATGATAAATATACATATGTTTATACAAAAATAATTTTAATAAATATTTTATATTCCAAAAATCTCATTTTCTTAAGATGTCGTATTTTAAACCTTTCGAGACCGAATGCTCCTTGCGGAGGTATGAATCTCGCACTACTAAGCCCGAGGGTGCACGATAAACCGTACTATCCCTAACGGGTTCCCCAAAAGTGGGTTGTAGCGGCGCTTTGCAAAGATTGTAAAATACTAATCCTTTAGAAAACGGTTTTATAAAGGAAAGGGTATTTATTTGCAAAGGTGTAAATTTTCCGTATTTTAGATTCTAAGGTTTCCTAAGCCAACTAGCCTATTTATAAATGGTCTAAAAGACAAGTAGTTAGAAACCTCAAATCGCCTCTTCACCGCCAATTGTGGCTAGGTAAGTACAAGTGAGGAAGGTGGGATCCGCTCACGAATCGTGAGACGGGCCTTTTAAAGTTACCTAAGCTCACTTGCCAAGCCTAGACACCATAAAGTCAGGTTTAGATAAACGATCGATGTCCACAACTTATCGTATTTCCTAATGAGAGGTATTTGTTTAAAAGCGTATCAAATCTAAAACTTTTAAGAATGGTTTTATTAAGAATATGGTATTTAAATGAAAGTTTTGTTTTATCGTATTCTAAGTTCTTTGATGATTTCGTTTAGGTTTGTATTTGCGTGTGTGTGGAGGTAGGTCATTATCTTGTGCTCTACTTTAAATGTATAGCAAAGTTTATGGGTTAAATGTGAAATCGAAACATGATGGTATTAAGGTGAAAAAAATACGATAGATTGGAAAGGTTATCATTTCATGTGAGAAAACCTGTTCAAATTATTCGTTGAATGTTTAATAGTCAACAATAAGATGTTTAAGCATGATTGAATTGATTAGAAGTGAAATTTTATAGAAGACCGAGTCGGAAATCGGATTTGTTCCGATTCCGTCTGGTTTCGTAATTTCGTATTTTAGAGAAATAGAAAGGGGGATAGAATGGGACTTACAGGTTCGATCTATACTAAGGAGTGTAGGGGAACTAAAGGAGTTGCCGAGGCGTTGCTTCGTCGCCGGTTGTTTCTAAAAACGTCGTCGGAATTCCCGCCGGAATTTTATCGGAGCTTCGCCCCGAACTTGATTTCAAAGTACACACTTCTTGGAAAATTTTTGAGAGAGTAAGCTTTAGGGTTTTGGGATGAGAGGGTAGAGGGTGCATTTATAGGGTAGGCTAGGATAGGGTAGGTGAAAGGTTTTTATTTAAAAAAATTGTAAAAATTATAGAAAATCATTAAAATTTGGAGTAAATGGGGGATATTTAAGATTCGGGAACCGATCCAAGTAAATGGTGTGTGCAGGGGAATTGAGAAGTCGAAGAGCCATAAATTTCATTTTGACGACTCGGCCGTCCGGCTGAGTTCGGCCGGCGGTGCCGGCCCGAGTCGGCCGGTCCGCCTGCCGACTCGGCCGAGTCGGGGTGCCGAGGGGTGGGGGGTCTCCTGACGTAGGCTTTGGTATTTTTAGGTTTTAGGGTTCAGTTCAACTTTTGGGAGTTATGGCCTGTGGACTGTTGGGCTTCCAAGAAATTTAAAACAAAAATAATATAAAAAAAATGTGGGGCAGGGGATTTGAACTCTGCTTGCTTGGTACAGCAGTGCAAGGTATTACCAATGAGCTACAAGTTCCTTCTTGTAATTATTGTGGGAAAATAAATATTTAAAGTGGTAACAGCAACATTAAATACCCCAAGTATACTTCAAATTTAAATCAATTTTATGTATACAAAAATTGGAGTTGTTACAAACAATTTTCAAAATGTTATACCAAACCCGACTCGAGCTTAACGACCAGAGCCCGAGCCCAATGCTCGAGCTTTGTCCATCCCTGACGGTAGGAAGGTTGTCCCCAACAGTCTTCTCGACTCCGGATCACACAAGTTTTCTCGTGCGATCTTATCTCTTTATTGGTGATCAATGCAGATCAGTTCTACATGACCATTGAAAACAGATAATACAAAAATTTAGAAATCCAACAACATTTATTTCCTTCTTTGAATCTTATTCTTGAATCCATTATAATTCTTCTTCCAAATCATTTTAATCCAACAACAATTAACTTCTCTTTTTAATTCGCGTCCTTTGATTCAATTCTGATCCTTGTCTTCCTCGAACGTCATGTTTTGATGCGAACCCTTCTTTGTCCGACCAGATGGCTTTGTTGGAGTTTATGCGAGATATGCAGAAGAACTAGCGGCAACAGACTGCTACCTGTTTACGCGAGATTGGCTATTGTCGATTAGGCATGCTCCAATATTAATTATTATTATTATTTAATATGTATAAATTGGAACGAATATAATTGACCCATTACTCAACACAAGGATCCATAAGAAGATGTTCTATTGTTAGCAATGACCTCCCAATCAACTCATCACTGTGATGCTAAATAATTTTAGAAAATATACATGGTATGAGTATGATCGAAACATTACTTGAAATAAAAAAATCATAGAGATGATTCTGTTAGATATAGGTGCCCTGAAGGCAATTATTGTAATTGTACATGGATTTATATGGATAAAACATTCTTGCTCGAAATGATAATATGCTATATGGTTTTCTTTATCACTTATGTGTATGTGTTTTACTTGCTGTTACTTATCGCTAATATATGTTGATATAGCCCTCAGGATCTTTCCTTGACTACCAGAATTATGATACGACCATACCAGTGGGGCCTGAGTAGTCCATAAGCACATCTTTAAATGTTCCTAGTAGTAGGAGTATCAAGACGGGGCATCGGTACTCTTGAGTAGACTGTTTATAAGCTTCTTGACCCCGACCGGGACGATGGATAGTCCAACAGCCATTGGTATTTGACACCGAAGATTGTATAAAGGTGCTCATTAGAGAATGAGTACATTGAACAGACTCGCTGAGAAATCCTAGATAGTATTATATCTATCATTAGATAGCAGTTCTCTTGTGATAATGATACATGGTAGTTTTCTGACCTGAGATCGTCATTGTGTCTTGTGTGTGTTCCCACTATACATTGACTTCTACCTAACCACGGTTTTAAAGAGCCGTGCATACAAGTTTTAGTTGGGTATAATTCCGAAGCACATGGAGCCAGTCAACGATCAAGAGGGGATTCGTCTCTGCTGGTATAGGAAGTTGATGTTACGTTGTGCATGATAGACTATAATTATAGTCCATGGCCAGGGTGGTTAAGATAAACTGATAAGGATTATTAGTTGTGTTTCGGATGGTTATGCGTTTCATATCCGCATTATTGAGTTATTGGGGGTCTGACAGTTTCCAACCTCCCAGACCCGGTATGCGACACTCTTTGATGAAGAGAACATACTGTATGGTAATTGTCACTGATAGGCTTTGTTGGGTTTGGATGAGTTTGCTTATCGACCTACCTTTTTACATATACCTACGTAGCCGTTACATGCAGCTAGTACCGCTGGCGTGCTTGTGGGTTAACCCATTAGGAGATTGATCTGAAATTGTTGTAGATTCAATTGGATATGATCATATTAACATACTGCCATCGTATTGTCAAGTCTTTAAAGTCTCACGCCAAAAGTGCTTGCTTAGGCGAAACAATGATGTGGATTTGTATTGTGCGTATAGTCAATACGTGCGGGAGTTCAATTAAATATGTGTATATGATACACGTATATTAATCGGACGTTTGATAATACTAACATGTTTATTTATAATCCAGATTATTAAGTCAAGTGTTGATTTAATATCCATATATGATATGGTTTCTAGTATTATATATATGATACACACACGCTCTCTCTCTCTCTCTCTCGTATTTAGTATATGTATATGATACCTATACTAATTTTTGTCACTTAGTGACAAATGAGGCATGCGGATGCCATGTGGGTTGTGGGGAGAACTTGAGAAGATAAGGCCCATCCCCTCTCTCTTTTATATGATAGAGGAGAGATAAAAGATATGGAGAATTCATTCTTCCTCCTCATCTTCTCTATCATGAGATGAGAACTAAAAAAGAAGAACGTGAGTAAAAAAGAGAGATTTTCCACTTCATCTTCCACCTTTTGCTTACTAGCAATTTGTGAGAGCTAGTAGCTTCACAAAGAAGTGTTCATTTATAGAGTTGGAACTTGTTGGATTGCTTTCAAGGTGAATCATCTTTGGCGAGAAGGTCGTAGATCAAGCTCGATCCCGCAACCTTGGAGCGAAACTTGGGTCTTCTATTAGAGAGTGGACACGCTACAAAGGTTGTAGCCCCTCTAAACTTTTTGCAACATCCCAGAACATCATACTTATTTATATTAATAATTGATATTGCTTGATCATGCTAATTTTGCTGAGTTTTGGTTTTGGATCATCATAAGCCGGCTCAAGATTGGGGTGAGCTATCTCATGCACCCGGAGAATTATTGTTTGATTGAAAATGCTCGTGAGCCAGCTCAAGTTATATTTGAGCCGTCTCAACTTGTCCTGTGACCCGATATTGATTTCTTGACATGGTTTTGACTTGTTATCATTTTATTGGGCATTGTTATTGATTTTTGGGACATGGTAAGATATTATAATGATAATGATATGCATGGTTTAATATGGGACTAATGTTTTCCTTACCCTCTATCTTTTAACCCTAATTGATCTTGATTTTGTGAACTATCCAGCCCAATTGATTTATCTATCCTATTTAAACCTACACAAGTCTCATACAAACCCTAGATTAATATTTGCCTCACAAAATCCCAAGCCTCCATCTCCTTCCTTTGGAACCGAAACCTTAACTGAAAACCGAGGAAGCCCTTCATCGATCTCCATCGTTATTTTCATTTCGAGGCGATCACCATCACCGTTGGATTCTTCTTTCTTCCTTGGATTGGCCGAAGCATCTAAGCCAGAGTTCTACGTAGATTGGTGCATCATCATCATCGTCATCTTGTTCGTGACATCGTATCGAGGCAAGTACTTGGTACTTGCGACAAGCTAACAAGATTAGATCTTGTTTATTTCATCTAATAAATATATATTGATTTATACTTAAGATAGATATACAAGCTATTTCCTTTATTCAATTCTTATGATTATTGTCGTAGTAGACATGATTGATATGATTGTAATATTGCTAGATATCGTTATAATCTCATATTGTTTATATAGATCGACTGACATATAATTTCTAATCTAATTAACGATGGGTCCAGATCGGAATCACGAAGCATCGACAAATCTTTAAATCAATTGACGCTTTCTTAACCCTAAAATATACCACTTTTATATTGTTAAATTGATAGCATAGAATGTAGGGAAATCGAGTTAATTATTGTTTTTATCATAGGCATAAAGTATGGAGTGAAAAGCCAAATTAAAATACCTGATCGTATCAGTTTTTAGGCCATGAGCCGGCTCAAGACAACCTCGAGCCATCTCATAGTAACAGAGAAAATAAACATTCGTTGTAGGCATGTTTGAGCCGGCTCAAACATTTCTTGAGCCATCTCAAGTTTACTAAACAGAACTGTCACTATAAAACTATCATAACATTCTGCTTGATAATCCCATTTCAATGTTCTTAGACTTGTTGGAAAGATCTCTTCGAGATATACAACTTTTATGTTTACCATATTTTCTAACATTTAGGTTATGACCCCCAAATAGGTTCCCGAAGTAGAAAGTTTCAATTGAACCAAAACCTGATATTCAAACCCGATATGAACTTGACATGTTATATTGTTTCACGAACACACGATGCACTACCTGAACATATAATTGACCTAAATTATTATTTTTATATGATTTAATGTCTGGCTATTCATGTTTAACGAGCTTAAACTTGATCATGAAATTGTTATGGTTACAATATTTCTAAATTGCCATGTTATTGATTGTTTTCTTAGAATCATGATTGATTGACTATTGTTACCATGTTATGATTGGTAGGAGTTTTATGATATGCGTTATATGGGTTTTACTTACCGCAATCAAATCGGTTTCGCTTGGTAGCTAACTGGTTGAGCACGAGTCGATCCACGGAGAGATGATATATATTTCCGTTCTCGTTTTAGACGAGTCAAGTAAAAATATGTCCAAGAGTGTTTGAGCTATCCTAAGTGATGTGTACTTTTATGTTCAAGTGTAACGTTTTGGAATTTTTTAAAATAATTATTTTAAATTTTAAAATGTTATTTTTTTTAAAAAAAATTTAAAAGTGGTAAAATGACTTTTATAAATGGTTATGGTATTTAAGTATTATTGTAATTAGTTTAGATGGTTTTTAGTTTGTAAAGAAAGTGTTATATTGAAAAGTTTAATTGCAAAGAGGGTTATATGATTGTGTGAGGGTTTAAGTGCAATTGGTGAGCAAGTAGGTGTTAAGGTTACTTTAAACCTCACATACATCACACCTTGAGATGCACCATGAGCCTACACCTCACCCTTTCCTCATGACATCTCACCCTTCCAACAAAAAACATCACACTCATGTTATTTTCTGCATTTTAAACCGAACAATACCTTTCTCACATAAGTCATTACTATTTTTCTCTAAGTCCTTCGCTAGTTCATGAAAAAACTAGAGTTTTCATGGACATTGGTTCAAAGCATTCAAGTTAGGCCTTCTCAACTTCTTGTATGCACATCTTGAAGCTTTGAGTTCTGTGGAATTCTTCAAATAGGTAAAAAAAAAACTTTTCAGGTTTTATTAAGAGTTCTTGTACCAAATAGTGTTTACGATATCGGAAAAGTTGGTTTAGTTTAGAGTTTTAGCCTCTGATAGTATTTGCTATAGTTATTTTAGTCGCAAATTAAATCTAACAATATAGTAGGATGTTGTTAGAACTTAAAGTGCCCCTTAGAAACTCGGACCAAATCCCCCACAGTTCAACTGTCGGAATCATGAAAATTCCTGCTACCACCGGTTTTCTTAAGGAATTGGGTATTGAAATTTTGTGGGTATCTCCTTGTAGATTATTTAAGGTCTGGTATACTTTGATTAATTCCAGATTATAGATATAAAAATCTGGAAGCAATTACTATACTTTTTATGATATTGTAACATATGATATGGATATTGCGTATCACGTTTTAGTGTTTTCTCAAAATACGTCGATTCAGGGTAGCTCTAGTTAGCTTTGGGTCTGAATAGCACGCGATAATCACACGTTTGATGTTACGTAAGCTAGTGTTGGGATTCCTAGCGCCCTGGCTATCTACCGTGGTCGATTGCGGAACAAAAATTTTGGCGTTTAGAAAACTTGGCGCTAGAAACAACTACCTAAAATCGAATCCAAACATGAAAATAGTAATCTAAAAAAGCCTAACTACTGTGATAGAGGTGTTATACCGAACGAACCATGTCCTTCGGTCTTCCACCATCTCCCTTAGCTCCTTGAGGTCCTTTGTATCGAGCTTGGCCGCCGGTCTTCCTCCGTCGAAGATGATCCACCCGAGGGATATAGCTCATGGCTCTAGCTCCACATAAAAGATCAAGTGAAGCAACTAAGGATTCTAGATGGCTAGTCTAGAATGCCTAGGATGTAGTGGAGTGTTCTAAGTGTATCTCTACCTCACCTCCTCTCTTGATTCTCAATACATGAGAGGGTAGAGAGGAGGTTGAAAATGAAAGTGGAGGAAGCTTAAGAAATCTAGAGAGGGAGTGAAGCTAATTGTGAGGAGAATAAAAAATCTCATTTGAGAATGGATCATCTAATGTTTTCATCTCATCCATCAAGTGTGTAAAAAATAGCATGAAGAAGTGTTTTATAAAACACAATTTTCCATTTTAATATTCAATCCATACTTGAATAGTTTGCACAAATGAATAAACATTTCATTTGTGCAACTATAGAAGCATGGTTCTCACCATACTCCCCTCTCTCCTTTTCCACCCCATATCCCATTTAAAATAAATGGATAAAATCAAAATGAGGTGTCTACCTTCTAAAATGTTTTTCGTATAAATACGGATTACATTCTACTGTATATACATACATGTACTCGTACCGAAATACGAATACCGAAAGAGATAGAATAACACAAAGAACATAATACTAGAATATACATATCGAAATACATATACGTAAATTATTAAATCAATACCTGATTTAATAATCCGGCTCAAACCCGAGCCGGCTAGTATTATCAACTGTTCGATCGAAAGTCCTGGTACATAGTACAATCAATCGATTGAAACCCTGCACGTATGCAATACGGCTACTACATCGTTTCGCCAGAACCAGGAAAACTCTCAGTGTGGGACTCTAAAGACTCGTCAATACGCTGGCAGTGGGTTTAACCACAAGCACGTCAGCGACACTAGCTGTACGTAACGGCTACCCAGGTATTGAGCGAAAGGAAGGCCAACGAGAAAACTAATCCGAACCCCTACTAAGCCTGTCCGTGACAATCTCTGTACAGTCCGGTCTGTTCGTCTAAGAGTATCACATATCGAGTCTAGGGAGTGGATAAAGTCAGACCCCTAATAACGCAATATTTCATGTCGGTATGAAACTCATCATCCACTGAGAAACTACTGATCCAAATCAATAATTCTCGTCTACCTTGGCCAAGGATTTCTGGTGATGGCCACCCGTGCACCGCGTGACATCAACCTCCAATACTGGGAGAGACAAATCCTCGACGACCCGTTCACTGCCTCCATGTAGCTCAAGACTGTACCCAACTAAAACCTATTTGCACGACTCCTTTGAGCAATGGTAGGGTAGTAATCAAAGCACAGTGGGAACTCACATGAGACAAATGACAATCTTAGGTCGACAGACTAACCTGTACCCATGTCACCTGGGAACTGCTATCTGACAATAGGTATAATACCAACTAGCATGTTCTCGGCGAGTCCGTCCAGTGTACTCATAACCTAATTCTACACAACTATAACTCTAAACCACTATAAGATACACGAAACACAACTAACTTAACTTAAGGAAAGGAAATATACCTCATTTGGCAACTCAAGAATTTTCTTGAGTTGCCCAAAGTCTTCAAAGTCCCAACTTGTTTGGTCCAAGGTGTTTGTAGTGGGGTTGAGCACAATTTTTATGAAGGATGCATGGAGTTTGATGGTGGTTTTGAGGGTAGCCATGGAGGTTAAAGGAGGTGGAGGAAGAGGAAATAGATAAGAAATGAGGCGAGGAAACAAATAGATGAAGGGAGCTTGGAAAAATATAGAAGCTTCTCTCTCTCTCTCTCTCTCTCTCTCTCACCCTTAAGCCATACTTCCTTGTCTCCTAATATCTCTTCTTCTTTTTCTCTTTATTTTTAAAACCAAAAGAAATCCAAAACCATTTTAAAAAAAAACAATGAGCCATGGTTGTAAAAATGAAACAAGTATATTGCAACATGTCATGTTGCATGCATAACACATAAGCTAACTTAATGCATAATTAGTAAATATTAATCAAGTTTAGTAATAAACTCGTATACAATTAGTTGTATAAATATTTATAAAATATCCAATTAAATTAAACACCTCCAAAAATCAATAATTATATAAATTTTCCAAATATTTTCCAAATTATCGGTATATAATTATACCATATCATATAAAACTAATCTCCATACATGAAAATATTCATAATATTTATTAATTTAATTATTTAAATTCCTAAAAAATAATATTTTATTTTCTAAAATGTTACATGTGTGCTGGGTTTTGTAAATTGGTATTTTTGGTATTGTTTGTTTTGTCCCAGATTTCACTTTGTGTCATCTTAGCTTAGGGACAACTCGGGAGTTTTAAAAACTCGAAACTTTTGCATCGTCGGTATTTGTGACGTTGTATATGTGCTGCTGAACGTCGTCTAATTGTTATATGTTCATTTAGACGGGGTTACACACATTCTGATGTTGCTTTCTTCTGCATGTATATATATATATGGTTATGGTTTGTGCGTGCGTGTATATATATATATATATGTCTGGTTATGGTTTGTGTGGATTGTCGTGATGGATAGCCATGTGTGCAATGTTAGATGTACAATTCAGATTCATTTGTATATTCATTATTGTGGGGCGAGCATCCGACATGTGGATTTCCGTCATTGCCAGTTTGTATATTCTTTTATTGGGGCATGACCGGGTTGAGGTCGATGTCACCGCTGTATATATATTTTCTTTTCTGTACTAGGATTACCCCGTGGAAAAATGCTTGAATAGCCGGGTTCTAGAGGGCAACGGGCCCGCATCTCATGGCGTTGAGACCGGGGGGCCTTACTCTAGAATTGGAGGGCTATTCGCGGCACTCTTAGGGGTATATGTTGACCCACGGTGGGGTGCTCAAGTTACCGGATTCCATGAAGTGTTGGGTGTCCCATTCACTTTGTTGACTGGGGTTGCCTCACTTTGGGGATTGGCGGGTAATTTGCCGCACTCATAGGGGTCTAGTATTTTCATTGCACTGGCTATCTACACGATCGGGAAACGTCGTGTTTCATTTATGGCTCAAATGAAACACGGGGCTCCTAGATTATCCGTTATTCCATATTGTTGTTCGCATGCTTGTGATGATTTTATCCGCAGTGATGACTATTATCTTCCTGCGATGTTAATATATATATTATATATATTTAGTAGATACTTCTATATGTTTTGCATCCACTTTAGTCCAGCTCCCGCTCTGCCGTTAGTTAAGCAACCTAACGGTGCATGACGGAGCCCCGTGGCGAATGTGGATGGCATATAAAAAGTATGTTACTTTGGTTGTTTCTTTTATGGCTTGGAAACATAAAATGATGGGAATGCATTATCGAAATAATGCAAGAAAAAATAAACCTAAATGATGTTGCGGAACCAATTTTAAAACTACTCGGTTTTCTTCAAAACTCATAGTCATATTCTTTTGCTTTGCATAGAGGTATTTGGTTAGGAATATCTCGCATCTCATTCTATGAGGGAAGAGCCTTAATCCCTTCATTGGGAGTTCTCTCTTAAGCAAAATTTTATGTTACTAGTTTTAAAATGCGGAGCTTCAACCACTCCATTTCAAAGCCACTCGAGTTCCTTCAACGATATCAAGTTTATTACGTTAAAGGTTTTTCGCCAAAAACCAGCCGTAGCCTTCCGTCATTTCAGATTAGTATTACTTAGTATTTGTGCTATGTTTGTCGTTGCTATTCGCCGAGGCATAGTGTGTGGTAGCTCTGTAATACTTTTCTGTCGCAAGGATATATGGATTGGTTAGGACAGTCGTACGACTTTGTTGATCATTCATCAAGGGTCATGCGGGTGGGTTTAACGCAATCAAAATAATGACGGGTTGAACATGACTATGCCCCTTGATTTGTTGATTATTCGTCAAGGTTCTTGGGTCCTAGGGGCAAAAACTATATCGGGAGTTTCAAACATATGGGAAACTTGCCAGGCATGCGCATACCTTCTGGAGTATGGTGACTTGAGTGGATTCCGTCAGGTTGTCACATGATGATAGTTGGTTCCCGATTCCCACTGATGAGTACGTATTACTCCTCGGAAGATTTTCACTTAAATCATCTCGACTAGTTCTCCTTTTAGGGTTTGAAGGAGAATTTGAGGAAAAAGTGGGTGCCATCCTGATCAGATAAAGTGATAACCAATCTGATCTTGATAGTGTAAGGTTCCCTAGCACGACAGCAAGGTTTCGGGAGGTATCGTCCATGCCATTTTCAAAAAATTGTCATGCTAAACAACCCTAATCCTAGAATATTTAACTAGAGATTTAGACAATACCAAATGTAAACTACTTTACATCTAGAGAACAAGAATACAACCTTTGTAGATGGTCCTTCTCTTCACTTGCTCCGTGTAGTAGTCCCGTGACTCCACTAGGCTTCTCTTAAGACTTTGAACGAGCTTCCTCCGATGACCTTCGTGCCGAAGATGATCCACGCGAAGTCCCTCCAACTAAAGCTACCTTTACACTAAACTCTTTAGCATATGAAACACGCTACACTTGATCGCTAGTCAAGTGTAGGATGGTGAAGTAGGGGATGTTATATGCTCACTAGTTTGTGTTCAAGCTTCATGATTCACATCACATGTGAGGGTTGAAGCTTGAGCCATGACAAGAAGAGGAAGAAGAAGCTAGAGAGCGACCATGGGAGCAACTCAAGAAAATTGGCTAAGTGTTGAGAATGAGCTAGAATCAATGCCAAGTCTTGACCCCTCACTCATTCAAGTATGGAATTATGCAATATAAAATTGCAACCATGCTTGAATAGTGAGTCAAGATGAATAAACAAAAGTAAATCCCATGCTTGCAACCATGCTTTCACTTTCCACCTTATTTGTATTTTCACAAAATAGAAATTTAAATGCCATGCTTCATTATTATATATATATATATATCATATATATTAATATATACATAATGAAGAATAATTAGTGAGCTAATGATATTAGTTAAGATATAATTATATCACATATAATATATATCACATTATTAAATCAACACTTGATCTAATAATCCGGTTATATCACATATGACCGTCTAATATCATTTATCTGTATATCACATTATCGAATCAACACTTGATTCGACAATCTAGTTATATCGCATATAACCGAACTGATAACAGATGACTGCCAGATTACAATACGGTATGACATACTCGTATTTAATCATGCCCATACACATATCACATATGTGACCTACTTCGTTTCGCTTGAACCAGGGAACTTCTATGTGGGGCTCTAAAAACTCGTCAATACGCTAGCAGTAAGTGATGATCACATCATTCACCTACAAGCCGTCAGCGGTACTAGCTGGACGTAACGGCTATCCAGGTATTGAGCGATATGAAGATCAACAAGCAAGCCTATCCACAGTCTCCATGAAGTCTATCAGTAACACTACCGTACAGTCTGGTCTCTTCGTCTGATATGTCGCATATCATGTCTAGGGGTGGAAATCGTCAGACCCCGGTAACGTGATAAGTCATGCCGATGTCTAGCCTATAATGGTTCGAGAAACTACTGATAACACTTATCAGTAAATGTCGGTAGCAGCCCTGGCCAGGGACTTCCAGTTATAGCCAATCGAGTATAGCGCAACATCAACCCCCAATACCGGGAGAGACGAAACTCCTCCTATCGCTCATTGCCTCTATGCGACTCGGGACTGTACCCAAAATCTACCTGTTTGCACGTCTCCTTTGAGCGTGGTAGGGAGGAAATCAAAGCACAGTGGGAGCCGCACAAGACTCTATGACGATCTCGGGTCTACAGACTAACCTGTACTAGTGTCACCTGAGGACCGCTATCTGATGATAGGTATACTACCACATAGGAGTTCTAGGCAAGTCCTGTTCAGTGTACCCAGTCTCTACTGAGCACCCGTATACCATCTTTGATGTCAAACACCAATGGATGTGGGATCATCCATCGCCCATCATATGGGTCAAGAAGCGTATATGCTAGTCTACTCTGGAATATCGATGCCCTGTCTCGATATTCCCTCGACTAAGAATAATTAAAGGATGTACTTGTGAACTACCCTGGCCCCACTGGTATTATCTCCATCATAGTCTTGGTAGTCAAGTACATATCCTAAGGGCTTTATCAACATGTGAGAGCAAGACAGTATTACAATATAAGTCTATATGTTAAGACAAAGAACAACCAGATAACATACTATTATGTCGAGCAAGAAAGTCCTCTCTCTATATGTCCAAGCATCCACTATAATATACATCATATGTACAATAATGGCCTCTAGGGCATACATATAACTAACAATCTCCCACTTGCACTAAGGCCATATGTTGTGGTATCTCATACCCAACATCCTAAAAAGTCTCTCAAATTGTATCTGGGGAGGGCCTTTGTGAGTGGATCCTCTACGTCGTCCTTCGTGTCAACTCTCCTGACCTCGAGCTCTCGGCAATCAACTATCTCCCGGATCAGGTGATACCGCCTCAGAATATGTCTGGATTTCTGATGGGATCTGGGTTCCTTAGCCAAAGCCACCGCTCCTTGTTATCACAATACACAGGTATTGAATGCTCAATGAATGGAACCACACCAAGCTCAGCAATGAACTTCTTCATCAAGACAGCTTCTTTGGCAGCATCGTTGGCAGTAATGTATTCAGCCTTCATCATTGAGGCTGCAACGGTGTTTTGCTTGGAACTCTTCCAACACACCGCCCCTCCATTGAGGGTAAAGACAAAACCCGAGACCGACTTACTGTCGTCTTTATCACTCTGGAAGCTCGAGTCGGTAAAGGACTCCACTTGGAGTTCACTGTTACCGTACACCAAAAACATCTCTTTAGTCCTTCTCAAGTACTTAAGAATGTTCTTCACATCTGTCCAGTGATTCTCCCCTGGATCTGCTTGATACCTACTCACTATACTTAGTGAGTACGCTACATCGGGTCTGGTACATAACATCACGTACATGATAGAGCCTACTGCCGAAGCATAGGGTATCCCTTGCATGCGAGCTCTCTCCAAATTAGTCTTGGGAGACATATCTTTGGAGCGAGAGTCCTGAGATCGTGGGTATATTCTCACGCTTGGAATCTTTCATACTAAACCTCTTTAGTACGGTGTCAATGTACCTGGATTAGGACAATCCTAGTATCCGTTTATATCTATCTCTATAGATCTTAATCCCCAAGATGTAGGAGGCATCACCTAGATCTTTCATTGAGAATCTTTGTGATAAGAAGAGCTTGACCGAGTGCAGCATAGGAACATCATTTTCTATCAAGAGTATATCATCTACGTACAATACGAGGAATGTAGGGTTGTATAGCACGGCAGCAAGGTTTCGGGAGGTATCGTCCATGCCAATTTAAAAATTTGTCGTTCAAGCTAACCCTAACCCTAGAATCAATACTAGAAAATCCGACGAAACGATATGCAAACTACTTTACAACTAAGTGATTAGAGATTACAACCTTTGTAGTCCATTCCTTCACTTCATTAGCTCCAAGTAGCGGTCCCTTCGCTGCGATCAAAGAACTCCCGGACTCTTGAGAAGCTCTACAAGGTGAATGATGCATGCTTTCTTGTAGTCTTCAAAATCCAAGATGATCTACTTCGAGGAAACACAAACTCAAGCTATCTCTTCACTAATATGAAATTAGTGAAGCTAACACCCTAATCTAAGTGGCTGGTTTAGAAGAGGATGATGAAGTAGGAAGTGTGCTCTCTTTAGTTTTCTTTTTCTCACTTTATTTCATCACATTAGAAAAAACTAGCAACCTTTCATGAGGAAGAAGAAGATGAACAAGTGATGAATAAATAATGTGCTTAGGTTAGAAATACAACCATGAGTTAGTTTATGTCATGGCTAACCCATGTAGAGAATAACCATGAGCTAGGGTTAAAGGTTAGGTTAAAAAATATCTTAAGTAAAAACAAAAGAGATGGACTTTAGTCAATATTCTACTAGCTTCCATGAAGCTCAACCATGACTAATTCCATTTTCTTTTTGTGAATTACTTAAAGAGATAAATAAAACCATAGCATAAACCCTAGCATGGTATAAGTATCATACATACATGTTGTATGTGTAACCTAGCATGTCACAATGATATATATCATATATATATATAATTTGTGAACAAAAGAAAATAATACAATTAATATATATCACATATATATCAGTGTATCATCAAGTGAGAAAAAGTAATGCTTAAGTGAGCTAATATTAGTTAATATAATTTAGTATATCAAATATATAATTCTACATTAAATTATTAAATCAATACTTGATTTAATAATCCGGCTATACTAGATATAACCGACTAATATCAAATGCAATAACTTATCGAATCAACACTTGATCCGATAATCCGGCCATATCATATATAACCGACCAATGTCACAAGTCGTTAGAATAGAACATGATATCGCATACGTGCATTAATCTCGGTCCCGCACATATCACATATGTGCTCCTACTCCATTTCGCCTGAGCCAGGAAACCTCTGTGTAGGACTCTAAAGACTCGTCAATACGCCGACAGTAGGTGATGATCATATCAAACACCCACAAGCCGCAAGCGGTTAGCTAAACGTAACGGCCACCCGGGTATTGAGCGATCAGAAGATCAACAAGCAAGCATGTACATACTCCTGCGAATCCAATCAGTAACACTGCCATACAGTCCGGTCTCTTCGTCTGATATGTCGCATATCCAGTTTAGGGATGGTGTTCTCCGCAAAAAAAACGCAACCGGGACGTTGAGACGTCCGGCCTGAATTTTGGGGGCAGATGCTATTTGGGTTTTATCCGTCCACCTCTCCGAAGATGCCAAGTTGATTTATGGCACAATGTATCGGAGGTTTAGACAGATGCGGCCGTTGCAGCAGACTTTATCAGATTCCCTCTCATTTGAGGGGTTTTGATTGTCGGGACGCTCTTCCCTGCAGGCGCAAGCCCCTGCAGTTAATTACGCTACCGCATCACGGTAACCACTTTCTCCTTCTCCAGATGGTCACTTCGTGTTGTGTGTGTTTTTTTGTTTTTGGTTGCCGTGGATTGTATACGGAGACTAATTTATGTTGTCGCTCGTAGGGCGTGGATTAGTCCAAATCCGTATCTTCTTATATTTGGGTTTGGGGTTGGGTTTAAAGATACGTTAGTCTCATTTGAGACTAAGATCAACTTAAACGTTTGTTAAATATACGTTAGTCTAATTTTAGACTAAGATCAACTTAACCATTTTTTAAGGATACATTAGTCTAATTTTAGACTAAGATCTACTTAACAATATTATTTAGATCCAACAACAGAGCATTTGGGCTCTATTGTTTAGTTTAGGGACGCTGCGGTCCAAGGTTAAGGACATCATAGTCCATGGGTTTAAAGACCCCACAGTCCAAGGTTAAGGACATCGTAGTCCATGGGTTTATGGACTCCACAGTCTATGAGATGTCTGGTTGTCGGGACCCGTCACCTCTCTGAAGACGCTGAAGGATTACAACGACATATATCAGAGAAGTGAAGAGATGTACCCTTGAACCAATGTTGGTTGGGAGATCTGTAGTCCAATTTGGGACTAAGATCAAAAATTTATGAGCATATGGGCTCAATTAATCTGAATGAGGGGTTTATGGCCAACTTGGGCTCGGCCCACTCAGTTAAAAATGTTAAACATTTGACCATGCCGAGCATTGATATGGGTTCTGACAGCCTTTCTGTCTTTTATTGAATGCTGAGCATTCATCATAGCTCTAGGGCTTTATTTAAAGATCAGTTTATGTTCTATCAGCGCACATGTGAGGAACACGTGGCGCGCTTGGCGCTAGCTCCAGTTAATGAGCGCAAAGCGCTTATGTGATATAGCGTACATGTGAGGAGCACGTGGCGCGCTTGGCGCTGAGCGCCAGTCTATGAGCACAAAGCGCCAGTCTATGAGCGCAAAGCGCTATTTGTTCAGTGGCGCACACGTGGGAAGAACGTTGTGCGCTTGGCGCTGAGCGCCAGTCCATGAGAGCAAAGCGCTATTTGTTAAATGGTGCACACGTGAGGAGCACGTGGTGCGCTTAGCGCTGTGCGCCAGTCAAAGAGCGCAGAAGCGCTTCTGATCAGTTTTATGATCTGAGAAATAAATTCTCGTTTGTAAGAGACTTTGTCTCAAGGTTCTAAGAACAAAGTTCTTATTTTATAGGAGATGTTTCAATCTCTTATTCTGGTGAAAGGCTTTGCCTTTATGGATCTATAATCCTAAGAGAATTGAATTATCCCCCCCATTTTATAATAAGATGTTCATGATCTCTTTTTTGTAAAAGACCTTAGCCTTATAGATCTATGATCTGTAAGTTCTTTAATGAGATTTTTCTTATCTCTGTTTTTTTTACCTTGAAGAAAAGTTCTTCTTCTACCGAGAGCTTGCTCTTCTTTCTGAGATTTCTCAAAGTTTATAGAGGGGTTCCTCTATCTGAGACTTGAAGACTTGGGTCCTTTTTATAGTGAAGGCTGATTTGTTCAATCGGTTAAATAGATCTTGTCTCTAATTGAATTGGGGATGTCTCTCCCGTTGGATCTTTGATCCAAGGGCTTCTGTTTTATAGAAGGCAATTTTCTTGTTTTTAACAAGATTGAGAAATTTTCTCCAAACAGAATTTACTCTGTATTTTTGGTGATTTTTTTAAATCACCATTGGATCATTGATCCAACGGTGCTCTGATTTACAGAGCACAATCTTTTTATTTGGAAAGATTTTGAGGAATCTTTCCTTAACAGAATTTTATTCTGGTCAATTGATGATTTCTCATGATTATTGGATCTTTGATGCAACGGTGGAGAACACTTTGTTCTATTGTTAGCAATCACGTGCTTTGCACGTGGTGCGCTGCTTAGAGTGCAGCGCTCTTAGCACTAGCGCACACGTACTTTGCACGTGGTGCACTGCTTAGAGTGCAACGCTCTTAGCGACAGCGCACACGTGCTTCACACGTGGTGCGTTGCTTAGAGTGCAGCGTACTTGGCGCTGCTATGAAGCGCTGCTTCCTTTAAAATTTTGAAATTTAAACAGAGCTTTGCTCTGATTGGGGGAAACAAATGCCCCCCACCGTTTCACTCACATGGCCTACACGTAAGTGCAGCGGTGGCAACATCTCTACAATTGGATCAACTCAGAAGTTGAAACGGCATCTCAGTGTCTATAAATAGGGCCTTTGGCCCTTGAGATGATCTCTGTTCATCTCCTTCCTTGTTTTTTTTTCCTGAGAATTAATTCTCTTTTAGAGCATAGCTCTCTATTTTAAGAACTTTCTTAAGGACAGAACTCTGTCAAAATTTAGATAAAGATTAAATCTTTTAAAGGATTATTTAATAATCTAGGGTTTCACCCATTAATAGAGCTTTGCTCTTCATAGATCTTCGATCTAAAGAAAACCTTTTTTAGGATTTTATTAACAGAGCTTTGTTCTCTTGAAATCATAGATCTAAAGAGATCTTTCTTAGGGTTTCTTAACCCATTAACAGAGCTTTGCTCATTTCAAATCATATAGATTTGTTAATCTCTTATGAAGAACTCTTAGTGTTTATTCATAGATCTTGAAGATCTCAGAATTTTAATTTATTAAAAAATTTATTTTAAGTTTTCTGATGGGTTATTCCATCATTTTTACAGAGCAAGGCTCTTGAGGAATTTGTATTCCTATCATCATTAGAGTTGACAGATGTCACTCTGTCACAGAGCGCTGCTCTTAAGGGGAGATTTACTCCTTGGCCCGAGAGGTCCTCATAGAATGAGAATATTTTGAGGATTTTCTCATTTAATAACAGTCTCATCAAATGATGAGACTGTTTTATTAATGATGAGCTGTTATCTAGATTATGTGGGTCTCCTTTGGTCCCTTTTCACTACATTGCAGTGCGGTACGGATTTAAAGTACCTAGTGATAGAGCTTAATTTGTAGCATTTGCGGCTGAAAATTTGTTCTTTTCTGCGCAGGTACTATGTCTTTCGACACTTCCTTCCCGTTCGTCCGTTCGGAAGGCGGATTCCTCGAAGCGCCCGTAGACAGAGAAGTTTTTGCACTGATCAAAGACCATGATCCGGAGCACAAGAATCTTCATCTATGGGGAACATGGTACAACCAAATCATCAGGGGTCGGTGGAGCTTTTCTTGCATGGCACGCTTGGAGCCCATTTCGGCGATCTCTTATGCCGACCGACCCCCGGTGAACTATGCCATGGAGGAGGTTAATTGGACTTCAGATGGTCTCCTTCAGCCTTCTTTGGCTGCGATGCCCGTACAGCCTCCAATGGCGTTGGATATCTTGGGGAGACGTATATGTCAAGGTGAGTCGTGCCCTTGGGGACGACCTTATACGATAGGTTTGACTCCACATCACCAAGCCAGATATTTGCAGTGGACTCGGTACATTCTGTCCGTCAAGAGGTTGCAGTTGCTGAGGCTCGGGTTGTATCCCACGGTTTACATTTCTCTCTTTTAGTACTCCACGCCTCCTACATGGTGGGTAAAAGCCTGGAACAATAGAACGTTCCAACTCACACCTTCCTTTTGCTGGATCGGGAAGTCTCCATCTCTTTAAAGGAGTTTGTGGAGATCTCTGGCTTGCCTGTTAGAGGGGAGCATTATGAGGAACTACTTCCTCATGATGAGTACGTCTTTACCGCTAAGTCGGTGATGATGGACCTTACCCCGGACAACGCCATTCAACATCAATCACCAAGTTTGATTAAGGTGTTGAATATCTACGAGGGCCTATTTCTCGAGTCTGGGAGCCGTGGGGTTAATTTTACGGATTTTATCGCTCGTTTTCTCCGCCCGGAAGTACTGTCGAAGGAGGCCGCAGAATTCACTAAACTTGACGATCCTTTTGGCTTAGGTTTGGTCAACCTGCCGACAGCGGAGGTGGATCAGAAGAGTTTCTTTCTTCCCGACACACCGGTCGTCTCTTTTGCAGAGCGTGCAGCTCCTGGGATCGACGAGGAAGCGTTTTTTTGGGGTTTCTCGGGCTGTGGATGAACTGGTTTGCGCTTCCGATGCACCCTCGCCATATGTGGCCGTCCGTCTTTTATCCAGCGCAACAAATGGTTATTGGGGTGAAAGTGGCTGTCGGGGTCGCTGGATTAGCCCATTTGTATCACGGACTTAGCCTAGCGGTAGATACTACTCAACCAGGGGTGCAGCCCGTGAACTTCTCAATGCATTATTTCACCTCGTGGCTCGAGTTGCATGTCCTTGGCGCCTTCGGAATTCACAAAAGGCCCCCCTTTTTTATGAAAGATATAACTTTCCTCGACTGCTGCGGCTGGTCGACGCTTCTATTTTGGAACCGACTCCATGAGAGGCTCGGGGATTACTCCTTCGCCCGCGTACCGTCGGAGATGGCATGACCTTTATTGACAAGGTCTTAAA
Organism: Agapanthus africanus; assembly: GCA_030015575.1. Classification (NCBI taxonomy): domain Eukaryota; kingdom Viridiplantae; phylum Streptophyta; class Magnoliopsida; order Asparagales; family Amaryllidaceae; genus Agapanthus; species Agapanthus africanus. Next base: position 143,539,965 of record JASDDO010000031.1, read on the forward strand.
TATCGGCAAAGAATCCGTGAAGGCGGTGCAGCCGCTGCGGGACACCTTTAAGGATGGCGCCTCTATTTTGAAAGCTCGGGAGATTCTCCATTTATATTCGATCAGGACGGGCTTTCTGGTGTTTAGGCAGAATGATGCGGCATTTTTTATGAGATACAACCCGCATCGTTTCTCCCAACAATCTAGATACAATCAGGGTGTTCCGCTTGAGGCCTTTCTAGCTGAGCCGCCTGCCACAGAAGAAGGCATCCGCAGCGCGCTGCACCATTTCATGAGGCTCAACACCAGTTCTAACTTTTTTATCAGTGAGCCAAATTGCGTCCCAAAGGTGTTGAACGTGTACGTGGCGTGGTACCAGCATGCGATGGGTGCTTGATTGATCGTTCTTCTGCATGCGTTTTAAAATCAAAGAATAGAGTACCGCAATCAATAACGGTGTCGCTTTGTAGCTAGCCGATTGACTACGGGTTGGTCCATAGGGAAAACGTGTTCTTTTATAATTGTTCTAATGAGTTAATTCCTATTTTTGGTAGGTTTTGAATTTTATAAAAACTAAGATTGAATTTGATTTGGATTAAAACCTTGCTAGGGTTAGGATTAGGTTAATTTGGAAAGTTAATTCTGCTTACTGCTTCCTCTGCCTTAATTAAGAACATAGGTGTTAGGGTAATAATTAACAAAGGAGATTAGCACGACTGGGAAGAAATATAGTTTCTTCCTTTTGGTCCTTGTCCGTCCTTTCTGAACTCTTAGCCCTAACCTCTATGTAAATCAACCACTACCGGTCTAACTAGGGAATCATCGCTATCTCGTAGGATAAGGTGCCGTAGTGAGCGGTGGGTGTTTGATTTACATTGAGTCCTAATTTATAAAGTTATGAGGGCAAGAAAGGAGTGAGAGATTTCCATCTCTCAAACCTACCCAATCCTAACCCTAACAAGTGAGGAACTACCCACTCATTAGGGAAATTGCCTCAAAATTCATTTTTATAAATTTTCTTTTTAATCAACTAATAAACTTGCAGATAAATAAAGACAAGTAAAAATTGCAGAGAAATAAAATTGCAATTAAGAATACGAGATAAAAAAAATAACTTACTTTATTGATGCAATCTTGACGATTACAAATGAATTGAAATTTTATCTAGAATTAAAAAGAGGCATGCCCCAAAAGAGGCTGTAGGTTTTCCTATTTATAGATAGGAGAAACCCTAGGGTTTACATCTGATCCACATTTAAAATTACAAGACTACCCTAAGAAAGCCGGGTCAAAGCACCGGCACCACCGACACTTTGCACCGACACGTTCTCTGCACGGCCGCGGAACCGCGGCCAGAAGCCTTGTTTGGCCGCGGTTCCACGGCCATCTTGGGGGCTCTCTGTCTCATCTTTCCAGGGTTTCTTCTTGTTGCCTTTTTCTCCTGTTTTCTTTATTTGGTTCCTCAGACTCTTTTCTACTTTCTTCCAGATTTCCAACAGTGCAGAATATGTGGACTTTTACCGTTAGCTTCGCGTTGAAGTCTTGAATCTTGTGCTGCCCTCGTACTTTGTGCACTCGAACTGTTCATTGATTTTCATTTGTTCCTTAAACTGTAGGCGACATCAAACAGATCCATCTATTTCTTGGTCGTAGTCTCACATTTGTAGCGTCTTTTCACCATTTTCACTGTATTGTTCTGAGAACCTGTAACCTGCAACTATTTAGCAGACATGGATCAAAAGCACCTATTTATTTGCAATATGATTAAGAATGGGGAATATAATAATACAAAATTCTGATATGAACAAATACCCCCAAACTTATCTTTTGCTCGTCCCGAGCAAAACCAACTTATTCTCGAAAAAACCTAACCTCACTTTCGCAGGGAATCACGATTGCACTGAGCTCGTGCAACAAGCCGTTAAACCTCTAGGTGTCCCTAGTAGAAGGAGTGTTGTCTCCTGAGGGTTTTCAGCGGATACCACTCAAAAAATCCGATCAATTTGACCAGTTGACTTTCATTCTGGTCAATAAAAATTTGCCTAAGAACTGGTCAAAAAATCCGATCAGTTTATTTTTCAGACTTACACTTCAATAAAAATTTCAATATTCTTCCCTTATTTTGACTTAGCCTAAGAACTGAACTCAAAATTTGCCTATTTCTAAATAAACTATAAGGACATATATTTTCTACTGTTAAACTTTAAGAAAGGTTATTTTTAGGGTTTTTAATTTACTAAGTTTAGGATCTAGTTTTTCCTAGCTAGTTAACCATCTTGTCAAACTTAAGTCAAATATGGCCAATTTGAATTTTTTTTTATCTTTTTAGTTTTTCAATTTTTTTTTCTTTTATATATATTTTTTATTTTCATTTTTTTAAATTTTTAAATTTTTTTATAAAGATGCAATGCAGAATTAAACATGCAAAGAAAAAAAATATGTACGAAAACTAAAATATGCAATGCAATGATAACTATTTACAAACCACCTCCTCCCTCAAACTTACCAAAAACAGTGCCCTCACTGCTCAGTCCCTCGGCGTCCCCTTGAACATGAACGAGAACGCTCCTCTCGCGCTAGCAGCGTAGATACGCCATGTTCAATCTCAGTCACCCGATGATTCAAGTTGGTCACCATCCCCACCAAATTATCAATCCCCCTAATGGCTCTTCTAAGAAGACGTGCATGTTCTATTGGGGTGAGCTCTTCCTCGCTCGCGGTCGAGCTGGAGCTGGGTGTTCTGGCGGGTACATGTTCGGCCGGTTCTCTTTGCGACCATACATCAGTCAAGCGGGTATAGGACGTGGATACGCCCTTAATGAGAGGTCTAATGGGTATACCTCCATGCATATAGAATTCAAATTCCTTCACATGGAGGAAATAGCGACACAGTTGTGTCACTAACATAGGGCATGGGTAATTTACGGCCATTTTGCCAGCACCAATTGAATAAAGCAAAACCGTGCACATGTCAAATCTAGGGTTCCTAGTCATTAAGGTGTGCACGATATGAAGAGACGGGGTGCAAATGTGGTATTATGTGAACTGCCAAAAATGTTGTTTTGTGCCACCGGCACACGGTTAAAACATTGGTGAAGAGGGTTCTAGCATGTATTCCCTTCCTAGGTTCCCTCAAACAGTCATTACCCATTAAGGGCATGTAGTCTTCAAATTGAAGGGGTTGGTCGTGAACAAGTAATCTAGGAATTAAAGTGACTTCATGGATGAAGTCCCTGTCAATGATTATTTCCCTATCGCCCCAAAGTAATTTAATACAACCGAATTGTGCTAGGCAACCTTCCTCCATGCACTCGTAAAAACGACTGACTAGATCTGGAAGGGCGTAGGCATTGGGATGATTGTAAATTAAAAAGTTCCACCCTCGCCGTGTGATTTCATCAGCAAAATAACTTCCGTAAATTGTGTGTGAAAAGATTTATGAAAAATCTCGTTCTAATTGCATGGTTGGTGCCATTCAGAAAGTTCAGATCTTCTCAAAATATTTAACAGAGAGGACAAAGAGATGCAAACCTCCTCTGAAAAAAATCAGAGGGAGAAGTGGCAGGGGCGCGGCGGAAGCGCGACCAATAGCAGTGTATGGCGGCGGAGGGGCGGCGGCGCAGGGGGATCGCACAGCAAAACTTGGAGCGGCGGCTAAGGTTTGAGGAAATGAAAATTTAACGTTATGAAAAATGCTGTGAGGGGTCGGGTTGTATTTATAGGGGGGTGTTTTGGTTATTTGCAAAAAGGTCCTCTTAAAAAGAGGAATTTATTTGTAAATAAAATTTTTTATTTTATTTTCTTATTTTTATTTTTTTTATTAAAACTGAAAATTTATAAAAATACCAAAAAATATTTTATTTTATTTTCAAATTTTCGTTTTTTTATAATTACAAATGATACATACTCCCAAACTTGTTTGAAACAGTGTTTTGGCTAGATAATCGAAATTTAGGGGTAAATGGAGGAAGATCAGTCAATGTAGATTGGCTCCTGTAAAAACAGGAGCTCCTTTGAAGGGTCCGCAGTGAGGAACGGTTTAAGTCTATGTCCGTTCACTTTAAATAGTGAACCGTCCTCCGGATTTTCTAGATCTACAGCACCGTGCGGATGTACGGTGCGTATAAAAAATGGCCCTTTCCATCGAGATCTGAGTTTGCCGGGATGGAAATGTAACCGAGTGTCATAAAGTAAAACCTGTTGACCAGGTTTGAAAGTCTTGCGCATAAGGTGTTTGTTTACCCCAATCAGAGCAAAGCTCTATTCAAATTCCAAGGCGGAAGATGAAGCAACTCCCAATCAGAGCAAAGCTTTACTTTGAAAATTTAAACTTTAGTAAATGAAGCAACGCTTCAGATTCCTTGCGCTGCGCGCAACGCGCCACGTGTCAAAAGCTGTTGCATCAGCGCAGCGCCCAAGGCAGCGCGCCTAATTAGAGCAAAGCTCTATTTAAGACAAAATTAAAGGAAGCAACGCTTCAGTTGCGCAAGCACTGCGCTGCGCGACACGTGTCTTGCGCTGCGCGACACGTGTCAGCGCAGATGCGCTAGCGCAGTTGCGCTGCTTGACACGTGTCACGCGCTGGGGCGTTTGCGCCAAACAAAATTAAGATTTTAAAGAAATCTTTATGTTCTTGATAAAACAAGAAGATTTTCTTCTGTAAAACAGAAGCTCTTGAATCAAAGATCCAACGGTGGGGAAAATTCCCCAAATCACTCAGAGAAAGATCCCTTTAGCAAATTTATGGGCACTATATAAAGGCCCCTAGACCTCAATTCGAAGGCATGAACATTTGGTGAGAAATTAAAAACTTCAAACAGAGAGAACTCTCAAGAATTGGAGAGAATTCCTCAAGAACAAAAAAGGTAGAAACCTTTAGAAAAAAAGAGAAAATTCTCTTATGAACAGATCATTAATCTGAGAACAGGATCAAGGATCTCCAATAAAAAAATATAAATAAATAACAATAAGTGCTTTGCACTTTTCTATGAACCATTGGTTCCCTGAGATAAGAAAAAACAAGAGGAACTTGTTTTCTTTGATCTAAATTAGATCAAGAAAACAAAAAGTGCTTTGCACTTCTTTTATAAACCATTAGTTCTGGAATCTAAAAGATTCTCAAGTTAATAGTGCTTTGCACTTGCAGATTTGCGCTGTTACGCTCTTGGGTTGGCGCAAGCCACCTGAGAGCGCCACGTGTCAACATCTGAATCATTTGCGCTATGCGCTTTGGAATAGAGCCTTGCTCTCTGAAACTGGCACAATTCACCAGAGCGCGCCACGTGTCAGCAACGCAGCAGCGCAGCGCACTGGCGCAGCGCACTGCGCTTGCATGACACGTGTCCATACCATAAGCAAAGCGCCTGACAAATGCAATACATTTCTTCTGCTAAAAGGCCAGGCCCAAATAAAAAAGACCTAGCAGGTCTAAATAAATTGCAAAGCAATAAATGGGCAGAGCCCAGAACAAATTGATGCTCTGCATCTTTTATAAAAGGGCAGAGCCCAAATAAAATTGATGCCCTGCATCATTTATGAATGAGCAGAGCCCAAAACAAATTGATGCTCTGCATCCTTTATAGGCAAAACCCTAGCAAAATTCTAATAGACCAGAAACAAACAAAAGCGTTGAATATTTTTCAATTGGACTTAGCCCAATCATGGCCGTAAGTCCTCAAATTAAATTGACTGAGCACAGCTGCTCTCTTAAATCAATTTACGACCGTTTCGAGGGTACATCTCCGAACTCCTTTGACTCCTATCGTTGTAATCCTTCAACGATGTCAGAGAGGTGACGGGTCCCGACAACCACACATCAACACGGACTGTGGGGTCCTTAAACTCATGGACTTAAGCATCCTTAAACTAAAACACGGACTGTGGGGTCCTTAAACTCATGGACTTAAGCGTCCTTAAACTAAAAGACGGACTGTGGGGTCCTTTAACCCACGGACTTATGCGTCCTTAAACTAAAACACGGACGGTGGGGTCCTTAAACCCACGGACTTAAGCGTCCTTAAACTACCTATGGACCACCATGTCCCTAAACTGGAACATGGACCACCACGTCCCTAAACTGGAATATGGACCCCTATGTCCCTAAACTGGAATATGGACCACCACGTCCCTAAACTGGAATATGGACCGCAATGTCCTTAAACTACCTATGGACTACTACGTCCCTAAACTGGAACAATAGAGTCCCCAAACGCTCTTTTGTTGGATCCAAACGATCCCGTTAAGTTGATCTTAGTCTCAAATCAGACTAACGTATCCTTAACAAACGTTTAAGTCGATCTTAGCCTAAATATGGCTAACGTATCCTTAAACCAAAACACCAAACCCAAATATAAGTAAATACGGATTTGGACTAATTCACGTCCTACGGGCGACGACATTGCTTAGTCTCCGTATACAATCCACGGGCAAACACAAACAAAACAAACACACACGACACGAAGTGAAATTCTGGAGAAGGAGAAAGTTGTTCCCGCGACGCGGTAGCGTAATTAACTGCAGGGGCTTGCGCCTGCAGGGAAGAGCGTCCCCACAATCAAAAACCCCTCAAGCGAGGGAGAATCTGACGAAGTCTGCTACATCGGCCGCATCCGTCTAAACCTTCGATACACGGTGCCATAAATCAACCTTGCATCTTCGGAGAGGTGGACGGATAAAACCAAATAGCATCTGCCCCGAATCTCAGCGTCAGGACTTCGCAGTCCTGTGCACCGCCTTTCGGAGGGGAACAGATTCTGGCACACCCGGTTGGACCTTTTCCTCTTTCCACTCCACACTTCATGTGTCGTGTTCGCGAATGAATCGCGGTTTGCTAATGGTTGCCTTTGGATTTCAAGTTTACTAAGATTTGGTCTCTTGCTTGGCGCAGAAAAGAAATCAAGCATCGATGGCCTCTACCTGTTCGAAGTGCTCTAACTGTAGCTGCAGCTCGCGTCCGGTCTCAACTGGGGGCATAACTTACGGGCCCCAAGCGGCCTCTTTGTTCACCATGCCCGTGGAGCAGATTACTCAAGCCACCATGGGGTTGTTTTTCGGAACTATGCTTCCGCCAACAAGCTTCAGCACCCCCGTGCCCGTACAAGAAGCTCCTAAGAAGTCGGTCTTCGATCGACTTTTAGTTACGGCGACCCCTCTCAACGGGTCGCCCAACACCAATGCCTCGGTCTTCTCCAGACTGGGCCAAAACTCCTGCGGGCCCACGATGAAGCTTGCAATCCCGGAAAAGGTTATTCCAAAAAGAATAGCCAAACCTGCTCCTGAAGTCGTCAAGGCGGCTTCTCCTGCTAAGAGATCAGTCTTTAGAAGATTGACCGTCCCAATTCCCACTCCTGCTCCTGCTGCTCAAAGGATATCAGTCTTCAATAGGCTGACGCCGGCAACAACCCCACACCTGAACAGGGGGCAAGAAGAAGTTGTTTCTGTCTCTGAACCAATACCGACGACTCGTCGCACCCGACGACGCCACTGACGCCGGATAAGGAAGACCGGGGGCAACTCCCCTTCTGGGATGACTCCGCCAGCTCCAACGGTGGAAGTTAACGCTGCTGTTCCAACCGGGAACAGCTTTCAACTGCTGAATAGGGTACGTAGAAACTCACCAACTGCGGTGCTCAAAAGATCTCCTCCACCAGTAGAGACTACCGTGGAAGCAGAAAAAACGGAGCAGCCCCCTCAATCGTTGTCCTCTAGGATCTATAAGACATGGCGACGGGTCCAAGAATCTGTCATTGATCCTAACCTCTCTCGCTAACAGAAGAAGTCGAAAGGTCGGCAAGAAGAGAATCCCTCGGTCAAGCAACGAAAGGTGATGACCACTTGGATGCCCAAAGCAACGGCCCCCTCAACTTCAACGGCCCATAAGAGAAGAAGGCCAGAGAAAGTCCTCACGCCGATGGCGAACGTCAAAGGTGGTGAACCCAAACGCCCCAAGTCTGGGGGCATGGTAGTTCATACCGTCTATATGGCGTCTGGTAAGGAGGACAGCCGCATATCAACATAGACCGCTTACGCGATCAGTGACCAAAGCTCAGGAGCAGCAGCAGAAGCTCCAAGAGATGATGAACGCTATGGCCACACTTACTGGGCCAAAAGAAAACCCTGAAACGTCCTCGGATGAACGCCAAAAGGAAGAAACCGACGCCGAATTCCTTCGTCGAATATTGGAGAAGAAGGACAAAGAGGCTGCTGAACAAGTAGCCAACATAAAGCGTATGGGCCTCCTATTCCAAGACATGGTGGGGATGATGATCCAACAAGATCCTCCGACCGAAGATCCCCCGATCGTCCTTAAAGACGATAGGGGAGAGACGTCAAATCCTCCGCCATCTCTATCAATAGCTAAGGAGGATACAATCTCCAAAGCTGATTTGGACGAGTACATATCCTAACAAATACGGGTTCATCATTCGACTGAAGTAGCTGGCCAGGTCGTAAAAAAGGGGCGGCCATATCCAAGTTGGTACGACCAAATCAAGTACCCGCCGGGCTACACGATTCCCAAGTTCCATGTCTACAAGGGGACGGGCAATCCTCACCAGCATGTTGCCCAGTTCAGGGTACTCTGTGGCAACACCGGCGGTGATGACAAGTTGTTGCTTCGCCAGTTCGTTGGAAGCTTATCAGATACAGCGTTTGAGTGGTACTCTGAGCTCCCGAACGACTCTATCAAGACCTTCGCGGAGATGGAGCTGTTGTTTACTCAGCGTTTTGCAAGCGCCAGCGAACGCACCCCGATGACGGCACTGATTAACGCCAGGGTAAAGCCAGGCGAGACATGGGTTCAATATGCTATACGGTGGCGGAACTTATGGTCGAAGTGCGAGCATCGCATTGAAGAAGCTCCCGCGGTGGGTATGTTTGTGGGAACCCTTGATCCGCAAGCAACCATCTCCCAATTTATGATATTTTTCAAGCCGACTACCTTCCAGGCCTTGATTGACAAGTTGGCGCAAATGGATCAGATGGGCCATAAGCCCCCTCTTCCATAGCCGGACTCCCGAAATGACAAAGGGAAGGGAAAAGCGATCGTTGTCGCTAATGCTCAACAACAACCGAGCAACTCGAAACCGGTTGTTCGTCAAAATAATATGCGCCCGTATGTAGCCCTTGAGGAGAGGCTAGGACGTTCTTACTCTTTTCCCCGTGATAAAATGAGAAGGTTATTCGAGCTGGAACCGACTCATAAATCTGCCGGATCCAAAACGTCCGTCGCAATCGAATGATGTCAATGAGCCCAACTACTGTCCTTATCATCGATTACTGGGTCATCCGATCGAAGATTGCTACGTCTTCAAAAATTGGCTTGAAGACCAGTACCGACAGGGAAAGTTCGCGTTATCTGACAAATGGAAAGTGAATCCCCCGCAGCCCCATACCTCTAAGGGGATGATTATGCCGGGGGCAACATGCTCTGTCGTTGAAGAAGCTCCTTGGGAGGTTGTATTATCAGCCAAGATAAAGAGGATGCTAAACGATCTTTAGACATGTCCAGCGATTAGGTGGAAGAACCCGTTGGAACCGCAAGTCATTGAGGGGATGTTGAAGCCACGTACAACTCCAAAGACCGATGGTGGCGGCTCAAGCACTCGCAACCAGCCGTCAAAATCTTCGAAGAAGAAGAAAAAGAAATCAAAGAAGCCCGTAACGCCTGGCGACAAGCGCACGGACTTGCAAAAACAAATTGACGCGCTGGAGGAATACAACCAGAAGGCACGGACTCCCATTACATTCCAAGAGTTCCTCAATCATGTCTTTCAGGAGGAAGATGAGGGAGAAAGTTCATCTGATGAATCTGAAGAATATGTGGCGGGCTGTCATGTGATTTCCCATTCGTTCATCGACGATAAGGAGACTCCTTGTACTGAAACGCTGGGGGCAGATCCTGAACCAAAAATTCTGGGGCCATCAGATGAAGTAATTGACGCATTCCTTAATGAAGCTCGATTGAAAAGTAAAGCTGATCGAGAACGCGAGACGGCTGTATTTGAAAGGGCCAAGCGCTAGCGACTTGATGAAAGAGCTGAGATGATCCCGCTGGAGCAAAATACCTCCACTACCGACAAAAGCCAATTCAAGATGAGGAAAAGGTTTGCTAATGCCATATCAATGGGCATGAAGCTACCATCCTCCGAAGGAAAAATTACTGGTGAAATAGAAATGCACCCCTCCTATTGCTTATATCATCGGAAGATTTCGCACCCCACTCAAGAGTGTAAAGCTTTCGATAGGTGGTGGCAAGGATACGTTGCTCATCGACAACGCTTTAAGTGGGAAAAGTGCAAAACTCGTCGGGAGCGGAAAAATACGAACGAAGGGCTTAATAGAACTACCGGCGATTGTTGCATGGTTAACACCGGCGGGTCACAAGTGCCTACATTCGGGAGTGATTCTGATGAAGAGCTGGAACTTTCCCCTCTCTTTAAAGAGTCCACTTCGGGAAAAGAAGAAGAGCCGAAGGTTTGCGAAAATATCCGGATGCGTAATCGGACGCTGCCTGAAAAGAATCTCGGACCCTCAAACAGAAAAGATAAAGGGAAAGAAAAGGTCTCTGAAGATATCATCTTATATGACCAAGTGGTGGAGGAGCTAAGTGGCAAGGACCCGCCGAAGAGAAATAAGGTGGATTACAACGTCGTAGCGCATCTGAGGAAGCTACCGTCACAGCTCAGCATTCTTGATGCCCTTTTGATATCAAAGGAGGCGAGATATTCGTTAATCAAGGTATTACAAGATCCGGAGCAATTCCAAGCTTTCCTGGCCGAAGAAAAGATGAAGGATGAATTGGAGGAAGTGCATATGGCCGATGTCGCTTTTGGTGATGAAGACCTTCTCCTTGGGACGTGCGAACACAATCGCCCCCTCTATGTCTCAGGATACTGCCACGATATAAAGATAGGAAAAATCCTGATCGACAATGGATCCTCCATTAATCTCCTCAATGTGCGGGTGTTAAAAGAAATCTGCATGAGCGTCCAGCACCTTGCTCGAGACAAGATCACCATCTCCGGGTTTGACTCCCAGTCATCAAGAACCCTTGGGTCTGTGATACTGACGCTACGCTTCGGGATACTCGTTACGGACATTAAGTTTCACGTCATAGACGCCAAGACATGCTACAATGCTCTTCTCAGCCGACCGTGGTTACACGAGTACAACATCATCCCTTCTACACAACATCAGTGTATGAAATACGCTAAGGATGGTCTCGAGTATACCGTGGCGGGAGAACTGAATCCGTTTTCCGTGAACGAAGTCCGCAAATATGAAGATGCCAAGTACTTCTTGCCAGATTTCGAAGACACGGAAAGGTGTCACAAGCCGGAAAACAAAGCAAATGCCACCATCCCTGTCTTCGGCAGTGATACCGAGGAGGAAGAGGATATAGTTTATTCGGGGCCGCCCCAACACAACAAGCCAGGGCCATCTACTCCTACGTTAATCTTTGGTAGTGACTCGGAAGAAGAAGTCCATGCAGTATTCCCTGCTCGACCTTCAATACAAACGTCCGCTGACGAAGAGCAAAGTCTACAAGTCACCATGGTGTCGCTTAAACACCGTAAAGAACTGGATGCACTTGATATTTACAATGTAGAAGAGCTACAAACGTTCTATATCCCTCCCAGACGAGAAAGCGAAAAAGCAATTCTATTCTACCGCTCTGAAGAAACCAAAGTGGAGAAAGAAATCTGGCACGGCACGGATCCTACGCTCGACAGGCTTCAGCCTATCCGTCTTCCCAGATATTATACGGAAGGTTTGAAAAAGCTGCTGAAACGCCAGGGGATATCCTTCAAGCAGACCGTTCGAAAAGCCAAGTTTTATAACAAAGTCTGGAACGTTCCCAGGACTCAACGCAAACTGCCTAATGGGAGAATGGAGACAAAAGGACTTGGATACATCTGGTCAAAGAAACGAGAGCTACTAAACAGCTGCTATGTCATGTATGACTTCGATGAAGAAGCGGATGCTCAATGGGAGGACGCTAATCCTGAGCCAGTGAAAGTTACAGATGCAAAAGAGCCCAGTCCGTCGTTCGAAGAACAAATGGATAAGCTTATAAGGGAAGCGGGTCAAAAAGTCCGGGACGATCATAACCGCGAAATGGTCATCTACGAGAAAGCCAAAACGCAACGCCTTCTCCAGCAGGCTGTGAAAGATGAAAATGCCGCTCCTTGTCAACCTGTTATAAAGAAGGCTCGACGCAGAGGCGGAAACAAGTCAAAACGCGAAAAAGACGCTCAACAGCAATGAAGCGGGGCTAAAAGGCCACGCAAGCGGGAACCAAGCGGTTCCGATCTATCCCTCATGAGAAAAATGGGTCGAGCATACTCTTTTCCTCGGGACTAGACGAAGAAAATACTTGACCTCGCTTTAAAACATCAGATGCTTACACTGCCGGAGTCTAAACACCCCGAACAAGCAGGCGAAGTCTCACACCCGGACTATTGCCCTTATCACCGAGTGATAGGGCACCATCTCGAGGACTGCTTCACCTTTAAGAATTGGGTTGAAGATCAGTATCATCTTGGCAGGTTCACTCTGTCCGACAACTGGAGGGTAGCGCCGCCACAGAAGCACGAACCCAAGGCCACGAAAGAAGAACCAGTTCCACATTGGGATTGGAAGCGAATTCATACTTGTCACATGATAACAATATCAAAAGAAGAGCCCGAGAACATGGATGGCCTTCCCTGGTGCTTCGAAAACAGCAACGATGAGGTAATCTCAGAATTCCCACCAGCGCCAAAAGAGCTGGAAGATGGAATCCATACCACCGCAGATAACCTCAAGAAAATTGAGTTGGGAATGACAAACGATCCACGACCGACATTCATTAGCGAGCTGCTGTCTGAAGAGAAGGTGGCTTCATTAAAAGACCTGCTTATGCAGCACAAAGATTACTTCGCATGGAACTATTCCGAAATGCCGGGGTTAGATCCAGAAATTGCTGTGCACAGATTGGCGATATCCCCAGGAGTCAAGCCAGTCAAGCAAGCACCAAGAAGAATGCGGCTCGAGCTTGAGATGAGTATCAATACCGAGGTCAAGAAGCTGATCGACTCCGGCTTCATCCAGGAAGTTCAGTACCATGAATGGATCGCCAACATTGTCCCGGTGATGAAGAAAAATAGGACAGTGCGCATATGCGTAGACTTCCGGGATCTTAATAAAGCTTGCCCGAAGGACGATTTCCCAGTGCCAGTCACCGAACTGATGATAGACAATACGTCCACTCACGAGGTTTTCTCCTTCATGGACGGCTCGTCAGGATATAATCAGATAAAAATGCATCCCGAAGACCAGAAGCACACCGCCTTCAGGACTCCTTTGGGTATATTCTGCTACAAGGTGATGCCCTTCGATTTAAAGAATGCCGGTGCCACCTACCAAAGGGCCATGACAAGATCTTCGATGATCTTATACATGAAATCGTAGAATGTTATATCGACGATCTCGTGGTTAAAAGCAAATCATACGAGGAACATCTCGAGCATTTGAAGACCGTATTTCAACGCCTTCAGTAATACAACTTAAAGATGAACCCTCTCAAGTGTGCATTCGGAGTTTCCTCGGGCAAATTCCTGGGATTCATCGTCCGACACCGAGGTATTGAAAAAGATCCGTCAAAGATCAAGGCGATCATGGAAATGCCTCTGCCAAGGACTCTCAAACAGCTGCGGTCTCTCCAAGGGAAGCTCGTGTATATATAGCGATTTATAGCCAACCTTTCAGGAAAGTGCCGTCCAGCCATCTGATGAAGAAGGGAACCCCGTTCGTCTGGGACCAAAAATGCCAAAGCGCGCTAGACGAGATCAAACAATACCTGCAGAACCCGCCGGTGTTGGCTGCTCTGGTCAAGGGAAAGCCCATCATTCTTTATACAACCGCTCTCGAAGGCTCTTTAGGCTCATTATGGGCATAAGAGAACGATCAAGGGAAGGAAAGAGCACTCTACTACTTAAGTCGAGTTCTGCTGGGGGCAGAAAGCAACTACTCCCCCATTGAAAAACACTGCCTGGCGTTGATCTTCGCGATAACAAAGCTCAGGCACTATGCGTTGGCGCATGAGGTCCGTCTCATTTCAAAGGTGGACCCCCTTAAATATTTAATATCGAAGGCCATATTGACGGGGCGACGCGCTAAATGGGCCCTGCTCTTGATGGAGTTCTCAATAACCTATCAGCCTCTTAAGGCAGTGAAAGGCCAGGCGATCGCCGACTTCCTCGCTGAGCATTCGATACCCGCCGATTCTCCTCTGAATTGTGATCTTCCAGAAGAGCATGTGTTTGATGCGATCGACGGTGGTGATACCCGATGGGAGCTTTATTTCGATGGAACATCTTCCGTGAAGAAGCGCAAACAAAGTACTCCTATAATAAAATCGGGGGTAGGACTCATCTTTGTAACTCCACAAGGTGGGATAATGCGTTTTGCCTTCTCCCTAACAGAGCCAAGGACAAACAATGGAGCCGAATACGAAGCTCTAATAGCAGGCCTCGAGATCGCCATTGACATGGGAATTGAAAACCTCCTCATGTATGGAGATTCCCAATTGGTCGTTAGTCAAGTAAACAACGACTACCAAACATGCAAACCAGAATTGGTGAAGTACGGCGAAAAAGTGCAACAATTGTTGACCTAAATTCCTTCCTACACTTTGGAAAACATACCGCGCGCGGAAAACAGCAAAGCGGACGCGTTGGCCAAGCTCGCCAAGGAACCGGCCGATGAGAACCTCGATAACGTAAGAATCGTGGTACAAAGCCGTCGGGTGCTAGCCCCAGCAGAAATATCTTCGGAATCATCCGAAGAAAAGGGAGCGACTGAGCAGACGACCCTGCAAATAAAAGATCGGGAAAATACCGAGGATTGGAGAGAAGTCTTTATAGACTACTTCAAATACCGCCGAACGCTCGAAGATGCGTCCTCAAGACATCAGCTTATGAAACGAGCTCTGTCTTTCGCCTTCGTCAATAATACTCTGTACAAGAGGTCATTTGATTCTTTATGGTTGAGATGCCTGGGACCTGACGAAGCGAAAAGAGTCATCCAGGAAGTTCATGACGGACTCTGCGGTTCTCACCAAGCGGGCCCAAAGATGAAGTTGAAGATCAAACAGATGGGCTACTACTGGCCCATGATGATTCAGGACAGCCTCGAATATGCGAAGCAATGCCACTCCTGCCAAATTCATGGGGACTTCATCCACCAGCATCCAAATCCACTCCATCCAACGGTGGCTAGTTGGCCATTCGAAATGTGGGGAACTGACATAGTCGGACCTATCGAACCAGCATCGTCCAGGGAACATCGATTCATCCTGGCAACGACTGATTACTTCTCCAAATGGGCAGAAGCAGTACCGTTGAGAGAAGTGAAGACGGAGAATATCCTCCATTTCTTCAAGACGCACGTCATATATCGGTTTGGAACTCCGCGACGGATCATCTCCGATAACGGGCCAGCTTATAGAAGCCACAAAATCAGTCGCTTCACGCAACAACATAAGATAGACTGGAGATATTCTTCGGTTTATAATCCGCGAGCTAATGGTCTAGCCGAGGCCTTCAACAAGACCTTGACAAAGATCATGAAGAAAACGGTGTCCCGGAATAAGAAGGACTGGCACGAGAGATTGCAAGAAGCTCTCTGGGCGTATCGAACTACGTTCAAGACAACCACGAATACACCGCCATACGCGTTGGTATTCAGTGCAGAAGCAGTACTCCCTCTAGAGATAAAGTTACCCTCTCTACGAGTGGCGGTTCACTACGAGCTGACGGACGAAGAGAATGCTCACCTTCGGCTTGAGGAGCTTGATGCCCTTAATGAGACCCGGCTAATAGCGCAAAAAAATCTGGAGGCCTATAAAGCAAAGATGACGCGCTCATATGAAAGATTGACCCGGTCAAGGACATTCCGCCAAGGCGAACTCGTGCTAGTGGTCAAAAGGCCTATGATCCCCAATCGTGCCAAGCGGGGAAAGTTTGAGCCAAACTATGAAGGCCCATACATCATAGACAAGGTTTACCAAGGTGGAGCCTATCTACTTATGGATATGCACGGTGAAAGGCCTTACAAGCCAATAAACGGTCGATTCCTAAAGAAATACTACGCTTAGCGGGTTACCGCCTAGGTCAATGGTAGATGACGACGACTATGTCCACTCGCTATCTTCTTAAGCTCAAACTCTATAAACAGTAGCCAATCTTCTCAATGACGGACCGAAACGTCTTTAAACTAATGGAGGACCGAAATGTCCTTAAACTGCTACCGCAGCATCTTTAGGCTGACGAGAAGAATAAAAAAAATATATATAATAAAAAATATATAAAAACGGTATGTCCATAAGCAAAAAAGGGCACGGATGAAAACCTGAAAGGGCTCCGTGAGTAAAATCAGCAGAGCTACCGGCGAGTGTTCATGAAAACCCGAAAGGGTGCGACCTCGTAAAAAAAATATATAAAAAAGGTATGTCCATAAGCAAAATGGGCACAGATGAAAACCCGAAAGGGCTCCGTGAGTAAAAACAGCAGGACTACCGGTGAGTGTTTATGAAAACCCGAAAGGGCGCAACCTCGTTAAAAGACACGTACAGGGTCCCCTCGACCTTGTAAGGAGAAACCACCCGCGTGAGATCCTTACGATTCACAAGGGAGCAGCACACTTAGGGATCCCCACGATTCCTAAGAAGAAAATACACTTGTGAGATCCTCACAACTCGTAAGGAGAACTCTCTTATGGGACCCTCACGGCTCATAAGATTTGAAAGTCTTAAGTTACAGAGACCTAAACCTGTGCTTAAGCAATCCCCACAACTTCCAATATTGCCCTACAAGTGGCTCAACGCTGACCCTTGTATACAATCCACGGGCGCGAATAAATATTTCCTAACCAAGTCCCATCCGTGACTGGGGATATATACACATGATGAACAACCCTTATAAGTCCTCTCGGCTTACAAGGAGAAAACCCTCTTGTACGACTTACAGAGGAACATACACTTAGGAATCCTCACGATTCCTAAGGAGAAAATACACCTACACGATCCTCACGACTTACAGAGGAACATACACTTAGGAATCCTCACGATTCCTAAGGAGAAAATACACCTACACGATCCTCACGACTTGTAGGGAGAAATACCTTTGTGAGACCCTTACGGCTCATGAAGTTAAAAGCCTTAGTTGACAGGACCTTAACCCTGTTCGCTAAGCCACCATTGTTCGACATCGACAGAGGTAAATGATGATTTTCTCCTGGTAATATCCCAGTTGCAGCGGTGCTGATGCCGAAATCGGTGTCTAATTTCAGGTTTACGGTGAAAAGCCGGTAGGCCGCACATGCATACGAAATAGCCGAAATGATAGGGCAACTTGCAATAAAAAGCAGCAAGTAAAAACGTATGCATACAAAATAGCCGAAATGATGGGGCAACTCGCAATAAAAAGCAGCGAGTGAAAATAAAATAAATAGCCGAAATGATTGGGCACCGCGAAAAGTAGCCGAAATGATTGGGCAATCGCGACCTTCGCGATATAAAAGCTGAAATGATAGAGCATCGCGGAAACAAAAAAAGAAGAAGAAAAGATGATAAAACTTTGGCCTTACAGCTGAGATCACATCGATCCCTGTATACAATCCAAGGGCGCAAACAAAGAGGGAACCATACCTCCCTAACAGGCTCCGCCAGAAAACGAAACTAAATCTTGACGGTTCGTTTCAACACCAGGGAAACAAATATCCTTGCCAAATACCTCAATTCAGGGAAACAAGCGTCCTTGATGAGAGCCTCTTGATCTGCGTCGACTCGCAGAGAAACCAGTGTCTCCGTGGAAAATTCTCGATCCGTTTCAACACCAGGGAAACAAATAATCCTTGGCAAATACCTCAATTCAGGGAAACAAACATCCTTGATGAGAGCCTCCTAATTCGCGTTGACTCACAGAGTGTAGGGTTCCTAGGCACTCTTGTGAAGGTTCATAAGGCATCAAACATACCCGAATAAAATTTTAGACATGCTGAACAACCCAAAGCCGGGATCTTTGCTAGATTATTAGGGTTTAACATGCAAGATAATATCTTTAAAGCTAAGTGTGAGAGATTACAACCTTTGTAGTCCGCTCCTTCGCTTCACAAGCTCCGAGTAGAAGTCCCTTCACCGCGATCCACAATCTCCCGGACTCAAGAGAGGCTCCACGACTCGAACGATCCATGCTAGCTTGTAGTGTTCCGCTTCTCCGATGATCTACGTCAAAGTTGCTATAACCCAAGCTCTCTCACTCTAATGAGGTGAACACCCTAATCTAATGGGCTAGATTAGATGAGGATGATGGAGTAGTATTTATGCTTTCTTTTTATATCATTTTCCCACAAGAACTCATCAAAAAAGAAATCACAAGTAAGCTCTCTCAAAAACTCAAGAGAGAAGAAGATGAAGAATAATGAGAATGAGATAATCCTTTTGTGATGAATAGTAATAAGAATATATGATTGATATGGAACCATGGTCAAGGATGATAGGCTTAACCCTTGTAGAGAATAAACTAGAGCTAGGGTTTGGTTAGGTTAAGTATGAGTCAAGGATAAGTATCAACCATAATATCTTAACCAAGACAAAAGGAAATCCTTCTAGAATAATCAAGAAGGAGCTAACCCTAATCAAACCCTAATCTCATTCTATCATCCTTAAACATGTTTCATAATAAATCATATCATGTCACAATAATATATATCACATATATATTATATATTTGCAACAAAAGAAAATAATACAATTAACATATATCACATATATATCAATGTATTAATCCGGTGAGAAAATGAAATAATAAAGCGAGCCAATATTAGATAATGTAATACAATATATCATATATATCATTATACATTAAATCATCGAATCGACACTTGATCTGACGATCCGTCTATATCGAATATAACCGACTAATATATCATGTACCGATTCATCGAATCAACACTTGATCCGATGTCCTGGTTCATATCTAAATATCGCGAGAATATAATACGGTATCTCATATCGCATTATCCTCGGTCCTGCATATATCACATATGTGCCTCTACTCCGTTTTTCCTGAGCCAAGAAACCTCTGTGTAGGACTCTAAAGAATCGTCAATACGCCGGTAGCAGGTGATGGTCATATCAAACACCCACAAGCTGCAAGCGGTCAGCTAAACGTAACAGCCACCCAGGTATTGAGCGATCAGAAGATCAACAATCTAGCCTGTCCGTTCTCCTGTGAATCCAATCAGTAACACTCCCGTACAGTCCGGTCTGTTCGTCTGATATGTCGCATATCAAGTCTAGGGGTGGTATACGTCAGACCCCAGTAACCGATAAGTCGTGTCGATGTGAGGCTCAAAACAGGTCGAGAAACTACTGGTAACACTTACCGGTATATCTCTATATCAGCCCTGGCCAGGGACTTCTAGTTATAGCTAATCGAACACAGCACAACATCAACTCCCTACACCGGGAGAGACGAATCCCCTCCTATCGCTCATTGCCTCCATGTGATTCGGGACTGTACCCAAAAGCCACCATTTTGCACGCCCTCTTGGACGTGGTAAGGTGGAAATCAAAGCACAGTGGGAATCACACAAGACTCTATGACGATCTCGGGTCTACAGACTACCCTGTACCAGTGTCACCGGAGAACTGCCATCTGACGTGTGCTATATCACCATCTGGGAGTTCTCGGCGAGTCCGTCTAGTGTACCCAGTCTCCACTGAGCACCCATACACCATCCTTGATGTCAAACACCGATGGATATGGGATCATCCATCGCCCATCATATGGGTCAAGATGCGTATACGCTAGTCTACTCTGGTGTATCCATGCCCTGTCTCGATATACCCTCGACTAGGAACAGTTATAGGATGTACTCATCGACTACCGTGGCCCCACTAGTATGATCTCATCATAATCCCAGTAGTCGAGTACAGATCCTAAGGGCTTTATCAACATGTGAGAGAAATACAGTAAACCAATACAAGTCAACATGTTAAGATAAAGTGAAACCAAATAGCATACTATCATGACGAGCAAGAAAGTCCTCTCTGTATATATCCAAGCATCCATCAAAATAAACATCATATATACAACAATAGCCTCTAGGGCATATACATAACTAACAATCTCCCACTTGCACTAAGGCCAGCTGTTGTAGTATCTCATACCCAGCATCCCGAATAATCTCTTAAACTGTATCTAGGGAATTGCCTTCGTGAGTGGATCCGCAGTGTTATCCTTCGTATCTACTCTCCTGACCTCGATCTCCCGGCGATCAACTATCTCTCTGATCAGGTGATACCGCCTCAGAATATGTCTGGATTTCTGATGGGATCTGGGTTCCTTGGCCAAAGCCACAGCTTCATTGTTATCGCAATATAAAGGTATTGGATGCTCAATGGATGGAACCACACCAAGTTCACTAATGAACTTCTTAACCCAGATAGCCTCATTGGCAGCGATGTATTCAGCCTCCATCGTCGAGTCTGCAACGGTATCCTATTTGGAACTCTTCCAACATACCGCCCCTCCATTGAGGGTAAAGACAAATCCCGAGTGCGACTTAGAGTCGTCCTTATCACTTTGGAAGCTGGAATCGGTAAAGGACTCCACCCGGAGTTCTCTGTTACCATACACCAAGAACATATCTCTAGTCCTTCGCAAGTACTTGAGAATGTTCTTCACAGCTGTCCAGTGACTCTCTTCAGGATCTGCTTGATACCGACTTACTACACTTAGTGAGTATGCTACATCAGGTCTGGTACATAGCATCGCATACATGATAGAGCCTACTGTCAAAGCATAGGGTATCTCTTGCATGCGAGCTCTCTCCAAATCAGTCTTGGGTGACATCTCTTTGGAGAGAGTGAGTCCAGAGATCGTGGGTTGGTTCCCACGCTTGGATTCTTCCATACTAAACCTCTTTAGTATGGTGTCAATGTACCTGGATTGAGACAATCCCAATATCCATTTAGATCTATCTTTATAGATCATGATTCCCAATATGCAGGAGGCATCACCTAGATCTTTCATTGAGAATCTTTGTGATAAGAAGAGCTTGACTGATTGCAGCATAGGAATATCATTTCCTATCAAGAGTTTGTCATCCACTTACAATACGAGGAAGACAACCTTACTCTCTGCTACCTTTTTATAGATACAAGGTTCATCTATGTTTTTGATGAAGTCAAACTCTTTGACTACAACATCAAAACAGATGTTCCAACTCCGCGTTGCTCTCTTCAACCCATAAATGGATTTAAGCAGTTTGCATACCTTTCCGCTGCTCCCACTATCTACGAAGCCCTCTGGCTGAG
Source organism: Agapanthus africanus (assembly GCA_030015575.1). NCBI lineage: Eukaryota > Viridiplantae > Streptophyta > Magnoliopsida > Asparagales > Amaryllidaceae > Agapanthus > Agapanthus africanus. The sequence goes on from JASDDO010000031.1 coordinate 143,561,308, forward strand.
TCATGTACACGCACTTTTCTAAATCACCATTTAGAAAGGCGGTCTTAACATCCATTTGCCAGATTTCGTAATCATGGTATGCAGCAATAGCAAGTAAGATCCGGATGGACTTAAGCATAGCCACTGGAGAAAAGGTTTCGTCATAATCCATACCTGGTCGTTGACGAAAACCCTTTGCTACAAGTCTAGCTTTGAAAGTCTCAACTTTTCCATCTACACCAAATTTCTTTTTAAAAATCCACTTGCTCCCAATGGGTTTTATCCCTTCAGGAGCATTTTCTAAAGTCCATACTTTATTAGTGTACATGGATTCCATCTCAGATCGCATTGCATCCAGCCATTTCACAGAGTCACCACTCATGATGGCCTGCTCGAAACTAGTCGGGTCATCATCTTCCATGATGCAATCCTCGCTTCCACCATCAATGAGAAAACCGTAGTATCTCTCAGGCGGATGAGAAACCCTGCTAGATCGGCGGAGAGGCTGGGATTCGTCGAGTACTACTGAATCCTCTGGTTCTACCAAGTCTTCTGTTATAGTTTGTGTTGCTGGAACCTCTTCCAGTTCTACCTCAATGCTACTATTCTGTTTCATAAGAAAACCTTTTTCTAAGAAAGTGGCATATCGAGAAATAAACACCTTTTGTTCTTCGAGGTGGTAGAAGATATACCCTTGTGAATTTTTGGGATATCCTACAAACTTACATAAGACAGATCTTGCCTCGAGTTTGTCCGGATTTTGCCTTTTGACATAGGCCGGACAACTCCATATCTTAATATAATTAAGATGTGGTCTCTTCCCTTTCCATATCTCATATGGAGTGGTAGGCACAGATTTGGTGGGAACTCTATTCAGTAGGTCTATGGCTGTTTCAAGCGCATATCCCCAGAAGAAAATAGGTAACTCAGCTGTACTCATCATAGAGCGCACCATATCTAATAGGGTGCGATTCCTCCATTCCGATACACCGTTGTGCTGTGGTGTATATGGAGGAGTAAGCTGAGAGAGAATCCCATTCTCTTTTAGATAATCTAGGAACTCATTGCTTAAGTATTCTCCTCATCGATCAGATCGAAGAATCTTAATACTTTTTCCCGTTTGATTCTCTACTTCGTGCTTATATTCTCTGAATTTCTCAAAAGCTTCAGACTTGTGTTTCATCAGGAACACATGTCTGAATCTAAAGAGAACGTCAGTGAAAGTAATGAAGTAGGAAGAACCGTTCCTGGCATGCGTAGACATGGGACCGCATACATCACTATGTACCAGTCCTAAGAGTTCCGTAACTCTTTCTCCGTGTCCACTAAACGGAGCTTTGGTCATTTTTCCTTTGAGACATGAATGGCAAGAATCATAAGATGATAATTCGAACGGATTCAAATATCCATCTTTATGTAACTTAGCCAGTCGTGTCGCATTAATATGACCAAGTCTACAATGCCACAAGAAGGATTCGTTCATTTCTAAATTCTTCCTCTTGTGTGTGTTTTGTATATTGAGGACTGTATTTTGATTTAGAATGAATATGCCATTATATAACGAGCCTGATGCAATCAACTTTTGATCTAGGAATATGTTCATAACATTATCCTGTACTACAAAATTATATCCTTCTTTACTTAATAAAGAAACTGATATAATGTTGCACATCATGTTCGGTATATAATAGCACTCATTCAGAATCAGTGTATCACCACTTGGTAATACTAGGTGATATTCACCAACTGCTTTGGCTGCAACATTTGCTCCATTCCCTACTTGAACGGAATGATCACCTTTTCTTAGTTCTCTACCTTTACGTAGCCCATGTAACATTTTACATATGTAGAAGAGACCTTGAAATGCTCTTGTCTAAAGTCCTTAGTACAATGAAAATAAAAGAAAAAAATGTGAATAAAGAAAAAAAAATGAACACTGGTTTTTGTGATTACATAAGGCTGCAAAAATAGAAAAATATTTAGCGATGGTGCTTCATCACCTAGTGCCTTAGACCAACTGGTTTGGGAGTCACTGCTAAAAGCCTTGGGTGTTGCAAGACTAGGAATTACGCTTTAATGTGCAAACACATCTTGTAATCGGTTGTTGGTACCTCAAGAAGTATTAACGGTCGCATGAAGGATGTGTAAGCAAAATTCATTAAAATTCACCTACTAATAAGTATTTTGGACAACGGACAAGGGCATGATTGCTTGATTTGAATTTCCAAGTGTAGGGGTGATTTATACACACACGTGGGGATATATGATTGGAGTTTAGATAAGAGAAAGGAGTGAAGAATAAAAATTGTATCTTTAGTAGAGTTGATAGAAAATCCTAAGTGGAGATGGAACCCTAGAAGGAAAACTTAAGAGATGCCGAAAGCTAAGTAAGTCTATAGAACATATATAATCTTAAGTTAAATGATGAGGAAGTGTGAAGAATATGGGTGGATAATTTACGGGTTGACGATAATAGAATTCCTTGTTAGAAAACTTAATTGGAGAACAAAAGTTGAAAAGCTGAATTGATAGGATTTTGTGGGTAGTATCCGCTGAAAACCCTCAGGAGACAACACTCCTCCTACTAGGGACACCTAGAGGTTTAACGGCTTGTTGCACGTGCTCAGTGCAATCGCGTTTCCCTGCGAAAGTGCGGTTAGGATTTTGGTGAATAAAAATAAGTTTGCTCGAGGACGAGCAAAAGATAAGTTTGGGGGTATTTGTTCACACCATAATATTGTATTATTATATTCCCCATTCTTATTCGTTTTATAAATAAACAGGTGCTTTTGACGCATGTCTGCTACATATTACAGGTTACAGGTTCTTGGACAGAAAACAGTGAAAACGATGAAAAGACGATGCAAAAGTGGACTTTGACCAACAAACAGAAGACTCTTGATCAAGCCTACATCAAAGATAAAATTCACAAAGTACAAGGCAATGCATGGTCCAAGATTACAAAGCGAACGGTTAAAAGTCCACCACAATTATTCGCTGGAGATCTGGAAGAAACATAGAAGCTATTTTAATAAAAGAACCAAATAATAAGGAAGCCCAAAGACAGAAGAGCCCACAAAGGAAATTTCAAGGCCCACTACTTCCATTTAAAGAGACAGAGACATAAAATTTTACCAAAGCTTGGAGTCTACTTTGACTAGGTCTTCTGAGGGTATTTTTGTAAATGCAGACGTGTGAATCAATTGTAACCTAGGGTTTCTATCTCCTATAGATAGAACTCTAAATCATTGTATTCTTTTCACGACTCCTTTTAATAATAAATTCAGAATTCTTTATGGAGAGCATCGGTGTTTCTTTTCAATTCATGAATTCAGATCTGACAACTCTGCGTTGATGATTGGAGAGATGCATCTGTAAGTAGATTTAATTCCTTGCTCTAGTTTAGATTTCAATTCTTTGCCCTGGGTAGATTTAATTTCTTGCCGTAGATAAATTGTTTAGAGTTAGCTTTGGGGAAGGATTTTGAGAGATGAGATCTCTCATCCCTTTCTTACCCATAATATATTTTCAATAGGACTCCATGCATACACGCACACACCGTGCCCTACGGCACCCTATCCCTCGAGGTAGCGGTGATACCGTAGTATAAAGGCCTGGTTGCGCGCGTTTTCCATGGAGGTTAGGATAAGGATCTCTAAAGGAAGGACAAAAACCTAGAGGAAGGAACACCTTCCCGAATGGATCTAATCCCCTTTATTGATAATTACCATAACTCCTCATAGATCTTCATTCGGGTATAGAAAGCGTTGAGATTTACTTACATTTTCAAACCATCCCTAAACCTAACCCTAACAAGACTAGATCTAGAAAATCGTAGTATAGAATAATTATGTTTTTAGATTTAATAATCAATCCGAACACCCTTCGAAATTAACTCGCTAGCGTGACTAGGAGATTCACAACATCCCTGTGGACCGACCCGTACTCACCGGCTAGCTTCATGCGACGCCGTTCTTGATTGCGGTAATAGATAGTTTTTGAGATAAATCACGCAGTTGCGCTGCGCTTTGCGTTGCGCGACATGTGTCAGCGCAGATGTGCTAGCGCAGTTGCGCTGCGCTGTGCGCTGGGGCATTTGCGCCAAACAGAATTAAGATTTTGAAGAAATCTTTCTGTTCTTGATAAAACAAGAAGATTTTCTTCTGTAAAACAGAAGCCCTTGGATCAAAAATCCAACGGTGGGGAAAATTCACCAAATCACACAGAGAAAGATCCCTTTAACAAATTTATGAGCACTATATAAAGGCCCCTAGACCTTAATTTGAAGGCATGAACATTTGGTGAGAAATTAAAAACTTCAAACAGAGAGAACTCCGAAGAATTGGAGAGAATTCCTCAAGAATAAAAAAGGTAAAAACCTTTAGAAAAAAAGAGAAAATTCTCTTATGAACAGATCATTGATCTGAGAACAAGATCAAGGATCTCCAATAAAAAAAATATAAATAAATAATAATAAGTGCTTTGCACTTTTCTATGAACCATTGGTTCCTTGAGATAAGAAAAAATAAGAGGAACTTGTTTTCTTTGATCTAAATTAGATCAAGAAAACAAAAAGTGCTTTGCACTTCTTTTATGAACCATTGGTTCTGGAATCTAAAAGATTCTCAAGTTAATAGTGCTTTGCACTTGCAGAATTGCGCTGTTACGCTCTTGGGTTGGCGCAAGCCACCTGAGAGCGCCACGTGTCAACATCTGAATCATTTGCGCTATGCGCTTTGAAATAGAGCCTTGCTCTCTGAAACTGGCGCAATTCACTAGAGCGCGCCACGTGTCAGCAGCGCAGCGCACTGCGCTTACATGACACGTGTCCTTACCATAAGCAAAGCGCCTGACAAATGCATTGCATTTCTTCTGCTAAAAGGCCAGGCCCAAATCAAAAAGACCTAGCAGGCCTAAATAAATTGCAAAGCAATAAATGGGCAGAGCCCAGAACAAATTGATGCTCTGCATCTTTTATAAAAGGGCAGAGCCCAAATAAAATTGATGCTCTGCATCATTTATGAATGAGCAGAGCCCAAAACAAATTGATGCTCTGCATCCTTTATGGGCAAAGCCTTAGCACAAGTCTAATAGACCAAAAACAAACAAAGCGTTGAATATTTTTCAACTGGACTTAGCCCAATCATAGCTGTAAGTCCTCAAATTAAATTGACTGAGCACAGCTGCTTTCTTAAATCAATTTACGATCGGTTCGAGGGTACATCTCCAAACTCCTTTGACTCCTACCGTTGTAATCCTTCAACGATGTCAGAGAGGTGACGGGTCCCGACAACCACACATCAACACGGACTGTGGGGTCCTTAAACTCATGGACTTAAGCATCCTTAAACTAACACACGGACTGCGGGGTCCTTAAACTCATGGACTTAAGCGTCCTTAAACTAAAAGACGGACTGTGGGGTCCTTAAACCCACGGACTTATGCGTCCTTAAACTAAAACACGGACTGTGGGGTCCTTAAACCCACGGACTTAAGCGTCCTTAAACTACCTATGGACCACCATGTCCCTAAACTGGAACATGGAACACCCGTCCCTAAACTGGAATATGGACCCCTATGTCCCTAAACTGGAACATGGACCACCACGTCCCTAAACTGGAATATGGACCACCACGTCCCTAAACTGGAATATGGACCGCAATGTTCTTAAACTACCTATGGACCACTACATCCCTAAACTGGAACAATAGAGTCCCCAAACGCTCTTTTGTCGGATCCAAACGATCCCGTTAAGTTGATCTTTGTCTCAAATCAGACTAACGTATCCTTAACAAACGTTTAAGTCGATCTTAGCCTAAATATGGCTAACGTATCCTTAAACCAAAACACCAAACCCAAATCTAAGTAAATACGGATTTGGACTAATCCACGTCCTACGGGCGACGACATCACTTAGTCTCCGTATACAATCCATGGGCAACCACAAACAAAACAAACACACACGACACGAAGTGAAATTCTGGAGAAGGAGAAAGTTGTTGCCGCGATGCAGTAGCGTAATTAACTGCAGGGGCTTGCACCTGCAGGGAAGAGCGTCCCCACAATAAAAACCCCCTCAAGCGAGGGGGAATCTGACGAAGTCTGCTACATCGGCCGCATCCGTCTAAACCTCCGATACACGGTGCTATAAATCAACGTGGCATCTTCGGAGAGGTGGACGGATAAAACCAAATAGCATCTGCCCCGAATCTCAGCGTCAGGACTTCGCAGTCCTGTGCGCCGTCTTTCGGAGGGGAACAGTGTTTATCGTGGAACACCTTCGTTCGGTTTTTAACAACTACTGCATTCTCGTGGGCTTCATCCCGAAGCTCGTTCAATTCGTTCAACTGCAGCTTTCTATTGCTGCCCACATCTCCCAAATATAGATTCAACTCTTTTATTGCGCAAAATGCCTTATGCTCTATTTCAACTAGAAGGTGGCAAGCCTTTCCATTAACAAGCCTATATGGAGACATGCCAAAATTGGTCTTATAGGTAGTACGGAATGCCCAAAGGGCATCAATAAGTTTTGATGACCAATCTTTACGGTTTTTGAAAACCGTTTTCTCCAATATTTGTTTAATCTGCCGATTCAAAATCTCGGCTTGCTTACAAATTTGGGGATGATAGGGCGTTGACAGCTTGTGAGTAATGGAGTATTTCCGCATTAAGGACTCGAAAGTCCTATTACAAAAGTGAGATCCATTATCACTGATAATCGCGCGAGGATGCCCAAACCGAAAAAAAAATGTTTTCTTTGAGAAATCTAACGACCACCTTGTTGTCATTAGTTCGGCTGGGCACAGTCTCGACCCATTTTGAAACATAGTCAACAGCAAGTAGAATATACATGTTCCCAAAAGAGTTGGGAAATGGTCCCATAAAGTCTATCCCCCAAACATCAAAAATTTCAATAACCGATATTGGTTGGAGCGACATTTCATTTCTCCAAGATATCCGGCCCAAGTGTTGGCACCGGGAGCATGTCTTGCAGTACTCATATGCGCCTTTAAAAAGTTGTGGCCAGTAGAAGCCACACTGCAAGATCTTTTCTGTTGTCTTTTTGGGGACAAAATGCCCGCCACACGCTTGATCGTGGCAAAATGACATCACGCTCTTAAACTCATTGTCGGGGATACACCGACGAATAATTTGGTCGGGACAACATTTGAATAGATACGGTTCATCCGAGTAAAAATGTTTTACCTAGGATAGAAATCCGAGTCTGTCCTGATTTGACCATTTGTTTTGTATCAGTCCGGTGGCCAAATAATTTACGATATCAGCGAACCAAGGTTCGCATGACACAGTTAAGAGCTGCTCATCTGAAAAAATGTCTTTTATAGGAATTTGAAGTGTAGGCGAAGAAGGGAGGCATCGAGGCATGAAAGATGGTCAGCGACTACGTTTTCGCATCCTCTCTTGTCTCTGATGACAAGGTCAAACTCTTGTAGTAAGAGGATCCAACGTATCAGCCGAGATTTAGCATCCTTCTTCGCGAAAAGATGGCAAAGAGCTGAGTGGTCCGTGTAAACGATGACTGGAGAACCGATTAGATAGGGCCTGAACTTTTCTAATGCAAACACAACAGCTAAGAATTCTTTTTCAGTTGTTGTGTAATTTAATTGGGCCTCGTTTAAGGTTCGGCTAGCGTAATAAATTACATGCGGCATCCTATTTATGTGTTGTCCAAGGACAACACCAATGGCGAAATCAGATGCATCGCACATAATTTCAAATGCATGCGTCCAGTCAGGAGATGAAAGAATAGGAGCATAAATAAGTGAGTTTTTCAACGACTCGAACGCCTTCATACAGCTTGAGTCGAAATCAAAAGTGGTGTCCTTGGCCAACAAAAGAGTCAAGGGTCTAGCTATCTTGCTAAAATCCTTGATGAACCGGCTATAGAAACCGGCATGGCCAAGGAAGGCTCGAATGTCTTTGACGCACTTGGGAGGAGGAAGATTGGAAATGACTTCAATCTTAGCTTTATCTATCTCAATGCCCTTTTGCGAGATGATATGTCCTAAGACAATACCTTCTCGTACCATAAAGTGGAATTTCTCCCAATTTAAAATGAGGTTCTTATCCCTACATCGGATAAGAACTGCGTCTAAATGTAGCAAACACTCATCAAAGGAGTCGCCGAAAATGGAGAAGTCATCCATAAAAATCTCCAAGAATTTTTCCACCATGTCTGAAAAAATGCCCATCATACACCGCTGGAAAGTAGCGGGTGCATTGCATAACCCAAAGGGCATGCGACGGTAAGCAAACGTACCGAAAGGAAAAGTAAATGTGGTCTTCTCTTGGTCATTTTCGGCGATGGGAACTTGATTATAGCCGGAGTAGCCATCCAAAAAGCAATAGTACTCGTGCCCAGCCAATCGTTCTAGCATTTGGTCAATAAAAGGTAATGGAAAGTGGTCTTTCCGTGTTGCAGCGTTGAGTTTTCTATAATCGATGCATACTCGCCACCCAGTTTGGGTGCGAGTAGGTATTAACTCATTCGCCTCATTAGTTATGACCGTTATGCCCGATTTCTTTGGGACAACATGAATGGGGCTAACCCACTGGCTATCAGAGATAGGGTAAATGATACTACTATCAAGACATTTTACAATCTCCTTTTTTACAGGCTCCTTCATTACAGGGTTGAGGCGTCTTGGTGGATCTCTTGCTATCTTGGCATTATCCATCATATGAATATGATGTTCAACTATTAGGAGACTAATCCCCTTGATATCCGCCATAGTCCAGCCAAAAGCTTGCCAATTATTTTGTAAGACCGTAAAAAGGGTTTTCTCTTGCTCGGGGGCTAGAGAGGCCGAGATGATAACAAGAAGGGTCTCATTCCCACCTAAGTAGGCATATTTAAGGTGAGACGGCAATAGCTTGAGTTTGAGTTTTGGAGGCGAAACAATTGAAGGTAAAATTGGTGAAACTGTCTCAAACTCGAAGGATTCCAATAGAGGTTCAAAGCGAGTGTAAGCAACCGAGTCGGATGGTTCAGCTAACTCATCCGAAAATTCAAAGGATTCGATCGGGTGGTAAATCTTCAAAATCGTTCAAAAAAGTGAAACACTCGTAATCGTTATCGGGTGTGAAAGCTGTGTCAGATTCAATGAGGAAGCACCAGTGGCGTCAAAACTGCTGTGATCGAACAGAAATTTTTCTAGCTTACAGTCCTCCTGAGTGATCTCTTGGATCGAGCAAACATCAAGTATATTAGCATTAGGCTCGGAGGGCTGATTCCCTAACTTAAAATGTTGAGTTCAATTGTCATGTTTCCAAAAGATAGGTTCATCGAACCATTTCGACAATTGATCACCGCATTAGAAGTTGCAAGGAATGGTTGACCAAGTATCACCAGAATTTGACTCCGGGGGTTAGCTACAGGCCGTGTGTCCATAACAATGAAATCAACGGGGAAAATGAAGTCCCCTACTTTAATTAACACATCCTATAACTCACCCTTAGGATGGGTGATGGATCGGTCGGCCATTTGGAGAGTACAATGTGTGGGTTTCAGCTCTCCAACGCCTAATTGTTCATATACTGAATAGAAAAGCAAATTAACACTGGCCCTAAGATCTAAAAGTGCGCGATTGATGTTCTTATCCCTAATAGTTATTGAAATTGTAGGACATCCAGGGTCCTTGCGTTTTTGGGGTAAAGGTTGGGTAAGAGCATCACTTACTGCACTAGCCAAGAAAACTTTCTTAGGTACCTGCAATTTCCTCTTTTTGGTGCATAAGTTCTTCAAGATTTTAGCGTAAGAAGGGACTTGTTGGATTGCATCCAAGAGAGGTATGTTAATGCTAACCTGTTTGAATAACTCCACTATCTTCTCCATTTGTGGAGTGGGTTTATTGGATCTCAACCTGTATGGAAATGGAATATTTTGAAAATTTATTGAGTCCAATGTTTGTGGAGTAGATTGCGGATTTGGAATGGATCCCAGTGTTGGTGTTTTCGTGGAGTAAGATGTGGGTCCGTTCGAATTAGAAGAAGTAGAGCCTTATGAAGAATGAAGAATAGGCTCTGAAGAAGATGAAGAAGAAGCGGCGGCCGGGATGTCATTATTGCCAACCTTGTTGTGCAATACCTTTCCAGATCTCAATGTGGTTACGGCATTCACATTATGATTTTGTTGTTCATGAGCAACATGTGCATTTTGTGTGTGACCAGGATTTAGCAATGGTTGAGATGGAAGCTTTCCCTTTTCTCGCTCGCTTAACGCAGCATTCAGTTGTGCAATTTGAGCTTCAATGGTTTTGATGCTTTGCTCATGTGATGCAATGTGTTGCACCAAAGACTGAATGGAAGATTGGATACTGGCTGAGGAATGTGTAGATTGTTTTAAAAACGCATCTAGACTTCGTTCTAGCGAGAAAACCTTATCATTATTTGGTTGAACAAAATTATTTTGAGGAAAAGAGTTGTTTGGTGCAAAATTGTTCATTTGATTTTGGTACGGTTGGGGCTGGAAAGGTTGCTGATATTGAGTTTGTTGAGGGGCTTGTTGTTGTGGAGGAGACCTCTGAAAATTGTTGTTACCATGGAATTGTTGTTGATTTTGATTCCAGACGAAATTTGGGTGGCTCCTCCAACTAGGATTATAAGTTGAAAAGTATGGATCGTTTCTTTATCTTTGCTGAAAGGTAGCATTGATTTGATCTTGTCCTTGAACAGGCGGGTTATAAGGACACTTTTCGGTTAAATAGGAAGGATTCGAACAACAAGCACAAATAGTGCGTGGGGGTAAAGCTGGGGCAGGAGAAGGCGATGAGAATTTGCTCTCAATTGCTTCTAGTTTTTTCGTGAGTGCAGCCATTTCGGCCATCATTGCAATCGACATATCAAGTTGATGTATGGCTGCCCTAGACTGACCTGATGAAGTAGATGTAGTGGTCTGTCTAGTGCTTTCCCACTGAAGTGTTTGTTCAGCAAGATCATCGAGAAATTGCCAAGCTTCCTCGCTCGATTTTGTAAGAAAGTGACCTTGACAAATGGTTTCCAACAACTGCTTAGTTGCTGGGTTCAGTCCTTCGTATAAGGTTTGGCAAAGTTGCCATCTCTCGATACCGTGGTGAGGGCACTGAACAAGAAGGTCCTTAAATCTTTCGAAACACTTCCAAAAAGGTTTGGAAGGAAGCTGGGAAAATTGATTAATTTCATTGTGAATTCTCGCAGTCTTGTGGTGTGGGTAAAACTTTTTACGAAAAGCCTTAACAAACTCTTCCCAACTTTTTATGGAATGCGATGATGTACTATATAGCCACTTTTCAGCTAGGTCACATAAAGTGAATGGAATGACACGTAGCCTTATAGCATCATCGGAAAGTTGGGTGGTCTTCATCATTGCGCAAACATTCTGGAATTTGTTAATGAAGAGATAGGCATCTTCGGATTCCAGCCCATGAAATTTGGGCAACATATTGATGAATTGGGGTTTAATTTCGAAGTTATCCCCATTATCTGGTGGAAGTGAAAGACAAGTAGGAAGTGCGGTGCTGGTTGGATAGAAAAGATCCTGGAGCGCGATTCGTTGGGACGCTTCGACAGGAGGGTGTTGTGGGTTATTCGCACCCAGTTGAGGTGGAATCATTCCCGTAGTAGGTAAGGGGTTGTTAGGATTGAATCCCGACATCTCCTTAGAAGATGATGAATTTGAAGATGGAGGTAAAGAAGTGGAGGGAGTTTCAACTTCGGAGTCGAACGCATCGTCAGTAGGCACTAACAAGACACAGACTAAATGGACGCTAGTGTCCCTAGTCCAACCGGACATACACTAACAAGGTGTAGTATAGTCAAAAAGGTAGAAGGTGTGGGTAAGAAAATGTCAATGAGGGAATGTGGGTGCAAGTTGGGTGCAATGGATTTCTAGCGACAAAATGGCAAGTTTTTGTAAAAATTTTGTTTTGTGGTTTTTTTTATAAGGAGTTTTGCAAAAGATTTTTTATAAGGAACTATGACACACTTTCAAGCAATCACAATATGCACAATCAAGCCCAGAGCTAGGGTCTCCTAAATCAACTAGACTGCTCCTAACTGGTCTAAAGGGAAAGTTGTGAGATATCCCTCGAATCGCCTCTTCACCGCCAATTGTGGCCAGGTAAGCACAAGTAAAGAAAAGAGGGATCTGCTCACGAATCACCATGAGACGGGCCTTTTAAAATTACCTTTCCCACTTGTCTAGCCTAGGCACCATAAAGTCAGGTTTAGATAAACGACCGATTGCCCACAACCTTCCTTTGTCCTAATAAGCACGATAGTCCTTATTGGCCGAGTCTAAATATTTTTTAATCAACTCGAGGGTTGATGCAAATGCTTTTTGTGATTTTGGGGTCCTAGGAAGGGTAATGAAATCCCCACCCAATCTAGATTGGTGTTATAGCCCCTTAAAAGTCCGTTTTAAAAAATGCAAAGCAGTAAACACACAAAATTCCAAAACATTTGCCAATTTTTTTTTCTTTTTATTTGCGGCGCAAAGAATCTTGCACAAGATTGATTTATTGGAGAGGGGGAAGAAGTTTTGCGCAAAGAACCCTACAGGAAAAATTTTCAGCGGATTTCTGGGGGTTATAGAGAAGACAAGAAATACTCACAGAGGTTTCTGAAGTGCCGACGTCAGCAAGTAACCGCGGATCCGCGGTCAAATGCACCAAACTGCGGCGGTTCCGCGGTCGATTAGTTGGTTCAATCCTCCTAAATTCTTCTATTGTGTTTTTTCCTCTGCCTGTTCAGATCTTCTGTTTCTGGATTTGTTCACCGAGCTTGCACCAGATCTGAATCTGTCCTTCTTCTTTTCCTACGCAATTCACACAAAAACCTTTCAAAAAATAACAAGATGATATTTTTTTATGTTTTTTTTTCTTTTCAGTTTTTTCAGTTTTTTATGATTTTTTAAATTTTAATTAACCTGAAATTACAAAAAGAAAATAACTACCGTTATCCCCGGCAACGGCGCCATTTGATTGATCGTTCTTCTGCGTGCGTTTTAAAATCAAAGAATAGAATACCGCAATCAATAACGGTGTCGCTTTGTAGCTAGCCGATTGAGTACGGGTCGGTCCACAGGGAAAACGTGTTCTTTTTTGATTGTTCTAATGAGTTAATTCCTATTTTTGGTAGGTTTTGAATTTTATAAAAACTAAGATTGAATTCGATTTGGATTAAAACCTTGCTAGGGTTAGGATTAGGTTAATTTGGAAAGTTAATTCTACTTACTGCTTCCTCTGCCCTAATTAAGAATATAGGTGTTAGGATAATAATTAACAAAGGGGATTAGTACGACTGGGAAGAAATATAGTTTCTTCCTTTTGGTCCTTGTCCGTCCTTTCTTAACTCTTAGCCCTAACCTCTATGTAAATCAACAACTACCGGTCTAACTAGGGAATCACCGCTATCTCGTAGGATAGGGTGCCGTAGTGAGCGGTGGGTGTTTGATTTACATCGAATCCTAATTTATAAAGTTATGAGGGCAAGAAAGGAGTGAGAGATTTCCATCTCTCAAACCTACCCAATCCTAACCCTAACAAGTGAGGAACTACCCACTCATTAGGGAAATTGCGACAAAATTCATTTTTATAAATTTTCTTTTTAATTAACTAATAAACTTGCAGATAAATAAAGACAGGTAAACATTGCAGAGAAATAAAATTGCAATTAAGAACACGAGATAAAAAAAATAACTTACTTTATTGATGCACTCTTGACGATTACAAAGGAATTGAAATTTTATCTAGAATTAAAAAGAGGCATGCCCCAAAAGAGGCTGTAGGCTTTCCTATTTATAGATAAGAGAAACCCTAGGGTTTACATCTGATCCACATTTAAAATTACAAGACTACCCTAAGAAAGTCAGGTCAAAGCACCGGCACCACCGACACTTTGCACCGACACGTGTTCTGCACGGCCGTGGAACCGCGGCCAGAAGCCTTGTTTGGCTGCGGTTCCATGACCATCTTAGGGGCTCTCTATCTCATCTTTTCAGGGTTGCTTCATGTTGCCTTTTTCTCCTGTTTTCTTCATTTGGTTCCTCAGACTCTTTTCTACTTTCTTCCAGATTTCCAATAGTGCAGAATTTGTGGACTTTTACCGTTAGCTTCACGTTGAAGTCTTGAATCTAATGCTGCCCTCGTACTTTGTGCACTCGAACTGTTCATTGATTTTCATTTGTTTCTTAAACTGTAGGCGGCATCAAACAGATTCATCTATTTGTTGGTCGTAGTCTCACATTTGTAGCGTCTTTTCACCATTTTCACTATATTGTTCTGAGAACCTGTAACCTGCAACTATTTAGCAGACATGCATCAAAAGCACCTATTTATTTACAATATGATTAAGAATGGGGAATATAATAATGCAAAATTTTGATATGAACAGTGCTGTCATCAGGGAGGAAAAGAAGTTGTTGCTTGATCGTAAGAGTGCATCCCCTGCTGGTAATCCAGCTATTCCTTTGAAGCGACGGATCGTCGTTCGTCCTCCTTTGAGAGAGGTTGCTACGGTTGTGGTACCACGTGCGATGCCCAAGATGCCGCCACCTCGTGCTCCCGTCGAAGTGGTAGCTATGGCATCTCCTGAGTCCGGCTTGGGTGCGGAGATTGGGACTCGCCGTCCGAAGTTGCCTACTAAACGCAAGCTCGTGTTACCGGCGGCCGGCACTCACTCGCAGAAGAAGAAGAAGTCGATTCTTTCTGTAGACGTTGTACTCGGCCAGGAGCCTCATGCTCCTTATAGCGAGGGCCTAAGCGAATATGGGACCAACGAGGGTTTATTTATGCCGCCTGATGATACCGATCTAGAGGTTGCCCTCGCTGCTTCCGAGCGACTAGCTAGCCACGAAGCAGGATTGATCACCCTCGCTCAGTCAGGTAGTCTTCATTCGTATCTTTTTGTTGTTGCATTACATTTTTATTATCGTATTTTGACTGACACTTTTTCTTCAACAGGCGTTTCCACTGAAGAGGCTCTCACAGCTTCTCTTAAAACTTTTGAAGAGGAAGAAAGGATTCGCGTTTCTTTAGGTGTTGGTATATTTCGGCTCATTGTGCCTTCATGCCCCCTTTTTTATGGGTAAACTAACTCTTTTTATATTGCAGGGACTACCTCGACTCAGGTTATCCAAAGTGTAGTGCCAATCCCGCAGGGTGGCACGGCGACGCTTACAGGGCCAGCTACTGAAGTCCCAGCTTCCCCAGTATTGCCAAAAGAGGCTTCGCTCAAGCAACCAATGACGGACGCCATAACTGCTCCAAAGGTAGCTCTTGGCTTGGACGATGACGTCACTTTGACGGAAGTCTTCAAGTGGTCTATTCTCACCGCCAAGGCTGACAGGAAGTGCAGAAAGCGTGTGGCGAGGGAACGTGATGTCAGCTTGGCCGTGGGTGCAGGTTCAAGCGCCATCCCATCCGTCACTATTTCTTCCGAAAACTCCCCGGTCGCCCTGTCTACCGCTCATAGACAGATCGTGCGCGCGGCTCGGGAGGCAACCGAGAATCCATCTCCAGGTAATGCAGCGCTTGGTATTTTTATTTTTATTCAACCCGCAAATTCTGATATACCATATCTTGTAGGGCCAAGCATTAGAGATGAGGTGGCGGGTGAGAAGAGAGCGACCGCTGAGCTCGAAATGGCTACTCTCTCAGGAGTCTGGGACTGCCCCGATCGCCGCTCTTTATCCTTGTAGTTCCCTGCTATCGGTGGACATCACGATCGTTACGATGACTTTCGTTGAATCAGGGGACGAAGCTGTGGGTGCAGAAACCATTCCAGTGGAGGAAAGCGAAGCCGCTGCACCTAGTGATGCTCTCGTCGTTATTTCGATTAGTGACCTATTAGGTAGATCTTGGGTCACTATTTTCTTTTTACTTTTCGATCCCGTTTAGCCCCATCTGATGACGTTTTATTTGCAGATGCAGTGGATGCAGAGATTGTGCCATCCGAAGCGCCTTTAGTCACTACCGTGACGGCTGTTGCCCCGTTGCCTTCTCCTATGTCGTATGGAATGCTGGAAGGTATATGTTTGCGACTTATCAGTTTCATTGTAGGCAATATACTCTATGTACTGACATCGCATTGTTACACCCTTGCAGGAGTCCTTTTTGACCATTTGTATCAGGCGCTGCACCCACATTTCTCCTTCCAGTCGGAGATTGCTTCATCTAGTGGCATTGGTGAGTACAGTCTCTAGCTAATATCTTTTCCTTTCTTTTACGGGTAGACAAGTCATTGCTAATTCTTCTTTTCCTTGACTGCAGCACCACAGATTGAAGGAGGGGACGAAAGAATAGTCGCGCCACCGGTACTTCCGGCTCTGCCTCCTGCCGTAACCGGTATAGTCGCCTTCATAATTCATGCAACTTCCTTATCTCTTGAGCCGATATCTGACTATGATTTGTTTTGCAGCAATCATACCGACCTCAGCTCCCTCCGAGTCTCAGATTCCCATGCCGGCAGGGCCTTTTGCCAAACGCCCATCTTCCAGGGGTTTTGCGAACAGCTTGAGGACGTTGAGCGAGTTCGTCGAGGATCTCGACGCCGAAGCTTTCGCATCTGCTACGGATTTTGCTGTGGAGGTTAATCCCATGCTGGCAACACTCATGAACTTTCACAGCGAGGGCGTCGTTGAGTCGTGGGTTAACTACTGTAGGAAGATTGAGGCATGTCTGTATGAGATTGAGCTCAGGTGTCCTGCTCCGGAAATGTCGGCTTCGAACTCCCAGCGGGCTGTGTGGGTCGAGCAGAACGTTCCTTTCCTCGCTATTTCGAACAGGAGGCGACTCTTAAACGAAAGGAACGTGATGTGACTTCTACCGAATCTGTCCGAATGCGTGCTTAGGTCGCAGCGAACGCTGCCCATCTGAACTCCATCTTTGAAAACCTTCAACGATGTATTTCTGACGGGCTGGTGTTGAGAAAGAAGCTTGACCTTACTGAGTAGGTTGCGCAGGGCCAGGAGGCTGCTTAGCGGGAAATTGATGAGAAACTTTCATCCTTTCTGCAGCAACGGGCCGAGGTTGAAGCGGAGTTGGCCGCGACGGCTGATCGTGAAAAGGGGCCGAGGGGAGTGCACGAGCAACTGGATGGTTTATTGAAAACGCCTCCCTCCCAGTAGTTGCCTTTGTATCAATTAAACATTTGTAATTATTGAATAAAATGTATCCATTTTTTATTCTTTCATATGATGTATCTTGTATTGTGTTATCATTTTCTTTCCTTTGCTTTATTTTCGGCATGTTACTTTGGCAAGCGTAGTCTATAGATGATAGAGAACCTTCCATCTTGAACTCTTTGCGAGGTAGCGATGGCTTAGGAAGCAGGTTTAGGTCGGCTGCCTAAGGCTTTTCAACTTTGTGACCCGTGAGGATCTCATAAAGACTTTTCTCCCTACGAGTCGAGAGGATCTTGTAGGTGTATTTTTTCCTTAGGAATCGGGAGGATTCCTAAGTGTGTTTTCTCTTGAGAGTCGTAAGGATTGATTGATACGATTTCGGATTGTGTAGTATGAAAATGAATAGAAATCACAATCAAAGAATTATTTTGACCGCAATCAATAACGGTGTCGAATGTAGCGCATTAGTAAGTGCGGATCGTCCATAGGAAAAGTGTAATCGTTCGTGTTTCGATTTAGATGAGTTGAAACTTTAAAGAAAAGAAAACAAATAATAATTCATGATTTGTAAATTGAAGTTCAAGAATTAGAAAAATCTAGATCTAATAACAAGAAAACATTAAAATCAAGAATTGAGATGTGATGATTTCCAAATCAAATATCAAGAATCGAAATGAGGCTCGTAGAAATCGATCGGATCTATAGATGTGATGAAATCTAGCGATTACGTATTCTTATCCTTCGATGAATTGATACTAGATCGATGATGATCGACGAGAATTAGGGATTTCTTATGAAACTAGGGTTTCATCATTTATCCCTTGTTCCTTCGTCGATATCATTCACATTCTAGCCTCTAGTAAATTCAAGAATCGATCGTGGGTCCCTAATTTCGAGCGATCACAATCAAGAAAGCATCGCAACGAAACTAGGTCGTCGATTCTTCAATTTGCTAGGGTTTACAAAACTCGTAGGACTTAAGAATCGTTTTAAGATTTCTTACATCACCATTCTATTGATCGTCTCGACTCCTTTACAAGCGGAGTTTTACTCAAATATCACAACAAGAACCACAATCACAAATTGAGATCGAATCATGATGCAAGAATTTAAAGAAAGCAAGATTAAAGAATTTCACCTTTTATTTATATCAACAATTCCGTTACAATCGCTCAAGAACTACAAGAGGAAGAACTCGATCGTCGATTTGTCTTCGCTCGTCTCCTTGAGTCGCGGATCGGCTTGGATCACTTGCTCGATTGAAGATCGGCTCCGCTCCTAAAAGGTTGAAGGCTTCTCGCTTGAATGGTACTCGGGATCTTGATTTGGCTTGGATTTAGAATTAGGGCTACAAGATGTGTCACTCAACTTGTAGGTGAAATGAGGGGGATTGGAGATTAACTAAAGATTGATTCAAGATTATCCATTAACCCTAGATCTAGGCTCTTTTTTATAGACTTCCAAAACCCTAGATCTAGGATTTCAAATTTGAATTTCCCTCCAAAAGTTTGTTAGCTAGAGAGGCTTCTAGAAGTAGTTAGTTAGAGGGAGCTTCTAGAACTAGTTTGTTAGGGGCTTAATCAAGATTAGCATGCTTAATGATCTTTGCTGATCTGGCAGAAGCTTCGAGGGTAATCTGGAAATTGAAGTATATGAAATGAATGTGGGCCCTGAGAGAAGCAACGTGGAAGAAATATGGAAGCTTGATGACGTCACCTCGCCGCGGATCCGCGGCGCAAGCGGGCTCCCTCCGCGGATCCGCGGCTCTTTATGGGCTTTGGTGCTTGTGTCTTCTGGTATTTATTTGGGCTGACATTTGGTCCTTTTTCTGATATGTTGAATTTAATATTTCCCTCTAGATTGCTACCAGATCTCAAGTCTTTGAGTTGGCGTATTTTTTTATCAGCAATTTGACAATTTTGGCTCGGTTCCTGGAATTTCCTACACAGACTTCGAAACAAGTGTTGCGCAATATAGGGATGATGCAATGCCATGATAAACAGTGAATTTCCCTTAAAGTGCCGGTTTTAAAGTATAACACATGCAATCTGGTATTTTACAGGTGTTTTGCTAATATGCGCAATATGAATACCGAACACTTCTAGATGAATGCAAAAGATAGGGAAATTGCCGTGTTAAAAATGCAGTATTTTCGATTGATCAAATTCCCCCAAACTTATTTTCGGTCGTCTCTGGCGAACTGTTTTATTAAAAAGAGAAGGAGAAAATAAAGAAAGAGAAAAACTATCTAGCACACTTTCGTAGGCAACACGATTGCACTGAACACGTACAACAAGCCTTTAAACCTCTAGGTGTCCCTAGTAGGAGGAGTGTCTGTCTCTTGATGGTTTTCAGCGGATTGCACCCACAAAATCCAATAATAAAAGGAAGATCATGAATATTACATTTAAAGAAAATAATTGTAAAAGAAAAGCCTTGAAAATTAGAGTTTCCAACTAAGCTAGCTTTTCGGTTGTCATGAGCCCTATCTTAATAGTCATGAAAAGATGTTAGAAATCGCGTCCTCCCTCAATAAAACATCGTCTTATTCTTCATTCCTATCTTTCTTCCAAACATCGATCATATCACCCTACGTGTGTGTAATAAACATCCCTACACCCGGAGAATTCAATTCAAGCTATCATACTCTTGCCCATCAGCCTCAGTACTTTTTAATTAATGAATATTTAGCTGAATTTGCTCACACACTTTCATGCGACCGTTAATACTTCTTGAGGTACTAACCGACCGATTACTTATGTGCTTGCTTATTTGGTGTTTTTTTCCTCGTCTTGCACCACCTAAGGCTTAACAGTGACTCCCAGACCAGTTGGCCTTAGGGCACTAGGTGAAAAGGCACCCTCGCTATATTTTTTTATTGCTCCCTTGGCGATAACAAAACCAGTGTTCATTTTTCTCACCATTTTATATTTTATTCATTTTTTTTATTTCCTTCATACATCAGCTTTTAGACAAGAGCATTTCAAGGTATCCTCTACTATCCTGAGTTTCAAGACGTGTGTAAGTGCGAATAGTAGGGTATCAACGTTCAAAATGTTTGGCTTCCAGAATAGAAACTATTTTTCAGACTTGTTTTTATCCTCAGATTAGTGACTTCCTTCATCTTACTAACCCTTGGGACAACGGCTCATAACTACTTATTACTAGTTCGTTTAAGAAAACTTCTAATTTTCTTGGTTTTCTTAAATTTTTCAAATCTTTTGGATGTAATTTTTCACTATCTAATCTTTTATTATCTTATTTATTTTCAAATTTATTTATATATTTTTTTTTTGAAATTTTTGAAATTTTTATAGGTTTTCAAAAATGTTGTGTGCTTATGCAAAGTATGATGCAAATGATGCGAAAATAAGCACAAATCTCCCCCAAACTTGTTTTCAACTGTGTCCTCACTGTTGCCATCCGCTAATTCTCGAAAAACCTGTAAGCTTGGGAGGAAATTTATTAACGGGGGCAAAATATTTAAGTGAAGATCCTCCCCCAAACTTATTCTATGGCTCATCATTTTGTAATTTTTTTTATATCAAGAGCCAGAAAATATACCCCCCCCAAACTTGAGTTAAGCTATGTTAATCTTTTGAAAATCACATGAGGGGGTCAAAAATCATTGGTCGATGCCAAGCTTTGCAAAGACCGAAAGTTAACACCAACCATTCGAAAATTTTATCAATGCAGTGCTCTGGTTCGTGGAAGAAGAAATGGGGAAATGGTAAGTGGTGGAATAGAATGTGTGTGCGTCTCATTTTGAAGAGACGATGCAGTGAATGTGATGGATTACTCGCATTCTTTCTACAGTTCAGAAAAAAGGGTGGAGGTTCAATTTCATTGATTGGGAGATGATTCATCTCAACACTCGTGTCATTCAAAAATGCGAGTTCATCAGCGAAGATCTCCTCAAAAGTCTCATCAATACCCCGAAGAATAATGTCATCACAAAGTGCGGGGTGATCTTCAGACTCTAAGAACAGTTCATAATCAGTGTTAGTTGTTGACCCGGACATCTCGGTGGAAGAGTCCGTATGTGTTTGATACATAGTTGGGTCAAACAATAATGTATGAAAAGAGTCAAGATCGGTATCATGAGGATCATCAAATCCGCTGCTGTCGACATCCATTAAGTCGACAGAACAGACCTGAGCAGCAGGTTCGGAGGGTGCACTTCCCAACTTATAAATGTTCAGCTCAATTGACCTATTCCCGAAGGATAGAGTCATAGAACCATTTCTACAGTTGATGATAGCATTGGAAGTGGCCAAAAAGGGGCGACCTAAAATCATGGGAATTTGATTCCGTGGGTTCGCTACAGGCTGTATATCAAGTACAACAAAATCCACAGGGAATACGAATTCCCCGATTTTTATTAACACATCCTCCAGTTCACCTCTAGGTTTGGTGATTGATCGTTCAGCCATCTGGAGAGTTATGCTTGAGGGCTTTAACACTCCGATACCTAGTTGCTCATAAACCGAGTATGGAAGCAAGTTAACACTAGCGCCAAGGTCTAGTAGAGCACGGTTGATGTGTTTTTCCCCAATAGAAATAGAAATAGTAGGACAGCCAGGGTCCTTACGTTTCCTCGGTACTTGTTGGGGGAAAGCTGTGTCTACTGTCTTTGCCATGAATATCTTCTTGGGCACTTGAGTCTTTCTCTTCCTAGTGCACAAGTTCTTAAGGGTTTTCGCATAGGACGGAACTTGTTGGATGGCATCTAGGAGAGGGATGTTGATGTTAACTTTCTTAAACATGTCCATAATCTTCTCCATATGTGGACTCAATTTGTTAGCCCTTAACCGATTAGGATAAGGTGCTTTAGCAATAAGCGCTGGGTCCATCATAGGAGAAGGAAGTGTGTGTGGACCCGATCCCAGAATAGAGGTAAGGATCGTCTGTGGAGAACTAGAAGAGGCGGGATGAGGTGGCGAGCCTTGTGGGAAACGAAGAATATGCTCGCAAGAAGATGGTGGGGTAGAAGAACTGGGGTTAGAATTAGAAGTAGAAGTGGAAGGAAAGGTCTCAGTCGGGGTATTATTAATTGATTTATCAGTATCATCAAACTCTTCCCCAACGTGATTGTCAAGCACTCTTCCAGATCTCAACGTGATTGCATTCACATGATGTGAATAGCTAGGATTGGGTAAAGGTTGAGCTGGAAGTTTCCCTTTCTCTGTTGCACTCATTTCGGCTTTTAGTTGTACAATTTGTGCTTCCATCGATTTGATATTCTCATTTTGAGAGACAATGATCTTCATCACATTCTCGACGGAAGATTGCAAACTTGCCGTCCCTTGGATGGATTGTTTCATGAAAGTATCCAAGGTTTGTGCTAGTGCAGGGGTATTATCTGTACCGGTCAATTGCAAAGAGTTTTCATGTGGTGCAAAAGTGTTGGCCGGATTTTGGAAGTTTTGTGATTGGAAGGGGTGCTGACTCAATTGAAGTGGTGGTTGCTATTGTGGTGGAGGGACCCTTTGGAAATTGTTTTGGGTTGGAACCGTGCTTTGAGATTGTGATTGGTTCCAAGCAAAATTAGGGTGATTCCTCCAACCCTGATTATACGTGGAAGAAAATGGATTGTTCCTAGGTTTTTGAAATGTGGCATTGGTATGCTCATGACCTTGAAACGGAGGATTTCGTGGACATTCTTCCGTCAAATGAGAAGGATCAGAACAACATCCACATACAGTTTTTGAGAGTGACATTTGATTTAGGGCGGCAACTAAAAATTTGTTTTCCATAGCGTCGAATTTCTTGTGTAAAGCTGAAATTTCAGCTCTAACTCCTATGGAAATATCATTGCCATCCCTAGACGATTGACTCACACCCTCCCACTGTAAAGATTTTTCAGCGAAATCTTCTAGGAATTTCCAGGCTTCCCCATCATCTTTGGTCATGAAGTTGCCTTGACACATGGATTCAAAGGTCTGTCTTGTGTTAGGATTAATGCCCTCATAAATGATTCTGCACAGTTCCCATCTAAGGATTCCGTGATGTGGACATTGGACTAACAGATCCTTGAAGCGTTCAAGACATTTTGAAAATGGTTCATTTGGAAGCTGGGTGAATTGATTTATTTCACTACGGACTCGAGCTGTTTTATGATGTGGGTAGAATTTCTTAAGGAATGCTTTGACGAATTCTTTCCAATTTGAAATGGAATGTGCGGTAGTGTTATACAACCACTTCTCGTCTATATCGCACAAGGTGAATGAGAGAAGACGTAGACGCATAGCATCCATAGAAAGATGTGAGGTGCCCATCATTGCGCATACATTTTCAAATTTGGTGATAAAGGCATATGCGTCTTCAGACTCAAGACCGTGAAATTTTGGTAGAAGGTTGATGTATTGGGGTTTAATTTCAAAATTTTCCCCGTTGGCTGGTGGAATGGAAAGACAGGTGTAAAGGGGACTTCGTGTAGGATAGCACCTCTCTTGGAGAGAGATGCGGGGTAGATTCTTCGCACCAACGGACGGCGGCAGAGTAGTGGTAAAGAAGTTCGATGGAGAATCGTCCATCGAAGTGGGTGTGGTGGTGGGTAATGAAGAGGTAAATGTAGAAATACCGACTTTTGGGTCGATCAGGGGGACGCGGACTAAACGGGCACTAGAATCCCGTGTCCAGCCTATCTTGCACTAAAAAGGGTTAGTACAAGTGGCAGCGTGACTTATAATTAGGGGAAAGAATATGATTGGTGTTTGTTTTGAAAAATATACGGATTTTTGAAAAAATGATGCGATCACAACAAATGCAACAAGCAAAACCTAAAATCTAGTGGTCATCTAGGTTAAAGCTCTAGACCGCTCCCAACTGCCAAAAGACAAGTCGCAGGATAAATCCTCCACTGCCTCTTTGTCTCTCCTATGGCCAGATAAGTGTCAGGTAAGTGGGAGGTTCTCCACTACGTAAGTAGTGGGCCTAATTAAGTAACCACTAGACTTCGACACACTTGCCTTAGACACCACAAAAGAAACACGGATAAGCAATAAATTACCCACGGCCTTCTTCTGTCCTAAGTGAGCGCGACGGTCCTTAGAGTCATCTCTAGATATTTTTTAGTTAATGAGGGTAAATGCGGATGCAAATTTATGATTTTTGGGGCTTAGGAAGGGTAATGAACTCCCCACCTAATCTGGATTTTGCCGTGCCCCTTAATTTCCGTATTAATATGCAAACAACCAAAAATCAAAAACACGCACAATTTATTTTGCTTTTTGCAGCGCTGCGATTTATTTGCAAAGAAACCTGCAGAAATTTGTTAATTGGAGCAGATGAGGAAGAAGATAAGAAAGTAAGAGAGTTACAGAGCAAAATTGATGCAGTGATGACGTCAGCACGCGGCGGAACCGCGGTGGAAGGAAGGGATCACTGCACAGAAAATTTACAGAGAGCTTCTGTTAACTCCTCAAGCTCTCTGGAATGCTCAGAAATTTTTTTCTCCAGCTCCAATGATTCCAGATTTCCTCGCAACAAATCACAACGAATCGGTTAGGGTTTGTACGAATTTAGATCTCAAAATATAGATGGAATAAACTTTTCAACTCAAATTTCAAAATACGAACAATTAGCGCACTATCCCCGGCAACGACGCCATTTGATTGATACGATTTCGGATTGTGTTGTATGAAAATGAATAGAAATCACAATCAAAGAATTATTTTGACCGCAATCAATAACGGTGTCGAATGTAGCGCGTTAGTAAGTGCGGATCGTCCACAGGGAAAGTGTAATCGTTCGTGTTTCGATATAGATGAGTTGAAACTTTAAAAAAAAGAAAAAAAATAACAATTCATGATTTGTAAATTGAAGTTCAAGAATTAGAAAAATCTAGATCTAATAACAAGAAAACATTAAAATCAAGAATTAAGATTGTTAGGTCCACGTTACCTCTCCCGGTACTTTAGGGGTTGCGGAAACGGTAAAACAAAAATTTTCTGGACTTGGCAACATGGACCGGAAAAGCCGGATCTTTGCTAAACAATACACTAGCATCCTAACTAGAGATTTATCTACTCGGTTAGGGGTTATACCTCAACTTGAACTCCTTCTCTTCTTGTTGTTCTTCTCCTTGCTTGCTCCGAGGGTTGATCCGGACTTTGGTCACTCAACTTGAACTCCTTCTATTCTTGTTGTTCTTCTCCTTACTTGCTCCGAGAGTTGATCCGGACTTTGGTCACTCCGCGGCCTCCTTGAGTCGAAGACGATCCACCGAGAGATGTGCACCGAGCTCCACCTCGAGCCGAGGTAACTAGGGCAAAGAGATTGCTGGTCTAAAAGCCCTAGGTTGTGTAGAAGTGATGAAGGGATGGATTTGTCTTTGTGAAATCTTTATCTCTCAACACATGAGATCAAAAGATCAAAACAAGAGGAGGAAGAAGAAGGAGGAAGGTTAGCAACCATGGAGCTTTTCTTTTCTTCTCACTTGAAAAAACAAGAGAGAGAATGAGAAAGAAATTATCATACAAAGAAAAGTAACCATGGTTGCAATAATGCAAAAACAACATCATTGCTAATCCCATCAAGATAAAGTTTGATGGCTACATTGAAATGACCATTATCATAATCCAAAAGGAAAAAGAAAAAGAAAAGAAGAGTGTAGATCCCTCTTGAAAGTCAATGGTCAACACGGTCAACCGGTCAACAAAGTCAAGAGAGGTCAACGGGGTCAAATGGTCAATGCAATTAGCCATCATAAAATTATCACTAAAAGGATTAGTAAATGATGTCCGTGGCTCATAATGGTTTTGACCAAACGAACTGTCAAAACCCTAATGAGTCCGCCTCAAAATGGTTTTGACCGAATCAACTGTCAAAACCCTAATGAGCCTGCCACATAACGGTTTTGGCCGAACCAACTGCCAAAACCCTAATGAGGCACCTCCTCCTTCACCGCTCCGGAAAACTGTGCATACACACCTGCATCCGTATTCCATAGAATGCGGATGCACAGAAGACAAAACAAATCCATCCGTGCAATACTAGGATCCGGCTTAGAACAAAGCCCACTAGTATTGCCTGCCCGAACACCATACGCATACAAGTATACGTAAGTGATCGCAGCCCTGCCGTAAAACCATACGGCCTCTACACGTTTCGCTCAGTGCAGGGAAACTCTCTGTGTGGGACTCTAAAGACTCGACACTACGTTGGCAGTGGGTTTAACCATAGACCGCAAGCGGCACAAGCTGTACGTAACGGTCCCTAGGTAGATGTCGATAAGAAGGCCGATGAGGTAAACCCATCCGAACTCCTACTGAGCCTGTATGTGACAATCTCCGCACAGTCCGGTCTGTTCGTCTGATACATTGCATGGCGGGCCTAGGGGGCGGTAAACGTCAGTCCCCTAATAGCGGTACAAGTCGTGTCGGAGTGAAGCCCAGAACACCCTGAGATAACACTGGAAACCTACCAGTATATCTCGTTTGCCATGGCCAGGGACTACTCGTGTAATGGCTCTCCTAGATACAGCGCGATGTCAACCCCCAATACCGGGAGAGACGAATCCTTTCTAACCGTCACTGCCTCCAAGTGCTTCGGGACTGCTCCCAACTACTACCTGTTTGCACGACTCAGTAGAGCCGTGGTAGGGTAGTAATCAAAGAA
The DNA here is from genome assembly GCA_030015575.1 of Agapanthus africanus. Classification (NCBI taxonomy): domain Eukaryota; kingdom Viridiplantae; phylum Streptophyta; class Magnoliopsida; order Asparagales; family Amaryllidaceae; genus Agapanthus; species Agapanthus africanus. Next base: position 143,588,030 of record JASDDO010000031.1, read on the forward strand.
CAGTGGGAACACACTTGAAGCGAAGTGACAGTGTCAAGTCAGCGGACTAAGCTATACTCATGTCACCTGGGAACTAATAACCTACGATAGGTATAATACCAACCATCAGTTCCCGACGAGTCCTGTCCAGTGTACTCGTAACCCAACGAGCACCCGCATACTATCTCAAGTACGACGTACTGACGGCTGTGGGACAGACCGTCTCCCGTGCTGGGATGAGAAGCGCATGCGCTAGTCTACTCCGGAGTATCGATGCCCTATCTCGATACTCCCACGACTAGGGACGTGTATAAGGATGTGCTTGTGGATTACCCAGCCCTCACGAGTGTGATCGCCATCACAACGCCGGTAATCAAGCAAAGATCCTAAGGGCTCCACTAATGCGTATAGGTGATATAATAAATAAACACACATGTACACATTAAAGCAGAGACAAACCAAGTAGCATACTACTATATTGAGCAAGATTGTCTGTACAACTGTGAATATCCCAAGCTTCCATCAAGTAATATACATACTAGTATGATACAGTAATGGCCTCTAGGGCATATACACTAACAATCTCCCACTTGCACTAAGGCCATGTACTGGCGTATCGAAGACCTATCATCTCGATCAGCCGCTCGAACTGAGTCTGGGGTAAGGCCTTCGTGAATGGGTCCGCTGTGTTGTCCTTTGTGTCCACTCTCCGCACCTCGATCTCCTGGCGATCAATGATTTCCCTGATCAGGTGATACCTCCTTAAGATGTGCCTGGATTTCTGATGGGGCCTTGGTTCCTTCGCTAAAGCTATAGCCCCGTTGTTATCGCAATACAAAGGTATTGGGTCAACAATGGACGGAACCACCTGAAGTTCACTAATGAACTTCTTCATCCAGACCGCCTCTTTTGCGGCATTGCTTGCAGCAATGTATTCAGCCTCCATCGTCGAGTCTGCGACGGTATCCTGTTTGGAACTCCTCCAACATACCGCCCCTCCGTTGAGGGTAAACACAAAACCCGAGACAGACTTGCTGTCATCTTTGTCACTCTGGAAGCTTGAATCGGTAAAGGACTCGACCCTGAGGTCTCCATTACCGTAAACCAGGAACATCTCCTTAGTCCTTCTTAGGTACTTGAGAATGTTCTTCACTGCTGTCCAGTGGTCCTCGCATGGGTCTGACTGATACCGGCTTACCGCGCTCAACGCGTAAGCTACATCTGGTCTTGTACATAGCATCGCATACATTATAGATCCTACCGCCGAAGCGTAGGGTATAGTGCTCATGCGAACCCTCTCCTCGTCAGTCTTAGGGGACATCTTCTTGGAGAGGGTAATTCCGTGCAATGCGGGTATGTTACCGCGCTTGGAACCCTCCATACTAAATCTCTTTAGTACGGTCTCTATGTACCTGGACTGCGAAAGTCCCAATAGTCTCTTGGATCTATCTCTATAGATCTTGATCCCCAGAATGTACGAGGCATCACCCAGGTCCTTCATGGAGAACCTTTGTGACAAAAATGGCTTGACCGATTGTAGCATAGGAATGTTATTTCCTATCAAAAGAATGTCATCCACGTACAAGACTAGGAATACGACAGTTCGTCCTACAATCTTCTTATAAACACAGGGTTCATCTTCGTTCTTGATGAAATCAAATTCCTTGATTGCCTCATCAAAACAGATGTTCCAGCTCCGCGATGCCTGCTTTAATCCATAAATGGATTTAAGCAACTTGCACACTTTTCCGCTGCTCCCACTGTCTACGAAACCTTCTGGTTGATCCATGTAAACGCACTCTTCCAAACAACCGTTTAGGAAAGCCGTTTTAACATCCATCTGCCAGATTTCATAGTCATGGAAGGCAGCAATGGCAAGTAGGATCCGAATGGATTTGAGCATAGCCACCGGAGAAAAAGTTTCGTCATAGTCCAAACCAGGTCTTTGACGAAAACCTTTTGCAACGAGTCTAGCTTTATAGGTTTCCACCTGCCCATCTACACCAAGTTTCCTTTTGTAGATCCATTTGCATCCAACGGGTTTTACCCCAGGTGGAGCAATATCCAAGGTCCACACTTTATTGGCGTACATGGACTCCATTTCGGATTGCATTGCTTCCTGCCACTTATCAGAGTCCCTACTGATAATGGCCTGCCTGAAACTGGTAGGGTCATCTTCTTCCAAGATGCAATCCTCTCGATCCCCGTCTATGAGAAAACCGTAGTATCTCTCGGGCGGATGAGAAATCCTACCAGATCTGCGGAGTGGCTGAGGTTCTTCTGGGGTTATTGAATTCTGAGGTTTTGTCAAATCTTCAGTTTCATTTTGTGGTCGCTGAATTTCTTCCAGTTCTACCGAACTCCCACTTGTTTCTTTTGCAAGAAATTGCCACTCTAAAAAGGTGGCGTGGCGAGATACAAACACCTTCTGTTCCTTGGTGTGGTAGAACAGATGTCCTGTGGAGTTCTTAGGATATCCCACAAATTTACATAGAACTGAACGTGCCTGATGTTTGTCCGGATTTTTTACTTTTACATAGGCCGAACAACCCCATATCTTAATACATTTAAGATACGGCCTTTTACCATTCCATATCTCGAACGGTGTCTTGGGCACAGATTTAGACGGAACATCGTTCAATAGATATACTGCTGTCAATAGCGCATGTCCCCAAAATGAAAGAGGTAACTCGGCATTACTCATCATGGAGCGAACCATATCCAGTAAGGTACGATTCCTCCGCTCCGATACACCGTTGTGCTGTGGTGTATAAGGAGGAGTAAGCTGAGAGAGAATACCATTCTCTTTTAAGTAATCTAGGAATTCCGTGCTTAAGTACTCCCCTCCTCTATCAGACCGGAGGATCTTGATACTTTTGCCAGTCTGGTTCTCTACTTCGTTTCTGAATTCCTTGAATTTCTCAAAAGCTTCAGATTTGTGTTTCATCAGATACACATATCCGAACCTAGAGAGATCGTCAGTGAATGTGATGAAGTACGAGAACCCACCCCTTGCATGTATAGACATCGGACCACATACATCACTATGTACGAGTCCCAAGAGCTCTGCTGCTCTTTCTCCATGTCCGGTGAACGGAGATTTGGTCATCTTTCCTTTGAGACAAGACTGACAAGTTTCATAAGATGAAAACTCGAACGTATCCAAGAGTCCATCTTTATGCAACTTACTCAGTCTTTTCTCTCCGATATGACCAAGTCTACAATGCCACAAGTAGGATTCATTCGTATCTGAATTCTTCCTCTTGCGTGTATTTTGTATGTTGAGAACTGTATTCTGATTTAGAACGTAGATACCATTACACAGTGTACCCTCTGCAACCAATACCTTATTAAGGTAAATGTTCATGATATTCTTGTCAAGAACAAAGTTATATCCATCTTTATCGAGTAAAGAAACTGATATGATGTTGCAAACCATGGAGGGTACATAGTAGCAATCGTTCAAAATCATAGTCTTGCCATTTGGCAATACTAGGTGATATTCACCGACGGCTGCCGCATTAACTTGTGCTCCGTTCGCTACTCTGAGCGACATATCACTCGGTGCAACTTTCCTACTTTTTCCCAGTCCCTGCAATAAATTACAGATATGAGATCCTGATCCGGTATCAAGTACCCAGGAGGTAGGGCTGACCGTAAAACAGTTCTCAATTACAAGAACACCTGAAGTAGATGCAAAACCATGCTTCTTCTTCAACTGGGTATCCTGGAAATCCATACAATCCCCTTTCCCATTCTCATACTCATGACTGTTGTCACAAGTAAGAGCTGAACCAACGTTCCCCAGCCCCGAATAAGAATTCGGATCGGTCAAGCGATACATTTTATTATCTTGATTAGGGCGTGAAAAGGTTGCTACCTAGAGAGGGAGAAAAGAAACACTTAGCGTATGCTCTTGCAAGATTAGATTGGTTTATTAATTTATCTAACCAAGATGTCTCCCACTGTTTCCTCAAATTCTTCTTAAAACCCTTTTAAAAGAAGAACTAGCCGGGATTTAATTCACGTCACAATACTTGCTTAACCTTTCAGCCAGGCTAGTGTCGGTACTTCGAGGGAGGTTTTCCAACGCTTTCGCGAAGTTCCTTAATTTAAGAACCTCTTTTCCCTGGGGGCGTAACCCCGCTAACACCTTTCTAGACACCTACTAGGTTTATAGCATTGATTGTTAAGTGAAATAATCTCCCGAGAGTAATCCAACTCATCAGTGGGATGGGGATCCAACTGTCATTGTGTGATAACCTAGATGGAATCCACTCTAGTCACCATACTCCAGAAGGTATACTAAATCTGCAAGTTTCAGTACTTTTGAAACCCCCGATGTAGTTTCTGCCCTAGGACCCAAGTGACCTTGACTGAGCCACATATCAATGGATCCTAGTCAAGTTCAACCCGTCATTATCTTGATTGCATTAGACCCACCCGTACGAGTCCTTGACTGAGCCAAAATGACCGCACGACTGTCCTAACCAATCACTTTGTATCCTACGAAAAAATATTACATAGCTACCGTACACTACGCCTCGGCTGAGCACGAAATGCGTAGCACGAATACTAAGCAATATCAATCCGAAACGACGGAGGGCTACGACTGGGTTTTGGCGAAAACCCGTTAACGTAATGAACTTGATATCGTTGAAGGAACGTGATACACACCCTTTTTGAAAATATAGTGGCGAAAACTTTTGCTAAAGAGGTCACTCCCTGTGAAGGGATCTCGGCTCTTTCCTCGTCGAATGAGGTGCAGGATATTCCAAATTGAATACCTCGATACAAAGCAAGAATAAATCGACTAGAGTGAAGTCATTACCCTGACGTAAACCTTTGTCCAAGGGGTCACTCCCGATGAAGGGATCTCGGCCCTTGCCTCGTCGACTGAGGTGCTGGGCATTCACAACCGAATACCTCGATGCAAAACAAAAGTGAACGTCCTTGCAATAACAGCTTTTTGAAAAATTGTTCCAACAACGTCTTTTAGGTTTATTTTCTGGCATTAGTTCTTTTAATGCGTCCCATCATTTAAATCCTACCATTGCAGAAAACAACCAAAATATGACGTACGCTTATGCCATTCGCATTTGCCACGGGGCCCCGTCATTACCCGTTAGGTTACTTAACTAACGACAGAGCGGGGGCTGGGCTAGCGCGGCTGTAAAACATAAGCAACGCCTAAATAGTTATTATATATAGATATACAGCAATGATAGCCAATCCAGATCACAGATAAACACTTTGGATATACTAGGAACCCGCGATTCGTTCAAGCCTGCAACGAAAAGCGATTACACGGTCGCGATGAATAGCAAAAACCCCACCCAAGACCCCTACGGTGCGGCAAACTACCCGCCAAGTACCCGAAGCGAAGCAACCTCACTCATCGCCGTGAGTAGGCCACTCGGCACTTCGAGATACCCGGTAGTTTGTGCACCCCCTCCATGGGTCTATCCTAGGAGCAAAAATAGTAAAAAGAATTATACAATGACGGTTACAACCCCGACCCGGTTGTGCGGCCATACAAATAATATTACATCAGTTTACAAATTTATTACATGAATGGAAGAAAAAGAAAACCCTCATCTCACATCCATCCCGGCTATTCATCCGCGACAATCCAACGAGTTCATATACACAAACCATCAATAACACAGATCACAGATATGTATAACCCCCACCTAATCGACGTATAGCGATTAGTAGATGTTCAATACATATATAACATTACAGATATAACCATTAGCCAAAGTCTACAGAACATCGACCAAAAATACGGATTTTTGAGCCCCAAAAACAAATTTTCTTTTTGGAAAATCTGGGCAGAAAAGTCGTATTGTAAAAATCCCAAAATACCCATATAAGAACACTGCAGCAAACAGGATCCCCAACCGAGTTAACTCGGCGGCGGTTCCGCGGCATAAGCAAGCTTATGCCGCGAACCGCGGCGCTTTAGTCGAGTTGGGTGATCATTTTTCTTCAGTATTCTAACAAAAGCCTGAGCCGATTTTTAGTGTATGATTTTTTAATTTTGGAACAGTTCTAAAAATCAGCAGAAACTACAAATTTCCGGGGTGTTTTGCGGTTTTTCGTCCGGTCGAAATTCTAAATACTTTGCTAATATGCTAGGGTGTGTTTAGTAGGCTCTGATACCACTGTTAGGTCCACGTTACCTCTCCCGGTACATTCGGGATTGCGGAAACGGTAAAACAAAAATTTTCTGGACTTGGCAACATGGACCGTAAAAGCCGGATCTTTGCTAAACAATACACTAGCATCCTAACTAGAGATTTATCTACTCGGTTAGGGGTATACCTCAACTTGAACTCCTTCTCTTCTTGTTGTTCTTCTCCTTGCTTGCTCCGAGGGTTGATCCGGACTTTGGTCACTCAACTTGAACTCCTTCTCTTCTTGTTGTTCTTCTCCTTGCTTGCTCCGAGAGTTGATCCGGACTTTGGTCACTCCGCGGCCTCCTTGAGTCGAAGACAATCCACCCGAGAGATGTGCACCGAGCTCCACCTCGAGCAGAGGTAACTAGGGCAAAGAGATTGCTAGTCTAAAAGCCCTAGGTTGTGTAGAAGTGATGAAGGGATGGATTTGTCTTTGTGAAATCTTTATCTCTCAACACATGAGATCAAAAGATCAAAACAAGAGGAGGAAGAAGAAGAAGGAGGAAGGTTAGCAACTATGGAGCTTTTCTTTTCTTCTCACTTGAAAAAACAAGAGAGAGAATGAGAAAGAAATTATCATACAAAGAAAAGTAACCATGGTTGCAATAATGCAAAAACAACATCATTGCTAATCCCATCAAGATAAAGTTTGATGGCTACATTGAAATGACCATTATCATAATCCAAAAGGAAAAAGAAAAAGAAAAGAAGAGTGTAGATCCCTCTTGAAAGTCAATGGTCAACACGGTCAACCGGTCAACAAAGTCAAGAGAGGTCAACGGGGTCAAATGGTCAATGCAATTAGCCATCATAAAATTATCACTAAAAGGATTAGTAAATGATGTCCGTGGCTCATAATGGTTTTGACCAAACGAACTGTCAAAACCCTAATGAGTCCGCCTCAAAATGGTTTTGACCGAATCAACTGTCAAAACCCTAATGAGCCTGCCACATAACGGTTTTGGCCGAACCAACTGCCAAAACCTAATGAGGCACCTCCTCCTTCACCGCTCCGGAAAACTGTGCATATACACATGCATCCGTATTTCGTGGAATGCGGATGCACAGAAGACAAAACAAATCCATCCGTGCAATACTAGGATCCGGCTTAGAACAAAGCCCACTAGTATTGCCTGCCCGAACACCATAACGCATACAAGTATACGTAAGTGATCGCAGCCCTGCCGTAAAACCATACGGCCTCTACACGTTTCGCTCAGTGCAGGGAAACTCTCTGTGTGGGACTCTAAAGACTCGACACTACGCTGGCAGTGGGTTAACCACAGACCGCAAGCGACACTAGCTGTACGTAATGGTCCCCCAGATAGATGTCGATAAGAAGGCCGATGAGGTAAACCCATCCGAACTCCTACTGAGCCTGTATGTGACAATCTTCGCACAGTCCGGTCTGTTCGTCTGATACATCGCATGGCGGGCCTAGAGGGCGGTAAACGTCAGTCCCCTAATAGCGATCCAAGTCATGTCGGAGTGAAGCCCAGAACACCCTGAGATAACACTGGAAACCTACCAGTATATCTCGTTTGCCCTGGCCAGGGACTACTCGTGTAATGGCTCTCCTAGACACAGCGCGATGTCAACCCCCAATACCGGAAGAGACGAATCCTGTCTAACCGTCACTGCCTCCAAGTGCTTCGGGACTGCTCCCAACTACTACCTGTTTGCACGACTCAGTAGAGCCGTGGTAGGGTAGTAATCAAGAACAGTGGGAACACACTTGAGGCGAAGTGACAGTGTCAAGTCAGTGGACTAAGCTGTACTCATGTCAACCTAGGAACTGATAACTGACGATAGGTATAATACCAACCATCAGTTCCCGACGAGTCCTGTCCAGTGTACTCGTAACCCAACGAGCACTCGCATACTATCTCAAGTACGACGTACTGACGGCTGTGGGACAGACCGTCTCCCGTGCTAGGATGAGAAGCGCATGCGCTAGTCTACTCTGGAGTATCGATGCCCGATCTCGATACTCCCACGACTAGGGACGTGTATAAGGATGTGCTTGTGGATTACCCAGCCCCCACGAGTGTGATCGCCATCACAACGCCGGTAATCAAGCAAAGATCCTAAGGGCTCCACTAATGCGTATAGGTGATATAATAAATAAACACACATGTACACATTAAAGCAGAGACAAACCAAGTAGCATACTACTATATTGAGCAAGATTGTCTGTATAACTGTGAATATCCCAAGCTTCCATCAAGTAATATACATAATAGTATGATACAGTAATGGCCTCTAGGGCATATACACTAACAGAGATGTGATGATTTCCAAATCAAATATCAAGAATCGAAATGAGGCTCGTAGGAATCGATCGGATCTATAGATGTGATGAAATCTAGCGATTACGTATTCTTATCCTTCGATGAATTGATACTAGATCGATGATGATCGACGAGAATTAGGGATTTCTTGTGAAACTAGGGTTTTCATCATTTATCCCTTGTTCCTTCGTCGATATCATTCAAATTCTAGCCTTTAGTAAATTCAAGAATCGATCGTGGATCCCTAATTTCGAGCGATCACAATCAAGAAAGCATCGCAAACGAAACTAGGTCGTCGATTCTTCAATTTGCTAGGGTTTACAAAACTCGTAGGACTTAGAATCGTTTTAAGATTTGTTACATCATCATTCTATTGATCGTCTCGACTCCTTTACGAGAGGAGTTTTACTCAAATATCACAACAAGAACCACAATCACAAATTGAGATCGAATCATAATGCAAGAATTTAAAGAAAGCAAGATTAAAGAATTTCACCTTTTATTTATATCAACAATTCCGTTACAATCGCTCAAGAACTACAAGAGGAAGAACTCGATCGTCGATTTGGCTTTGCTTGTCTCCTTGAGTCGCGGATCGTTTAGATCACTTGCTCGATTGAAGATCGGCTCCGCTCCTAAAAGGTTGAAGGCTTCTCGCTTGAATGGTACTCGGGGTCTTGAATTTGGGTTGGATTTAGAATCAGGGCTACAAGATGTGTCACTCAACTTGTAGGTGAAATGGGGGGGGGGGATTGGAGATTAACTAAATATTGATTCAAGTTAGCCATTAACCCTAGATCTAGGCTCCTTTTTATAGACTTCCAAAACCCTAGATCTAGGATTTCAAATTTGAATTTCCCTCCAAAAGTTTGTTAGCTAGAGAGGCTTCTAGAAGTAGTTAGTTAGAGGGAGCTTTTAGAACTAGTTTATTAGGGGCTTAATCAAGTTTAGCATGCTTAATGATCTTTGTTGATCTGGCAGAAGCTTCGAGGGTAATTGGAACTTGAAGTATATGAAATGACATGTGGGCCCTGAGAGAAGCAACGCGGATAAATATGGAAGCTTGATGACGTCACCTCGCCGCGGATCCACGGCGCAAGCGGGCTCCCGCCGCGGATCCGCGGCTCTTTATGG